>CM077672.1:351099905-353563030 GCA_039707655.1 Elymus sibiricus | reverse complement strand
ACCGTCGGTCGGGATGGTCTGTGGATTCCGAACAGCTATGACAACTGAACCTAGCAAGATAGTAATTACGACCCAAGAAGTGATGAGTACTTGGGCATGAATTTGGAAACCTCCTATTTGCCAATAGAAGTGTTGGCCTACTTCTACACCCGATATATCGTATAACCCCATGAGTATTTTAATGGAACAAGGTATAATATTCATATTGTCCTCTGATAAAAATTGAACTTCAAAAAAGGAATTCTTTTGATTCAACCATCTCTTTCTCGACTCAGCAACTTGAAGTATTAATCTTATATTTAGGATACCAAGAAAGCACTTCAGATCATAATATATATCAATACCCTCTAATATATATCAATATTCCCCTTCTTTTTTCTATGCAAAAAAAAAAGATATAGTAAGTGATTCCATAAATCTACGCAGTTGCCCAAGAATTCACTATATTCTTAATCAACGATTTCTTATATAGAGAGAACGGCCCTCACAAATTTAAAATACTAATTTGTTAAGAATCAATCGAATTGAAGTCATAGTGTCATCGTTGGCTGGAATCGATATATTCGCGAGATCCGGGTCACAATTTGTATCGACTAAAGAAATAGTGGGAATCCCCAAAATGGCACATTCCCGAAGAGCTATATACTCTTTTTGTTGATCAAGGACGACCACAATGTCTGGCAATCTCGTCATATATTTGATCCCGCCGAGATACCTTTGCAAGGTAGATAATTTTCTCTTCAAGATTGCCACATCTCTTTTTGGGAGATGGTGGGATTTTCCCATTTTTTCTTCTGCTCTTAAGTCTCTAAATTGAGAAAGTCTAGTTTTCGTAATCGACCAATTCGTTAACATACCACTGAACCACTTTTTATTAACATAATGACAACGAGCCCTTATTGCAGCTGATGCTACTAAATCTGTTGCTCTTTTTTTGGTACCAACAATTAAGAAACTTTTTTCCTGACTTGCTGCATCAAAAACTAAATCACGAGCTTCTGATAAAAAACGAGCCGTTCTAGCGAGATTTATAATATGAGTACCTTTACGCTTTGCCGAAATGTAAGGGGCCATTTTAAAATTCCATTTCTTAATACCATGACCAAAATGAACTCCTGCTTCTATCATCTCTTTCAAATTAATGTTCCAATATCTTCTTGTCATTTTTTCCACACTTCCTTCTTTATTAATCCTACCATTCCATTACGGAATTTAGTTCTTTTTGAAGATTAAGAAAGATCCGAAATAGCTTGAAATAAATAATAATTGTTCCAATAATAATTGTACCGAGAGAACCTTGTACTAAGAGTTGGCCATTGATACATGGTATAAACATAACCTTAATGAATTAACTGACTTGTTTTACTTATTAAAATAAAAATCTTAAAAATCTAAAATTTGACCTGTTAGTGTTCTAAGTTCAAAAGTCTAGTAAAGTAAAAAATATGTTTTATGTATCCTTAAATGATATAGGGTTAAATGTTAAATGGGGGTTCTTATGTCTCATAAAAATTGTTTGTTACGTCAGAATCTGAAGAAACTAATTCTGTATGGAGAAACAAAAAATCTCTCATTTCCTACGCGAATAGATTTTTTTTATTTCGAAATAAAGGTTCTTGTCTTGTGGGGAACGATGCACAAATTTTTGGAATCCGGTACCAACAGGTATAATCCCCCCCAGAACTACGTTTTCTTTCAAGCCTTTCAACCAATCAATGCGACCTCGTAGGGCAGCTTTTGCTAAAACTCGAGCAGTTTCTTGAAAACTTGCTTCAGATATGAAACTTTGGGTATTCAGGGAAGCCCTTGTTATTCCCAATAAGATTGCCCGATAATAGATCGATTCATCCAAAGCTCGCCCTGCTCGTTCCGCTCGCAATAGTCCGATTAATTCCCCAGGTGAAAAAACATTAGACATTCCATCTTCGGAAACCCGCACTTTTGATGTTACTTGGCGTATAATAATCTCTATATGTCTATTATGGATCTGTACCCCTTGGGATCGATAAACCTTTTGGATTTTATTAACCAAAGAGATACGACTTTGGGCTATGGTTAGCTCAGCTCCAATCAAGAATCCCCAAGGGACCCCAAGAATTCTTGGTATACGCTCATTCCAATCCTCAATTCTCCTTTCGAGATTCGGGGATAATGAATCAATTGAACGCGCTTCAAAGATTTGTTCCACTTTTGGAAGACCTTGCGTTATGTCACTAGATCTTGATTTTTCATATATAAACGTAACTAACCTATCTCCCTTGTAAAGGATTTCTCCATAATGACCATTAACAGTTGCTCCTGTAGTGGCCAAATAAGGTTTAGCTGCTCTTATAACAAAGGAATCCATATTTACAATGAAAATTTGACCAGATTTTTTTATGTGCGATTTTAATAGACATACATTTTCACAAATATATTGTCCAAGGTGAATTATTGCCAATGTCTCTTCCCAAGAATCATGATGGACAAAGTGACAATTCAAAAGGAATGGATCCAACATTATGTTACTATCGAAATTAGAAATCCTTTTATTTTCATCCATTAAAGAGTATTTAAGTTCTTGAAGTACTTGGAAGGTTTGTTTTAAATTGTCAACGAACAAATATTTTTTTAGCAGGATTTTATTATGCGTTAGTAAATAGTAAGATGAAGAAAAATGCGATATACTAGCTACAATAGCGCCTAAGGGCCCAAAAAAATCTCGAATAGGAATTCTAGGATTCCATTCTTTTATTGCATTGGGATGTTTTGAATTCTTGAATAAACCAATTCGAGAACAGTTGGATGCTGACAAAATCATCAAAGAGTGGTATTCTTTATTTCGATTCAACAAAGTGCCAATAGCTTCTTGATGTTGGCTAAGTGATTCAATCTTCGCCTTGGAATAAAAAGAATTGATATTGGCGCGATCTAACCTATTATGGGGAATCGGTCCTGCACTTGTCCTATCATACCTTTTTCGTGTATACGTAATAGTGGACTTGATTAACTCAATTCTTAGGAAATCGCGAATAAGATCATTTGCTCTTACCTCAACAAGGGAAGCACCAGCCTTTTCTTTTTCTTCTTGTTCCCAATTCACTACTAAGCAAGTTCTAACAAATTGACTATTTGTGTGATAAATTCTTTGAGTTAACTTGCTATTTTCATGAGAAATAAAATTGACAAGTCGAATTTGGAGATTATTTTCTTCTTGCAAGAGATCTTGCGGGAAAAGTGTTGCTAAATTTCTTCCTTCGTCCATTTCATATGCCACTGTAGGGCGAACGGAAACAAAATACTTTTCCTTGCTCTTGAGAATTTTTTTTCCGTTGAACATAGACCCAATTTTTCCTTTTTTTTGATTCCCTAGAATCTTATTTTGTCTTTCTGGCGGTATCAAACAGCCACCTAAAATCTTATCCGCCTCTTCAGGAAAATGAATATCTCAGGAAAATATTTTGAGTTCCGTATGGCTTTTTTTTCTCTTCACTCGGACCAGTCCGCCTAGTCGACTTCTTGTATTTTTTGTGAGTTGTGTATCCACTCCAATAATACTATTGTCAAGTATCTTTAGGGATGAAGATCTCGGCAAGATATGAAGTTCTTGAAGAATGAAAAAAACCGATCTACTTCTTTTTGGTATTCTAGACTAATTTCTTTTGTTCCTCGATGCTCAATCAAACCCTCTTTTTTTAAGATGGAATCTTCCTCTAGGCTCTTGCATTCGTCCTCCGAATCTTCTTCTGAGTCTTCCTCTAAAGTACCATATTTTTCCTCTGCGCTTTCCCCGGGGCTGCCATATTCGTCTTCTGAGTCTTCCTCTAGAGTTCCATATTCGTCCTCTTGGGTACTATATTTGCTCTCTGGGCTCCCATATTCCTCTTCTGAGTCTTTCTCTAAAGTCCTATATTCATTCTCTGGGTTCCCATATTCGTTTTCTGGGCTCCCATATTCGTCTTCTTGGGTTTCATATTTGTATTCGTCTTCTAGGATTCCATATTTAGATTCTTCTAGGGTTTCATATTCATATTCGTCCTCTCGGGTCCTGTATTCGTCTTCTAGGGTCTCATATTCCTCTTCTGAGTCTTCCGCTCGAGTCCTATATTCTTCTTCCAGGGTCCTATATCTAAATTTAACAATTCATGAACCCTTTTTATCTTTTCTGTATCGGGGATCATCAAAATAAGCAAAAATAGTATTTCTACGTAAAACACCCATAAAGGGGATTTCGATTGAAATCCCAAAACAGGATATTAGTTCTTTCTCTTGTTCTTGATGATATTGTAATGGAATGACGAACCTATGTCTTTGCTTTTTCGCCAACAAATCTGAATTATCTTGAAAAATAGAAGGATAGATAAAATTCCAATGGTCATTGGACATGATTCGATCCGACGTTGAATAATCAAGAATTTCCCTATCTTTTTTACCATAAGTATTCATTTGATCTTGATCCTTGTTGAGTGAAAAAGACGCTATACTGGATCTGCACATACTTACTGACAATATCCATAAATGGCTTGTTTTTGGTAATCGGCGAAGATTACCATATTGATATTCGGGCGCATGGTAAACATCAGTACTCCAGTGCATTTCGCCGTCTGATTCAGAATAAATATGCTTTTGTACCCTTTCTTTAAAATGTAAAGTGGACGTTCCGGCACGAATCTCCGCAATTACTTGTTCGGATTTTACATATTGATCATTTTGCACTAGAATCAAGCTTTTTGAGGGAATATTCACACTATATAGAATATCTTGACTCTGAATAGTTACATGCAAGTCTATATAACATAGAAAAGCAGGCTGTCCATGACGGGTACGTGTGGGGTGAACCAAATTCTCATTGAATTGGATTTTTCCATTCGAAGGGGATAGTACAAGGTCTGCAGTACCCCCTGTGAATACTCCGCCAGTATGAAAAGTTCTTAATGTTAGTTGAGTCCATGGCTCCCCAATTGATTGACCCGCAATAATACCTACGGCTTCTCCCAATTCGACCAGATCACTATGAGTAGGACTCCGGCCATAGCATAATTGACAGATCCAAGAAGTACTTCGGCAAGTAAAGGGGGTTCTAATATATATTGGTTGTGCTCGAAATGGTTGTGCTCGAAAGGCAGTTATGAATCGATTGACTAATCCAATTCCAATATCTTGATTTCGCGCGGCAATGCATCATGAACCGATATATATATCGTCTGCTAATACACGACCAATTAGTGTTTGGACAAAAAGTTTTTCCGTCATCCCATTTTGAGGACTTACAGAAATACCTCGGATAGTACCACAATCTCTTCTACGCACAATAATATGTTGAACTACTTCAACAAGTCTACGTGTAAGATATCCAGCATCTGCTGTTCGCACAACAGTATCTACAACCCCTTTGCGGGCTCCATAGCAGGAAATTATATATTCTGTCAAAGAAAGTCCCTCACGTAAATTGCTTTGAATAGGTAAATCAATCATTTGTCCTTGAGGGTCCGACATTAATCCTCTCATACCTACTAATTGGTGTACTTGAGATGCATTTCCTCCGGCTCCTGAAAAAGACATTAGATAGACTGGATTAGAAGGATCCGTTATCCGAAAATTTGAATTCATTTCTTGTTTCAAATATTCACTTGTCGCATACCATATCTCAACAGATTGGCGTAATTTTTCTACCGCGTGTACAGCCCCATAATAATAGTGTTTCTCCAAAAGAAAACTCTGTTGTTCCGCGTCTTGGACTGACCATCCCTTAGAGGGTATTGTTAAAAGATCCTCGATTCCTAACGAAATCGATGTAGTAGTGGCTTGATGGAAGCCCAGAGTCTTTAGTTGATCCAGTATATGGGATGTATATCCCATTCCAAAATGATCTATTAATCTGCAAATAAGTCGTTTCATACCAGTTCCGTCTATCTCTTTATTATGAAAGACCAGATTGGCCCGTTCCGCCATACATAAGTACCCCCTTTTCGGCTGAGTAGGATTCGACAATTGCTGAGTAGGATTAGACAATGGGCCCGAGTCAGTGATTCGAAAATTTAATTAACTTAATTGCCTCAATCTCAATCTGGATTCGCGTGGCAAATAATGATGATACTAGGGAAATCGGAATGCCCCCCGAAAGGGGAGGGGCATCGCCGAATCTAACTTTCTTGTTTAGGTAGTGTATGAATAGGCCTGTCTAAATCCTTGTATGGCTTCCTCTATTTCTCTATAAAAAGAAATATGACCAAGAGTGGTTCGAATGTATATCGAACGAATTTCTTTTTTTCTATTTCCCATTATTAGATAGTGGGCATAAATCTCATGATAAGTCCCCAAAGATTCATATTGAACTTCAATCGGAACTTCTCTTGACCCAATGATGCGTTGATCCAGGTTCCATCGTAGCCACAAGGGACTATCTAAACTGATTAGTTTTTGTCTATAAGCTCCCAGTGCATCATAAGAACTAGAAAAATGGGGTTCTTTATCTTTCCTATACTTAGAATTATTATTATTGTAATTTACTTTTAGATTTGGATAGTTTCTGCAACTATTATATTTATTTGCACAAATACCTCGACGCTTTCCAATCGTTAATACATAAAGCCCGATAGGCATGTCTTGGGTTGGTACGCAAATAGGATCCCCAATAGCGGGAGATAAGAGATTCATATGAGAAAACATAAGTAAACAGGCTTCTGCCTGAGCTTCCAAGGATAAAGGTAGATGAACAGCCATTTGATCTCCATCAAAGTCCGCATTGAAACCCTTACACACTAATGGGTGTAAAGAAATAGTACGCCCCTCTACTAAAGTGGGTTGAAAGGCCTGTATGCCTAATCTATGCAGGGTAGGTGCTCTATTTAACAGTACAGGATGTCCCTGTTTCACCAACTAAATGGGTAGGTGTAAGATTAAAAAAAAGATAAACCTCTACCAATATCACATCGTACTAGTAATCTATTCACAAGTAGCGAATGCTTATAACAAGCTGATAACAGAGAGGGCTTCTTCCGGTCCATATTACTTGTTGCTGAAGTTGTACTAAAACAGCGACATAAAGCAACGACAAGTAATATGGATCGGAGGGAGTAAGAGCATCTACAAGAGAAAAAATGTTCCGGAGTGGGCCACATCCTACATGGAGGGCTGCCCGGACATCCTCATATTTTCCCCATATTTGATGTGGATACGAGGATTTGCGGATAACTCGGTCATCTGGGGACAAAGTGGGGGTCCGATTGAGTGTCTTTTTTTATTCTCTCTCCTATCAGGACAGTGTCCGGGCTATCGGATTGGACGTTTGTGGGATCCGACTGTAGATGCTCTAATATGATATTCCCCGCAAAACAAAGGAGTAATATGATATGATGTCAAAGGAGATGAGCGGGAAAATATGTATGCATGCGCGTCATACATATTATCAAAAATCCTAGACTTACCAAAAAGGACTTACAGATCTAGATTTATACACAACGTGTCATCCCATCCCCAGTAAATATAGCATTACGGTGCGCTTGATTGTAAGGGCATCTCCAACACTGCCCTGCAAAACAGACACCTCATCCGTCCGCGGACCGAGGGGGACCAGTCCGTGGACACGGATGCGAGAGCCGGCCATCCAACACTACCCGCTTACGTTTCAAACACTGTTTCAACAAAACCGGACGAACTTCATGCAAACCGGATGGTATTCACACAAACCGGACAAGAACATTTACATTTCAGACATATTTTAACTAAAAGCAATAAAGGTAAAACTAGTCTACGGCTGGCCGCAACGGCTCTCCATTCCCACGACAAGGCTACCCTAAACTAGTACACGGCCGGCTGCGGCAGATCTCCATTATCTTCCCCATATCCGGCAACCCGCTCATCGGACTGCCGTGAGCCCCGGAGGTATATGCTTCAGCGAAAAGGGCAAGGGTAGCCTCCGCTTCCCCCGTATCTTCTCTATGTCCAGCTGCACCGCTCATCGAAGTGGCACTAGAGGGATATGCTTCAGCCGGAGGGGGGAAGGGTGGCCTCCGCTTCCGTGAAGCACGGATCAGAGTTAGTTTTTTGGGCGGGGCACGACGTGGCCTGCGAAGTGGGCAAGACACCGGCTGTGCACGCCGGCAACGCGGCTACTTTTCCTCGCTATCGCCGGCGGCCGTGGACGTGCTAGCCGCCTCGTTGATTTCTGCGAAGCCGGCTTTTTTCTCCGTCGGTAGGGCGCGGTTCCGCGCACGTTGACGGCAGATGGCGTGGGAGGAGCGATACGACACTGCCTCGTCCATAGCAACCACGATGCCCATGCCGCCATGCTTCCCCGTGTGTCGGCCTGGAGCAACTTGCCACTCCTCCACGAGCTAGCTTGGAGCGGCGAGTTGCTGAACCACGCGCCGGGTTGGTGCGGCCACTTGCTCCTCCGAGCGCGAGCCTGCTGCCTCGCTCATGGCACTGACGGCCTGGAGCGGCGAGGGAGATGGAGTAGCGAGTTGCCTAGCTCGTATCCGGTGGGCTCGGCGGGTCACCCAGCCAGCTTTTATGCCAGAGAACCCCTCTTCCTGCTCGCCAGATGCCATGGAGAGTGTGGAGAATATGGTGCAAGGAGGAGGGGGAGCGGGGGTGTGGTGCGGTTCTTGCCCGGCGTCTGGCCTCGTTTAAATAGCGGGCGGACGCGAGGAGCCAACTAGCGTTGTGTTTAATGACGGCCGGCTCGCGAACGAACGTGTGGGCGGAGTTGATTTCTCAGCATACGCGCGGGTTTAATGGAGGTAGGTGGGCAGTCTGTAGCCGTTTGACGGCGAGGAAGCGTGTTCAGCCAGGTGTGCAGCGAGCGGCGCTCTCTCGGCCGGCGCGCCGCTTCAATGCCGGCAGTGAGAGGTCGCGTCCGCTCTGGGCCGGTGTCAATGCGGAGCGGCCGCTCTAACAGCGCCATGAATGTGGGCAGCTGGCGTCGGGCGGGAAAGCACGCGGGCGAGGGAGGAGGGTTTTGGGTGGGCCAACTTAGTCAGACGCGGACCCCCCCCCCCCACCCCCTCACTTTGTCTCGGGTTTGCGGGAAAAGGTGCATCCGGGCCGGCCTGCGGACCGATGCAGGACTGCGTTGGATGGCAGAACACGTCCGGACCGCGCAATCCGGACGGTTGCGGGTGTTTTGAGGGTCGGAGTTGGAGATGTCCTAAAGTATTTTCAAAGTATTTCAAGAATACTACAGTTTAAAAAAACTATGGTTTCAAATACTTTGAGGTATTTGGCTCTAGTTAAAATTATAGTATTATAAACTATTGTATCCACAAAACTAAGCCAACCATCGGCTACCCCACGGTACCTACCCCCGTTCCCGTTCCCGTTCCCGCGCTGCCTATTTATACCGCGCTCCCGCCTTGCAAGCAGACCACAGCAGTGCCAGTGTCTGCTTGTGCTTCATCGATCGATCAATTGATCGCCTTCTTACTCAGGTCGATCACCAGCAACACTGTCACCCCATCTTAACTGAGTGCACTGCCGGTATTTAGATCGAGCACTCAAGACATCAACAACAAAACCATATACATCGATCATACTTGGTAAACAAGGAGTAAACTACCTTGCTAGCTAGCCGGTGGCCATGGAGGTGAAGGTGGTGAGCTCCAAGATCGTCAAGCCGCGGTACGCCGAGGGCGCGCCGCGGCCGGACACCACGGAGCACGTGCCGTCCTCGGTGTTCGACAGGATCACGTACCACATCCAGATGGCCATCATCTACGCCTTCCAGGCTCCCGCGCCCTCCACGGAAGACATCGAGCGCGGCCTCGCCCAAGTGCTGGCCGTGTACCGCCTCTTCGCCGGCCAGGTCCGCGCGGGCCCGGACGGCGAGCCGGGCGTGCTGCTCAACGACCGCGGCGCGCGGCTCGTGGAGGCGCGCGTCGACGGGGCCACACTGGTCGACTTCGCGCCGGCGAAGCCGTCGCCCGTCGTGCTGCAACTGCACCCGGACCTCGAGGGCGACGTGGAGGAGGTGGTGCAGGTGCAGCTCACGCGGTTCTCGTGCGGCTCGCTTGCCGTCGGGTTCACGGCTAACCATGCCGTTGCTGACGGCCATGCCACCAGCGACTTCCTCGTTGCGTGGGGCCGCGCCGCGCGAGGGTTGGACATCTCTGCCCCGTCGCCGCCGCCGCACAACCACCCCGACCTCTTCAGGCCGCGCGACCCTCCGCTCGTGGATTTCGAGCACCGCGGCGTTGAGTACTACCGGCCGACGTCTAACAATCCCAAGCAGGGCGAGGGCGGGCACCACGGCGCTGACAACGTGGTCATTCACAAGGCGCACTTCACCAAGGACTTCATCGCCGGTCTCCGCGCCAAGGCGTCGGAGGGGCGCGGGCGGCCGTTCAGCCGGTTCGAGACCACGCTCGCGCACCTGTGGCGCACCATGACGCGCGCGCGTGGGCTCAGCCCCGGGGAGACCTCAACCATCCGCATCTCCGTCGACGGGCGGCGGCGCCTTTCCGCCCCGCCGGACTACTTCGGGAACCTGGTCCTGTGGGCGTTCCCGCGGTCCACGGTGGGGGACCTACTGAGCCGGCCGCTGAAGCACGCCGCGCAGACGATCCACGACGCGGTGGCCCGACTCGACGGCGCATACTTCCAGTCGCTGGTGGACTTCGCCAGCTCGGGCACCGTAGAGCGGGAGGGGCTGGAGAAGACGGCGGTGATGAAGGACGTGCTGTGCCCGAACATGGAGGTGGACAGCTGGCT
Source organism: Elymus sibiricus (assembly GCA_039707655.1). NCBI lineage: Eukaryota > Viridiplantae > Streptophyta > Magnoliopsida > Poales > Poaceae > Elymus > Elymus sibiricus. Next base: position 353,552,341 of record CM077672.1, on the reverse strand, counting down.
GACGTTCCCGTTCTACGAGTTGGACTTCGGCGCCGGCAGCCCGAGCTACTTCATGCCGTCCTACTTTCCCACGGAGGGGATGTTGTTTCTGGTGCCGTCCTACCTCGGCGACGGCAGCGTGGACGCCTTCGTCCCCGTCTTCCAGCACAACCTCGAGGCCTTCAAGCAGTGCTGGTACTCCATGGAGTAAGATCAGCTAATCGATCATCAAGCAGCTTGCTGGCGCGCGGCTACATACTATGATTATTGAGGAGGTGATTAAACCGGTGATTTGAGCTTAATCATATCACCTGCATTTGCGTGCATGCATGCAATTCTATCTCCGTGTATCGGTTGTATCCGTACAGTACATATGTATATGGTGTACATGCATGTATTATATATAGCAGTAATAATGCACGGCATATAAAATTTTCCTTAGGCATCGACCGTCCGTGATTCGCATATTGCGCGAGTCTTCGTACCCTAGCCGCCGCGACGAGCCAGGCTACTAGGGAGGCGATCTCCTTCCACCGATCTCCACCGGCCGGGGCGCTGGCCCCCTCTCCCTCCGGCTGCTCCGGCGGCAGGAGGGAGGGGGGACCCCGTTCCTCCGCTCTGTAGTTAGGGTTTGGATTTGTAGGTCGTGGTGCGTCGTTGGGGTGGTGGGAGCAGCGCCCGGACGAATAAATCTGCCTCAGCCCCACTCCCACACCGGCGATGTCCTTCATGGCGGCGTCTCGGAGTTGATGGCATCGTGTGTCTGCCGATCCTTCAGATCGGCGGCGTTAGGGTTCATGGATGGTGTTGGCGAGGCGGCGGCGGCGACTCCATCAGGTGTGTCTCTCCTTCTGCTCTGTCCCCGTTGTTGTGGCGTTGTCTCCGACGTCATGGTGGAGCAGGGAGGTTTGGTCGTTCAGGAGTACGCGCAGACGGTTGTCTACGCAAGTGACAGCTGGAAGATGGAGCATCTTGTGTTGGGTTTGTGGTTGGAGGCTGACAGTTCTGGTTTCCTCCTCCGACGTCGTCGTCACGCGGGGGTGTCAGTTCTGAAGTTCGATGGCGTGTCCGGGGACATGTTGCCCCGGTCTGATTCTTTCAACGGTAATGGTTTTGCTTCTGGCAAACTAATTTGGAGGTCCGTAAAGCTGCAGATCAGCGATGGAGTCGCGTCGAGCTTGGGTAAAGAGGTGATCTGTATTCTTCCCCTTTGGTGGCCGCTTCGGTGGTGTCGAAGGAAAGGGACAGACGCTGGTATTTTGCATAGGATTTTTCTATCTTTTCAGTCATGTAAGGTCGGTGCTTACGTGCCTTGTAACTTGATCTTTATTCTATAATTGAGACACGTATTACCATGCAAAAAAAAATATAAATTTTTCCTTGTCATGTACGGTGTTTTGGATGTACCCCTCCGTTACATAATATAAGAGCGTTTTTTACGCTACACTAGGGAGGGATAGTTTTTATTTGGTTCGATGGATAATTACTCCGTTGATTACGGACGGGTTTCCTTTCCCTTTCTGTTCTATATATTTGTCCTCCTAGTATATGTTGGTTCTTTTGTCGGATGCTGTAGCGTAGCGTTAGAGATGGGAATCAAATCTCGTGATAGATGTGAGTGTAATTGACTTTCTTGTTTTGCAGTGGGTACGGGACAAGACATCACACAGTCCGGTTTTCTTGTGTTCTCTTGCATGAGATGAGACAGAGGGTCGTCTAAATTCCTGGAACGAAGATGGCATTTCCTATTTTCTCCTTGTCCAATCAAATTTAAGAAAACTGGAATGCTCCTAGGTTTGTCCCCATTGGGAATTTTCTGGCTGTGACTTCTGATATGTGAACCCCTGTGATTATGAGCAAAAAAAAAAAAAAAAGAGTAGTTGAAAGTATGCGCAGCCGAATCACAACAAAACCCTGTGGAAATTGATCATGTTTGGACGCTTTAAAAAATTCTCAAAAGAAAAGCATTGCATGTTAGGAAGGTCATGTTTTGCAGACATGTGGAATTTAAAGTTCAAACTCATATACATTTGGAAGATAAGAAAAAGTAACAAATTGTTCATGGATGAATAGTGATGTTGTTCTGTTCATCATTATTCATTGTTAAATCTTTTTTTCAAACCACCTGTAATTTAATTTTGACCTTGAAAATTTGCATGTTAGTTAAGCATCGCAGCCTCTCCAAAATATTGTATTTTTAAAGTTTTTTCTAGAAACTTTGAGGCATAGTTTCTTCTCGCTTTACATCGGTTTCTATAGTTGATTCCCACTAGATATTTTCTCGCTGAGTAATCTCTTGGGTCCGTGTATGATACTATTATGGGTGCTTCGTATACCCCAGATGATACCAAGCACATCAAATTGTGTGTACATACAAGTAGGACAATCCACATTATTTTTATGTCATGTCGGTGCTATAACTATAATTGATGTTGTTTTAATAAAGTACACATCATGCATGCACATTATCAACTTATTACTAAACCCACTTTAACCTTTGAGACACATATGACCACTCAAAAAAGGGTACATGATCATTGCCAAATTTAACTTATACTCTGTAAGTTTCTAACAAGAATACATAAGCTTATAGTACATATCGTTATTAAGTTATTTGTTAGACTCTATGTTGTAGAGAGATCTATTCCATGATATTTAAGGACACACACATAACATAATTTATACAATTGTCAAAATTTAATTCAAACATGCATAGAAGTTTGTCAAATTAATATCTTCGCATTTAAGGGGATTTGATTTGAAGGTTATGTTGAGGGGAAATACCTCAAAATGAGACAACTAGCATAATTACATGCTAAATAATGTGCAACACAAATGTATTCAGTGATATACATTACAGTTATTCAACAATGACTAGAACTAATATTTAGCAACATTCTTATGTGAATCACGATGCTAAGTATTTATTTGAAAATCTAACATTAAAAATTTGGTATGGTGAAATTTTTTGGTAAAAATCTTCATGGGCACAAGAAATAGCCCCTGAAAGGCGATACTACCGATCTAACGTGGCACTCACGAAAAATGCGTCCACAAACACTGGATAGTCAACATGACATTCAGCATGCAGGTGTAGCAATTTGTATAAGTTAGTCGTTGTGGTGCTAGCCTCCGACACCGTCATCACTTGGTCTGTTGATGTCTACTAGATAACTTTATTCTTGTAGACTTTGTTGGGCCTCCAAGTGCAGGGTTTTGTAAGACAACGGCAAATTTCCCTTAAGTGGATGGCCTAAGAGTTATCAATCCGTGAAGGTGTAGGATGAAAGTGGTTCTCTCTCAAACAACCCTACAATTAAATACAAGTGGTCTCTTGTGTCCCCAACACACCCAATACAGTTGTCAATTGTACAAGTGCACTAGTTCGGCAAAGAGATGATAATATATATGTAATATGGATGGTAGAAAAAACAAAAATCCCCGGTCACTGAAGGATTACAGGCCCATTAGTCTCTTCAGTGTTGTATACAAGATTGTCTCCAAGTGCCTAGTGAACCACTTGAGGCAGTTCTTGGACGAAATTATCTCGGAGAACCAGTACTTTTCAAGTCATTGTCCTATATGTCGTCCAACTTTTATCATGCTCGCCACGTTTCAGATACAGCTTAGAGTTGTCCTCGGAAACAATAACACGAACACAAAACAGAGCTTCTAAAAGCAACTCTAGCAGAGGCGCCATAAGCGGAAACGTAGTTTCGTCAAAATACAACCTTCATAATTTTTGTTACTTGTAGGTTCAACTTGTCATTGACTTCAACGGTTCTTCCCCAATAATTAAAAATTCACAACACATTTGAATAAATTCGACTTTATTTCTAACAATTTGGATGGAAAATTAGTCGCATTGTGACTTAGAGTTGATAGAATATCTAATACTTAGTTACAATTTAAACTAATTAACTAATAGTTATGTCAGCGGCGGCTGGATTCGCCAGCGAAGACTAGTTGCAGCCATGGCCACCGCCGCCGCGACCAGGACCACGGCCGGCAGGGTCGGGGTCGGGTTCAAGAGGGATGCCGCAATGCAGGCCACGATGAGTGCAAAGACCTTCACGACGGCCACTTCCCAGAGTTCCATGCTTTCGCGATAGCAGCTGCATCGCTGGCCTTGATGCCCCGGAAGATGGCCTCGGCGTCCTCGTCCCAGGCTGGCCATTCTTCCGCGGTAGCAACGGGGGCAAGGGCTAGCCGGCGGTCCCAAATCCACCGCGCCCTTTCCGCCTCGTCCCTTACGAGCACGGTGAGGCCCACTTCTAGCTCTTCCGAGACGGGGTCCAAACTCCAAGGCATTCAACGTCGGTATCCAGAACACGTTTTCGAGATATTTGAGAGGTGTCGGAGAGAGCAATGGGAGAGAGGTTATGCCGTGACGGCTTTTTATTGGCTGCCGTGGCCGCCATTAAGAGGACAGTTGAGGAGGTCGCAGGTGGCGGACGACCATCAAGGGGTGCACTTTCCAGTGAGGAACGCGGCTGCGCTTGCCTCCCGGCTGCTCACACGACACCACCCGGCCTGCTCAACCGCAAGCCAGAAAGATGCTGACGTGTGGCGCCAGTTTTTTTTAAATAATACATTTTTTAAAAAAAATTACAGAAATAATACACGAATTTGAAAATTTTCAAAAATAGAATCCAGTCGGCTGGAGCTAAGCCGATAGGCCACGTGGCAGGTTCAGTCGGCTACGGCTAAGCCGACAGGCCACGTGGCAGCTTCTGATTTGCCCGAACACGTCGACCGTCGCGTTGGATTCGCCAGTCGGCCTGGCGCGCTGCAGTCGGCTGCGGCCCAGACGACAGGGTTCCAGTCGGCCCCGGCGCAGCCGACAGGCCGTCCAATCGGCCGGGGCGTGGCCGACAGGGGCCTGGCTGCCCACCCACGCCTTCTCTCCTTCCCTCCTCCTTTTCTCCTTCCCTTCTTCTCCTTATCTCCTTCCTCTTGCGCCCGTGAGCTCTCGTTCTTCCTCTTCTTGCTCTCTCTCTCAGTCTCTCGCAACCCCCCGTCGATCTCCTCGCTGGTCCATCCATTTTTGCATCCAACCCACAGAAAGAGTAGATCATAGCCAACTCCGGTGGCCTACGGTATTTTTTTTTCCAATAGGATAGTTTTTTTTCTCGTTCAAGTGAGGTGAGGAGGAGGCATGGTTGAGGTGGTTGAACCATGGTAGAGGTGGTGGTGAGGAGGAGTTGCTGCTGGGGAGGAAGAGGTGGTGAGCAGGAGGAGGAGGTGCGGCTGAGTTGAAGAGAGGAGCAAGAAGCAGTGGCACACGCGTCGAAGGTATACCTATGTCGTCAAAAAATTTCTGTGAGTTGTACATATTTTGAAAAATTAATGTCAGTATTTTTAGTTGCTCCGGGTAATATTTCGTGTTATATGTGCATGTCAAATATTTAGGTCTGTTAGTATTTTTAGTTGCTCCGGTAATATTTCGTGTTATATGTGCATGTCAAATATTTAGGTCTGTTAGTATTTTTAGTTGCTCCGGTAATATTTCGTGTTATATGTGCATGTCAAATATTTAGGTCTGTTAGTATTTTTAGTTGCTCCGGTAATATTCCGTGTTATATGTGCATGTCAAATATTTAGGTCAGTCAATATTTTTAGTTGCTCCGGTAATATCCCGTGTTATATGTGCATGTCAAATATTTAGATCTGTCAGTATTTTTAGTTGCTCCGGTAATATCCCGTGTTATATGTGCATGTCAAATATTTAGGTCTGTCAAATATTTAGGTATGTCAGTATTTTTAGTTGCTCCGGTAATATCCATAATATATTAAGTTGTTTCAATATTTAGCTTCGTTAATATTCCCTAATCAATGTACTTGTCAAATATTTAGGAGTGTGAATATATGTAGTTTGTCATGTTGTTTAACAGTTGTCTGTCCATGTTAAAAAAAATTATAGGTGAGCCGAGATGTCTGATATAGTGAAGTTCATATTTTTCTACGGTCCTGGTAATGTCCAAACAAATGAGATTGGGGTTGATCTGAGTGAATTTGAGCACATAGAGGTGGCACTGACCGACCCTCAAACATGGTCTCTTAGTCAGTTGAAAGAATGGGTGACAGCATGTTTAGGGCTGAATACGGAAACACAGACCGTGGGTGTTCATGCATTGTGGACCCGGTCAAGTTCGAATGTCTTCTTCTATTTGAGGCCAGTAGAGAGGGATTCTCAGTGGGTGCGCTGGTTACAAGGTTGCGAAACAAGGGGATGCAATCCTTGTGCCTTAGTGCTTCCCGTTCTGAAGGAGGTAATTGCGCCTGAAGGCCAGGGTGGTAACGATCCTGGGCAAAGCAGTGACGGGATGATGTTATCTGTGTCAAATGCTGGAGATGATGGTTATGAACAAGGGCAGAGTAGTCAGGTAGAAGGAGGAAATGGCGATGGTTATTACAGTGGCGAGGCGGACGCGGACGAGGTAGATGGGCACATGCAGAACATCATGGAAGAAGAAGACACCGATATTGAAAGTGGTCATGCAGATAATTCTGACGAGTCAGATGAAGAAGAAAATGCAGAGGAGGTCCCGATTCCTGCTTCTTGGAATCATGACTTCTCATCTGCAATGACCGTGAACGATGGTCATGATTCTGCCTGGCAATATCACCAAAACAACATTGCGACCGGTGCTATGTATCCCAACAAAGAAGCTCTGAAGGACGCAATAATAAATTGGGCAATGTCCACGCAAAGGGTTTTCATAGCTGAGGTGTCCAGTCAGAAATACTTGACAATGGTATGCAAGAATGCAGGTTGTCCTGCCAGGGTGCACGGCTATCTCCCTAAGTATGGCACAAGTTGGGTGATCAGTGACCTAGTTCATCACACATGTCTTATTCCCTGCATCCCTCAAGATCATCCCAACCTTTCATCCACGCTTATTGCGAGGTTGTTTTACAGTGAGATAGTGGAGAGCAAAGCGATGGAAGTTAAGGCTATCCAGACAAAAGTATTCGTCAGGTTCAGGTACAGAATTTCTTACGGCAAGGCTTGGAGGGCTAAGCAAAAGGCGCTTGAGAGCAGATTTGGTTCTTATTTCGATGCATATGACTCAGTTGTCCAGCTCCTCCAGACGCTGAAGGACAGGAATCCGGGCACCTATGTCGACATCGAAGACCTCTTCATGCCAGAGTTCCCAACTGTGAGGGTGCTGCATCGACTGTTCTTCTCTTTCGGTGTATGCATCGAAGCTTTCAGGCACTGTCGACCGGTGATATGTGTAGATGGCACTTTTCTGACTGGCAAGTACAAGGGTCAGATCCTGACAGCCATTGGTCAAGACGGCCAAAATCAAATAGTCCCACTAGCATTTGCTTTTGTTGAGAGTGAGAACATTGGAAGTTGGACATGGTTCTTCAGGCAACTGAAAATATCAGTTGTGAAGGATAAGCCCAATGTGTGCATCCTTCATGACAGACATGCAGGTATACTCAGTGCGATAAAGACACTGACAAACCCTGGCCCTGAGGAACAAACTCCGTGGCAGGACTTGCAGAGCCGTTGGTGCATGCGCCATCTGGGGGCTAATTTCTTCTCGCAGTTCAGAAATAAGAGCCTGATGAATCTATTCAAAAAACTATGCAAGCAGAACCAGCTATGGAAGTACAATTTGATACGTGACAGACTTAATGTGTGCACGCGGAGACACGTTAGGGACAGGAAAGCTGCAAGAGATGCAGCGGTCAGGGCACATGTTGAAGCAGTAGCAGCACAGTTAGCAACAGGACCAGCTGCCGTGGAGGAGGAGTCCGTTGGGCTTTGTGACTTGCCAGGATTTGACCCACCTGGTACTAGGAGAAGGCTCGGGAGGTCGATTAAAACCTTCGAGCAGTGGATAGAGCATGAGCCTCTGGAGAGGTGGTCTTTGCTGCATGACACACATGGAGCAAGGTACGGTGTCATGACTACCAACCTCGCAGAAACATACAACTTTGTCCTCAGAGGAAACCGGGCATTGCCACTTACAGCCATCGTTGAGGGTATTTTCTATGGCACCGTGAAGTACTTCAGAGATAGACGTCAAAAGGCAGAGCAACATATGTTGAACAACCCAAACACACGTTACTGTGAAAGGATTATGAAGTACATGGAAGAAAAGATGGAAAAAGCCAGGTCACACGTTACTGTGAAAGGACGCGTCTATGTCCGAATCCAGGTGGGAGAGTGAGCCTGACGATGGGCATAACACACAGGAATACTTGTCGCAGCACAACGAGTGGGTGGACATGTATTCGACTCCTGCACCACCTCCCACACAGGAAACACAGTATGACCTGGACGGGTCCGAGCTTCTTCCCCGTATCATCCGGCCACCCCACAGGTATATGTGGCCGACGCCGGAGACACCACCTCAACGACGTGGCGGACGAGGTGGCTGATGATTGTGTGTCACTTATATCTAGCTATGTATGCGATAGACATATATCTGCCTATGTATGCGAGAGACATATTCTACCTATGTATGCGAGAGACATATTTCTGTTCATTCGCTTTGTTAATCGAGTTACATTTCCGGAGAGACTGCTGCAGATAATTAAGATACAAGTACATCTGAATTAAACGGTACGACTGACCATAAATAATACTGCATACAAACTACATGAAGACATCATCGTGCTTCTCGCTAACACTACATAAAGTCATCATCACTATTCTCACTAACATGTTTCTTCGACTTAGATTTTTTATTGGCTGACATAAACTCATCGCTGGAAGAGTAACCATCATCACCGGGCTTTGGTGATGCATCGCTGCATTTCTTCTTCTTCGAGCTTGAGCCATCATGAGTTGATACATATTTCGGCGGCGGAACGGACCCAAATAAAAGCTTGAACCATGCCAACATACTGACATCGTGGTTCATTTCTTTAGCGTCCACATTGTATCTCTACAATTACCAAAATGAACAAAAATGAATTAAAACGACAAACATATTAAATATGTAAATCAAATACGAAATTTAAATTACCTTTTGAAACGCAATATATTCATCAACTGGCAAATCTATCACATGATGATCTAAATCATCAAATGATCGTGTGAATCGCGCTGATTCATATATTAGTTCACAAAGTCTTTCCCACCTTGCACGCAACCGAAAAAGTTCTAGTCGAATGTCCGCTGTGTTTCTACTATGACAAGCTGTTTGTCTAAACCTCCGCAAGTTACTCTCACTGCTAACTAATTCATCGAAAGATACACCTGGAGTTCCATGAAGCCCGGACTTCATGGAAACCGCACCCATCAAGACATCACAAGATGCCTCTCGTGAAAATGGACGAGGATCACCCATCACTGCGGATTTGTTAATGCTACCACAACAAGTAGTGAGGAGAAGAGGAAGTGAGGAGAAGTATTGTGAGGACAAGAGGCAGAGAAGAGCTCTTTTTAAATAACCGTCGAGGCTCAGTGCGCTGCTGTTTTCCAGTCACACTCACCACCGAAAGCAACACTTCCAGTCAAACTCACCACCGAAAGCAACACTGCCAGTCAAACTCACCACCGAAAGTAGCACTGCCAGTCACACTCACCACCGAAAGTAGCACTGCCAGTCACACTCACCACAGAAGGTCAGATGAGCCGGATGGCGGCGGCGGGCATCACCGGCATCACCGAAAGGGGGAAAAAAAAAACCAGTCGGCTTAGCCCCAGCCGACTGGCCAGTCGGCTTAGCCGTAGCCGACAGGAGCCCCAGTCGGCTGGGGGGGGGGGGGGGGCATGCAGTCGGCGGGGGGCATGCAGTCGGCTATGCTGGGCCCAGTCGGCTTAGCCGCAGACGACTGAATCCAGTCGGCTTAGCTCCAGCCGACTGGATTCTATTTTTGAAAATTTTCAAATTCGTATATTATTTCTGTAATTTATAAAAAAAAATGTATTATTTAAAAAAAATTAGCCCGTGTGGCGGCCATCCGACTGCCCCACGAGAATTCGATGGACCGGGCGTCTCATTAATGGCCGGGTAGTGCCAATATACGATAGCAGATAAGCTAAGAAAATACTCCCTCCGTATCAAAATATAAGACGTTAGTGTCAAAAAAACTTTTTTTTTATTTTGATACAGAGGGAGTAGTTATGATTAAGCTCAAATAGCCGATTTAATCACTCAATAATCATATGTAGCCGCACGCCAGCTAGCTGCTTGATGATTAGCTGATTTTACTCCATGGAGTAGCAGCACTGCTTGAAGGCCTCGAGGTTGTGCTGGAAGACGGGAACGAAGGCGTCCACGCTGCCGTCGCCGAGGTAGGACGGCACCAGGAACAGCATCCCCTCCGTGGGGAAGTAGGCCGGCATGACGTAGCTCGGGCTGCCCGCGCCGAAGTCCAGCTCGTAGAACGGGAACGTCAGCCAGCTGTCCACCTCCAGGTCCGGGCACAGCACCTCCTTCAGCACCGCCGTCTTCTCCAGCCCCTCCCGCTCCACGGCGCCCGAGCTCGCCAAGTCCACCAGCGACTGGAAGTAGGCGCCGTCGAGGCGGGCCACCGCGTCGTGGATCGTCTGCGCCGCGTGCTTCAGCGGCTGGCTCAGCAGGTCCCCCACCGTGGACTGCGGGAACGCCCACAGGACCAGGTTGCCGAAGTAGCCCGGCGGGGCGGAAAGGCGCCGCCGGCCGTCCACGGAGATGCGGATGGTCGAGGTCTCTTCCGGGCTGAGCCCCCGCGCGCGCGTCATGGTGCGCCACAGGTGCGCGAGCGTGGTCTCGAACCGGCTGAACGGCCGGCCGCGCCCCTCCGACGCCTTGGCGCGCAGCCCGGCGATGAAGTCCTTGGTGAAGTGCGCCTTGTGGATGACCACGTTGTCGGCGCCGTGGTGCCCGCCCTCGCCCTGCATGGGATTGTTAGACGTCGGCCGGTAGTACTCAACGCCGCGGTGCTCGAAATCCACGAGCGGAGGGTCGCGCGGCCTGAAGAGGTCGGGGTGGTTGTGCGGCGGCGGCGACGGGGCGGAGATGTCCAACCCTCGCGCGGCGCGGCCCCACGCAACGAGGAAGTCGCTGGTGGCATGGCCGTCAGCAACGGCATGGTTAGCCGTGAACCCGACGGCGAGCGAGCCGCAAGCGAACCGCGTGAGCTGCACCTGCACCACTTCCTCCACGTCGCCCTCCAGGTCCGGGTGCAGCTGCAGCACGACGGGCGACGGCTTCGGTGGTGCGAAGTCAACCAGTGTGGCCCCTTCTACGCGCGCCTCCACGAGCCGCGCGCCGTGGTCGTTGAGCAGCACGCCCGGCGCGCCGTCCGTGCCCGCGCAGACCTGGCCGGCGAAGAGGCGGTACACGGCCAGCACTTGGGCGAGGCCGCGCTCGATGTCTTCGGTGTAGGGCGCCGGCGCCTGGAAGGCGAATATGATGGCCATCTGGATGTGGTACGTGATCTTGTCGAACACCGAGGACGGCACGTGCTCCGTGGTGTCCGGCCGCGCCGCGCCCTCGGCGTACCGCGGCTTCACGATCTTGGAGCTCACCACCTGCACCTCCATGGTCAACGGCGGGCTCGCTAGCTAGGTAGTTCGCTCGTCTTTCCCAAGTACGATCGATGTATTGTCTTGTTGTTGGTGCCCTGACTGAGTACGGGATGTACCGGCAGTGCACGATGGAGCAGAGGAAGAAGACGATGAGCCGATGAAGTGAGCGCGCACAGGCTTGCTCTGGTGAAGACGGGGGAGCTACCGGTGTATAAATAGACAGCGCGGGGACGGAGTAGGTGGCGTATCCGTTGGCTCTGTCGACACGCACTCCTAGTCTGTTGGATCGAGGAAGCCATTGGTTCAGTTGATGAATGTGGCATGCCATGGATTTGGTCAGACGATGGGGTCCTTTTGAGCGGCAGTAGCTTACTGTATATTTTCAGTTGGATTTTTTTCTAAACACAGTAAAGAACATACGCTCCTACATACGCACAAAAATTCATCCCTATAAACACACGCACGCACATCCTACCCATATAAGCACCTCCTTCGATCTTGCCACGGTAATAATTAGTAAATCACACAGTGTCGCGATCCCGGAGTAAAACGTTGACACGCTCTTTAGCTTCCCGGCCGTGTATCTCATCGCACTTGTTTTTTTTTTTTTGAACACAGTACAGACGCAAGCGCTCATATACACGCGCATACACTCAACCCTATGAACGCACACACACACCTACCCCTATGAGCACCTCCGAGAGACTGAGCCGGCATATCATCTTGAAATTTACGAAGTCACCGTAGGCACCTCGTCGTCGACGGGAACGTCTCCTCCCACTGAATGCGCATCGCCGAAAATCCTGAAATAATTCCAGGAATAAATGCGAGCACCAAGATTTGAACCCTGGTGGGCTGGGGATACCACTGTCCCTCTAACCATCCAACCACATGTTGGTTCGCTCTCATCGCACTTGTTATCGTAAATAAAAATATACGGCCGGGTACGTGCAGCTAGTGTACAGCTGCACACACATTGACGTCTTCCGCAGAACCGGCCAATTCATCAGGAGTATATATGTATGTATGACGCGCATGAATACGTACGTCGATGTTCAACAGTAGTATTTTCTTCTTGTACATATACCCTCTGTACCATGCAAAAAAAAAATTTACCCTCTCTGTTCATTAATGTAAGACGTTTTGGCAGTTTAAATTAAACTGCATATATTAATGAACAAAGGTGGTACTTATTACTATCGTCCCACCCCTTGATTGGATTGCCGTACAAAAATTATGTGCATAGTGTCGCCTGCATAGCAATGTCATAGCCAAAAACTACCATAGTTGAGGTTTGTATCCTATAGATCACCTTTTTTGTTTGCAAATACGTACAACTTCTCATTGATGACCACTTTACTCAAAACTAACCGTGATGACAGTGGCGGCCCACTGATCAGGGCTGGCATGGCACAAAAATGTCAACTCCGTTATCTTTGACCGTTATGACATATGAGGCCCACACGCCGGTCTTATATTCTTCCTTCAAATTCTCAATGGAAGAATATTCCCTTCCCTGCGAGTAGGAAAACAGAGCTCGTAGCGCGAGGCCGAAATCACTATTCTGACCTTGTCAGAAAAGTATAGCACAAAATGAACTCTCCACAAAATTATTTCACAATCTGACCCTTTTAGCAACGTCATAGCCCGTGGCGTTTCTTCCCCACATAGAAACACCGAGCCAGCTCGCGTTGCTGCCCTGGCCCCACTCGCTGACGTGGCAGGCTGGAAACGCCGAGCCATATTGCGTTTCTGAAAACGCCAAGGGCTTTGGCGTTTCTGGCCAGGCTGGAAACGCCAAGGGCCATGACGTTTCTGCCAGAAACGCCAACGGCCATGGCGTTGCTAACCCAGAAGAAAAACAGTGCACTGACGCGCACACAGTTCGCCTCCATGCTTACATTCCGGGCGCCGCTCAGTAATGGAAAATGCCATGACCAACTGCAGACAAATCCCTATCCGAAGATGAGACTACAGTACAGTCCGACACCTCATCGATCGATCCAGAAAGAACAGTAAAATGTGAAGAAGAAAGGCAGCAAGCAGCTCACGAGACAGGTCGGTTTGGATCCATGCCCGTACCGGTGTCGCGGTTCATCCATGGGACACACACGGTTAGGACATGGAACAGACTAGACAAACGGGCCCTGGAATTATTACTGCCATGCATGGGAGGAGTAGGTCTCGACACTTTGCATCCCTTGATTAGTTTTACTGCTAGTTGGGTCCCCAGCAAGCTTAGCTAGGGACATTACACCTGGGCTGGGCGGTAGCACGTACGGCTGCGCGCGACCGTGCTTGCATGCATGAATCAATGCGTGCTTGGCCACTGGGGGTGCCGTACGTACGTGGCGGCATGGCAAATTGAAGTAGATGCACGAGGAGCTGTGCTCGATCGGGACCATGCAGCTAGAGCGGCGCATGCATGCATGCACGCGTGCGATGTTCTGCTTTGCTTTGCAGCGCCAGCGGCTCATGGTCGATCGGCCAGATCCATTTTATCTTCAGTTCTGTCATTGTGCGCGCGTCAGTGCACTGTTTTTCTTATGAGTTAGTAACGCCATGACAGTTGGCGTTTCTAGCAGAAACGCCATGGCCCTTGACGTAGCCCTTGGCGTTTTCAGAAACGCAATATGGCCCGGCGTTTTCAGCCTGCCACGTCAGCGAGTGGGCCAGCGCAGCAACGAGAGCTGGCTCGGCATTTCTATACAGGGAAGAAACGCCACGGGCTATGGCGTTGCTAAAAGGGTCAGATTGTGAAATAATTTCGTTTCGAGTTTATTTTGTACTATGGTTTTCTGACAAGGTCAGAACAGTGATTTTGGCCGTAGCGCGAGAGGACGTACGTAGTTGCAACCCATCGGTACGGCCAGCCTCTTCTTCGAGCAGCAAGCACAAGCAACAGGCAGACGAGCGGCGTGATGTCGGTTGTGGCCATCGTGTCCCTGACGGCGCTGGTGGTGTCGCACTGCATGGATATGGCGCAAGAGATGGGCCCGAGCCACGATTAGATCCTTGGGTCGATCCACTCCGCCGTTAACGCGCAGACGAGCGACGACATCATGACGCTAACGGTCAGTGCTGCACGGGGCTGCCATGCCGCGGGCGAGGCTCGGGGACATTTTGCTGCTCAGCTTCGTCTCCAGAGGCGGCGAGCTCCTCAAACGCACACAATAGGAGCCGAGCAGTAGTCCGGGGTGGCTCGCCGGTGGCTGCTTTGAGCTGCAACGACAAGGTCCAACGCGGAGGTTGAGGTGCCAATGTCTACGGGCGGCCTCTACTCAATTCTTCGCATGGGGCAGACGAGCGATGGTCTGCGGGCCCCTAGACATAATGACGCTACCCGAGGTGGATGAGAGCGCGGTGTCGAGAGCGTGCTCTCGGTGGCATCGGCGCGGGCGTGCGGGCGTCAAAACTGATTACTGTTGTGCGCGGGCGCAGTATGAGGCCGTCACCTATTGGCGAGGGCCTGCTCGACCAAGGCATGGACAATGCCATGGCCTGCGACGAAGAGCAGCCCGTTAAGGGTGCGCCCATGAGGTGTTTTAGAAAATGCATAGGAGAGAATGTTGACATGTGGGCCCTTCCTGTCATAACGGTGAGCTAGACAGGTGGGCCACCCCCGTCATAATCGAGGTTGTCTCCCCCGAATCGGTACCTAACTGAAAGTGGTAGGTTTTTGCGAAAAAATAAAGTAAAAGTGGTACGTTCTTGACAATCAACTGAAAGTGTTAGTTATGCGGGACACAAACCCCAAATGTGGTAGTTTTTGGCTATTTACTCGTGGCGAAACTCCAATTTATTCATAATCAATCATGGCAGTACAGAGAACACTATAGTTAAAAAAAATTATAACTTGGTCTGTGGAACACCTAGCGACGTCTACAAGCATTTGGAGCTAGCCGAAGACGCGCCGCCATCATCGCCCTCCCTACTAACCGGAGCCAGACATACCTTGTTGTAGTAGACAGTTGGGAGGTCGTCGTGCTAAAGTCCCATATGACCAGCGCACCGGAGCAGCAACCATCGCCGATGAAAAGAGTCGTAGATCGGAAGGATCAGGCCTGTAAACATACAAATGAAGACTGGATCCAAAACAGATCCATCGAAGACCAGTGCTCACCGAATCCCACGAAATCCGACGGAGACACACCTCCACACGTACTCCGACGACGCTAGATGCACCATCGGGACGAGGATCGAATGTGGAAGACATCGTCGCCGCCACACAACCCCAACCAGAACCCTGAACCTAACAGAAACGAGAGCGGAGTCCCCCCAGGTAGGGGGAGGGGGTGTCAAGGTCCTCCACATCTCTCCGGCCCAAAGGCCACCGGAGATGGGGCGGACCGGCCGCCACGCCGACAGAAGAAGGAAACCTGATCTCATGGTGCCTTTTCTTTTCTCGTGGAGGATGGAAAGAGATAAGAGCATCTACAGTCGGGCGTCTCAAAGCCGTCTGAAACGCCCGGGTGGGCGGACCGGTCACTGACCGGTAAAAAAAACCGACCCACCCGGGCGCCTCAAACCGGCCTCAAACGCCCGGGCTGTCCGGCGCCCCTCATATCCAACCCAAATGTAGCGCGAATATGGGGCGGCCCAGGCATGCCTGGGCGCTGATACGTCCCGAACGTATCTACTTTTCCAAACACTTTTGCTCTGGTTTTGGACTCTAATTTGCATGATTTGAATGGAACTAACCCGGACTGACGCTGTTTTCAGCAGAATTGTCATGGTGTTATTTTTGTGCAGAAATAAAAGTTCTCGGATGGACCTGAAATTTACGGAGAATTATTTCAGATTATATAAAAAATACCGGCGAAAAGATCTACTGGAGGGGAGCCACAAGCTTAGGGGGCGCGCCCACCCCCCCAGGGCACGCCCCCCAGGCTTGTGGGGCCCTGGCAGCTCCGTTTACCCTAATTCCAACGCTATAAGTACCTATTCGTCCAGAAAAAAATCAGAGAGAAAGAATCATTACGTTTTACGATACGGAGCCGCCGCCACCTTCTTTTCTTCATAGGGAGGGCTGATCTGGAGTCCGTTCGGGGCTCCGGAGAGGGGGATTCGACGCCGTCGTCATCATCAACCATCCTCCATCACCAATTTCATGATGCTCACTGCCGTGTGTGAGTAATTTCTTCGTAGCCTTGCTGGACGGTGATGCTATGCTTAATGCTTGTCACTAGGGCCCGAGTGCCATGATTTCAGATCTGAACCCTCTATGTTTTCATGAATATATTTGAGTTCTTGATCCTATCTTGCAACTTATATGCACCTATTACGTGTTATGATCCGCATACCCCAAGGTGACAATAATTGGGATTTTTCCGGTGATTACCGTAGTTTGAGGACTTCATGTATTCACTATGTGTTAATGCTTTGTTCCGGTTCTCTATTAAAAGGAGGACTTAATATCCCTTAGATTTCCTTAAGGACCCCGCTGTCACGGGAGGGTAGGACAAAAGATGTCATGCAAGTTCTTACTATAAGCACGTATGACTATATACGGAATACATGCCTACATTACATTGATGAATTGGAGCTATTGTGTATCGCCCTAGGTTGTGACTGTTACATGATGAATGTCATCCAACATAATTATCCATCACTGATCCAATGCCTACGCTGTTCGCATATTGATCTTTGCTAAGTTACTTTCGTTGCTGTTGCTGTTACAATCACTACAAAACTGCTACTGTTACTGTCTCTGTTACTATTGCTACTGTTACTATTACTATTGAAACTATCGTACTACTGTGCTACTAAACACTTTGTTGTAGATATTTAGTTCCCCAGGTGTGGTTAAATTGACAACTCAACTGCTAATACTCGCAAATATTCTTTGGCTCTCCTTGTGTCGAATCAATAAATCTGGGTGAAATACTACCCGCGAAAACTGTTGCGATCCCCTATACTTGTGGGTTATCAAGACCTTTTTCTGGCGCCGTTGTCGGGGAGCATAGATCTATCTGTTGAGTCACTTGGGATTTATATCTGTTGATCACTATGAACAATCTGAAAGACGCTAAGACCAAGATCGTCCCCTCTATGACTATAGAAGGTAAGGAACTGCCATCACACTCTGCACTTGATTCACCTTCTGTTTTGAGTAGGCTTGCGACACCACCACCTGCTATTCATTCTGATATGTCACAAGTTATTGATGATACTACTTCTGCTATGAATGAAACTATTGATGATGCTAGTACTATGCTTGATAATACTGTGGCACTTGGTGAATTTCTTGATGAACAAATTGCTAAAGCTAAAGGAATTGAAAATGTCGAAACTCTTGAAAATTATGATTCACCTATTATGCCTAGCTCTCCTACTAGAGTTGAAATGCCTGAGACATCTGATGGTTATGTCTTTGATAGGGAGACAGCTAGGGCAATTCTTGCTTGTAATGATAGAGATGAGGTAAGAAAATTGCTTGCTGAGTAGAAAGAAAAATCTATGAGGGAGAGAATGAAATATGATCCTAAGTTTGCTACCTCTCCCATATTTGTTACCGATAAGGATTATGAATTCTCTGTCGATCCTGAGTTAATTACTTTGGTTGAATCTGATCCTTTTCATGATTATGAAACTGAAACTGTTGTGGCACACCTTACTAAGTTGAATGATATTGCCACCCTATTTCCTCATGAGGAAAAATTAGTTACTACTATATTCTTAAGTTGTTTCCTTTCTCATTAAAGGGTGATGCTAAGAAATGGTTTAACACTCTTGCTCCTAGTTGTGTGCGTAGCCCCCAGGATATGATATATTACTTCTCTGAAAAATATTTTCCTGCTCATAAGAAAGAAGCTGCCTTACAGGAAATATTTAACTTTGTGCAAATTGAAGAAGAGAATCTCCCTCAAGCTTGGGGGAGGCTTCTCCAACTACTTAATAATTTGCCTGATCATCTTCTTAAGAAAAATGAAATACTTGATATCTTTTATAATGGACTAACCGATGCTTCTAGGGGCTACATAGATAGTTGTGCTGGTTGTGTTTTCAGGGAACGCACTATTGGACAGGCTGAAGAACTATTGAATAATATATTGAGAAATGCCGATGATTGGACATTTCCCGAACCACCACCTAAGCCAACTCCGAAGAAGAGAGGTATTCTATTCCTCAGTCCAGAAGATATGCAAGAAGCTAAGAAATCTATGAAGGAAAAAGATATTAAAGCTGAAGATGTTAAGAATTTACCACCTATTGAAGAAATACATGGGCTCTACATTCTGACACGGGTAGTGGAGGTAAATTCTCTCACTAGATTCAATGAAAGTGATATTCCCTATAATAAATCTGCTAGTCAATGCTTGGATGAATTTAATAACTATATTGTTAAGAAAGAGAATTTCAATATGCATGTTAGCAATCAATTAAAAAGAAATGCCATCATGATTGAACGCTTGAGTGATTTGATGTTTAGAACTGCTAATGATGTTAAATGCTTGAGTAAACATGCTTCTATGGTCCAGACTCAGTTAGAACAAATAGCTAAGTCACAAAATGATTTGCTTGATGAGATGAATAATAAAATGAATGATCGTGCTGTTAGAGTTGTCACCAGAGGTGGTCGAATGACTCAGGATCCTCTATATCCTGAAGGTCATCCTAAAAGAATTGAACAAGACTCTCAAAGAATTAATACTGATGCACCTAGTTCATCTAAGAAGAAAAACAAAAAGAAGAATGATAAAATTTTGCATGCTTCTAGTGAACCTGAGATAGAAAAACCTCCTAAGAATCATAATGATTTTTTCTATTTCTGATGCTGAGACACAATCTGGTAATGAACATACACATAGTGATAATGATAATGATAATGTTCATGTTGATGCTCAACCAGGTAATGATGTAGCAATAGAACCTACTGTTGATCTTGATAACCCACCTCCTAAGAATAAAAGACATGATAAAAGAGACTTCGTTGCTAGAAAATATGGAAAGGAAAGAAAACCATGGGTTCAAAAACCTATGCCTTTTCCTACTAAACCATCTAAAAACAAAGATGAGGAGGATTTTGAGCGCTTTGTTGAAATGCTTAGACCTGTCTTTTTGCGCACTCGCTTGATTAATATGTTGAAGATGTCTCCCTATGCTAAATACATGAAAGATATTGTCACTAATAAAAGAAAGATACTTGAAGCTGAAATTTCCACCATGCATGCAAATTATTCTTTTAAGGGTGCAATACCTAAAAAGTTAGGAGATTCAGGAATACCTACTATACCATGCTCCATTAAAAGAAGTTGTGTTAAAACTGCTCTATGTGATTTGGGAGCCGGTGTTAGTGTTATGCCTTTCTCTTTATATAGAAGACTTGATTTGAATAAGCTCACACCTACTGAAATATCTTTGCAAATGGCTGATAAATCCACTGCTATACCTATTGGAATTTGCGAGGATGTTCCCGTTGTAGTTGCAAATGTTACTATTTTGACAGACTTTGTTATACTTGATATGCCCGAGGACGACAACATGTCGATTATCCTTGGAAGACCCTTTTTGAATACTGCGGGGGTTGTTATTGATTGCAACAAAAGCAAGGTTACTTTTCATGTCAATGGTAATGAGTATACGGTTTATTTTCTGAAGAAACAAAGTTCGGTGAATGGTATCAATTGTATTGAAAAAGTTTCGACAATCACTATTGGGGGATTTAAATTTCCTCTTCCTACTGTCAAAAAGAAATATGAAATTCTTATTGTTAGGGAGATGCATATCCCCGTTGAGGTAACTTAGTGTTATACGAAAATTCTTCGGTTTCATATCACTCAGAAATAGTTTGTTAATAAGACTTGATCAGCCTTATTAATGGATTCTTTTTGAAGGGCATGAGGTCGATGAATTTAGTAAGCACAACTTTCTGTAAACATAATTTGCTCTATGTTATTTTTAGTTGAATAAAATAAAATGCCATGATTATCCTGTTTTCTGAATTTCCCGTGCAATAAAAAATGTCTCAAAAATAAAAGTTCTCAGAAAGCCATGAAATTTAGTATGATTTTTTCCCGAATATTTAAGAATTTTTGGCACTAAACACACTCCAGGGGGGTGCACCTGTGAGCCACAAGCTCACATGGCGCATCCATCCCCCGGGCGCGCCCAGCAGGCTTGTGGGCCCCAACGGGACCCACTCACTTATGCCAGCCACCCATCTCCTTCTTCTTCCTCCAGAAAAAATCAAACTTGCTCCCAAGCCCGTGTTCTTGCTCATATTGCTGTGATTTTCGATCTCCTTGCTTGGAACTCTGTTTCCAAAACTGTTTTGAGGAATTACTCCTTGGTATGTGACTCCTCCAATGTTCCAATTAGTTTTTGTTCTAGTGCTTTATACTTTGCAAATTTTTACTGCTGTGGTGACCATGTTTATGAGCTTGCATGTTGAATTTGTATAGTCCAAAGTAGTTTTGATGCATGATATAGCTTCTAGATACTTGTAAGAGTAGTTGCTATCAATTTTGTTGAGTTTCGTTCACTTTTATTTTGAGTCACTAAAAGTTTCAGAAATTTTTCAGAGGAATAAAATGTTTAGGAAGATGTTCCTGTAGGGGAACGCGACAGAAAACAAAAAAAATTGGTACAGCGAGCACGCCCAGGATCACTATGTAGATGGCATACAAGGTTTGATCTGATCATTACCGACTCGTAGCGCAGCGGAAGTAGAGTCGATGTAGATCGTCGGTGCAGATCCCCGCAGCTCGGATTTACAACCTCCCAACCGCGAGGATGTACTCCCTCGTCGGATAGCCCTTCGGGAGGCGGTCGGACAATCCTCCGGACGATGTCACGGACAGCCCTTCGGGAGGACCCTCGAAGCTCGAATGGTAACTCGGACAGCCCTTCGGGAGGACCCTCGAACAGCCCCTCGGGCAAAAGATCGAACCTACGACCTCTCTACGGGGTTGCACACATACGGTGTCAGCTATCCGGCAGGGCTTCGCCGTCCAGAACTAGTTCCTGCCGGAACCCAGACAGCCTTTCGGCTCTACGAAACTATTTCACGGGGAGGGAGAGAGAAGGCCAGATCATGCATGGCATTTGTATGAAAGTAAGGAGTGAGTGTGGAGAGTGCCTCTCCATCTCTATTTATAGGAAAACCCAAGGGGTAGGGTGGCACTTAAAAATACCAAAAACCCATGGAAATATGGCCTACACAAGGGCATAAAGGGGAAAGCAAGTGTGGCATCATGGAGATGCCACCCTTGGCCGGCCACCTATGTGGGGCCCCCCAAAAGGGGGTCTCACCCTTCCATGTCATCCTCCCCTAGATCTTTTGAGCAAAGCCCCAAAAAAAAGGCTTTCCAAAAAGTAACCAAAAAGTGGTTTTTCACTATTCATGAACCCATTTTTCCGCGGCCGATAAATTTGAAAATATTTCTGTGGGTCTTAGAATAATTCCAGTACCCACTAAAATAAATCTGGACGCGTTCTGAAACAGTTTCAAATAAATGATTTTCATCAGCGAAAAGCAACCAAAGCGGTTCCGGCAGCTCCGGAACATTTTCGGTTTCTTCCCCGGAAAAATCCCAGAAGTTCCCAGAACAATTCTGGCACCCTCCAAGAATTTCCATGCGTGTGCCGAAACCAATTTGACTTAATGGTATCCTCCAAAACAATTTTTTAGTTTTACCGAAACTCTTCCGGTGTTCTCTCTCCGGAACTCTTCCGTTGTCTTCGAAACTTTTCCGGTGACTTTCTCTTAGACTCCCTGTCTAGTGTTCTGTAGATAGATGACCCTTAAGCATGTGACCCTATAGGTTCGGTGAAGTATAGACATGATCGGAACAGTTTCCGATCAATGATCAACATCGGAGCCGTGGACACCCATATTGACCCCTATACCCACACGAATAAATATTCGAGTGAACCTCCAGTTGCCGTGTACTATTCCTGTTGCTTCGCAATATGTTACAAACACCCGAGGTGAGAATTATCGGCATCCCCGTGGATCAACAACTTGTCCACTGTGCCAGTTATCTCGTTACCGGCTATGTTCTCCTTTCTCGTTTCCGTATTGCGGCATCCCTGTGATCAAATCACATTGTGTCTGGCCAGACGATGATGGATACCGTAACACCGAGAGGGCCCGAGAATATCTCTTCATCGTCGGAGGAGCAAATCCCAATCTCGAGCTATCTCGTTCTTTGTCATACTTTTTCGTGAACCCGTAAGCCGCCGTAATAGCCACCCAGTTACGGATGACGTTTAACAAACCCCAAAGTTCACAAAGCAAGTACAAAGGAACTCGATACTCTCATGGTCTAAGGAATTATGAAAACATTAACTATCTCTATGTTATAAACCATTAACTTGTGACGAATGTATCTCATAGCATAACATCAATTCGGGTCGATTCAACACAAGTGTTCTTCTAACAATGTGCCCTCAAAATTGCCGGCATAGTCATGCCCATGATCAGGAAAACAGGATCATCATGCAATACTTGAGCCAGTCTTAGAGGCATGACTAGGAATACATTTTACCATTTATTATACCACACGTGCACATGAGTTTCCCTCCGAGCCTCGTGGATATTGCAGACTCGAGAATCATTGCAGTTATAGCATGGAACATAAACATTTATTACAAACTTGGAGATACAAAATAACTGTTATTACTGCCTCTAGGGCATATCTCCTACAGACTCCCACTTGCACTAGAGTCATAATCCAGTTACATGGCTTTCCTAACACAAATGGCTATCCGGTGCCGCTCATGCTTTGCTCGTGGCAGAGGCTTTGTCATCGGGTCTGACACGTTCAGATCCGTGTGAACTTTGCGTACTTTCACTAAACCCACTTCGACATGATGTCGAATGAGTTTATATTTGCGTTCAATATGTCTTGTCTTATGGTGCGAAGTTGTGTTAAAACTGCTCTATGTGATTTGGGAGCCGGTGTTAGTGTTATGCCTTTCTCTTTATATAGAAGACTTGATTTGAATAAGCTCACACCTACTGAAATATCTTTGCAAATGGCTGATAAATCCACTGCTATACCTATTGGAATTTGCGAGGATGTTCCCGTTGTAGTTGCAAATGTTACTATTTTGACAGACTTTGTTATACTTGATATGCCCGAGTTCGACAACATGTCGATTATCCTTGGAAGACCCTTTTTGAATACTGCAAGGGTTGTTATTGATTGCAACAAAAGCAAGGTTACTTTTCATGTCAATGGTAATGAGTATACGGTTTATTTTCTGAAGAAACAAAGTTCGGTGAATGGTATCAATTGTATTGAAAAAGTTTCGACAATCACTATTGGGGGATTTAAATTTCCTCTTCCTACTGTCAAAAAGAAATATGAAATTCTTATTGTTGGGGAGATGCATATCCCCGTTGAGGTAACTTAGTGTTATACGAAAATTCTTCGGTTTCATATCACTCAGAAATAGTTTGATAATAAGACTTGATCAGCCTTATTAATGGATTCTTTTTGAAGGGCATGAGGTCGATGAATTTAGTAAGCACAACTTTCTGTAAACATAATTTGCTCTATGTTATTTTTAGTTGAATAAAATAAAATGCCATGATTATCCTGTTTTCTGAATTTCCCGTGCAACAAAAAATGTCTCAAAAATAAAAGTTCTCAGAAAGCCATGAAATTTAGTATGATTTTTTCCCGAATATTTAAGAATTTTTGGCACTAAACACACTCCAGGGGGGTGCACCTGTGAGCCACAAGCTCACATGGCGCATCCACCCCCCGGGCGTGCCCAGCAGGCTTGTGGGCCCCACAGGGACCCACTCACTTATGCCAGCCACCCATCTCCTTCTTCTTCCTCCAGAAAAAATCAAACTTGCTCCCAAGCCCGTGTTCTTGCTCATATTGCTGTGATTTTCGATCTCCTTGCTTGGAACTCTGTTTCCAAAACTGTTTTGAGGAATTACTCCTTGGTATGTGACTCCTCCAATGTTCCAATTAGTTTTTGTTCTAGTGCTTTATACTTTGCAAATTTTTACTGCTATGGTGACCATGTTTATGAGCTTGCATGTTGAATTTGTATAGTCCAAAGTAGTTTTGATGCATGATATAGCTTCTAGATACTTGTAAGAGTAGTTGCTATCAATTTTGTTGAGTTTCGTTCACTTTTATTTTGAGTCACTAAAAGTTTCAGAAATTTTTCAGAGGAATAAAATGTTTAGGAAGATGTTCCTGTAGGGGAACGCGACAGAAAACAAAAAAATTTGGTACAGCGAGCACGCCCAGGATCACTATGTAGATGGCATACAAGGTTTGATCTGATCATTACCGACTCGTAGCGCAGCGGAAGTAGAGTCGATGTAGATCGTCGGTGCAGATCCCCGCAGCTCGGATTTACAACCTCCCAACCGCGAGGATGTACTCCCTCGTCGGATAGCCCTTCGGGAGGCGGTCGGACAATCCTCCGGACGATGTCACGGACAGCCCTTCCGGAGGACCCTCGAAGCTCGAATGGTAACTCGGACAGCCCTTCGGGAGGACCCTCGAACAGCCCCTCGGGCAAAAGATCGAACCTACGACCTCTCTACGGGGTTGCACACATACGGTGTCAGCTATCCGGCAGGGCTTCGCCGTCCAGAACTAGTTCCTGCCGGAACCCAGACAGCCTTTCGGCTCTACGAAACTATTTCACGGGGAGGGAGAGAGAAGGCCAGATCATGCATGGCATTTGTATGAAAGTAAGGAGTGAGTGTGGAGAGTGCCTCTCCATCTCTATTTATAGGAAAACCCAAGGGGTAGGGTGGCACTTAAAAATACCAAAAACCCATGGAAATATGGCCTACACAAGGGCATAAAGGGGAAAGCAAGTGTGGCATCATGGAGATGCCACCCTTGGCCGGCCACCTATGTGGGGCCCCCCAAAAGGGGGTCTCACCCTTCCATGTCATCCTCCCCTAGATCTTTTGAGCAAAGCCCCAAAAAAAAGGCTTTCCAAAAAGTAACCAAAAAGTGGTTTTTCACTATTCATGAACCCATTTTTCCGCGGCCGATAAATCTGAAAATATTTCTGTGGGTCTTAGAATAATTCCAGTACCCACTAAAATAAATCTGGACGCGTTCTGAAACAGTTTCAAATCAATGATTTTCATCAGCGAAAAGCAACCAAAGCGGTTCCGGCAGCTCCGGAACATTTTCGGTTTTTTCCCCGGAAAAATCCCAGAAGTTCCCAGAACAATTCTGGCACCCTCCAAGAATTTCCATGCGTGTGCCGAAACCAATTTGACTTAATGGTATCCTCCTAAACAATTTTTTAGTTTTACCGAAACTCTTCCGGTGTTCTCTCTCCGGAACTCTTCCGTTGTCTTCGAAACTTTTCCGGTGACTTTCTCTTAGACTCCATGTCTAGTGTTCAGTAGATAGATGACCCTTAAGCATGTGACCCTATAGGTTCGGTGAAGTATAGACATGATCGGAACAGTTTCCGATCAATGATCAACATCGGAGCCGTGGACACCCATATTGACCCCTATACCCACACGAATAAATATTCGAGTGAACCTCCAGTTGCCGTGTACTATTCCTGTTGCTTCGCGATATGTTACAAACACCCGAGGTGAGAATTATCGGCATCCCCGTGGATCAACAACTTGTCCACTGTGCCAGTTACCTCGTTACCGGCTTTGTTCTCCTTTCTCGTTTCCGTATTGCGGCATCCCTGTGATCAAATCACATTGTGTCTGGCCAGACGATGATGGATACCATAACACAAAGAGGGCCCGAGAATATCTCTTCATCGTCGGAGGAGCAAATCCCAATCTCGAGCTATCTCGTTCCTTGTCATACTTTTTCGTGAACCCGTAAGCTGCCGTAATAGCCACCCAGTTACGGATGACGTTTAACAAACCCCAAAGTTCACAAAGCAAGTACAAAGGAACTCGATACTCTCATGGTCTAAGGAATTATGAAAACATTAACTATCTCTATGTTATAAACCATTAACTTGTGACGAATGTATCTCATAGCATAACATCAATTCGGGTCGATTCAACACAAGTGTTCTTCTAACAATGTGCCCTCAAAATTGCCGGCATAGTCATGCCCATGATCAGGAAAACAGGATCATCATGCAATACTTGAGCCAGTCTTAGAGGCATGACTAGGAATACATTTTACCATTTATTATACCACACGTGCACATGAGTTTCCCTCCGAGCCTCGTGGATATTGCAAACTCGAGAATCATTGCAGTTATAGCATGGAACATAAACATTTATTACAAACTTGGAGATACAAAATAACTGTTATTACTGCCTTTAGGGCATATCTCCTACAGACTCCCACTTGCACTAGAGTCATAATCCAGTTACATGGCTTACCAAACACAAATGGCTATCCGGTGCCGCTCATGCTTTGCTCGTGGCAGAGGCTTTGTCATCGGGTCTGACACGTTCAGATCCGTGTGAACTTTGCGTACTTTCACTAAACCCACTTCGACATGATGTCGAATGAGTTTATATTTGCGTTCAATATGTCTTGTCTTATGGTGCGAAGATGGCTCTCTAGCCTGAGCCACGGCGCCACTATTATCACAATAGATCTCCACCGGGTCCAGCGCACTTGGAACCACACCAAGGTCTTCAAGAAACTGCTTGATCCAGACCGCCTCCTTGGAGGCTTCTGAAGCTGCAACATATTCCGCCTCCGTCGTAGAATCCACCACAGTCTTTTGTTTGGAACTTTTCCAATCAACTGCCCCACCGTTCAATATGAAAACATAGCCTGATTGAGATTTGAAGTCATCTGGGTCAGTCATGAAGCCTGCATCAGTGTAACCACTTACAATGAGCTCTTCATCACCTACGTACACAAGGAGTAAATCCTTGATCCTTCTGAGGTACTTAAGAATATTTTTTACTGCGGCCCAGTGTTCCAATCCTGGATCACTTTGGTACCGGCTGCTAACACTTAGCGCATAGGAAATATCCGGTCTTGTACATAGCATGGCATACATAATAGAACCAACTGCCGAAGCATATGGAACATCATTCATTTGTACTTGCTCATCAAGAGTCCGAGGACACTGATTCTTGCAAAGCACTGTGCCAGGTGACATGGGGAGTAGGCCTTTCTTGGAGTTCTCCATGTTGAACCTTTTCAACACCTTGTCAATGTACGTGCTTTGGCTAAGTGCTATCAGGCGTTTTGATCTATCTCTATAGATTCTGATGCCCAATACATATGCCGCTTCGCCTAAGTCTTTCATTGAAAAGTCTTTTATTTCGCTAAGAAAATTCACATCATTTCCAATCAACAATATGCCATCCACATACAAGATTAGAAATGCTTTTGCGCTCCCACTAAACTTCTTGTAAACACAAGATTCTTTGTCATTCCTGATGAAGCCAAACTCTTTGACTACTTCATCAAAACGAATGTTCCAGCTCCTTGATGCTTGCTTCAAACCATAAATGGCCTTCTGAAGTTTGCATACCTTTCCAGCATCCTTATGAATGACAAAACCTTCAGGCTGGATCATGTATACATATTCTTTGAGATTTCCATTTATGAAAGCCGTTTTGACGTCCATCTGCCATATTTCATAATCGAAATAAGCATCAATTGCTAGCAATATCCGAACAGACTTAAGCATAGCTACGGGTGAGAAAGTCTCGTCGTAGTCCACTCCTGGAACTTGCGTGGACCCTTTCATGACAAGTCTAGCTTTATGGATAGTAATGTTACCATCCGCGTCTGTCTTTCTTTTGAAAATTCATTTACAACCAATGGGCTTAATGCCTTCTGGAAGTTCTTCCAAGTTCCAAACTTGGTTTCGTACATGGATTCCATCTCGAATTTCATGGCTCTGTGCCATTCCCTTGAGCTGGGCCCCGCCATCGCTTCCTTGTAGTGCGCAGGTTCATCGTCTTAAAGAATGAAGATTTCATTATGAATCCACTCAGGTGGCTCGATAGCCCTACCTGATTTGCGCGGTTCAAATACAAACTTGTTTGAAGTTTCCGCATCACATGCGACAACTTCCGGTTCGGTTGTAGGGATAATTAGCGGAATTTCTTTCGGGTCCTTAGCCATAACAACGGTTGCCGAAGATTCACTAATCTCATCAAGTTGTACTGTCCTCCCACTTAATTCTTTAGCGAGAAATTCTTTCTCGAGAAAGTGTCCAACTTTTGCGACAAACACTTTGCCCTCGGACTGGTGGTAGAAGGAATACCCAACGGTGTTTTTGGGATAACCTACAAAGTAACATTTGTCTGATCTGGGATCGAGTTTGCTTGGCTGTATACGCTTTACGTATGCCTCACAACCCCAAATTTTAAGATGCGACACACAAGGTTTCTTCCCATGCCACATCTCATGTGGTGTCGTCTCAACAGACTTAGACGGTGCTTTGTTTAGTGTGTGAGCGGCAGTTTCCAGTGCGTGACCCCAAAAAGATATCTGCAGATCTGTAAGAGACATCATCGACCTTACCATGTCTAACAAGGTTCGGTTACGTCGTTCCGATACTCCGTTTCTCTGTGGACTTCTGGGAGGCGTAAGATGTGAAACGATTCCATGGTCACTCAGATGTTGGCTAAAGTCATGACTAAGATATTCGCCCCCGCGATCTGATCACAGAAACTTAATCCTTTTGTTACGATGATTTTCTACCTCATTCTGAAATTCTTTGAACTTTTTCAAAGGTTTCCGACTTATGCTTCATCAAGTAGATATAGCCATACCAACTTAAATCATCAGTAAAAGTCACGAAGTAGAAATACCCACCCCGTGCGGCTATGCTCATTGGACCACATACATCACTATGTATTATTTCCAATAATTCACCCGCCCATTCAGGAAGACCCATGAACAGTGTCTTGGTCATTTTCCCCATCAGACAAGCTTCACATGTGTCGAATGATTCAAAATCAAAGGACAGTAAAACTCCATCTCTCTGGAATCTTTGCATGCGTTTCTTTCCGATGTGGCCAAGCCGACAGTGCCACAAGTAAGTGGTGGTGGTATCAGCCTTCTTAAG
The DNA here is from genome assembly GCA_039707655.1 of Elymus sibiricus. Classification (NCBI taxonomy): domain Eukaryota; kingdom Viridiplantae; phylum Streptophyta; class Magnoliopsida; order Poales; family Poaceae; genus Elymus; species Elymus sibiricus. The sequence goes on along the minus strand of CM077672.1, from coordinate 353,522,907 downwards.
GCGTTTAGCATTCACGTTAAAGACATCATTTCAACATTCAAGATTTAGTATGAAAAGGCCCCCAACAATGGGTGCAAATCCATAAAACATATCCTTACAATAAAGCGAACAACCATTGTTCTCAGACTTGTAGGAGTACCCATCGTGTACTAAACATGATCTAGAGATAATGTTTCTACACAATGCCTGAACAAAATAACAGTTACTTAGTTCTAAGGTAAATCTTGAAGGGAGACGTAGAGGCATAATGCCGACGGCTTGAGCGGCGATCCCAGTGCCGTTCCTGACGCGCATCATGACTTCATTCTTTGTCAGCTTGCGCACCTTCTGAAGCCCCTGTGTCGAGTTGCAAATGTGAGCAACCGATCCGGTATCAAATACCCAAGACTTAGAATTTTCGCTAGCAAGCAAAATGTCAATGACATTAACCTGTATAATAGTTATACCTTTTCCAGTTTTCCCGGACTTCTTATCTTCCAGATACTTCTTGCAGTTTCTCTTCCAGTGTCTTGTGCCCTTGCAGTAGAAGCACTCAGTTTCATTCTTGGCTCCGCCCTTAGAGTTGCTTCGGGAGCCGGTCTTACCAGCGCCCTTGCCCTTCTTGGACTTGCCTTTCTTTTTTAAACCGGCGGTTTTATTCACAAGCAACACTTGCTTGCGATTTTTCCGTAGTCCTCCTTCCGCAGTTTTCAGCATGGCGAGCACCTCATTTGGTGTCTTCTCCATCCCACTCATGTTGTAGTTCATGGTAAAACCGTCGTAAGACGGGGGGAGTGAAGCAAACAACATGTCCATCATATGGGCTGGTGGAATTGGAAATTCCAGGGTTTTAAGCCTTTCAGCGTAGCCAATCATTTTGACCACGTGTTCGCCAACTGAGTTGCCCTCAGCCATCTTGCAATCCATCACGGTCTTCCTGATATCAAATCGTTCAGACCGTGCGGTTTCCTTGTACAGAGCATCCAATTCCCGGATCATATCACAGGCGTTATGGAATTCAAAACATTTTTGAAGCTCTGGACTCATGCAAGCTAGCATGAGGCACTGCACTAAGCTGTAATCATCATCCTTAGTGGCCCAGACATTTTGTTCATCTTCCGGGGCAGTTGCTGCCGGTTTAGCTGGAAGAGGAGATTCAAGCACATACATTCTCTTAGCGCCCCTAAGGACAATCCTCCGGTTATGGACCCAGTCCGCATAGTTGTTTTCAGTCGCAGCTAACTTCTCTTTCTCTAACATTGGGCCTAAGTTGAACGCGGCGTTGCGAGTCATTTGATCTACAACGGTAAACACAAGTTTCACTTAGACTTTGTTCATAATTAATTTGCACTAGTGAATAAATAATTTTATTCTAAAGTGCGCTCCCACTCAAATCAATATCTCTCATAATTGATTGTGAGTGATTCAAGATCCAAATTTGAATTCAACGCCAAGGATGCATCCATCTCAAGTGACGAGAATTTCATTTGGTAGGCCAACTTGCCAATCACATCTCTATGTGACTCTTGTTCATCTTTCGATGGGCGTGTTCCGAGCTCAGGACGATCCTCCGGAACGTCAAGACAACCAAGTGATCTTGTTGCGAGGTCTCAACTCACCCGCCTCACACTTCTCTAATCATTCGTACCCATGCATACATGTGATACCCCGAAGAGATAGGTGCCGTGACGGTGCTACACTTGGGAGAACACTAACTACTTGATATTTTTAAGTGAGAGATCACCCTAATAAAAAGCGACTACCGCGCAATCAAAAAGGGTGCATCAAGAGGGATAAACATCTCAGGCAATTCATAATAGCATGATATGGTATAGCCCCTTCTGACGGAGAAGTCTAGTATTTCTTCGTCTTCGGCATTTGCGTCGGTGTTCACCTTTGCGAAGATTGCCACCACCTTGTCGATGCACCAGATAATATTGCTATCTCTATAGCTAATAAAATAAGTGTATTACTTAAGGTTGACACGCAGGTCATTAAAGTGACAATCATATGGCTCCAGCCATCATGCCGAATCATGACACGCAGGTCATGTTAATAAATTTACATCATATAGTCATCTCATACATAATCGAATTAATATGACAGCTGCTATACCACATCACATGCACATCCTGCAAAACCAAGTTAGACGCCTCTAATCGGTTTATTCAAAATTTTATTTTACGTGGCTTCTAAGGTTTTGACTTAAACCGCAGCTACCAACGTTTATCACCAAGTATGATTATTCAAGTCGCTAGATTAACTTTGCGGGGTGTATGAAATACGAGATAATAAAATCTCGAGCCTCATACTGAACTTCGTCATACGCATGACCCACGTGCAGATCATATCTGCATTGCCCTTTCGTCTGCGAAATTTCATCTTTCTCTTAACTATCGTGGAACCCAAAGAACTGATAGCACTTCGTTGATCAATCAGGATCCCGGATTGCCAGAACTTCGTGAAATTCCACCATGTCGTTTCAAGATCAGAAATATGCAAATTCTAGGGAAGCAACAAGAACATCGGGTAACAGATTTCATCTGCCACCCGCATAAATAATTTTCAATAGATCTCATCTACTACAAAATTATATTATGCAATACCCATACATCTCTATGTATTCTAGATCGTAACCTGCATCTACGCATAGCAAGGCTCTTGATGCCACTGTAGGGGAACGCGATAGAAAACAAAAAAAATTGGTACAACGAGCACGCCCAGGATCACTATGGAGATGGCATACAAGGTTTGATCTGATCATTACCGACTCGTAGCGCAGCGAAAGTAGAGTGGATGTAGATCGTCGGTGCAGATCCCCGCAGCTAGGATTTACAACCTCCCAACCGCGAGGATGTACTCCCTCGTCAGACAGGCCTTCGGGAGACGGTCGGACAGTCCCCCGAACGATGTCACAGACAGCCCTTCGGGAGGACCCTCGAAGCTCGAACGGTAACTCGGACAAACCTTCAGGAGGACCCTCGAACAGCCCCTCGGGCAAAAGATCGAACCTACGATCTCTCTACGAGGTTGCACACATACGGTGTCAGCTATCCGGCAGGGCTTCGCCGTCCAGAACTAGTTCCTGCCGGAACCCAGACAGCCTTTCGGCTCAACTAAACTATTTCGCGGGGAGGGAGAGAGAAGGCCAGATCATGCAAGGCATTTGTATGAGAGTAAGGAGTGAATGTGGAGAGTGCCTCTCCACCTCTATTTATAGGAAAACCCAAGGGGTAGGGTGGCACTTAAAAATACCAAAAACCCATGGAAATATGGCCTTCACAAGGGCATAAAGGGGAAAGCAAGTGTGGCATCATGGAGATGCCACCCTTGGCCGGCCACCTATGCGGGACCCCCCAAAAGGGGGTCTCACCCTTCCATGTCATCCTCCCCTAGATCTTTTGAGCAAAGCCCAAAAAAAAGGCTTTCCAAAAAGTAACCATAAAGTGCTTTTTCACTATTCATGAACCCATTTTTCCGCGACCGATAAATCCAAAAATATTTTTGTGGGTCTTAGAATAATTCCAGTACCCACTAAAATAATTTTGGACGCGTTCCGAAACATTTTCAGATCAATGATTTTCATCAGCGAAAAGCAACCAAAGCGGTTCCGGCAGCTCCGGAACATTTCAGGTTTTTTCCCCGGAAAAATCCCAGAAGTTCCCAGAACAATTCTAGCACCCTCCAAGAATTTCCAGGCGTGTGCCGAAACCAATTTGACTTAATGGTATACTCCGAAACAACTTTTCAGTTTTACCGAAACTCTTCCGGTGTTCTCTCTCCGGAACTCTTCCGTTGTCTCCGAAACTTTTCCGGTGACTTTCCCTCAGACTCCCTGTCTAGTATTCAGCAGATAGATGACCCTTAAGCGTGTGACCCTATAGGTTCGGTGGAGTATAGACATGACCGGAACACTTTCCGATCAATGATCAACATCGGAGCCGTGGACACCCATATTGACCCCTATACCCAGACGAATAAATATTCGAGTGAACCTCCAGTTGCCGTGTGCTATTCATGTTGCTTCGTGATATGTTACAAACACCCGAGGTGAGAATTATCGGCATCCCCATGGATCAACAACTTGTCCACTATGCCAGTTACCTCGTTACCGGTTTTGTTCTCCTTTCTCGTTTCTGTATTGCGGCATCCCTGTGATCAAATTACATTGTGTCTGGCCAGATGATGATGGATACCGTAACACCGAGAGGGCCCGAGAATAGCTCTCCATCGTCAGAGGAGCAAATCCCAATCTCGAGCTATCTCGTAACTTGTCATACTTTTCCGTGAACCCGTAAGCCGCCGTAATAGCCACCCAGTTACGGATGACGTTTAACAAACCCCAAAGTTCACAAAGCAAGTACGAAGGAACTCGATACTCTCATGGTCTAAGGAATTATGCAAACATTAACTATCTCTGTGTTATAAACCATTAACTTGTGACGAATGTATCTCATAGCATAACATCAATTCGGGTCGATTCAACACAAGTGTTCTTCTAACAATGTGCCCACAAAATTGCTGGCATAGTCATGCCCATGATCAGGAAAACATGATCATCATGCAATACTCGAGTCAGTCTTAGAGGCATGACTAGGAATACATTTTACCGTTTATTATACCACACGTGCACATGAGTTTCCCTCCGAGCCTCGTGGATATTGCAGACTCGAGAATCATTGCAGTTATAGCATGGAACATAAACATTCATTACAAACTTGGAGATACAAAATAACTGTTATTACTGCCTCTAGGGCATATCTCCTACAGTTCCATGGTGGTTCCTCGAGCAAGAGTGCTCCGAGGCCCGCAATACGCGAGCCGGATACCGAACCACCGCGGGAGGCTTCGGTTTTGCCATGCGAGTGGCCATCGGATGCCTTCATGATTCGAGACGGCATCAAGGAAGAGTTTGATATGTACGTACGCAATGCCGAGCTCACGGAGTTCTTGACAGACAGGTGCCCGCAATACTATGATCTCACTGACTCCTTTGTGCGGAGATTCAAGTATGTATATCAGCGCACTGCACATGATGTTATTTTCAACTTATATGAAAAATCTTTTCACATGTTCATTGAAGAATTTAGTGATGTTTGTAAAATTCCATTTTGGGGGACTTGAACTGAACCTCGTAAATCAGACTACAGTGAATTTCTCATGAACATTACTAGGGGAGAAACTAGAGGCATTACACAAGCTACTATGGGGAGCATTCATTTTCCTGCTATTCATTATTTTAATCTGTTCATTGGTAGATGCATTAATGGTAAACATGACCACAGTCATTTTTGCGCCCCTGACCTGAGCATTATTAAGAGTGCGGTGCTGAGAGATAGACAATTTAACATGGGGGTTGTTGTTGCACGTCGTTTACATAATAATGCCCTAGTTGGTGATTTCTTTGGTGGAATTTATGCTACTCGCTTAACCACTTATCTTGGTGTGCCCATAAAACGTAATGATACCCTGTTGCCACCGAGTTTTCTTGATTATGATGCTATGGAACGCCACCAGTTCCTTGAGAGGGGTGACTCCCCGTTCAGATACAGGCTAATCTTTAACAGGCGTCGTGTTTTTCATATTATTTTGCATGCTCCTGCCTTCTATAATTTCCAGGGAAAACATAGACATTTCATACATGAGGAGGAGGCTGAGGAGTATGAGAGGACGACAGAGACCGAGCGCCTCAATGAGACAGCTCGCCAAGCTGTGGCAGCTGCACTTCGGTACAACCCGAACTACCATCACGGGCATTATCCAGGCCAGGAGTGGCCCTAGACTAACTTAGGCCAAAAGCCTAAGCTTGGGGGAGTACGTATTTCTCACCGACATTACATTCATGTATCACACATTCATTCCAGTTGTCGGTGTTCATCCTTTTTCATTTGTATATCCATGTTAGTTCTATTTTTGCTTTCTTCTTGTGTGTTTGAAAAACTTTCGAAAATCCAAAAAAATTAGTTGTAGTTTCTTTCTTGTTTAGTTAATTCATAGTATTAAAAGAAAACCCAAAAAGATTTCTCGTTTCTTCTTATACTTTTTGGGAGCTTTGCCGTGTAAATAGTTTTTCTCGTTTTTTGTTTTCCTTCGTTAATTTGCTTTCTTCAGAAAACCAAAAACTCCAAAAATATTTCAGTGTGTTTCTCTGAATTTATTTTCTTTTCGTTGAGTTGTCGCAAGGAGAGGACCACGATGAAAATGTTGAGTGTCTCTCATATGCTTTACTGTTGAACTAACAACGAGCCACTATTACTTTGTCTTCTCCTTTGAATAAATGTTTGCAGATTCCAGCTTAGTCCACAGCACACTTGCACCATTATTATTATCACATCATTCGGTCATGGAAGTGAAAGGCAATAATGACGATATTTTATGAAGTGATTGTTGGGGAACGTTGCATGGGAAACAAAAATTTTCCTACGCACACATAAGATCTATCCATGGTGATGAGCATCTACGAGAGGGAGAGTGAATCTACATACCCTTGTAGATCGCTAAGCGGAAGCGTTTAAGAAACGCGGTTGATGTAGTCGAACGTCTCCGCGATCCAAATCGCAAGTCGTCCCTCGATCCGATCACGAACTAGCGCCGAACGGACGGCACCTCCGCGTTCAACACACGTACGGCTTGATGACGCCTTCACCTCCTCGATCCAGCGAGCGATGATGAAGTAGTGGTTGAGTTCCAGCAGCACGACGGCGTGGTGATGGTGGTGAGGAACAATCTCTGCAGGGCTTCACCAAGCGCTACGGAGATTATGACGGAGGAACTAGAGGGTTAGGGTTGCCGCACACGGCTTGGGGAAATCTTGATGTATCCCGTGTGCTAGCCCTGCCCCTCTATTTATATGTTGAGCCTTGGGGTCTAAACTTGGAGTAAAAGCCTCCTCCAGGTCGGTTTTGCCCGCACAAGGTCGGTTTGGCCCGCAGGGAAAGAGTCCAACTCGGATCCCTGCCGAACCGTGCACAGCCGCGCACAAGCGGTAGTACCGCTTCACACAAGCAGTAGTACCGCTTGGGCGGTAGTACCGCTTCACACAAGCGGTAGTACCGCTCGGGCGGTAGTACCGCTTCACCAAGCGGTAGTACCGCTTACGCGGCAGCAAAACTACTTTTGCACTTTCCAATACCTCGTGAGCTTTATCCCTTTGGCCCATATAAAGTGTTGCTGCACCCGAACACTTCGGTAAACATCCGGAACCCATTCCGGTGAACTCCGGAACTCTTCCGGAGATCAAAACACTATTATCACATATATCAATCTTTACCTCCGGACTCCTCCGGAGATCCTCGTCATGTCCGGGATCTTATCCGAGACTCCGAACAACTTTCGGTCACCAACATAATAACTCAATTATACTAATCGTCACCAAACGTTAAGTGTGTAGACCCTGCGGGTTCGAGAACTATGTAGACATGACCGAGACACTTCTACGATCAATAACCAATAGCGGGACCTGGATGCCCATATTGGCTCCTACATATTCTACGAAGATCTTTATCGGTCGAACCTCTATGTCAAGGATTCAGTTAATCCCGTATGCTGTTCCCTTTGTTCTTCGGTATGTTACTTGCCCGAGATTCGATCGTCGGTATCACTATACCTAGTTCAATCTCGTTACCGGCAAGTCTCTTTACTCGTTCCGTAATACAAGATCCTGTGGCTAACTCTTTAGTCACTTTGCTTGCAAGGCTCAATGTGATGTTGTATTACCGAGTGGGCCCTGAGATACCTCTCCGTCACACGGAGTAACAAATCCCAGTCTTGATCCATGCCAACCCAACAGACACCCTCGGAGATACCTGTAGAGCACCTTTATAGTCACCCAGTTACGTTGCGACGTTTGATACACACAAGGTATTCCTCCGGTGTCAGTGAGTTGCATGATCTCATGGTCAAAGGAACAGATACTTGACATGCAGAAAACAATAGCAATAAACTGACACGATCAAAAGCTACGTTTACAGTTTGGGTCTTGTCCATCACATCATTCTCCTAATGTTGTGATCCCGTTATCAAATGACATCTCATGTCAATGGCTAGGAAACCTTAACCATCTTTGATCAACGAGCTAGTCAACTAGAGGCATACTAGGGACACAGTGTTGTCTATGTACCCACACATGTATTTGAGTTTCCAATCAATACAATTATAGCATGGATAATAAACGATTATCATGAACAAGGAAATATAATAATAACCAATTTATTATTGCCTCTAGGGCATATTTCCAACAGTCTCCCACTTGCACTAGAGTCAATAATCTAGTTCACATCACTATGTGATTTACATTGTAATGAATCGAACACCCATGCAGTTCTGGTGTTGTTCATGTTTAGCCCTTGGAAGAGGTTTAGTCATCGGATCTGCAACATTTAGATCCGTGTGTACTTTGCAAATATTTATGTCGTCCTCCTTGATGTAATCGCGGATGGAATTGAAACGTCGCTTTATGTGTCTGGTCCTCTTGTGAAATCTTGGTTCCTTGGCTAGAGCAATGGCACCAGTATTATCACAAAACAGAGTCATTGGGTTAAGTGCACTAGGCACTACTCCAAGATCTGTCATGAACTCCTTCATCCAGACACCTTCCTTCGCCGCCTCCGAGGCAGCGATGTACTCCGCTTCGCATGTAGAATCTGCTACCACGCTTTGCTTGGAACTGCACCAGCTAACCGCACCCCCATTTAGAATAAATACGTATCCGGTTTGCGACTTAGAGTCATCCGGATCAATGTCAAAGCTTGCATCGACGTAACCCTTTACGACGAGCTCTTGATCACCTCCATAAACGAGAAACATGTCCTTAGTCCTTTTCAGGTACTTCAGGATATTCTTGACCGCCGTCCAGTGTTCCATTCCTGGATCACTTTGAAACCTTCCGACCATACTTATGGCAAGGCTGACATCAGGTCTTGTGCACAGCATCGCATACATGATAGAGCCTATGGCCGAAGCATAGGGGATGACACTCATCTTTTCTCTATCTTCTGCAGTCACTGGGCATTGAGTCTTACTCAACTTCACGCCTTGCAAAACAGGCAAGAACCCCTTCTTGGACTGATCCATTTTGAACTTCTTCAAAACTTTGTCAAGGTATGTGCTTTGTGAAAGTCCTATTAAGCGTCTCGATCTATCTCTATAGATCTTGATGCCTAATATGAAAGCAGCTTCTCCTAGGTCCTTCATTGAAAAACTCTTGTTCAAATATTCCTTTACGCTTTCCAGCATTTCTATATTGTTTCCAATCAGTAATATGTCATCCACATATAATATTAGAAACGCTATAGAGCTCCCACTCACTTTCTTGTAAATACAAGCTTCTCCGTAAACTTGTATAAACTCGAACGCTTTGATCACCTCATCAAAACGAAGATTCCAACTCCGAGATGCTTGCACCAGTCCATAAATGGATCGCTGGAGTTTGCAAACTTTGTCAGCATTCTCTGGATCGACAAAACCTTCTGGTTGCATCATATACAACTCTTCCTTAAGGTAACCGTTAAGGAACGCTGTTTTGACATCCATCTGCCAAATTTCATAATCGAAAAAGGCAGCTATTGCTAACATGATTCTGACGGACTTAAGCATCGCTACGGGTGAGAAGGTCTCATCGTAGTCAACTCCTTGAACTTGTGAAAAACCCTTTGCCACAAGTCGAGCTTTATAGACGGTGACATTACCGTCCGCGTCCGTCTTCCTCTTAAAGATCCATTTGTTCTGAATGGCTTTACGCCCTTCAGGTAATACTTCCAAAGTCCATACTTTGTTTTCATACATGGATCCCATCTCGGATTTCATGGCCTCTAACCACTTCTCGGAATCCGGGCCCATCATCGCTTCTCCATAGCTCGTAGGTTCATCGTTGTCTAACAACATGACCTCTAAGACAGGGTTGCCGTACCACTCAGGAGCAGTACGCGTCCTTGTCGACCTACGAGGTTCGATAGCAACTTGATCCAAAGCTTCATGATCATCATCATTAACTTCCTCTTCAGCTAATGTAGGCTCCACAGAAACAACTTTCTGCGCTGCGCTACTCTCAGGTTGAAGTAAAGGTTCAACAACCTCATCAAGTTCTATCTTCCTCCCACTCAATTCTTTCGAGAGAAACTCTTTCTCAAGAAACGTTCCGTTTTTAGCGACAAACACTTTGCCTTCGGATCTGAGGTAGAAGGTATACCCAACTGTCTCTTTTGGGTATCCTATGAAGACGCATTTCTCCGCTTTGGGTTCCAGCTTTTCAGGCTGAAGCTTTTTGACATAAGCATCACATCCCCAAACTTTAAGAAACGACAGCTTTGGTTTCTTGCCAAACCAAAGTTCATATGGCGTCGTCTCAACGGATTTCGATGGTGCCCTATTTAAAGTGAATGCAGCTGTCTCTAATGCATAACCCCAAAACGATAGTGGCAAATCGGCAAGAGACATCATAGATCGCACCATATCTAATAAGGTTCGATTACGACGTTCGGACACACCATTATGCTGTGGTGTTCCAGGCGGTGTTAGTTGTGAAACAATTCCACATTGTCTTAAGTGACTGCCAAACTCATAACTCAGATATTCTCCTCCTCGATCAGATCGTAGGAATTTAATCTTCTTGTTACGATGATTCTCAACTTCACTCTGAAATTGTTTGAACTTTTCAAACGTTTCAGACTTGTGTTTCATTAAGTAAATATACCCATATCTACTTAAGTCATCAGTGAAGGTGAGAAAGTAACGATAACCACCGCGCGCCTCAATGCTCATCGGACCGCACACATCAGTATGTATGATTTCCAATAAGTCACTTGCCCGTTCCATTGTTCCAGAGAACGGCGTTTTAGTCATCTTGCCCATGAGGCATGGCTCACATGTGTCAAGTGATTCAAAATCAAGTGACTCCAAAAGTCCATCAGCATGGAACTTCCTCATGTGTTTTACGCCAATATGACCTAAACGGCAATGCCACAAGAAAGTGGTATTATCATTATCAATTCTACATCTTTTGGCATCAATGTTATGAACATGTGTATCATTACTATCGAGATTCAATAAGAATAAACCCCTCACATTGGGTGCATGACCATAAAAGATATTACTCATATAAATAGAACAACCATTATTCTCTGATTTAAATGAGTAACCGTCTCGCAATAAACAAGATCCAGATATAATGTTCATGCTTAACGCAGGCACCAAATAACACTTATTTAGGTTCATCACTAATCCCGACGGTAATCGAAGAGCGAGCGTGCCGACGGCGATCACATCAACCTTGGAACCATTTCCCACGCGCATCGTCACTTCGTCCTTTGCCAGCCTCCGTCTATTCCGCAGTTCCTGTTTTGAGTTGCAAATATGAGCAACCGCACCGGTATCAAATACCCAGGCACTACAACGAGAGTTGGTAAGGTACACATCAATAACATGTATATCATATATACCTTGTTTGTTGTTGGCCGCCTTCTTGTCAGCCAAATACTTGGGGCAATTCCGCTTCCAGTGTCCAGTTCCCTTGCAATGAAAACACACAGTTTCTGGTTTGGGTCCAGCCTTGGGTTTCTTCACGAGAGGAGCAACTGCTTTGCCACTCTTCTTGGAGTTACCCTTCTTACCCTTGCCATTCTTCTTGAAACTAGTGGTTTTATTGACCATCAACACTTGATGCTCCTTCTGAATTTCAGACTTAGCGGCTTTCAGCATCGCAAACAGCTCGGCGACTGACTTGTTCATCCCGTGCATGTTATAGTTCAACACGAAGCTCTTGTAGCTAGGTGGCAATGATTGAAGAACTCTGTCAGTGATAGCCTCTGGCGGAAGGGGCATCCCTAACTCAGCCAGACGGGTGGAGTACCCAGACATTCTGAGCACGTGATCACTGATAGACCCGTTCTCCTCCATCTTGCAAGCATAGAACTTATCGGAGATCTCATATCTCTCGATCCGAGCATTCTTCTGAAAGATAAACTTCAACTCCTGGAACATCTCATATGCTCCATGACGTTCAAAACGTCTTTGAAGTCCCGGTTCTAAGCCATACAACATTGCACATTGAACTATTGAGTAATCATCAGAACGAGCCTGCCAGGCGTTCACAACGTCTAGAGACTCAACTGGAGCGGGTGGATCACCAAGCGGTTCATCAAGGACATAAGCCTTCTGGGAAGCCGTAAGGATAATCCTTAGATTACGGGCCCAGTCCACAAAGTTACTTCCATCATCTTTCAACTTAGCTTTCTCTAGGAACGCATTAAAATTCAGGGGTGCTACTGCGCGAGCCATGATCTACAACATAAATATAGCAAAGACAACTTAGACTATTGTTCTAGATAATGAGTTTAGTTAATCATATTACTTAAAAACTCCCACTCAAATTGACATCCCTCCGGTCATTCGAGTGTAACATGATCCAAATCCACCAACTCAAGTCCGATCATCACGTGAGTCGAGGTGGTTTCAATGGTGAACATCTTCATGTTGATCATATCTACTATATGACTCATGTTCGACCTTTCGGTCTCTTGTGTTCCGAGGCCATGTCTGTACATGCTAGGCTCGTCAAGTTTAACCCGAGTGTTCCGCGCGTGCAACATGGCTTGCACCCGTTGTATGCGAACGTAGAGTCTATCACACCCGATCATCACGGCGTGTCTCGAAACGACAAACTTTCGCAACGGTGCACACTTGGGGAGAACACAATTTATCTTGAAATTTAAGTGAGGGATCACCTTATAATGCTACCGTCGTCCTAAGCAAAATAAGATGCATAAAAGGATTAACATCACATGCAAATCATAAGTGACATGATATGGCCATGAACTTGTGCTTTTGATCTCCATCTCCAAAGCACCGGCATGATCTCCATCGTCACCGGCATGACACCATGATCTCCATCATCTTGATCTCCATCAATGTGTCGCCATAAGGTTGTCGCGCCGACTGTAGCTTCCACGACTATTGCTAACGTTTAGCGATAAAGTAAAGCATTACATAGCGCTTAATGATTGACACGCAGGTCATACAATAATTAAAGACAACTCTATGGCTCCTGCCAGTTGCCGTACTCATCGACATGCAAGTCGTGATATTCTATACAACACATGATCATCTCATACATCACATATATCTCATCATGTAATTGGCCATATCATATCACATCATACCCTGCAAAAACAAGTTAGACGTCCTCTAATTGTTGTTGCAAATTTTTACGTGGCTGCTACGGGTTTGCAAGAACCGTTCTTACCTACGCAAAACCACAACATGGTGTAGTGATTGCTTTTTGATCTTCTAAAAGAACCCTCTTCATTGAAATCGATTCAACTAAAGTGAGAGAGACAGACACCCGCTAGCCATCTTTATGCAACGAAGTTACATGTCAGTTGAAGGAACCTGTCTCGCGTAAGTGTACGCGTAATGTCGGTCCGGGCCGCTTCATCTCACAGTACCGCCGAATCAAGTATCAACTAGTAACGGCAAGCAATATGTATACACCCACGCCCACAACTCGTTTGTGTTCTACTCGAGATCTCATCTACGCATAGACCTAGCTCATGATGCCACTGTTGGGGAACGTTGCATGGGAAACAAAAATTTTCCTACGCACACATAAGATCTATCCATGGTGATGAGCATCTACGAGAGGGAGAGTGTATCTACATACCCTTGTAGATCGCTAAGCGGAAGCGTTTAAGAAACGCGGTTGATGTAGTCGAACGTCTCCGCGATCCAAATCGCAAGTCGTCCCTCGATCCGATCACGAACTAGCGCCGAACGGACGGCACCTCCGCGTTCAACACACGTACGGCTTGATGACGCTTTCACCTCCTCGATCCAGCGAGCGATGATGAAGTAGTGGTTGAGTTCCAGCAGCACGACGGCGTGGTGATGGTGGTGAGGAACAATCTCTGCAGGGCTTCGCCAAGCGCTACGGAGATTATGACGGAGGAACTAGAGGGTTAGGGTTGCCGCACACGGCTTGGGGAAATCTTGATGTATCCCGTGTGCTAGCCCTGCCCCTCTATTTATATGTTGAGCCTTGGGGTCTAAACTTGGAGTAAAAGCCTCCTCCAGGTCGGTTTTGCCCGCACAAGGTCGGTTTGGCCCGCAGGGAAAGAGTCCAACTCGGATCCCTGCCGAACCGTGCACAGCCGCGCACAAGCGGTAGTACCGCTTCACACAATCGGTAGTACCGCTTGGGCGGTAGTACCGCTTCACACAAGCGGTAGTACCGCTCGGGCGGTAGTACCGCTTCACCAAGCGGTAGTACCGCTTACGCGGCAGCAAAACTACTTTTGCACTTTCCAATACCTCGTGAGCTTTATCCCTTTGGCCCATATAAAGTGTTGCTGCACCCGAACACTTCGGTAAACATCCGGAACCCATTCCGGTGAACTCCGGAACTCTTCCGGAGATCAAAACACTATTATCACATATATCAATCTTTACCTCCGGACTCCTCCGGAGATCCTCGTCATGTCCGGGATCTTATCCGAGACTCCGAACAACTTTCGGTCACCAACATAATAACTCAATTATACTAATCGTCACCAAACGTTAAGTGTGTAGACCCTGCGGGTTCGAGAACTATGTAGACATGACCGAGACACTTCTACGATCAATAACCAATAGCGGGACCTGGATGCCCATATTGGCTCCTACATATTCTACGAAGATCTTTATCGGTCGAACCTCTATGTCAAGGATTCAGTTAATCCCGTATGCTGTTCCCTTTGTTCTTCGGTATGTTACTTGCCCGAGATTCGATCGTCGGTATCACTATACCTAGTTCAATCTCGTTACCGGCAAGTCTCTTTACTCGTTCCGTAATACAAGATCCTGTGGCTAACTCTTTAGTCACTTTGCTTGCAAGGCTCAATGTGATGTTGTATTACCGAGTGGGCCCTGAGATACCTCTCCGTCACACGGAGTAACAAATCCCAGTCTTGATCCATGCCAACCCAACAGACACCCTCAGAGATACCTGTAGAGCACCTTTATAGTCACCCAGTTACGTTGCGACGTTTGATACACACAAGGTATTCCTCCGGTGTCAGTGAGTTGCATGATCTCATGGTCAAAGGAACAGATACTTGACATGCAGAAAACAATAGCAATAAACTGACACGATCAAAAGCTACGTTTACAGTTTGGGTCTTGTCCATCACATCATTCTCCTAATGTTGTGATCCCGTTATCAAATGACATCTCATGTCAATGGCTAGGAAACCTTAACCATCTTTGATCAACGAGCTAGTCAACTAGAGGCATACTAGGGACACAGTGTTGTCTATGTACCCACACATGTATTTGAGTTTCCAATCAATACAATTATAGCATGGATAATAAACGATTATCATGAACAAGGAAATATAATAATAACCAATTTATTATTGCCTCTAGGGCATATTTCCAACAGTGATTGCGGTGAAGAAAAGCTGGTATGAACTCTCCTTGTTTTTGTCTTTGTAAATATGTTTAGCTCAGTATTCATGATTCAGCATTATTATGAGTAAACATGTTTGTGATAACAATTAGAGATTATAGTTGCTTATGCCATGCTTAAATAGCTAGGAGTGGATAATGATTTATCTTGAGTGTCAACATGCATTAAAATGGTTGTGATGTAGTATGTTAGCATGGTATCCTCCTCTGAGTAATTCGAGTGGCTTGACTTGGCACATGTTCATCCATGTAGTTGAATCAAAACCAACATAGCCTCCATGATATTTATTTTCAGGGTGTTGATATCCTACTCATGCTCGTGTTCAATGTTAATTATTCGCAATGCATGTTTATGACCGTTTTCGCTCTCTAGCTGGTCGCTTCTCAATCTATTTGCTAGCCTTCGCCTGTACTAAGCGGGAATACTGCTTGTGCATCCAAATACTTAAACCAAAGTTGTTCCAGATGAGTCCACTATATCTACCTATATGCGGTATTACTCTGCCGTTCCAAATAAATTTGCATGTGCCACCTCTAAACATTCAAACGAACATCTGTTTTGTGTGCCCGTACTGCTCATGGAGCAACAGGGGGCGGTCAGTATCTTCCATGCTAAGCGGGTTATTCTCAGATGAGTGTTTATTCACTTGTCATTGCACGAGAGAGGTTGGTAATCGGGATGCCCAGTCCTATGCTCAAATCGAAATCATATAATGCAAACAAACTCCCCCAGAAAGTTGTTGGTATGGAGGGCACCCGTGAATTCGGCTAGCCATGGCTTGTGTTGGTATGGTGGAGGGGGAGTAAACTTTACTTTTCCGCTTGGGAACCACCTATAATGTGTGTAGCATGGAAGATATTGAAAACTCTCGGTCGTGACGTTGACAGGAAAAGCATACCTCTCAAAATTATTTTTATCTCTGTTTTAAGCTTCGAGCTCTGGCACCGCTGCAAATCCATGCTTCCCTCTGCGAAGGGCCTATCCATTGTGACGCCCCCGACTCGATCGTGCACTAATCATACACGTAAATGCGCACGATCAAGCCCAGGGACTCACGGGAAGATATCACAACACAACTCTAGACACAAAATAAAATAATACAAGCTTTATATTACAAGCTAGGGGCCTCGAGGGCTCGAATACATAAGCTCGAGTTACACAAGAGTCAGCGGAAGCATCAGTATCTGAGTACATACATAATTAGACAAGTTTGCCTTAAGAAGGCTGAGCAAAACGATGACAACTAGATCGAAAAGGCGCAGGCCTCTTGCCTAGGAGCGTCCGAACTACTCCTGGTCGTCGGTCTCCACGTAGTAGTAGGCTCCGTCGGGGTAATAGTAGTCGTCGACGGGGTCAGCTAGCTCCGGGGCTCCGTCATCTGATCGCAGCAATCGGGTAGGGGGGAAAAAGGTAGCAAAGCAACCGTGAGTACTCATCCAAAGTACTCGCAAGACTTACATCAGATCTATGCTAAGTATGCATCGGTATCAAAGGGAAGGGGCTGTATCTGTGGACTATACTGCAGAAATGCCAGAATAGAGAGAAGGCCTAGCCTATCGAAGACTAGCAACTCGCAACATCTTGTAGCATTAGAAGAGTGCAGATTAGCATATAAAAGTAATAGTAACAAGTATAATAGTAGCCATGCCCAGAGATCCTTCCTCGACGCCCTGCGAGAAAGCGATCCCGGAGCTATCAAATTATTAAGTAACACAAGTATTCAGTTCTAGTTGTAGTAGATCGGGATACAACTCCAAGCGTCCTGTTACCGTGGACACGGCTATTCGAATAGATATCTTCCCTGCAGGGGTGCACCAACTTACCCAACACGGTCGATTAACTCTGGCCGGACACACTTTTCCTGGTCATGCCCGGCCTCGGCTGATCGACACGCCGTAGTCCTACCTAGGCTCCGCAGAGAGGTCCCCGCCGGTCTACATCCTAAGCCCTCCGGGGTCTTGGGCCCATCGCCCTTTGCACTTCGGGTCATTGTGCGCAGGGTGGATCCAGGCACCACCTCTGTCCTGGATGGCACCGGCCACAATGCTGAACTGGACGTCTGACAGAGCTTTCAGGAGAAACATACGACGCCGAGTGCTATCCCGCGTGGTGGTTAGTGCGAAAAGGCCAGAGGCCTACTCAGATCTCATATCCAATCCCATTAGTGTGTTGGGAGCTCGCGGAGACGATCAGTGATTCAGGATCAGTGATCCCGCCGCCCCGTCTCGCGGACTTACGGCAAGGGTCAGGCCCATCCCTCTCCTGGGGCGGTCTACCTGCCCGGCCGTGCCACGTAATTATCTCGCGGGTACCCTCACGGTCAACCCGACTTCACATGTCTCGTGGGTACCCCTCGGGGTCGACCCGACTTCAACAAGGGACTGAGGTAAAAACATGGTAACCGTGTGTCCATAACATCAAGGGGAAATCCGAGGAATCACCCTCGATAGATTCCCACTCGATGTATCCGTCAAGGTGAACTTGGAGGAATCACCCTCGATGGGCTCACACTTGAGGGGCTGCACGACAGAGGCATCATCGGAGGTGGTGAAAGAGGAATCACCCTCGGTAACCCACAACCGATTAGCCACACTACAGAGATAAGATATCATCAGGAGTGAGATAGGAGGTATCACCCTCGGCACTCGATAGTAGCTCGGCAGAGTAGTACAACTAAGGGGGTGTGCGGTGCTGTGTTTGTCTCTGCACATCGATCACGTTGATCAAAACATCCGGAAGCAAAGCATGGCAACACGGACAAGGATGTGGGGCCACTGATGGATCACTAACCAGCCTATACTAAGCATATAGGACAATAGGTAAAGTATCAACAGCAGGTTACAAAATCAGGCTATGCATCAGAATAGGTGCAATCAAATACAGTAGCAAAATATAATGCAAGCATGGGAGAGAAAGAATGGGCGATATAGGAATGATCAAGGGGGTTTTGCTTGCCTGGAAGCTCTGCGGTGAAAGAGGGGTCGTCGGTGGTGTAGCAGTCCTCAGGGGTCACGTCAGACTCGGGGGCTACCGGAGAGAAGAGGGGAAGGAAACAAATAAATACACAGCAAACAAATGCAACACAGATGCATGACATGGCAATATGATGTGATAGGGGTGACCTAACGTAGTGCTACTCGTTACAGACGAAGCGGGAAAATATCTGGGAATATTTTCCCAGCTTTAGGCAATTATCGACCAGACGATCCGGAGGGGAAGGTTCCATGTTTGCAGTGTTGGAGACATGTGACAGGTATGTGGATGGCATATTCGGATTCATCTTATTTTTCTGATCATTTTTCATATATAAATTATTTTCATCCGAGTTACGGATTATTTTATATGATTTTTCAAAGTTTTAATCATTTTCTGGAATTTACTGAAAATTAAATCAATTTCGAAAATACTCATGAAAATGCTAGGTGCACCCGGTCCAGTGCACCCAGCAGTCCACTAGAGGCTGACAGTGGGCCCCGTTGACTGCCCAGTCAGCAGTCAACGTTGACCCGCCCAGTCAGTAGAGGCTGACTGGTGGGCCCAGCTGCTGACTCAGCAGCTGACTGGGCCGTCCCTATCCACTGGAACAGTGGTGGGGGCCCCACCTGTTAGTTTAGTTAATTAACTTAACCATTTTATTAGCTCCTAATTAAAAGTGCGAGGCCCGGTGTCAATGAGTGTTAACAGGGGGGTTAGCCGCTAATGACGGCCACATTAGCAGCGTCACCGGCGGCGAGGCCAGACGGAGGCGGCGATGGCCGGAAACGCGCTACGCGCGTCCATTTGGAGCGCGGCTAGGCGCGTTCAAACGCGGACGCTCGCGCGCATCCAACGAGGCAAGCAGCAGCAGCTGGGGAGGTCGGGAACGGCATCGGCGATGAGCTGCAGCAGCGGCCGGAGCACGGGGTCGAAGGGTTCGAGCGCAGAGGCTCGGCCTCGATGATCTAGCAGGCCAGGCGGCTCCTAAGCGAGGCCACGAGCACGGTGGCGTGCTCGCCATGCTCTGGAACAGACGACAGCGGCAGGGCGAGCTCATCGGCGGCGCCAGGAGTTTCGGCCTCGGTGGCGCAGTGGCTAGAGACGACGAGAGAGAAAGGGGAAGGGCGCATCCGGCGCGCGGCTTACAGTGAGGACGACGGGCTGGTCAGTGGGCTCAGGGAAGTCTCGAAGACGACGATCCTCGGCGGAGATCCACGGCGGCCGAAGGTGGAAGACGGAGCCGATCCCGTCGATGTAGGGCTCCGAGCTCGAGCCCGATGGCGCAGGCGATGTCGCGGACGGCGGCGGTGCACCTGGACAAGGTCTCACGGCATGGGGAGCTCGGTCGACATGAGGACGAAAAAGTTCATGGCGACGGCGGCTCGGCTTCTTGCGGGAGAGGAAGAAGCAGAGAGATGGGGGAAAGTGAGGGGGGCTAGGGTTCGTGGACGAGCTCGAGGCGGCCATATACTCCTCCAGACAACCTGTAGCGGCTCGGTGGCAAGGATCCAACGGCGGAGTCGATCTCCAGTGCGTGCGGCATCGACACGAGGACGAAAACGATGACTGTAGCTTGGGCTGGGCCGCGGTGCACTGTGGTCACTAGGGCCCAGTTGCACGGTAGCTTTAGGCCTTTTCCTTTTTTCTTTTTTTTATATTTTCTCTTTTATTTTAAACAGAAACTGTTTAGGATTATTTTGAGCTGCCAAATCATTTTTGTAAAATGTGGACTTGGCCACATAAATACATTGCAATATTTGGCACTGCCACAAAAAGTTTGGGAGGCTTTTGAATTCTTTTGAATTTTTCACAAGTGGAAAAGCATTTAAATATGTTGTTTTAGCACTGTTTTAATTGCTATAGCCCATTTTAGCTTAAGGGTGATGTTGTTTTTCCTTAACAAATATTAGTTAGGGAATATTTGCTAAATGATGGACTATTTTGCAACCAAGTTTGTGAAACTTTAAATTTCACATGCATTTTGAATTGATTTCAATGGTGGAATTTGAAATGAGATATGAATCCATAGTGATCAAGCATTGCAAATCAAGGTGACTTAGCATAATCATTAAGGATCACTGTAGCTCATTACACAGGGGTGTTACATCCATTTTGAATCGGATGAAGGGGCTCATCGTCCTCTCTGACTCCTCGTCCGACGACCACAGCTCCACGTCCTCCGACGACGACCAAGATCCACGACCAGCCGCGGACGCCTACAGCTGCGCCGGCGACTGGAAGGGAAAGGCCCGACGAGGAAGTGGTGATCTCGCTCCTCCTTCATTTATATTATCGTTTTTTTGTTGTTTAAGTTAAGAACTTGTCCCACGATGTACTGTGGTGATCTTTTGGACGATGTAGTGGGTTTATGTGCATTTCGTTATCCGTTTAATGCCGATATTTTTGTCTGTTGTTTGATCACGTAGAGTAGTTCATCACGTTTCATGCGTAGTATGGATATAGGTACGCGCATGTAGAATCGATTATTTGAGACGTGACCGTCACTGTCCGCGGACGCGCCCGGGCACGTCCACGGACATTTGAGGGCCCGAATTTGCTGTCTGCGGCAGTAGATGATCTAACAATACTAGCATGATGTGATCTTTCGTAGAGTTTAACCTTATAATTATAATTGATATTACAACGAATTAGTTGGTGAAACAGCGACGGGGATCATCCAGCAGACCTATCCTACTCGTTCAAAGTCTTGCCCTCCGCCGCATGTAGGTGGGGTGCAACGAGGCAGGTTCCGGCGCCCCCGCGCGCGAGCGTAGGCCACCTGTGACGCTGAGACCTGACGCCGATCCATCACCGCTACACGCACGGGACGTGCTGCCGGGGCCGGGTGGGTGGGAGACATCGACAACCCGGCGGCCATGCGCCGCACACCCGCGGCTTGACCACGGGGAGCGGCACCGCCGCGGGAGCCCGTGGAATGGATCGGCGGCCATCCAGGTTTGTGGCGGAAACTCGACGGGACCACGGCGACCCCAACACGTACGACGGGATTGGCGGCTGGCTTCCTTTTTTGATTTTTTGAGGGGTTGATTGGCGGCTGGCTTGGTTGGTCCCGTCCCGTACGCACTCCCGACCCTTCCTCGGCCTCGCTCGGTAGCTCAACGTTACCCAACCAGCCGCGCGCAAGTGCGGTCGGGTGCGTGCGCTCGGAAGGTGAAGACAGCGGCATGACGATCAGAATACAAGGACCAGCCAAGACTTGACGGGCCGGGCCGAGCTAACCTTCTTCATACAAAAATCCAGCTCCATCTACTAAAGATAGAAAGAAATCCACTGAAAAACAGAAAGAAATCGCCAACTCATGTTATATAAGTATATTGACCCCCGGTCAGACCAAGCTGGCTCAATGTCAACGGGTCGTATGCACAATTCCATCTTCACAGCACACGGCAGTTGCCACTTGCCAGGTGCATACATATCTTTTTTCTCTCCTTTCGGGAGAACAGGTTCGCCACCTCACACCAGACCAGTTCTAGCCTTTTGGTAGCACCAGCAGCAGTAACATGGCAGATGGAGTTTTCCTTGTGGCCGCACTGAACACCAACGAGCTCTGCACATGCTAAAGTATCCACCAAAGCAAGCTCTTCTTTGACGAATCCGATACGATTGCCCAGCAGCCAAAGCGTCCGACCAGACAAGCAGTACCTAGTCACATGCATGCACATGCATAAACACCAATCTAGACGTACGCATCCAGCACCTCTGGACAAAATGTTACTCCCTCCATTCCACAATGTAGTGCGTCCGCGCTTCCCGAGATCTAAGTTTGACCATAAATTTAACCGACGAATTCAGTGGTATAATTTTTACTCCCGCCGCAGTCGGTCTCGTTGCTTAAATTTATGGTCAAACTTAGATCTCGGGAAGCGCGGGCGCACTACATTGTGGAATGGAGGGAGTAGCTCGCTCACGGTTACGGCGCGCGATCTTGTCGTTGGCTCGTTGCCTCACTCGATCGTTCATTTCCCTCTAAAAACTAGTAAGGGCATGGTGGACCCGCAAACCGTCCGCATCCTGTATCGGTCCGTAGGACGGTCCAGACGCGTTTTCTCCCGCAAATTGAAGACAAAGTGGGGGGAAGGGGGTTTGCGGGGGTCCGGACAGCAGACACGTAGGACTTCGACGTCCCCTGCCCCACCCAAATCCCCCCTCCCGGTCCCATTTCCTTCCACTCCGTCCCATCTCCCCCTTGCTTTGCATACGCACCCTGCACCTCCATCGCCGCCGCTGTACCTCTCCGACCGGCACAGAGGCATTGCCGGACGTCCGCAACCAGCACCGACGCGCCCGCTCGCCTTTACGACGGAGCTGTCCACCCTGGAGCCGTTTGTACCCAGGTACACTCCGGCCCCCTGTCGACGACCTCCATGGCGGACACCACGCCCGGCAGGTGTTCGGTCAAATGTCATTGAGCTTATTTCCGAACACTATGTCGTTTTTAGAGTACGAAGGATGGCGAGCTACTCGACCTTGGATGATGAGCTGTTGTGCGATGCCTGGTTGGCCATATCCGCGGATTTCGTAGGCAGGAGCAAAAGGGAGGCCTTCTGGGAGCAAGTGCATGAAACGTTTCACGCACGAAAGCACATTGCCCCTGATCCGTTGATGAAAAACTTGTTGGACATCCGGTTAATCCAGTCGAATTTGAGACATTGTTGTACTAGACTTAATTTGCATGCTATGTATGGATGATTTGTGCTATTTTCTATCCGAACTTTGATGAATATCGGCCGGTTCGATCGATTTCGTCTGTTTGGTTCGAATTGTTGGCCGGATGTATGCGGTTACGATTGGAGACGGCCTCCCGCATCCTTGTCTGCGGACTGGTCCCCCCTATCTGTCGACGGATGTGGGAGAAAGTTTATGGGTCGCCGTTGGAGATGCCCTAACTGCCCAACCCGATCAATGCATCTCTCATAACCCAAAAAATCCGGGTCATTTTGCTTCGGCATGTGCTGAATCAAGTGTGCGCTTCATTTTGTGGGAACCATGGACGTGGAGTACACTTGCTACTCTTGTGTACTCTATTTTCATTTTAGTCGTTCCTGGTAGAACAGGATGTACCCAATTGAGCCCCCCTGCTTCAAGAACGTGGAGTACATGTAACAAAGCAGCTGTCCGTTGACGATTCAAGCATTTGCCATGAACGTGGAGCGTTATTTCGTGGGTTCCTGCATTTTTTTACCCTCTATCGTGGAGAATGTGGGGTATTCTTTAGTGAGTTCCTACATTTTATATCATCGTATGTGAAGAACGTGTAGTGTTTATTTAGTGAGTTTTTACATTTTCATTTCCTTGCTGATCCCGTATCTGTTTATATAATTTGGTGTTGTGAATTGACGAGGAATTAATTAGGGAGGCGTGCTTGGCATATTGTGAACTCCTACATTTCCATTTTATCCTATATTGCGAAGATCGTGGAGTACTACTTAGTGAGTTCTTATATTTTTACTTTGGTTCGGATCCAATAATATGTGTATAAAAGTTGGAGCCTTTTAAACGCTTCAAGTTGTCTTATATATTCGTGAACCCATCAGCTACCCGATCTCCGGAAGCAGAAGGGATAAATCAAATATCCAATGACCAATTCGCCACAGGTTCACAAACTGATCCATAATTTTGGTTGTTCCTTGTAGAACAAGAAACACTGAATTAATTGCTTCCTCTAAGAAAAAGAAATAACGAATTAAGGCTCCCGTTTCAAGATGTAATCCCTCCGTCCTAAATTCAGAAAGTGAATTGAAAAGTTTGAAAATCTCAAAAAAAAAAAAACAAACAGGTGTGAACATATTGGAGTGAGTCGTGTGCCGGTAACTTTTGTAGAAAAATCCACTGGTTTGCGATCTAGGTGAAAAAGAAAAACTGGTGAGGTACAATTGCATTAACTCACATGCAAATAATTTGTGATTGACAAAACATGAAATATCGAAATGAACTTGAGTCATTTGCATATGATTTTTTTCTTTCAAAAATCAGATGAATAAAATGTAATTTTTTAAAAGGAAACACATAATTATGAAAACATGCATGTTGTAGTTTTCGGTTACTTAAAGCTTTTGAAATATTATGTATGAATAGGAAAATGTATGAATTGAAATATTATGCATCCTGGATTCCTTTAGAAACTGAAATCTCAGGAAAATTCCAAGACTATTGTTTAGATGTCACAGAGAAAACACAAATTGCAGACACAAAGAGAAGAAACATGAGGCTCCCCATGTTTGGTTTCCTCCAAATTTCCTCACGACTATCGAATTACATAGGAATTTCAAAGGAACGTAAGAAAGAAATTTCTTTGTTCTAAACGGTACCAAAGTAAAACCCCATCCTCTGAAACTCTTGTGTATTTTCCTTTGTTCCAAACGGAGCCTGATTATTGTGCCGGATCTCGAAGGTTCTAGCATCGGCTGCTGCCACAAGGCGGTCTGTGAAAGTTGGTGCTAACACGTTGGGTCCCCAGGTGCAAAGTCACTATGTGTCGTGTACTTCATCCTCTTATCTGTCCGGAGATCCATAGATCGTGATTGTATATCTCTTGCTTTATGGTTAAGTTGGTGGCTTATCCAAAACTAAAGTTAGCCACATTAAAAAGGTATACTTAGCCGATCCAGAGCATATATTCGTAGTGGGCACTCTCGTGACTTGTGTACTCTCTGATTCTTTTCTTGCTAAGCTATGCTTGGGTAAAGGGCAGGGATGGCGGAAGCTCGACCACGAAATGCGTTCCGCGACCCGAGCACGTGTGACCTCCACGCGAAAGCGTGGGCGCGCAGTGGCTGCCCCTGACCCGTACGTCGACCTCGACTGATCGGTGGTAGAGTCGGGTTTGTGCTGCTGCTTCACCAATCGCGACTGATCAACCTATATTACTCCAGTATTACTCGACCGCAAGGCTACGGCCAGCCACGACTCACCGACGATGACGGATCATCGTCAGCACTGACCTGAGCATGCATGCGGGAGTGGTGGTGTGTGCCGTCGCACATGTACGCTCAGCATCCGTGCATGCATGTAACAGAGCTTGGAAGCCTTGGCAGATCTCGTCGGCGGCTACCGAGTACTAGTAGTACTAGCGTGCAGTGTCCGAGTACGTAGTTCCCTGCGATCTTTCTTGTCGCCGCTTCCCTGACTGACTAACCGATGGCTTTACCGGACGTACTCGTGCTGAAATTCCATAGCTGGCTCTCGTTGTCCATGGCGGCTACAAGCGCGTCCCGGATCTCCCGGCCCGAGAAATTCCAACCGCCGATCTTCTCGTTGGCGCCCATGTGTGTGGTCGATGTGCTCTCCCTTTTCCAACCAAAAAACATGTTCCGGATACACCAAGAAATACTGCCCAATTAAGGCCCATGTTTCAACATGTACATTCAGTCAGCTGTTGACCGTTGAAGCCAGCCAAAATAGAGTATACTAAATAATTAAACTCGATATCACTTCCTGTTATTCAACCATTCTGATGCCCGATACTGTCAGTCCGTCAGCTAACTGAACAAGCTTTAGTCAAGGCTTCCAGCCGTGGCTTTCTGGTAGGTGCCCCGGTAATTAACCGAGTATCGCTTATCCGAAACCGAAGATAGTCGCCGTATTGAAAAGGTTGGTGCCTGGTGCAAAGCATGTATTTTTTTATTTTTTTATTTTCTTTTTTTTTGCGATGATGCAAAGCATGTATTCGCAGTCCAGACCAGCAGTCTTAATCCCTTCTGACTTACTATGTGCTTACTGGTTCATTGCTTGCTACCTACATCTACATCCATGTTCAAACCCATCGTTAAAATCTGCAGCTTTGATTAGTATTTGCATGATCAGTCTATCAGATCATCTCTCACCCATGCAGTCTAACTTGCGTCTATTGTTTTGTTCTTTCTTTCTGTCTTTCTTTCCGAGGCGTGTTCGAGCTACTTGTCGCCGAAGAAATCACACGTTGTACTTTTGTTATGTACAGTGAGAGGGTAACTATTAGAAGCATGGTATGTCCTATTGAGTGTTTCTCTTTTGAGTCTGATGACGTGTACAGTTACAGGATGACTACTAAAAACCGGGTACGTGATTTTTCTTTTGTTGGTCCGATATGAACAGTGACAAGGTGACTACTTGAAACAAGGTACTTTCTCCGTTCCACGATGTAGTGCTTTGAAAATCTATATGCACAACATTGTGAAACAGAGTATGTCTTGTTGCACTGGCGGAGGACCCCAGTGGGTAAGGTCTGGCAGCCGCCATACCTTGTTTCGGTGCAAAAATATTTTTATACCTACACACACTTCTCTCGGTTGGCTACGCTGAATCTCGTCGCTGGAAAAATCGCTAAAGGGAGAGGCCGTTCGCTGGATGGGCCAATCAGACATAGTTGAAAATTGGGCCACATATAGACACGGCATCCAGCGCAGAAGCAGTTGGCACATTTACACTTCTCGGTGGCTAGCTCTCGCTCTCAATCTTCTAAAAAATAAAAGGTCTCGCTCTCAGCGAACCGATCGAGAGCCAGCTCCCCAGCGCGCACGCACGCGGCACGCAGCAACCCTAGCGCGCGGCAGCGGCTGGCCAGGACGAGGCGGAGTGGCGGACGACAGTGGCTGTGGCCTATGGGTGGGCGTAGAGCAAGTGGGGCGGCAGGGCGCTCCCGCGCAAGGCGCAGTGGCGCAGCGAGCTGCCGAGACCTAGGTGCAGCGAGCGGCGGCAGCTTCGCATCCTTCACACCGCGGCCAGCAGGGCGCAGTGCAGCCGCGCATCTTCGCTAGTTCGCCACACTGTCGGGGGATGACACCGGGTAGGCTATCAAACCCGGAGCCCCCTTTTAAAAACTCCAGGGCAGCCTGTGCCCCTCCAAACCGGCTGGCTGTCCGACCGGCTTCTCAGCACGAGTCGGCTGGGCCCGGCCCCGCGCCGGGTCCGGCTGTCTGCTAGCCGGACGGCGACGGGTCAGCGGCCGTCCCATCGCTCTGAACGACAAGACGGCTCTCCACGACGGGAGAACGTGGCTGCAGTGCAACCTGTCTCGGGAAGGCGCGGCGACAGAGCTGCCAACCCCGCTGACCGGGGTGGCCAACATCAGCACCAGCGCGCCACTGCAGTCCCACGACGCCAACCACTCCGTGACACGCGGGGCGACAGACCACAGTGCCGAGCAGCCGGCGGGCCCCACAGCCGGCTCCAGACGCCGACATCCAGGTCCCGCTCGCGCGCGGCTTTACCAATGTAACCCTGGGGGGTCGGGCTATAAGACCCCCCAGGAGGCCTCCATGCAGAGGGTGGCCCTCTTCTTCGTCGAACCTAGTAGCAACACTCACATACACACACTCACTGATAGGAGAGGCGGAACGGCGGCCTAGCCCCTTCTTACTCCTCCGCCCAAACAGCTCCAGGAGCAACCTTGTAGCCCTTGTGCATATCATCTCATTCGGCAGGACAAGGGGTGTTACCTCTCCGGAGGGCCCCGAACCTGGGTACGCCTTGTGTCCCGCGCGCGCGTACCAACCTCACTTCCGGAATCCGCCGGCGTCCTCACGCAGCCCCCCACTTTTAGCCATCTCATGGCATCTGGCGTGATTTCACCACGACAGTTGGCGCCCACCGTGGGGCCGCTCGTGGCGTCGGCCGAAGTCAAGTTCTGGACGAGGCCCTTTGCCAACACCGGCGAGCGCATCGCGCACGGTTTGGTCCGCGCGCCTTACGCTGCCACCCCGGCCGGCTGCGACGCGGAGCCAGGCGTGGACGCCGCCTGCCCCGCAGGCTGCCTCGTCGTCCCTTTCAACGCGATGTGCGTCTTCGTCGCGCTCATCCCCGACGAGTACCCTAGCGAGGTACACAGCTTCACCGACTCGCCCGTCCCCGTTGGTTGCGCCGTCTCCGACGACGTCGCGGTCTTCTGCGCCCGGGTGGAGGTATTGACCATCGGCGCTAGCTCCGGCTCCTCGCGCAGCAAGGAGAAGGCCGCCGCAGCTGCCGCTGCCGCGGCTGCGGCCACATCCCGCCGGGTCGACCCGCTTCGCGAGACGATCCGGAGCCTACAAGCCCCCATCACGCCCGACGCCGACACGGCGGCCGCAGCGGCTCAGCTCGACGAGGACCGTCAGCAACTGCCGGTTGAGGCCACAGCGCTCGCGGCGACGCGGCGCCGGCTGGAGTCCGCCCAGCGGGAGTATGACAGCGTTCACGGCTTCACGCCGGCCGGCGCTGAGCCCAGCCAGGCCGCGGAAGTGCGAATCCACGGGGGCGCAATCGGCTGTGCGCTAGGCGCAGGCCGACCCGTCTACGACACCCCCGTCAAGAACATGCGTGCGGCGCAGGCGACCATGGCGGATCTCGAGTTCCTGGAGGGCGAGGAGCTGCTGCAGCAGCAGCAGCGCATCCGCGACCTCATCACCGCGGCCAACGAGCAGCAGAAGCGCTTCGACCTGGCCCAGCCATCCGCCTCCGCTTAAGGAAACACCGCGTACCCGGAGAAGGCCCTTCGGGAAACGTAGCAGGCGTCTTCCCCCGCCGGCAGCGCCAGCCGCTCTGACCGGCGCCGGGCAAGCCGGAGCCGGCACAACCGCGCCACGACGGCCGGCGACGGCATCGCCGACGAGACTGCCGGTAACGACCGGGCCCAGCAGCCGGAACTTCCTACCCCGCCGCCTCGACGGCCCCGGCCGGCCTCCGCTGGCGCGGTGCCACGCGGCCCCGTCGCAAGCCGGCTGGGTCCCCGCGAGCCCTACGACGAAACCGACGCCCGCCATCGCATTGACCGGCTGGCGCGGTCCACGGTCCTCGAGGAGGAGAGTTCCGCCGGCCCCGCCTGTTTCGGACCCCGCATCCGTGAGGAGCCCTTTCCAAAAGGGTTCACGTTGGCCCGCGACACCCCCAAGTACAGCGGCATCACCAAGCCGGAAGACTGGCTAACTGACTACACCACGGCTGTCGGCATAGCCGGCGGCAACAGGCGCGTGGCGGTCGGCTACGTCCCCCTCATGCTACTCGGCTCGGCCCGGACATGGCTTAACAGCCTAAGGGTCGGCAGCGTCAATTCCTGGTTGGACTTCGGGGACGCGTTCGTACGCAACTTCACCAACACATACAAGCGACCGGGTCGGCCTCGCCAGCTCTCCATGTGCGTTCAAGGCCCGAGCGAGCCTCTCCGCGACTTCCTCACGCGATGGACCGAGCTGCGCAACTCCTGTGAAGGGGTCCATGAAGTGCAAGCCGTCCAGTACTTCGTCAACGGGTGCCGAGACGGCACCCTGCTCAAGCACCGGCTGATGTGTGACGAGCCGGACACCCTGGCGGAGCTCATGGCGGTGGCGGACAAGTACGCCATGGCCGACTCCGCGATGCGCGTAAAGATCACCGTCGACGCAGACGGCAAGCCGGTCCCGGTCCAGCCGGCCACCCCAAAGACGGCTGGTGAAACCAACCAGCGCCGGCAAGACAACAACAACAACAAGCGGAAAGCCGAGCAGCCGGCTCCTCGCTACAACAACCAGCAAGTGGCCGCCGTGGCGGAGGAACAGCCGGCCGAGCAAGGCGGCGTCAAGCGCCAGCGCCCCGACAAGATGGCCTGGCAGCCCAAGTTCTCCTTCGAGCAGATGCTGCACGCCCCCTGCAAGCACCACAGCGGCGCAAAGCCATCCACGCACACGCTCCGGAGCTGCAGCATCACCCAGCGCTTGATGCGTGGCGATTTCCCACCGCCACCGCCCGGTCCCGACCCGAAGCTCCCGCCGCCTCCCCCGCCACCTCCGGCAGCCGGCGCCCTCACCAACAACGCCTACCCGCAGCAGGACGCGGCCTACGTCGTCTTCACCAGTGAGGGCGACGACAAGCACAGCAAGCGCAAGTACCAGCGTGAGGTGAACGCCGTCGTCCCCCCGATACCCCAGTACATGCACTGGTCCGACCGTCCCGTCAGCTGGACCCGGGAGGACCACCCGGCAATGATGCCCACGTCGGGTGGCTACGCGCTCGTCCTGTTGGAAATATGCCCTAGAGGCAATTAATAAAGTGTTTATTATTATCATATTTCCCCGTTCATGATAATGGTTTATTATTCATGCTAGAATTGTATTGACCGGAAACTTAATACATGTGTGAATAGATAAACAAATACTGAGTCCCTAGTAAGCCTCTACTAGACTAGCTCGTTGATCAAAAGATGGTCAAGATTTCCTGACCATGGACATGAGTTGTCATTTGATAACGGGATCACATCATTAGGAGAATGATGTGATGGACTTGACCCAACCGTCAGCATAGCATATGATCGTTCAGTTTAATGCTATTGCTTTCACTATGTCAAATACACGTTCCTCTGACCATGAGATCATGCAACTCCCGGATACCGTAGGAATACTTTGGGTGTATCAAACGTCACAACGTAACTGGGTGATTATAAAGGTGCACTACAGGTATCTCCGAAAGTGTTTGTTGAGTTGGCATGGATCAAGATTGGGATTTGTCACTCCGACTATCGGAGAGGTATCTCTGGGCCCTCTCGGTAATACAGCATCACAGAAGCCTTGCAAGCACCGTGACTAAAGAGTTAGTTGCAAGATGATGTATTACGGAACGAGTAAAGAGACTTGCCGGTAACGAGATTGAACTAGGTATTGGATACCGACGATCGAATCTCGGGCAAGTAACATACCGCCGGACAAAGGGAACAACGTATGTTGTCATATGAGGTTCACCGATAAAGATCTTCGTGGAATATGTAGGAACCAATATGAGCATCCAGGTTCCACTGTTGGTTATTGACCAGAGAGTCGTCTCGGTCATGTCTACATCATTCCTGAACCCGTAGGGTCCGCACACTTAAGGTTCGATGACGATATAGTATTATATGAGTTATGTGATTGGTGACCGAATGTTGTTCGGAGTCCCGGATGAGATCACGGACATGACGAGGAGTCTCGGAATGTCCGAGAGGTAAAGATTGATATATTGGAAGGTGGTATTCGGATATCGGAATAGTTCCAAGTGATCCGGGTAAATATCGGAGTGCCGGAGGGTTACCGGAACCCCCCGGGGAAGTAATGGGCCTACATGGGCCATACGGGAAAGAAGAGGCAGCCCACTAGGGGTGGCTGCGCCTCCCTCCCATGGGAAGTCCGAATTGGACTAGGGGAGGGGGCGCAACCCCCTTTCCTTCTCCTCTTCTCTCTCCCTTCCTTCTTCCCCCTCTTGAGAAGGAATCCTACTAGGACTAGGAGTCCTAGTAGGACTCCTCTCCCCATGGCGCGCCCCACCTAGGGCCGGCGGCCTCCTCCTCTCCTCCTTTATATACAGGGGCAGGGGGCACCCAAAAGGCACGACAATTGTCCCATAGCCATGTGCGGTGCCCCGATCTCCGTTTTCCACCTCGGTCATATTTTCGGAGAGCTTAGGCGAAGCCCTGCCGGAATCACTTCACCGTCACCGTCGCCACGCCGTCGTGCTGACGGAACTCATCTACTTCCTCGACGTCTTGCTGGATCAAGAAGGCGAGGATCGTCACCGAGCTGCACGTGTGTAGAACTCGGAGGTGTCGTACGTTCGGTACTCGATCGGTGGAGCTCGAAGGATTATTCGACTACATCAACCGCGTTGTGAGACGCTTCCGCTAACGGTCTACGAGGGTACGTAGACACACTCTCCCCTCTCGTAGCGACGCATCTCCATGGATAGATCTTGCGTGAGCTTAGAATTATTTTTGAAATTCATGCTCCGTTCCCCAACAGTGGCATCCGAGCCAGGTCTATGCGTAGATGTGATTTGCACGAGTAGAACACAAGTGAGTTGTGGGCGTGGGTGTATACATATTGCTTGCCATTACTAGTTGTTACTTGATTCGGCGGTATTGTGAGATGAAGCGGCCCGGACCGACATTACGCGTACGCTTACGCGAGACAGGTTTCACCGCTACGTGCACTCGTTGCATAAAGGTGACTGGCGGGTGTCTGTCTCTCTCACTTTAGTTGAATCGGTTTCAATGAAGAGGGTTCTTTTAGAAGATCAAAAAGCAATCACTACACCACGTTGTGGTTTTGCGTAGGTAAGAACGGTTCTTGCAAACCCGTAGCAGCCACGTAAAACTTGCAACAACAAAGTAGAGGACGTCTAACTTGTTTTTGCAGGGTATGCTGGTGATGTGATATGGCCAAGACATGATGTGATATAAGTTGTTGTATGAGATGATCATGTTTTGTAAAGTTATCAGGCAACCGGCAGGAGCCTTATGGTTGTCTCTTTATTGTATGCAATGCCAACGCTATGTAATTGCTTTACTTTACCGCTATGAGTTAGCAGTAGTAGTAGTAGCAATAGCCGGCGAGACGACCACGACGCTGCGATGGAGATCAAGGTGTCACGACGCTACGATGGAGATCATGGTGTCAATCCGGTGACAATGGAGATCATGACGGTGCTTGGCTGATGGAGATCAAAAGCACAAGACGATGATGGCCATATCATGTCACATATATTGAATTGCATGTGATGTTAATCCTTTTATGCATCTTATTTTGCTTAGGATGACGGTAGCATTATAAGATGATCCCTTCACTAAATTTCAAGATAAGTGTTCTCCCCTAGTATGCACCGTTGCGAAGGTTCGACGCTTCTAAGCACCACGTGATGATCGGGTGTGATGGATTCTTTCGTTCGCATACAACGGGTGTAAGCAATTTTACACACGCAGAATACTTGGGTTAAACTTGACGAGCCTAGCATATACAGATATGGCCTCGGAACACAAGAGACTGAAAGATCGAACATGAGTCATATAGTAGATATGATCAACATGAAAGATGTTCACCATTGATAACTAATCCACCTCACGTGATGATCGGACGTGGCTTAGTTGATGTGGATCATGTTACACTTAGACAACTTGAGGGATGTTAATCTAAGTGGGAGTTCTTAAATAATTTGATTAATTGAACTTCAATTATCATGAACATAGTCTAAATAATCTTTGCAATTGTATGTTGTAGATCAATGGCCCGCGCTGTAGTTCCACTGAATTTTAATGCTTTCCTAGAGAAAGCTAAGTTGAAAGATGATGGAAGCAACTAGGCGGACTGGGTCCGTAATCTGAGGATCATCCTCATTGCTGCACAGAAGGCTTATGTCCTTAATGCACCGCTAGGTGTCGCACCCCCTCCCTCGTCTGTCGACGTTATGAACGCCTGGCAGACACGTGTTGATGACTACTCGATAGTTCAGTGTGCCATGCTTTACGGCTTAGAACCGGGGCTCCAAAGACGTTTTGAGCATCACAGAGCATATGAGATGTTCCAAGAGCTGAAACTTGTATTTCAAGCTCATGCCTGGGTCGAGAGATATGATGTCTCCGACAAGTTCTTTAGCTGTAAGATGGAGGAGAATAGTTCTGTCAGTGAGCATATACTCAAGATGTCTGGGTTGCATAACCGCTTGACTCAGTTGGGAGTTAATCTTCCATATGATTCGGTTATTGACAGAATTATCCAATCACTGCCACCAAGCTATAAGGGCTTTGTGATGAACTATAATATGCAAGGAATGGAAAAGTCTATTTCCGAGCTCTTCGCTATGCTCAAAGCTGCGGAGGTAGAAGTCAAGAAGGAGCATCAAGTGTTGATGGTAAAGAAGAGCACTAGTTTCAAGAAGGGCAAGGGAAAGAAGGGGAACTTCAAGAAGAACGGCAAATCAGTTGCTGCTCCCACGAAGAAACCCAAGTCTGTACCCAAACCCGAGACTGAGTGTTTCTACTGCAAGGGGACTGGTCACTGGAAGCGGAACTGCCCCAAGTACCTGGCAGATAAGAAGGCTGGCAACATCAACAAAGGTATATTTGATATACATGTTATTGATGTGTACCTTACCAATACTCGTAGTAGCACCTGGGTATTTGATACTGGTTCGGTTGCTCATATTTGTAACTGGAAACAGGAGCTACGGAATAAACAAAGATTGGCTAAGGACGAGGTGACGATGCGCGTCGGGAACGGTTCAAGAGTTGAAGTTATCGCCGTCGGCACGCTACCTCTACATCTACCCTCGGGATTAGTGATGAACCTAAATAATTGTTATTTGGTGCCTGCGTTGAGCATGAACATTATATCTGGATCTTGTTTATTGCGAGACGGTTATTCATTTAAATCAGAGAATAAAAGTTGTTCTATTTTGATGAATAATATCTTTTATGGTCATGCACCGCTTGTGAATGGTTTATTCTTGTTGAATCTCGATCGTGGTGATACACACATCCATAATATTGATGCCAAAAGACGCAAAATTGATAATGATAGTACCACATGTTTGTGGCACTGCCGCTTAGGTCATATTGGTGTAAAACGCATGAAGAAACTCCATACAGATGGACTTTTGGAATCACTTGATTATGAATCATTTGAGACGTGCGAACCATGCCTCATGGGCAAGATGACTAAGACTCCGTTCTCCGGAACAATGGAGCGAGCAACAGACTTGTTGGAAATAATACATACCGATGTATGCGGTCCGATGAGTGTTGAGGCGCGCGGTGGATATCGTTATGTTCTCACGTTCACAGATGATTTGAGTAGATATGGCTATGTCTACTTGATGAAGCATAAATCTAAAACATTTGAAAAGTTCAAAGAATTTCAGAGTGAAGTAGAGAACCATCGTAACAAGAAAATAAAGTTCTTACGATCTGATCGTGGAGGAGAATATTTGAGTTACGAGTTTGGCAATCACTTAAAACAATGTGGAATTGTTTCACAGCTCACGCCACCTGGAACACCACAGCGTAATGGTGTGTCCGAACGTCGTAATCGTACTCTATTAGATATGGTGCGTTCTATGATGTCTCTTACCGATTTGCCACTATCATTTTGGGGTTATGCATTAGAGACAGCTGCATTCACTTTAAACAGGGCACCGTCTAAATCCGTTGAGACGACACCGTATGAACTGTGGTTTGGTAAGAAACCTAAGTTGTCGTTTCTGAAAGTTTGGGGATGCGATGCTTATGTCAAAAGGCTTCAGCCAGATAAGCTCGAACCCAAAGCGGATAAGTGCGTCTTCATAGGATACCCAAAGGAGACCGTTGGGTACACCTTCTACCACAGATCTGAAGGCAAAGTATTCGTTGCTAAGAATGGATTCTTTCTAGAGAAGGAGTTTCTCTCGAAAGAAGTGAGTGGGAGGAAAGTAGAACTTGATGAGGTAATTGTACCTCCTCTGGATAGTAGTACGCCACAGAAAGAAATTTCTGTGACATCGACACAGACCAGAGAAGAAGTTGATGATGATGATCATGAAACTTCGGATCAAGTTGTTACTGAACTTCGAAGGTCAACCAGGACACGTTCCGCACCAGAGTGGTACGGAAATCCAGTCTTGGAGGTCATGTTGCTAGACAACGATGAACCTTCGAACTATGAAGAAGCGATGGCAAGCCCGGATTCCGACAAATGGCTTGAGGCCATGAAATCCGAGATTGGATCCATGTATGAGAACAAAGTATGGACTTTGGTAGACTTGCCCGATGAACGGCGAGCTATTGAAAATAAATGGATCTTTAAGAAGAAGACGGACGCTGATGGTAATGTCACCGTCTATAAAGCACGACTTGTTGCTAAAGGTTATCGACAAGTTCAAGGAGTTGACTACGATGATACTTTCTCACCTGTAGCGATGCTAAAGTCTGTCAGAATTATGTTAGCAATTGCCGCGTTTTATGATTATGAAATCTGGCAAATGGACGTCAAAACGGCATTCCTTAATGGATTCCTTAAGGAAGAATTGTATATGATGCAACCGGAAGGTTTTGTCAATCCTAAAGGTGCTAACAAAGTATGCAAGCTCCAGCGATCCATCTATGGACTGGTGCAAGCATCTCGAAGCTGGAATACTCGCTTTGATGAAGTGATCAAAGCGTTTGGGTTTATACAAACTTCTGGAGAAGCTTGTATTTACAAGAAAGTGAGTGGGAGCTCTGTGGCATTTCTCATATTATATGTGGATGACATATTATTGATGGGAAATGACATAGAATTTCTGGAAAGCATAAAGGGTTATTTGAACAAAAGTTTTTCAATGAAGGATCTCGGAGAAGCTGCTTACATATTAGGCATCAATATCTATAGAGATAGATCAAGACGCCTCATTGGACTTTCATAAAGCACATACCTTGACAAGATTTTGAAGAAGTTCAAAATGGATCAGTCAAAGAAAGGGTTCTTGCCTGTATTGCAAGGTGTGAGATTGAGTAAGACTCAAAGCCCGACCACGGCAGAAGATAAAGAGAAGATGAGTGTCATCCCCTATGCTTCAGCCATAGGCTCTATTATGTATGCTATGCTGTGTACCAGACATGATGTGTGCCTCGCTATAAGCTTGGTGGGGAGGTACCAAAGTGATCCAGGAGTAGATCACTGGACAGCGGTCAAGAATATCCTGAAGTACCTGAAAAGGACCAATGACATGTTTCTCGTTTATGGAGGTGACAAAGAGCTCGTCGTAAAGGGTTACGTCGATGCTAGCTTTGACACAGATCCAGATGACTCTAAGTCACAATCTGGATACGTATTTATTCTTAATGGTGGATCGGTCAGTTGGTGCAGTTCCAAGCAAAGCGTCGTGGCGGGATCTACATGTGAGGCGGAATACATAGCTGCTTCCGAAGCAGCACATGAAGGAGTCTGGATGAAGGAGTTCATATCCGATCTAGGTGTCATACTTAGTGCATCGGGTCCAATGACTATCTTATGTGACAACACTGGAGCAATTGCTATAGCAAAGGAGCCCAGGTTTCACAAGAGAACCAAGCATATAAAGCGTCGCTTCAACTCCATTCGGAATTTGATTAAGGATGGAGACATAGAGATTTGCAAAGTACACACGGATCTGAATGTGGCAGACCCGTTGACTAAACCTCTTCCACGAGCAAAACATGATCAGCACCAGA
Source organism: Elymus sibiricus (assembly GCA_039707655.1). Taxonomy (NCBI): domain Eukaryota; kingdom Viridiplantae; phylum Streptophyta; class Magnoliopsida; order Poales; family Poaceae; genus Elymus; species Elymus sibiricus. The sequence goes on along the minus strand of CM077672.1, from coordinate 353,485,606 downwards.
ATGCGATGGGTGTTAGATTCATTACAATGTAATTGACTCTAGTGCAAGTGGGAGACTGTTGGAAATATGCCCTAGAGGCAATTAATAAAGTGTTTATTATTATCATATTTCCCCATTCATGATAATGGTTTATTATTCATGCTAGAATCGTATTGACCGGAAACTTAATACATGTGTGAATAGATAAACAAATACTGAGTCCCTAGTAAGCCTCTACTAGACTTGCTCGTTGATCAAAAGATGGTCAAGATTTCCTGACCATGGACATGAGTTGTCATTTGATAACGGGATCATATCATTAGGAGAATGATGTGATGGACTTGACCCAACCGTCAGCATAGCATATGATCGTTCAGTTTAATGCTATTGCTTTCACTATGTCAAATACACGTTCCTCTGACCATGAGATCATGCAACTCCCGGATACCGTAGGAATACTTTGGGTGTATCAAACGTCACAACGTAACTGGGTGATTATAAAGGTGCACTACAGGTATCTCCGAAAGTGTTTGTTGAGTTGGCATGGATCAAGATTGGGATTTGTCACTCCGACTATCGGAGAGGTATCTCTGGGCCCTCTCGGTAATACAGCATCACATAAGCCTTGCAAGCACCGTGACTAAAGAGTTAGTTGCAAGATGATGTATTACGGAACGAGTAAAGAGACTTGCCGGTAACGAGATTGAACTAGGTATTGGATACCGACGATCGAATCTCGGGCAAGTAACATACCGCCGGACAAAGGGAACAACGTATGTTGTCATATGAGGTTCACCGATAAAGATCTTCGTGGAATATGTAGGAACCAATATGAGCATCCAGGTTCCACTGTTGGTTATTGACCAGAGAGTCGTCTCGGTCATGTCTACATCATTCCTGAACCCGTAGGGTCCGCACACTTAAGGTTCGATGACGATATAGTATTATATGAGTTATGTGATTGGTGACCGAATGTTGTTCGGAGTCCCGGATGAGATCACGGACATGACGAGGAGTCTCGGAATGTCCGAGAGGTAAAGATTGATATATTGGAAGGTGGTATTCGGATATCGGAATAGTTCCAAGTGATCCGGGTAAATATCGGAGTGCCGGAGGGTTACCGGAACCCCCCGGGGAAGTAATGGGCCTACATGGGCCATACGGGAAAGAAGAGGCAGCCCACTAGGGGTGGCTGCGCCTCCCTCCCATGGGAAGTCCGAATTGGACTAGGGGAGGGGGCGCAACCCCCTTTCCTTCTCCTCTTCTCTCTCCCTTCCTTCTTCCCCCTCTTGAGAAGGAATCCTACTAGGACTAGGAGTCCTAGTAGGACTCCTCTCCCCATGGCGCGCCCCACCTAGGGCCGGCGGCCTCCTCCTCTCCTCCTTTATATACAGGGGCAGGGGGCACCCAAACGGCACGACAATTGTCCCATAGCCATGTGCGGTGCCCCGATCTCCGTTTTCCACCTCGGTCATATTTTCGGAGAGCTTAGGCGAAGCCCTGCCGGAATCACTTCACCGTCACCGTCGCCACGCCGTCGTGCTGACGGAACTCATCTACTTCCTCGACGTCTTGCTGGATCAAGAAGGCGAGGATCGTCACCGAGCTGCACGTGTGTAGAACTCGGAGGTGTCGTACGTTCGGTACTCGATCGGTGGAGCTCGAAGGATTATTCGACTACATCAACCGCGTTGTGAGACGCTTCCGCTAACGGTCTACGAGGGTACGTAGACACACTCTCCCCTCTCGTAGCGATGCATCTCCATGGATAGATCTTGCGTGAGCTTAGAATTATTTTTGAAATTCATGCTCCGTTCCCCAACAGTGGCATCCGAGCCAGGTCTATGCGTAGATGTGATTTGCACGAGTAGAACACAAGTGAGTTGTGGGCGTGGGTGTATACATATTGCTTGCCATTACTAGTTGTTACTTGATTCGGCGGTATTGTGAGATGAAGCGGCCCGGACCGACATTACGCGTACGCTTACGCGAGACAGGTTTCACCGCTACGTGCACTCGTTGCATAAAGGTGACTGGCGGGTGTCTGTCTCTCTCACTTTAGTTGAATCGGTTTCAATGAAGAGGGTTCTTTTAGAAGATCAAAAAGCAATCACTACACCACGTTGTGGTTTTGCGTAGGTAAGAACGGTTCTTGCAAACCCGTAGCAGCCACGTAAAACTTGCAACAACAAAGTAGAGGACGTCTAACTTGTTTTTGCAGGGTATGCTGGTGATGTGATATGGCCAAGACATGATGTGATATAAGTTGTTGTATGAGATGATCATGTTTTGTAAAGTTATCAGGCAACCGGCAGGAGCCTTATGGTTGTCTCTTTATTGTATGCAATGCCAACGCTATGTAATTGCTTTACTTTACCGCTATGAGTTATCAGTAGTAGTAGTAGCAATAGCCGGCGAGACGACCACGACGCTGCGATGGAGATCAAGGTGTCACGACGCTACGATGGAGATCATGGTGTCAATCCGGTGACAATGGAGATCATGACGGTGCTTGGCTGATGGAGATCAAAAGCACAAGACGATGATGGCCATATCATGTCACATATATTGAATTGCATGTGATGTTAATCCTTTTATGCATCTTATTTTGCTTAGGATGACGGTAGCATTATAAGATGATCCCTTCACTAAATTTCAAGATAAGTGTTCTCCCCTAGTATGCACCGTTGCGAAGGTTCGACGCTTCTAAGCACCACGTGATGATCGGGTGTGATGGATTCTTTCGTTCGCATACAACGGGTGTAAGCCAGTTTTACACACGCAGAATACTTGGGTTAAACTTGACGAGCCTAGCATATACAGATATGGCCTCGGAACACAAGAGACTGAAAGATCGAACATGAGTCATATAGTATATATGATCAACATGAAAGATGTTCACCATTGATAACTAATCCACCTCACGTGATGATCGGACGTGGCTTAGTTGATGTGGATCATGTTACACTTAGACAACTTGAGGGATGTTAATCTAAGTGGGAGTTCTTAAATAATTTGATTAATTGAACTTCAATTATCATGAACATAGTCTAAATAATCTTTGCAATTGTATGTTGTAGATCAATGGCCCGCGCTGTAGTTCCACTGAATTTTAATGCTTTCCTAGAGAAAGCTAAGTTGAAAGATGATGGAAGCAACTAGGCGGACTGGGTCCGTAATCTGAGGATCATCCTCATTGCTGCACAGAAGGCTTATGTCCTTAATGCACCGCTAGGTGTCGCACCCCCTCCCTCGTCTGTCGACGTTATGAACGCCTGGCAGACACGTGTTGATGACTACTCGATAGTTCAGTGTGCCATGCTTTACGGCTTAGAACCGGGGCTCCAAAGACGTTTTGAGCATCACAGAGCATATGAGATGTTCCAAGAGCTGAAACTTGTATTTCAAGCTCATGCCTGGGTCGAGAGATATGATGTCTCCGACAAGTTCTTTAGCTGTAAGATGGAGGAGAATAGTTCTGTCAGTGAGCATATACTCAAGATGTCTGGGTTGCATAACCGCTTGACTCAGTTGGGAGTTAATCTTCCATATGATTCGGTTATTGACAGAATTCTCCAATCACTGCCACCAAGCTATAAGGGCTTTGTGATGAACTATAATATGCAAGGAATGGAAAAGTCTATTTCCGAGCTCTTCGCTATGCTCAAAGCTGCGGAGGTAGAAGTCAAGAAGGAGCATCAAGTGTTGATGGTAAAGAAGAGCACTAGTTTCAAGAAGGGCAAGGGAAAGAAGGGGAACTTCAAGAAGAACGGCAAATCAGTTGCTGCTCCCACGAAGAAACCCAAGTCTGTACCCAAACCCGAGACTGAGTGTTTCTACTGCAAGGGGACTGGTCACTGGAAGCGGAACTGCCCCAAGTACCTGGCAGATAAGAAGGCTGGCAACATCAACAAAGGTATATTTGATATACATGTTATTGATGTGTACCTTACCAATACTCGTAGTAGCACCTGGGTATTTGATACTGGTTCGGTTGCTCATATTTGTAACTCGAAACAGGAGCTACGGAATAAACGAAGATTGGCTAAGGACGAGGTGACGATGCGCGTCGGGAACGGTTCAAGAGTTGAAGTTATCGCCGTCGGCACGCTACCAGCGTGAGGTGAACGCCGTCGTCCCCCCGGTACCCCAGTACATGCACTGGTCCGACCGTCCCGTCAGCTGGACCCGGGAGGACCACCCGGCAATGATGCCCACGTCGGGTGGCTACGCGCTCGTCCTGTTGGAAATATGCCCTAGAGGCAATTAATAAAGTGTTTATTATTATCATATTTCCCCGTTCATGATAATGGTTTATTATTCATGCTAGAATTGTATTGACCGGAAACTTAATACATGTGTGAATAGATAAACAAATACTGAGTCCCTAGTAAGCCTCTACTAGACTAGCTCGTTGATCAAAAGATGGTCAAGATTTCCTGACCATGGACATGAGTTGTCATTTGATAACGGGATCACATCATTAGGAGAATGATGTGATGGACTTGACCCAACCGTCAGCATAGCATATGATCGTTCAGTTTAATGCTATTGCTTTCACTATGTCAAATACACGTTCCTCTGACCATGAGATCATGCAACTCCCGGATACCGTAGGAATACTTTGGGTGTATCAAACGTCACAACGTAACTGGGTGATTATAAAGGTGCACTACAGGTATCTCCGAAAGTGTTTGTTGAGTTGGCATGGATCAAGATTGGGATTTGTCACTCCGACTATCGGAGAGGTATCTCTGGGCCCTCTCGGTAATACAGCATCACAGAAGCCTTGCAAGCACCGTGACTAAAGAGTTAGTTGCAAGATGATGTATTACGGAACGAGTAAAGAGACTTGCCGGTAACGAGATTGAACTAGGTATTGGATACCGACGATCGAATCTCGGGCAAGTAACATACCGCCGGACAAAGGGAACAACGTATGTTGTCATATGAGGTTCACCGATAAAGATCTTCGTGGAATATGTAGGAAACAATATGAGCATCCAGGTTCCGCTGTTGGTTATTGACCAGAGAGTCGTCTCGGTCATGTCTACATCATTCCCGAACCCGTAGGGTCCGCACACTTAAGGTTCGATGATGATATAGTATTATATGAGTTATGTGATTGGTGACCGAATGTTGTTCGGAGTCCCGGATGAGATCACGGACATGACGAGGAGTCTCGGAATGTCCGAGAGGTAAAGATTGATATATTGGAAGGTGGTATTCGGATATCGGAATAGTTCCAAGTGATCCGGGTAAATATCGGAGTGCCGGAGGGTTACCGGAACCCCCCGGGGAAGTAATGGGCCTACATGGGCCATACGGGAAAGAAGAGGCAGCCCACTAGGGGTGGCTGCGCCTCCCTCCCATGGGAAGTCCGAATTGGACTAGGGGAGGGGGCGCAACCCCCTTTCCTTCTCCTCTTCTCTCTCCCTTCCTTCTTCCCCCTCTTGAGAAGGAATCCTACTAGGACTAGGAGTCCTAGTAGGACTCCTCTCCCCATGGCGCGCCCCACCAAGGGCCGGCGGCCTCCTCCTCTCCTCCTTTATATACAGGGGCAGGGGGCACCCCAAAGGCACGACAATTGTCCCATAGCCGTGTGCGGTGCCCCGATCTCCGTTTTCCACCTCGGTCATATTTTCGGAGAGCTTAGGCGAAGCCCTGCCGGAATCACTTCACCGTCACCGTCGCCACGCCGTCGTGCTGACGGAACTCATCTACTTCCTCGACGTCTTGCTGGATCAAGAAGGCGAGGATCGTCACCGAGCTGCACGTGTGTAGAACTCGGAGGTGCCGTACGTTCGGTACTCGATCGGTGGAGCTCGAAGGATTGTTCGACTACATCAACCGCGTTGTGAGACGCTTCCGCTAATGGTCTACGAGGGTACGTAGACACACTCTCCCCTCTCGTAGCGACGCATCTCCATGGATAGATCTTGCGTGAGCGTAGAATTTTTTTTGAAATTCATGCTCCGTTCCCCAACACGTCCTCGACCCCACCTTCGTCGCTGAGAAGCGCACCTGCCACTTTTCGCGGGTGCTGATCGATGGCGGCAGCAGTATCAACATCCTCTACCGCGACACCATGGTCAAGCTCGGTGTTGAGGAAAGCCAGCTGCAGCCTACCCAGACGGTGTTCCACGGCATCGTGCCGGGCGCCTCCTGCTCCCCCATCGGCAAGGTGCGGCTGGACGTACTGTTCGGCACCAGCGCCCACTTCCGCCGCGAGCCGATCTGGTTCGAGGTGGTCGACCTGGCCAGCCCCTACCACGCATTTTTGGGCCGGCCCGCCCTGGCCAAGTTCATGGTGGTCCCCCACTACTCCTACCTCAAGATGAAGCTGCCGGGTCCCAAGGGCATCATCACCATCACCGGCGATTACAAGAAGTCCCTGGAGTGCGCCAAAGCCTGCTCTAAGCTGGCCGAGTCGCTGGTCATTGCTGAGGAGAGGCGTCAGCTCGACGTCTCGTCGCGCTAGCCGGTGAGCAGCCGGTCATGCCAGCTCAGCTCAAGCAGCCAGCCGACGAGGGGTCCTTCAAGCCGGCCAAGGGCACGAGGAAGGTTTCGCTCAACCCATCCAACCCCAACTCCAGCGAGTACGTTGTCGTGGGCTCCGGCCTCGACAACAAATAGGAAGGCGAGCTCGTCGACTTCCTCCATGAGAATCGGGATATCTTTGCCTGGTCCCCTAAAGACATGTCGGGTGTTCCGAGGAAGTTCACCGAGCACAAACTCCACGTCCGGCCGGATGCCAAGCCGGTCCGGCAGCCGCTACGCCGCTTCTTCGAGGAGAAGCGAAGAACCATTGGCGAAGAGATCGCCCGGCTACTCAAAGCCGGGTTCATCATGGAAGTGTTCCACCCCGAGTGGCTGGCTAACCCGGTCCTCGTCCAAAAGAAGAACGGCACTTGGCGCATTTGTATCGACTACACCAGCCTGAACAAGGCCTGCCCCAAGGACCCGTTTGCCCTACCCCGGATCGACCAAGTCATCGACTCCACCGCCGGCTGCGAGCTTCTGTCCTTCCTGGACGCCTACTCCGGCTACCACCAGATCAAGCTGGACCCGGCGGATGCCCTCAAGACGTCATTCATCACTCCCTTCGGGGCATATTGCTACATCACCATGTCGTTTGGCTTGAAGAACGCCGGCGCGACCTTCCAACGCTGCATGCAAAAATGCCTCCTACCACAGATCGGCCGGAATGTGCACGTCTATGTCGACGACATCGTGGTGAAGACCAAGCAGCACCTCACCCTCCTCGAGGATCTCAGGGAGACGTTTGCCAATCTGCGCCAGTTCCAGATCAAGCTCAACCCGGAGAAATGCGTTTTCGGCGTGCCGGATGGCCAACTCCTTGGTTTCCTCGTCTCGGAGCGCGGCATTGAGGCCAATCCGGAGAAGATCAAGGCCATCGAGCGCATGCGCAAGCCGGCCCGGTTGCGTGATGTCCAGAAGTTCACCGGCTGTTTGGCCTCTCTCAGCTGGTTCGTTAGCCGGTTGGGGGAGAGGGCCCTGCCCCTGTATCAGCTGATGAAGAAGACGACGCCGTTCGACTGGTCCGACCAGGCGGACGAAGCTTTCCGTGACCTCAAGCGAACGCTCTCCACCACACCCGTCTTGGCCGCGCCGGCTGAGAAGGAGCCGCTCCTGATGTACATCGCGGCAACCACCCGCGTGGTCAGCGACTCAGCGTGGTGGTGGTGGTAGAGCGCCCCGAGGAAGGCAAGGCACAGCCGGTCCAGCGCCCTGTGTACTACCTGAGCGAGGTCCTCTTCACCTCCAAGCAGAACTACCCCCACTACCAGAAGATGTGCTACGGCATGTACTTGGCCGCCAAGAAGCTGAAGCAGTATTTCCAGGAGCACATCATCACGGTGGTGAGCACGGCCCCCATCGGCGAAATCATGGGATGTCGGGACGCCTCTGGCCGGATCGCCAAATGGGCCATAGAGCTAGCCGGCCACACCATCCTCTACGAGCCCCGCGCGGCCATCAAGTCACAGGCGTTGGCCGACTTCCTCGTCGATTGGGCAGAGAGCCAGTACTTGCCGCCAGCTCCCGACGCGACGCACTGGCGCATGCACTTCGATGGCTCGAAGATGGCCTCCGACTTGGGAGCCGGCATCGTGCTCTCCTCCCCCAAGGGTGACCGGCTGCGCTACACGCACCAGATCCACTTTGCCGCCTCCAACAACGTCGCCGAGTACGAAGCCCTCGTCCACGGCCTCTGGCTGGCCAAAGAAATCGGCATCCGGCGTATCCTCTGCTACGGCGACTCCGACCTGGTGGTCCAGCAGGCCTCCGGCGAGTGGGACGCCAGGGACTCCAACATGGCCAGCTACCGCAACCTGGTCCAGCAGATGACCGGCAGCTTCGACGGCTGCGAGTTCCTCCATGTCCCCCGAAGTGAGAACGAGGCGGCGGACACTCTAGCCAAGCTTGGCTCCAGCCGGCAAGCAATCCCAACCGGCGTCTCCCTCGTGCACCTGCGCAAGCCGTCCATCAAGCCGTCTCCGGATTCGGAGTCCATCTTCGTCCCGGCCGACCCCACGGTCCCTGTTTCTGGCTCCGGGGCTGCCGGCTCCGGCTCGGTGGTTGCCGTCTCCGACCCAGTCCCAGGGGCTGCCATCCCAGTCCCGGGGATTCCCAACCCAGCCCCGGGGACTGCCAACCCGGTCGGGTTGCCGTCCCGGTCCCGGGGGCTGCCGGCTCCGGCTCGCCGCCTCCCGACCCGACCGAACCTGCGCAAGTGGCTGTCCGCACAGTGTTGGAGGCGCCGTCTTGGGCCCAACCGATCCTCACTTTTCTGGTGAGCGGCGAGCTCCCGGCGAACGAGGTCGAGGCTCGGCAGGTGCAGCGTCGGGCCTCCGCCTACAGCATCATCAACCACGAGCTCGTCCAGTGCAGCACAACCGGCGTCTTCCATCGCTACGTCGAGACGACCAGGGGCCTCGAGATCTTGCTCGATGATGTCTACTACACAACTTATTCTTGTAGACTCGTGTTGGGCCTCCAAGCGCAGAGTTTTGTAGGACAGTAGCAATTTTCCCTCAAGTGGATGACCTATGGTTTATCAATCCGTGGGAGGCGTAGGTTGAAGATGGTATCTCTCAAACAACCCTGCAACCAAATACAAGAAATCTCTTGTGTCCCCAACACACCCAATACAATGGTAAATTGTATAGGTGCACTAGTTCGGCGAAGAGATGGTGATAAAAGTGTAGTATGGATAGTAGATATAGGTTTTTGTAGCGCGAACAATAAAAACAGCAAGATAACAAGTAACAAAAGTGAGCATAAACAGTATTGTAATGCTTAGAAACAAGGCCTAGGGTTCATACTTTCGCTAGTGCAATCTCTCAACAATGCTAATATAATTGGATCATATAACCATCCCTCAACGTGCGATAAAGAATCACTCCCAAGTTCCTATTAGCGGAGAACATAAGATAGAAATTGTTTGTAGGGTACGAAACCACCTCAAAGTTATCCTTTCCGATCGATCTATTGAGCTATTCCTATAAGTGTCACAAACAGCCCTAGAGTTCGTACTAAAATAACACCATATGATACACATCAACCAACTCTAATGTCACCTAGATACTCCAATGTCACCACAAGTATCCGTGAGTTGATTATACGATATGCATCAAACAACTTCATAATCATAATATTCAATCCACACAAAGAACTCCAAGGAGCACCCCAAAGTTTCTATCGGAGAAAAGATAATGAAAACGTGCATCAACCCGTATGCATAGATTACCCCAATGTCACCTCGGGAATCCACGAGTTGCGTGCCAAAACATATATCAAGTGAATCAATATAATACCCCATTGTCACCACGGGTATTCATATGCAAGACATACATCAAGTGTTCTCAAATCTGCATATTCAATCCGACAATAACGAAACCTCAAAGGGAAAAGATTCGATTCATCACAACAAAATTTAGAGAGGGAAAAAACACCATATGATCCAACTATATTAACAAAGCTCGCTATACATCAAGATCGTGCCATATCAAGAACACGAGAGAGAGAGAGAGAGAGAGATCAAACACATAGCTACTAGTACATACCCTCAGCCCCGAGGGTGAACTACTCCCTCCTCGTCATGGAGACCGCCGGGATGATGAAGATGGCCTCCGGTGATGCTTTCCCCCCTCCGGTAGGGTGCTGGAAAAGGGTTGTAGATGAGATCGTGGGGGTACAGAGGCTTGCGGCGGCGTAAAAACTCATCTAGGTTAACTTTCGGGGGTTTCTGAATATATAGGATTTTTCAGCGTTGGAATCACGCAAAGAGGTGCCACAGGGGGCCCACGAGGCACCAGGGCGCGCCTGGGGGGGCAGGCACGCCCAGGTGGCTCGTGGGGCCCCTGTGGCTCTTCTGCTGCTCCTCCGAAGCTTCCTGGGTCCGTTTCCTTCCAGAAAAAATCGTCAAAAAGTTTCGCTGCATTTGGACTTCGTTTGATATGGATTTTCTGGAAAACCAAAAACAAGCAGAAAACAACAACTGGCACTGGGCACTTGGTCAATATGTTAGTCCATGAAAATCATATAAAAGCCATATAAAAGTGCACCAAAATCATACAAAACTGTAACAAACATGGCATGAATACTTCATAAATTATAGATACATTGGAGACGTATCAGCATCCCCAAGCTTAATTCCTGCTCGTCCTCGAGTAGGTAAATGATAAAAGAAATAATTTATGAAGTGTGAATGCTAGCATAGTGCATAAGTTTGATCAATGATAATTTCAATCACTTTTCCTAGCATCATAACAGCAACTTTTCCTCATAAACTCATCATGATAAAGTAGCAATCAATTCACATGTTATGGTTCAAACAATGCAATCTCTTGAAACTTAACAACCTATGTTCTTAGTCACCAAACAATTGCAATTCAACTTATCTTCAACAAAGTCTAAGTAAGAGCTCCACATACTCAATTATCATATAGTCTTCTATGATTTATAGTACTCAAAGCATATTTTTAGAACAAATGGCATCCATCGAACACAGAGAAAGATAGGGGCTTAATGTTTCGTCTCCCAACTTATTTATCATAGAGATAATTGTCAACAATAATAATTCATGATCAAATATATTTGACTGGCCATATGTGCCTGGATCTTTCCCCACCACATGATGCTTGCCAACTAGAGAATAATTAAGGTTGAAATCAGAATGAATACTTATTGACTCTTGCGTAAAGGTAAATTCATAAAAGTAAATACATAAAAGTAAAAGATAGGCCCTTTGGAGAGGGAAGCAGAGGTTGTCATGCGCTTTTTATTTTTGGATGCAGAAACCCTTAATGCAAAGGAACGTCACGTTATATTGCCCCTTGTGATAGCAACCTTTATTATGCAGTCCGTCACTTTTATTTCTTTACCATCACAAGTTCGTACAACGCTTATTTTCCCTTACAATAAAAGATCATACATATTTTAGGAGCAATTTTTATTGCTTTTTGCACCGATGACAACTTACTGGAAGGATCTTATTCAATCCATAGGTAGATATGGTGGACACTCATCGGAAGAAACGGGGTTTAAGGGTTTTTGGATGCACAAGTAGTATCTCTACTTAGTACGAATTTTTGGCTAGCCAAAGATCCTAAGCAAGCAACACATGTTGGAGGATCCATAACAATATAACTTCTATGCAAATATACCCAAACATAACTCATTACGTTGTCTTCCTTGTCCAACTTCAACTAATTTGCTCAAGTTTGAAAATAATTAATGGGTATTCACAATCATAAAAGATGTCCAAGATAATATATTTATATGTGAAAGTTCTCTTCCTTATACTAATCATTCATGAATTGCTTCTATGACCAATATTGTGATTGTCAAGCTTCAATAGATTTCACTTTCTAACCCAAATGTGAAACTACTACTAGACATGATACAAGCATACGAAGCACATATAATTTCAACTTTATGATATTTAATTTATTCAACAATTTACTCATAGGATATAAGTGAAGCACAAGAGTAAATGACAAACTACTCCAAAAATATATATGTGAAGATCAAATGAGTAGTTAAGTAAATAGGTAGCTATGTGAGGACTCTCTCTCATTTAAAAAAATTCAGATCTTAAGTATTTTATTCAAACAGCAAAGAAAATAAAATGACATCCCAAGAATAGCACATCTCATGTGAAGAAGCAAAAACTTAGGCTCAACCAAGACTAACCGATAATTGTTGATGAAGAAAGGTGGGATGCCTACAGGGGCATCCCCAAGCTTGGATGCTTGAGACTTCTTGGAATGTTATATTGGGATGCCTTGGGCATCCCCAAGCTTGATCTTTTGTGTCTCCTTAATTCCTCTCATATCACGGTTTCCCTAAATCTTAAATATTTCATCCACACAAAACTCAACAAGAACTCGTGAGATAAGTTAGTATAAATCCACTCAAAACCTTAACATTCTCTACTGTAGAAAATTACTAAAATTATAATTAAACATTGCATACTAAATGCCTCTTCATATTTAATACTCCTATCTACAAATAGAAACATTAAACACGCAAACATATGCAAACAATGCAACTATAACAACAATCTATCAAAACAGAACAGTCTGTAAAAGGGGAATAAGAATCCATACTTCCCTAACTCCAAAAATTCTGAAAAATTACCACGTGACAGAGAACTCATTCATTCTTACTTTGTAAAAAATTCAGATTTTTATCATGTTCTGACTATTCAGGAATATTCTGGACATAACAGAAAACTTTCTGTTTTCAAACAGCAACACATGAACTTGCAATCTGAGCATGGTAAAGGCTATAATTGGCATTTTATTGAACTAAAAGATACAAAACATGATTATTGATAGCAGCAAGCAAATCTCACCAGAATAAAATGACACTCCAAGCAAGACTCATATTATGTGACGAATAAAAATATAGCTCCATGTGAGGTTACCGATAATGTTGAAGACGAAATAGGGGATGCCTTCCGGGGCATCCCCAAGCTTAGACGCTTGAGTCTTCCTTGAGTATTACCTTGGGGTGCCTTGGGCATCCCCAAGCTTAGGGTCTTACCGCTCCTTATTCTCCTCATATCGATATCTCACCCGAAACTTGAAAACATCAATCACACAAAACTTAGCGGAACTTGTGAGATAGGTTAGTATGATAAAAATAAATCATCCACTTAGGTACTGTCAAGACAAGATTCATAATTGTTATCACATAATGCCTACTGTATTCTATCATTTCCACAATTTATATTACTTAATATAAGCTATGGAAACACAAAAACAAGCAAACTATGCACCGAAAACAGAATCTGTCAAAAACAGAACAGCGTGTAGTGAGCGATTTAAAAACCATACTTATATACCTCCAAAAATTCTAAAAAATTATGAAAATGTAAACAATTTGTATCCCAATACTGTGTAAAAATTTCAGAATTTTATCACGCTCCAGTACAGAATAAAAATTCCATCACTGAACGCAAAAGTTTCTGTTTTTGCACAGAATCAAATCAACTATCATCCACACTATCCCAAAGGTCTTACTTGGCACATTATTGAAAGAAAACATATAAATCATGATTACTATAGTAGCTTAATCATGTGGACACAAAAAAAAGTAGGGGTAAATGTTGGGTTGTCTCCCAACAAGCGCTTTTCTTTAATGCCTTTTTAGCTAGGCATGATAATTTCAATGATGCTCACATAAAAGTGAGGAATTGAAACACAAAGAGAGCATCATGAAGCATATGACTAGCACATTTAAGTCTAACCCACTTCCTATGCATAGGGATTTTGTGAGCAAATAGTTTATGGGAGCAAGAATCAACTAGCATAGGAAGGCAAAACAAGCATAACTTCAAAACTTTCAACACATAGAGAGGGAACTTGATATTATTGCAATATGTAAAAGCATATGATCCTCTCTCATAATAATTTTCAGTAGCATCATGAATGAATTCAACAATATAGTTATCACATAAAGCATTCTTTTCATGATCTACGAGCATAGAATTTTTATTACTCTCCACACAAGCAATTTTCTTCTCATTCATAATAGTGGGAGCAAACTCAACAAAATAACTATCATGAGATACTTGATTGGAATAATCCAATTGAAAATAAAAATCATGATGACAAGTTTCATGGTTATCATTACTCTTTATAGCATACATGTCATCACAATAATCATCATAGATAGCAACTTTGTTATCATAGTCAATTGAAACCTCTTCCAAAATAGTGGAATCATCACTAAATAAATTCATGGCATTTCCAAATCCACTTTCATCAATATAATCATCATAAATAGGATGCATGCAATCATCATAATAAATTTTCTCATCAAAACTTGGGGGAGTAAAAATATCATCTTCATCAAACATAGCATCCCCAAGCTTTTGGTTTTGCATATCACTAGCATCGTGGATATTCATAGAACTCATACTAGCAACATTGCAATCATGCTCATCATTCAAAGATTTTATGCCAAACATTTTATTGAATTCTTCTTCTATCAATTGAGCACAATTTTCCTTTCCATCATTTTCACGGAAGACATTATATAGATGAATAATATGAGGCAACCTCAATTCCATTTTTTGTAGTTTTCTTTTATAAGCGAAACTAGTGATAAACAAGAAACTAAAAGATTCGATTGCAAGATATACCTTCAAGCACTCACCTCCCCGGCAACGGCACCAGAAAAGAGCTTGATGTCTACTACACAACTTATTCTTGTAGACTCGTGTTGGGCCTCCAAGCGCAGAGTTTTGTAGGACAGTAGCAATTTTCCCTCAAGTGGATGACCTAAGGTTTATCAATCCGTGGGAGGCGTAGGTTGAAGATGGTATCTCTCAAACAACCCTGCAACCAAATACAAGAAATATCTTGTGTCGCCAACACACCCAATACAATGGTAAATTATATAGGTGCACTAGTTCGGCGAAGTGATTGTGATAAAAGTATAGTATGGATAGTAGATATAGGTTTTTGTAGTGCGAACAATAAAAAACAGCAAGGTAACAAGTAACAAAAGTGATCATAAACGGTATTGCAATGCTTAGAAACAAGGCCTAGGGTTCATACTTTCGCTAGTGCAATCTCTCAACAATGCTAATATTATTGGATCATATAGCCATCCCTCAACGTGCGATAAAGAATCACTCCCAAATTCCTATTAGCGGAGAACATAAGATAGAAATTGTTTGTAGGGTACGAAACCACCTCAAAGTTATCCTTTTCGATCGATCTATTGAGCTATTCTTATAAGTGTCACAAACAGCCCTAGAGTTCGTACTAAAATAACACCATATGATACACATCAACTAACTCTAATGTCACCTAGATACTCCAATGTCACCACAAGTATCCATGAGTTGATTATACGATATGCATCAAACAACTTCATAATCATAATATTCAATCCACACAAAGAAATCCAAGGAGCACCCCAAAGTTTCTATCGGAGAAAAGATAATGAAAACATGCATCAACCCCTATGCATAGATTACCCCAATGTCACCTCGGGAATCCGAGAGTTGAGTGCCAAAACATATATCAAGTGAATCAATATAATACCCCATTGTCACCACGGGTATTCATATGCAAGAGATACATCAAGTGTTCTCAAATCTGAATATTCAATCCGACAATAACGAAACCTCAAAGGGAAAAGATTCGATTCATCACAACAAAGATAGAGAGGGAAGAAACACCATATGATCTAACTATATTAACAAAGCTTGTGATACATCAAGATCGTGCCATATCAAGAACACGAGAGAGAGAGAGAGAGATCAAACACATAGCTACTAGTACATACCCTCAGCCCCGAGGGTGAACTACTCCCTCCTCGTCATGGAGACCGCCGGGATGATGAAGATGGCCTCCGGTGATGCTTTCCCCCCCTCCGGCAGGGTGCCGGAAAAGGGATGTAGATGAGATCGTGGAGGTACAGAGGCTTGCGGCGGCGTAAAAACTCATCTAGGTTAACTTTCGGGGGTTTCTGAATATATAGGATTTTTCAGCGTTGGAATCACACAAAGAGGTGCCACAGGGGGCCCACGAGGCACCAGGGCACGCCTGGGGGGGGCAAGCGCGCCCAGGTGGCTCGTGGGGCCCCTGTGGCTCTTCTGCTGCTCCTCCGAAGCTTCCTGGGTCCGTTTCCTTCTAGAAAAAATCGTCAAAAAGTTTTGCTGCATTTGGACTTCGTTTGATATGGATTTTCTGGAAAACCAAAAACAAGTAGAAAACAACAACTGGCACTGGGCACTAGGTCAATATGTTAGTCCATGAAAATCATATAAAAGCCATATAAAAGTGCACCAAAATCATACAAAACTATAATAAATATGGCATGAATACTTCATAAATTATAGATACGTTGGAGACGTATCACTCGACATCCACCAGGGCGAGTGCGGACATCATGCCGCCTCCCGGTCTCTGGTGGCCACAGTATTCCGCAACGGTTTCTACTGGCCAACTACGCCGAAGGACGCCGAGGAGCTGGTCCTCAAATGCAAGGGCTGCCAACACTTCAAGGCTCAGAGCCACCAGCCGGCTGCGGCTCTCCAGACCATCCCCATCGTGTGGCCCTTTGCCGTCTAGGGTCTCAACATGGTGGGACCCTTCAAAACCGCTCGAGGTGGCATGACGCACCTTTTGGTGGCCGTCGACAAGTTCGCCAAGTGGATCGAGGCAACGCCGATCAAGAAACTCGACGGTCCCACAGCCGTCAAGTTCATCAAAGACATCGCTGTCCACTACGGCGTCCCAACAGCATCATCACCGACAATGGTACCAACTTCGCCAAAGGCGCCTGGCGCGCTACTGCTCTATCTCCGGCATCCGGCTTGACCTGGCCTCCGTCGCACATCCTCAGTCCAACTGTCACAACCCTAGTCTAGTAATGCACTTGGGTTAGTCTTGCTTGTTGCATCGTGTTTAAAATTCAATTAAATTTGAAATGGGGAATGATCAAACCCTAGCACCTCTCTGAAAACAACTAGGATCAACTGAAAATATTTTCAATGAACCCAAAATGCCCTTCAGAAAAGTTCATCATTTTTGAAATAGGTGGAAACCTCTGCAAAAAATGTTGCACATTTTCTAGGTCATTTCTGGATATTTTAATTAAGCCATAATGTATTTGAATTGGGGCATTTAATTGCTATAAATATTTTAAATGCTCCAAATATTCTGAAACTATTTGAGGGCTTTTGGAATAATTCAAATAGTGCCCATAATTATTTTCAGGAGTTTTAAAAATGATTTGGTATTTATACTAAATCAAAATAGAAAAGAATAAACAGAAAAGAATAAACAGAAAACAGAAAACAAAATGGAAAAAGGGAGAGAGAGAGAGTTACCTGGCACTGTTGGCCTGCTACTATTCGGCCCAGCCCACCAGCGCGGCTCCTATCGTCTTCCTCCTCTGGCCAGTAGGCAGAGCGTGTGGCCGACGCACGCGCGCACGCGTCCCCGGCCACCTCCTGCTTCTGCCGACGCCTGGACGAGGGGATAAGCTCCCCCTTGCGTCCAGATCGCGCCCACCTCCTCTGCTCGCCTACCCCTCGCTCTCCCTCGCCCTCTTGCCCCGAACCTGAGCGCCACCGTCGCCGCCCCTTGCTGTCCGCTCGGCCACCGTGCTTCCCCGGCCCATCTAGTGTGTCCCCGAGCTCTGTCTAGTCGCGCTTAAGCTCTCAGTCGAGCCACGCATCGCCGGAAGCACTGCATCGCCGGCACCGCCATCGTCTTCAACCTCCAGCACCCGAGATCGCCACCGGCCGTTCGTCGCCTCCAGTGCCTCCCCGAGCTCTTTGACCGCTCCATAAGACTCGCGGTGAGCTCCTGCGCCTCTTTCCCCTCTTCCCGTCGACGCATTCATCCTCTAGACGCGATTCCACCTAGGCCAAACCTCGCCGCCGCCATGGCTGTTGAGCCACGCGCTCCTGAGCTTCGCCTGGTCGCCCTAGTGGCACTGACGTGCTCCTGGTGCCTCCAGGAGGCCGCCTAGCCGCTTAGCTCTCCCGCCCGCAAGCCGCAACCACGCGCACAACCATGCCCGAGCTCCGGCCGCCGCACTTGTGGTCTCCGGCGTTGTTCTAGGCAGCCCCGCGATGCGCCGCTTGCACCACCCGACGCGCCTCGTCGCGCTGATTCCAGCAGGACCAGCCGCGCGAGCTCTCGTCGCCGAAAACGGCCGGATGAGGAGCGCCGCCGCATTCTGTTTAGCGCCGGCGGCTAAACGCCGTATAGCTGACGTGGACGTCATTAGATTAGGGACTAATTAACCCTATTAGTTTAGCACTAGACACTAACAGATGGGCCCCACGCCCTTAATTAACCACAGTTTAATTCCTGTTTAGTTTTAACTAACCACAGTGGCCCCACGCGTCAGCGTTGACTTTGCTGACATGGCCGTTGACCGGACCCACCTGTTTGTGACCCAAGTCAGCGCTGTGACACTGACCGGTGGGACCCACTGGTCAGGTTTGACCTGGACCGGCCCTGAGGACTAGATGACGTAAGCATGATGCAGTGCTGACGTCATAAATTTTTTCTGGATTTTAGATAAATCAGAAATGATTTATTAATTTCAAAAAATAGTCAAAACTTTGAAAAATCATAGAAATTCAACCGTAACTCCAAATGAAATAATTTATATATGAAAAATTATCAGAAAAATATGAAGAATCCGTTTATGGCATTTTCATGCATGTTTGAACAACGTAAAGTTGCTGTATATGACAATTAGAATAAATGGCATTTGAAATGCCTTATGTGGAGGTTGAATTTGAATCTTGTGTTCAAACCAACCCCATTTAAATTGTTGCTAGCTGCATTAGCCCAAATCACAGCATATTGCCATGACATGATCATGCATCATAATGTTGCATTGCATTGATTGTGTTCCTTCTTGTTTGCCGGTGGTTGTTCCCTCTCGGTAGACGTTGTTCCGACGTTGTGATCGTTGACACCGATGAAGAGCTATAATATCTTCAGAAGTGCCAGGCAAGCAAACCCCCTTGAGCATTCCGATACAATCCCACTCTCTCGCTCTTGCTCTCTTTTACTACATTAGGACAACAACGATTCAACTGTTACTTGTTGCGGTAGTTGAACCCATTCCTCTGCATGACCTGTCTTTGCCACAGTAAATAGTTGAAACCCACTAGCATGAGTAGGAGTTGTTTGAGCCATGATGTGCCTACTCATTCATGCTTGCTTGTTATGCCTGCTATGCTTAGAGTTGTGTCAGGTCTGATTCATCTGGGATGGATTGGAATGGTGGTGAACATGTCCTACTGTTGAGAGCTAAGTGTGTGAACACGATTTGGTAAAGGTAGCGATGAGAGGCCATGTAGGAGTACATGGTGGGTTGTCTCATTGGGACCATCCTTAGGAACCGAGTTCTGTGTTTGTGATCCAAGACAGTTACTACCACGCATTGGGCCCGAAACCCATGGACCCTCTCGGCTTATTAATCGCCTTGATCTCTGTCCAGGAGTTGCAACTAGTTTCTGGTGTTTGTAGGTTATGTGTTGGGGGCCGTGCGTAGCTCTGACCCTAGGGGTGGGCTATGATGCGGTAGAGACACGAGGCACGATGTACCAAGTGACACCCGAATGGTGCTCTTGGGAACCCTACACTCATCGTTTGGGGCCGTACTGGAAACTTCGGCCGGACTTCCTTGCGGAGTGGACTCCAATAGGCGATAAACCTGGACTAGAGACTTGTGTGGTTAGTCAGGTCATGGCCGACACCCTCGCTGGGCTTCCGCTTGAAGGTTGTCGAGTACATGTCGTGTAAACGGCGATAAGTGGTGGGAGCGTGTGTGAAGAAGTACACCCCTGCGGGGTTAATGATCTATTCGAATAGCCGCGTCCGCGGATATGGACTACTCGGAAAGCTTACGTTGTTCATAGACAAGTTGAAATGGATACTCTAAAATGCACAAGATAAGTGTGAGTGCTATGGATGGCCTTCTCGTAGGGAGACGGGAGCGGATCCATAGTGGTGTATTGTTATGGTGAATATGTGGACTCGTGTGCGCTTTCTCACCTCAAGGAAAATACTGGTAGTTGTAGTACAGGGTAGCCACTGAGTCAAAGTTGGCTTGCTGCAGTTAAACTCCACAACCCCATTGTTGATACTGATGCATATGTAGATAGTTCTGATGTAAGTCTTGCTGAGTACCTTTGTACTCACGGTTGCTTATCTATGTTTTGCAGAGAGACTTCAGTCTCACTAGTGGTTTCACGTGGGCTTCGACGATTAGCTTGGGAATCCCATACAAAGGTCTGGTTCCTATGGAGGGTCTTATAGATAGACAGGCTTCCTAGTCTTCTTTCTTTTAGCTGTCTGTACTCAGACAGGTTATACTTCCGCTTGTTGCTTGTATGACTTTGTATGTTGGGTCATGAGACCCATGGTTGTAATATCATGCGATGTATGGCTCCTCGGAGCCTCTTAAAGAAATACTTTGAGTCATAGAGTTATGTTGTGATTCCATGTTGTATCTACACATATCGAGCATATTGTGTGTATGTTATTGAAATGCTTTGGTATGTGTGGGATCCGACACCTAGTTGTTTATTCTTGGTAACCTTCCTTATGGGGAAATGCCTCCTGGTGCTTCTACCAGAACACATGGATTGACCGGCATGTGTCCTTCTTTGCTCCTGTGTCTGTCCCTACGGGGAAATGTCACGCGGTGTTTACTAGAGTCCTTGTAGCTTGCTACGACTCGGTTACACTCCCTGCTGACTGACACGTGCATTGCTGGGTCATGTATGCATGTCCCTGTAAGGTTGTGCCACCTTGGTTTACGACTAGTCATGTCGGCCCGGGTTCTCTGTCATATGGATGCTAGCGACACAATCATATACGTGAGCCAAAAGGCGCAAACGGTCCCGGCCCAGGTAAAGGCGGCAGCCGTGGGTTACCGTGCGTGAGGCCGCAAAGTGATATGATGTGTTACATGCTAGATCGGTGTGACTTAGGATCGGGGTCCCGACACCAACGGCCAGGCGGAGCGGGCAAACGGCCTCATCTTGGCCGGCATCAAGCCGCGACTCGTTGAGCCGCTTGTGCGATCACCCGGCAGCTGGATCGACGAGCTGCCGGCCGTCCTATGGAGCCTCCGGACCATCCCCAACCGATCAACCGGCTTCACCCCATTCTTCCTCGTCTACGGGGCCGAGGCGGTCATCCCCACGGACCTTGAGTTCGACTCGCCTCGGGTCACGCTGTACACGGAAGTGGAAGCCGAAGCAGCACGCGAAGACGGCGTCGACCTGCTGGAAGAGGCGCACCTGCTGGCCCTCAGCCGACCGGCCATCTACCAACAGAACCTACGCCACTACCATAGCAAGAAGATCAAGCCCCTCGCTTTCCGCGAGGGCGACCTCATACTCCGGCTGATCCAGCGAACAGCCGGCCAGCACAAGCTCTCCTCCCCATGGGAGGGCCCCTTCATTATCAGCAAGGCCCTGCGCAACACCGCGTACTACCTAATCGACGCACAAAAGCAAAACAAGCGCAAGAGAGACGCCTCCTGCGAAGAGATAGAACGCCCCTGGAACGCGGAGCTCCTCCGTCCATTTTGGAAGTTAATGAAAGCAGCAGGTCCCCCGAACGACACTCGGGGGCTGCCTTTTCATCTCTATCGAGTTCTTACGCACTTTACCGCACTCGCCTCCCTCCCGCTAGGTCGGCACGGCCGGCTCAGGGGCTCGCCGGCTAGCCCGTGCCCCGCTCTTCTGAACCCGACCAGTAACGTGCGCCCCGCTAAAAGCCCCCTCTCCGCCATAAGCCACAGATCGGCTCCCGGCTGTTCAGGCTGGCAAGAGCCAAAGGCTGCAAGCGTCCTCACGCGAAAAACGGCTAAGTACGAACGCCCGGCTCGGCCAACCCGGCTCTCTCCCTCTCTTTTACTCTCTGCCGCATAGACCGGCTGCGCTCCCGCCGGCTCCGCCGCCTGCAGCCAGCCGGCCCAGTGGGTGTTTCGCTTGCGCTCAAATCCTAAGGCCTAAGTACTAATCGCTCTCTTTCGAGTCCGGCTCCCCGTCCCAGCTACAGACCGGCTCCCGGCTGTCCGGCTGGCGGGGAGGAGGACGAGAAGGGGAGGGAACAAGAAGACGGCTAAAGGAAAAGAGCAAGAGCGAACAGCCAAACGGCAGACACAAGCATACAGAAAAGCAAACACGCATTTATGCACAAGCAAGGCCCACGGCCAGGAATTCAATACATATCATACACCCCCAGTGGGTGGACCTGCCGGCTAACAAAAGTTGCAAGTTCAAGAGAACAAAATACAGGAAAAGCAAAAAAGAAAATGCCCTAGGCGGCGGTCTCTTCGGCATTGCTCTGCGCCAGATCCTCCGTGGCGGCGGTGTCGTCCAAGTCGGCGGCATCGTCATCCGCGCCGGCTCCTGTCTCGGCCGAGCTACCCTCTGGGTCCTCGAGTGCCAGACCGAAGTCATCGGCGGGAAGCTCCGCGCCGTCCGGCGCCCGCTCCGGCACGAACTCGTCGTGCGGGGTGAACGACGCAATGTCGCTGGCCTGCACGACAATCGGCGTCGCTCGCTCCGCCAGGTCCGCCTCTGCCCCGGCCCTCCGCGCTTGCAGCTGGTCCAAGCGGATGCCCGGGTACCAGGACACCACGAGCCCAAGCGCCATCTCCGCGCCGGCTCGGGCCGTGGAAGCCCTCCACGCGCCAAGACGCGCCGCGCCGGCTTCTAGCCAACGCGCCAGCCAGCTCACGGTGGTCGGCACCACCGCACCCGGCCAGAGGGCTGCCACCATCGACAAACCGGCTTCGAAAAGCCGGTTCATGTTGTGCTCCACCGCCTCCAAGCGGGCCTTGGCGGCCACGGTGATCTCCTCCACCGACCAGGCGGCGTACTCTTCGACGACGGCCCCCACTGCCCTCTGCTCCTACCGGTGGGCGTTCACCGCCTCCTCGGCCGGCTGTTGGGTCTCGGGGAAGACCCCTGGAAAAGATGGGGAAGAAGGTCGACCAGAAGGCCGAATGGCCGAAAGCAGAAAGAAACAAAGACGCCAGCAAGTAGAAACGCTTACGCGTGAGGAGCTCGTCGATGTACAGCGCCTCGTGCAGCGCCTCCCGCTCCCTCGCCGCCAGCGCGCTGGCGCTGCGGTCGCGGTGCGCCTTGAGCTGGGCGACCTCTTCGGCGGCCTTCTTCGCCTCCTCCTGCCGCACCGTTGCCTGCTGGTGCTCCTCGGCTAGCTGGCCCAACTCAGCCTTGTGGACAGCGGCAGCCTCATCCCTCTCCCGGACCGCCCGGGCCGCCTCCTCCTACAGCCGGTTGCACTCCGCGACCGCTTGATCACGGAGCTGGCCGGCCTCCACCAGCTGGCGCCGAAGCCCCTCCATCTCCGTCGGGTCGACGGCGGCGGCTGCGCATCTGGATCCGGATTCCGGTCAGACGCCGGACAAGAAAGCAAAATACGAAGCAAGAAGATCCGACCCGGCTGCTGCGCAACCGGCCCGGATCTCGGGGGCTACACCCAGTGGGAGCGCTGGTGCGCCCCCACTGAAGAAATGCAAGAAAAATCTTGAAGAAATACCTCTGGCCAGGCGAAGCTCCTCCTCCTTGGCCGCCAGCTGATCTCTGGTCGTGCGGTACCGGCCCAGGAGACGGTTGTATGCCGCCACCCGCTGGTCGTAAATGGACTACAAGGAAAGAGAGTTAGCACACAGACACCTGAGAAGGCCCGACCCGCCTGCTGCGCAGCCGGCCCGGGCCTCGGGGGCTACACCCAGTGGGTGCGCTGACGCGCCCCCACTGGAAAGCGACCAAGCCGGTCAAGAAAAGGAAAGAAGAAATGAAACACAAGAAAGCACGAAGGACAAGCGAACTTACCGCAAAGGTCCGCTCCAGTTGCTGCAGCAGGCCGCTTTCCGCCTGTGCGAAGCTCTGCCACTGGCCGCGGTGGTTGGCGATGTGCAGCCGCAGGGAGTCCACCGCCGCGTCCAGTTCGCTCCGGGTGGCGCCACTCGTCGCCTCGCTGGAGCTCGCCGCCCAGGCCCGCTGCGGCTGAACCGCGGACCCGGCGCTGGTTCCGCTGCCGGGCGGCCTCAGCTCGAGGCTGCGCCCCGCGGCCCGTGGCTCCGCGGTCACCAGGGCGCGAGAGCTCCCCGGCGTGGCCTCAGTCCTCGGGGGTGGCGCTCCTCCTCCGCTTGGCGCGGCCTCCGTCTCGCGGCTTCCTCCATCTCTGCCTCCGGCCCCGTTGGCCGGGTCGACAGCCGGCGGCACCTCCGGGTCGGCCGACGGCTCATGGTCGCCGGATTCGCCGCGACCGGCTGCCTCCTCGGCGGTAGCACGGGCATCCGCCTCCGCTCGGCGGGCCGGGTCGTGCACCGACTTGGAGCGATGCTCCGCAACCGGCGACGGCGGTGGCGATCACGCCGTACATTCCGGCCACGCGGACTCCTCCGCGACCCTCCGCCGCCTCGCCACGATCTCGGCCACGGCGTCACCCCACGCCTTGGCCGACACCTCGGCCATCTCCTTCTCGGCCTCGACCCGCGCCCTCCAGGCGTCCCTCTCGGCGTCCTCCAGGGTGGTGCCGGACTGGCGAGCCGTGAGCACCTCCTCAGCGGTCTCCGCCGCCTCGCGCCCCTCCGCGCCGTCCTGGCCCCTCCGCCGGTCGGCCTCCTCCGTGACTGCCGCTACCACGACCGCTTCCGCCAGCTCAAGCGCACTCCTGGACGGTGCGCGAGGAAGATAAGGAAGAGGAAAAGAGAAAAGACAAACGGCAGCAACAATGAAGAAAAACTCACCCTATGACCACAGGAACCGCCCGCGTCGGGCCCGCCGGCGGCGCCATCCGGCGCGCCTTCTTGACGGACCTCTTCATGGCGCCCGGCTGCGCCGTAGCAGGGCGCTTCACAACCGGCCGCGCCTCGACCGGCTGCTTCCCGTGCGGCCGGCTTGGGCCCGCCGGCTCCTCGGTCGCCCTTCGCTGCCGCCCCCTGGGGGCGGCCCCGTCGCCCGCTTCCGCGTCCTGCGGAGCTGCATCGCCCGCCCCGTCCTCGTCATCTTCGTCATCATCCGGCCACTCGCGCAAAGCATCCGGGATTAAAGACTTACCGGCTTGATTGGAGCCGCCGTTTTCCGCGTCCGCGAGGCGCTCCTTGCCGCCTTCGGCTCCCGCGTCACCGTCTCCCTCGTTCTTCGGGTCCGACTCATCCCGATCCGGCTGTAGGACCTTGGGATTCAGGCCGTCATACACCGTCTGGCTCGGGAAGTGCTGCAGCCGGCCCAGGGCGTCAGGGCGCATGAAGAGGGCGGACGCTGTGAAGAACGAGAACCAGAGACTCACCGCTGGCACCGGGGCATCCCGGCTGTATGGCTCCTTGCCGAAATGCCACTCCTTCACCTTGAGCCCGGTGGCGGAGACGTCGTTCACACGCTGGGCGATCTCGGCCGGCGTCAGCCCCTTCGTCGACAGCCGGCAGGGGTCGTGCCGGCCGCTCATGTCGCAGATCCGATGCGGCCGCCGCTGCAGCGGCAGCACCCGGCGGCCGATGAAGGCGGCGATGAGGTCCACGGCGGTGAGCCCCTCGCGGTCCGGCATCTCCTTGACCTGGCGGCAGACGCGCAAGATCTCCGCGGACGGGTTCTTCGGGTTGTGCCCCCAGTTCAGCTTCTCAGCCGGCGGCACGTCGACGAAGGGGGGGAGGTTGATGCGGTCGTTGGCCGGGTCGACGTTCCTCACGTAGAACAAGGATTTCTGCCACTTCTTGGCGGAGTCCTCGAGCGGCAGCTTCAGGAAGGGACCCGCCGTCCGGGTAACCGGCACGGCCGCCCCGCACTCGGACATGACGCCGGCTGCTGCTCCTTCCTGCTTCAGATAAAACATCCGGCACCACAACTCCACATACAGGAGGAGGCCGACGTAGCCCTCGCACAGCGTCACGAACCCGGCGAGCTGTAAGATGGCGTTCGGCCCCAGGTGATGCGGCTGAAGGCCGAAATATGTAAGGAAGCGCCTGAAGAAGACGCTCGCGGGAAGCCCAAGCCCGCGGAGGAAGTGGGTGTAGAACACCAGCACCTCGCCGTTCCGCGGCGCCGGCGCCATCTCCTCACCGGGCGCGCGCGCCTGCACCTACTCCGCCGGCGGCAGCCGCCGCGTGCGGCGCAGGTACTCGATGTCGTCGGCGGTCACCACTGACCCCTCCCAAGAGCCCTTCGGCGGCGCCATCGGCGAGAGCGGGAGGGGAGCGTTCGAAGAAGAGAGAATGGCGGCGACGAAGCGGGGAAAGAAAGGCTGCTCGTGGGTCGCGGCGCGGCGCGGTTGCAGCTCGAGCGGGCGACGGCGTACGGCGATGGTGTGCGCGAGAAGGAATTTGGGGAGGTGGAGACGAAGCAACGGGCGGGGGCAAGGGAGCGAATGCCTCGGCCTCTCCCCCTCCCTTCCCATTTAAAGACCACGACGGAACGTGGGGGAGTGGGATCGTCTGCGCCCACGATCCCCACTCCCCCACAATGAACGGGCGCATTAAGACGTGCAATAACTGCCCCGAGAACTCCAACAGGCGCGCGCGGCCGCAGTAAATCCCGCGCGCGGGCTGAGGCCGCGGCCTGGTAGGACCGAGCCCACCGTGACGTCCCGTCGCGCGCGTGGCCTGGCAGGCCTCATCTGCCGCTAGGCAGCACGTGGTGGGATTTCGTCAGGTGACTGGCGCGATCCCCCGTATCGGCTGGTCCGGCCGGCCGAACCGTTCGAACTCCGCTACGGCTAAGTGCCTCGACCCGGCTCCCGGCAGCCGGCGTTCGCGGTCTCAAGCCGGCACTCCTTCGTCAAACAACCGCGCTCCTTCGGGAGGGGATAAGCTGCAAAGCCTACCCCGCTTGAAGCTGGCGAGCCTTTACAGCTTCGGGGACTACTGTCGGGGGGATGACCCCCGGGTAGGCTATCAAACCCGGAGCCCCCTTTTAAAAACTCCGGGGCAGCCTGTGCTCCTCCAAACCGACTGGCCGTCCGACCGGCTTCTCAGCACGAGCCGGCTGGGCCCGGCCCCGCGCCGGGTCTGGCTGTCCGCTAGCCGGACGGCGATGGGTCAGCGGCCGTCCCATCGCTCTGAACGACAAGACGGCTCTCCACGACGGAAGAACGTGGCTGCAGTGCAACCCGTCTCGGGAAGGCGCGGCGACAGAGCTGCCAACCCTGCTGACCGGGGTGGCCAATGTCAGCACCAGCGCGCCACTGCAGTCCCACGACGCCAACCACTCCGTGACGCACGGGGCGACAGACCACAGTGCCGAGCAGCCGGCGGGCCCCAGCATCCGGCGGGCCCCACAGCCGGCTCTAGACGCCGACATCCGGGTCCCGCTCGCGTGCGGCTTTACCAATGTAACCCTGGGGGGTCGGGCTATAAGACCCCCCAGGAGGCCTCCATGCAGAGGGTGGCCCTCCTCTTCGTCGAACCTAGTAGCAACACTCGCATACACACACTCACTCATAGGAGAGGCGGAACGGCGGCCTAGCCCATTCTTCCTCCTCCGCCCAAACAGCTCCAGGAGCAACCTTGTAGCCCTTGTGCATATCATCTCATTCGGCAGGACTAGAGGTGTTACCTCTCCGGAGGGCCCCGAACCTGGGTACGCCTTGTGTCCCGCGCGCGTACCAACCTCGCTTCCGGAACCCGCCGTCGTCCTCACGCAGCCCCCCACTTTTAGCCATCTCATGGCATCTGTCGTGATTTCACCACGACACACACCTTAATTTTTTTCCGTCCTCCGCCTCTGTCTTGTTGCGTGTGTGCACTCTTCTTTTGTAGTCTATTAAGCACAATGGCAGGGGGACAGCTAGAAACAAGGTACGTCCTATTGTGGGCTTGCACTTTTTTTTCGCAAATCATATAGAGATGGCGTTTTTTAGGAGTGGTTTTCTAACGAACGCCCTCTGGTGTGTTTGATTCCACGAGCGAATTTTTGAAGCAGTGACATATGGCAATCCTCGTGGGACACACTGTCTGCTCCCATACACCCTTCTAGTGAACGACCCGTGTGTAGCATGACACCCCTCCTAGATGTAGCACTAGGGGTTGGGGCGCGCCCGTGGCGCGCCTCCTGAGGGGGAACTGTGCAGTGCCAGCTAGGGGGCGCCGCTTCCACACAGTTTTTTGTTCTGATTAGCTGTTAATTAAGGAACTGAGATTTGGAGCAGATGATAGCAGTAGAAAAAAAATAGATATACACAGAGAAGCCCGATTATGGATCTTAACAGGTGGATGTAAACCATGTGACTGAGAGAAGTACAGTTTACATACGCAACAGCATAGTTTTAGTATCCTCAAAAGGATCAAATAGCAGGGTCGAAAAGTAAACCATAGGTTCATCACGGAATAGAGACTGTGCGTACTTTTCATGCTGTTGGATTTGTTAGTGTGATTGTACAGTCCAAATGAGTGCCAATTGTGATTTCTTCCTCGCAAGGACAGCACACTTTTTCTGCTGTTGGATCTGTCAATGGTTAAAAATGTAACCAATAGCAAATTAACAGTGATTCTGGAGTGTTGCACATGTGCGCACATTTACAGATGGAGTATCTGTTCAACTACAATTTACATGGTAGTGACTAAGTATCCATTGAACTACAATTTACACAGTAGTCACTGCTCTAATTAGTCCTGATTCTTTGATTAAGTTTAGCATAGAATCCACTCAGCATTC
Source organism: Elymus sibiricus (assembly GCA_039707655.1). Classification (NCBI taxonomy): domain Eukaryota; kingdom Viridiplantae; phylum Streptophyta; class Magnoliopsida; order Poales; family Poaceae; genus Elymus; species Elymus sibiricus. Next base: position 353,456,910 of record CM077672.1, on the reverse strand, counting down.
GACTTGAATGACCATGACAAGCCAGTACTAATCATCTTTGAATCCTTGGAAAAAATGCCATCTTGTAAAATGGAAATCAATTAAGTCATAATGCTTTTGTATTACAATTGGAAAAGTCAAAGTAACACACTCGAAATTACATATTACAGAGAAGGAAAGAGTTAATGTGTATCTTACTGATCCAAATGAACATTCTACAGTATCAGACGCACACGAAAAAGGCTAAGCAGCAGAATAGGTCAGTGCGTTCTAACTGTGTATCAGTTCTGTGACAGGCGACACCGTCTATCAGAATATCAAATCATGTTACCAGGAAAGTGTATCAGTAATTTGTATTATTGCTTCTAATCAATAAGACATTATGACCAATAACTTTGAGGATATAAAAAGGGAAAGTAATATACTTCAGGTAGCTAGACATCTTGTCAATCTATCAACACGCTAGTAAGGGCAAGTGATTCCTAGATTGAGAGCTACAATTTTTTTACTATCAACCAGACTTTTGCTTAAAGAGGGTGTTCTAAATTGCATCAGAACTTGAAGGCACATCAGATACTAATTAGTACAGCAACAATATCAAGTAGCAGATGACATATTAGATATAGGAATTTATCTATTTATCAACTAGTTAGCAATTAGCATGATATAGGAATTTATCTATTCATAAAATACTAATGAGTACAGCAAGAACATCAAGCAGCAGATGACATATTAGATATAGGAATTTATACATTTATCAACTACTTCCTTCCGTAAAGAAATATAAGAGCGTTTAGGTCACTACTTTACAGAGGGAGTAGTTAGGAATTAGCATGATCTAGGAATTTATCTACTCATAAAATACTAATTAGTACAGCAAGAACATCAAGCAGCAGATGACATATTTGATATAGGAATTTATCTATTCATCAACTAATTAGCGTGATCCTAGAGTAGACGGAGTAGCATTATCATATGGTACGACATGTTATATTTAAACCTGGATCTGCAAAATGCAATGAAATAATAGATCAAATAAATTAGGCAAACCTGCATATAGGAAAAACAAGCACATCAACATAGCCAATCGCACCTTCCTGTAGTTGTACATATCTTGATTGTGTGTAATGACCATATTGGGAAAATCTGGTGAAAGAGGGGAGGAGGAGCAAACCTAAAGCACCAACCACAACAAACAGGATCACCAGGGGAGCAACCAAACAAAATTTGATTTATAGAATGCAGTGGCATGGTAGTCCAGAAATGATAGCTAAGAAATCCATGCCATGACCCCTTGACATAGTTCAATCTTCACTTCCTAGGTCAATTCGACTAAGAAAATAATAATAAATTTTAGCTTTGTAACATGACTAAACTTTCTAAACAAAGGCTAGACTTTTCGATGTCCGTAAAAATAGAAACACTCATCCAACATTTCTCCTTCATCTAAGAAAATTACGCTGGCATGTTTTCTCACGCCTTAATAAATAAAGGTTTCCTGTAATCCTGTTCTTAGGTCTCACTCTAACATCCTCTACTATGATAGATTGATAGAACAACCACTTTCATTTTGAAGCACACACCTTTTGTATCCCTCTTCTTTTTCTTGTTCTTCAAGACCTTCCCTGATGATCCAAATCTAAGGTATGACATGATTTTGGCAATCCTGTCAAGTACAGAGCCATCCACGCTAACAGTGATCATTGCTTGTAGAAACAATATGACCCGTCTGAGCAAAAAAAAAAAAGCACATGTACAAAAACAGCGACATGGTCACTGTTCCAGCACCTCTGGGATAGGGCAATCAGCTTTGCTCCTGTGAAGAGATGTTGGAATATCACTGTTAACCCTATCCTCCTGGTTGGAACAAGAAAAATGATTAACCGTACATAGCGTATACTGAACTGTATTAAAGCACTGAACACTTCCATAAATAAGAAATTCTCATTAAGCCTACTAGGAAGTCTGATCATTCCTATAAAGGAAAACAGGAAAGAGATTACAGTGTACACAGCATGGTCACTATTCTTATACGTGAGAAGTGTATAATCATCACCATCACATAATTAAGTACACGAAAACACCAACGCGAGAAATTTTAAAGACAATACCATATTGTAAATAAATGTCATCTGGCCAAGAAGAAAGATGTCATTCGCTTTTATCATGCTTTGTTGTTGCTTTACAGTCCACTGGTAAGACAAACTGCAATCAATGAAAATGTCAATAAGCATCCATTTTATGTTAGATAGGGTTTGTGCAAGTTACACTGACAAACAAAACGAATTATACCTGTGCAATTGCAGTGCGGAATGAGACTGCCCGGTGTTCTTTTGTTTCCCTGAAAAAGGAAGTGAAAAATAATGTAGAAATGCTCCCAACATACTAAAGAAATCTAGAGAAAGAGGTTTACCAAACGACATTACTTACAAGTTAATGCACTGCAAAATATAGTACACTTTTTGACAGTAGTGCAGCTTGCATTTGACGAGAACCCAGACATCTTCCTACAAAATGATCAGCTCTAAGCATCAAAATAATAACTATACCAATATCAAACATACACCAGACTATTACACAACACATAATGGCAGCCATAGTGATGAACTTCACACAGGTAAAGCACAAGGACAACAAGGTTTCCAGTAAAAGCTAACAGGCACATAAGACGAACAAATGTTTAGAAGCATTAGAATTTAGCACATATGGGATTTAGTAAGCAAATTACCTCAAATATTGGACACAAAATCAAGGATAGCAGGGATATGTAGCCCCTGACTCCGAGTCGCCTCGTCCCTTTCAGCTGCTGCAGGAAAAATTCTATCAAAAGATCAGCACACACACCACCTCATGCACTCAACCACGCACACCAGCGCAAGCACAACATGCGCACACCACGACATCTAGCACACACGCACGCCACCGGCAGGACGCACAGCACAGACGCACGCCCACTCCGCACCGCGCCCAGCTGCGACTGAGCCGCCGCCAAGATCTTCGCAACTTTTGCTCGAGCGAGAGAGAGAGAGGGCCGCCACGCACTCACCTTCGATTTGCAGCCGCCGCAGACGGCCTTGAGCGTGACGACGCCGTGGTGGCCCGAGAGGTGTTGCATGATCTCGACCTCGTGGTGGACCGTGTCCTCGATGTTCTTGCGGAGCGTCTTGCAAGCGAACACCTCGCCGCCAGCCTTGGCGCGGCAGATTCGGACGGGACTGAACTGTATCTATCGTTGACCGATTTGCTCGTCGCCGTCACCTCCCGCCGCCTCACCCACCGCCGCCGATTAGCTTCGTCTTGCATCCCACTGCCATATTCTCCTCGGGGATCCGACCGTCGCTGGTCCACCTTCCTCGTCGCCGGAGGATGCGTGGAGTGGCGCGAGGAAGACGAGGGGGGAGGTTTGCGTGAGCGAGGAAGACGAGGGGGGTTGCGTGCCGTGGCGGTTGAGGAAACGAGGAAAAGAAGCGAGGTGCGGTGTATCTGAGGAAGGTGTTTCCTCCAGCCAACCAATACGCGTGTGGTGTGGGCCCAAGCCAACGACCAATCCAGCCGTATCGCTTCCTCTCTCGCAGACTCGCACAGTAAATCGACATAGTGAAAATTGCCGACGTGGCACGCGCGAGGGAAGGCCCAGAGGTTCGCTCTTGGAGAGTGTAATGGCAATTAATGAAGTATGTATGACAACTACTCTGCAGAGCATGGCAGTTCGGCCTGCTGTAGCATGTCAATCTTGAACGTATGGGCAACTCCTTCTTTCTTAGCCTGACAATTCTCTCTGCTACAGCATGTCAAATCCTTGAAATACATGGCAATTCTCGTTGTTACAGCATAATAAATTTCCAAAAATGCATGCCAATTTTCTACTATAGCATGACAAATCTCTCTGTTGTAGCATGTCAAATATCTCTGTTATAGCACGACAATTCCTGAACGTTTCCCAGAGTGTTTTTTTTAGGGAACGTTCTCTAGTGGCGCCGTTCGCTCAGATGAGCCTTCCTGGGGAAAGTTCATTCGTGCCGGGATCCTCCTGTAGGGAATCTTACATTCTTAAGAAGTTGGTCCCAATTTTTTCAACATGCAAAGTGTCCACCTCAACGCCCCACTAAGCAATGCATTTAAGTCTTCTCTCCTACTAAGCCATGCAAAATCTGCCACATAAGCGAGTCATGCACAACGTCTCACTAAGCAATGCATTTAAGTCTTCTCTCCCACTAAGCCATGCAAAATTTGTCACATAAGCGAGTCATGCATTTAACTTATAAATTACAATTATTTTTGCATTAGTCTATGCATGTAATGCTGCCCCATCATATATCCTTCACATTTTTGTTCGAAATGACATTTTTAATTGTAATTCAAAAAAAATATATTCTATTTTTAGACACTTCTTTTTATTGATTTTCAAGCTTATACTTTCTTTTCATTAGATTTAGTTATTTTTAGCAACTACTTACGCATCTTTTAACATAGTTACCACAGCAACGTGCGGGGTGAGAGTCATCCCCACTACTCTATTTATCTTGACAAGCACACATGCCAACTCAGCTATCATGCCATATCAGCAAGCATGCAATTAAACTACAAATTTCCCTACTCTACCGTGATGACATGTCATCACTTATGTTTTCGTTTTTTTTATTTGCTTCAGTTTACTAACCGTGAGTCAATTATCTCTTCCATGCAAAAAGAAGCAGCAGAAACGGTTGGATGTTCACATCCCCACTATCTCATTGATATTCCACTTCTCCACGAAACAAGTCTAGGAGTAACAGTTGAAGGCATCGCTTCATTCCCTCATAACATGTCCTTCTCACATGAGTTCTTCTAATAAATAGCAACGACCTCATCACCTGACGAGGATTCATGATTGTTTTCCTTCCCTTGCTCGATCTCTTCCGCAGAACCCAGACCAATGTGGGTACTGTATGACTGTACATACCTAGAGGTTCAGAGGCTGACGTTGGTGCGGGAAGACGATGGCACCGATTTTGCTGTGGCCGTGGACAGCGTCGGTGCCGAGATAGGGACAACAACGAGGTGGGACGAGAGGCGAAGCGCAACATGTCATCGCCATGCCGGCCAAATCAGACGGGAGCGCCGTGGTCACGGGGCGCACTGCCACTGAGGATGTTGCTGCGGGTAACACCATGAAGCCACCTCGATCAGGCCATCTGGGCCGCCTTCTCCCGCAGTGTCATGCAGCCCAGCAGGGCCAGGCATGCGCGCGTCCCACATCTCTTACTGTTTCTCCACCACTCTTCATCAGTCTAATTTTGATCCACTACACGAGCACGTCATTGCATTGCGTCACCGCCGCTAGTATACCTGGTTGGCATCCGCCTACACGCTCCAGCTACTCCTCACAACATCTGTTAATTCAACTGCGGCACATCCAGTTGTTGTAAAGGGGAGAAATAGTCTTTAGGTATGTGGCTCTTAAATCTCGTGCTTCCTTTGTACTGTTTCTAGCATAAACTGCCACGACATCTATTTTACGATCTAGATGCTATACATATGTATAGCACTATGTAAGTTCAGCGAAGTCACATACCCGAGAAAGATTAGCGCTGGGAGTTCATTCAAGGTGTAGACATGTAATTTGTATTGCAGTATTAATTGCTACTTTTTTATTAGCAACACATCAGATGTATTGGCTTTTTTCCATTGAGATGATCAAAGGTAAGATCCTTTCCAAATTTGGTTAGAGAACTAATCGTACTAAGTAAGTTGATTTCAGAGTTACACATTAAATCCAAGTCATCTTCTGCTGCAAAACATTTCTTATTTTAATTTTCTTACTCTTTTTCTCCTTACCGTGGGCCCCTCTCTTTCAAATAGTTTATTACACTACCATCCCGCTGCAAGGCGCGGGGTATTGTCTAGTGTTCCCTCTATATTAGGGTCCTTTCTTTCTATAGGCCCGTGGCCTCGTGATAATTGATGGTTTTCTTTTCAGTTTTGCACGTGTACTTCTACCGGAGTTTACTTGTGATGTGACTTCGGCTTGACCGAAAGCCCAATATCTACGATGATTGGTGCTTTGTGATTTAATACTAAATCTATAGTTGTGCAACCGCTAATTTAGAATTGTATGTCGTAGGCTTTGCGGTCTTACTCTTGTACCCCTGGACAAGGAAAAGCCTACTCATACGACGTGGTGCGGCTCTGATCAACCTAGTTTGCTTGAGGCGGTGGCTGGTCGTACTCCCGGTGGTTGTTGTCTTCGGAGGCCAGGTGTGGCAGTGGACATCATTGGCGGCGGATCTGGGCCTCCCTTGCCAAGATCTATGGTTGGTGGTGGCACGAGGGTCATCCGTTAGCCTGGTCCGCGGTGGTAGCACGATGGAAGAGGCCGCTAGTGCTATGGTTTTTGGACGTTTGGGTGATGCTCAGATCGATATCGGTGCCAAAGGTAGCCGGCAACATCCAACGGCTCGAGTGTCGCCGGGGGCGGGCATCCCAGAGGGCTTAGGCCCAGTGCCTGTCCCCCTCTAACCAGTTGCATCATCTAGCTGGTACATCTAGTTTGAAAGTCGTTCTTAAGTAAAGCCTCCTCTCAAAGGACCACATAATTCAGTCATAAGCTTTCTAAAAGGCCCAATTTAAAATTGAAAGTCTCCTCATTAGAACATCGTGTGGCGTGTAGGACCATAATGCCATCCAAAATACCTCTCCCACAAATAAACATAATTTGGTTAGGATGATTGAACCTATGCGCCACCGGGAATATCCGAATCGCAAACCCCTTTGCCACCGACTTAAAGCTTAGACCGATTAGCGTTATCAGGTAAAATTGTCGGATTGAATCGCTCCCACTATCTTTTGGAATCAAGGAAAGGGCCTCATAGTTGACACGCTTGATACCGATCAAACCCCTCATGAAAGCCTCCACTACTTGGAGGATCAGGGGCCCCAACACTGCACAGATCTTCTTATAGAAGATGTCCGAGAACTCATCTTGTTCTGGAGCAGTGCTAGTCTTAGTGTTGGATTAATGAGCAATTTACCAAATAATTTTACTAATAGAAATGGTAGATAAAGCATGACTAATACAGAATAAATAAAACAAATCATGCAATCTGCCAAAGAGAAGGTAAATAACATCTGCATATATGAACTAGAACCAAACAAATCTAGTGCAGGCACTAGGGCAGTAAACAGAACATCAAGTAGAAAGAGCATGTATACGTACGATGCAGGTGCAGCAGCAGAAGCATTGTTCTTGGGGTCAGCAGAAGCACTGTTCTTGGGGTCGACATCCTCGCCAGCCATGTCGTAGAAGAGGTCGTCGACGTCGGGGAAGAAGTCGTCGTTGGGGAAGTGGTCGTCGTTGGTGTCCGGAGCGTCCGTGATGAACCAGTCAGTAGTCACGCAGAGCGCTCCCCAAAAACCTTATCACTCTTCTCCCATACAGGACTCAAAGAGGTGCGGTTTCGGAGGCCTACTGTCCCGACCTGCGGTGCACGCCGCAAGCCGGGATGGGGAAGATCGTGGCAGCAGCGCAGTGCTCAGGAACCGGTGGCGAGAGGAAGAAGTAGTTCTGGTGCATCTCTCTGAGAGGAGCGACCTCCCTTTTATAGGCACAAGAGAAGGAGGAGAGAGGGCAGCGACGGGAGGTGAAAAGAGAGAGGGAGATGAAGCAAACGGACTTCAGCCAAAGAGGCGTGCCGTTCGGATTCAGTGTCCACTACAGAAAAAAAACGTTTCAGCTCCCGCGTGACCTTTCGTATACCCGTCGTGCGTGGCAAAAATTTAGACATCGGCTCGTTCCCGCAACCCGCGGCGCGGCGCGACGAGGCGTGGCGAGGCGGGCGGCGGAGGAGGAGCGCGCGTGGATGTCCCTCTTGTTCTCATCCTCATACATGTGGGGAAAGAACCTCCCTTATAAAGAGGTCCAACTCCCTCTAAACTAGCAATGTGGGACTAAACTTTAGTTCCACCTCTTGCCTTGCACGAATGGGCTGCGTGGGCCTCTAGGATTTATTAGGAATTTCTGAAACTGCTATTGGGCTTGGCCCATAATAGACAAAATTCCAGCAATCCCCCACCAGATCCCAGAGGCACACAAAATTTGCCTTTTGGTTCTAAAACACTGTTTTATATACCGGTACTGCAGTGGAGACTGTTAAGTTGAACTTCCACCTAGAACTCAATGCTGCACTAGTAAGCAACTTGAACAGTGGACTGGGCCTTGAACTGCAAGTTTTCTGCGAATCTAGCTTCACAGAAAGCCTTGACCGATACTGGGCTACCGTGGGTCTTCCCCGCGGGTGGAGCTTATGCGTCATACTCCGAGACCTTTCATGAGTTTATTAGAGAGAACCCTACTCTCATAGATTGCGACATTTAACAATCAGACTCATATAGGTGTGTTCTTCAAAGGATGTTCTGCAGGACAACATCTCTGCTTCAATGAGCCACTTAGAACACATTAAGATATACATCAACCTGCCATGCAGATTTAGGAGAGTATTGCATCTTCATGGAGTGGTATTGTTAACAGTAAGGATACTCTCCTCTCAGTTGACCAACAGCTTGTCTTCCACATCTAATTCACGGGATCTCCGATCACAAAGAATAGGTTACCACTGTGAACAACTCATATTGTGGGTCTCATACCCATCTCCCTCGATGCATTATCTATCACATTACGTGATAGACCCTTAGTAAAAGGATCTGCCAGATTTTTAGACGTTTGGATATAATCCAATGCAATAACTCCGGAGTTTCTCATTTTTCTGACAGACTTTAACCTTCTCTGAACGTGTCTTGATGACTTCATGTTATCCTTTGAGCTGCTCACTTTCGTGATCACAGTTTGATTGTCGCAGTTCATAAGGATACCCGGTACAGGTTTCTCAACAACCGGCAAGTCATTCAAGAGCCGACGAAGCCAATCTGCTTCAACCGTAGTTGTATCTAGTGCTGTGAGTTCTGCTTCCATTGTTGACCTCGTTGAGATGGTCTGCTTGCAAGACTTCTAAGAAACAGCTCCACCTCCATGAGTGAATACATATCCGCTCGTGGCCTTTATCTCATCAGCATCAGAGATCCAGTTTGAGTCACTATACCCTTCAAGCACCTTTGGGTGCCCAGTGTAGTGAATTCCATAATTCACAGTGCCTTTCAAATAACGCAAAACTCTCTCTAGAGCTTTCCAATGCACATCTCCTGGTTTTGAGACAAACCGGCTCAGTTTGCTAACAGCAAACGAGATGTCAGGTCTTGTAGCACTGGTTAAATACATAAGCGAGCCAATAATCTGAGAATATTTCAATTGGTCTCTAGCAATTCTTCGATTCTTTCGAAGCAACACACTAGCATCATATGGTGTTGGAGAGGGCTTGCAGTCACTATAGCCAAAGCGACCCAAGATCTTTTTCACATAGTGAGATTGAAGTAATGTAATCCCACCATCATCGTCTCTCAACAACTTGATGTTCAGAATAACATCAGCCACTCCTAAATCCTTCATTTCAAAGCAAAGAGATAGGAAATCCTTGACCTCCTTAATAACCTTCAGATTTGTTCCGAAAATCAGTATGTCATCAACATACAAGCAAAGGATAACTCCTTCGCCCCCACTATGGAGATAGTACACACATTTATCAGCTTCGTTTACAACAAAGCCTGCGGCTGTTAAAGTTCTTTCAAACTTCTCATGCCACTGCTTGGGTGCTTGCTTAAGTCCATACAAAGACTTCAGCAACTTGCACACTTTCCCTTCCTGACCATCTACTACAAACCCATCTGGTTGTTCCATATAAATTTCCTCTTCTAACTCTCCATTTAGGAAAGCAGTCTTAACATCCATTTGATGAACGAGAAGACCATGTGAGGCAGCAAGTGAAAGTAGTACTCGAATAGTGGTTAGTCGAGCCACAGGTGAGTAAGTATCAAAGAAGTCTTCACCTTCCTTTTGGGTATAACCCTTAGCCACGAGCCGAGCCTTGTACTTCTCAATAGTACCATCAGGCCTAAGTTTCTTCTTGAACACCCATTTGCACCCTATAGGTTTGCACCCATAAGGTCGATCAGTTATCTCCCAAGTTTCATTTGCCAAGATGGAATCCATCTCACTACGGACCGCTTCCTTCCTGTAGTCAGCATCTTCAGAAGCATAGGCCTCTGAAATAGAACTGGGAGTGTCATCTATGAGATACACAAGAAAATCATCACCAAAAGACTTTGCGGTCCTCTGTCTCTTGCTCCTAGTAGGAACTTCATTGTTCTCCTTCACAGGATTTTCAAAGTGTTCCATCGAAATGACAGGTTCAGTAATTGTAACTGTTTCCTGAGTCGATGAACTAGGCATCTCCTGATTAGATGAGGTAGCCATATCCTTCATGGGAAAGATATCTTCAAAGAAAGTTGCATCATTCGACTCCATAATCGTACCGACATGCATGTCAGGTACCTCAGATTTCATAACCAAAAATCTATAACCAATGCTATGAAAAGCATATCCCAAGAAAACACAATCCACAGTCTTCGGTCCAAGTTTCCGCTTCTTTGGAATTGGCACATTGACTTTCGCCAAATAACCCCAGGTTCGTAGATAAGAGAGCTTCAACCTTTTCTTTTCCCATTCCTCGAATGGAGTTATCTCTTTGTTCTTTGTGGGAACTCGGTTTAGGACATGACATGCAGTCAATATCGCCTCCCCCCACCATACCTTGGAGAGACCCGATGTGTCTAACATGGCGTTAACCAAATCAGTTAGAGTACGGTTCTTTCTTTCGGCCACCCCATTTGACTGAGGTGAATAGGGAGGCGTCCTCTCATGGATTATACCATGTTCCGCACAAAAAGAATCAAATTCATTTGAGAAATACTCTCCACCACGATCGGATCTAAGCCTCTTGATCTTCCGATCAAGTTGGTTTTCCACTTCAGCTTTATAGATCTTGAAATAGTTCAAAGCCTCATCCTTAGATTTCAGAAGATACACGTGGCAGTATCTAGTGGAGTCATCAATCAACGTCATAAAATACTTCTTTCCACCTTTTGTCAAAACACCATTCATTTCACATAGATCTGAATGTATGAGCTCTAGTGGTGCAAGATTTCTTGTTTCCGCGGTCACATGAGACTTACGAGGTTGCTTAGCTTGCACACACACTTGACACTTAGATCCCTTGACAGTGGTGAAACTAGGGATTAAGTTTAACTTCGCTAGTCGCGACATGCAACCAAAGTTAACATGACAAAGACGTGAATGCCACACATTTGATTCACTATTGTTGCAAACATGATTAACAACTTTATTGCAAATGTCTGATAAGGATAAACGAAACAGGCCTCCTGAATCATAGCCTTTACCAACAAAGGTTCCATACTTGGAAATTACAAATTTATTCGACTCAAAGACAAGCTTGTAGCCATCTCTACACAGAAGAGACCCGCTAACAAGATTTTTATTGACGGAGGGGACATAATGCACGTTCTTCAGCCGCACGATCTTCCCCGAAGTAAACTTCAGATCGACCGTGCCAACACCATGAACAGAAGCACTTGAACCGTTGCCCATCAGCACGGTGGAAGTCCCTGCGGTCTGATAAGACGAAAACATGGAAACATCACCGCATACATGCACATTAGCACCCGTGTCAATTAACCAATCAGGAGAATGACATACTGAAAGAATAGTAGGAAATATACCATACCCAGCATCCTTCATGTCAGTGTCTCCAATGACAACATTAGCGGTTTTGCCGCCTTTCCCAAGATGACGCTTGTCATAGCGATTAGGGCAACTAGGAGCCCAATGATCAGGATCTCCACACACATGACAAACACCTTTCTTCTTGTCATTCTTCTTCTTGAAGTTCGTGTGCTGTACAGCCTTGTTCTTCCCATCAAATTTTGCTTTACCATTAAACTTGCCCTTGTTCTTGAAGTTGTGGGGCTGGAAGTTTTTCTTCTGTACCAGATTGGCACTAGATACTCCCTCAATTCCTCGAGCACGTGTATCCTTTGCTCTCGCCTTTTCTTCGACATCAAGAGTACCAATGAGATCCGGGACGGAAAACTCCTGTCTCTTGTGTTTCAGAGAGGTAGCAAAGTTCCTCCACGTAGGAGGAAGCTTAGTGATGATGCCTCCGGCAACAAACTTGTCCGGTAACATACAGTTGAAGTGCTCAAGTTCTCTAGCAAATGACTGTATCTCGTGAGCTTGCTCAACCACGGAGCGCTCTTCAGTCATCCTGTAATCATAGAATTGTTCCATGATGTACAGCTCAGTGCCAGCATCCGAGACCCCAAACTTGGCCTCGAGTGCGTCCCACATATCTTTTCCATTATCAATTGATGCATAAGCATCAACTATGTTCTCACCAAGAACACTCAAGAGAGCAGCCTTAAACAGGATATCCATTTTCTGGAAAACTTGCTCCTGTTGAGCATCATAATCTCCTTCCGGTTTGCCAAGAGTGGCGTCATAGCAACTCATGGTTTGAAACCATAAGACTGCTCTCACGCGCCACCTCTTGTAGTGCACACCTTCAAACATAGGAGGCCTCATAGATGCAGCAAAACCACTTGGGGTAAATTGCCTATTATAAGGTTTTTGGATTGTTGGATTAATGAGCAATTTACCAAATAATTTTACTAATAGAAATGGTAGATAAAGCATGACTAATACAGAATAAATAAAACAAATCATGCAATCTGCCAAAGAGAAGGTAAATAACATCTGCATATATGAACTAGAACCAAACAAATCTAGTGCAGGCACTAGGGCAGTAAACAGAACATCAAGTAGAAAGAGCATGTATACGTACGATGCAGGTGCAGCAGCAAAAGCACTGTTCTTGGGGTCAGCAGAAGCACTGTTCTTGGGGTCGACATCCTCGCCAGCCATGTCGTAGAAGAGGTCGTCGACGTCGGGGAAGAAGTCGTCGTTGGGGAAGTGGTCGTCGTTGGTGTCCGGAGCGTCCGTGATGAACCAGTCAGTAGTCGCGCAGAGCGCTCCCCAAAAACCTTATCACTCTTCTCCCGTACAGGACTCAAAGAGGTGCGGTTTCGGAGGCCTACTGTCCCGACCTGCGGTGCACGCCGCAAGCCGGGATGGGGAAGATCGTGGCAGCAGCGCAGTGCTCAGGAACCGGTGGCGAGAGGAAGAAGTAGTTCTGGTGCATCTCTCTGAGAGGAGCGACCTCCCTTTTATAGGCACAAGAGAAGGAGGAGAGAGGGCAGCGACGGGAGGTGAAAAGAGAGAGGGAGATGAAGCAAACGGACTTCAGCCAAAGAGGCGTGCCGTTCGGATTCAGTGTCCACTACAGAAAAAAAACGTTTCAGCTCCCGCGTGACCTTTCGTATACCCGTCGTGCGTGGCAAAAATTTAGACATCGGCTCGTTCCCGCAACCCGCGGCGCGGCGCGGCGCGACGAGGCGTGGCGAGGCGGGCGGCGGAGGAGGAGCGCGCGTGGATGTCCCTCTTGTTCTCATCCTCATACATGTGGGGAAAGAACCTCCCTTATAAAGAGGTCCAACTCCCTCTAAACTAGCAATGTGGGACTAAACTTTAGTTCCACCTCTTGCCTTGCACGAATGGGCTGCGTGGGCCTCTAGGATTTATTAGGAATTTCTGAAACTGCTATTGGGCTTGGCCCATAATAGACAAAATTCCAGCACTTAGTGTCTTCCGGGCCCCTAGAAATCTCCTCTAGGGGCAAAGGCATTGTCAACGACCATACTCCCCTCGTCCTATGTGAGAGCAAAAATGGCGGACCCTCCTTCATCTGCCCCATCAAGTATGAAATAATGGTCTTAGCGAGATCTGATAAGGCGTTTACTCTGCCGCTCATTGGCAACAAAATGAAAGAACTTGGTGTTTGCATCCCCTTGCATATTCCAATCTTGATGTCCAGTTGTTGCTAGTGGACCTCCTCGCAATGTGAGAAAAGGGAAAGCTCGTCCTCAATCGCATATCTACGAGCCCATTTAACCAATGGTAGGGCCAGAATGTATGCTTGTTGGTTGAGCTCCTTAGCTTCTAAGAGCAACTCTAGCAGAGTCATCATATATGCGATCACCATCCGCCATTTGAAGTGTGCGCCATATAGATATGGAGGCTGAGCAGATGACGCACAAACTCATATTCTCAATATTTGCTGCCTTCATAGTCGCGGGACCCACTCGATAATGCCCCCCCCCCCCCCCCCCCCCACGTGAGGTCGGTGCCACTTGAAGTTTCTTTCGTGCTACCTGCAGTTTGCATGCAACTGGCATATGGAGTGGACTTCAAAAAGTAGCCCCAAGTCGCCAAATATGGAGCCTGAGAGGCCATATATGGAGGACGCTCCACAAATTATGGCTATCTTGTCATGTGTGGTGACTCTGCTAGAGTGCCATTTTTGACCAAAATCGCTATAGTGACGGTTATTATGACGATTGACCAATATAAAGACTCTGCTAGAGTTGCTTTAAGATGAGGGTCACCTTCTTTTGCTTAAGCGAGCTGCCCACATTCGCTCCCCAACCCAAGGGAACTGGCGGAGCCACCTAATGCAGTATTGAGTAAAAGTTTTAGGGAAGCGTCATTTTGAGTGAAACTTTTTAAAAAGTTTAAATTATCGTTTTGGGCGCTTAGGGCATCTCCAACGAGGACCCTTGAATAGCCCGCAAATGTCTAAACCAAGTTGTCCGGACGCACTTTGCCATCGAACGCAGACCCATATTTGTGCACGGCCCAGTCCGCATGACTGAATTCTCACAAATCGGAAGCAAACCTAGGAAAGATTTGCGGAAGTCCAGACATTCACCTGGCCAACAAAAGCCACCATGTACCACCTCGTCCGCGCAAGATGGCTGAATGCCGCTGCTATTTGGCGGAAGGAGAACTGATAATGTGATTAGGATGGTTGTTTTGTGGAAAGCTACTAGGCGAGCTGGCATGTTTTGATGGAAGCGTACATGCATGTGGCCAATATTTGGGGGAAGGTTGCTAATAGCTAAATGCATTTGGTGGAAGGGTCAACTATCAAGTCAGAAATCCCATTTTTTTTAATTCAACAAAGATGGACATTTGAGATATACGGTTGGATGGCCGGCTCGGATAGTGTGTCCAATTTAGGGGATTGTTTTGAAGATGCCCTTATTAGTCCTAGCAGCCTAGCTTCGGAGCTACGGTAAAACAAAAATAGATCAGGAAAGCCTTCACACTTCTTGCTGGCAACAGCTAGCGAGTAGTGGAAATGTATCCGGTGCACACACACTTATGATACTACTGGTGCACCGAATGCCGTAGAACCTTTCAAAAAATCTGAAATAAATCTAGCACATTGACACAACATCATTGTATGTTGTCACAAAATTTTGTATCAAAATTTAAAACATTTCTTGAGACACAAAAATGAAAAATTTGACATCTGTGTGATAATGGGCCAAATCTAAAGCACAACTTATGTTATGTACTATTCAGTGTTAAATTTGTCATTTTTATTTTCCGAGCTATTTTTGAATATTGACTTGAAATTTTATGACAACATACATTGATGTTGTGTGAATGTACTAATTTACTTTCATTTTTTTTTAATATTTTAAAATCTGCAACATAAGTTCGGTACACCGGTAGCACCAATGCACATATATTCTCCGTGCGAGTAATAGTGTAGCGTGACCATGTCGCCGCCTGCCTGCACTCACTGAATAACTCTGCCAGGCTACTCGTACCACGCAACTAGTGGGCAATGGCGGCTACAAGTACGTACCGCATCTCCTGCACTCACCAAATGACTTGCCATTTGTGGTCGATGTGCTTCCCTTTTCAACATAAAATCTTTCTTTTTAAGAAAGACACCCCAAGGGCAGCTTAGGTCTGACAATTATCTAGGAAAACAGTCAGTACAATGAAAAATAACTAGACATATAACGATTGGTAAAAAAGTAAATTACATAGAAAAACATACTTGACTTCTTCTTTCTTCAATTGATTGTCATCCGTAAAAAAATGAAAATCACACTAAACCAACGGTAACAAAAAAGGACACCTGCAAACGCCCTCGCTATAACAGGCTTAAAAGACTACAATAGCCACTCACTGAAACATCGGTTGTAGCATCACCCCACGCAGTACAGAGTTGCAATCCATCAACAATCGATCCAGAGAGTTGGAAAAATCGGACCACTGGATTCGCTCTGGGTGTGGCCAGAGACTTTAATCATGGATTCCAACAAACTGTGCAGGGTTGCCGAGTGCGAAAAAACATTGGTTGTAGCATCGCCGCACGTAGTACGGAGTTGCAATCCATCAACAATCGATCTAGAGAGTTGGAAAAATCGATCCAGAAACTTTAATCATGGATTCCAACAAACTGTGCAGGGTTGCCGAGTGCCAAATCATCTTGAAGGTTCTCGGCGTGGCCACTGGCCACCACCAGGGTTGGGTAAGTGCTGCCAACACGTTTGGTCCTCACGTAGTCACGTGTACGCAAAGCCACTATCTCTCCTTTCTTTCATCGTTGTATGACCTGTTGGGAAGATCTATCACTCCGATCCCGTACGTAGATGGTAGGTGGCTATTATCCAGAACAAAAGATAGCCGGCATGTTGAAAAGGTAGGTACGTACGTAGCTGGACGTGTTTTGATAACCCAAATCAAAGTGAACTTGTGCGTACGTGATGGCGCTCCGTCGGCCAACTCATGCATGCACCAACCGCGGTTTGACTACGACTCTACGAGGAGCAGCCAAAGGATCAACGTCGCGCCGCGCGGGCAGCTTCTTCGCTCGATCGATCGATTCTGTGGCAGAGACTCGGCGATCGAGATATGTCGATCGCGATGCGCTCCGCGGGCGCGACCCGAACACGTTTACGCTTGCAGCAGCTCGGTAGCTCGACGAAGAATCGTGTTTGTGCTTCACTACTCCACTTGGGCTACAGCCACCGCTCCTCGTCAGGCTAGCGCTGACCTACATGCGAATGAGTATTAAGTTAGCGAACACGTTTTGGAGATGATACGCACACACGCATTGGAGATTGAACACCAACCGTGCAGTAGGATCATTGGAGCTCAGCTCTCGTGGCCACCGGGGTCATCGCTTATGGCCGTGTCGTGGCCGAGCTGTACGTCGACGTTGGCTCTGGCACGTGTGAACCAAGTGCTTCGTTTTCAAGACAAGATCGGGAACTCGTGCGGGGTGGTTAGGTCTTGATGATCGTTCCGGTGGATAGGACAAGGAATATTATACACTGCACCCAACAAAAATGTGCGTGCGTGCATGCGTGCATGTAAGGAAAGCATTCGCGGTCCGTCATTGACTGCTCAAGACAAGATAACAACAAGAAGCTTGTTTATTACTCACTCTATCCCACAATATAAGATCGTTTTTCAAGCTAACTAGCTTCATTCTTACCGGTACCTGAAATTGATCGAGCATCGATCCCAGCCTGGGACGGATATCCTTCCCGCTTCCGTGTTGGCGACGCACAACTTGTGAACGTACTAAAGCTTTCATTGGCTAGCTAGCGGTGTGTAGTCGGTTAGTCAGTCAGCTAAACCAGAGTTAATTAAGGCGTCTAATTATGGCTATAGCTACGCAGTGCCTGATCTCGAAGGTCCTGCCGATGGCTGCCGCAGGGGTTCCATCTCCATGTGTGATGTGCTAAAAGTTGCTGCTAAGTGTTACTCCCTCCGTCTCATAATATAAGAGTGTTTTTTTTATCAAAAACGCTTATATATTATAGGATGGAGGGTGTAAAAAACACTCTTATATTATGGGATGAAGGGAATAGTAATTAACGCGTCGGACGTGTCCCCCACTACTTACTATGTGTGTCTATCTTTCAGATCGATGAATCGCGATTACATGCTCGCTTTTTTTTTGTGTTGTGGTACGTAGCTAGGTGGCTTATCCAGAAGAACTAAAGCTTAGCCATCTTGACAAGGCAGGTAGCTGATCCAAAGCACGCATGTGACTACTATACTACTTAATTGTATCCGTTTTGACTCGTGAAACCGCCCTGATAAGTACTTTGCTTGCTGGCTAGTAGGAGTAGATAGCTAGGTGATGAGTGAGTGAGTGAGTGCGACCTTTCCATCTGTCCCCCTCCCTATCTATTCACCGCGACTCCACCGATTTGCTTTGCTTTTCGTTTGGTGGCCGGATCGAGGTCAATGACAATGAGTGTCGATCGGTCGAATGATCTGTGTGTTCAGACTCGCCAAAGACTCATTTGCAGTTGTGCTGATGTATGAGTATACTACTACTAGTATGTTGTAGGTTTTGCAGCCTTAAGTCTTGTCACTTGCGATCGGTGTGCCAGCAGTATTGTTGAACGCACATGTCCGATAGACCACGGATGGACATGATCGGTCGACTGAGGTAGGCTCGTTTTTCTCTGAAACTGACATGCATGCATGTTGCCAACTGGGAGATGGCCGTCACTGCTATTGCGGTCGGTCTAATCTGTGATACGGCCAAATTCATAGTCGCCGTCGCGCCGGTGGCGTATGTAGGCGACAGGGCGTAAACCTACTGGTGCACCTTTTTTTTATAGTTTTTTTAGGGTTTTTTTTTTTTTGAGCAAAACCTACTGGTACGCCTGCACTTGGGCAGATCCTATTTGCCGCCCGCAGGCGGCAAATGGTGGAGGCGACGCCCGCAGGGCGAGCTACTTGGGCCGGCCTAGTTCTACCTTTTACTCGCGCGCGTGCTGGGTTTCCTTTGCTGCCCAGTTTTTTTTTGTTTCGCGTTTTACTCGCGCGCGTGCTGGGGCTCGTTCATTGCCCAGGTTTCTTTTCGTTTCATTTCACTTATGCTTTCTTTTTGTTTCTGGTTTTGGCTTAATTTTAGGTTTTTCTTCCTTTCTTTTTCTTTTTGTTTTTCTTTTTTCTTTCACTGGGTTGGTTTTTCTCCTGGATTTTTAACATACTTACTGATTTTTTTTAATATAGGCTTCAGTATATGATGAACATGTTTTCAAATACGCGCGAACATTTTTTTAATGTACGCTGAACATTTTTTCTGCGTATAGTGAACATTTTTTACTGCACGATGAACTTTTCTTTACATGAGTGAACATTTTTTTTAATATAATGAAACTTTTGTAATATAAGTTGAACATATTTTAAATACAAATTGAACATTTTTGTAGTATATGTTGAAAAAATTTCTTAAGATGTGATGAACATTTTACATAATGCGCGGTGAACTTTTTTTAATTTATGGTGAACATTTTCTTAATATAGGATGAACATATTTATAATACACAGTGAGATCCTTTTAAATACACACTGAACTTTTTCTAAACACACTCTAAATATCTTTTATTAAATGATGAACCTTTTCATAAATATATATTTTCTTTTGAATAGGTTCTAATATTTTAAAATCCTAAAAAAAGTTCAAGCAAACGGATTTTAGAACAAAACCGATTGAAAAACAGAAGAAACAAATAACAGATAAAAGAAGACTGCAACAGAGTGTGTCCGTATATACATGCACGAGACGAATCGAAGAGGTGGCCACCATGTCCGTGCACACCTGCATGGATCCTACACTGACCACCGACACGTACCTATGCAAACATTCCAGCGGGCACGTTAACGGGTGCTGAAGGCGCTCTTACCTGGGCCGGCCCGTATACCGTTTTATTCCTGTAAACATCCAGGAAATGTGCAGGCGATTATAGTCGAACTCGCGACTTCTGTGTTGGAACGTAGGGAACCAACCACTGGGCTATCGAACTGGTTGTGAAACCCATGCTTTTTTTCCTTTTTATTCCTTCTCCAGTTCCTAGTTTTCTTTTCGGACTTTTTTTATTCGATTTTTCTTTTCTTTTTTCATTAATACGCGGATTCTTTAAAAATTCATGAACTTTTTCTTAAAAATTGATGAACCATTTTTTCCAAAATTCATCATCTTTTATTCAAATTTGCGAACTTTTTCCGAAATGGATGAACTTTTTTCAAATTTGTGATTTTTTTTAAAAGAATCGATGAACTTTTTCCAAATTCAATGAACTTTGTTCAAACCCGTTAATTATTTTTTCATATTCAATGAATGTTGTTTAAATTCAATGAACTTTTTCAAAATCCGTGAACTCTTTTCAAATCATTGATTTTTTTTAAAAGTTTGTGAACCTTTTTAAGAATTGATAAACATTTCGTAAAATCGATGATTTGTTTTTTCCAAAATCGATGAACTTTTTTCAAATTTGTGAACTTTTTTTTGAAAATCGATGAACTGTTTTGAAAATTTGATGAACTGTTTTGGAAAATCGATGAACTTGTTTAAAAATTGATGAACTTTTTTTAAAATAGATGAACTGTTTTTCAAAATTGATGAACCTTTTTTGAAAATTTGTGAACTTTTTAAAATCGATGAACTTTTTTCTAACTTGTGAACTTTTTTGATTGCATTAACTTTTTTAAAATTCGTATTTTTTTTAAATCTGTGAACTTTTAAATTTCGTTCACTTTTTTTTAAAACGTTTTTTTTTAATCTATCTGCAATATAAAAGCGCATCTACACTTATTCTTAAAAGGTTCGCGCTGGAATCTTTCACTCCCGCCTAGTTGGTTTGGTGGTTAGGCAACCTGCACAAGAGCTAAAGGGCGTGAGGTCGATTCCTCACGGGAGTATAATTTTCACGCTGTTTAGCCTCCGTACGTATGCAGTAACTAGCTACGCATCGACAGACTGGGCTGGCGGCGGTCCATTTCACATGACCCTGCGCGAAGCGTCGTTAGTTTGATGCTAATGAGCGTCTCCTTCCAAACATCACTCCCACCTCCCTAGGTTGCGACAAATGGCGTGTATATCCTATGTTGATAGGTTTTGACGAACTTTTTTTCACGAAGAAAACCGAACGAAAAAACCGAACCGGAAGGACGTTTTTTTTCCCTTTCCGAAAGAGGCATGGCCGTGCCTCTCGCGAAAGCAAAACCGTGCCTCTCGCGGAAGCAAAACCGTGCCTCTCGCGGAAGAACAAAAAAACAGAAAACACATTTTTTTTTCCGTTTCCGATAGGCACGGCCGTGCCTCTCGCGAAAGCAAGACCGTGCCTCTCGCGGAGCAAAATCGTGCCTCTCGCGGAAGAAAAAAAACCGCGTTTTTTCACGCAAAAAAGAAAATTGTTTTTCAAAAAAAAAAATTGGTCCAAAAGCTAAGGAAGACCGGTGGAAAACTAAAAAACCAAAAAAAATACCGTTTAAAAAGCCGAAAACGCGACACGTGGCGGCGGCTGAGGGAGGCCCAGAGCGCGACACGTGGCGGCGGCTGAGGGAGGCCCAGAGCGCGACACGTGGCGGCGGCTGAGAGCGCGCCAAGTGGCGCGCTCGCAGCCCACCCCAAGTGATCGTTGGGAGGCTCCGAAGGAGCGCTCCTTAGCTTTTCGACTGCATGCTAGCTAACCGCCTAGCGGTGACTCCATGGGCTTCTTGTTTTCGGCCGGACCAGCTAGTTTCCAACGTTGATCGTTTTCCTTTGTTTTTCATCCGTTGTTTTTTGCCTTTTTTTCTGTTGTTCTTTTTTCAAAAATATGTAAATACATGTATTCCAAGACAAAAAAATAATCTAAGAACCATAAATTTGAAAAGAAAAAATGTTAACTTAGTGACTAAAAAGATAATTTAAAAAAACACGTTGATAGCAATCAGAAAAAATGTTAACGCATTTTAAAAAGTGTATGTGAAATTTTGAAAAACAACATTACATTCAATGCAAAAAAAATGTTTGTGTACTTCAAAAAATATTTTCTACCAATAAAAAAATGTATTTTACATTTAAAAAATGGTGCACGTGATTCAAAAATATGTTCGTGACATTATTTGAAATGTTTATACAATCTACAAAAAAAATTGTGTAGTTTAGGAAAAAAAACTTATATCATTGAAAAAAAATGTTTCTACGTGTATTTAAAAAAAATTAAAGTGTATTTTAAAACATGTTCCAAAAAAATGGTAATCATGTATTTCAAAGATATTAAACATGTACAAAAAAATGTTTTTAGATGTATACCAAAAGGTACAATGTGTATGAAAAACAATAGACATAAAAAAGTAATGCATTTGTAAAATGTTAAACGTGTATAAAACAATATTCTAGATGTATACAAAAAATGTACATTGTCTAAGAAAAATATAGATATGTGTTGAAAAAAGGAAGGGAAATAAAAAATAAAGGGAAAAAGTGCTTGTGTCGTTTAAATAAATTTTTATTGTCATTAAATATACATTCAACGTGTATTTCAACAATTTTGAAGATGTACCAACAAAATGATCAAAATATGTATTTTTAAAATATGTATATCATGCATTAGAAAAATGTGAACGTGTATCAAAAAAATTCCACATGTACAATAAAAATGTAAAATTCCTAATAGTACACAAGTGTAGAAAAAAAGAATAAGAATAAGAAAAAACCAAAGAAAAAATCGACAAAGAAACACCAAAAAAAAACCAAAACAAAGAATAACATAGAAATCGAAGAAAACCGCTGAAGAAACGGAAACAAAGAAAACCGCAGAAAAACAAAGAAAAAAACCAAAGAAGAACTGCAGAAAACCGTTCAGAATAGTTGAAACAGAAATAAAACAATCTACAGTACTAGGCCGACCCACGACCCCGGTCGCCAGATGTGAAGCCAAGCTATAGTAAATGAAATATATCTGAGGCGTCTTGCTTTTCGCGATTCCTATTCGGCACTTCACGCGCGGGTTATAGGGTTAACCATATGTAGAGCACACCCCTTCGATCCAAACAGGTCGGCCCATGTAAGGCAGGTAGCGGGAAGTTTGTCACGGTTTTTGGGAAGCTTCCCAGCCCAGTTTTAGGAATCTTCTTGAAGCTTCTGACCGGGTTTTTTTTTTCTTTTTGTTTCTTGTTTTTCTGAACCAGTTTTTTATTGTGTTTTTCTTTTTCAAACATGTGAACTTTTAGAACAATCGTGAGCTTTCTCAAATTTGTGAACTTTTTTCAACCTCGTGATTTTTTTTTCAAATTTCATGATTTTTTTTTCAAATCCGTGAACTTTTCTCAGTATTTTGCTAAATTTTGCTATTGTTGTTTTTCAAACTCCATGAACTTTTTTCAAAACCGTGAACTTTTTCAGTTTTCCTAAGATTTTCTCGTGAAAATTTCCATATTCATGAATTTTCTCAGATTTGTTAACTTTTTTTCAACTACGCTATCCCCCCCCCCCCCCTCCAAATTTCATGATTATTTTTAAATTCGCGAACTTCTTTCGTTTTTTGCTATTTTTTTAGTGAACGTTTTTCAAATCAGCGAACGTTTTCAGTGTGCTAACTTTTTAAGTGAGGTTTATTCAAATTTATGAACTTTTTTCAAATTCATGAACCTTTTTCAAATGTGTGAACTTTTAATTTTGTGAACTTTTCAGAATTTTCAAAAGTCAACCGTCAATGGTCTACTGGTTGACCAAGCGAGGGGACGATGCACGACTGAGTGAAGTGAGTTATTGCAGTGATCGCTACCTAAATGGGCCGTGGCTTGCTAAGCATCGCGCATGAGCGCGCGCAAACAGTTCAGATGCTTAAGGTGCCAAACAGGAGCTCTCCTTGCCTTTTCTTTTGGACGGAAAAAACATACTCGGCTGGATTTGGATCCTCGGCCCGATTTCTCCTTTTCAGGCCTTGTATTGAAAGCCCGCGGGGCTTTTGATTTCGTTTGTTTTCAATCTTTGAAATCAACGAAACCCTAGCCACGGTGGTTCGTTTTCGACTTGGAATGAACGAAACAAAAAAAGATCTTGATCCATTCCTACCCTCTAACCTCGGCACAACCGACCTCACCTTGTCTCCCTCAGATAAACCTCACATACCCCCCTCATTACAAGAGAAGATGGAGATCGCGCGAGCGACCAGGTCAGGCGGTGGCCAAATCCACCCGCCCACAACCGGCGGTCACAGCGGATCCTCGCCATCTTCGTCCTATGCCTCTACGCCATGGAACTTACGCGTCATGAGCAACCATCAAGGCCTGCTCCGGCTCTCTCGCCCATCTTTTGTTTTCTCTTCTCCCCTTCCCTTCCCTTCCCCGATGCTTGGTTTCCTTCCTCACGCAGGCGCTTGTGCTCGGTCTGCTGACGGGCCTTATTCTGTGTGTCGTGCCCCCTCTTCCCTTGCTAGTGTCGATGCTCGACAAGGTTCATCTTCGATTTGCTCTCTCTTCTTCCTTTTCCTTCCCTTCCCTGATGCGCCTTCCTCACGCACCTATGGGTGCATGCGTGCGTAACACACCCAACATCGCAAGCGTCTCCCTAGCTAGTAGAGAAGCCATGTTGCTGGTTGGCCACCCAAGACGATCTACCTGCTATAGAGCGGCGCTCACTCGGACACCTCCATTCTCTGGTTCCTCTCCTCTACTAGATCTCATGCTCTATGCCAATGGCCATTGAGCCATGCCAATCTCTAGTGTTTTGGGTTCTGCTGATGCCAACATTATTTCTGCTTGCTTCTTGTGATTCTATCATCGATATCATATTCTATATATATATATATATATATATATATATATATATATATATATATATATATATATATATATATATATATATATATATATATGACATATTTTTACTACTACCAGGTGTAGTTACTCCCTACCTATTGACTCTCCACGTGTCCACCGTAGCACCAAACGAATTGTGTTAGTGGATCCTAACAGACCCATTAACGTGCAACAAACTAGCTATTTTTTTAGGGTAACAAACTAGCTATTTTAATTAGTGGATTAGTTGGATAACGTGAACGGCCTCAACAACCTCCTAGGAGTATACGACCGGTCAAGTACCTGCATACTACGTGTTCCTAAAAAAAATGCTATGTCTTACGCACCA
Organism: Elymus sibiricus; assembly: GCA_039707655.1. Taxonomy (NCBI): domain Eukaryota; kingdom Viridiplantae; phylum Streptophyta; class Magnoliopsida; order Poales; family Poaceae; genus Elymus; species Elymus sibiricus. Next base: position 353,432,125 of record CM077672.1, on the reverse strand, counting down.
TATAATTCTCTACAAAATATTTGTGCTTATAAATATATGCTCTAGTCAGACCATGGTGCAATCCTTACGGGAATAACAACATATTCTAAGTGAAGTGTGTAGTATATATACCCCGCAAGAAAAAAGTATGTAGTACGTATGCTCAAAAGTATGTAGTATATGCCTTGGCGTATCGAGTTTATATGCCGATTTTTAATTTAGAACGGAGTATGTAGCTATGTCCGGGGATATGTAATATGTATATGGAGTGCATACACACTTGGATATTGAACTTAGTGTATACGTACATTGTCTGAACCACACCAATATCGAGTGCAATTTTATGATTTTATCTGGAATGACAGTATGGAGTATGGAGTATATTCCCGGAATACACATATACACTCCATACACGAAAATACGATGGGAGTGTGGAGTATGTGGCGTATAATAGTATATGTATCAACTCACGCGCGCTCTATGTCTGTAGTTCATATATACTTACTGCTCGAAAAACAAACATATGCGTGCATATAATTTTCATTTGATATAACCCTACTGCCAATAAAATGACAAGAATTATGTATACTCAGGTATATTACTTTTTGAAGTCCAAAAATAAGTAATCAGAGTATATTACTCAAGGATATTACTTGAGTATGTTATTTATATACTTCTCATGTCATCAGAGTATATTTGCTTCGTAATTGTAGTATGGAGTATATACAAGTATATGTAAAAAGTATGAACACCATCATTTACAACAGAATATGTTTACACAACTTAATTAGTTGATACATTCGGTCTGTAGAATATGCACGAGAGATGCGTACATGATGCAGGTGTGCATGCATCATAGTTGCAAGCATCAATCTATAGCTCAGTAGTTTCTGTTCCGATCTAGTTATCCGGCCTGTCGTCGGCCGCGGTGGCACCAGAATCTGCACGATGGTGGAGAGATCTTTCTCATTGGTCGCGTCGGACGGTTTGGCCTGATCGCGAACGGCCGTGTTCACATCAATGGCCGCTGGTGCAGGGGCGCAAACGGGGCATTGCCGTGGATGTCGGCACCACGTCGGTGCAATTTCCAGTCCATCAACAAGAATATACTACCGCGGGCGAATGCCTAAATAAGAATAGACCAAGATCAATTAGCCATGTCGTGTGCATATTCACATAAATCTATCAGTTGAGATAGACCTGCTTGCCTGGTCGGCTATGGATGCCACAGGTGCCACATGACGGCGGACGACGGCGGCTGCAAGTTCATGCCTCCCGTCGCAAAATATGTTGTTGCATCGATACGTCGGAGCCATGCCTAGCCTGATTCAACAAGGGCGATTGAAAAAATAAATTAGCATGTAATAGAAAATGCATGCAAATCAACATGATCATGACTCATACCGTTGTCTCTTTCATCTTTTGTTGAACAGCTGCTGCAGGTTTCGATCTGGTTGGGGAGTGAGAGATGATATTGTTTGGATTGCATGCGTACGTCCCGATCCAGTTTTAAACTTGGACTGGGTTAATTACGTACGTGGTGGGCAGGCTGTTGTATTTGGCGTCTCAGACGAAACGCGTAGGCACTCTTTACAGCGATTCAGTTAAACGTACCAGCCCACCTAAAAACCAGGGATTGCTTTATCTAAAAAAAAACAAATTTCTTCACAACGTAATTAACCCAGCTTGTGGGTAACGGGTTCTGCCACGATCGCTACCTCCTGGCTGAACTGCTCGTACCTACAGGGACACGTGGAGACCAACGAGGGAGGGGGTAACTACCCCCGGTAGTAGTATGGAATTTCCATATATATATATATATATATATATATATATATATATATATATATATATATATATATATATATATATATATATATAGAAATATCATAGATAGAATAGACGTGTAGAATTTTTGGTTGGGAAATTCGAAGGAATCATTGAGTGAAAAAGGAGCAAAGAATGACAAAAGATGAGACTCTACTAGTCTTCATTCTTGTGTCTCCCTCTTCCTCGGTTTCCTAGTGGATTTACAAGACCTCTAGTACCAATTAATTTTCCCTTGATTTTATCTACTAGCTAGCGATACGATCATTTGATTCTTCTTCCTAGGGTCGGTGAGGTTTGGACGGCTCTTGCTGCGAAGTCAAGACAAGGGGCCGATAGTTGGGTACCCACATCACACGCAGATATTTAGAGCATCTACAGCCGCGATCACCCAATTTGGCCTCCAATACGCCCGCGGACGCGTCCGTTGGAGGTGATCGTACAGACCTCATTTTTTGCACTCCACATCCACATCCCTCAAATGTCCTACCCCAAATCTATACAAAACCATGCAAACACCGTTCCTACATAGATCAACATACAAACATAGCAATCCGACATAGATATAAACATAATACAGTCCGATCCGACATAGATTATAAGATAAAAACTTAAAACAGTCTGATCCAAAAGGTCCTTCCACCTGAGTTCATCACTTAACTACTTAGATAATATGCCAGAATTCACCACTTCCTCGCGCGGACGCATCCCCTTGGGGTCTTAGCGGCTGTCCTTGGTGTAGCCTTCGGTGGCTCCAGGCACGTCGTCGTCGTCAATGTCTGAAGCAAAGGAGGAGGACGACGAGATGGCAATGCCCTCCATGTGCCGAGCAGCGCGGTTCTGCTCCTCCCGGAGCCTTGGAGCTCTCTCCGCACGGCTTAACTAAAAAACATGTTGATAGCAATCAGAAAAAATGTTTATGACATTTAAAAAATATTAATGCATTTAAAAAAAATGTATGTGACATTTAAAAAAAATGCTCATTCAATGTAAAAAAATGTTTGTGTAATTCAAATAATGTTTGGTACCATTCAAGAATTGTACGTTACATTTAAAAAAGTGTTCATGCGTTTCAAAAATATGTTCATGAAATTATTTAAAAATGTTTATACAATCTACAAAAATGTTGGCTAAGTGTAAAAAATGAATAGATCAATCATAAAATGTTTCAACATGTATTTGAATTTTTTTTAACATGTATTTCAAAAATATTAAAAATGTCTAAAAAATGTTTTAGATGTATATAAAAGATGTATAATGTGTATGAAACAATAGACATCAAAACATGAATTTGAAAAATATGTTAATCATGCATTTGAATTTTTTTTAACTTGTATAAAGAATGTTCTTGATGTATACAAAAATGTAGATTGTGTAAGGAAAATATAGACATGTGTTGGAAAAAAAAGAAAACAAATGCTCATGTAAAGCAGCGTGGGTTCCACGGGGGTCCGGTCCGATGATGCACTGCTGGCTCGCTACCCCCGGATGATATCAAAGAGAGGACAAATTGTGAGCTACACCAGAAAATGAAAAACATATCCATGAAGGTGGCGGTCGTCGTTGCTTTACTGAATGCACCTGAAGCAACCATCCATGGCAATCCGATTCCAGCTGGCTATGCTCGTGTCGGGGTGGATGAAGTTCTGCCGGGATATGACTCACTAGAGCTTGACATTCCTGGAGGTGAAGGGGAGCAGACACTGGGAGAGGTCATACATGGTGTCATTGTATGGAGAAAGGAATGCATCGTGTTTCCAAACTCGGCGCCAAGGCCACCGACTCCTCCGAGTAGCAATACACCTCTAAGTCCACCCCACCTCGAGAGGGAGCCCAGCGCGAGTCCATATCGATCTCCGCCGCGTCAGCCGACTCCACCCCCTATGTCCCAGCAGGGCCAAAAGCGGAAGAAAGCACCAAAGAAGAAAGCCAACGACGAGCCTCCTGCCAAAAAAAAGTTAGCTTACGATATGACTGATGAGGAAACCAAAACGGTCATGGTTTCCGAAGTGAAGTCCCATTTTGCACCGAAACCGCCCCCGCCGCCAAAGGAGATAATACCTACGAAAACCGTAAAGCACTTTGTGGACTTTCTTGAGCGACCCCCGGCACATGTGGAGAATAGGCCATCAGACTATGACCGCTCTATTAGGAAGTCATATGAGGAACAAATGCAGCAGTCGAGACGTAGAAGTAGTAATAAAAGCGGGAAAACAGTTCCCCAGCTCGGAGAACAGGCAATGCAATCGACCCCCCCGCTCAAGGTGATTACTGATAAGGTAACCGACGCTGCTAGAGACATTGGTATCAGTATTGATCAACTCCTAGGCACCGAGAAAGTCCCCGTGGCTGATGTAGCATGGCAATATGTCCCCGGGAAAACTCTGGTCAGACCTGAGCAGGTCCCGCATCTATCAAAACAAATGCGAAGATTGCATGAGTGGTACATGAAAGAAGTAAAGAACGGACGAGAGATGCTCATGGTGAAAATCAAGGAAGAGCATTACTTCTATGAAAATGAGCTATGGATTGAGTTTCCAGAAATTTTTCAGTTATACAATCAAGACTCACTCGACAAATCTATCGTCAGTTGCTATTGTCTGTAAGTGATTTCTTTCTGTAATTTAAGTCTCTAGCTCAGCTCGTTCATTGCCTGTAATTATCCTCACTATATTCTTTTGTATGCTATTATGCAGAATGAAGATTCTCGAATGCAAAAGAGATGGAATCTATAACATTGGGTTCATTGACCCATATATCATTAATGAAAAAATGATACAAGACCACCCCAAAGACTCAGAGGCTAACTTGCTAAGGTTTATGAAGGCACAAAATACCAGAACAGAAATACTATTTCCTTACAACTTCAAGTGAGTGTTAAATACTATTTCCTTACAACTTCAAGTGAGTGTTACTGTCTTGTACTACAAATTCTATTTTGCTTACTCGATGTTAAGTGTAGTTGATGAGTTATGCATGTCTGCTTATATAAACGTGTGCGCAAGTACCACTGGATCCTGCTAATCATTAAAGTTGACGCTGGAACTGTTGAAACCCTGGACTCACTAGGTAAAGACCCTCGAGAATACATCATCATGGTTTGGATGCTCGACAGGTAATTTCAATCATTATCGCACTATATCGGCCTCTTTCGTTCATTTCCTGATATCAAGTAATTAATAACTCCTTTATTCATTTTCTTTACCGGGCAGGGTTTGGAAACGGTTCATCAATGATGTTGTCGGTGAATGGAAACCGGAGCTGCGTTGGCAACGGCCCAAGGTAATTAAGTAGTACTAGCTAGGCCCGCGCATCTCTTTAATTCTAGTTTCAATACCATTATCATGCTTGATTATTATCTGATTGAATTCTATTCTCGCAAAGTGCATGAGGCAGAAACAGGGGACTAATTTATGTGCATACTACGTTTGCGAGAACATTCGCACGACGACCGAATGGCGCAGAGATGTAAGACAACTTCAGGTACGTAAAGACTATTCACAATTTTTTTATGATGATCTAATATATATACACACAACTAATATATTCATATTGATCTCCTTCTTTAAAGATGGAAGAGATGCGTGAGAAGCTCCTACCAGAAAACCGCATACGAGCAATTCAAGAGGAAATTGCGGGATTTTTGCTTACGGAGGTCATATCTAAAAGCGGAGAATACCATTGCCGCTAATGCCTGCATGTAATGATCTCAAAATTGTAGGAGAAATTGTATATACCAAATTGTATATATATATATATGTATGGTCGTACGAGAAATTATATTATATATATATGGTCGTACGAGAAATTATATTATATATGCATAACGTGTACAGTATGTAGTAGCATAAAATATGTTTGAAATAAAAAAGAATTGAATGAAAAACACAAAATGAAAAGGAAAAATAAACCATAAACCCTAAACCCTAAAACTCTAAACCCCAACACAAAATCCTTAGTCCCGGTTGGTGTCACCAACCGGGACTGACACCAACCGGGACTAAAGGTCCTCCAGCCCCCAGCGCGCGCTCGCGGCCACGTGGAGGGACTTTAGTCCCGGGTTGTGGCCAACCGGGACTAAAGGGTGGGGGCCTTTAGTCCCAATTTCGTTGTCCCGGTTGGTGACCCGGGACTAAACGCCGTTGCCAACCGGGACTAAAGCCCCGTTTTCCACTAGTGATACTGTACAATCAAATGAAGCAAATCATTCAATTCTTCACCATATTTTACGATGTCAAGTACCCAAGCTCATGTTTAATTAGCATGTAATAGTACAGACAATCAATATTAGGGCAAACCTCGCCTGATCGAACCATTCAAGCTGCAGGTCACTAATACCTTGGGCTCACGCAGCCCGCTCGGTGGTGCCTGAACCATGTCGTGCAGTACCTGGAGCGCCCTATCAGCCACTAATTAAAGGTTGTGCCTTGGTACTTCCAAACCTACCAATAAATACAAGACATAAATGGATGAAAATCGCTGACCCATGTGCTCACATGGCTGCAACATGACCAACCTAACACTGCACCGCTCACTCTTGCCATTTTTTCTCTTTCTTGGAGCCTCTAGGGATATTGTGATTCTCCTGGAAATTGGGCAATGTACGACATTAGCAATGAAAGATCATTGTTTAGGCAGCTACTAAGAGGGTGAAATTGGGCAAAGGGATGGAAACCAACAAGAGCTGAGGAGGGGGTACCTGGAGTGGCTGGAGCAGGAGGCGATGGTCGTCGCCCGCCGGTGCCAGGGCAAGATGGCGAAAACCAGCAGTGCGCGCACGAAGTACCATCTGTAATTTCAAGAAATGGCAACTAAACTTACCATCTTCTGCAACAGCTTCCACATCATGCTGGCCACTTAAATTATCCTTTCCATCTTGCTGAGCAACACTTGAAGGTGCTAGCCATCTCCGGAGCTCCTCTACAACAGGAATAACATTTTCATCTGAAGGATCCCTGAGCAAAACCTGAGCATAGCAAAAACCAATAACTGTGAGTACATACATCACCAACATTGCTGGACAACTAAGAATATATTTAGATGCACACAGTTCTATGAAACAAGCCATGGCTCCCAGAATATTGTGCAGCAAACTGATTTGAAACTTCCATATATAGTGCTTATTGCAGGTACAGGTTCAAAATTGACAGATCACGTCAAATTCAGCATGGTATGGAGGATATGCTTGTTCCATTTTGCTCCAGAACAGTATAAAAAACCCGGATCCCCTGCTAAATATTTCACAATTACAGATACCTAATCATTCTAGTCAGAGACTGAGTGAAATTGTGCATATACTCCCCACAAGATTCGTGAAGTAGTCCAGCTCATGAGAACGAATAATTGAAAAATCCTACCATGAAAAGTATTCGACAGTGAAAAAAACTAAGCAGTTAAGATCACCTCTTCAGAAGTAACGATCGCCTTTATATGCTGATCCCCTGCCGATGAGAGTTCCATCGAAACAGACAGAAGAGTCGTCAGAGATTACCACGAGCGAATGAATCATGAATATCACTATATTGTCAGATAAAAAATACTGGCAATGGAAACTCCTTTGATCCATGGAGACAGAACCCCGCCGCTACGCTAAAATCGTCAAAACGAACAATCATACGTACACTCCTGTATGATTGTCTGTCAGGTTCACGGTGGCGAATTAAAAATGACCTCGCCCCCTTGCAACCAGAGGCATGCCAGTCACCACCTTCGGAGATGATAGTATTCCTTCGATCCATATTAACTGTCGTAGCTTTTGTACAAAGTTCTTCGGTAACTGATGTGATGGTGATTTCACACATATGGAATGTCAGGCAGCAAAAAAATAACTAAATACGTGGACACACATACAGTTTAAGTGCATTCTTGCATGCGTCAGTCAGCCAATGGATGCATGTTGGAACGCAAAACAAAGCTCTGGACCAGGAGAACAAACGGCCCAGTACATCGTTCCAAAGTTCAGTAGCATATAACCTAAGTCAAGCCTAGAAAGCGGCCCAGAGCCTGGCAACCTGCTTAAATCTCGCCTGGATCTGGCCTAAATCAATGGATTCTGACCTAGATGGGTGCATTTTGAGAAGCGACAAGACAAGTTTTGCCATTTTTTACCTAAATCTAGGCCACTTTTAGGCAGACCTTAGGCATGTCTCGCTGGTATGCCTGAAATCTGGATGTTTTCTGGCTGAGTGCCACGATCTAGGAAGCAGCTAGCTGTGGATGGGCCGAACTCATTTTTTTGCGCCTCCAACGGACGGACGACTTCCCATCGGGTCAAAAATGAGGTTGTCTTCTTTTAGCCACAAATATATCTGTTTTTATGTAACTCACGGATCAAGTATTATCTAACAAAGTTTTACATGCACAGAAAGAACATCTTATATGCATCCCTAGAAGAACAGAAACGATTTTTCAAAAAAGTTCGTTTTTAAAAGTAGGAGCCACATTTCTTCAACCCATCTATGCAATCTTATAATAACTGCCTTCATTCATACATTGCGCTGCCACAAGTTTTCAGACAGCAGCCCAAGTGGATGAACTTTTGTTCAGTGCTGCTCGTATTAACAATGGGAGAATTTCACTTCCACATTTAAAGCAAAAACATATTTTATTTTCTAGATAGTATAATGTGCCATGTCTTCCGGTATATGAGTGGAAAACATTCATATCTCAAAAGACATCTTACAACCAAATTGTTGGGTCTGTTTTCCAAGATCTGGTCTTCAAAGGTGACGTTTGCTAGATTGACTGCAACATTCTCCACTGACAGACAGATAACTTTAGCATGTCAGTGGCAATGCCTAAAAAGTACAAATATAGTCTTGCAATACTACAGCTATTGCAAGTATAATAGTTGAGATACAAAATATGCATCAACCTCACATGCAACACAGGGAGCCGCCTTGCATTATACCAAGTGCACCTCTGATAGCCTTGCGTCGGATTAAAAGACAGTTCCATTTTTGTTTTTGGAACTCAGAAATGCATTGCCGCGTTTCAAACATACATCGCTTGGATGCAAAACAAGAACCTGAAAAGAGTAGCACTTGCCGCAACTGATCCACACACCGGAACAAACATCACATTCGGTAGCAACCGAAAACAACAAGCTCGGACATACAGCCTTTCCATTGGAAAACATACACCCAAACACCTACAAGCTCCAGCTATCAGTCTTCTCGCCCCTCCCTCCACGAGAACAGAAACGACCTTACCGCAGGTCCACCATCTCCTGCATAGATCTCTTTGCCGTCATCACCATCAAGTCAGGCCCCTCCCTCCCTGGACAGAGAACAAAATTAGTTCCCAAACAATTTCTAGAAAACAATTGAAAGGCAGCCATACAGCCAGAAGCTTCAAAGCTTGTGTGTCTCATGGAAATTCCCAAAGTTTAAATGCAGCAACGCTACTATCAGGGGCGATGGATATGAGACTGCCTTCTGATGGAGGAATCCCTGGGGAACCTCACCATCAAAAGGATCATTTTGTTACGTTTGCTTAGGAATATACAGACATGGATTGTTTGCTCCAAAATAAAGTTGAAGAACTCGGATGTCCTTCCATCAAACAAAAAATATGCAAAGAAATTTATACACGTGCTTAGGAAGCAGAAATGCATGTGACAAAAAACATGTAAAAAATGATTGTAAGTTATTGACTGTCTCATGGCAAGTCCCAAAGTTTAACTGCGACAACACTGCTATCTAGGGCAATGCAATATGAGACTGCCTTCGGATGGAGCAAGTCCAAGGGAAGCTCAACATACAAACACGAAGATTTATCATGTATTACCATCAAAGTTGCAAGGAGAACAAATGAACTTTTCTGTAATTCATGAACTTTTTCCAAAATGTTTTCAAGTAATTTTAAAATCAAAGCGCAACAGTAAACTTTTACATGTGTAATAAATTGCGCGGCTACAAATGTACTTAAATAATTCGCCCTGATCTTTGTTGGTAGCGCGTCGTAGGTCAGGTGGTTAGCCATACTCGTTCGCTGTTGTCTCGGGGCGAGTTCGAGCCTTGAGGAGAACCAATTTTGGGGTGTTTTTTCGCTTTTTTCGCGCTACCCATGAAACGAGCTATATCGATTGAATTTTTGCATCGCCTTCGGGCGCCAGTACGAGGAACCGGCGCTGAGAGCTATATCGATTGAATTTTTGCATCGCCTTCGGGCGCCAGTACGAGGAACCGGCGCTGAGAGCTATATCGATTGAATTTTTGCATCGCCTTCGGGCGCCAGTACGAGGAACCGGCGCTGAGAGCGCCGGTTAGGAGCTGCCGTAAACGTGATTGAAACATGATAATTAATGGGAGAGACAAGCGGAACCGCAAACAGCTAAGAGCAATGCTAGACCTACTAAAAGTTACTTAAGGATTTTCCACAACCCGGCGGACCAGAGAAGAAACAATGATGTACTCCAAGTCTTTCCTCTCACAATGTACTTTATATATACCACATGAGGATCAGATCAATATAACACTTAAATATTCAACCATCCTACAATTTCTACATTCTTCTCTTCTCAGAATAAAAACAATATAGATGTACGCACGAGCTTCGGGCCTCCGCCTGCTAGGAGTACATAGTAAAATTCTTCGTCCCGCTTGCCTCCCTTGCCGCACGGTCACCCAACTGTTGATACAGCGCAACTCTTGAGACTGCGACGAGGCCCACAAAGAGTAGAACATAATTTGCAATCAAGAACAGAAGCAGGTTGCGCACGAAAGCACCGACGACTGGATATTGCTGCCTGATACGCCTACGGACGACGCCGTGACGTCCTCTCAAGCCACCTTGCCGCCACAGGTACTTCCACAGTGTGCTTAACGATACGCGAGGGCTGACCAAATGCGAGACCACGCCTAACATCAGGAAAAGGGTATAGTTTATGATGTAATAGCTGATGTCGACTGCCCTCGTGCTCGTGACGGCTTCCAGAGCCGCGTAGAATGCCAGGACCATGCTGATCAGGGACAACCACAGGCAGTGCAGCGCTGCGGTGAAGGTTTTCCAGGACCCGGCGGAGCGTGACGCCTTGCCGTAGACGAGCAGGACCACGGCGAGCACGGAGGTTACCAGGGCGAAGCTGTCCAGGATAAGGAAGCATTTGAAGATGATCTTCTTCTCGAGGACCGCCATCCCTTTTATATCCCCTGCTTGCTCGTACGAGCCGGGTATGTTGTTGGCGGCGGTGAAGGCGACGCCAGCAACGAGGACGGCGATCACCGCGAGGCTGTCGGACGTCTTCTCTATCGCCTTTGTTATGTCGTGGTTGTTCCATTGCTGGACATGGTCCCGCCTTTGAGGATGGGACTGCGCGCCGAATGCAGCCAGTGTCGCCACCAGGCTTACCATGGAGAAGAAGCTGGTCGATTTCGCGGCGAGATCCAACGGCGTCTGCCCGTCGTTGTTCATGACATCGGCTCGCACTTTCCCCTTCGACATCAGGGCTTCCGCCACGGCCGGCGCGCGTGCGGCCACCGCCAGGTGGAGAGCCGTGTTGCCGCCCCTGTCCTGCGTGTTCAGGATGCCGCGCAGCGTCGGTTTCTTGATGGCCAGCGACACGACCTTGCAGTGACTTCCCCTGGCCGCGGCGTGCACGAAGGTCCCGCCGCGGTCGTCGCCCTCAGCTCGGCGGCGTCGGGGCAGGCTTTCATCAGCGCCTCGGCGACGCGGACGTGGCCCATCCCAGACGCGACGTGGAGAGCAGAGAGGCCACCAGAGTCCCGCACGTGCACTGCGGACGGCGGCACGGCGCTCAGGATGGCCCTTACGATGGAGAGGTCACCGTCGGACGAAGCGAAATGTAGCGGCGTACAGCCGGTGCTGTCGGCTTGGCTAGCCAGGGATGGGCCACATGGCTTCCACTCCAGTAGCAGCCTAACCATTTCTGAAAATGTTCATATTGATGGTATTTAGGACAGTAAAACTGAACCTAATGCGAGCTCTCTCACGCCCCCAATGATTTTGGCCGTCCGATCTTAAGTCTTAGTCGTTTCTGGCCGTTGGATGATTGCCCTGTCCCGAATTTTCTCGCTAAGTGGGCCAACTGTCCGAGAGGCAGCTACTCCGGTGGAAATTTCCGAGCACTGTGATTAATCGGGCCTAACTACTGCAAAAAGCCCATTAAGAAATATAGACGCTGCTCGGTGAAGCCGATACGTCTATTGGGAGAAAAGGGTTCGAGGCGATGCAGGTTCCTCTCGATAGGCACGCCGCCGCCGCCGCCGCTACAACCTCCTCCGTCGTTCTTCTATTCCCTTTGGGTCGCTGGTTCTCTAGGATCCTTCGTTTCTTCTCATCCCGCCCCTCTCGCCCTTTCTTCTCTCGCTCAGCCCAGTTACTGATGTGTGTGCGAGGCCACCGCCGCCGTCGTTCCCGCCCTGTCGACCGCCGCCTGGATCAAGTTCTCGCTACTATCGCCGTTCTGTCTAACACGGTTTCTTAGGGAGGAAGAAGATGGAGGATGCGAAGGCTACTAGAAAGCACGGTAGCCCATCCAGATCCGTCTTAGGCTCCCACCACTTCCGCTGTTCCGCACCTCGCCCTCCGGTTCCGACGCCGTCGCTCTTTCTCCGAGCCAAGCTCCTCATGTGTGACTGTGCTCCGATGGCCGAGCTTCAGGGGAACAGGTACATGCTAAGCGGCTGACGATTTTTTTCTCCCCAACCCCTCTTCCAAAACTCACTTTCAGTAGTGGTTCAATGTTTATCTGCAGTCAATATATATCAAAGATAATTTTCCTCTGATAATTATGCAGGTTCGTGAAGGAAAAGAAAAGAATAGGAATAAGCTGCAGTAAAATTTTGGTGAAGAACATTTTTCCATAGCTTGTGAACATGTTCGTTCTCATATTTTGATTTTTGATGATTTATAGTTCAGACATCCTTTTAGTATTTGATAGTATTATTTGTTCACCTGCTATCTGATGTTGCATGGTCTACAGTCAAATCACCACTTGAAGAAGAAGAGGTGGGTGCGCTCATGGAGGAGCTCGGCCTGCAGGACACGACAATACCGTGGCGAGTGTCGGTGTGTGTCGATAGGCATGGACACCATCCACACCCACGAGAATGGTTCGCTTCAGCAGCTGCAAGCACATCCGGTGGGTGCGACCTCCATGCTCGGGGCAACAACGATGACCAGCATGGTACATCGTCAATCCGCTTCTACTCACCATACCTCTGCACCCTTGCTCCAATTCCCTGGTTTGATAGTACGTTAATACAACCATCCAGGTAAAGCAAATAGAATAAGTGGCATTGCTCTCCATAGGGAAGCGTAAGTTTGGAGATGATAGAGATCTGCATTTGCAGAAGCGTTTGATGTGAATTAGGTTTGAATGGCAGGTACCATATGGTAGGAAATATGTTATGTATGGTGGTCTTCCCGAGATGCAAGAGCTTATTCTTATGTAAGTAAAAGCTGGTCACAACATTCTAATTTGTGATGACCTGCAGAAATACGCAAGAAAGAGAGAATGTACTCAATATTAACCAATGTTTTAAATAGCCGGCTATAGCTCCGCTATAGTCCCGCTATAGCCTTTAAGAGCTCTTCCGCTAAAGCTATGCACTTTTAGTGCTAAATTGAAAATGAGGCTAATAGCCCGCTATTTCCCGCTATAGCGTTAAATTTGGAGTCATTTAGCCCACTAAACCGCTATAAAAAACCATACTTCTGCATTATCTTTTGTTCATGTTTATGATATATATGATGCATTGATGTGTAGCTTGGTTATTGAATTAGGATGCCTCTTGGTACTCGCGTTTTGATGAGCAAACATGTGTATATATAAAATATATGCAATATATCATATATGATGCCGAGAACGGACGTTTGGCTCTCGGCCTCCATGGAGGCCTTTTTTTGAAAATAAATCAAAATTCAAACTTCTCAGTTTCAAAAAAATCTGAAAAAAATTATGCAAGTAAACAAGGATGTTATGTGCATGTGTGTAAAATTTCAGGATGAAAAACAATGAAATGTGACCTGTACAAAAAAGACAAATTCATGGCCTGAAAGGATGAATAGTAACATGTGTTAAAAAGCTTCAGATTTGTCTTTTTTGCACAACCCTCATTTCAACGTATTTTGCTCTGAAAATTTACACACATATGTGTTATGCCTTCATGTACATCTGTGTTTTTTTTCAGAATTTTTTGAAATGTAGAAATTATGAAATTTGACGAAATTCGAATTTTTGAAAACCGAGCTCCATGGAGCTCGGCCTCCAAAGACAATATTCGATATGATGCCTGATTATATACTTATTGTTTCAATTTTTCATGATTTAAGAGAAACGCTAAATGAGGCTTAGCTCCGCTATAGCCTTTCATAGCTTCTGGTCGAGCCGCCGCTAAATGGCATAGCCCGCTATTTAAAACATTGATATTAACTGCACTGATGCCTATTCAATCAAAACAATTCCATCATTGTTATCTCTAAATGTTTCCATTATATGACATTTTGTGTCTACACTGCAAAAAATGAAGTGCTCAACATGAATGAGCACATTAAAGAAGTCCAATTGAGGTGCTTATTTCATTTTATGTTTTTTGGGGTAAACATGAATTCCATCTTATGATTTGCACTAATAAAAAATGCACCAGCTCAGATTTTATCCATCTACAGAACTAATAAAGTAAAGATAGCCTATTGTTGGACAGAAATGTTAACATATATATGGATTCTTATAGCATGAAAAAGAGCAGGTGCGTCTACCAAAGCCATGTTGTTGCAGTTTTTTTTCTTCAGATCTTGGAACAGTAAGGTCACTGTATACAACTGTCTTTGTTTTTGTATATCAATTGGAAGAAAAATCTAAAGTTACATCTCCTGCTAAGACCGATATGGTGTTCTAGCCCACTTTATAGGTCTTGGTCAGTTTTTGCATGTTTTGTTGATTGTTTTATCTTCGAGATGCTTATTATGTTCAGTGGTTTCATACTTCACATCTCCTGCTAAGACTGATATGGTGTTCTTGCCCAGTTTATAGGTCTTCGTTAGTTTTTGCATGTTTTGTTGATTTTTTTATATTCGAGATGCTTATTATGTTCAGTGGTTTCATACTTCCTCTAAGATTGCAAAGGAGCTTATACAATGACCACATGCAGAATACAGATATAGCTCTCAAGGTATTTTCTCTTTGTCATGCTGCCAATTATTTTGTGTGATAAAGTAACCATTTTGAAAATCAGAAGTGCAGCGTTGTCATAAAAGGATAACTATGAACCGGCACACCGTGCAGCCCGTGGCGCCACTTATCATCGTTTAATTAGGAAACTAACAATTCATGTGTTGCTACTTGCTACCCACAAGATTATATCTACTTTTGAAAAATGTGATGTTGCACTCCTGTAATCTAGCATTTTTCTTTGGACTTGCATGATGTAGTAGTACCCTTTATTCTCTTAGCTCGAATATATTCAACCGTTTATTCACAAGAGGTTTTTCAACATTGTTTATTTTCCGTACATGTTTATTTTCTTTTATATAGTGATTCAAGTTTTCAACACAGTTTAGTTGCATGACATCTGTACGTCAGGCTTGAGATCGAAACTAAGTTGAGTTTGTCCCTCCAATTTGCCTCCTGGTTACCATGCGAGATTATGCTATTTATTCATTATGACCTGAAATGCTGTTGAATTCCAATCTATTTTAGATTTTAGATTTTCCTAAATGCCTGATGACTTATTCTTTTAGGATGAATAAATTAAACCTACATATTTCATGCCTATATATGTATGTGTGTGGAAATTACTATCTTTCTATCGAAAAATTAGACGGGCGCAGCAACGCGCGCCATCAATGATCTAGTTAAGGACAGTATAACCGCACCTAATCCTAGCTCTCTCACGCACCCATTGGTTTTGGCCGTTGGATCCCGCGTCACGGTCGTTGTTGGTCGTCCGATGCATCATCCCCGCCTGCGCGGGCTGCTCCTGGGCCGGCTGTCCTTGGCCTGCTATTCCAGGGGCAGAATCGGATGCCTCTCATTCACTGCTACTGGTTAACGTTCGATCCCGAACGAGCGGTGATGATTGTGCTCCGTGTCCACCTCCTACCACCTAATCCCGTTCGCGCACCCCGACCCGCTCCGCTACCCCCGACCACTCCCAGTCGCCCTAGGTCAGAGAGAGAGGTGATTGATGGCAGCGGCGGCGTCCACTGGCGATCCACGCATCTGGTTCCCCTCGATCCTTCTCCTCTCGCGAACTATGTGCGCCGTCGCCATGTAGGGCGAATGGAGGAGCGCGTGAAGACCAGCAGGAGAAGTGTGGCGTTCCTCATGACGAGCAGCGGCACCAAAGACGTCACGTCAGCTCGCCCGGCGGCCGGCTGGTTCCCAGGCGCAACTGTTGTCAAAGATGGACGCCGCCCTTCCGCCCTTAAACCACGCCGACACGCCGCCAAGGAGGAGTACTCATCTATCCCTCTACAGGTCTCCATCTTTATTTCAACCTCCATCTTGTGCTGATCTATCCATGTCATAGGCATCCTCCCGCCATTCATGATTGCCTGTAACTGCTATCCGGAACAATCAGGAGTAGATGAAACCTTGGACGACAAGGTCATTAGTTCCTGCTTATTGTTAAGGTTCTAGAGGAAACACAAGGTAAAAGATTAGCACTGCTTGAAGAATTATAATTAGATCTCTCTTTGTTTTCTAATTTTATCTAGGGTATTATTGTTAGTGAGTGCCAAATTTTGATACTCGTACTTGTCCTCTTGTTGTTTCAGAATTTCTGTGGGATTTTGTGCTAAAAATAATAATAATTTCTGTGGGATTTACATTGGACACGGGACTGTTTCACATCTCAAAATTCATCTCCTAACTTCCAGGTACACCTTCCCTTCTTCCGCTTTCAATTTAGCTCTTCAGTTAATACAAGTTGAGGTTATTTGTATCTGGGTAGTGCAGCACTGAACCACAAGGAAAAACAGTAGCCGTGCATACAATGCGAGGTCAGCAACGAAAATAAAGGCGGTTGTGGAGAAGATCGCGATTGAGTCGTGCAACAAGTCCTTGACCATGAACCATTCTATCTGAATGGAGCCGACTAGGAAGCTCTTCTTTTGAGGTACACCTTTTTAACTTTATGGATCCAAGGAATTTCAGAGTGATATTCCTCTAAAAGAGTTCTTAGATAACTTAACATTTCAGTTCTTGGAGTGTTGAATTTTGTGGAAAAACTGGTGAGCTCTGGTCAATGTCAGGAGACTAATGAGCTAGAAGACTATCAACTCAATATGTATATGTATTACTTCTACAACGAAAAATTACCTTGCTATCAACTACGAAAAAGGGGTTCAATCGATTATCTCAGGTAAATACTTGCCTTCAGGTTATGACGTGGTATAACTCTGGTAGGGATAAGCTAGCTTATTTTCCTGTACACTGCTACTTTTCACAAGAAAAATGTAGATTCCATAATATCAGTGTATAGTTAGCCATAATATATATCAATCTCAAGCTTTATAACTTATGGAAATTTAAAGATGCTACTGGATTCAAAACTAAGAACGGGAGGCACCACTGATAAGCCTGGCCGTTGTGGAGTTCAACTTCGCTATGAATTAATCCATAGAGCTAGGCGATGATAAAAATTGATGTCGAATGCTCAAGGCAACTGTATTATTACCCTGCATTTTTGTTTGGTCATGTGGGTTCCAAGAGGACCAACTTCGACTATAACGTTGTGCACAATTCACTTATAACATATATGACCAAGTAATAGCATAAAGTTGCTGGACTGCAGACATACCCCTTCTGCGACATATGATGCATAGTGGATTATGTTTATACATTTTAGAAAAATCCTTCTACACTAATCTACTAAAGTAAAACATGTAAATGCTGACACAAAGTTATTTTTATGAGAGCAGTACAACAAAAAGCATTTTTATGTGGTTTAGAAACTTCAGTGAGATGTTTCCCTTTGTGGTGTTTCAAGTTATAAAGTAAAATCAATATCTTTTGTTGCCTCACCATTTTATTGTTCAACATTCAGTCTATAAACTTAATTATATCTCTTATTTTGTGAAGTAACATTATCAATAACTACCCTGCTAATCTTACAAGGTCACACAAATGCAACATTTGGTTGGACAAATTATGCAAAGTACAGGATAATAAACAAGACTCATGCTGATCTAATCGAGATCACGCAGTGAAAGTTTTCTCCTAAAATAGTGAGGGTTAATCTAACATTTCTAAAGACGGGTAATAATGACCTTTTCTAGATGGAGTGTAGTAATGTCATGGTCCCTTTGATATACATATTTGTTCTTTGCTGTGAACTTACAAGAACTCGAAAAATCAACCTATTTGTTCAAATTTCAATAGCATGGAACTGTTTTTTCTTTCTTTGTCTATACTTCTCGTGATGTTTTGATGACAAACACTTATTGCTAATGTGCATTTCATGATTACATGTTTTTTTTGGCTGATAGTATTATTAAACCTTTAAAACAAGATTTTTTTTACTCAATATAATGGTTTGCAATGGTCTGTTGCTCAATATAATTGTCTGGTATAGAATAAATAAAACCACTTTACTTTCACCAATTTATCATCCCTTTTTAATATATTTATTACTACTAATTATGAAATAGAACAAATTAGTGCATCAGCGAGGACCAAGGGTTACCAAATGATGAGTTGATAAACTGCCAATAAGATGTGAAATCAAGAACCAAGTGTGGCGTATGATGGGCAAGAACAATGAGCTAGGCTAAAAATAAATAGGGAAAACGAAGATCAAACAAGTTGATGGGTGTTTATGGTTTGAGTTCTTAGGGAGATTGTTTAAGGCTGATTGTACATCAACTTTAGAGTTGTCCTTTTACCTTACAACCTGATGTTGTAGCTAAAACTCCTAGCTGGTTAGAATAAGATTTTAGTGTCTAATCTTACAACTGCAGTACACACATTACGCTGCTAAAACAAGTACCAGTGCTCTGTTTTGCTAACCTGAATATTGAGTTTGTTGTCCTTAAATCCAAGCAACTTATTTTGTACCCCCTCAGTTCCATAATATAAGACGTTATTACATCCAATATGCTTACATATTGGATGTAATAACGTCTTATATTATAGGATAGAGGGAGTATTTAGCATCCATATTTTATTTCATCATATATTACGAATTTTCTACCATTATACTGAAGAAATGCATGGGCGCTGCAACGCGCGCCAACGATGATCTAGTATATACGATAATACTACACGCACGGACGAAAACCACGGACCTTCACGGACTGAACTGCATGTCCTATTCTAATTGGCCCCCCCCTGATTTCAAGTGGTGGGCCCGCCTCACTTAACCAAATCCCAGTCAATCATATTTTAACCACCCCGTAATCCCTCTGTAAACGTCCGTGTGTCTAGCATTGCTCGTATATATATCAGCCGAGGATTGAGTTGACAAACCGGCATGCAGTTTTATAGTCGACAGATCGAGGCTAGCAAGCCGACCTGAGCCCTGGAAGACGGCGGCGTGAAGAGCGTTCTGCGAGCTCGGGCCGGCAGCTGACGCGTCGCCGCATCTCGTTATTGCTCTGACGGCTCGCACCGACCTGCTGATCACCGCCAAGTACAGCGGCGACACGCCCGCGTCGTTAACCTCAGAGGCCACGTCGGGCGCCGCGTAGACCATGGCCTCAACTGCCGCGCCATGGCCGAGCCTCGCCGCCAGATGAAGGGCCGTGTCCCCAGCCTCGTCCTTGCACCACAAGGTGCCCTCATCTCCGCAGTCCTGCGCGAGCTGGACGAGGAGGGATACGACCTTGTCATGCCCCGCCCTCGCCGCGCGGTGCAGAGGCGTGTCAAGAGCCGAGTTCCGGGAAGACAGAAGGCTCTTGTCCCCGAAGCTAGCGAGCTCTTGGATTAGCTCGTCGTGGCCGTGCTCTGCGGCTAAATGAAGAACGTTGTTCCTCTCCGCGCTGACTTGGTGTATGCCTGAAACAATTCATATATATATATATATATAGAAAGTCTATTAGTAACCCAGGGTGAAGAATAAACAATTCCTCACCCCGGTCGAATGGCCGAGCCAGCTTTTCCCTTTGGCCCGAACGCACCCGCACGGCTCAGTCAATCCTCCAGTGCTCACCGTTGTATATACCAATGTAAAATTTTGACCCAAGTAGTGTAATTTTACATCGACACACAAGTAGCAAACGGTTATGTACTTATGTGGTCGTGAGCTAGCCCACTCCCACGAGGCCACGAACGGTCCGCCACCACATCGATTACCCAAACCTATCTTCGCCGCCATCGCCCACCCTCGCCTCTCCCTCTCCTCGCCGCCGTCATCGTCTCCCTCTCCTTGCCGCCCTGCCTTCCTGACCTCCTCTCATCTCGGAGCCGAGATCTCGTCTGCACCTCTTCCTTTCACCCAACTAGGGTTTTGGTCTCCAATTAGGGCTGAATTGGGCGTTGGTACGACGATGTGCTCGGCGGAAGAAGCTATCTGCTGAAGGCCGAAGCAAAGCGTCCGGTGGCGACAGAACAAGCATCTATGGTTTGCATGGGTGCCGCCAACTTGTTGTCCTCTCTCTCTCTTTATTTCTGTGTCATCCCATTCTTTTTACTTCTACCATATGCATTGGAAATACAAGGGACTGATTTATTGGTAATTTAGGATTGTACTCCCTCCGTCCGGTGAAAAGTGTACATATAGAAATTTTAGGACAAATTATGAAGTGAAGTAAACAATGCATTGGAAAGGTGCAAGCCACCATCTCCCTCCTCTTTAATTACTCAACCCCCAATGAGCTAAGTGCATGTAGAAATTAAGGAGACCATGTGTAGAATGTTATTGGTCTTGATTACCGTGTGATGAGAGAGAGGTAATTTTTCCTACTTTAAAGTGCATTGGGAAGATAGATGTACACTCTTTTGTGGACAAATTTTAAAGCCAAACGTACACTCTTCACCGGACGGAGGGAGTAGATGGTATCTCCGTTAATTTTGGTCCGCTTTTCCTTTGTACAGAAGTACACTCAGGTTGTGCAAGACAAGTGGGAAAAGCTGCAATTAAGAAAAGAAGATATCAGTTGATACAGCACGTAGTTGGACTGAGCCAAATTGAGCAAACAACATTCTGGTTTGTGTTCTTCTTTGAGATATCGTCTCTGCTTTTGGGTGTCAAATGCTTTTCGATAAGATCTACATGTGGAAATAATTGGCTAACCCCAATGCTCAGGAGAAGATTGATGCCTTTTTTTGGGGGGGTTAGTTTTCTTGATTTTTTCCAGAATGTTGATTATGACTTTGGTCTCCCAGTGTTGACTTCTTAAAAGGCTTGGCTGGAAAACGAGAGCTTCACATCTAACAGTTTCTCTCCCTCTGTTTATTTGAAATTGTGAATGGTAAAGCAACATATATGTAATATGTTGATGAAATTATCTGTCGCTCTCAGCTTGTAGGCGTCTTTATTTATAGTGTCAAATAATGCATGCCACCAATCCTGCTCACCATGTCATTTTCCTTGTTCTGTTGAACATGGAGATGTTTCATGGTTGAATACTCAGTTCTGTATGCCGGCGCATCATGATTTCTAGGCATTAGTTTCAATTAGATGTTCTAGGCAGGCATATTTTATATTTGGCTGTTCAGGAAGAGACCCTATATTATTATTATGCCATTTTCTAACTAAAACAGGAGCTCCCCTCCTTGATGAAACCACTTTTCTTGTATGCAGACAAGGTAAAGCTCCTTGTTCAACCATTTAATTGTTCTTTAGTGATCCTATGTAAATCTAGGCTTTCTCTAAAGTGCCTCATTTACATTCTTGCTTGTTATGCTTATTTTGTTATAAGATCCATCAAATCCCACGATGATACTCTGTGACTGGAAACTTAAAGGTATCTTTGGATATGAAAGCACAATTTCTCTGGGTGTTTCAGAGTTACTGTCAGACTACCTTTTCAAGCAACCTAAAAAAGCTAGTAGTAGCTAAAAAGGGAGGAAGCTACTTCTAACCATAAAATGCATTTATCGTTTCTGAATTCACATCAAAGTTAATGGTCTTTCGCTTTCTCTTACTGTTGCTTCAATTTCCTACTCCAGATGTGACCATTCCATACAACCTGCAGAACTACCATTCCTTTTTGTTGCTACTGTGAAGAGATTAGCCTACATCCCTTTTTCGTAAGTAAATCAGTCTTTTGGATGTCAAAGATGCAATTATTGACTTCAGCAAATTTCTGACATTTCATCATTTCCTACCGGCAAGATGTTAGACCAACTAGAGTCCAGCCACGTTTCGTCTGCATGCAAAGTTAGAAACTCAATTAGATGAGCAAACTAATACCTTGTAGTAAATGATATAGAACAAGTAGTTAGCATAACCCTATATCACTCTAACAACTAAAAATAAACTTGTACTGGTTTCACAAATATCTTTAGAATATTACAGTGCAACAGTGGAAAATAACTAGGCGCTGGGCAATAGGCAGTGCAAGACAGACAAACATGAGGATGTTCTTGGGAGGAAGTCAGTAACTAACCAATTATACTCTGTACATTGTAATGGTGTAGGTGATGTCTAATCATATATTTTAGTTTGTCATCAAAATGCTAATGACTTGCTCCTGTTCATTTTTCAGTTCCTCCTATTCACGAAGTTTTATCTTTTCTTTTTGCAACCAAAAACTACTTTGTGTTGTATTACTTGTTACATGAAGGGCTACTATGTATGCAGAATGGAGATATGATGTTTCATGTGGACACGCATAACCATGTTTGCATCATCATTATCCTTGTTTCATGTCAGCAATATTCTGCCTACTGCTGACCATTTACAACAGATTATGATATATGTACTGCAGAATTCTCCGAAACATCAATGTGACCTTGCTGTCCTAATGAACCTACAAGTTGCTAAACATGCCATAGAAGGGAACCATGACCACCAGGCCAATGATGGCACAAAAAATTATATTGCTTCTATCCTCATCGAGCGTGCCTTCTGTTAGAACTTGTTTGCCACAATCAAAATTACCACATCAAAATTCTGCATAAATAAAGTAAAGCCATTACTAGGAGTTGTGAATTTTGATTCGCTGAGTGCATCATGCTTGCCCGGTAAATCATCCAAAGAATCTTCTGCAGGATTGGTGCACATGCCTTATTCACTTGTCTACGGAAACTGAGAAACAATGTGATTTTGGTCAGCAACTTTGTATCTGTTATCTAAACACCAAAAGCCGATCCAATTTCAAAGTTCAGCAGCATAATATACCTGTGAGCAGTATGCCTGTGTAGAAGTGGGTCGTGGATACACCGCAGTTTATGTCCCAATGCGGCTTCTTGCCCTTCCATTCTACAACTAAATGTTTCCGTTTGACCTGATAAAATCATGTTGGCCACCTTAGAACTGGGTAGTGTTTTAAAGAGAAGTGATTTTTTTTTGGGATGAAAATAAGTGCTTTAAATAAATCTAGAGACCACTTATGCCCAGGTAGAATTCCACGTTCTCTGTGGGTTGAGCACCACTGAGTCCTGGTGCTGGAGCATCATCTCATGTACAAACAAGACGACTAGACAGGATGAACAAGAGAAAGTAGCTGTAGCAAACAACAGTGAAAGTTATGGAGGCAGAGACTGATTGGTACAGCCCATTTTAATATGTTAAATCTGTGAACTTTCATTCTCCTAATTTATTAAAATGAGTTCATATCAGGAAGCAGCCTTATCTCAGTAGGAAAAAAAACCAAGAACGCACCCACTAATTGCCGTAAATTTAAGTCACAGTTATTTGTTTCTTACGGTGGTGCTTTTGGTGTAGCTGGGTTGGTCTCCTGCCTCCACGGGGACATGCATGTAAGTAGTAATCTTACGATGCGAAAGTTATTCTCTTACGATGGATATAAGCCGTGTGGGACTCCTCTAATCTGTCTCGTAATCTTACCTCAGTGCGCTTTGTAAATAACTCACGAGTCTTTATTTCTTACAGCTGCTCACGGTTCGGCTGGTTATTCTTCACCCTGGATGACGAATAGTCAATCCCTATATATATATATATATATATATATATATATATATATATATATATATGACTCCTCTTTCATACTCCCAGGAGTATGTACTCCCATGGTTAGTGGATAAGGATGAGATGGATAAACCAAATACGGAGTAACAAATACTAATTATCCCACCGTGCTAATTATTTGGAAAGAGTTAGTTTCTTGCATGCGTACTTAATCCCTATAAGTTTGGAATGTGCATGTGATCCAAAAATTTTAAACTTGCCGAAGTATACCTAGGACATTCATTTCCTTTTTTCTTTTCAATGGAGCATATGCTACCGACGAAGCAGTATGTTGACGTTAGCTTTGTTATATGACTGAAGTAGTATATACGTACGGCTATATACTACTTTTTCAACTGGTATGCACTTCCTTTTTTTTTTTTGCGAGGTAACTGGTATACACTTCATTGGATGATTAGCAGTACATACTTTCTCTGAACGAGATACGCATTATGCACTCCTTAGTAAAAGTGGTATATTATTATTTTTCATGGAAAAAAGCAGTATATACTTCATCAAGCGAAGTACTATATACAGTACTATTTTTACTACACCCTTCCAAGGAAAAAATCAATATGTACTTCACTGCATCAATTAGCGGTGCATACTTCAGCATGCCCTCTTTTTTACTGGTTATTCATTACGGGGTATGCCCTCATGGTTCTATATACCTGTTATCATTCCAAAAAAATCATGCAGTATTTTTTTACTGCGTATCATTCAAAGTATATACCCCTTGTCCCAAATAACACAAAGAAGTATATACTTCTTCAGAGAGCGTTGATTTTCTTGAAGTGGTATATACTTGTTTTCTAAAGTGGTATAAACCTTTTTGCAAATCAAAAGCTGTGTCTACTGCCTTTTTTTCACATCAGATCAGAATTGGGACACTCCAACTTTCTACATTCGGAAGGTACATACTATTTTTGTTGACTATATACTTCATTTTCAGATGAAGTAAGTATATATACCGGACAGACCCAAAGAAGCATATACTGCCCAATATATGAAGAAGCATATTGGATTAGCTATGATACATTGAATTTCATGTTCCTCGTCCTAAAAGCAAGTTACCACCGGCCTTCATGCTACTAGATCGGAAGAGTGGCCAAACCGAAGTGGAGCAGGCCCCCGGCGTTTGAGTTGTGACCACATCCCCGGCGTGGCTTCAAGTCGGCTTCATCTTGCACCAGTGACCAGTGGCCGTTTGCCCAGCATGCCAAGCAGGTCTGAAAACGTGGTGCGGTGCGGCCGCATCTAGTCCATTGTCATCATCGAGCTGCCATCGGCTGCATCAATCCATCTTCGTCCAAATCTCCTCTGCACCGTCAACCCAAAGCCTGCTGCATGCATCGATCAATCTCGTCCCCGCCGCCGAGTCGCGGGGTTACCGGACATCCCTACTACGACCTGTAACAAGCGATCCAAGTTGTATAGAATACAATTAATGCAAGAAGATACGGTCGGCAACCACAAGCCTACCAAGTGCAAGGACGTGGAAGAAGCATCCAGCTAATGCATCAGCTTGTGCTACCCGATTCCTCGTGAATTCACAGGAAGAAATTGCATGCACACCGGTCATCAGCACGCCGTTGCGTGGGGACGTCGTCGGGCCGCCGGTGGCCACGCGCTGTGTGACTTAGACAGGACGCTGGACGGCAAACCCAATCCTAGTCGTCAAGCCACCGTCGGCGGCGCACTGTGATCGCCGTTGTCCATCTTCATCGTCATTGCAAGGATCTACTATACAGCGACGGAGATTGATAAAAATGGCTGCATAAAAACACAAGAATAAGGAATTAAATGGAAGTACCAAGTACTGATGTTTACCTGCATGTGGATGACGAGACGGAGAATGTTTGCCGGTGTTCTCTACGTTCCCACCAGCCGCGTATCTCGTCGTCGTCAGATGATGATGATGTCGCCGCCGCTGCCATGCTACCTAGGCGGGGACGTCATGGCTGTATACAATGAGGTATTGCCGTGAGAATTAGTGAGCACCAGAAACCCTATAATAACGGATCGTCAACAAACTTCTGAACCGACGTTTCGGGATTGTTATTTTTCTTCAACTGAAAACAAAACGGCCAGCGACAGTGCGCCATAGAAAAGGAAGTAGTGACACGTGGCATAGGAGTATGTACTCCTAGGTGTACCAACCCATTTTCCTATATATATGTGTGTGTGTGTGTGTTTCCCCCCAGAATAAAAACATGTGTTCCCATTTAATTTGAATGAAATTTTAAAAGAAATTCAGAAATCTCAGTTAATTCACTATGCACCAAAATACTTGCTCCGTTCAAAAGGCTTGTCTTAGATTTGTGTAGATACAGATATATCTAGACACGTTTAATTTAGTGTTAGATACATCCGTATCTAGATAAATCTAAAACAAACTTTTTGGACGGAGGTAATATATATTCATATTAACATATCAGCCAGTAGTGGCGGAGACAAAAGTAGGTCATGACCCGCCCAATCCAACAACAAAACAATGAAATTGGGTCTTCGAATTGTTTGTAGCAGCCAAAAATATATTGGTGACACTCTTTTTTTTTTGCAAACTATCGGTGACTCATGATGAATTTGAGCTAAACATAGGCAGAACTTGACATTTTATAAATTTTCTCAAACTTTGATAGGATTTCAGCCAAATTCTAGCAGAAGTTTCAATACTTTAGTTGAATTGTATGAAAAAGTGAACTTTCATAAATTTTGGTACACGGATAAGGCCATAAGGGAGTGGCTAGGTGTAAGTCGACTGAAAACTTAAACTGGCCAGTCGATTCTTTCCAGCAGTCGGATGCAAAACGAACAACCGGATCCTTTCTTCAACATCCCCACAGCTTCCTACCCAACCGCCCCCCACGGACCACCGGCCGGACCGCCAGCCTCGCCGCCCCACTCTCCCCTCAACCGCCGCTCACCGCCGTGCTTCTGCCGCCCCAGGTCATCCCTCTAGCCCCGGCGATGGGCAGTTTTTTTTGGGGAATCTGTACCACCCCCACATCCCTAAGATAGACGATGGGGTCGCCTGCCACCCTAAGATAGACCCAGAGGCTTCTCCGGCGAGCTCCTTCCTTTCCTCCGGCGAGCTCCTTCCTTCTCTCTGGCTGTTAGTTCCTTCGCTCGAAATTCGACTAACCCAAATTATAAATTCAGGCGACTTACATCTAGCTATCTATTATGCACTGATAAGTATGTGTACGTACAGATGACGGGAAATCCAGCAGTTTGGTAAACATTACCACTGGGGTGTTGCCGAAGCAGCGCCATGGCTTTATCCTTCTTCCCCCCGCACACGGCGAGGTACAGCTCGGAGCTCATCGTACCACCATCGCCAGGCTGCGTCGCAGCGCCAGCCGCGGAGCCAGGATTCGAACTGAGCTGGATGGTGTGCTGCCGGAGGTCCATGGCCTATTCCGATCGGATCGATCACAGGCGTCGCCTGAAGTAGTGAAGGTATGGGGCCCGTGCGTCGCGGATATATAGCCACTAGCGGATGACTCTAAAAATCTGGCAACCTGTTCAGAGACCGCCATGGATGCATGGCAAGTCGTCCAAGTTACCTGCGTTCGATTTTTTCCACAGTCAGCTGAACCTGTACGTAGGTTCCAGCCTTCCAGGAAGCGCGCGTCTGTGGCAGCTAGCGGCTCTGGTGTGCACACGACCTGGCAGGTCTTCCTGTGCGTCCGAGGTCAGGAATCAAACTTGAATCTCAGCCAGGAGAATATTGGCCGTGTTGTTTTCTCACTATAAGTTCATACCACACACACACGGTTCTACTATTCGTTTGGACCATACATTTGGGCAACTACAGTAAATGTAGGGCTAGTTCGGACGGAACACGTAGAAATTTTTTTGACTATTAAACGAACGACTGTTATGTCGGAGTCGTCGGGTATGTCGTCATGTCCTACGTGCAAAAATAAAAAGGTATGTCGTCATGTCGACGAAATTTGAGTACCTAGGTAAAGACTAAGAGCAACTCTAGATCACCTATCCTAAAAATCCAAACGTATCTACCCGCAAAAACAAAAAAATCCAAACGTATCTTCTATCCCACTTTTTTTTACATTTTTTAAGGGATTAAAATTTTCTTCATTTAGCAGAAAACTTACTACTGTACCTCTGTTTCAAAATAATTGAAGTTATGTGTTTGTTCAAAGTCTAACTTGTTTAAGTTTGATCAAGTTCATAGAAAAATATACTAACATCTAGAGCACCAAATTAGTCTCATGGGAATTTTATGAAATATATTTTCGTACTAGGTGTATTTGGTACGGTGTTGTAAATCTTCAAACATAGCCAAGTTTGATTCAGGACAAACCTAGAACTTAATTAATTTGGAACCGAGGGAGTAATTCCCTAAAGTTTATATTTGGTTCACGCAATTCATTGAGCACCTAGGCTGCGTGGGCGAGGACGGTCATGTTGGTGAAACTACACAACAACATTGCTTGGAGAACAATTGCAACTTACAACCATATCTCAAGATTGCCTGACAAAGACGTCGTCGCTGCCTCCTGGCCTTATCGAGCATTTCCTCCTTGGCCTCCGTGGATTTCCGCTCTTCACCGCTAGTGTCGCCAAGATCAAATTGAAAAACGAACATGGTGTGCGCAGGCCAGGAAACACAATGAGCAACGTCCTCTAAGCCAACCACATAGTCAATGCTATGGCCCTACCGTCGCCGACCCGGAGCGAATTGAGCAACGTTGATGGTGATGACCACGGAGTACCTGCAAGGATAATGAGGATTGGAGATGACCTGATTGACCCGAGGATGGGTGAGTTGTTGGATGTGCGGCAGCCGATTAGAAGGTCGATGTCCATGGACTCCTACAACGACAAGCACTTGTACCTCGCCCTGCAGAAGGTCCTGTGGCAGCACCACTCTGCCACTCTCGGAGAGCGCCGCAAAGGGGCGTGCAACACCCTCTCCATCGCAAAGGGGAGAGCATCACCCTCACCGCCCCAGGGCAGCTCGGATTGGTCGGCGGTGTCTGACGAGAGGCGGGACACACAAGGACGACCCTGCCAGACTGGAACTGTAATTGGCACGACCATAATGCAGATTTCAGCATGATTCCTACACCGGCGAGGACGTCCGGAAGTGCGGGGGCGGTAGGGGGAGGTTTTCATTTTCTTGATCATCGTGGTAACTGCTGGCCGGTGGCACGGGTTCCAGTGGTGGCGTGCTCGCAGGAGTGGAGCATCTCGTTTCTTTTATCCTGAGAGTTGGCCTCTTGGAGTAGAAATAGAGAAATGAGGCAAAGTTTTAAAGGATAGAAGTTATAATTTTAAGGAGTTATAGGTTTAGGGTATATACTAGCTAGGGGTTAATTCCCTAAATGATTTATTCAAACCTACTACCTAGTATACCTCTGTTTCAAAAATAATTGAAGTTTTGTGTTTGTTCAAAGTCTAACTTGTTTAAGTTTGATCAAGTCTATAGAAAAATATACTAACATCTACAGCATCAAATTAGTCTCATGGGAATTTTATGAAATAAATTTTTGTACTAGGTGTATTTGGTACGGTGTTGTAAATCTTCAAACTTAGGCAAGTTTGACTCAGGACAAGCCTATAACTTAATTAATTTGGAAGGGAGGGAGTAATTACCTAAAGTTTATATTTGGTTCACGCAATTCATTGAGCACCTAGGTAACCTAGGTTGTGCCGGGGAGGATGGCCATGTCGGTGAAACTACACAACAACATTTCTCGGAGAATAATTGCAACTTACAACCATATCTCAAGATTGCCTGACAAAGACGTCGTCGCTGCCTCCTGGCCTTATCGAGCATTTCCTCCTTGGCCTCCGTGGATTTCCGCTCTTCACCGCGGTGTCGCCAAGATCAAATCGAAAAACGAACATGGCGTGCGCAGGCGTGGAAACTGAACGAGCAACGTCCTCTAAGCTGACCACATAGTCATCGCTATGTCCCTATCGTCGCCGTCCCTCGGCGAAGTGAGTAACGTTGATGGTGATGGTCACGACGTACCTGCACGTACAATAAGGATTGGAGATGAGCGCATTAACCCGAGGAGGGGTGAGTTGTTGCATGTGTAGCAGCCGATGAGAAGGTCGTTGTCCATGGACTCCTACAATGACAAGCACTTATACCTTGACCTGCAGAAGGTCCTGCAGCAACACCACTCCGCTACTCTCGGGGAGGATCACAAAGGGGAGAGCATCACCCTCGCTGCCACAGGGCAACTCGAAAGGGTCAGCGGTGTCCAACGAGAGGCGTGACATACAAGCACCATCCTGCCAGACTGGAATGGCATTGGGCACGACCATAACGCAGATTTCAGCATGATTCCGACGCCGATGAGGGCGTCCGGAGGTGCGGGGGGTGTAGGGAGAGATTTTCATTTCTCGATCATTGGGACGGCAGATGGCTGGTGGCACGGGTTCTTGCGGTAGCAGCGTGGTCACGGGAGCGGAGCGTCTCGTTTTTTTTATCCTGAGAGTTGGCCCTCTTGGAGTAAAAATAGAGAAATGAGGCAATGGTTTACAGGATAGAAGTTATAATTTTAAGGAGTTATAGGATTAGGGTATATACTAGCTAGGGGTTAATTCTCTAGATGATTTCTTCTTCACAAATATAACTTTTAAGGGATCAGCTACAATGGGGAAAGGGAATGAGAGTTGTGGGAGTTTATTGACTGATTAGACTTAGGAAGTTAATTTTCAGTCCCAAACTCATGTTTGGCATGTTGTAGGACTTATATAGTATGGGGAATTTGAGAGGAAGTATCATCCCACTTGACTTAACCAGGGTGGGCGAGGGGCAGGGAAGAGATGCATGCAAATTGACCTCCTTAATTCTCATTCCCTTCCTTCCGAACTAAACAGGGTTTGCAGAGTACAAGGTCTAGGTATATTGGATCTACAAATCTAGGTCTTGGAAGAATGGCTATCATGAAGGCTTTAATCTTTGAAAGGACATCTTAGCTCCTAAGTGGATTTCGATGATGATTCTAAATGATCAGTGAACTAATGCTATTCATAAACATATGATCAAGTGTCAGTCTAAGGAAATGAAGTAGTGGTTGCTTACCCCCAAGCAAAAAGGATACTAAAATACGATGTCTTCTAATATGCTTAGTAGATTTTTTCCTATCTTTGTGTCGTATGGAAGTTGTACTGTTTAGATGGGTCTTACTAAGGACTAGTAGAACGTCCGTGCGTTGCCACGGGCTTTTAATTTATTTTTTCCGATTACATATATGAATACAATTCATATTGAATTTCACATGTATATTTTTTTCTGATTGCGCATATAATGTATATCACATTTCACATGTATAGAAAAGATAGCCCGCAATAATTGGAAAATAATTAAAATTCACTTCACCTGCAATGTAATTCGATGGTGTATACATAGAGAGCAATTATTCGAATAATTATATGTTACAAACTAAGATCTACTTGATGCGCTTAAGATATTCCCGTACCAGGCCAGGAATGTTGCCTTTAGCTTCATTTCCACGGTACTTCAGCAAGTATAATAAAAATTTATTTCTCAACTCGATGGTGTACTTCAGCAAGCATCCTACACGAGAAATATATATAATTAGTATGAAGATTTAATTGAGTTAACGTATACCTATAGATTTCACATGCACATCTATAGTCTATTTTTTTATCAATAAATCAATCAACATCTTCTTCTTTCTCCACCAACTATCTCCGCAACTCCAGTCCATGTTCGCCACCTCAATTAGTGTCAGATCCGGCTCCCAATCCCCCCTTCCACCTCCATCAACACACACATTTTAAATTTCAAACACGTAACGATGCACTTGTGCTATATTTCACACCAAACCTCTCTCTATCTCTCCTCTCTCTCATTGTAATATGCCAGTCTCCCTCTCTCCCAAATCAGCACTTACCTCTCCACCTATCTATCAGACTACTTGGAGCTAAACTGAATGTACTTTGTTCCCAATCTTCCTCGACCCTCCAAGTTGGACCAAAGAAGAATACATGAAAATGAATCTTCCTCGAATGTGCGTTGCCACAGGAAAAGAAAATCATAAATGAAAATGTTTATTTAAAGGACAAATAGCGTCAATGTTTTTCTTGCCCTCTTCGATATCACATGTGCTGTATTCATCAGAACTCTTGCGTGCGATGTTATCATCTCCAACATAACACTGTAGCAGGAATACCAATGCATGGTTATTCCTCTTGGTGCCTACTTCTCTCATGTGGGATGTTATCATCTCCAATGTAATCAATCTCTGTCGTATTTCTATCTTTTCAGATATAGAATGTTGCACATTAAATATCTTACCACACATTGATGATTAATGAGGACACAAAACAATGATATTTGTGCACCGCATTTGTTGGTTCAAATCTAAAGTAGATTTGTTGTCATGGAATGAGAATTTCTTTAATACACAATATACAATGAATGTTCGTTTGACTGTATTTCACAAGTGTGGGCACATAAGTTGAATCATGCTAACAGGCTTCCTCTCACTTCTTCCACGGTAACCGATTGTCGTTTCCATGATCTACATGTGTTTCATTTTCACCCTTACCCAACAGAAAGATAGTCATTACATGGTTCACTGGATAATCCCTGGAATTACTGCCATGACGCCATTGTATGGTTTTCATATTGTCCAACTTAAACAAGAAATCGAAATGCTCCACCACTTTGTTAATTAGCCGTTTTCTAGAACTTCGTTGAAAGCCCGAAAAAACAAATATTAGTGCATGATTGTAGTATCGACGATTTTAGGAGGCATGCGCCAGTACATTATTCACATCCACGTACCCTCAAATGACCGTTCTGAAATTATTATCAGTAGGGCAACATCCATGAAATGAAAAATTTCAGGTCTTGTAGTTGAAAGTAAAAGGAGTACTTGCTTTGAGGATATTTCTAACGTTTTGCAGAACAATGGAATTTTATCCGGTGCAACTGCAAAAAGCATAATAAATGTGAACATACAGTAAAATATTGTAAAAATAGGCATGTAAATACGTAAGCAGAGTATAACATGTTACCAGTCGCAATGCCAACAGAGGACGGCTCCACAACCACTATCGGTTGTTCTGATGTAATATCACGTGCAAATGCATTAACCTAGTTATGTCTGAAATCCGCGTGTTTCTGCATTCAACCAACTTTGAAACCAGTGCATAAAACTGAGTGCATGAGGTAATTCAGCTATGTCAGAAAGAGAAAAGTACCTTAACCATCAACAGCTTGTGAAGAAAATCACGCACATGAACAAATATATCTGGATATATATGCCAGTAGGGGAAAGATTGTAATTCCGGCTCTACGGCCAACCTATACTGAACTTCACATCAGTCATGCTCGTATCATGCAAGCAAGAAAAAACATGAAAATAAGCTAGATTCAGATATTTAGTCATCTCCATTGCACCATAGATTCAGATAAGCACTGTCCGAACTTCGAAGTATTTCCCCATTTCTTATCAAGTAGTATCAATCATTAAAGAACTATACAAATGGAAGGACACGAATCAAATACATGGCAAAATAAATCTAAACAAGGTGACATTTACAGTATCACTTTCATTTGCAAGGGCAGTTTATAACATATGGAAATTGCATGTTTGACCAAGAGACGGAAAATTCACTGGTCTGCTGCATTTCACTGTTTTTTTTTACGCTTTAGCGTATCTTTTCTGGTTGTGTTGTTGAGGATGGTTGTAAGATATTTTTGGTTTATGTCATGAAAATAGAAGGGCAAACCTAGTAAACTAAACTTGGAAAACATGATAGCAGTAGAGTTGCAATTGGTCTCGTTTCCAGGCCAAAACATCAAGGAATAAACGACTATAGGCCACTGATTGGGAGGGTAACTAT
The DNA here is from genome assembly GCA_039707655.1 of Elymus sibiricus. NCBI lineage: Eukaryota > Viridiplantae > Streptophyta > Magnoliopsida > Poales > Poaceae > Elymus > Elymus sibiricus. The sequence continues at coordinate 353,398,415 of CM077672.1, read as the reverse complement.
GATTGAACAAAAACAGATATCATGTCATTGGCTACCGCTCAACACTAGGTGATGCTCCTGTTGGCCTTCGATGGAAGGGATCCTATTTGCTACAAACTACCATCGGTGCAGCTAACTAACATAAATGAATTGCAACGTGGTCAAAACTTTGAAACAGAGGAGATCCAAAGCTTAGGGACGAAGGGATCACAAGAGGTTGGGTACGTTTGTGGCTTATATTGCCGATCGACCGCGACATGAATAGAGCTATGATGTTGAGGAGGACATGGAGAGGAGACATACCCGCGACCTACATCTGTCCACTCGCTATCGCCGTCGTCCTCCGTTGCTGCTTCGCGTGGCCCTCCCGGCCGCCACTCCTAGCAGAAGGGGAGCGGAGGACAGGAGGACCGGGGCGGCGGCGGAAGCACGTCCTGCCATTCATGCCCTGCATCCACTATAGTTCATGTCAGGCCTTCACAAGCATCAAAGAACTCTTACGAAGAGAACTGAAGATAAGTATACCCACTTCTCACAAATAGATCATGCTTGTTTTCTAAGCACCATGCCGGCCGAAGAGAACAGAAGATCAAGCATCAAAGACCAACAAATCGATCGACATGAGCACCAGGCCGGCCGGCCATCGGCATCATCTTGCTTAGTCCACGGGGCAACCCCCATACCGGTAATTGTTTCCTGACTAAAATAAAACAACAGGAGCATTATTTCTTGACAGGACCAGTAATATTCCTCTACCTCACCTTCACTTTTATCAGATTCTGGATTTAAGTTCTTGGTATGGAAGAAGCCATATCTTCTAAAATTTTGATCAATCAAACATGCTGAATAATATGCACATGTAACTTGTTTCCAGTACCTCTATCGTGAAGAATGTTCCTGATTATGGTGAATGCGACAAACCAACGGGCACGAAGGTCTCCTAATTAGCAGAGTGAAAACCCATGCATTTGTCCCAAGACATCGGGGCCAAACCTGCCTCGGAATTCCTTAATAGCAAGCTAAATTTTCTATCTAATTGTAATTAGTTTTCTACATACAAATTCTTATAAAATAATCACCCCATGTCAATACATTAGAAAGATTATCAAGATTTTGAATGCAACAGACTTGATAATGTTACTGTTAAATACATAGTATTACTGTGAAAATGATTCTTTTAGAAGAAAAAAAGGAAAATTCATTACCATGTGAACTGGGGAACTTTTGGGCATGGCCTAAATTTATGTCCAGTATAACCAACTCACCTAGAACTACCTGTGGGCAATCCATACTGTACAATGAAATGAAGCAAATCATTCGATTCTTCACCATGTTTTACGATGTCAAGTACCCAAGCTCATGTTCAATTAGCATGTAATAGTACAGACAATCAATATTAGGGCAAACCTCGCCTGATCGAACCATTCAAGCTGCAGGTCACTAATACCTTGGGCTCACGCAGCCCGCTTGGTGGTGCCTGAACCATGTCATGCAGTACCTGGAGCGCCCTATTAGCCACTAATTAAGGTTGTGCCTTGGTACTTCCAAACCTGCCAATAAATACAAGACATAAATGGATGAAAATCGCTGACCCATGTGCTCACATGGCTACAACATGACCAACCTAACACTGCACCGCTCACTCTTGCGATTTTTTCTCTTTCTTGGAGCCTCTAGGGATATTGTGATTCTCCTGGAAATTGGGCAATGTACGACATTAGCAATGGAAGATTATTGTTTAGGCAGCTACTAAGAGGGTGAGACTGGGCAAAGGGATGGAAACCAACAAGAGCTGAGGGGGGTACCTGGAGTGGCTGGAGCAGGAGGCGATGGTCGTCGCCCGCCGGCGCCAGGGCAAGATGGCGAAAACCAGCAGTGCGCACACGAAGTACCATCTGTAATTTCAAGAAATGGCAACTAAACTTACCATCTTCTACAACAGCTTCCACATCATGCTGGCCACTAAAATTATCCTTTCCATCTTGCTGAGCAACACTTGAAGGTGCTAGCCATCTCCGGAGCTCCTCTACAACAGGAATAACATTTTCATCTGAAGGATCCCTGAGCAAAACCTGAGCATAGCAAAAACCAATAACTGTGAGTACATACATCACCAACATTGCTGGACAACTAAGAATATATTTAGATGCACACAGTTCTATGAAACAAGCCATGGCTCCCAGAATATTGTGCAGCAAACTGATTTGAAACTTCCATATATAGTGCTTATTGCAGGTACAGGTTCAAAATTGACGGATCACGTCAAATTCAGCATGGTACGGAGGATATGCTTGTTCCATTTTGCTCCAGAACAGTATAAAAAACCCGGATCCCCTGCTAAATATTTCACAATTATAGATACCTAATCATTCTAGCTAGAGACTGAGTGAAATTGTGCATATACTCCCCACAAGATTCGTGAAGTAGTCCAGTTCATGAGAACGAATAATTGAAAAATCCTACCATGAAAAGTATTCGATAGTGAAAAAAACTAAGCAGTTAAGATCACCTCTTCAGAAGTAACGATCGCCTTTATATGCTGATCCCCCGCCGATGAGAGTTCCATCGAAACAGACAGAAGAGTCGTCAGAGATTACCACGAGCGAATGAATCATGAATATCACTATATTGTCAGATAAAAAATACTGGCAATGGATACTCCTTTGATCCATGGAGACAGAACCCCGCCGCTACGCTAAAATCGTCAAAATGAACAATTAAACTATAATAAGTTCAGTACACACGTCTACTGAGTCAAAACGCAGCACCTCTATCAGAACCTAAGTAAATGGGCGATGCTACGCGTCCGCCGGCGGATAAAGTTAAAAGATCGGCCGCCTTCCTGACCATTGGATGAAGCTGCGGATGGCCGTGTGATCTACCCACGTGATCCGTCATCTTTGCCAAAAATGTGTTGCTGCACCACTTTCTGCAACAGAGGTCTAGTTGCAGAAATTATTTGCAACAAAGGCCATATTTTAGAATTTTAAACAATTTTTTTCCTCTTAACCTGTTGCAACAAGAGCCTTGTTGCAAAAACACGCTGTTGCAGAAGACAAAAATCAATTGCGGATCCCACTCCACGCCGTCCAGCAGCAACGTCAGACGTAGGCGATGTCAGGGACGACCGAGGGGCGGAGGCCGCCAAGGAAATGCGGCGTCGATCTCGCCAGAGCGGCGCAGACCCGGCAGGAGGCGGCTCGGACGAGGTCATCGGGCAGTCATGGAGAGGCGACCAACGACCGAGGAGATGGAGCATGAGAGCGGGTCGGGCCCGTCGACAGAGGAGAGAAAGGAGGAGGAGAGAGGGGAGGGCCGATGAAGGAGGGGAGCATGCTCGTCCACGCCGGTGTCGACGTGTCTGGTGGCGCGCGTGTTTGGAGGCTGTGGGGATCTAGATCTTGCAACAAGATAGTTGTTGTGGGGGCGAAAATTGCAACAATGGTCCAGTTGCAAAAGCTAGACTGTGGAAAAAGGATACTTCCAAGCCATCCGATTAAAGAAACATCTGACGGTCATAAAGGCGATGGATGCGGGCAGAAAGATCGGTCGGGTGAACGAAAGAGTTTCCCTAAGTAAATCGCACACGATCCACCTAAAAAATCCTCAAACAAAAAAGGGAAACCGAGTGACTTCTGGGAATTCGTGCTGCTCCAAGATCCCATCCATCTAGCGAAATTCACGGCAAAAAGCAGAACGCCGTAATCGACCGCACAATTCCAACCGGAGAGGAAAAAAAATACTCGGGACCGGCGGCGGCGGGGGAATATGGGAGGTCCTCACCTCGAGATTGAGCACTATGGCGCGCTCGCGGCCGAGGATGGTGGAGGGGTAGGAGAGCAGCGGGTCGAGGATGCGCAGGTCGCGCGCGTTGATGGAGGAGGGGCAAGACGTTGGACGGCGGAGTCTGGGAACCCTGGTTTCGCGATGGCGGCGGCGGCGGCGTCATCCCACAGCCATGACCTAGAAAAAACGAGGAGAGAATACGGCGCGAGGAGGCGATGAGGGCAGGCATCGGGAGGATCGCATCCAGGCTCGCAGGGAGGGCAGGCATGGAAGGGATCGCGTCCAGGCTTGCGTGAACGTAGGCATTAATGGGCCGGCCCAAGTACGCTGTTGAGATGATGTGAAAGGTGGGCGAAAGATAGAAGTGATGGGATGTGAGGCGAGACTACCAAGTGAGACATCTCTCAATGCATACAAACCCTATGCACTCATAAGAGCATCGAGACATAGCCTCAATGGTGCCCCTAAGAACGTGCAATGCTACACCTACGGGTTGCATCATAAAGGTTAACGTAGGGGCCGAGGTGGGATTTTTTGGTTGGATGAAATCAGGGGAGGGGCCCACCCCCAAAGGGCTGGAGAGATTAGTAAGGAATGTTTCGTAGTGAGTTTGTAGATCACCTGTAGGTGTAGAATTTTTGCCTAAGAACTTCAAAGTTGCAAGTAGACACAAGTTAGAAAATCTAGACCCGCTCTTGGGGTGCTCCGAGTTTGGGGTCCGAGTTTGTGGTGAACACACTCTAAAAGAGATCACACCCTAAAAGAGATTTATCGTGACAAAATATTTTCACTTTCCTTTGATTATTCTCACTAAATTTTTAGAAAACTCTTAAAAATGGCAACAACCCAACTCCCCTCCAACTCCAAGTGGTGCCGAACCAATGGTCACATGCAACAAATTTTGGGTGTTGGATGCTTTTATAAAGTTATTTTGGGTGCCTTGCTACAAACTACAGCCACAAATATTACAAATACCAGGACCGAAGCATCAGGAGGGAAAATGCTATTCGCCGCTCGTTGCGGCAAGCTGTCGACGCTTCGCACAGGAGGAGGTGCGAGCGAGCGACCGAGTGGGCCGACCCGTTTTAGCGTTTCAGCAGACACCGGTTTTGGGAACCTTCTATGATGTTTCCAGCCGGTTTTTTTCCGGTTTTGGGAACCTTTGAGAAGGTTCCTGAACCGGCTTTTTCATTTTCCTTTTTTCAATTTCTCTTCTTTTTCGTTTTTTCTTTTCTTTTTCTGTTTCTTTCTTTTTTCTTTTTTCTTTTTCTTTTTTTTTGTTTTCCTTTTTTCAAGTTTATTTTTATTTTTCAATTTTTTTGGAAATTTCGCATATTATTCAGAATTTCAAAAAATGTCCGCAGTTTTCAAAATTTGTTCATAAATTCAAAAAATGTTCGTGTTTCAAAAAATGTTCGCGGTTTCAAAAAATTTGTTCCGAATTTCAAAAAATGTTCCTGTTTTTCAAATTTTATTCACAAATTCAAAAAATGTTCCCGTTTTTCAAAATTTGTTCACAAATTCAAAAAATGTTCCTGGTTTCAAAAAATTTGTTCCGAATTTTTAAAAAATGTTCCTGTTTTTCAAATTTTGTTCACAAATTCAAAAAATGTTTCCGTTTTTCAAAATTTATTCAAAATTCAAAAAATGTTCATGATTTTAAAAAAAATTCAGAATTTAAAAAATGTTCCCTTTTTCAAATTTTGTTCACAAATTCAAAAAATGTTCACATTTTAGAATTCAAAAAATATTCATGTTTCAAAAATTGTTTGGAATTTCAGAAAATGTCCCTTTTTCCAAATTTGTTCACAAATTCAAAATATGTTCGTGTTTTGAAAAAATGTTCGGAAATTTTCAAAAAATGTTCCCAATTTAAAAAAGTTTGGAATTTCAAAAAATGTTCGCGTTTTCGAAAAAATATTTACTTTTTGAAAAAATGTTCGAAATAAAAACACGGGCCAAAAAACCGATTTGCTACAGCAAACTGGATCACTACAGTACATAGTCGCTACAGTGAGCAGTTCGCTGCAGTACGCCATTCGCTGCGTGCGCTGCTGGCTACAATGGGCCGGCCCAGTAGGGGCGCGCGCCTGTGTGTCGGGGTCACTATGGGACGCAGAGAGCGTCACATAGGACCTCCCCATCAGGAGAGCTATCCAGTGGATCACGGCTGAACGGCACCCGGCGGCTCCCTTCTCCTACCTCCATCCCTCTTCCTCCTGTTCTTCCTAATCCCCAAATCCTGTAGCTCCATTGATGCTTGTAATTAAACCTTGTATCCACTATAAGAGCAATAGATCGTGAGGGAGGCATCCGGTACCTTACAAACCCTGAGGTGGTTCTATAATTGGCTCTAGTCGAACAATTGACAACAATAAAAATATTGCCGCAATTGTTTTTTCTAGATGGATTATAATTAGAGCTTGTTGGAAAAACATAATATCGTATATCCCATTATTCTTTAGACCTTTTATTTCTTGCTATAACCACCGGTGGTGGTGATTACTTGTGTCACCTAAAATAATTTCGATGAAAACTGGCTCCATGGACCGGTAAGAGTACTTCTACTATTATTATCTGACATATATGAACATTTAATTAAAAATAAAAATAAAAAGAAAATTTAATTGACCATGGGGCATATGTTAAAAGAATCATAATGAAATAAGTTTTCTACCAAAACAATATTTACAAGCTGTGGGAACATTTTTATTTGACGTATATAAGCACATTCACTACCTAATTTGGGGACTTTGCCGAGTGGCCAGGGCACTCGGCAATGGGATAAAAGCACTACTCGGCAAAGTGTTTGCTGAATTCTACACACGGCGAACATGACTCGAGTGAACCCCTACAGGCAAATTATTTTTTTGTCGGGTGCTCGGTAAACACCTTGCCTAACCTTTATGGAGTGCAAAATAAACCATGCACCCAACAAATTAATTGCGTAGACGCAAGGATTGAGCATAGCTGTTGCCACGTGTCATACTGGCAGTTTGCCGAGTGTTACACTCAGCAAATCATTTTAGTGGAATAAAAAAAGTGTCTGTGACGCGAGCATAACGAAGCCAACGTCCTTCCCTCGCCGCTGCTAGAATATGCCGGCGGACAAAGCCCCCCAGCGGATAGCGGCGGCTGGGGTCACTCGTTTGGAGCTCGTGAGGCTGGCATGGTGAGTCGAGGTGGCCATTGTGAGGGTGTCCCGGATAGGGGGGTGCTCGGGCTGCCGGCCTATCTCTCGTAGGACGGGTTAGCGGGCCGCCCTTTACTCGTCGAAGGAAGGCCGGATAGTGGGCGACCCCGTACACCAGAAGGAAACCACCGAAGACTTGGCGTCTCCTCCAAGTAATTATTAGCGTAGCCGGCATGTTTATCCTCTGATGGTAACCGACCGTATGTAACCCTAGGTCCCTCTGGTGTCTATATAAACCAGAGGGTTTAGTCTGTAGAGGATCATCATATCCATTGCCTAGGGTTTAGCCCATCCAATCTCGAGGTAGATCAACTCTGTAACCTTCATACAATCACATCAATACAATCTAGCAGGACGTAGGGTATTACCTCTTCGAGAGGGCCCGAACCTGGGTAAATCGCCGTCTCTACGTTCTCTGTTACCCATTGATTCCTAGACCCACAGTTTGGATCCCCTACCCGAGATCTGCCGGTTTTGGTACCGACACATTGGGCGCCATGGTGAGCTGGCGGCGGTTCTGCTGGCGCTCGGCGGTTTCTGCAAAAGAGCTTCGCCTCCTACAACACGGACTTATGGTGGCACCATCAGGCGCGAGCATCCTCTGCGGTTCCCAGTGGCTCGCTGGGCTGGATTTGTAAGCCGCGCTCCTTGCCCCAACCCTCGAGAAGGCGCGCTCCTTCGCTTGTGGCTCGCTATCGAGGCCGACATCTATGTCATCATTGCACGACATTAAAGGAGTGCGGCGGGCAACGGTGCCTCACCGAGTGACACGAGGTTGAGGAGGAGGTGAGGTCGACGAGTAGCGGTGAGCAGCGGTGACGATGGGTGATGGAAGAGGAGATGATGGGGAGAGAGAGAGAGAGAGACAAGGAGGACTCGGGGAGGCAACATAGTCGTTGGATCTTAGAGAATCAAACGGTGGAGAGGTGTGACCCATGGGACAATCTCTTCGACCAATCAAAAAGGAGGGGCTTTGACGTGTCTTTTACAATGCAATCGGTAAACATATTTTTCTTTCTTTCTATTTTTTGATAAGACATGAACATAAACTCATTAACACAAATAGGATTTTTCAACCCATTTTAGTAAAAAAATATATTATGCACTTGCAGTTCAAATTTTGAATATATTCACTAAATGTCTAGAAATGCACTAAATGACTTAAATATATCAAACGAACCCTAGAAAATATCAAATTTTGACATGTGTCATCTAATGGTGGACATTGATTATAGGAATAAGTCCAAGGACAACGGATGAAATAGCGGTTGTTTGGCCTTCAAACCGGGCTCGTTCCCTCTAGAAACCTAGATCCTTCCTTGAAGATAGTACGGTTTCTAAGCTGTGTGCATCGTAATTTTTGTGAAAAAATTCTCAAATTTTTACAATAGACTCTAGGAATCATACCCATGCTAGGTTTCATATTTTTTATACTTTGTTTGCACTTTTGGAATTAAAAGACCAATAACGACTCTCATGTTTGGAATTACTTTTCTTTTCTTGGATAAGGCCTAAAAATAGACTGAAGGAGACACATAGTAATTTCAAACATAATTTTGCCAATGTTTTAATGCACTTGCAATTTAAATTTAAATTCTACTCACCAAATGCCTAGAGAGTGCACTCAATGACTTAAATATAGCAAACGAACTCAGAAAAATGCCACATTTTGACAAATATTTCCTCGTGTATCTTGAGTGTAAAAACAATTCAAGGCCAATCGATGAAGCAATCGTTACTTTGCCTTCAAACTTGACTTGTTCCGTTTAGAAACCTAGATTCTTACTTGGAAATGGTTCGGTTTCTAAGCAGAGTATGTCCCAAAATTTTGTGAAACCTTCTCCAATTTTGACTACAACATGTTGATTAAATATGATGACATAACGCCAAGATTATGTTTTTCAGACTTCATTTGCCTTTTTGGAATTTAAAAACAAATAACCTTCATGTTCGGGTTCGAGTCTTGGCACACTGAGATTTGAAATTCCTTTAATTATCTTGGATAAGGCCTAAAATTAGACTAAATAACACATTTAGATTGTTTTAAACAAATTTTGATAAATTTTTAATGCACATACAGTTTTAATTTTAATTATATTCACTAAATGCCTAGAGATGCACTAAATGATTTAAATATTGAAAACAAACCCCGAAAAATGCCAAATTCTGACATGGAATGTGTAATGATATATCTTGAGTTTAAAAAAAATCAAGGTCAACCGATGAAGAAACATTCACTTTGCGTTCAAACCTGACATGTTCTCTCTCGAAACCTAGATTCTTAGTCAGAGATGGTCTAGTGGACGTCAGAAATTGTGCTAAACCTTCTAAAAAATTTACCACAATATGATGAATACATATGAGAGCGCAATGCCACGTTTCATATTTTCCGCCTTCGTTTGCACATTTTTCGGAATTAAAAACCCATAACCTCCACGTCCGGGGACGAGTCTTGGCACCCTGAGGTTTGGAACTCCTTTCCTTTTCTTCCATAAGGCTTGAACATAGACTCAAGAACACAAATATAATTTTTCAACCCAATTTTGCCTAATTTTTAATGCTCTCGGAGTTCAAAATTTTATTATACTTACTAAATGCCTAGAAATGCAATAAATGATTTAAGTATAGTAAAAAAACCAAAAATGCCAAATGTTGACATGGAACAAGTATGGTGCATCTTGAGTGTAGGAAAATAATTCAAGGTCGACCGATGAAGGAACCTTTAATTTGGCTTCAAACCAGACTCATTCCCTCTCAAAACGTAGATTCTTACTCGGAGATGGTCTGGTTTCTAAGCAGTGTACGTCATAATTTTCGCGAAACCTTCTCAAAATTTTACCATAGCTTGTTGATGCCATATGAGGGCACCATGCTGTGTTTCATGTTTTCAGACTTCCTTTGCTTCTTTTGAGATTAAAAAACCAATAAGCTCCATGTTCAGGGTCGATTGTTTGCACCCTGAAGTTTGGAATTCCTTTATTTTCTTGGATAAGGCCTAAACATATACTCAATAACACAAATAGGATTTTAACTCAATTTTGCCAACTTTATAATGCACATATAGTTCAAATTTTAATTAAACGCACTAAATGACTTAAACGTAGCAAAAGGACCCCAAAAAATATCAAATTTTAACATGAAATATTTAATGGTGTATCTTGAGTGTAGAAAAAAAATTAAGGTCAACCGATGAAGAAACTGTCACGTTGGCTTGAAACCTAACCCATCACCTCTAGAAACGTAGATTCATACTTGGGGATGGTCCAGTTTCTAAGTAGTATACGTCACAACTTTTGCGGCACCTTCTTAATTTTTACCACAATATGTTGATGCCATTTGAGGGCTCCATGCCACGTTTCATATTTTTCAGACTTAGTTTGCATTTTTCTGAATTAAAAACCAATAACAAGCATGTTCGAGGTCGAGTCTTGGCACCATGAGGTTTGGAATTCCTTTCCTTTTTCTTGGTTAAGGCCTAAACATAGACTCAAGAACACAAACATGATTTTTGTTTCAACCCAAGTTTTCCCTTTTTCATGCACTTGCGGTTCAAATTTGAAATATATGCACTAAATTCCTAAAAATGCACTTAATGCCTGTAAAATGAAATAGATAGGGGGGAATGAAAAGATACTAAAAATAAAAACAAATAATTTTGAAAAATAGAGCATAAAATAATAAGGGAAAAGAAAACAAATAATGTACAAAAGAAGTGGAACAAAAGAAAAGAGAAGAAAAGGAAAAAAAAAGATTAAAGTGTTTGACAAGTTCCCAACTCGGCAAAGGCATGCAATGTCAAGTACCACACAGTAGGAACTCGGCAATCTTCCGATTTGACGAGTTTATTCCCTGTGGCACTCGACAAATGTTGTGTGTGCCGAGTGGCAAATGAAATGCACTCGGCAAACAATCTGGCACTGGGTAAAATCGAAGATTCTAGTAGTGATCTATCAGACGCGATGGACAATATTTCAGAAATTAAAAAAGAAATATATGTTTTATGTACAATATATATTCTAAAAAATCTATTATATAATTATAACACCTTTTTATTAAGCATGATCTACAATGGAAATTATAACACCTTTTCATTAAAACAAAAGTAAAAATTATGTGGACCTAAAATGCAATTGTCGATTCGATATCAGGCCGATCGGCTCACATAGCACGGTGGATACATGAGGCAGAAGTACTATTTCGCGACGCATTTACATATTTTCTGGTTCGGATTTGCTATTTCACATCTATATGTGAAATAATACCTCACATCTAAGTGCATCGCCATAGGATAAAACTTTGCTATAAAATGTATTTGTTTTTCCTTGCTTCTTTTTTCCTGTTTGTTTTTTTTCATTTATTTCTTTTGGTTTTTAAACTTTTGTGTTTTGTTTTCTCTTTTTTTGGTCTTTTTAAATCCATGACTTTTAGAATTTTATAAGTATTTTTTAAATTCACCGTTTGATTTAGTTTCCGTAATTTTCGTGCAAGCGCTCTACCTTCCGCCTCGCTTGTTGTGGTTTGTTTATTGTGTATCCTGTTGTTGGCCTAGGCCTGTTTGACTCTGCTTTTGTTGGCCCTTGACTAACAACTGGGGGCTGACCTTTTTTTGTCCTAGTTGCAAGTTCACCCTCGATTCACAACTGGGACTCGGTTTTTTTTGTCCCATTTGCAAGTCCGCACTCGACTCACAACTGGGGCCTGACTTTTTTTGTCCTAGTTGCAAGTCTACCCTCGACTCGCAATTGGGACCCGGTCTTTTTTTGTCCCAGTTGTAAGTCCGCCCTCGACTCGCAACTCGGGCCCGACGTTTTTTTGTGCCAGTTGCAAGCCCGCTCTCGACTCGCAACTGGGACCCGACCTTTTTTTGTCCAAGTTGCAAGTCCATCGTCGACTTGCAATTGGAGCCCGGCTTTTTTTCTAGTTGCAAGTCCACCCTCGACTCGCAATTAGGGACCGAACTTTTTTTGTCCCAGTCGCAATACCCCCCTCGACTTGTAGCTGGGACCTGACCCTTTTTTGTCCCAGTTGCAAGTCCACCCTCAACTCGCAACTAGGGTCCGGCATGTTTTTTCCCGGTTTCAATTGCACTCTTGACTCACAACATGGTCTTGACATTTTTTGTCCTAATTGCAAGTCCATCCTCGACTCGCAACTGGGGTCCGACCTTTTTTTGTTCCAGTTAAAAGTTCACCCTCGATTCGTAACTAGGGTCCAACCATTTGTGTCCAAGTTGCAAGTCCACTCTCGACACAAATGGGGCTAGACTTTTTTCTTCCAAGTTGCAAGTCCACCTTCGACTCGCAACTGGGGCCCAACCTTTCTTTATCCGAGTTGCAAGTCCACCCTCGACTCGCAACTAGGGGCCAACCTTTTTTGTCCGAGTTGCAAGTCCATCCTTGACTCGCAACTGGGGCCCAACCTTTTTTTGTTCGAGTTGCAAATCCACCCTCGACTCGCAACTAGGGCTCAACCTTTTTTGTCCGAGTTGCAAGTCCACCCTCGCCTCGCAACTGGGATCCGGCCTTTTTTAGTCCCAATTGCGAGTCCACCATCGATTCGCAATTGGGGCCCGACCTTTTTTTCCTAGTTGCAAGTCCACCGTCGACTCGCAACTGGGGCTCGACCTTTTCTTGTCCGAGTTGCAAGTCCACCCTCGACTCGCAACTAGGGCCCAACCTTTTTTGTCCCAGTTGCAAGTCCAAACTTGACTCACAACTGGGGCCCGACCTTTTTTTGTCCCAATTGAGAGTCCGCCCTCGACTTGCCACTAGGGGTCCGACCTTTTTTTGTCCTAGTTTCAAGTCCACCCTCATCAGCGAACAAACTGCAGATGAGCCGGCCCAAGAAGCTACGATACGATTTTTTTTTTTGTTTTGTTTTCTTCATGTTTTTTCTGCTTTTTTATCATTTTTCTTCATTGTTTTTCCTCTCCTTTTAATTTTTTGTTTTTCAAAAGTTGATCTCATTTTTTCATTTTCTGATTCTTTTTAATTTTTTCATAAATTCACAAGTTTCAATAAATGTTTCAAAATTTGTAAATTTGTTCATTTTTCTAAAATTGTTCGTGTTTATCAATTTTTTAAAACAAATCAAACTGTGTTCATTTTTTATTCTCTTCTTATTTATCTATTTTCTCTATTTGGTTTTCTCTATTTTTGTTTTTTCCTGCTTGCTTTTAGTCAATGTATATTAAAAAGTTCGCTTTTAGTTCATCGTATATAAAAAAGTTCACGTATATCAGAAAAAATGTTCATTGTGTATTGCAGAAAAATTAGTGTGCATTCAGAAAATGATCATCATATATTAAAGCATTGTTCACCATATATTAGAATATTTTTGGTATCGTTAACATTTTTTATAATTTGGAAAAATTTATGTAAATTCGTGAACATGTTTCTGAAAATATGTGTCTACGAAACTTTGTTCCTTACTGAAAGTTAATTATAAAATATTAGAGTGAAAAATGTAAAAACCAAAATGCAAAAAATAAATGGTAGCCTAGAAGCTAGTGATGGGAGATGTACTTGTAAATGTATAAGGATCAGACGCAAAAGCTAACAAATCGATTTAGCACTAGCGATCAATTTTTTTCTAGAAAAAGCTAGCCATCAGTTTTTTTGTACGGGTAGCTAGCAACCAGATTTCACTAGTAGAAAACAGGGCATTAGTCCCGGTTCCAGAGGGCCTATAGTCCCGGTTCTGCAACCGGGACAAAACAATCGGGACTAAAGGCCCCCACTTTTAGTCCCGGTTGGATTACGAACCGGGACTAAAGGAGCTCCACGTGGCCGCTGTGGGCGCCCAGGCAGGAGGACCTCTAGTCCCGGTTGGTAACACCAACCGGGACTAGAAGGCAGCCACGCGTCAGCGACTGCCAGGCGCTGGGTTTTTTTTTTTGAAAGGAGGGGTATAGGGGTTTTGGAGGGTTTAGGGGTTTCATATTGTGTTTCCCCTTTTCTTTTTGTGTTTACCATTCAATTCCTTTACATTTAGGGTTTTCATTTTTATTTTATGCTTTTCATTCAACTCGACACTAACTACTACATATATATAGCAATGAAGGAACCATTACACAACATCATCATGATCAATATATAGAGAGAAGTGACCTCTCTTTCTCCGTGCTTGGTCGAACAACAAGTTTTCGTATATCTATTTGACGCTACTACATATAGTACACGTTCATGCATATATACAATATAACATCTCTTACGATCCCTAATATCTAATTACCAATATCGCATTGCAAATCCCGATGGCATTCTCCGTCTGTAGGTATGACATGCTCAACAAAGAATCCCGCCAATTCCTCTTGAATTGTTCGTATGCGATCAGTTGGTAGGAGTTCGTCCCGCTTCCGCGAGATCTAATTGAAAGAAGGGGGTCAATATATATATATATATATATATATATATATATATATATATATATATATATATATATATATATATATATATATATATATATATATATATATATATATATATATATATATATGAATGAAACTCAACACAATTGATGGTAATAAAATAAAAATGTGAATATTGTTTACGTACTTCAAATTGTTCTTCAGATCTGCCCCGCTCAGAGATCTCTTGGCGAATGTACTCGCAAACGTAGTATCCACATAAATTATTCCCGGGTTCCTGCCACAAGAACTTTACGAGAATAGAGTTCAATCAAAATGATAATCAAGCATGATAATGGTATTGAAACTAGAATCAATGAGAGATGCGCGGAACTAGCTAGTAGTACTTACTTTGGGGTGTGAAAATCGCAGCTCCTTTTTCCATTCACCCCTAACCTGGTTGGTGAACTTTTTCCAAACCCTGCCCGGCAAACAAAATGATTACTTGATATCATGAAATGAACGAAAGTTGCCGATATGGTGCGATAATGATTGAACTTACTTCTGGAGCATTTGACTCAGGTCCGCCCACTCCTTAGGGTCTTTACGTCTCGAGTCCAAGACATTTCCTACTCCCGCGTCAAGATGAATGGCTAGCAAAATATAGTGGAACCTGCGCACGCATAACTCATCAATTACACTTAACCTCGAGTAAGCGAAACAAAATTTGCACAAGACAGTAACACTCACTTGAAGTTGTAAGGAAATAGTATTTCCCTTTCGTTTTGTTGTCCAAGTAACGCCTTTAGCAAGTTTTGCTCTGTCTCATCGGGGTTTTTTTGTACCGTATATTCATTTACGGTATTTGGGTTAATGAACCCAATGTCATAGATTTTTCCTCTACATTCGAGGATCTTCAATCTGCATAATATAGTGTGAGGATAATTATAGATGCAATGAACGAGCTGAGCTAGAAACTTAATTACAGAAAAAATACTTACAGACAATAGCAACTGACGATAGTTTTGTCGAGGGCGTCTTGATTGTATAACTGAAATAATTCTTCAAATTCAATGTACAACGCCCCGACTCCATTGAAGTAGTGCTCATCTTTAATTCCCACTAAGATATTGTCGGTCCCTTCCTTGCAGGCTTTCAAGTACCAGTCATGCAATCTTCGCATCATCATTGATAGTTTCGGGAGCTGCTCAGGTCTGACGAGAGGCTTCCCGTGCTCGTATCTAAAGGCTACCTCAGCCATTTCGAACTGTACCTCATCGCCTAAGTAATCACGAAGAGTGTAACCAGGATGAGCGGCTGCTACCCTCGGATCATTAGCGATATCGGGAAACACCTTGAGCGGGGGGCACAATTGTTTTTCCTGTTCGCCGAGCTAGGGAATTGTTTTCCCACTTCTTGCAGCACTGCTAGTACTTCCCGACATTTTCGCTTCATTAAATGTCTTTACAATACAGCGGTCATAGTGTGAGGGCAGCAGAGGAGATGGTGGTCGCTGAAGGGCATCCAGAAAGCGCTTCGCTTTTACCGAATCTATTTTCTCCTTTGGATCTGGACGTTTCGGTGCAAGCTGGCGTTTCACATCGGCAGCCACGATCTTGTTGATTTCCTTGTCAGTCATGTTGTATGGTAACTTGGGAGGAGCCTTCTTGACGCTTGGACCTGCTCTGGATTTCTTCGTTCTTGTACTGCTAGCCGCCGGAGCAGCGGCGGGTCTCTTCTGCCGTTGCTGAGGCGGCGGAGGAAGCGGAGTCAGCTGACGCGGTGGAGGAGGCGGAGTCCGCTGACGCGGCGGAGACAGCTGAGGCGGCGGAGGATTCTGCTGAGGGGCCTCCTCTAGCGGAGTCCGCTGAGGCGGTGGAGACAGCTGAGGCGGCGGAGTGTGCTGACACGGCGGAGACGACTGAGGCAGCGGAGATAGAGCTGGACTGTGAGGAGTCTGCTGAGGGGCCTCCTTCGGCTGAGTCTACCGACGCGGCGTCCATTGTGGAAGCACGATGTTTTCCTTTCTCCATAGAATGGTAGTCCTTACGGCATCTACCAGATGAGTCTCCCCTTCACCTGTAGGGTACTCAAGCTCCAGCCCCTCGAATCCCTTGGTAACTTCATCCACCCCGACAATAGCAAAGCCATCTGGAATCGGATTGCAATGGAAAGTTCCATCAGGTCTAGGAGGTAAGACATAGCCGACCGCCACCTTCAAGGTTAGGTTGATGCATTTCGCCATTAGCTCACAATTTTCCCTCTCCGTGATATAATCCACGGGGTAGTGAGGAGCCGTGATATCAGACCGAATGAGCTCCGTGGAAGCCACGCTGCTTTTCCGCTGAGATGGTGGGGTAGCTTCGTGGGCAGTATCGAATGAAGGATCTTTGTGTTGCTGAGATGGTGGGTCGGTAGCTCGCTGACTGGTAAGTGCCTCTAGTTTCTTCTCCTGCAACGCTAATCTTTGTTCTACATTCTGCATCCGGTCTGCTTCCTCTTTCTTCTTTCTCCCTCGGCTTCTATAACCAGTGCTGTCGGGAAACCCATGCACCCACGGAACGGAGCCTGCTGTGCCTCGTGTTCGTCCCGGGTGTTCAGGATTCCCGAGGGCGCGTGACAGCACGTCCTTCTCTCTGTCGGGATGGAACCTCCCTTCTTGCACGTCCTTGATTGCTTCCTGAATCTTTGTGACGGGTGTTTCAAGTTGTTCTTTCGTGTAAACACACTTCCCTGTTTCTGGGTCCAAAGTTCCCCCATGCCCGAAGAACCAAGTCCTTGCCCGTTCGGGCCAGTTCAATGTCGCTGGTTGGATCCCTTTAGCAAGCAGGTCGTTCTCATCTTTGTCCCACGTAGGCCGGGCAACCTTGTAGCCACCTGGCCCCGTAACATGGTGATACTGCTTCTTTGCAGCATTTAGCTTATTTGTCTGTGACCTGTTCTTAGCTTTCTCCGGTTTCTTGTACGCCACAAATGCGGGCCAGTGATCTTTTATCTGCGCATATTGACCGGTGAATTCTGGAGTCTTGTCTTTCTCGACAAACTGTTCATTCAATCTTTTCTTCCAGTTCTTGAATTGTTCTGCCATCTTCTTAAGAGCCCATTTTTTGACTTTTCGCTGTATAACTGGGTTATTTGGATCCTCCTCTGGAGGTAGGCTAAAATTTATCATGAGCGAGTTCCAAAGTTGATCTTTGCATCTATCGTCGACATAAGAAACTCCATCGTCCTTCTTCTTATTCCATTCTTGGATGCTGATCGGGACGCTGTCCCTAACAACAACTCCGCACTGATGTATAAATCGGTCTTGGGTCCGCTTGGGAACAGTCGGTTTGCCATCTGGATCGACTTGTTCGATCGTGAACCTTTCATTCTCGCCCAACCTTTTCTTCGGGCCTCGTCTCCTTATAGAAGTTTGGCTCGATCCGGAGGGCTAAAAGAAGAAAGAAGTGTTAATATATGTACATACAAAACAATTAATGCATCTAGTCAGCAGAGGCTTAATTAATATATATACCTCGCCGGACTTTGCAACAGTTAAGGCTCCAACACTGGCGGAGCCGTCATCTTCTCTTCCCTCACCATCGGAGTTGTTGAGAAACTGTGAGGGGCTATCATCACCTCCGTCGCGGATTATATCCCCCAACATCTCTTCTTTTTCTAAGTCTCTGTCGTGTTCCATAGTTTCTGCAAATATTACAACATGGCAATATACAACCATGAGAGATGGATTAGTGGCAAACATAGACCTAATCACAACAAGGAATCATATGCATATGAGCAATGGATTAGTGGATTATCGGGGTTATGTTTTAACGACCCCCTCCCCCCTCATGTCGAAGTTATACCGAAATTATCGGGGTTATGTTTTAACACGACCCCCCCCCCCTCATGTCGAAGTCAATTGCTAAACTTTTATGCTTCATTTATATGAAGATCAATTATCCAATATAACTATGTTCGCGATATGAGGCATTGGACATTATCTAGAATCATATCTGATGAGTCGTCCTATCTTTCGGGAGAGGATACTTTGCGGACCGCCTCTCTCATGCCTGTCCGACGTGCAAATCAGGTTTTCATATGCCTCAAAATCAAAGTTATCGGGGTTATGTTCTAACGACCCCCACCCTTCTCATGTCGAAGTTACGACGATATTTGTACAAGATGAATACAAGATTTATACACAAGATGAATACAAAATGAATACAAGATGAATACAAGATTTATACACAAGTTGAATACACAATTAACTCAACAAATGAACCAACCATCATCCTATGAACAAAACTCAACATACGACAAATGGACACCTTTTGTCGAACAGCGGAGGGACGATCGGGGACCAACTCCACGGAGATGCAACACCACAACCTGTAATTCCACCGAGTGAAAAAAAATTAGGCAAACCCAAGTATGCCACTGGATAGAATGGAAGATTTTAGTTGAAATGGACCTATAAAGATCATGG
This sequence comes from Elymus sibiricus, assembly GCA_039707655.1. Taxonomy (NCBI): domain Eukaryota; kingdom Viridiplantae; phylum Streptophyta; class Magnoliopsida; order Poales; family Poaceae; genus Elymus; species Elymus sibiricus. The sequence goes on along the minus strand of CM077672.1, from coordinate 353,379,638 downwards.
CAAACGGATGCACGGAACTCAAATGGTGATCAAAGCAATATGCAATGCAAATATGTCCATTATAGCTAGATACCAATTTGAAAGCAAGATTTGAACATGCTACAGAATTTCTACATGGCAACAAATGGCATGACATGAATGTACATGTAACACATGGCAAAACATGCTTACTGAACTAATTCAAATGACCCCTAGATCAATGGCAATCATCATGACAAGTTGACAAGTATTAACAGATTTTCAGACTTGGTGATATTTGCATGGCATGGCAGAAATGAATAGATAGCAAGTTTACAAGCTTGTAGCACTCACTACAGGTCCTAACATGGCATGAACTAAAATCTACGAGCAAGATGACATCAAAATGCTCCTACTTCATGTTCAAAGATTGCCCAAAAGATGCTTGCATTAAAACATACAAAAAAGACAAAATGAACTCTAATGCAAAAAATTTGTTCTTCAATTTGTTTTAGTAACCACTCATCATATCTCAATTTTGGAGCACATCTCACATAGCTATTTAACAACATCTCAAATTGAAAAAAAAAGCTAATGAATCTATTTTAGAAACTAAGTTGGAATTTATATTTATCCTAGTTTCTTTGATTTACAAAGGAACCATATTTTCTATAATTCTTCTGCACCCACAAAAATTATCCTAGCAACTAGGCAGTACCCACAACCCATTTCACCAAAAACTTTGAGTTCCACAGTTCAAAATTTTCAAATTCCATCCAGTTCAAATTTGGTCCAGATTCAAACTCCATGACCAAAACCTATTTTTAATTGCTCCAAAAATTCTAAAACTTTGCCAGACCCTCTTATATGCTTCAACACCTCACCACAAAAATTCCCAAGAATTCCTAAAATCCCTAGGACCCTCTGGCATTTCATCATACATGTGGTGTGCGCACTGTTCACCCTGTCGAAAAATTCAGAAATGCAGAAGACAAGGGCGTCGGCGTCGGGGTCGGCCAGTAGTGCGGGGGGGGGGGGAATAGGAGGAGGAGGAGGGGATCGGGGCGGCGCTCACAGCGAGGAGGCGTCGGCGTCGGGGCAGGGCTCGGCGACGGCGACGTTTAGGGCGCGGCGAGGGCGCGGCGAGGGGGGGGACGGCTCGGAGGCGACGGCGATCTCTGGCGCAGCAGCCTGGCGGCGTCGTGCTGTGTCGTTCGGCGTCGGGGGAGAGAATGAGAGAAAAAATTTGAAGTGCTGCTTATATACCCAACCCTTTAGTCCCGGTTGGTGGCTCCAACCGGGACTAAAGGCCCCCCTTTAGTCCCGGTCCGAGCCACCAACCGGGACTAAAGGGTTGGGTTTCGCGCCCTTTGGGCTGGTGAAATTCACCTTTAGTCCCGGTTGGTGGCTCGGACCGGGACTAAAGGGGGGCCTTTAGTCCCGGTGGGAGCCACCAACCGAGAGTAAAGGGTTGGTCCTGGCGTGGTGGAAGTTTAGTCCCACCTCGCCAAGCGAGAGGCACTCGCACCGGTTTATAAGCCCCGCTGCGATATCCGTCCCGAGCTCCTCTCTAAAGCAGGCAGTACATGCCTAACGTTCGTCTCTTCCCTGTGGGGCCTACTTGCCCTGCGGGCCTGCATCCTGGCCCATATATAGTTGAGTTTCTAGTCGTATGCAGGCCGTGGTGGCCTAGTAGGCGGGCATTTTTTAGTTATGTCAATTTTTCAGTCCCGGTTGGTGGCTCCAACCTGGACTAAAGGTCTTTTCCGGTTTTTTTGTTTTTTGCTTTATTTTTTTTCTTTTGTTTGTACTTACAGCCAAATATTTAGAGTTTTTGAGTGAATCTTTTTGGTTTAGGTCACAAAAATTATAAACTTTCTGTTAGTGCCAGTAGTTTTCAAATTTGAATAGTTTAAATTTGAATTCTTTGAAATTTGTGTGAATCACTAATTTGTGAATAACTTTACTTTAAAAATAGATTTTTGAGTGATTCTTTTTCTTGCTGTTTAATATTAGTGTGTTTTATCAGTATGTTCAATTTGGTAATTTTTAGGTTATTTTAAATAGGTGTTTTAATCAAAAACAGATTCTGTTTAGCTCTTTTAGTTTTATAGCTCAAAAAAATCATTAAATGCATGAAAAATAGCGAATGAAGTCAGAAAGGGTTGAAAATTGATGATTTGGCTTTGAATGGTGCATGTTGAATGCACAAAAAGTCTGGAGTTAAAATAAGTTTAAAAAAATGAAATGCCTTTTGTAACAGATGAGTTTTCGTCCGAAACCCTGATACTTCGAAAGAGATTGTCCAGTTTGTACACGAAGTGCATCCAGTTTTTGCCGTAACCCTCTCAACTTTTTAGCACATGCTATGTGGGTGAAATGATGATACCATGCCAAGTTTCAACCTTTTCAGAGTTCATTTGTAGTGCTTTTCAATTTCAGGGTCATTTAGCTCAAAAAAATCAATAAATGCATGAAAAATAGCAAATGAAGTCAGAAAGGGTTGAAAATTGATGACGTGGCTTTGAATGGTGCATATTGAACGCACAAAAAGTCCAGAGTTAAAATAAGTTTATAAAAATAAAATGCCTTTGTAACAGATGAGTTTTCGTCCGAAACCCTGATACTTCGAAAGAGATTGTCAAGTTTGGACATGAAGTGCATCCAGTTTTTGCCGTAACTCTCTCAACTTTTTAGCACATGCTATGTGAGTGAAATGATGATACCATGCCAAGTTTCAACCTTTTCAGAGTTCATTTGTATTTTTTTATTTTTTATGTTATTTTTTGCATATGTTATGTTATTTTATTTTTTATGTTATTTTTTGCATATGTTATGTTATTTTATTTTTTATGTTATTTTTTGCATATGTTATGTCAATTTTCATATTCTTTCATAACCACTATAAAATATATGGCACATGTTATGTCTTTTTATTTTTTATGTTATGGCAATTTTAATTTTTTGCATATGTTATGTTTTTTTTTATTTTGTATGTTATTTTTTGCATATGTTATGTCAATTTTAATATTCTTTCATAACCACTATAAAATATATGGCACATGTTATGTCCTTTTATTTTTTATGTTATGGCAATTTTAATTTTTTGCATATGTTATGTTTTTTTTAATTTTTTATGTTATTTTTTGCATATGTTATGTCAATTTTAATATTCTTTCATAACCACTATAAAATATATGGCACATGTTATGTCTTTTTATTTTTTATGTTATGGCAATTTTAATTTTTTGCATATGTTATGTTTTTTTATTTTTTATGTTATTTTTTGCATATGTTATGTCAATTTTAATATTCTTTCATAACCACTATAAAATATATGGCACATGTTATGTCTTTTTATTTTTTATGTTATGGCAATTTTAATTTTTTGCATATGTACCTCATTTTTATATAATTTGAAGTTAATATTATTTTGATCATAACTAGAGTTTTATAAAAGCTTTTTAGTTGATTCTTTTTGCTATTGAAGAATATTATCAGGTGGTGGTTTGTCAATATGTTTTTGAAAATATTGAGCAACCAACCGGTGCTCAGAAGACATTCATATTTTGTTTGGACATAATTGCATTGATTAACTCCTCTGTATAATTAAAATACTAAAAGGATATGAATAATTGAAATTCCATAACTTAATAAATAATTATTATAAAATCATGTTTCAAATGCCAAAATGCCCTAGCTAGCTCTTACAAAGATTCCCTCCGGTTTGACCGAAGTGGCACTTTCCAGCTATAAGTCCGGAAACTCACACTAGAGACAAAGTGATGGCGGTGAAGCCGGTCACATCCCAGAGTGGGATCTTGGGGTATAAAACTATTTCTTCGCGTGTGTCCCTTGCTTATTGCACCGTATCCATGGATAATCTTCATCATTTAACAGGATGCTTGGGTCAGTCTTCACTCTGAAGGGAGAAATTTCATGAAACTTTTCATAATCTTCTGACATGTCTGTCTTGTCCTCCACTCCCACGATGTTTCTTTTCCCTGAAAGAACTATGTGGCGCTTTGGCTCATCGTATGATGTATTCGCTTCCTTATCTTTTCTTTTTCTCGGTTTGGTAGACATGTCCTTCACATAGAAAACTTGCGCCACATCATTGGCTAGGACGAATGGTTCGTCTGTGTACCCAAGATTGTTGAGATCCACTGTTGTCATTCCGTACTGCGGGTCTACCTGTACCCGCCTCCTGACAGATTGACCCATTTGCACCGAAACAAAGGGACCTTAAAATCACGTCCATAGTCAAGTTCCCATATGTCCTCTATGTAACCATAATATGTGTCCTTTGCCCTATTGGTATTTGCTGCATCAAAGCGGACACCACTGTTTTGGTTGGTGCTCTTTTTATCTTGGGCGATCGTGTAAAATGTATTCCCATTTATCTTGTACCCTTGGAAAGTCAATACAGTCAAAGATGGTGTCCTGGCCAACAAGTACAACTCATCTCCAACAGTGGTGTTACCCATGAGATGTGTTTGCAACCAATCACCGAAAGTCCCCATGTGTTCACGTGTAATCCAGTCATCAGACTGCTCCGGTTGTTTGGAGCGTAGAATATTCTTGTGTTCATTGATATACGGGGCCACCAAGGTAGAATTCTGTAGAACTGTGTAGTGTGCTTGCGCCTAAGAATGCCCGTCCCTACATATTATTGAGTTCGGTCCTAGCGTGCCTTTTCCACCCAGTCTCCCCTCATGCCGCGATTCAGGAACACCAATCGGCTTAAGGTTAGGAATAAAGTCAACACAAAACTCAATGACCTCCTCTGTTTGATGGCCCATGGAGATGCTTCCTTCTGGCCTAGCACGGTTACGAACATATTTCTTTAAGACTCCCATGAACCTCTCAAAGGGGAACATATTGTGTAGAAATACAGGACCCAGAATTGCAATCTCGTCGACTAGGTGAACTAGGACGTGCATCATAATATTGAAGAAGGATGGTGGGAACACCAACTAGAAACTGACAAGACATTGGACCAAATCATTATGTAACCTTGGTAGGATTTCTGGATCGATTACCTTCTGAGAAATTGCATTGAGGAATGCACATAGCTTCACAATGGCTAATCGAACATTTTCTGGTAGAAGCCCCCTCAATGCAACCGGAAGCAGTTGCGTCATAATCACGTGGCAGTCATGAGACTTCAGGTTCTAGAATTTTTTCTCGGCCATATTTATTATTCCCTTTATATTCGACGAGAAGCCAGACGGGACCTTGATACTAAGCAGGCATTCAAAAAAGATTTCCTTCTCTGCTTTTGTAAGAGCGTAGCTGGCAGGACCTTGATACTGCTTTGGATGCATGCCGTCTTTTTCGTTCATACGTTGCTGGTTCTCACGTGCCTCCGGTGTATCTTTTGTCTTCCCATACACGCCCAAGAAGCCTAGCAGGTTCACGCAAAGATTCTTCGTCACGTGCATCACGTCGATTGCAGAGCGGACCTCTAGGTCTTTCCAATATGGTAGGTCCCAAAATATAGATTTCTTCTTCCACATGGCTGCGTGTCCGTCAGCGTCATTCGGAACAGATTGTCCGCCAGGACCCTTTCCAAAGATTACTTGTAAATCCTTGACCATATCAAGTATATCATCACCAGTACGTAGGACAGGCTTCTTCCGGTGATCTGCCTCACCTTTGAAATGCTTGCCTTTCTTTCTTAAGGCATGCTTGGTCGGAAGAAATCGACGATGTCCCAGGTACACATTCTTCTTGCATTTGTCCAAATATATACTTTCAGTCTCATTTAAATAGTGCGTGCATGCGTTGTATCCCTTGTTTGTCTGTCCTGAAAGGTTACTAAGAGTAGGACAATCATTGATGGTTACAAACAGCAACGCTCGTAGGTCAAATTCCTGCTGTTTGTGCTCATCCCACACACGTACACCTTTTATGTTCCACAGCTGTAAAAGTTCTTCAACTAATGGCCTTAGCTACACATCAATGTCGTTGCCAGGTTGCTTAGGGCCTTGGATGAGCACTGGCATCATAATGAACTTCCGCTTCATGCACAACCAAGGAGGAAGGTTATAGATACATAGAGTCACGGGCCAGGTGCTATGATTGCTGCTCTGCTCCCCAAAAGGATTAATGCCATCTGCACTTAAACCAAACCATAAGTTCCTCGCGTCACCTGCAAAGTCCGGCCACTTTCTCTCGTTTTTTCTCCACTGCGACCCATCAGCGGGTACTCTCAACTTCCCGTCTTTCTTACGGTCTTCTTTGTGCCATCGCAACAACTTGGCATGCTCTTTGTTTCTGAACAGACGTTTCAACCGTGGTACTATAGGAGCATACCACATCACCTTGGCAGGAACCCTCTTCCTGGGGCGCTCGCCCTCAACATCACCAGGGTCATCTCGTTGATCTTATACCGCAATGCGTCGCATACCGGGCATGCATTCAAATTCTCGTACTCCTCACCGCGGTAGAGGATGCAGTCATTAGGGCATGCATGTATCTTCTGCACCTCTAATCCTAGAGGGCAGAGAACCTTCTTTGCTTCGTACGTACTGTCAGGCAATTTGTTATCCTTTGGAAGCTTCTTCTTCACTATTTTCAGTAGCTTCCCAAATCCCTTGTCAGATACACCATTCTCTGCCTTCCATTGCAGCAATTCCAGTGCGGTACCGAGCTTTGTGTTGCCATCTTCACAATTTGGGTACAACCCTTTTTTTGATCCTCTAACATGCGATCGAACTTCAATTTCTCCCTTTCACTTTCGCATCCTCTCTGTGCATCAACAATGACCCGGCGAAGATCATCATCGGGCACATCTGGTGCCTCTTGATCTTCAGCTTCCCCCGTTGCAGTATCACCGTATTCAGGGAATATAGAATAGTTTTCATCATCCTCTTCTTCTTCGTTGTCTTCCATCATAACCCCTCTTTCTCCGTGCTTGGTCCAAACACTATAGTGTGGCATGAAACCCTTCTCAAGCAGGTGGAAGTGAAGGGTTTTCGAGGAAGAGTAATCCTTCGTATTCCCACAGACAGTAGATGGACAATACATAAAACCATTCTGCTTGTTTGCCTCAGCCACTTCGAGAAAATTATGCAGGCCCGTAATGTACTCGGATGTGCGTCGGTCACCGTACATCCATTGCCGGTTCATCTGCGTGCATTATATAATTAAGTGTATCAAAAACCATTACAGAACATCATGAATAGAGAAATGACCAAATTAATACAAGTTCATCATCACATTAAAACCAAATTACAGTAGTGATCAAATGTTATTACTGAAAAAATAAATACATAAAGTTCATACATAATTCTCATAGAACAACATACAGCTCTCTAGAGCATCTAATTAAAACATACATTGAAACTAAGATACAACTATGTAAAACATTTAAATGCAACAACAAATGCGATCAAAATCGCAACTAAGGTAACAATTGATCCAACAACATAATGATACCAAGCCTCATTATCAATGGCATATTTTCTAATCTTTCTAATCTTCAAGCGCATTGCATCCATCTGGATCTTGTGTAGATCGACGACATCGGCAACATGCAACTCCAATTTCATCTTCTCTTCTTCAATTCTTTTCAATTTTTCTTTTAAATAATTGTTTTCTTTTTCAACTAAATTTAACCTCTCGACAAGAGGGTCGGTTGGAATTTCCGGTTCACATACCTCCTACATAAAAACATCTATGTCACGTTGGTCGGCATAATTGTCATAAACACTAAATGAAACAAATAGTTATAAAAGATAATATACCACATCCGAATCATAGACCGGACGAGAGCCGACGGGGGCGGATACCAAAACCATGGCACTATATAATAACAAACAATAATACAAGTAAGAAAATTATACAAGTAGCTATCTAAATCATACAAGTAAGAATTTTTTCTTTTAAAAAGAAGATAAGAACAAGAGGCTCACCACGGCGGTGCCGGCGACGAGATCGGCGCGGGAGATCGACGGCGGTGAGGACGGGGACGGGGACGGGACGGCACCCTACACATGTGCAAACTCTAAGAAGTTAATTTGAGCTCAAATTGTGCATCTAAATCAAAAGAACTTCCACATACACACCTCCACTAAAACCCACAAACCACTCTACTTCTAGAGCATTTGAAATGAGCTAAACTAGCAGTGAGAGATGAAAGGATGAAGTTGCTAACCTTTTAGAACACTTGGATAGTTGGTGCACCGCCAAACCTAGACAAATCTTGGGGAAAATGTAGCTTGGAGGTCGAGCTTAGAGAGGAGAAAGCTTAAGTGTGGCTCGGGCATTTCATCAAACACCTCATGTGCATAGGAGGTGAGAACAGAGTAGCACACACCTCCCACACGCCGGCCAGCCAAAAAACAGTGGAGTGAGCACGCAGGGGTGAGCATATATATAGGCATCTTTTTAGTCCCGGTTGGTGTCTAGAACCAGGACTGAAGACTGACCTTTAGTCCCGGTTCCAGACACCAACCGGGACTAAAGGGGTTGCGCCAGGAGCGAGGCCCTTTAGTCCCGGTTGGTGGCTGGAACCGGGCTAAAGGTCCCAGCCGAACCGGGACTGGTGCCTGCCGAGGCCCGGCCGGCGTCCTGGCCGCTCGAACCGGGACTGATGCATGCATTAGTCCCGATTCGTAAGTAGACCGGAACTGTTGCTCTGATCTGGCAAAAGCCAATGCCCTGTTTTCTACTAGTGTTTATTTATGAGGGGAGCTAGTGACCAGATTTACGTGTATAGGCCAGCCACCATGGCGGACGCAGGGCGAGGTGGTTTTTAGTTTTGGGCTTTGACAAATTAAAATCAAACAAACAGGATAAACAATAAAAAATGAGATGGCGCTGACATCATACTTAGATGTGAAGTATTATCTCACATCTAGATGTGACATAGACGGACCCTTTCTGGTTTATCTTGTGATTACGTGCAAACAAGATCAGCTAAACCTGCCGAGCTTTACGCCATGATCCAAACCACTCGTGCTATCCCACGCTAGCGCATCGTGGCTCAACAAACTCACAGGCGTAATAACCGCTCCTTGAGGGCCAGCAGCGACGACGACTCCAGCGGTCCAGCCCCCTCGGCGACCGCTTCACCGACGCCCATCGCATCGCCTGCCGCCGGAGTCCTTCCGTTTGTACCTCTCATGGCCGGGGCGTGGCCAGCCGCACCAAGGAATGCTCGTGGTGCAATCTCGTGGCGGCGCACCGCATCCTCCTCCAACTCACGCTCGGCGCCGACTCCGGCCGTGATCCAAGATGGAAGGCCGAGCTCTGCGCTGTAACACCCCAAAAATTTAACCATATTTTTATTAAGTAAAATTTGGCCAGAAATAAAATTTTGAATTTCATTAGGTCTTTTATTTATTTTAGAGTATTTTCTGTTTTCTGTTTTCCAAAATTCTTCCCTCCATATAGAAATTTTTGCAAAATATTGTGGGAGTTGGTAGTTGTCTTAAATAAATTCAATTATATTTTAAATAACAGTAGGAAATATTTTCATAAAAAAATCTTGCCCAAGATAATCATTTTTTTAGCTTTTTCAATTCTTTAAATGCTTCTGTTGCACTACAACTATTTTAAATAATTCTTTTAAAATGCCACAAAAATTATGAGGGCTCATGTGATGCCTATAGATCACTTTTATGCAAAAACCCAGCTTGGTATTTTGAAAATTTTGCGTGAAACATCCTCTTTTCTTTTCTGGTCCAGATTCAGCTTTGAACTACAACCCCAATTTTTATTGCTCCAAATTTTTTGAAATTATTCCCACCTATAGGCCGTCCAACCAAACCCTTAAGTCCATAAGATCAGTTCCAATTGCATCATTTTAGTTCACCAAATAATTCTCCCAATATTTGATCCAGAACTGAAATTCACCAAAACTTGCACTTTCAAGTTTTTCATTTTGTCCAACCAACCCTGCCATCCTCTATATCATCTAAAGAAACATCATCCTGCCAAATTTCATCATCCACAAAATCTCCTAGCTAGCTCTGGCATTTGATCGAGCACCTAGTGTGCATCCTCTGGGCATGGCCACAGCAGCCGCGTGGCACCGGCGACGCCGAGCCTGCCACCCCGCTGTTGCTCTCCCCTGACTTGCCCCGCACGCTCTGCTGGCCGCCTGCACCAGCCACAGCCTCCCCCGCACCGGAGCACTCCCCCTGGCGCCGCCTTCCACCGCCCACCGCCGCCATTCCTCGCCGCCCGACGAATCCCTCCCTGCCACGTCTCTGCCGCTTATTTGCCAACCACCCGAGCTCACCCGCGGGCGCCCACCGTCCTCGCCGACCCCGCAGACCTCCCCACCGACCACCTCACCGACTCGCTGAACCTGGCCACCGCCCGCAACCACCTTATCGGCGCCATCAATGGCCGCCGCCGTCGTGACTTCCTCGGGAAGCCACGGAACCGCCTTACCCCGCCTATAAAAGGCCACCATGAGCTCGCCCTCGACCATCACCGCCTTCCCCTCTCCCTCTGTAAGCTCCCTGTGGAAGGAAAAATACCGGAGCGGTCGTCGTTTTCATCTCTGACAACCACGGCCGTCGCCACCGTTTCGATGATTCCGGCGCCGCCAAAGCCTCTTCCTCTCCACTCTCTTCACCAGTAGCCTTCCCTTGACCCCACGACTCCATCCCGCCTCCCAATTTTGCTCGAGCTCGACCACGGGCGAAAGCTCCAAATCACCTCCCGCCGGAACCTTTCGGGCGAGCTCGCCGCCGACGACCCCGAGCTCCCCGTTGATCGTGTCCTATATCAGGAGGTTCGCCGTGAGCTCCTGATCACGAGTGTGTGCTCAGTTTCCCGAGAGGTGCCGCCGTTCGCCGGCAATCGCCGCCGGCGAGTCGCCTCTGTTCTGCCACGCGGGAGAGAAAGAGCGCGGTGACCAGGGTCAAACCTGACGGGCGGGGCCCACTGTCAGGGACCCAGCGCCCGCCGACCCGGCTGTAAGTGGAGACGGACTCTCCAGGAGCCATCTTCGCGCGAAGGAAACATACTTCCTTGAGTACGCCATCGACGTCATCAGCCCGCCCGCGCAGCCGATCGACTGGGCTTGGCCCAGTAGCGCCAGATGGCTAAGTTTCGCCCATGGCGCTCTTCTGTCCTTTTCTTTTTCTTTTCCAGTAGGTTTCAATTAATTCTACCGAATTCATTTCTAAACCAAATTTTGTGATTCAAATTTCTAAATACTTCTAAATTCATTCTCTATTTATACAGCTAGGGTGAACATTTTTCCTATGGCTAAGTTCTGCCTAACCTAATTAAGTAAGCCATTTCCATGTAAAAGTCAACTTAGATAACCCCTAGAATATTCATTTCAACTCCAAATAATTTGATTCTTTTTCTGTAATTCCTCATTTTTCATCTAGTTTATTTTAGGATTTATTGTAAAATTTTCCAAACAACTTTTTAGCACTGCTGTTGCTATATGTGGTAATTTAAATATTTTTGAAATTAGGAAATGGAGGGAAGATAAAATTTTCAAAGTTTTGGAGTGCACCCAATATTTCTGCATGATCAAGGCAAGCATCTTGAACACTTGATATGGTGATTGCATGGTTAAATGTTTGCTAAAATAATTGAATCATGCCTATGGTGAATTCAAATAAAATTTGCATGCATGTAGTGTTGGCATGTTTTCCTCGTACCGTGCAACGTGTGCTTGTCATGACTAACTTGCAGGAGCAGGTATGAGAGAATTACCGTTACCGGCAGAAGGGTGATCACGTTGGAGCGTGATCATGCCTTGTTAGTTATGCATGTGGGGACATGCAAGGGCTGTGGCCCTGTTTTGGTGTTACTGTGAAAGAACACTTTATTGTGCTAACCACTGCAGGAAAACTTAATCCTCCTGTGTCGACCGTAGACCGAGTCTTGTTCCAGTAACCCCCATACTTGTTTCGTGCTGCCACTTGTCCCTGCCACAGGTAGGGTACGGTTCAGTAAGTTGATAACCCCTTTCCCTGCACACGCCGTACAGAGGGCCATGATGAGGGTTTCCACGGCCATGGACTAAATCCCGTCATCAGGTCTGGGGGCATGGGTGTATCCGGTCTGGGACCGAGGGGGTCGCACCCCTGTTTGCGCGCCGATATAAATATAGTGATCCCATGCAGGACGTGGTCTCCCCGTCTTAGAGTTTTTCTGAAACGATGCTTTGGGTGATTCCTGGCATCCGGAAGGTTAATCTGGTGTGTGCTGGTTAGGTGTGTTTTCAACCCAAAGACCGTAATTGGAATTAGTCAGCGTCTCGGTACTGACTAAAGAAATCTTTTACTTGTGGGTAAAGAGTACATCCTCTGCAGAGTTATATCTATTCGAATAGCCGTGTCCGCGGTTAAGGACTACAGTCTGGGTTGGGCAAGTGTCGGTCCTAGAGTCGGTCTTCGGAGGAAATAATTTAAAATTTGAGCATATATTATTTTGCAGGATAATTATTGTCAGCACTAATGCAGTCATGGATATTTTGTTATCATGAATATTATTATTATTACAAGCATGAATATTATTGTGGACTAACCCGTTTCTCTTATTTTATTTTCTGAGTGTCTCATGGGCTGGCTAGACTACCCGGGCACTCATTTATTTTCAAGACCTCTCCATGGCGTCTCTCGAGTCTCGGATGGTCCTGTCTCGTCCGACTCTCTTGTGGATACCCGATTGGCATTTCTTTTCAGGACCTCTCCGTGGCGTCTCTCGAGTTCTCGGATGGTCCTGTCTCGTCCGGCTCTCTTGTAGACACCCAATTGGCATTTCTTTTCAAGACCTACCGTGGCGTCACTTTTAGACACCCGACCGGCATTTCTTTTCAAGACCTCTCGTGGCGTCGCTTGAGTTCTCGGGCGGTCCCGTCTCGTCCGATTCTCTTTTAGACACCCGTTTGGCATTTCTCTTGGATTCTCGGGCGGTCCCGTCTCGCCCGATTATCCACTTTTAACTCTCTTTGTTTGTCACTAATATTTTATTTACTCATAGCTCTGCACATGCTAATATTTATCATGCCATAATTTAATTTCAGTCAACGTATGCATATCATTTAATTCAGCATGTGCATATAATTTAACCCATCATGTTCATATGCATTCGGTATATATTTTGTTCATTATGTTTGCGAGTACATTCAAACGTACTCACTGGCTTGTCCCTGGCTATTTACTTGGCCAGGTCAGGATTTCAACAAGGAGTATTACCACGGCGTCCATGCGGAGCCTAGGATAGCAGCCACGCGGGATAGGAGTTATCCAGGTCAGCCGTTCCTGTGGGAATGGAGCCCCATCGACGTTGGAGAACCATGAGTCGCTTCCGTCATCCTCACTAGAAATCATTGTTGTATCATCAGACCTTTATGGTCTTGTATCCAATTCTTGTAAATGCTTGGTAATCTGTAACAAGGACGTGTCCACCAGTAACAGTAATCCTGGGCTGGTGACGACACGAGGGGTTAATTTCTGGGATATCATGTTCCGGAAATCCGGCTCCGACACGCGCTCCGCTCCAACGTCAACAATGCTCATCGTCAAGTCAAGTCGAGAAGAAAAGCTACCGATCGCGTACAAACCGCGCCGCACGAGCTAACCGATTTCAAACCCACGAAGTGCCTCAGAAACCCATTCGAGCGAGGACAAAGAAGCCACCAAGTTCTGATTTGAAATTTGAAGTGACAGATGAAATTTACTTTTCGATCAACATGGATAAAGTTTATCATGCATATTGCAGGAAGGTGCTTAAGCATCTTAATTGCAAATTACGGAGTATTTAAGTATGTCGTCATACTTATACTAGTTAAAATCATGCGAAGGTCGATGAAAAATCTGGCCAACATATGCAACCAAATCACGACGAAACAAAACGGAACTCACGTCCAGAATCTTTATTGATCAATTCAACAATCTGCTGAAACTCGGCCCAGTTCTTTTGGCCGATTCTCCCAGAATCTTGAGAATCGGACCTCCCCCAAGCTTCTCCTAGAATCTTAAATCTATATTTTTTTTACAATCCTATCTAGTTAAGATGTAAACAGCTAGGATTGTCAAAAAAATATTGTTTCAAGATTCTGGGAGAAGCTGGGGGAAGATTTGATTATCAAGATTCTGGGAGAATCGGTCAAAAGAACTGGGCAGCGTACTAGCTAGCTAGTAACATGCATGCATGCATGTCATCGACGACATGCATATATACTCCTAGAATAACTATTATTCTCTAGCTACATATGGATTTATTGGTGGTACGCCTCCCTAGATAATAACTAGCAGTCTACTCCTTGGTACACATTTCGCAGTTGCAGTAGCGCATGATGACGTGCTTGGTGGTGCAGTGGGCCGACTTGAGCACCAGGTCCGGGCTCTGGTTGACGCACTCCATGGCGCAGTGCCACTTCATGCATATCATGGAGTAGAAGCGCTCCTTGTAGCACGTGCGTTCTGCATGAATGCATAGAATTATAAACACGTACGTAGTCATATACATACAGATGCAGTTAGCCAACATACATACAAACATTATCATCAGATTAGAGATCCTCTATGAAACATAGATGTGAAGGGGAAGAAGGAGATCTTGTTAGTAAAAGAGATGGGAGATGTGAAATGGAAGGGGAGCGCGCACGTACCTGCGAGTGCAGGGCTTGCGAGGAGCGCGAGCACGAGGAGGAAACAGAGAGCGGTTCTTCCCTCCATTGGCGCAGCGCACAGATGCAAACTCTGATCTGATCTGCTCTTTCGTTTGCGAGCCGAGTGGAGATTGGAGGGAGATTGATGATTCACTCTGCAGGGCAGGACACGTATATATAGGAGGGGGAGAGGTGGAGAATGGATTGCTCAGATCCACGGAATCTCCTAACCAGTGGCGGAGCTTGAGCAAAATTCAAGAGGGGGCCATTACTTGAAGGGGAGCAAATTAATAGAAAAGGAGGGGCTAATCTCTAGTTTATACCTTAGTTAGGCTTAAAATATAGCATATGGTTTGGTGGATGCAAAAATTAAGGGGGGGCCATGGCCCCTGTTGGTCTCCACGTAGCTCCGCCACTGCTCCTAACGACCCCGCCCGCTTCCCGTGGAGGCGCTTGAAGGAATCAAGGCTGTTACGCCTGTCGTGCGAAGCGATCGGGAAAAGGATTCGGTGAATATACCGCGCGTCTCGGCTGTTCCGCTTGTCCGCGCCTCGCTCTGGTCAGGCCCGGGCCCCCGAGATTCAGGGGGGGGCCTCCCCAGAATCCAGATACGCACACCGTAGAGGCAAGCATCGTCGAAAAGTCATTTTGGTGGACGAGCACCTGTGTGCTCGTTATTTGGTCCGTTTGTTGTGCATCACAACCGTCCAATTAGTGCAGTCAAGGCTGTATTCATCAAGTATTTGTGCTTTGATTTCTCTGATAATTCAGGTCTGACACAAAGTTGGATATCGCGTGAGTTCCCTGACGCAAAGTTTTACCTTCAATGCTACTGATTTCTCCCCCTCCGCATTCAAAATTGACGTCTTAATGATGATTAAGATATGTTAACGTAGTTTGTGGCAAGGTTTTTTTTTCAGTTTGGGCAGGAAAAGCCGGTTTTCGAAAATTCTTGCAATTTTTGGTTTATTTCATCTGAAATTTGCATGGATCAACACACCTTCGTGTTTAGGATTGATATATAATGCATGATTGCATTTAACTAATCTCAGTTAACTCTGACATTGCAACATTAACATCCGGATCTGGATGCGCTGAGCTAACATGATTCTAATTCCGTACGAGAAACAAAGGGACCAATTCCAATAGCTAAACGTGACTAGAAAACCAGTTTAAGCCCTGATTATATTCACCCTGATTGCATTTCTATGACTTTTATAGGAGACTAAAACTGCAGAATCGTTACTATCCATAAGCTCGGTGGTGGGTTGGACCATATCCTTAAATAGTGTAGGCCCACCTTCCATGTTGTTGAGTATATTGATTATTTAGGAAGCATAGGATAGCGTAGGATTTATTCTACCTTGACTTGTACTCCAAGTAGATCATTGTATTCCTATATATACGCCCATGAGGTTCAAGCAATATATCCATCGATTCCACCAAATCATCTCTATCCCTTCTAACATGGTATCAGCCTAACCGATCCAACCCTAGCCGCCGCCCGCCACTTCCGCCCCGCGCGCCGCCTCTGGGGCGGTCGGCCTCCATGACCGCCGCCGGGGGCCGCGCCGCCCGTACCTAGGGTTCGTCCGCCGGTCGTGTCGACCGGCTGCCCTAGAGAGTCTTTTTCCCGAGCCCTTGCTCCGGGTTTTTTTTTCTCTCTCTCGCCGGTCGCTTTGATCGGCGTTTACTTTTTGGTTTTCCGATCTAAGATCGGTTTGCGTCGCCCACCGCCGTCGTCGACCCCCGCGCCTCTACTCCGACATCGGCGTCGACTCCACCGGCCGCTTCCTCCTCAACCGCGCGGCAAGGCTGGACGCGCCGCCCAAGGGACGCCTTCGTGCGTCGCTGCCGGCTGCACGTCCGCGCGGTCTCCATCGCCGGTCCGTCTTCGTCGTCATCGCCCGGGACATCACCGACAACGTCATCCCCGCCATGGCGTGTACAGCGCCGCCGTCGGTCTGATCAACCGATCGCGAGCCTGTCTTCGCCAAGCACGTCCCCGAGCACGCGCCTACCGCCGATCGAGCCACAGGTTGTCGTCGCGTCGTCCCTTCGGACCGCTGCGTCGCCGCCCCAAGGTCTTCCCGCCGGCTGCCCCGACCCGCTCCAGCCGATGCCCCTTTGGGCTGTCGCGCCGTGGCACGCGGTCCACGCCGCCGCCCCGAGATCCTCCCGCCGGCTACCCCCGTAGCCGCCGCCTTTGCGTCGCCCCTTAGGGCTGTCGCGCCGCGGCACGCGGTCCACGCCGCCTCCCGTCGCCCTCGGCCAGTGGTTCTCCCCACGGCTGCCCCGACCTGCGAGCCGCCGCTACACCGCCTCTTCGGTCTGTAGCGCCGTGGAACGCGGTCACCGCCGTCGCCCGAGGCCATCCCCGCGGCATCGACCTACGCACCGCCGCCCCTTCGGGCCGTAGCGACAAGGCGCGCGGTCCACGCCGTCGCCCCGACCTGCCCGCCGCCGCTGCGTCGCCCCTACGGGCCGTAGCGCCGCGGCCCGCGGTCCACTCCGCCGTCACCGCGCGTCGACTTCCCGTGGTATGCGCCACGCCGCCTCCCTTGGCGCGGGAACGCCACCGTCCGCGCCGGTCTTCGTCACGCTGTTGGGTTCCTCGCCTACTTCGAGCACCGCCGCCGCACTCCTAACCTAGCCGCCGCCGCCGCTCTTCTTCGGCCGCCGCCGCCGCTACCTCCGTAGCCGCCGCCGCCGCTACCTCCGTAGCCGCCGCCGCTGCCAGTCCACCCCGTTCGTCTTCGTCCAGCACCAGCCCGTCGCCAGCGTCGCCGTCATCTTCCCCGAGCACTTCATCTACTCCTACCACCGTTGGTGACATCGGCCCCACACCGATTGGCGCCACAACCGTCGTCAAGTCTTCTTCTCTGCTGGTCCTCCGACTCCTCGACATGGCGTACAGCTCGTGCAGGTCCCTCGTCTACGCATGCCCGATGCTGGCAACACCGCTGCGTGCCTTCGTCCACGATGTGTCCCCGGGCCTGGCAAGCCTGGTCGGCACTTCGTCAACTTCGTCTTCGTCCGTCTACGCATGCCCGGTGCTGGCAACACCGGTGCGTGCCTTCGTCTACGATGTGTCCCCGGGCTTGGCAACCCCGGCGCGACGCGTCGTCAACATCGTCTTCTCCCCGGCGCACCACTCCTTCGACACCACTGCGCCCATGACTAACTCGGCGCCTCCTTGCGCCCGCGGCTCCACGGCGACTTCCTCGACACCGGCCACCCCGACTCGACATCGACCACGGCATTCTTCGCACGGCTACCTCGACCACGGCTACACCACCCTACGCTCTCGGCTACCTCGACATCGGCACAAAGGGTTACCGCCTTGCTTGAGCAACCTCGTCTGTTTCCACTCCAGCCACGACTTTCGCGATGCGTCGACCGTTACGACTGGGGGGGGGGGGGGGGGGGGTCCGTCGGCTCACCTTCGGATTCTTCTCCAGTCTCACCGTCGGCGTCGCTACCGTTGTGACTGCGGGGGGATGTTGAGTATATTGATTATTTAGGAAGCATAGGATCTACCTTGACTTGTACTCCAAGTAGATCATTGTACTCCTATATATACGCCCAAGAGGCTCAAGCAATATATCCATCGATTCCACCAAATCATCTCTATCCCTTCTAACACATGTATTCATTTTGTATTGATTCCTGTATTTCCGCCGAGAGATAAATTTGACACAAATCTATAGGCTATTAGACCATGCGGATAACGAGACCCAAGGAGCTCGTCCACTGAAAATCCGCTCTGCAAGCACCGTAGTCTATGGCTCACGCAGCGACGCGGACGTCGTCCTATTTTCCTTCTTCCCGATCGCAACAGGCACGTACCTCTACATTTGGGCCGCATGTATATAGTTGCACTAATGAAAAGGCCATTGGGCCTGGTCATTTGGACGCTAATGAAAATCTTAAGTTTTTTCATACACATTGTACATTGTTTGTATACATCAGGAACATTTTTTATATACATGTTTAGCATTTTGGAAATACATGTTTAACATTTTTTCAACATAAATTTTGTTGTCTACTTTTTCCATAAACGTTGTACATTTATTGCATACATCAGGAACAATTTATATATACACGTTTAACATTTCCAGAAATTGATGATTAACATTTTAAAAACTTATATTTTTTATGTCAACCTTTTCCATACACTTTGTACATTTTTTGTATAAAACAGAAACAAACATGAAAGAAAAACAGAAAGAAACAAGGCTGTGGCCTCCCACACGCTGGGCGGGCCTATTCTCAAGCTTGCCTAGGCGAGGCTGCCCTACGTCTCGCAGTAAGCACCCCTAAAACAAATGTCTCGCGGTAAGCAAGATATAGGCGCACACTTTTGAGACTCGCAGGTGTCATATACACACGGTGAGTCTCGGCTACTGGAAGCTGCATGTAGCATGTGCCTACATCGTAGTCAAAAGTGGGCCGGCATGTAGCACTTGCCTACATGTAGCACGGTGAGTCTCGGCTACTGCAAGCTACATGTAGCACTTGCCTACATGTGGCGCACATTTTTTTCTGTGGCCGCTCAGAACTCGTTGGAAGTACGTTAAATTTTCAAAAATGTTCACGTGTTGCAAACAAATGTTCATAATATTTTTTTTTAAATATGTATACAATCTACAAATGTTTATGTAGTTTAAAAAAAGTTTCAATGTGTATTTGCAAAATGTGCAACGCGTATTGGAAAAAAAGTTCAAAAACATGTATTTAAAAAAATATCAAGCATGTATTTGAAAAAAAATTAAACATGTATAAAATGTATAGCAAAAAATTACAAGTTGCGTGAAAAAAATAGACAACAAAACTTGTATTGAAAAATGGTTACACATGTATAAAAAAAATGTTCCTGATGTATACAAAAAATATACAATATGTATGAAACATGTAGACATGTGTTGAAAACAATTGAAAACCAAGAAAGAAAACCGAAGTAAAAATAAAAAACCAAGAAAAACAAAAGAAGACCGAAAAATCAAGAAAGAAATGACAGAGAGAAAAACTCGCACGCCGCAGCGCGCAGCTACACTAATAGGCTGGCCTAGTAGCACGCTTGCCAGAGACGAACCTCCTTCTGACAACGGGCGAGAAATAGCTACCGCAGTGTGGCTGTGTCCCGCTTATACCGAGGCAGAAGCTCGTCTCGCCTCAGGCGTCGTTAATAATGGGCATGCACAACTAGCTTCCTGCAGATTAGTTTATTTTTCTTCTCTCTTTTTTCACTCGTTCTTTTTTTTCCATATATTTTCGAACATTCTGAATGCATATATTCCAAAATTTAAATTTTCTTCAAAAAATAAAACAATGAATTTCAAATATGTTAACGTGGTGTAATATTTTTTGAGCATAATTTAAAATATGCAGACAGCATTAAAAAATGTATTGACATTTAGAAAAGTTCAATTGTTTAAAAATATGTATGTGGTATTTTTATAAAATGTTCGTGTAATCTAAAATTATTTTTCCATGCTATTTCAAAAATGTATCTTTCATTGAAAAACATGAGGTTCAAAAATATGTTTGTGATATTATTAAAAAAATGTTTATACTATGTAAAAATAATATTCATATAATTTTTTTAAATGTTATGTATCATTCGAAACAAATGTTTCGACGCGTATTTGAAAAATGTTTAGCACATATTCAAAACGATGTTCATGTATTTGACAAAAATATTAATCATGTATTTGAAAAATGTGAAATGTGTATATAAAATGTAGACATGTGTTGAAAAAAAGAAAAAAAGAAAACTAAAGAAATCGGTGACAACCGAAGAACCCCATAGAAAATTGAACAAACCGATGCATACAGTGAAAAAAAGTTCTTTTTCTTTCTAGCTTCATGTTTTTCACCGAATAAATGAGACGACGCAAATTTAAAGATTAGGTCAGAGGTTGTACATAGTAGCAGATTATCGTAGAGATGTTAATTTGCAGCCACACACACGTACTACGTGGGAGAGACAATGACAACCGTTGTCGAAGCCTTATTCTAGGCTGGCCATAATGAGAGTATCATAGCTAATATTATGAATGCCAATTAGACAATTTTGCTGATGTGACACAAAATTAAATGAGGAAATAGAAAATACTAGTAGTACATTATTTAATACTGTATGATACATTATCATATCATGATATTGAATCCTCTCTTTTCTCATCTAGTTGTGTGTCAGCTCAGCAAAAATGTCTACTTGGTATGTATGATGCTACCTATGATATTTTCATTGTGACCGGTCGTATATGATACTTCCCGCTACGATCAGCCTCACCCTGGCTGCCTAACTAATGGTCTGTACGATGTACTTATACTAAACTAATAATGTAATCACAGGCCGCTGGATTCAACGCTAAAACATGCAGGCCTGGTCGTGTGTTAGAATTTAGACCGAGAAGTTGTTTCTCTCTCTTTTTTAATTCCAAAACCAATGGTAGCCAAAGAAACGCCATCATCTCCGAGTATATATATTTTTCTCCACCTAATTAAGCAGGAACTCCCCTGGTAGCTAGCGCGGATGTATATCTAGACGCAGGAAGTAGTATATTCCTGACTGAATAACGAAGACTGTGGTCACAAGTAGGAGAAAAAAAGTCCAGCGGCAGCGGGACATTCTTTTCGAAGTGCCGGTGAGTGTAGAACATATGCCCTAGAGGCAATAATAAATGTTATTATTTATCCTCATGTTCGTAATTAAGTTTATATTCCGTACTATAACTGCTATGGTTCTCGAGTCTACAATAACCACGAGGCTCGGAGGAAGACTCATATGCACGTGTGGAATAATAAACGGTAAAATGTATTCCTAGTCTGGCCTCTAAGACTAACTCAAGTGTTGCATGACGGTTCTGTTTTCCTGATCATGGGCATGACTATGCCGGCAACTTTGAGGGCACAATGTTAGTAGAACCTTGTGGTTGAATCGACCCGAATTGATGTTATGCTATGAGATACATTCGTCACAAGTTAATGGTTAATAACACAGAGAAAGTTTATGTTTGCATAATTCCTTAGACCATGAGAGTATCGAGTTTCTTCATGCTTGATTCATGAACTTTGGGGTATGTTAAACGTCATCCGTAACTGGGTGGCTATTACGGCGGCTTACGGGTTCATGGGAAAGTATGTCAAGTAAATTGATAGCTCAAGATTGGGATTTGCTCCTCCGACGATGGAGAGATATCTCTGGGCCCTCTCGGTGTTACGGTATCCACCATCGTCTGGCCAGACACAATGTGATTTGATCACAGGGATGCCGGAACACGGGAACGAGAAAAGAGAACAAAACCGGTAACGAGGTAACTGGCATAGTGGACAAGTTGTTGATCCACGGGGATGCCGATAAATCTCACCTCGGGTGTTTGTAACATATCACGAAGCAACAGGAATAGCACACGGCAACTGGAGGTTCACTCGAATATTTATTCGTGTGGGTATAGAGGTCAATATGGGTGTCCACGGCTCCGATGTTGATCATTGATCGGAAAGTGTTCCGGGTCATGTCTATACTTCACCGAACCTATAGGGTCACACGCTTAAGGGTCATCTATCTGCTGAATACTAGACAGGGAGTCTGAGAGAAAGTCACCGGAAAAGTTTCGGAGACAACGGAAACGTTCCGGAGAGAGCACCGGAATAGTTTCGGTAAAACTGAAAAATTGTTTCAGGGTATACCATTAAGTCAAATTGGTTTCAGCACACGCCTAAAAATTCTTGGAGGGTGCCAGAATTGTTCTGGAAACTTCTGGGATTTTTCCGGGATAAAAACCGGAAATGTTCCGGAGCTGCCGGAACCGGTTTGGTTGCTTTTCGCAAATGAAAATCACTAATCCGGAATTGTTTCGGAACGCGTCCAAAATCATTTTAGTGGGTACTGGAATTATTCTAAGACCCACAGAAATATTTTTGGATTTAACGGTCGCGGAAATATGATTTCGTGAATAGTGAAAATCACTTTTTGGGTTACTTTTTGGAAAGACACCTTTTAGGGCTTTTGTAAAGCTTCTAGAAGGAAAGTCTTAGGGACTAAGGAACCCATTTTGGGAGGGTCCCACTAGGGGGTGGCCGGCCAAGGATGCTCCTCCATGGAGCTCCTTTGCCTCCCCATTATGCCCTTCATGTGTGACATTTGCATGGGCATTTTGGGTTTTTTAAGGGTCACCCTACCCCTTGGGTTTTCCTATAAATAGAGGTGGAGAGGCACTCTCCACACTCACTCCAACTCTCTCACACAATGCCATGCAATGATCTGGCTTCTTCTCTCCCTCCCACGAAAAGAGTTTTGTAGAGCCGAAAGGCTGTCTGGGTTCCGGTGGGAACTAGTTCTAGACGGTGAAGCCCTACCGGATAGATGACACCGTATGTGTGCAACCCCGTAGAGAGGTCGTAGGTTCGATCTTTTTGCCCGAGGGGCTGTTCGAGAGTGCCTCCCGAAGGGCTGTCCGAGTGACCGTCCGAGTTTTGAGGGTCCTCCCGAAGGGCTGTCTGAGTGACCGTCCGAGTTTTGAGGGTCCTCCCGAAGGGCTGTCCGCGACACCGTCCGAGGGACTGTCCGACCGCCTCCCGGAGGGCTGTCCAAGGGGCAGTCGAGGGAGTACATCCTCACGGTTGGGAGGTTGTAAATCCTAGCTGCGGGGATCTGCACCAACGATCTACATCAACTCTACTTCCGCTGCGCTACGAGTCGGTAACGATCAGATCAAAACCTTGTATGCAGTCTTCATAGTGGTCCTGGGCTGGTGCGTAGGTCGGAATATTTTTGTTTTCTGCTGCGTTCCCCTACAGTGGCATCATGAGCCGTGCTATGCGTAGATGCAGGTTACGATCTAGAATACATAGAGATGTATGGGTGTTGCACAATATAATTTGTAGTAGATGCGTTCTATTGCTGAAAATTATTTGTGCGGGTAGCAGATGAAATCTGTTACCCGATGTTCTTGTTGCTTCCCTGGAATTTGCATATTTCTGATCTTGATAACGGCATGGTGGAGTTTCAAAGTTCTGGCAATCCGCGATCCTGATTGATCAACGAAGTGCTAACAGTTCATTGAATTCCTGTAACACCCCAAAATATTTTCCTTGGGATTTTCAAAATCTTTTCTTTAAAATAAAATACTTTGAATTATTCTGGCCCTATTTTTCTTTTTCTCTTTCTTCTGTTCTGAAAATCATTTTTAATTTTTAATTGGGTTTCAATTTTTTTTAAATGGTTCTGTTTTGGTTGATTTATTTATTGGGCAATTATTTTTGAAAGATCAAAAATAATTTTATTTCAGAAAAGTTTTGAATGACTAGATCATTTCAATGAAATGGTCCCTTTCATCTCCTTTCATTCTTATAGAAATCCATTCAATAATTTTTCTGTCACTCCTAAATTATCCCTCAAGTCACTCACACCTTCTAGGACAGTATCCAACTCCTTTCCACCTTACAAAAATATTTCCACAATATTTACTAAATTCCAAAGTTGGAATTTATTTTATTCATGGTTTCTTTGGTTTACAAAGGAACCATACTTTCTACAAGTCTTCTGCTCCCACCAAAATTATCCTAGCAACTAGACAGTATCTACAACCCATTTCACCAAAAATGTTGGGTTCCACAATTCAAAAATTTCAAACTTCCTTCAATTCAAATTTGGACCAGATTCAAACTTCCTGACCAAAACCTATTTTTAATTGCTCCAAAAATTCTGAAACTTTGCCAGATTCTCTCTTATGCATCAACACCTCACCACAAAAATCCCTGCAAATTCCTAAAATGCCTAGACCTCTCTGGCATTTCAACATACACTTCGTATGCGCACTGTTCATCGCTGACAGAGATTCTGTTAACTGAATTTTCTTCAGAGGCAGTGGCGATCGATGCCGTGCACTCCTCTCCTTCCTTCTCCTCCACGGCGTCGCCGTTGCTCATTAATACCTCGACCCCTGGCCCACCTCCCAGCCTCTCCTCGCCGATGAGCTGTCGGTAAGCCGGTGCAACGGCCACCGTGCTCATCCACGACGACCGAACCGGATCGCCACGGCCACCGACCACTTTCACTGCTGCTGCTGCTCTCCTCCACCTACTTCCTCCACGCGTCAATCTTCTTCGCGGCTCCGCGCGCTGACCCCGCCGCCCAAGTCCTCTGGAGCCCGCCTGGCAGTTACCGGAGACGGGCACGATCGCCACACCCGCACGGGCACCTCGCCGTGGATAAGGCCGCAGTGCTCGATCTCATCCGTGCTAAAGCTTCTGGAGTGCTCCACCGGCCTCATCAACTCCGCACCGCCCTTGACCACCGCCCCTAGCTACTTCGTCGGCCGGAGTTACTCTGGCGTCATCCGATCCGCCTCCGGCCACCCTCGGATTGCCTATAAAAAGGGCCCCCGAGCTCCATTCGCTACCCACACCACCTCCACTGCCACCCAATCGACCGCCACGCCACCCATACGACCTCAAGAGGGTCGTCTTCCTCCTCAACGGTCACCGATCTGCCGCCACCTTCCCCGATCCGCACGACGTCGTTAGGCCACCTCCACTTGCAAAACTCCACCAGTAGCCTCTCACCACTCCCTCTCATCGATCCCGCGCTTCAATTTGGCATCCCGAGCCCTCTCCGGCGAGATCTGACCTCACCCGAACCACCGTCCGCCGGCGTCGACCTCGCCGTCGTTCTGCTGCTCGCCGGCGACCACCACCGCCACCCACGGACGCGGCAGTCCACCCCGAGCACGTTTCGACCATCGCCACCCTCTGGAACCCCGGCGATCGTCGTCGGTGATCGCCGCCTCCCTTCTGTCCACGCGCGCGAGCGCGTTTGAATTCAAACCTGACGGGTGGACCCCACCCGTCAGCGTTCTCTTTTTTTTCTGCT
This sequence comes from Elymus sibiricus, assembly GCA_039707655.1. NCBI lineage: Eukaryota > Viridiplantae > Streptophyta > Magnoliopsida > Poales > Poaceae > Elymus > Elymus sibiricus. The sequence continues at coordinate 353,354,199 of CM077672.1, read as the reverse complement.
TTTAAACAGAAGGCGTAATCTATGCTTTACGTCTTCTATGCTGGAAAGCGTACTTCTGCCCGAAGCGTTTTCTTTTTAAACGCACAGGGACTAGATTTTTGCAGAAAAGCCCCTGGTTTTAAAAGTTTAATAACTTTTTAACCTCAACTGTGATTGAGTTGATTCTTTTTTTGAAATTCTTATTTTTCTGTCTAGTTTTTTTTAGTATTTATTTGAAAATATTTTGAGACAAGTTTTGGTACTGTTGCAAAATTTTAATTTGAATTTGATTTTGAATTTTTCAGAAAAAGAAGAGGGAAACTTTGCCGGGAATTTCGAGGGTTCACTTTATGACTACTTTGATCGAGGCAAGCATTTTTGAACCTGGGATATGGTGATTGCATGGTTGCATCGGTTTGAACTTGCACCACATATGTAGTAGTAGTGTGAGCATGCATCGGTCATGTGATCTTGTGCATATCTTTCATGCATTCATGGTACCATTCTAACGTGACGTGTGTGGTGAAAATTCAGGAGTGTGTCTCCTGCCTGGGACGTGCTGGTGAGCACGGTCTCATTATGACACGACGGTGTCACAGCGGCATGTGAGGCATGCCAGTCATAATAACAACACCTCCTAAGTCGACCTAGATCGAGTCTTGCTCCGTTACACCTAGCTAAATACCGTGCTGCCACGGGTCTTCCCGCGAGGGAAGTACGGTTTAGTAAGTTGCTAACCCCTGTCTGTGTACACACCACATAGAGGGCCATGATGAGGGTTTCCACGGCCATGGACTAATGCCCGTCATCAGGTCAGGGGGCATGGGTGTATCCGGCTGGGCCGAGAGGGGGGCACCCCTTGTAATCCGCGCGTATGAATAGTGATCCCATGCTATTCGAGATTGTAGTCTCCCCGACTTAGAGTTTTTCTTGAACGATGCTTTGGGTGATTCCTGGCATCCGGAGTTAATCTGGTGTGTGCTGGTCAGGTGTGTTTTCAATCTAAAGGCCGTAATGGGAATTAGCCAGCGTCTCGGTGCTGACTAAAGAAATACTATACACGTGGGTAAAGAGTACACCCTCTACAGAGTTATATCTATTCGAATAGCCATGTCCGCGGTCAAGGACGTTAGCTGGGAAGGGTCAAGTGTCGGTCCCGGTGTCGGTCTCCGGAGGAAAAATAATTAAAATTGAGCATGATTTATTTTGCAGAATAATTATTGTCGCCACTGACGCTATCATGAATATTATGGTTGTCATGAATATTATTGTTATTATTATGGACTAACCGTTTCTCTTATTTTAATTTCTGAGTTTCTCATGGGCTGGCTAGACTACCCGGGATACTCATTTATTTTCAAGACCTCTCGTGGCGTCACTTGAGTTCTCGGGCGGTCCTGTCTCGCCCGAATTCTCTTTTAGACACCTGTTTGGCATTTCTCTTGGATACTCGGGCGGTCCTGTCTCGCCCGATTGTCCACTTTTAACTTTCTTGGTTTGTCACTAACATTTTATTTTTCTGCACATGCTAATATTTATCATGCCATGTTTTAAATTTCAGTCAGCATGAGCATATCATTTAATCCATCATGGGCATATGCATTCGGTATATCTTTCGTTCATAATGTTTGCGAGTACATTCCAACGTACTCACTGGCTTGTCCTTGGCTATTTTATTGGCCAGACCTGGAGGAGGACGAGCTTGTGGAAGGAGATTGCGCTAGCGAGCCCGACGCTTAGAGGTGTCCTAGTCAGTCAACCTGTGATCTTGGAGTCGACCACATGTATCATCCGATGTGTTTCCGCTACACCAATAAAATAGTCAAGCCTCACACTGATGCTTGACTTTATTTTATTGTATCAGTGTTGTTCTACCACCACACCACTGTGTTATTCCACCACCGTAGTATATTGGCAAGCTTGTAACAATTGTTGAGCCCACTGACTCAACCCTGTATAATATTATATTTGTACTGATTATCTATATCAAGGAAGTCTACCAGTTGTTCTTGGGGCTGGTATGACTTGAGGCTCTTCTATGATTTATCCCAGAAATGGGCCTGACAAACCTTGGTATCAGAGTCAGGCTGACTATAGGAAACCCTAGGCACGAACGCTAGTAATAGGGTCAATACTAACATTTTTAGCATGCATCTCATGCATTGTAACAAATTTTCCTTGGTCATCATATACTTATGACATGACTATTTGGATTTTTGTCTACTGCTGTAGATGTCTGGCGGCAGCTGTCCGACCCAGATTTTCGCCAACGAGCCTGCGGGATTTTCCCGTCTTCTCGCTGTCATCGCTAGAGTCGCGATGAGGTCTCCGGGCCGTCCGGAGTACACCATCTACCCCGACAGGATCACAGACACCCTGATTATGTACCAGGCCTCGGTATATATTCGGGCTGGATCAGCTAAGTCTCACCGCAACTATCGTTTTGTGGGGAGAGCCATGCCTACTGAGAGGCATGCTATCCAGATGGCTACCCGAGAGGCCATCGCCCGTCTTAGGGACATCCTTCCGATCATGCAGACACGTCCCTACCACTACCTTCCATGCCATGTTCCATACACTAGTCACTACGCTTTCTCCTGCACCGGAGGAGAAAGGGATGATGCGATTGAGCCCCTGGTTCAGTACATCATGGCACTAGAGTCAGTCTTCACCTCAGTGGTGGACGACTATCTTGCTGCACGAGTGGACTTGGCTCGTACGAGGATTCCTCGCAGGAGTGAGTTCCATTCCCCGTCACCACGCGCTCCTCGCATTCCGACTCCACCATATGATCCCCCTACTCAGTCTGGGATTCGACGCTCATCCCCGAGCGATGAGGCTAGTCGCTTGGCTGTACCCATTCCAGTTAGAGCTTCACCACCTACGAGCACAGTGCCACCACGGACAGGCGTGGCATCGACATCTGTCCGACTAGAGACCATACCCGAGGAGGAGGAGGTCGAGTCATCAGCACCTCATCTGGGACTTACACTCAGCAGGACCATCGACGTTCCAGACACTCCGTGAGAGCAGACTAGACGTCAGCACCGCAGTTGACTTTTAAGAGAGCGCAGTTGTAAAATATTTATTTTCTGTTTCTTTCCTTCTCCTTTTTGTAAAATGGTGAGTAGTAGACTTGGACCACAGCGAGCTACGTGGGCGGAGTAGTACTTTAGTCTAAATAAGTGGTCATGTAGTATACAGCTACGGCAAGCATGTTGTATAATTAAACCATGCATGTATAATTAGGCCTTGCTTGTATAATTAATCCTGCTTGTATAATTAAAGCTGCATGTGTAATATAATCTGTTATTTTTATGCACTTACATTTTTTTTGGGGGGATATTATTTTCAGTCTCTTAAAAATTTATTTCTTTCCGTTATGATTTCTTTTCTCATCGGTGTTACACAAATACCCCAGAAGAAAAATGCATCGTCCCTGGACACGTTCCATGCCCAGTCCGCCAGAGGACAACTTTGCACAGATGGGAAATAATTTTACACAAGGACAGACAAGTCAGCAGAGTAATGATTCAGCATTTTCACAAGTATGCCGTCTGTATGAGCAAAGCCAGCAGCAGCACCAGGAAATGATGCAACACTTAATAAATATGGGGAATAACCAAGGACGGCATCAACACCGGTCAAAATTGTCTGAGCTCCAGAGGACCAATCCAACGGTCTTTTCTCACACAGACAAACCTCTGGAGGCAGACAATTGGCTGCGTGATATGGAAAGGAAATTGAACATCGCTCAGTGTACGGACCAGGAAAAAGTGCTATATGCTCCGCACTATTTTTCTGGGACAGCAGCATCATGGTGGGAAAATATATGCCACACTCATCCCAATGGAGCAGATATGACATGGGAACAATTCAAGGAAAATTTCCGGGGAGCACATATCCCCAACAGTATTATGAAATTGAAGAAAAGGGAATTTGAGGATCTCAAGCAACGAGGTACCACGGTAACGCAGTACCTGGACCAGTTTACCCAGTTATCTCGGTACGCCAATGATGAGTACATGACATAAAGCAAGAAGATGGAGAAATTTCTTGATGGACTCGTTCCATCTCTAAAGTGCCAACTGGTGGTTCACACTTTTCCAGATTTCAATACACTGGTAGACAAGGCGATTATACTGGAGAACGAGCACCGCAACATGAATGAAATTCGCAAACGCCGTATGACCCAGTCAGTGCAGGTTCGCAACAACAGGCCCCGGAATGAATTTCAGAGGCCTGTGGCACCACGACCAGCAATTCCAACACCGCGACCACAGCAGAGTCGCAACACCTTCAACAACAGGACCAAGGACACAACGTTCCGTCCTGGCGTTACCTGTTTTGCCCGTGGAGAAGAATGGCATTATGCCAGGCAATGCCCAAAGCAGGGGAATAATGTTCAGAAGGCCAACAACAATGGCCGCAGTGTTAATGCAGCCCCACGACACAGCAACCCCAACAACAACCAAAGGAAGGGACAGGTGAATCACGTGACATTTGAGGAAGCGCAAAACGCACCGGACATCGTGTTTGGTACGTTCCCTGTCAACACAATTAATGCTACAGTCTTATTTGATTCTGGAGCTTCCCACTCATGCATTTCCAAAAGATTTGCTTCGGAGAATCAATTTTCTTTTTCGCCTTTGCAAAATTCAATGGTTATTCAGTCCGCGGGATCGAAGCAAAGCACTCAATGGTACTGCAAGGATGTGAATATTGAAATCAAAGGAATGAAGTTTCTAGCCAATCTCATTGTACTGGAAGCAGTCGATCTGGATGTTATTTTGGGGATGGACTGGTTGACCACAAATAAAGATTTTATAGACTGCTACAACCGTACAGTGACTCTCACAAATTGTCAAGGGAAGACAATAAAATTTGGCACAAGGAAGATTTCTATTTCACAGGGAAAATTAAATCATGTGGATATGACAGAGTTGAGCAAGGTTCCTGTGGTGTGCGAATACCCTGATGTATTTCCAGAGGAACTACCAGGCATGCCACCAGATCATGAAATTGAATTTGTTATTGAGCTAGCGCCTGGAACGTCACCCATTTATAAGAAGCCTTATCGTATGGCTCCGACAGAATTGGCTGAGCTAAAGAAACAAATTAAGGAATTAATGGAAAAAGGTTATGTTCGACCCAGCTCATCACCATGGGGATCGCCGGTTTTATTTGCTAAGAAAAAGGATGGTACCCTAAGGTTATGTATTGATTACAGGGCACTCAATATGGCTACCATCAAAACTAAATATCCACTGCCAAGAATCAGCGACCTGTTTGAGCAACTGGCAGAAGCCAAGGTATTCTCAAAAATAGACTTGAGGTCAGGCTACCATCAATTAAGAATCCGATCATCAGACATACCCAAAACTGCCTTTACCACCAGATACGGATTATATGAGTTCACAGTGATGCCCTTCGGTTTAACCAACGCTCCTGCTTATTTTGTGCATCTCATGAACAAGGTCTTCATGAAATATTTGGACAAGTTCGTGGTTGTGTTCATCGATGATATACTTATTTATTCCAAGATGCCAGAAGAACATGAGCAACACCTTCGGATAGTCCCGGAAGAATTACGAAAAAATCAACTATATGCCAAATTCAGCAAATGTGAATTTTGGTTACGAGAAGTTGGTTTTCTGGGACATGTACTGACACAGGATGGGATAGCAGTGGACCCAAGCAAAGTGAAAGATGTCTTAGGGTGGAAGCAACCACCAACGTAACTGAGGTCAGAAGTTTTCTTGATCTGGCCGGCTATTATCGGCGATTTATTGAAGGATTCTCCGCCATAGCCAAACCCATGACTCAACTACTCAAGAAAGATAAAAAGTTTGAATGGACCGAAGCTTGCGAGAAAAGTTTCCAAGATTTAAAGAAAAGGTTGACCACGGCACCTGTTCTGATCGTGCCAGATGTGCACAAAATTTTTGAAATATATTGTGACGCTTCCAGGAAGGGACTTGGATGTGTATTAATGCAGGAAGGAAAGGTCGTAGCATATGCCTCAAGACAGCTACGATGACACGAAGAAAATTACCCTACCCATGATTTGGAGTTAGCAGCTGTGATACACGCACTCAAGGAATGGCGACATTACCTTCTTGGTAACCGATGCGAGATATACACGGACCACAAAAGTCTTAAGTATATCTTCACCCAGCCAGAATTAAACTTGAGACAGCGTCGATGGCTTGAGTTAATTAAGGATTATGATGTGGGAATTCATTACCACCCGGGTAAGGCAAATGTTGTGGCAGATGCTCTGAGCAGAAATCCATTCACCGACAATGACAGTGTGCAATTCTCACAGCATGAATTCAACCAGGAATTTGCCAAGCTTAATATGGTTCTAGTCACGGAAGGAACCATTGCCCGTTTAGAAATAAAATCAACATTGGAGGATCAGATCAAAGAAGCTTATAAAGGACACCCCAGCATCGAAAGAATTAAAAGGAAGGTTAATTTAGGCAAGGCATCTGAATTTACCATTGATAGTCAGGGAATCCTATGGTGCGGAAAAAGGTTATGCGTACCCAACAAGGAAGAGCTAAAGCAACAAATTTTGGCAGAAGCCCACACAACTCCGTACTCCATTCACCCAGGAGGAACCAAGATGTACAAGGATCTACAGGAAAAAATTTGGTGGCACGGGATGAAAAGGGATATCGCCGTATATGTCGCACGGTGTGACTCCTGTCAGCGTATAAAGGCAGAACATCAGAGGCCAGCAGGATTATTACAGCCACTCAGAGTGCCTGAATGGAAATGGGATGTGATAGGAATGGATTTTATTGTTGGATTACCGAGGTCACGACACGGAAATGATGCTATCTGGGTTATCACAGATTTATTAACCAAGGTGGCACATTTCATTCCGGTAAAAACCACATACTCAACACAGAGGCTTGCTAGGTTATACCTCTCCCAAATTGTTTGCTTACACGGAGTACCCAAGACCATCGTCTCTGACAGAGGCACTCAGTTTGTCTCTAGGTTTTGGGATCACCTGCAGCAGGCTTTAGGAACTCAGCTGGTTTTCAGCACAGCATATCACCCACAGACCGGTGGACAGACTGAACGGGTAAATCAAATATTGGAAGACATGCTGAGAGCATGTGTGCTTACTTATGGAATCAGCTGGGAAGACAGTTTGCCGTATGCGGAATTCTCATACAACAACAGTTATCAAGCCAGTTTAAAAATGTCACCCTTCGAAGCCCTATACAGACGAAGATGCCGTACCCCTCTCAATTGGTCTGAAACCGGAGACAGCCGAATCTTCGGCCCGGAAGTTCTCAAAGAAGCAGAAACAAAAGTGAAACTTATCCGAGATAGACTGAAAGCAGCTCAGAGCCGTCAGAAAAGCTATTATGACCAGAAGCACCGTCAGATCAGTTTTGAACCCGATGAATACGTGTATCTGAGAGTATCCCCAATGAGGGGGCTACAGATATTTAAACTCAAAGGAAAGTTGGCACCGAAATTTATTGGGCCGTTCAGAATAATTGCAAGGAGAGGCAATGTTGCCTACCAACTGGAGCTACCGGCAGAATTATCGGATGTTCATGACGTGTTTCACGTTTCACAGCTAAGGAGATGTGTCAGTACCCAGAAAAGCAAGTCCAACATCAAGACCTGGATATCCAACCAGATCTTACATATAGGGAGCGTCCTATAAAGATATTGGAGGAGTCTGAACGGAGAACCCGACAGAGCGTAATAAAATTTTACAAAGTTCAGTGGAGTAATCACACCGAGGAAGAAGCAACATGGGAAAGAGAAGATTGCCTGAGGACTGAATATCCGTACCTGTTTGAGGGACAGCTGAAATCTCGGGGACGAGATTTTTCTTAAGGGGGGTAGGTGTTGTAACACCCCAAAATATTTTCCTTGGGATTTTCAAAATCTTTTCTTTAAAATAAAATACTTTGAATTATTCTGGCCCTATTTTTCTTTTTCTCTTTCTTCTGTTCTGAAAATCATTTTTAATTTTTAATTGGGTTTCAATTTTTTTAAATGGTTCTGTTTTGGATGATTTATTTATTGGGCAATTATTTTTGAAAGATCAAAAATAATTTTATTTCAGAAAAGTTTTGAATGACTAGATCATTTCAATGAAATGGTCCCTTTCATCTCCTTTCATTCTAATAGAAATCCATTCAATAATTTTTCTGTCACTCCTAAATTATCCCTAAAGTCACTCACACCTTCTAGGACAGTATCTAACTCCTTTCCACCTTACAAAAATATCTCTACAATATTTACTAAATTCCAAAGTTGGAATTTATTTTATTCATGGTTTCTTTGGTTTACAAAGGAACCATACTTTCTACAAGTCTTCTGCTACCACCAAAATTATCCTAGCAACTAGACAGTACCTACAACCAATTTCACCAAAAATGTTGGGTTCCACAATTCAAAAATTTCAAACTTCCTTCAATTCAAATTTGGACCAGATTCAAACTTCCTGACCAAAACCTATTTTTAATTGCTCCAAAAATTCTGAAACTTTGCCAGACTCTCTCTTATGCATCAACACCTCACCACAAAAATCCCTGCAAATTCCTAAAATGCCTAGACCTCTCTGGCATTTCAACATACACTTGGTATGCGCATTGTTCATCGCTGACAGAGATTCTGTTAACTGAATTTTCTTCAGAGGCAGTGGCGATCGATGCCATGCACTGCTCTCCTTCCTTCTTCTCCGCGGCGTCGCCGTTGCTCATCAATACCTCGACCCCTGGCCCACCTCCAAGCCTCTCCTCGCCGATGAGCTGTCGGTAAGCCGGTGCAACGGCCACCGTGCTCATCCACGGCGACCGAAGCAGATCGCCACGGCCACCGACCACCTTCACTGCTGCTGCTGCTCTCCTCCACCTACTTCCTCCACGCGTCGATCCTCTCCGTGGCGCCGCACGCTGACCCCGCCGCCCAAGTCCTCTGGAGCCCGCCTGGAAGTCGCCGGAGACGGGCACGATCGCCACACCCGCACGGGCACCTCACCGTGGATAAGGCCGCAGTGCTCGATCTCATCCGTGCTAAAGCTTCTGGAGTGCTCCACCGGCCTCATCAACTCCGCACCGCCCTTGACCACCGCCCCTAGCTACTTCGTCGGCCGGAGTTACTCTGGCGTCATCCGATCCGCCTCCGGCCACCCTCGGATTGCCTATAAAAAGGGCCCCCGAGCTCCATTCGCTACCCACACCACCTCCACTGCCACCCAATCGACCGCCACGCCACTCATACGACCTCAAGAGGGTCGTCTTCCTCCTCTCCGGTCACCGATCCGCCGCCACCTTCCCCGATCCGCACGACGTCGTTAGGCCACCTCCACTTGCAAAACTCCACCAGTAGCCTCTCACCACTCCCTCTCATCGATCCCGCGCTTCAATTTGGCATCCCGAGCCCTCTCCGGCGAGATCTGACCTCACCCGAACCACCGTCCGCCGGCGTCGACCTCGCCGTCGTTCTGCTGCTCGCCGGCGACCACCACCGCCACCCACGGACGCGGCAGTCCACCCCGAGCACGTTCCGACCATCGCCACCCTCTGGAACCCCGGCGATCGTCGTCGGTGATCGTCGCCTCCCTTCTGTCCACGCGCGCGAGCGCGTTTGAATTCAAACCTGACGGGTGGACCCCACCCGTCAGCGTTCTCTTTTTTTTTCTGCTTTTAAACAGAAGGCGTAATCTATGCTTTACGTCTTCTATGCTGGAAAGCGTACTTCTGCCCGAAGCGTTATCTTTTTAAACGCACAGGGACTGGATTTTTGCAGAAAAGCCCCTGGTTTTAAAAGTTTAATAACTTTTTAACCTCAACTGTGATTGAGTTGATTCTTTTTTTGAAATTCTTATTTTTCTGTCTAGTTTTTTTTAGTATTTATTTGAAAATATTTTGAGACAAGTTTTGGTACTGTTGCAAAATTTTAATTTGAATTTGATTTTGAATTTTTCAGAAAAAGAAGAGGGAAACTTTGCCGGGAATTTCGAGGGTTCCCTTTCTGACTACTTTGATCGAGGCAAGCATTTTTGAACCTAGGATATGGTGATTGCATGGTTGCATCGGTTTGAACTTGCACCACATATGTAGTTGTAGTGTGAGCATGCATCGGTCATGTCATCTTGTGCATATCTTGCATGCATTCATGGTACCATTCTAACGTGACGTGTGTGGTGAAAATTCAGGAGTGTGTCTCCTGCCTAGGACGTGCTGGTGAGCACGGTCTTGTTATGACACGACGGTGTCACAGCGGCATGTGAGGCATGCCAGTCATAATAACAACACCTCCTGAGTCGACCTAGATCGAGTCTTGCTCTGTTACACCTAGCTAAATACCGTGCTGCCACGGGTCTTCCTGCGAGGGAAGTACGGTTTAGTAAGTTGCTAACCCCTGTCTATGTACACACCACATAGAGGGCCATGATGAGGGTTTCCACGGCCATGGACTAATGCTCGTCATCAGGTCAGGGGGCATGGGTGTATCCGGTTGGGCCGAGAGGGGGGCACCCCTTGTAATCCGCGCGTATGAATAGTGATCCCATGCTATTCGAGATTGTAGTCTCCCCGACTTAGAGTTTTTCTCGAACGATGCTTTGGGTGATTCCTGGCATCCGGAAAGTTAATCTGGTGTGTGCTGGTTAGGTGTGTTTTCAACCCAAAGGCCGTAATGGGAATTAGCCAGCGTCTCGGTGCTGACTAAAGAAATCCTATACACGTGGGTAAAGAGTACACCCTCTGCAGAGTTATATCTATTCGAATAGCCGTGTCTGCGGTCAAGGACGTTAACTGGGTAGGGTCAAGTGTCGGTCCCGGTGTCGGTCTCCGGAGGAAAAATAATTAAAATTGAGCATGATTTATTTTGCAGGATGATTATTGTCGCCACTGACGCTATCATGAATATTATGGTTGTCACGAATATTATTGTTATTATTATGGACTAACCATTTCTCTTATTTTAATTTCTGAGTATCTCATGGGCTGGCTAGACTACCCGGGATACTCATTTATTTTCAAGACCTCTCGAGGCGTCGCTTGAGTTCTCGGGCGGTCCTGTCTCACCCGATTCTCTTTTAGACACCCATTTGGCATTTCTTTTCAAGACATCTCGTGGCGTCGCTTGAGTTCTCGGGCGGTCCTGTCTTGCCCGATTCTCTTTTAGACACCCGTTTGGCATTTCTTTTCAAGACCTTTCATGGCGTCGCTTGAGTTCTCGGGCGGTCCTGTCTCACCCGAATTCTCTTTTAGACACCCGTTTGGCATTTCTCTTGGATACTCGGGCGGTCCTGTCTCGCCCGATTATCCACTTTTAACTTTCTTGGTTTGTCACTAACATTTTAGTTTTCTGCACATGCTAATATTTATCATGCCATGTTTTAAATTTCAGTCAGCATGAGCATATCATTTAATCCATCATGGGCATATGCATTCGGTAGATCTTTCATTCATAACGTTTGCGAGTACATTCCAACGTACTCACTGGCTTGTCCCTGGCTATTTTATTGGCCAGACCTGGAGGAGGACGAGCTTCTGGAAGGAGATTGCGCTAGCGAGGCCGACGCTTAGAGGTGTCCCAGTCAGTCAACCTGTGATCTTGGAGTCGACCACATGTATCATCCGCTGTGTTTCCGCTACACCAATAAAATAGTCAAGCCTCACACTGACGCTTGACTTTATTTTATTGTATCAGTGTTGTTCCACCACCACACCACTGTGTTATTCCACCACCGTAGTATATTGGAGCTTGTAATAATTGTTGAGCCCACTGACTCAACCCTGTGTAGTATTATATTTGTACTGGTTATCTATATCAAGGAAGTCTACCAGTTGTTCTTGGGGCTAGTATGACTTGAGGCTCCTCTGTGATTTATCCCAGAAATGGGCCTGACAATTCCACCATAGTTAAAAAGAAAGATGAAATTTCGTAGACGAAAGGGCAATGTAGATATGATCTGCACGGGGGTCATGTGTATGACGAAGTTCAGTATGGGGCTCGAGATTTTATTATCTCGTGTTTCATACACCCCGCATTGTTAATCTAGCGACTTGAATAATCATACTTGATGATGGATGTTGGTAGTTTCGGTTTGCTTCGAAACCTTAGAAGCCACGTTATTTTTTTTTGTATAAACCGATTAGAGGCGTCTAACTTGGTTTTGCAGGATGACATAAGATGTGCATGTGATGTGGTATAGCGGTTCTCATGTTAATTTGATTATGTATGAGATGACTATATGATGTAAAATTAACATGACCTGCGTGTCATGATTCGGCATGATGGCTGGAGCCATATGATTGTCACTTTAATGACCTGCGTGTTAACCTTAAGTAATGCACTTATTTTATTAGCTATAGAGATAGCAATATTATCTGGTGCATCGATAAGGTGATGGCAAACTTCGCAAAGGTGCACACCGACGTGAATGCCGAAGACGAAGAAATACAAGACTTCTCCGTCAGAAAGGGCTATACCATATCATGCTATTATGAATTGCCTGAGATGTTTATCCCATTTGATGCATCCTTTTTTATTGCGCGGTAGTCGCTTTTTTATTAGGGTGACCTCTCACTTAAAATATCAAGTAGTTAGTGTTCTCCCAAGTGTAGCACCGTCACAGCATCTTTCCTTTCGGGGTGCACCATGATCTACATGGGTACGAACGATTGTACGGCTGTAAGGCGGGTGAGGTCAGACCTTGTAGCGTGATCACTTGGTTGTCTTGACGTTCATGGCAGGATCGTCCTGAGCTCGGAACACACGCATCGAAAGATGAACAAGAGTCACATAGAGATGTGATCGGCAAGTTTGCCTACCGATTGAAGTTGGCGCCATCAGTGTTCATCTCGAACAATGGCGTTGAATGGAAATGCGGATCTTGCATCACTCACAATCAATTATGAGAGATATTGATTTGAGTGGGAGCGCACTTTAGAATTAACTTGTTTAATTCTCAGTGCAATTAATAATGAACACTGTCTAAGTGTGATTTGCATAGTAGTTGTAGAATAATGGCTCACGGTTCCACCTTCCCTATTAAAATTGAATAGCTGTTATATATCTGGTTAAAACTTTACGGTTGGTAACGTAATGTGAGGATTGTCCTCAAAAGTGCCAAGAAGGACTTTGTCCTATCACATGCTTTTGGTATTCTCCCGCTAATGCTATGGATAATGTGACTCTCGTCCTTCGATCCAAAAGCTAGAATTCCGTTACAGTCAAATGCAAAATGTTTGCTTCCATGAGACCCGAACTTCAAAAGTTTGGGATAGCTATGTGATATTCATGGAACTGAAAATTAGTTTCAGATACAAACAAAGGCTAGAAGATATGGGATATCCGAAGCAATATTTGTTTTGCAAATTATTAGTAAAGTGTTTACTATGCATTTGACTGATAAGAGAGGGATCCAGAAGAATGCATGTCATATGATGAAAGGTGAATAAAACAAACAACTTAAAGAGAAAGGAAATGTCCAAAGGGTGTTAGTGTGACTTACACACCTAGGAAGTCTGGGGCTAACGCCACTCTTAAGTTGGGTGCTTCTTCTAAGAGTAGGAGAAATACTAAAAGTTAAACTGTTAGAGGTATAAAGGCACAAAGAGAGAAGACTGGAATATCCAGCTCATGTATGAATGTCATACAAGTTATTGATGTATAAAAGGCTGGTCAAAGATATAATTCTTGGGAATTATGATTAAACATGTTAATCACTAATTCTTGGGTATTGTGAGTTGATCACAGAGATACCCGCTCGATTGCATTCTGTTGAGACTCGATGCAAGAACTACTACGGCCTAAAGAACTTGCCGGGAATGAGGTTTAGATACGCGCTGTGAACATAGTAAATGTTACTATACCTTTCATCGGTGTATTACCGTCTATATTTATTTTCATAATTCATTTGGAGTTTCATACACTCCAGCCCATTGCATAAAGTATCTTGCAAGAAGGTTGTTCATAAGAGAACTTTTGATGTTTGGTGTTATGAATAACATAAGGGCCATACTTTCATTATGAATGAGATGTATGTTATGAATATAGATAATAATATATTACCTCTGTGTTTACTTTCATAGTTCATTCTAGAGTTTTATACACTCTAACCCATTGCATAATGGTTGTTGCAAGAGGGTTGTTCATAAAAGAACAATTGTTGTTCGGTATTATGAATAACATAAGGGCCATGCTTCCATCAAGGATGAGATGTATGTTATGAATATTGATGGTAATATGATACATCCATAACACTGACGCTCAATGTCGCAAGACTAAAAGAATACCACATAAGTGTGGCACTGTATTTGGTCACATTGGAGAAACCCGCATGGAGAAATTCCATTATGATGGATTTTTGAAGTCATTTGATTATGAATCATCTGACACTTGCAACTTTCCTCCGAAAAGTGAAGTGACTGAAATACCGTTAATAGGACATAAGGAACGAGCAACGAACTTATTGGTGATCATACATTTTCATGTATGTAGTCCGATAAAGGTTATTGCTAGCAGTGGATTTGTCTATCTTCAAAAATGACTCAAATAGATATATGGATATTTGCTTGATGAGACATAAGTCTGGATCTTTTGAAATCATTCGAAATGTTTTCAATATGAAGTAGAAATTATTGTAACAAGAAAATTATGTTTCTGCAATTTGATTGCGGAAAGGAATATTTGAGTTACAAGTTTAGCGAATGTCTGATGAGTTGTGAAAAGAGTTTCATAACTTACACCTCACGGAGCACCACTGTGAGTGGAATATCCATGAATATGTAATCAAACCATTTATGTCATGGTAAGATCAAATATGACATAAATCAATTTGCCATTATCCCTTTTAAAAGTAATGCTTTAGAGATTGCGGCTTTTACACTGAAAAGAGCACCATCGGATCTGTTGAAATGACGCCATGGTATGGTAACCCCAACCATGTTATGTCTTTTCTTAACATTTGAAATATGGGGGTTGTGTAAAATATTTACAAACCTATTCCAAATCAGACAAGTGCTACTTTGTAGGTTGTCCCAAATTGTTGGGTATTCCTCCCTCATTATACCGAGGCAAAAAGGTCTGTCACAAAGAACAGTATGATTTTGTAGAAAATGGTTCTTACAAAAAGTTGAGTGGGAGGACAGTGCAACTCGACGAGATAACAGTATCTTCGTCATCAGTTCAAAGAAAAGAAACCTTGGAAGTAATTCTAGAGTTTCCTACTGCGACTGATACGGAAGCCTCTACATGAGATGTATGGACTTCGGTCGAACTTGCAACTGAACCGCGTAGGCAAAACTCGTGCAAACATCTCAGGTGCACAAGCGAGATATTGTTGTTAGACAACAGTATACCTACGATACACAAGGAAGCGTTGATGGGCCCTGACTCCGGAATTGGTTAATGCCAATATAATCCGAGATAGTTTCCATATAAATGATTCAAGATTATATCTTGATAAACCCTTCGGAAGACTTAGATTCTAACGAACATTAATGGAACTATAAACTGATGTGGATAAAAATGTTTTATCCATAAAGCTCGACTTTTTGCAATAACAAATTCAAGGAGTTGACTACGATGAGATTGTCTCACCGTAGCGATGCTTAAAGTCAGATCGGGTTAAACTAGCAATTAATACATATTTCAATCTTGAGATATGAAACATGGATGCCAAAAGGATTTCCATGAAATGGAAATACAAACTAGGACTTGTATGTGATACAGTCCGAAGTGTTTTGTCGATTCAGAGGATGCTAGTAAGTATGCAAACTTCAGAGTTCCAGCAATGGATAGAAGAGAGCAAAATGGAGTTAGAATCTTCGTTTTTGATGAAATAGTCAAAAGAGTTTGTTTTCATCAATGGATAACGAAGATGCTTGTGGTTTCAAGAAAGTAAGTGGGAGCATAATAATATTTCTAAAAACCTTCTGTACTTGACACATTGTTGATTGGAAATAATATAAACTTCTTGACACG
Organism: Elymus sibiricus; assembly: GCA_039707655.1. Classification (NCBI taxonomy): domain Eukaryota; kingdom Viridiplantae; phylum Streptophyta; class Magnoliopsida; order Poales; family Poaceae; genus Elymus; species Elymus sibiricus. Next base: position 353,338,236 of record CM077672.1, on the reverse strand, counting down.
AATTAGGACTTCATTGAAAATAGTTTTCGATGAAGTGCTTAGGCTAGGTAGCCTCGGTATTAGGCATAATTATCTACGACATAAAATTGCCTGATAGAGCTAAAGCCAAAAATACATATTGACAAGATGCTAAAACAGTTTAGCATTAAAACGCCAAGGAATGATTCTTGCCGAAGTCACATGGAAAGGGTTTTTGCAAGACTCGGTGTCCCAAAACACTGATGAGCAAAATACATGATGGAGATTCCACACACTCTTGTGTTTGGATTAATCATGTATTCCATGGTATGTAAAACAAGCAGATATGTCCGATACTCCCAAAGCTGTTGTGAGTATAGATACCAAAGTGATCAAAGTACTGATCATGGGATAACAGTGAAAAATGTCATTAAGTACTAAAGTAGCACTGATGACATGTTTTCTCGCAAGCAGAGATTATGAAGTGCTCGTTGTAAGTAATTACATCGATACAGTCTTCAATGCTCCATGCGATTTTCGATTTAAATTAAGGGTTTTGTGTAATACACGATATGGTGGCACAGTAGTTGGAAATTGTTCCAAACAAGTTACTGTGGTGATTTCTATAACAAAGGCTGAGTATGTTGATGCTTTAGAAGCGACAAAGAAAATGTTGAATCGTATAGTTCATTCATGAACTTAGTATCGTTCCAAGAAGGCTTTGGTCAATGAGACACTATTGCAGATAGTTGCTCCATAGCTTAGTCTGAGGAATCAAGGTTTGACCCGTGATTCACATATATACAAAGCCAAGTCCACACAAAATATGAATTTTGTAAAAGCAAGAAAACGCGAGGAGATGCAAAGATACACACGGAACTGAAGTTGTCAGATCCGTTGGACATCAGGCTATACCACAAGCGAAGCATATTTTACACCGGTATGCCATAGGTGTAAAGTGTTTTTAGCATTGACTAGATTATTGACTCTAGTGCAAGTGGGAGTCTGTAGGAGATATGCCCTAGAGGCAATAATAAATGTTATTATTTATCCCCACGTTCTTAATTAAGTTTATATTCCGTGCTATAACTGCCATGGTTCTCGAGTCTAGAATAACCATGAGGCTCGGAGGAAGACTCATATGCACGTGTGGAATAATAAACGGTAAAATGTATTCCTAGTCTGGCCTCTAAGACTAGCTCAAGTGTTGATGATGGTTCTGTTTTCCTGATCATGGGCATGACTATACCGGCAACTTTGAGGACACAATGTTAGTAGAACCTTGTGGATGAATCGACCCGAATTGATGTTATGCTATGAGATACATTCGTCACAAGTTAATGGTTAATAACACAGAGAAAGTTTACGTTTGCATAATTCCTTAGACCATGAGAGTATCGAGTTTCTTCATGCTTGATTCATGAACTTTGGGGTTTGTTAAACGTCATCCGTAACTGGGTGGCTATTACGGCGGCTTACGGGTTTATGGGAAAGTATGTCAAGTAACTTGATAGCTCAAGATTGGGATTTGCTCCTCCGACGATGGAGAGATATCTCTGGGCCCTCTCGGTGTTACGGTATCCACCATCGTCTGGCGAGACACAATGTGATTTGATCACAGGGATGCCGGAACACGGGAACGAGAAAAGAGAACAAAACCGGTAACGAGGTAACTGGCATAGTGGACAAGTTGTTGATCCATGGGGATGCCGATAAATCTCACCTCGGGTGTTTGTAACATATCACGAAGCAACAGGAATAGCACACGGCAACTGGAGGTTCACTCGAATATTTATTTGTGTGGGTATAGGGGTCAATATGGGTGTCCACGGCTCCGATGTTGATCATTGATCGGAAAGCATTCCGGGTCATGTCTATACTTCACCGAACCTATAGGATCACACGCTTAAGGGTCATCTATCTGCTGAATACTAGACAGGGAGTCTGAGAGAAAGTCACCGGAAAAGTTTCGGAGACAACGGAAACGTTCCGGAGAGAGCATCGAAATAGTTTCGGTAAAACTGAAAAGTTGTTTCAGGGTATACCATTAAGTCAAATTGCTTTCGGCACATGCCTGGAAATTCTTGGAGGGTGCCAGAATTGTTCTGGAAACTTTTGGGATTTTTCCGGGATAAAAACCGGAAATGTTCCGGAGCTGCCGGAACCGGTTTGGTTGCTTTTCGTAGATGAAAACCACTAATCCGGAATTGTTTCGGAACGCGTCCAAAATCATTTTAGTGGGTACTGGAATTATTCTAAGACCCACAAAAATATTTTCGGATTTAATGGTCGCGGAAAAATGTTTCCATGAATAGTGAAAATTACTTTTTGGGTTACTTTTTGGAAAGCCACCTTTTAGGGCTTTTGTCAAGCTTCTAGAAGGAAAGACTTAGGGACTAAGGAACCCCTTTTGGGAGGGTCCCACTAGGGGGTGGCCGGCCAAGGATGCTCCTCCATGGAGCTCCTTTGCCTCCCCATTATGCCCTTCATGTATGACATTTGCATGGGCATTTTGGGTTTTTTAAGGGTCACCCTACCCCTTGGGTTTTCCTATAAATAGAGGTGGAGAGGCACTCTCCACACTCACTCCAACTCTCTCACATAATGCCATGCAATGATCTGGCTTCTTCTCTCCCTCCCACGAAAAGAGTTTCGTAGAGCCGAAAGGCTGTCTGGGTTCCGGTGAGAACTAGTTCTGGACGGCGAAGCCCTGTCGGATAGATGACACCGTATGTGTGCAACCCCGTAGAGAGGTCGTAGGTTCGATCTTTTTGCCGGAGGGGCTGTTCGAGAGTGCCTCTCGAAGGGCTGTCCGAGTGACCGTCCGAGTTTTGAGGGTCCTCCCGAAGGGCTGTCCGAGTGACCGTCTGAGTTTTGAGGGTCCTCCCGAAGGACTGTCCGCGACACCGTCCGAGGGACTGTCCGACCGCCTCCCGGAGGGCTGTCCGATGGGCAGTCGAGGGAGTACATCCTCACGGTTGGGAGGTTGTAAATCCTAGCTGCGGGGATCTGTACCAACGATCTACATCGACTCTACTTCTGCTGCGCTACGAGTCGGTAACAATCAGATCAAAACCTTGTATGCAGTCTTCATAGTGGTCCTGGGCTGATGCGTAGGTCGGAATATTTTTGTTTTCTGTTGCGTTCCCCTACAGTGAGGTCACGACCTTGCCTCACTCTTAACACAAGACGAGCAATGCTACATACACGGGGACTTTATGGGGGTTTTACAGGGCTATACTGACGTGGGTTGTGTTAACTGGGCATTAGGGGACGCGGGCCCCCCTGAAAATCAGGGTGGTGAGATTAGTGAGGGGGGGGGGGGGGGGGGGGGGGAAGTCTGTTGGCTAACGGCCTGTTCGGTAACCCTCTAGCTCCCTCAAATCCTCAACTCCTCATCCCAACTCCTCCGTCCAACTCCCCGTTGAAAAAACTGGAGTTTAGAAACGTTCGGCAGCACAACTTCTTGATCAGGAGCACTGGCATGAGCTGGCAGCTCATTCGGCTTTGATGTGGCCCAGCTCGAGGGATTAGCTGCAGCGAACCGGTACCCTTGTCACTTGGCGGTGGCATGCATCCGTAATTCCAGTCAACTCCTGGTCTTCGATTTCTGGGAGCAGCAAATGTCTAGCTCCTCGACTCCTTGTAAAATAAACTACGCTCCGCTCCCATGGCCGGCGGACGTTAGGTCTATGAGACATATATACATCCTATATGAAAAAAAATAGTAATTTAACAAAAAGTCAAAAAATTCTGAAAATATTTTTTAAATAAACTTGACCTTTCATTGTGCTCGTGAGAAAAATTCCACAAAAAGAAAATCCCCTTTTGACTTCTTTTCAAAAAAGACAACTTTTTGTCCAAAATAGTGTGTATAGTGACCTATAATAGCAAATAAATTTTGTCTTTTTCGATGTGAAGTCAACGTTTTTTTTTGTGAAAATTTATATACTAGTGTAAAAGTAAGTCAAGTTTATTCTAAAAATAGTTCTAAACTATTTTGACTTTTTGTTTAATTACTAAAAAAATCCCCATATAGGGTGTATATACAACCAGGTTCCGAAGTGTATTTCCCCCGCTCTCCCAGCTTCTTCTTCTTAACTCCGGGAGTCAGCCCGTTCAGTGCAGCTCCAGACCTGGAGTTGGTGGAGTCCGGGAGCCGGAGAGCTACCGAACAGGCTCTAAGTAAAACTAGTCCGTGAGTCTAGCATTTTTGACACAAGACCACGTCCGTTCCACAACAACTGCATGCGCATGCACCATGTTTCCTTAACACATGGGAACTGCTTTATTGTACCATCCTCGTCACGACCAAAAACGTATGGCTGCGACGGAACAAAGTGGGAATGCAATTTGCGCTGGCCGCCGGCGTCATCAACCCCCCCGCTCACCGGGTTTTGAATTGCCCAAGCCCGGTCGATCGGCCGGACTGGGCCCTTTCTCCACCCTGGATCGCCATCGGTCAAGTCAAAGTCCCTCTCTTTCCGACCAACAGGAAAAAAATGTAGGACTATATGTGTAAAAAAAGCTTTAAGAACACCTAGTACATGTTGTAAACGCACACGCATGTACATTTTTTTTGAAACGAGGCAAAAGACTTGCCATTTTCATTGATTAAGAAGAAGAGAATTGCCCGGTTAATTAACGGAAAACCGGGCTAAAACCGATACAACCCAACCCATATGACATGGGTACCACCGGCCAACCTGGCCACCGACATGGAACACGAAGCTGCAAAGAAGAAAGACATCCACCGAGGAGTCGCAAGCGTCATCGTCATCACCGGTTGCCTCGAACGGGCGACTCCGACTTCACCGTAAAGCTCCATCATCGAAGCCACCCACAAACAGCTGCAGAAACCATGGCGGCACATGCCAACAGATGGCCACACGCGCAAACAACCGACAGCTCCGACTTTGACGACGAGCATCGCAAGGGAAATATGCAGGACTTGCGACGAACGTGCCCTCCGCAAACCACGGAAGGGCACCTCGGACACGCCGGGAAGAACCGACTACCGAAGCCCACGCCGCGACCAAAGCTCCTCGCGACGCCATCATCGTTGCCAAACAGAAACCAACGCCCCGCCTCAGCAAACCACGCAGCGAAGATGCTGCCTTCCACCGGTCTCCCAGTCGTAGCCGGCTCCGAGACGATGCCCCCAAGGAGGAGAAAGACGCGAAGACGCCTCCATCGCCCGATCCAGCGGATCTGAGGTTTCCCTCCGGAGCCAAAGCCGTGGGGAGAAGGAGCACACCTCCACGGCGACGCTTCCAAGAAAGATCACGGCACCCGCTGGCGCCGCCGTCGCCGGCTCCGAAGAAGACCGGAGCAAGGATTTCTCCCGGAGATGACCACCTGCAGCCACCGACCGCCGCCCATCGACCACCACCTGCCGAGGCCGACATCACTCCGGCCACGGGATCCCACGATCCACCATGACCAGACAAACGCACCACCTCCCTGGCCGTAGCCGCCGTCCACCACCGCAGCACCACCGCGACCACCACCACCGCAGCCACCAAAGCCGCAACGCGAAGTGCAGCACCCAGATCGAAGAGCTAGCTCACACCAGATCCAGATCGGAGCCGCACCAACAGAGCAGCAGCGCAGACGAGCAGCTCCTCCATCTGCAGCGCACCTCGCGCTCCAGAGTAGCACAGCCGCCGCGCCCAGCCGGTCGCCGCGCCCGCCGCGCGCCAACCGCTGCCGCGCCCGGCCGTCAAACCGCGCCCCACGCACGCATCCGGAACCGAGCGCCGCCGCGCGCATGCACGCCGTCCACGCCCAAGCCACGCCGGAGCCCGGACCGAGGCCGCCGCCCCGGAGTCCCATCCGCCGCCCGCAGCCGACGCCAGCACCGCACGCCGCCCGCCATCCGCCGCCCTCCGCTGCGAGCTCCCCCTCGCGAGAGACGACACGGGAAGAAGAGGTCCCGCCGCCGCCGGGTCTGCGCGGGCTTTGCCCGGCGGAGCCCCCCGGCGACGGCGAGGGGAGGGGAGTGAGGAGGGGGAGCGGTGGAAGGGGACTGTGCCGCAGCCCGTGTCGCCCCGGGGAGGGAGCGACGCGAGGGGATGGAACATCACTCAGGTTAAAGATTAACGAAACCATCACAAATGCATCGTTATCGGCATGATATTTCATTAATCGCGTATCACGCATGCTCAATTCAGACGGACGCAATACGATTACAAACAGTTGTGGTGGTCGAGAGAGTGGTTTACTTAAGTGTCCCGCTGAATATGAAATATCGAGAAACAATGAATATGAAATATCAAGAAAAAGTACTAAAGATGTTTGAGCGTAATTAAATGGTAAAGCAAATTGGCCGTGTGAATGTTACATGGTTTATGTCCGCAACGGTTCAAATTACTACTCGCTCCATTCCACAATGTAGTGCGCCCGCGCTTTCCGAGATCTAAGTTTGACCATAAATTTAACCAACGAGACCGACTGCGGCGGGAGCAAAAATTATACCACTGAATTCGTATCGTTGGTTAAATTTAGTGTTATAATTTTTGTTCCCGCCACAGTCGGTCTCGTTGGTTAAATTTATGGTCAAATTTAGATTTCGGGAAGCGCGGGCGCACTACATTGTGGAATGGAGGGAGTACTAATATACTACAATAGTTTCATGAGAAAAGTCAACGATAAACCTTGAGGTAGACCTTTTTTTTTGCGAGAGAAATTTCCAATTTATTCATCAATCATGGCAGTAAAGAGAACACAAGAGGTAATAAAGATTACAACCAGGTCTATGGACCACCTAGCAACGACTACAAGCACTGGAGCGAGGTGAATGCGCACAACCGTCATCGACCCTCCCTCACTGCAGTCAGGCAAACCTTGTTGTAGTAGACAGTCGGGAAGTCATCGTGCTAAGGCCCCAAAGGACCAGCGCACCAGAGCAGCAACCATCGCCGATGAAGAGAGTTGTAGATCGGAAAGATCAAAATCAAACCACATGAACGAAGACGAACAAAAACTGGATCCGAATAGATCCACCAAAGACCAGCACCGATCGAATCCCACAAGATCCGATGGAGACACACCTCCACACATCCTCCGACGACGCTATTCGCACCATCGGGGTGGGGATAGGACGTGGGAGACATTATTCCTACTGAGGGGCATCGCCACCGCTTCACAGCCCCAACCAAGACGTTGAACCTAACAAAATCTGACTGTGCTAATTTGCACATCTTTTCCCTGAAGCTCCTACTGCAACTAAAGAACAGTACCCTTCATCTAAAAAAATGGTTATCTACATTTTACAGTATATGCTTGTGGTTGTATTCTTGTATTTAACACTCTGTAACTGCATTTTCTTAGGACTCCATTTTTTCCACTGTGGTGGGCAGTCGTCGATTCGCAATAGGCGGACCAGTCGTGCAACATCGTTGGTGGTCCTCAGTGTTACGTTGGTGGTCCCCGCGCCGCTCCTCGACGTCCACGCGCCGCCCGAGCCCGCCGCTCCTCCACGCGCGCCCTAGGTAACATTTCATAAAAAGTTTACATCATAAAAAATGTTTCTGTAATTCTATAAATATATGTTTCATAACATTTAAAAAACGAATGCTACATTTAAACAAAATCTTCACGCATTTCAGAAAATAATTGTCACCTTAAAAAATGTTATATACAATTTTTTGCATAATTTAAAGAAAATATTTTATATCTTTTGAATAAAACATTTAACATGTATTTGAAAAATGTCTAACAAGCATTCAAAAAAAATTCAATGATATTTATTTGAAAAAAGTTAATCACTTAGATGTGTATAAAATGTTTTAAATGTATACAAAAATGTACAATGTCTATGAATAAGAGTTGGTATTAAAACATATATTATAAAAAATGTGAATCGTGTATTTGATAGGTGTATAAAAAATATAGACATGTGGTGAGAGAAAAAAAGAAAAATTAAAGAAATCTGATACAAACAATGAAATAAAGGCGAGCCGGAGCAACGTCTCACAATGAACGAGAAGTAGACCTGATTTGTTTTCATAAGAATTTGTTCTCGGCGACGATGCCCGGCCTGCATCCTCGTCGTCGACTCGGCGGCGACAACCAGTTTGAGAGGCGCCATGTCCGGGACTGGGCTCCGCCGGGCTGGCACTGGGAGGTGCTACCTTCTGGGGGGCGCAGCTTGGTGAGGAATCGGGGTCTCGTCATCGACCCGGAGCTTCTTTGGTGGCGGTCGCGTGGGCCACTATCGGTGCAGAGGGAGCCGACCCCCGAGGAGGTAGTACGTCGTCGTGTCAGGGAGGAGGACGAGCACGTCCGTCGCTACATGGTTGCGTTGGACGTCAGGTTCTCCAATACCTGGCAATTTCTTCAGGGATCTCACCCGAGTTATGATTCTGTGATGGTTCCTTCTCTTTGGGTGTTCACCGCCCGCGGCTCAGGAACCGCGAGTCGACGTCCAGTTTGATTGGGCGAGATGTATTAGTGATATTATGTGATATTATTGTTGCATTAACTAGATTATTCGAGATGTATTAGTGATATTATATGATAATATTATTGTTGCAACTGGATTATTCGGGATGTATTAGTGATATTATGTGAATTTGTTTTAATAATGTGATTTTTTTAATCAAGATGCAAATAGACATGGAAATGTGAATTTGTTTTAATAATTTGTTTATAGCATTGAAATAACTTGCAAGTCTTTGCAGAAACTATGAAACACGGCAGAGACGAAGAACAAAAAGACATGTTGGGGGAAATAATCCGCAACGGAGATGATATCACCTCACAGTTTCTGAACGACTGCGATGAGGGAATGGAGGGAGAAGATGACGGCTCCGGCGAGGGAATGGAGGGAGAAGATGACGGCTCCGGTGTTGGAACCTTAATTATTACAAAGTCCGGCGAGGTATATTAATTAAGCCTCTGCTGACTAGATGCATTAATTGATTTGTATATACATATATTAATGCTTCTTTCTTCTTTTAGCCCTCCGGATCGAGCCAATCTTCTATAAAGAAACGAGACCCGAAAAAAAGGTTGGGCGATAATGAAAGGTTCAAGATCGAAGAAGTCGCTGAAGATGGCAAACCGATTGGTCCCGCGCAGAACGCAAAAGCATTTGTAAGTCAGTGTGGAGTTATTGTTAGGGACAGCATCCCGATCACCATTCGAGAATGGAATAAGCCAAAGGCGGATGGAGTTACTTATGTCGACGATAGATCCAAAGAAATGCTTTGGAATACGCTCATGACAAATTTCACCCTACCGCCGGAGGTGGATCCAAATAACAAAGTTATAGAGCGAAAAGTCAAGGCGTGGACTCTTAAGAAGATGGCCGCACAATTCTGCAACTGGAAGAAAATATTGCACCAAGACTATGTCCTTGAAAACAAGACTCCAACATTCACCGGAGCATATGAGAAGATAAAATATTACTGGGACGCATTTGTGGAGTACAAGACATCGGATGAAGCTAAGAAAAGGTCAAAAATAAATAAGCAAAATGCTGCAAAGAAGGAATATCACCATGTTATGGAGTCAGGTGGCTACAAGGTTGCCAGGCCTAAGTGGGAGAAAACTGAGAATGACCTGATTGATAAAGGGATCGATCCAGAGACATTGGAGTGGGCCGAACGGGCAAAGGCTTGGTTCTACGGGCATGGGGGAAAGTTGGACCCAGAAACAGGGAAGTGTATTTTTACAAAAGATCAACTTGCAACACCCCTCAAAGCCCTTAAAGCTGCAATGAAGGACGTGCAGGACGGGAAGTTCAATCCCGACAGAGAGAACGACGAGCTGACACGTGCCCTCGGGAATGCTGAACACAGTGGACGAACACGAGGCACATCAGGCTCCGTTCCGTGGAAGATTGGGTTTCCCGACTGCAGTGACACTTATAGAAGCCGAGGGGAAAAAAGAAACAGCATGCAGACCGGCTGCAGCAGATAGAAGAAAAATTAGCATGGCAGCAGAAGCAAATAGAGGCACTTACCAGCCAGCAAGCTACCGGCCCATCTCAGCGGCACGAAGATCCTGCATTCGATACTGCCGGCCCACCATCTCAGCGGAAAAGCAGCGTGGCTTTCACGGAGCTCGTTCGGCCCATAGATGATATCACGGCTCCTCGCTACCCCGTGGATGATATCACGCAGAGGGAAAATTGTGAGCTACATGTGAAATGCATGAACATATCCGTGAAGGTGGCGGTCGGCTTTGCCTTACCTCCTGTACGTAATGGAACTTACCATTGCTCTCCGATTCCAGATGGCTATGCTGTTGTCGGGGTGGATGAAGTTATCAAGGGATTTGAGCAGCTGGAGCTTGACTTCCCTATAGGTGAAGGGGAGACTGAACTGGGAGATGCCAGAAAAAGTACCATTCTATGGAAAAAGGAACACATCGTGCTTCCACATTGGACACCAAGGCTATCAACTCCTCAGAGTAGCAATCCAGCTCTATCTCCGCCGCCTCAGCCGTCTTCGCCGCCTCAGCAGACTCCGCTGCCTCCGCCGCCTCAGCAGACTCCGACGCGTCAGCAGACTCCGCCGGCTCCGCCGCCTCAGCCCCGGGTGGATATACGGAAGAGAACCGCCGCTCCGGCAGCTAGTACTACAACTATGAAGAAATCTAGAGCAGGTACAAGGAACAGCATCAAGGAGGCCCCTGCCAAGTTACCATACGAACTGACTGATGAGGAAACCAAGAAGGTCGTGGATGCCGATGTGAAACGCGAGCTTGCACCGAAACAGCCCGAGCCAAAGGAGAAAATAGATCCGACAAAAGCGAAGCAGTTTCTGGAAAATCTTACGCGACCACCGCCTTCGCTGCCATCAAACTATGACCGCTCTATTATGAAGTCACATAAAGAACATCGGCAGCGGTCGGGAAGTAGTAGTGCAAGGGGGAAAACAATTCCCCAGCTCGGAGAACAGGAAAACCAATCGTGCCCCCCGCTCAAAGTGTTTTTCGATATCGATTATGTTCCGGAGGTAGCGGCCCGTGATCTTGGTTTCACTCTTGGTCAATACTTAGGCGACGTAGAGTTCCCCACGGCTGATTTAGCATACAGATACCAACACGGGAAGCCTCTCGTCAGACCTGAGGAGGTCCGGCTTCTACCAACACAAATGCGAAGATTGCATGAGTGATACATGGAAGCCTCAAAGGAAGGGAGCAACTGGCTCATGGTGGGAATTAGAGATGAGCATTACTTCAGTGGAAACGAGGAGATAAACATTGAATTTGAAGAATTATTTCAGTTATACAATCAAGATGCCATCGACAAATCTATCGTCAGTTGCTATTGTATGTAAGTATTATTTCTGTAATTAAGTCTTTAGCTCAGCTCGTTCATTGCATGTATAATTATCCTCACTATATTATGCAGACTGAAGATTCTCGAATGCAAAAGAGGACAAATCTATGACATTGGGTTCATTAACCCAAATAACATACATGAATATACGGTAAAAAACCACGCCAAGGACACAAAGGATAACTTGCTAACGGCATTAATTAAACAAAAAACCAGAAGGGAAATACTATTTCCTTACAATTTCAGGTGAGTGTTACTGTCTTGTACACATTCTGTTTCGCTTACTCGATGTTAAGTGTAATTGATGAGTTATGCGTGTGCAGGTTCTACTTTATTCTCCTAGTCATTCAGGTTGACGCAGGAGTAGTACTTGTCATGGACTCGAAACGTAAAGACCCTAAGATGTGGACGGATCTGAGTGAACTGCTCCAAAGGTAATTTCAATCATTATCGCACTATATCGGCAACTTTCGTTTATTTTCTGATATCAAGTAATTAATAACTCCTTTATTCATTTTCTTTGCCGGGCAGGGTTTGAAAACGGTTCACCAAGAAGGTTAGGGGTGAATGGAAAATGGAGCTGCAATTTCGACAACTCAATGTAAGTAGTACTAGCTAGGTCCGCGCATCTCTTTGATTCTAGTTTCAATACCATTATCATGCTTGATTATTATTTTGATTGAACTCTATTCTCGTAAAGTGCTTGAGGCAGGGAGACGGGAATAATTTATGTGGATACTACGTTTGCGAGTTTATTCGCCAGACGACCTGTGAGAAGGGCAGAATTTTAGAAAAACTTGAAGTACGTAAACAATATTCATAATTTTATTTTATTACCATCAATTGTGTTGAGTTTCATTCATATATATTGACCCCCTTCTTTAAATTAGATCGAACGGATGCGGGACGATCTCCTACTAAAGGATTGCGTAAAGGCAATTCAAGAGGAATTGGTAGGATTCTTACTTGAAGAGGTCATATCTAAAACTGGAGAATACCATCGGGAATTGGTAGGGAATTTTGGTAATTAGATATTAGGGATCGTAAGAGATATTATATTATATATATGCATGAACGTGTACTATATATAGTAGCGTCAAATATATATACGAAAACTTGTTGTTCGACCAAGCACGGAGAAAGAGGTCACTTCTCTATATTCATGACGATGTTGTGTAATGGTTCCTTTATTGCTATATGTAGTAGCGTCGAGTTGAATGAAAAACATAAAATAAAAATGAAAACCCTAAATGAAAAAGAATTGAATGGTAAACACAAAAAGAAAAGGAAAACACAAAATGAAACCCCTAAACCCTAAACCCCAGCGCTTGGCAGCGCCTGACGCGTGGAGGCCTTTAGTCCCGGTTGGTGTTACCAACCAGGACTAAAGGTCCTCCTGCCTGAGCGCTCCACAGCGGCCACGTGGAGACCTTTTAGTCCCGGTTCGTAACACAACCGGGACTAAAAACGGGGGCCTTTAGTCCCGATTCCTTAGTCCTGGTTGACCAATCGGGACTAAAGGCCCTTTCGAACCGGGACTAATGTCCCTTTTTCTACTAGTGTACGGTGACTTCGCAAAATATCAAGATGATATGCCGGCTCTGTCTTTCGGAGGTGCTCATAGGGGTAGGGTATGCGTGCGTGCGTTCATAGGAGTGAGTATATGCACGTATATATGAGCGCTTGCGTCTGTACTGTGTTCAAAAAACAATCAAGTCAAAGTTTGAAGTGTGGTTTCGTTTTTTTTTCTTTTGAAACAACAGGCTCCCCCATAGATTTCAGTTACAAAAACTGCCACAGCTTTCACGTTCTTGATCTACTCAAAAGTATACAAAATAATGTACACGTGTGAGGAATTCTACAAAGTAATAGGCCGAGATAAATCATAACCAACACAGTCATCTATGTTCCATACAGAAGACAAAAAAGACAACTAAAAATTACTTGTTATTTTCACCCTTAACATAATAGTCAAAATTCTTGATGATCATTTTGCCGCCTCTCATTTCGTAGCATTCCACGCATCTACATATTTTGTAAAACTCCCGTTTTTCTAACTCGGCTCAATTTACACGATTATAGAAAATCTAGTTATTAATTCACATGGTTTCATACTTTCATAGTTTAGTGTTCAAGTCGGATGGAATACAATACTTCAGTGTCAAATATGAACATTTGTTCAATTTAACGTACTAACATACCATCAAAAGATTAGGTATATTGGTATATAATGGTAAAACCAAATCAAAAAATCCATGTTACTGGTACATCAGAAAACCTTTGTGTACATGCAGTACTACAGTAGCACTATACAATTCTCAAATGAAAAAAAGAAAAGAAAGAAAATGTGCTTTACACGTAATCAACATTCTTTTCTCTGCTGATCCTCAGTTATCAATCTACCGATTCTCAGTTTGTCCACCTACTCCATGGAGTGGCAGCATTCTTTGAACGCCTGGAGATTGTGCTCGAAGACGGGGACGAAGGCATCGACGCTGCCGTCGCCGAGGTAGGACGGCGCGAGGAAGAGCATCCCCTCCGTGGGGAAGTAGGCCGGCATGAAGTAGCTCGGGCTCCCCGTGCCGAAGTCCAGCTCGTAGAACGGGAACGTCAGCCAGCTGTCCACCTCCACGTCCGGGCAATGCGCGTCCTTGCACACGGCGCTCCGCGCGAGCCCCTCCTTCTCGGCAGCGCCGGAGCTCGCGAAGTCGACGAAAGATTGGAAGTAGGCGCCATCCACCCTCGCCACCTCGTCGTGGATCACCTGCGCGGCGTGCTTCAGCGGCCGGTTGAGGAGGTCACCCACCGTGGCGCGCGGAAACGCCCAAAGCACCATGTTGCCGAAGTACTCCGCCGGCTGGCCCAGCCGGTGCCGGCCGTCCACGGACAGCCGGATCTTGGAGGTCTCTTCGGGGCTGAGGTCTCTTGCGCGCGTCATGGTGCGCCAGAGGTGGGCGAGGATGGTTTCGAACCGGCTGAACGGCCGGCCGCGCCCCTCGGACGCCTTGGCGCGGAGACCGGCGATGAAGTCCTTGGTGAAGTGCGCCTTCTGGATGACGATGTTGTCGGCGGCATCGCTGTGGTGACCGACGACGTCGGTGGGCAACGGCAGGTAGTACTCCCGGTTCCTGTGGTCGTGCTCCACGCGAGGCGCCGACCGTGGCTTGAATAGCTCCGCGTGGTGGTGCACGGGCGGGAGTCCCATGGGGAGCCCCCTGGTGGCGCGACCCCAGGCGACGAGGAAGTTGCTGGTAGCATGGCCGTCGGCGACGACGTGGTTTGACGTGAATCCTACAGCCAGCGAGCCGCACCGGAACCGTGTCAGCTGCAACAGCACCACCTCCTCGAGCTCCGCCTCCAGGTCAGGATGCAGCTTGAGCAGCTCCGGCGTGGGCTTCGAGGGCGCCATGTCGACGAGGTCGGCATCCACGGTCGCCTCAATTAGGCGCGCGCCACGGTCGTTGAGTATGACAGACGGCGTGCCGTCGGGGGACTCACCGAGCTGCCCGGCGAAGGCGCGGTACTGGGCGAGGACCGTGGCAAGGCCCTTCTCGATGGCAGTCGTTGAGGGCGCGGGCGGCGCGAAGGCGTAGATGATGGCCATCTGCATCTCGAACGTCACCCTGTCGAAGATGGACAGTGGAATGTACTCGGTGGCCGGCATCGGCGCTTCGCCGGCACCGTAGGCAGGCTTGACGAGCTTGGAGCTCAACACCTTGACCTTCATAGCTGCGTAGTGAGCTTGGAGCTAATCAATGCAAGTTTGATCGGAGAGAAATATCAAAAGTTTGCAACCAGAGAGACTGTACTCTTTGATCGGAGGCTCTGCTTTGTTGCGTGCGGTCTTGTACTCTCGTGTGCTGCTGTGTATGACTTTGTGGTCTTCCTGCTGCTGGTTGTACTATTTATAGGAAACGGTAGTAGCCGGCCGGCGGGTGAAATGAAACTACTTTTTTTTTTTTTTGAGAGAGGTGAAATGAAACTACTTGTGTCTAGTACCCGTTGTTAATTAATACCAAGTAGATTACACCCAGTGTAGTTGAGACTTGAGACTTGGACCTGGCCCGCCTCTAAACCATAACCATGCATGTGTTTGACTAGTGAACGGCTGTTACCTAGAACGTGCAAATGTTACAAGTCTAAACTGTACCTGCCAAGCTTAAAGATGATGTCTTTCCATCAAAAACGCTTTTCTTAACTCACAATGTAGCATCAAGCAGGTACAAAACATGATAAGCAACACTAGACATATGCATAACTAAAATGTATATAACCAAACACCAATAATTTGACACAAAAAAAGAACAAATCAAGAAATCAGCAACAGTAGGCACATAGGCACCAACACTTTGCCTATATCGAAGGAGACGGGGGACCGATTCGGTGATTATGCCGCCACCCATGTTGGATAAAAATCTCCATGCCATCCGCTCCAACCGTATACACACCGCCTTGAACAGTGGTCGGTACTCCGTTCACTGCATCATAGACCACATACAAAGCTAGTGCAGTGAAATAACCTACAAAGGAGAAGTGTTTTCATCATTAAAAATTAAATCATTTCAATATAGCCAAAGCGACCATAATAAGGCATACACTCCAACTCTTATTAGCGTTAGGAACCTATTTGAAATACCGTCCAATCAATAACCAAATATATCGGCAACACTTGTGGGCAGATATAAATTGGACGATTTTGGATGACTGGCCACATAAAACACGCAAACTTGCACTAGAAAAAGAGGTGTATGATTGCCTGGTCGTGAGTACAAAAGCTACACATTTTGCTTCTTTGCCAATTATGATGGGCGAGGTTGTGTTTGGTTGGCACAATTCTCTTCAAAGATACCACATGAAGATTTTAACTTTTGATGGAATCTTTGAATTCCAAATCTTCTTATTATTATCTACTAGGACCTCTGAATGCATGAGCCCACGGTAGATCGAGTCGATCGTGAAGGACCCAGATGTAGTGAGATTTCTGCGTAACACATCCCGTCTTGTGTCAGGTTAACTGAATCCGGTTGGGATAAAAGATTTTGCCATGACATAAGATAGGGCCAATCAAATCCCGCCTGAAAGAAATATCTAGCGACAATGAACTGAGCACACGTGCAAGAGTATCATTGTTATCATGAACGACACAATAGAAAGCTAGATATTGTTCTGAGAGGGTGGCATTGCGTAGCCATCTATCCTCACAGAAACGAATCTCTGACCCGCCTTTTATTGCGAAAGATCCAAAGCGGAAAAGATGTTTCTTTGCCGCCATTAGATCAATCCAAAAGTGCAAGTCACTAGGTTTCAAAAGGCCCGAGACACAATTTTTTTGACCAACATAGTTATTGTGCAATAGAGTTTGCCAAACGCCATCCTCGGTAATAGGTTTGAACAACCATTTACTAAGTAAGGCATCATTTTTGACCTGCGGGTCATAAATGCCAAGGCCACCTTGGTCTTTTGGCCTACAAACCATGCTCCATTTGACAAACCTGCATTTTTGGAACATCGATTTTGTTTGTTTATTTTTTTGTCACGACTTCCACAAATGTGCTTTCATGATAAAATTTTGCAAGCACACAAAACATATGTTAAAGTTTGTAACAAAAAAAATCAGAATTTTTTTAAAAATTTACATTTTTTTTTATTTTACTGTTCATCAGGGAGCATTTGAGCTCGGGAGTAGATACTCCACTTCCGTCCAGTAGGCAATAATACAACTCATGTTATTTATTGATTCTGCTCATGGTATGCCCATGAGAAATACTGGCTAGCCTCCATTATGGATGTTTGAGTTAGTGGTTTTGATAATTAAGAATAAACTAGTCAAGGTGTACTTTTGCAATAAGCAGTGGCCACTGACGTTGGTGCTGATCACTGGAGTTTTGGTATTAGATAAGCATGGTTTTGCTAGAGGCGGCGAACCTCCGGTTTGCCAAAACTGATGGAAGATTTTAAACTATGATACTAAAGAGATGTCCGCGTACATATTAGATAAGCATGGCTTTGCTAGAGGCGGCGAACGTCTATCCGCCAAAAGTGATGCAAAATATATACTCGATGGTGGTCGTAAAGGCATGTCCACATACACATGATTGTACATTAATCTGTGGGTAGGTTTTGACAAGAAAAAAGGTTAGTGATCTCCATGCACATCATCTGCCCGTCAGTTAGTGCGTCAAAATCATCAAACGCAGCGCACACGAACCTACCCGTGAGGATATATCAGTTGCTGAAGAGTTTGGGAGCAAATTGAAATTGTGCTAACCGGGAGCATCTTGTGTTAGTCTAATGTACCAGGCTTGTATTTAACTGGATAATGACATGCACGCATGCTGTCTGTGTTGTCACACATGTTGGGTTATCAGGAATAATAAACTTGACTCGTTCCCAAAAAAAAAAAAGTTTCTCATGCAGCACGACAGCTTGTCCATTCCCAAATGAAATTCCAGTTTGAGTGACACCGATACGATATCAGGTAATAACAGCAACGACATCTTGCCTCTGCTTAGAGCATTTCCAGCAGCTTATCCAAACGGTTGCCTATATCAAGGTTTTTAATTTCAGAAATAAAATAATTTTGGACCTCATCGAAATATGCGAAATTTTAGAAATTTCTCATATTTCAGAAATTATTTTGGATTTTGAGATTTCCAATTTCACTTAAGTTTAACGAATTCTAAAATAATTTAAATTTATTTTAAAATCAGTTTGAATCAGCCTCGAAATTTCGGGGTTTAAAATATTTCGGACCCCACTGAAATATTCAAAATTTCAGAAATTTCATTGAAATTTCGTTGAAAATTGTAACCCTGGTCTATATGA
The DNA here is from genome assembly GCA_039707655.1 of Elymus sibiricus. Classification (NCBI taxonomy): domain Eukaryota; kingdom Viridiplantae; phylum Streptophyta; class Magnoliopsida; order Poales; family Poaceae; genus Elymus; species Elymus sibiricus. Next base: position 353,320,160 of record CM077672.1, on the reverse strand, counting down.
GAATGTGAGGCAAAAAACGCTCTTCGGCAGATCGTCTATATGATAGTCTACCGCTCGACATTGTCTAAATATTGGTGGACATTCTCTAAATGTGGATGATCGGTAGACATTGTCTAAATATGGACTATCGTATAGACAATCTGCTAGCGAGCGTTTTTGCTTCATATTATCTATATTTCGTACAAACATCTGTTTTAATAGTTAGATAATATTAAAATACAGAAGAAAGAATATAGACAATCTGTGTATAGAAAATATGCTGAAAAATCGTTGTGTATATGAAAGAATCTTTTTTCAGAGCATTGTCTATAAGGACATATACACAATCCGATATACGCAAGCTGCTGAAAATGCTCTTAGAGCATCTACAACCGGACCCTCCATACCTGCCCCAAATGCCCGGACGGGCTATCCGGTCAGTGTCCGGACGCAAAAAAGCCACCCAACTGGCCTCCCTATAGCCGTCCCAAACGCCCGGACTGACAGGCATTCTCCATATCCAACCCAAATTTGGGGCGGATATGGGGAGGCCCGGATACGCCCGGGCACGCCCGCCACGTCGGACTGACCATGAGGGACCGCATCAATTCGCCCGTATTCATCCCCCTTCCTTGCCGCTGAAGGTCAGCACCACTGGACGACACGTCGGCGAACGACGGTAAGCTTCTCTCTTGTTGCATTAGCTCCATCAATTCTCGATGTGTGAACGAGGTAGCTTGACACTAGATTGCATTTCATCAACTGATGATTGTTCATCGAGTGTCCATTTCATCTCGTTCATATACGTGGATAGCCGTACTACAATGAAAGAGATTTTTAAATTGATCAATGACCGCGAGAACTGAAGTCGTTGATTCATTCTTGTATCGCTTATCAATGTATGAACTATTGAATTTTATTTTGTCCTAAACTAGCTTTATATCGTTAAATTTGTGTTGTATGATCGTCGTGCAGGGATTTGGGTATCAAGATTTGAGATTTGTGATTGTGGAGAGGGCCAAATCGGGACCTGCCCGGCGCTGTCCGCGGGCGTACAGGGGCTCCGATTAGCTATTCCTGGTTGTAAATGCTCTTAGCAGCATGTTTGCCGCAGCTGAATATACGATTCGCTTCGTCACTAATCCATGGTGTTCGGCCCGCCGGACAGGCAAAAACGACAAATTTGACCTCAGTGCGAAACTAATTCACAAACTGAACTGCTTTTGAAAAAATTTCACCCAGCTGACCCTTTTGTGTAACGCCAGACAGACAGGCGTCATACTACACTGTGCAGCGCCTGACTGACAGGCGCTACACATCTGGCCAGCGTGGCACCCCGGGGCCCCACCCCTGGTTGTGCAGCGCCTAGACGAAAGGCGCTATACTACCATGTGCAGCGCCTAGATGAAAGGCGCTACACATAAGAGCAACCGAAGGTTTCTGCTGCCTGAAAATTGCTAAGTCAATGTGTAGCGCCTGACCTCTGGTCGCTGCACCAGTGGCCGATGGCGAGAGCAAATGGTACGGCGACAAAAACCAATTATTTCCTCCCCTGCCATGCATGCACACCACGAAGCTCGTACCGCCGGCCAGTGATTGCCTTTGCCAACTTTTCCAATGGCGCCAAGCTGCACCCCATGGACCCTAGCGGCGAGCATGCTAGCAGCTAGCAGCATGTATCCAGGCATGCGTTGGAGCGAGGGGCAAGATGGGACGTCTCATTGTCAAACCACGGGGCGGTGTGTGTGGGCACTGTAACCTAAACCGAACACTTTGGGCTAGCGTATCTTCTCTCTTTTAAAACGTTGGTGTGGACTTTCTCCATTGTCTCGATCTTGTTGATTGTTCTTTTTTTTCTTTTCTTTTTGACATATCCCCATTTTCTTTTCTTTTCTAACCTAAACCCACACCTAAATAGGCAAAGAATAATACAGTATGTTTTGTCTGGGCTGTTCGGTTCTTCGAGGCAAAAGGTGGCATGTCAAAGGTTGCTTAGAATTAACCCTAACCCATTGGTTAAGTATGACAAATGCATGTGAGCTACTAGATCCAGGCGAGCCAAAAAGAAAAGGCAGATCCTAATCCTTTTCTGTCCAGTGCTGGTTTAGCCTAGTTTTTCTCTCGATAAATTAAGTAGCCTAACTTAACATGTTCCTTCTTCCATCATCCGTGTCGACTGTCATCTCAAAATCACTGGCCGGCCGTACGAGCTTCGTGGTGTGCATGCATGGCAGGGGAGGAAATGATTGGTTTTTGTCGCCGTGCCATTTGCTCTCGCCATCGGCCAGTGGCGGCGCTGGGTCTTCCTGGGTAGATTTAGGCCCAAATTTTTTTTAATATACATATGTTATATTGGCCCAGCCCAAACAGAGGACAAAGCGAGGCACGCAGCGAACCAGACAGACGACTGAGCGGTGTCTGGTTGGACGCGCGGGCGAGGAGCCGAGCAGGCGAGCACCTCTCGTCCTCTCCCAGCAGTTCCCAGTCTCCCTCACCCGATCCCGATTCCCAAAGCTAGCGGCGCCGCGGCGGCGGGCGGCGCGCGGGCGGTGGCGATTCCAGGTCCGGCCGGCCCTCTCCTTCCCTCCCCTCGGGCCTCGGCTTCCGGCTCCGCCCCTCCCCTCCGCGAACTGCATCTGGTCCGCCTCCGGTCAGGGCGTCCCGTGTCCGCCGCCCGGCCGTCTCCTCCGCAAGGCGCCAGTCCGCCTCCGAGATCCGGCCTCCGGCCTCCAGACTTCCAGTGGCCCCTGCTGACTCCCTCCACCGCTGACCGTCTCCTCCAGCATAGCTCCACCACACAATACAAGGCTCTATATAAGCTCCGTGTGACATGAACACTCAAGTGTTTGAGATTCCTATTGCACCAAGGTTTGGCATTTAGAGGGCATGATGAAAGTGATGACTCACTAAATAAAGGCAATTTCCTTGAGCTTTTAAATTGGCTTTCAGGAAATTTTGAAGAGGTTGATAGGGTAGTTCTAAAGAATGCTCCACAAAATTGTAAGATGACGTGCCATGATATACAACAAGAGTTGATCAAATGTTGTGCCCAGCTGACTACTAAACTAGTTATTGAAGATCTTGATGGTGGACATTTTGCAATACTTGCAGATGAGTCTAGTGATGTGTACCAGAATGAACAACTAGTTGTTTGCTTGCGTTATGTGGATAAGAAAGGAAGGACAGTTGTGAGATTTCTTGGTCTTGCCCATGTTGAAGACACTTCCTCTTTGACACTTAAAGCTGCAATTGAGGAAATGCTCATGACATACAATTTGAGCTTTGCAATGGTTCGTGGGCAAGGATATGATGGAGCTAGTAATATGAAAGGTAATGCTAATGGCCTGAAGAAACTAATCATGGATGAGTCTCCTTATGCCTATTATGTCCATTGCTTTGCCCATCAACTATAATTAACTCTTGTTGCTGTTGCCAAGGAGAGTGGTGATTCTAATTGGTTCTTTCAACAGCTTGCATGTTTGCCAAATGTTCTAGGCTATTCTTGTAAGAAGATGAGAATGCTTCGAATAGCTCAAGCTGAGGAACTTATTGCTGCATTAGAGTTGGAGGAAGTAGAAACCGGGACGGGTTTGAATCAAGAAATGGGTATTGGAAGGCCATGTGATACTCGTTGGGGCTCTCACTACAAGACTGTCAACCATGTTATCTCTATGTATCCCGCAATAAGGCGTGTTCTCATCAAGATTGCAAAAGAGTATAACGGCACAGAGGCAGTATTAGCAATGACTATGTTGACATCATTTCAAACATTTGAATTTGTTTTCATGGCACACTTGATGCAAGAAATATTTGAATACACCGATGACTTGAGTAGAGCTTTGCAAAAGAAAGATCAAGATATTGTTAATGCTATGGAGATTGTTGATCTCACGAAGCTACACTTGCAATGCTTGCGAGAAGATGAAGGATGTAATGATTTTCTTCAGAAGGTCACTTCTTTTTGTGTAAATCACAAGATCAAAGTTGTTAACATGGAGGGTCCTTACTATCCTGCTGGGAGACCAAAAAGAGGGTTCTTTAATGGCGCAATGAATTACCATCGCTTCAAGGTTGAAATGTTTGTGGGTGTCATTGATAGGCAACTTCAGGAGCTGGATGCAAGATTTGATGAGGTAAACACTGAACTACTTACTTGCATGGCAGCATTTAGTCCACGTGATTCATTTGCTGCTTATGATCAAGAGAAGTTGGTTAGGCTTGCTAGAAAGTTTTATGCTAAGGATTTCACAAATGATGAATTGTCAAGACTTCCATGGCAATTAAGCATGTACATTTCTCATGTGCGTATGGATAAAAGGTTCAACAATGTGAAGAATCTATGTGAGCTTTCAGTTCTGATGGTTGAGTCAAGAAAACATGAACAATATTATATTGTTTACAAACTTCTTAAGTTGGTGCTCATTCTTCCGGTAGCCACTGCTAGTGTTGAGAGGGTATTTTCCTCAATGAAATATGTGAAGAATTCGCTAAGGAACAAAATGGGTGATGAATATTTGAACAATTGCTTGGTTACATTCGTTGAGAGAGAATTCTTCAAGCAAGTGAAAGATGAGGATGTCATCAATCTCTTTCAAAAAGGGGATCGTAAAGTTATATTGTAATTTTCTTTGCTATTTGTAATCTTTCTTAATTGTTAAAGATATTGCCACAATGATATTTTGCTACTATTATCGATGTATGGTTATTGAGTCATTGATATTGCCTAATTGCCATCTTATTGTACATTTGTTGTTCTATTATGTTGCTTTGGCCAAAAAAAATTTTGATAAGAATACCAGGAGCAAATTCCTGGCTCCGCCACTGCCATCGGCCACTAGTGCAGCGCCTAGAGGTCAGGCGCTACACTGTATAGTGTAGCGCCTAGCTCTCAGGCGCTACACATTAACTTAGCAATTTTCAGGCAGCAGAAACCCTCGGTTGTTCTCATGTATAGCGCCTTTCGTCTAGGCGCTGCACATGGTAGTATAGCGCTTTTCGTCTAGGCGCTGCACAACCAGGGGTGGAGCCCCGGATTGCCACGCTGGCCAGATGTGTAGCGACTGTCAGTCAGGCGCTGCACAGTATAGTGTGGCGCCTGTCTGTCAGGCGCTACACAAAAGGGTCAGCTGAGTGAAATTTTTTCAAAAGCAGTTCAGTTTGTGAATTAGTTTCGCCCTGAGGTCAAATTTGTCGTTTTTGCCGGCCGGACAGGGGTTTACCTGCCACCTGCCGCTTCTTTGCTGGTATCCAGCTCAGAAGCAAATGTCAAAGCAGAATATTCCAGAGATGGCGACCTCCCATGTAGCACTCCTTCCAGGAAGACCACGGTCGGTCGTTGTCAGGGCCTCAGTATTGTGTCGTGTGTGTCAAGTGTGAACCCGGGCTGCCTGACTTGCACAAAAGTAATAAACATAGCGAAAATAATAGGTCTGGTCGTGAGTTTGAATTTAGAGCAGAGAGATTCTATTTTTGTGGCTACCGGGAGAAACGTCACCCAGCATATACTCCCTCCATTCCAAAATATAGTGTGCCCGCGCTTCTCGAGGTTTAACTTTGACCATAAATTTAACCAACGAGACCGACTGCGGCGGGAGCAAAAATTATATAATTGAAAACTTCTTTCGAATACAAATTCACTGATATAATTTCTGCTCCCGCCGCAGTCGGTCTCGTTGGTTAAATTTATGGTCAAAGTTGAAGCACGGGAACCGAGGACGCACTATATTTTGGAACGGAGGGAGTACCATATACTCCCTCCGTTTCTAAATGTAAGTCTTTTTAGGTGTTTCAATACAAACTACATATGAATATATAGACATATTTTAGAGTGTAGATTCACTCATTTTGCTTCGTATGTAGTCCCTTATTGGAATCTCTAAAAAGACTTATATTTAGGAACGAAGGAAGTACCTAGGAGGATACTTTTCTCCACCTAATAATCATAAAGCAGCCTCGTCAAAATCGAAGAATGGCCCATGATACCGCGGAAATTGACCAAGTATTAGTAGTTTATAGGGGTGATGACACATAGTTCCGGAGATCTTCGTGTTTTTCTAGTTGTGTTAGGGTGCTCTTTGTTATTTTGCTTAACCATGAGTGTGTTAGTGTGTGCTTGTACGGGTTCAGGACTATGTACTGTTTGGTGATATGAATACAAGCATACTTTCTAAAAAAAAAGACAGGTATTAGTAGTGTCGTCAACTCACTCAATGTACATATCCTTACCTTTCTTTTCTGATGAGACGACTTACCACACGGCATTTTTCCTACGTTGTTTGACGATATCCAAACGCTAACAAGTTAACGAGGACTGATGGTCGCAGTCCGGGAAAATTCGAGTGCACAACTGGAGTCGATGACTCACTAGTAGAAAACAGGGCTTTGATCCCAGCCCGATCTACACAATAGTCCCGGTTGCATTACGAACCGGGACTAATGTGAGCATTAGTCCCGGTTCGAGCGGCTAGGGCGCCGGTCGGGGCTCGGCAGGCATCAGTCCCGGTTCAAAAGGGACCTTTAGTCCCGGTTCCAGACACGAACCGGGACTAAAGGGCCTCGCTCCTGGCGCAGCCCCTTTAGTCCTGGTTGGTGGCTGGAACCGGGACTAAAGGTTGGCCTTTAGTCCCGGTTCTAGCCACGAACCGGGACTAAAGTTTTGCATATATATATCCAGCCGCCCTCCCCCCCCCCCCCCCATCTCCTCTGTTTTTTGGCCATCGAAGGGTGGGAGGTTTGTGTTGCTCTGTTCTCACCTCCTATGCACATGAGGTGTTTGATGAAATGCCCGAGCCACACTTAAGCTTTGTCCTCTCCAATCTCGACCTCGAAGCTCCATTTTCCCCAAGATTTGTCTAGGTTTGGCGGTGCACCAATTACACAAGTGTTCTAAAAGGTTAGCAACTTCATCGTTTCATCTCTCACTGCTAGTTTAGCTCCTTTCAAATGCTGTAGAAGTAGAGTGGTTTGTGGATTTTAGTGGAGGAGTGTATGTGCGAGTTCTTTTGATTTAGATGCACAATTTGAGCTGAAATTAACTTCTTAGAGTCTGCACATGTGTAGGGTGCCGTCCCCGTCCCCGTCCTCACCGCCGTCGATCGCCCGCGCCGATCTCGTCGCCGGCACCACCGTGGTGAGCCTCTTGTTCTTATCTTCTTTTTAAAAGAAAAAAAATTCTTACTTGTATGATTTAGATAGATACTTGTATAATTTTCTTACTTTTATTATTGTTTGTTATTATATAGTGCCATGACTTTGGTATCCGCCCCCGTCGGCCCTCGTCCTGTCTATGATTCGGATGTGGTATATTATCTTTTATTATGATTTGTTTCATTTAGTGTTTATGACAATTATGCCGACCAACGTGACATAGATGTTTTTATCTAGGAGGTATGTGAACCGGAAATTCCAACCGACCCTCTTGTCGAGAGGTTAAATTTAGTTGAAAAGGAAAATAATTACTTGAAGAAAAAATTGAAAAGAATTGAGGAGGAGAAGATGGAATTGGAGTTGCATGTTGCCGATGTCGTCGATGATCACAAGATCAAGATGGATGCAATGCGCTTGAAGATTAGAAAGATTAGAAAATATGTCATTCATAATGAGGCTTGGTATCATTATGCCGTTGGATCAATTGTTACCTTAGTTGCGATTATGATCGCATTTGTTGTTGTTTTTCATAGTTTCAATGTATGTTTTAATTAGATGCTCTAGAGAGCTATATGTTGTTCTAAGAGAACTATATATGTATGAACTTTATGTATTTATTTTTTCAGTAATAATATTTGATCACTACTGTATTAATTTGGTCACTTCTCTATTCATGATGTTCTGTAATGGTTTTTGATACACTTAATTATATAATGCACGCAGATGAACCGGCAATGGATGTACGGTGACCGACGCACCTCCGAGTACATTGATGGCATGCATAATTTTCTCGAAGTGGCTGAGGCAAATAAGCAGAATGGTTTTATGTATTGTCCATGTACTGTCTGTGGGAATACGAAGTCTCACTCTGACTCGAGAACGCTTCACATCCACCTGATTGAGAAGGGTTTCATGCCACACTATAATGTTTGGACCAAGCACGGAGAAAGAGGGGTTATGATGGAAGACAACGAAGAAGAAGAGGATGATGACAACTATCCCCCTGAATACGGTGATACTGCAACGGGGGAAGCTGAAGATCAAGAGGCACCAGACGATGTGCCCGATGATGATCTTCGTCGGGTCATTGTTGATGCACAGAGAGGATGCGAAAGTGAAAGGGAGAAGTTGAAGTTCGAGCGCATGTTAGAGGATCATAAAAAACGGTTGTACCCAAATTGCGAAGATGACAACACAAAGCTCGGTACCACACTGGAATTGCTGCAATGGAAGGCAGACAATGGTGTATCTGACAAGGGATTTGGAACGCTACTGAAAATAATGAAGAAGAAGCTTCCAAAGGATAACGAATTGCCCGACAGTACGTACGAAGCAAAGAAGGTTCTCTGCCCTCCAGGATTGGAGGTGCAGAAGATACATGCATGCCCTAATGACTGCATCCTCTACCGCGGTGAGTACGAGGATTTGAACGCATGCCCGGTATGCGATGCATTGCGGTATAAGATCAGACGAGATGACCCTGGTGATGTTGAGGGCGAGCGCCCCAGGAAGAGGGTTCCTGCCAAGGTGATGTGGTATGCTCCTATAATACCACGGCCAAAACGTCTGTTCAGAAACAAAGAGCATGCCAAGTTGATGCGATGGCACAAGGAAGACCGTAAGAAAGACGGGAAGTTGAGAGCACCCGCTGACGGGTCGCAGTGGATAAAAATCGAGAGAAGGTGGGGGGACTTTGCAGGTGACGCAAGGAACGTATGGTTTGGTTTAAGTGCAGATGGCATTAATCCTTTTGGGGAGCAGAGCAGCAATCATAGGACCTGGCCGGTGACTCTATGTATCTATAACCTTCCTCCTTGGTTGTGCATGAAGCGGAAGTTCATTATGATGCCAGTGCTCATCCAAGGCCCTAAGCAACCCGACAACGACATTGATGTGTACCTAAGGCCATTAGTTGAAGAACTTTTACAGATGTGGAATGGAAAAGGTGTACGTGTGTGGGATGAACACAAACAGGAGGAATTTGACCTACATGCGTTGCTGTTTGTAACCATCAATGATTGGCCTGCTCTTAGTAACCTTTCAGGACAGACAAACAAGGGATACCACGCATGCACGCACTGTTTAGATGATACCGAAAGTATATATTTGGACAAATGCAGGAAGAATGTGTACCTGGGACATCGTCGATTTCTTTCGACCAACCATCTCTTAAGAAAGAAAGGCAAGCATTTCAAAGGTGAGGCAGATCACCGGAAGAAGCCCGCCCTCCGTACTGGTGATGCCATACTTGATATGGTAGATTTACAAGTAATCTATGGAAAGGGTCCTGGCGGACACTCTGTTCTGAATGACGCTGAGGGACGCGCACCCATGTGGACGAAGAAATCTATATTTTGGGACCTACCCTATTGGAAAGACCTAGAGGTCCGCTCTGCAATCGACGTGATGCACGTGACGAAGAATCTTTGCGTGAACCTGCTAGGCTTCTTGGGCGTGTATGGGAAGACAAAAGATACACCGGAGGCACGGGAGGACTAGCAACGTGTGCACGAATTAGACGGCATGCATCCAAAGCAGTATGAAGGTCCTGCCAGCTACGCTCTTACCAAAGAAGAGAAGGAAATCTTCTTTGAATGCCTGCTCAGTATGAAGGTCCCGTCTGGCTTCTCGTCGAATATAAAGGGAATAATAAATATGGTAGAGAAAAAGTTCCAGAACCTAAAGTCTCATGACTGCCACGTGATTATGACGCAACTGCTTCCGGTTGCATTGAGGGGGCTTCTACCGGAAAACGTTCGATTAGCCATTGTGAAGCTATGTGCATTCCTCAATGCAATCTCTCAGAAGGTAATCGATCTAGAAATCCTACCAAGGTTAAAGAATGATTTGGTGCAATGTCTTGTCAGTTTTGAGCTGGTGTTCCCACCATCCTTCTTCAATATCATGACGCACGTTCTAGTTCATCTAGTCGACGAGATTGCCATTCTGGGTCTTGTATTTCTACACAATATGTTTCCCTTTGAGAGGTTCATGGGAGTCTTAAAGAAATATGTTCGTAACCGTGCTAGGCCAGAAGGAAGCATCTCCATGGGCCGGCAAACAGAGGAGGTCATTGGGTTTTGTGTTAACTTCATTCCTGACCTTAAGCCGATTGGTCTCCCTCAATCGCGGTATGAGGGGAGACTGACTGGAAAAGGCACGCTAGGAGCAGATTCAATAATATGTAGGGACGGGTATTCTTGGGCTCAAGCACACTACACAGTTCTACAGAATTCTACCTTGGTGACCCCGTATGTCAATGAACACAAGAATATTCTGCGCTCCAAACACCCGGAGCAGTGTGACGACTGGATTACATGTGAACACATCAAGACTTTCGGCAGTTGGTTGCAAACACATCTCATGGGTGACAACATTGTTGGAGATGAGTTGTACTCGTTGGCCAGGACACCATCTTCGACTGTATTGACTTACCAAGGGTACGAGATAAATGGGAATACATTTTACACGATCGCCCAAGATCAAAAGAGCACCAATCAAAACAGTGGTGTCTGCTTTGATGCAGCAACCAACAGGGGAAAGGACGCATATTATGGTTACATAATGGACATATGGGAACTTGACTATGGACATGATTTTAAGGTCCCTTTGTTTCGGTGCAAATGGGTCAATCGGTCAGGAGGCGGGGTACAGGTAGACCCACAGTACGGAATGACAACAGTGGATCTGAACAATCTTGGGTACACAGACGAACCATTCGTCCTAGCCAATGATGTGGCGCAGGTTTTCTATGTGAAGGACATGTCTACCAAACCGAGGTAAAAAAGAAAAGATAAGGAAGCGAATACATCATACGATGAGCCAAAGCGCAACATAGTTCTTTCAGGGAAAAGAAACATCGTGGGAGTGGAGGACAAGACAGACATGTCTGCAGATTATGAAAAGCTTCATGAAATTCCTCCCTTCAAAGTGAAGGCTGACCCAAGCATCCTGTTAAACAATGAAGATTATCCATGGTTACGCGCGCAATAAGCAAGGGACACACGCGAAGAAAAAGTGAAGACTTTCTCTCCACAACTATTCTGATGATGGCTTTGATCTAGAATATCACTGCAGTTACATGTCAACAAATGAAATCCCTTTTGTAATAGATGAGTTTTCGTCCGAAACCCTGATACTTCAAAAGAGATTGTCCAGTTTGTACACGAAGTGCATCCAGTTTTTGTCGTAACCCTCTCAACTTTTTAGCACATGCTATGTGGGTGAAATGATGATACCATGCCAAGTTTCAACCTTTTCAGAGTTCATTTGTAGTGCTTTTCAATTTCAGGGTCATTTAGCTCAAAACAAATCATTAAATGCATGAAAAATAGCAAATGAAGTCCGAAAAGGGTTGAAAACTGATGATGTGCCTTTGAATGGTGCATATTGAACACACAAAAAGTCTGGAGTTAAAATAAGTTATTAAAAATGAAATCCCTTTGTAATATATGAGTTTTCGTCCGAAACCCTGATACTTCAAAAGAGATTGTCCAGTTTGTACACGAAGTGCATCCAGTTTTTGCCGTAACCCTCTCAACTTTTTAGCACATGCTATGTGGGTGAAATGATGATACCATGCCAAGTTTTAACCTTTTCAGAGTTCATTTGTAGTGCTTTTCAATTTCAGGGTCATTTAGCTCAAAACAAATCATTAAATGCATGAAAAATAGCAAATGAAGTCCGAAAAGGGTTGAAAACTGATGATGTGCATTTAAATGGTGCATAATGAACACACAAAATGTCCGGAGTTAAAATAAGTTATTAAAAATGAAGGAGAGGCGCAATGCTCACCTGCACGTTGCTTAGCTTCAGGCCTTGAGAAACTGCAGATAGCTCCGTGCAGTCTACACCATTTCCTCAAGGCCTGAAGCTAAGCAACGTGCAGGTGGGCATTGCGCCTCTCCTTCATCGTTCTTCGTCTCTGCACTCAGGGCTTATAAACCGCTGCGAGTCCCTCTCGCTTGGCGAGGTGGGACTAAACTTGTCCTACACCGCGCCTGCGCGAGCACCAGACATTTAGTCCCGGTTGGTGGTACCAACCGGGACTAAAGGCCCCCCTCAGAGTTCATTTGTACTGCTTTTCAATTTCAGGTTCATTTAGCTCAAAGAATGAATTAATAGCAAAAAGAATGAATCAAAAAGCTTTTATAAAAATCTAATAGCAAAAAGAATGAACTAAAAAGCTTTCATAAAATTCTAATAGCAAAAAGAATGAACTAAAAAGAATCAATTAAATATAATATTTTTCAATAGCAAAAAGAATCAAAATAATATTAACTAAAATTATCAAAGTATTTATTTGTTAAAAACTTTAATAGTAAAAAGAATTTTCATAAAGTATTTATGCAACTAAAATTATATAACTAAAGTTAACATATGCAAAAAATAACATTAAAAATTTAAAAACATAACATATGCAAAAAATAAAAAATTGCCCGCCTACTGGGCCCACGGCCAGCATACGACTAGAAACCCTACTTATGGGCCAGGCCCGCAGGCCCAGTAGGCCCAACAGGCAGAGACAGTTTAGTTAGGTCCATAGGCCTGCATTAGAGAGGAGCTCGAGAGGGTTGCCGCAGCGGCGCTTATAAACCAGTGCGGGCGCCTCTCAACTAGCGAGGTGGGACTAAACTTGTCATGCACCGCGCCTGCGCGAGCACCAGGCCTTTAGTCCCGGTTCGTGGCTCCAACCGGGACTAAAGGCCCCCCTTTAGTCCCGGTTGGAGCCACCAACCGGGACTAAAGCCCTTTGCTTCCCGCCCTTTCGGCTGCTGAAAAGGACCTTTAGTCCCGGTTGGAGCCACGAACCGGGACTAAAGGTTGGGGTATATAAGCACGGACTTAGCAGTTTTCCCCAAATCTCTCCCATTCTCCCCCGACGCCGACGCCCTGCGCCCCGACGCCGCCAGGCTGCTCCGCCGCCGTCGTCGTCGCCGTCCTCGTCGCCGTCGCGATCCCTGCCCCGACGCCGGCCGCTGCTCCCTGCCCCGACGCCGTCCCCCGCTCCCCTCGCCGCGCCATGCCTCCTCGTCGCCGTCGCCGCGCCCCTGCCTCCTCGTCGCCATCGCAGCGCCCCTGCCCCGACGTCGCCGTCGCCGTGCCCTGCCTCCTCGTCGCCGCCCCCAGTGAGCTCGCCGCCCCCCAGTGAGCTCATTCTCCTCGTCGCCGCCCTCTGTAGATGATGATGATGATGATGATGATTTTTAGATGATGATGATGATATATAGATGTTCTTTGATTGTGGTGATAGATGATGATGATGATTTTTCTGTAGTAACTTGGTCAATATTTTGTCTTTATAATTTATTTAGAGTTCATTTTGATGTTCATTGTGATGTTCATTGTGATGTATGAAAACTTGGTCAATATTTTGTCTTTAGAGTTGATTTAGAGTTCATTTTAATGTTCATTGTGATGTATGAAAACTTGGTCAATATTTTGTCTTTAGAGTTTATTTAGAGTTCATTTAGAGTTCATACGACTCCCCGACGATCGCCGGACGAGTCCCCGACGATCGCCGGACGAGTCCCGGATGATCGCCGGACGAGTCCCCGACGATCGCCGGGCGAGTCCCCGACGATCGCCGGACGACTCCCCGACGATCGCCGGACGAGTCTCCATCACTGCAGGGACCCTCTTCTGGCTAGGAACAGGATTCAGAATCACAACTGATTCTCTTAGTCCTTTAAGGGATTTATCAAGAATGCCCCCATTATGGATGTGCACAAGTTGATCCAAATTTTTTTCTGATCTCATCTACCCTTCTATATGTGACGTTGTCTAATGTCAAAGGATTGAAGAAATACATGGCTTCATCATTAGCCGGAAGTAACAGGCGCATGATGGTACGAAGCTCTTCAAAGTTGTTTTGGAACGGAGTCCCGGATAGGATAATTAGCTTTTTGGTACGAAGTTCAGCAAGTTCAGCAAAGGCCTTCCGAAGTTGCTGAACTTCGTACCAAAAAGCTAATTATCCTATCCGGGACTCCGTTCCAAAACAACTTTGAAGAGCTTCGTACCATCATGCGCCTGTTACTTCCGGCTAATGATGAAGCCATGGATTTCTTGAATCCTTTGACACTAGACAATGTGACATATAAAAGGGTAGATCAGGAAAAAAATGGACCATTTTCTGCACATCCAGAATGGCGCCATTTTGTTAAATCCTTTAAAGGTTAAGAGAATCTGTTATGATTCTGAATCCTGTTAGTAGCCAGAAGAGGATCCTTCCAGTGATGGAGAAACATAGGGCAACAATTTAGATTCAGAATACAAGATATCTCTTACGTATATAACTTTGCTAAGTGTAGATGCTAATTTTGCTAAGTGTAGAGATGGATAGATGCTAAGTGTATAAGCTAATTTTGCTAAGTGTTTATTAAATTTGTTTTCATAATTAAGCATTTGTTCTCGACGTCGACGATGCCTGGCATGCATCCTAGTCGTCGACTCGGCGGAGGAGGCCTGCTTGATCAGTCGTCTCCGGTGCGTCAGCGGACTGCGCCTCCTCCGCCGCGTCAGCCGTCTCCGCCGCTTCAGCAAAAGCGGCGGAAGAGAGCCGCCGCCGCTCCGGCGGCTAGTAGTACAACAACAGGAGGGAAGAGGTTTCAATATGGTCCAAGCCTCAAGCCTCTTCCACAGAGACCATATGATAGGTCTGAAGAGGAAAGCAAGGCAATCTCAAAGGCCGAAGTGAAGGCCCATTTTGCACCGAAACGTCCACCTCCAAAGGAGAGAATTGATCCGGAAATAGCGAGGCATGCGCTGAAAAACCTTGAAAAACCACCGCCTAAGTTGCTATCAGACTATGACCGTGAGATTGTAAAGTCATTTGCAGATCCACAGAAGCAGTCGGGAAGCAGCGGTAATGCATATCAAGGGAAAAAAATAATTATTCCCCAACTGGGCGAGCAGGAGAACCAATCGTGCCCCCCGCTCATGGTGTCTAGCGATATCCCTGATGTTCCGGAGGGGGTAGCGCCCGGTACTAATCCTGGTGATTACTTACCCGATCATATACCGTTACCCGAAATGGCTGATGTAGTAGCCTTTAGATTCGAGCACGGGAAGCCTCTCGTCAGACCTGAGGAGCTCCCGAATCTACCAACGAGGATGCGAGCATTGCATAAATGGTACTTGGAAGCCTGCGAGCGAGGGGAGAACTATATCACTGCAGGAGTTAAAGATGAGCATTTCTTCAATGGAAACGAGTTGGTTTACATTGAATTTTCAGAATTATTCCAGTTATACAATCTATAAGATATCGACAAAACTATCGTCACTTGCTATTGTTTGTAAGTATCATTTCTGTAATTAAGTCTCTAGCTCAGCTCGTTCATTATTGCATGTATATAATTATCCTCACCATATGTATATTATGTATATTATGCAGAAAGAAGATCCTCGAATGCAACAAAGGACCAATCCAAATCTATGACATTGGGTTCGTTAGCCCAAATATTGTTCATGAAGTTACTGTCCAACACAACAAAAAGGATGTAGAGGATTACTTGCTAAGGGCGTTTATCAAACAACAAAACAAAAGAGAAATACTACTTCCTTACAACTTCAAGTGAGTGTTATATACTGTCTTGTACATACACATCATTTTGTTTCGCTTACTCGATGTTAAGTGTAATTGATGAGCTACATGTGTGCAGCTTCCACTTTATTCTGCTCATCATACAGTTTGACCAAAGTCGAATACAAGTCATGGACTCGTTACGTAAAGACCTTTCGAAGTGGGCGCCCCTGCAAAAAATTCTCCAGAAGTAATTTCAATCATTATCGCACTGTATCGGCAACTATCGTTCATTTCCTGATATCAAATAATTAATAACTCTTTAATTCATTTTGTTTGCCGGGCAGGGTTTGGACAAGGTTCACCGAGGCGGTTAGGGGTCCCTGGAAAAAGGAGCTGCGATATGAATTGCTCCATGTAAGTAGTACTAGCTAGGCCCGTGCATCTCTTTGATTCTAGTTTCAATACCACTATCATGCTTGATTATTATTTTGATTGAACTCTATTCTCGTAAAGTGCCCTCATCAGGGATCCGGGAATAACTTCTGTGGATACTACGTCTGCGAGTTCATGCGCCAAAGGACCTGTGACAAGGGCAGAATATTAGAAAAACTTGATGTACGTAAACAATATTCACAAATTTATTTTATTACCATCAACTGTGTTGAGTTTCATTCATATATATATATATATATATATATATATATATATATATATATATATATATATATATATATATATATATATATATATATATATATTGACCCCCTTCTTTAAATTAGATCGAACAGAAGAGGGATGGACTCCTACCAGAGTATCGCCTACGAGCAATTCAAGAGGAATTGGCGGGATTCCTCCTTGATAACGTCATAGCTAAAAATGGAGAATACCATGAAGAAATTAGGATGAATGTTGGTAATTAGATATTAGAGATCGTAAGAGATGTTATTCATTGTATATATGCATGAACGTGCACTAGACATAGTACGTAGCGTCGAATAGATATACGAAAACATGTTGTTCGACCAAGCACGGAGAAAGAGAGGTCATTTCTCTCTATATTAATTCATGACGATTTGTGTAATGGTTTCTTCATTGCTTTATGTAGTAGCAAACGTCGAGTTGAATCGTCTACACAAAAAAGAAAAGGGGGAAACACAATATGAAACCCCTAAACCCCTAAACCCCTCCTTTCAAAAAAAAAAAAACCCAGCGTCTCGAGCTGCTGACGCGTGGCAGTCTTTTAGTCCCGGTTGGTGTTACCAACCGGGACTAAAGGTCTTCCAGCCCCCGCCCAGCCAATGGCCACATGGAGGGCCTTTAGTCCCGGTTCGTAACAGAACCGGGACTAAAGGGGGGACCTTTAGTCCCGGATGCTTAGTCCCGGTTCCAGAACCGGGACTAAAGGCCCTCTGGAACCGGGACTGATTCCCTGTTTTCTACTAGTGACTCCATCATATTTTCTTCAAAGATCGTGTTCAGTAACCAATTGACTCGTGTTATTAGGTGTGGCAGGTGCATCCATTTGGCAAGGTAATCTTGAACATGATTTTGTTGATGCCCGGTCGTCTTAGAATTTCTTAGTTCTCGGTCGACATCAAGGACTGTCCATCGGACTTTAGGATCCATGCAAAATTTCCTATTTACCAGAACTCTAAGAATAAGCGTTCTTCGCAGCGGATGAACAAATTATTACAACAGAGTGACCTTTTTTATATTCATATGAACCTGTTTGTTCTTAGTCGATTGTGATGTATTGCATTTTTTATTAGATAAAGAAAACTTTATAACGTGGTTTTTTTAGAACGATAGATATATTTGAAATTTCTTTTGTAAAATAGACTGAGAAATACTTAGTTTGCAGTTGACTAAGACATACACCCCGGCCTAAACAAGACGTCACTAGAAGAGCAATGTGTCTTTTAATACAGGACCATCTCCGATTCCAGTCTTCCAGAACAACTGCGCATGTATGCACCATGTTTCGTTTCACCGAACATTTGTATATCTAAAAGAAAATGGTTGTACATCCGTTCATATGTTGCAACATGGGACGTGCTTATCCCATCTTCGTTACCAAAACGGCTGGCTGCGACCTTTTAACAGGACGAAGCGAAATGCAATCTCCGCTGTCCGGCATCATCAACCCCCACTCACTGCCACCGGCTTTTGAATTGCCCCAAGCCTGGTCGACCAGACTGGACCCTTTCTTCCCCTTTGGATGGTCATCGGTGAAATTAAAGTCCTTCTGTTTCCGACCATGGGGTGACTGGGTAAAAAGGTTATGTGAACATCGAATACATGATGTAAAGGCTCCACACACGTACATCATTACTTATGTTGCATCTGCTAATTGAAAAGTAAAATCACTGAGCATAAAGATTAACAGAATCATCAGAAATTGATTGTTATCAGCATGATAATTTGACTAGCATGCGTCCACAACTATCTCAACCGCTCGATTTTTTATGGACGTAATAGGGTTTCAAACAGTTGCAGCCGCATGGATGATGCTCTACTTTAGCGTCCCGAAGAATATGTAATATAAATAAAATCAAGTACATCACATGTGTAGAGCAAATGGGCATCTGTGAACGTCACATGACTTGTATTTGTAAACATACAAATCTGTACTATTATATAAAAGAGAAGTTTAATTACAGAAGTTCATTTAAACCTTGAATTAGACATGAGCATGGGTATTATGAATTTCTGACTCCAAAAGTCCAATGGCTTGGATTGAAGCACAATATGAAAGCATGAAATAGGTAAAATAATAATTTTAGAACAGTATAATAAAAAACAAGACAATGACTAAATTATTATTTTAAATACTAAAAGGTGACTTTAGGTCCTTATTCATGTTGTGTTGGGCTTTTTTTTTTATAAATGACACATTTATTAAATCATAATGTAGCATCCAGTAGATACAAAGCATGATAAGCGGCACCCCGCCTCTGCATAGCTAAGATGCACAAAAGACACAACCAAGATGAATAGTCTGACAAAGTAAAAAAAAAAGACATATTACTAGCAGGGAAGTCATATGGGACCGAAATTATGTGTGGAGGGAGGTGGTGGGCCGAGCTGGAGATTATGTTGCCACCCATGTCGGGTAAAAGCCTCCCTGACCACCCGCTCCAAGCAGGCACACACTGCCTTGAACAACAATTGGTACTCTGTTTGGTGTAACTTAGACGACATACGAAGCCAATGCATATATTAAAAAATAACCTGCATAGAAGAAGAATTTTTGCCATTAAAAACAATATTATTTTTACTTAGCCAAACCAACAATATTAATGCAAATGCTTCCAGCCTTATAAGTGTGCTAAACTTATTTGGTATTCCGTGATGCCAGTGACCATATATATTGGCAACACTTCATAGGCTTCAAATATTAAGGTCGGGCTTTGCAAATCATGTCACATGTCTACAATGAACTATGGTGTCAAATTTCAACACAACGTACATAACTATTCAAATACAATCTTGAACAAACGTTTTAACATCAACCGTGTCCAAATTTTAGATAGTGGTTCAACAACTCCCTATAAAAAACATTAACAGAACCATAGATGTGGGAGATATTGCGAGAAAAAGATATAAATGCTAAGAGTTAAACAGATTTAGGTTGCACCAAGGCGCAAGCAGATATATTGCTGCGATGACATGTCGGTGACCTCTTGCCGAGGTTCCTGGGACCTATGTGTCCGATCCTAAAGTCCCAGACAACTTTCTAATAGTTAAAGTTGAGGAGTGATTCTTTTGATGGAATACCTTGGTGTTTCTCGAGTCCCAAAATAATTGAAATGGAAGTTCTACATTTGCATGATGTAAAGGACCCACACATGTACTCCCTCCGTTTCAAAATAACTAAAGTTCTATGTTTGTCCTGAGTCAAATTTGCTTAAGTTTGATCAATCTTTTAGAAAAAAATATGGTAAAGCCTACAATATATTCTAAAGATTCTAATAAGATTCTAAAGTTCCTACAATATACGGAGTACGAAAGGATATTTTCTAAAGATTCTAATGGCTAATTTGGTGTTCTACATATTGATATATTTTTCTACAAACTTAGTCAAACTTTTCAACTTTCCAAGTTTGACTTACGACAAATAAAAAACTTCAATTATTTTGGAAATGAAGGGAGTAAATCATTAGAACCATCCATTTGATCCCCACGGTCGTGACACCACTTTCTAAACAAAAGTTAAAATCCGACCAATCCTCAAAGCGAAGGGATGAATGAATTATCGAGATCTGGTTCATTGAGGTCAGCATCACATGAAACCTTTAGCTCTTCCGTTCATGGGCCTTTGGATGGAGTATGGCTGGAAGGTTTAGCCTAGCTAGTCTTTTCAATCGGCCCTGACTCCTTATGTTGTGACTGATAATGAAAAAGGTAAAACCATTGAGCTCAAAGATTACCAGAATCATCAGAAATGGATTGTTATCAGTATGTCACCTAGCGCACCCCTGCAATGGTCTCAGCCTCGCTCGATTTAGATGAACGTAATAGGGTTTCAAACAGTTGTGGTCGCATGGATGATGCTCTACTTTAGACCCCTGAATATGTAATATAAATAAAATCAAGTATAGATGCATGAGTGTAGCTCGGCGATAGAGCAAATGGGCGTGTGCGAACGTCATATGGTTTGTATCTGCAGAGCTACAGACCTTTACTATTAAAAGGGAAGTTAATGAGAAAAGTCTATTTTAAACCTTGAATTAGACTTGCACATGGGTATTCTAATCCAAAAGTCCGATCGGTCAGATTGAAGCCCAACATGAAAACATGAAATACGTCAAATAATGATTTGAAAATAGTATAATAAAAAATCAGACAATGACTAAATCTTTTTTTAATACTAAAGTAATTTTTTAGGTCCTTATTCGTGCTATGTTGGGCATAGGCTTCAAATTTGAAGGACGGACTTTGCAAATCTTGTCCCAGGTCTACAATGAACAATGGTGTCAAATCTCAACCTGAACTACACAATTATTCATATTAAATCTTGAATAGACGTTTTAACATCAACCGTGTCACATTTTAGATACTGGTTTAACAATTCAGTGTTATAAAAAACAAGAAAAGAACCATAGATGTAGAAAATATTGTTAGGAAAATTTATAAATGATAAGAGATAAATTGATTCAGGTTGTGGTATGGAAAGAGGAGAGTTATTGCTGTGATGACATGGCGGAGACCTCTTGCCAAGATTCCCTAAACCTATGTGTCCAAGAGTAAAGTCCGAGACAAAGTTTCTAATAGGTAAAGTTGAAGAGTGATTCTTGTGATTGAATACCTGTTGTTTATCAAGTCCCAAATTTTCTATAGAACCGAAAGGGCCACCGAGAGCTAGCTATCGTTGTCGAGGTTCGGGGGAGTGGAGATATCCCAGATTAAGGGTGCCGAAGGGGGGCACCGGGAGTCCAAGGTCAGTCCAAACCTTGGGTGCATAAGGGCAATTATTTGCATGTTCACAATCCGCAATACCACATGTTCACGAATTTTTTTTCACCTTTTTATAACATAACTGAATTGAGATTTGAAGGGTGATTTCATATTCCGATGTACTCAAGAATGTGAAACAGTTTCCTTGTTTGGAGAACTCTATCAAAGAAATAGGCTGAAATAAGTCATAGCCAATACTTTGTAAGGCACAAAATGCACTTCCATTTTGTAAGCCAATCCATTTTAAACAGTTTTTAAGGAAAATTGTGTAATTAATTCAGTGGTTTTATAGTTTCAGTTTTGCTAAAGCACATCTAGATGGGCCCTAAGTATTGCACATATAAGTCCTATATCATCGATTTTACGCGAAGATTCGTACGGGCGTTTTCTGTTGCCTTTTTTTCTTTTTTCTTCTTAGTTTGATTGATCACTTATGTGCAATAACTAGGGTTTAGCATTCAAGTCGGATCAAACACAGTAGCTAAAATAAGGCATATTGGTGTATAATGATTCTTTTTTATCCAAAAATTCGTGTTACTTTACAAGATAACATCTGTGTACATACAGTAGCACTATACAATTCTCAAAAATAAAAACATTTTTTCTGCCACCCTCTCAATAAATGAAATAATGTATGCCTCACTGTTTCTTCTACCGATTCTCAGTTAGGCCACCTACTCCATGGAGTAGCAACATTCTTTGAACGCCTGGAGGTTCTCTTTGAATAGGGGTACGAAGGCATCGACGCTGCCGTCGCCGAAGTTGGACGGCGCCAGGAAGAGCATCCCCTCCGTTGGGAAGTAAGCCGGCATAAAGTAGCTCGGGCTGCCCGTGCCGAAGTCCAGCTCGTAGAACGGGAACGTCAGCCAGCTGTCCACCTCCACGTCCGGGCAATGCGCGTCCTTGCACACGGCGCTCCGCGCGAGCCCCTCCTTCTCGGCGGCGCCGGAGCTCGCGAAGTCGACGAAAGATTGGAAGTAGGCGCCGTCCACCCTCGCCACCTCGTCGTGGATCACCTGCGCGGCGTGCTTCAGCGGCCGGTTGAGGAGGTCGCCCACCGTGGAGCGCGGGAACGCCCAAAGCACCATGTTACCGAAGTACTCCGCCGGCTGGCCGAGCCGATGTCGCCCGTCCACGGAAAGCCGGATCTTGGAGGTCTCCTCGGGACTCAGGTCGCGCGCGCGCGTCATGGTGCGCCACAGGTGGGCTAGGATGGTCTCGAACCGGCTGAACGGCCGGCCGCGCCCTTCGGACGCCTTGGCGCGGAGACCGGCGATGAAGTCCTTGGAGAAGTGCGCCTTGTGGATGACGATGTTGTCGGCGGCATCGCCGTGGTGACCGACGACGTGGGTGGGCGACGGCAGGTAGTACTCCCGGTTGCGGTGGTCGTGCTCCACGCGAGGTGACGACCGTGGCTTGAAGAGCTCTGCGTGGTGGTGCACGGGCGGGAGGCCCATGGGGAGCCCTCTCGTGGCGCGCCCCCAGGCCACGAGGAAGTTGCTGGTGGCGTGGCCGTCGGCGACGACGTGATTGGACGTGAACCCAACGGCGAGCGAGCCGCACCGGAACCGCGTGAGTTGCAGCAGCACAACCTCGTCGTTCTCCGCCTCAAGGTCCGGGTGCAGCTTGAGCAACTCCGGCGTTGGCTTTGCGGGCGCCATGTCGATGAGGTCGGCATCCACGGTCGCCTCAACCAGGCGCGCGCCACGGTCGTTGAGTATGACGGACGGCGTGCCGTCGGGCGCCTCGCCGAGCTGGCCTGCGAAGGCGCGGTACTGGGCAAGGACCGTGGCGAGGCCGTTCTCGATGGCGACCGTGGAGGGCGCGGGCGCGGCGAAGGCGTAGATGATGGCCATCTGCATGTTGAACGTCACCTTGTCGAAGATGGACAGAGGGATGTACTCGGTGGCCGGCATCGGCGCTTCGCCGGCACTGTAGGCAGGCTTGACGAGCCTGGAGCTCAACACCTTGACCTCCATTATATTGAGAAGTAGTTTCTCTGTCTCTAATCTGTGCAAGTTTGATCGGCGAGAAAGATCAAAAGTTTGCAACAAAGTACGTGGAGGCTTTGCTTATTGCTTGCCGTCTTGTACTCTTGTGGTGTGTGTATGATGATTTGGTGGTTATCCTGCCGCTGGTTGTACTATTTATAGGACGGTACTGGAAGTCTGGAACACGCTCGCGGGAAACGGTAGCCGGCCGGTAGGTGAAATCCAACTAGTTGTGTCTAGACTATCAGTGTAGTTTTGAGACCCGAGACTTGGACCTGGCCCGCCACTAAACCACGCATGTGTTTGACTAGTGAACGGCTGTTACCTAGAACGTGCAAATGTCACAGGTCTAAACTGTATCTGCTGCCAAGCTCAAAGCTAATGTGTGCGTTGCCCTTGTTGCCTCCCGTGCACGTGCAGTCAAATTGAACCGCTGCTGTATGTTGAATGGTGCAGAACTACAACATGTTGTACAGTGGTTTGCCCCCAATAAAAACATGTCGAACAGTGCAATTTTTTTCCTATTTCTTTTTTCTTTTATCTTTTTTCAATATGTTATATGTCACTTGACTGAGACCCGGTTAAGTTTCAGTCGACTGAGATCTAGCCACACCACCCACAATATATAACGTATTGTACATAGTTTTTTTTTAACACACATATAACGTAGTTCTTCAATCGTCATCAGCGTCTTCGATTCTCTCCTGTGGCCGCTAGTCATCGCACTACCCGCCGCCATCTTTGGCGGCATGGAAAACTCCAGTTGACAACCGCACAAACAATTTGCCTCCCCAACTAAAACAATCTCTGTTTCACTCATTTGTCTGCTTTAAAAAACAGACCAATATGAGGTCTAGTAGGCACTCCCTCAAAAAAAAAAAAAAAAAAAAAGGTCTAGTAGGCACTAATACAACTCATGTTATTTGTTGATTCCGCTCATGGCATGTCCACGAGAAATACTGGCTAGCACCCACCCGTTATGTATTTTTAAGCTAGTGGTTTTGCTGATTAAGAACAAAATAGTCGAGGAGTATTTTTGCAGTAGGCAATAGGCACTGACGTTGGCGTTGATCACTAGAGCCGATAAGCATGGTTTTGCTAGCGGCGGCGAACCTCGGTTTGTCAAAACAGAAAGGAAGATTTAAATTTATGGTAGAAAAAGAGATGCCCACATACACATTAGATAAGCATGACTTTGCTAGAGGCGGCGAACGTCTATCCGCAAAAAGTGATGCAAAATGTATATTCTATGGTTGTCGTAAAGGCATGTCCGCATACGGCCTCTCTTTTTATAGAAAGCTTAGCGCTGCAATGGGGACAGGAACAACTCATCTGCGGCAAAGAAACCCGTTCGTTTGGCAAAGAAACAAGCGCTTAGCGCTACAATGGGGACAGGAACATCTCATCTGCGGCAAATTGGGGCAAAAATCGGCAACCCTCGATAAAAGGAGGAGCCCAGAATTTTATAGAAAGCTTAAAAGTGAAGAGCGGTGTAGAAAAAGTTTAACATCACCCGGCCGAAACAGCCAGCAACATGATACAAAACGAGAAGCACAAGCTGGTCGCCAAACAAACTCGAAGCAAAACACTACAGCCTCACAGTCGTAGTGCACGGACGGCCACGGCCCAGCAACAACAACATAAAGATAGCAAAAGAAACACATGGGCAGCGTAACTGTGCTACTGAAATTACCGAAACACACATGCAACAGAGGCCAAAGTGCACCGTTGCATCTCACAAGGGGTACAAACACTGCTGAAACAATCAAGTATTAGCAAGTACATACTATTTCAGTGAAGGTAGAACAAGCAGCCCGTTCGAATACATTAACACCATCAAACAAAATTTGACTCCACTCCGCACTGGTGCATAATAAACCAACGGTGCCTACCAAAGGTACCTACCATACAGTTCAGAGACGACATAGTCTAACAAATGAGGACGACGCGTAAAAGAGAGCAAAAGCCAGACCAAAATAAAAAATGTAGATAGTTGTATCCCCTTTTCGACCCCCAGCACAAGAAATAGCAGTTCCTGCACAAGGAGAAAATGAAGACTTGAGCTTCATTCAACCTACAATAAACATGTGTATGTAGCTCGAGCAATGCTTCACAGGCCATCTACAGTGCTTGCATCACCAATCTCCAGTTTATGATGATAGCAGTGCTTTTTTTTCCCCAGTTATTCATAAAATTACGAATAACTACAGCACGATATGTAAACTCCTCTCAGCTCCCTACAGCACAAACCAATTGACTACAAGATCTGAGCTGCTTCTAACATTTTTGGATCTAATTTTACAAAATCAGCATGATTTCAAGATTACCAACCCTGTCCACATAAAAAAAATAGTAGTTATATCTATGAACATAGCAATCGTGTGAAGCACAAGTTACACACCTGATACAGTGATCGCAAGCAGCAACGTCCACATTGACTGGCTTAACGCCTGCTGGTCTTTCCAATGCCTCGTTTTCCAGAGAAGAGATGCTTTGGTTTCAAGGTGGGGATGACGCGGTCTGCCTCTCCACGGCGAGCCTCCTTGTTTCTGTTCTTGACAGAGTCCCTTGACTTCTTGATGGCCTTCTTCTTTTGAGCAGTGTCCCTGAGCCCTTCACCTGGTACGACCTCTTCAATTGGTCGTGATTTGGACCTAGCCCTCGACCATGTACGCAGTTTCTTGTCGGAATGCTGGCCATCAACGTCCATAGCGTCATCACCATCAGCTCTGCTCAGTGACCTCTCACGCTTACGGCCTCTTGACTGGCTGCGAAGTCGGTTCACAGCCGCAGTAGGATCAACACCCATGGATGTGAGTTGCCTGCCCAATCTTTTGGTTGTGAATTTCCTGTCTTTGTCATGCTTCCTTGGAACAATAGGACGGCTCTCTGCAGTACTCTTCTTCATCCTATGCTCTTGGATGAGCATTGCCTTCTTCTTCCTAATCTTACCCAATATCTCACGCTGTTCTTCAGTTAATTCGTCATGGCCATCAATCATGAAAGCATCCTGAGCAGCTTCTTCTTCAAGACGAAGACCCTCCTCCCTTTCCAGTTCTTCACACCTTTCCAAGATATCTGGATCCAGGAAATCAGCAACATTATGCCCATCCAATATCTCAGGGAGAATATCTTCCTTCCATTCATCATTGGCCAACAAGTAATGCTTCTTGAGACTGGCGGAATAGACACCAGCACCTCCATTCTCATTCTCAAGGTCCCTCTCGAGTTTCTTCATTTCCTTTGCAGCAGCAATTGCTTGAGCTTCAAGAACAGCCTGAGGAATGCAAGTAAGCCTATCTCTGTTGTCACGAGGATTGGGCATAGCAACATGAAACCTATTTAAGCAGTCATTGATCTTCTTTGACTTCATCTTAATCTCCACTCTCTGCTCAAGAAGCCTCTCACATGCAGCATTTTTAACAGCCATCACACCCTCATCTGTTCAAGCACTCATAGTCAACAAAACACCCTCTTCACTAGGATCTCCACCTTGAGGTATAGTCTTCATAGCCTCTGACTTCATCTCCATTACCAGCTTCATGTCATCTTCAGAAAGCCCATCGAGCGGCTGCAAATCGGTCTTGTTGCACACAATGACCAGAGGCTTATTCATGAACAAGGATTTTATACTGTGGAAGAGTGCAGCTTGCTGAGCAATAGTGTAGCCACAAGACCCAGAGATGTCCAAGAAGAACAGCACAGCAGCCCTCAACAAGTGGGCAAGAGCGGTGATACTGCACATTTCTATGATGTTCCTGTCCTCAAAAGGCCGATCAAGGATCCCTGGAGTGTCAATCACTTGGTACCGAAGATATTTGTAATCTGCATGGCCAACAAAAAGGGATTTTGTTGTGAAAGCATAAGGCTGTACGTCCACATCAGCCCTTGTAACCTTGTTCATGAAAGAGCTCTTCCCAGCATTTGGATAGCCACAAATCAAGATAGTACGGGTGTTTGGGTCAATTGATGGAAGCCTGGCCATGTGCTGCCTGATCTGCTCCAGGTACGCCAAACTAGGACTGATACGCTTTAGAACAGTACACATGCGACCTAATGCAGCTACCTTCAGGCACTTGCACCGGTACAGGGTGTCTCCATACTTGAGCAGCCTCAGATAATCCTTGGAGATCTTTGCAATGATATTTCGAGCCGTATTGATCTGACCCAAGGCAAGTTTGTAGTGATCCTTGTTGTACAGCACATGAAGGAGATCACCATAGAAAGGGTGGATGTCATCCAGTCGGGGGAACTCGTCAATGATGGTAGATAGCTTTTCATAGAAGTTCTGCTGAGTATAGCGAACCTTGCGCATATAGAACTGGCGAATGCGGTTGATAGCATAGCCCTTGTGGACAACAGTTGGTGTTTGCCTCTGCGTACGGGACAAGATTATGTCGATGAAGTCCTTCCCAGGAGGGACAACAGTGATTTTCTTGAAATTATACTGCACCATCTTGCCCGATGTAAAGATTGGCTACTTATTCCTGTAATAAAAAACATATGTCATGTCAATCCAATGCAGATAAACAGGTGAAAGAACTAATGAAAAAAAACAGGTGCAAGCAAATGCAAGAAAGCACAATTTCAAGAAAAATACATAGACAGGGAGAAATCTAGCAATCACAACATAAAAATACTATCAATCTGTAATCATGTGAAGACTATAGATTCATGCCCAGCATTATCAGTGCATCCTTGTTACACACAAGGAAAACTTTGATTTAAAAAATATTAGACAAAAGGCTCACACCAGTTTCTTTGTTGACGGTTAAATTTAAGCACAAGTAGGTGGCATCACAACCCGGAGACAAACTCTGGACCTTAGACATGCACACCGATCTTACAGGAAAGGAAAAACATCTATATACCTACATACTAGCAAGTCAAACCCCTATTTCTTTGTTGGCAGTTAAAAATAGTTTAAGCACAAGTATAATCAGTTGCATCACATCAGGAGACTAACCCAGGCCCTGAACCACTCACACCATTCTTGCATGGAAGGAAAAACTTATGTATCTAAGTAGCAGCAAGGCAGCAACATCCTCTCATAGGAGGAAGTGCAACAACAATACCTGCACATGCTTTCATTCTCATAGCGTCAAATACTTGATGGATTGCACAAAATTAGCACAAATAAAAGTAAGGAGACAGCAGAAGTACTTCCAACGTCTGATAAAAGACCATGCCAGGTGTCTAAATAGGCAGCAGGTAAACTAGTCGGCAGCCTTTAATCAATCAGAGAAATATCAAGACGTCGGCAGCAGCTAACTAGCTGGCAATTTTTTATCAATCAGAAAGCTATCAATCAACCCCTTGACTACATCAAATCAGCCAGCCTTATTGAGCCGCTCAAATAGGAGAGACAAATACCACAAAACAGATGAAAAAATTGCTTTATGCATAAACTCTTGAGAGATTTGACCAGGGATAAGCATGGACAGGTTGAACTACGCTACGAATCTACACAGGTACTAAGCCTACAACCGCAGCCATCCGCGAGGATCATCACAGGTAGACGACTATGCGAGACGGTCGACACGCGAGAACGAACGCAGAGAGCGGATGGGAAAGTCCAGCTACTTACGTCGTCAGGCGGCGGCGGGAGGAAAAGATACGGTGGCGGCTCAGGTAGTCAGGCGGCGGCGGCGGCGGCGGCTGAGTCGGGACTCGACTCGGGGTGGGGGACGGAGAATGCCAGGCCGTTGCGTCTCTCTACGCGTGGGGCGTGCGTGAATTAGGACTGTCGGCGTCTCTAACTGGGCTGGGAGTGGGCTGTAAACTCTGGCCCGGAATGTATTCGGCTACTTCGGCAAACCGGTTTAAATACCTTTTTTTTCCGGCCAATTCAGAGAGCTTTATTCAGACAAAAGTGTTCCTCGGACAGCCCTAAAAAAATGTAATCCTCGGACGATCAGCCAAAATACTGGTCACCGGGAATCTGGGTGTTTCATCAAGCCAGCTTTCGGTCACGTACCGGTTTAAATACCGCACCGATCGAATTTTGTTCGGTTAGTAACACCGGTAGCCGAATTCTTCTGTATATGTACTCATTAAAAAACCAAAAAATTTGAATTATTCTGTCAATTTCGTTCCAGTTTTCGTTTGGTGGGGTTTTATGCCAACCCTAAATGGAGGGTGTGTCCATCTCTGCATTGCGACGGACGGAGTGAGGAGAAGAAAAGAGGAGGGTTTAGCATGAGTTTCTTCGGGCCTCTTATGTCCTGACGAATGGGCTTTCCTCTTGGCCCATATAACAGCTATTATCCAACCCATTTATCCCTTGCCCATCGCACTGGAGGTGGTGGTCTTTTGGGGAGAGCAACTAGTTGACGAGCGCTTCTTCGGGAGCCTCCCAACGATCACTTAGGGATGGGCTGAGAGCGCCACGTGTCGCGCTCTGGGCGCTTCCTTCGGATTTTGTTTTTTATTTTATTTTTTCGCACGCGTTTTCGGCTTTTTAAACGGGTTTTCCCGAGTTTTTTTGGCTTTTTGGTTTTCCACCAGTCTTCCTTAGCTTTTGGACAAAAAAAATTAAAAAATTTGCGCGAAAAAACGCGTTTTTTTTTTGCTTCCGCGAGAGGCAGGCACGGCCGTGCCTCTCGGAAACGGAAAAAAAATAATGCGTTTTCTGTTTTTTTTTCCTTCTACGGGAGGCACGGTTCTGCTTCCGCGAGAGGCACGGTTTTGCTTTCGCGAGAGGCACGGCTGTGCCTCTCTGAAACGGAAAAAAAACACGTTTTCTGTTTTTTTCCCTTCCGCGAGAGGCACGGTTTTGCTTTCGCGAGTGGCACCGAAAAAAATGTGTTTTCTGTTTTTTTTTTCCTTCCGTGAGAGGCATGGTCTTCCTTCCGCGAGAGGCACGGTTTTGCTTTCGCGAGAGTCACGGCCGTGCCTCTTTCGGAAAGGAAAAAAAACGTGCTTCCGGTTCGGTTTTTTCGTCCAGTTTTTTTCGTGAAAAAAAAAGTTCGTCAAAACCTATCAACATAGGATCTAGTTTTGAAGATCTCGACACGAGGAATCCAATTGTGCAAACGGTTCGAGATTTGGACACACAGTTTAAGAGATAAAACGTTTTGAATAAACGGATTTACGAAAAAAGGGAAAACTTCCAGGTTGCGACAAGTGGCGCGCATGCAGTGCACCACTTGTCGTAACCTGAGGAAGTGGGAGTGATCTTTGCAAGGAGTACTTCTCAATTAGTGATTTCGTCTTTTGGGACTCCAGCACGACTCACCTCGACAGTGCTATATCTCACCTACTGCAAAATGTAGCACTGGCTCAACTACAACATAGTGAATGGACCGGCCCAATAAGGGATGCTATGCCTTTGATTTTTTTGTTCACTTTTTGGTTCATTTCGTCTATTTTTTTCAGTTTTCTGGTTTTCTGTGTTTCTTTACTTTTTTTTAGTTTTTAGCTTCTTATTTTAAATACATGTATACTTTTCCCCAATGCACATTGAACATTTGTTGTATACACATGAAACCTTTCTTTGATACACGTTGAACATTTTTCAAATATATGATGTACAGTTTTTTAATACATGTTTTGATTATATTTTTTGAATGCATGTTAAACATCTTCGAAATAGACGTTGAACATTTTCTGAGTGATACGGAACATTTTTGTAAACTACGCAAACATTTTTTTTACATTGTATAAATATATTTTTTAAATGCCACCAACATATTATTGAAACTGGTGAGCCTTTTTTTAAATGCCACAAATATTTTTCTGAACGTTACGAAATAAATGGACTTTAAATTACGAAGACATTTATTACATTGTGTAAATATTTTAAAATTTTCACAAATATTTTTTTGAAAAGCGTGAAATTTTTGAAATCTCACAAACATTGCTTTTGAATATTACAAACATTTTTTAAAATGGCACGAACAAAAATTTTACACGTTTTTAAAAAAAATATATGTTTATAACATTGGAAATGTAAATTAAAGAACAAAAAGCAAAAGAAACTGCTCTCGCTCGGTCGCTAACCACTAGGGAACGCTCGCTCACTTATCTCTGTAGTAAGCAGTATATTAGTCCAGACCATTTCCTAATGTTACTTTTGATGAACTGCTCTTTCCACATGTAGAGCAATAGAGGAAATAGCAGCCTTGAAAAATAGCTTGATCGGTTTTATTGAATGTTAGTATTCAGCTTTGAGAAATTATTTGACTTGGGGGTAAATAACTGGTCTTCTGATGAAAGCATTTTTCTCTGCCATGTACAGAATCTCTATAACATTTGTCAACGCGGATGGCAAAGACGATAAGTGTTCCTGTCGGAATGTCCATGTTAGAAGCTGCTTGCGAAATGACATAGAACTTCAAGGTTATATGTATGTATACAGTATATACATATACTAAAGGGCGTAAGCTTCGGTTTTTCTTCTTTGTTTAACTTTTTTTACTGCCTAATGAGGATTTACCGCTTAAGGGACACAGAAAATATCTCGAGATGAAAGGTCGGTGTAGTTACTCTCGGACTCGCATTTCATTCTGATTATGCTTTTTACACTATGATGTTTAATGAAAAGAACGTGGAATTAGTGATGGTGAAACTCTAAAATGATTTGCATCATTAAGGCTGCTATTCTGTCATCACATACATTCTCTTTTGCCATTCTTTATTTTTGGAATATATTCCTTTCCATGATTGATGCCTACTTTGAATGTATGTGTGCATTTTGTTTATTTATAATACAATTAGTAGGTTTAAGTCTACGGTCTACATCATGTGATAAACTAAGCTGATGATGAAACATGTATATATAGCATCATAAGACTTTATTTTCTATTTGAAGAAGAACTGCAAGGGAACAATTTTCAGTAAACCTTTAGTTTTAGCAACTTTTTCTGGAGAACATATACTAATAAATGTCATCTAACAATGCTTATGTTCCAAGTCAGACCGATAAATATTTCCAGGTTAGATTCCTAAATTTTCCCAAAAGCACATTGTCTAATGTGATATTCCAAGGCCGGATGGATAAGTTGAACTTTTTTTTTCCCGAATACGCAGGCTGCGTATCATTTCATTGATAGATAGAAAGCGAGAAATACAAAGTGGCAGTTACAGGACTCGTACACCAGAGGGCGAGGATGTAACTACAGTGAGCAGAGAAGATGGGTTGCTCAGCCCAAAAAAGAAAAGACGGACACCTATGGTGGCTCAAACTGGGATAAGTTGAACTTTCAGGTCAGCTATATGGTTCCTTTCTTAATCATTGTCATCTAACAATGCTTATATTATAGATTATATCCACAGATAACTGAATGAGTTGTGTAGTACATACAAACACTACTTTTGCCCCCAGAATATCTGTATTGTCACATTGAATGTTTTTTGATAAAGCATTTCTTCATTGCTTAATCATACTTATTCTGATTGCTTCCCGCCAATGTTTATAAATGGAGTGTTTAGGTGCTTAAGTATATCAGGGACAAAATCATACACCACTCTATGACATGCCTGAAAAAAATAGTGGACCAACAGATTGGTTCATGCTGGTGATGGTATGCCATATTTGTAGAAGGCATCCTTTTCTTATTTACCACATTTTAATCTCAAAAGAACCAATGCGGCGCGGCGTGTCGCCTAGTAGTTTCCTAGAGTATCATGAAATTGTATAGTCTGGAGTTACTCCAACTCCGTACTTGATGGTTAAAGCTAATTTGTTCACAGATCTAATTGTTTTAACCAAGTGCATGACCACATATGTCAACTAACACTGGTTGACACCGGACATAATATCAATACTTAATTAGCTTTTGTGGAAAAATAGGTACTGTGCAGGTTAGACCTGGCATAGGAAAAAGTTGTTCAAATCTGCATGTATTGATAGAGAAAAAACTAGTAAGTGTAGTAAACAAAGATGGAAAAAATGACTTACACGAAGAAAAATGCAGGCAACTTATATAAAATAGTATTCTGCAATCAGGTACAACTGTTATGAATGTGGATCATGGAATAGCTAAGCCACACACCATACCATACGTTCCGCGTGTTCTCCCTACTAGCAATGAAAGATATGCAAACTTTGTGTATTCGCGAAAAAATACTATGAACAAGGAATAAGCTAAGATAGTGAATGTGCAAGGACATTCAGAGCTCACTTTCATGCTGCAAATCTGCAAGAAAGCCTAGCGTGGAGTGTTTCGTGTCCTCCATCATAAGTCACCTGTCATGTCGTCAACACGCTCGTACGTACATACCTTACTCAGATTGCTCATAAGCATCGGCAAGTTCTTCGCCCCAATTACCAATTGAGGTTATCACAGGCATAATACTAATATCTGCTCAGGCGAGGCGCAGAGGAGGTAGTTGGAAGCGCAATGGCAACCCTGGTGATTACCAACTCTCGACGTGGGGGCGCCGTGCTAGTCTTCCGCGAGTACAACCCTGTTGACATTTAATGGTAATGGAATCTGTCTTAATGAATATCTACCGTTTTGGCTTAAAATTATTAAAATTGCAGGAAGGAAGGAATGTCGCTACAGCAACAGCACTAGTGTGAATCATTCTCACACAGGTGGCAACGCCAACACGTCGGCGGATGACCCCATGGCGGCCGCGGCAGCTGCTCTTGCGGCGACATTCCACGGCGGGAGCTCGCAGCGGCAGAGCGGGCACGTCCGGTGGGTGTGCAGCCACATGTCGATGCAGTCCACGTGGAACAGGTGCCTGCACGGCGGCAGCTGCCGCACCATCTCGCCGCTCTGCATCTCCTCCAGGCACACCACGCAGAGCAGCTGGAAGCTCCCGCGCGGCTCGTCGCCGCCGCCCTTGTTGTACGCGAACGTCGGCAGGGCGCCGATCGCCGCGTCAGCCAGCCCGCCCGTGTATCGGCGCACCAGCAGCACAGTTGGCGCAGGCTGCCGCGCGCCGAGGCCGCTCCCATTTCTGTGCGCCAGGATGGTGGGCGCGAGCGAGGCGACGAGGGCGAACAGGAAGGCGATCAGGCTGGTGATGGCGCAGGCCCTGACGGGGCTGAAGACGGTGAGGAGCACGTAGAAGAGCAGCAGCGACACCATTCCCGCCATGATGGCGTAGCAGATGTGCGGCTCGTCGTCATCCACCGCCAGCGCGCCGCCCGTCGCCAGCCTCCGGTGAAGGTTCAGCATGAGGCCGTGCCTGCCTGTGGGCGATCCTTCGTGCGAATGCTGGCTCGGCAGAACAAAACCGTCGGCACTGCAAGTTTGTTTGGGTACCATACACTACAGGAGGTGCTGTCGCGCTCGCGTCGAGGAAGAGGTAGAAATAGGCCTTCCTATTCTCCACCGTGCGGGGACGGAAATGGAAAGCGACTGATTTCACTGCGTGCCACCGCGCGCTCTCTCGGCCGGCGGTTTAAGCGGCCTACAGTTTCGAGCTTTGTTGGCTCGTTCGGGAAGAATCGTGTCGATTTAGTAGCTATTTCGAGCGAGTTGCACCGACCGGCGAGGATTTGGCCTCACCGTAGAATGACGTGTCAGGTGTGAACGCATGCGGTATGCGGTTGTGGCCGCGCAGAGTGGGGGGGAAGACAAGGTGAGGGTTGCCAGAAATGCGCGCAAGCTCAGGGTGTGTCGCGCCGCGCGCGCTGCTCCTGCGGAGCGAAGCACAAGAGGATGGGGGAAGTGCGCACCGTGCGCATATCACACGGTCGACATGCCTAGGCACTTTACGTGATAACGTGATCATTCTAACAAAAGAGTTTTGGCTTCTGACAACGCCGAGATCATTCTAAGCTTCTCAGACTTCGAAAACGACGATGCGCTGGCAGCCATGAAAACTGACACGGCACCGGGTCCAGATGAT
Organism: Elymus sibiricus; assembly: GCA_039707655.1. Taxonomy (NCBI): domain Eukaryota; kingdom Viridiplantae; phylum Streptophyta; class Magnoliopsida; order Poales; family Poaceae; genus Elymus; species Elymus sibiricus. The sequence goes on along the minus strand of CM077672.1, from coordinate 353,285,252 downwards.
TTCTCGATGGCTTTCTTTAAGCAGTGTCCTCGCTTAGGCCTCTTGTGGTGGATATCATCAACAACGTAGAGTGACGTGTTAGGTGTGAACACATATGGTGTGCGATTGTGGCCGGAGTGGGGAGGCAGACAAGGTGGGGGTTGCCAAAAATGCGCGCAAAGTCAGGGTGTGCCGTGCCGCCTGTGCTGCTCCTGCGAAGCGAAGCACAAGAGGATGGGGAAAGTGCACATCGGGCGCATATCACACGACGTGCCTAGGCACTTTACGTGATAACATGATCATTCTAACAAAAGAGTTTCGCCTACTGATAATGTCGTCACGCGGAGATCATTCTAAGCTTCTTAGACTCCAAATCGACCATGCATTGGCAGCCATGAAAACTAACACGGCACCGGGTCCATATGGTTTCCTGATGGCTTTCTTCAAGCAGTGCTGGTCCTCGCTTAGGCCTCTTGTGGTGGATATCAACGGCGGATATCAACGGCGTAGAGTGATGTGTCAGGTGTGATCGCATGTGGTGTGCGGTTGTTATCGCACGGAGTGGGGAGGAAGACAAGGTGGGGGTTGCCAAAAATGCGCGCAAAGTCAGGGTGTGTCGTGCCGCCCGTGCTGCTCCTGCGGAGCGAAGCACAAGAGGATGGGGAAAGTGCGCATCGGGCACATATCACACGACGATGATCATTCTAACAAAAGAGTTTCGCCTACTGATAATGTCGTCACGCGGAGATCATTCTAACCTTCTTACTGCATCTCCAACGACAACCCGCAAATTTCCTCCCGCATCTGTCCGCGGACAGGGGGGGACCAGTCCGCGGACACAGATGCGGGAGGACGCCATACAACGCTAGCCGCATACATTTCAAACTCTTTTTCAACAAACCGGATGAAATTCGTGCAAACACGTCCAGATTTCATACAAACAAGACGGATTTCGTACAAACACGGCGGATTTTCATTAGATTTCGAACATTTAGAACAAAAAAAAACCCGACCCTAAACCTATCCTACACAGCGGTGGCGCCCGGCGTCCGAGCCCATGTCGTCCTCCATCCGCCGTCTTCATGACCACCGGCGATAAGACCCGTGAGGTGAAGGTGCGGCCTCCGGCGAGGAAGAGTAGAACACGGGAAATGGACCGGCCCACATGAGAGACCAGGCCCTGCCGCCTCCCGTGCCCTACTCCTCCTCGGAGGAGTCCGCGACCTGTCCGTCGCCGGTGGACGTGAGGTCCACGATGGAAATGGTGGCGCCGACGCTGATGATTCGTCGGCAGCGCGTAGGAGGCGCAACTGGCGTTGATCTCCTCCGCGATCGCCTGCAGCTCCACCACCAAGGCGGCCGCTTCCTGGCGAGCGACGGCTTGAGCGCGGACGGCATCGTAGATGGCACGCTGCTCGGCGACGAAGTTGGGGTTCGCGGCAGCCATGGCCGCCACGGCCTCCTCGCTCGCGCGCTCGCTGTAGATCTGGCCCTCCGCCAGCGGTGCTGCTCCAGGAGGAACAGGTTGTACCACTGTTCCTCCTGCACCTGCTGGAACGCCAACACATGCACCGGCTCAGGCTGCACCTCTGCCATGGCGGCGTTGAAGTGCACCTGCGCCTGCTCCATGGTGAAGCCGGCGTGCACAGGAGGCGCGGGAGCCGGGGCGGAGTCGTCGGAGCCCGTCTCCATGGTGGTGTCGTCCTTGTCGTCGGAGACCTCGGGCGAGGTGGCCGGCAAGCCGGCCTCGATCCGCCTGGCACGGCGGCTCCGCCAGGCGGCGGCAAGGGCAGCCACCTCGTGCTCCATCTCCGGCGACAGATTGTGCCACAGTGCTTTCCCGTTGGCGGTCATGGCGGATGTGGAGGAAAGGATGAGGATGTGGAGCAGATGTGTTGTGCTGTGCAGATAGCCAGTTGTGGCCGTCCTTAAATAGCGGATTCCGGTGAGGCCAGGCGTCAATGCGGGACGCCGGAGTGGGTTTCTCGGCCGGCGAGCCTGCTTGATGGCGGCATACGGACGGACAGCGGCATTGAACGGGCGTGGTAGATATCCGTCCCGTCCCGTCTAGTCACACGTCTCCGGCATTGAACAGGCACGGACACCGGAGACGCGTCGCGGGCGGCGCCCTCGGCCGGCGTGCCGCCTCAATGGCGGAGGCAGTGAGAGGTCGCGTCCACCCTAAGCCGCCTTCAATGTGGAGCGGCGCGCTTTACAGCGGCATGAATGCGGGCAGGTGGCGCCGGGCGGGAACGCGCGTGGGCGAGGGCGGAGGGGTTTTGATGGGCCAGGGCGGTCCGAAGTGGGCATGGAATCGGTCCGGACTCCCGCAAAACTCCCCCACGTTTGTCTCCCTTTTGCGGGAGAAATCGTGTCCGGACCGCGCCGCGGACCGATACAGGTCGGCGTTGGATGGCTCACACGGTCCGGACAGCGCGGTCCGGACGGATGCGGGCGGTTTGCGGGTCAGCCTTGGAGATGCCCTTAGACTCCAAGTCGACCATGCGCTGGCAGCCATGAAAACTAACACGGCACCGGGTCCAGATGGTTAGCTGGTCCTCGCTTAGGCCTCTTGTGGTGGATATCATCAACGGCGTAGAGTGATGTGTCAGGTGTGACCGCATGCGGTGTGCGGTTGTTATCGCACGGAGTGGGGAGGAAGACAAGGTGGGGTTGCCATAAATGCACGCAAAGTCAGGGTGTGTCGTGCCGCCTGTGCTGCTCCTGCGGAGCGAAGCACAAGAGGATGGGGGAAGTGCGCACCGGGCGCATATCACACGATCGACGTGCCTAGGTACTTTACGTGATAACATGATCATTCTAACAAAAGATTTTCGGCAGCTGTCAACGCAGTCATGCCGAGATCATTCTAAGCTTCTCAAACTCCGAAATCGACGATGCCCTAACAGCCATGAAAACTGACACGACACCTAGTCCAGATGGTTTCCCGGTGGCTTTCTTCAAACTGTGCTGGTCCTTGCTTAGGCCTCTTGTGATGGGTATCATCAACGGGTTTGCATGGGGTCAAATTAACATTAAATGTATTAACTTTGTAGTCCTAGCCTTAATCCCTAAGTTTCACAGTGCCGACAAAATCAGGCAATTTCGCCCTATCGCGCTCATTAACTTGTTGTTTAAACCCGTCGTTGAATACTATGCTCTCCGTCTAGGCCCTATTGCCGCTAAAATAGTTGACAGATCCCAAACTAAGGGCGATTTATTTTCAAAGGAGTTTTATGTATCAACGAGATAGTTCATGAACTTAAAAGAAAGAAACTTCTGGCGAACATTCGCAAAATGGATTTTGAGAAGGCCTACGATATTAGAGTTTGCATGTCCTTCCTTTGGAATGTCCTTAACCGCAAGGGATTTGGGCCAGGGTTCATCCATAGGCTGATGCAGCTGGTCGAGGGCGGGCAAACTGCCATCTATGTGAACGGAGAGGTGGGAAAGTTCTCTCAGAACAAACGCGGCGTCCATCAAGGCGACCATATCTCCCCCCTTCTCTTCGACATTGTTGTCGACTCGTTGTCTGCAGTTTTAGACAAAGCAAAAGCCTCTGGTCACCTTAAAGGGGTGGTGCCCCACCTCATGCCGGGAGGTGTTACTCACCCGCAATATCCTGACGACATAGTGCTCCTCTTCCAACCGGATTTACACATCATTGCCACCATTAAATCATGCTAAATTGTCTTGAGGCTATGTCGGGTATGAAATCAATTTGGCGAAAAGTGAGGTGGTCACTATATGGTATCGGATCAAGAGGGCACTAAAGTGGCTAATCTTCTGAACTGTAAAAAGGGAACCTTCCCCATCTCCTATGTATGGCTCCCCTATTCGGACAAATGTTGATGGAATCGGATTGGGAACCCGCGGTAGAGAAAGTTCTTAACCATTGCGATCCGTTGCAAGACAAAGTTATGTCTTCTGCTGCGAGACTTCCTCTCACTAATGCTTCCCATTTTGTGTGAAGGGGTCCATGCCAAATTTGAAAAAAAAATCCATGCTCATTTTTTCTGGTAAGCGAACGCCTAAGAAACAAAAATATCACATGGTCAGATGGAGTGACCTATGTAGGCCCAAAAACCAGGGAGGCTTAGGGATTTCCAACTCCAGAAAAATGAACCTCGCACTAGTTACTAAATGGATTTTGGAAGATCTCTCAAAACGATGATGGGTTGTGGGCTCGTATCTTAAAAGCTACATATTTTCCCGTTGGCTCCTTCTTCTCGTATAACATTAGGGGATTGCAAATCTGGAACGGGATCAAGAAATGCAAGGACATCTTTTATCTAGGAGCCAGATTTTCTGCCGGCAACGGAGAAGACACTAAATTCTGACTGTCGACATGGATTGCTGACAAGCAACTATACGCCTTTGTTCCCATCATTGTCTACCGTTGCTGCCCAGCCGGAAACCATGGTTAGCGAGGTCTTCTCTTCTAGTCATGCTACACTAGGTTTCTTTCACTCGCTTTCATCGACGGAAACCCTTGCTTTTGCCAACCTAAATATGTTGATTCAATCTGTCCAACTTAACCCTAATAGAGACGTGATCAACTGGGAGCTGGAAGCCTCGGACAAGTACTCAGTCAAATCCGCTTATGCTAAGCTCGTGCGCGGTCCCAAAGTTTGGTTTGCTAAACCTCTTTGGGCCACTGATAACCCACAAGTATAGGGGATCAATTGTAGCTTTTTCGATAAATAAGAGTGTCAAACCCAACGAGGAGCTAAAGGTAGAATTAATATTCCCTTCAAGTTCTATCGACCACCGATACAACTCTACGCGCACTTAACGTTCGCTTTACCCAGAACAAGTATGAAACTATTTTGTAGGTGATAGGATAGGTTTGCAAGAATAAAACTAGAAGTACTTTGCGAGAATAAAACTACAAGTAATTTGCAAGATAATAAAAGTTAGTCGTTTAGTAGAAAGCTTTTATAACACAAAAGAATGATTTGTCCCTAAGCAATCGATAACTAGACTGGTAATCATTGTTGCAATTTTATATGAGGGAGAGGCATGAGCTATGTGACGCCCCCAGCCCGACCGTGCACTAGTCATACACGCAAATGCGCACGATCAAGCCCAGGGAATCACGGGAAGATATCACAACACAACTCTAGACACAAAATAAAATAATACAAGCTTTATATTACAAGCCAGGGGCCTCGAGGGCTCGAATACATAAGCTCGAGTACAAGCGTTAGCGGAAGCAACAACAGTATCTGAGTACAGACACAAAGTTAAACAATGATGCCTTAAGAAGGCTAGCACAAACAGCGACACTGATTGAAAAGGCAAAGGCCTCCTGCCTAGGGCCTCCGAACTACTCCTGGTCGGCGGACTCAACGTAGTAGTAGGTGCCTCCGGGGATCTCCTGCTCCTGGGCTCCGTCGTCTGATTGCAGCAATCGGGTATGGGGAAAAGAGATAGCAAAGCAACCGTGAGTACTCATCCAAAGTACTCGCAAGACTGACATCAGAACTATACTAAGTATGCATCAGTATCAAAGGAATGTGGCTATATCTTTGGACTAAACTGCAGAAATGCTAGAATAGAGGGGGAAAAGCCTAGCCTATCGAAGACTAGCATCTTGAAGTAATCTTACAGCATCAGAAGAGAGTAGAACAAGATAATATATAATCAATCATATTTTAGTAAAGCCCTAGGATCCTTCCTCGACTACCCTGCGAGAAAGTGATCTCGAGAGCAGTAGTATCAATTTAACAGTGTAATAGTAGCCATTTGTAGTTGTAACAGACCAGGATACAACTCCGAGCGTCCTGTTACCGTGGACACGGCTATTCAAATAGATAACTTCCTTGCAGGGGTGCACTACTGTTACCCAACACGCTCGATTAACTCTGGCAGGACACACTTTTCCGGGTCATGCCCAGCCTCGGCTAATCGACACGACGTAGTCCTACCTAGGCTCAGCAAAGAAGTCCCCGCCGGTCTACATCCTAAGTGCTCAGGGGTCTTGGGCCCATCGCCCTTTGCACTCCGGGTCGTTGCGTGCAGGGTGAAGCAAGGCACCGCCCCTGTGTTGGATGGCGCCGGTCCGTCCCGGCCGCAATGCTGAACTGGACGTCTGGCAGAGCTTTCGGCTGATACATACGGCGCCGAGGGTCCCATAACCATTATCCCACGTGGTGGTAGTGCGTATAGGCCAGCGGCCAACTCAGATCAAATACCCAAATCCGTTAGGCGTGTTTAGTAACTCGCGAAGACGAACATGATCCTTGTCGCTCCGACTTGATAACACACGGACCACGACCAAGGACCAGGCCCACCTCTCGCCTAGGTGGTCTCCGCCTGCCCTGTCATTCCGCTACAATATCACTCGCGGGTGCTCTTGGAGCCGACCCGTCTTTAACATTATTCTCTCGTGGGCACTCTTGGAGCCGATCCGACTTTACAGTTTAAAGTATTGCGATATGTAAACATTTCCGTGATCATCACCCAGAGTGATCACGGCCCGATAACGAGCATGGCAAACGGATAAGGGTGAAGGGCCGGCTGATGAAACATAGCATATCTAACTAAGCATCATAGGGTAGCAGGTAAGGTATCAATAGCAGGCGACGAAATCAGGCTATGCATCAGAATAGGAGCTATCGGAATACCAGCAGAAGCAATTCTAATGCAAGCAATAGAGAGAAAGAGTAGGCAATATCTGGATGATCAAGGGGGTTTTGCTTGCCTGGAAGCTCAGCTGAAGGGGTCTGGTCGTCGACGACGTAGTCGTACTCTGCAGTGTCGTCGGCAGTCTCGGAGTCTATCGGGAGAGAAGGAGGGGGAAGAAACAATAAATACACGGCAAACAATGCAACAGGGATGCATGCCATGTCTAAATGATATGCAAGGGTGATATAATGCATCTCAAATTATTTTAGATGACTTAGGAATTTATCTGGAATTATTTTATCAAGGTCATGCACTATTCATTTATCGGAAACAGTCAAAAAGTTCCATGTTCATCATGTTAGAGGGGTGTGGCAGGTATGGGGGTGACATATTCGGATTCTTCATATTTTTCTGATCGTTTTTCATATATAAATTATTTTCATCCGAGTTTCGGTTTATTTTATATGATTTTTCAAAATTTTAATCATTTTCTAGAATTTCTGAAATTATTTAATTCAAATTATCCAAAACAGTAACAGGTGACGTCAGCATGACATCAGGGTGACGTCAGCGGTCAAACCCGGCTGACCAGAGTCAAACCTGACCAGTGGGTCCCACTGGTCAGTGTCACAGTAGCTAATTAGGGATTAACTTTAACTAAAATAGGTTAATTAGTCAGTGGGGCCTACTGACAGTGTCAGATTAGTTAATTAATTAACTTAATTAGGATTAACAGATTAATTAGTGTTTTATTTATTTTTTAAAAAACGTTTAAATTAGCGGGGCCCGCATGTCAGTGACTCAGCTGCCCAGTCAGCCGAGTTGACTCGGTCAACTGGGCCACGGGGCCCAGCGGTCAGCGGCATGGAGGAGGCCACGTGGCGCCACGTCAGCGCCACGTCGGCGCCGGCGACCGGAACAGCTCCAGCGAGCCCCAAACACGGCGGCGAACTCCGGCGTGGCTCAGGATTTGCGTATAGGGCACCAAATCGCGCGCGGCTTCTTGCGTTCAATCAGGCATTTCGAGCCGCATCGAATGGCAGTGGTAGCGTGGCCGGAGACGGCGTGTAGCGACGGCGGCGAGCTCGCAAACGGTAGCCGGAGTTCGGGCGTCGGCGGATCACGGTGAAACGCGGCGCTAGCGAGCAACTAAATAGCTAGGCGGGCTCTACGTACGCGCGCGAAGTCGACCAAATGGTCACCGGAGTAACGCCGGCGACGAGCGCGGGCGGCGAAGCGTTCGGTCGCGGTGGAATCTAGCGCTAAAGGGCACAAACGACGGCGGGGAGAGGCGGAGAAGGAGGTGGAGCTCACTGCGAGCCTGTAGGGGTGCAATGCGGGCTCGGGGAAGGCTCGATGACGGTAAACGGCGGCGGCGATCGGCGACGACCGATGTTAGGGAAGAGCTCGATCCGCTTGCTGCAGCGGCGCAGATCTCGGGCAGTGGCGCGTAGTCGACATAGGGGAGGCAGGCGGAGCAGATGGACTCGGTCTCAGGCGCCGAGGAGGACGGTGGCCGCGCCGACGAGCTTGGCCAGGGCGACGGCGGCTCGGCTTGTTGCGGAAGGAAGAACATGAGCGAGGGGGAGGGGAATGCGAGCTAGGGTTTCGCCAAGGGGTCCGCGGGGGTGCTCTTATCCATGCCACAGCGGCAGTGGCGCCGGGGGACGGCCAACAGCTGGCCATCGCCGGCTCGGGTGCGCGCGCGCGCTGACAGCTGCCGAAGGTGGGAGAAGGGACCAGCTGGGCTGGGCTGTGCACTGGAAGCCCAAGTGCACAGTAGCCGCTTCTCGTTTTCCCTTTTCTTTTCTGTCCTTTTATTTCTTTTCAGTTTTGCAAAATGTTAGGCCCCAAATTAACTTTTGTAAAATATGTAGTTGGTCAAATCAAATACTAGGCAATATCCAGTATTGCCGAAAAAAGGTTTGGTTTCAAAATGATTTCATATTTAATTTTAATTAGATGAAATGGATTTAGTAGGCTGTTTTAGCTACTGTTCTTGGATGTTAGAGTCATTTAAATAATTCAATTAATGTTGATTTTATTTTTATAATTGCTTTGGGAAATATTTGCAATATTATGAACTATTTAGTTCCTGGATTTGAACAACTTTTAAATTCACTTTAAATTTGAATTCTCAATTTGAATTGGAATTTGAAATGAGATATGATCCAAATGATGATCAAGCACTGTTAATCATGGTGACTTGGCATTATCAAAAGGGTGATCACTGTAGCTTAATACATGGGGGTGTTACAAGCTAACATACTTTCCGTACTTGGATCATATGCACTTATGATTGGAACTCTAGCAAGCATCCGCAACTACCAAAGATCATTAAGGTAAAACCCAACCATAGCATTAAGTATCAAGTCCCCTTTACTCCCATACGCAACAACCCCCTTACTCGGGTGTAAGCTTCTGTCACTCCAGCCGCCCACCATAAGAGAATTATGAACGTATTGCAAACCCTATAGCGGGAATCCCTCACGTGTGCGTGGCACGGAAGGCACCATAGGACAGCACCAAAATAAAACATACAACTCAAACCAATCACGATAATCAATCAACCCATAGGACAAAACGAATCTACTCAAACATCATAGGATGGCCATACATCATTGGATAATAATATATAGCATTATGCACCATGTTTAAGTAGAGAATTACAGCGGGAAAAGAGAGGTTACACCGCAGCATAGAGGGGGAGAGAGTTAGTGTTGACGGCGGCAGAGTTGTTGGTGTAGATTGCCGTCGCGATGGTTCCCCCGGCGGCGCTCCGGCGCCACCGGAAGAGAAGGGGAGAGAGCCCCCCTCCTTCTTCTTGCTTGGCCTACCCCCTAGATGGGAGAAGGTTTTCCCCTCTGGTCCTTGGCCTCCATGGCACCCAGAGGGGCGGGAGCCCCTCTGAGATTGGATCTCTCTCTCTGTTCTCTTCTGTTTCGCGTTCCTGTTTTTTGGCTTTTCACCGTTTCTTAAATTCCCGGAGATCCGTAACTCCGATTGTGCTGAAATTTTAACACAATTTTTTTCCGGATATTAGCTTCCTTGCACTCGAAGAAGGGCACCAACCGACCTACGAGGGCCTCACGAGGCACCACGGCACACCGGGCCCCCCCAGGCGCGCCCTGGTGCCTCGTGGGGCCCACGAGCACCGCATTGTGTTGATTCCACCTCCCAAAAATCACATATATTCCAAAATAATTCTCTGTAAAATTTTATTGCATTTGAACTTCGTTTGATATGAATATTCTGCGAAACAAAAAACATGCAACAAACAAGAACTGGCACTGGGCACTGTATCAATATGTTAGTCCCAAAAAACAATATAAAATGCTGCCAAAAATATGTGAAAGTTGTAGAATATTGGCATGAAACAATCAAAAATTATAGATACGACGGAGACGTATCAGCATCCCCAAGCTTAATTCCTGCTCGTCCTCGAGTAGGTAAATGATAAAAAAGATAATTTTTGATGTGGAATGCCACCTAGCATAATCTTGATCATATAATTTAATCATGGCATGAATATTAAGACACGAGTGATTCAAAGCAATAGTCTATAATTTGATATAAAGACATTAATACTCAGGCGTCCCAACAAACAATCATGACTTTCAGAATAAAAATGCTAAAGAACGCTATCCCTACAAAATCATATAGCCTTGTCATGCTCCATCTTCTTAACACAAAGTATTTATCATGTACTACCCCGGTGTCAACCAAGCAATTGGTTCATACTTTTTAACGCGCTTCTGCTTTTTCAACTCCCACGCAATACATGAGCGCAAACCATGGATATAGCACTATGGGTGGAATAGAATGTGGTGGTAGAGATTAATATGGAGAAGACAAAAAAGGAAGAAAGTCTCACATCGACGCGGCTAATCAACGGGCTATGGAGATGCCCATCAATTGATGTCAATGCAAGGAGTAGGGATTGCCATTCAACGGATGCACTAAGAGCTATAAGTGTATGAAAGCTCAAACCGAAACTAAGTGGGTGTGCATCCAACTTGCTTGCTCAAGACCTCGGGCAATTGAGGAAGCCCATCATCGGAATATACAAGCCAAGTTCTATAATGAAAATTCCCACTATTGTATGAAAATGAAAGCATAGGAGACACTTTATATGAAAAATATGGTGCTACTCTGAAGCACAAGTGTGGTAAAGGATAGTAACATTTTTTTTTGTATGGTAATACGTGTCTCATTTATATCATAAAGATCAAATTACAAGTCACGTAAAAACCGACATGACAAAACTGAAAAGATAGCAAAACATCGCTGAGCTTGACACCAACGTCCGTCACCTGTCTCCAACACCACCACAGCACCCATCAAAAAAAATAATAACGGATCACCTCCTCACCCGAGCTCGACGCGGCTCCATCGCTGATATGCAGAGTTTCTGCGCACGACGGCATTGGTGCACGGTATCTGGACCATGGAGACCTGGTTCACGATCTGTGCTATGTGGGCTCCACGCGAATTAGGCACACAATACGATAGCAATTCTAGCTGGACTATGAACTATATACGGCACAAAACGCCTGATTGGTAACAAGAGCCAGCGAGTGTGTATTGGGCTAGCACAATTTGTTCCGGTCCCGCACGCACGCGTCCTTTACACATAGCACAACCCGTGCCGCATCTACCCCCACCCCACCACCACCACCACCAGTCCACCACACCCACCAGACCCCTGTCACTCAAGTAACATGCCGGCGGCGAGGGACCACAGCGCCCAGATCAGGCGAGGTCACCTTCTACGGCGGCCTCCACCCATCCTCGTTTTTGACATCGGATCCGGGGCCGTAGAGGGCTACCACCACCAAGACACGACATGGAGGGCCAGGTGCCAGATCCGGCAGCGAGGAGACCGTCGCCGAGTCCCGAGCTCCGATCCAGCGAGTTCTTCCCCCACCTAGATCTGCTCGTCGATTGGCCCTCGTCCATGCCGCTGCACGTAAGCACATCCCTGCCTCGCCGTGCTTGGTTTTATTCGTTATTTTCCCCTTGTTTTTTCTGTCCCGGAGTTCAATCTGAGGTCCACCACTACCTCCACCTCACGTTCTCCTTTCTCTCTGTCATGTCATGCGGCGACGACGAGGAACCAGTGCCCAGATCAGGCTCCGACGACGGCCTCCACCCGGTGTTCGTCGTCTTTGACGTCGGATCCGGGGCCGTAGAGGGCTATCACCACTAAACACGACACGGAGGGGCAGGATGCCAGATCTGGCAGCGAGGAGACTGTCGCCGAGTTCCGAGCTCCCATCTAGCAACCTCTAAGCCCACCAAGATATGCATCGCCGAATGGCCCTGGTCCACATGAACAACATGTCCCTGCCTCTCTGTGCTTGGTTTTATTAGCTTTTTTGTCTTGCTATCCCGGTGTTCAAATCTGAGCGCACCAGTTATTGTTATGTGGCCAAGGCAAGGATATTTGAGAATTGATGGTGAACTTTTAATGTGGTATCAGAAGTTTTGGCCTTAGAGTAGTGTGTATGTTCTTACTGGAAATTTGATTGGAATTATTTTCTATACAAAAATAGCTGTGTTGCAATCCGTGATGGTGCCGTGTTGCATTTTAAAATTAGAATTCCTTTGATTTTTCTGATTTGGTAAATTAAGGTCGCTGTTCTTGAACTCGGAATTTTCATGGGCCAAACCTCGATGACATGTGCGATGCATAGCATTTGTGCCAATTTTTGTTGTCAGTAAAATAATCTCTGGGAACGTCGCTAACCACCCATGGTCGCGGGCTCCGAGCAGGGATGCTCTTGCCATCATGTCGGCTCGCTATGGCCAATTTATGTGTTCTATTTGAATCTTTTCCTCCCGCGGGTGGTTTGGAACATGGTTTTCTTTTGGGTTTGGCGAACATCTCTTATTTCGCCCCACTGTTTCTATCTTGGTGTTCAGATCTGGCAAAACCTATTATATCTTTAGGCCAAGGTAAGGTAATTTTGGGGTGATTGATTCATGTCAGATGCGTAGTTTTGGTGAATATGATGGACCAAAACATGGTTAAGTTTTGATTTTCTAGTCATCATAACAATCAGATTCAATCAAATGCATTTGTACTAATTATAATTCTCAGCTTGCACAATTACTGGATTGTGAACTGTAACTATTCTTGTTTTTACAACTTGTTGAGATGCATACAAAGATTGTTTGGGGGATATTATGTCAGAGAATATGATGGACCAAAACATGGTTAACTTTTGATTTTCTAGTCATCATAACAATCAGATTCAATCAAATGCATTTGTATTAATTATAATTCTGAGCTTGCACAATTACTGGATTGTGAACTGTAACTATTCTTCTTTTTACAACTTGTTGAGATGCATACAAGATTGTTTGGGCGATATTATGTCAAAGAATATGATGGACCAAAACATGGTTAAGTTTTGATTTTCTAATCATCCTAACAATCAGATTCAATCAAATGCATTTGTACTAATTATAATTCTCAGCTTGCACAATTTCTGGATTGTGAACTGTAACTATTCTTCTTTTTACAACTGGTTGAGATGCATACGAGATTTTTTTGGGGATATTATGTCAAAGAATATGATGGACCAAAACTTGGTTAAGTTTTGATTTTCTAGCCATCCTAACAATCAGATTCAATCAAATTTCATGTGTACTAATTATAATTCTCAGCTTGCACAATCATGGATATTGTTCATGAAAGGGCGCTGGAGAGGTTTGCAGATCAGTGCTACGTTTAGTCTGTTCGGCATCCTAACAATCAAAGAAGGATGCAAAAAGATAGGTGCCATTAAAAGAGAACAAGCTAGGCGTGCGACAAAAGAGAAGATTTTAGATGAAGAGCTTCAGACTCAGAAAAAAAAAACCGCTAAAGATAATGGTATGGTCCTGGTTTTTTGGATTTTTTTTTGATCCAATGCTAACATTTCAGCTTGATCTAGTGCTAATATTTGTTATATTTTGATACGTAGTTCTGCAGGTTATCTTTTTAACTTGGGCATGCTGGTACTTGTTCTAGGGGGGCTAACTGGGCAATGAAAAGTAATGCTTGGTGCAATGCTGATTCAAAACTTGGATTTGCATTTGTTGTGCTGACCCACATGAAATAAATATGTCAGGCTTTAAATCCTTTGTTCGGGCAATGATATATCTGTTCTTTTCTGAACTCGTGCCAGTACCGCGGTCAAATCCTGTAACCACTTTTCTACTCGTGTTAGTCTTTTGGTAATCAAATTTCTATGACCGGTTACCTATAATTCTTTTTGAATGTCCTAATGGTCTTAGGCTGACGCCGGAGTCAAGAAAATGAATATTCATTATGATGTTTGAAAATTGTGTGATGTGAAACTTGATCTTTAGTGGTGATTAAATTGCAAAGAATGGCATGCTAATTCCATTTTTGCAATAATCTTCGGACTTTTAAGTCAAGTTGAGATGGTAAGTCAAGTCGGTGACAGATGTGGTAAGCAATCTAAACAATTCAAAAAAAAAGTCTGCAACCAAGACGGAAGATTAAATTCTGCATGCAGCCGAAAGTAGCCAACCAACTGATGCTGTGTTCGGGGGGCAAAATAGAATACTAGCAATTAATCAACGTAAATAATGATTTAGTACCCCTCTGTTTGGAAGCCAACTTAACAATTAATCCTTGAAAATAATGTCCCGACCGTCATTTTGATTTCAGCCATGCATGCGTTAGTAATTAAGGAGGTGGGTGAGTGATTTTAGCAAACCACTGTTGCATGCGTTAATACTCCCGACTAATACTCATGCTTAAAATAGATGGTCGCCTAGCTAAACAGTTTTGTAGCTTGACTGGTTTCCTGCTACAGAAATTTTGAATGTCTTAACGGTGCCTAACAACAACACGCAGTTTTTCACAAAATGGTACTGATTGATTGGTTTCATAATACACGTTCAGCAGGTTAGATCAAAACCATGACGCCTTTTACTGGAGCAAACCCCAAATCTTAAATGAATTCAAACGAACCAGTAGCTTCCTTCTTGTGCCGGGTCATGGTACTCGATTGGGTGGTCCAGGTGTGCCAGTACGGGGCACTAACGTTTGTAATACATGCTTGCCTATAGCAGGAAACGAAACATATACACAGCGTCATAACTGCAGGTGTTTGATCCCAATGCGAACCAATGGAGTGGATATGCATACCAGTGGACGCCGTGCACAGAAAGCATTATTCGAGTAACATTGCCCCTTCTCTCTTTTTCTCTCATTTCATTTTTTTTGTTTTCTTTTTTGTTTTCTCTTTTTTGTGGGCTCTTTTTAGCCTCACTTTTTTTTGTCCGAAGTCCCATCCCGACTTATGGGGAAATCATAGTCTCCATTATCCTTTCCTCATTGGGACAATGCTCTAATAATGAATAATGATGATCATCACACTTCTATTTACTTACAACTAAAAAAATTACAACTCGATACTAGAGCAAAGTATGACTCTATATGAATGCCTCTGTCAATGTACCAGGATGTGCAATGATCTAGCGTAGCAAAGATATCAAAAAACGGACAAGCCATGAAAATATCATGCTAGCTATCTTACGATCATGCAAAGCAATATGACTATGAATGCTCAAGTCATGTATATGATGATGATGGAAGTTACATGGCAATATATCTCGAAATGGCTATGGAAATGCCATACTAGGTAGGTATGGTGGCTGTTTTGAGGAAGATATAAGGAGGCTTATGTGTGATAGAGCGTATCATATCACGGGGTTTGGATGCACTGGTGAAATTTGCACCGACTCTCGAGGTGAGAAAGGGCAATGCACAGTACCGTAGAGGCTAGCAAATTGCGGAAAGGTGAGAGTGCGTATAATCCATGGACTCACATTAGTCATAAAGATCTCACATACTTATTGCGAAAGTTTATTAGCCCTCAAAGCAAAGTACTACTACGCATGCCCCTAGGGGGAGGTTGGTAGGAGTTAACCATCGCGCGCCCCTGACCTCCACGCAAAGGAAGACAATCAATAATAAATCATGCTCCAACTTCTTAGCATAACGAGAGACTATACGTGCATGCTTCGGGAATCACAAACCTTAACACCAATATTCCTACTAAACCACAACCATTTACTAGTACATCCCACATATTATCATCTCTATATCGCAAAACTATTGTAAGGAATCAAACATATCATATTCAATGATCTACAAGTTTTATGTAGGATTTTATGACTAACCATGTGAATGACCAATTCCTATTGACTCTCTAAATACATATAAGTGAAGCAAGAGAGTTTAATTCTTTCTACAAAAGACTTGCCCACGCTCTAACAAATATAAGTGAAGCAAAAAAGCATTCTACAAATAACGGTTTTCTAGATGAAGAGAAACAGGCATCCAAACTTCAAATGATATAAGTGAAGCACATGAAGTATTCTATAAAGCCATACTCAACAGATATAAGTGAAGTGCATGAAGCATTCTATAAATCAACCAAGGGCTATCTCATACCAGCATGGTGCGTTATTAAAAGAAAAATAAAAGGCACACGACGCTCCAAGAATTTACACATATCATGTGAACAAAACAAAAACCGAGACATACCGATAATTGTTGAATAAAGATGGGATGCCTTCCGGGGCATCCGCAAGCTTAGACGCTTGAGTCTCCTTGAATATTTACTTGGGGTGCCTTGGGCATCCCCAAGCTTGAGCTCTTGCCTCTCCTCATTCTTCTCATATCAATACCTCCTCGATATTCGAACACTTCATCCACACAAAACTTAACAAAACCTTCGTGAGATCCGTTAGTATAATAAAGCAAATCACTACCTTAAGTACTATTGCAAACCCATTAATATTTTATTTTTGCATTATACCTACTGTATTCTAACTTCTCCATGGCTTATACCTTCCGATACAATCCATAGTTTCATCAAAACAAGCAAAACAATGCATCAAAAACAGAATCTGTCAAAAATAGAACAGTCTGTAGTAATCTGAACATTGACCATACTTCTGTAACTCCAAAAATTCTGAAAAAATATGAAAAAATAAACAATTTGCATGGAAGTGCTGTGTAAAAATTTAAGAATTTTTGCACGTTCCAGTAAACAATGTAAATTCACGCACTACAACAAAAATTTCTGTTTTTGCACCGCACATACCAAACAAGCAATTTAAACATCCTAACGGTAAATCTTTGCACATTATTTTTATAATACAATGTATTTGTACAAGGGGATAATTATTTTTGTTGAAAAGTTTCTATAATTCAAGATTTGCAAAGTTTCCATGGGCATGAACAAAGTTCAAGGAGCTCCCCCACATCAACGGTGCTCGTCTTTCTTACTTTCACTTTCCTTTTTGAAAAGTTTTAGGTTCCCCTCTATATTTTTTTGTTTTTTAAACTTTATAAAAGCACTCAACAGAAATAAATGACTCTCTAAAACTTCCGGGTTGTCTCCCAGGCAGCGCTTTCTTTAAAGCCATTAAGCTAGGCATAAAGTGCTCAAGTAATTGATCCACCCGGATCCCAAGGTATATCAAAGCCAATTTTAATTAACAATGATTTGTATTTTAGTAGTGAGCACAAAGCAATATATATCATGCAATGACGAAGTCTAAGTCTCTTCCTATGCATCGGCATGTCATAAAAGAACAATTCATGCACATCAAGTAAAGGCCAATGCATAGTATAAACAGTTTCTTGCAATTTTATCGTATTGGAAACATAGAGAGGTGGAGTTGTAGTTCCTCTCTCATAATAATTGCAAGTAGGAGCAGCAAGCACATGCATATTATATCCATCAAAATCATCATGTGTAGTAGTAAAACGCAACCCATCAATATAATCCTTAATAAGCACAAACTTCTCCGATATAGTGTAGTTTGGAGAATTCAAAAAGATAATAGGACAATCATGTGTAGGTGCAATAGCAACAATTTCATGTTTAACATAAGGAACTATAGCAAGTTCATCTCCATAAGCATAATTCAAATTGGCATCATGGCCACAAGCATAGCAAGCATCAATTTCATCAAAAAGGGATATTTCAAATGAATCAACGGGATCATAGCAATTATCATAGCATTCATCCTTCGGTAAGCACGAAGGGAAATTAAACAATGTATGGGATAAGGAGTTACTCTCATCAGAAGGTGGGCACGGGTGATCAATCCGCTCTTCCTCCTTTTGTTCTTCGCTCTCCTCGTCATCTTTTTCATCTAATGAGCTCACAGTTTCATCAACTTCTTCCATAGGTTCCTGCAAAATATTAGTCTCTTCTTGGACAGCGGAGGTGTCCTCAATATATTCTTTCACATAAGCATTAGAAGCATAATTTTCATAACAATATTTAAGTATGGCAAAATTTTCAGATTTGTAAAGAGTAGCATCACACTTTTCAATCAAAGAAGCAATTTCATAAGCACCCTTAAAAGCAACAAATTCTTCAATTTGTTCAATATCATAGTAATTATAAACACCCTTGGCATAAGAAGATACGATTCCATTATCCTTAAACTCACATTGGAAAGAAAGGTGTGTTTTTGGGTCTTCAGAACAACAAGTAAAATCATGTATTTCACATAAATTCCAAGCATAGCAATGCAAATTATTAATATGATGCCGTAAAAGTTTCCCTTTTTGAGATAAGCTATGTCGCACAAAATAAGCATGCTCATTTAATGATTTTCCCTCAACTAAGCTAGTTGGGTTTTCAGCATGAGCACATAGGGATCGAAGATGATACAAGTAGAAAGCTTCAGCAGTATGATAGATTTTGGGTGGTTCTTCAACCATTGGTTTAGCAGGTACAACTATTTTTTTTGGTATTTTACGTTTCCTACCCATAACTAAAGATAGAAAACAAGTGCACAAAATAAAAACTACTTACTGATAAAGCAAACAAGCACACACGAGAATATAAACCCCACGCTATTGCTCCCCGGCAACGGCGCTAGAAAAAGGTCTTGATAGCCCACAAGTATAGGGGATCAATGATACGTCTCCAACGTATCTATAATTTATGAAGTATTCATGCCATGTTTATTATAGTTTTGTATGATTTTGGTGCACTTTTATATGGTTTTTATATGATTTTCATAGACTAACATATTTACCTAGTGCCTAGTGCCAGTTGCTGTTTTCTGCTTGTTTTTGGTTTTCCAGAAAATCTATATCAAATGAAGTCCAAATGCAGCAAAACTTTTTGACGATTTTTTCTGGAACATAAGAGACACTAGAAGCTTCGGGAGGTGGCCAGAAGACCCACATGGGCCCCACGAGCCACCAGGGCGCGCCACCCCCCAGGCGTGCCCTGGTGCCTCGTGGGCCCCCTATGGCCCTTCTTCGCGTGATTCCAACGCCAAAAAATCATATATATTCAGAAACCTCCGAAAGTTAACCTAGATGAGTTTTTACGCCGCCGCAAGCCTCTGTACCTCCACGATCTAATCTACAACCCTTTTCCGGCACCCTGCCAGAGGGGGGAATCATCACCGGAGGCCATCTTCATCATCCCGGCGGTCTCCATGATGAGGAGGGAGTAGTTCACCCTCGGGGTTGAGGGTTTGTACCAGTAGCTATGTGTTTGATCTCTCTCTCTCTCGTGTTCTTGATTTGGCACGATCTTGATGTATCGCGAGCTTTGTTAATATAGTTGGATCAAATGGTGTTTCTTCCCTCTCTATCCTTGTTGTGATGAATCGAATCTTTTCCCTTTGAGGTTTCATTATTGTCGGATTGAATATTTCAGATTTGAGAACACTTGATGTATGTCTTGCATATGAATACCCGTGGTGACAATGGGGTATTATATTGATTCACTTGATGTATGTTTTGGCACTCAACTCGCGGATTCCCGAGGTGACATTGGGGTAATCTATGCATAGGGGTTGATGCACGTTTTCATTATCTTTTCTTTGATAGAAACTTTGGGGTGCTCCTTGAAGTTCTTTGTGTGGATTCAATATTATGATTATGAAGTTGTTTGATACATATCGTATAATCAACTCACGGATACTTGTGGTGACATTGGAGTATCTAGGTGACATTAGAGTTGGTTGATGTTTGTCATATGGTGTTATTTTAGTACGAACTCTAGGGCTGTTTGTGACACTTATAGGAATAACTCAATAGATCGATCGGAAAGGATAACTTTGAGGTGGTTTCGTACCCTACAAACAATTTCTATCTTATGTTCTCCGCTAATAGGAACTTGGGAGTGATTCTTTATCGCACGTTGAGGGATGGTTATATGATCCAATTATGTTAGCATTGTTGAGAGATTGCACTAGTGAAAGTATGAACCCTAGGCCTTGTTTTTAAGCATTGCAATACCATTTGTGCTCACTTTTGTTACTTGCTACCTTGCTGTTTTTATATTTTCAGATTACAAAAACCTATATCTACTATCCATACTACACTTTTATCACCATCTCTTCACTGAACTAGTGCACCTATACAATTTACCATTGTATTGGGTGTGTTGGGGACACAAGAGATTTCTTATATTTGGTTGCAGGGTTGTTTGAGAGATACCATCTTCAACCTACGCCTCCCATGGATTGATAAACCTTAGGTCATCCACTTGAGGGAAAATTGCTACTGTCCTACAAAACTCTGCGCTTGGATGCCCAACACGAGTCTACAAGAATAAGTTGTGTAGTAGACATCAAGCTCTTTTCTGGCGCCGTTGCCGGGGAGGTGAGTGCTTGAAGGTATATCTTTAGATCTTGCAATCGAATCTTTTAGTTTCTTGTTTTATCACTAGTTTGGTTTATAAAAGAAAACTACAAAAAATGGAATTGAGGTTGCCTCATATTATTCGTCTTTATCATGTCTTTCTTGAAAATGATGGAAAGGAAAATTGTGCTCAATTGATAGAAGAAGAATTCAATAAAATGTTTGGAATAAAATATTTGAATGATGAGCATGATTGCAATGTTGCTAGTATGAATTCTTTGAATATCCATGATGCTAATGATATGCAAAACTACAAGCTTGGGGATGCTATGTTTTATGAAGATGATATTTTTACTCCCCCAAGTTTTGATGAGAAAATTTATTATGATGATTGCATGCCTCCTATTTATGATGATTATATTGATGAAAGTGGATTTGGAGAGGCCAT
Source organism: Elymus sibiricus (assembly GCA_039707655.1). Classification (NCBI taxonomy): domain Eukaryota; kingdom Viridiplantae; phylum Streptophyta; class Magnoliopsida; order Poales; family Poaceae; genus Elymus; species Elymus sibiricus. The sequence continues at coordinate 353,264,541 of CM077672.1, read as the reverse complement.
GACTTTATTTAATGATGATTCCACTATTTTGGAAGAAGTTTCAATTGATTATGACAACAAAGTTGCTATCTATGATGATTATTGTGATGACATGTATGCTATAAAGAATAATAATAACCATGAAACTTGTCATCATGATTTTAATTTTCAATTGGATTATGCCAATCAAGTATCTCATGATAGTTATTTTGTTGAGTTTGCTCCCACTATTATGAACGAGAGGAAAATTGCTTGTGTGGAAAGTAATAAAAATTCTATGCTTATGTATCATGACAAGAATGCTTTATGTGATGGATATATTGTTGAATTTCTTCATGATGCTACTGAAAATTATTATGAGAGAGGATCATATGCTTGTAGGTGTTGCAATAATATCAAGTTTCCTCTCTATGTGTTGAAAGTTTTGAAGTTATGCTTGTTTTGCCTTCCTATGCTAGTTGATTCTTGCTCCCATAAACTATTTGCTCACAAAATCCCTATGCATAGGAAGTGGGTTAGGCTTAAATGTGTTTGATATATTTCTCATGATGCTCCGTTTACGTTTCAATCCTTTACTTCTGTGTGAGCATCATTCAAAATTATCATGCCTAGCTAAAAGGCTTTAAAGAAAAGCGCTTGTTGGGAGGCAACCCAATATGTATCCTTTCTGTTTTAGTGTGTTCCCATGATTAAGCTACTGTGGTAATCATGTTTTATATGTTTTCTTTCAATAAAGTGCCAAGTAAAACCTTTGGGATAGTGTGGATACTTGTTGATTCAATTCTGTGCAAAAACAGAAACTTTTGCCTCTAGTGTTTAATTTCCCAGATTTTACTGGAGCGTCAAACAATTCTGAAATTTTTACACAGTATTTATATGAAATTTTTTGACGTTGTCCTAATTTTTCAGAATTTTTAGACTTCCATAAGTATGTAGTTGCTCAGATCATTACAGACTGTTCTGTTTTTGACAGATTCTGTTTTCAATGCATAGTTTGCTTGTTTTAATGTTTCCATAGCTTATATTATGAGATATAAATTGTGGAAATGATAGAATAAAGTAGGCATTATATGGTAACAATTGTGAATCTTTTCTTGGACAGTACCTAAGTGATGGTTTATTCTTTATCATACTAACCGTTCTCACGAAGTTCCGTTAAGTTTTGTGTGACTGAAGTTTTCAAGCTCTGGGTGAGATGACGATGGATGAAGGAATAAGGAGTGGCAAGACCCTAAGCTTGGGGATGCCCAAGGCACCCCAAAGTAATATCCAAGGAAGACCCATGCGTCTAAGCTTGGGGATGCCCCGGAAGGCATCCCCTCTTTCGTCTTAATCCATCGGTAACCTTAGTCGGAGCTATATTTTTTATTCGTCACATGATATGTGTTTTGCTTGGAGCATCATTTTATTTCGTTTGTGTTCGCTTGCTGTTACTTAGAGTCATGTTTTGTATCTTTTATTTCAATAAAAATGTCAAGTATAGCCTTTACCATGCTTATTTTGCAAGTTCATGAGTTGTTGTTTCAAAACAGAAAGTTTGCTGCTATTGATTAAATTGCCTAGAAATGTCATAATGTGATAAAATATTTAAATTTTGATACAGTCAACTTTGATAAATTATTTCTAGTGTGGTAAATTTTCAGAATTTTTTGAGTTATCTAAGTATGGATTCTTAATTATCCTTTACAGACTGTCGTGTTTAGGCAGATTGCTTTTATGTTTGCATTGTTTGCATATGTTGGCTTGTTTAATGATTCTATTTGAGGATAGGAGTATTAAATATGCAGAGGCATTTAGTATTCAATGTTTAATTATAATTTTAGTGATTTGCTACAGTAGAGAATGTCGAGGTTTTGAGTGGATTTATACTAACATATCTCACAAGTTCTTATCAAGTTTTGTGTGGATGAAGTTTTTGAAACTTAGGGAAACTACTATATGAGAAGAATTAACGAGACACAAGAGTTCAAGCTTTGGGATGCCCAAGGCTCCCCAAGTTAATATTCCAAGAAGTAGCAAGCATTCAAGCTTGGGGATGCCCTGGTAGGCATCCCACCACTTTTCTTCATCAACTATCGGTCAGTCACGATTGAACCCAAGTTCGTACTCGTTCACATAATGTGTGCTATACTTGTTTGTGTCTTTGTTTTGCTTGCTGTTTGAATAAAATATCAAGATCTGAAACTTTTTAAATGAGAGAGAGTCCTCATATAGCTACTTAATTTTTTCACTACTCATTGATCTTCGCTTATATATTTTGGAGTAGTTTGTCATTAATTCTCATGCTTCACTTATATCTTTTTGAGAGTTAATAATAGTAATGGTAATTTGCACAAGATATGAATTCGGTTCCAAGATGATGAATATTCGAGAGGGATATAATAAAACTTTCATATAGATCATTGGATATGATAAGTGTGATTCCTTGCAATGAAAATAATGAAAGAGATCATATGCTAATCTTATGGAAAGTAATGACATTACATAAAGAAAAGTATAAGTGGTAAAATTTATTGGAGGTTAACAAGCATAGCATTAGTCAATGATGCAATTCATGAAAAAGTTAATAAGGGAAGAGAAGATTCACATGCAAATATACTATCTTGGACATCTTTTATGATTGTGAGCCCCCATTAAGTATTTTATGTCAAAGTGTTGATGTTGGACAAGGAAGACAACGTAATGAATTATGTTTGTTCATATTCACATAGAGGTTATATTGTTATAGATCCTCCAACATGTGGTGCTTGCCCAATATCTTTGCTAGCCAAAAATCCGCACCAAGTAGAGATACTACTTGTGCATCAGAAACCCTTAAACCTAGTTCTTGCCATGAGTGTCCACCATATCTACCTATGGATTGAATAAGATCCTTCAAGAAAGTTGTCATCGGTGCAAAAAGCAATAAAAACTGCCTCTAAATATGTCTGAACTTTTATTGTAAGGGAAATAAGCGTTGTATGAACTTGTGATGGTAAAGAAATAAAAGCGACGGACTGCATAATAAAGGTTGCTATCACAAGGGGCAATATAACGTGTCGTTCCTGTTGGGGAACGGAGCATGAATTTCAAAAAATTTCCTACGCTCATGCAAGATCTATCCATGGAGATGCATCGCTACGAGAGGGGAGAGTGTGTCTACGTACCCTTGTAGACCGTTAGCGGAAGCGTGTCACAACGCGGTTGATGTAGTCGAACAATCTTTCGAGCTCCACCGATCGAGTACCGAACGTACGGCACCTCCGAATTCTACACACGTGCAGCTCGGTGACGTTCCTCGCCTTCTTGATCTAGCAGGACGTCGAGGTAGTAGATGAGTTCCGTCAGCACGACGGCGTGGCGACGGTGACGGTGAAGTGATTCCGGCAGGGCTTCGCCTAAGCTCTCCGAAAATATGACCGAGGTGGAAAACGGAGATCGGGGCACCGCACACGGCTATGGGACAATTGTGTGTCTCCAAGGGGTGCCCCTCCTCCGTATATAAAGGAGGGAGGGAGGAGGCCGGCCCCCTAGGGGTGCGCCAAGTGTGGGGAGTCCTACTAGGACTCCTTAGTCCTAGTAGGATTCCACCTCCCATACGGAGTAGGAAAGGGGGAAGGGAGAGGGAAAGGAAAGAGGGGGCTGCGCCCCCTCCCCTAGTCCAATTCGGTTTGGGCAAGGGGGGGCGCGCGCCTCCTCACGTGGCCTGCCTCTCCTTTTCCCGTATGGCCCAATAAGGCCCATTACTTCTCCCGGTGAATTCCCGTAACTCCCCGGTACTCCGAAAAATACCCGAATCACTCGGAACCTTTCCGACGTCCGAATATAGCCTTCCAATATATGAATCTTTACCTCTCGACCATTTCGAGACTCCTCGTCATGTCCGTGATCTCATCCGGTACTCCGAACAAACTTCGGCCACCAATCACATAACTCATATAATACTAAATCGTCATCGAACCTTAAGTGTGCGGACCCTACGGGTTCGGGAATGATGTAGACATGACCGAGACGACTCTCCGGTCAATAACCAACAGCGGAACCTGGATGCTCATATTGGTTCCTACATATTCCACGAAGATCTTTATCGGTGAACCTCATATGTCAACATACGTTGTTCCCTTTGTCTGGCGGTATGTTACTTGCCCGAGATTCGATCGTCGGTATCTAATACCTAGTTCAATCTCGTTACTGGCAAGTCTCTTTACTCATTCCGTAATACATCATCTTCCAACTAACTCTTTAGTCACGGTGCTTGCAAGGCTTCTGTGATGCTGTATTACCGAGAGGGCCCAGAGATACCTCTCCGATAGTCGGAGTGACAAATCCCAATCTCGATCCATGCCAACTCAACAAACACTTTCGGAGATACCTGTAGTGCACCTTTATAATCACCCAGTAACGTTGTGACGTTTGATACACCCAAAGTATTCCTACGGTATCCGGGAGTTGCATGATCTCATGGTCAGAGGAACGTGTATTTGACATAGTGAAAGCAATAGCAATAAACTGAACGATCATTTGCTATGCTAACGGTTGGGTCATGTCCATCACATCATTCTCCTAATGATGTGATCCCGTTATCAAATTACAACTCATGTCCATGGTCAGGAAACCTTGACCATCTTTTGATCAACGAGCTAGTCTAGTAGAGGCATACTAGGGACATAGTATTTGTCTATTATCCACACATGTATTTAGTTTCCGGTCAATACAATTCTAGCATGAATAATAAACTATTATCATGAACGGGGAAATATGATAATAACTAATTTATTATTGCCTCTAGGGCATATTTCCAACAGTCTCCCACTTGCACTAGAGTCAATAATCTAGATTACATCTCCATGTAATTAACACTTAATCAGTTCTAAAGCTGATCATGTTTTGCTTGTGAGAGAGGTTTTAGTCAACGGGTCTGCAATATTCAGATCCGTGTGTTCTTGGCAAATCTCTATGTTATATGTAGATGCTGCTACCACACTCTGTTTGGAGCTACTCCAAAAACATTCCCCACTATACTTATCCGGTCTGAGACTCATAGTCTTTCGGATCAGTGTTTAAAGCTTGCATCGACGTAACCCCTTACGACGAACTCTTTATCTTCTCTATTCCTGAGAAATTCTTCCTTAGTCATCTTAAGGATAATTTGACCGCTGTCCAGTGATCTACTCCTGGATCACTTTGGTACCTCTTTTGCCAGACACATGGCAAGGCACACAGCTTGGCATACTTTATAGAACCTACGGCCGAGGCATAGGGGATAACTTTCATCCATTCTATTTATTTTGCCGTGGTCGAGATTTGAGTCTTACTCAACTTCACACCTTTCACCACAGTCAAGAACTCCTTCTTTGACTGATCCATTTTGAACTTCTTCAAAATCTTGTCAAGGTATATGTTTTGTGAAAGTCATATGAGGCGTCTCAATCTATCTCTATAGATTTTGATGCCTAACATGTAAACAACCTTTACCTAGATCTTCAAGTCTTACTCCACTTCAAACCAGCCAAGAACTTATTTCTTTTGACTTGATCCATTTTGAACTTCTTCAAAATCTCATCAAGGTGTGTGAAAATCTTTTATCAGGTGTCTTGATCTATCTCTATAGATCTCGATACCCAAACCGTGGATAACTCAAAAACAGGTTTTTATTGAAAAACTCCTTTCAATTAATTCTTTATGCTTTCGAGAAATTCTACATCATTTCCAATCACATATACTTATTAGAAATGTTATAGAGCTCCCACTCACTTTGTTGTAAATACAAGTTTCTCCATAAACTTGCATAAACCCAAACGCTTTGATCACTTCATCAAAGCGAGTATTCCAGCTCCGAGATGCTTGCACCAGTCCATAGATGGATCGCTGGAGCTTGCATACTTTGTTAGCACCTTTAGGATCGACAAAACCTTCCGGTTGCATCATATACAATTCTTCCTTAAGGAATCCATTAAGGAATGCCGTTTTGACGTCCATTTGCCAGATTTCATAATCATAAAATGCGGCAATTGCTAACATAATTCTTACAGACTTTAGCATCGCTACGGGTGAGAAAGTCTCATCGTAGTCAACTCCTTGAACTTGTCGATAACCTTTAGCAACAAGTCGTGCTTTATAGACGGTGACATTACCATCAGCGTCCGTCTTCTTCTTAAAGATCCATTTATTTTTAATAGCTCGCCGTTCATCGGGCAAGTCTACCAAAGTCCACACTTTGTTCTCATACATGGATCTAATCTCGGATTTCATGGCCTCAAGCCATTTGCCGGAATCCGGGCTCGCCATAGCTTCTTCATAATTCGAAGGTTCACCGTTGTCTAACAACATAACCTCCAAGAATGGATTTCCGTACCACTCTGGTGCGGAACGTGTCCTGGTTGACCTTCGAGGTTCAGTAGCAACTTGCTCCGAAGTTTCATGATCATCATCATTATCTTCTTCTCTGGTCTGTGTTGGTGTCACAGAAATTTCTTTCTGTGGCGTACTACTATCCAGAGGAGGTACAATTACCTCATCAAGTTCTACTTTCCTCCCACTCACTTCTTTCGAGAGAAACTCCTTCTCTAGAAAGGATCCATTCTTAGCAACGAAAACTTTGCCTTCGGATCTGTGGTAGAAGGTGTACCCAACAGTTTCTTTTGGGTATCCTATGAAGACGCACTTATCCGCTTTGGGTTCGAGCTTATCTGGCTGAAGCCTTTTGACATAAGCATTGCATCCCCAAACTTTTAGAAACGACAGCTTAGGTTTCTTGCCAAACCACAGTTCATACGGTGTCGTCTCAACGGATTTAGACGGTGCCCTATTTAAAGTGAATGCAGCTGTCATTAATGCATAACCCCAAAATGATAGTGGCAAATCGGTAAGAGACATCATAGAACGCACCATATCTAATAGAGTACGATTACGACGTTCGGACACACCATTACGCTGTGGTGTTCCAGGTGGCGTGAGCTGTGAAACAATTCCACATATACTTAAGTGATTGCCAAACTCGTAACTCAAATATTCTCCTCCACGATCAGATCGTAAGAACTTTATTTTCTTGTTACGATGGTTCTCTACTTCACTCTGAAATTCTTTGAACTTTTCAAATGTTTCAGATTTATGCTTCATCAAGTAGACATAGCCATATCTACTCAAATCATCTGTGAACGTGGGAACATAATGATATCCACCGCGCGCCTCAACACTCATCGGACCGCATACATCGGTATGTATTATTTCCAATAAGTTGGTTGCTCGCTCCATTGTTCCGAAGAATGGAGTTTTAGTCATCTTGCCAATAAGGCACGGTTCACATGTCTCAAATGATTCATAATCAAGAGATTCCAAAAACCCATCTGCATGGAGTTTCTTCATGTGTGTAACACTGATATGACCTAAGCGGCAGTGCCACAAATATGTGGTACTATCATTATCTTTTGGCATTCATGTTATGAACATATGTATTACTACAATCAAGATTCAATAAACCTTTCATTTTAAGTGCATGATCATCAATGATATTATCCAAATAGAATAACAATTATTCTCTGAAATTGAATAACCGTCTTGCAATAAACACTATCAGATATAATGTTCATGCTTAACGCAAGCACCAAATAACAATTATTTAGGTTCATCACTAATCCTGAAGGTAGAGAGAGCGTGGCGATGGTGATCACATCAACCTTGGAGACACTTCCAATGCACATCGTCACCTCGTTCTTTAGCTAGCCCTCGTTTATTCCGAAGCTCCATGTTTCAAGTTGCAAGCAACTGAACAAGTATCAAATACCCAGGTGCTCCTACGAGTACTAGTAAGGTACACATCAATAACATGTATATCAAATATCTTTGTTGACATTGCCAGTCTTATTATCTGCCAGTTACTTTGGGGAAGTTCCGCTCCTTGTGACATTTCCCTTTGCAATGGGAGCACTAAGTCTCGGGTTTGGTTCAGCCTTGGGTTTCTTCGCGTGAGCGGCAACTGTTTTACCGTTCTTCTTGAAGTTCCCTTTTCTTTCCCTTGCCCTTCTTGAAACTAGTGGTCTTATTAACCATCAACACTTGATGCTCCCTTTTTTGATTTCTACATCCGCAGATTGTAGCATCGCGAATAGCTTAAGGATCTTCTATCCCTTGCATGTTTATAGTTCATCACGAAGATCCAGTAGCTTAGTGATAGTGACTGGAGAACTCTATCAATCACCACTTTATTCGGAAGTCTAACTCCCACTTGATTCAAGTGTTTGAAGTACTCAGACATTCTGAGTACATGCTCACTAACGGAGCTGTTCTCCTCCATCTTGTAGCTATAGAACTTGTCGAAGGTGCCATACCTCTCGACCCGGGTGTGAGCTTGAAAAACAAATTTTTAGCTCTTGGAACATCTCATATGCTCCGTGTTGCTAAAAACATATTTGGAGCTCCGGTTCTAAGCCGTAAAGTATGGCGCACTGAACTATCGAGTAGTCATCTTTTCTTGTCTGCCAGACGTTCATAACGTCCTCAGACGAAGCCGTAGGGGTATTTCACTGAGCGGTGCATTAAGGACATAAGCCTTCTGTGCAGCAATGCGGACAATCCTCAGATCACGGACCTAGTCCGCATAGTTGCTTCCATCAACTTTCAACTTCATTTTCTCTAGGAACATAATAAAAACAGGGGAACTACAGCGCGGTCTATTGATCTACAACATAAAATTGCAAAGATTATTTAGACTATGTTCATGATAATTGAAGTTCAATTAATCAAATTACTTAAGAACTCCCACTTAGATTAACATCCCTCAAGTTGTCTAAGTGTAACATGATCCACATCAACTAAACCACGTCCGATCATCACGTGAGGTGGATTAGTTATCAATGGTGAACATCTTTCATGTTGATCATATCTACTATATGACTCATGTTCGACCTTTCGGTCTCTTGTGTTCCGAGGCCATGTCTGTACATGCTAGGCTCGTCAAGTTTAACCCAAGTATTCTGCGTGTGTAAAACTGGCTTACACCCGTTGTATGCGAACGAAAGAATCCATCACACCCGATCATCACGTGGTGCTTAGAAGCGTCGAACCTTCGCAACGGTACATACTAGGGGAGAACACTTATCTTGAAATTTAGTGAAGGGATCATCTTATAATGCTACCGTCGTCCTAAGCAAAAAAAGATGCATAAAAGGATTAACATCACATGCAATTCAATATATGTGACATGATATGTCCATCATCGTCTTGTGCTTTTGATCTCCATCAGCAAAGCACCGTCATGATCTCCATCGTCACCGGGTTGACACCTTGATCTCCATCGTAGCGTCGTGACACCTTGATCTCCATCGTAGCGTCGTGATCGTCTCGCCAATTATTGCTATTACTACTACTACTGCTAACTCATAGCGATAAAGTAAAGCAATTACATAGCGTTGGCATTGCATACAATAAAGAGACAACCATAAGGCTCCTGCCGGTTGCCTGATAATTTACAAAACATGATCATTTCATACAACAACTTATATGACATCATGTCTTGGCCATATCACATCACCAGCATACCCTGCAAAAACAAGTTACCGTTCTTACCTACGCAAAACCACAACGTGGTGTAGTGATTGCTTTTTGATCTTCTAAAAGAACCCTCTTCATTGAAACCGATTCAACTAAAGTGAGAGAGACACACACCCGCCAGTCACCTTTATGCAACGAGTGCACGTAGCGGTGAAACCTGTCTCGCGTAAGCGTACGCGTAATGTCGGTCCGGGCCGCTTCATCTCACAATACCGCCGAATCAAGTATCAACTAGTAACGGCAAGCAATATGTATACACCCACGCCCACAACTCATTTGTGTTCTACTCGTGCAAATCACATCTACGCATAGACCTGGGTCGGATGCCACTGTTGGGGAACGGAGCATGAATTTCAAAAAAATTCCTACGCTCACGCAAGATCTATCCATGGAGATGCATCGCTACGAGAGGGGAGAGTGTGTCTACGTACCCTCGTAGACCGTTAGCGGAAGCGTCTCACAACGCGGTTGATGTAGTCGAACAATCCTTCGAGCTCCACTGATCGAGTACCGAACGTACGGCACCTCCGAGTTCTACACACGTGCAGCTCGGTGACGTTCCTCGCCTTCTTGATCCAGCAAGACGTCGAGGTAGTAGATGAGTTCCGTCAGCACGACGGCGTGGCGACGGTGACGGTGAAGTGATTCCGGCAGGGCTTCGCCTAAGCTCTTCGAAAATATGACCGAGGTGGAAAACGGAGATCGGGGCACCGCACACGGCTATGGGACAATTGTGTGTCTCCAAGGGGTGCCCCTCCTCCGTATATAAAGGAGGGAGGGAGGAGGCCGGCCCCCTAGGGGTGCGCCAAGTGTGGGGAGTCCTACTAGGACTCCTTAGTCCTAGTAGGATTCCACCTCCCATACGGAGTAGGAAAGGGGGAAGGGAGAGGGAAAGGAAAGAGGGGGCTGCGCCCCCTCCCCTAGTCCAATTCGGTTTGGGCAAGGGGGGGGGGGGGGCGCGCCTCCTCACGTGGCCTGCCTCTCCTTTTCCCGTATGGCCCAATAAGGCCCATTACTTCTCCCGGTGAATTCCCGTAACTCCCCGGTACTCCGAAAAATACCCGAATCACTCGGAACCTTTCCGACGTCCGAATATAGCCCTCCAATATATGAATCTTTACCGCTCGACCATTTCGAGACTCCTCGTCATGTCCGTGATCTCATCCGGGACTCCGAACAAACTTCGGCCACCAATCACATAACTCATATAATACTAAATCGTCATCGAACCTTAAGTGTGCGGACCCTATGGGTTCGGGAATGATGTAGACATGACCGAGACGACTCTCCGGTCAATAACCAACAGCGGAACCTGGATGCTCATATTGGTTCCTACATATTCCACGAAGATCTTTATCGGTGAACCTCATATGTCAACATACGTTGTTCCCTTTGTCTGGCGGCATGTTACTTGCCCGAGATTCGATCGTCGGTATCTAATACCTAGTTCAATCTCGTTACCGGCAAGTCTCTTTACTCGTTCCGTAATACATCATCTTGCAACTAACTCTTTAGTCACGGTGCTTGCAAGGCTTCTGTGATGCTGTATTACCGAGAGGGCCCAGAGATACCTCTCCGATAGTCGGAGTGACAAATCCCAATCTCGATCCATGCCAACTCAACAAACACTTTCGGAGATACCTGTAGTGCACCTTTATAATCACCCAGTAACGTTGTGACGTTTGATAGACCCAAAGTATTCCTACGGTATCCGGGAGTTGCATGATCTCATGGTCAGAGGAACGTGTATTTGACATAGTGAAAGCAATAGCAATAAACTGAACGATCATTTGCTATGCTAACGGTTGGGTCATGTCCATCACATCATTCTCCTAATGATGTGATCCCGTTATCAAATGACCACTCATGTCCATGGTCAGGAAACCTTGACCATCTTTTGATCAACGAGCTAGTCTAGTAGAGGCATACTAGGGACATAGTATTTGTCTATTATCCACACATGTATTTAGTTTCCGGTCAATACAATTCTAGCATGAATAATAAACTATTATCATGAACGGGGAAATATGATAATAACTAATTTATTATTGCCTCTAGGGCATATTTCCAACAGTTCCTTTGCATTAAGGGCTTGTGCATACAACAACAAAAAGCGCATGACAACCTCTGCTTCCCTCTGCGAAGGGCCTATCCTTTACTTTTATGTATTTACTTTTTATGCAAGAGTCAATAGTGTTCTCCTCTACTTCCTTTTTATTTTTCTCTTTTGCAAGCATCATGTGGTGGGGAAAGATATAGGCACATATATCCAGTTGGATATGAGTGATCATGAGTTATTATTGTTGACATCACCCTTGAGGTGAATAAGTTGGGAGGTGAAATCACAAGACCCTATCTTTCTATGTGTCTGGCTGAAGTTTTTGCTCCATATATATGTCGTGAGTGTTAGCAATCATAGAAGACTAAATGATGGTTGAGTATGTGGACTTGCTAAAAAGCTCCTACATGAGACCCTTCCTGAAAATATGATGAATTGCAATTGCATTGTTGACTAGAATAGTTTGTTAGTTTCCATGAAAGTTTATGCCTTATACTTCATTGTTGTGATGAATTGTTACTTGCTCATGAGAAGTTTTATGATAATAAATATTGCTGTTATAATAATGATCTTGCTTTGAATCATTCAAGTCCAATGTCCATGCAACAAAAGAAAAGATTATATGATGATTATGATAGGTAGCATTCCACATCAAAATTTCTGTTTTTAATTGCTACTTTATCATGATGACTTTTATGAGAAAAAGTTGCTATTATGATGCTAGAAAAAGTGATTGAAATTATCATTGATCAAACTTATGCACTATGCTAGCATTCACACTTCATAAATTATTTCTTTTATCATTTACCTACTCGAGGACGAGCAGGAATTAAGCTTGGGGATGCTGATACGTCTCCAACGTATCTATAATTTATGAAGTATTCATGCCACGTTTATTATAGTTTTGTATGATTTTGGTGCACTTTTATATGGTTTTTATATGATTTTCATGGACTAACATATTGACCTAGTGCCCAGTGCCAGTTGTTGTTTTCTGCTTGTTTTGGTTTTCCAAAAAATCTATATCAAATGAAGTCCAAATGCAGCGAAACTTTTTGACGATTTTTTCTGGAACATAAGAGACACTAGAAGCTTCGGGAGGTGGCCAGAAGACCCACAGGGGCCCCACGAGCCACCAGGGCGCGCCACCCCCCCAGGCGCGCCCTGGTGCCTCGTGGGCCCCCTGTGGCCCTTCTTCGCGTGATTTCAACGCCAAAAAATCATATATATTCAGAAACCCCCGAAAGTTAACCTAGATGAGTTTTTACGCCGCCGCAAGCCTCTGTACCTCCATGATATAATCTACAGCCCTTTTCAGGCACCCTGCCGGAGGGGGGAATCATCACCGGAGGCCATCTTCATCATCTCGGCGGTCTCCATGACGAGGAGGGAGTAGTTCACCCTCGGGGCTGAGGGTTTGTACCAGTAGCTATGTGTTTGATCTCTCTCTCTCTCGTGTTCTTGATTTGGCACGATCTTGATGTATCGCGAGATTTGTTAATATAGTTGGATCATATGGTGTTTCTTCCCTCTCTATCCTTGTTGTGATGAATCGAATATTTTCCCTTTGAGGTTTCGTTATTGTCGGATTGAATATTTCAGATTTGAGAACACTTGATGTATGTCTTGCATATAAATACCCGTGGTGACAATGGGGTATTATATTGATTCACTTGATGTATGTTTTGGCACTCAACTCGTGGATTCCCGAGGTGACATTGGGGTAATCTATGCATAGGGGTTGATGCATGTTTTCATTATCTTTTCTTCGATAGAAACTTTGGGGTGCTCCTTGAAGTTCTTTGTGTGGATTGAATATTATGATTATGAAGTTGTTTGATACATATCGTATAATCAACTCACGGATACTTGTGGTGACATTGGAGTATCTAGGTGACATTAGAGTTGGTTGATGTGTGTCATATGGTGTTATTTTAGTACGAACTCTAGGGCTGTTTGTGACACTTATAGGAATAGCTCAATAGATCGATCGGAAAGGATAACTTTGAGGTGGTTTCGTACCCTACAAACAATTTCTATCTTATGTTCTCTGCTAATAGGAACTTGGGAGTGATTCTTTATCGCACGCTGAGGGATGGTTATATGATCCAATTATGTTAGCATTGTTGAGAGATTGCACTAGTGAATGTATGAACCCTAGGCCTTGTTTTTAAGCATTGCAATACCGCTTGTGCTCACTTTTGTTACTTGCTACCTTGCTGTTTTTATATTTTCAGATTACAAAAACCTATATCTACTATCCATACTACACTTTTATCACCATCTCTTCGCCGAACTAGTGCACCTATACAATTTACCATTGTATTGGGTGTGTTGGGGACACAAGAGATTTCTTGTATTTGGTTGCAGAGTTGTTTGAGAGAAACCATCTTCAACCTACGCCTCCCACGGATTGATAAACCTTAGGTCATCCACTTGAGGCAAAATTGCTACTGTCCTACAAAACTCTGCGCTTGGAGGCCCAACACGAGTCTACAAGAATAAGTTGTATAGTAGACATCAATCAATTGTAGCGTTTTCGATAAATAAGAGTGTCGAACCCAACGAGGAGCTAATGGTAGAATTAATATTCCCTTCAAGTTCTATCGACCACCGATACAACTCTACGCGCACTTAAAGTTCGCTTTACCTAGAATAAGTATGAAACTATTTTGTAGGTGATAGGATAGGTTTACAAGAATAATACTAGAAGTACTTTGCGAGAATAAAACTACGAGTAATTTGCAAGATAATAAAAGTTAGTTGTTTAGTAGAAAGCTTTTGTAACACAAGAGAATGATTTGTCCCTAGGCAATCGATAACTAGACCGGTAATCATTGTTGCAATTTTATATGAGGGAGAGGCATGAGCTAACATACTTTCCGTACTTGGATCTTATGCACTTATGATTTGAACTCTAGCAAGCATCCGCAACTACCAAAGATCATTAAGGTAAAACCCAACCATAGCATTAAGTATCAAGTCCCCTTTACTCCCATACGCAACAACCCCCTTACTCAGGTGTAAGCTTCTGTCACTCTAGCCGCCCACCATAAGAGAATTATGAACGTATTGCAAACCCTACCGCGGGAATCCCCCACGTGTGCGCGGCACGGAAGGCACCTGTAACACCCCATGTAATTAAGCTACAATGATCACCTTTTTATAATGCCAAGTCAACATGTTTAACAGTGCTTGATCATCATTTGCATCATATCTCATTTAAAATTCCAACTCAGATTGAAATTCAAATATAAAGTGAAAATAAAAGTTGTTCCAATTTGGAAACTAAAATGTTCATTAAATAGCAAGTAATCCATAACTAATTGTGTTAAGAATAACAACATCGCCTAAATTCCCTAGATGAGTCTAACATCCTAAAACAGTAACAAAAACAACAATATTTAATCCATTCCATTTAATTAAAAATCAAATGAAATCATTTATTCACCAAACCTTTTTCTGACAGTGCTAAATATTGCAACATATTTATGTGGCACAACTCCACATTTTACTAAAGTCATTTTATGGCCAAACATTTTGCAAAACAGAAAGAATACAGAAAACAGAAAAATAAAAAAATAAAACGGTAAAGCCTCACTATGCAACTGGGCTTTGAGTAGCACAGTGCAGCCTGGCCCGGCCCAGCGCGGCCTTTCCCTAACCTCGCGCGTGCGCGCGCTCCCGACGACCGGCTTGCCGTCACAGCCTCACCCTGCCAGCCACCGCGCCGCTACAGGGCGGTGGGGTGGATAAGACCACCACCGCGGAAACCCTAGCCACCCCCCAGATCTTTTCCCCTCTCCCTCGCTCGTCTTCTTCCTCCCCCGCAAACGCCCGACGCCGTCGTCATGGCCGAGCTCGCCGGCATGGCCACAGACCTCCCCAGCGCCTGAGACCAAGCCCACCCGCTCCGCCTGCCTCTTCTGCTTCTTCTCCGACCACGGGATCGAGCCGAGCGCCTCTCATTCAACCGGAACAAGCTCGTCTTCAAGCTTCGGATCGCCGGCGTTGGTCGACGATTCCGGCGCCGTCGATCCCTCCCCGCGCACACGTTGCTCACCTGCAGGCTAGCAGGGAGCCCGCGCTTCTTTCCCCTCCCTCTCACGCGCGAATCCATCCCCGTAGCCGCCTCTGCCATCGTCGCCCGAGTCTTGCTCCCCCGCATAGCTCGCCGCCGTCGCTGTAGTCATCGTCATGGCCGCCCGAGCGCATGGACGTGCTCAGGAACTCACGGCGAGGCCGTCTGCGTCCTCAAAACCCGCTGCCGTGCCGTGTAGCTCCGATTCCGACAACGCCCGAACTCCGGCGACCGCCACGGTGCTCGCCGTCGTCGATATAGGCCACCCCAGCCACTGCCACCGCCACCGTTCGACGCGCCGTCGACGGCACGTTCGAACACGCCCTCCCGCGCGCGATTTGGCGCTCTGTGGACGAAACCCGATGACCTCCCGAGGACGGCGCCGCGTTTCGACGTCGCCGTCGGCTTGCCGCCAGCCACCGCTGTCGTGGCACGGCCGGACCCGCCTCTGGGTCGCTGACCATGGGCCCCACTGGCCCCAGTTGACTGGGTTGACCCAGTCAACTGCTGACTGGGCTGGCCCAGCCACTGACATGCGGGTCCCACATGTAATAAAATGATTTTATAAATAGATAAAATGTTAATTAATTTGTTAATTAAATTAATTACTAATTAGTCACTGACAGTAGGCCCCACTAGTTAATTAACCTATTTAATTAAAACTAAAACCTGTTTAATTAGCTGAGTCACTGACCAGTGGGACCCACTGGTCAGGTTTGACTGTGGTCAGCCGGGTTTGACCCGCTGATGTCACACTGACATCATCTGACACTATTTTGGATAATTCGAATTTAATAATTCCAGAAATTCCAGAAAATGATTAAAACTTTGAAAAATCATATAAATTAAACCGTAACTCGGATGAAAATAATTTATATATGAAAAATAATCAGAAAAATATGAAGAATCCGAATATGCCACCCACATACCTGCCACACCCCTCTAATATACTGAACATGGAACTTTTTGCCCGATTTCGATAAATGAATAGTGCATGACCTTAATAAAATAAATCCAAATAAATTCCTAAATTATCTAAATCAGTTAGATAGGCAATATATTACCTCTGCATGTCATTTAGGCATGTCATGCATCGTTGTTGCATTGTTGCCGCGAATTTATTGTTTCTTCCCCCTCCTTCTCTCCCGTTAGATGCCGAGACCGCCGCCGACGCAGCTGAGTACGACTACGCTCCAGACGAGCAGCCTTTCGATGACCAGCCCCTCTCAGCAGAGCTTCCAGGCAAGCAAAACCCCCTTGATCATAAGATATCGCCCATTCCTTCTCCCTTATGCTTACATTAGAATTGCTTCTGTTGTTAATACGATAGCTCCTATTCCGATGCATAGCCCGATTTTGTCGCCTGCTGTTTATACTTGCCTGATGTCCCATGATGCTTAGTTAGCTATGCTATTGATTCATCTGTGGCCCTTCACCCTTGTCCGTTTGCCATGCTTGATATCGGGCCGTGATCACTCTGGGGGATGATCACGGAAATGTTTACATATTGCAATACTTAAACTGTTAAAGTCGGGCTGGCCCCAAGGGTGCCCGCGAGAGAATAACATTGAAGATGGGTCGGCTCCAAGAGTACCCGCGCGTCATGTGTTACCAAGTCGGAGCGACAGGAATCCTGTTCGTCTCTGCGAGTTACTAAATACTCCTAACGGATTTTGGTATTTGATCTGAGTGGGTCGTTGGCCCTATACGCACTACCACCACGTGGGATAATGGTTATGGGACCCTCTACGTCATATGTATTAACCGAAAGCTCTTCAGACGTCACAACTCAGAGATGCGGGCTGATTGCTGGGGTGGGCCGGTTACGTCACTGTGTATATAGTGTCGCGCCAGGGCCCCGGCCAGTCACGCAACGTGCAGGAGTGCGAAGGGCGATGGCCCAAGACCCCTTCGTGCTTAGGATTTAGACCGGCGTGCTGACCTCTCTGCTGAGACTAGGTAGGACTGCGTCGTGTTGATCACCCGAGGCCGGGCATTACCCAGCAAGTGTGTCTGGCCGGACGTGATTGAGCGTGTTGGGTAACAGTAGTGCACCCCTGCAGGGAAGTTATATATTCGAATAGTCGTGTCCACGGTAACAGGACGCTCATAGTTGTATCCTGATCTGCTACAACTACAAATGGATACTGATACAATGATAAACTGTTACTACTGCTCTCGGGATCACTTTCTCGCAGGGTAGTCGAGGAAGGATCTCAGGGCATTACTAAAATATGATTGATTATATATTATCTTGCTCTACTCTCTTCTATTGTTGCAAGAAATGCTTCAAGATGCTAGTCTTTGATAGTCTAGGCCTCTCCCCCTCTGTTCTGGCATTTCTGCAGTTTAGTCCAAAGATATAGCCCCATTTCTTTGATACCGATGCATAATTAGTATAGTTCTGATGTCAGTCTTGCGAGTACTTTGGATGAGTACTCACGGTTGCTTTGCTACTTCTTTTCCCCATACCCGCTTGCTGCAATCAGGCGATGGAGTCCCGGAGCCAGGCGCCACCGCAGGAGACTACTACCAGGAGAGCCCCGGAGGCACGTACTATTGGGTTGAGCCAGCCGACCAGGAGTAGTTCGGAGGCCCTAGGCAGGAGGCCTTCGCCTTTTCGATCAGTGTCGCTGTTTGTGCTAGCCTTCTTAAGGCAAACTTGACTAACTATGTCTGTACCCAGATATTATTTGTGTGTATGACTTATGTATTCGGGTCCTCGTGACCCCTGGCTTGTAATATGAAGATTTATGTTTTAATTTGAGTTTAGAGTTGTGTTGTGATATCCTCCCGTGAGTCTCTGATCTCGAGAGTGCACGTTTGCGTGTATGATTAGTGCACGGTCGAGCAGGGGCGTCACAGCACCATAGGACAGCACCAAAATAAAACATACAACTCAAACCAATCACGATCATCAATCAACCCATAGGACAAAACGAATCTACTCAAACATCATAGGATGGCCATACATCATTGGATAGTAATATATAGCATTAAGCACCATGTTTAAGTAGAGAATTACAGCGGGAAAAAAGAGGTTACACCGCTGCATAGAGGGGGAGAGAGTTGGTGTTGACGGCGGCGAAGTTGTTGGTGTAGATCGCCGTCACGATGGTTCCCCCGGTGGCGCTCCGGCGCCACCGGAAGAGAGGGGGAGAGAGCCCCCCTCCTTCTTCTTCTTGCTTGGCCTCCCCCCTAGATGGGAGAAGGTTTTCCCCTCTGGTCCTTGGCCTCCATGGCACCCAGAGGGGCGGGAGCCCCTCCGAGATTGGATCTCTCTCTCTGTTCTCTTCTGTTTCGGGTTCCTGTTTTCTGGCCTTTCACCGTTTCTTAAATTCCCGGAGATCCGTAACTCCGATTGCGCTGAAATTTTAACACGATTTTTCCGGATATTAGCTTCCTTGCGCCCGAAGAAGGGCACCAACCGACCTACGAGGGCCTCACGAGGCACCACGGCACGCCGCCCCCCCCCCCCAGGCGCGCCCTGGTGCCTCGTGGGGCCCACGAGCACCGCCTTGTGTTGATTCCACCTCCCAAAAATCACATATATTCCAAAATAATTCTCCGTAAAATTTTATTGCATTTGGACTTCGTTTGATATGGATATTCTGCGAAACAAAAAACATGCAACAAACAGGAACTGGCACTGGGCACTGGATCAATATGTTAGTCCCAAAAAACAATATAAAATGCTGCCAAAAATATGTGAAAGTTGTAGAATATTGGCATAAAACAATCAAAAATTATAGATACGACGGAGACGTATCAGCCACCCGCGTTCCTCTGAAGATTCGTATTTTCCTTTGGCAAGCTGATTAGTCCCTTTAGTGATCTGGTAAAGGAGCAGAAATGATTCTCGCCTTTTTCTCCCAGAGGTGACCCTGAGTTATCGAACCCACGAGAGGACGGTACCCTTTAAGTCAAGGGCTTATAACAAGCTTTTGCAAGAGAATTAAATTCCAGCTTTTCACCGGATCGGAATCAAGTTGACACTAGAAATACTTATAATAAAAATAGGCATGGGTATGAGGACTTATGCTTACAACCATATATTTGTGTCGGGACAATTATGATTTTAATTTGTGCCCTGGAAGTCATCCATCTAGATGTGCTTGCTACGTATCAAAGTGGGGGATGTGTCCAAATTATGTCTTGATCAACACACGTCCTGCATCAAGAGTCAGTTGTTCAACCGAAGACCCTATCTGTCGCGCGGGGTTGCCCCTGTAATTAAGATCGAAACAGACAAAAGCATTGGGTGTTTAATTACTACACCTCTTGTATCCCTAGAGATAGGATCCGTGTTACCGTACTACACCTTTCTATCACTGGTGTTCAGAATAACACATCACGGTCTCCTTGCGCTTAGCCTCTCCGTGGCTCGTTCTCCATGATCCTGGGTACCTACATGGATGAAGAACGCGAACGAGACAAGAGACAACTACAAAGCAATTTTATGTTACACATACATGACGTTAATTCAAAGTACTTCCATCGATCCCTCCAACAAATACATCGGGTTGAAGGGCTATGCCTCAACCCATAACCTTACCGAACTACTCACACATGGAGATCGGATCACATGAAGAAATCATTGAAGAACACATCATGAAGATTGATTGATTGATAATATGTCTTACAATAGATGCCAAATGTGATACACGATTACAAAGTATGGCTAGGTGGCTGAGAACTATGGTGGTGATGAAGGTGGTGGCTATGGAGATGTAGAAGGGAAATGGCGGCGGCTAGGGTTGATGGAGATGACTGTTGCGAAGATGGCGATTTGTGGCGTCGTGTGCTGCTCTTCTAGCGTTGAGCCTTTTATAAAGGTTATTCATGTGGATCAGACGGCGCTGTTGGCAGTCCATACGACCATCCATACAAGCGGCGATGGTCGTATGGAACGCTGTATTTTGCTCCGGCTCCTCTGCTGCGCCTCCCACTTGATCTCCTCTATCTCCACTTTACTCCTTTCCATATATTGGCCTGATTTCATCCATAAATAGCCCATTTCCCGTGGAAACAAAATAAAGATCGGATATTTGAAATCCTTTGCATTCATTAGTCATTAGTGTCAATATCGGAGCGAATATCTCGATTTAAACGCAGGTTGGATGAGTGTAAAAATAACACTCATCAACTCCCCCAAGTTTAAACTTGATCATTCTCGAGCAACATAGAGAGAAATCCGAACCGTAAGGAACTCAGTTGTTTAAACCGAAATAACGAGAAAGTAAAGTCTTTCTCTTTCCGACCAAGACGTAACAGGTATGGGTAAAAAAGTTATGTGAATATCGAATACATGATGTAAAGGCTTGCACACACGTACCCCGCCACTTATGTTGCCTCTGCTAATTTAAAACAAAGATGACTAGACTCAAAGATTAAGGGAATCATCACAAACGACTCGTTAACGGCGTGATAATTCATGCAGCCCATGCTCGCAATTATCCCAGCTGGTCCATTTAGATGACACCAGTTGTGGTAGCCTGGATGCTGCTTTACTTCAGTGTACTGATATGCAATTTAAATAAAATAAACTACATATGTAAGTGTTCCAAGATTGGGCAAATTGGCGCGTGCTTTGTGTCCGCAAACATAAAATTCTACTAAAAGAGAAGTTTAATGACAAAACCCCATTTAAAACGTTGAATTAGACATGTGCACGGGTACCTGGGTAGTCCGACCCAAAGGTCTGATGTTTGGGATTGAAGCCCAACACGGAAGCGTGAAATATAAAAGACATTAATTAAAAATTATAATAGAAAATCAAACAATGACTAAATCATTATTCTTAACACCAAATTTGTGCGAACCAATCTGTGTTTGGATGGTTAGGAGGACAGTGGTATCCCCAGCCCATGAGGGTTCTGAAAAATATCAAATTTGTACTTTTATGTTCTTATTACGGTTGTTTTTTAAATTCCGGCACAGGTCTACAATGAACGATAGTGTCAAATTTCGACCCCAACTACATAATTATTCATATTAAATCTTGAACAAACAATTAACATCAACTGTGTACAAATTATAGGTAGAGGTTAAGCAATTGTGTTACAAAAAACATAAAAAGAAGCATAGATGTAGGAAATATCCTAGGAAAATATGTAAATGATAAGAGATAAATAGATTCAGGTTGCGGCAAGTCACGAGGAGAGGCGTCGCTACAATGACATGGTGGTGACCTCTTGCCGAGGTTCCTTGAACCTATGTGTTTAAGCGTAAAGTCTGAGACAATGCTTCTAATAGTTAAAGTTAAGGTGTCATTCTTGTGAAGGATTGCCTTGGTGTTTCTCGAGTTTCAAATCTTCCGTACAACCGAGAGCGCCACCAAGGACCAGATGTCGTTGTTGAGGCTCGGGGAAGCGTTGACGTCCCAAATTAGGGGTACCAAAGGGGACACCGGGAGTCCAAGGCAATTCTTTTTGAAAGGTCAGGCGGGGGGCGTGGGGCAAAGCCCCACCTGAATCGTTTTCGTTTTTTAGACTCACTACTTAATAAAATTAACGACTCAATCTACTCTTGACTTTCATGTGAAAAGAGGAGGTAAGAGGGACCATGTTAAAATTTGCCTTGAATGGGCAATTAATTGCATGTTCACAATCCGTAATTCCATATGTTCACGATTTTTTCATTGTTTTATAAAATAACTGAGTTCAGGTTTGAAGGGTGATTTCATATTCTGATGTACTCGAGAATGTGAAACGGCTTCCGTGCCGAAAGATTGCTATAAAGTAATAGGCGGAAATAAGCCATGATTAATACTTTTATAAGGCACAAAATACAATTCCGTTTTTGAAAGCCAATTATTTTAAACGGTTTTAGAAAATTACGCAATTAACTTGGTTTTATAGTTTAATGTTCAGGTCAGATCAAACACAGTAGCTAAGATAAGGCATAATGAAAAAAATTATCCGAAAATCCATGTTACTTGTACAAGATACACAGATGTTATCTTGTACAAGTAACATGGATTTTCGGATAACCAACCTGTGGTTGGATGGTTAGAGGGACTGTGGTATCCCAGCCCACCAGGGTTCAAATCCGAGTGCTTGCATTTATTCCTGGATTTATTTCAGGAACTCCGGCGATGCGCATTCAGTGGGAGGAGACGTTCCCGTCGATGACGAGGTGCCTACGGTGACTTCGTAAATTTCAAGATGATATGCCGGCTCAGTCTCTCGGAGGTGCTCATAGGGATAGGGTGTGCGTGTGTGAGTTCATATGGGTGAGTGTATGCGCATGTATATGAGCGCTTGCGTCTGTACTGTGTTAAAAAAAAACATCTGTGTACACACAGTAGCACTATTCAATTCTCAAAGAGAAAAAGAAAAGACATTATTTTTTTCTGCCACCTTCTCAATAAATGAACTAATGTATGCCTCACTGTTTCTTCGACAAATTAATAGTTAGGCCACCTACTTCATGGAGTAGCAGCATTCTTTGAACGCCTGGAGGTTCTCTTGGAATAGGGGTACGAAGGCATCCACGCTGCCGTCGCCGAAGTTGGACGGCGCCAGGAAAAGCATCCCCTCCGTGGGGAAGTAGGCTGGCATGAAGTAGCTCGGGCTCCCCGTGCCGAAGTCCAGCTCGTAGAACGGGAATGTCAGCCAGCTGTCCACCTCCACGTCAGGGCAGTGCGCGTCCTTGCACACGGCGCTCGGTGCGAGCCCCTTCTTCTCGGCGGCGCCGGAGCACGCGAAGTCTACGAAGGACTGGAAGTATGCACCGTCCACCTTCGCCACCTCGTCGTGAATCACCTGGGCGGCGTGCTTCAGCGGCCGGTTCAGGAGGTCACCCACCGTGGCGCGTGGGAACGCCCACAGGACCATGTTTCCGAAGTACTCGGCCGGCTGTCCGAGCCGATGCCGGCCGTCCACGGACAGCCGGATCTTGGAGGTCTCATCGGGGCTCAGGTCGCGCGCGCGCGTCATGGTGCGCCAAAGGTGGGCGAGGATGGTCTCGAACCGGCTGAACGGACGGCCGCGCCCTTCGGATGCCTTGGCGCGGAGACCGGCGATGAAGTCCTTGGAGAAGTGCGCCTTGTGGATGACGATGTTGTCGGCGGCATCGCCGTGGTGACCGACGACGTCGGTGGGCGACGGCAGGTAGTACTCCCGGTTGCGGTGGTCGTGCTCCACGCGAGGTGTCGACCGTGGCTTGAAGAGGTCCTTGTGGTGGTGCACGGGAGGGAGGCCGATGGGGAGCCCTCTCGTGGCGCGCCCCCAGGCGACAAGGAAGTTGCTGGTGGCGTGGCCGTCGGCGACGACGTGGTTGGACGTGAACCCGACTGCGAGCGAGCCGCAACGGAACCGCGTGAGCTGCAGGAGCACAACCTCCTCGTGCTCCGCCTCGAGGTCTGGGTGAAGCTTGAGCAGCTCCGGCGTTGGCTTCGCGGGCGCCATGTCAACGAGGTCGGCGTCCACGGTGGCCTCAACCAGGCGCGCGCCACGGTCGTTGAGAACGACGGACGGCGTGCCGTCGGGCGCCTGTCCAAGCTGGCCCGCGAAGGCTCGGTACTGGGCGAGGACCGTGGCGAGGCCGCTCTCGATGGCGGCCGTGGAGGGCGCGGGCGCGGCGAAGGCGTAGATGATGGCCATCTGCATGTTGAACGTCACCTTGTCGAAGATGGACAGAGGGATGTACTCGGTGGATGGTACCGGCGCGGCGCCGGCATTGTAGGCGGGCTTGACGAGCTTGGAACCCAGCACCTTAACCTCCATTGCTAACTGTCGAGTTAGCGAGCTTGCTTGCACCTTGCAGCTGGGTGTGGTTGCTCGGTCGACGTTGATCACCGAGAGAGGGAAAGACAGAGATTGTAGCAAGTTGCCAAGGTTAGTTCGAGCTTCGATGTCGATCGAGTCCTTGTTGCGTGCCTTGCTTGCGGTTTTTGTGCTGTACGATTTGTTCGGACAGTGGCGCCAGCTATTTATAGGCAGCATGCAGAGCGGTTGGAAAGGGGTAGGTGAGATTATAAGTCATGAAACTGCTTT
The DNA here is from genome assembly GCA_039707655.1 of Elymus sibiricus. Taxonomy (NCBI): domain Eukaryota; kingdom Viridiplantae; phylum Streptophyta; class Magnoliopsida; order Poales; family Poaceae; genus Elymus; species Elymus sibiricus. The sequence goes on along the minus strand of CM077672.1, from coordinate 353,239,895 downwards.
TGTTATGGTCAATATAATCTAGCCTTGCTAATTACGAGCACATATGGATACGAGTTAAGACTTTGACCTGGCTGCCGGCCTCCCAGCCCATGCGTCAATTTGACTGCTGAACGGCTGCTACGTACAGGAATTTCCGGTGTAGAGGAACGAACCTGAACTGCACTGAACGGCTGCTACGTACAGGAATTTCCGGTGTAGAGGAACGAACCTGAACTGCACTGAACGGCTGCTACGTACAGGAATTTCCGGTGTATTGAACGGCTGCTACGTAGTCACTCCAGTGCATTCAGCTAGAGTTAGCGAGTTACTAGTATGTTACTCTCTCTGTAGTGATCTAAACGTTTTTATATTTCTTTACGGAGGGAGTAATATTTAGGACAACGTACTTACTTCATGTCTGTCTGTCTGGTGAGTTCCAAAATGATCAACAAAATCCCGCGGGTGCTCTAGAAAACCCTGGTTGCCTTGCTTTTTTTCCACCGTCGTCCTAGCTAGGTCGTCGACGGTACGGTTAATTACGTGGTTATGGCCTGAGACCGTGTTACGCTTGACTACGTAAACGGGGATTGAAACGCACACATGCACCTGATCTGCATGCGAAGCGAGCGACCGAGAACGACTTTGCATTTGCATTTGATTAGTCGCCGAGCTACCTACTTAGACGTGTCTGTCATTCATGTGGAGACGTGTGCGTTGCGTTGCCGTCAAAACGCGACGTGAAAACAGCCTTCCGAAGATGAGAGTATGAGATGCCAACAACCCAGACGTCGAGACATCATATCAATCTGTGTTCAATATGGAACAGAATTTCTCATCGGGACCATGGATGTTATCTTCACCGGAGTTTCGTCGAAGTTTCGAGAATTCCAGTCTTTACTTGCACCAAAATATTTGGTTTTCGGGTAAAATGTCTCAGCCCATGATCTTTTTTAAGAGTCAGGATCTGGTGCCCGGCGCCCCACTATATTCACCAATGGATGGAAATCGTGTGGTGAGGGGCTAAGTAGGCCTTCTCGTGGGCAAGTACGGATTATGATAAGCACCTGCTATGGATCAGGTACATAAACAGATGGGGCTTCCCTTATGGTCCTCTATCTTGCTTAGTACTCCCTCCGTCCAGGTTTATAGGGCATGCGCGTGATTCTAGGTCATCGATTTGACTAACTAAATATGCATTATATGTCATGAAAAATATATCATTAGATTCTTAAACGGATGTAGTTTTTAAACATATATTTTTCATCACATATAATAAATATTTAACTAGTTAAATTGTCAACCTAGAATTACGTGCGTGCCCTATAAACCAGGACGGAGGGAGTATCATTCTTTGGAAGATTTGGGCTGCGGAATGCGATGGCATTTCACAACATCGATCATCGCAGCTCCATATCTCTACGGCTTATCATACAAGACTTATCGCTATGAACGCACCGGCTAAAGAAGCCGACTCAAAAGGAGATCTATAGAGATACTAAGGGCATCTTCAAAGCGAACCCTCAAAATGCCTGTGCATGCCCGGAACACAGTGTCCGAATCATTTTTGCCATCCAGCGAAGACCCGTAAATGCCCGCGAACCAGTATGCATGTCCGTTTTTCGGTATATTGGAAGTAACTTGCCGGAGCTTTGCGGGAGTCCGCACATCCGCATGTTCAACCAAAATCAACCACGTGGTCCTCCTCTCTTCTCTGTCTCATCCCAACCACACACCACACACATGTTCAACCAAAAGCAACCACGTGGTCCCTCTCTCTCCTCTCAAGCGGATAAATAGGAAATTTTTAGGAATAAACGTTGGATGGCTCCCTTACGGTGTCTGTTTTCAGGGTTTGCGTTGGAGATGCCCTAAGCTCCCATGATTTGAAGTGTTCCGGTGCTTCGGGGGTTGTGGGCTCGCTTACAGCCTTTGAGTACGGAGCACAACACCCTTCTACTTACAAAAATATCCCCTAGAAAATTGATACAAGAAGAGGAGAAGGAGAAGGGCACTGTATCTATTTCCCCGTGTAAGTTAAAATTTCCCATGAAATTAGAATTTCCCTTGAAAAGTGTACAAACAACAGTTCCTCTTCGTGACCGCCATTGCTTATATCAAAACCTTCAGCAAACAAAAAATGCCGTATGAATTAAAATGGAAACCAATGCTGCAGAAGAAAAGAAGAAGAAAAGGAACGGGAACAAGAACAAGGATTCGCAAAAAAAAAAAAAAAAAAAAAGCTAGGCTGCCGTGGCAAGTGCGAATAAATAATTAAATATCCATGCCATACATGCACAACTTTCATATAGTTATTGCTCTTGCTGAGCATCTATTGTTTGCATGCATTGCTAGGAATAGTACATGTTACAAAAAGTGCTACTCTTATGTAAAAGTTCTACGTAATCTGTACGCACTGGTTTATTTGGCCTGGTAACCACTTCCTTGATTTTAGTTAACCGTTGTCAATTTGAACTAGTGTGTAAACTTTTATGTAAAATCCTTACGTAAGAATAGCATCGCTCAATGATATCCATTGGATGAAATAGATGGATGAACGGTGGAGGTGGTGGTGGTATGGTATCACGCGTGTCACCGGATGATTACACTTTTTTAAGGCAAGAAGCCATGCAGTCCCACTGTTTTAAAATATGAGATGTATTATTATTACTTCTAAAAGTCACGTCACTATGTTTGATCAAGTTTTTTTTAAAATGCCTTATTTTACAATACCAAATAAAGAAAATTTTAAAATATATATCAAATATAGATAATTGTTTTTAGAATATGGCTTATATTTTGGGATGGTAGGAGTATTAACTAATTCCAAACCTTTGATGAAAATAAAAATTCCCGATGGAGAAATAGAAACCTGATAAGGTCTTAGTTCATTTATTTTTTGAAAGTTTTTCCTTAGATTTCATTCTAATTGAAGATGTTATTTCGTTCATTTGGTCAAACGGAAAACCAAATCAACTAAGTTTATAACAAAACCAGATGGTTTCTTTCCATATAAATCAGAGGGGGTGGCGTCTCTTTCACTAAAAAAAAATTAACTGAAATTTTGGTGGTGCCAAGAACATTTCTAAATCCAAAGTTGGAAACCATGCGTTAGACGCCAGGAATAAGCCTTTTAGCACACTATCCTTATAGTTACTTTGGTAGAACTTGTGTGACCAACCAAGTCCATGTGTTTGGATTCATATCTTTTTTTGTCAAAATTAGTAATTAGGAATGAGTTTTTATCACAATGGATGATTTTCTCAAGATAAAAAGAAAACATCATTTTCTTCCAAAACTCTTAAACCATGATCCTCTATTTTAAAAATCAGACATATTTGGTCTTCCATGTGAATGAAAGCAGTTTGACAAATGTTGTGGCAGTGACAACAAGTGGAAGCGCAATCAACATAAAATGGAACAAATTCATGAAATATAAATCATTTTTAATTAACACGCATACCTTTGACAAAAAGGAAAAAAAAATCTTATGTAAAAATAATAATATTGAAATGTGAAAATGACATGAAATGTGTAAGGAACATTCATGAGCAATAAATACATATGGTATATCTCCTAATGATAACACCTTATTTGCGAGTTTATTTTATTTCCCTGCTTATTATTTTCAAGTACTCCAGTTTGTTTCCTTTTCAGAATGATTTTTTTGTTATACTCCCTCTGTTCTACAATGTAGTGGCTATAGATATTTTGGAAATTCAAACTTCATGAACTTTAACCAAATGTGGAGCGGAGCATATCAACATATATAATATGAAATCAATATCATTAGATACATTGTTAGACATATTTTCATATTGTATTTATTTAGATCTATTGTTGTTGATATTTTTACATTGTAAATATGGTCAAACTTTACAATGTCTAATTTTTCAAAAAATCTATATGCACTACATTGTGGAATGGAGGTAGTATTTTCCATATTTTTGTGTAAGTAATATATAATTTTTCCTGATTTTTGTATTTCTTTCAACTTTGGTCTTCAAATATTTGTTGTATCTCAAGATTATATTGGAAGCTGAATTTTTTACATTTATTTTATTTTTGCTTTTTTACTTGGCCGCCATATCCCACGTGTGCGAACAAGTTGATATGAGTAGACACTGGACGCCAAATTTATCCGATTATAAGAAAAATAAAAATGAATGCTATTGGTTTTGAGGATTAAGTGTCAGGCTTGTCTAGTTGGACGTGAATTAAGGGTCAAACGTGTCTAGTTGAGTTCCAAAAATGGACTTTCTTTTCTCCAAGAAATGTCAAAGAAAATGTTAACCCTCATTGTGAGCTGCCGCTACGTCAACGTCAAATGCTAGGCTAGCTCCACTATTAATTGATGTTGGAGCTAATGGTCTGGCTACTCAGGAACAATATACTTTAATGGTACTTTACATTCCCAAATAAAACTCTAATGACCTTTTCTTTTTGCAGGAGCGACCAATGATGAGATAGTTCGGTACACAATTTTGGCATCGCATAATCATGATCTATCTGAGGCGGCGAACCTCGATCCGCCAAACAGTGTTGGAAAAACAAAGATTGATGCAAAGAATATGTCATCCCCATATGCTGGTGCATGCATGGCTTCCGAGTTGCCCAACTAAATTATACTAGGTGATCATCATCTGCAAAAAAAAAAAAGGTGATCATGCATGCATGCATATGCATCTGTCCACTATTACGTAAAGAACGTCCACTGCCAACGAAGCCGCCTCTGGTGATGCTAGTATAGTACTAGTATATGTCAGTTGTTGTCTTGTTGAAAATTTTGGACCTATGTCTCGTGCAAAGAAAAAAAGAAGTATAAAAGTGCATGCAAATTTGGCTTAGATATATGTCGATCTAGTCACCAGCAACTTGTGTTAACATATCTAGCTTAGCTTTTCCTTCCCTTTTGTATCTCGATCTATGCTATTTAACTGCCAACGAAGCCACCTCCGAGGATGCATGCTATGTATAGTATATATCAGTTGGTGAAATTTTTGGACCCATGCCTTGTGCAAAGGGGTAAAGAACGGGCAAGTGGAAATTAGCTAGACATATGTCGAGCTTGTGAGCAGCAACTTGTTGCTAGTTCCAACATATCTAGCTTAGCTTTTGTCTTCTCTTTTGCATCGATTCATGGTATTTAACTAGCCAAACTAGCCAGTGGTGTCATGTTGTGGTTACAGTGACCGGGGTCAGTGAACCAAGTAGGAATGCACATGCACTTTCCCTCGTTCCCGGAAAGTTCATATCAAACGGCCGAGCCCTCCTACCGTGGAATGGTCCTGAACGTCGTAGCTAAACTGTACATAGACCGTTTCTCGCTTGACTGTGCCATAATGTTGTGCATAGTTCGATGTATGATCTGATTATAAAAAAACTTGAAGTACACTGTTAATTATATTGTTATCACATGCACAGCAACCACCACTGATGCAATAGTTTGGACCGCTAGGTACGTGCGCGGCGTATAACCCTATGGGCAAGTTGGCTGCCGATGAATTATTATTATAAATAAATTGTGCGAAGTGTTGGCCAATATGATGGATTATGAAATAACTTCAAGCAAACACAATTATAATGAAGGACAAATGAGCTAGTTGTATAACAGTACTCTAATGATCACAGAATGTGGCAAACCTACATGTAGCATCACTATTAGCAATACCCATAATAATTAAACTATACGTAATATAATCGGTATATATACCACTAATCGGTAGTCTCTAGCTAATCACGATCGAGAGGCCGGCCGGCGCTAAAGAAAGAAAATTACAGAGACAAACGTTAACAGTACAAAGGCAGCCAACAGGCCGACAGGCCACGCTGTCGACCTCCTTAATTAATCATACTGTATTATTCGCTAGTACAGTACATAGGGAGTACAGAGGAGTAGTGTTGATTACGTTGGGCACTCCGCCTGCTATACGCACTACGTACGTACGTACTCCTACCTCAAGCCAAGCTAGCAGACTTTTCTCAGTCATTAACTGGTTGATTCTCCAACGGCTTCATATCGGGCTGGTTATGGCATCTCCGATGCCGACCCTTAAACCACCCGCATCCGTCCGGACCGCGGAAGCCATCTAAAGTGGTCCTGTATCGGTCCGCGGAGCGGTCCGGACGTACTTTCTCCCGCAAACCGGAGACACATGAGGGCTTTACGGGTCCGGACACCACCAAAGCCCGCTTCTCACCACACTGGCCCACCCAAACCCCCTCCTCCCTCGCACACGCGCGTTCCCGCCCGGCGCCAGCTGCCCGCATTCATGCCGCTGTAGAGCGCGCCGCTGCACATTGAAGACGGCTCAGGGCGGACGCAATGTCTCACTGCCTCCGCCATTAAAGCGGCGCGCCGGCCGAGGGCGCCGCCCGCGATGCGTCTCCGGTGTCCGCGCCTGTTCAATGCGGGAGACGCATTTACTGGACGGGACGGGACGGATATCTACCACACCCGTTCAATGCCCCGACCGTTCGTATACTGCCATTAAGCAGGCTCGCCGGCCGAGAAACCAACTCCGGCACCGCGCATTGACGCATCCGGACGCCTGCCTCACCGGAATCCGCAATTTAAAGGCGGCCACACCTAGATAACTCCATGCCACAACACAAGTCTCTCCAACATCCTCCTCCCTTGCACCGCATCTGCCATGATTGCAGGCGGCGAAGCTCTGTGGGAGACCCTCTCCACGGAGATGGAGCACGAGGTGGCCACCCTTGCGGCCGCCTGGCAGAGCCGCCGTGCCAGGCGGATCGAGGCCGGCTTGCTCGCCAACTTGCCCGAGGTCTCCGACGACGAGGATGACCCCACGATGGAGATGGGCTCCGACGACACCGCACCGGAGCCTGCGCCTATGCACGCCGGCTTCACCATGGAGCAGGCGTAGGCGCACTACAACGCCGCCATGGCAGAGGTGCAGCCTACGCCGGCGCCTTTGTCGGCGTTCCAGCAGGTGCACGAGGAACAACGGTACAACCTGTACCTCCTGGAGCAGCACCGGCTGGCGGAGGGCCAGATCTACGACGAGCACGCGAACGAGGAGGCCATGGCGGCCATGGTCGCAGCGAACGTCAACTTCATCGCGGAGCAGCGTGCCATCTACGATGTCGTCCGCACTCAAGCCGCCGCTCGCCAGGAAGCGGCCGCCGCCGAGACGCAGCTCCAGGCGATCGCGGAGGTGAACAACGCCAGCTGCGCCTCCTACGCGCCGCCGACGAACTATCCGGCGGCCCGGTGGGATGACGACAGCGTGGGCGCCACCATTTCCATCGCGGACATCTCGTCGACCGGCGACGGACAGGGCGCGGACTCCTCCGAGGATGAGTAGGCCACGGGAGGCGGCAGGACCTGGTGTCCCATGTGGGTCGGTCTGTCTCCAGTGTTCTACTCTTCCTTGCCGGAGACCGCAGCTTCACTTTACGGCGCCGGTGCTCATGAAGACGGCAGATGGAGGAAGCGGTCCAGGAAGGGAACAACAAGGGCTTGGACGCCGGCGCTCGCCGTAGATTTTTTTTTGTTCTAAATGTTCGAAGTGTCATGCAAATCTGCCATGTTTGCATGAATGTCGTATGTTTATGTAAATTATATCCAAACTTGAATGAAATCCGGCCATGTTTGCACGAATTTCGTCCGGTTAGTTTGGATGGTAGTTGAAATGTATCCAGGCAGCGTTGGATGACGGCCTCCCACATCCGTATCCGCGGACTGGTCCCCTATCCTTGGACGGATGCATGAGAAAATTTGCTGATTATCGTTGAAGATGGCCTTATGTCCCCAGGCTAGCTAGAGTGGTGCTGAATGCTAGCAATATTTTTGCGCTCGACCATGGGCAGTCAGTCGTGTAACTAATTAGTCAATTACTGTAACACATGCACGTGCTTTCGGAAAAAAAAAACATGCATGTGCCCCGGCGGCTGCCTTCGTGTCGTCGTTTTGCTACGAGTTGGCCGCTCCTCCCCTCGATCGGGTTGACGCACGTGGTTGCTCCGTCTGTCACTGTCGCGAGCTATTGTTTCTATTGACGCACAGGACTCGATTCTGTCAAGTCCATTCCTCCGAGGACAAATCACGGTCACAGGGGATCTTTAATGGAATCTCGACTGGCTTTGGCTACCGGGCGCGCGCATGTGCATATATGTTGGCGATCGAGGTGGACGCATCACGCATGCTTGGGCGACTTTTCCTGGCTGCTTTGCTCATCCTCCTCCTTCTCGTCCCCGGCCTTTCACCTAATCAGAGAGGCTGGGGAATATTCTGTGGAGGTTTTCAGCTGCACTACCCAGTACAAGTGTCTATCTTAGACTCTGGTTTTCTATCATGCATGGGCTCATGGACCGAGATCGAGTGACATGTCATGGGCATGTCACCGCCGTTGGATCAAGAAATGGAAAGCCCAGATGATGTACTGTAGCACAGGAACATTGTGGACATGTATTGCACACTGGCCCTGTGGCATGGCTTGACCCTTGATTACTTTCAAGGGATCCGAAGTAATTGTGGCCTGGCCCTTGATTACTTTCAAGGGATCCGAAGTAATTGTCGGAGACGCTGCTGGTGTGTGCGTCATCTTTGAGGTTGTTCTACTATCTCCCCCCACGAACACATGCATTAAAATCCGATTCCGAAAATTGAAACCTTCATAACTTTTGAATATGAATTTCATTTTTTTGATCCGATTAAACATTTGGGTTCCTGGTGGGTGACAATAGTTACAAAACAAGACCAGTGTTGAACGCATTTTGACAAATTTTAAATTTCACATTTTGGAACTTGGTTAAACATGGTAATATAAATAGTGGCGTTTTCTGTGGTTTTCCTACTAACCCGAAAGGTTTGTAGATAACATCAGATCCTATCTAGTTTCTTCAATGTTTATCATGTTCTAACATGTTTGTGTGTGCTTTAGACTTGTTTGTAAATTTACCTACAATGACATTTTTTTAAAACTAAACCCATTACATGCCAATTGTACACGATGTTACATGGTGTATCATAATGTTCCATAACATTTCGATCACCAGTTTTATTGCAGTTCATCGGGTAGCTCAGTGTATCATAATGTTACATTGTGTGCCAATGGGCATCAAGCTGATGCATATGGAACTAGGTAAAGCTTGGTGAAAGTTGACAGAAATTTAATTTTATAATCATCATTCGTTCTTATCAAGTTTTGTTAGGCTGTTTCATGTTCTATAGTCCGTCAATTTGTTTCACCATGTTTTGGAATTCAAAAATTTAAACTTGTCAAATTATATTGAAGGCCGGTCTTGTTTCAAACTCCTTATCATAAAAAACACAAATATGCAAATGAAACATAAATTAGATTTCTAGTTCAAAAGATATAATAGATTTAAAATTAGGATTCGAATGCAAAAACATGGGAGGGTGAAACTAGCATGATGCGGTGAGTCGAGCAAGCAACTCTGCCAAAAGCATTCCTGAGACAAAGGTGATTGATGGGCTAACAAATCAGTGAGCAATATTTTTCTCCTAATAATAGCAAATAAAGTAGAAACATATACTCCACCTGGGAGATAAGCATTAGTGCACCGGGATCTTCACGGGACCTCTCGTGAATGGTAGGATTGCTTTTCTCGTGTCTATTAGGAGGAGCATGTACTTACCCGAGAGATCGTACCACGGGCGGTCGTTGTTGCTTAAGTCTCACTACTATAGATCCCGTCATCCATGCAGATGTGTGTGAACCCATGTTGCCCTGCTTATAATTGACCGACTGCAGGTGCGCACACGGCTATGGTCTGGTCGTGTAATTCACAGCTTCAACGGGTACCGCCAACTGTAAAAGTTTAGACAAGTGTCAGTTTTCTTAATTCCTTTTTCTCATCCCAACCGCGCGCTAGCTATTCGATCGGGACGCAACAGAGACTTGATCAAGCAGAGCGTGTGGGACAAGTCAGAAGAGAAGCAGCGTCGAGTAACTTTTGGTGACGCGAACACGTCCGTCGATGTGTGCACCGTCGGTAAGTGGCCGGGCTACGTATTTTTCCCTTTTCCTTTTTGCGGGAAGTCGTATGTACAGTGGCGGAGCTTGGGCTAAAATCATGGCGGGACCATTGGCTGGGGAGGCAAACAAAATCACGATGTGCCGTGGCTGCTCATTGGCTTCAACTGGCCAGCCGGCCGGCCAATCCGAGGGTATTCTGCATGTGTGACTGCTGTTCCGCCGTCGCTGTTGATGCATACGAATACGTTTTCTGGTCGCGCGCGTTTCCGGAAGAACTAGCATGCAGACCGTGGAATTTCAGCTTACATAATTCACCTACCACCTTGCCTTCGGTCTGCCTAGCTGGCTAGCTACGTGCTCCTACCCGGTCCATCGCCAAGTATTGGTAATTAGCACATGCGTGCCGAGACTTGATCCAACTGCCGGCCGGAACATTTGACATGGTACTGTAGCACGTACTGTATGATTAATTCCAAAACCATTTGAGTTGTACTACGGTGTACACACATGCATGCATGCATGCAGATCGCAAGACCAATGCCTCTTTTCAAGGGGCGGGAATCAGCGACTGAAAACCATGTGAATGCTCCATTGCTTTCCATTTTCCAAAAGCAATTCATCAAGGGCAAAAACAATTCTGGAAAGGTTCATGGGGGATATTGTTGATCTCTTTCTTCTTCAATGGGACAAGCCACCAAACATCCTATCTAGAACGATGCAACGTTGGTAACGAGAAAGGACACGACCGCAGGAACGATCGAGACGCCGGACGACGCAGCCAGTGGTGCGAGCTCGACTACTCCTGCTCGCCGTCGATCTCAAACGAATCCCTGACCGTTTAACGTACGGACGCGCGCGAGCGCCATCAAAGCGGCTGGCTGCGACTTGGCGGGACGAGCCAGAGCCGGCGGCCGTCGTCACCAACCCCGTTCAGCGATCTGATTCCAATCGCTACACGTAACGCTCCGACCGAATTCTTCCATCGCCGTCGGCAAAAGGTCATTTTCGTTCTACCCAACACGAAAAGGATCCGTCCGTCCTAGGAGCAGCGATCTTATGGGCTGAATGAAACACAAGCATGTATGGTCAGAGAGAAAAAATGTTAAGGACGGATGGTCTCTGGTTGCCCCCGACTTGGACCGATCGACATTCACCGTCGTCGCCGGCGGCGTCGGCTAGGAACAGGACGGGTGCACCTGTCGTCGGTAATTATTAACGTCGAAACGTAGTGAATTTTTCGACAGGATAGCAGGTAAATTTGTCTGGAAGTTAACCAAGGTCACGATTGACTTTGTAGCTCTCTGCACGTCGTCATCATGTTTTCTTTTGCTGCTGGTACATGCGATAATTCTACAATGAATTGCGATGCTAAACCTGAATTAAGCCAACCCATATTTTAGATTTAATATGCTGCCTACTCGATCTGTCATGCTGAAAAGCAAAGAAAGATCGAGGAACCGGCAGATAATCAATGGGTAAACAAGTTAGTGCCACTTTTACCTAGCAGCTCTAAATATCTCACTTGTTATGTGTTCGATTAGCTTCTCTGAATTTGTGTGTGGCTACCTAGCACCTCGCACTTGTCAGGTGGCAACGGCATGTTATGATTCCCAGGGGGAGCTAACATCATGTGGCCAAGCATAAATTGCTCTGTTTTTTGCAACCAGTAGCACTCCAAGCTCGTCAGCTATTTGCATGATGTCTTTTTTTTCATCAGCGCCAAGTTTGTATGCTCCCATTCTAAGGAAAGCTGCCTCTCACGAGGTTTGGAAACAAGGAAAAATGATCATTCAGGGAAGGAAGGATACAATACCAGTACCACTTATCCCTGCCCTGGTGCATCCTGAGTAGACGGGGTTCCTTCGAGGAGGTGCATCTACTACGGGCCTTGTCGTTCCAAGTAGATAAATGCATGAAAGGACTAAGATAGCTGCTGCAGATGCTTACTTGTGATCGCATTAGATGATGATTTGGGATGTAACTATTTTGAGTAAGAGGCGGTGCATTTCTCAGTCTAACATGCATACTGTATTCACACATGATCAGTCCTGTGTTTGAATTGGCTCGTGGGCGTATTGTATATACGATGCCACCAATGGGTCATTTCAACTAGGTATTTATAGTTTGAAATGCTGTTTTTCGGTTTTGTAGCCTTTTTCTTAAGAGACATAAAAGGGGCATCGGGACTAGCTATGTGAAATGTGGATCTATAGTGAATATGTTTCTATAGAAGAGGACAATGAAATTCATGGTTTATTAGTTTATATTCTCCGTGGTTTATCAATTTATGTGAAATACTTGATGTAATGAAAAACAATTAGTATGAGTTTCTTGTGCTTCCAAGACGTAACTTTGGCGTGCAATATATTTCAATGAGATTTGTTTGATTATATGAACATAAATATTTAGATTGATAATATAAGAACACTAAAACTGAAAATACATAAGATTACTGATTATAAAATATTTATTGAATATAAGTAGCAGTGCAATTAAAACATTTTAGCTTCTTTGCATGCATGATTGCTTGTTGAGATGAGTCTTTTCTCATGCATGATGGCATGTTGAAATAACATTGTTGCATGTTGAGATAAGTATGTTAGTGGAGATTAACTACTTAGTTATGTAGGATACGTGCAAGCTTACTGGTATCAAAGAAAATGTTAACCCTCTCATTCTTTTTTCTTCTCGTACCATTCATTCATTATGAGCTGCCGATACGTCAGTGACAAATGCTAGACTAGCTCCACTATTAATTGATGTCGGAGCTGATGGTCTGGCTGCTTAGGAACAATAGTTTAATGGGTACTTTACATCCCTGAATAAAAATGTATGGCCTTTTTTTGCAGGAGGGACTAATGATGAGATAATTCGGTACACTATTTTGGCATCACATAAGCATGATTTATCGGAGACGGCAAACCTCGGTCGCCAAAAAGTGCTGGAAAAAGAATGATTGATGCTAAAGAATATGTCATCCGCATATGCGATTTTTTTTGGAAATACTACTTTTTTTTTTGAATAATTTCGGAAAATAAGATCACAAAATCAGAAATTTCAAAAATAGCACATCGTCGTTGTGCAGTTGGACGAAACTGAGGTTTCGTTGAACGGTAGGACGAAACGGCGATGAATCGTTGGATTGTTGGACGAAACAGCGGTTTCGTTGTACTGGGCTTCGAAAGGCCCATCTTCGGTGAGCCGCCGACAGGCCCGAGCAGTTTTGTCCAACGCTAGGACGAAACGTCCTGTTTCGTTGTACCCCACAACGAAACCGGTCGGGATAAGGCCAGCCGGCATCTTCTTCCTCCTGCCTCCATTCCTCTCGGGTCTCTCTCTTTGTTCTTCGTTTTCTTCTCATATTTCCTCCGATTCCACGCCATTTAACCATTAAATCCAGTAGATGAAGCTAGAAACTAGCTGCTAGTAACCCGATCCGTCAATGGGGTAGACGAGGGAAGCCGACAGCCGCGCGTGGGGGAGAGGGTAGAGGAGGAGGCCGGCCATTGGAGCTTGGTCTTGGCCGTGGTGGAGCATGGCAGGGGCGGGGGAGAGGTAGGGGCGGCCATTGGAGGAGATTGGCAGGGGCAGCCGTGTGTGGTGGCCGTGTTCGTGCGGGTTGGCCGTGGGCAGCTCGGTGTGGATGTCCGCCGTTTGTTGGTGCTCGGATTAGCGCGGAGGACAGGAGCTTGCCGGAGAAGCACGTGTCAAAGGTATAACCCCACATTTCTGTTTAATGCGTTTTTTTAGGTTTAATGAGCTTCATATTTCGGTTAGTGTAGAAATAATTGCAATTAGTGTGCATAATGTAAATGATGATTGTTTAGTTCGTTAGATCGGTTATTTACTTAGTGATAGTGTATAAAAATTATGTGGTACTTAGTGGTTGATGGAAATATAAATTTTAATTGCAGGAGATATGTCTATATTTTTAGTTCGTTCGATCGGTTATTTACTTAGTGGAAGTGATTTGGTACGTAGTGGTTGACGGGAAGTAGAATTTTAATTGCAGGAGACATGTCCGGAATTTTAGTTCGTATCATCGGTTGTTTGCTTAGTGGTAGTCATGTATATGTGGTAGACATTCCGGTTATTGTATAAAAAATTATGTGGTACTTAGTGGTTGATGGGAATATGAATTTTTATGGCAGGAGACATGTCTGAATCAGTCAAATTTGTTGTTTACTATGGTCCTGGTAATGTCCGATCCAACGAGAGTGGGGTTGATCTGACTGAGTTTGCATATGTGGACTTGCAACTGACCGATCCAGAAAAAGTGAACATTAGTCAGTTGAAACACTGGTTGACAACAAATTTCTCGCTTGATCCCAATGTGTGCACCGTCAGTATTCAGTCGGTGTGGACGAAATCCCGTACAAAAATTTTCTGGGAGTTGGTTCCGATAGATAGGACACATAAGTGGGTGAGCTGGTTAGAATCCTGCAAACGCCGGAGGACTCACCCCGTTGCCTTAGTGCTCCCCATCCCCATGGAGGATCCTCTGGTACAAGGCGGCGGTGGTTACGAGCCTGGCCAGGTCAGTCAGCCGATTGATGAGATGGATGTAGTTGGGTCAGAACATATGGGCGGTACTGAACTTGAGGGTCAGTCAGATTATGTGTCACACGTTGGAGGGGATTACGATGCAGGGGAGAGTAGTCAGAACATAGGAGATCCTGATAGTGGCGAGGCTGATGGGGATGAGGAAGGATCAGAAATGCAGAACCTGATGGAAGAGGAAGACGAGGATGGATTGGCGGAGGATCTTGATTCCGAGAACTCAAATGAAGAAGATGGTGAAGAGAACGACGAGGAGGTACCGATTCCTGCTTCATGGAATCAGAACTTCTCGACCCGCATGACCGTGAACGATGGTCATGAATCTTCCTGGGAGTATCATCGGAACAAAGTCGAAATAGGTGGTATGTATACCACAAAGAAAAATCTGAAGGCAGCCGTGACAGAGTGGGCAATGTCCACGCAAAGGATTTTTCAAACGGACGTATCAACAAAAAAATACTTGACTTTGTCATGTATTATGAATAGTTGTCCTGCGAGGGTGCACGCCCACGTTCCAAAGTGGGACGTGAATTGGGTCGTGACGAAGGTTGTGCCCCACAATTGTGTGATGAAATATCCGCTGGTGGATCATCCAAACCTTACTTCAACTCTCATTGCGGAACTCATGTTCAGTGAGATAGTGAACAAGAAAGACATGGAAGCGAAACACATTCAGAATGCAATTAAGAGCAGATATAGTTACGAAATTCCGTATGGGAAGGCTTGGAGGGCTAAGCAGAGAGCGATGGAGAAGAGGTTTGGGACGTTCATCGACTTGTATGATAATGTTGTCCGTCTCCTGCACACATTGCAGGCGAGGAATCCTGGCACACATGTCGACATCCAACACTTTACGCTGCCCGAATTCCCAGATTATAAGGTGCTGCATCGAGTGTTCTTCTCTTTCGCTATATGCATCAAAGCTTTCAGTCATTGCCTGCCTGTGTTGTGTGTGGATGGTACGTTTCTCACTGGTAAGTACAGGGGTCAGATCCTCACCGCTATAGGTGTGGATGGCAACAATCAGATCCTCCCACTTGCTATGGCCTTCGTGGAGGGTGAGAACTTTGAGAGTTGGCTATGGTTCTTCAGGCAGCTAAAAATTGCAATTGTGAAGATCCGGCCAAATGTGTGCATCCTTCATGACATGCATCCGGGTATACTAGCGGCCATTCGGGCACTGCAGGCGCCAGGTTCGAACGAACCAGCACCATGGCAGGACATGCAGAGCCGATGGTGCATGCGCCATCTTGGGGCTAATTTTTACTCCCAGTTCAAGAGTAAGCGCCTCATGAATTTGTTCAAAAAGATGTGCGCACAAAACCATATGGAGGCTGGTCATGAGCTCCCTGTGTTGGTCACTCGCACTCCAAAGTCTGACTGGATGATACACCCTGATTGGGCTGATAGGTATGTGTCGTTCTTATTCCAGTACTTGCTGAAAATATGCACACACTAATTGAATTTTGCATTCTTATTTTGCAGGCTGGCTTGGGCTGGACTTTTACCTTTGGCTCGTATGGTTGAGGCCACTAGAGAGGAGTGGGTTCGCGTCCCAGCATTTGAGGTGGGCGGTGAGGACCTTGATGAGTACAGAGAGAAGCACAAACGTTTCGCTTACGACAAGTCGCTGCTCACATGCTTAGTGGACCGATGGAGGCCTGAGACTCACACGTTTCACTTTCCCTGGGGAGAGATGGCGCCTACTCTCCAGGATGTGTCCTACTTGTTGGGACTACCTTTGGCGGGCCAGGCCATAGGCCCGTTGGAGGTACCAGATAATTGGCGTGAGGACATGCATGCACGTTTCGCAGGTCTTGGGCCAGCCGATGGGATGGTGAACTTAGAGCCTGATCCACACGGTCCTCGGTTTTTATGGTTGAGCCAGTTTCAGGTAAATCAATAGTTATATATTCTTATCTGTTTGGACATACATCTTCTCATTATTTAGCTTCACATGTTCTTTGTTTCATGCAGATTGGCCTTCTAGGATATCCAGGCATAGACTTGTCGAGGCCATAGATTGATCGATGCCTAGAGGCATATATCTTGTGGCTGTTTGGCAAAGTGATGTTCACGGATAACCACGTCAACACAGTTGATGCCCGGTACATCAGTATTGCAAGAGAGATCGTGGACGCACGTTATGCTCATGACATCGTGCCGAGGAGTTTTGGTTCTGCCGTCTTAGCAGCTACATACAGAGGTATGTGCAAGGCTTGCTTACGACGCGCTACAAATTCAGCATTGCTAGGATGCCCACTGTTGTTGCAGTTATAGTCGTACGAGAGGTTCCCTATCGGACGACCTAACATCTATGTTGAGGAGCCATATGATGTTAGACAGATGGATGCAAATCTCATCGACTTGCCTACTTTTGGTACCGTGTGGACACGTAGAGCGGTATGTTTTTTTCATTATGCCCGGTACTTTTTATTCTATGTTGAGAAACCTGTTGCTCACAACTAATATTTTTTAATCTGCAGAAACAGTATGCACATCAACAAGTGAGTCGTTGTTACCCGTCCTTCACGGTGCAGTTTGATACCTTGCACGAGGATAAGGTCATTTGGCAGCCGTACGTGGCGGAGGAGTTGGCTCGCAGATACCCCCGCGGGATTTCTAACTTGTGCACCAGAGATCACATATATTGGATGACCAAGATAAAGATTATTTTTGACATCTTCGTGGAGGAGATGTCCCAACAGAGGGTTATGAGACAGTTTGGTAGGCGCCAATTGGCTAACCCAGTTCGCCCGGATCATCCCCTCCCGTCGCATGTCCACGAGTAAGTTCATTCCTAACTTATCTAACGCATGTGTCCATATTTCTTTCTTTGTTGATTGTCCAACACATATCTCAATCTTAGATTAAGCCGCAAAGGAGGAGAAAAGGCTCTTAGTGCCTGGATGCGGACCCTTCGACCGTACGTTGACTCGTTGCACGCGGCGGAGGCACAAGTCTGGGTTGAGAATGTCCCATTTAAGCCACGGGATTTCGCCGCGTATCTCCAGATGTACAGAAGCTCGACTCGTCTATACTTGGTACCGACGGCAATTCCTGGCCAGATGCAGCCCCCTGGCACGTCGGAGATGTACCCAATTGAGTCTATGGCAGGGATCAGACACCACGCTGTAAGTATCATGTCGCTCAATTGCGTGCACGCATCAAATCTTGAATACGTATATAACTTTTTGTTTATTCCTTTCAGGATGAGTTGACTGAACAGGCTCAGGAGGATGTTGCTGCTTTTATTCACCGGGTTGAGACTGGGCCTCTTCTCCATCAGGAGGAGCACGTCTCCTGGTTGAGGCGTCTTGAAGACAAGCTACGAGGTATCAAGCAGGCTATTTCGTGTACGCGCTCATCTGACGTTGTGCCTCGTCGAGCAGCACAGCGCCCCCCGCGTCACTCGTTGGACCTTCACGATCCGCGGCCACATGTTTCGCCCCCTCGTCACTCTTTGCGCCGTTAGGAATCGCGCCCACAGGTATCGGACCCTCGGCACTCTTTGCACCGTGAGGATCCGCGACCACATGTTTCGCCTCAGATTCCTCCCAGGCCACCACATCCTTTCCAGCCCGGAAGTTCATCATGGCAGCAGCAACAGAGGTCGCAACAGGAAGAGGATTGGCTTCATCAACAGGTGTGGCAGCCGCAACAACATATGTGGCAAGGTAATAATTCATCATTCTTGTTAGTAATTGATTATAAATATGCAACTCACTATGACGTCCTTCATACCACAGACACTACTAAGGGACAGTACATGGCTTCGCCTGAGGGACACACTGCCGCGTTTTCTGACCGCTCATCAGATGTCCATTCAGATGTCTTGGGAGACTCGCAAGCCTACACCGGCTGGTCTCAGCAAGCATATCAGACTCCGCCACCACCTCCCACGCAGGAGACACAACCAGAGGTTGACGAGCCGTTGTACGGCCGAGGTCTACGTCACGTGCGTCCAAAGATCCCACTCACGCTTTCCGGTCCTCGGCGGAGACCGCGTACGCGTCCTCGTAGAGACGAGTGATACTATTATGTATGCATGAGACATATTTCTATCTATGTTTATTTCAGACTTTTATCTATGCATCATACATATTTCTATCTATGTTTGTTTTCGACTTTTATCTATGTATGAGACATATTTCTATCTATGTTTGTTTCCGACTTTTATCTATGTATGAGCCATCATCTATGTATGAGACACATAATGTATATGATAATTCTGATAGTACAAACTATTTCTGCAACGTCATGCAACAACTACAATAGGAAATTAAGATACAACATAATGCTTCTACAAAAAGACACTACAAACTAATTCTACAACGTCGTGCAACAACTAAAACGGGAAATTAAGATACAACATAATGCTCCTACAATTAAGATACAAGTACATCTGAATTAAACGGTAGGGCTGAATTAAAAAATACAGCTTACAAACTACATGAAGGCATCATCGTCATCCTCCGTCGATGCAGCACTCTTGCCCTTCGACGATGTGGCACTCTTGGCCTTCGACGATGCAGCACTCTTGGCTTTCGACGATGCGGTACTCTTCGCCTTGGTGCTCGGCATGAAAATATCGTCTTCGTCCTCGCTGTCTTGAGTCCATAAATAAGTATGTTCTACTGCATCCTTTAGGAATGCTTCACCCTTATGTTATTGCTTCTTCCACCTTCCATGCAATCTGAGAAGTTCTTTTCGTATCTCCTCATAGGTCCTTGCAGGCCACCCGCACCTACTTACTGCGTGAGCCAATTCATTCAGTAAGGTGTCACTACTGAGAAGTTCGTCCCATGGAACTATCCTATTGTCTATCTTGAAATCGCTGGCTAACCTCAGAAGACATTTGGACATACTAGGGTGAAAACTACGATCGAAAGGATAATCAGACATCTTGACGAGACTACACTGCGATGCTTACCCACCTTAGTGAGTCGAGGGGGTTTTATAGGTTGAGAGGAGAAGATGGCGGGAATGAAGATGGCGGGAAAGGGTTGGCGGGAAAGAAGATGGCGGGAAAGGGTTGGCGGGAAAGGAGTTGGCGCGAAGAATATTGGCGGGAAAGAAAAAGGCGGGAAAGAAAATGGCGGGAAAGAAAAAGGCAGGAAGAATATTGGCGGCAACGAAAATGGCGGGAAAGAAAAAGGCGGGAAGAATATTGGCGGCAAAAAAAAGGCGCGAAAGAATATTGGCGGCAAAGAAAAAGGCGGGAAATAAAATGGCGGAAAGAATATTGGCGGCAACGAAAATGGCGCGAAGAATATTGGCGGCAAAAAAAAGGGCGGGAAGTAATGGGCGGGAATTAAAAGGGTGGGAGAGAGTTGGCAGGATATAATGGGCAGGACACATTTTGCAACAGAGAAAAGCTGGGAATGGAAAATAACAGAGTTTTCGTCCCGGGAAAGGGTTGGCGGGAAAGAAGATGGCGGGAATGGGTTGGCGGGAAAGGAGTTGGCGCGAAGAATATTGGCGGGAAAGAAAAAAGGCGGGAAGAATATTGGCGGGAAATAAAATGGCGGGAGAAAAATATTGGCGGCAACGAAAATGGCGGGAAAGAAAAAGGCGGGAAGAATATTGACGGCAAAAGAAAAGCCGCGAAAGAGTATTGGTTAGTGCGAAAGAATATTGGTTAGTGCAAAAAAGGCGCGAAAAAGGCGGGAAGAATATTTTTGTTTAGTGCATTATTATTTTAGGTTTAATGAGCTTCACATTTCGGTTAGTGCAGAAATAATTGCAATGAACGTGCATAATATAAATGACGATTGTTTAGTTTCTTAGATCGGTTATTTACTTACTGATAATCATGTATATATGGTAAACAGTGCTGTTAGTAGAAAAAAACGATGTTTCGTCCTTCTGAACAACGAAAAATCACGTTTCGTTGCCACCCACGACGACATGCAGCTTCGTTCACAAATGCATGAATGATTCGTCCAACAGTTCAACGAAACGTACGTTTCGTCCAACCAGACAACGAAACGCCTGTTTCGTCCTACCGTTCAACGATTTATCCCCGTTTCGTCCTACCGTTCAACGAAACCTCAATTTCGTCCAACTGCACAACGACGGTGTGCTATTTTTGAAATTTCTGATTTTTTGATCTTATTTTCCGAAATTATTCAAAAAAAGTAGAATTTCCAAAAAAAATTCCGCATATGCTGGTGCATGCATGGCTTCCGAGTTGCACAAGTAAATTAAAGGTGATCATGCATGCATGCATATGCATCTGTCCACTACGTAAATAACGTCCACCGATAACGAAGCCACCTCTGTGATGCTAGTATAGTACTAGTATATGTCAGTTGAAAATTTTGGACCTATGTCTCGTGCGAAGGATAAAAAAATGTCAAGTGCATGCAAATTTGGCTTAGATATATGCGGATCTAGTCACCAGCAACTTGTGTTAACATATCTAGCTTAGCTCTGGCCTTTCCTTTTGCATCGATCTATGTTCACTAGTACAAAACAGGGCATTGGTCCAGGCCAGATCAGAGCAACAATCCCGGTTCTGTTACGAACCGGGACTAATACGTGCATCAGTCCCGGTTCGAGCGGCCAGGACGCCGGCCGGGCCTCGGCAGGCACCAGTCCCGGTTCGGCTGGGACCTTTAGTCCCGGTTCCAGCCACCAACCGGGACTAAAGGGCCGCGCCCTTTAGTCCCGGTTGGTGGCTGGAACCGGGACTAAAGGTCAGTCTTCAGTCCCGGTTCTAGACACCAACCGGGACTAAAGAGATGTCTATATATATGCTCTCCCTGCCCGCTCACTCCTCTGTTTTTTGGCCGGCCGGTGTGGGAGGTGTGTGCTGCTCTGCTCTCACCCCCTATGCACATGAGGTGTTCGATGAAATGCCCGAGTCACACTTAAGCTTTCTCATCTCCAAGCTCGACCTCCAAGCTCCATTTTTCCCAAGATTTGTCTAGGTTTGGCGGTGCACCAACTACACAAGTGTTCTAAAAGGTTAGCAACTTCATCTTTTCATCTCTCACTGCTAGTTTAGCTCATTTCAAATGCTCTAGAAGTAGAGTGGTTTGTGGGTTTTAGTGGAGGAGTGTATGTGGGAGTTCTTTTGATTTAGATGCACAATTTGAGCTGAAATTAACTTCTTAGAGTCTGCACATGTGTAGGGTGCCGTCCCCGTCCTCACCACCGTCGATCGCCCGCGCCGATCTCGTCGCCGGCACCACCGTGGTGAGCCTCTTGTTCTTATCTTCTTTTTAAAAGAAAAAAATTCTTACTTGTATGATTTAGATAGATACTTGTATAATTTTTTTATTTTTATTATTGTTTGTTATTATATAGTGCCATGACTTTGGTATCCGCCCCCGTCGGCCCTCGTCCTGTCTATGATTCGGATGTGGTATATTATCTTTTATTATGATTTGTTTCATTTAGTGTTTATGACAATTATGCCGACCAACGTGACATAGATGTTTTTATCTAGGAGGTATGTGAACCAGAAATTCCAACCGACCCTCTTGTCGAGAGGTTAAATTTAGTTGAAAAAGAAAACAATTACTTGAAGAAAAAATTGAAAAGAATTGAGGAGGAGAAGATGGAATTGGAGTTGCATGTTGCCGATGTCGTCGATGATCACAAGATCAAGATGGATGCAATGCGCTTGAAGATTAGAAAGATTAGAAAATATGCCATTCATAATGAGGCTTGGTATCATTATGCCGTTGGATCAATTGTTACCTTAGTTGCGATTATGATCGCATTTGTTGTTGTTTTTCATAGTTTCAATGTATGTTTTAATTAGATGCTCTAGAGAGCTATATGTTGTTCTATGAGAACTATATATGTATGAACTTTATGTATTTATTTTTTCAGTAATAACATTTGATCACTACTGTACTTTGGTTTTAATGTGATGATGAACTTGTATTAATTTAGTCACTTCTCTATTCATGATGTTCTGTAATGGTTTTTGATACACTTAATTATATAATGCACGCAGATGAACCGGCAATGGATGTACAATGACCGGCGCACCTCCGAGTATCTTGAGGGCCTGCATAAATTTCTCGAAGTGGCTGAGGCAAACAAGCAGAATGGTTTTATGTATTGTCCACGCCTTGTCGGTGAGAATACGAAGGATTACTCTAACTTGAAAACCCTTCACGTCCACCTGCTTGAGAAGGGTTTCATGCCACACTATAATGTTTGGATCAAGCACGGAGAAAGAGGGGTTATGATGGAAGACAACGAAGAAGAACATGATGATGACAACTATCCCCCTGAATACGGTGATACTGCAACGAGGGAAGCTGAAGATCAAGAGGAACCAGACGATGTG
The DNA here is from genome assembly GCA_039707655.1 of Elymus sibiricus. NCBI lineage: Eukaryota > Viridiplantae > Streptophyta > Magnoliopsida > Poales > Poaceae > Elymus > Elymus sibiricus. The sequence continues at coordinate 353,217,080 of CM077672.1, read as the reverse complement.
CCCGATGATGATCTTCGCCGGGTCATTGTTGATGCAAAGAGACAATGCCAAAGTGAAAGGGAGAAGTTGAAGTTCGATCGCATGTTAGAGGATCACAAAAAAGGGTTGTACCCAAATTGCGAAGATGACAACACAAAGCTCGGTACCATACTGGAATTGCTGCAATGGAAGGCAGACAATGGTGTATCTGACAACGGATTTGGGAAGCTACTGAAAATAATGAAGAAGAAGCTTCCAAAGGATAACGAATTGCCTGACAGTACGTACGAAGCAAAGAAGGTTCTATGCCCTCTAGGATTGGAGGTGCAGAAGATACATGCATGCCCTAATGACTGCATCCTCTACCGCGGTGAGTACGAGGATTTGAACGCATGCCCGGTATGCGGTGCATTGCGGTATAAGATCAGACGAGATGACCCTGGTGATGTTGAGGGCGAGCGCCCCAGGAAGAGGGTTCCTGCCAAGGTGATGTGCTATGCTCCTATAATACCACGGCTGAAATGTCTGTTCAGAAACAAAGAACATGCCAAGTTGATGCGATGGCACAAAGAAGACCGTAAGAAAGACGGGAAGTTGAGAACACCCGCTGATGGGTCGCAGTGGAGAAAAATTGAGAGAAGGTGGGGGGACTTTGCAGGTGACGCAAGGAACGTATGGTTTGGTTTAAGTGCAGATGGCATTAATCCTTTTGGGGAGCAGAGCAGCAATCATAGCACCTGGCCCGTGACTCTATGTATCTATAACCTTTCTCCTTGGTTGTGCATGAAGCGGAAGTTCATTATGATGCCAGTGCTCATCCAAGGCCCTAAGCAACCCGGCAACGACATTGATGTGTACCTAAGGCCATTAGTTGAAGAACTTTTACAGCTGTGGAATGGAGAAGGTGTACGTGTGTGGGATGAGCACAAACAGGAGGAATTTGACCTACATGCGTTGCTGTTTGTAACCATCAATGATTGGCCTGCTCTTAGTAACCTTTCAGGACAGACAAACAAGGGATTCCACGCATGCACGCACTGTTTAGATGATACCGAAAATATATATTTGGACAAATGCAGGAATAATGTGTACCTGGGACATCGTCGATTTCTTTCGACCAACCATCTCTTAAGAAAGAAAGGCAAGCATTTCAAAGGTGAGGCAGATCACCGGAAGAAGCCCGCCCTCCGTACTGGTGATGCCATACTTGATATGGTCAAGGATTACAAGTAATCTATGGAAAGGGTCCTGGCGGACAATCTGTTCCGAATGACGCTGAGGGACGCGCACCCATGTGGAAGAAGAAATCTATATTTTGGGACCTACCCAATTGGAAAGACCTAGAGGTCCGCTCTGCAATCGACGTGATGCACGTGACGAAGAATCTTTGTGTGAACCTGCTAGGCTTCTTGGGCGTGTATGGGAAGACAAAAGATACACCGGAGGCACGGGAGGACCAGCAACGTGTGCACGAAAAAGACGGCATGCATCCAAAGCAGTATGAAGGTCCTGCCAGCTACGCCCTTACCAAAGAAGAGAAGGAAATCTTCTTTGAATGCCTGCTCAGTATGAAGGTCCCGTCTGGCTTCTCGTCGAATATAAAGGGAATAATAAATATGGCAGAGAAAAAGTTCCAGAACCTAAAGTCTCATGACTGCCACGTGATTATGATGCAACTGCTTCCGGTTGCATTGAGGGGGCTTCTACCGGAAAACGTTCGATTAGCCATTGTGAAGCTATGTGCATTCCTCAATGCAATCTCTTAGAAGGTAATCGATCCAGATATCCTACCAAGGTTAAAGAATGATTTGGTGCAATGTCTTGTCAGTTTCGAGCTGGTGTTCCCACCATCCTTCTTCAATATCATGACGCACGTCCTAGTTCATCTAGTCGACGAGATTGCCATTCTGGGTCCTGTATTTCTACACAATATGTTCCCCTTTGAGAGGTTCATGGGAGTCTTAAAGAAATACGTTCGTAACCGTGCTAGGCCAGAAGGAAGCATCTCCATGGGCCATCAAACAGAGGAGGTCATTGGGTTTTGTGTTGACTTTATTCCTGACCTTAAGCCGATTGGTCTCCCTCAATCGCGGTATGAGGGGAGGCTGACTGGAAAAGGCACGCTAGGAGCGGATGCAATAATATGTAGGGACGGGCATTCTTGGGCTCAAGCACACTACACAGTTCTACAGAATTCTACCTTGGTGACCCCGTATGTCAATGAACACAAGAATTTTCTGCGCTCCAAACACCCGGAGCAGTCTGACGACTGGATTACATGTGAACACATCAGGACTTTTGGCAGTTGGTTGCAAACACATCTCATGGGTAACAACATTGTTGGAGATGAGCTGTACTCGTTGGCCAGGGGACCATCTTCGACTGTATTGACTTACCAAGGGTACGAGATAAATGGGAATACATTTTACACGATCGCCCAAGATCAAAAGAGCACCAACCAAAACAGTGGTGTTCGCTTTGATGCAGCAACCAACAGGGGAAAGGACACATATTATGGTTACATAGTGGACATATGGGAACTTGACTATGGACATGATTTTAAGGTCCCTTTGTTTCGGTGCAAATGGGTCAATCTGTCAGGAGGCGGGGTACAGGTAGACCCGCAGTACGGAATGACAACAGTGGATCTCAACAATCTTGGGTACACAGACGAACCATTCGTCCTAGCCAATGATGTGGCGCAGGTTTTCTATGTGAAGGACATGTCTACCAAACCGAGAAAAAAAAAGATAAGGAAGCGAATACATCATACGATGAGCCAAAGCGCCACATAGTTCTTTCAGGGAAAAGAGACATCGTGGGAGTGGAGGGCAAGACAGACATGTCTGAAGATTATGAAAAGTTTCATGAAATTCCTCCCTTCAAAGTGAAGGCTGACCCAAGCACCTTGTTAAACGATGAAGATTATCCATGGTTACGTCGCAATAAGCAAGGGACACACGCGAAGAAAAAGTGAAGACTTTCTCTCCACAACTATTCTGATGATGACTTTGATCTAGAATATCACTGCAGTTACATGTCAAGAAATGAAATGCCTTTTGTAACATATGAGTTTTCGTCCGAAACCGTGATACTTCGAAAGAGATTGTCCATTTTGTACACGAAGTGCATCCAGTTTTTGCCGTAACCCTCTCAACTTTTTAGCACATGCTATGTGTGTGAAATGATGATACCATGCCAACTTTCAACCTTTTCAGAGTTCATTTGTACTGCTTTTCAATTTCAGGGTCATTTAGCTCAAAAAATTCAGTAAATGCATGAAAAATAGCAAATGAAGTCAGAAAGGGTTGAAAATTGATGATGTGGCTTTGAATGGTGCATGTTGAACGCACAAAAAGTCTGGAGTTGAAATAAGTTTAAAAAAAATGAAATGCCTTTGTAACATATGAGTTTTCGTCCGAAACCTTGATGCTTCGAAAGAGATTGTCCATTTTGTACACGAAGTGCATCCAGTTTTTGCCGTAACCCTCTCAACTTTTTAGCACATGCTATGTGGGTGAAATGATGATACCATGCCAACTTTCAACCTTTTCAGAGTTCATTTGTAGTGTTTTTCAATTTCAGGGTCATTTAGCTCAAAAAAAAATTAAATGCATGAAAAATAGCAAATGAAGTCAGAAAGGGTTGAAAATTGATGATGTGGCTTTGAATGGTGCATATTGAATGCACAAAAAGTCTGGAGTTCAAATAAGTTTAAAAAATATGAAATGCCTTTGTAACACATGAGTTTTCGTCCGAAACCCTGATACTTCGAAAGAGATTGTCCAGTTTGTACACGAAGTGCATCCAGTTTTTCCCGTAACCCTCTCAACTTTTTAGCACATGCTATGTGGGTGAAATGATGATACCATGCCAAGTATTTTTTGTTCAAAACTTTAATAGCAAAAAGAATTTTCATAAAGTATTTTTTGTTAGAAACTTTAATAGCAAACTAAAATAACAAAATCTGTTTTTGATTAAAACATCCATTTAAAATAACCTAAAAATTACCAAATTGAATATAATGATAAAACACACTAATATTAAACAACAGGAAAAAGAATCACTCAAAAATCTATTTTTAAAGTAAAGTTATTCACAAACTAGTGATTCACACAAATTTCAAAGAATTCAAATTTAAACTATTCAAATTTGAAAACTACTGGCACTAACAGAAAGTTTATAATTTTTGTGACCTAAAGCAAAAAGAATCACTCAAAAACTCTAAGTATTTAGTTGTAAGTAGAAACAAAAGAAAATAAATAAAGCAAAAAACAAAACAAAAATACTGGAAAAGACCTTTAGTCCCGGTTGCTACCACAAACCGGGACTAAAAAGTAAAAAAATTTAAAAAAATGCCGCCTACTGGGGCACCACGGCCTGCATACGACTAGAAACCCAATCCGCTAGTTGGGCCAGGATGCAGGCCCGCAGCAGGCCCAGTAGGCCCACAGGCAGAGAGAGTGCGTTTAGGCCCGTAGGCCTGCATAAGAGAGGAGCTCGAGAGGGTTGGCGCAGCCGCGCTTATAAACCACTCTCGACGCCTCTCAGCTAGCGAGGTGGGACTAAACATCCACCCGCCCGACGCCGTGCCAGCCGCAACCCTTTAGTCCCGGTTGGTGGCACCAACCGGGACTAAAGGCCCCCCTTTAGTCCCGGTCCGAGCCACCAACCGGGACTAAAGGGCTCTGCTTCCCGCCCTTTGCGCTGCTGAAAATGACCTTTAGTCCCAGTTGGTGGCTGCAACCGGGACTAAATGTCTTTGTATATAACCGCACACTTAGAAAATTTTCAAACACAACACTTCGATCCTCCTCTCCCCCGACGGCGCCGACGACCACCTCGACGCCGCCAGGCTGCCGGACCTCGCCGTCGACGCCCTGCCCTGCCCCGATGCCCCTGCCCTGCCCCGACGCCGCCGCGCCCCTGCTCTGCCCCCGACGCCGCCGCGCCCCTGCCCTTCCCCGACGCCGCCGCGCCCCTGCCCTGCCCCCGACGCCGCCGCTCCACAGCTAGCCGGCCGGCCAGGTACTCCCTCCTCCCTCCCACCCCTCTCCTACCTCCTTCCTCCTTGTATGTATAAAGTTGCCCCTGTTCAGAGAGTTGCAAGATTTCATAGAGTTTGTTGAAATGTGTTTGCCATGTCCACAAGGTGTTTGTTGAAATGCTAGGGCTAGCTAGGGAACTTTGTTGTATGTGAAACTTGGCAGGATGATGTCTCCTTGGATGTTAGAGATGATGGTCAAGTTAGTTTGATAAAAGGAAAGACTTGTTAGTGCAAGTTTTATTAGAATTTAGTTCTGGACAGAAACTACAGGGAATTTTTTGGTGGACTTGCAAGATGAAATTGGGGCTGCCCTTCTCGACTTAAGGGTTTAGTTGTAAGGACTATAAGATGCAAAAAATTCAGAATTATTTGAGCAAGGAAAAATAGGGTTGTAGTTCAATGCCAAGATTGGACCAAAATTGAAAAATGGAAGTTGTGCTCAAAATTTTCAAATGACCAAAGTGGCTTTTTGCATAAAAATGATCTATAGGCATCAGAGGACTTCTCAAAAAATTTGTGGCATTTGAAAAGAATTATTTGAAATAGTTCTAGTGCAACAGGGTCATTCTAGAGTTTGAAAATACTAATAAAAGAATTTTTTTGAGGCCAAATCATTATGAAAATAATTACTACTGATGTTTATAATATAATTAAAAGGATTGGGGGAAAATTTTAAAACCCACATTAAAAGGATTGGTGACAAATATACTTGGTCAATATTTTGTCTTTAGAGTTGATTTAGAGTTCATTTTGATGTTCATTGTGATGTATGAAAACTTGGTCAATATTTTGTCTTTAGAGTTTATTTAGAGTTCATTTTGATTTATGAAAACTTGGTCAATATTTTGTATTGTGGATGCCATGCCATGCTATTTTTCTCTAAGTTTGAAACTTGCTTTCAAATTGGTATCTAGCTAGCTACAATTTTTTTTATCAGGTTGTGGTGTTACATTCATGTCATGCCATTTGTTGCCATGCTAATTTTCACTCTCGGTGGAATTAAAGGTTGTGGTGTTGCATTTCCGTGGAGTTGGTCACTTATCGTCCCTCCGCTGTTCAACAAAAGGTGTCCATTTGTTGTATATATGTTGAGTTTTGTTCATAGGATGATGGTTGGTTCATTTGTTGAGTTGTGTATTCATCTTGTGTATAAATCTTGTGTATAAAGCTTGCATTCATCTTGTCGTTAAAACATGAGAGAGGGGGTCGTTAAAACATAACCCCGATAACTTTGATTTTCTCTCGAATGTGAAACAAGTCTTTTTTTGCCATGTCAAGTGTTGTATTTGCAGAAACTATGGACAGAGACTTAGAAAAAGAAGAGTTGTTGGGGGATATAATCCGCGACGGAGGTGATATCACCTTGTCGTTTCTCAACGACACCGATGGTCAGGAAAGAGAGGATGACGGCTCCGGTGATCCAATGGAGGAGGAAGAAGATCATGACGGCTCTGGTGACCGAATGAAGGAGGAAGGAGATCATGATGGCTCCGGTGACCGAACGGAGGAGGGAGCCTTAACTGTTGCAAAGTCCGGCGAGGTATATATACATATATTAATTAAGCCTCTGCTGACTTGATGCATTAATTGTTTTGTACGTACATATATTAACGCTTCTTTCTTCTTTTAATTAGCCCTCCGGATCGAGCCAAACTTCCGTAAGGATACGAGGCCCGAAGAAAAGGTTGCGCCAGGATGAAAGGTTCACGATCGAAGAAGTCGGTCGAGATGGCCAACCGATTGCTCCCAAGCGGAGCAGGGACACATTTATACATCAGTGCGGAGTGGTTGTTAGGGACATCGTCCCGATGAGCATCCAAGAATGGAATAAGAAGAAGGACCCTGAAGTTTCTTATGTCCAGGATAGACAGAAAGATGATCTTTGGACCTTGCTGATGACAAATTTGAGCCTACCACCAGAGGCGGATCCGAATAAGGTCAAGGCGTTTCCTCTTAAGAAGAGGGCAGAACTATTCAAGAACTGGAAGAAAGATTTGAACAAAAAGTTTGTCGAGAAAGACAAGACTCCAGAATTCACCGGTGTATATGAGAAGATAAAAGATCACTGGCCCGCATTTGTGGCCTACAAGAAATCAGACAAGGGCAAGCAAAGGTCAGCGACAAATAGGCTAAATGCTGCAAAGAAGAAGTATCACCATGTTACGGGGTCAGGTGGCTACAGCAAAGCCCGGCCTACGTGGGACAAAGCTGAGCAAGACCTGCTTGCTAAAGGGGTCCAACCAGCGACATTGCACTGGCCAGATCGGTCAAGGACTTGGTTCTTCGGGGTTGGGGGAACTTTGGACCCAGACACAGGGGAGTGTGTTTCGACGAAAGCTCAACTTGCAATACCCGTCAAGAAGCTTGAGGAAGCAATCCAGGCAGCGCAGGAAGGGAGGTTACATCCCGACAGAGAGAATGACGAGCTGACACAGGCCCTTGGGAATCCTGAACACCCTGGACGAACACGAGGCACATCAGGCTCCGTTCCGTGGGTGTATGGGTTTCCCGACAGCGCTGGTTATAGAAGCCGAGATAGAAAGAAGAAAGCGGAAGCAAGCGAAATGCAGAAGATCAATGCAAGATTAGCTAAACTAGAGGAACTTGAGAGCCAGCGAGCTACCGGCCAACCATCTCAGCGGCACAAAGATCCTTCCTTCGACACTGCCCCAGAAGCTACCCCACCATCTCAGCGGAGAAGCAGCGTGGCTTCCACGGAGCTCCTTCAGCCTGATATCACGGCTCCTCGCTACCCCGTTGATAGTATCACGTAGGCTGAACATTGTGTGCTAATGGCGAAATGCCAGAACCTGACCTTGAAGGCGGCGGTCGGCTCTGTTTTACCTCCTCGAACTGAGGGAACTTTCCATTGCCGTCCGATTCCACATGGCTATGCTATTGTCACGGTGGATGAGATAATGGCGGGATTTGAGGGGCTGGAGCTTGACTACCCTACAGGTGAAGGGGAGGATCTTCTGGAAAATGCCTTAAGGAGTACCTGCCTATGGAGAAAGGAGTACATCAAGCTTCCAAACTGGACGCCGCCTCAGCAGATGCAGTCGGATCCTCAGCAGACTCCTCCTCACAGTCCAGTTGTGCTATCTCCGCTGCCTGAGTCGTCTCCGGCGCGTCATCCGTCTCCGCCGCCTCAGCGGACTCTAACGGAGGAGGCCCCTCAGTAGAATCCTCCTCCGCCTCAGCTATCTCCGGCGCATCAGCCGTCTCCGCCGCCGCAGCTGTCTCCGGCGCGTCAGCGGTCTCCGCCGCCTCAACGGGCTCCGGCGCGTCAGCAACAACGGAAGAGACGGCGGCGGCTAGCAGTACAAAAGGCGGGAAGAAATTCAAATATGGTCCAAGCCTCAGGGTTCCTCCAAAGTTACCATATGAGAGGACTGGCGAGGAAAACAAGGACATCAGTGCTGCCGAAGTGCAGGCCCATTTTGAACGAAAACGTCCACCTCCGAAGGAAACAATAGATCCGGTGAAAGCGAAGCGCACTCTGGATGCCCTTAAGCGACCACCACCGCCTCCGCCGCAATCCAACTATGACCGCCGTATTGAAAAGACATATGATGAAGCGCGGCGGTCGGGAAGTACTGCCAGTGCTTCAAGACGAAGAAGTGGGAAAACAATTCCCCAGCTCGGCGAACAGGAGAAGCAATCGTGCCCCCCGCTCAAGGTGTCTAGCGATATCGCTAATCATCCGGGGCTACTGCCCGGTACCACTCTTGGTGATTACGTGGGCGATGATGTACAGTTTGAAACGGCTGAGGTAGTAAAGATCTTTAGATACGAGCACGGGAAGCCTCTCGTCAAACCTGATCATCCTCCTCTAACAACGATGATGCGAAGATTGCATGAGTGGTACTTGGAAAGCTGCAGGAAGAATGGGTCCGATAGTTTGATGGTGAGAATTAAAGATGAGCACGACCTCATTGGAGTCGAGCTGATGCCTGTTGAATTTGTGGAGTTATTTCAGTTATTCAATCAAGAGGCCCTCGACAAACAAATCATGACTTGCTACTGTCTGTAAGTATTACTTCTGTAATTAAGTCTCTAGCTCAGCTCGTTCATTGCATGTATATATAATTATCCTCACTATATTATGCAGATTGAAGATCGTCGAATGCCCAAAAAGACAAATCTATGACATTGGGTTCATTAGCCCAAATACCGTAAATGAATGGACGGTACAAAACAGAGTTAAAGAAACCGAGGAAAACTTGCTAAAAGCGTTCCTTCGACATCAAAACAAAAGGGAAATAGTCTTTCCTTACAACTTCAAGTGAGTGTTACTGTCTTGTGCATATTCGGTTTCGCTTACTCGAGGTTAAGTACTGTAATTGATGAGTTATGCGTGCGCAGGTTCCACTATATTCTGCTATCCATTAAGCTTGACGGGGGAGTAGTAACTGTCTTAGACTCGAGACGTAAAGATCCCAAGGATTATGCGGACATGACTGCAATGCTCAGAAGTAAGTTCAATCAATACCGGGACCATATCGGCAACTTTCGTTCATTTCCTGATATCAAGTAATCATTTTCTTTGCCTGGCAGGGTTTGGAAACAGTTCACCGGAAAGGTTCCGGGTCTGAAGAACGAGCTGCGATTTACACACCCCAAAGTAAGTAGTACTAGCTAGTTCCGCGCATCTCTCATTGATTCTAGTTTCATCAATACCATTATCGTGCTTGATTATCAGTTTGATTGAACTCTATTCTCGTAAAGTTCTTGTGGCAGGAACCCGGGAATAATTTATGTGGATACTACGTTTGCGAGTACATTCGCCACAGGACCTCTGAGCGAGGCAGATCTGAAGAACAATTTGAAGTATGTAAACAATATTCACAATTTTATTTTATTACCATCAATTGTGTTGAGTTTCATTCATATATATGTATTGACCCCCTTCTTTAAATTAGATCTGGCAGATGCGGGATGAACTCCTACCACATGATCGCATACGAGCAATTCAAGAGGAATTGGCGCGATTCTTTCTTGACCACGTCATACATGAAAAGGGAGAATACCATATGGAAATTCAATGGGAGTTTGGCGCTTGATGATGTCAGGGATGTTATATTGTATATATGTAGTAGCGTTGGATAGATATACGAAAACTTGTTGTTCGACCAACAAGCACGGAGAAAGAGAGGTCACTTCTCTCTATATATGTTCATGACGATCTTGTGTAATTAATGGTTTCCTTCATTTGCTTACTAGCTAGCGTCGAGTTCTCTCTATATGTAGTAGCTAGCGTCGACCAAGCACGGAGAAAGAGAGGTCACTTCTCTCTATTAGCTAGCTAACACAATATGAAACCCCTAAACCCTCCAAAACCCCTAAACCCCCCCTTTAAAAAAAACAAAAACCCCAGCGCCTGCGAGCTGCTGACGCGTGACTGCCTTTTGGTCCCGGTTGGTGTTACCAACCGGGACTAAAGGTCCTCCTGCCTGAGTGCTGCGCAGCGGCCACGTGGAGACCCTTTAGTCCCGGTTGGTGTTACCAACCGGGACTAAAGGTCCTCCTGCCTGGGCGCCCCATAGCGGTCACGTGGAGCACCTTTGGTCCTGGTTAGTAGGCCAACCGGGACTAAAGGTTTTAGGCATCAGTCCCGATCGTTTTGTCCCGGTTCCAGAACCGGGACTAAAGGCCCTCTGGAACCGGGACTAAAGGCCCTTTTTCTACTAGTGGCTACTCCCTCCGTTCACAAATATATGATGTTTTGGATATTTTAATATGGACTACATATGGACTCAAATGAGTGAACAAACACACTAATGTGTCTATACACATCCGATTCACAAAAAAGTTAAAACATCTTTTTTACTCCCTCCATCACGGTTTATAAGGCACCCTTGAGATTACATGCATTTCCAGAATTGACAAGGATTAAGGCATGTTTCATTTATTGCCTAGTACTCCATGCATGAGTAATTAAGAGTACTAGTACTAGTCGCTGCATGCATGGTGTGAACATGGGTTGGAAACCTGGGGTGTGAACGTGGGATGGGAACCTATTGTGTGAATCCATGCATGGTGTGAACGTGACAAACCTGATGCTCCTCTCGTTTGGCTGTTCTTCTTCTTCCTTCCATCTATATAAAGCACTCCATCTTGTGCACAAAGAACACAACCGATGGCTCAAGGTGAGGAGGGTGCAAAGGCTGTGCTGGTGGCGGACCGGATCATGGCTGATTCGGAAGGAGAGGCCGTCATGAAGGAGGTGGAGAGCCAAACCAAAGACCCGTCAGATGTTTTGGAAGGTGTTATGGTTGATGGCAAGGAGGTCGTCGAGAGTCGCCGTGCAAACGTCGACGAGTTGTCCGCCAAGGCTGAAGCCATCCGCCAGGCGGCGGCGATCTGGGTTGGAACGCCACTCGCGAAAGGCCGCGCAGGCCAAGAGGAGGAGGCCGCCGATCGTGTTCACCTTCCTGCGGCGGCGCCATGTGATCGACAAGGATGGGATGAGCAGCTCGTCTGTTCGTGTGACTTCATAGCCTTGCGTATAAATACAGCTGACTGGGCGCGTCTTGGATGGTAGTTTTGGATTTCAGCAGCGGGAATCACCGGCGGGATCTTTTGGCAAGCGAAATATTCAGCGGGAGATTTTGGCAGGCGAAAACTAAGCCGCGAAGAAGAAGGAAGTACTACAGGGAGAAGGAAGGGCTGCGGGAAGGAGATGGAAAGAGAGCCCATGATGTGGAATTGGTCTCCACCAATGCATGCAAGAGTGCGGCTCGTTTATAGGAGGATGAGGTAACTGCTCATTAACTTTCCATCTAATTAGGCGCCGTGGGTTAAATTGACTGCTTTTTTTTACTCGAGCCCATGGACTAAACAGAGCCAATCGCTGCGTACCTAGATCCCAGCGATCTGGGCTACACGCCCTGTAAACTGAGACGGAGGGAGTATGTGATTGGAGAGAGTATTAACTGCCAAGGAAGTCACCTCTGACTCTGAGGATGCATGCTATATATAGTATTCTCTCCGTTCCGAGTAATTACTGTCGTGGTTTTAATTCAAATTATCAGTTGGTGAAAATTTTGGACCCATGCATGTCTCGTGCAAAGTGGCAAAGAACGGGCAATTGGAAATTAGCTATCGAGCTAGTGAGTAGCAGGTTGTGTTAGTTCTAACATATCTAGCTTAGCTTTTGTCTTCTCTTTTGCATCGATCCATGCTATTTAACTAGCTAAGCTAGCTAGTGGTGTAATGTTGTGGTTACAGTGACCGGGGTCAGTGAACCCAGAAGGAATGCACATGCACTTTCCCTCGTTCCCGGAAAGTTCTCATATCAAACGGTCGAGCCCTCCTATAGTGGAATGATCCTGAATATGGATCGGAAGGAGTAGTACTACATATATTTTTTATTTTTTATTAGGGGGGAACTTGTACTACGTATTGATGCACATGAATCAGTTCACGACAGTACATGCACGATTGTTGCACGATGCTTCACATCCAGCCATCAAATCATAGAATGAAGTGCAGCACATCCATCTGAGTATGAATCGTGCATGAATCGTTCATGAAGTATTGGCTGTGAAGTAGTTTCGAATCAGCGATGTCAAGCGACGTCGTCTTGGAAATCCTCTCCAGGGATCCCCTTCTCCTCCTGGCCCCGTGTCGCCCCCCCCCCCCCCCCCCCCCCCCCGCTCGAACTCTAGCCGCCACCCCCAGTCCCCATCCACCTCCCCTCCCGCCGCCGGGCGAAGCCCGCGCAGTGCCGGCGGCGGCGGGACCTTCCCTTGCCCTCCCCTGGAGCGGGGCCGCGCGGGGGCTCTTCTTCCGTCGACGGCGGAGCTCGGAGGCCGGCGCGTTGGGCGGGGTGCGCTGGCAGGTGGCGGTGAGTGGCGGCGCTGCTGCTGGCCGGTGCTGGTGCGTCGCGGTGGAGCGCGTGTGCTGGTGGCAGCGCGGCGTTCTCTTCGTGGCAGGGTTCGGCCCGGCCAGATTTGCGCTGGCCGGAGGTGGGAGTGGCGGCCGGAGCTCGGCAGGAGGCCTGGCGGAGCGGCAGGCCTGGCAGGAGTCGACAGCGAGGCGAAGGCGCGGTTGGGTGGCTACGGCGCCGTTCGGAGGCAGAAGCGCGAATCCGCGGCCAGGCTGGTGGAGGCGGCGCTGTGAGGCTCGGCCAAGATGGAGTCTTGGCGAGCAGCAAGCGGCTGGCCACTTTTGTACGGCGTGATGAGTGGTGGTGCTCTCCCGGTGGTGCAGCTTGGCTTCGTGGAGATGCGGGTCTAGTCGTCGCAAGGCTGTCCCTTGGAGTGGGCGATGGCTGTTGCGGGCGTTTTGGACTTGCCGGAGGTGCGGGGTGGCTGCTGTTCCGTGTCCAGGCGGGGTGTTGATGGTGTGGCCGGTGCTCTCCTTGCCGTGCGTCCGGTCGATTGGCCCTCGGCTTTGCAGCCACGTTGGCGAAGTGCTGCGGTGGCGGCGGTGTGAAGCTTTTGGGACGGTGTTGCCCAATTCTAGGTGGTGTGGTGAGGTGCGGCGCGCGGATGAAAATCTTGCACGTCTTTCGTCGGGCCGGCGGCGATGGCACCCGCGGATGTCATTCCCCTCCTTGAAGGCGTCGTTGAGGCGTGTTCGTCATGTTCCTCAGTTGCTTGGAGTTGTGGCTGTCTCCGGGCGAAAGCCTTGATTCGGTTGGTTCGACAAAATAGCGGCGTCCTCGACGTCGTTCCTCTGCTGGAAGCATTGTGTTTGGAGACATGGCTGGCTCCTCGTCGCTCTCCTCCGGTGTTCGCCGCTGTCCTCATTGATCCTCTGCGGCGCTATGTACGCCGTCGCCGGTGTGTCCAAGACGGCGTCTTCCTCGGACCGGATCGAGTCCTGCCACCCACTTGCCACTTCCTCTTAGGCAATAAGAGTGGATGGTGCGTCGACAAGTGAAGTTCTGCGAAAGTTGGTGTTCTTCGGAGGTATCCGGCGTCGGTCGAGACGCGGTGTTGAGTTTCGATTAGGATAGGCCCTTTGCGTTGTAGCTTGCTTTGCGGTGTTGTCCGTCTTTGGCTTTGCTCGGGTGTGGTGTTTGTGCTATGCTCGTTGTTCACAGCGAGTGTAGTTTCTTGTAACTCAAATTCTGTCTTCTATAAAGCTATGGTAAGCCTAGGTGTACTCTCAAAAAAAAAATCAACTATGTCGCGTCCATTCCTCCGAGGACCAGGCTCACGCGGACGCGGGATCTGGAATCTCGACTGGCTTTGGCTACCTGGCGCGCCCATGTGCATATATGGTGTCGATTGAGATGGGCGATTTTCCTGGCTGCTTTGCTCATCCTCGTCCTCGTCCGCGGCCTTTCACCTAATCACAGAGGCTGCCGAGGTAGTGGAGCGTACGTAGTATCTGGACCACGATCGTGGCGGTCGTTGTTGCTTGAGTAGTGTCTCAGTGTCAAGTGTGAACCCGTGTTGCCTGACTGACTGAATGTACGCACACAGCTATCAGCTATGGTCTGGTCGTGTAATCCAGAGCTATAACGGGTACCGCCAACTACAAAGCGCCATGCGCGCGCGCAACAGTTTAAACAGTCTTCTTTCCCATTCCTACCGCTAGCTGTATTTATTTACTATCGAGACCCAAATACCCGATCAAGCTGAGCGTGAGCGTGTGGGAGAAGATCACAAAGCAGGGTCGAGCAACGCGGTGACGCGAATACGTCGATGAGTTCAGGGACAAGAGAAGCAGCGTGTTTACGTCAACGAGTATATATGAAGGCGCGTATTCCCTCTTCTTTTTTTTGAAGTGAAAAAAAAGGGAATACCGCGTATTCCCTTTATTTACCTGCCGCGCTCGACGTCCGGTTCGTCTCCAAGCATCTGTTCCGCCGTCGCTAGCCGTTGATCATGTACCTGACTGCTACGCTACAGTTTAATTACACAAGCATCTCATTCCAATCGCTATTGGAGCATGGGACAAGGGAAGCGACGTCGAATAACTCGGGCGAATCCGTCTATGTTTTCGTTCGGTAAGTAGTTGCCCGTGTTTTTTTCAACACGGTGCAGATTCAGACGCACTCATCCCTATGAACACGGCTGCGTGGTGCTCGCGGAGGAGCCGCGGGGTCTACTCCTCGGCGGTGCGGAGGGCCATCATGGCCAGAGCAGACGACGCCCGCGGAGCTTTGACGGCGGCCTTGCCCCTGCCGGGGTTGGCGGAAGAGTCACTAAGCGACCACTCCTCGCCGATCTTGGCGAGCCCGTCGTCAAGGCGGCGGCGGCGAGTGGCCGTCTCCACGGTGGCGACGGAGCGGTCAAGGGCCCACGCAACGGCGAGGTCCGGGTCATTGCGGACCCATTCCGGCGCCGCGTCGGACTTGGCGAACGCGGAGCGGCGAGCGGCGTTGCGCTAGTCATACAACGCCTCTTGCCTCGTCGCACACTCCTCCTCCGACACGACGGCCCTTGAGCCCGAGGGACCGCCATAACCGCCTCCTCCGAGATAGTGGTGGATGCGGCCCCGTGCCTTCGTGATCGCGGGCGACAGCTCCTTTACGGGGCGGCGGTTGCGGCATGGCGGCGACGCAGGCCTGTCAATGCAGGCGTACCAGCTGTGCGCCGGGGTCGATGTGGGCTCCCCCTTGACGCGGTGGACGCGCTGGGGGGACGCGGGCTCCTCCTTGACGCGACCTCCAATGTGGAGGCCGCGGTTGCGCGGCGGGGAGGCGGGCTCCTCCTTGACGCGCCGGAGTCGGGACGCTGGCTACCGTTTCACACAGACGCGCGGTGGGGACGGCGGCTCCTCTTTGACGAGCGCCGGCGATGGTGGCACCAGGCCCATCTGACGGAGCGATCGCTCCATCACGATCTCCATCTGACGGACGAATTCTTTGTCCGTAAGAGCGGCCTTTGCGAGGAGATGGGGCCGCTACTACGGCTGTTGCTGCGGCCGCTGGTCCTTCTCGTCGCTGGAGAAGATTATCTCCTCCTTGCCGGAGGAGCCCGCTGCCGTGGATGCCGAGAGGGCCGGAGAGCGAGGGCGGCGGCGCCAAGATCCGCCTAATGATGAACTACCGCCGCCTCCGCCTGCCGGCGCGGAGAACCAAGACTTCGGCATTGCCGCTGGGCTCGGGGAGGAGGAAGGACTCGGGGACGGGGATGGGGAGGGAGCGGGGCTCAGGGATGGGGAGTGCGGATGTGTGCATCGCCGGCACACGGCTTAAATAGCCGTGGCCAGGCGAAGGGCCGGTCAGCCCGCTTCAATGCGGCGCAGCGGTCGGAGTTGATTTATCGGGACGCGGCGCCCACATTGAAGCGGCGATGCTCGAGTGGTCGCGTCTGTCAGCGCCGCCCTCCCATCCGGTCCCATCGCGCGGCATCAATGTCGGCCGCTGCATGCTCTGGGCCGGCATGAATGTGGCGCGGCAAGCGGCGCGGACGTTCGATGAAAAGCGCAGGAGAGGCGGGTGTGATTTTTGGGTGGCCCACGGTCGTCAGAAGCGGGCGTGGCAGCGGTCCGGCTGACCGCAAACTCTCCCCCCCCCCCCCCCCCCCATCCCATTTTGTCTCAGATTTACGAAAAAAAGTGCATCCGGACCAGTCGGCGAACCAATGCAAGCCTGTGTGGGATGGCAAAACATCTGGACCGTGCAATCCGGATGATTGCGAGCGGTTTAAGTGTCCGCGTTGTTGATGCCCTTAGCCTTTCGGGCCACTGCCACATACATGCATGTAGGCAGACGCCCGCCTCTAGCCTCTTTTCAGGGGGCGGGAATGTGCGATTCAGCATACATTAACCATATGAATACTCCATCGTTTTCCTTTTTTCAAAGGCAATTTATCACAAGGAATTTTTGTTCTTCTGGAAAGTTTATTGGGGACGATTTCTTCTTCAGTGGGACAAGCCACCAAACATCCCATCTAGAACTCATCAACGACGTTGTTAATGAGAAAGGACACGATCACACGAACGGTCGAGACGCCGGACGACGGAACCAGTGGTGCTAGCTCGACTGCTCCTGCCTGCCGTCGATCTCAAGCGAATCCCCGACCATTGAACGGACGCGAGCGCCATCAAAGCGGCTGGCTGCGACTTGGCGGGACGAGCAAGAGCCGGCGGCCGGCGTCACCAACCCAGGCCGTTCAGCGATCTGATTCCAATCGCTACACGTAACGCTGATCCGACTGGATTCCTCTTCCATCGCCGTCGGCAAAAGGTCGTTTTCATTCTATACCCAACAAGCACACGAAAATGATCCGTCCTAGGAGAATGAAACACACGCATGTTTGGTCAGAGGAAAAAAAAAGTCAAGGACAGATGGTCTCTGGTTGCCCCCAACTTGGACCGATCGACATTCACCACCGTCGCCGGCGGCGTCGGCTAGGAACAGGACGTGTGCACCTGTCGCCGGTAATTATTAGCGTCGACACGTAGTGAATTTTTTCGGCAGGATAGCAGGCAGATTTGTCTGGAAGTTAACCAAGTTCACGACTGACTTTCTAGTTCTCTGCACGTCGTCATCATGTTTTCTTTTGCCGCTGGCACATGCGATAATTCTACAACGAATTGTGGTGCTAAACCTGAATTAAGCCAAATATATGCTGTCTACTCCATCTAAAAGCAAAGAAAGAGGAACCAACAGGTAATCAATGGGTAAACAAGTTAGTGCAAGTTTTACATAGCAGCTCTAAAGATCTCACTTGCTACGTGTTATGTGTTCGACTTTCTTTGTCCTCAGCATCAGCTTCTCTTAATTTGTGTGTGGCTACCTAGCAGCTCTGCAGTTGTCAGGTGGCAACGACACATTATAATTCTTCCCGCGGGGGGGGGGGGGGGGGGGGGGACATCGTGTGGCCAAGCATAAATGGCTCTGTTTTTTGCAACCAGTACCACTCCAAGCTCGTCAGCTATTTGCATGATGTCTTTCCTTTCATCAGCACCAAGTTTGCATGCTCCCATTCTAAGGAAAGCTGCCTGTCACGAGGTTTGGAAACAAGGAGAAATGATCATTCAGGGAAGGAAGGATACAGTACCAAAGATAGGACAATGACCTGCATTTCCAGTCATGATTATTTTGCGCATATATACCATCCATAGTCCTCATAAGTGTCACGCATCACCGACTTGGATGGTCTTCACTCTTTCAAAGTTAAACTTGATGAGTGCTCTACAGGAGAAAGTGTCTTGGTTGCTAGAGAAGACTGGAGAAGTTGTTTAGTTTGTGAATGAAACCCTTTTATGGCAAGTTCCATTAAGATTTTCATGAGTGTGTCACAAGCTGTTTTTTTTAGGTAAATGACACATATATTCATGAAACAATAAGGTTACAACCAACACACATGGCAACAACAAGAGAGCACGAGAGAATGAAACTTGCTGAAACTTTGTAGAAAACACCCCTACAAAAGAAAATATCAGCCAAGTCCTGGGAGGTCCCTGCAAAATCCAACATAACCGCATACTATCGAAAAACCAACGACACCGAGGCGTACGCCAGAGATCCATTAGAGCCATAACGAGCCATCCAAGTTGATGAAGAGGGCTGGCGCGAATGCCAAAGCCCACGTCTTTGTGGTGCTTCGACCGGGGGCTTGTCCCCGTGCTTCCCGGATCCTAGATCCCCCGCAAGAATCCGACCACGTCGGAGCAAGACGGCAACCGCCATTGTTAAGTCGGAGGAAGGAGAGGATGAGGCCAAGCCATCAGGCAAATGCCAGAGCCCATACCTCTGTGGTGCTTCGACCTTCCAGGGTCCTAGATCCGCTGCAACAATCCGACCACGTCGGAGCAAGATGACGGCGCCGGTGTTAAGCCGGAGGAAGGAGAGGATGAGGCCAAGTCATCATGCCCCTTATGCCATGGGCGACACACATGCTACAATGGGCGGGACAAAGGGTCACGATCCCGCAAGGGTGAGCTAACTCCAAAGGCGCCTTCTAACAACCACATGCCCATTTCCAGCATAGCTTAAAACTCCCATGCGCCAACATGGCGTCGACTAGGACAACAACCACCGACCGTGCTGCTGAAACGGTCTTCGTGAGCTCCACTACAGTTCTGGAGGGGATGCCATAGAACCAGGGTTGGAGTCGGAAGAAAACATACCTTGGTCTTGCCATCGCCGCCTAGCTGGTAGCACCCGAACATACTAGATTCTCCGTCTGAGAGGATCGACGGAAGGCAAAGCCCACAAACTCCTCCTCATCGTTGCCATGGATACCGCCAAGGTGCAGTCGGAGTCCGGGAAGACTTATTCGAAAGGGGCATGCGGTACCACAAAAACGCCGCCACGGGACACCCATACTCTAACTCTTAACTATGATACCAAAGCAGAGGACAATGCCCCCCCCCTCCGCCGCCGGAGTGCCAAGCGGAGGGAGATAGGTCCAACTGCCTTGTCGACGGACATCGGGAGAAACAAGTTGCCCTCCTAATCGCCTCACTCATTGGAAAGAGAAAAGAAACCATCCGTATGTACCTGAATTTGAATGTGTGTTCACACCGATTCTAATGATGGGCATGATCTAGGACAACGGAACAACAACAGTAGATATACATGCTGAATATATGAATGGATACATGTCAATAATCTAAAAGATTTGAGGAATTTGATAGAGGCCATGTATTTTCTAAGAAGATTCTTGAATCAACTATTTACCATGCTTCATGGCAAATATCTAGACTTATATAGTTAGTTACCATGGAATATGTAAGGAAAATCTTCATGTATGAGTAAGAATTATCTAGACTCGGATATTTCAAAGTGAACTATAGTTAATGGAGTTAACATATACTTATAGTTGTAGGGTGATTCCATTTAGTACCAATCCAATGATTTTGAACTAGATGCAACAACCGAAAGGAACTACCTAGTGTACTAGAGTACAATGGCTATGAGAAAGCAATATTAGATATAGGTAGCCACCAAGAATTGAGTTGCATATGTTTTCTTGTTATGCTATTCCTGACATATGTCTAGTGTTCGATGCTTGAGTTATGGTTCAATATGAGTCACTTAGTCAGCTTACCATGAGCGGTTCGGTTCTTTGAAAGCTAATAGTGCACTAAAAAAATGAAGGTGTTGCTCCTCATAGAATGGTTACTATGTCAAATTAGGGGAACTACGAAGAGAGAGGTGTATCGGATCTTAGGTCCATTTGCACCCAATTGAATAGTAAATTCTAAACAATCCCAAATAATTTTTTTTAAAAACTGAAAATTTTATACTCCCTCCGGTCCTTTTTAGTCTACATATAAGTTTTGTCCGAAGCCAAAGTATCTCTACTTTGACCAAATTTATAGAAAAAAGTACCAGCTTTCACAATGCCAAATCAATATTGTTAGATTCATTATGAAATGTAGTTTCATAGTATATATATTTAGTATTGCAGATGTTGATATTTTTTAATATAAATTTGGTCAAACTTTGTAAAGTTTGACTTGAGACAAATCTAATACGTGGAGTAAAAAGGACCGGAGGGAGTATGTCGAAGATGAGAGGCTCTTCTACGTGCTTGCAGTTTTTTGTGCTGAGATGGCATCACAGGAGATTGATACGAAAATTGGAGCTCAGAAAATGTCTAGAGTGCACCAAAATTCATGCTCAGATTTGGCTTCTTTTTCACAAGCACCTTAGATGCCATCTCAGTGTGAAAAATTGCAAGCATCTAAAGAGTCTTCCATCTTTGATGTAAATATTTCAGTTTTTTATTTGATTGTTCATCAGGGGAGTAGAGCTTGGGATCAGAGTTAAAATTTTGAACTATGAAGCCTTACCTAGTAAAATAGAACAACAAGAAACGGAGTCAGAAAATGAAGAATATGATAATACAATGGTGCCACAAAGCTTTTAAAATATAGCATGGTACTAGAAAAATATCCACACCCTAAAATTGTGAATAAGGAGGTTCAAACCATTAAGAATTTCATTTCCTAAAGTCCTTACTAAAAATAGAATTGGATGGACTCAGACCTTCTTAATTTATGCTTGTTATAGGTCTCAATGCTATGTAGTCATATCGGGTTTATTAGCAGTAGGTTTTATAGTAACTGGATGCTTCTATTTGGTCAAATATGGAGTGAAAAATATATGTTATTTCCATCCACTTATGTATGTGGAAGAGATGAAAATGTCTCTTTTGTTGGACTAACCGATGTTTCTATTGATAAAGATAGAGTTTGTAGTGCATGCATAGCCGGAAAACAAGTTGGAAAGACACTGCGACTCGAAACCGTGCTGCCTGGGGCATGCAAAAGAACTCAAGAAGTTGAATGTGCTACCTCACTTGCACAACGAGAAACCTTTGTATCCACAATAAGTTGAACCACTGAGAGGCAAGTATCCGCCTAGATGATCAAAAAGATAAAATTAGGCTTCGAAGTGGAATAGATCACCGGGGAACTTGATGTCTTTGAAAAGGAGGCTGTGATCATTCGGGACAAAATTAACACAATGGTTGGGAAGTTCTTCCATATGACTCCTGTTTTCTCCGATGAGATGAACCTTCTCGTGTGAAGGACCTTCTGAAATTCGAGGTAATCAAGATCTGGACTTGTTTTCAGTGAAGATGATGTTGGCACTATGTTTATTAAAATTTGAACCTACTATTTTGTGGATCGTTTTGGATGGGAAATTTTAACGGATGCAACTAATTTCTTTAAATAAAAAACTCTTGCATGCTAGTTTTTGCTAAGTTTGCAAGACTTATATGTGATAAACATGTAACTTGGAATTTTTCAGTTATCACTTGACTTGGTCAAACTATGATGGATTGGCTCTTTAATTTCCAAAATAGTTATAAAGCAATGTTAGATGATAATGAGCCTATATTTCTTTTCAAATTTATGTGGTTGCACCTCTTTTATCTTGGTGCACGTTTTACTTTCACCACCTTCTTTTACTAGTATCTCTCCTTCCCCAGGAATATTTCTTTCTTATACGTCCTTCCATAATGCAATTTAGGTGTTTTCCCTACTAATTGAAGTGCAGTAGGAGGAAACCCTAATATAAGGTGGGCTGGGCCTTTATTCCCGTGCACCTCCAATAAAGAAGCTTGTATCAGGGTTAGCATGTCGGCTTACTTTTTCCAGCTGAATAGAGAGATTGTAACAAAAATTAGTAACCAAGATCACCTCTATGTTTACTATTCTCTACGAATATGTGTTGGTCTTTTTTATAGTTGTTACATATGATGAGTTTAGAATGAATCTTGGCGCTAAAGCTGAAGTAGAATATTTTCTTTCCAGACTCTATGACACATTCGATTAATCATAATGAAAAATAAAAAAAAGCTAATAAATAATCGAGGAAACAAATGTTGTTTGTGCAAAGAATTTGTGTGTGATTATGTAGTACCTTGCAGACGTGAGATGAAAACATTGCTTGTTATGATTTTGACGAAAATGGTGTAGTCAGCATAAATTGCTCCATTGTGCAAGTAGAAGCATTCGAAGTTCTTCGAGCATTTAACAATACTCTTCATATTTTCTTACTTCGGCACCACAATTACGCAAAATTCTCTAAATATGACATTACTTTATTTATTAGGAAGCCATTTTTTGCTTTAACTTAGTGTTGGAGCTTAAGCCAAATCGACGTGTGTTTTTCTTGTTTTAGTAAATTTTGCTAAAGTTCACATCGGAGAAAAATGCCTAGTCTGATGTTGTGCCTTTTGTTGGTACTTTTATCTTATTGCAATCACTGACATGAGCAACTAAACCCTCGTTTCTTTATGTGAGGTTTCTGTATGCCTGAGCACTGACCATAAGTCGCCTTGAAACCTAAAAAAATGCAAAGAAAATTATTTTAGAAGAATAAACATAGAGCAATTTACTTTTGGAGGGAACAAACAAAAAGCAATCACACAACCCTAACTACTATAATACTTAACATAAGCCATGTGTTAAAGAAAACTTGATTTGGGGCTTATTTTACAGAATGATTCTATTTTATTGAGAGAGTAAGAGCACACTTGAGCAAACTAAAACATACACGGGCAACAAATATTTCTAATAAAGCAAAAGCTACATTGTTCGAATGTACATGGAAGAAAAATTAGAGAAGACCAAACTTGCATCATTTGGATTAGACTCAAAGGTTTTGAAGGGATTTATGTGTTGCTCACGGATATCCTCCATGTGCAAGGGATCTCACCAGTCTCCATTGCGAAGTATTACATCACTAAATTATATTTGACATGGTGAGAAAAAGAGAACATTTATAAGTTTCGCCAGTTGAGTTGTCAACTAAACCACATCTGGAACAAATACTTGCTCAATAGAATTTATTAGTAGTGATGATGATCGCTAGATGGTGATTGGTGTATGTTTGCAGAAAAGTAAATGAGAGCAACAAATACCCAGCAGCTGCCAAGTAGCAAGTATCTTAAAGAGGGTACCATTTATGGAAAATGTAGGCATATGGGTGAACAATGATCTTCTGGGGTGGCCCCCTCCTTGGGTTACCTGAACCAACCACGTGGGTCCACCCCATATGTCTATGTTGGAACTTAGGGATACATTTATGGAGAACCCAATGAGGTTAGGTGAAACGTCGGCCATATGGGTGCCCCCTCCTTGGCCCGCTTCAACCAACTGTGTGGGTCTCCAGGGCCTCCCAAGGGGCCCAGCTCTGGCAGGTGGCTTTCTCTTTCGATGTTTGCTTGAATCTCATTTTTCGCTTTTAATAGGATTTTATATCTGTAGAATAGAAAGATGAAACTACAATTCTTCTGAAAAAATTTATCGACCCCTTTAGTTTCCATTCACTTTGGCAAGTTTAGAGGACACAAACTAAGAAAAAATGTTCTGAAAAGTAGATATGTTTAGGATGTATAACCCACACTAGTCAATGAGGACCTAAGATCGCGGGACGCGAGACGGACGGAGATCCTTATAAGGCAGGTTGTTGAACCATTGATTTATCACCATACTTTTGTGGAAGAAGTTCAAGAGCACATAAAAGCAGAATATGAGATCCACCGACCAAGACAAATCTGACACCACCACTGCCGACACCATAGACAAGGCATGTCGTACGTTGAATGCCAAATCGTCAGATATTGAGTCGAGTAACCAAAACACCCCATAGTTCCTAGTGTCTATATCAAACACAACAATCACAATCAGGCTAGAGTCGTGGGAAGTGGGACATTTATCCAACCAACGCAGTGTCCACCATCAAATTGCTATCACCAACAACACCCAAAATATCATGGAAAATACTAAACTGAATTGTCTACCCGAGATTTACTCTCCTGGCGCTAGATCGACTGGCCGCCAAAGAAGGAACCAACGAAGATGGAATTTCACCAGGTTTAGGTGTACTACAATCGTGCGAAACATTTCCCTCCTTCCTCCTCTCACGAGCAACTCCCACGTGAGGGTTTTCCTGCCTCCTGTCAGTGCCGCCGCTGATCTGCCTCATTTCCTATGGCCTTAGGGCCATTGCCGGTAGGAGGTCTCCTTCTTGTTTTTAGGTGTCTTTTCTAAGTCTTTTAGGGTTTGTATCCTGCTCAGGAAGACGAGCCGGCGGTGCTCTCTGAAGATGGAATAAGGTTATCATTGCCTAGCCCCTGTCCCGGTGGTGCATCTTGTTGGAAATATGCCCTAGAGGCAATAATATTTGTATTATTATATTTCCATATCCATAATTAAAGAGTTTATATTCTATGCTATAACTGCTATGATCCTGAAATACATGATTCAGAGGAAAACTCATATGCACGTGTGGAATGATAAACAGTTAAATAAAAGGTTCCTAGTCTCGCCTCTAGGACTAGCTCAAGTGTTGTTGGTGATCACGTTTTCCAGATCTCAGGATATCGTTAAGTGTAACGATAGTCCTAAAACAACATTGAGAATGTGACGTTGGAAGAACGATCATATTGAATCGACCCAAACTTGTCTGTTATGAATTGAGTTACTATCGTATATAATCAATTGTAATAACACGGAGTGATGAAATGTGATTTTGCTCCTTAGACCATGAGGGTATCGTAGTCACTTCTTACCATACGGTGGACTTTGGGGTTGCTCAAACGTCACCTGTAACACGGTGATCATAACGGCAACTTACAGGTTTATCGAAAAGTTTGACAAGGGACTAGATAGCTCAAGAGTGGGATTTGCTCCTTCGACGATGGAGAGATATTCTTAGGGCCCTCTCGATGTGACGGGATCCATCATCGTCTGGCCAGACATAGGTGACTACGTCACGGGGATGCCGGAACACAACAACGAGAAAAAAGAACAAAACCGGCAACGAGGATTTCGGTATAGTGAGCATGTTATGACTCAAGAGGATACCGATGCATCCCGAGTTTTGTAAAGTATCACAAAGCAAAAGGAACATCACATGATAACTAAAGGTTCACTCGAATGTCATTCATGTAATCATAGGGATCGATATGGACGTCCACGGTTTCGCTATCGGTCATTGAACGAAGGGGTCTCATTCATGTCTATGGTTTACCGAACCTACGGGGTCACAAGCTTAAGGCAATCACGATCTGCTGAGTGTTAGTAGGACAAGAGTATCGAGGATTTATTTTTGGAATTGTTCCATTAATATTCGAAATAGTTTTGAGAGGAACCGAAAGCGTTTCGGGGTCACCGGAAGAGTTTTGTAGTTTATCGGGCAATACCGGGTATTACCGATAAATAATATATAGGTGAAAAATATTTCCAGTGATTTTAAATTATATATAAAAGGGTCTAATAATTATTAAGGGCTTTTATATTAATTTAAATATCAGCGGGCCTGAAAAGGCCATGAGGTTGAAGGCCACTTGGGCCACAAGGGCCCAAGTAGAGGAGGCGCCCCCTTTCCTTATTGGGGGGCCGAATCCTACTCGGGGAGGAGTCCAACTCCTCCCCCAAGGCCGGCGCCCCAAGGAGGCTCCTTCCCTCCTTGGTGGCTGCCGTCTCCCTCCCCTCTAACCTATATATACTTGAGGTATTGGCCACAATTATACAGACAAGTTTTGGAGCCTCCTCTAGTTTTTCTAGTTTTAGTTCTAGTTGGTCCTAGTTGACTAATTAGAACTAGACTAATCCTCTAATCCTTATAATTAGAAGCCCCGTGTGGTTCTAATCTCCTCCCTCTAATTCTCCGGCGACGATTAGCTCTGGACGGTGAAGCGCTGCCGGATCATGAAGGCTGCATGCTTGCAACCAAGTAGAGACGCCGTACTTTCGGTCTTCAGTTTGAGGGATCGTTCATGAGTGGTTCGAGGGACTCCAAGTACGATCTATACCGACACGTTCTTCTTCTGCTGCAAGTCGGTGACGGTAACAATCGTGATCCCAACCCGTTATGCATCTTCATATTGATCTTGGGTGTGCGTAGGCGCGATTTTTTTGTTTTCTACTACGTTTCCCAACAGTGGCATCATGATCAGTTATATGAGTAGGTCCAGGTTGTGATCTAGATCACATTTGGATGTGAGGGTTGATGTTCTTGCTATGCTTCCCTCGAGTGTTGCTTCGGTTCAGTTCATCAACTTTATGATGTAGCTTTGTTACAAGGTTCTGACAATCGATCGGCTTTGGCTGTCAACGATCTGCTAACAGTTCCTTGGGCTTCATCATAGTCGAGAATAGTGAACCGTTGCATACACAAGAGGGTGCCGAAGATGGATGATCTTCTAGGGGGTCACGCGTATTTGACGAAGTTTAGTGTGGGGCTAGAGATTTTTAATTAAGTCTCTTGTTTCACACACCCCGAAACTTAATCTAGCATCAAGAATTATCGCCTATGTCGTGGACGTAGGTAGCTAATATTATTTGTTAAATCTGGTTAACCGCGTAACTAAAATTTTGCTAAAATCGATTAGAGGACGTCTAACTTGGTTTTGCAGAGTATGCATATGATGTGGTATAGGCTTCGTCATGATAATGTGTTTATGTATGAGATGGTTATATGTTGTAAGTGGCCTGCGTGTCACGGCATGATGGCTGGAGCCATGAGATTGCCACGTTAATGTAAATATCGTAGAGATAGCCTACAGGTTATAGGTGATGATAGCAAAACGTACACGGAGGACCCCGACGAGGAGAAGGTGTAATAGGCGCGGGACGATGAGCTATAATTTCGTGCGACGACATAATTTCTGAATTTGGTGCCACTACAATGTTTTCTGAAACGGTCACCATGGCAACGTTTTCTGAAATTGCCGCCATGGCAACGTTTTCGAAACGGTTGCCACGGCAACAAAATATTGGCCGTCACGACGCTTCAACAAAAGATTGAAGATGATCACGAAGGATTCCTGACGCCCAGGGCTATACCATTTCATGCTTTTATGAATTGCCTGAGATGTTTATCCCTTTGTTGTTTGCACCCTTTGATTGCGCAGTAGTCAATTATTAGAGTGATCTCTCACAGTAAATATCAAGTAAAAAATGTGCTCTTCCCAGTGTTGCAACCGTCGACAACATTCTAGCATCACGTAGTACGTCATGTCCACATGAGTACAAACGAGGTGAGAGGTGTAAGACGGAGATGGTCAGACCATGTATGCAGATAGCACTCAGTTGTCTTGAAGTTCTGGCAGGATCATTCTGAGCTCGGAGCTCAAAGCATCGAAAGATGAACAAGAGTTATATGGTGATATGATCGGCAATTGCGTGCCCACTGGTCAAAATTCTCGTCATCAGTGATGTCCACATCAATGACTGAGAACTAGATTTGGATCTTGAATAACTCATTATCAATTATGAGAGATATTGATTTGAGTGGGAGCGCACATTAGATTAAATTTGTTTAATCACTAGTGCAACATTAATTATGAATAAATGTCTAAATGAATTTTGTGTCTATCGTTGTAGATCAATGGCTCGCAATATTTTCAACTTAGCCCCTATGTTAGAGAAAGAAAAGTTGGCTGCTAATGGTGGAAACTATGTGGATTGGATCCGGAACCTGAGATTTGTTTTCAGGAGTGCTAAAAAGGAGTACGTGCTGGATCAGCCCCTGGGTGATACTCCTGCAAAGAATGCAACGCCAGAAGAAGTTGCTGCTTACGCTGCTCGTAGTGATGACTATGATTCAGCCCAGTGCCTCATGTTAACTTGCATGGATCCTGAACTACATAAGCGTTTTGAACGATCTAATACTCAATTTATAATTGGGTCACTGGAAGTTCTGTACAAGAAGCAGGCAAGGACCGAGTGTTTTGAATTAACCGAGGCCTTGATTGAATGCAAGATGAAAGAGGGTTCCTCAATGAGTGAGCATATATTAAAGCTACTGGCTATGTTGATAGGCTGGCTTCTCTGAAATTTGGAATTCCTCCGACACCCGGCACAGATATTGTGCTTGCTTCACTCCCCATATTTTACAATGGTTTTATCATAAATTACAACATGAATAGGATGGAGAAAAGTGCAAACGAGTTGTCCCATCCGACACGTAAGAGCTCCCGGGCCCAACACGTCCCATCCGACGTACCAGGCCCAAGCTTCGGCTTGCCGGCCCAAAATGGCCAGAGCCTCGGCAACACGTGCCGCGAACATGTCATAGAAGCCTTTTTGATAGTGCAGCCGAATAAAGAACACCATGCGCAGCTTCCCATTTTGTTTGACCGGACCCGCACAGAGTCCCGGATCTAGCAAAGCAACGAAGAAGAGTCCTCGAACCAGCCGCAGCAAGCGACGAAATGTTCAAGAGTCGTTGGCGCTGGGCCGCACACCACACCCACACCGTTTCAGTGACAACGGGGGATGGGATGCCGCCCCCCAGCGCGCGCTCCCCCAGCTAGTGCGCCAGCCTACCTACCGTTGCACACCTGCCGCGGCGTCGGAGCTCTCTGACCGCGCACCACCTAACCCGGCCACTTCTAGTTTCATCCTTGGCCACCAAGCCGCCGGCAGAGGCCCCAGAGCACTATATAACGCGCCGAGTCCGTCGCAACCAACAAGCCGCACACGCCAAGAAGCATTCCCCGAGCCAGCGATCTTCTCGCCGCATTCCACACAGTTGGTCGTGCACGTGCGACGTCCTGAGAAACCGTAAGGTTCTCATTGTTTAAGTGTGATCATCCTCACAGTCGTCGTCGTCGTCTGAGATGGTAGGGAGCAGCCCGATGCAGGCGGTGCTGGTGGCTCCGGGGGTGAAGGACAAGAAGGTGCTGGCGTTCCGGCGGGACGCGCTCAAGGAGAAGGACGCCGTCGTCGCGCTGATGCGCACCATCGCGGCCGGCGGCGTGCGGAGCGCCTTCTACGTCTTCGACCTCGCCCGGGTCGTCGACCTGTACCGCGGCTGGCGCCGCGCGCTCCCCGGCGTGCGGGCCTGCTACGCCGTCAAGTGCAACCCGGAGCCGGCGCTGCTCGGCGCGCTGGCCGCGCTCGGGGCGGGTTTCGACTGCGCCAGCCGCAGGGAGATCGAGGCCGTGCTCGCGCTCGGCGTGCAGCCCGGCAGCATCGTGTACGCCAACCCGTGCAAGCCCGAGGCGCACCTCGAGTACGCGGCGGAGGTCGGGGTCAACCTCACCACCTACGACTCCGAGGAGGAGGTGGCTAAGGTCAAGCGCTGCCACCCGGGCTGCGAGCTCATCCTCCGCATCAAGGGCCCCGACGGCGGCGAGGCCCGGGTGGACCTCGGCACCAAGTACGGCGCGCACGAGAACGAGGTCCTGCCGCTCCTCCGCGCCGCCCAGCGCGCGGGGCTCAACGTGGCCGGCGTGTCATTCCACGTCGGGAGCGGCGCGTCCAACACGGACGTGTACCGGGGCGCCATTGAGGCCGCGCGCGGGGTCTTCGACGAGGCCGCCGCGCTCGGCATGCCGCCCATGCGCGTGCTTGACATCGGCGGCGGGTTCATGGCCGGCCCGGCGTTCGACGAGGCGGCCGCGGTCATCAACGCGGCGCTCGAGCGCTACTTCGGGGAGCTTCCCTGCGTGGAGGTGATAGGCGAGCCGGGGAGGTACTTCGCCGAGACCGCCTTCACGATGGCGGCGCGGGTCATCGGGAAGCGCACGCGCGGCGAGGTGCGCGAGTACTGGATCGACGACGGCCTCTACGGCACCCTCAGCTGCATCCCCATGGACCACTACGTGCCGCGCCCGAGGTCGCTCGTCGCGCCGCGCGCCGGCGAGAAGACGTACGCGTCGACGGTGTTCGGGCCGACGTGCGACTCCCTCGACACGGTGGTGACCGGGTACCAGCTGCCGGAGATGAGCGTGGGGGACTGGCTCGTGTTCGACGACATGGGCGCCTACACCACCGCCTCCGGCTCCAACTTCAACGGTTTCTCCACCTCGGACATCAAGACCTACTTGGCCTACTCCAGCTGATATGCAACATATGATGTGGACATGTACTACGTAGCACAAGCCATTCGATTTGTTTTCGCAGTATACAAAATGAAGAGCTGTAATTAAGCTCGTACACAATGTACGTGCTTTTGTTGATTCTATTTTTTGATTTTAATTAGGTATATTCATACTGTATCCAATGTGAAATAAGTAAGTACTGTTATTCTTTCGTTTCCTGAAATGAAAATTTCTTCTCAAATTGATATTGAGTTACTGACTCATATAAGAGTAATGCTAGACACACGGACGAAGGGATTACGGATTCAACGGACTGTATTAGCTGTCATCTTTTGATTCGAGATTAAGGTGGAGGAGGGGCCCACCCCCCTGAGAATCAGGGGAGAGAGGTTAATTAGTGGGAAGGGGCTCCGTAAGATGCCCGTATTTATCCGTGTGTCTAGGATTACCGCTCATATAATAATGTGATTTTGTTTTCCAACATTTAAGATTGAGTTTTCCCACAATTACCGACTCTACCTTAGAGCATGGTTAATATTGTAGACAACCGGCTATATGCACCCGCAAAAAAAAAAAAAAAAATCCCGGCTATATGGAGTTATCATGTCACGTATAGTCAATCTAATAGCCAACATCTATAGTAGCTAGTTACTAAGACTTACTTCTTTAGGGCATCTCCAAGGGAGACCCGCAAAACTCCGGTATATGTCCGGCCGAACACTTTTGTTCACTTTTGCAATCCAACGCGGTTCTGCATCGGTCCGCGAAGTGGCCCGGACGTCCGTTTTCCGGCAAATTGGAAACAAACGTTGGGAGCTATACCCGAGTCCGAACATCCGGCCACTTGACCAATCAAAAGCCTGCGCGTGGTCCTCCTCTCTTTTCTTTCTCTTCACATGCATGGTCCCCCTCTCCTCTCTCTCTCCTCCCAACCGGACACCACACCACAAATAGCCCACCACATGCATGGTCCCCGCCTACGTTTTCTTCTCCCAGCTGGATACTTTGTAATTAGCGTTGGATGGCTCCCTCCCGTATCATGTCCGCGGACCACGTCGGGACATAAAAACAGACATATACCGGAGGAATTTGCGGGTCGGTATTGGAGATGCCCTTATTAACACATGACCCATCTTACACTCTAACAATGTTTCTTGAAGTTCGTGTTGCAGCTCTGTTAATCTACAACCATTTTCCTTCTCTCTCTTCTCTCTCATCCAACTCATCCAAGATATAATAGTTTAATCCTTACAGCCTGCTGACTGTACCATATTAGACTTGTTCTTATGGATTGCAAGTTTTAGAGTGACAAGGCTTCATTTGGCTGGGTGATGTGGCTTCATTTGGTTGGGAAATAGGGCTCACCCAACAAAAATTCAGGGAAAGGTTAGTGGGGAGGTTGTTTAAAAGTGAAAGTAAATGATGGAATAGTCATCTCATTGATTGAGGATTTGGGTATATATATACCCCAGTACAAAGGTGGTTTACAAGGAGCGATTACCAAAAGTGGATCCGAAATAAGCAGGGTTTAACCCTTTAAATTAAACTAATTAATTAATTTCTAACACCCTCCTAATGAATGCTTGTCTTTGTGAATATAATCATCTTGATAAAGGCTCCTCTTTGTATGTGTTTGCCTTTGAGAATGTTCATCATCTTCATCTTGAGAAATACTCCTCCAAAAACCCTGTGGAAAAAATATGAGGATAATAGTACTTGATAAGTTGTTAAAACTCCTTTAAACCTAGTGGAAAAAATAAGGAGAAAATGATAAAACATATAATGATTATTGTCGCTTGATAACTCATATGAGAAAAACCTCTGAAGGAGGAGAAAACTCATTAGTGAGTTAGAAATCAATAAATATGCTTTATATACTTTCCTTCAAAACCCTATTAGGGAAAAAAAATGAAAGTATCACATATTATCTTGAGAAGATATCGCCTCATTAAAAACCGTTATGTGAAACTTTTGAGAGAAAAACTCATAAAGGAAAATAGTGTAATCTGATATGTCACTGAAAAACCCCTTTAAAATCTAGTGAGAAAAATATAAGAAGACACTGATATGACATATCTAAACACTTGTATCTATATTGTCTCATTAAAAATATTTTATGAGAAACAATTACGGAAAAACCCATGAAGGGGAAAAGAGTACAATATATGAATCTGATGATTATTATTAGGTTATAATTTTGGAGTCTACTACCCCTGAACTTTCCAAATCTAGAGGTTTTGTCATATTAATTCCATTGGCATGACAATGGAATGTAGAAGTTGGTAATGACTCTGTGAATAATCTGTTAGATCTTCACAATATTTTATGACTAATTTTTTTTGTGATATTACTCTTCATATAACCTAATGTACTTCAATGATACAAGTGATATTATCTTGATAGATAAAAATGTGTGACTCTAATGAATCTTAGCCACATCATTTTTGAGTGTGGTCAATCATTTTGTTAAGCCATGCATATCTTGAATGTTCATATAAAGTAATTGTGCTAGAATGATAAGTGAAGTAGCCATTAAAGTCTATTTAGATGACTTTCATAAGAAGGCTATTCCAGCAAATTAAATCATTGATATGGCATTGTTAGGATCAAATAAGTAGCCAGTATCATTATAACATATCATGGTCATATTTTGATTTTCTTGATGGAATTGTCCAAGATCTATTGTGATCTTGAGATATAAGCTGGTATTCGTTATATCGACCATATACCTTTTGTTGGGGGTTGCACATTGAATAAATATAGCAAATATAGTGTCAGTCCTGATGTAGTTTGCAACTATATGAGTGCTTTGGCATTAGTGAGATATAGAACTTCAGGTCCAGATATCACTTCATTTATCACCCCTAGGTATGAATGGATTTCTACCATAGCAGGGCAGTATGGCCATAAATGTCTTTTATTGGTATGACATATCCACATTGAACTTCTCATATATGTTTTGGGTAGATGTAGACTGATATGTATTCTTGAGAAAATGCTCAAGTTGCAATCTTAAGCTAAATTTGGATGAAGCCAAATTTCCCGTCTTGAGATGATTTTGTGTGTATAGGTCTTATATAGATATTGATGATGAGGTCATCGATATACACTAAGTGATATAAGGAAATCAAATTTGGCATTCCTATATGATACATCTCCAACGTATCTATAATTTTTGATTGTTTCATGCTATTATATTATCATTCTTGGATATTTTTATGCAATTTTATATCATTTTTGGGGACTAACCTATTAACTCAGTGCCTAGTGCCAGTTGTTATTTTCTTCTTGTTTTTAGTTTTACAGAAAATCCATACCAAACAGAGTCCAAATGCTATGAAACTTTTTGATGATTTTTTTGGACAAAAGAGACCGTAGAAGTTTCGGGAGAGGACCAGAAGACCTACGAGTAGACGGCAAGGCAACAGGGCACGCCCTGGGGGGTAGGCGGGCCCGGATGCCTTGTGGGCCCCTTGTGGCTCCGTCCGACCTAATTCCAGTGCTATAAGTTTCCAAATATTCCAAAAACCCCAGAGAGCCACCTGAAACAATTTTTCCGCCGCCACAAGCTTCTGTTCTTCCGCGATCCCATATGGAGGCCTTTTCCGGTACTCTGCCGCAGGGGGAATCGATCACGGAGGGCTTCAACATCAACCTTACTGCCCTTCCGATGATGTGTGAGTAGTTCACCACTGACCTACGGGTCCATAGCTAGTAGCTAGATGGCTTTCTCTCTCTTTTTGATCTTCAATACAATGTTCTCCAGGATCTCCATGGAGTTCTATCCGATGTAATGTTCTTTTGCGGTGTGTTTGTTGGGATCCAATGAATTGTGGGTTTATGATCAGATCATTCATTGAAAGTAATTGAGTCTTTTCTGAACTTTATTATGCATGATTATTATAGCTTTGTATTTCTCTCCGATCTATCCATTTGGTTTGACCAACTAGATTGATTTATCTTCAGTGGGAGAGGTGCTTTGTAATGGGTTCAATCTTGCGGTGTCCTTGTATTGTTGCCATTAAGGGTAAAACGACGGGGTTTAATCATATTGCTTGAGTTTATTCTGTCTACATCATGTCATCATACTTCATGCATTATTCTGTTTGCTATGAACTTAATACTTATAGAGGCAAGCATAGAAGCGCACTCGAAGTGGAGTAATAGTAGTACATGCAGAATCGTTTTGGTCTACTTGTCACGGATGTGATGCATATATACATGATCATTGCCATGAATAAGATCATAACTATGTGCTTTTTTATCAATTGCTCAACAGTAATTTGTCTACCCACCGTATGCTATGTTTCAAGAGAGAAGCCTCTAGTGAAAACTATGGCCCCCGGGTCTACTTTAATCATATTTCTAAAACTAAAATTTCCTTGTAGCAATTTTATTCTTTTTATTTTGCATGAATTTATATATCTATCACTATCAGATTTAATCCTTGCAAGTAACGAGGCAAGGGGATTGACAACCCTCATCCACTTGCCAATCTTTTCAAACTTGCTGCTTATTGTAAACCGATAGCTAATAATGAAGAAGTGATAAAAGAAAATGCTATTGGGATACATCTATTGAATGAAAAGCATGATTGCAAGGTTGTTAGTATAAATTCTATGAATGTCAATTGTGCTAATGATCATGATTGGGGTGATAAGCATGATGTTTCTTGTGATCTTGAGAATTGCGAGCCTCATAATGAATCTATAATTGATGATAAAATTTGCAATACTATTAAAAGTGGGTTTCGAAGAGCATCAACTTTAGGTAATAATGATCCCACTACTTTGGAGAATTATCAAACTTATGAATTTTTTGATAAAAGTTGGTTTGGAGAGGTCATGACTTTAGTCGATGTTAATCGCACTATCGTGGAAGATTATAAAACTTTTATGCATAAGGATCATGAAGAGATATTTCATATGATAGCTATATTGTTGAATTTGATTATGATCCTACATGTAATTATTATGAGAGAGTAAAATATGGTTGTAGAAAATTTCATGTTACTCAAGTACCTCTCTTGATGATCAAATTGTCAATGTTTTATTCTTCTTCCTTGCATGTGCTAAATATTTCTTGTCTTGGTAATTTGTTTGCTTATAAAATGACTATGCACAGGAAGTATGATAGGCTTAAATGTGTTTATCACATGTTTTATGATGCTCTCTTTGTGCTCCAATTCTTGTCTTTGACGTGAGCATCATTGAAATCTTAAAGCCTATCTTAATGGCTATAAAGGAAGAGCTTGTTGGGAGACAACCCAATAGTTATCTTTTATTTTTTTGTGTGATCACATGATTATTGCTACTGTAATGATTGTGTTTTTATCTTTTAATTAGTGTTTGTGCTGAGTAATGCCTTTGGGATGATTTAAATGATAGTATAATTGATGATGTTCGAAAACATAAAGTTTTGCGCCCAGTATTTGATTTTACATTTATTATTGGAACGTCAGAAAAATCTGAAATTTTTACACAGTATTGGGGGACACATATTTTGCGTTGTCCTGATTTGTCAGAATTTTTGGAGTTACAGAAGTATGGATACATATTCCGTCATTGTATACTATTCGTTTTTAGACAGATTCTGTTATTGCATAGTGTGCTTGTTTTAATGATGCTATGGATTATATCGGGGGGTATAAGTCATGGAGAATTTAGAATATAGTAGGTATTATGCAAGTACAATTATGAATGTGTTTATAACAGTTCCTATAGTGGATGATTGATTTATTATACTAACGGATCTCACGAAGTTTCTGTTGCGTTTTGTGTGTTGAAATTTTCAAGTTTTGGGTGAGATCACGATGGTTGAAGGAATAAGGAGCGGCAAGACCCTAAGCTTGGGGATGCCCAAGGCACCCCAAGGTAATATTCAAGGAAGACCCAAGCGTCTAAGCTTGGGGATGCCCCAGATGGCATCCCCTCTTTCGTCCACAATTGATCGGTATGCTACTGGAGCTATATTTTTATTCATCACATGATATGAGTTTTACTTGGAGCGTCTTTGCCATAGTTTTGTTTGCCTTTTAGTTTGCCACAATCATTGTTTTCTAGACACACCTTTTGAGAGAGACACACATTCATCTTAATTTGTTAGAAAACTCTGTGAGCTTCACTTATATCTTTTGAGCTATGTAGTTGCTCTTGTGCTTCACTTATATTTTTAGAGCACGACGGTGATTATATATTTTATAGACATTATTGCACTCTCATGCTTCACTTAAATCTTTTTGAGAGTCTTAAATAGGAAGTGGTAATATGCACGAGTTATAAGACTAGTCTGAAAATGATAGGTATACAAGAGTGGTATAATAAAAACTTTCATGTAGATCACTAAATAGGAGGCGTATGCTTTAATTATATTGATGTCGTAATATGAAAGCGTATTGGTTCATGATCATTGGTTAGTAGAAATATCGATATTAAAGGTTGTTATTAAATACTCATTTAAGTGCCTGACATGGCATGATGGGGAAGTTTGAGCATTTTTATGTCTGATTGAAATCCTTGAGTGCTGTCATAATCGGGGGTGCGCGATGGTTAACTCCTACCAACCTCCTCCCTAGGGGCATGCGAGTAGTACTTTGCTTCGAGGTCTAATAAAACTTTCACAATAAGTATATGAGTTCTTTATGACTAATGTGAGTTCATGGACTATTACGCACTCTCACCTTTCCGCAATTTGCCAGCCTCTTCGGTACCGTGCATTGACCTTTCTCACCTCGAGAGTCGGTGCAAACTTCGCCGGTGCATCCAAACTCTGTGATATGATACGCTCTATCACACATAAGCCTCCTTATATCTTCCTCAAAACAGCCACCATACCTACCTATCATGGCATTTCCATAGCCATTCCGAGATATATTGCCATGCAACTTCCACCGTTCCGTCTTATGACAAGTGGTTTCATCATCATATTGCTTTGCATGATCATATAGAGCTGACATGATATTTGTGGCAAAACCACTGTTCATCATTGTTATACATGTTACGCTAGATTATTGCACATCCTGGTACACTGCCAGAGGCATTCATATAGAGGCATCTTGTATTAGTTCATCGAGTTGTAATATTGAGTTGTAAGTAAATAAAAGTGTGATGATCATCATTATTAGAGCATTGTCCCAATGAGGAAAAGAATGATGGAGACTGATGTGTCCTCCAAAATGTGGGGATGAGGTCCATGAGATTGTTCTAAAAAAATGAGAGAAAAAGAGAGAAGGGGCAATGCTACTATCTTTTTACCACACTTGTGCTTCAGAGTAGCACCATGTTCTTCATATAGAGAGTCTCCTGAGATATCACTTTCATATACTAGTGGGAATTTTTCATTATAGAACTTGGCTTGTATATTCCGATGACGGGCTTCCTCAAAATGCCCGAGGTCTTCATGAGCAAGCAAGTTGGATGCACACCGACTTAGTATCCATTGACCTTTCATACACCTATAGCACTAAGTGCATCCGTTGCATGGAAATCCCTACTCGTCGCATTGATATTGGTTGATGGGCCTCTCCATTGCCTATTGATCTGCCGAGTTGATGCGAGCCTTTCTTCCTTTTTGACTTCTCCTATATGTCTCTACCACCGCATTCTATTCCACCCATAGTGCTAATGTCCATGTCTCATGCTCATGTATTGAGTGGAGTTGAAAATGCTGAAGCGCGTGAAAAAGTATGATCAAATTGCCTGGTTTGACACCGGGGTGCTCATGATTTATATTTATGCGGTGAAGGCAGAATCATGCCATGCTTACATAATTCAATGAGTAGGGTAACATTCGTTGAGCATCGTATATTTTGAAAACTTAATGATTATGTTCTTGTATTCATGGATGTTATTATGTTGATATTAATTACTTCATCGTTTCTCAATATTTATACCGTAAGAGAGATTACATGATGAACATGCTAGGTAGCATTCAACATCAAATTTTTTGTTTTTATCATTTACCTACTCGAGGACGAGCAGGAATTAGGCTTGGGGATACTGATACATCTCCAACATATCTATAATTTTTTATTGTTTCATGCTATTATATTATCATTCTTGGATATTTTTTATGCAATTTTATAACATTTTTGGGGACTAACCTATTAAATCAGTGCCTAGTGCTAGTTGATGTTTTCTGCTTGTTTTTGGTTTTACAGAAATCCATACCAAATGGAGTCCAAACGCTACGAAACTTTTTGAAGATTTTTTTCTGGACAAAAGAGACCCTAGAAGCTTCGGGGGAGGACCAGAAGGCCTATGAGTAGACGGAAAGGCAACAGGGCGTGCCCTGGGGGGAGGGCGCGCCCTGATGCTTTGTGGCCCTCTCGTGGCTCCATCTGACCTAATTCCAGCGCTATAAATTCCCAAATATTCCAAAACCCCCCAAAGAGCCACCTGAAACAATTTTTCCGCCGCCGCAAGCTTCTGTTCTTCCGCAATCCCGCCTGGAGACCTTTTTCGGTACTCTGTGATACGTCTCCAACATATCTATAATTTTTGATTGTTCCATGCTATTATAGTATCAATCTTGGATGTTTTTATATGCAATTATATGCAATTATATATCATTTTTTGGGAGTAACCTATTAACCTAGTGCCCAGTGCCAGTTGCTATTTTCTGCTTGTTTTTGGCTTTTCAGAGAATCAGTACCAAACGAAGTCCAAATGCCATGAAACTTTTTGGAGATTTTTTTCTGGACAAAAGAGACCCTCGAGACTTGGAGAGGAGGCCAGAAGGTTCACGAAGCCTCCACAAGGTAACAGGGCGCGACCCCAGGGGGGGCGCCCTGATGCCTTGTGGGGCCCTTGTCGCTCCGTTTGACCTAATTCCACTCCTATAAATTCACAAATATTCGGAAACCATCAGAGAGCCAGAAGAGAAAACCTTTCCACCGCCGCAAGCCTCTGTTCTTCCGCGATCCCATCTGGAGGCCTTTTTCGGTACTCTGCCGGAGGGGGAATCGATCACGGAGGGCTTCTACATCAACCTTGCTGCCCTTCCGATGATGTGTGAGTAGTTTACCAGAGACCTACGGGTCCATAGCTAGTAGATAGATGGCTTCTTCTCTCCCTTTGATCTTCAATACCATGTTCTCCTTGATGTTCTTGGAGTTCTATCCGATGTAATCTTCTTTTGCGGTGTGTTTGTTGGGATCCGATGAATTGTGAGTTTATGATCAGATTATTCATGAGAAATATTTGAGTCTTCTTTGGACTCTTTTATGCATGATTAAATATAGCTTTGTATTTCTCTCCGATCTATCGATTTGTATTGGCCAACTAGATTGGTTTATCTTGCAATGGGAGAGGTGCTTTGTGATGGGTTCAATCTTGCGGTGCTCAATCCCAGTGACAGAAAGGGACATGACACGTATTTGTATTGTTGCCATTAAGGATAAAAATATGGGGTTTACTCATATTGCTTGAATTTGCTTCCCTACATCATGTCATCTAGCTTAAGGCGGTACTCTGTTTTTATTAACTTAATACTCTAGATGCATGTTGGATAGCGGTCGATGAGTGGAGTAATAGTAGTAGATGCAGGCAGGAGTCGGTCTACTTGTCTCGGACGTGATGCCTATATACATGATCATTGCCATGAATCCGTCATAATTATTTGCTTTTCTATCAATTGCCCAACAGTAATTTGTTTACCCACCGTATGTTTCTACGCTCGAGAGTGAAGCCTCTAGTGAAAACTATGGCCCCCGGGTCTATCTTTATCATATAAAAAACATAAAAATACCTTACTACAATTTATTTACTCTTATTTAGTTTAGTAATTTACTTTATCAATTTATCTCTATCAGACTTAATCCTTGCAAGTAACCGCTAAGAGGATTGACAACCCTCTTATTCGCGTTGGGTGCAAGTGTTTGCTTTTGTGTGTGTAGGTG
The DNA here is from genome assembly GCA_039707655.1 of Elymus sibiricus. Lineage (NCBI taxonomy): Eukaryota > Viridiplantae > Streptophyta > Magnoliopsida > Poales > Poaceae > Elymus > Elymus sibiricus. The sequence continues at coordinate 353,176,948 of CM077672.1, read as the reverse complement.
CTGTTCACTGGATCTTGCTTGGTTCTCCTACTGGATTGATAACCTTGGTTCTTAACTGAGGGAAATACTTATCTCTACTATACTGCATCATCCTATCCTCTTCGGGGAAATACCAACGCAGTTTACAAGTAGCAGGAAGAATTTCTGGCGCCGTTGCCGGGGAGACATCATCAAAATTACCAAGTACCTTCACACAAACTATCATTCACTTGCATTTATTTTATTTGCCTTTTTATTTGCATTTGCCTCTCGTTTTCATCTCCCCCACTTCTAAATCAATTTTACAAAAATACAAAAATATTTTGTGTGCTATCGTTGCTTGTGTTGCCATGTGCCTTCTATTTGCTTGCATCTTCGCTTGCTAAAAATCTATTGATATGGATCCTCATCCACTAACTAATCTTTTCAAAAGATCCCATTATGATGAACAAATTGCTAGGCAGTTGAGTGCACTTGATTATTTATATGAAGTTTTGCTTGAAAATCGTGAATCTGAAAATTGTGATGAAGTGTTAAAAGAAGAAATTTATAAAGTAATTCATGATAGCTCCTTGAATGAAAAGCATGATTGTAATGATTTTATTATAAATTTTATTAATGTCAATTGTGTTAATGATATGCAAAACTACAAGCTTGGGGATTGTAAGGGAACGTGACAGAAAACAAAAAATCGGTATAGCGAGCACACCCAGGACCACTATGGAGACTGCATACAGGGTTTGATCTGATCATTACCGACTCGTGGCGCAGCGGAAGTAGAGTCGATGTAGATAGTCAGTGCAGATCCCCGCAGCTAGGATTTACAACCTCCCAATCACGAGGATGTACTCCCTCGTCGGATAGCCCTTCGGGAGGCGGTCGGATAGTCCCTCGGACGATGTCATGGACAGCCCTTCGGGAGGACCCTCGAAACTCGAACGGTAACTCGGACAGCCCTTCGGGAGGACCCTCGAACAGCCCCTTGGGCAAAAGATCGAAACTACAACCTCTCTACGAGGTTGCACACATACAGTGTCAGCTATCCGGCAGGGCTTCGCCGTCCAGAACTAGTTCCTGCCGGAACCCAGACAGCCTTTCGGGTCTACGAAAACTATTTCGTGGGAGGGAGAGAGAGAGCCAGACAAAGCATGGCATGTGTATGAGAGCAAGGGATGAGTGTGGAGAGCACCTCTCCACCTCTATTTATAGAGGAAAGCCAAGGGGTAGGGATGGCACACAAAAAATACCAAAGTACCCCCACTTTATGTCACACATAAAGAGAATAAAAGGCAAAAAAGAATGGCATGTGGAGCTCCATGGAGGAGCTCCACCTTGGCCGGCCACTATCATGCCCCCCCCCCCCAAATGGGGGTTCCTTAGTCCCTAAGTCTTTATAGAAGCCTTTTGGGAAAATCCCAAAAGGTGGCTTTCCAAAAAATTAACCATAAAGTGATTTTCACTATTCATGGAACCAATTTTCCGCGACCGTTAAACGCGAAAATATTTCTGTGGGTCTTAGAATAATTCCAGTACCCACACAAATGATTTTGGACGCGTTCCGAAACAATTCCGGATTAGTGATTTTCATCTGCGAAAAGCAACCAAACCGGTTCCGGCAGCTCCGGAACATTTCCGGTTTTTATCCCAGAAAAATCCCAGAAGTTTCCAGAACAATTCTGGCACCCTCCAAGAATTTCCAGGCATGTGCCGAAACCAATTTGACTTAATGGCATACCCCGAAACAACTTTTCAGTTTTACCAAAACTATTCCGGTGTTCTCTCCGGAACGTTTCCGTTGTCTCCGAAACTTTTCCGGTGACTTTCTCTGAGACTCCCTGTCTAGAATTCAGCAGATAGATGACCCTTAAGCGTGTGACCCTATAGGTTCAGTGAAGTATAGACATGACCCGGAACACTTTCCGATCAATGATCAACATCGGAGCCGTGGACACCCATATTGACCCCTATACCCACACGAATGTATATTCGAGTGAACCTCCAGTTGCCGTGTGCTATTCCTGTTGCTTCGCGGTATGTGATAAACACCCGAGGTGAGATTCATTGGCATCATTGTGGATCAACACTTGTCCACTATGCCAGTTACCTCGTTACCGGTTTTGTTCTATTTTCTTGTTTCCGCATTCCGGCATCCCAGTGATCAAATCACAATGTGTCTAGCCAGACGATGATGGAAACCGTAACACCGAGAGGGCCCGAGAATATCTCTCCATCGTCGGAGGAGCAAATCCCAATCTTGAGCTATCTCGTTCCTTGTCATACCTTTCCGTGAACCCGTAAGCCGCCGTAATAGCCACCCAGTTACGAATGACGTTTAACAAACCCCAAAGTTCACGAAGCAAGCACGAAGGAACTCGATACTCTCATGGTCTAAGGAATTATGCAAACATTAACTATCTCTGTGTTATTAACCATTAACTTGTGACGAAAGTATCTCATAGCATACCATCAATTCGGGCCGATTCAACACAAGTGTTCTGCTAACATTGAGCCCTCAAAATTGCCAGCATAGCCATGCCCATGATCAGGAAAACAGGATCATCATGCAATACTTGAGCCAGTCATAGAGGCATGACTAGGAATACATTTTTCCGTTTATTATACCACACGTGCACATGAGTTTCCCTCCGAGCCTCGTGGTTATTGTTGACTCGAGAATCATTGCAGTTATAGCATGGAACATAAACATTCATTACAAACTTGGAGATACAAAATAACTGTTATTACTGCCTCTAGGGCATATCTCCTATAGACTCCCACTTGCACTAGAGTCATAATCCAGTTACATGGCTTCCCTAACAGCAGTGGCTATCCGGTGTTGCTCATGCTTTGCTCGTGGTAGAGGCTTTGTCACCGGGTCTGACACGTTCAGATCCGTGTGAACTTTGCGTACTTTCACTAAACCCGCTTCGACATGATGTCGAAAGAGTTTATATTTGCGTTCAATATGTCTTGTCTTATGGTGCGAACTTGGCTCCCTTGCCTGAGCCACGGTGCCACTACTATCACAATAGATCTCCACCGGGTCCAAAGCACTAGGAACCACACCAAGGTCTTCAAGAAATTGCTTGATCCAGACCGCCTCCTTGGAGGCTTCTGAAGTTGCAACATATTCCGCCTCCATCGTAGAATTAGCCACAGTCTTTTGTTTGGAACTTTTCTTATCAACTACGCCACCGTTCAAAATGAAAACATAGCCTGATTGAGATTTGAAGTCATCTGAGCCAGTCATGAAGCCTGCATCAGTGTAACCACTTACAATGAGCTCTTCATCACCTCCATACACAAGGAGTAAATCCTTGGTCCTTCTGAGGTACTTAAGAATATTTTTGACTGCGGCCCAGTGTTCCAATCCTAGATCACTTTGGTACCGGCTGCTAACACTTAGCGCATAGGAATCATCCGGTCTTGTACATAGCATGACATACATAATAGAACGAACTGCCGAAGCATATGGAACATCATTCATTTGTACTCGCTCATCGAGAGTCTGAGGACACTGATTCTTGCAAAGCACTGTGCCAGGTGACATGGGGAGTAGGTCTTTCTTGGAGTTCTCCATGTCGAACCTTTTCAACACCTTGTTAATGTACGTGCTTTGGCTAAGCGCTATCAGGCGTTTTGATCTATCTCTATAGATTCTGATGCCAAATACATATGCCGCTTCGCCTAAGTCTTTCATTGAAAAACTCTTCTTCAATGAGTCCTTTATTTCGCTAAGAAAATTCACGTCATTTCCAATCAACAATATGTCATCCACATACAAGATTAGAAATGCTTTTGCGCTCCCACTAAACATCTTGTAAACACAAGATTCTTCGTCATTCCTGATGAAGCCAAACTCTTTGACTACTTCATCAAAATGAATGTTCCAGCTCCTTGATGCTTGCTTCAGACCATAAATGGCTTTCTGAAGCTTGCATACCTTTCTAGCATCCTTAGGATCAACAAAACCTTCTGGTTGTATCATGTATACATCCTCCTTGAGGTTTCCATTTAGGAAAGCCGTTTTGACATCCATCTACCATATTTCATAATCGAAATAAGCAGCAATTGCTAGTAATATCCGAACAGACCTAAGCATAGCTACGGGCGAGAAAGTCTCATCGTAGTCCACTCCTGGAACTTGCGTGAACCCTTTCACGACAAGTCTAGCTTTGTGGATAGTAATGTTACCATCCGCGTCCGTCTTTCTTTTGAAAATCCATTTACAACCAATGGGTTTTACGCCATCTGGAAGTTCTTCCAAGTTCCAAACTTGGTTTTCGTACATGGATTCCATTTCGGATTTCATGGCCTTGTGCCATTCCCTTGAGCTGGGCCCCGCCATCGCTTCCTTGTAGTGCGCAGGTTCATCGTCTTCAAGAATGAAGATTTCGTTATGAAACCACTCAGGTGGCTGGATAGCCCTACCTGATCTGCGTGGTTCAGTTACAACATTGTCTGAAGTTTCCACATCACATGCGACAACTTCCGGCTCGGTTGTAGGGATAATTTGCGGAATTTCTTCCGGTTCCTTAGCCATAACAACGGTTGCCGAAGATTCACTAATCTCATCAAGCTATACTGTCCTCCCACTCAATTCTTTAGTGAGAAACTCTTTCTCGAGAAAGACTCCGTTTTTAGCGACAAACACTTTGCACTTGGAGGGTTGGTAGAAAGAATACCCAACTATTTCATTTGGATAACCTCCAAAGTAACATTTGTCTGATCTGGGATCAAGTTTGCTTGGTTGTAAATGTTTTACATAAGTTTCACAACCCCAGATTTTGAGATGTGAAAAATTGGGTTTCTTCCCATGCCATAACTCGTATGGTGTCGTCTCAACAGACTTAGACGGTGCTCTGTTTAATGTATAAGTGGCAGTGAGTAGTGCGTGACCCCAAAAAGATATCGATAGATCTGTAAGAGACATCATCGACCTTACCATGTCTAACAGGGTTCGGTTACGTCTTTTGGACACTCCGTTTCGCTGTGGAGTTCCGGGAGGCGTAAGCTATGAAACGATTCCACAGTCACTCAGATGTTGGCAAAACTCATGACTAAGGTATTCGCCCCCGCGATCAGACCGCAGAAACTTAATCCTTTTGTTACGATGATTTTCTACCTCATTCTGAAATTCTTTGAACTTTTCAAAGGTTTCCGACTTATGCTTCATCAAGTAGATATATCCATACCTACTCAAATCATCAGTAAAAGTCACGAAGTAGAAATACCCATGCCGTGCGATTGTGCTCATTGGACCACATACATCACTATGTATTATTTCCAACAATTCACTCGCCCATTCAGAATGACCCGTGAACAGCGTCTTGGTCATTTTCTCCATCAAGCAAGCTTCACATGTGTCGTATGATTCAAAATCAAAGGACGGTAAAACTCCATCTTTATGGAGTCTTTGCATGCATTTCTTTCCGATGTGGCCAAGCTGACAGTGCCACATAAGTGGTAGTGGTATCAGCCTTCTTAAGGCCTTTAGCATTCACGTTAAAGACATCATTTCCACATTCAAGATTTAGTATGAAAAGGCCCCCAACAATGGGTGCAAATCCATAAACCATATCCTTACAATAAAGTGAACAACCATTGTTCTCAGACTTGTACGAATACCCATCGTGTACTAAACATGATCCGAAGATAATGTTTCTACACAATAGTGGAACAAAATAACAGTTATTTAGTTCTAAGATAAATCCTAAAGGGAGACGTAGAGGTATAATGCCGACGGCTTGAGCGGCGATCCCAGCGCCGTTCCCGACGCGCATCACGACTTCATTCTTTGCCAGCTTGTGCACCTTCTGAAGCCCCTGTATCGAGTTGCAAATGTGAGCAACCGATCCGGTATCAAATACCCGAGACTTAGAATTTTCGCTAGCAAGCAAAACGTCAATGACATTAACTTGTATAACAATTATACCTTTTCCGGTTTTCCCGGACTTCTTATCTTCCAGATACTTCTTGCAGTTTCTCTTCCAGTGTCCAGTGCCTTTGCAGTGAAAACACACAGTTTCAGTCTTGGCTCCGCCCTTATGCTTGCCTTTCTTTTTGAAACTGGCAGTTTTGTTCACCAGCAACTTTTGCCGATTCTGCAGTCCTATCTCATTTGTTTTGAGCATAGCTTCATAAAGCGAGGTAAGTATCAAATCATTACCAGGTGTCTTTGGAAAATTAATTCCCCTTTCAGCATAACTATCGTAACAGTTTGCTAGTCTGACACTATGCTCATCAACTAGAGATTTCTTATTTATATTGCATTCTTTCATGGCCTCAGTTATCTCATGAACTTTGGCCGAATCATGTTTGTGATACAGATCATCTAGTGCCTCGATAATCTTGAAGGTACTAAGTCGTTCAAAACGGTTCTGTAGCACAGGATCCATGCAAGATAACATAAGATTTTTAACAACACTGAAATCATCCTTTCGTGAGATAAACACGTTGATGATATCCTGTGCCATTTCTGGCGTAGGCGAATCACCTAGAGGTTGATCAAGCACATAGTGTTTCTTAGCGCTCTTGAGGACAATCCTCAGGGTACGGACCCAGTCCGCATAGTTGTTTCCAGTTTCAGCTAACTTCACTCTCTCTAACATCGGGACTAAGAAGAATGTGGTGTTGCGAGCCATTTGATCTACAACGGTAAAAACAAGTTTCACTTAGACTTTGTTCATAATGAAAATGCACTTAGTGAATAAACAGTTTTATTCTAAAGTGCGCTCCCACTCAAATCAATATCTCTCAAAATTGATTATGAGTGATTCAAGATCCACATTTCAATTCAACGCCATTGATGTGGACATCACTGATGACGAGAATTTCAATCGGTAGGCAAACTTGCCGATCACATCTCTATGTGACTTTTGTTCATCTTTCGATGGGTGTGTTCCGAGCTCAGGACTATCCTGCCTGAATGTCAAAGACAACCAAGTGATCTTGCTACGAGGTCTGACCTCACCCGCCTCATTCCTCTCGATTCGTTCGTACCCATGTGGACATGGTGCACCCTAAAAATATACGAATTTCAGACGGTGCTACACTTGGGTGAACACTAACTACTTTGATATTTTTAAGTGAGAGATCACCCTAATAAAAAGCGACTACCGCGCAATCAAGAAGGGTGCATCATAAGGGATAAACATCTCAGGCAATTCATAATAGGATGATATGGTATAGCCCTTTCTGACGGAGAAGTCTTTAATTTCTTCGTCTTCGGCATTTGCGTCGGTGTTCACCTTCGCGAAGATTGCCACCACCTTGTCGATCCACCAGATAATATTGCTATCTCTATAGCTAATAAAATAAGTGCATTACTTAAGGTTGACACGCAGGTCATTAAAGTGACAATCATATGGCTCCAGCCATCATGCCGAATCATGACACGCAGGTCATGTTAATAAATTTACATCATATAGTCATCTCATACATAATCGAATTAATATGAGCACTGCTATACCACATCACATGCACATCCTGCAAAACCAAGTTAGACGCCTCTAATCGGTTTATGCAAAATTTTATTTTACGTGGCTTCTAAGGTTTTGACTTAAACCGCAGCTACCAACGTTTATCATCAAGTATGATTATTCAAGTCACTAGATTAACATCCCGGGGTGTATGAAACACGAGATAATAAAATCTCGAGCCCCATACTAAACTTCATCATACGCATGACCCCCGTGCAGATCATATCTGCATTGCCCTTTCGTCTGCGAAATTTCATCTTTCTTTTGACTATGGTGGAACCCAAACAACTGATAGCACTTCGTTGATCAATCAGGATCGCGGATTGCCAGAACTTTGTCAAATTCCACCATGTTGTCTCGAGATCAGAAATACGCAAATTCTAGGGAAGCAACAAGAACATCGGGTAACAGATTTCATCTGCTACCCGCATAAATAATTTTCAGCAATAGATATCATCTACTACAAAATTATATTATGCAATACCCATACATCTCCATGTATTCTAGATCGTAAAATGCATCTACGCATAGCACGGCTCTTGATGCCACTGTAAGGGAACGCGACAGAAAACAAAAAAAATCGGTACAGCGAGCACGCCCAGGACCACTATGGAGAATGCATACAGGGTTTGATCTGATCATTACCGACTCGTAGCGCAGCGGAAGTAGAGTCGATGCAGATCGTCGGTGCAGATCCCCGCAGCTAGGATTTACAACCTCCCAACCGCGAGGATGTACTCCCTCGTCGAACAGCCCTTCGGGAGGCGGTCGGATAGTCCCTTGGACGATGTCACGGACAACCCTTCGGGAGGACCCTCGAAATTCGAACGGTAACTCGGACAGTCCTTCGGGAGGACCCTCGAATAGCCCCTCGGGCAAAAGATCGAAACTACGACCTCTCTACGGGGTTGCACACATACGGTGTCAGCTATCCGGCAGGGCTTTGCCGTCCAGAAATAGTTCCTGCGAGAACCCAGACAGCCTTTCGGCCCTACGAAAACTATTTCGTGGGAGGGAGAGAGAGAGCCAGACAAAGCATGGCATGTGTATGAGAGCAAGGGATGAGTGTGGAGAGCACCTCTCCACCTCTATTTATAGGAAAGCCAAGGGGTAGGGATGGCACACAAAAAATACCAAAGTACCCCCACTTTATGTCACACATAAAGAGAATAAAAGGCAAAAAAAATGGCATGTGGAGCTCCATGGAGGAGCTCCACCTTGGCCGGCCACCATCATGCCCCCCCAAGGGGGGTTCCTTAGTCCCTAAGTCTTTCTAGAAGCCTTTTGGGAAAATCCCAAAAGGTGGCTTTCCAAAAAATTAACCATAAAGTGATTTTCACTATTCACGGAACCAATTTTCCGCGACCGTAAAATCCGAAAATATTTCTGTGGGTCTTAGAATAATTCCAGTACCCACACAAATGATTTTGGACGCGTTCCGAAACAATTCCGGATTAGTGATTTTCATCTGCGAAAAGCAACCAAACCGGTTCCGGCAGCTCCGGAACATTTCCGGTTTTTATCCCAGAAAAATCCCAGAAGTTTCCAGAACAATTCTGGCACCCTCCAAGAATTTCCAGGCGTGTGCCAAAACCAATTTGACTTAATGGCATACCCCGAAACAACTTTTCAGTTTTACCGAAACTATTCCGGTGTTCTCTCCGGAACGTTTCCGTTGTCTCCGAAACTTTTCCGGTGACTTTCTCTCAGACTCCCTATCTAGAATTCAGCATATAGATGACCCTTAAGCGTGTGACCCTATAGGTTTGGTGAAGTATAGACATGACCCGGAACACTTTTCGATCAATGATCAACATCGGAGCCGTGGACACCCATATTGACCCCTATACCCACACGAATGAATACTCAAGTGAACCTCCAGTTGCCGTGTGCTATTCCTGTTGCTTCGCGATATGTTACAAACACCCGAGGTGAGATTCATCGGCATCCCCGTGGATCAACACTTGTCCACTATGCCAGTTACCTCGCTACCGGTTTTGTTCTCTTTTCTCGTTTCCGCATTCCGGCATCTCAGTGATCAAATCACAATGTGTCTGGCCAGACGATGATGGAAACCGTAACATTGAGAGGGCCCGAGAATATCTCTCCATCGCCGGAGGAGCAAATCCCAATCTTGAGCTATCTCGTTCCTTGTCATACCTTTCCGTGAACCCGTAAGCCGCCGTAATAGCCACCCAGTTACGGATGACATTTAACAAACCCCAAAGTTCACGAAGCAAGCACGAAGGAACTCGATACTCTCATGGTCTAAGGAATTATGCAAACATTAACTATCTCTATGTTATTAACCATTAACTTGTGACGAAAGTATCTCATAGCATAACATCAATTCGGGTCGATTCAACACAAGTGTTCTTCTAACATTGTGCCCTCAAAATTGCCAGCATAGCCATGCCCATGATCAGGAAAACAGGATCATCATGCAATACTTGACCCAGCCATAGAGGCATGACTAGGAATACATTTTTCCGTTTATTATACCACACGTGCACATGAGTTTCCCTCCGAGCCTTGTGGTTATTGTAGACTCGAGAATCATTGCAGTTATAGCATGGAACATAAACATTCATTACAAATTTGGAGATACAAAATAACTATTATTACTGCCTCTAGGGCATATCTCCTACATGGATGATGATTTTGTTATGTCCACTACTCATTGTAATGATCATGATTGGGGTGATGCTTCTTATGATCTTGAAAATTTATTTAAGCCTCATGAGGAATGTGACGCCCTCGACTTAATCGTGCGCTAACCATACACGCAAATGCACACGATCAAGCCTAAGGACTCACTTGAAGATATCACAACACAACTCTAAAGACAAATAAAAGTCATCCAAGCTTTATATTACAAGCCAGGGGCCTTGAGGGATCGAATACATAAGCTTGAGTCATACAAGCATCAGTGGAAGCATCAGATATTTGAGTACAGACATAAAAGTTAAACAGATAAGCCTTAAGACGGTGGGGCAAAATAACGACACTGGATCGAAAGGCGCAGGCCTCCTGCCTGGGAGCCTCCTATCTACTCCTGGTCGTCGGCGGTCTCCACGTAGTAGTAGGCTCCTCCAGAGGGGTAGTAGTAGTCGTCGACCAGGGCAGCTGGCTCCGGGGCTCCGTCATCTGGTCGCAGCAATCGGGTATGGGGGAAAAAGGGAAGCAAAGCAACCGTGAGTACTCATCCAAAGTACTCGCAAGACTTACATCAGAACTATTCTAATTATGCATCGGTATCAAAGAAGGGCTGTATCAGTGGACTGGACTGCAGAAATGCCAGAATAGAGAGAAATGTCTAGCCTATCGAAGACTAGCATCTTCAGCGTCTTGCAGCATTAGAAGAGTATAGATTAGTATGTAAATATAATAGTAGCAACAAGTATAATAGTAGCCAAGCCCAGAGATCCTTCCTCGACTCCCTGCAAGAAAGTAATCCCGAAGCTTACAATTGATTAACATGTTTCTAGTTCAAGTTTTAGTAGATCGGGATACTACACTGAGCGTCCTGTTACCGTGGACACAACTATTCGAATAGATAATCTTCCCTGTAGGGGTGCACTACTGTTACCCAACACGCTCGATTAACTCTGGCCGGACACACTTTTCTCGGTCATGCCCGGCCTCGGTTGATCGACACGACGTAGTCCTACCTAGGCTCAGCAGAGAGGTCCCCGCCGGTCTACATCCTAAGTGCTCAGGGGTCTTGGGCCCATCGCCCTTTGCACTCCGGGTCGTTGCGTGCAGGGCGAATCCAGGCGCCACCTCTCTCCTAGATGGCGCCGGCCCAGCCGTGCCGCAATGCTGAACTTGACGTCTGACAGATCTTTCGGCTAATACATACGGTGCCGAGGGCCCCATTAAACCATTATCCCGCGTGGTGGTAGTGCGTATAGGCCAGTGGCCAACTCAGATCAAATACCCAAATCCGTTAAGTGTATTGGGAGCTCGCGGAAACGAGCAGAGATCCACGATCATGTGACCCCGTCACCCCGTCTCGTGGACTTACGACAAGGGCTAGGAATGCCCGACCGTGCCACGTAATTTAACTCGCGGGTACCCTCACGGTCAACCCGACTTCACACCTCTCGCGGGTACCCCTCGGGGTCGACCCGACTTTATCAAGTAACAGTAGTAAAAGTCAAAGTACCCGTGTGTCCATAACATCAAGAAGGAGTCCGAGGAATCACCCTCATTGGATTTTCCTCTCGACGTATCCGTCAAGGTGAACCCGAAGGAATCACCCTCGATGGTATTCACACTTGCGGGGTTGCACGACAGAAGCTTCGTTGGAGGTGGTGAAGAGGAATCACCCTCGGTAACCCACAACCAACTAGCTGTACCACAGAGGCAACATCAGGAGTGAGATAAGAGGTATCACCCTCGGCACTCAATGTTAGCTCTACAGAGTCAAACAACTTAGGGGGGGTGTGCGGTGATGTGCTGGTCATAGCCCGTCGATCACATCGATCGGGTCACTGGTAACTAAACGGGGCAACTAGGACAAGGAAGAGGGGCCACAGATGGATTACCAACTGACCTATACTAAGCATTTAGGATAACAGGTAAGGTATCAATAGCAGTTTACAAAAACAGGCTATGCATCAGAATAGGATCAATCAAAAGCAGTAGCAAATTCTAATGCAAGCAGGAGGGAGAAAGAATTGGTGATATAGGCATGGTCAAGGGGGTTTGCTTGTTTGGTTGCTCTGCAGCAAAGGAAGGGTCGTCAACGCTGTAGTCGAACTCCGGAGCTACGTCACTCTCGAGGTCTAACGGAAGAGAAGAGGGGGAAGAAACAATAAATAAAGGCAATCAAATGCAACACAGTGCATGGCATGGCAAAATGCAGCGTTGGTGGTGACCTATTGCGATGCTACATGTCACAGACGAAGCGGGAAAATATCTGGGATATTTTCCCGGCGTTTTGGCAGTTATCGGTATACTGAACCGGAGGGGAAGGTTCCATGTTCAGATAGTTAGGAGTGATGGTCAAGCATTTTGACCACATATTCGGATTCGTCTCGTTTTTCTGATCAACTTTGATGTTGAAAACTTTTCGATCCGAGCTACGGTTGAATTTCTATGAATTTTCAAAGATTTAAACAATTTCTGGAATTATTTTTAATTACTAAATTCGCATTATCCAGAACAGTAGCTGATGATGTCAGTATGACGTCAGCAAGTCAAACCCAGATGTTCCAGGTCAAACCTGACAGCTGGGTGCCACATGTCATAGACACGGTGACTAAACAGTGGTTAAATTTAACTAATTAAGTTAATTAGCTACTGGGCCGCATCTGTCAGTGGCAGATTAATTAGCTAATTAAGTTTATTTTCAAAATCGGTTAATTAAACACGTGGGGCCAAGTGGTCAGTGACACAGCGCGCCCAGTCAGCCGAGTTGACCAAGTCAACTCGGTCAACTGGGGACCCTGGGCCCACTGGCAGTGACCCAGGGGGTGCCAGCGTGGCTGCCACATCGGCGGCGGCCGGCGGCGAGTCGGCAGGACGTAAAACGCGGCGGCGCGGCTCGGATGTCGCTGGAAAACGCGCTCCGGCGACCATTTGGCGTGCGCGACCCTGCGTTCGCTCGTGCGGAGTGAGCCGCATCGATTGGTGTCCGTGGCATCACCGGAATCGACCGGAATCGACGACGACGAGCTCGCGAGCGGCGCCGAAGTTTGGGCATTGACGGATCCGGCGACTCAGGGCGCGGCAGGTGGCGAGGCGGGGCGCGCTGGGGTCCTACGAGCTCCAGGAGCTCGACTACGAGCTCGAGAGCGAGCTGCGGCAACGTTGGCCGTGGCGGCGAGCTCATCTACGGCGGCGGGTTCGGCCATGGCTATTGCGGCGAACTACGGCTTGGAAAGACGAGGAAGGGGAGGGGAGAAAAGGCGGAGCTCAGCGGGGAGGCACACGGTGGCCCATTGACGGCTTAGGAGCTGCAGGGTGGCCGGAATCGACGGGGAGGTGCCGGCGACCCAAGGAAGAAGACGAGCTCGTGGCGCTCGATGCGGTGCTCCCTGGCTCCAACGGCTGGCACCAGGCAACGGGGACAACGACGGTGGAGCTAACGGACACATCGGCGAGGCGGGAGACGGACGGTGGCCGCCGGATTGAGCGGTGACGGCGACGTCGTCTCGGGCGAGCTCGAGATCGAGCGAGGGAGAGGGAAGAATGGGGGATTAGGGTTCGCCAGGGGTTGTGTGGGGGTGCTCTTATCCCCTCCGCGGCGGTGACGGCGGCGGGGATGAACGACGCGTGCGCATCGCCGGCGTCGGGCGCGCGCGGCGTTGACACGCGTAGAGAGAGAACGGGTGGAGGGTGAAAGAGAGAGTGGGCTGGGCCGCGGGCACTGTTTGACTTAGGCCCATTTGCACAGTAGTCTTTAGGCCTTTTTTAATTTCCTTTATCTATTTTTTTTCAGAGAAGGTGTTGCAATTTTGTGAGCTGCCAAAATGACTTTTGTAAAATGTGAAACTAGTCATAATAAATTCTTTGCAATATTCTGCACTTCCACAACTAGTTTGGGGATTAAATGAATTCATTTGAACTTTATTAAAATAGTAATTGATTAATGATGCTGATTTGGTTACTGTTTTTGGATGTTAGAGTAAATTTTGAAATCCAAATCATGTGATTTTATTTTTATAATTACTAGGGGATTACTTGCAATATTATGAACTATTTTGTTTAATGATTTGAAGAAGTAATAATTTGACTTGCATTTGAATTTTTAATTTGAACTTAAAGTTGGGTTATTTTCTAAATGCAATTTATTTAGGATGATCATGATGACATGGCTAATTAATTAGCTTAATGTCAGGGTTGAGATCTGGGGATGTTACAATGAATATGTTGTTGATAATAATGTTTGCAATAATATTGAAAGTGGGTTTGGAAGAGTGTCAACTTTAGGGAAACAGAATCCCACATATTCGGAGAGTGTTCAATCTTATGAAATTTTTGATAAAAGTGGGTTCAGAGAGGTCATGACTTTAGTTGATGTTAATCCCACTATTTTCGAAGAGTATAAATTTTTTATGTATATGGGTCATAGAAAGAATATTTTATATGATAGCTATATTGTTGAATTTGATTATGATCCTACATATAATTATTATGAGAGAGGAAAATATGGTTGTAGGAAAATTCATGTTACTAAACTACCTCTCGTTATGTTGAGATTGTCAATGTTTTATTCTTCTACCTTGCATATGCTAAATATTTCCAGTCTTGATAATTTGTTTGCTTATAAAATGCCTATGCATAGGAAGTATGTTAGACTTAAATGTGTTTTTCACATGTTTTATGATGCTCACTTTGTGCTTCAATTCTTGTTTTTGACGTGAGCCTCATCGAAATCGCAAAGGCTATCTTAACGACTATAAAGGAAGAGCTTGTTGGAAGGCAACCCAATGAATAAAATATTTTTTTGCTTTTACCTTCTGTTTTTGAGTGTTTGCATGATTATAGCCTCTGTTATGATTGTGTTTTTATGTTTAAATTAGTGTTTGTGCCAACTAATGCCTTTGGGATGATTTGGAAGATAGTATGATTGATGCTGTTTGAAAACAGAAACTTTTGCGTCCAGGGCTAGAATTTCTAAATTTCGCTGGAGTATCAGAACCTTCTGAATCGTTTACACAGTATTGATATATGAATTTCCCATGGTGTCCTAATTTTTGAGAATTTTTGGAGTTACAGAAGTATGACCATAATTCGGATCTTTACAGACTGTTCTATTTTAGACAGATTCTGTTTTTGTTGCATAGTTCGCTTATTTTGATGTATCTATGGATCGTATCGGGGGGTATGAGTCATGGGGAAGTTGGAGTACAGTAGAATTATGCCAATATTAAATATGAATGAATTTACTACAGCACTTAGAGTTAAAGATTTATTTGTTATACTAACGGATCTCACGAGGTTTCTATTGAGTTTTGTGTGCTGAAGTTTTCAAGTTTTGGGTGAGACTACGATGGATAAAGGAATAAGGAGCGGCAAGAGCCTAAGCTTGGGGATGCCCAAGGCATACCAAGGTAATATTCATGGAAGATTCAAGCGTCTAAGCTTAGGGATGCCCCGGAAGGCATCCCCTCTTTCGTCTTCAATCTATCGGTAACTCACTTGGAGCTATATTTTTATTCATCACATGATATGTGTTTTACTTGGAGCGTCTTATGATATAGTTTGTTTGCTTTTGTTTGCTTTTTATTTTGTCACAATCATCTTTGCTGAACACACCTTTTTGAGAGGGACACACATTATTCGTGATTTGTTAGAATACTCTATGTACTTCACTTATATCTTTTGAGCTAGGTAGTTGCTCTAGTGCTTCACTTATATCTTTTAGAGCACGGCGGTGGTTATATTTAAAAAAATAGTTGCACTCTCATGCTTCACTTATATCTTTTTGAGAGTCTCATGATAGCAATGGTAATATGCACGGGTTATGAATTTGGTCTTGATATGATAGGTATTCAAGAGGGATATAATAAAAACTTCCACGTAGATCACTGAATATGATAAATTTGATTCCTTGCAATAGTTTTGCCATATTAAGATGGTAATATGGGGGAGGTACTAGTAGATGATTGTGGTTTAGTAAGAATAATTGTGTTAAGATTTGTGATTCCCGAAGCATGCACGTATGATCTGTCGTTATGCTAAGAAGTTGGAGCATGATTTATTATTGATTGTCTACCTTATGAGTGGCGGTCGGGGACGAGCGATGGACCTTGTCCTACCAATCTATTCCTCTAGGGGCATGCGTAGTAGTACTTTGCTTCGAGGGCTAATAAACTTTCGCAATAAGTATGTGAGTTCTTTATGACTAATGTGAGTCCATGGATTATACGCACTCTGGATGCACACCCACTTAGTTTTCATGTTGAGCTTTCATACACTTATAGCTCTTAGTGCATCCGTTGCATGGCAATCCCTACTCCTCGCATTGACATCAATTGATGGGCATCTCCATAGCCCGTTGATTATCCTCGTTGATGTGAGACTATCTTCTTATTTTTGACTTCTCTTATTTATCTCTACCACCACACTCTATTACACCCATAGTGCTATATCCATGGCTTGCGCTCATGTATTGCGTGGGAGTTGAAAAAGTTGAAGCGCATTAAAAAGTATGAACCAATTGCTCGGCTTGTCATCGGGGTAGTGCATGATAAATACTTTGTGTTAAGAAGATGGAGCATGATAGTATTGTATGATTTTGTAGGGATAACGTTCTTTGGCATTTTTATTTTGAAAGACATGATTGTTTATTAGTATGCCTGAGTATTGATGTATTTATGTCAAATTATAGACTATTGCTTTGAATCATTCGGATCTTATTATTCATACCGTAAGAGAAAGATTGCGTGATGAAACATGATAGGTAGCATTCCACATCAAAAATTCTGTTTTTATCATTTACCTACTCGAGGACGAGCAGGAATTAAGATTGGGGATGCTTGATACATCTCCAACGTATCTATAATTTTTTATTGTTCCATGCTATTATAGTATCAATCTCGGATGTTTTATATGCAATTATATGCCATTATATATCATTTTTTGGGACTAACCTACTAACCCAGTGCCCAGTGCTAGTTGCTGTTTTTTTGCTTGTTTTTGCCTTTTCAGAAAATTATTATCAGAAAGTGTCCAAACGAGAAAAAAACTTTGGATTAATTTTTTTTGGACCAGAAGAGACCCAGGAAGCTTTGGGAGAAGACCAGAAGAGTCACGAGGAGGCGGCAAGCCTGGAGGGCGCGCCCCAGGGGGGTGGCCGCGCCCCCCAGGCTTGTGGGCCCCTCGTGGCACCTCTTGACCTAATTCCTTCGCTATAAATTCACAAATTTTCCCAAACCAACAGAGAGACAGAAGAGATCACCCTTCCGCAATTTGCTAGCCTCTTCGGTACCGTGCATTGCCCTTTCTCACATCGAGAGTTGGTGGAAACTTCGCCGGTGCATCCAAACCCCGTGATATGATACGCTCTATCACACGTAAACCTCTTTATATCTTCCTCAAAACAGCCACCATACCTACCTATCATGGCATTTCCATAGCCATTCCGAGATATATTGCCATGCAACTTCCACCGTTCCGTTTTTATGACACACATCATCATTGTCATATTGCTTTCATGATCATATAGCTGACATAGTATTTGTGGCTCAGCCACCGTTCATCATTTTTAAACATGTTACTCTAGCATCATTGCACATCCTGGTACACTGCCAGAGGCATTCATATAGAGTCATATTTTTTGTTGTAGTATCGAGTTGTAATATTGAGTTGTAAGTAAATAGAGGTGTGATGATCATCATTATTAGAGCATTGTCCCAGTGAGGAAAGGATGATGGAGACCATGATTCCCCCACAAGTCGGGATGAGACTCCGGACGAAAAAAAGAAAAAAAAGAGGCGAAAAAGAGCCATGAAAAAAAAGAAAAAAAAAGAAAATGAGAGAAAAAGAGAGAAGGGGCAATGTTACTATCCTTTTCCACACTAGTGCTTCAGAGTAGCACCATGTTTTTCATATAGAGAGTCTCCTATTTTGTCACTTTCATATACTAGTGGGAATTTTTCATTATAGAACTTGGCTTGCATATTCCGATGATGGGCTTGCTCAAATGCCCGAGGGCTTCATGAGCAAGCAAATTGGATGCACACCCACTTAGTTTTCATGTTGAGCTTTCATATACTTATAGCTCTTAGTGCATCCCTTGCATGGCAATCCCTACTCCTTGCTTTGATATCAATTGATGGGCATCTCCATAGCCCGTTGATAAGCCTCATCGATGTGAGACTATCTTATTATTTTTTACTTCTCTTATTTACATCAACCACCACACTCTATTCCACCCATAGTGCTATATCCATGGCTTGCGCTCATGTATTGAGTGGGAGTTAAAAAAGCTGAAGAGCGTTAAAAATATATGAACCAATTGCTCGGCTTGTCATCGGGGTAGTGCATGATAAATACTTTATGTGAAGAAGATGGAGCATGACAGGATTATATAATTTTCTTGGGATAACTTTCATTAGCATCGTTATTTTGAAAGGCATGATTGTTTGTTAGTATGCCTGAGTATTGATGTCTTTATATCAAATTATAGACTATTGATTTGAATCATTTGGATCTTATTATTCATACCATAAGAGAAAGATTACATGATGAAACATGATAGGTTGCATTCCACATCAAAAATTCTATTTTTATCATTTATCTACTCGAGGACGAGCAGGAATTAAGCTTGGGGATGCTTGATACGTCTCCAATGCATCTATAATTTTTGATTGTTCCATGCTATTATAGTATCAATCTTGGATGTTTTTATATGCAATTATATATCATTTTTTGGGACTAACCTATTAACTAGTGCCCAGTGCTAGTTGTTGTTTTCTGCTTGTTTTTGGCTTTTCAGAGAATCAGTACCAAACGAAGTCCAAATGCCACGAAAATTTTTGGAGATTTTTTTCTGGACAAAAGAGACCCTGGATACTTGAAGAGGATGCCAGAAGGTTCGCGAAGCCTCCACTAGGCAACAGGGCGCGGCCCTAGGAAGGGCGGGCCCTGATGCCTTGTGGGGCCCTCATGGCTCCGTTTGACCTACTTCCACTCCTATAAATTCACAAATATTCGGAAACAATCGGAGAGCCAGAAGAGAAAACCTTTCCACCAACGCAAGCCTCTGTTCTTCCGCGATCTCATCTGGAGGCCTTTTTTGGTACTCTGCCGGAGGGGGAATCGATCACGGAGGGCTTCTACATCAACCTTGCTACCCTTCCGATGATGTGTGAGTAGTTTACCATAGACTTCCGGGTCCATAGCTAGTAGCTAGATGGCTTCTTCTCTCTCTTTGATCTTCAATACCATGTTCTCCTTGATGTTCTTGGAGTTCTATCCGATGTAATCTTCTTTTGCAGTGTGTTTGTTGGGATCCGATGAATTGTGAGTTCATGATCAGATTATTCATGAGAAATATTTGAGTCTTCTTTGAACTCTTTTATGCATGATTAAATATAGCTTTGTATTTATCTCCGATCAATCAATTTGGTTTGGCCAACTAGATTGGTTTATTTTGCAATGGGAGAGGTGCTTTGTGATGGGTTCAATCTTGCGGTGCTCAATCCCAGTGACAGAAAGGGACATGACACATATTTGTATTGTTTCCATTAAGGATAAAAAGATGGGGTTTATTCATATTGCTTCAATTTGCTTCTCTACATCATGTCATCTTGCTTAAGGTGTTACTCTGTTTTTATTAACTTAATACTCTAGATGCATGCTGGATAGTGGTCGATGAGTGGAGTAATAGTAGTAGATGTAGGGAGGAGTCGGTCTACTTGTCTCGGACGTGATGCCTGCATACATGATCATTGCCATGAATCCGTCATAATTATTTGCTTTTCTATCAATTGCCCAACAGAAATTTGTTTACCCACCGTATGTTTCTGCGCTCGAGAGAGAAGCCTCTAGTGAAAACTATGGCCCCCGGGTCTATCTTTATCATATATAAAATATAAAAATACCTTGCTGTTATTTATTTACTCTTATTTAGTTTAGTAATTTACTTTATCAATTTATCTCTATCAGACTTAATCCTTGCAAGTAACCGCTAAGAGGATTGATGACCCTCTTATTCGCGTTGGGTGCAAGTGTTTGCTTTTGTGTGTGTAGGTGCTATTCACTGGATCTTGCTTGGTTCTCCTGCTGGATTGATAACCGTGGTTCTTAACTGAGGGAAATACTTATCTCTACTATACTGCATCATCCTCTCCTCTTCAGGGAAATACCAACGCAGTCTACAAGTAGCACTCTGCCGGAGGGGGAATCGATCATGGAGGGCTTCTACATCAACCTTGCTGCCCTTCCGATGATGTGTGAGTAGTTCACCACCGGCCTACGGGTCCATAACTAGTAGCTAGATGGCTTTCTCTCTCTTTTTGATCTTCAATACACAATTCTCCATGATCTCCATGGAGTTCTATCTGATGTAATCTTTTGCGGTGTGTTTGTTGGGATCCGATGAATTGTGGGTTTATGATCCGATTATTCATTGAAAGTAACTGAGTCTTTTCTGAACTTTATTATGCATGATTATTATAGCTTTGTATTTCTCTCCGATCTATCCGTTTGGTTTGGCCAACTAGATTGATTTATCTTCAGTGGGAGAGGTGCTTTGGAATGGGTTCAATCTTGCGGTGTCCTCATCATGTGACAGAAGGGGTAGCGAGGCATGTATTTGTATTGTTGCCATTTGGGGTAAAACGATAGGGTTTAAACATATTGCTTGAGTTTATTCTATCTACATCATGTCATCATACTTCATGCATTACTCTGTTTGTTATGAACTTAATAAGTAGAGAGGCAAGCATAGAAGCGCTCTCGAAGTGGAGTAATAGTAGTACATGCAGAGTCGTTTCGGTCTACTTGTCATGGACATGATGCCTATATACATGATCATTGCCATGAATAACATCATAACTATGTGTTTTTCTATCAATTGCCCAACAGTAATTTGTCTACCCACCGCATGCTATGTTTCAAGAGAGATGCCTCTAGTGAAAACTGTGGCCCCCGGGTCTACTTTAATCATATTACTAAAACTAAAGTTTCCTTGCTGCAATTTTATTTTATTTTTTTACTTTTCAATTTATATATCTATCACTACCAGATTTAATCCTTGCAAGTAACGAGTTCAAGGGGATTGACAACCCTCTTGCCCGCGTTGGGTGCAAGTATTTGCTCTTGTGTGTGTAGGTACTACTTACTAGGAATTTGCTTGGTTCTCCTATTGGTTCGATAACCTTGGTTCTCACTGAGGGAAATACTATCGCTACTATATTGCTTCATCCTCCCTCTTCGGGGAAAATCCTAACGCAGCTCACAAGTAGCACTATATTAACTACACAAACAATCATCATTATTTGAGTAGTCCTTTTAAATAAGGAACTCATTTAGTCGGTAGTACCATATGATTTCCGACCATTTCAATTTATAGAGTGACTTATGAAGTTTTACACAAAATATGTTTTGGTTTATTTTTGGATTCAGAACTGTACGCCCTTCAGGGACTTCAATATGGATTTTCGAAACGGGTGACCCATATGAGTATGTAGTCACTACATCCGTTAAGTGCATGGATAATATTATTTGTACTGCTAATGATATTTAGTATCGAAACATAATTTCACTTATACCAAGAGGGTATGTTACATCATAATTTATGTCGGGTCTCTGTGTGAACCCTTTTTTCTACAAACCTTGCTTTCTCACCACCTCATAGATTTTGTTTATGAATGAGAAGTTATTTGTATTCCATATAGGAGTTGCTTATGGGGAATACGTATTACTTTGTAAATACAACTCTTTTGTTGAGCGAGAGTTATTCTTCTATAACTTGCTTCCTTTTATGTGAAACCATATGAGTGCAAGAGGCACTCTACCATGGATTTTGATTCAGGGCCCAAAAGGTTTTAGCAATTTTGTGAAGAAATATACGTCGACAAATGTAGTCTTTATTTCTATGATTCTGTGGAATCGATGAAATTTGTGGAAATGTATTTATTCCTTTTAACTCTTTGCGATTTCCTACAACTATGGAGTCGAGGTGTTTCGATGTCCCAGCACCAAAACATTTGTGCAATTTTGTGCCGGGCTTTGGATTATGAGCATCCTCTGAGGTGTCTTTCAACTTGATGTTGAATTACATTTACTGTTTGAGGATATAATTTCCTCTATTTCCACGGAAGCCTATGAGAATATATATCTTGTGGTTAGATTTCTCCCTCTCTTGCTCTCATTTGAGGAGAAGAGTGGTTTATTAGGTACCTCCACTCTCTCTAACATCTTACTACAACGATGAAGTCAAGAATAAATCAATAATTTGATGCAAAGAGCGTCAAATAGGGAATTGGCATATACCCCACCCATTGTCGGACTAGTCGCTAAAACATAGAGAAGGGCCCTTATGGCACGATTCATTGAGTTCTATTTTTATTCTGTTTTATTTGTCGACAACATTTTTTCCGTTAAACAGATATGAAATGTATACATTGTGGAAAATAAAATTTTACATATACCGTGAAGCAGACGGAAGTCCTCGTCTATCCGAATTGGAGGTGGACCGTTCAATAATGAGAAGAAGCAGAGCATGTGCCATGCGATCAGGCCTGCCCTGAGGGGAGGCGAGCGGGGCGGCCGCCTGATACGTCTCCAACGTATCTATAATTTTTTATTGTTCCATGCTATTATAGTATCAATCTTGGATGTTTTATATGCAATTATATATCATTTTTGGGACTAACCTATTAACCTAGTGCCCAGTGCCAGTTGCTGTTTTCTGCTTGTTTTTGGTTTTTCAGGAAATCGGTACCAACCGAAGTCCAAATGCCACGAAACTTTTTGACGATTTTTTTCTAGACAAAAGTGACCCTGGAAGGTTCAGGAGGATGCCAGAAGCCTCACGACGAGGCCACAAGGCAACAGGACGCGACCCCAGGGGGCGCGCCCTGATGCCTTGTGGGCCCCTCGTGGCTCCTTTTGACCTAATTCCACTTCTATAAATTCTCAAATATTCGGAAACCAACGGAGAGCCAGAAGAGAAAACCTTTCTGCCGCTGCAAGCCTCTGTTCTTCTGCGATCCCATCTGGAGGCCTTTTCTGGTACTCTGCCAGAGGGGGAATCGATCACGGAGGGCTTCTTCATCAACCTTGTTGCCCTTCCGATGATGTGTGAGTAGTTTACCACAGACCTACGGGTCCATAGCTAGTAGCTAGATGGCTTCTTCTCTATCTTTGATCTTCAATACCATGATCTCCTCGATGTTCTTGGAGTTCTATCCGATGTAATCTTCTTTTGCGGTGTGTTTGTTGGGATCCGATGAATTGTGGGTTTATGATCAGATTATTCATGAGAAATATTTGAGTCTTCTCTGAACTCTTTTATGCATGATTGTTATAGCTTTGTATTTCTCTCCGATCTATCCGTTTGGTTTGGCCAACTAGATTGATTAATATTGCAAAGGGAGAGGTGCTTTGTGATGGGTTCAATCTTGCGGTGCTCAATCCCAGTGACAGAAAGGGAAATGACATGTATTTGTATTGTTGACATTAAGGATAAAAAGATGGGGTTTAATCATATTGCTTGAGTTTACTTTGTCTACTGCATGTCATCTTGCTTAAGGCGTTACTCTGTTTTATACTTAATACCCTAGATGCATGCTGGATAGCGGTCGATGGGTGGAGTAATAGTAGTAGATGTAGGTAGGAGTCGGTCTACTTGTGTCGACGTGATGCCTATATACATGATCATTGCCATGAATCTGTCATAACTATGCGCTTTTCTATCAATTGCCCAACAGTAATTTGTTTACCCACCGTATGCTATGTGTTCGAGAGAGAAGCCTCTAGTGAAAACTATGGCCCCCGGGTCAACCTTTATCATATATTAAAATCCAAAAACACCTTGCTGCAATTTATTTACTTTTATTTTATTTTGGAATTTACTTTTCTATCTATCACTGTCAGAATTAATCCTTGCAAATAACCGCTAAGGGGATTGACAACCCTCTTATTTGCGTTGGGTGCAAGTGTTTGCTTTTGTGTGTGTAGGTGCTGCTAACGAGGTTTTGTGTGGTTCTTCTACTGGATTGATAACCTTGGTTCTTAACTGAGGGAAATACTTATCTCTACTGTACTGCATCATCCTCTCCTCGGGGCGGAAATCCCAACGCAGTTCACAAGTAGCAGGAAGAATTCCTGGCGCCGTTATCGGGGAGACATCACCAAAACCTATCAAGTAGCTTCGCATAAACTATCATCCACTTGCATTTATTTTTATTTGCATTTGCCTCTAATTTTCATCTCCCCCACTTCTAAAACAATTTTACAAAAACAACAAAATATTTTTGTTTGTTTGTTTGTTAGTTTGCTTGTCTTGTCATTATGACTAGTATTACCATCCCTCCTTTGTCTCCGGACTTTGAAGTTCTCTACTTCAAACAGAAACACGGAGAAAATTTAAAAGATGCTTGGTATAGGATAATGGAATCTTATCGTGTTTGCACCATAAAAGGAGATATGAAAATTTTGTTGCGAAACTTTTATGTAGGGCTAACTATGCCAAATAAACAACTCTTAGATTTTGTCACTAAAGGAAATTTCATTGACAGTGATCCTAATATTCCTTATGAAATAATAGAAGGAATGGTGGGAACTCCACCCTTGCAGAAAGGATTTAATTACACCCAAGAAGGGATTCAAATTTTGGAAAAATTAGGTGACATGCAGAAAAATTTGGTTGAGTTACAAAAGTCTAATGAGCCTCTTCAAAATGTTAGTGGTAATCTCAATCGCATGAATAATCTTCTCACTATTTGCAACAAGCGTCTAGACACTTTAGATAATAGAATTGTCTTATTTTCCGAAAGTAATGGTAAAACGCAAAGGGCCTCCCAGTTTTGAGAACAACCCTCCTAAATTAGCAAAAACCAAGGATGACTACACTTGAAATTATGCATTATGCCTAGCTAGGGGCAACCCAATAAATAAAATAAATTTTTGTTTTACTTTCTGTTTTTGTGTGTTTACACAATTGTAGCCTCTGTTAAGATTGTGTTTTTATCTTTTAATTAGTGTTTGTACCAAGTAATGCCTTTGGGATGATTTGGATGATAGTATAATTGATGTTGTTTGAAAATAGAAACTTTTGCGTCAAGTGCTAGAATTTTGATTTTTTGATGGAGCGTAAGAACCTTCTGAATTTTTTACACATTATTTATATATGAATTGCCCACGTTTTCCTAATTTTTTCAGAATTTTTGAAGTTACAGAAATATGAGTTTAATTCAGATTTTACAGACTGTTCTGTTTCAGACAGATTCTATTTTTGTTGCATAGTATGCTTATTTTGATGAATCTATGGATAGTATCGGGGGGTATGAGTCAAGGAGAAGTTTGAGTACAGGAGCATTATGCCAATATTAAATATGAATCAATTTACAACAGTACTTAAAGTTTAAGATACGTTTGTTATACTAACGGATATCATGAGGTTTCTGTTGAGTTTTGTGTGCTGAAGTTTTCAAGTTTTGGGTGAGACTAAGATGGATAAAGGAATAAGGGGCTGAAAGAGCCTAAGCTTGGGGATGCCCAAGGCACCCCAAGGTAATATTCAAGGAAGACTCAAGCGTCTAAGATTGGGGATGCCCCGGATGGCATCCCCTCTTTTGTCTACAATCTATCGGTAACTCACTTGGAGCTATATTTTTATTCATCACATGATATGTGTTTTACTTGGAGCGTCTTGTGCTATAGTCTGCTTGCTTTTGTTTGCTTTTTAGTTTGCCACAATCATCTTTGCTGAACACACCTTTTTGAGAGGGACACACATTATTCGTGATTTGTTATAATACTCTATGTGCTTCACTTATATCCTTTGAGCTAGGCAGTTGCTCTAGTGCTTCACTTATATCTTTTAGAGCACGTCGGTGGTTATATTTTAAAGAAATAGTTGCACTCTCATGCTTCACTTATATTTTTTGAGAGTCTAATAAATACAATGGTGTCAGTGTATAAAACATGGGTATTTTATACCCTGACTTATGCACAGACAGTGGCAGCCTCCCTGCCGACCAAGGCTTGCCGGAAACCACCAAGACCAAGATTCAAGACCCAGTTGTAGAGGCTACTGGAGAGAAGACCAAGACGAAGCATCGATGAGCACTCCACTAGTACTGAAGATGAAGACATTTCTTGCCGGCAATGCCAAGCCGGCAAGGTGAAGACCCGGCAAGCTCCGTGCCGGCAACCTTTCGCCAGCTCGTCAGCGCTCCACCTCACCGGGCAGCTAGTCGCTAATCGGTGAGGTGTTGACCGCGCAGGCTGGTTGGTGAGATTTGTCGGGCACGTGTCAGCATGCAGGGAGAAGATTTGCCTTTAATTACACCCGTCCTGAAGGCGTTTCAAAATAATACGAGGTAGGTGGGCGAGCGGTGCAGAAACCTTGCCGGGGCTGCCTCTCGACATAACACCTAACAAAGCATTTAATGCTTTTGTCCTAAACTGACAGAGTTAGGTATGATAGCACTGTTTGCTATCTAATCACTATGTAATGACTATTTTTCCACTGTGGTAACCCCTTGACCTATAAAAGGAGGACCAGGGCAACGGTTACAAGGGTTCGCTTTTTAGATCATTCCTGCACGACTTGCATGCGTAGCTGCTCTCCTCGCACCTTGCCGGGAGAAGTGCTCCTTGTACTTGTGCTTACGCACCCCTAATACACAAAGAAGGAGTAGGGTTTTACGCTTCACAGCGGCCTGAACATGGGTAAATCCCTTGCGTTCCTCTGCTGATTCTGCTCTTTGTGCTCGTCGATCTCCCTAGCCGAACCACAAAGGGGCTAGATGGCCACATAGATGGTCGTTTCCACGACATCTTTGGCGCGCCAGGTAGGGGGAATCTCTTGCGCGAACCTGAATCAGCAGATTATGCATCAATTTCATCAACTTCATCACCTGCCTCATCATCGATGGCGCCCAAGAAGAAGGGCATCACGATGACGGCTCCTTCCACCTCCAAGGTTCCTTCGCGCGTATCCGCAGGCGGCGCAGGCGGCGCAGCCGGTGCAGGCGGTGCGGACGCCGCAGTTGGCACGACCAGCGCAGGCGGCGCGGTCACCATGCCTACTGTGGCCGGAGCGTGTGGCACCCCGGCTCAGAGAGACCGGAACACCCCGTATTCCAGCCCAGAGATCAAGTCTTCTGGAATACGGCACTGCTTGGCATAGAACAAATCAGCTCTTTATTACGAATAATATGGGTACAAGGGTCCGATATTACAAAGGTTACAGGGGCACGGCGACACTTCGCCTGCTAAGGTAGGTCTATACTAGCAGTGGAACAACTCATGGTGGAATAAATTCTAGCAGGGGAACAGCGGCAACGGTGATGAACTCCACTCCGCCGGGACTCTGGCTGGGACGTATCCTAGAGCGCAACCTCAGGATCCTCGACAAACAAGCAATCACGGCATGACCTGCAATCTGGCATGACACGCCAGGTGAGTACTTTGAATGTACTCGCAAGCTCACAGCAACCAAAGCAATCAAGACATACATCAGCATGGCATTTGCAGGTTAATTATCCATGATGAACATGATACTACTAGAACAACATGGCAACAACATGAGCATGGCAACAGCATGAGCATGGCAACAACATGAGCATGGCAACAACATGAGCATGGCATGTACATATAATTCATGATATGAACAAGATGATACTAGCACTAGCATGCAAGGGGTTCGACATTTAAGGTCTCATGGACCAACTTACTCTGCTCGGAGATTATCTCGTAACCACAAACTTACCATCGTGATCATCACATGACCACACGGAGCTTGATCTCTACCTGTGATCATCGCATGACCACATAAAGATCAACCAACTTCTTTTCTCATCGAACCGGGGTTGTTTATTATTCAGATTATTATTTCTGTTGACCCATAGTGTGACCTACTACGAACTGTGTCCATATCCGAGGACGCGGCTATCGATAGATTATACACTCTGCAAAGGTTACTACACTGTACCCACACCACGAAACTCATGGCCTCGTGGTCCCATTCGGGTGGACCAACGACATTCCGACAAAACAAATCTATTGCATGACACTCTCCCGGCCACTCCGACAAACTCCCCTTTGGGCTATGTCCTGGGTTACCCTGATGCCAACTCGTGACATCCGCCACCTTTGTGGCCGCCACCGTCGTGGCCAAACAAAACATCATCCCAAATGGGGACCTCGGATCTATACAACTCGGGTACTCAAGGCTTATGGTAGCCTACCTGATCAGGGTAGCGCGCACCCATAACCTTCCCTAGTAGGAGGCACCGGCGAGAGGCATGACAATAGACCGCATTAGGGCCTCCCCATCCAGGCAAGTGAGGTTGCACTGGTGAGCTCGATTCGGTGGCACCATGACTCAGCCAACAGATTTTTTCAAGTTCGATTAATGTCAGGTTAAACTTGAATGGTGATGAGCTGAGTCATAACAACATAATGAAATAACAATGCAGATGAGCATGATATCAGTGTAACCATGGATGGGCAACATAACCATTTTATAACATCAGCAATGACAACTCTCTTATGCTACGAGGGGCAAAAAAAAGCATGGCATAAACACGATCATGAAGATCACAAGTATTATCATACAAACGATAACTATTCATGTGAGCATACATTATCACTAGCAAATGAAATGATTACAAGAATAAAACATGATAAGAATATCCTTAGCAATTAATCATATCACTTACTAGATGAAAATGAACATGGCATAAGCATGGACATGGATTCACAAGCATATTCAAAATATAAACAAAAACATTAAATGAGCAAACAATTATTAAATATTCAAGTCAAAACCATGGCTACTGCAAGGCCATCATGGAAGTGGCTGTTGTGGCTTGCCTGGGGATGAAGGAATCATCGGGGAGAGGTGCGATGAACTCGCGGAAAGAATCGCCGGAAAAGTTTCCCTCTCGGCGGAGCTGTTTTAAGGGCAAGGGAAAAATGGTCATTTTCACAGTGTGACAACCTCATGAAAATTATACCATCGGAACGGGCTCGACGAACTGAGCTCGTGGGCCTCGGAATCACCTGAATCGGAGTTACGGTTGCAGAGTTACGGCCGTTCGTTCGTTAGGCATAAAAAGAATAAAAAATTGTCCACTTCTGCCCTTAACGGACGAACGTCCGCAAATTAACAGTTTTGGCCGGCGAGTTAAAATAGAAAGCGTACTTCTGGGATTACGCTTTCAAACAGAGAAAGCGTACTTTAGCCCGAAGAAGCACCAGAGTACATTTTCTTTAAGCGAAGGCGTATTTTAGAAAATCCGCCTCCACTTATCCACGTCACTGTGCCGGCTGAGTCACTGGAACGTGGGGCCCGCCTGCAGGTCGAGCCAGTCGTCTTCATCCTCTCGCTGGCGCCCGTGCGGCAGAGGAGGTGGCTACTCCGGCGAACGGCGCGGGCGTCTCCGGCCGTCCCCGGCGATGCTCCGGCCACCGGCACGCTCAGGAGACCGAGCCGCGTCCATCCCCGCACCGCACGGACACCGAGGGGCACCGAGTCGAGCGGGGCGACGACCACGGCGGACGGCGGTCACGGCGAGATCGGGCACGGCGCCATGGGTCACGGGAGGAAAAAAGGAAGGGCGGGGAAGCTCTAGGGGGCTCGGGTGGATTCTCTGGTGGTGGCTAGGAGGGGAGAGGAGCTCGGCATTAAGCGAATTTAAGAGGGGCCGAGCGGTGGCCATGGAGGCCATGGGAGGGGAGGAGAGCTCTTCGAGCTCATTTGAGTTGCTGGGGAGGATACTGGGAGTGAGGGAGAGAGGTTGGCGAGGTCGAACAGGCTTGGGGGTGGCTTAAATAACCGCGGTGCTGATGCCATGGCCGGAAGCCGACGAGAGCTCGCGGTTGATGCCTCTAGCACGACCGCGTGCATGAGCGCATGCGCGGAGGGGGAGAAAGGTATAGGGGAGGTGTATTCGGCGCTGGGATGCCGCGGGGAGGAAGAAGACAATGGCAAAGCGACGATGGCCGCGGGCATCCCGGGACGGCGTGCTCACCGGAGAGGAAAGGGGAGAGGGGGAGGGGTCCAGAGAGGACACCCGGACGCAGGAGAGTGGGGGAGACACATTGGACATGGTGCGGTGGCGGGAGCTCGGCGTTTGGGCGGCGGCAGAGGGACCCGAAGTCCAGAGCACGCTTTCGGCGTGCCAGACCGCGTGGTCACCGCGTGAACAGGCGCACGCGCTGCACTCTGGCCAACCAAACGATGTCTAGCGTCTTGTCCTTCCTAAGTGGGTCCTACCTGAGGTGATAGATCGAAGAAATCGACTGTGGTTTGATGGGAGTGATCAGAGAAAGTTTGTTGTAGCCAACTTAGGCAGGAAGTAGTGATCAAATTGGAGGGGATATGAGCTAACCAGGATGTCACAGAGGTTTAGGGTAGGAAGGACTACCATCCTGTGAAAAATGAAATGATTTGGACCAGTATTTAATATAGTTGCTTCACAACCACATATTCTGGTCCAGAAACTAGATTAGGAAGTATCACTCACATGGATTCTTGAATTGGGCTGAAAATTGGTAGAGGGTGATGATTTGGGCATATGAAGGTACCATAAAATTTTCATCCCATTTGGATAAGTCTAAATGGTACTTCCTTCACAATGATCCACACTGGACAGAAACTTGGGGAATTTTGTGGAAAAACTGGCATGGCAAAATGATGTGAATTTTGGCATGCTCAAAGGATATAAGGATATTTAGGTCCTGGATTAATTTCAGATTTTATGAAGCAATATAAAATATAGTTGCTTCACAAACTGAAATTGTGACCAGAAACCAAGATTTGAAGGAGTGCTCACATAGATAGTTGGATGGATTTGAAATTTGGTGGAGAGCAATTATTTGACCATATAAATGATCTACCGAAATTTCAAGTCATTTGGATAAGTCTAGCTAGTACTTCCTTCACAAAGCTTCTCTCTGGACAGAAACTTTGGGAATTTGCTGAGGAAGATTTACTAGGCAAATGAAGCTGAATTTTGGCATGTGGCAATGATTTGGATGTGAAAGAGTGCCCAAAAATTTTGAGGGCAATCAATAAAATATAAATAGCACTTCCTTCACAAAGTGCCATTCTGGACAGAATGGAAAATGAATATTCCAGAATTATTTTTGAACTATGAAAGGATGGGTTTTTACATATTTGTGGAAGATATGATTCAAAGAATTTATGAAAATTTTGTGGGAATTTTTGGAATGGCAGAAATATAAGTTGCTTCACAACCTAGAGCAAACAGGGTTATTCCTTTAATAGAAAAAGGAATATTCCCAAGAAATAAATATTGGAGTTGGGCTAAGATGGAAATGACATGGCCTTGGGATAGATTTGAGAGTGACAAGCCTCTTGGAAGTGACAGGAGAGAAGATCTCCCCAGGTTTTAGGACCACGTAGCCACGGAAAAAGGAACTCCAAATAAAAATTCGAAGAAATCAAAAAGAAAAAGAAAGGGCCAAAAATCGGGGTGTTACAAACCTACACCCCTTACGATAAATCTCGTCCTCGAGATTTAGTTGCTCAGGGAACAAGTATGAATATTCTTACTTAAGGAAACCATTTCCAACTCGGGTATCCTTTTCCTTTATAAATTGTTCCCACTGAATTGCATCTGATGGACTGCCTTGCTCTGGGGTGGTTTGCTTCACCATACCCCACATTCTGGCAGGTCTTCCTTCATATGTTCATCCTTGCTCTGTCTTCAATTATTTTATGTCTACTGGCTTGTCTGATATTATCATGACCGGGATTTCCATAAGTCCGGGAGTGACTTCCATTCGACGTGATATTCTTTTATCCAGCACTGATAGTATTCAATGGATTTGTGCTCCAATTTCCTCGGTGGACACAAAACCTTTAATTATTGCATCGGATTACTCAAGTAGATGCACGTCCTCCGGGTTCAAAACAATGTTGAGAAACATAATCGTTCTCTTGGCGGGGTCTGATTGCTTGCAGAGATTCCCGAATCATCTTGGCTGACTCCACTGTCTTGGGTATTCATACCCTATTGTTCATACCACAAGTATCATACCTGTATTGCCGGTCTTGCTCCTTCACTATTGTTCTCTTTTGTCCGAATCTTTTGCTGAAAGAGCTTGGCCATAAATATCTTTAATTCTCTGTGTGACCATAGGTGCTGGTAGGTGCAATATCCTTGTTCTTATGACCGTGCAACAACATTTAACTGGCAAGTTCATCATCTCTCAAGCTCTAACTGTAGGGCAATGATCATCCAAACCTTTGCATGAAATCGGCAAATAAATTAGTAGCCACCAGAACGGTCGTTACAACTCAGATCTGGGACATTACTGAAATAACTCAACCATGGCTCACGACGGCTGAAAAGCAGCTCAGAGCATGAGGCAGTGTTGATAAGAAGAATGTAGAAGTTCCCTAAGACGGCCGAAGAACAGCTCAGAGCATAGGGTCACTGCTACAAAAAAGAAACTCAACAGCTGCCCGAGACGGGCCAGTTGTTGAAAAGAGAAATATAAAGGCGGCATCCACCCTGGACGGCCGAAAGCAGCTCAGAACACAGGCGTGGTGCCGTTACCAGGAAGAGGTAAGCAAGGGTTCATCATGATCATATACCAGGTTCACAGTTACTTGGACAGAGCTCACTGTTGTGGTCAATCATACATGACAGTGACAGAGGTTAATGATATCGCTTTGTCAGGTGTGAGGAAGCTGGCCTTGATATCCACTGTCAGGATTGTTGTCACAACATTGTCTTGCTTCATAGCTTGTCAGACATTGCATCCCACTGAGGTGTATAACTTGCTTTCTCCCTCTTACATAACTCCTGGGGTTGTCGGATTCTCACCATGCTGGCATCACCGTACGAGTGACTTGCATGACCTTAGCAGCATGTTCACAATATATATGGAAGTATGTTTATCTGAACATTTTATTCCTGAGGCAGACTTGTGTCCTGACTGATTCTTGCTTCTGACAAAACTGTTGCGGATCCGATTCTTGAGATGCACTGCCATATGTTGCCAACTCACTGTGTAATATCTTGTACCAATGTCGATGATTGTATGTAGTGCCGTACTGATAAAGACTGGATAGCTTGTGTTGGAAGCCATCGAGAGTAGCGTGCTGAGGAAGGCTGAATAGCTTATGCTCGAAGCCTTTGCCGGGATAGCGTGCTGAAGAAGACTGGGTATCGTACCTTAGAAGCTTTTCCTCTGGTTGCTTACCGAGGAAGATTCGGTGCCTTACGCCGGAAGCTTTCTGCGGTGGCTTACCGAAGAAGACTGAGTATCTTACACTGTAAGTTGTCCACATATCGTACCGAGGAAGATTGAGGAGCCTTGCGTCGTAACCTTCTCTGGTAGCTTGCGGAGAAAGCCTAGGTTGCTTACATTAGAAGCTTCTCTGTGATATGCAGACGCAATGCCATTTATATATCATTGATATTCCTTTGACCGGAAACGTACTGTTGTCTTGCACACAAATTGTCTTCCAGCTGGTTCATTATGATTGTGATGGTTGCACACTGAGGCAGTCTTGATGCTGATAGTTATTCCAGAATATCATTTGTATTCAACCAGATATTCCAATACAATGCAGTCGGCTGAGATTTTCATAATGTTTAGCTGAGCTTCCAAATATTTGAAATCCTCACTGGTTCTTTGAGTCCGGTGTTGGTTGATGAGCAACTTTCATAAGGGGAAATAAGGTAACACCGAAGGTCCAAAGAAAGAAGCAAAAGAAACGATTCAAACAAAAGCACACAGAGCATCCAGATTGCATACACGCAACATCACTATGCATGCCTACTTAAGCACACAATTCTCGAGGAAACTCTGGTACTACGGTCTAACATGCGGTGACGGTGTGCACGAAAGTGAATCATCGTGTGGAGCGGGTTGGTGTAAACAGAGCTACACCAAGTGCTGACTCAGCACCGGTTGCATCTGGACGGGCTTAGCGGTGAGAACGGACTCGGTGATAAAGTAGTGAGACACGGACGTCACGACCACATTATCATCAAGCGGGCGGAAGGAAACCGTACACGCCCAGAGAATGGGTGATAGAGTAGGATAGCGGCGGAAAACAGGATTTGCTAGCATTGCCCTTTTCTGGTAACAAAGACCAGTGAGGGTTGCCAAACGGCGGGTTGGATGGCAAGATCCGGGGTAGAAGCATGTCTACCACCGAAACGATAGGTGGCTGGCGGAAAGATATTGGTGTGATACCTGTGCATCAATCCTGCGAGTGATTGACACCACTAGGTACCTCGGCATCACTCCGCTGGGACAGAGATGACACTAAACAACACTGAGCAAGTATGCAAAATTGGAGGGTGTAGGTAGTGGATCGAAACCGATACCACCTACACTCACAAGATCAACCGTTAATGACAAGATAATGAGTCTATATGCATGCTATGCAGCAAACAAATGCAACAACCCAATGCAACAAGCAAGCTAGACTCTGAACTACCAGTTTCTAACGCTCGCGCTGACTAGGGCGTCCTACAGCCAGACCTGCTCTGATACCAATCGTTGTGGCACCCCGGCTCGGAGAGACCGGAACACCCCGTATTCCAGCCCAGAGATCAAGTCTTCTGGAATACGGCACTGCTTGGCATAGAAGAAATCAGCTCTTTATTACGAATAATATGGGTACAAGGGTCCGATATTACAAAGGTTACAGGGGCACGGCGACACTTCGCCTGCTAAGGTAGCTCTATACTAGCAGCGGAACAACTCGTAGCAGAATAAATTCTAGCAGCGGAACATCGGCGACGGTGATGAACTCCACTCCATAGGGACTCTGGCTGGGACATATCGTAGAGCGCAACCTCGGGTTCCTCGACAAACAAGCAATCACGGCATGACCTGCAATCTGGTATGACACGCCAGGTGAGTACTTTGAATGTACTCGCAAGCTCACAGCAACCAAAGCAATCAAGACATACAACAACATGGCATTTACAGGTTAATTATCCATGATGAACATGATACTACTAGAACAACATGGCAACAACATGAGCATGGCAACAGCATGAGCATGGCAACAACATGAGCATGGCAACAGCATGAGCATGGCAACAACATGAGCATGGCATGTACATATAATTCATGATATGAACAAGATGATACTAGCACTAGCATGCAAGGGGTTCGACATTTAAGGTCTCATGGACCAACTTACTCTGCTCGGAGATTATCTTGTAACCACAAACTTACCATCGTGATCATCACATGACCACACGGAGCTTGATCTCTACCTGTGATCATCGCATGACCACATAAAGATCAACCAACTTCTTTTCTCATCAAACCGGGGTTGTTTATTATTCAGATTATTATTTCTGTTGACCCATAGTGTGACCTACTACGAACTGTGTCCATATCCGAGGACGCGGCTATCGATAGATTATACACTCTGCAGAGGTTAGTACACTGTACCCACACCACGGAACTCATGGCCTCGTGCTCCCATTCGGGTGGACCAACAACATTCCGACAAAACCAATCTATTGCATGACACTCTCCCGGCCACTCCGACAAACTCCCCTTTGGGCTATGTCCTGGGTTACCCTGATGCCAACTCGTGACATCCGCCACCTTTGTGGCCGCCACCGTCGTGGCCAAACAAAACATCGTCCCAAACGGGGACATCGGATCCATACAACTCGGGTACTCAAGGCTTATGGTAGCCTACCTGATCAGGGTAGCGCGCACCCATAACCTTCCCTAGTAGGAGGCACCGGCAAGAGGCATGACAATAGACCACATTAGGGCCTCCCCATCCAGGCAAGTGTGGTTGCACTGGTGAGCTCGATTCGGTGGCACCATGACTCAGCCAACAGATTTTCTCAAGTTCGATTAATGTCAGGTTAAACATGAATGGTGATGAGCTGAGTCATAACAACATAATGAAATAACAATGCAGCTGAGCATGATATCAGTGTAACAATGGATGGGCAACATAACCATTTTATAACATCAACAATGACAACTCTCTTATGCTACGAGGGGCAAAAAAAAGCATGGCATAATGACGATCATGAAGATCACAAGTATTATCATACAAACGATAACTATTCATGTGAGCATACATTATCACTAGCAAATGAAATGATTACAAGAATAAAACATGATAAGAATATCCTTAGCAATTAATCATATCACTTACTAGATGAAAATGAACATGGCATAAGCATGGACATGGATTCACAAGCATATTCAAAATATAAACAAAATCATTAAATGAGCAAACAATTATTAAATATTCAAGTGAAAACCATGGCTACTGCAAGGCCATCATGCAAGTGGCTGTTGTAGCTTGCCTGGGGATGAAGGAATCATCGGGGAGAGGTGTGATGAACTCGCGGAAAGAATCGTCGGAAAAGTTTCCCTCTCGGCGGAGCTGTTTTAAGGGCAAGGGCAAAATGGTCATTTTCCCAGTGTGACAACCTCATGAAAATGATACCATCGGAACGGGCTCGACGAACTGAGATCCTGGGCTTTGGAATCACCTGAATCGGAGTTATGGCCGTTCGTTCGTTAGGCAGAAAAAGAATAAAAATTTGTCCACTTCTGCCCTTAACGGACGAACGTCCACAAATTAATAGTTTCGGCCGGCGAGTTAAAATAGAAAGC
Source organism: Elymus sibiricus (assembly GCA_039707655.1). Lineage (NCBI taxonomy): Eukaryota > Viridiplantae > Streptophyta > Magnoliopsida > Poales > Poaceae > Elymus > Elymus sibiricus. The sequence goes on along the minus strand of CM077672.1, from coordinate 353,140,196 downwards.
GTACTTCTGGGATTACGCTTTCAAACAGAGAAAGCGTACTTTAGCCCGAAGAAGCACCAGAGTACGTTTTCTTTAAGCGAAGGCGTATTTTAGAAAATCCTCCTCCACTTATCCACGTCACTATGCCGGCTGAGTAACTGGAACGTGGGGCCCGCCTGCAGGTCGAGCCAGTCGTCTTCATCCTCTCGCTGGCGCCCGTGCGGCAGAGGAGGTGGCTACTCCGGCGAACGGCGCGGGCGTCTCCGGCCGTCCCCGACGATGCTCCGACCACCGGCGCGCTCAGGGGACCGAGCCGCAACCATCCCCGCACCGCACGGACATCGAGGGGCACCGAGTCGAGCAGGACGACGACCACGGCGGACGGCGGTCACGGCAAGATTGGGCATGGCGCCATGGGTCACGGGAGGAAAAGAGGAAGGGCGGGGAAGCTCTAGGTGGCTCGGGTGGATTCTCTGGTGGTGGCTAGGAGGGGAGAGGAGCTCGGCATTGAGCGAATTTAAGAGGGGCCGAGCGGCGGCCATGGCGGCCATGGGAGGGGAGGAGAGCTCTTCGAGCTCATTTGAGTTGCTGGGGAGGATACTGGGAGTGAGGGAGAGAGGTTGGCAAGGTCGAACAGGCTCGGGGGTGGCTTAAATAACCGCGGCGCTGATGCCGTGGCCGGAAGCCGACGAGAGCTCGCGGTTGATGCCTCTGGCACGACCGCGTGCACGAGCGCACGCGTGGAGGGGGAGAGAGGTCCAGGGGAGGTGTATTCAGCGCTGGGATGCCGCGGGGAGGAAGAAGACAATGGCAAAGCGACGACGGCCGCGGGCATCTCGGGACGGCGTGCTCGCCGGAGACGAAAGGGGAGAGGGGGAGGGGTCCAGAGAGGACACGCGGACGCAGGAGAGTGGGGGAGACACAGTGGACATGGTGCGGTGGCTGGAGCTCGGCGTTTGGGCGGCGGCAGAGGGACCCGAAGTCCAGAGCACGCTTTTGGCGTGCCAGACCGCGTGGTCACCGCGTGAACAGGCGCACGCGGTGCAGTCTGGCCAACCAAACGATGTCTAGCGTCTTGTCCTTCCTAAGTGGGTCCTACCTGAGGTGATAGATCGAAGAAATCGACTGTGGTTTGATGGGAGTGATCAGAGAAAGTTTGCTGTAGCCAACTTAGGCAGGAAGTAGTGATCAAATTGGAGGGGATATGAGCTAACCAGGATGTCACCGAGGTTTAGGGTAGGAAGGACTACCATCCTGTGAAAAATGGAATGATTTGGACCAGTATTTAATATAGTTGCTTCACAACCACATATTCTGGTCCAGAAACTAGATTAGGAAGTAGCACTCACATGGATTCTTGAATTGGGCTGAAAATTGGTAGAGGGTGATGATTTGGGCATATGAAGGTACCATAAAAATTTCATCCCATTTGGATAAGTCTAAATGGTACTTCCTTCACAATGATCCACAATGGACAGAAACTTGGGGGAATTTTGTGGAAACAATGGCTTGGAAAAATGATGTGAATTTTGGCATGCTCAAAGGATATAGGGATATTTAGGTCCTGGATTAATTTCAGATTTGATGAAGCAATATAAAATATAGTTGCTTCACAAACTGAAATTGTGACCAGAAACCAAGATTTGAAGGAGTGCTCACATAGGTAGTTGGATGGATATGAAGTTTGGTGGAGAGCAATGATTTGACCATATAAATGATCTACCAAAGTTTCAAGTCATTTGGATAAGCCTAGCTTGTACTTCCTTCACAAAGCTTCTCTCTGGACAGAAACTTCGGGAATTTGCTGAGGAAGATTTACTAGGCAAATGAAGCTGAATTTTGGCATGTGGCAATGATTGGATGTGAAAGAGTGCCCAAAAATTTTGAGGGCAATCAAGAAAATATAAATAGCACTTCCTTCACAAAGTGCCATTCTGGACAGAATGGAAAATGAATATTCCAGAATTATTTTTGAACTAGGAAAGGATGGGTTTTGACATATTTGTGGAAGTTATGATTCAAAGAATTTATGAGAATTTTGTGGGAATTTTTGGAATGGCAGAAATATAGGTTGCTTTAATAGAAAAAGGAATATTCCCAAGAAATAAATATTGGAGTTGGGCTAAGATGGAAATGACATGGCCTTGGGATAGATTTGAGAGTGACAAGCCTCTTGGAAGTGACAAGAGAGAAGATCTCCTCAGGTTTTAGGACCACATAGCCACGGAAAAAGTACTCCAAATAAAAATTCAAAGAAATCCAAACGAAAAAGAAAGGGCCAAAAATCGGGGTGTTACACAGCGGGAGGCGGAGGTGCTGGAGATGGTCATCTTCCATGACCCTTTGCCGAGCAAAGCCACGACGACGCGGGCGGAGCATATGGACGTCTTCCTCCCCCTCCCCCCCCCCCCCCCCCCCCCCGCGCGTTGACGAACGTAGCCACCGGAGCAACAATGCCCGGGCCGGCGTGAGCCAGGATCCCACCGCGGCGACATCCAGAGATGCTGCATCGAGGCGTACGCCACGCTCGTCTCAAGATGGGCGCGGTGCGACTCCGAGCGGCGTCAACAACTCCGAGCGGCGGCGACCTGATGGCAAGACCCCTGTTGATCAAGTCCCAGATCCTCAGGCACCACCTCCGCCACGACAACCCGCTGCTGATCATGTGCCGCGGCAGCAAGACCGCAATGGCGCTCCTGATGGCTCTGCCAGGAGTAGAGCAACGTCGCGCTCTTCGCTTCCGGCCATGCCAGCCACAACAGCAGAGGCGATGGCGCGAGCCCAGATGCTGCCGAACTTCCCTCCGGCAGCAGAGAAGATGGATGAGTGGAGAGCCACCATCCAAAGCTTGATTGGGTATGCCAAGGCCAGCAAGTCATAGCAAGCGGAGCCCTCACGGCGTCCGCAAACCGCACCAGTAGCTCCAACTGGTGGCCGCATTAACGGTGCCGCGCTAACGGTGCAATCACCTCCACGGCAACAGTCTCAACAGCAGCAACGCCAACAACCGCGGCAAGCTCAGCGATCTTTCGAGCCCGACGAGATGTCGATGGCCTCTTCGGATCCGCGAGCGTGGCAAGATCAGCGGCAGGTGCTGGGAGACAGGCGGGTAGAGGATGCTCGCACCACCATTGAACGGCACCGTGAGGCGCGCCATCAATCTGACGCGCGCAACGGCCCCATCGTTGATGAGCCTGCGCCGGGGGTTGGCTGATATCTGCCTTACAAGATTGGATGTCCTGCCTTCACCCGTGAGCTGCGGCAAGTCCGATGGCCATCCGTCCGGGCCTTCAAGCCAAAAGTACTAGAGAAGTACGACGGCAAGCTGAACCCGGCAGAGTTTCTGGGCATCTACATGATTCCCGTGCAAGCTGCCGGAGGAAGAGATGAGAAAATCCTCACCAACTATTTTCCGTTGGTACTGAAGCCCAACGTGAGATCTTGGCTGATGAACTTGCCGGAGAACTCCATTTCTTCGTGGGCAGATCTCTGTAATGAGTTTGTTGGTGCCTTTACCGGAGGCCACAAGGCCCCTGGACAGCCCAGCGACCTACAAGTAACCCGCAAAGGGATGGTGAAACTTTGCGCAAGTACATCCAGAGGTTCAGTCGTGTGCACCGTAACATTCCAGAAGTGCACCCCGTAGCCATCATTGCCGCCTTTCATATGAATGTGCACAATCGGAGGATGCGGGAGAAGATGGACGTCAAGTTGCCCAAGACCGTCAACGAGCTCTATACGTTGGCGGATAAGTGTGCATGTGCTGAAGAAGGAAGGAGGCATCCCGGGGAGGACGCTGGTGCCGAGGTAGATTCTGAGGACGATGATGCTGCCACCCCGAGGAAGAAGGGCCGAAAGCGCAACAGGAAGCGCAAAGGCAAGGCTGTTATGGCTGTTGAGGGCTCTGGCAACTCCGAGTCCGCCAAGAAGGCTATGACTGAGAACTCCGGCAAGGAGGCTGATGTATGCGCCGCTTGCCAGGAGGCGGCGGCAAACGAGAAGGCCGGCAAGTCTGATGGGCCGTACTGCAAGATTCACTGCACCAAGGGCCATGATCTCCAAGAGTGCCGGCAAGTCGAACACCTTGTTGAGAAACAGAAGGCTGAATACGAAAAGCGTGACAAAGAGAAGGGTCAAGATGGTGCCGGTGGATCCGGCAAAAAGGGCCGTGGTGGTCGAGGAGGCCAATGCGGCAAGGCCGAGCAGCAGAAAGAGAAACCTGCTAGAGGCCGCGAAAAGAAAGGGGAAGATGATGGAAGTGAAGAGGAAGAGTGTCGGGGATATAACCCCTGGATATAACCCGCCCGTTTAGGGCCGGGTCACTATACGGTGACTTAGAAGAAGGCTTCTACAGGTGGGCCACGGCGATCCAGAAGACCGGAGTCCAGAGGATAAGCCTCCCAGGGGAGGCCGGCTCACGGCCCAGAGCCTTTCCATCTAAGGCGTCTAAGGAGTTTTCTTGTGAAACAAGATGAGTAGGAATTAGAGTATGACACGGGTCGTCTCTTCGACTCGGACTCTGTTGTAAACCCAGGGCCTCAACCTATATATAAAGGGGATCCCCTGGGGCTAAAGGACTAAGTTACAAGCTCTCGAGTACTAGGTTAGCCAAGTCGCACCCTTGTAATCGAGATCAACATCAATACAACCAAAGCAGGACGTAGGCTATTACCTCCTTCGAGAGGGGCCGAACCTGGGTAAACCCTTGTCTCTTGATTCCGATCAACCCCGTTCGAGTTACCACCTGGCTGCGATGGCCTCACGACTAAGTCCTTTCACAAGGACATCTGCCGTGACAAAACCACGACAGTTGGCGCCCACCGTGGGGCTCTCGCTCGGTTGTGTTGAGTTCTTGAAGGGAACTCCCGCAGGGATCGAGGGATACGTGATCGGCCGCATGACCAAGAGTCGCCGCGGCAAGCTCTACATCGACGATTCAGGTTGGGGGCCCGAGGCCGACTCAATCGTGTACGGGTACCGGGTCCCCTTCGGCGAAATACATGTCTTCATCCGCAAAGCCGGCGGATCTGAACCCGAGCCGGACATCTGCACCGACATCGTCGAGCCGGCTCGGTGCGCGCAACCCGCCCAGGCTCAAGCCGGCCGGAAGCACGTCTTCATCGGTTTCACCCAGGGGGTGGACCTTGCAGATAACTCGGCGTCCGGAGGCGAAAGCCTTGTCTACTTTGATGGCGAGTCTTCAGTGGGCGAGACCGAGTCGATCCTGCCGCTTTACGATGGCGGGCTTGGGGGCTATTCCGACGATCCGGCGGCTCAGAACTCCTTCAACACGCCCCCCGGGCTGCAGTTTATATGGCCGGCTTAGCCCCCGGCCCTTAACTCCACGGTGGCTGGCGCAGCGGCGAGAACCGGCACATCAGGGGCCGGCTCAGCCATACCGCTGGCTCAGGCCTTGACAGAATTGGCAACCGCCCTGGCGACACTCCTTGCGACACTGGTGACCACAGAGAACCAAGCGGAACGCAACACGGAGGTAACTAAACTCCGCGAGCAGATGGCTAAGGTACAGGCAGATATCAACGCTGAAAACACAAGCATGGCGGAGTTGCAGTCTTAAGTCCAGGCCGAGGTAGAGCGCCTGAAAGCCGAAGCCTGGCGCATCGGGCTCCGTCAGAATGCCTCAGAGGCGGTTCATCAGAGGCGCCATATGAGCCGTCTACCGCCCAATTATGAGCCCATGCGTCTGTTTAATACGCCGCAGGATGCGCCTGCTCAAGGGGCTGGGGTAGGCACCCCAGAAGCACCGCTTGTGCCCCCGAGCGGAGGTAGGCAGCCGTCGTCGGGTCAACCACATCAACCGGCTCAGCAGCGCCCGCAAGAGCCAGCCCAGCGACTCCCGCCGGTTCAGACGCCTCCGCATCGTTTCCTCACGCCGGCGGGTCACTTTATCAACCCTTTGGACAACTTGGTGGCAGCAGCGACCAACCTGGCCGCGCTCCCAATCACGGGAAACTCACCGGTTGAGATTGAAGCCCGGAATTCCATTGAGATGTTAAAAACTGCAGTTGCTCAGCAGGCAAACTACTCCTATAGTCGGCAGCGAATCCACTCTACCCCGCTTCCGAGCCATAGCAGGAGCCGCCATGATGAGTCGCCGGCCGTCTCTACCAGTGCTCGTCGACATCGTGAGCAGCCTCATGACCTGCCGCGCCGTGAGCCCCTTAACGCCCAGGAGATCGTTGACACCGCGGGTTGTGAGAGTTTGTGTTTTTTGGATGCTTACTCTGGCTATCATCAGATAAAGATGGCCGTCGAGGATCAGGAGAAGACGGCTTTCATCACACCGTTTGGGACCTTTTGCTATGTCTCTATGCCTTTCGGGCTCAAAAGTGCAGGGGCGACTTATCAGCGTTGTGTCCAGAATTGTTTCCACAAGCAGATTGGGCGCAACGTTCATGCTTATGTGGATGATATCGTGGTCAAGTCATTGAAGAAGAAGACCTTGCTGGATGATCTCAAGGAAACTTTTGCTAATCTTCGGACTTACCAGATGAAGCTTAACCCGGATAAGTGTGTTTTTGGTGTTCCTGCAGGCAAGTTGCTGGGTTTCCTAGTATCGGAACGAGGCATTGAAGCCAACCCGGACAAGATCAAGGCAGTAACCTCGCTTGCGAAGCCGGAAAATATAAACGACGTTCAACGGAGGGCTGGTCGGATCGCTGCTTTGAGCCGGTTCATAAGCCGCCTTGGCGAAAAGGTGATTCCCCTTTATCAGATGTTGAAGAAGACTGATACCTTTGTCTGGAGTGATGCAGCTGATGCAGCTTTCGAAGCCCTCAAGAAGCAGCTGGCTGAGCCGCCTGTCCTCGCTGCTCCTATTGCTAAAGAGCCTATGCTCCTGTACATTGCTGCTAATAACAAAGCGGTAAGTGTTGCAGTTGTTGTCGTGAGGAAAGAGGCAGGGAAAGAATATCCAGTCCAGAGGCCAGTCTATTGTTGTCGTGAGGAAAGAGGCAGGGAAAGAATATCCAGTCCAAGCAGAGGTACCCACATTGGCAGAAACTGGTGTTTGGTGTCTTCATGGCTAGTCGCAAGCTCAGGCATTATTTCCTAGAGCACCCCATTACTGTGGTCAGTTCAGCACCCTTGGGACACATCATCCAGAACAGGGAAGCTACAGGCCGGGTTGCCAAGTGGGCAATTGAGCTTGGCCCACATCATCTTAAGTATGTGCCTCGCACGGCCATTAAATCCCAGGCAATCGTGGATTTCATCAATGACTGGACTGAACTCCAAGCCCCAAAAGAGAAACCTGATAATACATATTGGACTATACATTTTGATGGTTCCAGATAGCTCGAAGGCTCGGGGGCTGGAGTCGTCATATCTTCCCCTCGAGGTGATAAATTTTGTTATGTCCTGAGGATTCTGTTTACTTGTACTAACAATGCAGCTGAATATGAGGCTCTCCTCCACGGTATTCGGATTGCTAAAGAGATGAATCTCAGCCGGGTCAGGTGCTTGGGCGACTCAGATTTGGTTGCTCAACAAGTTTCAGGAACGTGGGATTCCAAGGACCCACTTATGGCGGCTTATCGGCAGGCGGTAACCAATGTGGCAGGACACTTCAAAGGGTATCAAGTTGATCACATTGATCGGCGGCTCAATGAGGCGGCTGATGCATTGTCGCGACTCGGCTCTCAGCGTAAGCCGGTCCCTCCCAATGTTTTCCTTGATGTGCTCCATCATCCTTCTATCAAATTACCTTCCGAGGAAGATCTCGCTATCCCTGACCCGGAGGCACTGTTGGTGGCGGCTCTTCACGCTATTCCGGACTGGACAATTCCTTATTTGGATTATTTGACTCGAGGCGAGCTTCCTGCAGATGAAATCATGGCTCGTCAGGTCGTTCGCCGCTCCAAGTCTATGTCTATCGTCAACGGTGAGTTGCACAGGAGAAGCATCACAGGGGTTTTCCAGCGTTGTGTTTCCCCTGAGGAATGGCGAGAGATCCTTAACGAGATTCATTCTGGAGATTGTGGTCATCATGCCAGCTCAAGGTCCTTAGTGGCAAAGGCTTTTCGACACGGTTTCTACTGGCTTATTGCACATGCCGATGCAGAGGATATCGTACTCAAGTGCGATGGTTATCAGAAGTTTGCACGTCAAGCTCATGTTCCGGCTCAAGAACTTCGCATGATTCCTATCACATGGCCTTTTGCAGTCTGGGGGCTCGACATGGTTGGTCCGTTTAAGCCGTCCAAGGACAAGAAAACCCACCTTTTGGTTGCTGTTGATAAATTCACCAAGTGGGTTGAGGCCGAGCCAATCAACAATTGTGATGCAGCCACAGCAGTCAAGTTCTTGAAAAAGTTGATTTTTCGTTTTGGTTATCCACATAGCATCATCACTGATAATGGCACAAATTTATCAAAGGGAGCTATGAAGCAGTTTTGTCACAGAGAGCATATCCGGCTTGATGTTGCCGCAGTTGCACACCCTCAGTCCAATGGCCAAGCAGAACGTGCTAATCAAGAGATTTTACGCGGTATCAAGCCAAGGCTTATGGTCCCCCTCGAGCGCACGTCGGGTTGCTGGGTTGAGGAGCTTCCTTCTATCCTTTGGATTATACGGACTACCCCTAACAGATCAACAGGCTTTACGCCTTTCTTCATGGTCTACGGTGCAGAAGCTGTTTTACCCAGCGATATTCGCCACGATTCCCCCCGGATCACCGCCTATGTCGAAGCAGATAACGAGCAGGCTCGTCAAGATTCTGTCGATGCATTGGAGGAGGAACGGGACTTAGCAGCAGCACGATCTGGAATCTATCAGCAAGACCTACGTCGCTATCACAGCCGTCGGGTTCGCAGCCGTACTTTCCAAGAGGGCGACTTAGTACTCCGTCTGATTCAAGAACAGGCGGGTATGCACAAGCTCTCCCCTCCCTGGGAAGGGCCTTTTGTCATCAGCAAGAATCTCAACAATGGTTCATATTACCTGATGGATATACGTGAGCATAATAAATCACGTACGTCGGAGGAGGAGACCAACAGGCCTTGGAATATCGCTCATCTCCGTCCTTATTACACTTAGAGCCACCGGCTCAAGTTTGCTTGTACATACCTTTGTATATATTATGATCAATAAACATTAGCCGGCATCCCCGAAACTTGGGGCCTCTGTCGTTTCATCTCAAATATTGTGCATGAGTCTTTTCGTTTTTGATCATTGGTCACTTGGGGGCTTCCAACTCACCGAGTTTAGCTATCTCACCCTCTTGACCCGGCAACTGACGCCACATTATCTTGGTTAAACCTGCATGTCTGCTTGATGCTACTCCGATTAGGTGACCCGGTGTACTCTTGACAAGTCAATCATCTCTATGACCCTGAACTTGCCTTGGTTAAAACATCGGATGTCACGAGAGAGCCGGCTTACAGAGAGCGAGGATAAACCATGGGCTATCACGCCAGCTTCATTGAATCAAGACTCGAGCCTCGACAGCCAGTCTATATTGTCGTGCCTCGAAAGCCGACTTAACATTGATATCTATTCACGATTTTTGTTCAAATTTCACAGGGGTTATCTTTGTTTCCCCTTTGGGCCATGAGCCGCCGGATCATTGACGAGCCAGTTTAAACAAAAATCATAACAGTTTATTTCAGACTGGTGCTAACCACAACCCGGATAAGCTATTAAGCACCCCGGGGTATGTTAAGTCTGTGTTATGCAGAGACGGATCAACTATTGATGGTTTCTGCAGATATGACTCACCATACTAATACTCAACGAAGCATAGTTTCTTCCAAAGGAGACCTGGCGGGTTAATGTACAATCACACCAGCGCAGTTGTTTCAACTATCCTATTACAAGGCCATAGCTGGGCTCCATGATGTCAAAGTTCTTTGGAAGCTCTACTCCTGGGCACCAGTTTTAGCGCCCTCCGGGTTATTAGTTCCCGGGTTAGCTCCCTCCTGCTGCTTCTTGGCGGCTTGCGTCTCCGAGTCATCCTGCTCCGGCTCCGCTCTTCCTCTTATCTGAAGGTTTTCAAAGTCCCAGTCGAGGGTGGTCAAGGCTTGGAACTCGGCGTCCTCTCCCATGATAATTGACGGGTCAACATCAGGAGCAAAGATGTGCTTACGGCGTGCTGGAGTCAGGTCGATCGGCTCGAAGATTGGCGGTGTGACCCGTTGGTTATCTTCAGTATAAGCCGCCTGGTACCTCTTCAAGTCCACCTCTTCAACAATCTGACTCGCCACGACATGAGTTTCTTTCAAACAGCTGGAATAGTCAGCCGAAGTGAATTCACTGTCGTCCGTCTTAAATTCTGGAAACCCGCCAGCCAGCTCAGACAAGTCCATATCTGGCACATACGCCTTGGCTCGGCTCAGGGATAGCATGCTGGCTGATCGGGCGGCTGATTTCTTGAGCTCCTCAATATACTTCGGCACGGTGGAGAGCTGATTCAACACGTCTCTGATATATTTTGGCGGCTCTTTATGACTCATTACCGACATAATTGTGAACAGACTCCCTGCATAGAGTTGCTCAAGAAAGGTGTACATCGCCTTCAGCTTGACCAGCGGCTCTTGTCCAAGATTTACAGTCCGGGTCCCTGCAATTTTTGCCCAAGTATGAATCAACTACTGATTGCAGTTCGCAGGCGAGTTATCAATAAAATCGGAGGTTCACTTACCAAAGATGCCCTGGGTCATGTGATTGATGTGATGCTTTAACCCAGCCAGTTCATCGGAAAGGGGCTTGAGTTTGTTTTCTGCTTCTTCAGCACGTTTCAATAGCAAGGTTTTCTCCTCCTCATGAGAGGCCGTCAACGCTCTCAATTTTTCGGCGGTAGTTGATGCTGATTCTTCTAGAGACGCGGCTGCTGACTCGGCATCTGCTCGAAGCTTCTTCTCAGCCTTAAGTTGCTCTTGCAAGCCGGCCGCTCTTGACTCAATATCATTCAGCAGATCATGTCATAACCAGGTCACATCAGTACAATGAGCCTACAAAATTGGCCACTTTGGTGTTTGGGGACTATGATACAACCACACTTTTCTAAACTGAAGTCCTAAGCAGTTGCTAGCAATCTACATGGCACTTGGGGGCTAATGCAAGTTCATTTTTCTTTTACAAATATCAAAGGACAGCTCCAACTCATCTCAGTACAATGACTCGTCCCTTGGCGGCTATCACAGTCAATTCTCTTCTACATACTAAATCAATATTATGAAGACCCGGCTGTTTCACAGAAACAAGCCGGCCCTTGGGGGCTACACAACATTTTGATCTATACTTGTTGAATATCCGGCTGTTTCACAGAAGCAAGCCGGCCCTTGGGGGCTACATGTCAATTCAGTTTAAAAGATGAAGTTTCAGCCCCAGCTCGTTATATGCTTAACAACCCGGCCCTTGGGGGCTATGGTTTAAGGAAAAAGAAGGAAAGCGTATTTAAAGTCTTTCACACAATCATGTCTGTTTATGTCTAAGACTTGGCGGCTACATATGATATGTACAGTGTGGAAAAGAGATGTTTTCTTACCTCATATTTCCTCTTCAGCATATTAACCATGCTGGCTTCCATATCCCGGCTTGTGGATAGCCGGGTCAAGTACGCCTCATGAAGGTCAGCCGCGCTAAGTTCTTCAAGGCTTGGGAGTGCATGGTTCGCCAAAGCGGTTGAAGGCTCTAGAGCTTTAAAGGATGCTCCTGTGGTGGTGACCTTGTCGGCGGCTTGGGGAGACGACAACACTACATTTTCCGCCGCCTTTGTTGGGCTCGAAGCAGGGTCAGGACTCGGCGGGTTGATGTCTTTCACCTCGTCTGTCACACAGGTTTGAGTGTCCACCTTTTTTGTTGATGGCGGCTTATTCTGTGGCGGCGGCTCAACAATCTCGTTAGCCTAGTCCTTTGCAGTTTCAACTTGACCTTCAGGGGTCACCAACTCTGGAGTTTCGGATCCGGGTTTCTCTGGGGTTGAGGGTAATTCGCCAGTCTTCCTCTTCTTGGCCTTGGCCCTGCGAAAGCACAAGCAGATTTAGATAAATAATACAACAGGTATAACAGACCATGACTCAGTAAAAAGCACTTACCCTTGTTTGATGACCAAGGGTGGCAGTTGAGTGGCAGATGAGTCGCCAGATGATGGTGGCGACTCCTGATAATCCGAATCAGACGGGTTACGTGGTTGTTTAAAAAGACCGGCAAGCGGGTGAGATGGAGTTGGACTATGAGGCACCTCATTTCGACGCTTGCGGGGGTTTGGCGTGTCAGATAAGCCGCCCAAAAGCTCTCCAGAGCCACTTCGCATCTGGCGCCTTATTGATTCGGCATGCTGTGATTTCTTTAAAGAAAATTTTACGTCTAAGTAAGCAAGATGATGAGAAAAGGGCACTTTCCTCACTGTTTTTCTTAGCTTTTGGGGAACAAAGGTGTCCGAGTCAGAAGAGATAGAAATTACCTCAACGTCATCAGCCCGGTTTATATCAGCATCGCCCTGGGAATAAGAGGCGTCGGCGAGTTCAATAAAAAGACAGCCAAGGGAGTCAAGTTCTACCTCTGATTCATCATCAGCCAATGGCGACTGGCCCCTAGCTGCCGTCTCATGTTCAGCGGCCGGCTTATTCTTTTTCCGAGCCAGCACAGCCTTGGATTTGGCGACTGCTTTCTTCGTTTTCTTGTTCCAGAATGAAGAGTTGACCTACAGGTTAACGAGATCAACAAGTAAGTTTAAGTTATGGATTGATAAGTCGGATAAAATGATTACAAGAATGCTTACTGGAGGAGCTCGGTTGAGGGCATAGAATGGTTTCACTCCGGTCTTGTTGCATAATTCTTAAGGTTCCCCGAGTAGCTTCTTCGTAGCCTTATTTATATCATCAGCTGACATATCAATGGGACTGAACCATTGTGGATCGGTTGACTCGCCAGAATAATTACACATCAGGTCGTCTCGGCGGCTTAAGGGCAGGATTTTCCAGGTAAGCCAGCACCGGGTCAAGTCAACACCAGTCAGACCGTTGGCTAGCAAAGCCCTCAGCCTTGGATATACGTGGGCGACTTGGGCACGTTCTTCTTGAGAAGCCCAACCAGGAAGCTCAAAGGTTGGGGGAAGGCGTTCGGTTCTATAACCCGGCAGAGGGTTTTCATCAGCTGGAGCTGTGTTCTTGCAGTAGAACCACGTTTTGTTCCAACCTTTAGGGTGACTCGGCAGAACAACTGAAGGAAAAGGAACGTCTCTTCGTCTTTGAATTGAGACCCCGCCAAGTTCTAGGCAGGGGCCATCAGCGCACTCAGTTTGGCGGTTGAGATAGAAGAACTCTCTGAAGAGAGGAACGGTGGGTTCTATTTGCAGATATACCTCACACAAGACTTGAAATTGGCACAGGTTGGATACAGAGTTTGGACCAATGTCTTGAGGATGAAGGTTGAAGAAGTGTAGAACATCCCGGAAGAATTTTGACCCGGGTGGAGAGAAACCCCTAAGGAGATGGTCTGTAAAAATCACGATTTCCCCTTCGCGGGGGTGAGGGACGTTTTCTGCTGCTTGAGGGGCTCGATAGCCAATTACTTCCTTAGCCAGTACGAAGCCTTGCTCTTTAAAATCGTTCAGTACAAGGTCAGAGACTTGAGAACACACCCAGTTGCAGACTGTGGTCTTCGCCATAGCAAGTCGCCTAAATATGAACGAGGAATGCAAAAACATAAATGGCAGGTTTACTCATGTTCATGATAAGCTCACATCATACGATTAAAGGTACAGGGGCGAGTCATCATGTTCAGTAAGTCGCCAAAGTTATAAGTCGCCCGACTGGGATTTCAGCTATGATTATCAAAATTGGGCGGATCATAATAAGTGGACATGAGTCGCCAAGAGTAAGGGCGGCTCATCCTAAGACCAAGGTTCTCCGATTTATTCCTAAGTGTTGCAGAAACAAGTTTCGAACAAGAACAATTACTGCAATGGATCTAAAAAACAGCTTAAAAAGAAAAATATTTACTATACCTAGTTCATACATTGGAAACAGAGTTTAATCTACTCCGGATTTCTAGTAAAGGTCTGAGGCTCTTAGATGCAAAATGGTACCACGGATAGCGGAGGAATATCTCTATGAGGAAGGCATTCAGAAATAGATCTAAACAGCGGCAATGGTGATACGGCCTGTGCAAGAACACCGACGAACTAGGGTAAGCTACTACTACGGATTTAAGGAAGCAATGAAGCATACCTGGGCGCGGTGAATGGTTTTGAGATGATCCCGAGCAGCTTCGACGACAACGCGCGCGAAGAAAAGGATGCGGTTGAGGTCGCCGGCGCGCGTCGGGGTCGTACAGCGGCGGAGCTCCTGACACCGGTAGACGCGACGCGAGGAAGAAGAAGCAGTGGGGCGGTCAAAGTGGTAAAGAGAAAATGAAAACCCCCTCGGGAATATTTATAAGGGAAAGAAAGAAGGGGAAAATGGCAAGCGCGAGAATCAAGGCGACACCGTGATAAAGGCGCCTCGATTATCGGCATGTCAGGTCCACTCAAGATTTGGAATGACGTCACGCAAGATTCGCGGGTGTCAGTTGAATGGAGTCCTGGATTTCCAAGGAAAGATATGACAAGTATGAAGCATGTTGTAAGGCTTCTATAGGTGGGCCGCGGCGATCCAGAAGACCGGAGTCCAGAGGATAAGCCGCCCAGGGGAGGCCGGCTCACAGCCCAGAGCCTTTCCATCTAAGGCGTCTAAAGAGTTTTCTTGTGAAACAAGATGAGTAGGAATTAGAGTATGACACGGGTCGTCTCTTCGACTCGGACTCTGTTGTAAACCCAGGGCCTCAACCTATATATAAAGGGGAGCCCCTGGGGCTAAAGGACTAAGTTACAAGCTCTCGAATACTAGGTTAGCCAAGTCGCACCATTGTAATCGAGATCAACATCAATACAACCAAAGCAGGACGTAGGCTATTGCCTCCTTCGAGAGGGGTCGAACCTGGGTAAACCCTTGTCTCTTGATTCCGATCAACCCCGTTCGAGTTACCACCTGGCTGCGATGGCCTCACGACTAAGTCCTTTCACAAGGACATCTGCCGTGACAAAACCACGACAAAGAGGATGACGGAGAGTCCAGTGAACAGGAATTCCAGAAGGCAACTGAGGCCATGTGCGTTGATGGAGGTGCATCTTTGCACTCCTCTCACCGCCAGCTTAAGCAGTGGGCATGAGAGGTTAATGCGGCAGAACCGGCAATGGGCTCTCAAAAGCCACTCAAGTGGTCACACACGCCTATCATTTTCAATGCCGACGATCACCCTGATCGCACAACCGTGGTCGGGTGTTTGCCGTTATTGGTTTTGCCAACAATTCACAACCTCCAGGTCACGAAAATGTTAGTTGATGGTGGGGCCGACCTGAACTTGATTTCTCCATAAGTAATCAAGAGGCTGCAGATTCCCAACGAGGAGCTCGAGAAAACAGGCACGTTTCAAGGAGTAAACCCGGGAAGAAGCCAGCCCAAGGGAAAGATCACATTACCGGTGACGTTTGGCGGGGAATTGAACTACAGAATGGAAAAGATTGTGTTTGATGTTGTCAAGATCCCCTTGCCGTATAATGGAATTCTCGGCCGCCCAGCCTTGGCAAAATTCATGGCAGCATATCATTATGCTTACAATATGTTGAAAATGCCAGGGCCGATGGGTGTCATTTCCATCAACTCCGACAAGAAAAATGCAGTTATTGGCGTCGATAAGATATACAGAGATGCGGTTGCAGTAGAGGCTGCCAAGGCACCGGCTCCCGCCAAGAAGAAGGAAAGCAAGAAGTCCGGCAAGACCTCTGACAAGGATTCCAGGAAGCGCACCTCTTTGGAGTGCTGCGCGCCTATTGAAAACTTGCCGGAGTGCTCCACCAGTAAGAAGTCCAAAGCCACTCCACCAGCGACCAAAAAGGTGCCAGCGAGGGAGGACGGCACTGACCGTACCTTCACCATCAGTGCCACCCTTGACAGCAAATAGGAAAGCGGGCTCATTGCCTTCCTGTGGGCGAATGTCGATGTGTTCGCATGGCGACCATCTGACATCCCCGGTGTTCCCAGGGAGGAAATTGAGCACCACCTTGCCGTCTGTCCCCACGCTCGGCCCGTCAAGCAGAAGGTCAGGAAACAAGCTTTGGAGCGGCAACAATTCATTGCCGAGGAGATCAAGAAACTTGAAGCAGCAGGCCTGGTTAGAGGTGTACTACATCCAACTTGGTTGGCAAATCTAGTCGTGGTGCGCAAAGCAAACGGAAAGTGGAGACTTTGTATTGACTACACTGATATTAACAAAGCATGTCCAAAGGATCCTTTCCCCTTGCCGCGCATTGATCAAATCGTAGACTCTACTTCCGGCTGTGATTTACTCTCCTTCCTTGATGCATATTCTAGGTACAATCAGATATTCATGTCCAAGGAGGATGAGGAGAAAAACGCATTCATTACTCCATGTGGCACATACTACTTCGTGCATATGCCTTTTGGGTTAAAGAGTGCCGGTTCAACATTCGCAAGGGCAGTCCAGATTGGTTTTGAGCCCCAGCTGCACAGGAATGTGGAAGCATATATGGATGATATAGTGGTCAAAACCAAGGACAAACCAACCCTCATTCAAGATTTAGAAGAAACATTTACAAACTTGCGCAAAATCTATTTGAAGCTCAATCCTGAGAAGTGTGTGTTCGGCGTTCCATCCCGCAAACTTCTCGGATTCTTTGTATCTCAACGTGGAATAGAAGCAAATCCCGACAAGATCAAAGCAATTGAGCAGATTCAAGCACCAAAAAGCGTCAAGGATGTACGGCATCTTGCCGGCTGTGTTGCTGCCTTGAGTAGGTTCATTTCAAGATTTGCTGAGCGTGCTCTGCCATTTTTCAGGATTTTGAAAAAGGCAGGTCCAATGAAATGGAGTCCGGAAGCGGAGGCTGATACGTCTCCAACGTATCTATAATTTTTTATTGTTCCATGCTGTTATATTATCAATCTTGGATGTTTTTATATACATTTATAGCAATTATATATCATTTTTGGAGACTAACCTATTAACCTAGTGCCCAGTGCCAGTTGCTGTTTTCTGCCCTGTTTTTGTTTTACAGAAAATCAATACCAAACAAAGGCCAAATGCCACAAAAAAATTTGCAGATTTTTTCTGGACATATACAACACTAGAATCTTCGGGAGAAGACCAGACGCCAGAGGAGGTGGCCACGAGCCACCAGGGCGCGCCTAGGGGGGCAGGCGCGCCCTGGTGCCTCGTGGGCCCACCCCAGCTCCGTTTGACCTAATTCCACCACTATAAATTCAGGAAAAATCAGAAACCCTCAGGGGAGTCCACAAAATACTTTTTCCGCCGCCGCAAGTTTTTGTTCTCGAGAGATCCCATCTGGAGGCCTTCTCCGATACTCCGCCGGAGGGGGAATCGATCACGGAGGGGCTCTACATCAACCTTGCTGCCCTTCCAATGATGTGTGAGTAGTTTACCACAGACCTTCGGGTCCATAGGCAGTAGCTAGATGGCTTCTTCTCTCTTTTTGATCTTCAATACAATGTTCTCCTCGATGTTCTTGGAGTTCTATCCGATGTAATCCCTTTTTGCGGTGTGTTTGTTGGGATCCGATGAATTGTGAGTTTATGATCAGATTATCCATGAATATTATTTGAGTCTTCTCTGATCTCTTTTATGCATGATTATTATAGCTTCGTATTTCTTCTCCGATCTATTCATTTGGTTTGGCCAACTAGATTGATTTATGTTGCCATGGGAAGAGGTGCTTTGTAATGGGTTCGATCTTGCGGTGCTCAATCCCAGTGACAGAAAGGGACATGACACGTATGTATCGTTGCTATTAAGGGTAAAAATATGGGGTTTATTCATGCGTGAGTTTATCTTGTCTACATCATGTCATCGTTCTTAAAGCGTTACTCCGTTCTTTATGGACTTAATACACTAGATGCATGCTGGATAGCGGTCGATGTGTGGAGTAATAGTAGTAGATGCAGGCAGGAGTCGGTCTACTTGTCTCGGACATGATGCCTATATACATGATCATTGCCTTGGATATCGTCATGATTATTTGCTTTTCTATCAATTGCCCAACAGTAATTTGTCTACCCACCGTATGCTATTTTCTCGAGAGAAGCCTCTAGTGAAAACTATGGCCCCCGGGTCTATCTAAATCATATTACTAAAACCCTAAAAATATTGCTGCCATTTTGTTTTATTTATTTTATTTTGTATTTTTTTTCTATCTATCTATCTATCATATACAATTTAATCTTGCAATTGACCGCCGAGGGATTGACAACCCCTCGTTTGCGTTGTGTGCAAGGATTTGTTGTTTGTGTGCAGGTGCTGCTAACGAGGTGTTGCATGATTCTCCTACTGGTTCGATAACCTTGGTTTCATAACTGAGGGAAATACTTATCTCTACTGTGCTGCATCATCCCTTCCTCTTCGGGGAAAATACCAACGCAAGCTACAAGTAGCAGGAAGAATTTCTGGCGCCGTTGCCGGGGAGACATCATCAACATCTATCAAGTACCTATACATAAACTCTCATCTCCTTGCATTTACTTTATTTGCCTTTGCCTCTCGTTTTCATCTCCCCCACTTCTAAAAAGTTTTTACAAAAATACAAAAATATTTTCCATTTGCCTTTTTTCTTGTTTGCTTCTTTACTTGCTTGCTTACTTTTATTGCTTTCATGTCGAACACACCAGAACAGAAACTAAAAGTAAAAATATAAGATACTATGGATCCACTTAAAGTTTACTATTTGGATCATCTTCGATCCATTATTGCTCGTGCTGAAACCCTAACTAGTTTAGTTGAGGGAAAATCTTTAAAGGAGCATGCTCATTTTGTGCGTCACCGTTTGTCTGAAAAAGGGAGACTCTTATGGCGTCAAATAAATTGTTTGCTATGCTATGCTTGGAATCTATATGAAATTTATGATTTTACTTGTTGCTCTAAGAACCCTAAAAAACACCTTCCGTACCTATGTGAGTTTAATGATAATGAAATCTTATCTTCTTATGCCAAGGGTGTTTATAATTACTATGATATCAAACAAATTTAAGAATTTGTTACTTTTAAGGGTGCTTATGAAGTTGCTTCTTTGATTGAAAAGTATGATATTACTCTCTACAAATCTGAAAATTTTGACATACTTAAATATTGCTATGAAAACTATGCTCATAATGCCTATGTTAAAGAATTTATTGAGAGAATGTCTACTGCTTTGGAAGAGAATAATGATATGCATGAATCTATAGATAATTATGATTCCGTTGATCCGATTGAAATATCCCCTCTTGATGAATGTGATGCTTGCTATTCTTATGACCACGATGCCAATATTAAAGATGCTTATAGAGATGAACTTGCTATAGTTCCTTATGTTAAAAATGAAATTATTGCTATAGCACCCATACTTGATAGCTCCTTGAATGAAAAACATGGTTGCAATGATGTTACTATAAATTCTATTAATGTGAATTGTGCTAATAATATGCAAAACTATAAGCTTGGGGATGATAATTTTGTCATGTCCACTACTTATTGCAATGATCATGATTGGGGTGATAATGCTTTTTATGATCTTGAAAATTTATTTAAGCATCATGATCAATATGATATTGATAATAATGCTTGCAATAATATTGAAAGTGGGTCTGGAAGAGTGTCAACTCTAGGTAAAAATAATCCCACTATTTCGGAAGATTATAAAAAATTTATACATGTGGATCATAAAGAGAGAATTGTTTATGATAACTATATTGTTGAATTTGAGTATGATCCTACATGTAATTATTATGAGAGAGGAAAATATGGTTGTAGAAATTTTCATATTACTAAATTACCTCTCGTTATGTCGAAATCATCAATGTTTATTTCTTCTCCTTTGCATATGCTAGAAATTGCTTGCCTTGATAATTTATTTGCTTATAAAATGCCTATCATAGGAAGTATATTAGACTTAAATATGTTTTTCACATGCTACATGACGCTCTCTTTGTGTTTCAATTATTATCTTTCATGTGAGCATCATTGAAATCTCAAGCCTATCTTAATGGCTATAAAGAAAGAGCTTGTTGGGAGACAACCCAATGAATAAAATAATATTTTTTCTGTTATTGTGTGTTTTCACAATTATGCTACTGGTATGATTGTGTTTTTGTGTTTTTAATTAGTGTTTGTGCCAAGTAAAGCCTTTAAGATGATTTGGAAGATAGTATAATTGATGCTGTTTGGAAAACAGAAAGTTTTGCGTCCAGTGACCGAATTTTGTTTCTGTACTGGAGCGTCAGAAAAATCTGAAATTTTTACAAAGTATTAGTATATGAATTGCCCACGTTTTCGTAATTTTTCAGCATTTTTGGAGTTACAGAAGTATGCCTTTTAAATAGATTGCTACAGACTGTTCTGTTTTTGACAGATTCTGTTTTTGATGCACTACTTGCTTGTTTTGATGAATCTATGTGTAGGATTGAAAGTATGTCTAGAGGGGGGTGATTACACTACTTGACCAAATAAAAACCTAACCTTTTCTCAATTTTAGTTGTGGGCAGATTTTAGCAAGAACACAAGCCAAGCATCACCCTACACATGCAATTCTAAGAGTATAGCAGCGGAAAGTAAACAATTGCATATGTAAGTAAAGGAGGGGATCGGAGATTTCAAACGCAATGAAGACACGGTGGTTTTTGGCGTGGTTCCGATAGGTGGTGCTATCGTACGTCCACGTTGATGGAGACTTCAACCCACGAAGGGTAACGGCTGCGCGAGTCCACGGAGGGCTCCACCCACGAAGGGTCCACGAAGAAGCAACCTTGTCTATTCCATCATGGCTTACGTCCATGAAGGACTAGCCTCACTTGGGGTAGATCTTCACAAAGTAGGCGATCTCCTTGCCCTTACAAACTCCTTGGTTCAACTCCACATCATGTCGGAGGCTCCCAAGTGACACCTAACCAATCTAGGAGACACCACTCTCCAAAAGGTAATAGACGGTGTGTTGTTGATGAACTCCTTGCTCTTGTGCTTCAAATGATAGTCTTCCCAACACTCAAACAACTCCTCACAGATTTGGCTATGGTGTAAGAAGGATTTGAGTGGAAAGCAACTTGGGAAAGGCTAGAAATCAAGGTTCAAATGGTAGGAATGGAATCTCTTGATCTCAACACATGAGTAGGTGGTTCTCTCTCAGAAAATGTGTAGTAGAAGTGTAGGCACGTTCTGATGGCTCTCTCTTTTGAGAAGGAGGTGGTGGAGGGGTATATATAGCCTCCACACAAAATCCAACCGTTACACACTTTGACCCAACTCGGTGGCACCGAAACCATAATCTCGGTAGCACCGAACTGTGTAAAAGATATGAACGTTAGGAATCTCGGTGGGACCGATAGGAACAACTCGGATGGAAGTGCAATGGCTAGGGCAAACCTCATCTCGGTGGCACCGATTGCATCAACTCGGTAGGACCGAAGTGAAGCAATAAGGTAACAGAGACTTGGCAAGCCATCTCGGTGAGACCGATTTGCAAAACTCGGTGAGACCGAAGTAGGTGCAAATGGTCACAGAGAGTTGGCAAGGCCATCTCGGTGGGACCGAGATCCATATCGGTGGATCCGATTTGTTAGGGTTTTGGCAGTGGCTAAGTCTAGGTGAACTCGGTGACTCCGGATAGGAAATTTTGGTGGGGCCGAGTTGGAATGTGGGTTTTGGACATCTTTGGCTAGAGAGAGTGGTTGAGGGTTTAGGAGTACTGTCACTAAGCACTTGAGCAAAAGGACCATTAAGCAACACCTCATCCCCTTTTAATAGTATTGGCTTTCCTATGGACTCAATGTGATCTTGGATCACTAAACCAAAAATGTAGAGTCTTGATCTTTTGCCAATCCTTGTCCTTAGCATTTTGAGGGGTCCACATCTCTAGTCCATGCCATGCCAATCATTGAACATCCTGAAATCTTTAACTTGAATGGACATTAGTTCAATGAGATATATGTTGTTCTGAATTACCAAAACCACCAAGGGAGCAAATGTGCTTTCAATCTCCCCCTTTTTGGTAATTGATGACAACATATAGATCAAAGCTTCGACAAATGATTAATTGAATGGAATACGTCATCGCTTTGAGAAGTATGTGATAAGCAAGAGCTCCCCCTAAATTTGTGCATTATTAAAAATTTGCGTTTGAATGCAAATGCACAATCGATTAGGCTCATGGGTCACTCTTCCATGTCACATACATCTTGGTGGAGCGCGCAAAATGATATGAGTGGAATGGTAAGCACGCATCACCAACACAAGTAAGTGATCATACAAGATAATGATAAAGATAAGCATTGATCATCACAAGAAGCATAGTATGATCAATCACATGATGTAGCTCACAATCATAACGAAGCATAGTACTCACAGACATAGTATCAAGCACACACATCAAACAAAGTACCAAACAAAATAGAAGCAAATGAACTCGAGAGAAATCCAACGGGCAAAGCAAAGCGAAACTCTCTCTCTCTAAGCTAAGATCTATACAAATTCTCCCCCTTTGGCAACAAGTACCAAAAAGATCGAATATGTATAGGACTAATGCGGCTCTCTAAGCACAATCCTCGGAAGCTCCTGAAGGCGATCTCCTGCTGGCAGCTCCGGTGTGCGTAGACGGCATCGAAAGAAGAGCATCCGCGAAGGCTTCTGCAGATGTCTGCTGGACTGGTGGAGTGGAGACCGGAGGAGGCACTGTAGCAGCAGCAGCAGGTGCAGAGACTGTGGTCCTCGGATCCACAACTAGTACTGCAGCAGATCTGGCTACTCTCGGCACAGTCTGAAATCTCTCGGTGGTAGGTCTGTCATCTCCACTATCATCAGAAGGGGCTGTCCTGACAGCATCAACATCGCTCTTCAGCTTCTCCACTGTAGTCTGGATCTCAGTGACCTTGACATCGAGATCATGAAACTTTGTCTCGATTATCCGCTCTAAGCTAGCATTGTTTGCTTAGGAACTTTCCTCACAGCAGTTCTCTCTTTGGCAGAAGTAGGCTTGGTGCTATACTCCTTAGCAAGCACGACTCTTTTGTTCTTTGTTGCTGCTTCACTAGCAACAAAATCTTCATCCTCACTGTCTGAGATTCTCTTCTTCCTTGTTCTAGTGGCAGCCTTAGGAAGATCTGGAGAGCTCCTCTCTCCCTCATAGAAACTTTCTACAGGACTTGATCCTTCACTGAGTTCTGCATGCTGCTCTGACATGTTCTGGCTGTCACTGTCATCTGACATCTTGCTGAGCTGACCCTGTGAATAGATGGGTATGGGCAGAGTAGATGAGTCATCACAAAAAGCAGAAGTTTTTCATAAAAATTGAGTTCAATTCTTAGTTTCAAGTTTTCACAGAAGGCATTTCGGATGGACCGAGTTGATCATCTCGGTGATACCGAAGCACTCTACAGAAACCTTGCACTCCATTTCGGTCAGACCGAGATGGGTTTCGGTGTCTCCGAGATGCTAGGGTTTCACTGAGATTTTACTTTTGGTTTCACCGATTCGTACAACTCGGTGGCACCGAGACGTACTAGTGCAGTGGCCTGGGGCCAACTCGGTGGGACCGAAAATTTCTAATCGGTCGGTTCGAGATGCGTTCGGCGGAAACTTAAACCTAAAAATTTCGCTCGAATCTAATCTACGGAATTCTTCTGGTGCAATAAGCATTGCAATCTGTGGCAAGAATAATGGCAATCCTATCGTGCATTGAATCAGAAAATGGAGCACGAGAGGGATCGAATCTCACCCTAACTCGGTGGAGATTCTCTACGGCGGCAACGGCGGGGCAGATTTGCCGTTGACGGCGATGGAATCCGGCGGCGAGGGCGCGCTGGAGATGACGACAAAGTCCAGAGACGAGGGCGACGGCAGCAACGGGGTGCGGGAGCGAAAGAGTCGAGAAATTTCAACCGTTCAAGCCCGCGCGATATATATACCCATACGCTGTCGGTGGCTCTGAGTTGGATAACTCGGTGGCATCGATATGTGTAACTGCACGCAGATTAGCACATCGGTGGCTCCGAAGTGGTTCATCTCAGTGGCACCGAGATGGAAAACCTAGATCAATCTAAGTGATTTTGGTTGGACCGAGTTTGAGTGAATTGGTTCGGCCAAAATCAGATAGAAGGTTTTGGAGGTTCAGCCCTTTCAGATCGGTGGCTCCGAGTGCTCCTCACCCGGAGGGTCCGAAAATGACTTGTTCAATTTTTGTGATGCGGCAAGAATAGAATTTGAGACAAGAAAGCATAGATAGCTAGAGAAGGTACTTAGGCATTCTTGTACATCCACTTGGCCAGAAAAACCAAGACAATCAAAACAACAAATGGATGTCCTCGAATGATGAAAACATGCAAATCAACATGCTCACACAATAAGATAGCAAATGAAATATGTGTCAAACATGCACAACCAATTCTAGCATCTATCAAGCAATGGCGATGACTAGGTCATCTATATATGAGTATATTGACTTAGGAGTCAAATGAGAGCATTTGATCATAGGTCATACTCATCGTTTAAGCACAAGTGGGGTTGCCACTTTTACATAAAGCATTGATGTGTTCACACCATTAGAGTTGCTTTAGCTCAATTGTTTAGAGCAAAGCTCCCCCTAGATGTGATATCCCCCTAAGAGGGATGAACTAACCTTCGGTTTTGTCGATGATGACTTCATGTAGATGTTGAAGATGTGGATGCTCAATGTTGATGTAGACCATCAAGAGTTGGGAGCAATCCTTTGGAGTTTTGTGCTTTCAATACCTACATGGGTTAGTCCCACACAAGAAACATACAAGGATATCCATAGACATAGAGTGAAATACACATATGATGATGTCCATGAATGCATTGAATACCTTGTCCCTTGCCTTACCAACAAGAGGGTTTGTGACTCCATGAACTAGTGCAAAATGTGGAAGTTGGTTGCACAAGTCCTTGCCATAAGGAATATGAGTGAAGTTTGTTGGCGGAGTCACCCTCAAGAACTCTCTAGTTCTTTTTTTTTGGGACCCACATCAACTTGATGGGAATCCTTGGAGTTGTAGTAGCACTTGATGAAGTAGAACTTGATGAAGTCTTGGGAACCCACTTGACCATGGCTTGAGGAGCTTCTTCAAATGAATCAATCTCTTCTTGAAGCTTGTCCTTGCCTTTTAGCTTGTGGTCTTGTGGTGGAAGATCTTCTTGAGCTTGTGTTCCCTTGAAGGAAGTAGGATCATACTTCTCTTGTTGAGGAACAAACTTTGTCTTGGGATATTGATCTTCTTCCCACTCAACTCCATTGGCATTGAACTTTCGTTCAAAACCAACACCTTGGTTCATCCGGTGCCTTCCTTGCTTGCTTACAATTTCCTCAAATTGCTTACTCCCGGCAAGACTCTTGTAGACACCTTTTTCTATAATTCCTTTCAATAGCATATTTTCTTGCTCAAGTGTAACTTGGCTAAGAGAATCATTAGTGGAATCAATAGAACTACTAGAAGCATCAACATTGGATTTAGCATTGTTATTGTTACTACTAGAGGTAGAACCCTTTTTACCCTTGTTGCTAGTTTGCTTAGGTTTAACTTGTGGCATAAAGGTAGACAAGAGTAAACATTTGGCAAGATATGAAGAACTCTTCTTTCGAAGATCGTCATTGATAGCTTTAAGAAACTCATGCTCTTGCTCTAAATTTAGCTTCTCGAAGCGTAGCTTCTCATGAGTTCTTAGAAGTTCTCTATGATCCTCTTGAGTTGTTTCATGAGCTAACTTAAGAGCATTTAGTTCTTTAGTTAGACGCTCAATCTCCTTCATAGCATTGTCACTCATTTCCTCTTGACTATCATGATTACTAGAATTTTCATTATAGCTCACATCACTATCCTTATCAACAAGTAAGTCATCATCACCAAGCAAATCATCTTCATCACTATTGAAATCAAGATACTCGGGGTGTGATACCTTGGGGCCTTTTGCCATGAAGCATCTTCCAATTCCTTCATTTGGTGAATCAAATAAATCATGGGAGTTGGATGACACAAGAGCAAGTCCGGCAACACCTTCATCTTGACTATAGTCGGAGTTGGAGTGATAACTCCTCTCGGAGTGGTTGTCGGAGTCAGAAACCCATTCACCAACATGAGCTTGATGTCTTCTTCTTGTGTAGCTCTTGGATGACTTGTCCTTCCTCTCCGAATCCTTGCTTCTTTGAGAGTGTCTTCGTTCATAACGATCATCTCTACTCCTTCTCTCCTTATGAGGTGATTCATCTCTTCTATGTATTCCTCTTGGTGATTCGTCTCTTTTCTTGTAGGGAGCCGTACACTCATTGGAGTAGTGTCCGGGCTTTCCACAATTGTAGCAATTACGGTCACGACTTGATGATCTTCTCTCATAGTGTCTTGAGCTAGAGCTTCTTTCTTTCCCTTTGTTCTTGTAGAACTTGTTGAACATTTTCACCATTAGGCTTATCTCTTCATTGGATACTAGCTTGTCACTTGGAGTTGTTTGAGCATCGGTTGAGGCTTTGTAAGCACCATTTGATTTGTTGTGTAGCTCCTCTTTGTCCTTGAGTAACATTTCATGAGCGACAATCCTTCCAATGACTTCCGTGGGCTTGAGATCTTTGTAATTTGGCATCATTTGAATCAATGTGCAAACGGTATCATATTTTCCATCCAAAGCTCTAAGTATCTTCTTGATGATGAATTTGTCGGTCATCTCTTCACTTCCTAAGCCGACAATCTCATTTGTGATGAGAGCAAGCCTAGAGTACATCTCAGCAACTCCTTCACCATCCTTCATCTTGAACTTGTCAAGTTGACTTTGAAGCACATCCAACTTAGATTCCTTGACGGACTCGGTACCCTCATGCATATCAACCAAAGTATCCCAAATTTCCTTTGCATTCTCGAGGCGGCTGATTTTGTTGAATTCTTCGGGACACAAACCGTTGAATAGAATGTCACAAGCTTGGGCATTGTATTGCAACATCTTCAATTCTTCCGGGGTTGCTTCACGATCCGGTTCCTTGCCATCCTCAAAGAAGTCACCTTGCAAGCCAACACGAACAATAGCCCAAACGGCGGGGTTATGACCAAGAATATGCATTTTCATCTTATGTTTCCAACTAGCAAAGTTTGTACCATCAAAATATGGACCTCTACGGTGATAGTTACCCTCACTAGACGCCATACTCTCCTAGGTTGTGAAACCAAGGCTATGATCACCAAAGCAATGGAAATCAAGGCTTACGGAGACCAAAGCTCTGATACCACTTGTAGGATCGAAAGTATGTCTAGAGGGGGGGTGATTAGACTACTTGACCAAATAAAAACCTAACCTTTTCTCAATTTTAGTTGTAGGCAGATTTTACCAAGAACACAAGTCAAGCATCACCCTACACATGCAATTCTAAGAGTCTAGCAGTGGAAAGTAAACAATTGCATATGTAAGTAAAGGAGGGGATCGGAGATTTCAAACGCAATGAAGACACGGTGGTTTTTGGCGTGGTTCCGATAGGTGGTGCTATCGTACGTCCACGTTGATGGAGACTTCAACCCACGAAGGGTAACAGCTGCGCGAGTCCAAGGAGGGCTCCACCCACGAAGGGTCCACGAAGAAGCAACCTTGTCTATTCCATCATGGCTTACATCCACGAAGGACTAGCCTCACTCGGGGTAGATCTTCACGAAGTAGGCGATCTCCTTGCCCTTACAAACTCCTTGGTTCAACTCCACATCATGTCGGAGGCTCCCAAGTGACACCTAACCAATCTAGGAGACACCACTCTCCAAAAAGTAATAGACGGTGTGTTGTTGATGAACTCCTTGCTCTTGTGCTTCAAATGATAGTCTTCCCAACACTCAAACAACTCCTCATAGATTTGGCTATGGTGGAAGAAGGATTTGAGTGGAAAGCAACTTGGGAAAGGCTAGAAATCAAGGTTCAAATGGTAGGAATGGAATCTCTTGATCTCAACACATGAGTAGGTGGTTCTCTCTCAGAAAATGTGTAGTAGAAGTGTAGGCACGTTCTGATGGCTCTCTCTTCTGAGAAGGAGGTGGTGGCGGGGTATATATATCCTCCACACAAAATCCAACCGTTACACACTTTGACCCAACTCGGTGGCACCGAAACCATAATCTTGGTAGCACCGAACTGTGTAAAAGGTATGAACGTTAGGAATCTCGGTGGGACCGATAGGAATAACTCGGATGGACCGAAGTGCAATGGCTAGGGCAAACCTCATCTCGGTGGCACCGATTGCATCAACTCGGTAGGACCGAAGTGAAGCAATAAGGCAACAGAGACTTGGCAAGCCATCTCGATGAGACTGATTTGCAAAACTCGGTGAGACCGAAGTAGGTGCAAATGATCACAGAGAGTTGGCAAGGCCATCTCGGTGGGACCGAGATCCATATCGGTGGATCCGATTTGTTAGGGTTTTGGCAGTGGCTAAGTCTAGGTGAACTCGGTGGCTCCGGATAGGAAATTTCGGTGGGGCCGAGTTGGAATGTGGGTTTTGGACATCTTTGGCTAGAGAGAGTGGTTGAGGGTTTAGGAGTACTGTCACTAAGCACTTGAGCAAAAGGACCATTAAGAAACACCTCATCCCCTTTTAATAGTATTGGCTTTCCTATGGACTCAATGTGATCTTGGATCACTAATCCAAAAATGTAGAGTCTTGATCTTTTGCCAATCCTTGTCCTTAGCATTTTGAGGGGTCCACATCTCTAGTCCATGCCATGCCAATCATTGAACATCCTGAAATCTTTACTTGAATGGACATTAGTTCAATGAGATATATGTTGTTATGAATTACCAAAACCACCAAGGGAGCAAATGTGCTTTCACTATGGATTGTATAGGGGGGTATAAGCCATGGTGAAGTTAGAGTACAGTAGGTATAATGCAAAAATAAAATATGAATGGGTTTGCAACAGTACTTAAAGTAGTGATTTATTTTGTTATACTAACGGATCTCACGAAGGTTTTGTTCAGTTTTGTGTGATTGAAGTTTTCAAGTTTTGGGTGAGATCACGATGGATGAAGGAATAAGGAGTAGCAAAAGCTTAAGCTTGGGGATGCCCGAGGCACCCCAAGTTAATATTCTAGGAAGACTCAAGCGTCTAAGCTTGGGGATGCCCCGGAAGGCATCCCCTCTTTCTTCTACCAACCATCGGTAATTTTACTTGGAGCTATATTTTTATTCATCACATGATATGTGTTTTGCTTGGAGCATCTTGTATTATATAAGTCTTTGCTTTGTTTGCTTTTTAGTTTGTCACAATCATCCTTGCTGAACACACCTATCTTGAGAGAGCCACACATTTATCATCATTTGTTAGAATACTCTATGTGCTTCACTTAAATTTTTTGAGCTAGGCAGTTGCTCTAGTGCTTCACTTAAATCCTTTTGAGCACGGTGGTGGCATTTTGAAGAAATGAACTCTCATGCTTCACTTATATTATTTTGAGAGTTGATAAGATTAAAATTTTGAAGAAATGAATTCTCATGCTTCACTTATATTATTTTGAAAATTGATAAGACTGAAATTTTGAAGAAATATTTGCACTCTCATGCTTCACTTAAATCTTTTTGAGAGTTGATGATAGTAACGATAATTTGCACAAGATATGAATTTGGTCCCAAAGTGATGAATATTCAAGAGGGTTATAAATAAAAACTTTCATATAGATCATTAGATATGATAAGTGTGATTCCTTGCAATAGTTTTGCGATATGGAAATGATAATATGTGAGTCATGTTAGTGAGTAATTCTGATTTAGTAAGAATATTAGTGTTAAGGTTTGTGATTCCCTATGCATGCACATTAAGTCAATAGTTATGCAATGAAATTATATCCTACTTATGGTGCATTATTCGGTGTTAGTTATGTTCAATGCATGTTTATGACTGTTTTCGTTTTTTGGTTGGTTGCTTCTCAATCTATTTGCTAGCCTTCATTTGTACTAAGCGGAAATACTGCTTGTGCATCCAAAATCCTAAAACCCAAGTTGTGCCAAATGAGTCCACTATACCTACCTATATGCGGTATTTCAATGCTGTTCTAAGTAAATTTGCGTGTGCCAACTCTAATTTTCAAAATAAATTTTCCGTTTTGTGTGCCCGTACCGCTCATGAAGCGGCAGGGGGTGGCCATTATTTTCCATGCTAGGTGTGTTATTCTCACGATGAGTGTTTATTCACTTGTCATTGCACGAGAGAATGGTTGGTAATAGGGATGCCTAATCCCACAATGAAATCAAAATTAATAACAAAAAAATTCCTTGGAAAGTGTTGGTATGGAGGGCACCCGTGGATACGGCTAGCCATGGATTGTGAAACAATGGTGGAAAGAAAATAAATTTTACTTTCTGTTTGGGAACCACCTATGATGTGTCTAGCATGGAAAATAATGGGAATTCTCGGTCGTTTTCGTTGACAGGAAAAGCATGCCGCTCAAAATATTTTTATCTCTTTAATTTCAACTTTGAGCTCTGGCACATTTGACAAATCTCTGCTTCCCTCTGTGAAGGGCCTGTCTATTTACTTTTATGCAATTTTTATTTTATTTGAGTCTCCATCTTCTCTTACCAAAGCACCAACTAGAGAGCACTATTGTCATACTTGTGCATTGGATGTAGCTAATATTTGAGTGTGTTTCATGAATGGATCAACGATTGAGCATAATGGGGTAGGGATAACTTTCTTTAGCGTTGATATTTTGAAAGACATGGTTGCTTGTTAGCATGCTTGAGTATTTATATCTTCATGTAAAATTATAGACTATTGCTTTGAATCATTCAAGTCCAATGTCCATGCTATAAAAGAAAAGAATATGTGATGAATATGTTAGGCAGCATTCCACATCAAAAATTCTGTTTTTATCATTTACCTACTCGAGGACGAGCATGAATTAAGCTTGGGGATGCTGATACGTCTCCAACGTATCTATAATTTTTGATTGTTCCATGTTGTTATATTATCAATCTTGGATGTTTTTATATACATTTACAACAATTATATATCATTTTTGGAGACTAACCTATTAACCTAGTGCCCAGTGCCAGTTGCTGTTTTCTGCCCTGTTTTTGTTTTACAGAAAATCAATACCAAACGAAGTCCAAATGCCACGCAACTTTTTGGAGATTTTTTTCCGGACATATACAACACTAGAAGCTTCAGGAGAAGACCAGACGCTAGAGGGGGTGGCCACGAGCCACCAGGGCGCGCCTGGGGGGGCAGGCACGCCCTGGTGCCTCATGGGCCCACCCCAGCTCCGTTTGACCTAATTCCACCACTATATATTCAGGAAAAATCAGAAACCCTCAGGGGAGTCCACGAAATACTTTTTCCGCCGCTGCAAGTTTCTGTTCTCGAGAGATCCCATCTGGAGGCCTTCTCCGGTACTCCGCCGGAGGGGGAATCGATCACGGAGGGGCTCTACATCAACCTTGCTGCCCTTCGATGATGCGTGAGTAGTTTACCACAGACCTTCGGGTCCATAGGCAGTAGCTAGATGGCTTCTTCTCTCTTTTTGATCTTCAATACAATGTTCTCCTCGATGTTATTGGAGTTCTATCCGATGTAATCCCTTTTTGCGGTGTGTTTGTTGGGATTCGATGAATTGTGAGTTTATGATCAGATTATCCATGAATATTATTTGAGTCTTCTCTGATCTCTTTTATTCATGATTATTATAGCTTCGTATTTCTTCTTCGATCTATTGATTTGGTTTGGCCAACTAGATTGATTTATCTTGCCATGGGAAGAGGTGCTTTGTAATGAGTTCGATCTTGCGGTGCTCAATCCCAGTGACAGAAAGGGACATGACACGTATGTATCGTTGCTATTAAGGGTAAAAAGATGGGGTTTATTCATGCGTGAGTTTATCTTGTCTACATCATGTCATCGTTCTTAAGGCGTTACTCCGTTCTTTATGGACTTAATACACTAGATGCATGCTGCATAGCGGTCGATGTGTGGAGTAATAGTATTAGATGCAGGCAGGAGTCGGTCTACTTGTCTCGGACGTGATGCCTATATACATGATCATTTCCTTGGATATCGTCATGATTATTTGCTTTTCTATCAATTGCCCAACAGTAATTTGTCTACCCACCGTATGCTATTTTCTCGAGAGAAGCCTCTAGTGAAAACTATGGCCCCCGATCTATCTAAATCATATTACTAAAACCCTAAAAATATTGCTGCCATTTTGTTTTATTCATTTTATTTTGTATTTTTGTTTCAATCTATCTATCTATCATATACAATTTAATCTTGGAATTGACCGCCGAGGGATTGACAACCCCTCATTTTCGTTGGGTTCAAGGATTTGTTGTTTGTGTGCAGGTGCTGCTAACGAGGTGTTGCATGATTCTCCTACTGGTTTGATAACCTTGGTTTCATAACTGAGGGAAATACTTATCTCTACTGTGCTACATCATCCCTTCCTCTTCGGGGAAAATACCAACGCAAGCTACAAGTAGCAGAGGCCGCGCTGCAGGATTTGAAGAGATACCTCTCCTCCGCGCCAACACTAGTTGCGCCTAGACCACAAGAGCCGTTGCTGCTATATGTAGCGGAAACAAATCAAGTGGTTAGTGCTACATTAGTGGCGCAGCGGGAAGTTGATGACGAGGAAGCAGCCGCGGCAAGCCCGTCTAGCGACAAACTGGAATCTTCTCTGACAAAGTCTGGTGCCGACAAGTCAGAAACAGCGCAGGCAAATGAAGCTAATCAACAAGTGGTGCCGAAGAAGAAAGTGGTGCAGCGACCCATGTATTTTGTTAGTTCCCTTCTACAGGGGGCTAGATCAAGTTATTATGAAGTACAAAAATTGCTTTTCGGCCTTCTTATGGCTTTGAGAAAACTGCATCACTACTTCCAAGCACACGAGATCACCGTCGTCACTCGCTTTCCGTTGCAACGCATTTTGAGAAATCCAGAGGCAACTGGCAGGATAGTGGAGTGGGCGTTGGAATTGTCAAGCTTTGCACTTAAGTTTGAAAGCACTTCAACCATCCAGAGCAGAGCCTTGGCGGAGTTCATTGCAGAATGGACGCCAACGCAAGACGAAGAAATTCGAGAAACAGCTCTCCCCGGCAAAGAGACAGCCAAAGAATGGATTATGTATTTTGATGGTGCCTTCTCGCTGCAAGGCGCCGGTGCCGGAGTGCTGCTTGTCGCACCCACCAGAGAGCACCTCAAGTATGTGGTTCAAATGCACTTTCCCAGGGAGCAAGCTACAAACAACACTGCTGAGTACGAAGGACTCCTTGCCGGTCTTAGGATCGCAGCGGACCTTGGAATCAGGAAGTTGATCATCCGTGGTGACTCGCAACTTGTTGTGAAGCAAGTAAACAAAGATTACCAGAGCCCGTTGATAGAAGCATACGTGGAGGAAGTGAGGAAATTGGAGGAACACTTTGACGGGTTGCAAACAGAGCACATCCCTCGTGCGGAAAACAACATTGTTGATTACCTGTCAAAGTGTGCTGCTCAAAAGCTACCTGTGGAACCGGGAACTTTTGTGCTCCATTTGAATCAACCAACAGTCACTCCATCAACGCAGGCCAGTAAGAGAAGGAAGTTGAATACCGGCAAGTACATTCCGGCAGAACTCCCAGGAGCCGTCGGCAAGGATGTTGCCGGGAACAACGACACGGTTGTCGATGAGCAGCGGCTTCGCGCAGAACCCCAGGTTCTTGCCGTTGAGGCAAGCGCTCCCGCGGCCGAAGAAATGCCTTTAGTCCTTTTCGTCGAGCCGCAGGCTTCGGCATGGGCACAGCAGATAGTCCATTTCCTTCAAACAGGAGAACTTCCCGATGAGCAAGAAGAAGCTGAGAAAGTAGCCCGTCAGTCAAGTATGTATCAGTTTGTGGATAACACACTATACAGAAAGAGGCCAAACGGTGTGAAATTAAAGTGTATTTGCCGGGAAGGCTTCTATTGGCCCACTGCCCTCCAGGATGCAACTGAGCTAGTAACCAAGTGTGAAGCATGCCAGTTCCATTCAAAAAACATACATCAGCCAGCTCAAGCTCTTCAGACGATCCCTCTCTCCTGGCCCTTTTCGGTCTGGGGGCTCGATATCTTGGGCCCCTTCCCCCGTGCTACTGGGGGCTTTGAGTTCTTGTACGTTGCAATCGACAAGTTCACAAAGTGGCCTGAAGTGGAGGCAGTGAGGAAGGTGACAGCGCAATCGGCCGTCAAGTTCTTTAAAGGATTAGTTTGCCGTTTCGGGGTTCCTAACAGAATCATCGCCGACAACGGCACACAGTTCACGAGCCGCACCTTCATGCAGTGCGTTGATAACCCACAAGTATAGGGGATCGCAACAGTTTTCGAGGGTAGAGTATTCAACCCAAATTTATTGATTCGACACAAGGGGAGCCAAATAATATTTGCAAGTATTAGCAGTTGAGTTGTCAATTCAACCACACCTAGAAACTAAATATCTGCAGCAGAGTGATCAGTAGCACAGTAGTATGATAGTTTGATAGCAGTAGCAATAATAGTAACAGTAGCAGTAACGGTAGCAGCAGTAGTTTGGTAGCAATGGTAACAGTAGTAACTTAGCAAAGAACAATATGTGAAAAACTCGTAGGCATTGGATCGGTGATATTGTTGGATAACATTCATCATGTAACAGTCATAACCTAGGGCGACACAGAACTAGCTCCAATTCATCAATGTAATGTAGGCATGTATTCCGTATATAGTCATACGTGCTTACGATAAGAACTTGCATGACATCTTTTGTCCTACCCTCCCGTGGCAGCGGGGTCCATAAGGAAACTAAGGGATATTAAGGCCTCCTTTTAATAGAGAACTGGAACAAAGCATTAACACTTAGTGAATACATGAACTCCTCAAACTATGGCAATCACCGGAAAGAATCCCAATTATTGTCACCTTGGGGTATGCGGATCATAACACATAGCAGGTGCATATAACTTGCAAGATCGGATCAAGAACACAAATATATTCATGAAAACATAAAGGGTTCAGATCTGGAATCATGGCACTCGGGCCCTAGTGACAAGCATTAAGCATAGCAAAGTTATAGCAACATCAATCTCAGAACATAGTGGATACTAGGGATCAAGCCCTAACAAAACTAACTCGATTACATGATAAATCTCATCCAACTCATCACCGTCCAGCAAGCCTACGAAGGAATTACTCACTCCTGGCAGTGAGCATCATGAAATTGGTGATGAAGGATGGTTGATGATGACGATGTCGGAAGATCCCCCTCTCCGGAGCCCCAAACGGACTCCAGATCTGGCCTCCCGATGAAGAACAGGAGGTGGCGGCGGCTCTGTATGGTGAAACGCAATAAATTTTCCTCTCCTATTTTTTCTCTGAAATTGTGACTTTATAGCGTTGGAATTAGGTCAGACGGAGCCACGTGGGCCCCACGAGGTACCAGGGCGCGCCTGGGGTGTGGCGCGCCCTGGTGCCTCGTGGGCACTGGATGGCCCCCCTCCAATGGGTCTTGGTTCCAGTATTTTTTATTTATTCCATAAAAAATCTCCAAAAAGTTTCATCCAATTCCAAGAACTTTTATTTCTGCACAAAAAACAACACCATGGCAATTCTGCTGAAAACAACGTCAGTCCGGGTTAGTTCCATTCAAATCATGCAAATTAGGGGCCAAAACAAGAGCAAAAGTGTTTGGAAAAGTAGATACGATGGAGACGTATCAACTCCCCCAAGCTTAACTCATTGCTTGTCCTCAAGCAATTCAGTTGACAAACTGAAAGTGATAAAGAAAAACTTTTACAAACTCTTTTATTCTTGTATCTATATATATACTTAAATAATACCCAAGTTTTCAGCAAAGATTATAACTAACCATGCAAATGATAACTCTTAGAAATTATATTCACTCATATCAATGGCATAATCAACTAGCGAGCAATAATAAGATATATCAAATGCCAACACTTTGTCAAAATGATCATGATATAATATGACAACATGATATCTCGCTAGCCCTTTCTGAGACCGCAAAACATAAATGCAGAGCACCTCCAAAGTTCAAGCAGCGACTAAACATGGTAATTCATGGTAGAAGAGATCCAGTCATGATGCACACAACATTAACTGTTCACAATGCATGAGAATGACAATAGTGCTCTCAGGTCTGGTGCTTATTTGAGAAGGTGATGACTCAACAATAAAAGTAAAATAACATAAAAGTAAATAGATACGCCCTTCGCAGAGGGAAGCATGGATTTGTAGAGGTGCCAGAGCTCGAAGCTTAAATCAGAGAAAAATAAAATTTTGGGAGGTATGCCTTTCCTGTCAACGTCACGACCGAGAGTTTTCAATATCTTCCATGCTAAACACATTAGCGGTGGTTCCCAAGCGGTAAAGTAAAGTTTACTCCCCCTCCACCAACAATCACAAGCCATGGCTAGCCGAATCCTCGGGTGCCCTCCATGCCAACAACTTTCTGGGGGAGTTTGTTTTATTATTTTACAATTTTAATAATGGGACTGGGCATCCCGATTACCAGCCCCTCTCGTGCAAGGACAAGTGAATCAATACTCATCATGAGAATAACCCGCTTAGCATGGAAGATACTGACCGCCCCCTGTCGCTCCATGAGCGGTACGGGCACACAAAACAGATGTTCATTTGAATATTTAGAGGTGGCACATGCAAATTTACTTAGAACGGCAGAGTAATACCGCATATAGGTAGATAATAGTGGACTCATCTGGAATAACTTTAGGTTTAAGGGTTTTGATGCACAAGCAGCATTCCCGCTTAGTACAGGCGAAGGCTAGCAAATAGGTTGAGAAGCGACCAGCTAGAGAGCGAAAACGGTCATAATCATGCATTATGAAAAATCAACATTGAATACTAGCATGAGTAGGATATAAACATCATGAACATAAATATCATGAAGGTTATGTTGGTTTTGAATCAACTACATGCGTGAACATGTGCCAAGTCAAGCCACTTGAAACATTCAGAGGAGGATACCATATCATCATACTACATCACAATCATTTTAATGCATGTTGACGCTTAAGATAAATCATTATCCACTCCTAGCTACTTAAACATGACATGAGAAACTATAATCTCTAATTATCATCATAAAGATGTTTAATCATAACATGCTGAATCATGGATACTGAGTTAAACATATTTACAAAAACAAAGAACAAATTGAGTTCATACCCACTTTTCCTTGCCACAGTCACTTCATCAAATCATCATCATTATTGCCTTTCACTTGCATGACTGAATGATATGAAAATAATAATAGTGCAAGAGTGCCATGGACTAAGCTGGAATCTGCAAACATTTTATTCAAAGGAGAAGACAAGGTAAAATGGGCTCTTTGTTAGATCAACAATAATGCATATGAGAGCCACTCAACATTTTCATCGTGGTCTTCTCCTTACAATGACTCAACAAAAGAAAAGAATTTCGGAGAAACACACAGAAATATTTTTGGAGTTTTTGGTTTTTCTGAAGGAAGCGAAATAAAGAAGAAAACTAAAAACGAGAAAAACTATTTACACGGGAAAGCTCCCAACAAGTAAAAGAAGAAACGAGAAATCTTTTTGGGTTTTCTTTTACTACTACGAAACTACAACTAATTAAACTACAAAGAAAAACCGAAAAGAAGCGAGAAATGTTTTTGGATTTTCTCAAAGTTTTTCAAACACACTAGAAGAAAGCGAGAAAATAAAACTAGCATGGATTATACAATGAAAAAGTATGAACACCGACAACTGGAATGAAATGTGTGAGCATGAATGTAATGTCGGTGAGAGATACGTACTCCCCCAAGCTTAGGCTTTTGCCTAGCTTGGTCTACGGCCATCCGTAGTAGCCATCCGGTCCCATGTGAAAGTCCTGAGGGGCGGCGGCACCCGAGCGTCCCAATCCTGGGGCTCCTCCTCTGCCGCTGCCAACGCGTTCCGGTAAGCGATGATGTCCGGGGGCATCACGGTATATCCGTTCCTAGCATGAAAATCAAACAAAGCAGGTGCAGGCAACAGAATAATATCACGAGTGTCTTCACTAAAAACCTAGTTATAACGAATGTTGTGAGGAGGCTCAGGAGCATCAAGAAAGTGGTGGTCCCTCATGGACTGGTGATCTAAGTAAACTCTAGGCAACAAACAATCATGAGGGCGTATGTTAACATTAAAACATCTTGCTAAGCGAGTAGCATAAATACCACCATGAATTTTACCCCTAGTTCTATTAGTGTGCAGGCGGCGTGCAATGATAGCTCCCAGGTTATAAGTGTTGTCATTATGCAGTGCACGGCGTAAAGTGGCAAAGTCAGGTCCAGCTAACGCACTACCTTGCTCCCTAGCAATCAGGCATTTCCATAAGAATAAAGCAAAGTAATGAACAGAGGGAAATTGCAAGCTAGTGGCTCGGGCTTTCGACACGCCCCTTGTCTCTCCCACAGTTAAAGTGTGGAGGAAACCCTCAAACTCCTCCGGGCGAGGCTCTCTAATTTCCCCATCAAAGGGAATCAAACATATCTCACAAAATTCAGCCAGAGGTATCTGATAATGTTCAGCATATAAATCAAAGCGCACCTCAGGGGGTTCGAGCCTACTCAGAAAATGAAAGTTTTGCACAAAGGAATTTGTAAGGATATGGTGTTGGTCACACTCATCTGCGAGGAAGTCGGTCAGTCGGGCATTTGCAACGAATTGCCCAAACTCTTGGTAGAATCCATCTTCGTTCATGAAGGCATTGTGCGGCCATTCCCATGGTCGGACCTCCGTCCTACGCGGAATGTTGAGGTCACTGTTCGAGGACTGCCCAAGGACTCCCTTGGTGTTCCGCTTCGAGGAACTCCTCCGGAAGATATTCATTTTCCTAAGAACAAATTTCTGGAAATTTTTGGAGCACAAAATGATATCAATAAAACTTCACAAAATTGATAGCAACTACACATATGGATGTCTAGAGGCTATATCAAGCATTCAAACTACTTGGAACTCAAAGGATTCAACATGCAAGCTCATTTTCTGTAGCACCAAGAGTAGCTAGTTATGCAAAATATAATCCACTAGAGCAAAAACTAATTGGAGCAATGGAGGAGTCACATACCAAGGAGCAATCTCCCAAAACAGTTTCAGAAACGGAGCTCCGAGCAAAGAGATCGGAAATTTCAGGTTTGTGAGCAAGAACACGAGAGAGAGAGCTACCAAGAATTTTTGCTAGAGGTAAGAGACGAAGTGGGCTGAAGGAATAAGTGAGGGGGTCCCTGTGGGGCCCACGAGGTACCAGGGCGCGCCAGGGGGTGGCACGCCCTGGTGCCTCGTGGGTACCTGGGGCACCCCCCTGGTATGTGTCCAGTGCCAAAAATTCTTAAATATTACATAAAAATTCATATCAAAATTTTATTGCATTCTGAGCACTTTTATTTCTAGGCACTTTTTTATTGCACGGATAAATCAGAAAACAGGATAATCATGGCATTTTATTGCATTTAACTAAAAATAATAGAAAATGTAAAGTGGGTACAAAAGGTTGTGCTTACTAAATTCATCGACCACATGCCCCTCAAAAAGAATCCATTAATAAGGTTGATCAGGTCTTATTAACAAACCATTTCTGAGTAACATGAAACCGAAGAACTTTTGTATAACACTAAGTTACCTCAACGGGGATATGCATCTCCCCGATAATAAGAGTTTCATATTTCTTTTTAACAGTAGGAAGAGGGATTTGAAAACTTTCGATAGTAATTGTCGGAGTCTTTTCAATAATATGAATACCATTCACTTGAATTGTTTCTTCGGAAAGTGCACCGTATGTTCATTACCATTGATATGAAAAGTGACCTTGCTTTTGTTGCAATCAATAACAGCCCCTGCAGTATTCAAGAAGGGTCTACCAAGGATAATCGACATGTTGTCGTCCTCGGGCATATCAAGTATAACAAAGTCTGTTAGAATAGTAACATTCGCAACTACAACGGACACATCCTCACAAACACCGATAGGTATGGCAGTTGATTTGTTAGCCATTTGCAATGATATTTCAATGGGAGTGATTTTATTCAAATCAAGTCTTTTATATAAAGAGAAAGGCATAACACTAACACCGGCTCCTAAATCACACAAACCGGTTTTGACATAATTTCATTTAATGGAGCATGGTATAGTTGGTATTCCTGGATCTCCTAGTTTCTTAGGTACTCCATCCTTAAAAGAATAATTTGCAAGCATGGTAGAAATTTCAGCTTCAGGTATCTTTCTTTTATTTGTGACAATGTCTTTCATGTATTTAGCATAAGGAGGCATCTTTATAATATTAGTTAAACGAGTGCGCAAAAAGACTGGCCTAAGCATTTCAGCAAAGCGTTCAAATTCTTCCTCATCCTTTTTCTTAGATAGTTTAGGAGGAAAGGGCATGGGTTTTTGAACCCATGGTTCTCTTTCTTTACCATGTTTTCTAGCAACGAAGTCTCTTTTATCATAACGTTTATTTTTAGAAGGTGGGTTATCAAGATCAACAGCAGGTTCTATTTCAACATCATTATCAGGTTCTTTATCATTATCTGGTTGGATGTCCACATGAGCATCATCATTATTATTATCATCAGGTGGTTGTTCATTACCAGATTGTGTTTCAGCATCAAAAATAGAAACATCATCACTATCTTCTAAGGGTTTTTCTACCTCAGGTTCACTAGAAGTATGCAAAGTCCTATCATTTTTCTTTTTCTTTTTCTTTTTAGATGGACTAGGTGCATCAACATTAATTCTTTGAGAGTCTTGTTCAATTCTTTTAGGGTGACCTTCAGGATAAAGTGGCTCCTGAGTCATTCTACCTCCTCTAGTCATTACTCTAACAGCATGATCATTCATATTGTTATTCATTCACTGAGCAATTCACTTTGAGATTTATCAACTTGTTCTAATTGAGTTTGAACCATAGATGCATGTTTACTCACACCTTTAACATCATTAGCAATTCTAAATAACAAGTCACTCAAGTGATCGATCATGTTGGCATTTCATTTCAATTGTTTCATGACATTTGCATTGAAGTGATCTTGCTTAATAATATAATTCTCAAATTCATACAAGCATTGACTAGGAGGTTTGTTGTAAGGAATATCACCTTCATCAAATTTTATAAGAGAATTTACCACTACTACCTGTGGCGGTGTGTCAAGACCATGTATTTCTTCAATAGGTGGTAGATTCTTAACATCCTCAGCTTTAATACCTTTTTCCTTCATACATTTCTTTGCTTCTTGCATATCCTCAGGACTGAGATATAAAATACCCCTCTTCTTCGGAGTGGGTTTGGGCGGTGGTTCAGGAAGTGTCCAATTGTTATCATTCTTCAATATATTATTCAATAATTCCTCAGCTTGTTCAATAGTCCGTTCCCTGAAAACACAACTCGCACAACTATCTAGGTAGTCCCTAGAAGCATCGGTTAGTCCATTATAGAAGATATCAAGTATTTCATTTTTCTTAAGAGGATGATCAGGCAAAGCATTAAGTAATTGGAGAAGCCTCCCCCAAGCTTGAGGGAGATTCTCTTCTTCAATTTGCACAAAGTTAAATATTTCCTATAAAGCAGCTTGTTTCTTATGGGCAGGAAAATATTTTTCAGAGAATTAATAAATCATATCCTGGGGACTACGCACACATCCAGGAGCAAGAGTATTATACCATTCCTTAGCATCACCCTTTAATGAGAAAGGAAACAACTTAAGAATATAGTAATAGCGAATTTTTTCCTCATGAGCAAATAGGGTGGCTATGTCATTTAATTTAGTAAGATGTGCCACAACGGTTTCAGTTTCATAACCATGGAAAGGATCAGATTCAACCAAAGTAATTAACTCAGGATCGACAGAGAATTCATAATCCTTATCAGTAACAAATATGGGAGAGGTAGCAAACTTAGGATCATATTTCATTCTCTCCCTCATAGATTTTTCTTTCATATCAGCAAGCAACTTTATAACTTCATGTCTATCATTACAAGCAAGGATAGCTCTAGCTGTCTCCCTATCAAAGCAGTGTTCATCAGGTGTTTCAACTCTAGTAGGGGAGCTAGGCATAATAGGTGAATCATAATTCTCAAGATATTCAACATTTTCAATTTCTTTAGCTTTAGCAATTTGTTCAGTAAGAAATTCACCAAGTGGCACAACATTATCAAGCATAGTACTAGCATCATCATGAGTATCATTCATAGCAGAAGTGGTATCATCAATAACTTGCGACATATCAAAATTAATAGCATGTGGTGGTGTTGCAAGTTTACTCAAAACAGAAGGTGAATCAAGTGCAGAGCTAGATGGCAGTGTTGTGCACTACTTTGCTTTATTCATAGGGAAATGCTTGACCGCTAGGGAGGAAGGTGGTACGCTCAGTGCCCCTAACCTCGCCATCTTGCGTCGTGCTATTCACGGCGATAACACTTTTAGCTTGGGAGCTATCATTGCGCGCCGCCTGCACACCAACAAGACTAAGGGTAAAGTCCATGGCGGTATTTATACTTCGCGCCTTGCGAAATGTTTTAATGTTGCCATCCGCCCAAATGACTACTTGCTGCCCAAGGCTTATTTAGACCAACAGTGCATGATCGATCACCACTTTATTGATGAACCTGAACCTCCTCAGTATATTCGTTATAACCTGATTTTCAGTGAGAGAACTTGCGATATTATTCCGTTACCTGCACCCTCTTTGTTTGACTCTCATGCCAGGAACGGATACACCATCATGCCAGCGGACATCACAGCTTACAGGAACGAGCTGGCCGCAGCGGAGAACGAGGTCCAGCAGTGGGACCCTCAGGAGCCTCCGCCCCAGTACTATCCGCCCAGTCCTGACGGATACTACGGGTGGTGATTACCAAGCTAGGCCAAAAGCCTAAGCTTGGGGGTGTACGTATCTCTCACCGACATTACATTCATGTTCACACATTCACTCCAGTTGTCGGTGTTTATCCTTTTTCATTGTATTATCCGTGTTAGTTTTTCTTCCGCTTTCTTCATGTGTGTTTGAAAATTTTCAAAAACCCAAAAATATTTCTCGCTTTGTTTTGGTTTTCTTTCTCTTTAGTTAGTTTGTAGTATTAAAAGAAAACCCAAAAAGATTTCTTGTTTCTTCTTTTCCTTGTTGGGAGTTCTCCCGTGTAAAGAGTTTTTCTCGCTTTTCGTTTTTCTTCGTTAATTTGCTTTCTTCGGAAAAACTAAAAACTCCAAAAATATTTCAATGTGTTTCTCTGAATTTCTTTTCTTTTCGTTGAGTTGTCGTAGGGAGAAGACCATGATGAAAATGTTGAGTGGCTCTCATATTCTTTATTGCTGATCTAATGAAGAGCCAATATTACCCTGTCTTCTCCCTTGAATAAAATGTTTGCAGATTCCAGCTTAGTCCACGGCACACTTGAACTATTATTATTTTTGCATCATTCGGTCGTGCAAGTGAAAGGCAATAATGACGATGATTTGATGAAGTGACTATGGAAAGGAAAAGCTGGTATGAACTCTTCTTGTTTTTGTTTTTGTAAATGTGTTTAACTCAGTACCCATGATTTAGCATATTATGAGTAAACATGTT
Source organism: Elymus sibiricus (assembly GCA_039707655.1). NCBI lineage: Eukaryota > Viridiplantae > Streptophyta > Magnoliopsida > Poales > Poaceae > Elymus > Elymus sibiricus. The sequence goes on along the minus strand of CM077672.1, from coordinate 353,096,602 downwards.
TGTGATGACAATTAGAGATTATAGTTGCTCATGCCATGCTTAAGTAGCTAGGAGTGGATAATGATTTATCTTGGAAGTCAACATGCATTAAAATGGTTATGATGTAGTATGTTAATATGGTATCCTCCTCCGAATGTTTCGAGTGGCTTGACTTGGCACATGTTCATACATGTAGTTGATTCAAAACCAACATAGCCTCCATGATATTTATGTTCAGGGTGTTTATATCCTACTCATGCTAGTGTTCAATGTTAATTATTCTCAATGCATGATTATGACCGTTTTCGCTCTCTAGTTGGTCGCTTCTCAATCTATTTGCTAACCTTCACTTGTACTAAGCGGGAATTCTGCTTGTGCATCCACAATCCTTAAACCAAAGTTGTTCCAGATGAGTCCACTATATCTACCTATATGCGGTATTAATCTGCCGTTCCAAGTAAATTTGCATGTGCCACCTCTAATCATTCAAATAAACATCCGTTTTGTGTGCCCGTACCGCTCATGGAGCGACAGGGGGTGGTCAGTATCTTCCATGCTAAGCGGGTTATTCTCGAGATGAGTGTTTCTTCACTTGTCATTGCACGAGAGAGGCTGGTATTTGGGATGCCCAGTCCTATGCTTGAAATCGAAAATACATAATGCAAACAAACTCCCCCGGAAAATTGTTGGTATGGAGGGCACCCGAGGATTCGGCTAACCATGGCTATACCTGGGCAAAACTCGGGCCGGGCTGGGCCTCGGGCTGGGCCTGACTAAGCCCGACGCAGAAAAGCTAGGCCCGGGCCCGGCCCGGCCATCGGGCCTAGAATCCAGACCCAAGCCCGGCCCATCAGCAAAAAAGCCCGTCGGGCCTCGGGCCTCGGGTCGGGCCTCTTCGCTAACTGGCTAATATGACAGGCCCGGGCCCGGCCCGGCCAGCCTTCGGGCCTAGATCTCAGGCCCAGGCCCGGCCCGTGGACAAGGTCGGGCCGGGCAGGGTCGGGCTTTTTCGGACCGGGTCAGGCCGGGCCGTCCGGCCGGGCTGCCCATGGCCAGGACTAACCATGGCTTGTGTTGGTATGGTGGAGGGGGAGTAAACTTTACCTTTCCGCTTGGGAACCGCCTATAATGTGTTTAGCATGGAAGATATTGAAAACTCTCGGTTGTGACGTTGACAGGAAAAGTACACCTCCCAAAATTATTTTTCATCTCTGATTTAAGCTTCGAGCTCTGGCACAGCTGCAAATCCCTGTTTCCCTCTGCGAAGGGCCTATCTATTTACTTTTATGTTATTTACTTTATGTTATTTTACTTTTATTGTTGAGTCTCACCTTCTTGCACTAAGCGCCAATCCTGAGAGCACTATTGTCATTCTTATGCATTGGGTATAGTTAATGTTGTATGCATCATGACTGGATCTCTTCTACCCTGAATTACAATGTTTAGTCGCTGCTTGAACTTTGGAGGTGCTCTGCATTTATGTTTTGCGGTCTTAGAAAGGGCTAGCGAGATACCATGTTAATATATTATATCATGATTGTTTTGACAAATTGTTGGCATTTGAGATATGTTATTATTGCTCGCTAGTTGATTATGCCATTGATATGAGTAAATATAATTCCTAAGTGTTATTATGAGCATGGTTAGTTCATGATCTTTGCTGAAAACTTGGGTACTATTTAAGCTTATATATGGATACAAGAACAAAAGAGTTCGTAAAAGTTTTTCTTTATCACTTTCAGTTTGTCAACTGAATTGCTTGAGGACAAGCAATGAGTTAAGCTTGGGGGAGTTGATACGTCTCCATCGTATCTACTTTTCCAAACACTTTTGCTCTTGTTTTGGACTCTAATTTGCATGATTTGAATGAAACTAACCCGGACTGACGTTGTTTTCAGCAGAACTACCATGGTGTTGTTTTTGTGCAGAAATCAAAGTTCTCGGAATTGGACGAAACTTTTTGGAGATTTTTTATGGAATAAATAAAAAATACTGGCACAAGAATCAACAGAAGAGGGGCCACCTGTTGCCCACAAGGCAACAGGGCGCGACCCTCCCCCAGGGCGCGCCCTGATGCCTTGTGGGGCCCACAGGCGGCCGTCTGACCTAATTACAACGCTATAAATTCACTTTCCCCGAGAAAAAAATAAGAGAAGAAGTTTCACCGCGTTTTACGATACGGAGCCACCGCCACCTCCTTTTCTTCATCGGGAGGGCCGATCTAGAGTCCGTTCGGGGCTCCGGAGAGGGGGATTCGACGCCGTCGTCATCATCAACCATCCTCCATCACCAATTTCATGATTCTCACCACCGGGCGTGAGTAATTCCTTTGTAGGCTTGCTGGACAGTGATGGGTTGGATGAGATTTATCATGTAATTGAGTCAATTTGTTAGGGCTTTGATCCCTAGTATCCACTATGTTCTGAGATTGATGTTGCTATGACTTTGCTATGCTTAATGCTTGTCACTAGGGCCCGAGTGCCATGATTTCAGATCTGAACCCTTTATGTTTTCATGAATATATTTGTGTTCTTGATCCTATCTTGCAAGTTATATGCACCTATTACGTGTTATGATCCGCATACACCAAGGTGACAGTAATTGGGATTCTTTCCGGTGATTGCCGTAGTTTGAGGAGTTCATGTATTCACTAAGTGCTAATGCTTTGTTCCGGTTCTCTATTAAAAGGAGGCCTTAATATCCCTTAGTTTCCTTAAGGACCCTGCTGCCACGGGAGGGTAGGACAAAAGATGTCATGCAAGTTCTTATTATAAGCACGTATGACTAAATACGGAATACATGCCTACATTACATTGATGAATTGGAGCTATTGTGTATCACATTAGGTTGTGATTGTTATATGATGAATATCATCTAACATAATTATCATCACCGATCCAATGCCTACGACTTTCTCATATTGGTTTCTGCTAAGTTCCTTTGTTGCTACTGCTTTACACTTGCTACAAATTTGTTACTGTTACTGTTGCCATTACTATTGTTACTGTTACTACTGCTATCAAAACTATCATACTACTATGCGACTAAATATTCTGCTGCAGATATTTTATCTCCAGGTGTGGTTGAATTGACAACTCAACTGCTAATACTTGCAAATATTCTTTGGCTCCCCTTGTGTCAAATCAATAAATCTGGGTGAAATACTACCCGCGAAAATTGTTGCGATCCCCTATAATTGCGGGTTATCAGCTTTCTTTGTTGTTCATCCTGCACAGTTGGTGCCCAGCGGTTTATTGAACATCATTGGTGATGGTGTCCTGGACTAGGGGGTACTCACCACATGCTCTTCCGACTAGGTGGGTTGGGCCGAGGACCCCCATGGCGGTTCACTAATGGGCCACTTCGGGCAGCCCATGACGTATACAAGGGAGATTCCACAAGACTTGGCGCACAAGACGAGGACTCTTCTAAGCCCTAGGCCTTCGGGGCATTATATAAACCGAGGCTAGGCTAGTCAATAGAACATCTGATATTCATTACAACAATCTCGTGGTAGATACCTATATTCTATACTATACCCCATATCAATACAAACAAAAGCAGGACGTAGGGTATTATCTCTTCGAGAGGGCCCGAACCTGGGTAAAACATCGTGTCCCTTGTTCATCATGTTACCATCGCTCCAAGACGCCTAGCTTAGGATCCCTACCTCGAGATATGCCGGATTTAGCACCGACATTGGTGGCCCATGCAGGTCCTTGCTGGTAGTCGCCGCGGCGCGATGGGAATTCAAATCGGTTCCGGAGCGATCTACGCGCCGGACGAATCTTCATCCTCGGCTTCGGCATCTTCATTGCCGGCTCGACTGGTCGCCTCGGCTGGACCGAGGACTTCGCTCCCTGTCGGATCATCAAGATCGGACGAGTGCCATCATCAACATCAACTCCGATCTCTATCAAGATCATGGAGATATCATCCATGGAGGGCTCAACGTCAACATTGTCCTCGGGCGACCGTGCAGTTTTTCTGGACAGTGGATTCGTGTTCGCCGTCCTCGCCTCCTCGAGCGTCGCTTTGATGATTGCTTCGGTGGAATTGTGCGGAATTGAGTCTAGAACAACCCTGTAAAATTTTATCGTGTTTCGACAGAGGAATCTCTGGCAATCTCCAATATACCGGAACCCTGTCGAATCTGGACGGGAATCTGGACGAGTATGGGGCGAGGAGTCCAGCAGTCAGCTCGGACATCCTTTGAAAGATCCAACCATTCATCCACTGCGGAATTCATATAGCGACCACCCCTCAAAATTTCAGCTCGATCTGACAGTTCAAACTCCGGAAAACTTCCGATGAGTGCATCAATTTTCGGATCTGTTTCCTGCGCAAAAACGAATCCGACCCAAATTCATCTTTCTTCATGAACGGGATATTGGACATCCTTTTTGAGGAATTTTTTTCTAGGGTATTGTGTGTTGTTCTTAAACACGTCCCTACAAATTATGAGTCTTTTCCGAGGCGATCTTCACCGTCGCACCGAAGTCAAACCGGCCCGACCACGTTGCTCCACGGCTGCCGACCTGCGCCAGCATCGACTGCGCCGTCGCTCCGTCGAGCTGACGACAACCACCTTGGATCATAACCTCGGCGAGCCGACCAAGAGTTTGGCATCGCAAAAGCCAAATAATCGTCAAGACAACATCATCGCCCCATGGATTATAAGGGGCGGGCACACCGGCATCGTCGCGCTGTCACTTCATCAAGCCGGCATCCACCGCATCACAAACTTTGACCTGCGTCGGCATCGCCGTGCCGCCTTTTCTTCAAATCGACATCCAACACACCGACCTGCTTCGACACGTCGGCTGATATGGAGACTTGGGCGTCAACCAGCTTCATCACGTCAGCTGGACCGGGGGCTTCGCCACCTCTTCATCAACCTACTCCGGGGACTTCGGTATCACCAGCTGACCAGCTTCGTCATGTTAGCTGGACTGGGGGCTTCGCCTTGCCAAATCAACTCTGCTGCATCGCCACTTCGTCAAGCCGAGCTCCTCGCTCGGTCATCTGGGGCTTGGGGGCTGGGACCTCGGTCAAGTTGAGGACCACGCACCATGTCAGATCTGTCAAAGTTCGCTGGGCGTCCTCGTCCCGCCACAAGCCTGGACCGCCTCATCAACAACGAGCACATTAACCAGCTAAGTCACTTTCATGCTCATTTAATTTTTTTTCAGTTCGACCAAGCATTATATTTTTGTCTTAAACAAAAAAAACTTTGTTTGTTAAAAACGTTGTTTGTCAAAAACACTTCCTTTACCCAAGTTAATTGGGGGCTCTAAAATTTATATATGCCATTTTATAATAAATATTTTCTTCCAAGTCATTGCAAAGTCTTTTTCTACTACTCCTTTTTCGACGCGAGTGTGTGGTCAATAGCCGGATAGCCTGGTTTCTCTCTAAAGCCGCTCGAGTTTAGTTCGCTAAACTGGCCTAAGAAGCACTCCGCCTTCGGGATAGGAGGTTGAAGCCGAAGGCTGACCCGCTTGAAGTCTGGAGATCGGATGTATCATGTTAAAGCACGACAGAAGCACAAATTAATTTTAAGACCAATTTCGGATTGGCACCAAAAAACTTGATTTAATTCAGACGTAAAGTTTTCACATAAGTTTTTTTGGTTTTTCGAGCTTATAACACCTTTAACCTATTTTATGTTTTCCCTTCAGGAGGCGGGACATCCTCTTGATCAAGGTGTTCTGCGTGATAGTTTTGCTCGGCAAATTTTTCTGACCCACAGTTCGGCATCTTTCCTGCCGAGCTGCACCTCGGCATTGTCAAAACGTACACGACGGTTGAACTAGTTCCCGAGGAGATACGGTCCTAGGGTCGGCCATATTGCCCAACCCAAGTCTCGGGGGCTACTACATTGACGATTCAATGCAGAAAATTCAAAAGTGCAAAACAGTTTCCGAGGGGATTACTATCCTCAGGTTGGTCGGCCGCATCCAACCTGAGTCTCGGGGACTATGCACACCGCGTTTCCATTCCTAAGTATGCTGCCGAGCTAGGAATTGATCCTCAGGCCGATTTCGCGAATCGACCTGAGTCTCAGGGGCTACTGGGATCAGCGGTTTTATGTTTTCCTTCGGGTGCATCTCGGATTTTAGGCCGACACACACCTTGAGGGCTACTTGCTATACATCTTGACAGTAAATAAATTGCACCAATCCAAAATAAATTCCGTAAAAAATCAGCCTAAGGCCGAGGTGGTGCACCACTTTGGAAGCTGTCTGGCATAAAGCTCGGCTGCGAGTGGTTGACTCCATAGAGAGCGTTTTCGGCATTAAGCTCCGTTGAACTCCTTCAACTTTTTCAACCCTAGGGAATCTATGACACCTCGGATGCAGACCGGCGTGGGAGCTCGGATGCAGAAAGATACCTCAGATGCAGTCCCGCGTTGGAGTTCGGCTGCAAGAGGACACCGTTGCATGGGAGAAACTTCAAACCCGAGGTGTGGCGTAAAAATAACAAGGCATTGATAAAGGCTGAGAACTTAAAAGAGCTACCCGGACGCCCGATGTGTGAACTCCTCGGATACCCGACGTGTGAACTCTTTGGATACACCTCTGCGATCCTCAAGATCGGAGATGGGAAGATTTGTTGAACCAGCTTTCAAGACCGACGACCGAAGACGAAGAACAATTTGGAAGAACCGATGAGCGTCCCCAACTTGAAGACTAGTTCAGGGGGGCTACTGACGGTGTCCTAGACTAGGGGGTACTCACCACGTGCTCTTCCGACTAGGTGGGTCGGGCCGAGGACCCCCATGGCGGTTCACTAATGGGCCACTTCGGGCAGCCCATGACGTATACAAGGGAGATTCCACAAGACTTGGCGCACAAGACGAGGACTCTTCTAAGCCCTAGGCCTCCGGTGCATTATATAAACCGAGGCTAGGCTAGTCAATAGAACATATGATATTCATTACAACAGTCTCATGGTAGATACATGTACTCTGTACTATACCCCATATCAATACAATCAAAAGCAGGACGTAGGGTATTATCTCTTCGAGAGAGCCCGAACCTGGGTAAAAACATCGTGTCCCTTGTTCATTCTGTTACCATCGCTCCAAGACGCCTAGCTTAGGATCCCTACCTCAAGATATGTCGGATTTAGCACCGACAATTGGTGTACCACACCCCTCTACCCCCCGGGAAACTTGCACGTGAAGGGGCTTCTCTGTTCCAAAGAAAGAAAGAGACAAAAGGAGCCAGCCAGAACACTGATGGAATGTTAGCCACTTCCTTGAAGGGATTACATTTGCAACACAACATTGCATATAATATACATAATAGAAATGCACATGAACAAAGTTGCGAAACACTCATCTTATTTTTCTACGCACGGGATCTTCACCCAGCTTTGTACAAAGCATTACATGCCACAGAGGCCAACTTGTACAAAAGGGGAGGCTTGGCAACCGCGTCTTACGGGTAGAACTTGCGAAGATTTTCAACATTCCATGAATTTTGCACAGGAATTCCATCTTCGATCTCTAGCCAGACTGATCCTGGCCTAGTGACTTGAAGTACCCGGTAAGGGCCTTCCCACTTCGGCGTCAACTTGTTTGTTCCCTTCGAAGACGATATCCTTTAAAGGACAAGGTCACCTTCCTTGAGCTCCCGGGCATGAACTTTGCGGCTATGGTAGCAACGCAATGCTTGCTGGTATCATGTTGCACATACAGCAGCCCGGGAACGGTTTTCCTCCAAGAGGTTGACATCATCATGCCGCCTCTGTTGCTGATCTGCTTCATCATTTGCTTGAACCCGATGAGAACTGTATACAAGTTTTGTGGGGAGCATCGCTTCTGCACCATAGACAAGGGAGAAGAGTGTTTCTCATGTCGCTCGATTTGGTGTCATCTTGAGTGACCAAAGAAAGGCAGGTACTTCATCAGCCCAGTGTCTTCCACACTTGTGCAGTTTGTCAAAAGTTCTGGTCTTGAGACCTCGCAACACTTCAGCATTGGCTCTCTCTGCTTGCCCATTGCTTCTTGGGTGAGCGACAGATGCATGGCAGATTGTGCTACCAAGCCCTTGACAGTATTCTGTGAAGGCGCTGCTAGTGAATTGGGTGCTATTGTCGGTAATGATCCTGTTAGGGACCCCGAAACGAGCAACCAATCCCCGGAAGAACTTGATGGTTGACTGTGTTGTCACCTTCCTAACTGGCTCCACCTCACGCCACTTTGTGAACTTGTCTATTGCAACATACAGGTACTCAAAGCCTCCGACTGCGCGAGGGAAAGGGCAGAGAATGTCCAGCCCCCAGACCGCAAAGGGCCAGGAAAGAGGAATAGACTAGAGAGCTTGCGCCGGTTGATGGATGCTCTTTGAATGGAACTGACAAGCCGTGCAAGTAGTTACCAACTCTGTTGCGTCTTGAAGGGCTGTCGGCCAATAAAATCCTTGCCGACAAGCGCACATGACCCAATATGATAGCCACACACCCCTTCATGTATCTCTGCCAGCAACGCTTATCCATCTTCCTGGGAAATACACTTCAATTTCACACCATTTGGTCACTTTCTGTACAAAATGTTGTCAACGAATGTGTACATACTTCACTGACGGGCTACTCTTTCAACTTCTTCTTGCTGGTCGGGAAGTTCTCCTTACTGGAGGTACTGGACAAGCTGTTGTGCCCATGCCAGAGCCTGTGGGTCGACGACAAGGATCAGTGGCTCTTCCGCTTCTGCCAGAGCGCATGGCTCGATAGCAAAAGCAGATGACTCTGTGGAGCCTGCGGCTCGACGGCGACGGTCGCTGGCCTTGCTGGAGTCCATTGCTCGATGGCAGGAGCGTTGTTGTTGGTGTTGGTCTTCCCGGGATCTGTTGGGAGATCTGCCAGGAAGTACTTGCCGGAGCAAGTTTTTTGCCTCTTCGCCACGCGTGTTGATGGTGTTACAGAAGGTTGAGTGAGCCCCTGCATGAAGGTTCCCGGTTCCACAGGTTCCTTCTTGGCAGCACACTTTGCCAGGTCGTCAACAATCTGGTTCTCGGCACGGGGGATGTGCTCCATTTGAAGACCGTCAAAGTGTTGCTCCAACTTCCTTACTTCCTCCACATAAGCTTCCATCTGCGGGCTCTGATAATTCTTGTTGATCTGCCTGATAACAAGTTCAGAATCACCTCTGACTATCATCCTCCTGATTCCAAGATCAATTCCTATCCAAAGACTGGAAAGTAGCCCTTCGTATTCAACAGAATTGTTGGTAGCCTTCTCTCTTGGAAATGACATCTGGATAACATACTTGAGATGCTCTCCAGTAGGTGTGACCAGAAGCACGCCGGCTCCGGCACCTTGGAATTGAAAAGCACCGTCAAAGTACATTACCTAATCGTCGGAGTCTTCTTTGCCGGGAAGAGAAGTTGCTTCCACTTCATCATCTGGTGTTGGAGTCCATTCGGCAATGAATTCTGGCAAGACTCTACTCTTTATTGTAGAAGTGCTTTCAAACTTCAAATCAAAGCTAGAGAGCTCCAAAGCCCACTCTACTATCCTGCCGGTAGCTTCTGGATTCCTCAAAATATGGTTGAGTGGATAAGAAGTGATGACAGCAATAGGATGTGTTTGGGAGTAATGACGCAACTTGCGGGAAGCCATCAGGAGGCTGAAGAGCATTTTCTGAACTCCCGGATACCTGGATCTGGCCCCCTGCAATAGAGTACTTGTGAAGTACACTGGGCGTTGCACTAGCTTTCCCTTCGGGAGTGCCTCTTGCTGTCGCTCTTTTGCCGGAGAAGATTCCAGCTTGTCGGCATCTGGTTCTGCTGCTGCCGGAACTTCTTACTCTTCTTCCCTTTCAGCGACTAGTGCAGTACTCACCACTTGACTTGTTGCTGCTATGTACAACATCAATGGTTCTTGAGGCTTTGGTGCAACTAGTATTGGCGGGGAAGAGAGGCATTTCTTCAAGTCTTGGAGTGTTGCTTCTGCTTCTGGGGTCCATTGCATCAGACCTGCCTTTTTCAGAATCTTGAAAAAGGGCAAAGCATGCTCTGCAGATTTGGAGATAAATCTTCACAGGGCAGCAACACAACCGGTCAGGCACCGCACATCCTTGACACATTTTGGGGCTTGAATCTGTTTAATTGCTTCAATCTTGTCAGGATTAGCTTCAATGCCTCGATGGGACACAAAGAAACCGAGAAGCTTGCTGGACGGAACGCCGAACACACACTTCTCAGGATTGAGCTTCAAGTTGATCTTTCACAAATTTGCAAATGTTTCCTCCAGGTCTTGAATAAAGGTTGACTGGCATCTGGTCTTAACCACAATATCATCTGTGTATGCTTCTACATTTCTGTGTAGTTGTGAACCAAAGCCAATCTAAATCGCTCTCTGGAAAGTGGCGCCGGCACTCTTCAAATCGAAAGGCATTCATACATAGCAGTACGTGCCACATGGGGTGATGAATGTCGTTTTCTCCTCATCATTCCAAGCCATAAAGATATGATGATATCCAGAGTAGGCATCAAGGAAAGAGAGGAGATCATAGCCAGTCGTGGAGTCAATAATCTGATCAATTCATGGCAACGGGAAGGGATCTTTGGGACAAGCCTTGTTGATATCGGCGAAATCAATACAAAGTCTCTTCTTCCCGTTGGACTTTGGAACTACTACAGGGTTTGCCAACCATGTGGGATGGAGAACTTCCTTCACAAAACCTGCCTGCTGCATCTTCTGCACTTCTTGGACTATAAACTCTTGCTGGTCCAAAGCTTGCTTCTTGAACTTCTGCTTCACGGGTTTTGCTCCCGGGCAGACAGCTAGGTGGTGCTCAATCACTTCCCTGAGAACACCAGGGATGTCAGATGGTTGCCATGCAAACACATCAACATTCGTCTGCAGGAAAGCGATGAGCGCGCTTTCCTCTTTGCTAGAAAGATTGGGGCCTATGTTGAAGGTGCCGGAACCATATTCCTTGGAAGGAACTTGCTTAGTTAGGGTACCAGCTTGGGCAGCCTTCTTGTTCTTGACAGCAGGTGACTCACCACTTCCCCCGGGCATGTAGCATTCTGCAACGCGCTTCCCAGGGGTCTTGCCGGCAGCTTTCTTGGGCGCACTTCCCAGAAGCCTTGCCGGCAGATTCGGGTGAGTTGCCAGCAGACGCAGCAACTGCTTCCTTGTACATTTTGTCAACACACATAACTGCGTCCTTCTTGTCAGAGTGGACTGTGATTACTTCTATAGGCCCTAGCATCTTCAGAGTATTGTAAGCATAGTGGGATGTCGCCATGAACTTGTCCAGGGCAGGGCGACCCAAAATGCCATTGTAGGGCAATGGAAGCTTCACAATGTCAAACACGACCTTCTCGTTCCTGAAGTTGATGGGTGTGCCAAACGTGACCGGCAGGGTGATCTGTCCCTTCGGCTTGGTCCTTCCTGGGTTTACTCCTTGAAACATTCCCATTTCTTGGAGTTTGTCGATGTACGACAATTAATGGGGCCGTCACCCCTTCTACGTTCGGCTGAGGGCCCACAGCACACAAAGAGCAGCAACAATCGCAAGCACACAAGCGTTTTTACCCAGGTTCGGGCCGATGTGAAGTGTAAAACCCTACTCTTGCTTTGGTGGATTGATATATGTTTTGGAACCTTGTGATTACAAGAGCGCAACCTTGTCGGCAAGGAGCTCGGGAAGCGCAGCTAAGCTACTGTAAACTAACAGGGGTCCGACCTTTGTAAGGGTTGCCTTGGCCCTCCTTTTATAGGTGAAAGGGGTAACCACAATGGCAAAATGGTAATTACATGATGAAATGATAGCAACAGTGCTATCATACCTAACACAGATGGGTTAGGACAAATGCATTAAATGCACCATTAGGTGTCACGCCGAGATGAATACCGGCAAGGGAGCGCCGCTCCACTTGTACCGTCAGCCCAGCTACCTTTTATTATCGTGACACATCCTTGGACAGGTGTCAATAAAGTCATTCTCTAGGCGGTGGATCACCACGTGCCCCGACAGGCTTCACCTAACCACCTGCGCGCTCGCCACCTGTCGGCAAGAGCCTGACAGGTAGGTGCAGCGAAGGGGTGGAGGAAGCTTGTCGGCTTGAGGCTTGCCGGGACTGAACTTGCTAGTCCAGAGCTTGCCGGCAATGTGGGAAATACCTTCTCAAGAACTGGATCTTGATCTTCAGTACTCCTCGATCGCCTGTCTCAAAGTCTTCTTCATGGTATTATTTACCATGTCTTGTGCTCTTCTTGTAGTAGATTCATCTTACACCAAGCCTTCCTAGCTGGGAGGCTACAACTATCTGTGCGTAGTCAGGGGTATGAATGCCCATGTTCAGTACACTGACAGGAGCCCCCGGGCCTGGGCCGGACACGCGCATGAAGCGTCGTTTGGGCTAGGCTCATTAAACACACAGACACACGTGTGGCAGGAGATAACTTTCACTATGATTGCTTTTTACTGCACGCCCACGATGGCTTACCTTTGCATTAAATGCAGAACATGGGAGTGGTGGAGCGAAACGGCATCCGGAGGTCATGCGCCTGAAAAGGCACAGCCACGCTGGACGGTAAAGAGCCAGCCCCCGCGCCTTCCCCATAAAAGGGAATCTGCAGGAGCGGTGCTCGGTTTACTAGGCATTCCAATCCTATCTCTAAGCCGTCATTGTCCTCGTCTTCCTCGCACTGCAGCAACCCCTCGCCCTACTTCATCTCTGCCCTCCAATCACACCTCTTCCCCTTCGGCCATGGCTCCAAAAACGAAGGCCAGCAAGGCGGTGAATGAAGAAGCGGAGAAGAAGAAGGCTGCCATGGCGAAACTGCGGAGGGAGAATGTCGTCTTCTCGCCAACCCTGAAGGTCCACGATCTCACGGCGAAGTATGCCTATATGTGGGGGAAAGAAACCAAGGATCACGGTGCCGTTGAGGTACTTCCCGCAAGCTGCCCTGCCACCGCCGACAAATTCCCTTTCTTTGCCGCATATCTGTACTGCGGATTAGTACCCCCCCCCCTCTCTTAGATTTCTTCGATGAGGTGATGCATTCATACGGATTTCGGCTTTTGGATTTCGCTCCAAATGATGTCACCTGTATGTCCGCTTTCGCCCATCTTTGCAAAAAAATTGTGAGGATAGTGCCCAACATGCCCCTATTCCGGCACTTCTTCATACCGCGGATTGAGGGAGATGCCCTCTCCGGCAGCGTCACTTGGATCACAAGGACCAGAATGAAGGAGTACCTTGAGGGTACTCTCCAGAAGAAGTGATTTGAATGGAGGGGTGAATGGTGTTGGATTAAACAGAAGGATTTCCCGAATTATTGCCGCCCTAGGACAGAGAAAATCCTAAGGAATCCTCACTGGTCTGATGTTGGGCCCCATGACGACAAGCTCGGCATCTCTCTTGACCGAATCCTGAGTCTTCGGGCCAACGGTTTGACCATCGAGATGGTGGGAGCCGATTTCCTTTGGCGTCGCATTGCCCCACTACAGGGGAGGAGCCGACGAGCTTGGGAGTACAAGAACGCCGATGACACGATGCGACTGTACTCTGGCCTTCCCAACAACTTGACGGTAATGGAGCACAATTGGCTCATTTGCCGTCTCTTCAACAAAGGTTGTATCCACTCCTTGCTGGAAGAAGTCATCCTCTACGCAACAACACTGCCAGAGACTCGATCTTGGTGATGATGCCGGCATGCAATGCCCAAGGCATTGAGGGTTCATGGCAGGAGCCCAAAGAGTTCGTTGTGAACGAATGGTTCGCAAACTTGGCGGAGACTCCCGAGAGAGAGGAGAGAGATTTGATCCACCCCACCAAGGAAGATGAATTGAAATTCATCGCCGAAAGAGCAGAGGCCGCAGAAGGCGTTGGAGGCTCTCGTGCCGCGGCAAGTGACACCAAAGAGGAGGACGACGCAGGAGATGACGAAACCGAGGAGCAAGAAGTAGAAGAGCAGGCCCTGCTCCTATGGTCACCAGGAAAGCTGCCACAGCGCCAAGGGTTTCCAAGAAACCTACCATCAAGAAATGGAAGCAATTTGGGGATCCTGCCGGTGCGGAATCAAGCACCGCAGTTCCCCGGCAACAGGTTTCCCGGTGTCAACCTTCTCGGCAACAAGCTCCCCGGCAGCAAGTTGCGCCAGTTGCAGAGGAGGAGGAGGTCATCGAACTACAAACCCCGCCGGTCTCGCAACACCCTGAGGTGCCTCCTTCTTCCGCACAAATTCCTATTCCAGGAAGCCAGGCTTACTGGGACCTCTCTCGTCTTGACGAAGAGGAAGAAGAGGAGTAAGCCCCCAGCTTTCCTTCCATATTTCTTTAAATTTCTTAACTTGTTGCTGTAATTAACTTGTCGGCTTGTTATTTGATCTTGCAGGGACGAAACACCTTTGGCGCATCGGTCCCAAAAGAGGGCAAGGATCGCCGAGGCGGGCCAGCCAACAACGGAAGTTGGGAAAAGTTCTGCCTCTCCTGAGGTAGTTGTGATCAGCCCCCAGCGAGAGGAAACTGACCATGCACCGTTGGCAAGTGCCACCATCGACACCGACAAGGAGACAGAGGGTGGTCATCATGAAGAGGAGCGCCAAGAAGCGGACCACCTCCCACATCAATCCTTCCGGAGACCAGTCTGCCGAAAAGGATCGCCACAGAGGAGCCTGTCCACGTCGAGGACATACCGGCAACGGACATTGCCGGCAGCCGAGCGACAGCAACTGACATTCCCAGAGAGGAAACTGCGCCCCCTCGACAAGCACAACCAGGTAATCAACCTTCTAGCAAACGCTTCTCCATTTTCCGTCAGCATTGCTTTCCTTTCATCTTGATTTCTTGGTTTTGAAGTTGAATTTCTCCTGGCTTTTCCCCCTTCACAGAATTGACCTCTCCAGAGGAGAGAGAACCCACTGATGATGTGGAGATGATTTCCTAAAATGTTGTAGAGGAAGCCGCCAAGATTGCCACGGAGGAAGCCACGAAGAGCGCTGGAGAGGAAGCCACTGGGGCTGCCGTTGACGCAGCCGTGAAGACCGCTGAGGCCGCTGGCACTGCTTCTACTTCTGAGGCGGCAAACGCAGTCATGGACATAGAAATGGAAGCCGCCGGTGACGCTACACCGGCTACTAACGTCCACCCTGCCGTTCCTGATGTTCCTCCGGAAAGCGGGACCATACGGCTCTCAAGCCCGCGGAGGAGAGATGATATCCCCAGCACATCTGGTGCTAGAGGACATGCCACTAAAGAAGTGGATGATGACCTCGTCCTTCCTCCCTGCCTGACCACTGAAGAGGAGCGGGACTGCGATGATGACGCCACCGATTACCATTTCTTGCAATCGATGGAGAGCGGCTTCAAAGAAGTCCAGGAGTGCTTCAGTAGGCGATGGGAGAGGCTTGGCCATCGTACCAAGAAATTTGAAACGGCACAGCAAGAATTCTGGCAGCGTGTGGATGAGTCGTAGATCTAGTACGCCGAAAGTGTGCAGGACATCAAGAACCGACAAATCCAACTTGCCGCGGAAAGGGAGACCTTCATCTTGGAGAGGGCTGCGGCTGAGATGGCTCTAGCTGAGGCCGCCAAGAAGATTACGGTGGCCGCCAGTGAGCTAACTCAGCGCAAAACCAATCTTGACTCCCATGAAGAAGACATTGCCGCCAGGGAAGAGGCTCTTGCTGCTGCTCTCAGTGCTAAGAATGAAGAAATCAAGGCCCTCTTGACTAAACGCACCGAAGAGCTTGAGCAGAAACACAACGAAGCTCTCCAAGCCCAGGCTGATGAGCACACCGGAAAGCTCAAGGAGGCTCTTGATGCCGTCAACGTTGCAGACACCGCCAAGATGACCTTGGAATATAGGGTAAAATAGCTTGAAGAAGATCTTGCCGCCAAAGACAAGGAGATCACTGTTCTCAAAGACTCAGCGCAGAAGAGTGCTCACACCTTGGCGGAGCTCCAAACTTCGCTGTCATCCAAAACCAGTGAGCTCAAGACCATCAGTGACGCCAAAGCTGATCTGCAAAGCAAACTTTTCAGTCTAGAGAACACTCTTCAGGCCGCCAACACCAAGTCCAGGCTTTTGACGGTGGACTTGGAGGAAGCCAAACACCTGCAGAAAGCCGCCGAGCAGACTCTGGCTCAGTTGAAGGAGTCTACCATAGACTGGACCACCAAGCTTGTCAACATTGCAGAATGCCTCAGCAAACAGTTTGCGGTCATGAACGTAGGAACTTGGAGATTCAACCTGGATGCCAACCAAGCCGCAAGCACCACCTTGACTCTATTCTTCGAAGGACTTCTTTCGGCTCTGGACACCTATCACCAGAGTCGCACGAAGCTCATGGTGCACAACGTGATCTTGAGGATGTCACCATGACCTAACATAAGACGGACCAAGTGAATCTATCTTGGCCAAACGACCAATGTTGTTGATGAAGCGAAGCTCTTGGTGCGCAACATGATCTTGAGGATGTTCACCAAGGTTGTATACCACAACCCCGGCGTCAACCTCTCCAAGGTCTTCATGAAGCTTCCGAAGAATCCTGAGCTCGAAGCAGCCCGGCAAACTATGACTGCAATCGCCGACAAGGCCGAAGAGAGGTTGGGCCGTATAGAAGGCTCCCTTCATAATTGAAATTCTTCCCACTCTTCTGCAGCCGAAATGGCACATGTAAAGACAAGTTTATCTTTAATTAGGCATGTCTTGTCGCATGTATGATATAACTTTTGTGTTTGAATGAATGTATGCTTTCTCCTTGTATGATTCTGCCCTTGTACTTTTAGTACCCTACGCTTGTCAGAAAAACTTCCCGGTGTGCACACTCTAGCCGGTTAGCGCTTGAGGAACAGGTCCTTAGCAGCTTGCTGGAAGCGCCGCTTCTCGGTATGTTACCTTCCTGGTTTTAGTGCAGCCGCCTTTGTTGTTGAGCGGACTCAAAACAACTAGGAGCGCAACTATCCTCAAAAAGGTTCCTTCGCGTGTAGGTTTTTCGTACAAAGATGAAAATCGTTCAAGGATAAAAAGCAGTATGGCAAGGAAAGTTGTTTCAAAGTTTTGCAACTTAGCTTTCTTTGTCGTTCTTCCTGCACTTGATGATTACTTGAACGTCATTGGTGTACTGCACCATTACTCCTCCCCTAGAACTTGTACGCGGAGGAACTTTTCTGCCCTTAAAAAAGAGAAGAAAAAGAAAATGGGCAGAATGCTTGACGGCGTGTTAATCATCTCATACAAGGATTGTACATGTACACAACATTTGCATCTAACATACATAACATGAATGTACATTAACAAAGTTGCAAAACACTTAGCTTTATTTCACTACGCATGGGTTCTGTGCCCAGCTCTGTAAAAAGGATTACATGCCATGACGGCCAACTTGTACAAAAGAGGGTGCCGGTAGGACCGGCAACTGCGCCTTCACGGGTAGAACTTGCGAAGATGCTAAATATTCCAAGAGTTTTGCACTGGAGCGCCATCTTCGGTCTCTAGGCGGACTGAGCCCGGCCTAGTGACATAACTACCCGGTAAGGGTCTTCCCACTTCAGCGTCAACTTGTTTGATCCCTTTGCGGATTGAATCCGACGAAGAACAAGGTCGCCTTCCTCAAGTTTTCGGGCACGCACTTTGTGGCTATGATAGCGGCGCAAAGCTTGTTGGTAACGTGCAGCACGTACAGCAGCCTGGGAACGGTCCTCCTCCAAGAGTGTGACATAATCATGCCTTCTCTGTTCCTGGTCTGCTTCGTCAAAAGCTTGGAGTCAAGGAGATCCGTACGTGAGTTCTGTGGGGAGCACCGTTTCTGCATCGTAAACAAGGGAGAAGGGCGTCTGGCCTGTCGCTCGACTTGGTGTCCTCCTGAGTGACCAAAGAACGGCAAGCAGCTCTTCAACCCAGCGTCTTCCACACTTGTGCAGCCTATCAAATGTTCTGGTCTTGAGACCTCGCAGCACTTCAGCATTTGCCCTTTCAACTTGTCCATTACTTCTCGGATGAGCAACAGATGCAAAGCATATCTTGCTGCCAAGCTCTTGGCAATACTGCATGAAGGCACGACTCATGAACTGGGTGCCGTTGTTGGTAATGATCCTGTTAGGGACACCGAAACGAGCAACCAGTCCCTTGAAGAACTTGACGGCTGACTGTGCTGTCACCTTCCTTACCGGGTCTATCTCAGGCCACTTCGTGAACTTGTCGATTGCAACGTACAAGAACTCAAAGCCCCTGGTTGCACTGGGAAAAGGACCGAGGATGTCCAGCCCCTAGACCGCAAAGGGCCAGGAGAGAGGAATAGTTTGGAGAGCTTGAGCTGGTTGGTGAATATCCTTTGCATGGAACTGGCATGCTTCACATGCAGTTACCAATGCAGCTGCGTCTTGGAGGGCTGTCGGCCAATAGAATCCTTGTCGAAAGGCCTTGCCGACAAGCGCGCCTGACCCAATATGAGAGCCACACATTCCTCCATGTATCTGTGCCAACAGCTCTTGTCCATCTTCCCGGGAAATGCATTTTAATTTCACCCCATTTGGCCTCTTTCTGTACAAAATGTTGTCAACAAACTGGTACATACTTGACTCTTGGGCTCTTTTTCAGCTTCTTCTTGATCATCGGGAAGTTCACCTATCTGAAGGTACTGGACAATTTGCTGCGCCCACGTCGGAGCCTGCGTCTCGACGACAAGGATCAATGGTTGTTCTTCTTCTGCCGGAGCACTTGCCTCGACGACTAGGACCCCTATCCCACCAGAGCCTGCTGCTCACCGGCAAGAGTTGACTTGTTGCCGGCATCTGGCTTCCCGGCGGCTACTGGTGGCTCTGCCGGAAAGTAGTTGCCGGTATTAGTTTTTCGTCTCTTTGTTGGCCGTGTTGATGGTGTTACTGAAGGTTGACTGAGTTGTTGCACAAAAGTTCCCGGTTCCACGGGCAATCTTTTGGCGGCACGCTTTGACAGGTCATCAGCAATATCATTCTGGGCATGGGGGATGTGCTCCATTTGCAAACCGTCAAAGTGTTGTTCCAACTTCCTCACTTCATCTACATATGCTTCCATCAACGGGCTCTGGTAATTCTTGTTAACCTGCCTAACAACGAGCTGTGAGTCGCCTCTGCTTATCAACTTTCTGATCCCTAGGTCGATTGCTATCCGAAGACCGACAAGCAATCCCTCATACTCAGTAGTGTTGTTAGTGGCCTTCTCCCTAGGAAAATGCATCTGGATAACATACTTGAGGTGCTCTCCAGTGGGTGCGACAAGCAGCACGCCGGCACCGTCGCCTTGAAGTGAAAAGGCACCATCAAAGTACATTATCCATTCATTTGTATCTTCCTTGCCGGGAAGAGAAGTTTCTGGTATTTCTTCGTCTAGTGTTGGAGTCCATTCTGCAATGAATTCTGCTAAGGCTCTGCTCTTAATTGTTGACGTGCTCTCAAACAACAAATCAAAGCTTGACAGTTCCAACGCCCACTCTACTATCCTGCCGGTAGCCTCTGGATTCCTCAAGATACACTTCAACGGAAAGGAAGTGATGACGGTACCTGGATGTGCTTAGAAGTAGTGGCGCAGCTTGCGAGATGCCATGAGGAGACCGAAAAGCAATTTGTGTACCCCAGAATACCTTGATCTAGCCCCTTGTAACAAAGAACTTACAAAGTAAACTGGGGGCTGCACCATCTTCTTTTTCGGCACATCTTGCTGTTGTTCTTGCTCATTTGCTTGCGCTGATTCAGACTTGTCGACACTTGGTTCTGCTGCTGTTGACTCTTCTTCTGTCTCCCTTTCAGCAACCAGTGCAGCACTTACCACATGATTGGTAGCCGCCAAGTATAGCAGCAACCGCTCTTGTGGCTTAGGCGCAAGTAGTACTGGTGGAGAGGACAAGTATTTCTTCAAGTCTTGGAGCGCGGCCTCCGCTTCTGGGGTCCATTTCATAGGACCTACCTTTTTCAAGATTTTGAAAAAGGGCAAGGCGCGCTCAGCTGACTTGGAGATAAATCTGCTTAGAGCAGCAACACAGCTGGCAAGACGCCATACGTCCTTGACGCGTTTTGGTGCCTGAACTTGCTCAGTCGCCTTGATCTTGTCGGGGTTTGCTTCAATTCCACGCTGAGATACAAAGAAGCTAAGAAGCTTGCCGGATGGAACACCGAACACACACTTCTCGGGATTGAGATTCAAGTTGATTTTGCGCAGATTCGCAAATGTCTCTTCTAAATCTTGAATAAGCATTGATCGGCACTTGGTTTTGACCACAATGTCGTCCATGTAAGCTTCTACATTTCTGTGCAATTGTGGAGCAAAGCCAATCTGTACCGTCCTCTGAAATATCGCACCGGCACTCTTCAATCCGAAAGGCATACGCACGAAGCAGTATGTGCCACATGGAGTGATGAATGCGGTTTTCTCCACATCTTCCCGAGCCATGAAAATTTGATGATATCCTGAATATGTATCAAGGAAAGAGGGGAGATCGCAGCCGGCAGTGGAGTCAACAATCTGGTCAATTCGCAACAAGGGAAATGGGTCTTCGGGACAAGCTTTATTGATATCGGTGAAGTCAATACAAAGCCTCCATTTCCCATTAGCCTTGCGAACCACCACTGTATTGGCCAACTATGTTGGATGAAGCACTCCTCTGACAAGACCTGCAGCTTCTAGTTTTTGGATTTCTTGGGCTATGAACTCTTGGCGTTCCAAAGCTTGCTTCCTGACCTTCTGCTTGACGGGTCTCGCATTGGGGCAGACAGCAAGGTGGTGCTCAATCACTTCCCTGGGAGCACCGAGGATGTCAGATGCTTGCCATGCAAACACATCGACATTCACTCGCAGGAAAGTGACGAGCGCGCTTTCCTATTTGTTGTCAAGGGTGGCACTTATAGTGAAAGTGCCAGTCCCATCCTCATTCGCGGAAATATGCTTGGTTGCAGGTGCAGTAGCTTTGGCGGCTTTCTTGCTCTTGCCGGCAGAGGTTTCAGCTTCCTCAACGGGCATGCTGCACTCTGCAGTGCGCTTCCCGGAGGCCTTGCCGGTTTCATCAGGTTTCTTCTGTGTCTGCCCCCGGGAGCTTTGTCGGCAGGAGCAAGTGCCTTGCCAGCAGATGCTGCAACTGCTTCCCGGTACAGCTTATTGGCACAGGTCACTGCATCCTTTTTGTCGGAATGAACTGTGATCACCTCCATGGGCCCTGGCATCTTCAAAGTGTTATAAGCATAGTGAGATGCCGCCATGAATTTGGCCAAGGTGGGGCGACCAAGTGTCCCGTTGTAGGGCAGTGGTAACTTGACAACATCGAAGACTATCTTCTCGGTTCTGTAGTTCAGTGAATTACCGAAGGTGATCGGCAGGGTAATCTGTCCCTTGGGCTTGGTCCGTCCCGGGTTCACTCCTTGAAACGTTCCCATTTCTTGGAGGTCCTCATCAGGAATCTGCATCTTCTTGATCACTACAGGAGAGATCAAGTTCAGACCAGCACCACTGTCAACCAACATCTTTGACACTTTAATGTTGCAAATTATTGGTGAAACCAACAATGGCAAGCAACCAACAACAGTCATGCGATCTGGGTGGTCCTCGGTATCAAAGATGATAGGTGTGTCAGACCACTTCAAAGGTTTCCTTGCTTCGGCTGCCGGTTCCGCTGCATTGATCTCCCGGGCCCACTGCTTGAGCTGCCGGTGAGAGGAGTGCAAAGATGCACCTCCGTCAATGCAGATACATTCCACTACATTCTGGAACTCATTCTCGGACTCTTTGTCGTCATCGTCTTGCTCTTTTTCACCTTCTTTCTTGTCTCGGCCACGAGCGGGCCTCTCTTTCTGCTTCCCAGCCTTGCCGCGGCGGCCCCCACGAGCGCCACGGTTCTTCTTGCCGGAACCACCAGCACCGTCTTGGCCTTTCTCCTTGTTGCGCTTCTCGTATTCTTGCTTCTGCTTCTCAGCCAGATGCTCTACTTGCCGACACTCTTGGAGATCATGACCAGCAGTGCGGTGTATCTTGCAGTATGGGCCATCTGGTTTCTCTCTGGCAGCCACATGACCACAGGTGCAGGCGGCAACGTCCTTGCCGGCATCCTCGGTCTTGGGCTTCTTGCCGGCAGAACCTTCGACTGCCATCACACCTTTGCCTTTGTGCTTACAGTTGCGCTTTCGACCCTTCTTCTTCGGAGTGGACACCTCATCATCGTCAGAATCGGCAATAGCAGTAGTTGCATCCTCTCCAGGAAGCCGCCTTCCTTCCTCAGCACGTGCGCATTTATCAGCAAGAGCGTACAGCTCAGCGATGTCTTTCACCTGCTTGATATTCATTTTCTCACGCATCCTGCGGTTGCGCACGTTATTGTGAAAGGCAATAACAACAGCGGCAGGATGCACATCAGGGATGTTATGGTGCACCCGGTTGAACCTCTGGATGTACTTGCGAACGGGCTCATCAGGTCTTTGCGGAAGCACATGCAGATCGCTGGGCTTTCCCGGAGGCTTGTGGCCACCATGGAATGCACCGACAAACTGATGGCACAAATATGCCCAAGATGAGATTGAGCCCTCCGGCAAGTTCATCAACCAAGATCTCACGTTAGGCTTAAGCGCTAATGGAAACCAGTTGGCGAGCACTTTTTCATCTCTACCACCGGCAGCTTGGATAGCGACAATGTAGACACTAAGAAACTTCGACGGATTAACCTTGCCGTCATACTTGTCGGGTATGTCTGGCTTGAAACTGCGGGAGGACGTCCAGCGAACTTGCCAGAGCTCATGGGTAAATGCTGGACAGCCTGTGTCGTAAGGCAATGTCGCATCATACCCAGATGCCGGCAAAGTCACCTCCAGTCCTGCGCTCGCGTCGGATTGCTGGCGAGCCTCTCGGCGCCGCTCTATCCGCACGCGAGCGTCCTCTCCTTGCCAGCCCAACAAGAGTTGACGCTGGTCTTGCCGGCTCCGTGGATCAGAGGAGACCATAGATACCTCGTCTCGATCATCAGTATGCCGGTCTTTACGTGGTGTGCGCTGTGGAGACTGCACTGTCTGTGCCCCCGTCGGCGCTGGTTCTCTAGCTCGCTCTCCAGCTGCCCCCGTTGTCTCCGTCTGTGGTCACCGCAAAGGCTCCCCTTGATGGGAACTACCATTCCCGGCAAGCGCGAGAAGACTCTGGATGGTGGCACGCCACTCATCCATTTGGTGAGCCGCCGGAGGGAAATTGAGCAGCAGCTGGGCTTGCGCCATTGCTTCTGCTGAGGTGCGCGCGATGTATGGTGCTGACGCGTGGGACGGCTCACGACTCCTGGCTAGGCCAAGAGGAGCTCTGCCCCAATCCTGAGTTGGAACTGGATGTCCACCAGCAGTGCGGGACAGCTCATGACTCCTAGCTGAGCCAAGAGGAACTCTGTCCCGCTCCGGTGGTAGAACTTGCTGACTGCCACGTGATGGATGCTCGGAACCGTGCTCACGGCGACGGCCAGAGCTACCACCATCACGGCGTGGTGGATCATGAACTTGTTGGGATTGACGCGGTGTAGATTCATGACGCGGCGGGTCACGCTCATCGCGCGACGTCCTCGACGCGTTTTTGGGGCGCGGCGGGTCTTGTCCATCTTGTGAATGCCTCAGCGCATCCTTCGTCGTGGCGCCTTGAGATGTCGCCTTCGCCTTCCCGTTGAGACTCGCCGCGCTCTTCTCGCCATCAGTGTGGTGACTGGGGTCACCCGAACGACGAGTAAGCTGGCCACCCTCGCCTCCGTCTCCGATGCGGGAGTGTGAAGCTTGGCCGCCTCCGCCTCCATCTCCGGTGCGCGCATGCGACCGCGCCTTGGAGGTGGACGGAGCGGCAGCGCCCTTGGCCTTCTTGGGCGCCATGGATGATGATGAAGCTGGTGACGCGGCTGATGCAGGTTCACGTGCGCAGAGCCCCCTACCTGGCGCGCCAAAGATGTCGACATACGACAATCTATGGGGTCATCGCCCCTTCTACGTTCGGTTGAGGGCCCGCAGCACACAAAGAGCAGTAACAACCGCAAGCACACAAGCGTTTTTACCCAGGTTCGGGCCGCTGTGAAGTGTAAAACCCTACTCCTGCTTTGGTGGATTGATGTGTGTTTTGGAACCTTGTGATTACAAGAGCGCAACCTTGCCAGCAAGGAGCTCGGGAAGCGCAGCTAAACTACTGTAAACTAACAGGGGTCCGACCTTTGTAAGGGTTGCCTTAGCCCTCCTTTTATAGGTGAAAGGGGTAACCACAATGGTAAAATGGTAATTATATGATGAAATGATAGAAACAGTGCTATCATACCTAACACAGATGGGTTAGGACAAATGCATTATGCTGTTGCTTTGCATGGTAGGGCACGTCTGGTTCTGCCTCGTCCAAGTCACAGTATGTTCCAGTAAGTGCAAAAGAACGATCTAACATCAGAGTAACTATGAAGGGTTCAGTAAGGAAGGATAAAACAAATGTTAACTCTGCTGGCGATGGAGATGACCCAAATAAAGGAAACACACATAATATTGCCAATAATGATTCTCGCCCATGAGTTACTATTAGGACAATTGCTGACCTGGACGTACTAGATCCTTCAGAAGTTCTGCTTGTTTTGGCTAGTTGGTTCCATCGAAGATAGAATATTTTTGGTCAGAGAAGCTGAACGGAGAGGGTTTCACTTTGCAGAAACTCAAACTCTCCTCCAAGTTTCCTTTACGATGTACAGGAACAACACCCAAGCTACCTCAGAAGATGCTTTCGAAGGGGCATTTCATGACTTGGATGATCCAGATTACAACCCGCATGAAGAAGAGGCAGAAGAAGAGGAAGAGGAAGAGAAATGGAATGAAAGACATTGTTGATGAGCCATTGCAGGAGCAGGACGATGCAGATCAGCCAACACTAGATCATCCACATGAAGAAGAGGTAGAAGAAGAAAGGGAATGCTCAGCTCTTAGATCCAGATTACAACCCGGCGGATTCAGACAATGAATGCACTGAAGAGGAAGATGAAGGTTGGATTGTTGTTGAACGTTTTGACATTGTCGATGAGCCACTGCAGGATCATGCACATCAGTCAACGCTAGATAAGGAAGCATATCTAGATGATGAATCAGATGATGACTACTATCCATTTTCCGAAGATGGATCAAATGAGAGTGATCTGGATGGTTTGTGTGATGATTGTCGGTTGCCCTTAATATCTGAAACAGAATCTGAAGACGATGCAGACGACCCAGATTACCGCCCTTCATCCGAGTCGGACTAATTGCAGTGAATTCGATTTCTGTTATTGGTTTTCTTTGATGGCAAACTCTTTGGCGACGAAGAAACGAGTTAAACTCCGGCTTTTCAAACTGGGGGGTCGGAGAAAATTCTCTCTTTGTAGCTACGTAACTAATTTCAAACACAACATGCATACTGACCGCATGTCACCCAACGACAATAGGAATTTAGAACCAATAACCTACTTTACACAGATAAACCATGGCATGGCAGATGCATTTCGTGAGGTTCGCGGGAGCTTTCAGAACGTCATGCTGCCCACGCGGTGAGTGGCAATGGAGCGACGAGGAGAGAGTGGCGGGGGCTAGTGTTGCTTCCTGCTCAACAACTCGAACAGTTTTTGGCTGGTTTTTCCTCGGATGTTGGACACACTTTTTCTGTGGTGAACACATGGCACCAAATGAAAATGGTTGTGAAGCAACTTGTACGTGCACAGTTCGCGGTAGAAATGTCCAAAACTATCAATGACCCTGTCCTGTCTCCATTGTTCAGGAAATCGGTAACTGGTAGCTGCTCGGTCGGTCGGCTTGAGAGTAACGATTAATCGGTGAATCGGCCTATTAACTAGATTAATCGGTTGATTAATAAGGAACCTGCGAACAAATTATAGTTTTTTTATGTATTATACCATACTCTCATGCTCTCAGCTATGTAATATACCAAAATATGCTACTATTTGGTCAAACCCTAGGTATTGAGGAGCGAGAGGGCGATGGGAGAGGTTACGGGCCAAAAATTTGGGCTTTCTTTACCCACAAGTTAATGGGCCAGCAGCGATTAATCGGCCTAATAAGTTAATCGGCTTGACAAGTTAATGCGATGAATAGGTGCTATTCGAGTCGGCCACCCAACGAGTAGCAATTAACTGGACCATTAACTGATTAATCGGACGAATTCTTGAACAGTGCCTGTCTCATGTACAGACTGTAGAGAAAAAATCTTACAAAGGCACAACTCTACAAACACACCGTGAACAGCCCGTGCTTTCCCTATACGCCACAAAATGTGTGATCACAGGTTTACGGTACGGATTATCATCCTCTGCATTCAGAGGGGTTTTACAGGTGAGCAAAAGAACCAGCTTGGACTCTGAGGAGAAGTCAGTACTGTGATGTTACATCGTCAGCGAATCAGGAAGCGAGGTCGGAGCGCCGCAGATCTTGCCACCAACGTCGGGGAAGCATTCTTGGTCGGGCAGCGGGACGATCTTACCATCAGGCTCTACCTTCACTGGGTATCTGAGGAGGTGCCCTTGCAACGTTTTCATCTCTTCTGATGCGAATTTTTCCCAGTTTTCTTCAGCTATCTGGTTCACTAATCTTACACACTCCAGACTAGAAGGTTCCTTGAAGTGGTCATCAACCATACCAAGGTGTTCAGCCCAGATGGAGCTCCTATACCCATATACCTGCAAACAAAACAAAGGTTACAACATTTCTAACGAAGCCTTTGCTGTTAACCAGTAAAAACAGAAGCTGAAGGAGAAAGCCAGTCCATGAACCTGGCCGTGAGGATGACCCTTCTTCGAAGACCATGCATGATGAGGCTGGTAAGCACCCATTGCGATTTCAGTATCTCTCGAACCAGCCAAGGATCTCTGATTGATGTTTGCCGAGCCCAAAATGACGTATTCATCGTCTACAATCATCCCTTTTGCATGAACATAGATCATGAACCGCCGATGTTTTCTAGCCAGGGCCTATCAATTTTCAAAGGGGGAATTAAAATAACTGTGTTAATCATATTAAACTTTTAGGAAAGGAAGAACTGGAACAATGCTTATGATGAGTAAATTATAAGTAAATTATGTTTGCCAACTCTTCAGTCATCTGTTCAGAAAGCATCTCCAATAAATAACCTAAACTCAGTTTGCTATCCCTAAAAACTGAAAAGATGCTCAGAACAGTGCTCCAATAGATAGCCTATATTTTTAGATAATATCCTACATTTATCTCTCCTCATCCCCAAAGATACCAAAACCAAAAACTTGTTTGCTAAGACCAGCAGGCACAGGTGGTAAGTCTCCTCACCCGCCCAGCCGCCACCATCTCCCGCTCCGGCCGCCGGCCCGTGCACGCTGCCGCCCTCCTACACCTCCCTGACGCTGCCCTGCTCACTCTATCCGCGGGGATTTCGTCCTCCTCCGACGAGATTTTCTCCTCCGATGACGACGAGTAGTTTGTTTATCATGGAGTTGTCTATGTCATTTTGAACTATCAATGTTGGGTTTTCTCATTGAGTACTCGAGTTTATGTCGTGTTCGTGCCGTTCAGAACTACTCCCTCCGTCCCAAAATAAGTGACTCAACTTTGTACTAACTTTAGTACAAAGTTGAGTCACTTATTTTGAGGCGGAGGGAGTACTATTTTGGGTTTGGAAATTTGAATTTGAATTTCAAATATTATATGTGGAATTGTGTGATGGATGGTCATAAATATTTGAACTAAATGATGAAACATACAGATTGTTTGGAGTGAAGAACCACCATAGAAAGAGAGAGAGAGAAGCAAGATAGACTTTAGGTAACCAGATATAGGCACCAAAATTACCAACTCTACTGCAGATGCTCTTACTCATACAGAGAAAAATATCCATTGCATCAATTTAAGATTTTTGTCTTTTTTTTGGTCTGTCTGCATTTCGGTTTTGGGATGGTGCGAATCCATCCCTTGGTAGATTGGTAGTGTCAAAAGTTTTAAGGGTTTGAACGGGGGGGAGGGGGTGTTATAATTCTCTATTAATATTCCCGTGTGTCAGCTGGCAAGCCCAGCACCCAAACTTCGTTACCTGGTTTTGTCCTTTAATAATACTCCCTCCATACCATAATATAAGACATTTTTACACTTCGATTTAAACTGTAAAAATGTCTTATATTTTGATACAGAGGTAGTATAAAACTGCTATTTTTAGCCTACCAACTAAAAGTATATATGTGTACACTATAAATTACAGCAATCAAGGATAGGATCAACACAAAAGGTCAATCAATGTGACAATAATCACTTCAGTCTTTTGAAACAGCATTAGCAAACATAAAGATCCTACCATAGTAATAGTTAGCTAAATCAACATTTTGGTAACGTAAGGTAAGAAAGCAACTTCCGAAACCAATGATGTATCAGCATTTCTCTAGCAAGCTATCCGTATATTTTGACGTTCACTAGAACTCTAGCCAAACGTTCACTAAACAAGCAAGGCTTCACACTGATACTAGGTACCAACTTCAAAAAATGTTCTTTCTATGAAAGAATGAAGCACACAACACATTACCGTTGCACTTTTATCTGTAGATTTATCTGACTCGGGGCTACCATCTGTTGTCGGTTCTTCCCGATTGCCAAGACAGTAAAAGTTCAAGTAATCTTGAAGGTGGGCATTCTCAATATTCATGGCCTTGAGCTCTCGTGCGATTACTCCATACATCATCTCCATTGTCTGGGCCTGTGAGAAAAAAGAACAAACAATTAGTATTTTTGCTTTTCGACAAAGGTGAAAAGACTATTAGTATTCAAGCCTACGAGTTTTCTTTTTGCAGGGGAAGCCTACGAGCTATCACACTTCACAAACACAGTGACGAACCTACCAAATACTTCGCAAATATCCTCTTGCAGAATCAAGCATATCAGATACCAACAGCCATCAAGCAGAAAACTTTTGAGTGTAGATTATGGATTTTGATGAATCATGAGTGAAGTGATCCCAGCAGGAGAACATAGGAGTGTTGGAAGGGGATCCAGGCTCCTGTAGGATACTTCACATGCTAATTTGTGAAAAGCATCCGAAGTTTGTCATTGCTCGGTTGCTTTTGAACTCTAGTCTTACTTGTTCTAGCAGATGCTTAGTTTTGTGGCTGCTTTTTAACAAGAAGGTTTTGAGAAATCCCATGATACGGCTTGTGTGTCAGGGATGTAGGGATAGTGTTAAGCCTAGGATTATAGCAGACTTTTGGCTTGTCACAATTACTGGAGATGACACTGGGTATGCCTGCCTCATCTTCGGATTGACATGTGGCACATCGTTTAGTTTTCTTTTCTGTTAAGACCTTTCAAACTGCTTACGGTGGCAGCAGGCTGAACTCTGTAGACAGTCTATCATGAATAGGAATGTACTGTATCATCTGCCTTAAATATTCAAAGCTATTCCCTACCTTCAGTGGCATGAACAATTAAAGGTTTACAAAAGGGGCAAGTCGGAAGATCTCTTTATAATATGGTAGGCATGTAGGGATAATCATCATTCGCATACAATCAGCATTACGCTTTTGCAGCTTTTAGAGCAATAGCGGCATTACATATTACATGGGCTATATGAAACTTACTGCTGCTGAGCAAAAAGGATCACATAAGGTAAGATTTGATAGTAAGAGGGGTTTTTTTTTTACCAAAACGAAGACAAGAATAGAATGGCGCTGAACTAAACAAAGGATCATATATATTCATTGGGAGAAGATTGAAATTACAAGGTCGAATGAGATTTCCATATCTCAATAAATCTCAGATTTCGGGATTCCTAATAGCTGCTTAGCTTTTACAAAATAGAACTTACCTGAAAGAAAAGAATTTCTTGCACAGAGGCTGAGGTAGGGACTCCTTCAGGCCACATTGGTATGACTACATAAACTGCAAATCGTTCGCCAGCTCTAATCTTGGTTGCGATTTTGAGAGCCAATTCCATTGGTATCAGATTGTCAGCACCTGCAACATCCCAAGGGGTCATAATTCCAGTTTGTGTAAAACTGTAAATCATGTCATAATATTAAACATCAATGTTGAATTGAGCAAAATAAATCCATATTGTCCCTGCAATGTGGCCTATCTAATAGAAGTACGAAGAGCAAAATAAATCTATGTTCTCCCTGCATTCTGTGACCATGCTTTGCCCTGTTTTACCAGCAGAAGACTATGCAGGCAACTGTGGAAGTTAAGCTACGCCTAACAATCAATATTCCAAGTTTCAGACAGGGTACAAAGGAAGAACCCCAAACCTGAATTCACATAGGATGGCCACTCATACGAAGAACCGAGAAAATACTGATTTTCTATATAAATGAAATGTTGCGCTGATCTGATTGCCCGGACATATGCTGTGTGAATGCTCTTATCGATTATGAGGTTCTTTCGGAAGACAAGATTCTGCACAGGACAAGAAGATGGAAAAAATTAAGACGAAATAGCACCACAGACTTCAGTATAGCTGTAGAGTTATTGAACATTGCCAAGGAGTATAATGAAGATGTGCCAAACTAACCAGCCTTGAAGCTTCTTTGCAATCGCTAGGAAATCCTTTTAGAGAGCCCGAGTCAATTGACCGGAATACCTGAAGAACTAACATATGTTAACCAGTGCCTAGAATTCACAAGTATTAACATAAGCACAACTTAAAGAGCAATGCTAAGACCTGAACATGCCAATTTTCAGGATCTTCCTCTTTTGAAACCCGCAAACTAACATGATCATTTGGAACATTAGATGAAGGACTAAGTATCCATGAGATACGCTCCAGCTTTATCAGGGCATCATCTTTCCAGCGAGATACTTTCCTAAATCGATCACGGAATTTGGATGCCTTTCTCCAGCGTTGTTCGAAATTCTTCAAGACATCATAGGCAGCTGGTCCATCAATCTTACAGTGCAAATCATGCCATGGTTGTCTCGGTCCTTTTGCGCCTGCCTGCATCAAGGGAATACACATGATGACAGGAAGATTCAAAATCAATGAGATTAATGTGGCGCAAGATAAGCACTGGCACTCTGGCATTCACGTATGGCACCAGCTCCCAGAGGCTTACTTCCTCAACTCCAACTTGACAAGCATAGAGAAGTTACGTAGAACATATTGGCAAAAATGAACTCACCGGAAATGTTGGGTTATGAAAATCATTTTCGAATACTGTGTCAAGATCTTTAAAAAGCCTATGTTGAGGAGTATCATAACGCCCATCACAAAGATCTAGGCCCCCAACGAAAGCAGTAACTTTCCGCTTGTTTCCCGAAGCTTGTGTATCGACCAGCACACATTTTTGGTGATGAGTAAACAATGTCCCAACAACCTGCAAGATAGTAGTTCAAGATTGCCAAATGTGGCAAAAAAGAGAGCATATGAGTAGCCTGCAGAATACAAAAGATATTCACAAGACTGAGATGATGCTTATTCTGAAAGCAACATGACGGTGACATCCTGATTTTATTTAAAGCTATCTGTCAACTTAGTTGGCATCATTTACTATCCATAAGGCACCAACACACACATCATGGTTTGAAAGAACATTCAAATTCTCCTAAAAGAGGATGCACGAGTAAATATTAACTTGCTTAAGGTTTATGATGATAGCAATTACTTGTAGCCTATCAACAAAAGAAATAAAATACCTATGAAGTACAAGCACACTGCCTGAACTTGCCTGTTGTTTGAAAATGCTCAGCTTACTGCTAGCATATCGAGGTGAAAGAACACAGATGACTGAGGAATGCTTGAAAAACTTTCTAGTTTCTTCATCATGCGTTCCCATCACACCACCCTGCAAAAGCATAGAAAGGAGGACTTATTCTCAGATATTATGACATAGAACCCCTTAAAGAACAGCACACCAAAAGGAAGAGCATGTATGAATTATGATGGGGATGATAAACTGTGCAGTGCGCACCCTTTTATGAATGAAAATGGGGGCCGTGTGGCCCCTTTAATCAAAAAATTAAACTGTGCACACTATTTAGTAGATTTGGAGAACACGGCCGAGGTGTGAGTTCGGAGACGTATGGTCATAGATTATGGTAAACTGGAATCAGAGAGAACACTCCCAGGCCAAATATCCAGGTTCAGACTTCCTTTGGATAAGAATATCCAGGTTCAGTTGATTGTTGCAAGTCTATAACAGTCATCGATTCATTGTTACCCTCTATTACATTCGTACGAATATGGAAATTACTTATGAACAAGTAACCTCTCACAAAACTTATGAACAAGTAGTACTTGAATGAACACTCAAATGCACCAACCTGCGCAATTGTAATAAATCCCTATCTATGGAACAAAATCCAAACAATTCCTCGCAATCAAGTCAACATCAAATGCATCCGGGGACGTTTCCGATGTCTATCCAAACTAAGCAGTAAAATTAGAGGCAGAACTACGAGGTTGTAATGCCTCACCGTTTTGATGAAGAGCTTGTCATGGGACGTCTTGTCGTCCCAGACGAGCAGGCACACTCTCACGCCCTCCTGCGACTTGA
Organism: Elymus sibiricus; assembly: GCA_039707655.1. Lineage (NCBI taxonomy): Eukaryota > Viridiplantae > Streptophyta > Magnoliopsida > Poales > Poaceae > Elymus > Elymus sibiricus. The sequence goes on along the minus strand of CM077672.1, from coordinate 353,064,169 downwards.
ACTTGAGAAGCTCTCCAAGCGTGAGCTCGCCGCCCTCCGGGAGCGGCCTGGACGACGACGGCTCGCGCACCAGCTTCACCTTGTCGTAGACCGACCAGCCGACGATGTAAATCATATGGTGCGCCTCGAGTATGGCGTGGCAGATGTCCTCCCAGCAGTGGTTGTGCTCGAACTTCTTCCCCCGCTCGAGCTCGACGTCCGGCAGGTCCCCCTCGTTGACGTGCGCGTCCTGGTAGAGCGTGACTTTTCCGCCGTGGCGGAGCGGGAAGTAGGAGTCCTTGACGCCCTGCTGGTCGGGGTCCCCGGGGAGGCCGCGCCGGTACACCGGGTTGGAGGCGAACGGCCGGAAGCGGTAGCGGATGCAGAGCGCGGTGCGGGGCTTGTAGGTCTTGCCGCTGGTTCCGACGATGGGGACCCACTCCTCGACCTCCTCGGCCGCGGCGACGACCCGGTCGGCGGGGACGGAGGCGGTGCCGATGAGCTGCGCGCCGAAGGTGTCGTTGTCCTTGACCTGGAACTCGAGCACGTCGGCGCGGTGCGCGAGCGGCACGAAGAACTGCTCGTCCCAGTGCGGCTCCTGGCTGTTGGGGATGACGGCGGTGCGCGCGACGACGGCGCCGGCGACGGAGAGCGTGACGTAGGGGTCGCTGGTGATGATCCTGCGTTGGTGGTGGCGGCGGCTGCCGGCCTCCCCGACGCCGCGGCTGGTGGGCGGGGGCTGCCTGGGCGCGCAGGAGGAGGCGGTGCCGCAGGAGGCGAAGCAGCGGCGGATGTGCTCGGAGAACATGTCCATGTTGGGCAGCAGCCGCGCCTCGACGACCCAGAGGTCGAGGTCCCCGTGCAGGAGCACCGGCTTGGCCGGCGACGGCGACTCGTCCCCGCCCGACGACGCCATCGACGGCGACGCGGAGCGGGGAGCGGTGGCGGCGGCGGCGGCCAGCTTGAAATCGGAGCCGAACCTCGCAACCGCGACGGCCCCCGCGACGCGGCGGGGATTCCGGTGGGGGAGGCGAGGCCACCCACGCGGACGGACGCGGACCCGAACGGCAAAGCTGGTAGAGGAGGTGGGTGGTGAGGTGGTGGAGGATCTCGGCGTTGGCCTAAAATAGCATGGGTTTTACTTTTCTCCAGAGAAATAGTAGTACTAATAACGCATGGGGTTTACGTTCCACTGCCGATTTCTTATCTTTATGGGCACCAACAAAGGGGGTTGCATGAAAATGTTCCTCCACCCAATACAACTCCTTGCCTTGCCTTGATTCATTCCGAGACAGTTACATCAAAAAAAAAAAGAGGTTCAGAAGATTCAAAATGGAATTATACAACCAAAAAAAATCTCTGCACTGCAGATCATCAAAGATGAAAAATATAAGCTCGAACGAACTGTGGTGGAGTATTTCAACCGGAGGAGTGGAGCGACTATTTTTCTGGCGCGCGCGGGGGGGTGCGGGGGGAGAAACGGCTTTTTCCTGGGCGTTGCCGTGCGTTTTATGGAACGCGGGCGCAACGGTCGCGCGTACGGCCAGCCCCGGCGTAACGGGCGCTGACCGGTGGAGCCCGCGAGATCCGATCGGGAGGCCGGGCCCGGGTCCCAGGGTCGCTACCTCACGCGCGGATCTGCGTTGCGTGCGGCCAGGTTCAGGTCGGCCGAGTCGTGATCTGGATCCCCTGGCCCGGCGGGATGGACTCTCCCTCTTTCTCTCCCGGGCGGGTGGGTGGTTGCTGATGAGGTGGTGGGCGGCGGGGCACGTCGCGGGCGTGTGGAAGCGCGGGGTGGATTGATGATGGATGGCGATGGCGTACGCGTTGGGTCGCGTGGCGCCGTGCGAAGCGGAGCGGGAGGGGGTCAAACAGAGTGCCGCGCGAGGTGGCCTCTACGCTGGTCGCGCCCACAGAAAGCCGAGCTTGGCGGAGGTACGTCACCTGCCTTTGGCTCGCCGACAGATGGGTCCGGCATCTGGTCGGCCCCATGCGCCAGTGACTCAAAGGCAGGAAAAAGGCAAGGAGGCAAAGTCAAGTCAGAGAATCTGCGCCGGCGGCCGTTTCGGTGCCGGGACTCGGTGGCGGGCGGTCTGTCTGTCGGCTTCCGCTCCCCAGCCCAAATCCAACTTCTCCAACGCTCCCCAACTCGGTGGTAGGGAAAAAAAAATAAAAAAACTCGGTGGTAGGGTCCGGCCGTTTTGACGCCAGTGTAGAACTGTAGATAGATAGTTTGTGCGTGGAAAGTTTGTTACAGGCGGGTTCGGGAGTTACTTTCTTTCTGGGGTCGTTTCTGTAGGTTTGGCGTCGTTTCCATTTTAGAAAGAGAAGAGAAAAGTATGTTTTTGGTCCCTCAAGTTTCCACAAAGTATAGACTTGGTCCCTCATGATTTTTTGGTATACATTTGGTCCCTCAAGTCTCAAAACCGGATAAGTTTGGTCCTAAACCAGATTTTGAGCCCGTTGACCGGGTTTGACCGCCAGAAAACCGCCCGGTGCACAGTAAATTCGACTTTTTTTGAAAAAAAACTTCAAAAAAATCTGAAATTTTTTAGGGTCCAATATGCTTACATGCACAAGGTCCGACCAAAACTTCATGGTCTTTCGACACTCGAGTAGCTCATGGCAAAAAAAACAAAAAAATGTACGTCCGATGAACAGTAAAATCGAAAAAAAATCAAAATAATTCAAAAAAATCTGAAATTTTGTGGGGCATAATATGCTTACATTCTCAAGGTGCGACCAAAATTTGGTGGTCTTTTGACACTCGAGGAGCTCGTGACAAAAAAAACAACTTTTCACTCACAAAAAAATAACCAAAATTTGTTTTTTTTTTGCTAGAGCCCGTCCGATGTCATTTGATGACAAAATTTTGGTCGCACCTTGTGCATGTAAGCCTCTTGGACCCCAAAAAATTTCAGAATTTATGATTTTTTTTCGAATTTACTATTCATTAGACAGATATTTTTGTTTTTTTTGCCACGAGCTCCTCGAGTGTCGAAAGACCACGAAAATTTGGTTGCACCTTGCGCGTGTAAGCATATTGGACCCCAAAAAATTTCAGATTTTTTTGATGTTTTTTTTCAAAAAAAGTCGAAGTTACTGTTCATCGGGCGGTTTTCTGGCGGTCAAACCCGGTCAATGGGCTCAAAATCTGGTTTAGGACCAAACTTATCCGGTTTTGAGACTTGAGGGACCAAATATATATCAAAAAAAATCTTGAGGGACCAAGTCTATACTTTGTGAGAACTTGAGGGACCAAAAACATACTTTTCACTTTTAGAAACGGGGTTTGTTTGGTGCCATTTCCTCCAACCGGTGTAAAGCAGAAGTAGAGGCAGCAGTGAAAGCATGCGCGCGTCCGAGGCGGACTGACGGTTAGGCCAACTCCAACCTGCGACCCAAACAGACGTCTGTTTTGTCCAGATTCTGTGTGTTTGGGTTGTTGCCCGGCCGTTTCTACCTTTGCACTGGTCGTGCGCCCAACTAGCGGACGCATTTCGTCCGGTTGTCTGAATTTTTTGCAAAGAAAATGAAAATCGAAATTTAGGTAGGCCACCTGACCGTCTTGGGATGTGCGTTAGGCGTCTCCGAGGCTGACCCGCAAACCGCCCGCATCCATCCGGACCGCGCTATCCGGACCGTGTGAGCCATGCAACGCCGACCAGTAACGGTCCGCGGAGCGGTCCGGACGCGATTTCTCCCACAAAACGGAGACAAAACGTGGGAGAGTTTTGCAGGAGTCCGGATCAATTCCAATCCCGCTTCTGACCGCCCTGGCCCACCAAAAACCCCTCCCCCGCCCCTCCCGCGCTTTCCTTCCGATGCACGCGCCGCTTACCGCGCCGCATTCATGCCGGCCCAGAGCACGCAGCTGCCGGCATTGATGCCGCGATGTGTCCGGAGGGGAGGGAGGACGGCGCTGACCGACGCTACCACTCGGGAGCCGCCGCTTCAATGCGGACGCAGGTTCCCGAGGAACCAACTCCGGTCGCCGCGTCGCATTGAAGCGGCTGACCAGCCCTTCGCATGGCCTGGCGGTGGCTATTTAAGCCACGCTCCGGCGCCGTCCACATCGCATCTCCTCCTCCCCTCCCCGCCCATCTCCTTCCACATCTCCGGCAATGGGCAAGTCCTGGGCGTTGGCGCCGGCAGGCGGTTCCGGGGCGGGATCGGGCGGATCGTGGCGACGCCGCCCTCGAACTCCGGGGCCGTCATCCTCATCAGCTAGCGGCGACTCGACGCGGGCGGAGATCGTCATCTCCTCCGGCGACGAGGAGCACCAGCAGCCGCTGTCGCCGCAGTCCGTGCCAGCGGTGCCGGGCCAAGTCTACGCCGGCACCGACACGGAGTTCGAGGAGCAGATGGAGCTGATGCTCCGTTGTCCACACCAACGGCCCGGCTCCGCCACCGGGGGCGCTCCTCCCCGTGAAGCCGGAGCCGGCATCCCCTCCACGCTCTCCGCCGCCGCACAGCCGCGGCGTCCAAATCGTACGCCGCGTCAAGGAACAACGGGTCGCGCCGCTGCCCCGGCGCGTCGTCAAGGAGGAGCGCCACTCGCCTCCTCCCCGACACGTCGTCAAGGAGGAGCGCCGCTCGCCGCCACCCATGCCGAAGGCGCGCGGTCGCATTCTGCACTACCTCGGCAGCGGCGGCTCCTTGTCGTCGTCCCGGAGTGCCATGACGGCGCAGGAGTACGCCGACCGGGAGCAGCGCCGGTCCAAGTACGCGGACTCGGATGTCCTGCCGCCACACATCATAACATCCCCAGATTTCAACCCTGTCATTAAGCTAATTAAATTGCCATGTCATCATGATCATCCCAATTAAATTGCATATAGGAAATAATACAAATTCAAATCCCAAATTCAAATGCAAGTCAAATTATTACTTCTTTAATTAATTGAATAAAAATGTGCATAATGTTGCAAATAATCCCAAAGCAATTATAAAAATAAAATCAACATTATTAAAATTCCCAAATTGACCCTAGCAACTAAAACAGTACCTAAACAGCTCATTTAATCCAATTTCATTTAAAACAAAATTCAAATGAAATTATCTTGCCTCCAAACCTTTTTATGGTATTACCTAATAATGCATAGTAATTATTTGTCAAGGTTACACATTTTGTAAAAGTCATTTGGTGGCCTAACAATTTGCAAAACAGAAGAGAATTAAAAAGGCGGAAAAAGAAAAGAGAAATGGCTAAGCGGCACTGTGCACTTGGCCCAGTTGACCCAACAGTGTGGCCCGGCCCATTTGGGTCGGCCTTTCCCTAACCTCCCGCACGCGCGCGCCCGACGCCGACTCGTCGTCGCAGCCACGCCAGCTCGCTTCCTCGCGTCGCTACAGAGCGCCGGGGTGGATAAGACCACCACCGCAGCATCCCCTGGCAACCCTATCCCCTCTTCCCCCCTCTACATCGCTCGCCCTCCTCCTCCCTCTCTCGGCCGAGCGCCGTCGTCGCCATGGCCTCGCCCTAGCTCGGCCACCGCCTTCCCCTCGTCCACTCGAGCTGTCCAGCAGCTCCGCCTCGTCGTCCTCGTGCGATTGGCTCCTGAGAGTGGGCCATCCGTGAAAAGCAAGCAAGCCTTTTCGTCTTGTTTGTGCGATCTTGTGTTGGCTGATAGTCAGTCAAACGTGCTTGTGTTTCACGCCACCGAATGCCCGTTACGTCGAGTGACAAAACCGCCAGAGTAGACTGTGCTGTTGTTTCACGCCGAGCCAGGACGGTGGTCTGGCCCAGTCCACTGACGCGCCAGATCTGAGCAGGCCGGCATGGAGAACAAATGCCACTGTACGTAGTCTTTTGCAGATAGTAGTACTGCCTTTGCTTTGCTGTCCTGTCGTCTCTGTCGAAAGTTTCAGACAACACCAACACACCGGGTTTCATACCAAACATAAACTTGCGACACCAAAGAATACACGTGTGGGAGTAAGTATGTCTTCACGGAACGCTCGTAAGATCCGAGGCCTGATCTGCACCGAACGCCCGGAGTCTGAACCCAGCTGGCAGGGTGTCTCACTCTCAGTAGCAGAACGCGGGCGCTGTCGTGTTGACCGCTCTGCCGCTCCTACCTTTGGGTAGGCAGGCCCAGGCCCGGAGACATCTCATCCGGCCAACCCGTCCCGCTCCACTCCACAGCGACGGGAGCCGGCGACGGCCGTCAGCATCAGCGATCGAGTGCTCAGTCCCCCCCGTACACACCGGAGCGGTCGCGGTCTCTTTGTCTGGCCAACAGCGACGCCGAAACAATGTCGACCTACTGTCCTGTCATGCCGGACGACCGGCCTGTCTCCAAGCGTGCTTGCTTAGAGGCTGTTTGGTTCGGCACTCTGATTGCCACGCCTAAGCAGAGGCAGGTGTGGCGCGCCACGGAAAGTGTGGCGGCTAAAACGAGCGCCACACCTTAGGCAAAAATTTCTATAGCAAAAGCCCACTCGAGCTGTGGCGAGCCGAACGTTAGGAAAGAGCCAAACATCTTTCTAGGAAGCTGTGACACGCCACATCTCTGGCGTGGCTAGCTTAGGCCGGCAACCAAACAGCCCCTTAGTTTGGCGGCAGACGTGCCACCACGCACAATACAAGACCCAAAATTTAGCAAGTTCTTTCTTTTTTTTTGCGGGAAAATTTAGCAAGTTCTTGGGAGTGCCAAAACAAACATCGACGACATGGCTATTTGGGGATGCAGCAGCAAGCCCAACTGTCCATCCCTTTCGCGTCTGCTCTGCTCTGCTCTGCGGTCCGGAAGAGTTCCAGATCATGGATCGCACTTTCATACATGCGCTCGAGCGAACACTCGGCACATTGTTTTGCTACAATCGCTAGAAACCTGCCCATGGCCGAGCAAGACCACTTGCGCGTCACCCTTGTTTTCCTTTTTCCTGCCCGCGTAACTAAAAGCATGCACGCAAAGGGGATACCCTATTTGACGCACGTTGCGGCAAATCCCTGTCCCTTCGCGCAGGGGATCGACGAGCAGATGTTCGTGTTTTCAACAAACGTTCAGATTTGAAAAAATGTTTGTGTTTTTGAAAACTTTCGATTCTTTAACGCATCTCCAAGGCGGACCCGCAAACCTCTCGCAACCGTCCGGACTGCGCTATCCGGACCGCGGAAGCCATCCAACGCCGACCTGTATCGGTCCGCGGGGCGGTCCGGACGCGAGTTCTTCAACAAATTGGAGACAAAAGTGTGGGAGGTTTGTGGTAGTCCGGACACCCGAAACGTAGGACTCCGACACCCCGGCCCACCCAATCCCCCTCCCGGTCCCATTTCCTTCCACTCGCGCCCTTCTCCCCCTTACTTTGCATCCGCACCCTCCACCTCCGCCGTCGCTGCTGTTCGTCCCCGGCGGCCAAGAGGCATTGCCGGACGTCCGCAACCAGCACCGACGCGCCCGCTCGCCGTTCCGACGTAGCTTTTCACCCTGGAGCCGTTTGTACCCAGGTACACTCCGCCCCCTATCGACGACCTCCATTGCGGACACCACGCCCGGCAGGTGTTCGGTCAAATGCCATTGAGCTTATTTTCAAATGCCATGTCGTTTTTTAGAGTACGAAGGATGGTGAGCTACTCGACCATGGAGGATGAGTTGTTGTGTGATGCGTGACTAGCCATATCCGCGGATTTCATAGGCAGGAGCAGAGGGGAGCCCTTCTGGGAGCAAGTGCATGAAAAGTTTCACGCACGAAAGCACATTGCGCCCTACAACATGTACATCATTCAACCACACAACATGAGGTCGTTGTCGTATCGCTGACACGCTATCCAGATCAGCATCATCAAGTTTTGCAACTTGGTTAGTTAGCTCGAGGCAAGGTGGCCATTGCACGCGGACATGGACGAGATCGTAAGTTTATTTCCTCTTGCTCAACTTGTTGATTGATTCATTCACTCAATGTTAGTCTACACATTATATGTAGCCCACACGCGCCGTCGTGATGTACCACATGACAGAGGGACGGCCATTTACGTGCACACACTGCTGGATGAAGCTGAAGGGGGAGTTTGCGTGGAACGACATGATCCGTTCATGAAAAACTTGCAGTACATCCGGGATCTAGTCGAATTTGAGACATTGTTGTACTAGACTTAATTTATATGCTATGTATGGATGATTTGTGCTATTTTCTATCCGAATTTTGATGAATATCGGCCGGTTTGCATGAATTTCGTCCGGTTAGTTAAAATGCGGTTTGAAATGTATGCGGCTAGCATTGGATGTCGTCCCCGTATCTGTGTCCGCGGACGGATGCGGGAGGAAATTTTCGGGTTGCCGTTGGAGATGCATAAGTATTTGCTGCAGTATCCTCATTGGTCGCTACAGTGCCTTGCACGGTTGCTACAGTAGCCGGTTCGATCAACTGCAGTACTTGTTGCCCGATCCGCTACAGTGCTCGATCGCTCCATACATACGCTCGCAAAGCAAAGCAAAGGGAGCGTGCGCGCTCGTGCGAGACGGACTGACGGTCAGAGCATCTAGAGTCATAATGTATAAATCCTGTCCCTCGAACGCCAGCGCGGATGTGCCTCCTCAGTGTCTGGGCGTGTCCGTTCTAAGGGCATCTCCAAGGCGGATCCGTAAACTGCCCGCACTCGTCCGGACCGCACTGTCCAGACCGTGGAAGCCATCCAACGCGGGGCTGTATCGGTCCGCGGCGCGGTCCGGACGCGATTTCTCCCGCAAACCGGAGACAAAAGTGAAGGAGGTTTGCGGGAGTCCGGACTGATCACAAGCCCGCTTCTGACCGCCCTGACCCACCAAAAACCCGCCACCCGCCCCTCCCGTGCTTTTCTTCCGATGCACGCGCCGCTTACCGCGCCGCATTCATGCCGGCCCAGAGCACGCGGAGGCCGGCATTGATGCCGCGATGTGACCGGAGGGATGGAGGGCGGCGCTGACCGACGCGACCTCTCGGCAGCCACCACTTCAATGCGGACGCATGTTTCCGAGGAACCAACTCCGGCCGCTGCGCCGCATTGAAGCGGATGACCGACCCTTCGCATGGCCTGGCCGCGGCTATTTAAGCCGCGCTCCGGCGCCGTCCACATCGCATTCTCCTCCTCATCCTCCTCCTCCCCTCCAAGCCCACCTCCTTCCACATCTCCGGCGATGGGCAAGTCCTGGGCGTCGACGCCGGCAAGCGGTTCCGGGGCGGAATCTGGCGGATCGTGGCGACGCCGCCCTCGAACTCCGGGGCCGTCGTCCTCATCGGCTGGCGGTGACTCGACACGGGCGGAGATCATCATCTCCTCCGACGACGAGGAGAACCAGCCGCTGCAGTCCGCGCCAGTGGTGCCGGGCCAGGTCTACGCCGGCACCGACGCGGAGTTCGAGGAGCAGATGGAGCTTATGCTCCGTCGCTCCGTCGTCCACACCAACGGCCCGGCTCCGCCACCGGGGGCGCTCTCCCCGTGAAGCCGGAGCCGGAATCCCCTCCACGCTCTCCGCCGCCGCGTGAAGGAAGACCGCCTCTCGCCGCCTCCCGGCGCGTCAAGGAGGAGCGGCTCTCGCCGCCGCCCCGACGCGTCGTGAAGGAGGAACGCCGCTCGTCGCCGCCCCGGTGCTTCGTCAAGGAGGAGTGCCGCTCGCCGCCGCCCTTGCCGAAGGCGCGAGGTCGCATTCTGCACTACCTCGGCAGCGGAGGCTCCTCGTCGTCGTCCCGGAGCATCATGACGGCGCAGGAGTACGCCGACCGGGAGCAGCTCCGGCGGGATAGACGCAACGCCGCGCGCCGATCCAAGTTCGCGGACTCGGACGTCTCGCAGCCACACATCGCGGCAGACCCGGACCTGGCGTACGCCCGGGCCCTAGACCGCTCCGTGATGACGTGGGAGACGGCGAAGCGCCGTCTCTGACGCCTCGACGGGGAGATGGCCAGGTACGGTGAGGAATGGTCCCTCGTCGACCCCGATGCTGCCTCCTCCAACGACCGTCGCCCTCTCCCCCAGCCCACGTCCTCGGTGGCCGCGGCCGCACTGCGCACGACGCAGGAGGAGGCGGAGAGGATCATCCGCGAGCGTCAGGCGGCCGCCGGGACCCTGCCGCGACGCCGCCACCTTCCGCCGCCCCAAGCCCGACTTCAACGCCGGGTCGGGCCACGATGACGGAGGAGGAGCTGCCGGCCAGCCCGACATGGGCTACGAGGTCACCGTGAAGTATAGAATAGTTTAGGGTTTTATTTTTAGGTTTTAGTTCACCGGACGAAATATCGTCTGATTTTATGTACAAATTATCCTAGTTTCAATGAAATCCGTTGTGTTTTTATCAAAATTCGTCCAGTTTGATCGAATTTCGTCCGGTTGGTTCGAGTTGTTGTGAAAATGTATGCGGCTACGGTTGGATGGCTGCCTCCCGCATCCGTGTCCGTGGACTGGTCCCCCTGTCCGCGGACGGATGCGGGAGGATTTTTACGGGTTGCCGTTGGAGATGCCCTAACCCCTCATTTTTGCTTGCATCCAACCACAACACCTACTTTCACCCCTTAGTGTTTCAGACATTTTATCGAACACTTTGTGGGCGGCACCACCAGAGCACACCCAAGACATATGCACGCAGAGGACGAGGATAAAAGGCCGTCGTTGAAGAAATGGACCAGCTGGGCAGCGTCGGCGGCCAGCACGCAAGGCTGCACACACACGCGCGGCGGCTAGCCCAGCCAGCACGTGGCGGCAGCTGCGCGCACTGCTGCGCACGCAAGCCTGCATGCAAGCCAGCACGCCCGCGCGGCGGCGGCTACGGCTGCATGCCAGTGATGCCCACGAGGCTGCGGCCAGCACACCCGCGACGCCCGTGCGGCTGTGGCGGCCGGCCAGCACACCAACGACGCCCGCGAGGCTCCGTCGATCGGCCAGCACGCCCGTGAGGCTGCGGCTGCATGCCCGCGACGCCCGGGAGGCAGCTACTACCCGCAACGCTCGCGACGCTGCGGCCAGCACGCCCGCGACGCCAGCTCGCCAGCACGAGCGGTGGCCAGCCCACGCCGTCGCCAGGCACCTCCTCCATCCACGCCGTTGCCAGGCACCTCCTCGTCCACGCCGTTGGCAGCTGCCTCCTCCGCCCACGCCGTTGCATCCTCCACGAGATGCAGATATGAGAGAGATGAAGGAGCTTTGGGTGGCTGCATGTGGGACTGCTGTGACGTGGAGCAGGGTGTCCGAGCGTGACCGGGCAGCCTCATATCGCCCCTAGATTTGGTCTTGATTTGAGGTGTCCGAGCGTGACCGGGCAGCCTCATATCGCCCCTAGATTTGGTCTTGATTTGAGGTATGTCGGTCAATCCGAACGTTTAAGATTGACGTGAGGGGTCCAATTGGGTCATCAATTTTTGACCGAACACCTGACCGGGCTGACGTTTCCGACACTTGTAGAAAATAGGGGTCCAGCTGTAGACGTAGATGCTCTTAGGTATACCGTGCGAGCGTCTCGGGATGTCCGTTAACATCTCGTCTCAACTCATCTCACGCGTTCAGTAACCGGCCGGTTTGTTGCTTAACCCGTTGTCAGACTGCCAGTTTAACACCGCCGGTTCTGGCACCGAGCTGGGCGAAATGGCGCGCACGACGACTATTTCGGAGCGTCCAACAATCCACCTTGTCTCTCACGAGAGCACAGAGAGCAAACGATTCGGGGCAGCTCGTTTTTGCTAGACTAATAAAATACGACATGATATAACTGTAGGTCAACTACGTGGAAGATTTTTTTTTTGAAACGCGGTCTCTTAGGGCCCGATTCATTAAAAAAGATCGAAGAGAGTTGCCCAGTTAATTAACGGAAAACCGGGCGAAAACCGTCACAACATGCCCGCAAAAACAAGGCACTCAGGGCGACCTGGCAACCCACACAAGAACGCACACACGCCGTCGAGGAGAAAAGCGCCGTCGAGGTTGCAATCCGGCGTCATCGTCATCACGCCTCCGCGAGGGCGACTCCGATTCCACCATCAACGACCACCGATGAAGCCCTCACCGCTCAAGCGCCGAGGCCTGCGCCGGTCGATGCCAAACAGTCCACCACACGCGCCGACGACCAGGCAGCTCTGACTCTGTCGACGAGCATTGCAGGGGAAAAGCACTGGGCCTGCGCCGAGCCGGCACCGGAACCGATCACCCGTCTCGTGTCATCGTCACCGCGGAGACACCTCCTCTGCAGCTCCGACTTCAGGAAGACAAGTGAGGCACGGCAACCCCTCGAACACGCCGGATGAGACCGACTACCAAGGCTCAGCAGCCGTCCAACTCCGCCCAAAGCCGCCATCGTTGCCACACAAGAAGTCGCGCAACATCACCATTGCCGGACGGACACCTGCCGACCGCAATGCCGCGAGCGTCCATCCCATGGAGCGCGCAAACGGGATCCAATGCTCTTCAAGGCGACGCCCCCAAGGGGGAAGCGACGATGACGACGTCGTCGCCCGACCCGACCGGGTCTTAGGCTTTCACCCGAAGAGCAAGGTCCGAGGGTGGCGGACACGGGGCTCCACGACGGCGCCTCCAAGGAGGTGAAACGACGCCCACGGACGCCGACGCCGCCGGCCGGCAAGAGCCCGACAGACTTTCGCCCGGAGCACCCGTCACCACCGGCACCCCCACGCACAGCACCTCCACTGGCCCACCCACCTCCACGAAGATGCCGCGCCAGCAAACTCGGAGAGCCACCACAAACCACTACTCACCGGCAGCCGGAGCAGCACCGGCAAGCCAGATCTGGCCGCCTGCCAGATCCGCATCCCCCATCTCAGGCAGCCAAAGGGACCACTACCAGCAGGCAGCCACCACGTAGGCGAGCAGAACGCCCACGAGCAGGGGCAGGAGGGCCGCCACCCCTCCGCACCCGCGCCGGCCGGATCCAGAAGCACGAGACCGCGCCGGGAGCCACCGCCGCAGCACATGGGGCGTCCGCGGAGAAGCCAACCACCGGGACGCCACAGCCGCTGGGCCGCCGAAGCCGCCGGGCCGCCCACGAGCAGGGGAAGGAGGGCTGCCACCCCTCCACACCCGCGCCGGCCGGATCCGGAAGCTAGAGCGCGAGATCCGCGCAGGGAGCCGCTGCCGCCGCCCGCGGGGAGCCGCCGCGGCTGCGCCGCCGAGCCGGGGGAAACGAGCGCCTCCCACCGCCGAGGACTACGCCGCTGCGCAGCGAAACGCCCCGCCGCCGCCGTCCGCCGCATGGACTTAGTCCGGCGACCTCCTCCGGCGACGGCGAGGGGAGGTAGGAGACGAGGGAGGCCCGGCGGCGGCTCGAACTAGAGCTCCGCCCGTGCCACCCCTGGAGGCGACGCGGGGGCTGAAAAAAGAGGAGTTTTTGGACGTATGCAATGCATCTGTGTGCTACGTGGAAGATGCGATGCACTAACTAATGCTGCAGGAGCCAGGTGTACGGGGAGCGGGCTAAACTAATGGCGATCGATCCCCTGGCCAGCGGGCAGCGGCGGGACACGATCCGCCGGGGAAAATATCAGGTGATACAAGAGGTTAGGTGCTATCGTGATACGTACTTTCGTGAGCCACTGGATCTGAGGTCTAAGGGTGACAGCCATGCTTTTGGATTTGCACGTAAATATCAGATTTTTGAAGGATTTTTCTGCAAAGTTGCAGGTGCTTTGTCTGTAACTGTTGAATATCTGATCAAATGGTTCGCGGGAGTTCGTATCACAGGAGCATCAAAGCTCCCGTATCACCTGATACTCACTCGGATCGGCCCTTTGCTGCCGCCGAGCAAGGGTAGGGGTCAGGCTGCAGGTGGGACTCTCCGTGGGAGTCCCACCACAACCCCACTTAGTCCCAACTTGATTTGGTGGTAATTGCTAACAGCCCGCTAAAATTTATGTGGGTTTCATGGATATAAGTGGGATCCCACTTACAAATACATGGCGTGCGTGTGTCTGTTCTACTGGCAAAGCTAGCTAGCTGCTAGGTGTGCGTGCTTTACTAGCTCTCTATACGGATCGAATCCATGGCATTCAATGACGATGAGAAGCCTTCTGCTTCCAATGCAGGCAACACCAATGGCCTCGTGACGATCAAGACGCCGACCTACAAGAAGAACGAGGCAACACTGCTCTAGCCATCGTCACCGGCCGCGCCACTGCCAAAGCCCGCAAGCCAACGTCTTCCTCATGTCCGACGGCCAGCAGAGCGCCGGCGACGCCAAGCAAGCCGAGCCCAGCAAAGTGGCCGTGTACACCTTTTGCTTCGGCAAGGACGCCGACCACGTCCTGCTCAGTGAGGTCGTCGAAAGTCCCACGGCGGGATGTTCAGCTCCGTGCCGGATGGCGGCAGCGTGAGCGCACCCCTTCTCGCAGCTCCTTGGCGGGTTCTTCACGGTACGGAGGACGTGCAGCTCACGCTGACGCCCAAGACGGACGACCCCGGAACCTAGACGCCATGACCGGTCCAACGTTACTCCTTTGTGCTCGTCCTCCTGCCACTGGGGCTCGCCTGATGTTTAGCATGGTAAACGGTAAAGGTGGGATTCCAGTGGGATAAATGGGACAACCCGATTAATTTTGCTTGCGTCCAGGTGGGTGCCCATTAAAGCAATTTAAGTGGGACGGGATGCTTAGTCCCACTAAATCCCGCTCCCACCTGCAGCCTGAGGTAGGGGCCTGCCTACGATTAATGTAATACCTTACACCGTGCCTAATGATACAATTAGCACCTTTTAAGCCACTGGATTTACATTTTTTTTGTCGTGGCCAGGCATTATTCGCCGGTACGCCCCGCTGCCGTTTTCGCTTGCTAGCTGTCAATAAAAGATGTAGATGCAAAAATAACTAATTTTTACATCTCCAAAACTTAAAAACGCATCTCCAACAAATGATGTAGATGTAAAAATAATTACATCAACTGTGTCCCAGGTGATGTAAAATGCATCATTTGGAGGTGCAAATTTGCATCTCCATGCCCTGGTGATGTAAAACCTCAGCCGCGTGCCAACCGCCTAACCGCCACTTCCCCTCTTCTTCTCCCACCGCGCGACCACCTCCACGCCTCCCGCCGCACACCCGTCGTCGTGCCGCCCGCCCACCGAACCACGCCGCCGCCAGATTCGGCCTCCCCACTCCCCCGCCGCCGGTTCCGTCGCCTTCCAGGCTAAAAATCGTCGCATTTTTTGCCGCCTGATTCGAGCACCCCTCGCCGCCGCCGCTTTTTCGCTGCCCAATTCGAGCTTCTCGCGCCGCCCCACTGCCGCCAATCTGCCGCCCGATTTGAGCTCCCGCCGCCGCATTTGAGGAGGATGAGGAGGCCGGCCCCTCGACGGTGATCCCCGTCGAGTTTCGACGGACTTGGATGACTCGGAGGAGGACGATGAGTGCGATGACCCAGCAAGAGGAGCAGTTCAAGAGCGACCACGAGTAGACTAGGAAAATCAAGGACGCCTTTTTCATGATCTTGTGTTGGTACGGTCAGGCCACTGCGATTAGTCAGTCAAACGTGGTTGCGTTTCACGCCACGGAATGCCGTTACGTCGAGTGACAAAACCGCCAGAGTAGACTGTGCTGTTGTTCTCTCTCTCTCTCTCTCTCTTCCCCAGCTTAACTTAGCTGTCTTGTCCTCTCCGTCGAAAATTTCAGGTAACACGAAGACGGCCATGGATTTGTCGGCATAGACGTGTGGGTACGCCGTCGATCGATACTATGTGCAATCTGTCTTCACAACACTCGTAGAGGCCTGAGGTGCACCCAACGTCTGAATCCAGCTGGTGGTACGTTTCTGTCTCTCTCTGTATCTGTAGCCGTGTTAACTGTGACCGCCCTGCCGCTCCTACCTTGGGGGAGGCAGGCCCAGCCAATCCTCCGTCCTGCTCCACTCCACAGCGACGGGAGCCGCCGACGGCGACGGCGACAGTGCCGGGCGTCAGCATCGTCGATCGACTGCTCAGCTCAGTCCCCCACGTACACACCGGAGCCGTCGCGGTCTCTTTGTCTGCCAAACAGCGACGCCCGCCCTCCTCTCCTGTCCACGGACAGACCACGGTAGATAGACGATGAATGGATCTGTCTCCAAGCGTGGCGTGCTTAATTTGGCGGCAGAACAAACAGACGTGCCACCACCACCACCACGCACAATGGTTACCAGTTTGCCAAATTTCAGCAAGTTTTTGGGAGTACCAAAACAAACATCTACGACATGGCTATTTGGGGCTGCAAGCCCAACTCCCAGTCCCTTTCCCGTCTGCTCTCCTCAGCTCTGCGGTCCAGAAGAACTGTATATTTATTTTTCTTCTTAAAAAAAAGAACTGTAGATCATGGATCATTTTTGGTCCCCGTCGCACTTTCTTCCACGCTGCTACATGGGCTCGAGCGAGCACTCGACCAGTTGCTCAAATGGCTAGAAACCGGCCAATGGCCGTGCAAGTTTGACCAATTGCGCGTCACATTACCAAAAGATGCACGCGAATCCTATCAGGCGCTTATGGCGCTACGAATATGCCAGGACTATATCTCGCTCAATGCGAGTCGGGAGATAGTCTCGTCTGAGCGACCGTTCACGCTCCATCGCTCGATAGTTCCCGCTCATTTGCTCATGCTTTTTTTTCCTTTTCTTTTTTTTCTTTCTTTTTTTGTTTCTTTCTTTTCATCATTTTTCTTTGGTTTGGTTTTGT
Organism: Elymus sibiricus; assembly: GCA_039707655.1. NCBI lineage: Eukaryota > Viridiplantae > Streptophyta > Magnoliopsida > Poales > Poaceae > Elymus > Elymus sibiricus. The sequence goes on along the minus strand of CM077672.1, from coordinate 353,047,577 downwards.
TTTGTTTTATTTTTCTACCTTTTCTCATGGGTTTTCATGGTTTTATTTGGTTTTTCCCTTTTTCTTATTTTCTGCGGTGTTTCTTTTGTTTTTTTCTTTGGTTTTCATCGCTTTTCGTTGTGTTTATATTTATTTTTCTTCAAGCACATGTCTATATTTTTATATACATTTGTACATTTTACTTATACATCAAGATCATTTTTAATGCATGTTTAATATTTTCTAAATACATGATTAAAATTTATTAAAAAATATGTTTGATGACTACTTTTTTATACACATTGTACATTTTTGGTATATATATATCAGGAACCTTTTTAATATATGCTAAACATTTTTTCAATATATGATTAACATTTTCTACCCATGATCAACATTTTTAAAAATTTATGTTTATGTATTCAAATTTTATAAATACATGTTCTACATTTTTTGTATACGTCGGGAACATGTTTTTGTACAAGTTTAACATTTTTGAAATAGATGATTAATATTTTCCCAAATATTTGTGCTTAATGACTACTTTTTTCATACACATTGTGCATTTTCAGTATTTATCAGGAAGCAATATACATGTTTAGCATTTTTTAAATATATGATTAACATTTCCTTGATGCATGATCAATATTATTTAAAATTTATGTTTTTATGTTTAATTTTTTTACTACAAGTTCCACATTTTTGGTGTACATCAAGAACAATTTTTTATACATGATTAACATATTTAAAATAGATGATGAAAATTATTTCAAATATTTGTCTTGAAGAGTACTTTTTTCATTCACATTGTACATATTTCGTATATATCATAAACATTTTTTAAATACTTGATTACCTTTTTTAAGTGCTTGATTAACATTTTTAAATACATGATCATCCTTTTTCATACACATTGTATATTTTTTAATACATTTTTCGTGTACATGAGAAACATTTTTTCTATACACATTTAATTTTTTCAAATGCAATATTAATATTGTTCAAATGTTTTATGTAGATTGTCTTTTGCAATGTATATATTTAGAATATTTGGAAGTATAAAAAAAGTCAAAACAAAAAAAACATGAAACAACAGAAAGAAAACGATGCTGTGGCCTCTGGCGAGCTGGGACGGGTCAGTCTCGCGCTCTCTACGGGGAGGCTGCACTACGTCTAGCGTGAAGCGAAACATAGGCGTTCCCCTACGAACAGGCATCTCACGTACACGGCCCCCACAGCGACCGCCCGATCGCTTCCTATTGGGCCGGCCCATGTGTTTTCCCACTAGTTTCGGTTTTTTCTGGTGCAGTTTCTGAGTTTTTTTTTTCTCAGGGTCGGTTTTGTTTGGTTTTCCCTTTTTCCTTTTTCGCAGGATCGCTGGTTTTTTCTCATGATCGGTTTTTCACGACGCATGGGGAAGTGGCAGATTTTGTGACATCGTTCTTTCCTTGCGCGTCCAATAGAAAATGCCCCTCCGCCGGCTATAGGGCTCGCCTATGTCTCACTTTTTTTAGCACAGCCTATGTCTCACCTGTAGCGAGACATATGGCTGCCTCGCCTAGAGCAAGCGACAGACTGGGCCGACCCAGCGCGAGGGAGGCCACATACCTCAAAAGCGCAGGTTTTTCACTATTTTTAGTTTTTAGTTTTTGTTTTTTGCTTTTTTTTTACTTTTATTTACACATGCAAATATTCTAGACATATATATTACAAAACCATATTACATACATTTTTGAAAAATATAAGTCATGCAATTATGACATGTTAAATGTGTGTAGAAAAAAAAATGTTTCCGATGTATTAAAAAAATTAAATAATGTGTCTGGAAAAAAGTACATCAAAAAATATAAGTTTTCATTTTTTTTTGGAAAATGTTAATCATGCTTTAAAAAAATATTAATTGTGTATAGAAAAAATGTTTCCGATGTATACAAAAATGTACAATTTGTATGGAAAAAGGTAGACATCAAAATTATAAATTTTCAAAAATGTTGAACATGTATTTGGACAATGTTCAACATGTATATAAAAAATGATCATGATATATACAAAAAATTTACAATGCGTATGGACAAATTAGACATGAAAAAATAGATGTTTTAAATAATGTTAAATATGTTTGGAAAATATTAAACATGCATATATAAAAATTTTCTGATATTTCCAAAAGAAGTACATTGACTGTTGGAAAAATCTGAACTTTTTAAAAAATACCAGAAAAAATCTAAAAGATTCGTGAATTCAAAAATGTTCACGAGTTATGAAAAAAAAACATAATAGTTCATGGATTTAAAAAAAGTTTATCGATTTTGAAAAAAAGTTCACAAACTTTAAAAAAATTTCATCAATTTTGAAAAGAGTAAAAAATTTCAAAATGGTTATCGAATTTGAAAAAACAATTCATCAATTTTGAAAATAGTTCATCAAATTTAATAAAAAGTTCATCAAACTAAAAAGTTCATCGATTTGAGAAAAAAAGTTCAACGAATTTGAAATAGTCCATGCATTTTGGAAATAATAATAATAATAAATAAAAAGGTAAAAGAAAAAGGAAAAAATAAAAATATTAAAGGAAAGAAAGAAGAAAAGTGGAAGAATGATATAAGGAGTCACAAGAAGTGAGTTGTTCGGGGTGGTTAGTGCAGTTTAGATAGAAAGAGGAGGGCGCGAGTCCGAATCACCTCACGCGCGACTTTTAGCAAGGGAGTAGAAAAAAGAAAAATGGGAAAATGGTCCGGCCCAACGCGGAGGGGGGTCCGCGCCGGTTTGTGAGAAACGAAGTAACGGACGCTTAAGGCGCCGTATAGGAAATGTGATAAACGAGATATAGCAGTAGCGTTGGCTCTATTCTACTCTGGTGCCGCTAGATGGGCTTAAGCAATCGGCCCGCAATTTTGCTACATCGGCTGCAGACTTCGTTACAAATCACAATCCCTACCCCTAAGAAAAACACAAATCACAATCCCTACAGAAAGGAAAAAAACTCATTCACATTGCCAACAGTTTGACCCATTGCGCATCACATTTGGCCTTCTACTAGAAGGGTTGGGCGCACTTTTCTGCGCCGTTGGTTGGTGTTGTTGGGTTTCTTAAAAGGAATTACTCACTCTGTTTCAAAATATAAGATGTATTACTTTTTTAAAAAATTCAAATCTTTTAAGTTTGATCAAATTTATAGAGAAATATATCAAATCGGTATGATTAGATTCATCATCAAATGAATTTTCATACTTTTTTTAATATTGTAGATCTCGATATTTTTTCTCTGAACTTGGTCGAAGTTAAAGAAATTTGACTTTCCAAAAAACTAATACCCCTTATATTCTGGAATGATAGAATATTTAGTTTGGCGGGTGGGGGAGATGACGGAGTGTATTTTATTTTTATTTATAATGCGGTGATTTGATGGGCCTTTCGTGGTGTGGTTTGTGTTATGTGGGGAAATTTTGGCGTAGGTGACTGCAAGTACTATATTGATGCTAAAGTATCACATGATGGCACTTTTTTCTGGGTGGTGGGAGGGCGCGCGTGATTGATATATTTTTATAGGCCGGTTGCTGCTGACTGATTTGAAAAATCGCTGGGCCAGTCAAAATCGTGAACCAAATTTAAAACTAAATACCTCAATTGAATGAAAGAACTTCAAAATTAGGGAACATATGAAATTAAAAAAATTGAATGGGAGAACTCCTTGAGAAATTGTTGACCCGGTCAAAATTGGGTGACCCAATTCTAAATTGAAGACCTCAATTAATGAGGCTTTAAAAATTAGGAAGCTTAGTGTATAGTATAATAGAATTAAATGAGAGAGCTTTGAAAAATTGTTGACCTGGTCAAAATCGGGTGACCCAATTCCAATTGAAGACCTCAATTGAATGTGGACTCATTAAAACTAGGAGCATACTGTTATAGAGGATAACTCGGTGAAGAGGAAACGTACTCCTCCACTTCAGATTTGCAACAGCCCTATCCAATATCTTCCTCGTGTAACCACTGACATCATACCAATTATTTCGCCAAGTGAAAGGATCTCTAGTGAAACCTAAATCATCTAAAAACCCAGATCATTAATAAGTTTGATTTATTTTGCTACTGTTAATATTATATTTTTCGATTATATATATATATTGACAAAAGCCCGGATCAAACTTATTAATAATTATTTAACTTATTAAAATAAATCTGGATCCGGGTATTGCCAAAACATTAATAATTTTAATAAGTTTGATTTATTTTTGATTATTTTATATTGTAAAATTATTTTGCTATCGTACAACAAACTGCTACTTGTAGTCTGCGTTGGTATTTCCCCGAAGAGGAGAGGATGCTGCAGTACAGTAAAAATAAGTATTTTCCTCAGTTAAGAACCAAGGTTATCAATCCAGTAGGAGAACCAAGCAAAATTCTGTTAAGCGCACCTGCACACACAAGAGCAAACGCTTGCACCCAACGCAAATAAGAGGGTTGTCAATCCTCTTAGCGGTTATTTGCAAGGATTAAATCTTATCGAGGTAAATAGATAAACTAAAACACAAATTAAAATAAAAGTAAATAAATTGCAGTAAGGTATTTTTAGGTTTTTTATATGATAAATATAGACCCGGGGGCCATAACTTTCACTAGAGGCTTCTCTCTCGAGCACAGAAACATATGGTGGGTAAACAAATTACTGTTGGGCAATTAATAGAAAATCAAATAATTATGACGGATTCATGGCAATGATCATGTATATAGGCATCACGTCCGAGACAAGTAGACCGACTCCTGCCTGCATCTACTACTATTACTCCACTCATCGACCGCTATCCAGCATGCATCCAGAGTATTAAGTTAATAAAAACAGAGTAACGCCTTAAGCAAGATGACATGATGTAGAGAAGCAAATTCAAGCAATATGAATAAACCCCATCTTTTTATCCTTAATGGCAACAATACAAATACGTGTCATGTCCCCTTCTATCATTGGGATTGAGCACCGCAAGATTGAACCCATCACAAAGCACCTCTCCCATTGCAAGATAAATCAATCTAGTAGGCCAAACCAAATTGATAGATCGGAGAGAAATACAAAGCTATAACAATCATGCATAAAAGAGTTCAGAGAAGACTCAAATATTTCTCATGAATAATCTGATCATAAACTCACAATTCATCGGATCCCAACAAACACACCGCAAAAGAAGATTACATCGGATAGAACTCCAATAACATCGAGGAGAACATTGTATTGAAGATCAAAGAGAGAGAAGAAGCCATCTAGCTACTAGCTATGGACCCGTAGGTCTGTGGTAAACTACTCACACATCATCGGAAGGGCAACAAGGTTGATGTAGAAGCCCTCCGTGATCGATTGCCCCTCCGGCAGAGTACCGGAAAAGGCCTCCAGATGGGATCGCGGAAGAACAGAGGCTTGCGGCGACGGAAAAGTTTTCTCTTCTGGCTCTCTGATGGTTTCCCAATATTTGTGAATTTATAGAAGTGGAATTAGTTCAAATGGAGTCACGTGGGCCCCACAAGGCAACACGGCGCCCCCCTGGGGCGCGCCCTGTTGCCTTGTGAAGCCTCCGTGAGGCTTCTGGCCTCCACCCGATGCTTCCAAGGTTTCTTTTGTCCAGAAAAAAATCTCCAAAAAGTTTTGTGGCATTTGGACTTCATTTGGTACTGTTTCTCTGAAAAGCCAAAAACAAGCAGAAAACAGCAACTAGCACTGGGCACTAGGTTAATAGGTTAGTCCCAAAAAATGATATATATAATTGCATATAAAAACATCCAAGATTGATACTATAATAGCATGAAACAATCAAAAATTATAGATACGTTGGAGACGTATCAAGCATCCCCAAGCTTAATTCCTGCTCGTCCTCGAGTAGGTAAATGATAAAAACAGAATTTTTGATGTGGAATGCTACCTATCATGTTTCATCATGTAATCTTTCTCTTACGGTATGAATAATAAGATCCAAATGATTCAAAGCAATAGTCTATAATTTGATATAAACACATCAATACTCAGGCATACTAATAAACAATCATGTCTTTCAAAATAAAAATGCTAAAGAACATTATCCCTACAAAATCATATAATCCTGTCATGCTCCATCTTGTTCACACAAAGTATTTATCATGCACTACCCCGATGACAAGCCGAGCAATTGGTTCATACTTTTTAACGCGCTTCAGCTTTTTCAACTCCCACTCAATACATGAGCGCAAGCCATGGATATAGCACTATGGGTGAAATAGAGTATGGTGGTAGAGATAAATAGGAGAAGTCAAAAAATGGAGAAGTCTCACATCAATGAGGCTAATCAACGGGCTATGGAGATGCCCATCAATTGATGTCAATGCGAGGAGTAGGGATTGCCATGCAACGGATGCACTAAGAGCTGTAAGTGTATGAAAGCTCAACATGAAAACTAAGTGGGTGTGCATCCAACTTGCTTGCTCATGAAGACCTCGGGCATTTGAGGAAGCCCGTCATCGGAATATACAAGCTAAGTTCTATAATGAAAAATTCCCACTAGTATATGAAAGTGACAAAATAGGAGACTCTCTATATGAAAAATATGGTGCTACTCTGAAGCACTAGTGCGGAAAAGGATAGTAACATTGCCCCTTCTCTCTTTTTCTCTCATTTTTTTAATGGCTCTTTTTCGCCTTCTTTTTTTCCTTTTTTTCTTCTCTTTTTTTTAGAACGATCTCATGAACCTCATCCCCACTTTTTCGAGGACTCATTAGTCTCCATCATTCTTACCTCACTGGGACAATGCTCTAATAATGATGATCATCACACCTCTATTTACTTACAACTCAACATTACAACTCGATGCTAGAACAAAATATGACTCTATATGAATGCCTCTGGCAGTGTACCAGGATGTGCAATGATGTTAGCGTAACATGTATAGCAATGATGAACGGTGGCTGAGCCACAAATACTATGTCAGCTATATGATCATGCAAAGCAATATGACAATGATGATGTATGTCATAGAAAAAACGGAACAGTGGAAGTTGCATGGCAATATATCTCGGAATGGCTATGGAAATGCCATGATAGGTAGGTATGGTGGCTGTTTTGAGGAAGATATAAGGAGGCTTATGTGTGATAGAGCGTATCATATCACGGGGTTTGGATGCATCGGCGAAGTTTGCACCAACTCTCGATGTGAGAAAGGGCAATGCACGGTACCGAAGAGGCTAGCAAATTGCGAAAGGATAAGAGTGCGTATAATCCATGGACTCACATTAGTCATAAAGAACTCACATACTTATTGCGAAAGTTTATTAGCCCTCGAAGCAAAATACTACTACGCATGCCCCTAGAGGGATAGATTGGTAGGACAAGGTCCATCGCTCGTCCCCGACCGCCACTCACAAGGTAGACAATCAATAATAAATCATGCTCTAACTTCATAGCATAACGATAGATCATACGTGCATGCTTCAGGAATCACAAACCTTAACACAATTATTCTTACTAAACCACAATTATCTACTAATACCTCCACCATATTACCATCTTAATATTGCAAAACTATTGCAAGGAATCAAATTTATCATATTCAGTTATCTACATGAAAGTTTTTATTATATCCCTCTTGAATACCTATCATATCAGGATCAAATTCATAACCCGTGCATATTACCATTGCTATCATGAGACCCTCAAAAAAATATATGTGAATCATGAGAGTGCAACTATTTCTTTAAAATATCATCACCGCCGTGCTCTAAAAGATATAAGTGAAGCACTAGAGCAACTGCCTAGCTCAAAAGATATAAGTGAAGCACATAGAGTATTCTAACAAATCACGAATACTGTGTGTCCCTCTCAAAAAGGTGTGTTCAGCAAAGATGATTGTGACAAACTAAAAAGAAAACGAAAGCAAACAAACTATATCACAAGACGCTCCAAGTAAAACACATATCATGTGATGAATAAAAATATAGCTCCAAGTGAGTTACCGATAGATTATAGACGAAAGAGGGGATGCCTTCCGGGGCATCCCCAAGCTTAGACGCTTGAGTCTTCCTTGAATATTACCTTGGGGTGCCTTGGGCATCCCCAAGCTTAGGCTCTTGCCGCTCCTTATTCCTTTATCCATCGTAGTCTCACCCAAAACTTGAAAACTTCAGCACACAAAACTCAACAGAACCTCGTGAGATCCGTTAGTATGACAAACAAATCTTTAACTTTAGGTACTGTAGTAAATTGATTCATATTTAATATTGGCATAATGCTACTGTACTCCAACTTCTCCATGACTCATACCCCCCGATACGATCCATAGATTCATCAAAATAAGCAAACTATGCAACAAAAACAGAATCTGTCTAAAACAGAACAGTCTTTAAAGATCTATTTAAAAGCCATACTTATGTAACTCCAAAAATTCTGAAAAGTTAGGAAAGCGTGTGCAATTCATATGCCGATACTGTGTAAAAATTTCAGATTTTTCTGACGCTCCAGTACAGAATTAAAATTCCAGCACTGGACGCAAAACTTTCTGTTTTCCAAACAACATCAATTATACTATCTTCCAAATCATCCCAAAGGCATTACTTGGCACAAACACTAATTAAAACATAAAAACACAATCATAATGGAAGCTATAATTATGCAAACACTCAAAAAATAGTAGGTAAACACAAAAATTTATTTTATTCATTGGGTTGCCTCCCAACAAGCGCTATTGTTTTATGCCCCTAGCTAGGCATGATGCATAGTTTCAAGTGTTGCCATCCTTGGTTTCCAACTCCTCAATCACTCATCCATTTTTTCTAGTAGATTTAACATAGGAGTTTCTCATCATCACGCTTCTAGGCACGAAATCAAGAATCTTATTTTTATGGATAGGTTCCTTGATTATATCAATGAAATTGGGGTGCACGCTAATCATTTTAAGATCCCCGCTCCCTTTACTAGAAGTAGCACCCTTGACCTTAGGAACATATATAAACTTGCAATTCTTATTGGGAGGAGTCCTATCAATGTTTTTAGTGGAGGAAAAAGCAGAACCCAAGTTGTTGATAATTTCTTCTAGTTTATCAATTCTAGCGGAGCTTTGGTCTATCCTTTCGTTAATTATTGGTTCCTTTTCCTTTAAAGTTTTCAAAGCAATCCCCACCTTGGGACAAAATTGAGTAATATGATTGTGGACCTTTTTATCTAAATTTTCAAGATGTTCGATAGTAGGCATTTTATTTTCTATAGCTTCTAACCTTTGCATAACATGCTCCAAAGTTAATGCCGTTTCATTAATAATGATAGGGGGTGAACCCCCTAGATTTCCCATAGCATTGAAAGCATCCAAAGTGGGACACATCAATAAATTCCCTCCGGTAATAGTGTCAAGAACAAATCTATACCAAGTAGTGATTCCCACATAAAAATTTCGAAGAAAAACGGTAGTGGATTGCTTACGAGTTGATCTATTTTGAGCATCGCAAATCCTATACCAAGCATCTTTTAAATTCTCTCCTCCCTTTTGTTTAAAATTAAGTACTTCATTTTTAGGGGTAGTAGTAACGAGCGAAGAACTAGCCATAATGGTGAACCAAGCAAGCAAACAGGCAAATAAAATATTTTTGTGTTTTTGTAAAAAAAATTAGAAGTGGGGGAGATGAAAACGAGGGGCAAATGCAAATAAAAGGCAAATAAAATAAATGCAAGTGAATGATAATTTGTAGGAAGGTACTTGGTAATTTTGATGGTGTCTCCCCGGCAACGGCGCCAGAAATTCTTCCTGCTACTTGTAGTTTGCGTTGGTATTTCCCCGAAAAGGAGAGGATGATGCAGTACAGTAAAGATAAGTATTTCCCTCAGTTAAGAACCAAGGTTATCAATCCAGTAGGAGAACCAAGCAAAATTCCGTTAAGCGCACCTGCACACACAAGAGCAAACGCTTGCACCCAACGCAAATAAGAGGGTTGTCAATCCTCTTAGCGGTTATTTGCAAGGATTAAATCTTATCGAGGTAAATAGATAAACTAAAACACAAATTAAAATAAAAGTAAATAAATTGCAGCAAGGTATTTTTAGGTTTTTTATATGATAAATATAGACCCGGGGGGCATAGTTTTCACTAGAGGCTTCTCTCTCGAGCACAGAAACATACAATGGGTAAACAAATTACTGTTGGGCAATTGATAGAAAAGCAAATAATCATGACGGATTCATGGCAATGATCATGTATATAGGCATCACGTCCGAGACAAGTAGACCGACTCCTGCATGCATCTACTACTATTATTCCACTCATCGACCGCTATCCAGCATGCATCTAGAGTATTAAGTTAATAAAAACAGAGTAACGCCTTAAGCAAGATGACATGATGTAGAGAAGCAAATTCAAGCAATATGAATAAACCCCATCTTTTTATCCTTAATGGCAACAATACAAATACGTGTCATGGCCCCTTCTGTCACTGGGATTGAGCACCGCAAGATTGAACCCATCACAAAGCACCTCTCCCATTGCAAGATAAATCAATCTAGTAGGCCAAACCAAATCGATAGATCGGAGAGAAATACAAAGCTATAACAATCATGCATAAAAGAGTTCAGAGAAGACTCAAATATTTCTCATGAATAATCTGATCATAAACTCACAATTCATCGGATCCCAACAAACACACCGCAAAAGAAGATTACATAGGATAGAACTCCAAGAACATCGAGGAGAACATTGTATTGAATATCAAAGAGAGAGAAGAAGCCATCTAGCTACTAGCTATGGACCCATAGGTCTGTGGTAAACTACTCACACATCATCGGAAGGGCGGCAAGGTTGATGTAGAAGCCCTCCGTGATCGATTCCCCCTCCGGTAGAGTACCAGAAAAGGCCTCCAGATGGGATCACGGAAGAATAGAGGATTGCGACGGCGGAAAGGTTTTCTCTTCTGGCTCTCTGATGGTTTCCCAATATTTGTGAATTTATAGAAGTGGAATTAGGTCAAACGAAGTCACGTGGGCCCCACAAGGCAACACGGCGCGCCCTCCCGGGGCGCGCCTTGTTGCCTTGTGAAGCCTCCGTGAGGCTCGTGGCCTCCTCCCAAAGCTTCCTGATGCGTCTCCAACGTATCTATAATTTTTGATTGTTCCATGCTGTTATATTATCAATCTTGGATGTTTTTATATACATTTACATCAATTATATATCATTTTTGGAGACTAACCTATTAACCTAGTGCCCAGTGCCAGTTGCTGTTTTCTGCCCTGTTTTTGTTTTACAGAAAATCAATACCAAACGAAGTCCAAATGCCACGAAACTTTTTGGAGATTTTTTTCTGGACAAGATAAACACTAGAAGCTTCGGGAGAAGACCAGACGCCAGAGGAGGTGGCCACGAGCCACCTGGGCATGCCTGGGGGGGGGGGGCAGGCGCGCCCTGGTGCCTCGTGGGCCCACCTCAGCTCCGTTTGACCTAATTCCACCACTATAAATTCAGGAAAAATCAGAAAACCCTCAGGGGAGTCCACGAAATACTTTTTTCGCCGCAACAAGTTTCTGTTCTCGAGAGATCCCATCCGGAGGCCTTCTCCGCTACTCCGCCGGAGGGGGAATCGATCACGGAGGGGCTCTACATCAACCTTGCTGCCATTCCGATGATGCGTGAGTAGTTTACCACAGACCTTCGGTTCCATAGTTAGTAGCTAGATGGCTTCTTCTCTCTTTTTGATCTTTAATACAATGTTCTCCTCGATGTTCTTGGAGTTCTACCCGATTTAATCACTTTTTTGCGGTGTGTTTGTTGGGATTCGATGAATTGTGAGTTTATGATCAGATTATCCATGAATATTATTTGAGTCTTCTCTGATCTCTTTTATGCATGATTATTATAGACTCGTATTTCTTCTCCGATCTATTGATTTGGTTTGGCCAACTAGATTGATTTATCTTGCCATGGGAAGAGGTGCTTTGTAATGGGTTCGATCTTGCGGTGCTCAATCCCAGTGACAGAAAGGGACATGACACGTATGTATCATTGCTATTAAGGATAAAAAGATGGGGTTTATTCATACGTGAGTTTATCTTGTCTACATCATGTCATTGTTCTTAAGGCGTTACTCCGTTCTTTATGGACTTAATACACTAGATGCATGCTGGATAGCGGTCGATGTGTGGAGTAATAGTAGTAGATGCAGGCAGGAGTCGGTCTACTTGTATTGGACGTAATGCCTGTTGGGGAACGTCGCATGGGAAACAAAAATTTTCCTACGCACACGCAAGATCTATCCATGGTGATGAGCATCTACGAGAGGGAGAGTGAATCTACATAACCTTGTAGATCGCTAAGCGGAAGCATTAAGAAACGCGGTTGATGTAGTCGAACGTCTTCGCGATCCAAATCGCAAGTCGTCCCTCGATCCAAACACGATCTAGCACCGAACGAACGGCACCTCTGCGTTCAACACACGTACGGCTTGATGACGCCTTCACCTCCTCGATCCAGCGAGCGATGGTGTGATGGTGGTGAGGAACAATCTCTGCAGGGCTTCGCCAAGTACTACGGAGATTTTGACGGGAGGAACTGGAGGGTTAGGGTTGCCGGCACACGGCTTGGGAAATCTTGATGTATCCCGTGTGCTAGCCCTGCCCCTCTATTTATATGTTGAGCCCTGGGGTCTAAACTTGGAGAGAAAGCCTCCACAAGGTCGGTTTTGCCCGCACAAGGTCGGTTTGGCCCGCACGGAAAGAGTCCCACTCGGATTCCAGCAGTACCGCATACAAGCGGTAGTACCGCTCATGAGCGGTAGTACCGCTTGAGCGGTAGTACCTCTTCACACAAGCGGTAGTACCGCTTACGCGGTAGTACTGCCTTACCAGCGGTAGTACCGCTTAAGGCAGCAGCAAAACTTCCTTTTGCACTTTCCAATACCACGTGGGCTTTACCCCTTTGGTCCATATAAAGTGTTGCTGCACCCGAACACTTCGGTAAACATCCGGAACCCCTTCCGGTGAATTCCGGAACCCTTCCGGAGATCAAAACACTATTATCACATATATCAATCTTTACCTCCGGACTCTTCCGGAGATCCTCGTCATGTCCGGGATTTTATCCGGGACTCCGAACAATCTTCGGTCACCAACACAATAACTCAACTATACTAATCGTCACCAAACGTTAAGTGTGTAGACCCTGCGGGTTCGAGAACTATGTAGACATGACCGAGACACCTCTACGGTCAATAACCAATAGCGGGACCTAGATGCCCATATTGGTTCCTACATATTCTACGAAGATCTATATCGGTCAAACCTCTATGTCAAGGATTCAGTTAATCCCGTATGCTGTTCCCTTTGTTCTTCGGTATGTTACTTGCCCGAGATTCGATCGTTGGTATCTCTATACCTAGTTCAATCTCGTTATCGGCAAGTCTCTTTACTCGGTCCGTAATACAAGATCTCGTGGCTAACACTTTAGTCACATTGCTTGCAAGGCTCATTGTGATGTTGTATTACCGAGTGGGCCCTGAGATACCTCCCCGTCACACGGAGTAACAAATCCCAGTCTTGATCCATGCCAACCCAACAGACACCCTCGGAGATACCTGTAGAGCATCTTTATAGTCACCCAGTAACGTTGCGACGTTTGATACACACAAGGTATTCCTCCGGTGTCAGTGAGTTGCATGATCTCATGGTCATAGGAACAGATACTTGACATGCAGAAAACAATAGCAATAAACTGACACGATCATAGGCTACGTTTATAGTTTGGGTCTTGTCCATCACATCATTCTCCTAATGATGTGATCCCGTTATCAAATGACATCTCATGTCCATGGCTAGGAAACCTTCACCATCTTTTGATCAACGAGCTAGTTAACTAGAGGCTTACTAGGGACACCGTGTTGTCTATGTACCCACACATGTATTTGAGTTTCCAATCAATACAATTATAGCATGGATAATAAACGATTATCATGAACAAGGAAATATAATAATAACCAATTTATTATTGCCTCTAGGGCATATTTCCAACAGTCTCCCACTTGCACTAGAGTCAATAATCTAGTTCACATCACTATGTGATTTACATTGTAATGAATCGAACACCCATGCAGTTCTGGTGTTGTTCATGTTTAGCCCTTGGAAGAGGTTTAGTCATCGGATCTGCAACATTCAGATCCGTGTGTACTTTGCAAATATTTATGTCGTCCTCCTTGATGTAATCGCGGATGGAATTGAAACGTCGCTTTATGTGTCTGGTCCTCTTGTGAAATCTTGGTTCCTTGGCTAGAGCAATGGCACCAGTATTATCACAAAACAGAGTCATTGGGTTAAGCGCACTAGGCACTACTCCAAGATCTGTCATGAACTCCTTCATCCAGACACCTTCCTTCGCCGCCTCCGAGGAAGCGATGTACTCCGCTTCGCATGTAGAATCAGCTACCACGCTTTGCTTGGAACTGCACCAGCTAACCGCACCCCCATTAAGAATAAATACGTATCCGGTTTGCGACTTAGAGTCATCCGGATCAGTGTCAAAGCTTGCATCGACGTAACCTTTTACGACGAGCTCTTGATCACCTCCATAAACGAGAAACATGTCCTTAGTCCTTTTCAGGTACTTCAGGATATTCTTGACCGCCGTCCAGTGTTCCATTCCTGGATCACTTTGAAACCTTCCGACCATACTTATGGCAAGGCTGGCATCGGGTCTTGTGCACAGCATTGCATACATGATAGAGCCTATGGCTGAAGCATAGGGGATGACACTCATCTTTTCTCTATCTTCTGCAGTCACTGGGCATTGAGTCTTACTCAACTTCACACCTTGCAAAACAGGCAAGAACCCCTTCTTGGACTGATCCATTTTGAACTTCTTCAAAATCTTATCAAGGTATGTGCTTTGTGAAAGTCCTATTAAACGTCTTGATCTATCTCTATAGATCTTGATGCCTAATATGAAAGCAGCTTCTCCTAGGTCCTTCATTGAAAAACTCTTGTTCAAATATTCCTTCACGCTTTCCAACATTTCTATATTGTTTCCAATCAGTAATATGTCATCCACATATAATATTAGAAACGCTATAGAGCTCCCACTCACTTTCTTGTAAATACAAGCTTCTCCGTAAACTTGTATAAACTCGAACGCTTTGATCACCTCATCAAAGCGAAGATTCCAACTCCGAGATGCTTGCACCAGTCCATAAATGGATCGCTGGAGTTTGCAAACTTTGTCAGCATTCTCTGGATCGACAAAACCTTCTGGTTGCATCATATACAACTCTTCCTTAAGGAAACCGTTAAGGAACGCTGTTTTGACATCCATCTGCCAAATTTCATAATCGAAAAAGGCAGCTATTGCTAACATGATTCTGACGGACTTAAGCATCGCTACGGGTGAGAAGGTCTCATCGTAGTCAACTCCTTGAACTTGTGAAAAACCCTTTGCCACAAGTCGAGCTTTATAGACGGCGACATTACCGTCCGCGTCCGTCTTCCTCTTAAAGATCCATTTGTTCTGAATGGCCTTACGCCCTTCAGGTAATACTTCCAAAGTCCACACTTTGTTTTCATACATGGATCCCATCTCGGATTTCATGGCCTCTAACCACTTCTCGGAATCCGGGCCCATCATCGCTTCTCCATAGCTCGTAGGTTCATCGTTGTCCAACAACATGACCTCTAAGACAGGGTTGCCGTACCACTCAAGAGCAATACGCGTCCTTGTCGACCTACGAGGTTCGATAGCAACTTGATCCGAAGCTTTATGATCACCATCAACTTCCTCTTCAGCTGATGTAGGCTCTACAGAAACATCTTTCTGCGCTGCGCTACCCTCAGGTTGAAGTAAAGGTTCAACAACCTCATCAAGTTCTATCTTCCTCCCACTCAATTCTTTCGAGAGAAACTCTTTCTCAAGAAATGTTCCGTTTTTAGCGACAAACACTTTGCCTTCGGATCTGAGGTAGAA
Organism: Elymus sibiricus; assembly: GCA_039707655.1. NCBI lineage: Eukaryota > Viridiplantae > Streptophyta > Magnoliopsida > Poales > Poaceae > Elymus > Elymus sibiricus. Next base: position 353,031,669 of record CM077672.1, on the reverse strand, counting down.
GGTATACCCAACTGTCTCTTTTGGGTATCCTATGAAGACGCATTTCTCCGCTTTGGGTTCCAGCTTTTCAGGCTGAAGCTTTTTGACATAAGCATCACATCCCCAAACTTTAAGAAACGACAGCTTTGGCTTCTTGCCAAACCAAAGTTCATATGGCGTTGTCTCAACGGATTTCGATGGTGCCCTATTTAAAGTGAATGCAGCTGTCTCTAATGCATAATCCCAAAACGATAGTGGCAAATCGGCAAGAGACATCATAGATCGCACCATATCCAATAAGGTTCGATTACGACGTTCGGACACACCATTACGCTGTGGTGTTCCAGGCGGTGTCAGTTGTGAAACAATTCCACATTGTCTTAAGTGACTGCCAAACTCATAACTCAGATATTCTCCTCCTCGATCAGATCGTAGGAATTTAATCTTCTTGTTACGATGATTCTCAACTTCACTCTGAAATTGTTTGAACTTTTCAAACGTTTCAGACTTGTGTTTCATTAAGTAAATATACCCATATCTACTTAAGTCATCAGTGAAGGTGAGAAAGTAACGATAACCACCGCGCGCCTCAATACTCATCGGACCGCACACATCAGTATGTATGATTTCCAACAAGTCACTTGCCCGTTCCATTGTTCCAGAGAACGGCGTTTTAGTCATCTTGCCCATGAGGCATGGCTCGCATGTGTTAAGTGATTCAAAATCAAGTGACTCTAAAAGTCCATCAGCATGGAGCTTCCTCATGCGTTTTACGCCAATATGACCTAAACGGCAGTGCCACAAGAAAGTGGTATTATCATTATCAATTGTACATCTTTTGGCATCAATGTTATGAACATGTGTATCATTACTATCGAGATTCAATAAGAATAAACCCCTCACTTCGGGTGCATGACCATAAAAGATATTACTCATATAAATAGAACAACCATTATTCTCTGATTTAAATGAGTAACCGTCTCGCAATAAACAAGATCCAGATATAATGTTCATGCTTAACGCAGGCACTAAATAACAATTATTCAGGTTCATCACTAATCCCGATGGTAATTGAAGAGCGAGCGTGCCGACGGCGATCACATCAACCTTGGAACCATTTCCCACGCGCATCGTTACTTCATCCTTTGCCAGCCTCCGTCTATTCCGCAGTTCCTGTTTAGAGTTGCAAATGTGAGCAACCGCACCGGTATCAAATACCCAGGCACTACAACGAGAGTTGGTAAGGTACACATCAATAACATGTATATCATATATACCTTGTTTGTTGTTGGCCGCCTTCTTGTCAGCCAAATACTTGGGGCAGTTCCGCTTCCAGTGTCCAGTTCCCTTGCAATGAAAGCACACAGTTTCTGGTTTGGGTCCAGCCTTGGGTTTCTTCACGGGAGGAGCAACTGCTTTGCCACTCTTCTTGGAGTTACCCTTCTTACCCTTGCCATTTTTCTTGAAACTAGTGGTTTTATTGACCATCAACACTTGATGCTCTTTCTGAATTTCAGACTCAGCGACTTTCAGCATCGCAAACAGCTCGGCGACTGACTTGTTCATCCCGTGCATGTTATAGTTCAACACGAAGCTCTTGTAGCTAGGTGGCAATGATTGAAGAACTCTGTCAGTGATAGCCTCTGGCGGAAGGGGCATCCCTAATTCAGCCAGACGGGTGGAGTACCCAGACATTCTGAGTATGTGATCACTAACAGACCCGTTCTCCTCCATCTTGCAAGTATAGAACTTATCGGAGGTCTCATACCCCTCGATCCGGGCATTCTTCTGAAAGATAAACCTCAACTCCTGGAACATCTCATATGCTCCATGACGTTCAAAACGTCTTTGAAGTCCCGGTTCTAAGCCATACAACATTGCACATTGAACTATTGAGTAATTATCAGAGCGAGCCTGCCAGGCGTTCACAACGTCTAGAGACTCAACTGGAGCGGGTGGATTACCAAGCGGTGCATCAAGGACATAAGCCTTCTGGGAAGCCGTAAGGATAATCCTTAGATTACGGGTCCAGTCCACAAAGTTACTTCCATCATCTTTCAACTTAGCTTTCTCTAGGAACGCATTAAAATTCAGGGGTGCTACTGCGCGAGCCATGATCTACAACATAAATATAGCAAAGACAACTTAGACTATTGTTCAAGATAATGAGTTTAGTTAATCATATTACTTAAAAAACTCCCACTCAAATTGACATCCCTCCGGTCATTCGAGTGTCACATGATCCAAATCCACCAACTCAAGTCCGATCATCACGTGAGTTGAGGTGGTTTCAATGGTGAACATCTTCATGTTGATCATATCTACTATATGACTCATGTTCGACCTTTCGGTCTCTTGTGTTCCGAGGCCATGTCTGTACATGCTAGGCTCGTCAAGTTTAACCCGAGTGTTCCGCACGTGCAACACTGGCTTGCACCCGTTGTATGCGAACGTAGAGTCTATCACACCCGATCATCACGTGGTGTCTCGAAACGACGAACTTTCGCAACGGTGCACACTCGGGGAGAACACAATTTTATCTTGAAATTTAAGTGAGGGATCACCTTATAATGCTACCGTCGTCCTAAGCAAAATAAGATGCATAAAAGGATTAACATCACATGCAAATCATAAGTGACATGATATGGCCATGAACTTGTGCTTTTGATCTCCATCTCCAAAGCACCGGCATGATCTCCATCGTCACCGGCATGACACCATGATCTCCATCATCTTGATCTCCATCAACGTGTCGCCATGAGGTTGTCGCGCCGACTGTTGCTTCCACGACTATTGCTAACTCATAGCGATAAAGTAAAGCAAAACGGCGAAAATAATTAAAGACAACTCTATGGCTCCTGCCAGTTGCCGTACTCATCGACATGCAAGTCGTGATATTCTATACAACACATGATCATCTCATACATCACATATATCTCATCATGTAATTGGCCATATCACATCACAACATACCCTGCAAAAACAAGTTAGACGTCCTCTAATTGTTGTTGCAAGTTTTACGTGGCTGCTACAGGTATCTAGCAAGAACAATTCTTACCTATGCAAAAACCACAACGGTGATACAAAAGATGCTTTTCAACCTTCTCAAGGACCGCCTTTGTCAAATCCGATCTGACTAAAGTAGGAGAGACAGACACCCGCCAGCCATCTTTATGCAACGAAGTTACATGTCAGTTGATGGAACCGGTCTCTCGTAAGTGTACGAGTAATGTTGGTCCGAGGCGCTTCATCCCACAATACCGCCGAAACAAGAAAAGACCAAGGGAGGAAGCAATCTGAATATCAACGCCCATAAACTCCTTTGTGTTCTACTCGAGATCTCATCTACACATAGACCTAGCTCTGATACCACTGTTGGGGAACGTCGCATGGGAAACAAAAATTTTCCTACGCACACGCAAGATCTATCCATGGTGATGAGCATCTACGAGAAGGAGAGTGAATCTACATAACCTTGTAGATCGCTAAGCGGAAGCGTTAAGAAACTCGGTTGATGTAGTCGAACGTCTTCGCGATCCAACTCACAAGTCGTCCCTCGATCCAAACACGATCTAGCGCCGAACGGACGGCACCTCCGCGTTCAACACACGTACGGTTTGATGACGCCTTCACCTCCTCGATCCAGCGAGCGATGGTGAAGTAGTGGATGAGTTCCGGCAGCACGACGGCGTGGTGATGGTGGTGAGGAACAATCTCTGCAGGGCTTCGCCAAGTACTACGGAGATTGTGACGAGAGGAACTGGAGGGTTACGGCACACGGCTTGGGAAATCTTGATGTATCCCGTGTGCTAGCCCTGCCCCTCTATTTATATGTTGAACCCTGGGGTCTAAACTTGGAGAGAAAGCCTCCACAAGGTCGGTTTTGCCCGCACAAGGTCGGTTTGGCCCGCACGGAAAGAGTCCCACTCGGATTCCAGCAGTACCGCGTACAAGCGGTAGTACCGCTTGAGCGGTAGTACCGCTTCACACAAGCGGTAGTACCGCTTACGCGGTAGTACTGCCTTACCAGCGGTAGTACCGCTTAAGGCAGCAGCAAAACTTCCTTTTGCACTTTCCAATACCTCGTGGGCTTTACCCCTTTGGTCCATATAAAGTGTTGCTGCACCCGAACACTTCGGTAAACATCCGGAACCCCTTCCGGTGAATTTCGGAACCCTTCCGGAGATCAAAACACTATTATCACATATATCAATCTTTACCTCCGGACTCTTCCGGAGATCCTCGTCATGTCCGGGATTTTATCCGGGACTCCGAACAATCTTCGGTCACCAACACAATAACTCAACTATACTAATCGTCACCAAACGTTAAGTGTGTAGACCCTGTGGGTTCGAGAACTATGTAGACATGACCGAGACACCTCTACGGTCAATAACCAATAGCGGGACCTGGATGCCCATATTGGTTCCTACATATTCTACAAAGATCTATATCGGTCGAACCTCTATGTCAAGGATTCAGTTAATCCCGTATGCTGTTCCCTTTGTTCTTCGGTATGTTACTTGCCCGAGATTCGATCGTCGGTATCTCTATACCTAGTTCAATCTCGTTATCGGCAAGTCTCTTTACTCGGTCCGTAATACAAGATCTCGTGGCTAACACTTTAGTCACATTGCTTGCAAGGCTCATTGTGATGTTGTATTACCGAGTGGGCCCTGAGATACCTCTCCGTCACACGGAGTAACAAATCCCAGTCTTGATCCATGCCAACCCAATAGACACCCTCGGAGATACCTGTAGAGCATCTTTATAGTCACCCAGTAACGTTGCGACGTTTGATACACACAAGGTATTCCTCCGGTATCAGTGAGTTGCATGATCTCATGGTCATAGGAACATATACTTGACATGCAGAAAACAATAGCAATAAACTGACACGATCATAGGCTACGTTTATAGTTTGGGTCTTGTCCATCACATCATTCTCCTAATGATGTGATCCCGTTATCAAATGACATCTCATGTCCATGGCTAGGAAACCTTCATCATCTTTTGATCAACGAGTTAGTTAACTAGAGGCTTACTAGGGACACAGTGTTGTCTATGTACTCACACATGTATTTGAGTTTCCAATCAATACAATTATAGCATGGATAATAAACGTTTATCATGAACAAGGAAATATAATAATAACCAATTTATTATTGCCTCTAGGGCATATTTCCAACAGTCCCCCACTTGCACTAGAGTCAATAATCTAGTTCACATCACTATGTGATTTACATTGTAATGAATCGAACACCCATGCAGTTCTGGTGTTGTTCATGTTTAGCCCTTGGAAGAGGTTTAGTCATCGGATCTGCAACATTCAGATCCGTGTGTACTTTGCAAATATTTATGTCGTCCTCCTTGATGTAATCGCGGATGGAATTGAAACGTCGCTTTATTTGTCTGGTCCTCTTGTGAAATCTTGGTTCCTTGGCTAGAGCAATGGCACCAGTATTATCACAAAACAGAGTCATTGGGTTAAGCGCACTAGGCACTACTCCAAGATCTGTCATGAACTCCTTCATCCAGACACCTTCCTTCGCCGCCTCCGAGGCAGCGATGTACTCCGCTTCGCATGTAGAATCAGCTACCACGCTTTGCTTGGAACTGCACCAGCTAACCGCACCCCCATTAAGAATAAATACGTATCCGGTTTGCGACTTAGAGTCATCCGGATCAGTGTCAAAGCTTGCATCGACGTAACCTTTTACGACGAGCTCTTGATCACCTCCATAAACGAGAAACATGTCCTTAGTCCTTTTCAGGTACTTCAGGATATTCTTGACCGCCGTCCAGTGTTCCATTCCTGGATCACTTTGAAACCTTCCGACCATACTTATGGCAAGGCTGGCATCGGGTCTTGTGCACAGCATTGCATACATGATAGAGCCTATGGCTGAAGCATAGGGGATGACACTCATCTTTTCTCTATCTTCTGCAGTCACTGGGCATTGAGTCTTACTCAACTTCACACCTTGCAAAACAGGCAAGAACCCCTTCTTGGACTGATCCATTTTGAACTTCTTCAAAATCTTATCAAGGTATGTGCTTTGTGAAAGTCCTATTAAACGTCTTGATCTATCTCTATAGATCTTGATGCCTAATATGAAAGCAGCTTCTCCTAGGTCCTTCATTGAAAAACTCTTGTTCAAATATTCCTTCACGCTTTCCAACATTTCTATATTGTTTCCAATCAGTAATATGTCATCCACATATAATATTAGAAACGCTATAGAGCTCCCACTCACTTTCTTGTAAATACAAGCTTCTCCGTAAACTTGTATAAACTCGAACGCTTTGATCACCTCATCAAAGCGAAGATTCCAACTCCGAGATGCTTGCACCAGTCCATAAATGGATCGCTGGAGTTTGCAAACTTTGTCAGCATTCTCTGGATCGACAAAACCTTCTGGTTGCATCATATACAACTCTTCCTTAAGGAAACCGTTAAGGAACGCTGTTTTGACATCCATCTGCCAAATTTCATAATCGAAAAAGGCAGCTATTGCTAACATGATTCTGACGGACTTAAGCATCGCTACGGGTGAGAAGGTCTCATCGTAGTCAACTCCTTGAACTTGTGAAAAACCCTTTGCCACAAGTCGAACTTTATAGACGGCGACATTACCGTCCGCGTCCGTCTTCCTCTTAAAGATCCATTTGTTCTGAATGGCCTTACGCCCTTCAGGTAATACTTCCAAAGTCCACACTTTGTTTTCATACATGGATCCCATCTCGGATTTCATGGCCTCTAACCACTTCTCGGAATCCGGGCCCATCATCGCTTCTCCATAGCTCGTAGGTTCATCGTTGTCCAACAACATGACCTCTAAGACAGGGTTGCCGTACCACTCAAGAGCAATACGCGTCCTTTTCGACCTACGAGGTTCGATAGCAACTTGATCCGAAGCTTTATGATCACCATCAACTTCCTCTTCAGCTGATGTAGGCTCTACAGAAACATCTTTCTGCGCTGCGCTACTCTCAGGTTGAAGTAAAGGTTCAACAACCTCATCAAGTTCTATCTTCCTCCCACTCAATTCTTTCGAGAGAAACTCTTTCTCAAGAAATGTTCCGTTTTTAGCGACAAACACTTTGCCTTCGGATCTGAGGTAGAAGGTATACCCAACTGTCTCTTTTGGGTATCCTATGAAGACGCATTTCTCCGCTTTGGGTTCCAGCTTTTCAGGCTGAAGCTTTTTGACATAAGCATCACATCCCCAAACTTTAAGAAACGACAGCTTTGGCTTCTTGCCAAACCAAAGTTCATATGGCGTTGTCTCAACGGATTTCGATGGTGCCCTATTTAAAGTGAATGCAGCTGTCTCTAATGCATAACCCCAAAACGATAGTGGCAAATCGGCAAGAGACATCATAGATCGCACCATATCCAATAAGGTTCGATTACGACGTTCGGACACACCATTACGCTGTGGTGTTCCAGGCGGTGTCAGTTGTGAAACAATTCCACATTGTCTTAAGTGACTGCCAAACTCATAACTCAGATATTCTCCTCCTCGATCAGATCGTAGGAATTTAATCTTCTTGTTACGATGATTCTCAACTTCACTCTGAAATTGTTTGAACTTTTCAAACGTTTCAGACTTGTGTTTCATTAAGTAAATATACCCATATCTACTTAAGTCATCAGTGAAGGTGAGAAAGTAACGATAACCACCGCGCGCCTCAATACTCATCGGACCGCACACATCAGTATGTATGATTTCCAACAAGTCACTTGCCCGTTCCATTGTTCCAGAGAACGGCGTTTTATTCATCAGTTGCATGATCTCATGGTCATAGGAACAGATACTTGACATGCAGAAAACAATAGCAATAAACTGACACGATCATAGGCTACGTTTATAGTTTGGGTCTTGTCCATCACATCATTCTCCTAATGATGTGATCCCGTTATCAAATGACATCTCGTGTCCATGGCTAGGAAACCTTCACCATCTTTTGATCAACGAGCTAGTTAACTAGAGGCTTACTAGGGACACAGTGTTGTCTATGTACCCACACATGTATTTGAGTTTCCAATCAATACAATTATAGCATGGATAATAAACGATTATCATGAACAAGGAAATATAATAATAACCAATTTATTATTGCCTCTAGGGCATATTTCCAACAATGCCTATATACATGATCATTGCCTTGGATATCATCATGATTATTTGCTTTTCTATCAATTGCCCAACAGTAATTTGTCTACCCATCGTATGCTATTTTCTCGAGAGAAGCCTCTAGTGAAAACTATGGCCCCTGGGTCTATCTAAATCATATTACTAAAACCCTAAAAATATTGCTGCCATTTTATTTTATTTATTTTATTTTGTATTTTTGTTTCAATCTATCTATCTATCACATACAATTTAATCTTGCAATTGACCGCCGAGGGATTGACAACCCCTCGTTTGCGTTGGGTGCAAGGATTTGTTGTTTGTGTGCAGGTGCTGCTAACGAGGTGTTGCGTGATTCTCCTACTGGTTCGATAACCTTGGTTTCATAACTGAGGGAAATACTTATCTCTACTATGCTGCATCATCCCTTCCTTTTCGGGGAAAATACCAACGCAAGCTACAAGTAGCAGGAAGAATTTCTGGCGCCGTTGCCGGGGAGACATCATCAACATCTATCAAGTACCTTTGCATAAACTCTCATCTCCTTGCATTTACTTTATTTGCCTCTCGTTTTCATCTCCCCCACTTGTAAAACGTTTTTTACAAAAATACAAAAATATTTTTCATTTGCCTTTTTCTTGTTTGCTTGCTTGTTATCTTGTTTGCGTAGTCATGATGTCTCAAGAAAATACAAAATTGTGTGATTTTTCCAATACTAATAATAATAATTTTATTAGTACTCCGATTGCTCCTCCCGCCGCTAGTGCGGAGACTTGTGATATTAATGCCGCTTTGTGAAATCTTGTTATGAAAGAACAATCTTCTGGTAGTCCTAATGAAGATGCTGCATCCCATCTTAACACTTTTGTAGAATTGTGTGACATGCAAAAGAAAAAAGATGTGGATAATGATATTGTGAAATTAAAATTATTCCCATTCTCATTGCGGACCGTGCAAAAATTTGGTTCTCATCTTTACCACGAAATTGTTGGAAATATGCCCTAGAGGCAATAATAAATTGGTTATTATTATATTTCCTTGTTCATGATAATCGTTTATTATCCATGCTATAATTGTATTGATTGGAAACTCAAATACATGTGTGGGTACATAGACAACACTGTGTCCCTAGTAAGCCTCTAGTTGACTAGCTCGTTGATCAAAGATGGTTAAGGTTTCCTAGCCATTGACATGAGATGTCATTTGATAACGGGATCACATCATTAGGAGAATGATGTGATGGACAAGACCCAAACTGTAAACGTAGCATTTGATCGTGTCAGTTTATTGCTATTGTTTTCTGCATGTCAAGTATCTGTTCCTTTGACCATGAGATCATGCAACTCACTGACACCGGAGGAATACCTTGTGTGTATCAAACGTCGCAACGTAACTGGGTGACTATAAAGGTGCTCTACAGGTATCTCCGAGGGTGTCTGTTGGGTTGGCATGGATCAAGACTGGGATTTGTTACTCCGTGTGACGGAGAGGTATCTCAGGGCCCACTCGGTAATACAACATCACATTGAGCCTTGCAAGCAAAGTGACTAAAGAGTTAGCCACAGGATCTTGTATTACGGAACGAGTAAAGAGACTTGCCGGTAACGAGATTGAACTAGGTATAGAGATACCGACGATCGAATCTCGGGCATGTAACATACCGAAGAACAAAGGGAACAGCATACGGGATTAACTGAATCCTTGACATAGAGGTTCGACCGATAAAAGATCTTCGTAGAATATGTAGGAGCCAATATGGGCATCCAGGTCCCGCTATTGGTTATTGGCCGTAGAGGTGTCTCGGTCATGTCTACATAGTTCTCGAACCCGCAGGGTCTACACACTTAACGTTTGGTGACGATTAGTATAATTGAGTTATTATGTTGGTGACCGAAAGTTGTTCGGAGTCCCGGATAAGATCCCGGACATGACGAGGATCTCCGGAATAGTCCGGAGGTAAAGATTGATATATGTGATAATAGTGTTTTGATCTCCGGAAGGGTTCCGGAGTTCACCGGAAGGGGTTCCGGATGTTTACCGAAGTGTTCGGGTGCAGCAACACTTTATATGAGCCAAAGGGATAAAGCCCACAAGGTATTGGAAAGTGCAAAAGTAGTTTTGCTGCCGCGTAAGCGGTACTACCGCTTGGTGAAGCGGTACTACCGCTTGGTGAAGCGGTACTACCGCCGGAGCGGTACTACCGCTTGTGTGAAGCGGTACTACCGCCCGAGCGGTACTACCGCTTGTGTGAAGCGGTACTACCGCCCGAGCGGTACTACCGCTTGTGTGAAGCGGTACTACCGCTTGTGCGCGGCTGTGCACGGTTCGGCAGGGATCCGAGTTGGACTCTTTCCCTGCGGGCCAAACCGACCTTGTGTGGGCAAAACCGACCCGGAGGAGGCTTTTACTCCAAGTTTAGACCCCAAGGCTCAACATATAAATAGAGGGGCAGGGCTAGCACACGGGACACATTAAGATTTCCCCAAGCCGTGTGCGGCAACCCTAACCCTCTAGTTCCTCCGTCATAATCTCCGTAGTGCTTGGCGAAGCCCTGCAGAGATTGTTCCTCACCACCATCACCACGCCGTCGTGCTGCTGGAACTCAACCACTACTTCATCATCGCTCGCTGGATCGAGGAGGTGAAGGCGTCATCAAGCCGTACGTGTGTTGAACGCGGAGGTGCCGTCCGTTCGGCACTAGATCGGAAGGATCGTGATTGGATCGCGGGACGCTCGGCGATTTGGATCGCGAAGACGTTCGACTACATCAACCGCGTTTATTAACGCTTCCGCTTAGCGATCTACAAGGGTATGTAGATTCACTCTCCCTCTCGTAGATGCTCATCACCATGGATAGATCTTGCGTGTGCGTAGGAAATTTTTTGTTTCCCATGCAACGTTCCCCAACAGTGGCATCATGAGCTAGGTCTATGCGTAGATGAGATCTCGAGTAGAACACAAACGAGTTGTGGGCGTGGGTGTATACATATTGCTTGCCGTTACTAGTTGATACTTGATTCCGCGGTATTGTGAGATGAAGCGGCCCGGACCGACATTACGCGTACGCTTACGCGAGACTGGTTTCACCGCTGCGTGCACTTGTTGCATAAAGGTGACTGGCGGGTGTCTGTCTCTCTCACTTTAGTTGAATCGGTTCAATGAAGAGGGTTCTTTTAGAAAGATCAAAAAGCAATCACTACACCACGTTGTGGTTTTGCGTAGGTAAGAATCGTTCTTGCTAGATACCCGTAGCAGCCACGTAAAATTTGCAACAACAATTAGAGGACGTCTAACTTGTTTTTGCAGGGTATGTTGTGATGTGATATGGCCAATTACATGATGAGATATATGTGATGTATGAGATGATCATGTTTTGTATAGAATATCACGACTTGCATGTCGATGAATACGGCAACTGGCAGGAGCCATAGAGTTGTCTTTAATTATTGTATGACCTGCGTGTCAATCATTAGGCGCTATGTAATGCTTTACTTTATCGCTAAACGTTAGCAATAGTCGTGGAAGCAACAGTCGGCGCGACAACCTTATGGCGACACGTTGATGGAGATCAAGATGATGGAGATCATGGTGTCATGCCGGTGACGATGGAGATCATGTCGGTGCTTTGGAGATGGAGATCAAAAGCACAAGTTCATGGCCATATCATGTCACTTATGATTTGCATGTGATGTTAATCCTTTTATGCATCTTATTTTGCTTAGGACGACGGTAGCATTATAAGGTGATCCCTCACTTAAATTTCAAGATAAATTGTGTTCTCCCCAAGTGTGCACCGTTGCGAAAGTTCGTCGTTTCGAGACACGCCGTGATGATCGGGTGTGATAGACTCTACGTTCGCATACAACGGGTGTAAGCCATGTTACACGTGCGGAACACTCGGGTTAAACTTGACGAGCCTAGCATGTACAGACATGGCCTCGGAACACAAGAGACCGAAAGGTCGAACATGAGTCATATAGTAGATATGATCAACATGAAGATGTTCACCATTGAAACCACCTCAACTCACGTGATGATCGGACTTGAGTTGGTGGATTTGGATCATGTTACACTCGAATGATCGGAGGGATGTCAATTTGAGTGGGAGTTTTTTAAAATATGATTAACTAAACTCATTATCTAAGAACAATAGTCTAAGTTGTCTTTGCTATATTTATGTTGTAGATCATGGCTCGCGCAGTAGCACCCCTGAATTTTAATGCGTTCCTAGAGAAAGCTAAGTTGAAAGATGATGGAAGTAACTTTGTGGACTGGGCCCGTAATCTAAGGATTATCCTTACGGCTTCCCAGAAGGCTTATGTCCTTGATGCACCGCTTGGTGATCCACCCGCTCCAGTTGAGTCTCTAGACGTTGTGAACGCCTGGCAGGCTCGTTCTGATGATTACTCAATAGTTCAATGTGCAATGTTGTATGGCTTAGAACCGGGACTTCAAAGACGTTTTGAACGTCATGGAGCATATGAGATGTTCCAGGAGTTGAAGTTTATCTTTCAGAAGAATCCCCGGATCGAGAGATATGAGATCTCCGATAAGTTCTATGCTTGCAAGATGGAGGAGAACGGGTCTATCAGTGATCACGTGCTCAGAATGTCTGGGTACTCCACCCGCCTGGCTGAGTTAGGGATGCCCCTTCCGCCAGAGGCTATCACTGACAGAGTTCTTCAATCATTGCCACCTAGCTACAAGAGCTTCGTGTTGAACTATAACATGCACGGGATGAACAAGTCAGTCGCCGAGCTGTTTGCGATGCTGAAAGCCGCCGAGTCTGAAATTCAGAAGGAGCATCAAGTGTTGATGGTCAATAAAACCACTAGTTTCAAGAAAAATGGCAAGGGTAAGAAGGGTAACTCCAAGCAGAGTGGCAAAGCAGTTGCTCCTCTCGTGAAGAAACCCAAGGCTGGACCCAAACCAGAAACTGTGTGTTTTCATTGCAAGGGAACTGGACACTGGAAGCGGAATTGCCCCAAGTATTTGGCTGACAAGAAGGCGGCCAACAACAAACAAGGTATATATGATATACATGTTATTGATGTGTACCTTACCAACTCTCGTTGTAGTGCCTGGGTATTTGATACCGGTGCGGTTGCTCATATTTGCAACTCAAAACAGGAACTGCGGAATAGACGGAGGCTGGCAAAGGACGAAGTGACGATGCGCGTGGGAAATGGTTCCAAGGTTGATGTGATCACCGTCGGCACGCTCGCTCTTCGATTACCGTCGGGATTAGTGATGAACCTAAATAAGTGTTATTTGGTGCCTGCGTTAAGCATGAACATTATATCTGGATCTTGTTTATTGCGAGACGGTTACTCATTTAAATCAGAGAATAATGGTTGTTCTATTTATATGAGTAATATCTTTTATGGTCATGCACCCAATGTGAGGGGTTTATTCTTATTGAATCTCGATAGTAATGATACACATGTTCATAACATTGATGCCAAAAGATGTAGAATTGATAATGATAATACCACTTTCTTGTGGCACTGCCGTTTAGGTCATATTGGCGTAAAACGCATGAAGAAGCTCCATGCTGATGGACTTTTGGAGTCACTTGATTTTGAATCACTTGACACATGTGAGCCATGCCTCATGGGCAAGATGACTAAAACGCCGTTCTCTGGAACAATGGAACGGGCAAGTGACTTATTTGAAATCATACATACTGATGTGTGCGGTCCGATGAGCATTGAGGCGCGCGGTGGTTATCGTTACTTTCTCACCTTCACTGATGACTTAAGTAGATATGGGTATATTTACTTAATGAAACACAAGTCTGAAACATTTGAAAAGTTCAAACAATTTCAGAGTGAAGTTGAGAATCATCGTAACAAGAAGATTAAATTCCTACGATCTGATCGAGGAGGAGAATATCTGAGTTATGAGTTTGGCAGTCACTTAAGACAATGTGGAATTGTTTCACAATTGGCACCGCCTGGAACACCACAGCGTAATGGTGTGTCCGAACGTCGTAATCGAACCTTATTGGATATGGTGCGATCTATGATGTCTCTTGCCGATTTGCCACTATCGTTTTGGGGTTATGCATTAGAGACAGCTGCATTCACTTTAAATAGGGCACCATCGAAATCCGTTGAGACGACTCCATATGAACTTTGGTTTGGCAAGAAGCCAAAACTGTCGTTTCTTAAAGTTTGGGGATGTGATGCTTATGTCAAAAAGCTTCAGCCTGAAAAGCTGGAACCCAAAGCGGAGAAATGCGTCTTCATAGGATACCCAAAAGAGACAATTGGGTATACCTTCTACCTCAGATCCGAGGGCAAAGTGTTTGTCGCTAAAAACGGAACATTTCTTGAGAAAGAGTTTCTCTCGAAAGAATTGAGTGGGAGGAAGATAGAACTTGATGAGGTTGTTGAACCTTTACTTCAACCTGAGAGTAGCGCAGCGCAGAAAGTTGTTTCTGTGGAGCCTACATTAGCTGAAGAGGAAGTTAATGATGATGATCATGAAGCTTTGGATCAAGTTGCTATCGAACCTCGTAGGTCGACAAGGACGCGTACTGCTCCCGAGTGGTACGGCAACCCTGTCTTAGAGGTCATGTTGTTAGACAACGATGAACCTACGAGCTATGGAGAAGCGATGGTGGGCCCGGATTCCGAGAAGTGGTTAGAGGCCATGAAATCCGAGATGGGATCCATGTATGAAAACAAAGTATGGACTTTGGAAGTATTACCTGAAGGGCGTAAGGCCATTCAGAACAAATGGATCTTTAAGAGGAAGACGGACGCGGACGGTAATGTCACCGTCTATAAAGCTCGACTTGTGGCAAAGGGTTTTTCACAAGTTCAAGGAGTTGACTACGATGAGACCTTCTCACCCGTAGCGATGCTTAAGTCCGTCAGAATCATGTTAGCAATAGCTGCCTTTTTCGATTATGAAATTTGGCAGATGGATGTCAAAACAGCGTTCCTTAACGGTTACCTTAAGGAAGAGTTGTATATGATGCAACCAGAAGGTTTTGTCGATCCAGAGAATGCTGACAAAGTTTGCAAACTCCAGCGATCCATTTATGGACTGGTGCAAGCATCTCGGAGTTGGAATCTTCGTTTTGATGAGGTGATCAAAGCGTTCGAGTTTATACAAGTTTACGGAGAAGCTTGTATTTACAAGAAAGTGAGTGGGAGCTCTATAGCGTTTCTAATATTATATGTGGATGACATATTGCTGATTGGAAACAATATAGAAATGCTGGAAAGCGTAAAGGAATATTTGAACAAGAGTTTTTCAATGAAGGACCTAGGAGAAGCTGCTTTCATATTAGGCATCAAGATCTATAGAGATAGATCGAGACGCTTAATAGGACTTTCACAAAGCACATACCTTGACAAAGTTTTGAAGAAGTTCAAAATGGATCAGTCCAAGAAGGGGTTCTTGCCTGTATTGCAAGGTGTGAAGTTGAGTAAGACTCAATGCCCAGTGACTGCAGAAGATAGAGAAAAGATGAGTGTCATCCCCTATGCTTCAGCCATAGGCTCTGCTGTGCACAAGACCCGATGTCAGCCTTGCCATAAGTATGGTCGGAAGGTTTCAAGGTGATCCAGGAATGGAACACTGGACGGCGGTCAAGAATATCCTGAAGTACCTGAAAAGGACTAAGGACATGTTTCTCGTTTATGGAGGTGATCAAGAGCTCGTCGTAAAGGGTTACGTCGATGCAAGCTTTGACACTGATCCGGATGACTCTAAGTCGCAAACCGGATACGTATTTATTCTTAATGGGGGTGCGGTTAGCTGGTGCAGTTCCAAGCAAAGCGTGGTAGCAGATTCTACATGCGAAACGGAGTACATCGCTGCCTCGGAGGCGGCGAAGGAAGGTGTCTGGATGAAGGAGTTCATGACAGATCTTGGAGTAGTGCCTAGTGCACTTAACCCAATGACTCTGTTTTGTGATAATACTGGTGCCATTGCTCTAGCCAAGGAACCAAGATTTCACAAGAGGACCAGACACATAAAGCGACGTTTCAATTCCATCCGCGATTACATCAAGGAGGACGACATAAATATTTGCAAAGTACACACGGATCTAAATGTTGCAGATCCGATGACTAAACCTCTTCCAAGGGCTAAACATGAACAACACCAGAACTGCATGGGTGTTCGATTCATTACAATGTAAATCACATAGTGATGTGAACTAGATTATTGACTCTAGTGCAAGTGGGAGACTGTTGGAAATATGCCCTAGAGGCAATAATAAATTGGTTATTATTATATTTCCTTGTTCATGATAATCGTTTATTATCCATGCTATAATTGTATTGATTGGAAACTCAAATACATGTGTGGGTACATAGACAACACTGTGTCCCTAGTAAGCCTCTAGTTGACTAGCTCGTTGATCAAAGATGGTTAAGGTTTCCTAGCCATTGACATGAGATGTCATTTGATAACGGGATCACATCATTAGGAGAATGATGTGATGGACAAGACCCAAACTGTAAACGTAGCATTTGATCGTGTCAGTTTATTGCTATTGTTTTCTGCATGTCAAGTATCTGTTCCTTTGACCATGAGATCATGCAACTCACTGACACCGGAGGAATACCTTGTGTGTATCAAACGTCGCAACGTAACTGGGTGACTATAAAGGTGCTCTACAGGTATCTCCGAGGGTGTCTGTTGGGTTGGCATGGATCAAGACTGGGATTTGTTACTCCGTGTGACGGAGAGGTATCTCAGGGCCCACTCGGTAATACAACATCACATTGAGCCTTGCAAGCAAAGTGACTAAAGAGTTAGCCACAGGATCTTGTATTACGGAACGAGTAAAGAGACTTGCCGGTAACGAGATTGAACTAGGTATAGAGATACCGACGATCGAATCTCGGGCATGTAACATACCGAAGAACAAAGGGAACAGCATACGGGATTAACTGAATCCTTGACATAGAGGTTCGACCGATAAAAGATCTTCGTAGAATATGTAGGAGCCAATATGGGCATCCAGGTCCCGCTATTGGTTATTGGCCGTAGAGGTGTCTCGGTCATGTCTACATAGTTCTCGAACCCGCAGGGTCTACACACTTAACGTTTGGTGACGATTAGTATAATTGAGTTATTATGTTGGTGACCGAAAGTTGTTCGGAGTCCCGGATAAGATCCCGGACATGACGAGGATCTCCGGAATAGTCCGGAGGTAAAGATTGATATATGTGATAATAGTGTTTTGATCTCCGGAAGGGTTCCGGAGTTCACCGGAAGGGGTTCCGGATGTTTACCGAAGTGTTCGGGTGCAGCAACACTTTATATGAGCCAAAGGGATAAAGCCCACAAGGTATTGGAAAGTGCAAAAGTAGTTTTGCTGCCGCGTAAGCGGTACTACCGCTTGGTGAAGCGGTACTACCGCCGGAGCGGTACTACCGCTTGTGTGAAGCGGTACTACCGCCCGAGCGGTACTACCGCTTGTGTGAAGCGGTACTACCGCCCAAGCGGTACTACCGCTTGTGTGAAGCGGTACTACCGCTTGTGCGCGGCTGTGCACGGTTCGGCAGGGATCCGAGTTGGACTCTTTCCCTGCGGGCCAAACCGACCTTGTGCGGGCAAAACCGACCCGGAGGAGGCTTTTACTCCAAGTTTAGACCCCAAGGCTCAACATATAAATAGAGGGGCAGGGCTAGCACACGGGACACATTAAGATTTCCCCAAGCCGTGTGCGGCAACCCTAACCCTCTAGTTCCTCCGTCATAATCTCCGTAGTGCTTGGCGAAGCCCTGCAGAGATTGTTCCTCACCACTATCACCACGCCGTCGTGCTGCTGGAACTCAACCACTACTTCATCATCGCTCGCTGGATCGAGGAGGTGAAGGCGTCATCAAGCCGTACGTGTGTTGAACGCGGAGGTGCCGTCCGTTCGGCACTAGATCGGAAGGATCGTGATTGGATCGCGGGACGCTCGGCGATTTGGATCGCGAAGACGTTCGACTACATCAACCGCGTTTATTAACGCTTCCGCTTAGCGATCTACAAGGGTATGTAGATTCACTCTCCCTCTCGTAGATGCTCATCACCATGGATAGATCTTGCGTGTGCGTAGGAAAATTTTTGTTTCCCATGCAACGTTCCCCAACAGAAATAGTATCGATTCTTGGGATAGGTGTAAAGATGCTTTTATTACCAAGTATTTTCCTCCCGCGAAAATTATTTCTCTTAGAAATAAAATTATGAATTTTAAGCAACTTGATCATGAACATGTTTCCCAATCTTGGGAGAGGATGAAATTAATGATAAGAAATTGCCCTACTCATGGTTTAAATTTATGGATGATCATACAAAATTTTTATGCGGGATTGAATTTTGTTTCTAGAAATCTTTTAGATTCCGCCGCGGGTGGTACTTTTATGGAAATTACTTTGGGGGAAGTGACTAAATTGCTTGATAATATTATGGCAAATTATTCACAATGGCATACTGAAAGAACACCTACTAGTAAAAAAGTGAATTCTATTGAAGAAATTAGTACTTTGAGTGATAAAGTTGATGTGCTTATGAAATTGGTTGCTAGTAAAAATGCTCATATTGATCCTAATGATGTGCCTTTTTCCACTTTGATTGAGCAAAATAATGATCCCGTAGATGTGAATTTTGTCTCGCGAAACAATTTCAATAATAATGCTTATAGAGGTAATTTCAATGCTAGGCCGTTTCCTGGAAATTCCTCTAATAATTATGGCAATCCTTATGGTAATTCCTATAATAATAATAATAGGATGCCCTCTATTCTTGAAAGTAATATTAAATAATTTATTAATGCTCAAAAAGTTTTTAACACTACGATAGAAGAAAAATTGAGTAAACTTGATGATATGTCTAGGAGCATTGATAGAATTATTCATGATGTGGAAAATCTTAAGACTAAAATTTTGCCACACAAAATTGATATTAGTGAATCAATTAAAGCTTTATATGTCTCCATGGATGAGAGTAAGAAAAGATCCGCCATGCTAAAAGCTAAACGAGAATTTTCAGAAAAAGCGATTCCTCTCGGTTTCTATCGTAGTAATGATGAGGATATTAAAATGATTGGTGTTTCATCTATTGATTCTTTGTTTAGAAATATAAAAATTGATTAAAAGGGGACTGAAGAAGAGTCAACTTTAGCTAGTAGGTGTTCCCGTAATTTGGAGGGTGAAAATCTTAATGAAAAAATTGCTAAAAGTGGGTTTGGAAAGGTAAAAACTTTAAATAGCGATGTGCCCACTCTCTTGGATTACAAAGATTTTAATTATGATAATTGTTCTTTGATTGAGTGCATTTATTTGTTACAATCCATGTTAAATTGACCCAACGCTTATGAGCGAAAACAAGGCTTTTACTAAACACATCGTAGAAGCAATGATGAAAGCGTTAGAAGAAAAGCTAGAACTAGAAATTTCAATCTATTATATATAAAAAGTATTTGAAGGGTTAATAAGGATTAATAAGAAACAACAAAAATAGTCTAGAAAATTTCACGTTAATCAGTAAATATTAGCCCTTGATCTGGTGGGTCTATTAAAATTACGAGGATGTAACCGTTTGATATGTGTAACATATCGTTTGATATATACCAAGAGTCCATACCATATATACACGAGTACGTACCATATATAGGATTGTGTTGTTAAAAAACAATATATGGTATTGTGGAAACCAACCGTGAGTCCGCAACGTGCCTACCATGGTCTCTCACAAAAAAACTCAAACTTGCCCTGCCCATGTCTGTTTCGGATGGGTCTCTCCAGCCTAAAACCAAGGAGAATTACATCTACAATCTTTTGGGGACCTTTTGGGGACAAAGCTGCTCTTCCCGCACGTGGTGGTGGAACGATAAGATGTGTCGGGGACTGGGAAGCTCCATGGCCCTGCCGTGCAAACAAGAGGCAATTGTCATCTACGCTCAGCGTCCGAACGTGCCTACCATGGTCTCTCACAAAAAGCTCAAACTTGCCATGTCCATTGTCTGTTTCGGATGGGTCTCTCCAGCCTAAAACCAAGGAGAATTACATCAACAATCTTTTGGGGACAACCCTCCTCTTCCCGCACGTGTGGTGGAACGATCGGATGCGTCGGGGACTGGAAAGCTCCATAGCCCTGCCGTGCAAACAAGAGGCAATTATCATCTACGTTTAGCACCTGCATGATGGTGTTTCAGGGACGCCTACATTGTGAAGCTGGCATCTTCATGATCTGTTGGGCAGCAATGGCGGACGAGGCCACGACAACGCAAACCTTGCTAAGCTACAGGTACATCAGCGTCGTGGCGAGTATTGCCTGCATGCCAAGCTCCAAGATGCAGAACTCGCCAAGCTGCAAAATTGAAGCGTAGCCTACGCCGCTAGCCCTTGCATCTAGCTAAGGTGAACTTGCACGTATCCTTGGTAATTCCTCCCGGCATGCTTGAATTTTAGCAATAGTTTTGGCTATAACACGTGTATGTTGGAAGAATGAGGAGGCATTTACTGCTCTCCTTACAAATACGTGCTAAAAGGATCGTGCAATGTCTAACTAAGATGGCGAAAGCTCTACCAACGATTTCACATAGTATATAGTCATGTGAATGTTTTAAGCATCTGAGAAACATGAGCATCCCATCACCCAGCTGCATGCAACCGCACATCAAGAGGCAATCTATCATCGGCATGCAAATATGATGTCTGCACAATTTACAGCAATATAGGGTTATATTTCTCCTTTTACAGTTAATGAACAAGCATATATACGAGTCATATCAGAGGCGCCGAGGAGATAACAAGAATTAAATGCTAATATTCTATGTACTATACATCATGGAACCAAATGAACGAGAAACGTATCTACACAATGGAAACTAACACAACTCATTCTATTTATACATTTGCAAATTCTGAGCCGCTGGAATCAATTAGCCTTTGCTGCTGGCTGCTCTATACGTGCGTATGTTGGAGATTTATTGGGACTTGGGAGTGGATCGGCTGTTTACGTTCCGGCCGGCCGTCCGTGGGAATCAATTAGCCTTGCGGCTAGCTGATGTGTATGTGCGTATGTTCAAGATTGAATGGGAGCGGATCGATTGTTTGCCTTTCCGGCCGGCGGATCGATTAGCTGGAGGAAACTAAGTGCGGGAGGTTGTGTCAAGAGTTGCAAAAGAGGTGAGTATGATTTGTACACAAAATTTTAGATTGTAGATTTAATGTGTTTCCTCCATTACAGCAATATATAGTTTTGATTTTTATGCTTCTAAGTTAGATGGATTATATCAAAATTGGTCCAGGATATTTTGCTATAAAAATATTGGGAGGCTGTCCTTTCTTAATTTTGGTTTGCATTGGGTCTATCACCGTGGCATACAACTGCTTGATCGGAGGCCGTCTAACAACTGCTTGATCGGTGGCATATCACAAGAAATGTGAAGTCTTTAAAATTCATATACGTGCATGTTAATTTATACTTCTAATATTGGTTTAAAAGCAATATATTTTCTAACTGACACAAACTATCATATATATGTACAACGGAGTACACCACATGCCACTTGATCTTTGACTATAGAAAAGTTACCTATTTGTAGATGATATAGAAATGTTTAACTCGTGTTTTAGGCCATACCTTTTTCGTAGTCAAGCAAAGCAGTGATATTGCTTAAGACACAACGACGAAGCTTGGTGCAAAGTAAAGTATACACATTTGAAAGAACAAATTCTCAAAGTACTGATGTCTAATATATATCGTATATCTAAAGCTCAATTGGTCATATAAAAATGCTTATGGTTCAAAAGAATTCATACATACTTGTGCTGGGGATTTGGAGAGAAAGAAGCTTAGGAGAACTTAAGTTGATTAAAGATTACCATAATTTTCCCTATTCAAATAATATTATATAATTAATTTGTATCTACTATTTAACAATTCTTTTATTTGTGCTTCACATACATAGATTACATATCTCAATTTTAATCTATTCCATGGAGTTGGTTTATTAATAATTTTAAGACCATATCAGTTAATATTGTTTTCAGGAAATTTTACACGGACGATTGCTAATCAGAAAAAACTAAGTTGTCACTATAGATGATGTGAATTGTTTTTTAGTAGTCCAAAGATATGATTAACCATAGTTGAGGAACTGTTTGCAAGTTTCATCTAAAATGGTAGAATCTATAGCTTCAAAATTTTCTCTGCTATTAGTTTAATATTTATCGGATAAATTTTTGAGAAATAAAAACTACCTTCGCCACAGTCGTGAGAAAATCAGTACGAATATTATAGGGTTATGCTTGATTTCATACTATAACTTTACTAAAATTTTGAACCACTTCATCGAGAACCTTAAGAACAAGCACTGTCCTAAAATATAGCTTGTATATACATATGCATAATTTCCCCTCCAAGATATATAACAAAAATAGCTTAGTTTTGAAGAAATTCATTATGTTTGTACCGATCCATGGGTGGCAAAAAATGAACATAAAATATGATGGGAGAAAAACTATTGAAAGTATAATTATTAAATGAGTCAGTGATGCCACATTCAAAGAATATTTCATTTGTTTTCCTATATTCTAAAAATGAAATATAAATTTTACTTTTACACGGATTGTCAATGGGAGTTTCAGCAAGTATATAATGTACATGCCCTCTAAATTATATTCATAACCTATGAAGAAAAAAACAGGATCCAAATTTTTTGGGATACAACGATCCTTTATATTCATAACCTTTTCTAATCCAGATTTTCGTCAGTCCATCGCTGGTCTGTAATGTTTATGAGATGTGCTGATTTCTGTAAATTAGAAGTTGTGTTGTTGTTGACCTTTTTCATGTAGTGTTCATCTAACGTGCAATCGGAACATACATGTTTGTAATTTCGTTTACTACTTTCGTTTGTGTTCGCTAAGCGGGCAAATAAAATCCATGAAAATGTAGGGTATATGCAGTTCTTTGATTTTCTTATGTCGGAAGGATCAAACCTTTACAAGCAAAACTAAATGTGTGGCTGACCAAGTAAACCAAGTAAAGATAAGAGAAGGGGTTTCTTGAAAGAAATGTATGCTGATCTTATCCTTTGTGGGAGCAAATTAACTAATTATACAGTGCAAAAAATAGTGAAATTATCCACACATCATTATAAATCATATGGAGAATGCAGTGAGAACTATTTTCATAATTTATTATTATAACTGAATATGGGAAATATTAAAACTATAGCTAATCACAAATACAATAATTATCTTTATTTTTTGCACATTATTAATTTGGGTAGGGGGCCTAACACTGCCAATGTTGATCCCAAGCCAGGTAAATAAGTGGAGGAGGCAGAGAAAAATTAAATCTGCAACTTAAGTTGTATTGGAGATTCATAACTTGATATCATGATTTAGTGCCTTTGACTATAAGTCGATTGGTTGAAAATCCATATCTACCAATACACAAGATGGTACCAATAACATTTTTATTATTCGACTTTTCATAGTTCTAGCCCGCGCATCGAGCGGGCCACTTTGCTAGTTCTTATAAAATTATATGATGAATGGGAACCCACCATTAAAGTTAAAATAAAAAATTATGAGTGCAATGTTTTATGTGATTTGGGTGCTAGCGTTTCCACAATTCCAAAATCTCTATGTGATGTGCTAGGTTTTACCAATATAGATGAATGCTCTCTTAATTTGCATCTTGCGGATTTTACTATTAATAAACCAATGGGTAGAATTAATGATGTTCTTATTCTTGCAAATAGGAACTATGTGCCCGTTGATTTTATTGTACTTGACATTGAATGCAATTCTTCTTGCCCAATAATACTTGGTAGACCGTTCCTACGAACCATAGGTGCTGTTATTGATATGAAAGAGGGAATATAAAATTTCAGTTTCCACTAAAAAAGGGTATGGAGCATTTTCCTAGGAAAAGAATTAAAGCACCATATGAATCAATTATGAGGGCCACTTATGGAATCAACTTGAAAGATGACAATACTTGAAACTATGCATTATGCCTAGCTAGGGGCATAAAACAATAGCGCTTGTTGGGAGGCAACCCAATGAATAAAATAATTTTTTTTCTGTTATTGTGTGTTTTCACAATTATGCTACTGGTATGATTGTGTTTTTGTGTTCTTAATTAGTGTTTGTGCCAAGTAAAGCCTTTGGCATGATTTGGAAGATAGTATAATTGATGCTGTTTGGAAAACAGAAAGTTTTGCGTCCAGTGACTGAAATTTGTTTCTGTACTGGAGCGTCAGAAAAATCTGAAATTTTTACACAGTATTGGTATATGAATTTCCCACGTTTTCCTAATATTTCAGAATTTTTGGAGTTACATAAGTATGGCTTTTAAATAGATTGCTACAGACTGTTCTGTTTTTGACAGATTCTGTTTTTGATGTGCTACTTGCTTGTTTTGATGAATCTATGGATTGTATTGGGGGGTATAAGCCATGGTGAAGTTAGAGTACAGAAGGTATAATGCAAAAATAAAATATGAATGGGTTTGCAACAGCCACGTTTGCAGGCGCGCCCTGGTGCCTCGTGGGCCCACCTCAACTCCGTTTGACCTAATTCCACCACTATAAATTCATGAGAAATCAGAAACCCTCAGGGGAGTCCACAAAATAATTTTTCCGCCACCGCAAGTTTCTGTTCTCGAGAGATCCCATCTGGAGGCCTTCTCCGGTACTCTGCCGGAGGGGGAATCGATCACGGAGGGGCTCTACATTAACCTTGCTGCCCTTCCGATGATGCGTGGGTAGTTTACCACAGACCTTTGGGTCCATAGTTAGTAGTTAGATGGCTTCTTCTCTCTTTTTGATCTTCAATACAATGTTCTCCTCGATGTTCTTGGAGTTCTATCCGATGTAATCACTTTTTTGCGGTGTGTTTGTTGGGATCCGATGAATTGTGAGTTTATGATCAGATTATTCATGAATATTATTTGAGTCTTCTCTGATCTCTTTTATGCATGATTATTATAGCCTCGTATTTCTTCTCCGATCTATTGATTTGGTTTGGCCAACTAGATTGATTTATCTTGCCATGGGAAGAGGTGCTTTGTAATGGATTCGATCTTGCGGTGCTCAATCCCAGTGACAGAAAGGGACATGACACGTATGTATCGTTGCTATTAAGGGTAAAAAGATGGGGTTTATTCATACGTGAGTTTATCTTGTCTACATCATGTCATCGTTCTTAAGGCGTTACTCCGTTCTTTATGGACTTAGTACACTAGATGCATGCTGGATAGAGGTCGATGTGTGGAGTAATAGTACTAGATGCAGGCAGGAGTCGGTCTACTTGTCTCGGACATGATGCCTATATACATGATCATTGCCTTGGATATCGTCATGATTATTTGCTTTTCTATCAATTGCCCAACAGTAATTTGTCTACCCACCGTATGCTATTTTCTCGAGAGAAGCCTCTAGTGTAAACTATGGCCCCCAGGTCTATCTAAATCATATTACTAAAACCCTAAAAATATTGCTGCCATTTTCTTTTATGTATTTTATTTTGTATTTTTTGTTTCAATCTATCTATCTATCACATACAATTTAATCTTGCAATTGACCGCCGAGGGATTGACAACCCCTCGTTTGCGTTGGGTGCAAGGATTTGTTGTTTGTGTGCAGGTGCTGCTAACGAGGTGTTGCGTGATTCTCCTACTGGTTCGATAACCTTGGTTTCATAACTAAGGGAAATACTTATCTCTACTGTGCTGCATCATCCCTTCTTCTTCGGGGAAAATACCAACGCAAGCTACAAGTAGCACTTCCAAGGTTTCTTTTGTCCAGAAAAAAATCTCCAAAAAGTTTCATGGCATTTGGACTTCATTTGGTACTGTTTCTATGGAAAGCTAAAAACAAGCAGAAAACAGCAACTGGCACTGGGCACTAGGTTAATAGGTTAGTCCCAAAAAATGATATATAATTGCATATAAAAACATCCAAGATTAATACTATAATAGCATGGAACAATAAAAAATTATAGATACATTGGAGACGTATCACAAACCACGCGGAAGCTTCACACTCCGCAACAGTGGCGGAGCTAGCCAAAAATCACTGGGGCTCAAAACACAAATCATCAGTGTTTGGGGGGAGGGGCAAATGCTAAAAGAAAATCTAATCTAAGCCCTCCTTAAAAAAATTCCTTCAAGAATTGATCCAAGGCTGGGGGGGGGGGGGGGCATCAGCCCCCTGGCCTCAACATAGCTCCGCCACTGCTCTGCAACCACGCGGAAGCTTCACGCCTGTGTGCCCTCCACCCCCAACCCCTCTTCCCAAAGCCACCGAACCTAAGGCCAACTTCTTACCACTCTAAGCTTCGTCTTCTATTCGCTAAAAATAAAAAAGCTTCGTCTTCTATTCGCAAAAAATAAAAAAGCTTCGTCTTCTATTCGCAAAAAATAAAAAAGCTTCGTCTTTGTTGATGAAGCTCTGGATTTGCACCAAAATGGCGGGGCGCTCTTCCCCTGCTCGCTTTAGATCTGGGAAGTGCGACATTTATCTAGAGGTCTGCCAGAGGAAGAGCTCCAGAGAGCGTGCTTCAAGATGGCTCTTCCAAAGCTGGCCATTGTGTTCCTTGTGCTGGCGTGCTTCGACGGCGGCTCTGCTGCATCGCGCCATCTCCGCGACGTCAATGCTCTCTGCAAATGACTCTACAGTCTGCCGCCTCCAGCGGTGGCTGCCGCTACAGTATCACATGGTGGCATTTCTTTTTTCTGGGTGGCGGGAGGGCGCGCGGGATTGATATGTTTTTATTGGCCGGTTGCTGCTGACTGATTTGAAAAATTGTTGGCCCATTCAAAATCATAAACCAAATTTAAAATTGAATACCTCGATTGAATGAAAGAGCATCAAAATTAGGGAACATATGGAATTAAAAAAATTGAATGGGAGAGCTCCTTGAGAAATTGTTGACCGGGTCAAAATTGGGTGACCCAACACTACTAGGAGAAAGCTTATAGATAGAACCTTAGCAGTAGCACGGGGCTGGGTCGCTGCGCTACTACTACTTAGTAGTAGCGCGTGGCACTTACCAGCGCTACAGGTAGGAAGGTAGCAGTAGCGCTGGCCTGTGAACCAGCGCTGCTGCTAAGTGGTCCCATCGTCACCCACCGGGGCTGCCCGTACTAGTAGCGTCCGACAAAAACCAATGCTACTACTATTCCCGTAGCAGTAGCGCGTGTCGGTGGCCCACCGCTACCGCTATGTGTGCACGGTGCCAGCAGGTGGGCCCCTCTTAGCAGTAGCGATGGGCCACCGACACGCGCTACTGCTATAGAGGTTAACAGTAGCGCTGTTAGCAATACCGCGCTACTACTATGCGTAGCAGCCACCTTTTCCCCACCCTCCCCCTCCCCCTTTCCCCTCTCCCTCCTCTAGCTCCCTCACTTAGTTCTTACTTCTCTATCTCTCTTCTCTCCCCATTAATGCCCCCATCCACCATCTCCTCCATTAATGACCTCTCTTTCTCTCTAGCTTCTTCCTCATCACTTTATTTGTCTCTCCCTCCTTCCCTTTCCCCACTCCTACCTTTGTCTCACTAGATAGCTCTCCCTCCATCTCCACTAGTTAGGTAGAGCATCTCCTTCCAACTAGATCTACCCATTTTATAAGTAAGCCATGCATCTTTGTCCACTACTTTCGATCCCTAGATAGCGGCACCGGCCATCTATAGCTACCGTGTGCTCGATCCCTCTCTCGGGACGATAGGTGAGTAAAAAGTTGTGCTTTGCAAGAATGGAAATATGTGTGTTTGCGCTATGATGGTGGGAATGTGCGTGTGGCATGCATAAGTTGCCGCCTATGTGTATTTGTCGGATCGTGCTTGACATGAGTTGCTTATGTTTTGCCGAAATGTCGATTTATTTCCGTTTCGGCGAATTTCGGGCAAACTCTATATGTCCTATTTTTAGGGAAGGTCATGCCAAATTTTTGTATGACTTTGATGTATGCATATGCATGCATGGTAATATTTTTTTTGCTTATTATACCGCGCAGGCAATCATGAAGGTCAGTGGAAGGGTGGTGGAAAGATGGTTGCGATCCGTGGTGCACGACATGTATTCAAATAACCGGACTGGGATTTTATGTCCGTGTAGAAGATGCAAACTAATCGTCATCTTGGACCCCTTTGACCGTGGGAGTTTGAAGGCGCACCTGCTTATGCATGGTTTCATGGATGGCTATACTCGGTGGACAATTGAAGATGATGATGAGGATGTCCACATGGCAGGCAATAATGACATGGGGCTAGACGAAGAGATGACCGACGATGGACCTGAAGACGAGGGCGCGGGACATGGCGGCGGAGAAGAGGCCGGACACGGTGGGGAAGAGGCCGTACACGGCGGAGAAGTGGCCGGACACGGCGGAGAAGAGGCAGACACGCCGCAGTCTTCGACGCGACTAAGTTCAGTTGTGCAGGACCCTCATGTTCGAGACCTGCTTCACAAGAATACGAGTAGCGACAGAGCTGCTTCTAGAGAGGAGGCCAAGCTGGCGCAACTGGAGGTAGACTCGAAGACTCCATTGTATGACGGTTGCGATCCCGAGGTGACCCGCTTGAGTTTCACGCTCGAACTTCTAAAGACGAAGGCCAAAAACAAATGGACAGACGCAAGCCTCGATGATCATTTGAAGTATCTACATAATAAAGTTCTTCCCGCGGGGAACCTGTGCCCTACTAGTGTTGATGAGGCCAAGAAGATCGTGTGCCCTCTAGATCTGCCCCACATTAGATACCATGCATGCATCAATGATTGCATCTTTTATCGGAAGGAGCACGCGGAAAAAACCAGCTGTCCGGTGTGCAATGCTTCTCGATACAAGAAGGCCGGGAAGAAATCTCCTCAAAAAGTTGTATGGTACTTACCGATCACTCCCCGTCTGCAGCGTTATTTCGTAGATCCTAAGGAAGCAAAGCTCATGCGCTGGCACGCGGAGAGGGTGAAGCCCGACGACGGAGATGATCCGAAGCTGAGACACCTCGCGGATGCTAGCCAGTGGCGAGCATTCAACGCCGAATATGGATATTTCACAGATGATGCAAGGAACATCGTGCTTGGCGCGAGTACCGATGGAATGAATCCGTTTGGCAACCAGAACACCAACCATAGCACATGGCCCGTGTT
This sequence comes from Elymus sibiricus, assembly GCA_039707655.1. NCBI lineage: Eukaryota > Viridiplantae > Streptophyta > Magnoliopsida > Poales > Poaceae > Elymus > Elymus sibiricus. The sequence goes on along the minus strand of CM077672.1, from coordinate 353,002,423 downwards.
TGTATGGATGTACAACCTCCCCCCTGGTTGTGCATGAAGTCAAAGTACATACACATGAGCATGCTGATTCAAGGGCTGAAACAACAGGGAAATAATATTAATCTGTATCTGGGGCTACTGAAAGACGAGTTAGACACGTTATGGAAAACACCGTCCAAGACATGGGATGCGACGACTATTTCTATATGAGAGCCGCGCTGATAACGACGGTGCACGACTATCTCGGTTACGGATATGTCGCAGGCCAGGTGTGCCACGGATATTGCGGATGCACCCGGTGCATGGATGATACAACGTCTCAGTGATGTCTACTACACAACTTATTCTTGTAGACTCGTGTTGGGCCTCCAAGCACAGAGTTTTGTAGGACAGTAGCAATTTTCCCTCAAGTGGATGACCTAAGGTTTATCAATCCGTGGGAGGCGTAGGTTGAAGATGGTATCTCTCAAACAACCCTGCAACCAAATACAAGAAATCTCTTGTGTCCCCAACACACCCAATACAATGGTAAATTGTATAGGTGCACTAGTTCGGTGAAGAGATGGTGATAAAAGTGTAGTATGGATAGTAGATATAGGTTTTTGTAATCTGAAAATATAAAAACAGCAAGGTAGCAAGTAACAAAAGTGAGCACAAACGGTATTGCAATGCTTAGAAACAAGGCCTAGGGTTCATACTTTCGCTAGTGCAATCTCTCAACAATGCTAACATAATTGGATCATATAACCATCCCTCAACGTGCAATAAAGAATCACTCCCAAGTTCCTATCAGCGAAGAACATAAGATAGAAATTGTTTGTAGGGTATGAAACCACCTCAAAGTTATCCTTTCCGATCGATCTATTGAGCTATTCCTATAGGTGTCACAAACAGCCCTACAGTTCGTACTAAAATAACACCATATGATACACATCAACCAACTCTAATGTCACCTAGATACTCGAATGTCACGACAAGTATCCGTGAGTTGATTCTACGATATGCATCAAACAACTTCATAATCATAATATTCAATCCACACAAAGAACTCCAAGGAGCACCCCAAAGTTTCTATCGGAGAAAAGATAATGAAAACGTGCATCAACCCATATGCATAGATTACCCCAATGTCACCGCGGGAATCCGCGAGTTGAGTGCCAAAACATATATCAAGTGAATCAATATAATACCCCATTGTCACCACGGGCATTAATGTGCAAGACATACATCAAGTGTTCTCAAATCTGCAATATTCAATCCGACAATAACGAAACCTCAAAGGGAAAAGATTCGATTCATCACAACAAGGATAGAAAGGGAAGAAACACCATATGATCCAACTATATTAACAAAGCTCGTGGTACATCAAGATCGTGCCAAATCAAGAACGCGCGCGAGAGAGATAAAACACATAGCTACTGGTACAAACCCTCAGCCCCGAGGGTGAACTACTCCCTCCTCATCATGGAGACCGCCGGGATGATGAAGATGGCCTCCGGTGATGATTCCCCCCTCCGGCAGGGTGCCAAAAAAGGGCTGTAGATTAGATCGTGGAGGTACAGAGGCTTGCGGCGGCGTAAACACTCATCTAGGTTAACTTTCGGGGGTTTCTGAATATATATGATTTTTCAACGTTGTAATCACGCAAAGAGGTGCCACAGGGGACCCACGAGGCACCAGGGCGCGCCTGGGGGGGGGGAGGCCCGCCCAGGTGGCTCGTGGGCCCCCTATGGCTCTTCTGCTGCTTCCCCAAAGCTTCCAGGCGTAAAAATCGTCAAAATGTTTCGCTGCATCTGGACTTCATTTGATATGGATTTTCTGGAAAACCAAAAACAAGCAGAAAACAGCAATTGGCACTGGGCACTAGGTCAATATGTTAGTCCATAAAAATCATATAAAAGCCATATAAAAGTGCACCAAAATCATACAAAACTATAATAAACATGGCATGAATACTTCATAAATTATAGATACGTTGGAGACGTATCAGCATCCCCAAACTTAATTCCTGCTCGTCCTCGAGTAGGTAAATGATAAAAGAAATAATTTATGAAGTGTGAATCCTAGCATAGTGCATAAGTTTGATCAATGATAATTGCAATCACTTTTTGTAGCATCATTATATATCATAAACAGTAGCTCATCTCATAAAACTTCTCATGATCAAGTAGCAAGCTATTCACATGTTAAAGTATAAACCATGAACTTTCTTGAAAACTAACAAACTATGTTCTCAGTCATCAAACAATTGCAATTCATCTTATTTTCAGGAAGGGTCTATGTAAGAGCTTTGTTTTAGCAAATTCCACATACTCAACTATCATTTAGTCTTCCATGATTGCTGACACTCAAAGCATATTTTTAGAACAAACCGTTTTAGTCAAACACATAGGAAGATAGGGGCTTAATGTTTTGCCTCCCAACTTATTTATCTCAGGGATAGTGTCAACAATAATAACTCATGATCACCTATATTCAGCTGGATATATGTGCCTGGATCATTCCCTACCACATGATGCTTGCCCACTAGAGAATAAATAGAGCGGAATAAGGATGAACATTAATGACTCTTGCATAAAAGTAAATACAGAAAAGTAAATATGGAAAATTAAAAGATAGGCCCTTCGCAGAGGGAAGCAGAGGTTGTCATGCGCTTTTTATTTTTGAATGCACAAGCCCTTAATGCAAAGGAATGTCACGTTATATTGCCCCTTGTGATAGCAACCTTTATTATGAAGTCCGTCGCTTTTATTTCTTTACCATCACAAGTTCGTACAACGCTTATTTTCCCTTGCAATAAAAGATCATACATATTTAGGAGCAATTTTTATTGCTTTTTGCACCGATGACAACTTACTTGAAGGATCTTATTCAATCCATAGGTATATATGGTGGACACTCATGGCAAGAAACTGGGTTTAAGGGTTTTTGGATGCACAAGTAGTATCTCTACTTAGTACGAATTTTTGGCTAGCAAAAGATCCTAAGCAAGCACCACATGTTAGAGGATCCATGACAATATAACTTCTATGTGAATATAAACAAACATAACTCATTATGTTGTCTTCCTTGTCCAACGTCAACTACTTGATCAAGCTTGAAAATAATTAATGGGGGCTCACAATCATAGAAGATGTCCAAGATAGTATATTTATATGTGAAATTTCTCTTCCTTCAAAATTCTTTCAAGAATTATTCAAGTGACCAATGCTATGTTTGTTAACTTTCAATAAATTTTACCACTTATACTTCTAGTATGTGAAGTCACTACTCCCCATGGGACAAGCATATGAAGCATATATTATTTCAAATTTATGACATTCAATTCATTCAACAATTTACTCTTGGGATATAAGTGAAGAACGAGAGTAAATGACAAACTACTCCAAAAGATATAAGTGAAGATCAATGAGTAGTTAAGTAAATAGGTAGCTATGTGAGGACTCTCTCTCATTTAAAATTTCAGATCTTGATAATTTTATTCAAACAGCAAACAAAATGAAAATAAAAGGACGCTCCAAGAATAGCACAAATCATGTGAACAAGTAAAAATTTAGGCTAACCGATAGGTGTTGATGAAGAAAGGTGGGATGCCAACCGGGGCATCCCCAAGCTTAGTTGCTTGAGACTTCTTAGAATGTTATATTGGGGTGCCTTGGGCATCCCCAAGCTTGAGCTCTTGCATCTCCTTAATTCCTCTCATATCATGGCTTCTCCTAAATCTTAAAAACTTCATCCACACAAAACTCAACAAGAACTCGTGAGATAAGTTAGTATAAATCAACTCAAAACCTTAACATTCTCTACTGTAGCAAATCACAAAAATTATAATTAAACATTGCATACTAAATGTCTCTTCATATTTAATACTCCTATCCACAAATAAAAACATTAAACACGCAAACATATGCAAACAATGCAACTATAACAGCAATCTGCCAAAACAGAACAGTATGTAAAAGGGGAATAAGAATCCATACTTCCCTAACTCAAAAAATTCTGAAAAATTACCACATAATAGAGAACTCATGCATGCTTACTGTGTAAAATTTCAGATTTTTATCATGTTCTGACTATTCAGGAATATTCTTGACATAATAGAAAACTTTCTGTTTTCAAACAACAACATATAAACTTGCAAACTGAGCATGGTAAAGGCTATACTTGGCATTTTATAGAAATAAAAGACACAAAAAATTATTATTGATAACATCAAGCAAATCTCAACAGAAGAAAATGATGCTCCAAGCAAAACACATATCATGTGACGAATAAAAATATAGCTCCAAGTGAGGTTACCGATAGTGTTGAAGACGAAAGAGGGGATGCCTTCCGGGGCATCCCCAAGCTTAGTTGCTTGGGTATTCCTTGAATATTACCTTGGGGTGCCTTGGGCATCCCCAAGGTTAGGGTCTTGCCACTCCTTATTCTCCTCATATCGATATCTCACCCAAAACTTGAAAACTTCAATCACACAAAACTTAACGGAACTTGTGAGATAGGTTAGTATGATAAAAATAAATCATCCACTTAGGTACTGTCAAGAAAAGATTCATAATTGTTATCACATAATGCCTACTGTAGTATATCATTTCCACAATTCATATCTCATAATATAAGCTATGGAAACACTAAAACAAGCAAACTATGCACCGAAAACAGAATCTGTCAAAAACAGAACAGCGTGTAGTGAGCGATTTAAAACCCATACTTATGTACCTCCAAAAATTCTTAAAAATTAGGAAAACGTAAAAAATTTGTAACCCAATATTATGTAAAAATTTCAGAATTTTCTCATGCTCCATTACGGAATAGAAATTCTAGCACTGGACGCAAAACTTTCTGTTTTTGCACAGAATCAAATCAACAAGTATCCACACTATCCCAAAGGCTTTACTTGGCACATTATTGAAAGAAAACATATACAACATGATTACCACAGTATCTTAATCATGTGAACACACAAAAACAGTAGGGGTAAATATTGGGTTGTCTCCCAACAAGCGCTTTTCTTTAATGCCTTTTAGCTAGGCATGATGATTTCAATGATGCTCACATAAAAATCAAGAATTGAAACACAAAGAGAGCATCATGAAGCATATGACTAGCACATTTAAGCCTAACTCACTTCCTATGCATAGGGATTTTGTGAGCAAGCAATTTATGGGAACAAGAATCAACTAGCATAGGAAGGCAAAACAAGCATGACTTCAAAACTTTCAACACATAGAGAGGAAACTTGATGTTGTTGAAATATATATAAGCATATCTTCCCCTCTCATAATAATTTTCAGTAGCATCATGAATGAATTCAACAATATAAGTATCACATAAAACATTCTTTTCATGATCCACAAGCATAGAAAATTTATTACTCTCCCCATAAGCAAATTTATTCTCATCAATAGTAGGGGAGCAAACTCAACAAAATAACTATCATGAGATACTTGATTGGCATAATCCAATTGAAAATTAAAATCATGATGACAAGTTTCATAGTTATCATTATTCTTTATAGCATACATGTCATCACAATAATCATCATATATAGCAACTTTGTTGTCATAATCAATTGAAACCTCTTCCAAAATAGTGGAATCATCATTAAATAAAGTTGTGACCTCTCCAAATCCACTTTTATCAATATAATCATCATAAATAGTAGGCATACTTTCATCATAATAATTTCTCATCAAAACTTGGGGGACTAAAAATATCATCTTCATCAAACATAGCATCCCCAAGCTTGTAGCTTTGCATATCATTAGCATCATGGATATTCAAAGAATTCATACTAACAACATTGCAATCATGCTCATCATTCAAACATTTTATGCCAAACATTTTATTGAATTCTTCTTCTATCAATTGAGCACAATTTTCCGCTCCATCATTTTCAAGAAAAACATTATAAAGATGAATAATATGAGGCAACCTCAATTCCATTTTTTGTAGTTTTCTTTTATAAACCAAACTAGTGATAAAACAAGAAACTAAAAGATTCAGTTGCAAGATCTAAATATATACCTTCAAGCACTCACCTCCCCGGCAATGGCACTAGAAAAGAGCTTGATGTCTACTACACAACTTATTCTTGTAGACTCGTGTTGGGCCTCCAAGCGCAGAGTTTTGTAGGACAGTAGCAATTTTCCCTTAAGTGGATGACCTAAGGTTTATCAATCCGTGGGAGGCGTAGGTTGAAGATGGTATCTCTCAAACAACCCTGCAACCAAATACAAGAAATCTCTTGTGTCCCCAACACACCCAATACAATGGTAAATTGTATAGGTGCACTAGTTCGGCGAAGAGATTGTGATAAAAGTGTAGTATGGATAGTAGATATAGGTTTTTGTAATCTGAAAATATAAAAACAGCAAGGTAGCAAGCAACAAAAGTGAGCACAAACGGTATTGCAATGCTTACAAACAAGGCCTAGGGTTCATACTTTCACTAGTGCAATCTCTCAACAATGCTAACATAATTGGATCATATAACCATCCCTCAACGTGCGATAAAGAATCACTCCCAAGTTCCTATCAGCGGAGAATATAAGATAGAAATTGTTTGTAGGGTACGAAACCACCTCAAAGTTATCCTTTCTGATCGATCTATTGAGCTATTCCTATAGGTGTCACAAACAACCCTAGAGTTCGTACTAAAATAACACCATATGATACACGTCAACCAACTCTAATGTCACCTAGATACTCCAATGTCATGACAAGTATCCGTGAGTTGATTATACGATATGCATCAAACAACTTCATAATCATAATATTCAATCCACACAAAGAACTCCAAGGAGCACCCCAAAGTTTCTATCGGAGAAAAGATAATGAAAATGTGCATCAACCCATATGCATAAATTACCCCAATGTCACCGCGGATATCCGCGAGTTGAGTGCCAAAACATATATCAAGTGAATCAATATAATACCCCATTGTCACCACGGGTATTCATATGCAAGACATACATCAAGTGTTCTCAAATCTGAAATATTCAATCCGATAATAACGAAACTTCAAAGGGAAAAGATTCGATTCATCACAACAAGGATAGAGAGGGAACAAACACGATATGATCCAATTATATTAACAAAGCTCGCGGTACATCAAGATCGTGCCAAATCAAGAACGCGAGAGAGAGAGAGATAAAACACATAGCTACTGGTACAAACCCTTAGCCCCGAGGGTGAACTACTCCCTCCTCGTCATAGAGACCGCCGGGATGATGAAGATGGCCTCCGGTGATGATTCCCCCCTCCGGCAGGGTGCCGGAAAAGGGCTGTAGATTAGCTCGTGGAGGTACCTGTGGCTCTTCTGCTGCTTCCCCGAAGCTTCCTGGGTCTGTTTCCTTCCAGAAAAAATCGTCAAAAAGTTTCGCTGCATTTGGACTTCATTTGATATGGATTTTCTGGAAAACCAAAAACAAGCAAAAAACAGCAACTGGCACTGGGCACTAGGTCAATATGTTAGTCCATAAAAATCATATAAAAGCCATATAAAAGTGCACCAAAATCATACAAAACTATAATAAACATGGCATGAATACTTCATAAATTATAGATACGTTGGACACGTATCACTCAGCAGCTAACGAAAGATGGAGGGTCTGGGAAAATTGTGTACATGGGGCATCGAAGATGGCTCGAGAAGGATGACCCGTGGAGAAACCGTGGAGATCTATTCAATGGTGAGGCTGAGCATCGAGGACCTCCACGTAAGAGCTGTTGAAAAACTGGGAACAGTGCCCCGCGCCGGGAAAGATGAAAAAGGCCCCGGAGCCGCTGCTGAAGGTATGGAAGACGAGGTCTGTTTTCTGGGACTTGGAGTACTGGCCCAAACTCGACATGCCTCATTGCCTTGATCAAATGCATATCACGAAGAATGTCCTTGAGTGCTTGCTTGCAACAGTGATGAACATGCCGGATAAGACCAAGGATGGGCCGAAGGCAAGAAGAGACTTGGAAGATTTGAACATTAGGGCAGATCTCCACATGCCGCCCGGTAAAAAGTCGGAGGAGACGGAGACGGAGACTGAGGCGGGGGATAGGGGCAAAAAAGTCAACAAGAAGGAAGAGAATTATTGCCCCCCTTCTTGCTTCACCTTAAGTCCGAAGGAGATCGATCAATTCTTTAAGTGCCTTACCGGAATCAAAGTTAGTTCTGGTTACTGTGGGAAGATAAGTAGATTTCTAGACACCAAGAAGAAAAGGTTCAGCGGGATGAAGTCTCATGACTGTCACGTGATGATGACGCAGATCCTTCCGGTTGCCCTTAGAGGGATAATGGACAAGCACGTCCGTGAGACGCTTACTGGTCTCTGCAACTTTTTCGACGTTATCTCTCGAAAGTCGATCAGTGTGAAGCAGCTCCGAAGGCTACAGGAAGAGATCGTTGTCATACTAAATGAGCTTGAGATTTACTTCCCGCCCGCGTTCTTTGACGTCATGGTGCATCTGTGTGTCCACATTGTGGAGGACATCATCGACCTCGGGCCATCATTCCTTCATAGCATGATGCCATTCGAGAGGATGAATGGGGTCATCAAAGGATTCGTTCATAACATGTCCCGTCCGGATGGAAGCATCGTGCAGGGCTATCTGACCCAAGAGTGCATCTCCTTCTGCGAGAATTATCTAGGTGGCGAAAACCCTGTTGTTGGTTTGCCCGTTAACAAGCACCTTGGGAGGCTCGGAGGAGAAGGTCACACGAACTGCCGGAGGGAATTGCATGTGGACCACTCGGGTCGACGCAACAACTTGGACATAGCAAATTTAGTAGTGCTACAGCACCTAGACGTGGTAGATCCTTTCGTGGCACTGCACAAAGAAACCATCGCAAAGAAGTACCATGACAAGGGGCTAAACAAGACGGACGCCGGAGTTACTAGAGAGCACAACTCCAGTTTCTTGCGTTGGTTCAAAGAGCATGTTCTTGCTAATCCCCCGAAAGAGGGCAGTGCGGACAGATTGCGCATACACGCCTTAGCACATGACCCCACGGCTAACCTCGCGACCTATCAGGCATACGATATCAACGGATACACGTTCTACACGAAGGCCAAAGACATAGACAGCGATTACCAGAACTCAGGGGTGACGATGGAATGCATGACCGGCGACAACGGCGCAACTGAAAGATTCTACGGAAGGGTTGAAGAGATCTGGGAGCTTGACTACGCTGGACTGCACAGTGCGACGATGTTCCGTGTCAGATGGGCTAAGGCCGTCAAAAGAGAAAACTGGTATTTCACTACCATGTCTATACCCGATGCGAAGAGCGTAGCTACCGTGAACGTCATCGCCAAAACTGAGCCATGGGTACACGCTAAGCACGTGACACAATGCTTCTTCATAACCGACCTGAGCAATCCCAGCCGTGTTGTCGTGAGGAGAGGCAAAAGGAGCATCGTCGAAATGGATGGAGTCGCTAACGAGGAAGACTACGACCAGTACGGCGACCCGATGAGGGAAGATGACAATGACGATGAAGCATATGTCAAAAGAAGAAGCAAAACTACATTACCTAATAAAAATCGTACTCCATGGAAAAGGAAAAGTCAAAAGGAGGGGCTCAATTATTCGGCAGCGAACAAGAAAGGAAAGAAGCTCACTCAGAAACGACAACGTCGATGCTGAGAAACCATCATTTATATATATGTTCCTATTTTGTATACGCACTTAACCTTTATCGGTCAAATGATGTAATATATATCGCCTTAGTTATATACATTGTATCCCCTTCCCACCATGCATATACATATGGTTCCGGCTCGGTCATCTTTTGGAAGAGAAAAAGAAAAAGAAAAGCAAAAGAAAAAGAAAAAGAAAAAGAAAAGGAAAATAAAAGAAAAGAAAAAGAAAAAGGAAAGGAAAAGGAAAAGAAAAGACAAGAAAAAGAAAAAGAAAAAGAAAAGGAAAAGAAAAGAAAAAGAAAAGAAAAAATGAAAGAAATATCAGTAGCGCTGCTTACAAACCAGCGCTATAGCTACTTACTATAGCGGTAGCGTGGGTTCCTAACCCGCGCTATAGCTAAGTTAGCTATAGCGCGGGTTAGGAACCCGCGCTACTGCTATTTTGAGTTAACCGCCCAGCGCGGGCTTCCCTCCTTTCTCCCCCCAATTCTCTTCCCCCCAAATACCCACTCTTCCCTGCTGTCGCCGTCGCCGCCGTCGCCCGAACCCTGACCCCGACGCCGCGCGCCCGAGCCCCGACCCCGACCCCGACGCCGCGCGCCCCCTCCCTCGGCCGCTCTGACCTCCTCCTCCTTCCTACATCCGCCGTCGTCGCGCCTGCCTCGCCGCCGTCGTCACGCCTGCCTCCTCGCCGTCGACGCCCCTGCTTCCTCGCCGTAGACGCCCCTGCACCCTCTGTAAGCCCCCCACCCCTCCTCTCTCTCTGCCATTAGGGTTCTAGGGTTCTTCCTGGCATTAGGGTTCTAGGGGTTAATTAGGGCAGTAGGTTACTTAGGTTAACTAGGTTAGTTTGGTACTGTACTATGTTAACTAGGTTAACTAGGTTAAGTAGGACATGTGGTTAACTAGGTTAAGTAGGACATTAGGTTAATTATGTGAATTTACTTAGTTTTTATTAGTAGTTAACTGAATTTTGTTATGCACTTATTTTTTGAATTAGCTTCTGAAATTTGGACATGTATATTTGGACATGTGGTTGCTCATGTATATTTGGACATGTGTTGCGGTATAGAAGATGGATATTTGGACATGGGTTCATAATTTGAAATTTAGGACAGAAATTGAGTTCTAGGGTTCATAATTTAAAATTTAGGACAGAAATATGTAAAGTTTCTAGGTTTCTGAATTTTTATTTGGTTTTTGAATTGAGTTTGAGAGAGCATAAGATTTATGTAGATTTTCTTGAAGTGTCAAACACTAGGATTTTCTTCAAGTTCTAGATTTTCTTGAAGTGGTCCTGGTATATGCAAATTTGAAGTGGTCATGTTATATGCAAATTCCTCAATAGTTTTTTCTCATGTATATCTAGTGTTGTGGTTGCTCATGTATATTTGGACATGTGTTGCGGTGTAGAAGATGGATATTTGAACATTGTTTGCAGGGAATCTGATTCCGAGTGGCCTATGTTTTGCCGGAATGTTGATTCATTTCCGTTCCAGCAAATTTCAGGCGCTCGATTTGTCCACTTTTTAGCAAAGGTCATGCCAAAATTTTCCGTGAATTTCGGCATGACTTGTGCTAGAAACTAGGACATATCGAGTGCCCGGGATTTGACGGAACGGGAATGAATCAACATTTCGGCAAAACATATGGCCTTTTTTATATGTCATTATTCATTTTATTAGGTATAGAATTAAACGAGCAAACTTAATCGTAGGAAACATGGCTAACAACGATGAAGGCGGGGGTTCTGGTAACTGTGAAGACGTCTACGAGGCGGCACACAACTTTTTTGAGTATTTGGATGAACAACGATTGTTGCAGGCCCCCCCCTATCACATCCGAGGGTTGCACCGACACCGACACTGGCACCGACACCGGCGCCGAGACCGGCACCGATGCTGGCGAATTAGCCGGTAAAGAACCGAAAGCAAAGAGGATACGGCGCCCAAACCAGCTCGGCACCGGAAGACTGGTGGTCACGGCGGTGGACCTCGGCAATTTCGAGCCAACAGAGCCTGAGGAAGTGCGCAAGTGCTACGACAATCAAATAGGATGCATCCTACGGGAAACCGCCACCATCAACGACGAAAACTTAAGGAAGATACCAAATATGGAGCACTTCCTCCTTACGAAGTTGCACCAGAGATTCCTGTGCCCCGACCGGGATGAAACCAAATATCCATCACCGTGGCTAGACAAGGGAATGAAGAAGATAAACAACAGAGCCATGGGCAAGTTTAGCGGCGCGCTGTCCGCCTGGAAAGTAAGGGTGAAAAGTCGGATCGTCAAAAAGGAACCCTACTCCGAGATTGTAAAGGATAATCCGACAATTACGGAAGAGCATTTCGAAATATTCAAGGCGGCTTGTGCTGCCGAAGCTGCCAAAGAAAAGTCGGAGTACATGAAGGGGCTTCAGGAAAGGAACATGGGGTACCACCGCCTCGGAAGCCGTGGTCACTCGGGCAAGAGGCCCATATGGGCCAAGGAGGACGCGAAACGTGAAACCGCGGGGATCCCAGACCCCTTGGCGGAGTTCACCGTCCCGCAGGAGCATGACTTCATCAGGGCCCGGTACACTTGGGACCCAGTAAATAAGGTTTTCGAAACGGACACGCCCACGAGGGAGTTCATGAGACTGCTGATAATTATTATTTTACCACCTTATTTTAGCTTTTGATCAATTCGACTACACGTTTAGTCACATTTGTAAATGATCCATGTTCCTTTTGCAGAAAGAGCAGCACAGGATTGCGGCCGAAAGCGACTCGTCGTCTGAGTCGTCGGCGAGGCCCAAGTGGGACACCCCTTTCAACCGAGCCTTGAACGTAATGAAAGGACTCCCGTTGGACAAGTGGCCATCGTATGGACGTGTGCATGCCGTCAGAGATGGCGCCACATGGAAGTACTACTACCATGAGGACGCCGAGGAGAGAAAGCAAAGATGGAAGTTAAACGAAAAGAACATCGACAAGAAGGTTGAGATTGCAGTCGATAAGAGAACAGCTGAGTCCAAAGAAGCGATACGACCTGAGTTGGTGAGCGAGGCAGTCAAAGCAGCGGTAGCTGCCTGCAGAGAGGAACTTGTAGCTTCGATTGGTGCCTTGGTTCCGGCAATTGTCGATTGGACGAAGCAAAATCCAGATAAAGAGGCAGCGGACTTTCCCCTTCCCAGCTTCGTCGGGAGCAACTCGGTGAATGTCGCACCAGCACCTGCTCACGCAACCGCACCTGCTCATAGCAGCCCGTCCTCCGTCTCTGGCGTGCTCGGCGGGGCTTCGTCTTTGGCTGAGCTCGACGCCCTCACGGTAACTACCTGTCACACCGGCCCTCTTCAACATATATATAATCTTCCGTTTCCGTTGCCTTTCGGATGTCTGACGTCGCAAACATGTCTTCGCAGGCCGACGAAACCCCGTGCACCATACTGTACACTATCAGCGGCCAGAAGGTGGACATGGGAAAGGCAACGATAGTGAAGCCGAAGGATCGCTCGTTCCATAGCCGGCCGATGCCACCTGGCATCTTCAAGGTTTCCGTGGCCAGTGTCAAAGTGGGCCACGAGAATTTGGCTCCTCCGGTACCACTAGGGGGAGATGACGACGAGACCCCGCTGCGGCTTGGCGATTGCAAGAGTTGGGTCTTGTTGTGGCCGAGGAATCTCCTTCGTCTAGAGGCAGCTGGGAGCACACCAACGACCAAGCCTTAGCAAGGTATGAACACCACCACCCCACCTACCCAATTAGTGGCGCCTGTCGTGCCGGGTGATAGCGGACGACGTGAGGAAGAGGCTCCATTAGTGGCTGATGACGTCGCCGCCGTCGAAGAAGCAATGGATGATGTCATGGACGAGGATGATGACCCTCTACGGTTTATCAATACCGGCGGCTATGACGACGGAGGATTGATGGCTCAGCAGTATGACTCAGGCTTTGAGCATGATGAGTTGATGCCTGAATTGCCGGAGCAGGAACGTCTTAAGGCTGATTGCAAGAAGTCTCTCTTCATGCAATCCTCGCAGGACACGCCTCCAGATGCCGCCTCAACCCAGGATCAACAACGTGAGGGTCGTGCAATGCTGAGCCCGACAACTCTGGGGGAGAGGGTCAGGGACGGTATGTTAGGCTCACTTCCGGCACCCAAGAAGCATAGGAAGAGACCGAGGAAAGGCCTTACTGGCGCCAAAGCTGCTTCTATCAGCCAGCCGCCTCCGCAGCCTCGGGTTGCAGACCGTATACCTATCAAAGGTGCGGCGAAATTCCATGTCCCCGGTGATCTGATCCTACCTAAGGCAGCGCTAGAGGGCATAGATGGCGATCTAAGGAGACTTCATGACGATGTGCTGTCGAGAGAGAAAAGCCTTCTCGTCTCGACAAATCCAGGATACCCGCTCTACGTGGTTAACGTGCCGCAGCAAAGGTTGTACGTCCAGACATTCCCCGCGGATAAGTTCTTCCTTCGATTTGATTACCTCTTCGACATGTTTCACATGACAAAGCTGGATTTTACGTTCGTCCGCCTTTATGCCTTGTACATGAACTACATCATCAGGCGCGAGCAAATATCTTATATCTCAGTCGCGGACCCGTACTTTATGCACAAGGCCTTCTTGGCAGTCTGCGCAGAGCACCGTGAATATGCGAGGACCTACATCGCCGACTTCATGGTCGCCAATAAGGACAAGGAGACGATTCTCCTGCCTTATCATCCCATGTAAGTCATCCGCGGATATCCTCTGTGACACATAAATACTTTCGTAAATTTCAATCATTCATTTGTACGCGTGGAGGCTAATTTGAGGTGTACTTATTTTGCGCAGCGAGGGGCGTGCCGTCCTCATCATTCTTAACCCCCGATTCTCCCACGCTCTTTACTTGGACTCGTCAAAGAACATAAAGAAAAAGGATTACACACACATCAAGAGTGTTATCGATAGTGCTATCTTAAGCTACGGCCAACGGGGTGGAGAGATCACGATCAAGAGGATAAAGAACAGCGCACCCTGCTTCTGCCATAAGACCGACTTCTGCTGCATCCAGCAACCGAATGGTAGTCTCAGTGATGGATTCTACGTCATCCACCACATGCTGGAGTACAGAAGGGATCGGCAGAATCTTCGCATGTCACCTAAATCCGGCGATGCCGATATTCTGCAATGGGCCAAGAAACTAGGAAATGTACCGGATCGTCGACTCCGAGCTGAGTTCTATCACATCCAATGTGAACTTGCCCAAGTCATCATGAAGGAGGTCGTCGAAAAAACAGGGATGTTCTACGAAGAAGGGCAAATGTCGCGGGAAGACGTCTGAACACGCGTAGCCGCTCAGCGTCTCGACCTGAAGCCTTTCACGTCGCTCGGGTCCTTCCTCCCTGATTTGGAAGGATGGCACGACATGTTGGAGTGATTGACGATGACAATGTGTCCGTTTAGTCACTACTTTCTCTATGACGAAACTTTGTGATGTAATTAAACCGTCCTCCTCAACTAGCGTAGATCACTCTAGTTAATTAGTTTGGGTACGATGAACTTTGTTATTTATGTTTACGATATGTTGCTTCTATTTTTGCTAACTCTCTCTCTTTGTGTTGCTAAACTATATATTATGTTGCATATTATCGATGAATTCATCATGTGACGATGCAGGTATATAGAACATAGATGGCGAAGAAGTGCTACGCCGTGTACATAGGGAAGGTTCCAGGAGTGTACGACGAATGGCCTGAGTGTCAGGCCCAGGTGTACCGGTTCCCGGGCGGCAGCCAGAGAGGGTTCGATAGCAGAGCCGAAGCGGAAGATAGTTGCTTGAGGTTCACGCTAGCACGAGAGAGGGAAAGGAACCGGTGCCTCAAGAACTACTACATTATCGCGCTCTTGCTCATAGTGATCGCTCTTCTCTTATATATCATAGTTTAGATATAGATGATGAAACATGTGTATGTGATGACCATGTAGTTGCTTGTATTCGAGACATGTCACGTAACTTGTATCGCTATATCGAGATGATGATGAGAGACATCATTTGTTTCGGATGATGTGATGATATGATGAGACTATTATGTGTATGATATGATGAGAATATTGTTTGTTCATGATATGATTAGACTACTGTATAAACCCTGTACAAAGACAGCACAAATACGTACCAAAAAAAATTATGCGCAACGTTAGCAGTAGCGCTGGTTGACAAGTAGCAGTAGCGCTGGTATATTAGCAGCGTGGGATGTAGGCCAGCGCTACAGCTATATAGCAGTAGCGCTGCACAAACCAACGCTGCTGCTAAGTAGGGATAGCAGTAGCGCTGGTCTAACCAACGCTACTGCTACAAGTTAGCTGTAGCGCCGTAGTAGTAGCGCGGCCCCCCGCGCTACTGGTAGGCAAAAACCCAGTGCTACTGCCAGGGTTTTCCCTAGTAGTGCAATTCTAAATTCAAGACCTCAGTTAATTGTGAGGCCTTAAAAATTAGGAAGCATAGTGTATAGTATAATAGAATTAAATGAAAGAGCTTTGAGAAATTGTTGATCCGGTCAAAATCGAATGAGCTAATTCCAATTGGAGACCTCAATTGAATGTTGGCTCTTTAAAACTAGGGACCACAGTGTTATAGATGATTTATGCTTCGTTCATGTTGTCATGTGTATGTATTGCATGCACGCGACGGGTTAAACGTGAAAATCCCAACAACCAGAAGAAACAGGCAAAACGTGATGTCTATACGGCGATGAAAACACATCCTATAGCGTTGCCATGACTGGTTGTCAGTACCGTGACTGCTGGGTTCACAGACCCAACTACGCACGTGCCACGGTCGCCTCCGGTCAAGACTTCAGAAGACAGAAGAGTTGCTCATCACAGGTTTATTTCCTCCTAACCAGTGGTGCTATGAAGATCTTCGTCAAGGACTACATCAACAATCTCTACAAGAAGGGGCCCCGGCTCTGTAGTAGCATGCAAATCTTTGTCAAAGATCTGCATAAGTTACCATCCAAGTTCGCCGAAGGTGGAAGATGCAAGACGAAACCATTCGGCAACAAGCCTGGACGGCCAAGACCCGGGAACGGCTATGCTCGACAACGACCATTCCTCCACTGGCCTGCCCGCAGCAAGCTATCTCCCCCCATGCATGGCGCGATTTTTCTGTGTACACACGGCTTTAACGCCACGCAGCAGGAGGGCAGGCGCGCCAGAGGAGGGACAAGACGCAAGGGGTGAATCACCCCCACATTCCGCCGCATGGCACACACCTGTATGGGGACGTGTCGCGCCCCACACATGTGACACCATGGGCGGTGGTGACAAGATAGGCGTTCGTTCCCGGAAGCCAGAAGACGGCGACATATCGCTACACATGTAACGCACTTACCTGGTTGGACCCAGGATAACTTCCTTAGTGACAAAGCTACTGTGGTACCCCTTGAACTATAAAAGGAGGACCTAACTACTAAGGGGAAAGGGAAAAAAGGAAAGGAAAGAAGGAGATAGATAAAAAAGGGGGGGCTTGTGTGAGTTCTCACATTAGGTGAGACCATTTTTTTTGAAAAAAATCTACATGTTCAAACATTCTCAAAAAAATTGTAGACACACATCAATGGTTGATGTTCAACCTAAAAAAGTTTCAGCTCCTAATTCAACCTACATTAATAGAAACAAAAAAGACAAAATTGGACATGAATTGTATCAAAGTACTATTCACCCAAAGCTACCACTATTCACATTCGAATTTGTCTTTTTTGAATGTGCAAATGTACATTGAGTTTTGAGCTGATTTTTTCCGGAGTTGTAGACATACCCCACATGGATGTTGTCAAATAATTTCAGATTTTTTTAAAATGTCTAAATATAAATTTTGGGGATTGATCTTGATCTCACCTAATGTGAGATCTCATACAAGTCTCCCCTGAGAAAAAACAAGGTTGAACACTAGGTAGAATGCCAGTAGGAGTACACTACTCTTCCCGTTCCCGAAAAGGACTTGTAGCTCGATTTCCACTAAAAAAACCAAACACAAAAGCAGGAGTAAGGTATTGTCGTGGTTTTCTCACGGCAGATGCCATGGGATGGCTAAAAGTGTGGGGCGGCAAGGCTACGATGGAGATCCGGGGTGGGATTGGGCAACTGTACACGGTGGTTTACCCAGGTTCGGGGCCCTTGCGTGGAGGTAACACCCCTACTCCTGCATGTCTGATGTATATGGTTGTACAAGGTTGCTCCTGGAGCTGTCTGGAGGAGGAAGAAGGAGGCGATGGGCTCTCCACTTCTCCTGTGAGTAGAGCTAGAAGAGGATGAGGGGAGTGAGAGTGAGAGCGTGAGCCTGAGGAAGAGCTCCTCCCTGGTGCACCTTATAAAGGGGTGTCCAGGGGACAATGGGTGACCCACATGACCAACTATACACTATTTGAGGTGACATATGATGTATGAACAGTGTCTGTTATTCATCAACAGTGCTCCACTGTAGAGCATGGCCGTCTCATCCGCGCAGTCCGACGGGACGTTGTGGTTGACTTCGCGCAGCAGGCCAGCTGGAGCAGCCGGACGGGTTGCCAGGTGGCCAGCCGGACGGGTGGCCGGGTGGCCAGCTGGACGGGTTGCCAGGTGGCCAGCCGGACGGGCGAGGCGGCCAGGCGGACGGGTGGCCAGGCGGACGGGCCAGGTGGCCAGCCAGCCAGCCGGCTAGGATTTAGCCAGAGGCCGGTCCCCTGGCAAAGTTTCAAAATGGTGACTTGTCTCCTTGAGCCTATCCGGTGGTCATCCCCCCGACAGTAGCCTCCGAGCCTCCGGGCGACTCGAAGAGTCGGGCGGAGGGTGTTCGCTGATGTTGAAGCAGAGATTGTCGATGACAGCCGGCTGCGGGCCGCATCCGGCGCAGCTTGCTTCCAGTGGGGGCGCGCCAGCACACTCACTGGGTGTAGCCTCCGAGCCTCCGGGCGACTCGAAGAGTCGGGCGGAGGGTCCTTGTAGTTTGTTGCAGTAGGTGGGCGTGAGGCGCCACCGGGCGTGGAGCGGGGTCCGCCGGCAGGTGGGCGCGAGGCGCCGCCGGGCGCGGAGCGGGGTCCGCCGGGAGGTGGGCGCGGAGCTTGCTGTCTCTCCAGTGGGGGCGCGCCAGCGCACCCACTGGGTGTAGCCTCTGAGCCTCCGGGCGACTCGAAGAGTCGGGCGGAGGGTCTTCGCTATTGATGGAGCAGACGGTGGTGTCGAGGATGCCGGCGGCAGCCGGCGAGGCGTTTTCCCAGTGGGGCGCGTCGGCGCACCCACTGGGTGTAGCCTCCGAGCCTCCGGGCGAGGAGGGGGGTTCCCCACGGAAATGATCGTGCAAAGACAAAGTTAGCCAGCGCATATATATCAAATGTTTGGTTTTGGCAGTGCAAGTTTTATGCAGTGGGTGCCGACTCGGTTTCGTCCGAGCCCCCTTCAGTCTTTTTCATGTCCCCTCCGCCCTTTGGCTTTTGCTCTTGCCAGCCGGACAGCCGGGAGCTGGTCTGTAGCTGAGGCGAAGAGTGGGCCGCGGAGTAGAGTGTACAATACTCGGACTCTGGGAGCAGATTCGACAGAGTAGATACTCACAAAGGAAATGACCGGGTCGCCCAAGCCCTTTTCTTCCCGGACGTTTTTCATGTGAGGTGACCTTTAGCCCTTGCTCTCGTCAGCCGGACAGCCAGGAGCCGATCTGTGGCCAGGACTAAGAGTAGGCCGTCGGTACCATTCACACTACTAAGCCATCTGCAGGAAGAACGTTTCGAGCCAGCCGGCCAGCCTCCAGGCCGAAATTAACCGACGCCGGACTGAATAACGAAACAACTGGAACAATGCGGAGGTGGGCCCCGAGGGTCGCTCGGGGTTATTCGTTTGTGTGCATGGTGCAAAGATATGCGGATGGGAGCGCACATTGCTTTTGGCACAAACGGGGCGGAGGTGTCCGCCGGCAGACGGCCCGAGCCTCCGGGCGGTCGACGGGCGCCCCAACCGGTCGGGCCCGACCGGCCGGGCGCCGTAGCGGACAGGCAGCCGGGCCGGCTTCCCAGCCGGCCTGGCGTCGAAGCGGGCGCAGCTGGCGGTCTTTCTTTTTCTATCCAGCAGCAAACTTTTTTTTTGCAGCCGGCCCCATTTTCTTTCCCAGCCGGCTGGTCAGACGGAAAGCGAGGGAGTCTGCCCGGGCGACGGGCAACCGGCGGGCGGCGAGGGCCGGGGGCCGCCCATAGCGCGGGAGCCGGCGGGCGCAGAGCCGAAGCGGGGCATGTGGGCACGCAGAGGCGGTGCACCCGGCGCGGGAGGTGATACGTCTCAGTCGTATCTATAATTTTTGATTGTTTCATGCCAATATCTTACAATTTCCACATACTTTTGACAACATTTTATATGATTTCTTGGACTAACATATTGATCCAGTGCCCAGTGCCAGTTCCTGTTTTCTGCTTGTTTTTTGTTTCGCAGAATATCCATATCAAACGAAGTCCAAATGCAATAAAATTTAACGGAGAAGTATTTTGGAATATATGTGATTTTTGGGAGGTGGGATCAATGCAAGGCGGTGCTCGTGGGCCCCACGAGGCACCAGGGCGCGCCAGGGGGGTCCGGCGCGCCGTGGTGCCTCGTGAGGCCCTCGTAGGTCGGTTGGTGCCCTTCTTTGGCCACAAGGAAGCTAATATCCGGAAAAAAATCGTGTTAAAATTTCAGCACAATCGGAGTTACGGATCTCTGGGAATTTAAGAAACGGTGAAAGGCCAAAAACCAGGAACGCGAAACAGAAGAGAACAGAGAGAGAGAGATCCAATCTAGGAGGGGCTCCTGCCCCTCCGCCGCCATGGCAGCCATGGACCAGAGGGGAAACTCTCCTCCCATCTAGGGGAAGGCCAAGGAAGAAGAAGAAGGAGGGGGGCTCTCCCCCCCTCTCTTCCGGTGGCGCCGGAGCGCCGCCGGGGGAAACATCATGATGGCGATCTACACCAACAACTTCGCCGCCGTCAAAACCAACTCTCCCCCCCTTTATGCAGCGGTGTAACACCTCTTCTCCCCGCTGTAATCTCTACTTAAACATGGTGCTTAATGCTACATATTATTATCCAATGATTTGTGGCCATCCTATGATGTTTGAGTAGTTTTCTTTTATCCTATGGGTTGATTGATGATCGTGATTGGTTTGAGTTGTATGTTTTATTTTGGTGCTGTCCTATGGTGCCCTCCGTGTCGCGCAAGCGTGAGGGATTCCCGTTGTAGGGTTTGCAATACGTTCATAATTCTCTTATAGTGGGTGGCGTGAGTGACTGAAACACATACCCGAGTAAGGGGGTTGTTGCGTATGGGAGTAAAGGGGACTTGATACTTAATGCTATGGTTGGGTTTTACCTTAATGATCTTTGGTAGTTGCGGATGCTTGCTAGAGTTCCAATCATAAGTGCATATGATCCAAGTACGGAAAGTATGTTAGCTCATGCCTCTCCCTCATATAAAATTGCAACAATGGTTACCGGTCTAGTTATCGATTGCCTAGGGACAAATCATTCTCTTGTGTTACAAAAGCTTTCTACTACACAACTAAATTTTATTATCTTGCAAATTACTCGTAGTTTTATTCTCGCAAAGTACTTCTAGTTTTATTCTTGCAAACCTATCCTATCACCTACAAAATAGTTTCATACTTGTTCTAGGTAAAGCGAACGTTAAGTGTGCGTAGAGTTGTATCGGTGGTCGATAGAACTTGAAGGGAATATTAATTCTACCTTTAGCTCCTCGTTGGGTTTGACACTCTTATTTATCGAAAAAGCTACAATTGATCCCCTATACTTTTGGGTTATCAAGACCTTTTTTTGGCGCCGTTGCCGGGGAGCAATAGCGTGGGGTTGATATTCTCGTGTGTGCTTGTTTGCTTTATCACTAAGTAGTTTTTATTTTTTGATCTTGTTTTCTATCTTTAGTTATGGGTAGGAAACGTAAAATACCAAAAAAATTAGTTGTACTTGCTAAACCAGTGGTTGAAGAACCACCCAAAATCTATCATACTGCTGAAGCTTTCTATTTGGATCATCTTTGATCCCTATGTGCTCGTGCTGAAAACCCAACTAGCTTAGTTGAGGGAAAATCATTAAATGAGAATGCTTATTTTGTGCGACACCGCTTATCTCAAAAAGGGAAACTTTTAAGGCATCAAATTAATTGTTTGCCATGCTATGCTTGGAATTTATGCGAAATACATGATATTACTTGTTGTTCTGAAGACCCTAAGAAACACCTTCCCTACCAATGTGAGTTTAGTGATAATGGAATCGTATCTTCTTATGCTAAAGGTGTTTATAATTACTATGATATTGAACAAATTGAAGAATTTGTTGCTTTTAAGGGTGCTTATGAAATTGCTTCTTTGATTGAAAAGTATGATGATACTCTTTACAAATCTGAAATTTTTTACATACTTAAATATTGCCATGAAAACTATGCTTCTAATGCTTATGTGAAAGAATATGTTGAGGACACTTCCGCTGTTCAAGAAGAGACTAATATTTTGCAGGAACCTATGGAAGAAGAAATTGATGAAACTGTGAGCTCATTAGATGAAAAAGATGATGAGGAGGGCAAAGAACAAAAGGAGGAAGAGCAGATTGATCACCCGTGCCCACCTTCTGATGAGAGTAACTCTTTATCTCATACATTGTTTAAATTCCCTTCGTGCTCACCGAAGGATGAATGCTATGATGATTGCTATGATCCCTTGGATTCGTTTGAAATATCCCTTTTTGATGAAATTGATGCTTGCTATGATTGTGGCCATGATGCCAATATGAATTATGCTTATGGAGATGAACTTGCTATAGTTCCTTATGTTAAGAATGAAATTGTTGCTATTGCACCCACACATGATAGTCCTATTATCTTTTTGAATTCTCCCAACTACACTATATCGGAGAAGTTTGCTCTTATTAAGGATTATATTGATGGGTTGCGTTTTACTACTACACATGATAATTTTGATGAATATAATATGCATGTGCTTGCTGCTCCTACTTGCAATTATTATGAGAGAGGAACTACATCTCTACCTCTCTATGTTTCCAATACGATAAAATTGCAAGAAACTACTTATGCTATGCATGGGCCTTTATTTGATGTGCATGAATTGTTCTTTTATGACATGCCGATGCATAGGAAGAGAGTTAGACTTTGTTGTTACACGATTTATATTACTTTGTGCTCACTACTAAATTACAAATCATTGTTAATTAAAATTGGCTTTGATATACCTTGGGATCCGGGTGGATCGATTACTTGAGCACTTTATGCCTAGCTTAATGGATTTAAAGAAAGCGCTGCCAGGGAAACAACCCGGAAGTTTTAGAGAGTCATTTATTTCTGTTGAGTGCTTTTAAAAAGTTTAAAAACAAAAAAATATAGAGGGGAACCTAAAACTTTTCAAAAAGGAAAGTGAAAGTAAGAAAGACGAGCACCGTTGAAGTGGGGGAGCTCCTTAAACTTTGTTCATGCCCATGGAAACTTTGTGAATCTTGAATTATGGAAACTTTTCAACAAAAATAATTATCCCCTTGTACAAATCCATTGTATTATAAAAATAATGTGCCAAGATTTACCGTTAGGATGTTTAAATTGCTTGTTTGGTATGTGCAGTGCAAAAACAGAAACTTTTGCTGTAGTGCGTGAATTTACATTTTTTACTGGAACATGTAAAAATTCTGAAATTTTTACACAGTACTTATATGCAAAATTTTTATTTTGTACTATTTTTTAAGAATTTTTTAAGTTACAGAACTATATGTACCATCTGCATCTTTACAGACTGTCCTGTTTTCACAGATTGCTCTTACAGTTTCAATATTTGCGTATGTTTGAAATCTTGTTGAGCCCCGTTGACTTGGGAGCCATAGAATTGTGATAGCATACAGTGGGTAATGTTTGATTATAATTATACAATAATGTTACGGCAGGACATGATGGGATTTGATGTTATATGTACTAACCCCGCTAATAAAAAGTTCGGTTGAGTTTTGTGTGGATGAAGTGTTCGAAGATCGAGGTGGTATCGATATGAGGAGAATAAGGAGAGGAAAGAGTTCAAGCTTGGGGATGCCCAAGGCACCCCAAGTAAATATTCAAGGAGACTCAAGCGTCTAAGCTTGGGGATGCCCCGGAAGGCATCCCATCTTTCTTCAACAAGTATCGGTATGTTTCGGTTTTTGTTTTGTACACATGATATGCGTAAATTCTTGGAGCGTCGTGTGCCTTTTATTTTTCTCTTAGTGATGCACCATGCTGGTATGAGATAGTCCTTGGTTGATTTATAGAATGCTCTTTGCACTTCACTTATATCTTTTGAGTATGGCTTTATAGAATGCTTCATGTGCTTCACTTATATCATTTGAAGTTTGGATGCCTGTTTCTCTTCATATAGAAAACCGTTATTTGTAGAATGCTCTTTTGCTTCACTTATATTTATTAGAGCATGGTCTTTTGTAGAAAGAATTAAACTCTCTTGCTTCACTTATATCTATTTAGAGAGTCAACATGAATTGGTCATTCACATGGTTAGTCATAAAATCCTACATAAAACTTGTAGATCATTGAATATGATATGTTTGATTCCTTGCAATAGTTTTGTGATATAGAGATGGTAATATGTGGTAGGTACTAGTGAATGATTGTGGTTTCGTAGGAATATTGGTGTTATGGTTTGTGATTCCCGAAGCATGCACGTACAGTCTCTCGTTATGCTAAGAAGTTGGAGCATGATTTATTATTGATTGTCTTCCTTTGCGTGGAGGTCGGGGGCGCGCGATGGTTAACTCCTACCAACCTCCCCCCCTAGGGGCATGCGTAGTAGTACTTTGCTTTGAGGGCTAATAAACTTTCGCAATAAGTATGTGAGTTCTTTATGACTAATGTGAGTCCATGCATTATACGCACTCTCACCTTTCCACAATTTGCTAGCCTCTACGGTACCGTGCATCGCCCTTTCTCACCTTGAGATGTGGTGCAAACTTCGCCGGTGCATCCAAACCTCGTTATATGACACGCTCTATCACACATAAGCCTCCATATATCTTCCTCAAAAGAGCCACCATACCTACCTATTATGGCATTTCCATAGCCATTCCGAGATATATTGTCATGCAACTTCCATCATCATCATCATATACATGACTTGAGCATTCATTGTTATATTGCTTTGCATGATCGTAAGATAGCTAGCATGATATTTTCATGGCTTGTCCGTTTTTTGATATCTTTGCCACGCTAGATCATTGCACATCCTGGTACACTGCCAGAGGCATTCATATAGAGTCATACTTTGTTCTAGTATCGAGATTGTAATTTTTTGAGTTGTAAGTAAATAGAAGTGTGATGATCATCATTATTCATCATTAGAGCATTGTCCCAGTGAGGAAAGGATGATGGAGAATATGATTCCCCCACAAGTCGGGATGAGACTTTGGACAAAATAAAAAAAAGAAAAAAAAAGTGAGGCCAAAAAGAGCCCAAGAAAAAAAAAGAGGAAAAAAAGAAAAAAAAGGAAAAAAAATGAAATGAGAGAAAAAGAGAGAAGGGGCAATGTTACTATCCTTTACCACACTTGTGCTTCAGAGTAGCACCATGTTTTTCATATAGAGAGTCTCCTATGCTTTCATTTTCATACACTAGTGGTAATTTTCATTATAGAACTTGGCTTGTATATTCCAATGATGGGCTTCCTCAATTGCCCGATGTCTTGAGCAAGCAAGTTGGATGCACACCCACTTAGTTTTCAGTTTGAGCTTTCATACACTTATAGCTCTTAGTGCATCCGTTGCATGGCAATCCCTACTCCTTGCATTGACATCAATTGATTGGCATCTCCATAGCCCGTTGATTAGCCGCATCGATGTGAGACTTTCTTCTTCTTTTTTGTCTTCTCCATATTATCTCTACCACCGTATTCTATTCCACCCATAGTGCTATATCCATGGCTTGCGCTCATGTATTGCGTGGGGGTTGAAAAAGCTAAAGCACGTTAAAAAGTATGAACCAATTGCTTGGCTGACACCGGGGTTGTGCATGATATATATTTTGTGTTAAGAAGATGGAGCATGACAAGGCTATATGATTTTGTAGGGATAGCGTTCTTTAGCATTTTTTATTCAGAAAGACATGATTGTTTGTTGGGATGCCTGAGTATTGATGTCTTTATGTCAAATTATAGACTATTGCTTTGAATCACTCATGTCTTAATATTCATGCCATGATTAAATTATATGATCAAGATTATGCTAGGTGGCATTCCACATCAAAAAGTAATTTTTTTTATCATTTACCTACTCGAGGACGAGCAGGAATTAAGCTTGGGGATGCTGATATGTCTCCGTCATATCTATAGTTTTTGATTGTTTCATGCCAATATCCTACAATTTCCACATACTTTTGGCAACATTTTATATGATTTCTTGGACTAACATATTGATCCAGTGCCCAGTGCCAGTTCCTGTTTTCTGCTTGTTTTTTGTTTCGCAGAATATCCATATCAAACGAAGTCCAAATGCAATAAAATTTTACGGAGAATTATTTTGGAATATATGTGATTTTTGGGAGGTGGAATCAATGCAAGGCGGTGCTCGTGGGCCCCACGAGGCACCAGGGCGCGCCAGGGGGGTCCGGCGTGCTGTGGTGCCTCGTGAGGCCCTCGTAGGTCGGTTGGCGCCCTTCTTTGGCCGCAAGGAAGCTAATATCCGGAAAAAAATCGTGTTAAAATTTCAGTGCAATCGGAGTTACGGATCTCCAGGAATTTAAGAAACGGTGAAAGGCCAGAAACCAGGAACGCGAAACAGAAGAGAACAGAGAGAGAGATCCAATCTAGGAGGGGCTCCTGCCCCTCCACCGCCATGGCAGGCATGGACCAGAGGGGAAACTCTTCTCCCATCTAGGGGGGAGGCCAAGGAAGAAGAAGAAGAAGGAGGGGGGCTCTCCCCCCCTCTCTTCCGGTGGCGCCGGAGCGCCGCCGGGGGAAACATCATGATGGTGATCTACACCAACAACTTCGCCGCCGTCAAAACCAACTCTCTCCCCCTTTATGCAGCGGTGTAACACCTCTTCTCCCCGCTGTAATCTCTACTTAAACATGGTGCTTAATGCTACATATTATTATCCAATGATTTGTGGCCATCCTATGATGTTTGAGTAGTTTTCTTTTATCCTATGGGTTGATTGATGATCGTGATTGGTTTGAGTTGTATGTTTTATTTTGGTGCTGTCCTATGGTGCCCTCCGTGTCGCGCAAGCGTGAGGGATTCCCGTTGTAGGGTTTGCAATACGTTCATAATTCTCTTATAGTGGGTGGCGTGAGTGACTGAAACACATACCCGAGTAAGGGGGTTGTTGCGTATGGGAGTAAAGGGGACTTGATACTTAATGCTATGGTTGGGTTTTACCTTAATGATCTTTGGTAGTTGCGGATGCTTGCTAGAGTTCCAATCATAAGTGCATATGATCCAAGTACGGAAAGTATGTTAGCTCATGCCTCTCCCTCATATAAAATTGCAACAATGATTACCGGTCTAGTTATCGATTGCCTAGGGACAAATCATTCTCTTGTGTTACAAAAGCTTTCTACGAAACAACTAACTTTTATTATCTTGCAAATTACTCGTAGTTTTATTCTCGCAAAGTACTTCTAGTTTTATTCTTGCAAACCTATCCTATCACCTACAAAATAGTTTCATACTTGTTCTAGGTAAAGCGAACGTTAAGTGTGCATAGAGTTGTATCGGTGGTCGATAGAACTTGAAGGGAATATTAATTCTACCTTTAGCTCCTCGTTGGGTTCGACACTCTTATTTAACGAAAAAGCTACAATTGATCCCCTATACTTGTGGGTTATCTGGCGGCGAGCCGGCAGGCCGGGCGGAGGCACGAGGCCGGCGCGGGCGGGGGAGGCCGGGCGCAGCCGAGTGGAGCGGACGTGGGCGAGGGCGCGCGCGGGGGGGGGTGGAGAATGTCGGGTGCGGCCTGGCGGCACGGGGACGACCGGCTGTGGGCCCGGCTGCGGGCGCGGGGACGGCCGGGCGTGCCCGGAGCCAACGAGGTGGAGAAGGAGAGGAGCGACGAGCCGGCGGGCGCGGGCGTGCGGGCACGGGGCCGGGGGGTGGAGGAGCCGCAGCCGGGCGGGAGTTGCCGAGGAGGCCCGCGACGGGGACGGCGGGAGGCTGCAGAAGAGCCTGGCAAGGAAGGTGGGCGCGGCCAGGCACGAGGCGAGGTCGAGGACGGCCGGGGCCCCAGCACGGGGCGAGGTTGAGGACGGCCGGGGCTCCAGCATGGGGCGAGCGGGTCGGGGCCGATGCGGAGCTCGGCGAGGTCCCCGTGGCGCGCGATGAGGATGGCGAGCGCGGCGTCGGTGAGGTCGCTACAGCCGGAGAGGTGGAGCTAGCGGAGCCCTACCGCGTGGAGGAAGGGGGCGGCCTCGGCGGCGGCGCGGCCGGCAAGGCGGAGGCTACTGTCGGGGGGGGGGAGCTTGTGAGGAGGAGCGAATGCGCGGAAGCCGGAACGAGGCGGAGCCGGCGGGGAGCGGACGCGTGGAGGTATGCGAGCCTGCCGCATCCGGCGGCGACGCCGCGGTGGTGGTGACGAAAAAGGGTCCGGCCCGGACCGCGACTCCAGCAGCAGCTAGCCTCACGGTGGGCGCCAACTGTCGTGGTTTTCTCAGGGCAGATGCCATGGGATGGCTAAAAGTGTGGGGCGGCAAGGTTACGGTGGAGATCCGGGATGGGATTGGGCAATTGTACACGGTGGTTTACCCAGGTTCGGGGCCCTCGCGTGGAGGTAACACCCCTACTCCTGCATGTCTGATGTATATGGAGTGTATGTGGTTGTACATGGTTGCTCCTGGAGCTGTCTGGAGGAGGAAGAAGGAGGCGCTGGGCTCTCCACTTCTCCTGTGAGTGGAGCTAGAAGAGGATGAGGGGAGTGAGAGTGAGAGCGTGAGCCTGAGGAAGAGCTCCTCCCTGGTGCACCTTATAAAGGGCTGCCCAGGGGACAAGGGGTGGCCCACATGGCCAACTATACATTATTTGAGATGACATATGACGTATGAATAGTGTCTGCTGTTCATCAACAGTGCTCCACTGTAGAGCATGGTCGTCTCGTCCGCACAGTCCGACGGGACGTTGTGGTTGACTTCGCGCAGCAGGCCAGCTGGAGCAGCCGGACAGGCGACCAGGCGGCCAGCCGGACGGGTGGCCAGTCGGACATGCCAAGTGGCTAGCCGGCCAGGTGGCCAGCCAGCCAGCCGTTCAGGTGGCCAGCCAGTCAGCCGGCCAGGTTTCAACCAGGGGCCGCTCCCCTGGCAAAGTTTTGAAATGGTGACTTGTCTCCTTGAATCTACCCAGGGGTCATCCCCCGCCAGGTATTACGCAACCATGCGGCCAGAACCTAGGTAAATCATTGTGTCAACTTCGTTCATTTTCGTCGAGTAGATCCTCACCTTGTGCCCCACTCACGAATCAGCAAGAGGACGTCCACATTTCACGGTGTCTCGCGTGGTATGATGTACAGCCGGCCTCATGTTTTACCAGCACCTGCCCCATTTGTCAGATCATGTCGATGGTTAGCTAGCTTCGTTTTTTTTCTTATCCTCGTGTCATTCTTAATACTCTCTTCGTCCCATAACATTGACGTTTTTGCAAGCTGAGGCAGACCAAAAAGAAGATGCTCCACGAACCATGCTAGCTTCTCACGTGCAAAAAACCTCACGAATCAACAATATCATGCATGTTGTCTGGATCAACTGGATGCATATATATGAACATGATACCTGGTCCATGTGAATAGTATGTTCATTACCGACAGTCAGTCCTGCGTTCGGTTAACATATGATGGTCCGGCCGACATCCAAGTCTTACAGTGGTAACTTGTGAAAACACTCCACGCTCATGATTAAGGGCATCTCCAACGCCGACTCTTAAACCTCCCGCAACCGTCCGGACCGCGCTGTCCGGACCGTGGAAACCATCCAACGCCAAGCTATATCGGTCCGCGGAGCGGTCCGGACGCGATTTCTCCCGCAAACCGAAGACAAACGTGGGGGGCTTTGCGGGAGTCCGGACACGCGAAACGTCGCTCTCCGCCCCCCTGGCCCATCCAAAAGGAAGGCGGAGCCAGCGCTTTTGTAGCATCCCGCACTGTTTCCGCGCCAAAATTCTCCACTCTCTTTTTCCATTCCCCGCCGCTCTCCGCCCAATTCCCGCTCATTTCTCCCACCCTCTCCTTTCTTCCGCCGCTGCTGCATGGAACAGTCGGAGAATCTATCAGAGATGGAGCGGGCGGAGGTGCCGAAGGATCCGAGCATCATGCTCGCCCGGAAGATCAGCTCGGGGACGCGGCAAAATCGCCGCATCAAAGCGAAGACCGCAAGGGAGGAGAAGCTCAAAATGCGGTTGGCCGCCAGTGGGCCTGGTGGTGGCGATGGGCGTGGAGGTCGTGCTGGACGAGCCGGTCGGCGCGGTCGTGGCGGACGCCGGCAGATGGGCGCGCTGAGAGTACAGACAGCGTCGTGGCCGGAGCCTTACAAGCCTCCGTACTACTGATACGTCTCCAACGTATCTATAATTTTTTATTGTTCCATGCTATTATAGTATCAATCTTGGATGTTTTATATACATTTACAAGCAATTATATATCATTTTTTAGGACTAACCTATTAACTTAGTGCCCAGTGCCAGTTGCTGTTTTTTTCCTGTTTTTAGTTTGCCAGAATATCAGTACCAAACGAAGTCCAAATGCCACGAAACTTTTTGGAGATTTTTTTTCTGGACATAAGAGACACTAGAAGCTTCGGGGGAGGCCAGAAGACGGAGGAGGTGGCCACGAGCCACCAGGGCGCGCCCTGGTGCCTCGTGGGCCCACCTCTGCTCCGTTTGACCTAATTCCACCTCTATAAATTCTCTAAAATCGGTAAACCAACAGAGGAGTCCACGAAATACTTTTTCCGCCGCCGCAAGTTCCTGTTCTCGGGAGATCTCATCTGGAGGCCTTTTCCGGCACCCTGCCGGAGGAGGAACCGATCACGGAGGGGTTCTACATCAACATTGCTGCCCTTCCGATGATGCGTGAGTAGTTTAGCACAGACCTTCGGGTCCATAGTTAGTAGCTAGATGGCTTCTTCTCTCTTTTTGATCTTCAATACAATGTTCTCCTCGATGTTCTTGGAGTTCTATTCGATGTAATCAATTTTTGCGGTGTGTTTGTTGGGATCCGATGAATTGTGAGTTTATGATCAGATTATCCATGAATATTATTTGAGTTTTCTCTGAACTCTTTTATGCATGATTATTATAGCTTCGTATTTCTCTCCGATCTATTGATTTGGTTTGGCCAACTAGATTGATTTATCTTGCAATGGGAGAGATGCTTTGTAATGGGTTCGATCTTGCGGTGCTCAATCCCAGTGACAGAAAGGGACATGACACGTATGTATCGTTGCTATTAAGGGTAAAAAGATGGGATTTATTAATGCGCGAGTTTACTTTGTCTACATCATGTCATCTTCCTAGAAAATTATATGATGAGTGGGAACCCACCATTAAAGTTAAAATTAAAAATTATGATTGCAATGTTTTATGTGATTTGGGTGCTAGCGTTTCCACAATTCCAAAATCTCTATGTGATGTGTTAGGTTTTTCCAATATAGATGAATGTTGTCTTAATTTGCACTTGGCGAATTCTACTATTAAAAAGCCATTGGGTAGAATTAATGATGTTCTTATTCTTGCAAATAGAAATTATGTGCCCATTTATTTTATTGTACTTGACATTGATTGCAATCCGTCTTGCCCCATAATACTTGGTAGACCGTTCTTACGAACTATTGGTGCTATTATTGGTATGAAAGAAGGTAATATAAGATTTCAATTTCCATTAAAGAAAGGGATGGAACACTTCCCTAGGAAAAGAGTTAAAGCACCCTATGAATCCATTATGAGGGCCACTTATGCAATCAACTTGAAGGATGATAATACTTGAAACTATGCATTATGCCTAGCTAGGGGCATAAAACAATAGCGCTTGTTGGGAGGCAACCCAATGAATAAAATATATTTTTTTGCTTTTTATTTCTGTTCTTATGTGTTTGCAAAATTATGCTACTGTTATGATTGTGTTTTTATGTTTTAATTAGTGTTTGTGCCAAGTAAAGCCTTTGGGATGATTTGGAAGATAGTATAATTTATGCTGTTTGGAAAACAGAAAGTTTTGCGTCCAGTACTGGAATTTTAATTCTGTACTGAAGGGTCAGAAAAATCTGAAATTTTTACACAGTATTGGTATATGAATTTCCCACGTTGTCCTAATTTTTCACAATTTTTGGAGTTACAGAAGTATAGATTTTAAATATATCTTTACAGACTGTTCTGTTTTACACAGATTCTGTTTTTGTTGCATAGTTTGCTTATTTTGATGAATCTATGGATCGTATCGGGGGGTATGAGTCATGGAGAAGTTGGAGTACAGTAGCATTATGCCAATATTAAATATGAATCAATTTACTACAGTACTTAGAGTTAAGGATTTATTTGTTATACTAACGGATCTCACGAATGTTTTGTGTGATTGAAGTTTTCAAGTTTCGGGTAAGATCACGATGGATGAAGGAATAAGGAGTGGCAAGAGCCTAATCTTGGGGATGCCCAAGGCACCCCAAGGTAATATTCAAGGAAGACTCAAGCGTCTAAGCTTGGGGATGCCCCGGAAGGCATCCCCTCTTTCTTCTATCAACTATCGGTAATTTTACTTGGAGCTATATTTTTATTCATCACATGATATGTGTTTTACTTGGAGCGTCATGTATTATATGAGTCTTTGCTTTGTTTGCTTTTTAGTTTGTCACAATCATCTTTGCTGAACACACACCTATTTTGAGAGAGCCACACGTTTATCATGATTTGTTAGAATACTCTATGTGCTTCACTTAAATCTTTTGAGCTAGGCAGTTGCTCTAGTGCTTCACTTAAATCTTTTTGAGCATGGTGGTGGCTAAATTTTGAAGAAATATTTGAAATCTCGTGCTTCACTTATATTATTTTGAGAGTTGATAAATTTTGAAGAAATATGTGCATTCTCATGCTTCACTTATATCTTTTTGAGAGTTGATAATAGTAATGGTAATTAGCACAAGATATGAATTTGGTCCCAAAGTGATGAATATTCAAGAGGGATATAATAAAAACTTTCATGAAAGATCATTGGATATGATGTGTTTGATTCGTTGCAATAGTTTTGCGATATGAGATGATACTATGTGAGTCATGTTAGTGAGTAATTGTGATTTAGTAAGAATATTGGTGTTAAGGTTTGTGATTCCCTATGCATGCACATAAAGTCAATAGTTATGCAATGAAATTATATCCTACTTATGGTGCATTATTCGGTGTTAGTTATGTTCAATGCATATTTATGACCGTTTTCGCTTTTTGGTTGGTCGCTTCTCAATCTATTTGCTAGTCTTCATTTGTACTAAGCGGGAATACTGGTTGTGCATCCAACTCCTTAAACCCAAGTTGTGCCAAATGAGTCCACCATATCTACCTATATGCGGTATTTCAATGCTGTTCCAAGTAAATTTGCATGTGCCAACTCTAAATTTTTCAAAATAATTTTCCATTTTGTGTGCCCGTATCGCTCATGAAGCGGCAGGGGGTGGCCAATATTTTCCATGCTAGGTGTGTTATTCTCACGATGAGTGTTTATTCACTTGTCATTGCACGAGAGAGTGGCAGGTAATAGGGATGCCCAGTCCCACAATGAATCAAAAAATAATAATAACAAATTCCTTGGAAAGTGTTGCTATGGAGGGCACCCGTGGATACGGCTAGCCATGGATTGTGAAAGAATGGTGGAAAGGAAATAAACTTTATTTTCTGTTTGGGAACCGCCTATAATGTGTCTAGCATGGAAGATATATTGGGAATTCTCGGTCGTTTTCGTTGACAGGAAAAGCATGCCTCTCAAAATAATTTTATCTCTCTAATTCAAGCTTTGAGCTCTGGCACATTTGCAAATCTCTGCTTCCCTCTGCGAAGGGCCTATCTATTTACTTTTATGCAATTTTTATTTTTATTTTGAGTCTCCATCTTCTCTACAAAGCACCAACTAGAGAGCACTATTGTCATACTTGTGCATTGTGTGTAGCCAATATTGAGTGTGTTTCATGAATGGATCAATGATTGATCATAATGGGCTAGGGATAACTTTCTTTAGCGTTGATATTTTGAAAGACATGGTTGCTTGTTAGTATGCTTGAGTATTTGTATCTTCATGTCAAACTATAGACTATTGATTTGAATCATTCAAGTCCAAATGTCCATGCTACAAAGAAAAGAGTATATGATGAATATGATAGGAAGCATTCCACATCAAAAATTCAGTTTTTATCATTTACCTACTCGAGGACGAGCAGGAATTAAGCTTGGGGATGCTTGATACATCTCCAACGTATCTATAATTTTTGATTGTTCCATGCGATTATAGTATCAATCTTGGATGTTTCATATACATTTACAAGCAATTATATATCATTTTTTGGGACTAACCTATTAACTTAGTGCCCAGTGCCAGTTGCTGTTTTTTGTCTGTTTTTGGTTTTCCAGAATATCAGTACCAAACGAAGTCCAAATGCAACGGAACTTTTTGGAGATTTTTTTCTGGACATAATAGACACTAGAAGCTTCGGGGGGAGGCCAGAAGACAGAGGAGGTGGCCATGAGCCACCAGGGCGCGCCCTGGTGCCTCGTGGGCCCACCTCTGCTCCGTTTGACCTAATTCCACCTCTATAAATTCTCTAAAATCGGGAAACCAACAGAGGAGTCCACGAAATACTTTTTCCGCCGCTGCAAGTTCCTGTTCTCGAGAGATCCCATCTGGAGGCCTTTTCCGGCACTCTGCCGGAGGGGGAACCGATCACGGAGGGGCTCTACATCAACTTTGCTGCCCTTCCGATGATGCGTGAGTAGTTTACCACAGACCTTCGGGTCCATAGTTAGTAGCTAGATGGCTTCTTCTCTCTTTTTGATCTTCAATACAATGTTCTCCTCGATGTTCTTGGAGTTCTATCCGATGTAATCACTTTTTGCGGTGTGTTTGTTGGGATCCGATGAATTGTGAGTTTATGATCAGATTATTCATGAATATTATTTGAGTTTTCTCTGAACTCTTTTATGCATAATTATTATAGATTCGTATTTCTCTCCGATCTATTGATTTGGTTTGGCCAACTAGATTGATTTATCTTGCAATGGGAGAGGTGCTTTGTAATGGGTTCGATCTTGCAGTGCTCAATCCCAGTGACAGAAAGGGACATGACACGTATGTATCGTTGCTATTAAGGGTAAAAAGATGGGGTTTATGTGTGCGTGAGTTTACTTTGTCTACATCATGTCATCTTGCTTAAGGCGTTACTCCGTTCTTTATGAACTTAATACACTAGATGCATGCTGGATAGCGGTCGATGTGTGGAGTAATAGTAGTCGATGCAGAATCGTTTCGGTTTACTTGCCTCGGACGTGATGCCTATATACATGATCATTGCCTTGGATATTGTCGTGATTATTTGCTTTTCTATCAATTGCCCAACAGTAATTTGTTCACCCACCGTATGCTATTTTCAAGAGAGAGGCCTCTAGTGAAAATTATGGCCCCCGGGTCTACCTTAATCATATATTGAAAATTCTCAAAATGCCTTGCTGCAATTTTACTTTATTTATTTTATTTTGTATTTTTGTTTAATCTATCTATCTATCACCATATAATTTAATTTTGCAATTAACCGCCAAGGGATTGACAACCCCTTGTTCGCGTTGGGTGCGAGGATTTGTTGTTTTGTGTGCAGGTACTGCTAACGAGTTGTTGCGTGATTCTCCTACTGGATTGATAACCTTGGTTTCATAACTGAGGGAAATACTTATCTCTACTGTACTGCATCATCCCCTCCTCTTCGGGGAAATCGCAACGCAGCTCACAAGTAGCAACTACTACGCAGCAAACCGCCCGCATCCGTCCGGACCACGCTGTCCGGACCGTGGAAGCCATCCAACGCCGAACTGTATCGGTCCGTGAAGCGGTCCGGACATGATTTCTCCCGCAAACTGGAGACAAACGTAGGGGGGGTTGCGGGAGTCCGGACACGCGAAACGTCTCTCTTCGCCTCCCTGGCCCACCCAAAAGGAAGGCGGAGCCCGCGCTTTTGTAGCATCCTGCACTGTTTCCGTGCCAAAATCCCCCACTCTCTTCTTCCATTCCCCGCCGCTCTCCGCCCAATTCCCGCTCATTTCTCCCACCCTCTCCTATCTTCCGCCGCCGCCGCATGGAACCGTTGGAGATGGAGCTGGCGGAGGTGCTGGAGGATCCGAACATCACGCTCGCCTGGAAGATCAGCTCGGAGACGCGGCAAAATCGCCGGGTCAAAGCGAAGGCCACAAGGGAGGAGAAGGTCAAGAAGCGGTTGGCTGCCGATGGGCCTAGTGGTGGCGATGGACGTGGAGGTCATGGCGTACGAGGCGGTCGGTGCAGCCGTGGCGGACGCCGGCAGATGGGCGCGCCGACAGTACTAACAGCGCCGTGGCCGGAGCCTTACAAGCCTCCGTACTACTACGCCGCCAAGCAGCTCGGAACCCCCGCCAGTACTGTGCCTTACATCATCGACGTTAATGCGGCGCCAGAGCAGGGGAGCTGGTGTATGACGCGGAGAGGGATATGCTCGACATCATCCACGACGGAGGCGAGGGAGGAGGAGGGGGCTATGAGGACGGGCATGTGGAAGACTCGGATCCCACCCAGTCCGGCAACTACACCCACACGCAGCAGGGCTACACCCAGACCGCCACACAGCAGTCCTACACCGAGACCGGCGATGGCACACAGCAACAACAACATTGGGCCGCCGGAGAGCATCGCCCGGAGGGGGAGGAGGAGGAGGAGGATGGCGACGACGACGATGATCCGGATAGTACCGCCGGCGATCCGAAGAAGAAAGGTAGAGGAGAAAGCTTCAACATGCGGGAGGACGAGCTGTTGTGAGATGCATGGTTGGCCACTAGCCTTGATCCTTTCCACGGCACGGAGCAAAAGGGCACAACCTTTTGGAGGAACATTCACACATGGTTCCATGAGCACAAACATTTCGCGCCCTACTCCGACGCGTTGATCCGCAACCGTGAGTGGAAGTCCCTCAACCATCAATGGTACACCATCCAAGAGGCCGTCTCCAAGTATTGCGGGCACTTGAAGCATCTCATCGCACGGTGGCCTAGCGATGCACGAATCACCGAGCAAGTAAGTTGATCACTAGCCGGATATGCTTTAGTTTTGTTGATCACTAGCCGGATATGCTTTAATTTTGTTGATCATTAGCCGGATATGCTTTAGTTTTGTTGATCACTAGCCGGACATGTATAGTGGGGGAAATATCAGGTGCACCCATCCTTGGGGTGCTTGATATTTCCCCTATAGTTTTGTTGCTCACTACCCGGATATGCATTGTTTCACTTTGTAGCCTACTCGTGCTTGTGTGGTGTACAAGAAGTTGGAGAAGAAGTCCTTCACCGTCATGCATTGTTGGTTGAAGTTGAATGGGCAACCGAAGTGGAACATTTTCATTGCCAAGACCGCTGCCCAAGCCAACGAGGAAGAAACCGGTGACCCTACCGACCCAACCCAAGAACCGCCGAAGAAGCTTAGAAGAAATTTACGGGGCAAGAAGTGGGAGGAGGAGAGGGCGAAGCGAGAAGGTGCGGCGGCCAAGCTGACGGAGAGGTTCGAGGAGATCTTGTCGAAGAAGGAGGAGTCATGCGTGAGGCGCTCGGAAATCAAGGAGGAGAGGAAGGCGGAGAGGTTCAAGCAGTTGATGGACGCGACGGAGAAGAAGATCAAGCTCTAAAAGAGGAGGGCCATGATCGAAGAGAGGAAGGCGGCGCTGGAGGAGAAGAAGGCCGCGCTCAAGGAAAATAGGGTGAAGATCGCCACCAATGCGGAGGACGCCAAGATGTTGACCTTGAATATCGACTCTTTGGATGCCGACGCTAGAATTATCGTGCAATCCGTCCGCTACCAGATGTTGGAGCGGCAGAAAGATGAGTTGGCGGTGGCGGAAGATGAGGACGCGGCGGAGGCAGAGGTGGACGCGGACGCGAAGGCTGCCTACGCGGCGGCGACGGCACCTCCTTGATCGGGGAGCATCTTGCTGGGATTGCCGGTCCGGCAAGGCAGAAATGCACGGACTGCCGGACTGATGTTTTTTTGGATTCGGGCATGTAAAAACTAAGCATATTTGCCTATTTTTGGTTGTGATCGGGGATGCGATCCGGCGTGGGTGTGATCCGGTGCGTTGTGTGCATCAGTGCACATTTGAATTTGAATTTGCTGGCGGACATATACAGTCTACGGTTGGATGGCGTCCTCCCGCATCCGTGTCCGCGGACTGGTTCCCCCTGTCCGTGGACGGATGCGGGAGGAAATTTGCGGATTGCCGTTGGAGATACCCTAACCGCTATGAACATGACATGCTGTGAACATGACATGATGATCAGGAGGGGTCGATCGAGCATGCCATAGGCCCATGGTATGGACGGAAGGCGCCATCATCTTGACTGTTTCGACCATGACACCCATCGAGCAATTAATTATGTCAAAATCCTTCTCAAAATCGGAGGCTGCGGTGTAGCATATATTTTTCTCATCTTGGAAAAGACGAGGACGACCAAGCCTTTCTTTGGAGAGGATATGCTCGCTGCCGACGCTCGCAAGTGCGTGCGACCAAGCAAGGATGCGTGTGTGCAAAGTTATGCTCGTTCGTCGACTTTGCAAATGTATTCGAATTCATCTCTGTTCGTCTTTGCACATGTTTTCATTCAAAATTATGCTCTCACTCCTGCCTGATTTCAAAAAAATCTTCTTTAATTCCTTCGAAAATAGACGACCATCACACATTTACAAAAACAAATCGATACTACCCTACTTTGTATTATGAGCATCACGTAGAAGTATACTGCTTCTGTACACAAACTAATGAAAGAACAGACGACACATTTGGCATGGCGTGCATGTGCGGTAGCCATGCAGGTGCTGCCGCGGCGTCCGCTCTCAGGGGAGTTCCAGCGGAGTGGGAGGGGACATGGGGCGGCGCCGCCACAGGTTCACCTCCTTCCTGGGCTCCGACGCCACCACCCCGCCGCCCAGCACCAGCGGGGCTGAGAACGCCACGAAGCCGTTGTCCTCGTAATCGTCGTCGACGTCGACGTCGGAGGCCCTCCTCTCCGCCTCCCTCCAGTCGAAGTCCTGGAACGCGCCGCGCCCGCTCGTGAACCGCTTCATCTGTCCCAGCCCTGCCATCCCCGGCCCCGACACCGGCGCAGCGGCCACGGCGGCGCTGCTCCCCGGCCTCCCCTTGAAAAGATCGGCAGCGCCGCTCGACTTGTGGGACGACGAGGAGGACGAAGGCCGCGACCTGTTCCGTCGGGAGAACATCCGCCTGACGAGCGAGCTCTTCGGCCTGCTGTGGACCGGCGGCCGCGGCGGCATCGGGCAGGCGCCGCCGTCCATCCCGCAGGCCGCCGCGGGGGCGACGTTGGCCGCCTTCCTGGCCTTGCTGGTCTTGGACTTGCTCCGCTTGATCTGCCCGATGCACGACACCTTGGGCGACGAGGCCTCGGGAGTCCGGTACCCGCTGCCGCCCCCCTGCTTACCGCCCCGCCTCCTGCCCCCGCCGCGCGCCTCGGGCGGCACGATGGAGACCATGGGGCCGGAGAAGGCGTTGCGGTGGTTGAAGGACGCCTTGCCGCCGCCGGCGGGGCGGGAGCCGAAGGTGGTGGCCGTGGAGGAGGAGAAGGAGGCCGCCGTGGACCTGAGGAAGGACGCCAGCGCGCCGCTCCTGGTCCTCGCGTGCTTCTTCGGCTTCCTCTCCATTGATGTACGGACGCAACGCACCTGCTTGGAGACTTGGACGCGCCAGCTAGCTGGATTCTTGGCCGATCAGCTCGATGGATCGTTCGCCTTTTCAGCCTTGTCCCTTGTACGGTGTACTGGTCCTGGTTATATACGACGGACGTTGGCCGGGCACGGGAGGAGGGAAGAGGATGGTTGGTGACGGAGTAAAATAAGCGCGCGGGGTCGCGATGGGACAGCGCAGCTGCTGATCGCGTGTGGGGTGCGGTGGTCAAAGGCCGGGAAACCGGCGGGGGCAGGTTCGTTCCGGCCGCAGCAGCTAGTAGCTACTACTCGCCAGTATTAATCCCCGCGGCGAAACCGCGCTCCAGCTAGCCGGTGGGCGCCGACGAGGTCGTGGTGGAGACGTACGTACGTTCGTGGACCGGATCCGGCACGCGCGAGCCGGGATTATATTACCGTTTCCCGCGCGACCTCGGCGCTCAGTACTGAGACGACCCGGTTTCCCCGTGACATAATCCCACGGCCACGTCGCGTCGGCGGCGCCGCCGTCTGCCTCGTCACCCCGCGCGCGCCGACGTGGCGGCGGCGACGACGGCGTGCTGGCGCTGTAAGGTACGGTACGTAGTGATCGATCGATCGGCCGTGTGTACGCGAAGGGGAGTAAGGCCAAATTCCGTCCCCGGCCGGCCAGTCGCTGTGCAAATCAATTCGATCGTTGGCTTGCTCCGCACATGACCTGCATGTTGCGTTGTTGCTTAGCTAGCGGCTTGGTACGCCATCAGGTATTACCCCGTGGGAAAAGGCTGCACGTAGCACGTACTGGTGGAGAAAGTTTCTCGCGTAATGAATGGTGGTTTTGACCTGCGGGTGAGGATCGAGCTCGTCCTTTTTCTTTCTTTCTTTAATTTTCTTTCTTCAGACTGTGGGCAATGAAAACGTGTCGCTGTGCGTTGTTGTTGAGCTTGCTGTTTACACTGCCAGCCAGTCTCGGTGCCCCACCTGCTTGTGTTATGTTATTCCACCAAACATGCCTTGGTTACCTTAAAAAACAACCACCATGAATCTATGGAGGATGGAGGTCGATCAGTCATATGACTCATATCATAGGCATGCGCTCATTCTCCTCCCGGGCGGTTTGAACCTGCAGAGCGTACGCCCCGCAAAGTCAAGCACACGCCTGGATGCTGAATAAGTAGTAGCCAGATATACGTAGCCGTGCCGAGTCCAAGTGTATAACCGGAGTAGATTAATACTACCGTTAGATTAGTATGTAGATGTACACGGTCGCCGGCATGAACGAACGGAATGGCAACCTACCACCCTTCCTTCCCCAGCTTCTCGGGCTCTCCTCGGTGATGATAAGCTCACCGCGTCAGCTGTGTCCGTACCGGCGTTCACGCGACCTCAAGCGTACCATGACGGCTCCACGTCAAGTTTTTTATCAACCCTCATAAGTCCACTCCACGTACTTTTTTTGATCGTAATAACTTTATTCCTCAGATAATAGCAAGGTCATTTACATAGTTGTGAAGAATAAAGTCAGGGACGAAAGTCTCCCAAACCTCAGAAGTACTATTGCTAAAACAATGCTTTGCTAATCCATCCGCTAGCATATTTGCCTCTCTGCTACAAAACTCATAGCTAATACTTGCAAACTCCATTGCCAAGAGAGAGCACTCTGCCACCACAGGAACGTCCACTCCCATGTAAGCATCCGGGTTAGATATAGCTTCCAAAGCGTTCATACAATCCGACTCAATGATGAGATTTGTGCATCCCAGATTCGCTGCCAGGTATAGTCCAGAACGGATGGCCATTAGCTCAGCTGATCCCGCGCTTGAAACATGAGGTAATGCTAGTGTTGCCGCTCCCAGAAATTTGCCCTGATCGTCACGGGCGACAACTCCACAAGCTCCTCTGAGGTTCTCCTCATGAAATGATGCATCAACGTTCACCTTTATAACTCCCCTACTTGGCTTCTTCCACACTTGATCATTCTTGCGAATGGGCTGGTTTGGTGTATTTGCACGGACAAAATTGGTAGCAAGTACCCGAATTGAGATGGCTGATTGCTCTGGAGTTGGGACAGTCTTCCCCTTCGCAACTTGCCTCCTTTGCCACCATATAAACCACATGGCCACCAGGATGAGCTCGACAGTGGGAATATCATGTGTTATCGTATGCAGGCGGATCAAAATGTCCAAAGTGATAGACCCAGACCGGTCCTGCACAACTGCTCTGTCGATCTCCTCAGTTAACCCTAGTGATGACCACACTTGCGTTGCTCTATCACATGTGAACAGACA
This sequence comes from Elymus sibiricus, assembly GCA_039707655.1. Lineage (NCBI taxonomy): Eukaryota > Viridiplantae > Streptophyta > Magnoliopsida > Poales > Poaceae > Elymus > Elymus sibiricus. The sequence goes on along the minus strand of CM077672.1, from coordinate 352,960,608 downwards.
ATGTTGAATGTCTTCCAAACCAACTTTGCATATCGGGCATTGCGGGATCAAGGGTATGTGTCTGCCCGCGAGTACACCGTAGCATGGAAGTACTCCCTTAAGTACTTTCCAACCAAAATGCTTGATCTTTCCCGGTAGACGAAGATGCCATAGTTCCTTCCAAACCCCGCTAAGTTGAGCACTCCCCGGACTATTCAAATTTGCATAGTGGCGACCGAACTGGTGGTCAAATTCTAAGTGATACGCCGAGCGTACTGAGAAGGTTCCAGACTTTGTATAGTGCCATGCCACAAAATCTTCTAGTGCTTCAACATGTAGTGGAATTTGTAATATTCTGCGTACATCAACTGGTGAGAACACGCTCTGAATTAGTGCCTCATCCCACTGACCCGTATGAGGGTCAATTATCTCTTGCACTTTTGACAACATGATTTCACCTCTAGGGGTGATAATCTTCCTTGTTGGACTTGATGGGATCCATGGATCATCCCAAATGTTAATCTGTGAACCAGTGCCCACTCGCCAAATACATCCCCTCTTGAAAGTTTGTATCCCAGTAACCAAACTTTGCCATGTAAATGAGGAGCCTTTCTTTGGGCCAGCTCTCAGAACATTACCATCAGGATAGTATTTTGCACTTAGAACACGTGCACACAAAGAGTCAGGATTCTGGATCAGTCGCCAACACTGCTATGCTAACATAGCAAGGTCACTCCACGTATTGCCGCAACATATAAATACTTTTCAGAAACCTTATATGGAACTGACGTTCCTGTTTTCTCAGGGACGCTTTGTGGCCCGTTCGATCGCTCACACAAATTTCAACGCAGCGATACGTGGCAATCATGTTGGTACGTTTGTTCGCAGCGATACGTGGCAATCATGTTGGTACGTTTGTTCGCTTCAATGCATCCATCTGAAGGAACGACTGAGTGAAAAACATGAAATATGGACGTGGTGTATTTGCTTTCAAGCTCAAATGCTCCCTGATAAACAGTAGAATTAAAAAAATTAAATTCTTTTGGTGGTAAACTTTGACAAATGTTTTGTATGCTTGCAATATTTCAGCACGAAATGATATTCGTGGAAGTCGTGGCAAAAAAAAATCGATGTTCCAAAAATGCTAGTTTTGAAAACATTTTGGAGTGCTGATTTTGTTTTTTTTTCATGCCTTCCACGAATGTCATTTCGTGCTGAAATTTTGAAGAATACAAAAAAATTGTCAAAGTTTACCACAAAAAAAATTCAGATTTTTATTTTATTTTTTTACTAATTTTTGTTTTTTCTGTTCATCATAGAGTATTTGAGCTCGAGATCAGAATAGGACTTTCAATAAAATATTCATTTTTCATGGCACCAAGCGAACGGCCCAACCCTCGTATTATCCTTTAACCTTACCCTCAAAATCACATCCGAATGGCAAATTATGTATCTAGAGCATGGCACATTGTAACAGTTCCTCCTGATGTAGCATGGCAATCCCCTTCTCCTAGCATGGCAGTTTATGAACATGTATGGCAAAAAAAATCATATAGCATGACAAAACATGTAGGCAATTTTTTTTTCATATAGCATGACAATTCTCTGTGCATTGCAAATCTACCTATTGTAGCATGACAATTCAGACATGTGTGGCAACTTTCTCTCATGTAGAATACCAACTATTCTATACTGTAGCATTTGTCATGTTCTTCATCTACAACATGGCAATTCTTCTATGTCGTAGACCCGTAGTATGGCAATGTTTGAATCACGTGGCAACTTTCCTACTATAGTATGTCAAATTTTTCTACTGATAAACATTGCCATAGCATGTCAATTTCTCTCTGATAGCATCACAAAGAGAGTGTTGAGGAGGAGGGGGGGGGGGGGGGTAGTGGTATGCAGGGGAAGGCCCTTTCACTCGTTCTTTGGAGCGGTTTCCCCGGGGGAACTATATGTTCCCTCATGAGAGCCACCTAGAGCGCACACTTTTGCTCGAGGAACCTTTCTGAGAGAACATTCGCTCGCTATTAGGGTACATTTTTTTTGTTAGTGAACCTGCCGATTTTATCTTGTAAAACCTCGTGGATAATTTAACTGTTATATGAGCAATAAGTATAGTTATGATAGAGTTTTTTGGTAGAAAAAAGAATACACTTTTTGAGAGCTTCACACAATATACGTTTCTAGCTAGCGCGTCATATACACTTTTAAAAAAACTTTGCTGAACTTTATTAAACAGCGACTTTTAATGGAGCAATTACAAAATCAAGGGGCACGCCAAGCCTAGCATGACGGCCTGCATCAAGAGATAAAGCAAACTTTGCTAAATTGCGAGCTTCATAATTATTGTTTCTTCATTCATATGTTAACTTGCATTCTTCAAAGTCTCATGCTAGAGCATTGATGTCCATGTGATGGCTCCATGTCTTGCACCCGATTTATCAGAGATATCCTTCAAGACTCATAGGCAATCATAAGCGATGAACAGTCGCTGAATAAGCAGCTCTTTTGCTAGTGGCCTCAGAGCTCTTTTAATAGTGGTTGCACTTTTTTTTCAGAGAGAGAATTGAACTTTTTCTTTTGAGAAGAATTGCAAGAGGGTTTTTTTTAGAGAGAGAATTGAACTTTTTCTTTTGAGAAGAATTGCTAGAGGTTGAGCTTCTTTGCATGCAAAAGCTTCAATCGCTCGTGATGCAGCCCGGCCCAACAGCTCACTTCACGGGCTACATGGGCCACGAATACTTCAGGTAACTCTACAGCGTGAACCCACGTAGTCCAGACCGAAACCCTGAACCCTACCGCCCCCACGTCGCCGGCAACCGCGACCGAGCAGTCACCGCCGCCGCCATGGCTCTCCTCCTCAAGCGCAACCACCACCTCTCCACCACTTCCCGCCTCCTTCTCCGCCGCCTATGCGCCACCGAGCCAACCACAGAGCCGGCTCCCGCCTCGACCCTGCCACCGGCTCCCGACTCGCCTCCACCCATGACGCCCGCGGAAGCCAAGCTCCTGGACTCGCTCCACGCGGCGATCCTCGACCACAGCCGCGCCCACCCATCGACTGCGCTCCCCGCCTCGCCGCCATTCGAGCCCCTCCCCGCGCTGTCCTCCACCCTCACCGGCCTCCTCCCTTCCCCGCCCGCACCGCACCTCGCGCTCCAGCTCCTCGGCCGCCTCCTCGCGCTCCGCCGCGGCGTCCCGTTCCCGGAGGCCCTCACGTTCTTCCACCACGTCCTCCCGTCGCTTCCCGCGGACTCGCTCCCCGAGCTCTACGCCGCTATGATCGACCTGCTCGCGAAGCACCACCACTTCCCGCTCGCCCGACACCTGCTCGACGAAATGCGCGAGCGCTCCATCCCCGTCTCGTCACAGGTCATCCTCGCCATAATCCGACGGTACGTCCGGGCGGGGATGTCTGCCGAGGCTTCCGAGCTGTTCCGTCGCATGGAGGAGTATGGCGCCGGGGTCCCCGACCCTGCGGTGCTCGCGTCTCTCCTTGGCGCGCTGTCCAAGAAGCGCCTCGCCAGTGAGGCCCAGGCGCTGTTCGACAGCTACAAGTCTGTCTTTCCGCCGGATGTCGTACTCTACACGACCCTGGTGCACGCGTGGTGTCGTGCAGGGTGTCTCGACAAGGCAGAGCGGGTGTTCGCCGAGATGCAGCAGGCAGGGATCATGCCGAACGTGTACACCTACACATCTGTGATTGATGCCATGTACCGCGCGGGGCAGGTGCCCCGTGCGCAGGAGCTCCTCTGCCAAATGATTGACACCGGGTGTCCTCCGAACACGGCGACCTTCAATGCCATCATGCGGTCTCATGTCAAGGCCGGGCGTTCTGAGCAGGTGCTGCAGGTGCACAACCAGATGCGGCAGCTTGGTTGTGATCCGGACATTATCACATACAATTTCTTGATGGAGACACATTGTGGGAAGGGGCAGAGCAACCTTGACGCAGCGATGAAAGTGCTCGCCAAGATGATTGCCAAGGGGTGTATTCCTGACTGCCACACGTTCAATCCCATGCTGAAGCTGGTCCTGGGGACTGGCAATGTAGACGCTGCACGGAAGTTGTATGAACGGATGCAGGAGCTGCAGTGCAAGCCGAATGTGGTGACTTATAATTTGCTTATGAAGTTGTTCAATAAGGAGAAGTCGATGGACATGGTGCTGAGGATAAAGAAGGACATGGATGCACAAGGTGTGGAGCCAAACGTGAACACCTACGGAGCTCTAATCGAGTCATTCTGTGGGAGGGGAAACTGGAGACGCGCTCATGCGACGCTGAGGGAAATGGTTGAGGAGAAATCCCTAAAACCCACAAAGCCGGTGTATGATATGGTGCTGATGCTGCTGAGGAAGGCCGGTCAGCTCAGGAAGCACGAAGAGCTTGTGGAAGCAATGGCTGACCGGGGCTTCATCAAGCGCCCATCAGAGGATGCCTTGTGGAAGGCAGTAGCTGCTTCCTAAACATTTTTTCCCATCTGATCCAAAAGGACCGGGAAGTTTCAGCTATCAGCATGATAATGGAACGACGTTGTACCAGCATCCAGTGCAGAAACAAAGAGAATATGAGGTTCTGCTGCCACCTAATGCTAGCAGCAGCTAAGGAGCTAGAAGATTTGAGTAAACATAAATGACAGCATAAATTTGTAGAACAGCACTGAGTGCTGTGAATAGAGGGCCAGGCACATCAGGCAAACAACATTGATCAGGCACATGAACTTCACCAGCAGCTTCAGGCACCATGTTTTCTGCTTGCTTCCTGAAGTTTATTTGCTAGACTGTTATTGATGTGCAATCTTATAAGAGTGGTATTTTTTTATCTGGTGTGTTGTATCCTAGTACCACATAGAGTAATAATGTTTCCTTAGTGATACTGATAGAAATTGGCGTTTCGAATTCTTACACTGCAAAATTTGAAAAATTTCTCGTCTTCAATCAGACAATGACACTGCCTTGTGGCCGGCAGTATCTGCTTTCCTGATGTTTACTCTGCCCTACTATATTGTTATCGAAGTGCAACCTGATTATAAGATTATTATTTCTTATATGCTGTATTGTCTCATCGAGAAATAATGCTTCCTTGATTGATACAAGAGCGAGGGCTGCAGGTCTGAGTTGTCAACACTAGGCACAATTGTTCCACAAAACCCTTGGTGCCAATCATCCACCGACTGTACCTGATTAATTAGCCGGCCCTTCCTTCTTTGGGCATGTTTGGGAAAGCTGTACGACGCTGATTCGGCGAAGCAAATCATCCAACCACCGTACCTGATCTGATTCTTCTTTCTTCGGTTATGTCTGAAGAAAGCTGTACGAAGCTGTACCGCTAATTGGGTGAAGCAGGCAGTACGCTGTAGGCCTGTACGTGCCAAGCAATCTGTTTGACAATTTGCACAGGGTTTTAGGTTAGGATGCATCAATCTCTGATCTGGGTTGTTAGTGTCTCATGATTCATTCATCAACCGACGTGCTCTGAATCGCACCATGTCTAGAAGGGGAAACAGTCGTCCTTGGTTTACATAAGTCCTGAGCTGCTATGAAATTAATGCCCAATTCAATTTTACCTGCCATGTGGTGATGATTTAAAGTAAAGGAAAATTTGAGTTATCTCCATACGCCATGCTCAGTATGAATTCAAATCGCTTCTTGCGAACTCCACCACAGCAGCAACGGTTACCTTGTACTTGTACGTAGTTTGAATAGAATGGTGTGCTTTGTCTGAATCGCAGCGTGTACTAGAACTAGAGGGGAGACACAGACAGCGGTCCTTGGTTTCGTATAAATTCGAGCTGCTTTGAAATCAATGCCTGGGTCAATTATTTTTACCTGCCATGCGATTATGATTCCCGTACAGGAAAATTAATCGATCTGCCAGTCTTTATTTACGTGCGTTGTTAGTTGTTACTCCCTCCGTTTCAAAATATAGTGCGCCCGTGCTTCTCGAGGTTCAACTTTGACCATAAATTTAACCAACGAGGCCGACTGCGGCGGGAGCAAAAATTATATAATTGAAAACTTCTTTCGAATACGAATTCACTGGTATAATTTTTGCCCCGCCGCAGTCGGTCTCGTTGGTCAAATTTATGGTCAAAGTTGAAGCGCGGAAACCGAGGACGCACTATGTTTTGGAACCGATGGGCTCAGTTCAGGACGACAGGTTTGTGGTCTCTGGATCCACTCGCAGTATCCGTCGATCTGGTGCAGTGTATGTGTATCTGCAGTACGTGACTCTGCCTCCAGAACCACTTGTTCATAGATTACGAGCGCAGGAGCCGGGCCGGCTTTTCTCGCTTGTTGTTGCAGTGGTAAACTAGGCGCAACATGTTTCGTGTCCGTTTTGTTGCTAGGTAGCCACACTTGCGTCTGCCCTGCTGACGGCGTGTCGGGCTCGTAGCGTAGAATCTATCGAGCACCTTTACGACTCCTGTCGTCGGTCAGTCACGGGCTCGCTCATCACATGCGCCAGCCAGACAGTTCACATGTGGACCGACGGCCACCCCAACCTTCTGAATTCTGAATGAAAGAAACTCGGAAACATCGACCACGAGATAGATCATCAGCCTCGGACAACAGAATCATTGTCCACGCACGGGACGGGACAATGATCACGAGTCCAAGCCACGGCACGCAGAGTACCTATGCTTTCAGTTAACCCCCATTTATGCTCCTTTGACGTACGCTTTGAATTGAACCTAGTGATGTACGCTCTCGGTTGGTCAAGCATGGTTGATGGGTGATGACCAAATGCGAAATGGTCGGTGCGTCACGTTCGCTCGTTCGTCCGTCCGATCGGTCTTGTTGTATTCGGTATATATATATGAGACCTTTTACAGTACATCAAAGTAATAAGAGCCATCCATTTTATCCATTGAACGGACAAGATTAACCAATACTACAGCTCTAATTGTGGAGTATTTTTGGCTAAAACAGGGTAGTATTTTTTGTTGGAGGGTAAAATCGGAATAACAGCATAAAAACTCTGAAATTCGTAGGGGCAAAAATAGATCAGGCCTGATGCATCCTTCATAATCCCTCCATTCTCAAAGATCGTTCGGTTTCTCGCCTTCTCCTAAACACATCATCGTCACCACGTGCTCACGAGCTGCAGTCGCCCGAGAGATCACCGGCCGATTGCCCCGCGCGTGCAGCCGCGATGGGGCTGCTGGCTCCACGCGAGCTGCTCCGCGAGCGCCAACCTGCCACGCTAGCTTATGGGCTTCCCGGGCCATCACAGCCTCGTGGGCAGGGTCTTCGCCGGCGACTTGTGCACTCCCCCATGGCACAAGGAGGTGCTCGCTTCCCTGCAAGCGTTCGCCGACTCCGGCGTCGCCCGATGCGTAAGCTAAACGCCGAGGCGGTACGTGTAGCGCCGCCCTTAATTTGATCGTCATGCGGAGAGGATGAGAGTTGGAGCATGACGCGGGCGGCCAGGAGGCCGTGAGTCCTTCGATGTCGTCGTCGGTTGCAACAGGCACATCACTGCCCCGTTCCCGTCGTGCCTAGGTACGAGAAACATACGTATACAACAGCCTAGATGAGCCTTCGGAGACACAACTTCATGGCAAAAATGGAGAAATCGCTTAGCTGCTAATGCACACGGACACGGCCGTGGAGACGAGGGCACATGTCCTTAGGCACGACGGGAGGCCAGGGTATGCGGCGAGCGTGCAGGCGGCCGGCTAGCGGAGCCGGGCGGGCAGGCACCATCGGGACTAAAACACAAATCCACATTACCAATTTGTCCCCAAGCTAAATTCTAAGTCAACCTATATTAACCGTTGGATCAACTTAATACTACCCATCAAATTAGGTAGTATGATGTACCGTAAAAAATCCCTATATATATGCGTAGGTAGTCTGGGTTGGGTTTGGCTAGCTAGCTCGCTAGCGAGAGGCATGCACATGGCGCCGCGGCGTGTTTTGGCCGGAGGCGCGCCCGTGGATGTCGCCGCCTCGGCCTCGCCGGGGGGCACACGGCGTGCATATGCATGAGGGCCGCCGCAACCGGACACCGGGAGAAATTTGTGAGCAGGATCCTTGGTTCCTTGTACGTAGTATGTACATGATGAATATACCTCTATCTATCTATCGCCAATCTGTGGGCAGCACGTGAACCCTTGTCTCCGGCCGGCTACTCGCTCCAGTCCAGTCCAGCGATCGAGCCAGCCATGGTGACAGGAGAAGTTACTTGTGCTACTCAAAATCTCGTTGCGTGATTGGCTCACTTGTGTCCATTATACTAGCCTTTTAGGCGGCCTGTTTGATTGGTACTACTACAGTGCAATCATTTTTTTACATGTTCACCACCATCTCCCGTACCCTTAGGTACACCGCTTTGTCTCATGATGATGGAGCGGTCGATGGAGGTGGCTAGCTAGCTAGCTATGCCTATCTAGGCAGTCCTAATGATAGACGATACCATTGGCACGCACTGGCCTTCCCGTTGTCACGACAACGTAATCAGGGTGGGTCACCACAATGACCTTTTCTCTTGTCTTTTCTTTCTCCCAATCGTGCCAAGGGCAATTCCGACGCGGATCACCAAACGGATGGCACGAGATGTCCACGGGCATATCTGTATGTTGTATGTATGTGTCCACAGACAGCGGTGGGGCACCGGCCATTCAACCGGAGTCATCAAATGTCCCGGCCACTTGAAATGGACCGCCCACAGACACAAATGAAATTGAAACGAAACAGACGAAATTTAAGCAAAGTTCGATATATTACAACCAAAAATGAAGAAATTTTAACAAGTACAATTTAAATTTAAACTAATCCTAATAACTAATCAGACGGTGACCTCGTAGGTGTGGCCTTCCCCGGCACCTTCATTGATATCCGTGTCGTTGTCCGATCTGAAGCTTATGGTGGGCAATAGGAGCTGCTTGGACGAGATAGCTCCTCCTTCTCATATGAGATCTACAGGTAGCCGTGTTGGATATCCCACACAATAGTGTGTGTTTTGAGACGAGATAGCTCCCCCTTCTCATATGAGATCTACATACAGGTAGCCGTGTACACAATAGAGTGTGTTTTGAGATTTCAATCCGGGTAATCATCCTAACGGCGATCCTCCTCCTCCTCAGCGATGAGGGCGACCTCGTCTCCGTTTGCTTCTCGTCCAACGTCGGCTCTTCTAGAGTGGACGTGTGTCATCGACAAGTACAAAGTCTAGAGTTTAGGTAGAGAGCGCGTAACAGTAATTACAGGCCAAAAAGAAACAGTAGCAGCCGAGCAGGTCGACACACGGCCACCAAAAGCACCACTGTTACCTGCTCGTGTCAACTCGTCTGTGACCGTGAGCGGGGGTCCGCCATTTTCGCACCGCATGCGGTCGACCAGCACAGCACGGTCAACATTGGATTTGCCGTTTGCGTCGTGCTGGTGCATGCCCTGTCTCAGTCTCACTCACCCCTCACCTCAGCTCGCATGCGAACCAAGAGGACCACGGCCACACCATCACATGCCCAGCAATAGCAGCAGCGGCAGGCAGCAGTGTCGATCCGGCTAAATCCACCGCCCGCGCGCTGTGGATTTATGGGCGAATCACGGCCTCGCCAAGACGCCAACGCCAGTGCCGGCCGGACATGGACGTGGACGTGTCAAGGACGCTAGGCGCATCGGTTCTGCCTCCCGCGTATAAAGCGACGACCATGGCGCGTGCGTGCGTACCCGCGGGCCCTCTCGCTCGCGACCCCTCTCTCCCTCTCTGCGACGCAAAGGTGACGACGTGACGAGCCAGGAAGAGCTTGGATTGGGGCTCAAGTAGATTACATCGCGGCCAGCCGCTACGGGCCAACGACCACCCTGGGCGTCCTCCCCAACGCGCGGCGTTTCCCGAGCGCGCGACCGAGCAGCGAAACCACCGCCACCGCTTGGCGGCTTCCTTGGGTTGGACCTCTTTAAGTCCCGCCTCGTTGCCGCCCGCGGTGTCTCTCCGCCCGTGACGCCCTTGATAGCGCGGTGCCGTCGCTGCGAAGGTGGGGTCGTCGTCGCTGCTGAGGGGGTGCTGGCCGATGGGCGCCGAGGTGGAGGTCGTGGCGAGGGTGGCGCCGAGGAAGAAGAGGACGTCCACCACGCTGCTGCACCTGCTCCAGCTCGACAACCCCGACGGCGTCTTCGTGTTCGCCGCCGCCGCGACGGCCAACAAGCTGCCGCCGCCGTCGCCGGAGCCCGAGGCCGAGAGCCTCATCGACAAGATCGCCTCCTGCTGCCGGGTCTTCACGTTCGCGGATGACGACACCGGCGAGCGCGCCGAAGAGCGTGACGCCAAGCTGGAGCGGCTCGAGGAGATTCTCGCCGCGGTGCGCTCCAGCGGCAAGAACCAGCCGCCGGGGTTGGACCACCTCGTCATGGTCGCGCTGGTCAAGATGTTCGCCGCCAACCTGTTCCGGACGATGCCGCCGCCGGCAACGTGCCCGTCGGTGCTCGCCGAGGCGGCGGACGAGGAGGCCCCCTCGGCGTCCCTGCTCCCGTCGTGGCCGCACCTCCAGGCGGTCTACGACGTGCTCCTCGCCGTCATCTCCGCGGCCGACGCCAAGGCCCTCCGCAACCACATAGACTGCCATTTCCTAACGTCGCTCCTGGCGCTGTTCTCCTCCGAGGACCCCCGCGAGCGCGACCGGCTCAAGACCGCCTACCACCAGCTGTACGCCAAGCTGACCCCGGAGCGCGCATTCATGCGCCGCTCCATGGCGGCCGCCCTGCTGGCCTCCGTCCACGAGTGCGGCGGCGGCGTGGCGGAGCTGCTGGAGATCTGCGGCAGCATCATCAACGGCTTCGCGGTGCCGCTCAAGGAGGAGCACCGCGGGTTCCTGCTCCGGGTGCTGCTGCCGCTGCACCGCGCGCGGTGGCTGCACGCCTACCACCGCCAGCTCGTCTACTGCGTGCTGCAGTTCGTGCACAAGGAGCCGGAGCTGGCCGGCGCCGTCGTGGAGGGGATCCTCCGGCGGTGGCCCGTGACCAACTGCCAGAAGGAGGTGCTGCTCATCGACGAGCTGGAGGAGATCGTGGACGCCCTGGACCAGCGCCAGTTCGACGCCCTCGCCGCGCCCATCTGCTCCCGGATCGCCCGCTGCGCCACCAGCTGCAGCTCCCAGGTAAAAAATCACTCTACCGTGCCACCATTAATTCTGTACGTACGTACCAGGTTCGTTTGATCGAAATTGAAATCTTAATCATGCGGCAATTCAGAATCTCGCGTTAGAGGAAATCTTTCTATCGAAGGCTTCAGATTGGTCAGTGTTGGATTGCAGAATATACCGTTAGAACACGTCACTTTAGTTAGCTTTTCTTGAGGAGATCCATCCATGCACCAACTGGGAGGCCTATACAGTTAGTTGGCGGCATGTGGGGAAGAAAGCTTGCAGGCGGTGAACAGTAGTTGATCGAAAGTTTCAGTGATAAAGAGGCTTTATAAAGTGATGTCAATTTGTCGACTTGATGCGCGTAGTACACGGTTCAAATAATTCGGCTCAAAAACCTCACTTTTTTCTGGCCCATCTTTCAGTCCCAATGCAATGCAATGCAATCCGTCTGGGAATGCGGCTCCCGAAGAGAACATGGCCGTCACATGGCAACGCCACCTCCACCTCCACCGTGCACCCACCTTCTCCGAATGTCGTGTACAAAATGTGGCCCTCCATCAATCCTAAAATGCATTACCAACTAATCGATAGTACAAAGTTTCAGCAAAAGCGGCTTTGCAAAGGCGATAGTGATTTCCACTGGAGCATACGTTCCTTGTCGTGTAATCCAGCCATGGATAATTGCCCTATCCTTACCAGTAATCATAATACTCCCTCCATTCCACAATGTAGTGTCTATAGATTTTTTTGAAAGTCAAACTTTGCCAACTTTGATCAAGTTTATAGAGAAAACTGTCTACATCTACAATACCAAACATGTACATTCCGAAAATATAACTCATGATGTATCCAATGATGTGCATTTGGTATTCTAGATGTACCTATTTTTCTCTATAAATATGATCAAATTTTGTAACGTTTGACTTTTAAAAAAAATTATAGACACTACATTATGGAACGGAGGGAGTACTATCATCACTTTTGACTGCTCTGATGATGAGTGGTGGGCTGACCGAGAGAAAACCTGTATGTGTTTTGATTTCCAGGTGGCGGAGCGGGCGCTGTACGTGTGGAACAACGAGCGGTTCCTGGAGATGGCGTCGGCCGGCGGCGCCATGGAGCGCATCCTGCCGCCCTTCGTGGCCAGCGTCGAGGACAACCTGGAGCGCCACTGGAGCAAGTGCGTGCAGCAGGTCACGGCCAGCGTCAAGGCGCTGCTCCTGCAGGTGGCGCCGGACCTCTACGACCGCTGCGCCGCCGACCTCGCCGCGAACCGGGCCGAGGCGGACGCCCGGGCCGCCGCGCGCGACGCACGGTGGCGGAGGCTCGAGGCGGCGGCCGCCGCCCACCAGAGTAGCTAGCGCGTTTGCTCGCGCGTGTGCTGGTGTTTGTTTGGGCTTTGTACATTGCGTGAGCCCGGTGCCGGCCGGCGTGTGCCCGGCTGCCGGCGCCGCGTCGTGGCTGGCAAAGTGCCATGTTGGTTTCAGCCACGACGCGGTCGCTGAGGGTGTGTGTTCGTGTGTGACCGTGTTGTTTTTACTGATATCAGACCGAGATAACTGGATTCATTGATATAATGAAAAGTTTGTCACATTTTTTACTTCAGTTTGCATAAAACGACTTTGGAAACACATCAGTGGCATGAAGTTCAAATCCATCACTAGCAATTACGTGCATAGAAGAAGAAAAAACGTGCATAGGAACTAAATTACATGCAAGGTTCAAGACTGAACCCCACGGCATGATTTGCACTGTCTACCCAGGTCAAGCAAATTTCTTTGTTCCTTGTAGGGCGAATAAAACCATCGAAAGAGCAACAGGTGAGAAGCCAAGGATCTGATAACGCAATTCGACAACAGATAGTGCATCCATGCTACAAAAGAAAAATGAAGAGCCGTTTACAAAAACAACTTAGTGCCTAGGCAGCAAATGTACACGTGTATCATACATGAAAGCACGGAAGGAGAACAAAGTCCAAGAACGGTCAGGCTCGTCTTCAGATCGAGCGTTCTGACTGCAAGAGTGCAAGACCATTACATAACTTATCGTGAACAATCCCCACCAGGATTCAAAGGATATACTGGAGGCTCCCCCTCAATGGACACCGAGCCATGTTCGTCTGTATAATTGATTATATGCTATGCTACTACTTCTGGAAAGAAACGGAGTACGAGCCAGTGTTTGGATCCTTGACAGCTTTGAAATTGTCCACGCTCATCCCAAAGCGCCCCAGCACCGAGTTGCCCAGATCTTTCAGCTTTGCTGCATCAGACAAGGTGTGCACATAAATTTAGGTAGGGAAAACATCAGCAAAGAATAAATCAATCAAATGTCACAAGGTCAGGGTGCAGAACTGTGCACGAACATAAATGGGGCATTGCATATGACAGAACCATGGTATCTGAATAATTCTTTTTTGTTCAGCAAAAGTTGGGAGGGCATATTGAGCAATGTAAAACATTGCTACATTCACGGGACATAATCTGATGACACTCTTAGTCACTAAAGATAACTGTGCCAGCAAGTAATAACACATTTTCGCATGTCGTGCAACCAAATATCGTCATCGAGAGCACCACTACGGCACTACATACTATATAAGATGGCTAGAGCTGTGAACTACACTGGAAGCATAAATGCAGATAAAGCTGTTCCGAAGTTTAAACATTTGCAGAAGATCTTACCAAGCATTTCCTCCTTCATCTTTTCCTTTTTCTCTGCTGCCAGTGGCTCAAGTCGGAACAATGATTTCTTAGCCTGTTGATTTGAAGGATCTAGCTCAATAATTTTTTTCATATCTGCAAAGAGGAACAATACTCAAAACTTAGCACAGGTGGAACATGAAAAATAGCATAAATATAATAATGTGAATGCATTGATCTAAATTTGACAATATAAAGCACATAATGAGGACAAAATCTAACCAGCAATAGCCTCATCATAGTGTTCGAGCTTTTCATGTGCTTCTCCCCTCCGAAGCAGGGCTTTCAAATATGAAGGATTCAGCTCAAGCGCTTTGGTGCACTCCTTAATTGTTTCATCATATTTCCCCTAGGTATCATGAAGTCAGCACCGGGGTTTGCATGTAATAAAATATGACCACTGAAATAACTAAACTAACAGTTAGTGCTCGTCGAAGTATATAAAGCGCATTTGAAATCAGACTAGTCAAGCAGGCATCTTCAGAAAGCTATAAATCAACGAATTCATCGACCACATACCATATTAACTAGCAAGTTTACGCAGCACAGTTCTTAACGGTGCTTTCTAGCAAGATCACATGGAAGAAAAAAGGTAAGGACATGTCCACGGTGCATCAGGAATGGATAAAATGTAGAAAAATAAATAATCATAGAGATGGTACGATATCATCTTTGTGCAATAATATACTGTTACAGAACTACAGCGTGTTCACATCAATAAAAATGGGTGCCAAGCAAATGTGGATATTATCCTACGTCCTCCCAGTTGTGTACCAATCAGAAAACCGTCTTACCAATTTCAAGAAACATACAGCACGATTTGAATGGCATGCAGAGGATATATCTTCAGAAGATTCCAGTTCAGCAGCAATTTGCAATGCAATTTCATATTGTGATAATGCATCCTCGTACTCTCCAGCTGCAAAATGCTTGTTTCCTTCTGCTTTTGCATTGTTTGCTTGGCTTCTAGCTTTCTGCACCAAGTTAAAGGGAAAATTTTAATACAGGAAGGCAAAACTCTTCAACATGATGCTCTAGGAAATGCCCAGCCCAACGTAGCATAAAAAACAGCATAGTAAGACATGAAGTTCCATCAACAGTTTCCAGAAGCCTATTTACAGGCAGTTAGTAGCGGCAGTCCAATAATTTATCAAAGCAAGAAATTTGGCTAGTCACTGCTTCATTTATTACAGACCAGAACACTTAAAACTATCCCGCGAATGAAATAGTATGGAAATAAGCTTGGAAGGTAAAATTTCAGGAACAAGCTCTGCCTAAAATCTAGCACTGCCACTTCAGCAAACGTCAGTTTCGTACATCAGTCATATGCTAGAGTGTATTGTATTTAATTCAGCCTTTCTTACTTAAGTTTTTCTAGAATGCTAATCTGCTGGACAGTTGTCGATTATTTGCCTGATACATCCAAGGAATAAGAACACCAAATCATGAAACTAACATATGGTGCTACCTGCATACTAATACTCAAACACGATAGTTGGTTCAGGACAATATCTTCTAGTAAGGCAACATATACACTTATTTCACAAGAAAATCTGAAGGGTCCAACATATTAGAGATCAGGATGGGAATGGGCCAGGTCAGCCCGCCGGGTCACTGACCCGGCCCGAAAAATCAAGGCCAATGGGCCGTGTGGGTCGGCCTCGAACCATAGTTGGGTCAGTGGAGCCGGCACCGACTGACCCAGTGGGTCAGCAGGGTCGATCCACCTCCGAGGCTTCAACTTCATCGCGTAGTACGGCTGGTTCTGCCCTTGTCGCCGCCCCGTCCATCCCTGCCGCCGGCGGCGTGCCTGCCGCTCGTCGTCTCGCTGTCCAGCTCGCCCCGGCCGCCGATCCGTCCTATTCCTCTGCCGCTCGTCCTGCTCGAAGATTGCACTTCTGGTCGGCTTCCTCACCTCCCCGGCGCTGCTGCCAAGCACATGTGAGACTAGCCTGAGGCTCCTGCTTACACATGCTCTGGTTGTTTGCTAGCGCGCGTCCTGCTCTGCTTCTTATTCAACATCTTAATACTTCGTGTTAACTACAGTGCTGGTCTGATGCACACAAATCTTGTAGTGTTGCTAGCTGAGTGATATTTGTAACTCGCATCCAACAATGTTAACTCGCAATAGCCAGTAACCTTGAGCACATGACGAAGAAAGGCAATGAACGTCCTAATTTGTTGGATCATTTGACAGTCCTGATCTTTGCTATTAGGTGCTTGTAAAGTTTGCTTCTGAATGTTGCTACTATGGAGGAATTTTCTGCTGGTGATCTTGTGCAGATGTTTTTTATCCAGCTTGATAACAACTAGAATTTGGGCCGACCCGAGATACCCATCGGGCCAGCAAAGCCATGGGCATTCTAGAAATGGGTCGACCCCTGGCCTCATAAATTGGCCTTGAGGCCATGAGGGCCAGGTCCAAGGCCAGGGCCGGGTCGGCCCGTTCCCATCCTGAATTAGAGAGACTAAATTCATTAGCTGACTGAGTAGAGCGCAATCGATCATCAATTATCATGCACTAACTACCAATCCTTGCATCCTCCTCAGTTATTAGTATTTGTAAAAGCTGGGCGGGGTTGGGTGGGTGGGGGGGTTGGGGGTTGCTTTCAAGACCATCTACTGCCAAAACTAACCCTAAGAACCAGCCCACCAATGGAACCCTCGCGGCACGGCACCACCATATGTCCTAATCAAAGCTTCAGGGTCGGGATCTCAAATTCGAGAACAGAAATCGAGAAGGAGAACGGGTGGATGGATGGGTTGCTCGGGGCGATACCTCCCGCAGCTGCTCGTCGGTGAGCGCGTCCTCGAAGGCCTCCTCGTCCTCCTCCGCCCTCCTCGGGTCCGGGGCTTCCACGAACTCCGGCGGCGAGGAGGGGCGTGTCGTCTCCTCGCCCTCGTGCTCCGGCTCGAGCTCGATCACCACCATCTCTCGCCTCCGGTGGTCGCCGCCGTCCGCCCGCGCCGATCGAGGGTTCGCCCCCCAGTCCAGTCGCAAGAGCAGTCAGCCCGCTGGGGGGAGAGACAGGAGAAGATGATTTTACCGTGCTCACGGCGATCCGGAACAGCCTAGACCCACGAGGAGGAGAGGGAAGAGGCCATGGGCCTTGGGAGCGTGTAATATAGCTCACGTTGGGCCGGTCCATAACAGCTTTGAATTTTCGATCTTCTATGCGTTGTGTATCTGAGTACTTTTTTCTCAAAAACAAATTTGAGTACTTGAGAAAAGTCAATCATAACTTCCAAACCTATAGAGTCCAAAACAACGTAAAATATTCTTTCGCTTGACCACTAATCATATGGAAAATAGTCATCTATATAAAAAATAAATATTCATGTGTCCTGGGAAAATTGTTCTGGATGCACATAACTTTTCTGAACATTTTTTAATATAAATACATGAAAAATTATTTCTAGCATATGATTTTTTTTTCAAAAACATAAACATATTTTTGAGATACATGAACATTTTTAGATACATGATTTCTTCATGAAACAATAAGTGCTTATTTTTCTTTCTCCGTGTATATTTTTCAATTGCATTTACTTTTCTAAAAAATAATATATTGTTCATATTGTTATAGATGCCAGAAGGAGAGGCCTGGCACAATGGTGAAGTACTCCCCACTTGTGCCAAAAGTAAGATTTGCATCTACGCATTGCAATGTGAAGGGTAAGGCTTGCCTTATAAAATCCTTCACTAGACCCCACCTCATATGGGAGCTTCTAGCACTGTGTCTATCATTTATTGGTGTAGATGTCCAACACACCTTTAGATCTGCAAGTTGACCCAGGTAATGGAGATGAGAGGAGGAGGAAGAAAAGAAATAAGGTAGCAGTTAGGTTTAGTAACTACAGACGTGGTAATTTATTTCTCATTTTCTTGTGTGTGCAATGGACACAATGTTTAATGTTGTTCATAATACCCACCCGTCCGCCACATTGATACATAAGTTACTTAATGAAAATTAACTCTCATGGTTCATTTTGGCTTTCAGAAATGTCTAGTACTTGCTGTGGAAATTTCATACTACACCTTCTTGATGTGTGTCGAAGGGACAAGCAAAATCTGAGATGGTGATAGATGCTAAGACCCAAGAATTCAGATCCTGGAGGACGCGTTGTACATATTACCATGCATGATTGTTCTCTGTAAGCTTTGTTAATTTTGCAATGTCACTGCACGAGAGTGTTCTACCTTATCTTTTTAAATGGTTCCTTGTACTAGTTGCATTTGTCCTCTTGCTTTTCATGGGCTGCTTACATGTACAATGTGTGAGTGTTTCTCATCATTTTGCGGCACAAAAGAGAGGCCACTTGCTACAGACACAAGGTTATCACTTTATGAGATTCAAGGATCTTAATGGCTATTCCAGCAATGCAAAGATTCAACTTTTTGTAAACTTAGCCATGGTGTGAACCTTGGATGCATTGTGATCATTTTGACAGTGAAGGAGCGATGATGACGGCATGCCTTCAGCTTGCTCCAGTGCTTGTAGTTGGCTCTAAGTAGTCTACGTACCTGGTTGTCGTTTTTTACTTCAGGTGTTGTTTGTACAATTTATGATAGATCGGAAGTTTTCTCGCGAAAAAAGAGAAATTTTCCTTTTGTTTTATTTTATGTGGACCGTCATGGTTGAGTTCAGTGCACAATATTAGTATATGTGTACACAATAGAGTTTCAAGGTTATATTCCTGCTCATTTTTGTGTTGGTTAATGAGTATGCCTCAAGATAGTAGCCAAACATGGGATAGAATCATTTCAGTTCATAAATTATGTGCCAACCAAACATGAAAGTTGTAATTGAACTCTAAATCCAACCAAATGAAATCTAGATAGAGATTTTATTTCATTTCATTTCTACCTAATGAAATGAAGCAAGGGGAGTCAAACAAGTTGTTACACACATTCTAATTCTACTAGCTAGCGTAGACCCGGTTGGTTAAGATTACAAGCTAATGACATCATCAGTAATTGATGTCATTGATACGTCCATTTGCATCACTATTTACTAGCATAATTTATCCTATTTCAATGAGATATTTTACATTATGATGCAATTCTAATGCCTTTCTCTCTTAAAATGCAAGGTAAACACAGAAAGGGAAATTGCTAGACATCTGGAATTCTGGACCAAAATAGAACAAAAAAGCGGTTTTTAGGAGCTCCAAAAACAGCAGGGATTTTACAGAATTATTTTCAGAAAATATGAAGCCAGGAGCCAGATGATGGGCCAGAGGGGGGCCACTAGGGCGCCACGCGGCCGCCCCACGCGGGTGGGCCCTACGCCATGCCACATGGCCGCGTGGGCCCCTGGTGGCTCGCTTCTCGACGCCCTTTTGCCATAAATTCACATCTGACCTAGAAAAAATCACAGAAAATCCTTGAGACTTTCCGCCGCCGTGTGCGAGGAAAGCACATTTGCTCCCTTGGTGGTTTTGGTAATTTATGCCAACATACATGTTGTTGGACTAATGCTTTTATCTAGTGGATTTCAGACAAGTTCAACAATGGCGTGGCATGGATAAGAGGACGTGGAACCCCTTCAAAATGCTAAGGACAAGGATTGGCAAAAACTCAAGACTCTACATTTTTGGTTTAGTGATCCAAGATCACATTGAGTCCATAGGAAAGCCAATACTATTAAAAGGGGATGAGGTGTTGCTTAATGATCTTTTTGCTCAAGTGCTTAGTGACAGTACTCCTAAACCCTCAACCACTCTCTCTACCCAAATATGTCCAAAACCTACATTCCAACTCTGCCCCACCGAAATTCTCTATCCGGCCCCACCGAGTTCATCCAAGACTTAGCCACTGCCAAAACCCTAACAAATCGGATCCACCGAAATGGATCTCGGTCCCACCGAGATGGCCTTGCCAACTCTCTGTAATCGTTTGCACTTACTTCGGTCTCACCGAGTTTTGCAAATCGGTCTCACCGAGATGGCTTGCCAACTCTCTGTTGCTTTATTGCTTCACTTCGGTCCTACCGAGTTGATGCAATCGGTGCCACCGAGATGAGGATTGCCCTAGCCATTGCACTTCGGTCCATCCGAGTTGTTCCTATCGGTCCCACCGAGATTCCTAAAGTTCATATATTTTACACAGTTCGGTGCTACCGAGATGATCGTTTCGGTGCCACCGAGTTGAGTCAAAAGTGTGTAACGGTTGGATTTTGTGTGGAGGCTATATATACCCCTCCACCACCTCCTTCTCTGAGAGGAGAGCCATCAGAACGTGCCTACACTTCCACCATACATTTTCTGAGAGAGAACCACCTACTCATGTGTTGAGATCAAGATATTCCATTCCTATCATTTGAACATTGATCTCTAGCCTTTCCCAAGTTGCTTTCCACTCAAATCCTTCTTTCATCATAGCCAAATTTGTGAGGAGTTGTTTGAGTGCTGGGAAGACTATCATTTGAAGCACAAGAGCAAGGAGTTCATCAACAACACACCGTCTATTACCTTTTGGAGAGTGGTGTCTCCTAGATTGGTTAGGTGTCACTTGGGAGCCTCCAACATGATGTGGAGTTGAACCAAGCAGTTTGTAAGGGCAAGGAGATCGCCTACTTCGTGAAGATCTACCCCGAGTGAGGCTAGTCCTTCGTGGACGTAAGCCATGGTGGAATAGACAAGGTTGCTTCTTCGTGGGCCCTTCGTGGGTGGAGCCCTCCGTGGACTCGCGCAGCCGTTACCCTTCGTGGGTTGAAGTCTCCATCAACGTGGACGTACGATAGCACCACCTATCGGAGCCACGCCAAAAACCACCGTGTCTTCATTGCGTTTGATCTTCCATACTCTACCCCTTTACTTTCCGTACTCTTGCATGCTTTATCATTTCCGCTGCTCAATCTCTAGATATGCATGTGTAGAAAGTATTGGAGTGATCTTAACTTGTGCCAAAATCTGTCTAAGTTCCAAGAGAAATTAAAAACTGCACCCTTGGCTGGTTAAGAGTCTATTCACCCCCCTCTAGACCTATCTCCTCGATCCCACAGTGGGACCTAGGCGGAGCCCTTTTGTTCTCCAGCGGAGCGATCCTGCTGGGGAAACATCCCTCCGGGAGGGGAAAATCGTAGCCATCATCATCACCAACAGTCCATACATTGTTGGGGTCATCATCTCCATCAACATCTTCACCAGCACCATCTCATCTCGAAACCCTAGTTCATCCATCTTCTCAATCTCTGTATCAAACCTCGGATTGATTGTTGGGAGTACTTATATGTGTTGATTACACCTTATAGTTGATGCATAGGAGATTTATCGGTGAAAGATTTTTATGTTCAAATTGTTCATCATATATTTATACTCACTAATAATGACCCATATTATGTCTTGTGAGTAGATTCTTTAGTTCTTGAGGACATGGGAGAAGTCTTGTTGCTAGGAATCATGTGAAGTTGAATACCGTTTAATGGTTTGATGATATGTTGTTTTATTTTTCCTCTAGTGGTGTTATGTGAACGCCCCTACATGACACTTCACCATCTTTGGGTCTAAGGGAAGACATTGTGGAATTAGTTTATAGATGATGGTTTGCGGGAGTGATAGAAACCCAAACCCCAGTTTATGAATTGTTCCCTGAGGGTAGTTTTGGATCCTATTATTTAATGTTTTCGTTAGATTTATCTTCATTACTTCTCTTGTATTTGCGGATGCTTGCATGGAGGGTATAATCATAAGTAGGTATTTGTTCAAATAAGGACAGTACCTTAGCTTCGGTCCACCCACACAACACTTATCAAAGCAATGAACGGCAACTTAATGAATCGTGGTGAAATTAACTTGACAAGATTCTCGTGTGTCCTCAAGAGCGTTTTACCTGATATAAGAAACACCACCGACTTGTCCTTGGCATACATAAGGATTGAGCCACTTGTTGCACTATATTACTTTTGTTGCTATTTACCTTGTTACAAATTATCTTGCTACCAAACGACCTATCAAATTGCCTTTACAACATTTACTGTGAAACCTTACTGAAAACTACTTGTCAATTTTTTCTGCTCCTTGTTGGGTTTGACATTCTCACTTATCGAAAGGCTACGATAAATCCCTATACTTATGGGTCATCAACCATCATTTCTCGGGCGTGGCGGAGCATCCCATTTCCCCTGGCGCATGTTATTAGATAAGAGCAATTCCGATAGCTCCCACCATTCACGAAAAGTTGAGGAAAAAATAATCCTCCAATAGCTCCCGTTAATCCAGTTTTTTTTTACAGAATTATGTATAATTGCCCCCAACTTGCCTCACGATTATGGAAAGATGACCTTCCTGTATAATTTTGACGGGCTGAAACCGACTGAACTTTCACGCTCGGAAACCCTCGCACCGCCGCCGCTCTGCTGGACCATCATGTCGCCGCTGGGAGGTCACACCGTCGCTGCCAGGCCACCCTCGTCGACCACAAAAGCTCCACCCCGTCGGTCGCCGCCAGCGAACCCCGGCCTCTATAACCAGCTTCCTCGTCTCCACCGCTACCACTCCAGCCTTCCGTACACGTCCAATACGACGGCCGCGTCCTCCTGCTACCTCCCTTGCGAGGCCACACTCCGACCATCACCGCTCGGCATCGTCGGGGGCATCGTTTTCAGCCAACCCCAACAGCGCCACCAACACCATTCGACGCAGCTTGTTGCAGGCGTCCGAGCGCACACACAACCACACAAATGGGATATGGCCGAAGGCGAGCACATGTTCGCCATCGGCAAGCACCCATGTACCACGCGCGCTCATCGTCGTTCTTTTGGCGCTGGATCACTGACAGGTGGTCCACAATTATCAGATCATTAGACTAGGGGGCTAATAAGGATTTACGAAAAATTATCATTAGACTAAGACTAGGAGGCTAATAAGGATTTACGAAAAATGAGTTTACGGGGACTGAGAAATGTAGTTGTCCGACAGCTTCTCTAAATTATACGGTTATCCCATAAAACGATTTACGGAAAAAAAAAATTGACAGGAGCTATTGGAGTTGCTCTAAGCAAATAAATCACCGTTGTATGCACTGTTGCACCAAAGGAAAAAATACATATTTTATACTTCATTTTTCTACTTTGTATACTTTTTTTCCAATGAAGAAAATAAACTTCGGTTGATAAAGTAATTTTTACTGTATTATAGTTAATATATAAACGAATTGGGGGTGCCATTAATCAGGTGATGGGACAGAAGGTGATGTGGTAGGTGGCGGCGCCGGCGCATGTGAAGGTGGAGCTGGCGTCGTCGTAGGCGTAGCTGTAGGCGGCCGGGCAGGTGGCCTTGAATACTCGCGAGTAGTTCGTGGGCCCGCACGCCGCCGGCGTGCCGTAGTCGCCAGTGCAGCAGTAGCGCGCGCTGCCGTAGGCGTTGCACGCGCTCTTGCACGCCACCACCTCGCCGGAGCCGGACACCACGCGCAGGTCCGACGGGCACACCGCGTTCACGTCGCCCGTGCACGCCGCGGCGCGGCAGGCACCGCCGTCCCCATTGTTGTCGGGCGCGATGGAGAGGGGCAGGTTGAAGCCGTCGACGAGGCTGACGTCGTAGAAGTCCTGGCTTCCTCCGGCCAGGGCGGCGAGGGTGACCTCAGCGAGCGTGACGGGCGGGGCGGGCCCGCGGCCGGCGCAGGCGACACCGCCGGTGCCACAGTCGGCGGTGGCGCAGGCGAGGCGGCCCGTGGAGGCGTCGACGGCACAGCCGGTGCGCGCCCAGAAGTTGCCGGACCAGGCGCCGGAGGACGGGGCGGCGAGGGCCTCAGTGGCGCCGGAGGCGAGGTAGAAGCCGGTGCGGGCGAGCCGCGGCGACGTGGCGCCGTTGAGAGCGCCCACCCACACCGGGTGCGCGCACGCGTTGTGGAAGCTGAACGACCTCGCCGCCGGCCCACCGTTGGTGGCGACGCCGAGGAGAAGGACGATGACCAGGTGGAGAGGAAAGAGTTTGGTCAGCTGCCTGCACATGCTGCGGGTGGAAGTAGCTCCATTGCCTTTATTGCCGGCGGCGGCCATGGGCATCATCAGTCGGTTGGAGACGACAAGAAGGCCAGTCACAGGAAGCAGCTAAGCTAGGTAGAGATGAATGGAGAAACACCTCGACCGATAGACCGATCCATCCATCTATCTCGTCAAATTTATAGAAGTACGTGCCGACCTACAAGAAGCAAGTAGGGCCGT
Source organism: Elymus sibiricus (assembly GCA_039707655.1). NCBI lineage: Eukaryota > Viridiplantae > Streptophyta > Magnoliopsida > Poales > Poaceae > Elymus > Elymus sibiricus. The sequence continues at coordinate 352,936,659 of CM077672.1, read as the reverse complement.
ACATGTCATGCACGCACGAGAGTATCTATGAATCACAGGAGTAGGTAGGTAGATAGACGGGATAGGTGATAGGGGGTGCGTACGTGGAGGAGAAAAACTGAATTATATTTTGTGTGTGGAATTTATTTATTTGCTTCTGGTGTCTCACGTACATACGCTTGTCGCTTGGCATGGGCTAGCTGCATCCATATGTTCATCATATCCTCCCTCCAAACTAATATAAGAGTGTTTAGACAAAGGGAGTATTAGACAAAGTGGCGCGTTCCGCCTGTTCCACACATGCGAGTTTAGTGCCAAGAACTGTGAAATGGAGCCGGGGGTTGGGCCCCCTGATCATCGAAAAAAATGCCAACAACTGTGAAATTGAGGTATGCATATATAACACATGAAAATTCTTGGCTGGCCTATTAGCATTTCCATTAACCTTAGCATACTGCATTGATAGTCTCCTGGTCTGGAGCTACGATAACAAACAAGTTTCCTTATGAGAGATACAAAAGCCAAAACCAAATAACTAGTAAGCTCAATTTTATCAAAGGACCACATACATAAATGGCAAAGTCAAATCTTTCTCGAATGACTGCTTGCTTAAATAGTAAGATCAATACTCACCCTATTTCTTTGTGTCTTCAACATAGATGCCATGCTTATTTGTTTGGAACACAACTTACCCTGTTATAGGAAATGAAAAAGTACCTCAGTCCATGGAGCTAATTTCATAATTAAACACAGTATGTCGGTTTATTGATGAACAAGAAGGGCAATTCCAATGCTAACCGTGAGGATGGACTGAATTCATGACCATTTTTGAATTAGATACTCATTGCAAAACCTTTTTCCTTGTTTCTACGCTAGAGTCCTGAATTTCAGTCTCAAATGTTTTTTTACAACATTGATAGATAGGTGTGTCCATGTCGAGTGGGAACAGACATTTTTGTTGGTGCCGGTTAGGGCACTTCAGCGTAGTATCATCCCAAGCTAGCAACATTAGCAACACTTGTTTCTACACATAACCTAACAAACATGCAATTGCAACATCCCAAAGGCTAAACTTGCCACATTATTCAAAGCAAAGATACAAACATAATCACTACAGCCACAATAATCATGTTGACTCAACGAAGAAAATAAAAATAAAGATAACTATTGGGTTGCCTCACAACAAGCGATATTCTTTAATGCCTTTTAGCTGGGCATAATGCCAACATCACGTTTTATCATCATTTAAAGATAAATCATAGGTAGCTCTCATTATAGATTCATAAGGAAGTTTAACTCTCTTTCTTGGAAAGTGTTCCATATCTTTCTTCAATGGAAATTGGAATCTTATGTTGGCTTCTTTCTTGTCAATGACTGCACCGACGGTTCTTAAAAAGGGTCTTCCAAGTATGATAGGGCATGCAGGATTACATTCAATGTCCATAATAAGAAATCAATTGGAACATAATTTGTATTAGCGACAATAAGAACATCATTAATTCTTCTCAAGGGTTTTTTAATTGTTGAATCAACAAGGTGCAAATTTAACGAGCATTCAGACATAGCATCAAAATCAAGAACATCGTATAGAGCTTTAGGCATAGTAGATACACTTGCACCTAAAACACATAAAGCATTGCATTCATAATTATTGATCTTGATTTTAATAGTAGGTTCCCATCCATCATATAATTTCCTAGAGATAGAGACCTAAAGTTCAAGCTTTTCTTCATTAGCCTTAATGAGTGCTTCTATAATATGTTTAGTAAAAACTTTATTATGATCATAGGCATTTTGTGAATTAATCATAGGTTGCAACAAAAGTAATACATTCGGTAATAGAGAAATTGTTATAGTTAAAGTCCTTGAAATCCAAAACAGTGGGTGTAATGCTACTTAAAGTCTTGACCTCTACAAACCCACTTTTATCAATTTTAGCACAAAGATTTTCACCCTCCGAGCTATTGGGACTCCTTCTAGCTAAAGTTGACTCTTCCCCAGTCCCTTATCATCATCTTTAACATTTTTAATGTTTCTAAACAAGGATTCTATGGATGACACACCTATAGTTTTAATATCCTCATCATTACTAGTAAAACCGTGTGATTCTGGTTTAGCTACCATTCTATTGACTAACGTGGTTTGCTTATCATACATTTTCCCCAAGATACACTTAGTTTGTATAAGTTGCAACTGCAAATTGACAACTTCTCTATTAATATCCTCAAAAAATTTACTTGTCTCCTTAAGAGGAAGAGTCTTCCTTAACCTCCTTAGAAAAAGACCCATTTTGTTCAAATTGAGCATGCATAAAAAAATTAGTAGATTTTTCAATTCTTGAATCCTCTTATCATAGGAATTATTATTACCATAAGCATTTGCATAATTATTTGGATACAGTCTAGGATTATTAGCAAAATTTCCCCTATAAGCATTGTTGTTAAAATTACTCGCCTAGAAATAAAATTAACATCAACATGATCTTTATTTTGCTCAATTAAAGAAGACAATGGCATATCATTTGGATCCACAAAAGTTTGCTTCGTAGCAAGTAAGGACATAATCATATCAACTTTTTCATTGAAAGAGGAAATTTCCTCGACAGAATGTACCTTTTTACCAGTTGGAGCTCGCTCGGTATGCGACTGGGAATAATTTGCGGTCATGTTGTCGAGAAGCTTATTTGCCACTCCAAGAGTTATCCCCATGAAGGTTCCACCTGCAACTAAGTCTAGAAGGTTCCTAGACATAAAATTTAGACTTGCATAGAAAGTTTGTACTACCATCCAAGCATTTAACCCATGAGTAGGACAATTCCTTAGCATAGTTTCCATTATTTCCCAAGCTTGGGCAATATGTTATTGATCATTTTGTCTAAAGTTCATAATCTGATTTCTCAAAGAAATAATTTTAGTAAGGGGATAGTACTTTCCAATAAAAGCGTGTTTACACTTAGTCCAAGAATCAATGCTATTTTTAGGTAAATACACCAACCATTCCTTTAGCTCTATCTCTTAAGGAAAAGGAAAATAATTCTAGTTTTACAATATCATTGATCACATCCTTAGATTTTTGCATGCCACAAAGTTCAACAAAATTATTAAGATGAGTAGCAACATCTTCATTGTAATTTTCAGAAACTAGTCTTTCATAACAAGACTTAACAGAGCAGGCTTAATATCATATGAATCCGCACCAGTGACGGTAGGAGTAATAGGAGTACTAATAAAATCATTATTATTGGTACTAGTAAAATCACACAACTTTGTATTCTCAGCAGTAGACATGATTGCAGCAAGAATAGAAATAGCAACAAAAGGTATTTTCGATATTTTTAAGAGATTTTTTTGGCAAGCAAAGATGCAAGCAAAGCAAAAGGCAAAAGTAACTAGGCAAGATAGATAACAAGAAAGTAATGTGATGGTGTGTAGGCACCTGTTTGTTTGCGAAAAAGCTCCCCGACAATGGTGCCAAAAATCTTGCTTGCTCCCACAGGAGTTGTTGGGATTCCCCCGAGTGTAAGGGTGAAGCAGAACAACAACAAGTATTTCCCTTAGTTAGAGAACCAAGGTTATCAATCCAGTAGGAGCTTCTCCCAGCGAACAAGGTAAGCAACACTTGCACACGCAAACAAAACAACTTGTCCCCAACATGGCAAGAGGACTGTCAAGTCCCTTGTCTTGCTAGTCACAAGATTAAACGCAATAGATAGAGATAATTGGTAGCAATGTAAAAAGATAATGGTAGCAATTGTGTAGAAGAATTCAGTAATGGATAATAGACCCAATGGGCCATAAGTTCAATAGTGGCATCTCTCCCTCTCTCTCAAACAAGCAAGTAGCATGGTACACAAATTACAGTTGGGCATCGATTAAAATTGCAATATTTATGACTATGATTATTCATGGTATAATCTCATATATGCATTATGTCTGAGATAAGTAGATCGTTAATCCAACTGCATCTACTACTAATACTCCACCCGAACCACTATCCAACGTGCATCTCGAGGTATTAAGTATGCAAGAAATAAAGCATGGCAATAAGCAAGATGACATAATGTAGATAACAAGACATCAATTAATATGACGAGTCACTGTTGTCTTATCATTAGTGACAACAATACAAATACGTGTCTTGTCCCTTTTTGTCACTAGGATATAGAGCACTGCAAGATTGAACCCACTACAAAGCACCACTCCCTTTGAAGAAAAACCCATCGAACTTGGCCAAAGAAGATGGATAGATCAGAGAGCATGCAAAGCTATTTAATTATACAACAAGAAAACCTCAAAAGATCCAATTGATTTCAATGAACAATCTGATTCATAAAGTGACAATCCATCATGTCCCAACAAACACAGCACATAATTACATCGAATTGATCCGATCATGTGAGGCAGTTCACGGGAACATAGTATTGAAGATCCATATATATATATATATATATATAGAGAGAGAGAGTCATCTAGATACTACTATGGACTCTAAGGTCTTGATGGAACTACTCACACATAGTCATGGAGGCAGCAAAGTTGATGAACAAGCCTCCGACCATGGATTCTCACTCCGACAGAGCTCCAAAACATGCCTCTAGATTGGATCTTCGTGAAACAGGAACTTGTGGCGGCGAAAAAAATTCTTCTAAAAATATGGCAGAGGGTTTCGGTATTTCTAGGAATTTATGGCGGTGGAATGGACGAAAGGCGGTGCAGGAGGGCCCCACACGGCCTAGGGGCGCGCCATGTGGCCTGCTACTTGTAGACTGCGTTGGTATTTCCCCGAAGAGGAGATGATGATGCAGTATAGTAGAGATAAGTATTTTCCTTCGTTAAGAACCAAGGTTATCAATCCAGTAGGAGAACCAAGCAAAATCCCATTAAGCACACCTGCACACACAAAAGCAAACACTTGCACCCAACGCAAATAATAGGGTTGTCAATCCTCTTAGCGGTTATTTGCAAGGATTAATTCTGATAGTGGTAGATAGATAAACTAAAATACTAAATAAAATAAAAGTAAATAAATTGCAGCAAGGTATTTTTGATTTTAATATATGATAAAAGTAGACCCGGGGGCCATATTTTTCACTAGAGGCTTCTCTCTCGAACGCATAGCATACGGTGGGTAAACAAATTACTGTTGGGCAATTGATAGAAAAGCAAATAATTATGACGGATTCATGGCAATGATCATGTATATAGGCATCACGTCCGAGACAAGTAGACCGACTCCTGCCTGCATCTACTACTATTACTCCACCCATCGACCGCTATCCATCATGCATCTAGGGTATTAAGTATGAAACAGAGTAACACCTTAAGCAAGATGACATGATGTAGACAAAGTAAACTCAAGCAATATGATTAAACCCCATCTTTTTATCCTTAATGGCAACAATACAAATACGTGTCATGTCCCTTTCTGTCACTGGGATTGAGCACCGCAAGATTGAACCCATCACAAAGCACCTCTCCCATTGCAAGATAAACCAATCTAGTTGGCCAAACCAAATCGATAGATTGGAGAGAAATACAAAGCTATAATAATCATGCATAAAAGAGTTCAGAGAAGACTCAAATATTTCTCATGAATAATCTGATCATAAACTCACAATTCATCGGATCCCAACAAACACACCGCAAAAAAAGATTACATCGGATAGAACTCCAAGAACATCGAGGAGAACATGGTATTGAAGATCAAAGAGAGAGAAGAATCCATCTAGCTACTAGCTATGGACTCGTAGGTCTGTGGTAAACTACTCACACATCATTAGAAGGGCAGCAAGGTTGATGTAGAAGCCCTCTGTGATCGATTCCACCTCCGGCAGATGTCGGTGTAAGGAGAACCAGGGTCTCATAAACCTTCTAGGCTTGGGGTTATGCTAATATAAAGCTACTGCAAAAGCAGCCCCAGCAAAGTGATGCGTCCGAAAAGTACCCCACCAGCAAGCAAGACCAAGAGCTCACCGGGGAGAAGCTTCTTCCCGGCAGCACATCTCATCCGGCAAGGCGGAGCCGGCAAGACAAGACTCCAGGCGGGTCATCCAGAAGATCAAGTCTACTGCTACTGGCAAGTTCCGCACCGGCAAGCAACGACCCGACAAGCTCCGTACCGGCAAGCGCCCTTTGTCATTACTCCACCGCTTCACCTCGGCGGCCTGTCAGAGGCTCGCCGATAGGTGTCGAGCGGGCAGGTAGTTAGGTGAAGCTTGTCGGGGCACGTGACAGCTCGCCGCCTGAGGAACACCTTTATCGACACCCCGTCCCTGTGCGTGTCGAGCCAGTATTCTTCCCCCGTATTTACCATTTTGCCATTGTGGTAGCCCCTTTCTTCTATAAAAGGAGGTCCATGGCAACCTTAGCAAAGGATCGGACCCCTGCCCATTCGCAGTAGCCCAGCTGCGCCCCCGAGCTCCTCGTCGGGAGGCCGCACTCTCTGTAATGGCGGGGCTTGTTCATGCACAATAAATACACCCAAAGTAGGAGTAGGGTTTTACGCTTTTCAGCGGCCCGAACCTGGGTAAAATCTCCTACCTTCTCTGCTAGATCTGCTCTTTGTGCGCCTCGATCTCCCCAGCCGAACCGCAAATGGGCCCTCTCGGTCCCATAGATGGTCGTTTCCCACGACCCCACGACATCTACGGCGCGCCAGGTAGGGGATCGCGTGTGCGAAAGTGCTCCAGCAGTTTAGGCGCCAGCTCCATCATCCACGACGATCCAAAAGACGGTGGTGGTCAAATTCGTCGCCAGATTGGCGATATCGGCAGCACAACATTCATCGGGCGTCCTGCGCGGCGCCTTGATGAATCGCAACATTTCTGCCGTGCTACGGAAAAAGCTAAGTTCCATTGTCTTAGTTTCTTTCTGTTATGCAGGTTTATCTTTGAATGGCATTTATTGTACTCAACCTATGCACCGAGGAGCATCTTCGAAACATTCTGCGCTCTGAGCTGTTTGGGTCCGCCTGACAAGCTTATCCAGCTGCGTTTGTGTCGTTGATGTTAAGCCCCCGAAGAGGCACTGTTCTCAACAGGTTGCTTCAGGATTTGATCCTAAGAACCGTCATTTAGAACGTGCACATCCGGGGTGCATTCCGGCAAACGTAGGGAATAATAGTGCAAAAATATGGTCATTTAAGGAAAAGGCTTAATAAGTTTTTAATCATTGCGATTTCTGCATAAAACCCGTATGCTAGGGAGCCTCGTCGGGGCCGGTTGCACTCCTGGTTGCCTCGAGTCTGCTTGGCAACGAGACTAGTTGCATTCGCGCTCCTAGTTGCCTCGAGTCCGCTCGGCAACAAGAGCAGTTGCGTTTGCACTCCTTGTTGCCTCGATTATGATCGGCAATGAGAACAGCTGCACTGAAACCGACAAGATAAAACTTTCCGGGAGGCGGCGGTCCCGGCAAGCTGCTAAGGACCCGTTTCCTCAAAGCACTGCTGACTAGATCGTGCGCACTAGTTAACTTGTTTTGAAACGCTGTTGTGGCGTGTTCTATGCCCACATCAGTGTTGCAGGTATATGAGTGGAAGATAGTGATACGTCTCCGTCGTATCTACTTTTCCAAACACTTTTGCTCTTGTTTTGGCCCCTAATTTGCATGATTTGAATGGAACTAACCCGGACTGACGCTGTTTTCAGCAGAATTGCCATGGTGTTGTTTTTGTGCGGAAATCAAAGTTCTTGGAATTGGATGGAACTTTTTGGAGAATTTTTATGGAATATATAAAAAATATTGGCGCAAGAATCAACAGAAGGGGGGCCACCCAGTGCCCACGAGGCACCAAGGTGCGCCACCCCCCCAGGCGCACCCTGGTACCTCATGGGGCCCACGTGGCTCCTTCTGACCTAATTCCAACACTATAAATTCAGTTTCTCTAAGAAACAAATAAGAGAGGAAGTTTTATTGCATTTCACGATACGGAGCCGCCGCCACCTCCTGTTCTTCATCGGGAGGCCAGATCTGGAGTCCGTTCAGGGCTCCGGAGAGGGGGATCTTCCGGCATCGTCATCATCAACCATCCTTCATCACCAATTTCATGATGCTCACCGCCGGGAGTGAGTAATTCCTTCGTAGACTTGCTGGACGGTGATGAGTTGGATGAGATTTATCATGTAATCGAGTTAGTCTTGTTACGGCTTGATCCCTAGTATCCACTATGTTCTGAGATTGATGTTGCTATGACTTTGCTATGTTTAATGCTTGTCACTAGGGCCCGAGTGCCATGATTCCAGATCTGAACCCTTTATGTTTTCATGAATATATTTGTGTTCTTGATCCGATCTTGCAAGTTATACGCACCTGCTATGTGTTATGATCCGCATACCCCAAGGTGACAATAATTAGGATTCTTTCCGGTGATTGCCATAGTTTGAGGAGTTCATGTATTCACTAAGTGTTAATGCTTTGTTCCGGTTCTCTATTAAAAGGAGGCCTTAATATCCCTTAGTTTCCTTATGGACCACACTGCCACGGGAGGGTAGGACAAAAGATGTCATGCAAGTTCTTATCGCAAGCACGTATGACTATATACGGAATACATGCCTACATTACATTGATGAATTGGAGCTAGTTTTGTGTCGCCCTAGGTTATGACTGTTACATGATGAATGTTATCCAACAATATCACTGATCCAATGCCTACGAGTTTTTCACATATTGTTCTTTGCTAAGTTACTACTGCTGCTACTGCTGTCACAATTGCTACTACTATTGCTGCTACCGTTACTGTTACCATTACTATTATTGCTACTGCTATCAAACTATCATACTACTGTGCTACTGATCACTCTGCTGCAGATATTTAGTCTCCAGGTGTGGTTGAATTGACAACTCAACTGCTAATACTTGCAAAAATTCTTTGGCTCCCCTTGTGTCGAATCAATAAATTTGGGTTGAATACTCTACCCTCAAAAACTATTGCGATCCCCTATACTTGTGGGTTATCAAGACCTTTTTCTGGCGCCGTTGCCGGGGAGCATAGCTTTATTTGCTAAGTCACTTGGGATTTATATCTGTTGATCACTATGAAGAATCTGAAAGACGCTAAGACCAAGATCGTTCCCTCTAAGACGAGGGGAGGTAAGGAACTGCCATCTAGCTCTGCACTTGATTCATCTTCTGTTTTGAGTAAACTTGCAACACCACAACATGCTATTAATTCTGATATGTCACAAGTTATTGATGATACCACTTCTGCCATGAATGATACTCATGATGATGCAAGTACTATGCCTGATAATGCTGTGCCACTTGGTGAATTTCTTAGTGAACAACTTGCTAAAGCTAAAGAAATTGAAAATGCTGAAACTCTTGAGAATTGTGCTTCACCTATTGTGCCTAGCTCTCCTACTAGAGTTGAAACACCTGATGAACATTGCTTTGATAGGGAGACAGCTAGAGCCATTCTTGCTTTTAATGATAGACATGAAGTGTGATCTATGCGGGAGAAAATGAAATGTGATCCTAAGTTTGCTACTTCTCCCATATTTATTACTGATAAGGATTATGAATTCTCTGTTGATACTGGGCTAATTACCTTGGTTGAATCTGATCCTTTCCATGGCTATGAAACTGAAACCGTTGTGGCACATCTTACTAAATTAAATGATATAGCCACCCTATTCGCTCATGAGGACAAAATTCGCTATTACTATATTCTTAAGTTATTTCCTTTCTCATTAAAGGGTGATGCTAAAGAATGGTATAATACTCATGCCCCTGGATGTGTGCATAGCCCCCAGGATATGATTTATTACTTCTCTGGAAAAAAAATTCCTGCTCATAAGAAACAAGCTGCCTTACAGGAAATATTTAACTTTGTGCAAATTGAAGAAGAGAATCTCCCTCAAGCTTGGGGGAGGCTTCTCCAATTACTTAATGCTCTGCCTGATCATCCTAGGGACTACCGATGCTTCTAGGGACTACCTAGATAGTTGTGCGAGTTGTGTTTTCAGGGAAAGGACTATTGAACAAGCTGAGGAATTATTGAATAATATATTGAAGAATGATAATGATTGGACACTTCCTGAACCACCGCCCAAACCCACTCCGAAGAAGAGGGGTATTTTATATCTCAGTCCTGAAGATATGCAAGAAGCAAAAAAATACCAGAAGGAAAAGGGTATTAAAGCTGAAGATGTTAAGAATTTACCACCTATTGAAGAGATACATGGTCTTGACAAGTCGACACAGGTAGTAGAGGTAAATTCTCTTATAAAATTCGATGAAAGTGATATTCCTTATAACAAACCTCCTAGTCAATGCTTGTATGAATTTGACAATTATATTATTAAGCAAGATCATTTCAATGCCAATGTTATGAAACAGTTGAAAAGAAATGCCTACATGATTGATCGCTTGAGTGACTTGATATTTAGAATTGCTAATGATGTTAAAGGTGTGAGTAAACATGCATCTATGGTTCAAACCCAATTAGAACAAGTTGCTAAATCTCAGAGTGAATTGCTTAATGAAATGAATAACAATATGAATGATCATGCTGTTAGAGTAATGACTAGAGGAGGTAGAATGACTCAGGAGCCACTTTATCCTGAAGGTCACCCAAAAAGAATTGAACAAGATTCACAAAGAATTAATGTTGATGCACCTAGTCCATCTAAAAAGAAAAAGAAGAAGAAAAATGATAGGACTTTGCATACTTCTAGTGAACCCGAGGTAGAAAAACCCTTGGAGGATAGTAACGATATTTCTATTTCTGATGCTGAAACACAATCTGGTAATGAACAACCACACGATGATAATAATAATGATGATGCTCATGTGGATACCCAACCAGATAATGATAAAGAACCTGATAATGATGTTGAAATAGAACCTGCTGTTGATCTTGATAACCCACCGTCTAAAAATAAACGTTATGATAAAAGGGACTTTGTTGCTAGAAAACATGGTAAAGAAAGAGAACCATGGGTTCAAAAACCCATGCCCTTTCCTCCTAAACCATCTAAGAAAAAGGACGAGGAAGAATTTGAACGCTTTGCTGAAATGCTTAGGCCAGTCTTTTTGCGTACTCGTTTGACTGATATTATAAAGATGCCTCCTTATGCTAAATACATGAAAGACATTGTCACAAATACAAGAAAAATACCTGAAGCTGAAATTTCCACCATGCTTGCAAATTATTCTTTTAAAGATGGAGTACCTAAGAAACTAGGAGATCCAGGAATACCAACTATACCATGCTCCATTAAACAAAATTATGTCAAAACTGCTTTGTGTGATTTAGGAGCCGGTGTTAGTGTTATGCCTTTCTCTTTATATAAAGGACTTGATTTGAATAAACTCACTCCCACTGAAATATCATTGCAAATGGCTGACAAATCAACTGCCATACCTATTGGTGTTTGTGAGGATGTGCCCGTTGTAGTTGCAAACGTTACTATTCTAACAGACTTTGTTATACTTGATATGCCCGAGGATGACAACATGTCGATTATCCTTGATAGACCCTTCTTGAATACTGCAGGGGCTGTTATTGATTGCAACAAAAGCAAGGTTACTTTTCATATCAATGGTAATGAACATACGGTGCACTTTTCGAACAAACAATTTCAAGTAAATGGTATTCATATTATTGAAAAGACTCCGACAATTACTATTGGAAGTTTTCAAATCCCTCTTCCTACTGTTAAAAATAAATACAAAACTCTTATTATCGGGGAGATGCATATCCCCGTTGAGGTAACTTAGTGTTATACGAAGGTTCTTCGGGTTCATGTTACTCGAAAATGGTTTGTTAATAAGACCTGATCAACCTTATTAATGGATCCTTTTTGAGGGGCATGTGGTCGATGAATTTAGTAAGCACAACCTTCTGTATCCACTTTTTATTTTCTGTTATTTTTAGTTAAATGCAATAAAATGCCATGATTATCCTGTTTTCTGATTTATCCGTGCAATAAAAAAGTGCCTAGAAATGAAAGTGATCAGAATGCAATAAAATTTTGATATGAATTTTTATGTAATATTTAAGAATTTTTGGCACTGGACACATACCAAGGGGGGTGCCCCAGGTGCCCACGAGGCACCAGGGCGCGCCACCCCCTGGCGCGCCCTGGTACCTCGTGGGCCCCTCAGGGACCCCCTCACTTATTCCTTCAGCTCACTTCGTCTCTTACCTCTAGCAAAAATTCCTGGTAGCTCTCTCTCTCGTGTTCTTGTTCACAAAACTGAAATTTTCGATCTCTTTGCTCGGAGCTCCGTTTCTGAAACTGTTTTGAGAGATTGCTCCTTGGTATGTGACTCCTCCATTGCTCCAATTAGTTTATGCTCTAGTGGATTATATTTTGCATAATTAGCTACTCTTGGTGCTACAGAAAATGAGCTTGCATGTTGAATTCTTTGAGTTCCAAGTAGTTTTATTGCTTGATATAGCCCCTAGACATTCATATGAGTAGTTGCTATCAATCTTGTGAAGTTTTATTGATATCATTTTGTGGCCCAAAATTTTCAGAAAATTGTTCTTAGGAAAATGAATTTCTTCCGGAGGAGTTCCTCGAAGCAGAACGCCAAGGGAGTCCTTGGGGAGTCCTCGGACAGTGACCTCAACATTCCGCGTAGGACGGAGGTCCGGCCATGCGAATGGCCGCACAATGCCTTCATGAACGAAGCCGGATTCTACCAAGAGTTCGCGCAATTCGGTGCAAATGCCAGACTGACCGACTTCCTCGCAGATGAGTGTGACCAGCACCACATCCTTACAAATTCCTTTGTGCAAAACTTTCATTTTCTGAGTAGGCTTGAACCCCCTGAGGTGCGCTTTGATTTATATGCTGAACATTATCAAATACCTCTGGCTGAATTTTGTGAGATATGTTTGATTCCCTTTGATGGGGAAATTAGAGAGCCTCGGCTGGAGGAGTTCGAGGGCTTCCTCCGCACTTTGACTGTGGGAGAGGAAAGGGGCGTATCGAAAGCCCGAGCCACTAGCTTGCAATTTCCCTCTGTTCATTACTTCGCTTTATTCTTAGGGAAATGCTTGATTGCTAGGGAGCAAGGTAGTGCGCTAGCTACACCTGACTGGGCCATTTTACGCCGCGCATTGCATAATGATAACACTTATAGCCTTGGAGCCATCGTTGCACGCCGCCTACACACTAATAGGACTATGGGTAAAATTCATGGTGGTATTTATGCTACTCGCCTAGCGAGACGTTTTAATGTTAACATACGCCCTCATGATTGTTTGTTGCCTAGAGTTTACTTAGATCACCAGTCCATGAGGGACCACCACTTTCTTGATGCTCCTGAGCCTCCTCACAACATTCGTTATAACTTGGTTTTTAGTGAGGATACTCGTGATATTATTCCATTGCCTGCACCTGCTTTGTTTGATTCTCATGCCAGGAATTGATATACCATGATGCCACCGGACATCGTTGCTTACCGGAACGCACTGGCAGCGGCAGAGGAGGAGGCCCAGGATTGGGACGCTCGGGTGCCGCCACCTCAGGAGTTTCATATGGGACCGGATGGCTACTACGGATGGCCGTATACCAAGCTAGGGAAAAGCCTAAGCTTGGGGGAGTACGTATTTCTCACCAACATTATATTCATGTCCGCACATTTCATTCTAGTTGTCGGTGTTCATACTTTTTCATTGTATAATCCATGCTAGTTTTATTTTCTCGCTTTCTTCTTGTGTGTTTGAAAAACTTTGAGAAAATCCAAAAACATTTCTTGTTTCTTTTCGGTTTTTCTTTCTAGCTTAGTTAGTTGTAGAATTAAAAGAAAACCCAAAAAGATTTCCCATTTCTTCTTTTGCTTGTTGGGAGTTCTCCCGTGTAAATAGTTTTCTTTTCTCATTTTTGTTTTTCTTCTTTAATTTGCTTTCTTCAGAAAAACTAAAACTCCAAAAATATTTCAGTGTGTTTCTCTGAAATTCTTTTCTTTCGTTGAGTCATTGTAAGGAGAAGACCACGATGAAAATGTTGAGTGGCTCTCATATGCATCATTGTTGATCTAACAAAGAACCCATTTTACCTTGCCTTCTCCTTTGAATAAAATGCTTACAGATTCCAGCTTAGTCCACGACACTCTTGCACTATTATTATTTTCATATCATTCGGTTGTGCAAGTGAAAGGCAATAATGACGATGATTTGATGAAGTGACTGTGGCAAGGAAAAGCGGGTATGAACTCAACTTGTTCTTTGTTTTTGTAAATATGTTTAACTCGGTATCCATGATTCAGCATATTATGATTAAACATGTTTATGATGACAATTAGAGATTATAGTTGCTCATGCCCTGCTTAAGTAGCTAGGAGTGGATAATGATTTATCTTGGGTGTCAACATGCATTAAAATGATTGTGATGTAGTATGATGATATGGTATCCTCCTCTGAATGTTTCAAGTGGCTTGACTTGGCACATGTTCACGCATGTAGTTGATTCAAAACCAACATAGCCTTCACGATATTTATGTTCATGATGTTTATATCCTACTCATGCTAGTATTCAATGTTGATTATTCATAATGCATGATTATGACCGTTCTCGCTCTTTAGCTGGTCACTTCTCAACCTATTTGCTAGCCTTCGCCTGTACTAAGCGGGAATACTGCTTGTGCATCAAAACCTTTAAACCAAAGTTATTCCAGATGAGTCCACTATATCTACCTATATGCGGTATTACTCTGCCGTTCTAAGTAAATTTGCATGTGCCACCTCTAAATATTCAAATGAACATCTGTTTTGTGTGCCCGTACCGCTCATGGAGCGACAGGGGGCGGTCAGTATCTTCCATGCTAAGCGGGTTATTCTCATGACGAGTGTTTATTCACTTGTCCTTGCACGAGAGGGGCTGGTAATCGGGATGCCCAGTCCCATTATTAAAACTGCAAAATAATAAAACAAACTCCCCCGCAAAGTTGTTGGTATGGAGGGCACCCGAGGATTCGGCTAGCCATGGCTTGTGATTGTTGGTGGAGGGGGAGTAAACTTTACTTTACCACTTGGGAACCGCCGCTAATGTGTTTAGCATGGAAGATATTGAAAACTCTCGGTCGTGACATTGACAGGAAAGGCATACCTCCCAAAATTTTATTTATCTCTGATTTAAGCTTCGAGCTCTGGCACCTTTGCAAATCCATGCTTCCCTCTGCGAAGGGCCTATCTATTTACTTTTATGTTATTTTACTTTTATTGTTGTGTCATCACCTTCTCAAATAAGCACCAGACCTGAGAGCACTATTGTCATTCTCATGCATTGTGTATAGTTAATGTTGTGTGCATCATGACTGGATCTCTTCTACCATGAATTACAATGTTTAGTCGCTGCTTGAACTTTGGAGGTGCTCTGCATTTATGTTTTGCGGTCTCAGAAAGGGCTAGCGAGATACCATGTTGTCATATTATATCATGATTGTTTTGACAAAGTGTTGGCATTTGAGATATCTTATTATTGCCCGCTAGTTGATTATGCCATTGATATGAGTGAATATAATTTCTAAGATTTATCATTTGCATGGTTAGTTATAATCTTTGCTGAAAACTTGGGTACTATTTAAGCATATATATTGATACAAGAACAAAAGAGTTTGTAAAAGTTTTTCTTTATCACTTTCAGTTTGTCAACTGAATTGCTTGAGGACAATCAATGAGTTAAGCTTGGGGGAGTTGATACGTCTCCGTCATATCTACTTTTCCAAACACTTTTGCTCTTGTTTTGGCCCCTAATTTGCATGATTTGAATGGAACTAACCCGGACTGACGCTGTTTTCAGCAGAATTGCCATGGTGTTGTTTTTGTGCAGAAATTAAAGTTCTTGGAATTGGATGAAACTTTTTGGAGAATTTTTATAGAATATATAAAAAATATTGGCGCAAGAATCAACAGAAGGGGGGCCACCCAGTGCCCATGAGGCACCAGGGCACGCCATCCCCCAGGCGCGCCCTGGTACCTCGTGGGGCCCACGTGGCTCCGTCTGACCTAATTCCAACGCTATAAATTTAGTTTCCCGAAGAAAAAATAATAGAGGAAGTTTTATTGCGTTTCACGATACGGAGCCGCCGCCACCTCCTGTTCTTCATCGGGAGGCCAGATCTGGAGTCCGTTCAGGGCTCCGGAGAGGGGGGATCTTCCGGCATCGTCATCATCAACCATCCTTCATCACCAATTTCATGATGCTCACCACCGGGAGTGAGTAATTCCTTCGTAGGCTTGCTGGACGGTGATGAGTTGGATGAGATTTATCATGTAATCGAGTTAGTTTTGTTAGGGCTTGATCCCTAGTATCCACTATGTTCTGAGATTGATGTTGCTATGACTTTGCTATGTTTAATGCTTGTCACTAGGGCCTGAGTGCCATGATTCCAGATCTGAACCCTTTATGTTTTCATGAATATATTTGTGTTCTTGATCCGATCTTGCAAGTTATACGCACCTGCTATGTGTTATGATCCTCATACCCCAAGGTGACAATAATTGGGATTCTTTTCGGTGATTACCATAGTTTGAGGAGTTCATGTATTCACTAAGTGTTAATGCTTTGTTCCGGTTCTCTATTAAAAGGAGGCCTTAATATCCCTTAGTTTCCTTATGGACCCCGCTGCCACGGGAGGGTAGGACAAAAGATGTCATGCAAGTTCTTATCGCAAGCACGTATGACTATATACGGAATACATGCCTACATTACATTGATGAATTGGAGCTAGTTCTGTGTCGCCCTAGGTTATGACTGTTACATGATGAATGTTATCCAACAATATCACCGATCCAATGCCTACGAGTTTTTCACATATTGTTCTTTGCTAAGTTACTACTGCTGCTACTGCTGTCACAATTGCTACTACTATTGCTGCTACCGTTACTGTTACCGTTACTATTATTGCTACTGCTATCAAACTATCATACTACTGTGCTACTGATCACTCTGCTGTAGATATTTAGTCTCCAGGTATGGTTGAATTGACAACTCAACTGCTAATACTTGCAAATATTCTTTGGCTCCCCTTGTGTCGAATCAATAAATTTGGGTTGAATACTCTACCCTCGAAAACTGCTGCGATCCCCTATACTTGTGGGTTATCAGATAGCATTACGGTCATTTTAGCCTTGATATTTTTGGAAGCTGCCACTGAGCATCGAGAACTCAGAGTTCTCTGCTGAAATCAAAAGCCTTGCCGGGAATCACCTTTCGGACAAGCCGGGATCGAGAATCTCAGAGTTCTCTTCCGGGAATTAAAAAGCCTTCTCCAGAAGTCGACATCGAGAATCACAGATTTCTCTGTCCTAACTAAAAACCCTTTTGGAAAGATTTTTCTGGAGGTAAAGATAACGATGCCACTGCTAAACCCCACGCTGGCATCGAGATCTTTTGAGTTCTCTGCTGAAGGTGACTCGGGGGCTTGCCGGCAAGATCACTTGTTTTTGTTGTCGAGTTGTGCACTCTAGCAAAAATAAGAAGATCGCCAGTCTTTGCGAGCAAGCTACCGGCTACAGCAGGAACATCTACCCTTGTTGTTGAGCAACACGCTCCGGCAAGGGCAAAAACGCTTCTCGGGAAATAAGCACAAGACCCGCCAGTTGTGGAGAATTCCACCGGCAAGAGGCCTAAGGTAGCTGACCCCGGCAGGCAAATTGCTGCCGAAGAGGAAGATCCTTCGTGTGCAAGTTTCCCCGGGGGGGGGGGGGGGGACAAGACGGTGGAGTACACCAAGGACGAACGGCAGAGAGAGCTAAGTTGTAAAACATTGAATTAATGTCCTGTTGTTTTCCTAATTATCTTCCTTGAACGAGTTCGTCCTTGTACAAAAACCTACTCGCGAAGGAACCTTCTCGGGGCTAATTGTGCTCCTAGTTGCCTCGAGTCCACTCAGCAATGAGAGCAGCTACATTAAAACCGATGAGGTAAAACTTTCCGGGAGGCGATGTTCCCGGCAAGCTGCTCAGGACCCGTTTCCTCAAGCGCTGCTGACTGGAACACGCGCACCGGGGAGTTTTCCGGCAAGCGCGGGGTATAAAATGTACAAGGGCAGTATTATTCAAGGGAGAAGTATACAAGAGAGAAGTATGCGTTGTATATTTAATAGAGCTGGACTAATTAAAGAAAAACTATTTTTCTTTATATATGTCTTGCAGCAGCAGATATGCCGAAAGGATTCTGGTAACAGCGGATGCCTTGCCGTCTCGGTGGCTTCTATGATGGTCTTGCCGGGGATCAAGGGTAGCAACCGGACAAATTGCTTTCAGCGTATGAGGGAGGCGAAGACATTGGCAACTAGTGAAAACACCTTCCTGGAAATTGGTATTGAGAACTCAGAGTTCTCTGCCGACGACAAAAGCCTTGCCGGGAATCGACTTTCCGGCAAGCCAGCATCGAGAATCTCAGAGTTCCCTGCTGAAATCAAAAGCCGGCATCGAGAACCTTAAAGTTCTCTGCCGGAAGCTAAAGCCTTCCCGGGGATAGATTTCTCGGAAGCCAACATTGAGAACCATAGAGTTCTCCGTTGAGAACAGAATTGACATCGAGAAACTTAAAGTTCTCTGCCAGAAACAAGTTTTCTTTTAGCATCGAGATCTTTAAAGTTCTCTGCTAAACGGAAGTTTCAACATGAAGATCTCCCGAGCTCTCTGCAGATGAGCTCGGGGGCTGGCGGCCTTTTGGAATAACCTTTACCGGGGGCAGCTTGCCGGATATATTTCGTACCGGAAAAGACGTGATTATCATAACCCAAGCCAAGTTTTTGGTCCCACCTCCAGCATCGAGATCTTTCGAGTTCTCTGTTGAAGGCGGTCCCGGGGGCTCCTGTCGGTGTAATAAGAACTAGGGTCTCATAAACCTTCTAGGCTTGGGGTTATGCTAATCTAAAGCTACTGCGAAGTAGCCCCGGCAAAGTGATGCGTCCGGCAAGTACCCCACTAGCAAGCAAGACCAAGAGCTTGCCGGGGAGAAGCTTCTTCCCGGCAGCACATCTCATCCGGCAAGGCGGAGCCGGCAAGACAAGACTCCAGGCGGGTCATCCAGAAGATCACGTCTACTGCTACAGACAAGTTCCGCACTGGCAAGCAACGACCCGGCAAGCTCCGTACCGGCAAGCTCCCTTTGTCATTACTCCACCGCTCCACCTGGTGGCCTATCAGAGGCTCGCCGACAGGTGTCGAGCGGGCAGGTTGTTTGGTGAAGCTTGTCGGGGCACGTGGCAGCTCACCGCCTAAGGAACACCTTTATCGACACCCGTCCCTGTGCGTGTCGAGCCATTATTCTTCCCCTATATTTACCATTTTGCCATTCTGGTAACCCCTTTCTTCTATAAAAGGAGGTCCATGGCAACCTTAGCTAAGGATCGGATCCCTGCCCATTCGTAGTAGCCCAGCTGCGCCCCCGAGCTAGTCGCCGGGAGGCCGCGCTCTCTGTAATGGTGGGGCTTGTTCATGCACAATAAATACACCCAAAGCAGGAGTAGGGTTTTACGCTTTTCAGTGGCCCGAACCTGGGTATAATCTCCTGCCTTCTCTGCTGGATCTGCACTTTGTGCACGTCGATCTCCCCAGCCGAACCACAAATGGGCCCTCTTGGTCCCATAGATGGTCGTTTCCCATGACCCCACGACATCTATGGCGCGCCAGGTAGGGGATCGCGTGTGCGAAACGGCTCCAGCAGTTTAGGCGCCAGCTCCATCATCCACGACGATCCAAAAGACGGTGGTGGTCAAATTCGTCGCCAGATTGGCGACATCAGCGGCACAACATTTGTCGGGAGTCCTGCGCGGCGCCTTGATGAATTGCAACATTTCTGCCGTGCTACGGAAAAAGCTAAGTTCCATTGTCTTAGTTTCTTTCTGTTATGCAGCTTTATCTTTGAATGGCATTTTTTGTACTCAACCTATGCACAGAGGAGCATCTTTGAAATATTCTGCGCTCTGAGCTGTTTGGGTCCGCCTGACAAGCTTATGCAGCTGCGTTTGTGTCGTTGATGTTAAGCCCCCGAAGAGGCACTGTTCTTGACAGGTTGCTTCAGGATATGATCCTAAGAACCGTTGTTTAGAACGTGCACATCCGGGGTGCATTCCAGCAAACGTAGGGAATAATAGTGCAAATATATGGTCATTTAAGGACAAGGCTTAATAAGTTTTTAATCATTGTGATTTCTGCATAAAACCCGTACGCTAGGGAGCCTCGTCGGGGCCGGTTGCACTCCTGGTTGCCTCGAGTCTTCTTGGCAACGAGACTAGTTGCATTCGAGCTCCTAGTTGCCTCGAGTCCGCTCGGCAACAAGAGCAGCTGCGTTTGCACTCCTTGTTGCCTCGATTATGGTCGGCAATGAGAACAGCTGCACTGAAACTGACAAGATAAAAATTTCGGGAGGCGGCGGTCCCGGCAAGCTGCTAAGGACCCGTTTCCTCAAAGCGCTACTGACTAGATCATGCGCACCGGCAAAGTATTCCGGCAAGCATGGGGGATACCCAGTAGGAATCAAAATGTATGCATAAGTTAAGTGCTAATCGGGCACTAATTAACTTGTGTTGAAACGCTGTTGTGGCGTGTTCCATTCCCACATCAGTGTTGCAGGTATTTGAGTGGAAGCTAGCATTACGGTCATACCAGCCTTGATATTTTCGGAAGCTGCCACTGAGCATCGAGAACTCAAAGTTCTCTACTGAAATCAAAAGCCTTGCCCGGAATCACCTTTCCGGCAAGCCGGCATCGACAAGCGCGGGGTATAAAATGTACAAGGGCAGTATTATTCAAGGGAGAAGTATACAAGAGAGAAGTATGCGTCATATATTTAATAGAGCTGGACTAATTAAAGAAAACTATTTTTCTTTATATATGTCTTGCAGCAGCAGATATGCCAAAAGGATTCTGGTAACAGCGGATGCCTTGCCGTCCTGGTGGCTTCTATGATGGTCTTGCTGGAGATCAAGGGTAGCAACCGGACAAATCTCTTTCAGCGTATGAGGGAGGCGAAGACCTTGGCAACTAGTGAAAACACCTTCCTCGAAATTGGTATTGAGAACTCAGAGTTCTCTGCCGATGACAAAAGCCTTGCCGGGAATCGCCTTTCCGGCAAGCCAGCATCTAGAATCTCAGAGTTCCCTACTGAAATCAAAAGCCGGCATCGAGAACCTTAAAGTTCTCTACCGGAAGCTAAAGCCTTCCCGGGGATAGCTTTCCCAGAAGCCAACGTTGAGAACCATAGAGTTCTCCATTGAGAACAGAATTGACATTGAGAAACTTAAACTTCTCTGCCAGAAACAAGTTTTCTTTTAGCATCGAGATCTCTAAAGTTCTCTGCTAAACGGAAGTTTCAACATGAAGATCTCCCGAGCTCTCTGCAGATGAGCTCAGGGGCTGGCGGCCTTTTGGAATAACCTTTCCCGGGGGCAGCTTGCCGGATATATTTCTTACTGGAAAAGACGTGATTATCATAACCCAAGCCAAGTTTTTGGTCCCACCTCCAGCATCGAGATCTTTCGAGTTCTCTGTTGAAGGCGGTCCCAGGGGCTCCTGTCGGTGTAATGAGAACCAGGGTCTCATAAACCTTCTAGGCTTGGGGTTATGCTAATCTAAAGCTACTACGAAGCAGCCCCGACAAAGTGATGCGTCCAGCAAGTACCCAACCAGCAAGCAAGACCAAGAGCTCGCCGGGGAGAAGCTTCTTCCCGGCAGCACATCTCATCCGGCAAGGCGGAGCCGGCAAGACAAGACTCCAGGCGGGTCATCCAGAAGATCAAGTCTACTGCTACCAGCAAGTTCCGCACCGGGAAGCAACGACCTGGAAAGCTCCGTACCGACAAGCTCCCTTTATCATTACTCCACCGCTCCACCTCGGCGGCCTGTCAGAGGCTCGCCAACTGGTGTCGAGTGGGAGGTAGTTAGGTGAAGCTTGTCGGGGCACGTGGCAGCTCGCCGCCTGAGGAACACCTTTATCGACACCCGTCCCTGTGCGTGTCGAGCCAGTATTCTTCCCCTGTATTTACCATTTTGCCATTGTGGTAACCCCTTTCTTCTATAAAAGGAGGTCCATGGCAATCTTAGCAAAGGATCAGACCCCTGCCCATTCGCAGTAGCCCAGCTGCGCCCGCGAGCTCCTCGCCAGGAGGCCGCGCTCTCTGTAATGGCGGGGCTTGTTCATGCACAATAAATACACCCAAAGCAGGAGTAGGGTTTTTCACTTTTCAACGGCCCGAACCTGGGTAAAATCTCCTGCCTTCTCTGCTGGATCTGCTCTTTGTACGCGTCGATCTCCCCAGCCGAACCGCAAATGGGCCCTCTCGGTCCCATAGATGGTCATTTCCCATGACAGCAGAGTACCGAAAAAGGCCTCCAGATGGGATCGCGGAAGAACAGAGGCTTGCGGCGGTGTAAAAGTTATTCGGGGTGGCTCTCTGTTGGTTTCCGAATATTTGAGAATTTATAGATTGGAATTAGGTCAAACGGAACCACGAGGGCCCCACAAGGCATCAGGGCGCCCCCCTGGGGCCGCGCCCTGTTGCCTTGTGGAGGCTTCGTGAACCTTCTGGCCTCCTCTCCAAGTCTCCATGGTCTCTTTTGTCTAGAAAAAAATCTCCAAAAAGTTTCGTGGCATTTGGACTTCGTTTGGTACTGATTTCCTGAAAAGCCAAAAACAAGCAGAAAACAGCAACTGGCACTGGGCACTAGGTTAATAGGTTAGTCCCAAAAAATGATATATAATTGCATATAAAAACATCCAAGATTGATACTATAATAGCATGGAACAATAAAAAATTATAGATACGTTGGAGACGTATCAAGCATCCCCAAGCTTAATTCCTGCTCGTCCTCGTGTAGGTAAATGAAAAAACAGAATTTTTGATGTGGAATGCTACCTAACATGTTTCATCATGTAATCTTTCTCTTACGGTATGAATAATAAGATCCGAATGATTGAAAGCAATAGTCTATAGTTTGACATAAAGACATCAATACTTAGGCATACTAATAAACAATCATGTCTTTCAAAATAAAAAATGCTAAAGAAGGTTATCCCTACAAAATCATATAATCCTGTCATGCTCCATCTTCTTAACACAAAATATTTATCATGAACAACCCCGGTTTTAGCCAAGCAATTGGTTCATACTTTTTAACGCGCTTCAGCTTTTTCAACCCCCACGCAATACATGAGCGCAAGCCATGGATATAGCACTATGGGTGGAATAGAGTGTGGTGGTAGAGATCAATAAGGGGAAGTCAAAAATAAGAATATAGTCTCACATCAACGAGGCTAATGAACGGGCTATGGAGATGCCCATCAATTGATGTCAATGCGAGGAGTAGGGATTGCCATGCAACGGATGCACTAAGAGCTATAAGTGTATGAAAGCTCAACATGAAAACTAAGTGGGTGTGCATCCAACTTGCTTGCTCATGAAGACCTCTGGCATTTGAGGAAGCCCATCATCGGAATATACAAGCCAAGTTCTATAATGAAAAATTCCCACTAGTATATGGAAGTGACTACACAAGAGACTCTCTATATGAAAAACATGGTGCTACTTTGAAGCACAAGTATGGAAAAGGATAGTAACATTGCCCCTTCTCTCTTTTTCTCTCATTTTTTTGTGGGCTCTTTTTGGCCTCACTACTGTAGGCGACCGCTAACGCGACACATGAATCAGAGACCCCGCGACCAAACTGTGTGCGATGCATGCATCGCAAACGGTGTCGTAATAAAACCGTCGCCAATAAGACGAACTGTGTGTGATGCTGGAGACATCAAAAACGATTCAGATTAGAGACGCGTGTGCGATACGTGGCATACAGTTGATCCATATGAACTGTTTGCGATGAGATAGAACAACAGAAATGGGTAGCCAGTTCGAGGTGTGTGCGATGCATGGCATACAGTTCACTCGAATGAACTGTTTGTGATTACCCAACACAACAGAAACGGGCAGCCAGTTCGAGGTGTGTGCGATACACGGCATACAGTTCACTCGGATGAACTGTTTGCGATGATCCAGAAGAATAGAAATGATTCGGCATAACAAGATGTATGTGATATCCAGCAAACAGGTCGGTAATCAGAATTGTGTGCGATAATTATAGACATCGCATACGATTTTTTTGTTGTGAATTGTGTGCTCGACAGGGCACACAATTCAAGAAACCAACTATGGGCAATAATGTAAAAGATCACTGTCGAATACGTATTGCTAACCGTCTGCGATGAGATTGACAGGGGACACAGATTAATATGAGCGAACGGCAACAGAGATATACAGTCTGCTTAATTTAGTCCTTGTTGTTGTTGTTGTTGTTGTTGTTGGATGGCCCCGCGACATCGTCTTGGCGAGGACGCTTCTTGCCGCTGACCGTTGGCTTTTCATCGCTGTCGCTGTCGTCATCGTCGTTGATGTCCTCGTCGTCGTCCTCCTCGTTCGAACATTCCTTGCCCTCATCATCATTGTTGTCGTCTTCATCGTCCTCCGACGAGTCCTCGTCTGTCTAGTCATCGTCCGACGACTCAGGCGGCGGCATCCCTTCCATGATCCGGATAAAATCGAGGTCAGGGCTCGACGCCGGACCCATGGAAGACGAGCGGGATGATTCTGAGGTTGACCTATCATCGGGCGGAAGACTCCTGGCGGAACTGTCGTCCTCGCTGTCGCTCGACATGGCTGCGGTACATACACAAAGCGAGATTGCAGAGTGTGTGTAAGTGTGTAGCGCAGCCGGCCGGGACGATGAAGACGGTGGAGACTGAAGCGGGGTATGAAGAAAATAGGAATGGCAATTGAAGCGGGGGATTGACGGTTTTTATTGGCACCTTGGCAGGCGGTTAGAATCCTGATATAATCAACCGCAATTATTAGTACCCAGTCGCTCCAAATTCCCACGGTTGTGTAGTTCTCAATGTGATAATTACACACACAGGTTGGAGCGTCCAAATGTGAAACAAGAAGTTTTCATAGGACAGTTGTCAAGCAATAGATGAGCTCTGCTTATTGATGTAGCCAGTAATAATCAAACAAAACCCCTAATCATCATTACAAACAGTGCATAGAAGATGGCTAATGCGACAACTACAACTACACATGCTAGTTCCTTCTTGTCTCTTGCTTTCATCTGTTGCCTGTGATTGAGTCTTTCTTGCTTCATCGTAGTGATTGTACACTCAAGATCAGTCAGTTTCTTCTTCAGCTTTACGTTATCTTCTGCGAGCTTGGTGATAACACTCCGAGCCCTGCCATGCCATTCATCATCCAACCAGTTAACAAAGGCACAAGCCTCATATCCCTGCCAATCTTAAATATTCAGGATGGGCGGGGGCATTAACTCAACTTAAATGATGAACTTAGCACTAACCACAAAGGGGCAACTGAGAAACCGTCTGCCAATGTCAAATCCCTCCGTGCATACACGTCAAGCGGGAGTGTGTCCGTGCACACAACTTAGCTTTTGGTACTTCTTGGTGGCGCAAAACTCGGAGTCGAACTCATGTTGCGGGAGTCTGGAGTCATACTCCGGATCCGACGGTTGATCGCTTTCCTGGGTGGGGGGAGCGGGGGTCATTTAGGACGGATTGAGCAGGGAGCTACTTTAATTTGGACATGCTTAAAAAGATCGGGATTGATTGGAACCTGACAAGACGATTCGGATCCGTAGTACGCCGGACTTCTGATGACCTTAGGCAAGCGCTCGGCAGTGACCGCCGTCGTGGCGGCGCCGCCCATCGCGCTGTCGAGAGCGACGATACGAGCCGGAGCAGCCGCACCGAAACCATCAGCACCACTCGTCCGCATTCCCCCAATGTCAGCGCCATGCGAGGGAATTTGGGGGCTATCTAGGGATTTGGGGGAAATGGGGAAACTGTGGGGATCTGATAATGGTTGGGAACTACTTATCACACTCTGTTGTATACGGCACACGGTTTGTACATATCGTTTGTGTTCGATATTACAACTTCACACACGATTTCCACTCGAAACCGTCTGAGAAGACAACGTGCGTGACACACGGTTCCCGTGACATAACCATATGTGATGTACTAGCCGGTACATATGGGGATGCAATAATGGAGTTAATACTGTAAACAGCCGCTTTGCGGATACCGGTCAAAAAATAAAAATAGCCGCTCTGCAAATAGAGATGGGGCGGCGGCCGAGGCAGCGGCTACCGGATAGGAGGTCAATCCTCGGTCGGTCAGTAGTGGCGGCGTGATAGGAGGTCAATCCTCGATCGACGGTGAGAGATAGGAGGAGATCTCAATCCTCGAGGTCGGCAGCGGCGTGATTGGATCACATCCCTCGTGGTCGAAGGCGGGATAGTGGAGCTCGAACTTCAGGTGGA
Source organism: Elymus sibiricus (assembly GCA_039707655.1). Classification (NCBI taxonomy): domain Eukaryota; kingdom Viridiplantae; phylum Streptophyta; class Magnoliopsida; order Poales; family Poaceae; genus Elymus; species Elymus sibiricus. The sequence goes on along the minus strand of CM077672.1, from coordinate 352,910,394 downwards.
TGCCCCACTAAGCTCTGCTCATCGACCTTGCTGTCTCGGCGTGCCGTGGCATCGCGCTTCTCTGTCTGCTGGGTGGAGGTCGCCGCGTGGCTAATTAATTAAGGTATTCTTTTCGTTGAGTGGCTTAATTAAGGTATTCAATTCATAAGGGTAGTATACTGTACTCTGCGTGTAAATTGACTGGTCATTAGTTTGTGTCATCGCACGGCTGGATAAAACAATATGGAGCGCCCTCCGTAAATTATGAAAATAAAATCTTGTGATTTATGAACGCATCTTTGGGCGTCAATTAATCCATTTATTAATGATTTTTTGAATTACCCCTCGTGTGGTGCAGATGGAACGATCTGAATGGATGAAGGGTCAGAGAAGCTCAAAATTTGCGAGTGGCATGACAGAGTTCATCACTTTGGCTGAAAGGACAAAGAAGAGAGTCCGTAACAATGATTACATCCCGTGTCCATGCAAGGATTGTGGCAATACAGAGTCACATAAAGTTACAGACGTCGAGTACCACTTATTCAAGCGGGGATTCATGGATGGATATACACGTTGGACTAGACACGGTGAAGAGCCGGTCATGGATGAAGGTAATCAGGGCGGCGAGATGCCAAACCCCGATCAGAGTCACATGGATGTTGAATCTAACCTTGGGGCTCAGACGTCAAGCTACCAACGGAACAGAGACAATCGAAAAACCCCACTGGAAAACCAAGACGGCGACGAAGACGACGACCTTGATGGTATGCCAGATTTTGCTGCTATGATTGCAGATTTCCAGGGCCCAGCTAAAGATATGGTTGGGTACAAGGATCTGCCAACCATTGATGCAGACTCAAAGAAAGATTTGTATCCAGGTTGCAAAAAGAAATATTCCAAGTTGAGTTCCACACTGGCGCTTCTTAGATTTAAAGCAGACAACATTCTATCAAACAAGGGCTTCATAGAGTTGTTAGGTCTTTTCAAAGACATTCTTCTAGAAGATAATGTGCTCCCCAAAAGCATGAACAAAGCGAAGAAAGTTGTTTGCCCATTGGAGCTTGAAGTCCAGAAGATACACGCTTGTGTGCATGATTGTATGTTGTACCGCGGTGAGTACAAAGATTTGCGTGCATGTCGCATATGCAAGCATCCACGATACAAGCACAGGAAAGCAAAGGACAAGGACAAATTGGATGACGAGATCAAGACAGGAATCCTGTTCAAGGTTGTTTGGTACTTGCCTTTAATTCCAAGGTTGAAGCATTTGTTTGCAAACCCTAGAGAGGCAAAGAGGTTGCGGTGGCATCATGATGAGCGAATTACGGATGAATATTTGAGGCACCCGAAAGATGGGGCTCAAGGGGAGTCAATCGAGGAAAAGCATAAAGACTTTGCCAGGGATCCTAGAAGTATATGGCTCGGGGAGTGTACTGACGGGATGAATTCATTTGGCGATATGAGCACCAAACACAGCACATGGTCGGTGCTTCTGTGCATATATAACCTTGCTCCTTGGTTGTGTATGAAGAAAAAATACATCATGATGTCAATGATTATCCAAGGCCCGAAGCAACCTGGAAATGACATCGACATTTACTTTCAGCTACTGGTAGAAGAACTGCTGACATTGTGGGTAAAAGAGCCTGGTGTAAAATGTTATGATGCTTACAAAAAGGAGATTTTCGATCAACATGCATTGCTGCTACACACCATTCAAGATATGCCGGCATTAGGCAACACGTCGGGGCAAAAAACAAGGGGAGATGTAGGATGTGTCACATGCATGGATAGGACAGTGAGTAGATTTCTTCCCAACTCGCACAAAACCATGTATTTGCGTCATCGTAGATTCTTATGGAGAGATCACCCATACCGAAAGATGAAAGCTGAATTTGATGGTACGGCAGAGGTAGGTTTGGGCCCAAGACCTTATTCTGGGAAGGAGGTCCACAGAATGGCTAACAAAATTGAAGTTGTGCTTGGCAAGGGACCCGGTTCGTCGTCGAAAAAAACACCCAGGACGCAAGTGTTTAAGAAGAAATCAGTGTTCTGGCAATTACCTTACTGGGAGATTCTAAGTGTACGTCACTGCATCAATGTCATGCACGTAGAGAAGAACGTATGTGAAAGCATCCTTGGTACTCTGCTCAAGATTAAAGGTAAAACAAATGATGGTGACGGAGCATGACTCAATATGCTTGGTGATCAAGCAAAACGCATGAATGAAGCAGAAGATGGTGACAAATTCCTCCACGTTCTCCAGAGTTATAGTTTCACTGCAAAAGAAGCAAAAGAGTTCTACAATTATTTGTTGTCAATTAAGACACCCTCTTCCTACTCCGCAAACATCAGAAGTCTCGTGGATGTGAGCACGGGTAAAATGAAGTTGGCACACATGAAGTCACATGATTGCCACGTAATGTTGACACAAATCCTCCCGGTGGCCATCAGGAATTTGATGGACACAGACATAAGAAACACACTCATTGATCTCTGTGATTTCTTCAACCAACTATGGCAGAAAGTGGTAAAGCGTGAGGAGCTGGATCATATGCAAGAGGATATTGCAAGAATATTGTCCAACCTAGAGATGTTTTTCCCACTGTCATTCTTTGATGTCATGGTCCATCTCACTGTGCACCTTGTCAATGAGATAAAGTACTGTGGTCCTGTGTTCCTTCACAACATGTATCCCTTCAAGCGGTTCATGGGAATATTGAAGCGCTATTGTCGGAACCGATGTCATCCAAAGGCAAGCATCTACAAGGTTATACCGTGGATGAGGTGGTTGAGTTTTGCACCGAATACATGAAACAAAGACCTATAGGTTTTCCCCTCTCTCGCCACGAGGGAATGCTAGCTGGTAAGCCGGTCCTTGCTAGCGCGCCACATGCTGCACCCGGAGATGAGACCGATCAAGCCCATTTGACGGTACTGCTTAACAGCCCAGTTCCCGACGCTTATGCTGAAGAACATTGGCGGAGATACGACGAAGCTTCTTACCCATGGTGCATCCATTAGATGTCGTGATGAAGGTGCACAATAAGGACTACGTCAGATGGTTGAAGGATCGTTTGTCACGCGGATCCATGGATGACATTGCAACGTGGTTGGCACAAAAGCCATCACCTACGGTATTGAGGTACCAAGCATATGACATAAATGGCTACACATTCTACACTGAGGAACGTGATAAGAAGACCTCATATCAGAACAGCTCCATTCGAATAGAATGCATAACTGTAGATGAAGCTGATAAAAGGGTATACTATGGAACCATCGAAGAGATTTGGGAGCTTAACTATGTGAAAGTTAAGGTGCCATTATTCAGGTGCAAATGGGCCCCTCTTAGTCAGGTAAAGGTTGATGAATACAGGAAGACCTGTGTTAACATGACAAAGATGGCATATCACAAGGACCCGTTCATTCTTGCCAGGGATGCAACCCAGATTTTCTATGTGAAAGACCCCTTGCATAAGAACTGCCATGTAGTGATGCGTGGGAAGAGGAGGGTACTGGGCGTCGAGGGTGTTGCTGATGAGGACGAGTATGATGAATTTGCTGAGATGCCAGCGAAGGGATCAGGCACCAAACATAAAGAGAGGCTTAAAATCATCATAAATCCTAAGTTCATTCGGGGTCAACCTAATGATCCCAGTTCTCCCATGTACATGGGAATTAATACGTAACACTATTTATTATGTCTATTCTGTAACTTAATTCATTCAAGTAGAACTGTCGCATGTACTGAATTGTGAGTTATGCCCGGCCTTCTGTTGATCTAAGAACGATTAATATGTTGACCTTGATATGTCGTCAGCACAGGCAATGAGAGTTTAAACTATTTATGATTGTATACCCTATAGCTAGCACACTCAATTGATGTCACTCCAGTATGTATGAACAGAACATATGCAATCTGGTTTGCAAATAGCACACGGTTCATTCACGAAAGCTGTGTGCCTACCAAACCGTGGCCGATGACCCCTGCTGTGCGCCATGTGAGTCGTGCGTTCTGATTGGCCAGAACCCAAACCCCACGGATCGTACGTCTGCACTGTTGGATGCACACAGATCGAACGACAATCCTCATCCCTTTCATCACCAAATGCAGTTGCAGTTGGGATTTGATTTATATGCACTAAATGCCTGGTAAATGCAAAAAAATGTCTTGAATATAGCAAAGGAGCCTCGAAATGCACCAGAAAATCAAACCTAGGGTATAATAATGATTGCGTACTGTGGAAAAAATTCAAGGTGAAACGATGAAGTCGCCAGCAACTGGAGTTCGAATTGCCATGTCTTCTTTTGGAAACTATGATCCTTCTTGTGAGACGCTCTGGTTTCCAAGGAGCAATCATCCAAACTTGTGCCAAACTTTACCAAAAAATTTCCACGGGGTCTTGAGAGCACGCCATGGTGGCACACCGATTTTTGTGATTTTCGGACTCCATCTGCATTTCCTGTAATTAAAATACCAACAACCAACGCCGGTGGCCGCATCTCGCATCCGAAATGTTTGAAAATTCTTCCCATTCCTTGGACATGAATGAAAACACGCAAAGCGACACACAAATGATTTTGTAGACCTGCTTTGTAAGTAGCCCACATGTAGTTGCGGTTGTGATTTGATTTATATGCACAAAATGCACGATAAATGCAAAAAAGGCTTAAATATAGCAAACGAGACCCGAAATGCGCTAGAAAATCAATACTTGGGTGCAATGGTGATTATGTACCATGGAAAAATTTCTGAGGCAAAACAATGAAGTCACTGACGATTGGAGTCTGAATTGCCACGTCTCCTATTGGGAACTATGATCCTTCTTGTGAGATGCTCCGGTTTGCAATGAGCGATCATCATAACTTGTGCCAAACTTTACCAAAAAATTTCCACTCGGTCTTGAGATCGTGCCACGGTGACACTGTCGGGACCCCGATCCTAAGTCACGCCGATCTAGCATAAGACACATCATATCACTTTGCGGCCTCACGCATGGTAACCCACGGCTGCCGCCTTTACCTTGGCCGGGACGGTTTGCGTCTTTTGGCTCACGTATATGATTGTGATGCTAGCATCCATATGACAGAGAACCCGGGTCGACATGACTAGTCATAAACCAAGGTGGCACAAACGTACAGGGACAGACATAGGTAACCCAGCAATGCACGTGTCGGTCATCAGCGTGTGTATTGGGCTGTAGCAAGCTATCAGGACTCCAGTAACACCGTGTGACATTTCCCCATAGGGATAGACACAGGAGCAAAGAAGGATACATGTCGGTCAATCCATGTGTTCCGGAGCAGTAGCGAACTACCAAGGCTCAGTGGAAGCACTAGGAGGCATTTCCCTGTATGGAAGGCTACCAAAGCATATAGCTAGGTGTCGAATCCCACACATACCAATGCATTTCAAAACATACACACAATATGCACGATATGTGTAGATACAACATGGCATCACAACATAACTCTATGAATCAAAATATTTATTTAAGAGGCTCCGAAGAGCCATACATAGCATGATATTACAAACATGGGTCTCATGACCCAACATACAAAGTCATACAAGCAACAAGTGGAAGCATAAATCTGTCTGAGTATAGACAGCTGAAAAGAAAGAAGGCTAGAAAGCCTGTCTATCTACAAGACACTCCAGAGGAGCCAGACCTCTGTCTGGGATTCCCACACTAATCGGTCAACGTCGAACTCTTCGCAGAAAACACTAGCGAGACTGAAGTCTCCTATGCAAAAACATAAATTAAGCAACTGTGAGTACAAAGGTACTCAGCAAGACTTACATCAGAACCATCTACATATGCATCAGTATCAACAATGGGGTTGTGGAGTTTAACTGCAGCAAGCCAACTTTGACTCAGTGGCTATCCTGAACTACGACTTCTAGTAACTTCTTTGGGGAGAGAGCGCACACGAGTCCACATAGTCACCACAACAATACACCACTATGGATCCGCTCCCGTCTCCCTATGGATAGGCCATCCATAGCACTCATGCTTATCTTGCGCATTTTAGAGTATCCATTTCAACTTGTCTATGAACAATGTAAGCTTCCAACTAGTCCATATCCGCGGACGCGGCTATTCGAATAGGTCATTAACCCTGCAGGGGTGTACTTCTTCACACACCCTCTCACCACTTATCACCATATACACGTCATGTATCTCGGCAACCTTCAAGCGGAAGCCTGGCGAGGGTGTCGGCCACGACCTGACTAACCACACAAGACTCTAGTCTAGGTTTATCGCCTATTTGAGGTTGTATCCGCAAAGGAAGTCCGGCTGAAGTTTCTATCACGGCCCCAAACGATGAGTGCAGGGTTCCCAAGAGCACCATTCGGGTGTCACTTGGTACATCATGCCTCGGTGTCTCTACCGCATCATAGCCCACCCCTAAGGTCAGCGCTATGCACGGCCGCCAACACATATCCTACAAACACCAGAAACTAGTTGCAACTCCTGGATAGAGATCAAGGCGATTAATAAGTCGAGAGAGTTAGTTAAGGATCCCAATGTGTGGTAGTAACTGTCTTGGATCACAAACACAGAACTCAGTTCCTGAGGACGGTCTCAATGAGGCAACCCACCATGTACTCCTACATGGCCTCTCATCGCTACCTTTATCAAATCGTGTTCACACACTTAGCTCTCCCACAGTAGGACATGTTCACCACCATACCAATCCATCCCAGATGAATCAGACCTGACACAACTCTAAGCATAGCAGGCATAGCAAGCAAGCATGAATGAGTAGGCACATCATGGCTCAAACAACTCCTACTCATGCTAGTGGGTTTTACTAATTACTGTGGCAAAGACAGGTCATGCAGAGGAATGGGTTCAACTACCACAACATGTAACAGTTGAATCGTTGTTGTCCTAATGCAGTAAAAGAGAGTAAGAGCGAGAGAGTGGGATTGTATTGGAATGCTCAAAGGGGGTTTGCTTGCCTGGCACTTCTAAAGATAGTACTACACTTCATCAGTGACAACGATCACAACATCGGAAACATCGGCTACCGAGGAGGAACAACACTGACTAGCAAAGAAGGAACACAATCAATGCAATGCACAATCACATGAATTACATGTCATATTAAGGTACTGAATTCACCTAATGCAATATTTAGCCAAATTAATTGAAGTGGAATTCAAACAGGATCAAGTTCCAACTCCAAATGTTATTTCAAAAATTGCCCTAATCATCATTTGTCCTATTCAGTGAGGTTAACTTGTTCAAACATGCATGAAAGTGCCATAAACAGATTCTTCATATTTTTCTAATTATTTTTCATATATACATTATTTTCATCTGAGCTATGGTTGATTTACTATGAAATTTTGAAGTTTAAAGCATTTTCTGGAATTTCCAAATTGCTTTGAATTAAAATAAATCCAGAAAAGGATTTACTGCATCAACATTGCGTCATCACTAGGTCAGTAGTCAACTGAGTTGACCAGGGTCAAACCTGACTAGTGGGACCCACTGGTCAGTGACACAGTGGCTAATTCCTGCTAATCCCGCGTTGACCCAGCTTTGACTCCCTGTGGGGCCCGCTATCAGTGTTTGGGGGTGGTCTAGCTGGCGGGGATTAACGCTAACGACGGTGCCATGTCGGCTGTCACCGGAGTTCGGCCGGCGGCGACCAAAACCACGGTGGGGGTTCGTCGGACCTACGCTACTGGCGGCGGTTGGGCGCGCGGAGACCACCAGAAGGTAGCCCGCGCTCGTCCGCATCTAACAGATCAAGCGGGAGGGCCGCGGGGTCGCCGGAACGACGACAACACCCACGGGGGCGGCGGCCGGAGTTCGGTCGTTCACCGTTTAGGCGCTAGGAAGCTCGGCAGGAGGAACTAGTGGGTGGGTTGGGCTCCTGGTGAGCTTCTGAGCGCGGTGAAGTGCTCGGATGTGAGCCTCAACGGCTGAAATGACGACGGCGACATGGCCGACGGCGGTGAGCTGACGGGTAGTTGTGGGCGACGGCTACGGTGCGAAATCGAGAGCGAGGAAGGAGGGGAAATGGAGGAGAGCTCACTGCGGTCTCGTGGGCGGTCTCAGATAGCTCGGGGGCGCTTGGGTCGAAGCGAATCGACGTCGACGATCCACGGCGACCGAGGGCGAAGACGACGATGGTGGCGATGTTGCAGGGCGCCCGGAGGTGCGTGGCTCGGTGGAGAGCTTCGGCGCGAGGACACGGAGCTCGAGGACAGGATGGGGAGGTGAGGCGGTGGCTGTGGCCACGGTGGTTCAAGACGGCGCGGCGGCGACCACTTCGGCCATCGTGTGGGAGAGCGAGGGAGAGAGCAAGGGGAGAAGTGAGCGACGTCGGCTCGATCCAGACGTCATGACGAGGCCGTCCGCGGCGTCCACGCAGGCTGGCAGGCAGGAGGGGGCATGGGCGTGTGCCCTCGCGCTCCGGCCACGCGCCTGGCGTCCTACTGTCCGAGCAGGAAGACGACAGGGGTGGTTGCGGTGCTGGGCTGGGCCACTACAGTGGCTGCGCCTGGTAAGCTGGCCCGGGTGGCCTTTCTCTCTCTCTCTCTCTCTCTTTTATTTTTCTTTCTGTTTTCTAATTTGTTTTTCTATTTTTTCCTAGATAAAATACTAAACAACTTCTGAAAATTCTGAAATAATTTGTGGGCACACTTTGAATTATTTCCAATAGCCCTCAATTGTTTTCAGAAATATTTGAGCATTTAAAATATATATAACAATTAAATGCCCAAATTCAAATACTTTATGATTTAATTCAAAAATCCAGGATGACCTAGAAAAATGTAAACCATTTTTGGCAGAGGTTTCCAACCAATTCAAAAATGATGAACTTTTCTGAAGGGCATTTTGGGTTCATTGAAAAATATTTTAAGTTGAACCTATTTGAAATTCATTTGGTGCTAGGGTTTAATCATCCCCATTTCAAATTCATTTGAATTTAACATGAAGCATTGATGCTCTGATGCAACTAATTACAACCATTATTCTAGGGCTGTGACAGACACACCAATTTTCGTGATTTTCTAAGTCCATCCGCATTTCCTGTAATTAAATTACCAACAAGCCCTACGCCGGTGGCCGAATCTCGCGGCCGAAATGTTTGAAAATTCTTCCCATTTCTCGAACAATGAATTAAAACTAGCAAAGCGACACATAAATGATTTTTACACCTTCTTAGCTAACACCCACATGTAGTTGCAGTATGGTTTTGATTTATATGCACTAAATGCATGGTAAATGCAAAAAAATGTCTTAAATGTAGCAAACGAGACTTGAAATGCCCCAAAAAATCAAACCTAGGGTATGATGGTGATTGCGTACGGTGGAAAAAAATCTAGGCGAAACGTTGAACTCACGTCTTCGTTTCAAAATTACCACATCTTCATTTCAAACGAAATTATGCTGCTCCTTGATGTAGATGTTTTCCAATAGCACACGGTTCAGTCACGAAAGCCGTGTGCCTATCAAACCGTGGCCGATGACCCCTACTACATGCGATCTGAGTCATGCGTTCTGATTGGCTAGAACCCAAACCCCACAGATCGTACGTCTGCACCGTTAGATGCACCCAGATCGAACGGCGATCCTCATCCCTTTCATCACCACATGCAGTTGCAGTTGGGATTTGATTTATATGCACTAAATGCCCGGTAAATGCAAAAAAAATACTTAAATATAGCAAAAGAGCCCCGAAATGCGCCAGAAAATCAAACCTAGGGTATAATAGTGATTGCGTACCATGGAAAATAATTCGAGGCGAAACGATGAAGTCACCAGCAACTGGAGTTCGAATTACCACGTCTCCTTTTGGAAACTATGATCCTTCTTGTGAGATGCTCCGGTTTCCAAGGAGGGATCATCCAAACTTGTGCCAAACTTTACCAAAAAATTTCCACGGGGTCTTGAGAGCACGCCATGGTGACACACCGATTTTCGTGATTTTCGGACTCCATCTGCATTTCCTGTAATTAAAATACCAACAAGACCTACGCTGATGGCCGCATCTCGCATCCGAAATGTTTGAAAAATCTTCCAATTCCTTGGACAATGAATGATAACATGCAAAGCGACACAAAAATGATTTTGTAGACCTTATTTGCCAACACCCACATGTAGTTGTGGTTGGGATTTGATTTATATGCACAAAATGCACGGTAAATGCAAAAATGGCTTAAATATAGCAAATGAGACACGGAATGCGCGAGAAAATCAATACTGGCGTGTAATGGTGATTGCGTACCGTGGAACAAAATTTGAGGCAAAACGATAAAGTAACCAACGATCGGAGTCCGAATTGCCACGTATCCTATTGGGAACTATGATCCTTCTTGTGAGATGCTCCGGTTTGCAAGAAGAAACCATCGTAACTTGTGCCAAACTTTACCAAAATTTTTCCACTCGGTCTTGAGATCGTGCCACGGTGACACACCGATTTTCACGATTTTCGAAGTCCATCCGCATTTCCTGTAATTAAATTACCAACAAGCCCTACGTCGGTGGCCGCATCTCGTGGCCGAAATGTTTGAAAATTCTTCCCGTTTCTCGGACAATGAATAAAAACTAGCAAATCGACACAAAAATGATTTTTACACCTTTTTTGCTAACACCCACATGTAGTTGCAGTAGGGTTTTGATTTATATGCACTAAATGCATGGTAAATGCAAAAAATTGCTTAAATGTAGCAAACGAGACCTGAAATGCGCCAGAAAATCAAACCTAGGTTATGATGGTGATTGCGTACCGTCGAAAAAAAATTGAGGCAAAACGTTGAACTCACGTCTTCATTTCAAAATTACCACGTCTTCATTTCAAACGAAATTATGTTGTTTGTGCACACGGGCTCGTAGAGGCTTCCGTTTGCATAGGCCTTTCCGCGCCGCGACCGGCGTCCTTTTTTCACCGAAGCCGCCAACACCCCCCCACCGCCTGCCCCCGTTTCACTCAACAGTCCGCATATTCTACCAAAACTCCATCGCCAGCCCCCCCAGATCCACACCAGAACCCTATCTGGCGCCGGTGTGCTCAACCCGGCCATGTGCTCGCTCTTCGGCGTCAACCCTACCTTCGCTGCCATTCCCAACACGCGGTTGCCCATGCCTCACCGTCTTCGTTTGCTCGCCAGCCGCCCTCGACCATATCTATCCTGTACCCCTCGCCTCTCCTGCCGAGTTTGCATAAAAACCTGTCAGTTACTGCTCTCCATCAAGGCGAGGCATATTTTCTCGCGATCCCTCTTCCTATTTGGTTCTGTATGTTCCCAAATTGGCTATAAAATAACGGAGAGCGTATATATGTTCATTATCTACCTTCCTAACTTGTACATATAAGCTGTATTTGTTCCAATTAGTTATTGTCAATTTACAGATCGTGGACGCCCGAGTCACACAAAATGAACAATTTAGCCGTACATTTTCCAAATTATTACATGACATGTCTAGACAGCTTGCTACCAAGTTGTTAGCATTATGCTTATCCCCCTTTTCTGAATTTCACATTTTTTCTCTGTAGATGCCGAGTAGCAGCGACAACACTCATGCTTCAGGCGATGTATCTTCATCTAAGTCCGACAACCCTAGGTCTCCAGTAGATGATCAGGGAACAAGTAATTTGGAATGGGATAGAGCTTCCGCAATCACCCTTCCGGTCAGGACACGGAAGAATGCTCCAAGAAAGCCCACATACCAGCCTAAAGGTGTATATGAAGTAACCGACATCAATTTAAAGTCTTGGGCTCCAACTAAACCAGATAAAGCACGCACGTGGTTCAAGAGTGTGTGTGGATTTGTTGGCAGGGCAAGGCTCAACATTAATCTGCCGGGGTTTTGGAGGGCTGACACAGAAACACGGCACAGGATAGTCCGGGAGATCATGGAACACTTCAACGTAGCAGAGTAGTGGAGAATGTAGGTGGAACACGCTGCACTGAAGAAGGCCAGGGATGCTTGGAGAAACTGGAAGCACGTGTTGCACAAGAAGTACTTGAGTGAAGGCAAGGACCCAATCCCCGCATACCCCCAAATTACAAAGGCAGACTGGGTATAATTCAAAAGGGTCAGGGCAATTACAGAGTTTACCAAGAAGAGTGCCAAGCAATCGGAACTTCAGAAGAGGAACACACACCCCCACTGTATGGGTGTGGCAGGATACTACGGCATGAAACCGATATGGGACCAGGAGGACAAAGAAGCAGTAGCTGCGGGTGCAAACCGGCCTTTAGTGAAATCAGGGGCGAACGCGCTAGAGACTACTTGCAGGCACGCGCAAGGAGACGTGACGACGGTTCTTATTACTTTGAAAACTCACATGACGAAGAACTGTATCGCGTGATGTTAAAGGCTTCCACCAGCAACCCTGGAAGGTTCTACAGGAACTTAGGGCCATGTCACATTCTGTCCGATGCTCTGGCAACAAAAGAGCCCCCTGCCTGTGCAACGGGTATAGGTGTCAATGTCCCGCACAAGAGAGCTTTCACACTCAGGAAAGAAGAGAGGCTCACCATGAAAAAAGCGAGGAGTGAACAGAAGAAGGAAGACTTGTATGAAAGGTTGAGGATGGACATGTATTCGAAAGTTCAAATGGAAATTGAGGAGTCAATGATGATGCAGAAGACTCTAACACTGAGAGATAGCCAGCAGACGGGAGGGGAGGCGGGCATGGACGATGCTGTTTATTGCGCGACAACACCGCACAAGAGTAGCTGTGCATCAGCTGACCCCAGTGACACTGAAACTGCAGCTGCGCATGATGATGCTATATCTAATCTATCTGGAATGAAAGACAAACTGAGGGGTGTGCTGACACATTATGAAGGTACGTTAAAATGTGCAACCGCCTGGGTTTTGTCCCCCACTCGGAAGGGGGCCTCTTGTTGGACAATGTGCCATTGAAGCCGGGCTGTGTGAAGTGCTACATGACTGAAGTAAAGCCTGGATTCAATAAATTTGCCCTGAAGAATGTCCTAGGGGACTGTGATGAGGAGAGGACCTTGCAAGAAACACTGTTAAATCATATCCAGTGGCCACAAAAGGAAATAGACTTCATAGATGAGATCCCTCAAGCCCCGCCAAGAGCAATCAATGTTGCCCTTCAACCGGCGACTCTCTCCTTGCCACAGCAGCTCTCGCGTGCTTCCCCCGAGGAGCCTATTACTCGTTATCCGACGGCTGATGCATCAACCTGTGATCAGCTCGCCCGACGTCGTGCCGTACAGGCCATGTCATCGTCCGCCCCTGAGCTGCCAGTGGCAAGGCCTACAACTGCTGAAGACGCACCACCGGTTCAGATGCCGATCGCTGAAGCAGCAGGGGGAGACACAACGGCACCGCATGCTCAGCAGACCAACCCGATGGAACGGACTGCTAAGCAGTCAGAAGGTCCGGAACCGCCTGCTCATTAGTCCGTCGGTTCGCAGCCGCGTGATCAGCATACCGATGCGTCGACATTGCCTGCTCAATAAACCAATGCGTTGTCACAACCTCCTCAGCACACCGACGTGTTGGCACCACCTGTGCAGAAGCCCGACATAGCTTCACCGCCTGGTCAGCAGTCCGACGCCTCTGCTCCTACAGCTCAGTAGTTCGTCATAGTAGCACTGCCAGCTCAGCAGTCCAGCGTAGCTAAACCGTCTGCTCAACAGCTTGTCGAATCTTCGATGCCTGCTCAGCAGTCCGTCTATCAATGATCCAGACCTTGCACCAGAAGTGCTTCAAGTACCAAGAGGAAAGCGGCCACGGTCGCACCCGCGAGGAAGCGGCCCCCGAGACCGAGGAAGAATGCGAATGATAGCCTCTTACTAAAAGCACTCATCGCCCAGAACCAAATTACTAGCAAGTTGTTCGAATCGGAGAGTTATACTGGTTCTGACAGCTTGCCCGATGAAGAAGTCGAAAGGATACTTGCTAAAAATAAAGCAGACGTACTTGTAGCAAGTACGTCCATGGCCAGCCATTTCTTGTTGATGAATACTTAGAGGAGTGCAGTTCCAGTTACCGCAAGTTACATAAATATTGCATGGATGAAATGTCAGAAGGTCATAAGGTTCTGTTAGTCCACTACGACAGTGATCATTTCGGTCACGATCAAGGATCCATCAATGTGGAATTCAAGGACTTTCATCTCTTCTTCAACTTCAATGTGCTCGATATGACTCTTGTTAAATGTTTGATGTTGTAAGTACTTCACCAACTTTGATCAACTTCTCCATACAAGGTTGTAGTCGAAAAAAAGCAAACTGTATTGTATTCCTCTCAGGGGATTGATCACGCAAAGAAAAATGGAGGGAGTGTATTCATAGATCCTCACGTAGCAAATGGCATATTATTACGTGGTGGCACAGATAATCGGGAGTGGGCCATTGGCAAGGTCGTCAGTATCTTGTGTCGCACACCCCATGCAGAACTCTTTCTCTGGCCATATCAAGAAGGGTAAGTCAAATAAACAACCACACATACATTGACCGTCTTTCACATTTCATCATAGTTCGTAAGTTCATGGTTTTCTTAATCTGTAGCATTCACTGGATCTTCGTAGTCACTGCTCCAAACTAGAACAGAGTTTACTACCTGGATTCTCTCAGAGATTCAATAAAGACTCAGGATCTGATGCATCTTCAGCAATTCATGGATAGGTATTGAATTCTATGATGTTAAAATTTGCATTCATATCTGGTTCAAGAACTGAGTATGTGGAAATTCATTTTCATTTGCAGTGTGTTGGCATCATGCATAACAAAATGAGGGAACCAGTTCAAGAGTGCACTACCTCTGCAGCACGAGATCGTTTATCCGGTAAGACACCGAAATCTGTTATTTTCGGAAAATGTATCAAAAAGTTTGCAAATACCTTTTATTACGCTAGTCTAATGTTCAAGTTTCTAAATAAACCCCTTTCTATTTCTCTCCAAAGAAAAAAACATCTTACACCGGTTAGGTTGCTCCTAACAGGGCAAATACATGACTAGTTCTGTACAAAAAATTTCAGTGTCCTCAGCAACAACCAAGGACAAACCTTTGTGGATACTATGTCTGCAGACACATGATCTCCATCTTCAAATCTACTGATTGCTGTAATGATGCATGCAATTTAGCACCAGTAAGTCTGTATCTTAATTAATATCTTCTACTCCACTCGTATGGCACATTCTGATCTAAAAATCCTGCAGCTCATCTTTGAACCGATGACCCCTGAACCGCTCCCCGCTGGTGAATTGATGGAGGTTAGGAGATTTATCAGCAACTTCTTCCTGAATCACTACATCAATCCCACTAGTGATAATGAAGATTTTGGCATGCCTGTTCCTGAAACAATGAGTAAACATTCAACACGAGTTAGCCGCTAAACATATACGCATGGATGCATTGTTTTCCATGTGATGAGGTCTTCTTATTTTGTACACTAAGATTATGTACTGCATTTGTTGATAAATCAGTGGAATTTAGCAAGCATTTGTTCAATTGCATATTGTTGCGAATTTTGATGAATGTTCGTCCTGTGGACACTATTTGTTTAATTGCATATTGTGGCGAATTTGCTTTTTGCAGGGCAATTCAAATGCACTATTTTTTCTTTAACCTGGCCCTTGATGCGCAGACGGTTCGACTAAATGAGGGTGTGTGATCCAAAACGGAAAGCACACGTCACTCATAGCACAACCGTCGGTGATACACAACAAATCGCAGACGATTTGCAGCACTTCTACGTGTGCGTAGGGGCTCCTGAACCGTTTGTGATAGCACATTATCGCACACGAGAGCTTAGAGGAAACTGTGCCCAATGCAAAATACAATCCCACTCGTAAATTGTTCAGGAAATGTGTGCGATGATGTCATGCATGGTAGACAATTGCCATATAATACTCGTGTGTGATGGGCCACACATCGCGCACAGTTTCTATGATGGCCCTTGTGCCTTAGGTACTATTTCGCAAATGGTCCAATGTGAAACACCATTTGGTTTCCCTACTCAATTAGAAACGTTTGACTCCTGAGAAACGTGGGCAATATGTTCGTGCATCGCATACGATTACATTTGGGGACGCGTCTGCACCAGCGCTCCCTATCGCCGACGGTTTCTGGGTCGTGTGGGAAGGACCCCCCTATTGCACACACATGCAAGGCAATGGTTTAAAACTCCGGCGCGGAAAGGGGTTAAAAATCGTTTGTATAGCAGCTCGCTGTACCAGTGCCTCTTTTTTTGTGGGCGCTTTTTGGCCTCTTTTTTTATTTCCACACTTTGACAATGCTCTAATAATGATGATCATCATACTTCTATTTACTTACAACTCAAAAGAAAATTACAACTCGAAACTAGAACAAAAATATCACTCTATATGAATGCCTCTGGCAGTTTACCAGGATGTGCAATGATACTAGCATAACATGTATAAAAATGATGAACGGTGGCTGAGCCACAAATACTATGTCAGCTATATGATCATGCAAAGCAATATGACAATGATGATGTGTGTCATAAAAACGAAACGGTGGAAGTTGCATGGCAATATATCTCGGAATGTCTATGGAAATGCCATAATAGGTAGGTATGGTGGTTGTTTTGAGGAAGATATAAAGAGGCTTATGTGTGATAGAGCGTATCATATCACGGGGTTTGGATGCACCGGCGAAGTTTGCACCAACTCTCAATGTGAGAAAGGGCAATGCACGGTACCGAAGAGGCTAGCAAATTGCGGAAGGGTGAGAGTGAGTATAATCCATGGACTCACATTAGTCATAAAGAACTCATATGCTTATTGCGAAAGTTTATTAGCCCTCGAAGCAAAGTACTACTACACATGCCCCTAGGGGGGAAGTTGGTAGGAGTTAACCATCGCGTGCCCCCGACCGCCACACAAAGGAAGACAATCAAGAATAAATCATGCTCCAACTTCTTAGCATAACGACAGACCATACGTGCATGCTTCAGGAATCACAAACCTTAACACCAATATTCTTACTAAACCACAATTATCTACTAGCACGTCCCACATATTACCATCTTAATATCGCAAAACTATTGCTAGGAATCAAACTTATCATATTCAGTGATCTACATGAAAGTTTTTATTATATCCCTCTTGAATACCTATCATATTAGGACCAAATTCATCACCCGTGCATATTACCATTGCTATTCATTAGACTCTCAAAAAGATATAAGTGAAGCATGAGAGTGCAACTATTTCTTTAAAATATAACAACCGCCGTGCTCTAAAAGATATAAGTGAAACACTAGAGCAACTGCCTAGCTCAAAAGATATAAGTGAAGCACATAGAGTATTCTAACAAATCACGAATAATGTGTGTCCCTCTCAAAAAGGTGTGTTCAGTAAAGATGATTGTGAAAAACTAAAAAGCAAACAAACTATATCACAAGATGCTCCAAGTAAAACACATATCATGTGATGAATAAAAATATAGCTCCAAGTGAGTTACCGATAGATTGTAGACGAAAGAGGGGATGCCTTCCGGGGCATCCCCAAGCTTAGACACTTGAGTCTTCCTTGAATATTACCTTGGGGTGCCTTGGGCATCCCCATTCTTAGGCTCTTGCCGCTCCTTATTCCTTTATCCATCGTAGTCTCACCCAAAACTTGAAAACTTCAGCACACAAAACTCAACAGAAACCTCGTGAGATCCGTTAGTATAACAAACAAATCTTAAACTTTTAGGTACTATTATAAATTGATTCATATTTAATATTGGCATAATGCTACTGTACTCCAACTTCTCCATGACTTATACCCCCCGATACGATCCATAGATTCATCAAAATAAGCAAACTATGCAACAAAAACAGAATCTGTCTAAAACAAAACAGTGTGTAAAGATCTGAATTAACATCATACTTTTGTAACTCCAAATATTCTAAAAAATTAGGACAATGTGGGTAATTCATATATCAATATTGTGTAAAACATTCAGAAGGTTCTGTGTCGGTGTATAAAACATGGGTACTTTATACCCTGACTTATGCACAGACAGTAGCAACCTTATTGATGGCCAGGCTTGCCGGAGATCGCCAAATAACAAGATTCAAGACTCAGTTGCAGAGGCTACTGGGGAGAAGATCAAGACGAAGTGTCAAGTTCTACACCAAAGATAACCTTTGCCGGCAAGGCCGAGCCGGCAAGGTGAAGGCCCGGCAAGCTCCGTGCCGGCAAACTCTCGCTAGCTGTTAGCGCTCCACCTCATCGAGCAGCTAGTCGCTAATCGATGAGGTGTCGAGCCCGCAGGCAGTTAGGTGAGACTTGTTGGGCACGTGTCAGCGTGCTGGAAGGAGATTTGCATGTAATGACACCTGTCCAGAAGGCGTGTCAAAATAATAGGAGGTAGCTGGGCGAGCGGTGCAGAATCCTTGCCGGGGCTCCTCCTCCACATGACACCTAACGAAGCATTTATTGCTTTTGTCCTAAACTGGCAGAGTTAGGTATGATAGCACTGTTTGCTATCTAGTCAACCTGTAATGACTGTTTTGCCACTTTGGTAACCCCTTGAGCTATAAAAGGAGGGCCAGGGCAACGTTTACATGGAGGAACGATCGATCGATCGAACCTTGGCACAATTTGCATGCGTAGCTGCTCTTTCAGCACTTTGCAGGGAGAAGCACTCCTTGTACTTGTGCTCATACACATCCAATATACAAAGCAGGAGTAGGGTTTTACACCTCACGGTGGCCCGAACCTGGGTAAACTCCTTGCGTTCTGCTGGTTCTGCTCTTTGTGCTCGTCGATCTCCCTAGTCGAACCGCAAAGGGGCTAGATGGCCCCATAGATGGTCGTACGCATGACATCTTTGGCGCGCTAGGTAGGGGGATCGCTTGCGCGAACCTGAATCAGCAGATTGCACGTCAGTTTCATCAGCTTCATCACCATCTTCCTCATCGTCGATGGCTCCCAAGAAGAATGGCATCACGATGATGGCTCCTTCCACTTCCAAGGTTCCTTCGCACGTATCCGTAGGTGGCGCAGGCGACGCAGCCAACGTGGGCGGTATGGACGCCGCAGTTGGCAAGACCAGCGCAGGAGGCGCAGTCGTTGTGCCCACCGTGGTCGGAACAGGAGGCGGAAGCGCTAGAGGTGGTCAACTTCCTCGACCCTCTGGCGAGCAATGCCACGACGGCGCGGGCGGAGTGGATGGATATCTTCCTCCTCCTCGCTGCGTCGACGAGCGTAGCCACCGGAGCAGCAGTGCCCGAACCGGCGCGAGGCAAGATCCCGCCATGCCGGCGTCTAGAGATGCTGCGTCAGGACAGACGCCGCGCCCCTCACACAACGGGCGCAGTGCAACTCCGAGCGGCATCGATGACTCAGGGCGGCAGCGACCACATGGCAAGACTCCTGTTGATCAAGTTCCAGATCCTCAGGCGCCACCTCCGCCACGACAGCCCGCTGCTGAACATGCTCCGCAGCAGCAGGATCACCAAGTAAAGCAACGTCATGTTCTTCACTTCCGGCCATGCCAGCCATAGTAGCAGAGGCGATGGCACGAGCCTAGATGCTGCTGAACTTCCCTCCGGCACCAGACAAGATGGATGAGTGGAGAGCCACCATCCAGAGCCTAATTAGGTTTGCTGAGACGAGCAAGTCACAGCAAGCGGAACCCTCATGGCGTCCGCAAACAGCACCAGTAGCTCCAACTGGTGGCCGTGTTGAAGGTGATGTGCCCACAGTGCAGTCACCTCCGCGGCAACTTCAACAGCAGCAACGTCAGCAGCCACGGCAAACCCAGGGAACTGTAGAGCCCGACGAGATGTCAATGGCCTCTTCAGATCCATGGGCATGGCGAGATCAGCGACAAGTGATGTAGGACAGGCGGGTAGAGGATGCCCGCACCACCATCGAACGGCGCCGGGAGGCGCGCCGTCAATCCAACACGCGCAACGGCCCAATCGTTCATGAGCCTGCGCCCGAGGTTGCCGGATATCTGTGAGGTTGGATGTCCAGCCTTCACTCGTGAGCTGCGGCAAGTCCGCTGGCCGTCCGTCCGGGCCTTCAAGCCAGAAGTACCAGAAAAGTACGATGGCAAGATGAACCCGGCAGAGTTTTTGGGCATCTACACGATTGCCGTGCAAGCTGCCGGGGGAAGAGACGAGAAGATTCTCGCTAACTACTTTCCGTTGGTGCTGAAGCCCAACGTGAGATCTTGGCTGATGAACTTGCCAGAGAACTCCATTTCTTCATGGTCAGATCTCTGCAATGAGTTTGTTGGTGCCTTTACCGGAGGCCACAAGGCCCCTGGACAGCCCAGCGATCTACAAGTGATCCTGCAAAGAGATGGTGAAACTTTGTGCAAGTACATCCAGAGATTCAGCCATGTGCACCGCAATATCCCAGATGTGCACCCCGCAGCCATGATTGCCGCCTTCCACATGAATGTGCGCAATCGAAGGATGAGGGAGAAGATGAACGTCAAGCTACCGAAGACCGTCAACGAGCTCTACACATTGGCGGATAAGTGCGCGCGCGCTGAGGAAGGAAGGAGACTTCCCGGGGAGGACGCTAGTGCCGAGGTGGACTCCGAGGACGACGATGCTGCCACCCCGAAGAAGAAGGGCCGAAAGCGCAACAGGAAGCGCAAAGGCAAAACTGTGATGGCTGTCGAAGGGTCCGGCAACTCCAACACCGCCAAGAAAGCCAAAACGGAAGACTCTGGCAAGGAGGCTGCTGTATGCGCCGCTTGTCAGGAGGCGGCGGCAAATGAGAAGGCCGGGAAGTCTGATGGGCCATACTGCAAGATTCACCGCACCAAAGGCCACGATCTCCAAGAGTGCCGACAAGTCCAGCACCTTGCGGAGAAGCAGAAGGCTGAATATGAAAAGCGCGACAAGGAGAAGGGCCAGGATGGTGCTGGCGGATCCGGCAAAAAAAACCGTGGTGGTCGAGGAGGTCGCCGCGGCAAGGCCAAGCAGCAAAAAGAGAAGTCTGCTAGTGGCCGCGAAAAGAAAGAGGAAGATGATGGAAGCGAAGAGGAAGAGGACGACGGAGAGTCCAATTAGCAAGAATTCCAGAAGGCAACTGAGGCCATGTGTATTGACGGGGGTGCATCTCTGCATTCCTCTCACCGCCAACTCAAGCAGTGGGCGCGTGAGGTCAATGCAGCGGAGCCGACAATAGGTGCCCAAAAGCCACTCAAGTGGTCACACACGCCTATCATTTTCGATGCCGAGGATCACCCTGATCGCACAACTGCGGTCGGGTGTTTGCCGTTGTTGGTTTCACCAACAATTCGCAACCTCCAGGTCACGAAAATGTTAGTTGATGGTGGGGCCGGCCTAAATTTGATTTCTCCAGAAGTAATTAAGAGGCTGCAGATTCCCGATGAAGAGCTCGGACAGACTGGTACGTTTGAAGGAGTGAACCCAGGAAGGAGCCAGCCCAAGGGAAAGATCACGTTGCCGGTGACGTTTGGCGGGGAATTGAATTACAGAACAGAGAAGATTGTGTTTGATGTTGTCAAGATCCCTTTGCCGTATAATGGAATTCTTGGTCGCCCAGCTTTGGCTAAGTTTATGGCAGCATCCCACTATGCCTATAACACGTTGAAGATGCCAGGGCCGATGGGTGTCATTTCCATCAATTCTGACAAGAAGGATGTAGTCATATGCGTCGACAAACTCTACAGGGATGTGGTTGCAGCAGAGGCCGCCAAGGCGCCAGCTCCCGCCAAGGAGAAGAAAAGCAAGAAGTCCGACAAGACCTTTGACAAGAATTCTGGGAAGCGCACCTCTTCGGAGTGCTGCGCACCTGTTGAAGACTTGCCGGAGTGCTCTACCGGCAGGAAATCCAAGGCCACTCCACCAGCAATGAAGAAGGTGTCGGCGAAGGAGGATGGCATTGGCGGTACCTTCACCGTCAGTTCTACCCTTGACAGCAAATAGGAAAGCGCGCTCATTGCCTTCCTGCGGGCGAATGTCGATGTGTTTGCATGGCAACCATCTGACATCCCCAGCGTTCCCAGGGAAGTAATTGAGCACCACCTTGTTGTCTGTCCTCATGCTCGGCCCGTCAAGCAAAAGGTTAGGAAGCAAGCTTTGGAGCGGCAATAGTTCATTGCCGAAGAAATCAATAAACTTGAAGCAGCAGGTTTAGTTAGAGGTGTACTACATCCAACTTGGTTGGCAAATCCAGTTGTAGTGCGTAATACAAATGGAAAGTGGAGACTTTGTATCGACTAAACTGATATTAACAAAGCATGTCCAAAGGATCCTTTCCCTTTGCCATGCATTGATCAAATTGTAGACTCTACTGCCGGCTGTGATTTGCTCTCATTCCTTGATGCATATTTTGGGTACCATCAGATATTCATGGCCAAGGAGGATGAGGAGAAAACCGCATTCATTACTCCATGTGGCACGTACTGCTTTGTGCGTATGCCTTTCGGATTAAAGAGTGCTGGTTCAACATTTGCAAGAGCAGTCCAGATTGGTTTTGAGCCCCAGCTGCACAGGAATGTGGAAGCATATATGGATGATATAGTGGTCAAAACCAAGGACAAATCAACCCTTATTCAAGACTTAGAAGAAACATTTGCAAACTTGTGGAAGATCAATTTGAAGCTCAACCCTGAGAAGTGCATGTTTGGCGTTCCATCCGGCAAACTTCTCAAGTTCTTTGTATCTCAGCGTGGAATCGAAGCAAATCCTGACAAGATCAAAGCAATTGAGCAGATTCAAGCACCAAAAAGCGTCAAGGATGTGCGGCATCTTGCCGGCTATGTTGCTGCCTTAAGTAGGTTCATTTCAAAGTCTGCTGAGTGCGCCCTGCCATTTTTCAAGATTTTGAAAAAGCCAGGTCCAATGAAATGGACTCCGGAAGCGGAGGCCGCGCTGCAGGATTTGAAAAGATACCTCTCTTCTGCGCCAACGCTAGTTGCGCCTAAACCACAAGAGTTGTTACTGCTATATCCGGCGGCAACAAATCAAGTGGTCAGTGCTGCATTAGTGGCGCAGAGAGAAGCTAATGATGAAGAAGCAGCAGCGGCAAGCCCGTCCAGCGACAAGCCGAAATCTTCTCCGGCAAGGTCTGGTGTCGACAAATCAGAGACAGCGCAAGCAAATGAAGCTAACCAGCAAGTGGTGCCGAAGAAGAAGGTGGTGCAGCGGCCGGTTTATTTTGTTAGTTCCCTTCTGCAGGGGGCTAGATCAAGATACTCTGGAGTGCAGAAGTTGCTTTTCGGTCTTCTTATGGCCTCGAGAAAGCTGCGTCACTACTTCCAAGCACATGAGATCACCGTCGTCACTCGCTTTCCGTTGCAGCATATTTTGAGGAATCCAGATGCAACCGGCAGGATAGTAGAGTGGGCATTGGAACTGTCAAGCTTTGCACTCAAGTTTGAAAGCACATCAACTATTCAGAGTAGAGCCTTGGCGGAGTTCATTGCAGAATGGACGCCAACGCAAGATGAGGAAATTCAAGAAACAACTCTCCCCGGCAAAGAGACAGCCAAAGAATGGATCATGTACTTTGACGGTGCCTTCTCGCTGCAAGGCGCCGGTGCTGGAGTGCTGCTTATTGCACCCACCAGAGAGCACCTCAAGTATGTAATTCAAATGCACTTTCCCAGGGAGAAAGCAACGAACAACACTGCTGAGTATGAAGGACTCCTTGCCGGTCTCAAGATCGCGGCGGATTTAGGAATCAGAAAGTTGATCGTCCGTGGAGACTCGCAGCTTGTTGTGAAACAGGTGAACAAAGATTACCAGAGCCCGTTGATGGAAGTGTATGTGGAAGAAGTGAGGAAATTGGAAGAATACTTTGACGGATTACAAACAGAGCACATTCCTCGTGCGGAAAACAGCATTGCTGATCAACTGTCAAAGTGTGCTGCTCAAAAGTTTCCTGTGGAACCGGGAACTTTTGTGCTCCATTTGAATCAACCATCAGTCACTCCATCAACGCAAGCGAACAAAAGAAGAAAGTTGAACACCGGTAAGTATTTTCCGGCAAAGCTCCCAGAAGCCGTCGGCAAGGAAGTTGCCGGGAACAACGACACGACTGTCGGTGAGCAGCAGCTTCGCGCAGAGCCTCAAGTTCTTGCCGCAAGGGAAGGCGCTCCCACAGTCGAAGAGATGCCTTTAATCCTTGTCGTCGAGCCGCAGGCTCCGGCATGGGCACAGTAGATAGTTCATTTCCTTCAAACAGGAGAACTTCCCAATGATCAAGAAGAAGCTGGGAAAGTAGCACGTCAGTCAAGTATGTACCAGTTTGTGGATAGCATTCTATACAGAAAAAGACCAAACAGTATGAAATTGAAATGTATTTGCCGGGAAGATGGACTAAAGCTGTTGGCAGAGATACATGGAGGTATATGTGGCTCTCACATAGGATCAAGAGCGCTTGTCGGCAAGGCTTTTCGGCAAGGTTTCTATTGGCCCACTACCCTCCAGGATGCAACTGAGCTAGTAACCAAGTGTGAAGCATGCCAGTTCCATTCAAAGAACATACATCAGCCAGCTCAAGCTCTTCAAACAATCCCTCTCTCCTGGCCTTTTTTGGTCTGGGGGCTTGATATTTTGGGCCCCTTCCCCCGTGCTACTAGGGGCTTTGAGTTTTTGTACGTCGCCATCAACAAGTTCACAAAGTGGCCTGAAGTGGAGCCAGTGAGGAAGGTGACAGCACAGTAAGCCGTCAAGTTCTTCAAAGGACTAGTTTGCCGTTTCGGGGTTCCTAACAGAATCATCACCGACAACGGCACCCAGTTCACGAGTCGCACCTTCATGCAGTACATCCAAGACCTTGGAAGCAAAATCTGTTTTGCCTCTGTCGCTCACCCGAGAAGCAACGGACAAGCAAAACGGATGAATGCTGAAGTGTTGCATGGTCTCAAGAAAAGAACCTTTGACACGCTGCGCAAGTGTGGAAGACGCTGGATTGATGAGTTGCTGGCAGTTCTTTGGTCACTCAGGACGACACCAAATCGAGCTACTGGCCAAACACCCTTCTCCCTAGTCTATGGTGCAGAAGCTGTGCTCCCCACGGAACTCATATACGGGTCACCTCGAGTGCTCGCCTATGATGAGGCGGAGCAAGAGCAGTTGCGGCAAGATGACGCAACGCTCCTTGAGGAAGATCGTCTTTGGGCGGCTGTGCAAGCTGCACGCTACCAGCAAGCCTTGCGCCGCTATCACAGTCGCAAAGTGCATGCCTGAAGCCTTGAGGAAGGCGACCTTGTTCTTCGGCGTATTCAATCCGCCAAAGGATCAAACAAGTTGACGTCGAAGTGGGAAGACCCTTATAGGGTAGCGCGAGTCACCAGACCTAGCACAGTCCGTCTGGAGACCGAAGATGGCATTCAAGTGCAGAACTCATGGAATATTGAGCATCTTTGCAAGTTCTACCCATAAGGCGCAGTTGCCGAGCCCCGTCCCCGGCAACCCCTTTTGTACAAGCTTTGTCGTCAAGACTTGTAACCCTTTGTACAAAGCCAGGCGCAGACCCTGTGCATAACTGAAATAGAGCTAAGTGTTTCGCAACTTTTTGTACATATTTACTTGTGTATGAATATATGTGATGTTGTGGTTACACTTTAGTTTATATGAAATGACTAATGAACTGTCAAGGTTCCCAAACCACTCTTTTCTCTTCTTTATTTTTCTCAAAGGACAGAAGGATCCCTCGCGTGCAAGTTTCCCGGGGGGGTGATGATGGGGATACCATTGACTGATGTTCAAGTGATCATTTTGTGCGACAAGAAAGGCAGTTTCAAGGAAAAGCTAAGTTGAAAAACTTTGAAACAAATTCCTTGTTATATTTGCAATTTCCCTTGAATGATTTAGTCTTTGTATGAAAAACCTGCACGCAAAGGAAACTTGTCGTGATTATTTGCGCTCTTATTTTGTTTCGAGTCCGCTCAACAATTTAAGTAGCTGCATTGAGAACGCCAAAGGAAAACTTGTCAGAGGCACCACTACCAGCAGGCTACTAAGGACCCATTCCTCAAGCGCTCGTGGCAAGTGCATGCACCTGCAAGCTTATGGCAAGCGTAGGGTATAAAAACATGCAAAGACAAAATAAAACAGGGGAAACGGCATTCATTCATCCATCGACTCCAAGTTATATTACATCACAAAAGCAGTGCAGATCTAACATAAGATCAAACATATCTTTTACATGACAGCACAACAGTGGATATAATGACAAGCTTAATCCCAGCGATCGCCTTGGATCCTGGGAACTTGGAGGACCTTGTCGGCAATAGGAGCAGCAATCTTGTTGGCGGCAGTAACATCAGTGTTCTTCGGCAGCTTCCTGAAGATCCCGGAGAGATCAAGGCTGGGATTGCGATGAGCAAGCTTGAGCAGTACCTTGTAAAGGACATTGCGCGCAAACTTCCAGGATTCATCAGCAAATGAGGCAGACCTGTCTTCGTGATATGTCTTCAAGGCATCAATGAGGCCCTCGAAGAACTTGGTCAGCCTAACACTGGTGGCCTCCTTGTCATTGATAGTGAAGCCCCAGCTCTTCATGTCCATAACGGCAATCTGGGAAGTGATGCGCTCAGTAGCATTGACAAGCCTGCCGGTCCAGAGGGAAAGGTTATCATGCAGTTGGGTGTAGTTGTTCTCAGCATCCTTCTTCAAGGCCTCTTCCTTCTCCAGTTTCTCCGTCAAGACTCTCTCCCTTTCCTTGATGTATTCCAAGTCTGTTACCAAGGTGGCCAATTGGGATTTCAGATCTTCAATTGTCTTGGCGACGGCATCAAGATCTTGATTCTTAGACGACAGCTGCATTTGCAGGTCCCCTAGAGTGCGGGCTACTTTCAGAGCTTCGTTCTTAAGAGTCTTGACTTCTTTGCCGCTACCGACAAGGTCTTCCTTTAACTTGGTCATTCGGGATTCCAATTCTGTCTTGGCGGCGACAGCTACAGCAAGTTTGTCGGAGGCCTCCTTGAGCTTGGCGGCACTATCTCGAGCTTGGTTTTCAATAGTATCTTTATGATTCTTTTCCAGCTCTTGCATCCTTTCCTCAAGGAGTTTTTCAATTTCTTCATCCTTGCCGCGGAGTTTGGCGGCAAGGGCCTCTTCGCGAGCGGCAAGTTCCTTTTCTCTGGCATCGAGCTGCGCTGCGCGCTCTGTCAGCTTGCCGTCCAAGGTTGCCACTTCTTTCTTAGAGGCGGCAATCCTTTCTTCCTGATCTCTGAGGATGCGAGATTGCTAGTTGTACCATGTACGCAGCTCATTCGCTTTCTCTTTCAGTTTCTGGTCAACCAGATCCACATATTTGCGTTCTTCTTGGACCCTACTCCACCTTCGGCTGTACCTTTCTTGGACACCTTTGAACCCGATGGCCATGATTTCCATGAAGGCAATATCTTCAGCATTATCAGTAGCATCAGTGGCCTCAGTGGTTCTTTGGGACAGAGGGAGCAGGATCCGAGCTATTTCTTCATCAAAATTTGGCCCTGCAGTACCAGATGAACTGGGGGCTCCAGATTCGTGCTGAGAAGTGATTAGCGCCAAGCTGCTTGGTGGGATCTGCAAGGTTGACGCCGCTGGTTGGTTGTCGGGGTTCAGCATGTCAGTGTTGACGGGCCCCTTCTCCACATCCATTATGGCGGAGTCAGACGTGTTGCCGGAGGACTTCTCAGGTTCTTCGGGGATTTCTCTGATCTCCTCAACAATTTGCACAAGATTCTCTTCAGTGGCTATCTTGGTGGCTTCGTCAGCGGCATCCTTTGCAATATTAGCTACATCCACAAGGATTTCACCTTCCTCGAGAGAGCTTGGAACTGTGGATTGAAACAGAGGCAAGGGCAAAATGAGATTCAAATTACAAGTCAAGTTCAAGAAAACAAAAAAAATTGTGAGAGATGTGTAAAGGCATGAGGATTACCTGTTGACGCTTGTTGAGGAAGAACATTTCTTCCCCCAGCAACCTGCGTTGCCGGCGCATAGTCATCGGCGGCTTCACTTGTTGGAGTAGCCTCCGTGCGGACAAGCTCATCGGTGGAGGCCCTTGCCGGAGAAGCATTCTCCGGAATGATGGTTGATGGGGAAGTCACAGTAGGATCCGCCTCTTGACGTTCTTCCTCTTGGCAGACCTCTCCCATCTCCTTGTCAGGCTCAGAAGAAGGAATTTCAGGGCCTGCACCAGTTGGCGGGGTCTGCACCACATTCTCGCGCTGGGGGCTGGACTGGGGGCTGGAAGTGATGGTTTCCACAGTTGTGGCCCCCTGCCCAGCACTTGCCGCGGGATCGTGCTCCGATGCGGACTTGGCTCATTTTGTACGGTGCGCGAGCGGTTCTGGATCCCTGCCAAGACAAAAGAAATCAAGTCAAAATGGCGATCATAGGAAATCAAGACTTGATGAAGATAAACAATTTCGCTTACTCCTCTTCTTCAGACTCGCTGAGGTCGGAGAGATCATATCTTGCCGGCGGAGGCGATTCTCTGGCCCTCTTGAGTGCAGGAGGAGATGAACTTGCCGGCTGAGAAGATCCGACATCCCCAGTGATCTCTTGCTGGGAAGATGAAGGCTGGGTTTGCGAACGTCTGCTTGGTTGCCCGCGCACCTCTTTTTGGTGCCCAGTCTTGGTGGTCGTCTTCTTCACCGCATGGCCTGCCTTTGGTGAAGAAGCACGTACTGGCTCTAAACTGGCTGCCCTTCGAAGATGGCGTCTCCTCTTCGGGGCTCGAGGACCTGCTTCCTCTTCCTCTTTGCGCGCACTGGCAACCTCGGTCCCGGCAACCTCAGTCCCAACAACTTCGTCCCCGACAGGCTCTTCCTGGTGCTCGTCAGCAACATCTTCGTCGGGGTTTTCTTCCCCATCGTCATCAGTTGCCACAGTACCAGAGGCACCGACTGCTTTGACTCTGGCAGCTTCTGTGGCTATGCTGGCGATATACGCCAGTTCTTCCTCCTTGGTGGCTTTGACAAGATCCCTTTCTTTCTGGGTGGCTTTCTCTGTCAAATTGGAAGCCCAATCAAGCTCAATCTCCAAGGTAGGCAAGGGCCAGTCAGCTTTGACTCCATGAGTATTGCAGTCCGGCATCATTGCCAAAATGGAATCCTTGGAGGAGTTGATATGCAGTGGGACGACTCCATTCGGCAAGTGAAACGTGCCGGTCTTCCTGAACAACTGCTCGTAGAGGCAGGCAAACTCTAGAACCGTCAAGTTGTTGCCGGTCCCAGGATACATCCGCATGATATCAGCGGCACCCTGGTAATCCCAAGCAAACCTCTCCCTCTTTTGCAGCGGCGAGATGCGTCGCCGGAGGAAATTAGCGCCAACCATTTCTATGGTCAGCTTGGCGGCCTTCAGACGAGCAATTCTGTTTAGTGCCGGGCGGAGTCTTTCATCAGTGGCACCAAATTTGCTCCAATCCTTGCCATGATCAACTCTTTTCCTGCGCGGCAAGCAAAATTCAGGGAAATCCTTCTCCTGGATCCAACACCACTCTGCCCTCCATTCTTCCCATTTGAGATGGAGTTGCCAGGCAAGATATTGGCCCTTAGTTTTGGCTCTGGGAATCCATGTCACACTACCGGAGAGCGACTTATCTTCAATTCGAGGAACGAAGAAGTGGCGGAACAGATCTACATTGGGCGCTACTCCAACAAAATTCTCGCACAAGTGGGCAAAGACTGCCATACATGTCATTGCGTTGGGAGTGAAATCCAGCAGTCAAAACCCAAAATCATACATCATTGCGCTGAAGAAATATGAGAATGGAGGAACCAGACCGCAGTAGAAGTAAGCGCAGAAGAATGGGTATGAATTTGACGGAACCCTGTCACTTTTGGGAAGCACCATCGGAGCCTTGTGATCCTTGGTGTCTCTCCCCCACATGTAGGCGTACCTCTCAATCAGAGTGTTGCCGTCCATGGCCGACGGCGAGAAGACCACGTTTTCTCTCCGTCGCTTCTCCAGTTCCTTCTTCTTCTTCTCCGCCTTGGGGTCGAGCGGCTTGGCGGGCTTCTTCCCCGCTGCGTCGGCTTTCTTGGGTGCCATGAGGGCTCAAGGAGAAGAGAGGGAGTCGAGCTGAGATGCGAATCGGTGGCGGTGGTGGCGGAAGCAGTTCTGGCGAGAGGAAGAAGATGAAGAAGGGGAAAGCGGGGAGTTGCCTTTTTATGGGGAAGGCGCGAGGGGGCTGGCTCTTCACTGTTTACCTCAGCAGTGCTTGTACAGGCGCACTGCCGCGGAATAACCGCGACAGTCCACGTTCCCATGACTCGCATTTAATGCACGGAGTGGACGTGTGTTAGGCAAATCATCATGACTAAAATTTCGGCATTAGTTTCCCGCCGTGTGTCTGTGCATTGTTTGGGCCTAGCCCAACGATGCTTTGGACGCGTGTATGGCCCAGGCCCGGGGGCTCCTGTTGGTGTATAAAACATGGGTATTTTATACCCTGACTTATGCACAGACAGTAGCAGCCTTCTTGATGGCCAGGCTTGCCAGAGATCGCCAAATAACACGATTCAAGACTCAGTTGCAGAGGCTGCTAGGGAGAAGATCAAGACGAAGCGTCAAGTTCTACACCAAAGATAACCTTTGCCGGCAAGGCCGAGCCAGCAAGGTGAAGGCCCGGCAAGCTCCGTGCCGGCAAACTCTCGCTAGCTGTTAGCGCTCCACCTCATCGAGCAGCTAGTCGCTAATCGATGAGGTATTGAGCCCGCAGGCATTTAGATGAGACTTGTCGGGCATGTGTCAGCACGCTGGAAGGAGATTTGCCTTTAATGACACCCATCCAGAAGGCGTGTCAAAATAATAGGAGGTAGGTGGGAGAGCGGTGCAGAATCCTTGCCGGGGCTCCTCCTCCACATGACACCTAATGGAGCATTTATTGCTTTTGTCCTAAACTGGCAGAGTTAGGTATGATAGCACTGTTTGCTATCTAGTTAACCAGTAATGACTGTTTCGCCACTGTGGTAACCCCTTGATCTTCTAGTCAACCAAAGGCATTACTTGGCACAAACACTAATTAAAAGATAAAAACACAATCATAATAGGGGCTAAAATTGTGTAAACACACGAAAACAGAAAGTAAAAACAAAAAATTATTTTATTCATTGGGTTGCCTCCCAACAAGCGCTATTGTTTTATGCCCCTAGCTAGGCATAATGCATAGTTTCAAGTGTTGTCATCCTTGGTTTCCAACTCCTCAATTACACACCCATTTTTTCTAGTAGATTTGACATAGGAATTTCTCATTATCATACTTCTAGGCACAAAATCAAGAATTTGGCTTTTATGGATAGGTTCCTTTATTATATCAATGAAATTGGGGTGCACACTAATCATTTTAAGATCCTCATTCCCTTTACTAGAACTAGCACCCTTAACCTTAGGAACATATATAAACTTGCAATTTTTATTGGGAGGAGTCCTATCAATGTTTTTAGTGGAGGAAAAAGCGGAACCTAAGTTATTGATAATCTCTTATAACTTGTGAATTCTAGCGGGGCTTTGTTCTATCCTTCTGTTCATTATCGGTTCCTTTTCTTTTAAAGTTTTCAAAGCAATTCCCACCTTAGAACCAAATTGAGTAATATGATTATGGACTTTTTTATCTAAATTCTCAAGATGTTCAATAGTAGGCATCTTATTTTCAATAGCTTCTAACCTTTTCATACCATGCTCCAAAGTCAATGTCGTTTCATTAATAATGATAGGGGGTGAACCCACTAAATTTCACATAGCATTGAAAGTATCCAAAGTGGGACACATCAAGAAATTCCCTTCGGTAATAGTGTCAAGCACAAATCTATACCAAGTAGTAATTCCCACATAAAAATTTCAAAGAAGAACGGTAGTGGATTGCTTATGAGTTGATCTATTTTGAGCATCGCAAATCCTATACCAAGCATCTTTTAAGTTTTCTCCTCCCCTTTGTTTAAAATTAAGTACTTCATTTTCAGGGGTAATAGTAACAAGCGAAGAACTAGCCATAATGGTAAAGCAAACAAGCAACAAAAATTATTTTTGTGTTTTTTTAAAAATAAAAAATTAGAAGTGGGGGAGATGAAAACGAGAGGCAAATGCAAATAAAAAGGCAAACAAAATAAATGCAAGTGGATGATAGTTTGTGCGAAGGTACTTGGTAATTTTGATGATGTCTCCCCGGCAGCGGCGCCTGAAATTCTTCCTGTTACTTGTAGACTGCGTTGGTATTTCCCCAAAGAAGAGAGGATGATGCAGTATAGTAGAGATAAGTATTTCCCTTAGTTAAGAACCAAGGTTATCAATCCAGTAGGAGAACCAAGAAAAATCCCGTTAAGCGCACCTGCACACACAAAAGCAAACACTTGCACCCAACGCAAATAAGAGGGTTGTCAATCCTCTTAGCGGTTATTTACAAGGATTAATTCTGATAGTGGTAGATAGATAAACTAAAATACTAAATAAAATAAAAGTAAATAAATAGCAGCAAGGTATTTTTGATTTTAATATATGATAAAAGTAGACCCGGGCACCATAGTTTTCACTATAGGCTTCTCTCTCGAACGCATAGCATACAGTGGGTAAACAAATTACTGTTGGGCAATTGATAGAAAAGCAAATAATTATGACGGATTCATGGCAATGATCATGTATATAGGCATCACGTCCGAGACAAGTAGACCGACTCCTGCCTGCATCTACTACTATTACTCCACCCATCGACCGCTATCCAGCATGCATCTAGGGTATTAAGTATGAAACAGAGTAACGCCTTAAGCAAGATGACATGATGTAGACAAAGTAAACTCAAGCAATATGATTAAATCCCATCTTTTTCTCCTTAATGGCAACAATACAAATACGTGTCATGTCCTCTCTGTCACTAGGATTGAGCACCGCAAGATTGAACCCATCACAAAGCACCTCTCCCATTGCAAGATAAACCAATCTAGTTGGCCAAACCAAATCAATAGATCAGAGAGAAATACAAAGCTATAATAATCATGCATAAAAGATTTCATAGAAGACTCAAATATTTCTCATGAATAATCTGATCATAAACTCACAATTCATCGGATCCCAACAAACACACCGCAAAAGAAGATTACATCGGATAGAACTCCAAGAACATCGAGGAGAACATGGTATTGAAGATCAAAGAGGGAGAAAAAGCCATCTAGCTACTAGCTATGGACCCATAGGTCTGTGGTAAACTACTCACACATCATCGGAAGGGCAGCAAGGTTGATGTAGAAGCCCTCCGTGATCAATTACCCCTCCGGCAGAGTACCGGAAAAGGCCTCCAGATGGGATTGCAGAAGAACAGAGGCTTGCGGCGGCGTAAAAGTTATTCGGGCTGGCTCTCTATTGGTTTCCCAATATTTGAGAATTTATAGAAGTGGAATTAGGTCAAATGGAGCCACGAGGGCCCCACAAGGCATCAGGGTGCGCCTCCCCTGGGGCCGCGCCCTGTTGCCTTGTGGAGGCTTCGTGAACCTTCTGGCCTCCTCTCCAAGTCTCCAAGGTCTCTTTTGTGCACAAAAAAATCTCCAAAAAGTTTCGTGGCATTAGGACTTAGTTTGGTACTGGTTTCCTGAAAAACCAAAAACAAGCAGAAAACAGCAACTGGCACTGGTCACTAGGTTAATAGGTTAGTCCCAAAAAATGATATATAATTACATATAAAAACATACAAGATTGATACTATAATAGCATGGAACAATCAAAAATTATAGATACGTTGGAGACGTATCATGGCCGTGTGGCCCCCTGTTACTCCTCTCGATCTCTCCCGAAGCTTCCTGGGTCCTTCGTAGCCCGAAAAACAACCGTATTAAATCGGCAAGTTATTTTGACCTCTGTGGATATTGCTTTCATATAAAACTAAAAACATGCAGAAAACAAGAATCGACACTAGGCACTAAAAAAATAGGTTAGTCCAGAAAATAATATAAAATGGTATAAAAAGTATACAAAAATGGTAATATAATAGCATGGAACAATGAAAAATTATAGATACGTTTGACACGTATCAATGAACATAGTCATAAATATAAATATTGTAATTTAATCACGGCCTAGCTGAAATTTGTTCACCACACCACACTTGCATGCTTGAGAGAGTGTCACTATTGAACCTATGCCCCTGGGTCTATTCTTCTTTACTGACAACAAATATATTCTCTGTTGCCTTGTTTGTGACGCCCTGAGTCCGATGCTCCAGATTCCTTCCATTTATTTTTCCGTTGTTGCTGTGTGATTCGTTTGCTTGTTGCACTTTGCCATGTCATCATGTGCATTTCATCCGCATGTTTTCATAAAACTTGCATCCGTTCGTAGTTGTCTTTCTCCCCGTTCTTTCCATTGTCCGTTCTGAGTCCAACCACACTCGCACGCGCCCGCGGCACCTCCGAAATATTATTTTATAAGTGGGATAAAAATGTTCTCGGAATGGGTTGAAAGTTGATGTGCGGTCTTATTATATTGTAGGTAGACCGCCTGTCAAATTTTGTCCCATTCGGAGGTCGTTTGATGCCCCAACGGTTAACTATAGCAGCACTATAGCCGGTTAAGTTGTCGGACGTTTTCTGTTGCCGGGTCACTCATTGGTTTTCCTCTCATCTCAGCCCAAGCCCTCTTACACAGCCATTGTAGCCCACCTAACCTCCCCTCTGCCCGGAGCCGTCCGATTGCGATCGGAGGGTCCGAAATCAACCCCTAAACCCCTCCATGTTCATGCATTTAATAACTCCACAACCCTGCATCGGAATTAAATAATTTATATATGTAAAATGCTTATATTTTCATGTAGATTAATAATAGGCAACTTTCATCCATGTTAAAATGTCTAAAATTGCTGTTTGTATTAATTTGCATAAATGCCATGCTAAAATGATTTATTCCATAACTAAATAACCGTAGCTCCGAATTAAATAAAATTTATATGTAAATGGGGTAGAAAAATGTGTAAATTATCATGGTGCACTTTATTTTGCTGTTTAACAACATTAAAATTGTATTTTAGGCAGAACAGTACCAAATTCGAAATTTGCATATGGGGATTTTCCGGAATTGTTGTTTGTTGTTTCCGGCCTCATTTAAATTGCCTAGATAGGTAGATTAATTATGCTTCACCTCTTGCCATGTTAACCAACTTTTAATATTGATGAGTAGCATAAACAGGAGTGAACTAAATAATTGTTGTGGAGTTTCGTCAATATGCAACTCGTTGCATATTGAGTTTCACTTAATGTGTAGTATTTGGTTGTTGCATCTTGCCATGACATGCCTCATTAAACCGGACATGCATCATACTTGATTGTGCATATGCCATGTTTTTGCTTGTGTGTTTACCATATTGTTTGCTTCTTTCCGGTTGTGCTTCTTCTCGATAGTCCCGGTTATGTTGCGAAGTGTGAGGATTCGTTCGACTACGCGTGTTCGTCTTCTTCATGGATTCGATCTTCTTCCAAGCGGGATTTCAGGCAAGATGACCATCACCTTGGATATCTTTACTATCTTTGCTTGCTAGTTGTCTCGTTGCTATCGCTATGTCGCGCTTCTTACCATATATATGTCAGCCTCCCATATGCCACGCTACAGCCTCTAACTACCCTTACCCAGCAAACCGTTGTTTGGCTATGTTACCGCTTTGCTCAGCCCCTTTCTTATAGCGTTGCTAGTTGCAGGTGCAGTTGCAGGTTGTTCCATGTTGGGACATGGATATCATGGGATATCACAATATCTCTTATTTAATTAATGCATCTATATACTTGGTGTTGGGTGGAAGGCTCGGCCTTTTGCCTGGTGTTTTGTTCCACTCATGCCGCCCTAGTTTCCGTAATACCGGTGTTATGATCCTTGATTAGCGTTCCTAACATGCTCAGGGGAATGGGACCCTCTTGACAGTTCGCTTTGAATAACCGCTTCCAGCAAGGCCCAACTTTCGTTTTAACATTTGCCAACATAATAATACTGAATTAAATAATTAATTTGCATAGGGAGTTAGCGCTACCCGAGGATTCTTAATTCAACATAATATAGGTGGGCCAGTGCCGATGGTGTTGGTCCGAATCGGGCGGCCTGCGGGGCCACCACGAGGAAACTTGAGCATCTGGTTTTACTTGTAGCTTGTCCCATCCGGTCGTGGCCTGAGACGAGATACGCGCGGCTACTATCAGGCTGTCGGCACGCCGGGAGGTCTTGCTGGAATTGCGTTACCATTGTCGAAATGTCTTGTGCATCGGGATTCCGAGGATACTTCGGGCTATCTCGAGGTTGAGGTATTTCCACCGCAGCTTGTGTTGGTTTGTGATGGACCAGGTTGGAACACCCCTGCAGGGTTAAATCTTACGCAAAGCCGTGCCGCGGTTATGTGGCGACTTGGATATTTATAACCTCCGGTTGTAGAGAACTTGACACTAAATCTAATTAAAATACACCAACCGCGTGCGTAACTGTGACCGTCTCTTTTCGAGGGCGTTCGTGAAGAGAACACGGTGGGGTCATGTTTGACTCGTAAGTAGGTGTTCAGGATCACTTCTTGATCATTAATAGATTGCGACCGTTATGCGTAGTTACTCTTCTTATTCTTGTACTCGTAAGTTAGCCACCATACAATGCTTAGTGCTTGCTGCAACCTCACCACCTTACCCTTCCATACCCATTAAGCTTTGATAGTCTTGCTACCCATGGTTATGGGATTGCTGAGTCCTCGTGGCTCACAGATTACTTCAACAACAGATGCAGGTACAGGTAATGCGATGATCTGACACGAGAGCGATGCGCGTTTGCTTTTGGAGTTCTTCTTCTTCGTCGATCTTGGGATAGGTTCCGGGTCGGCAGCCTGGGCTAGCAGGGTGGATGTCGTTCGTGTTTTTCGTTTGTGTTTCATCCGTAGTCGGATTCTGCTCTTATGTATGGTGTTTGCTATGTATTGATGTATTCCTGTGATGACTGTATGTATTTGTATGTATCCCCATCCATTATGTACATGGTACGATGTAATGATATCCACCTTGCAAACGTCTTCGATATGCGCTTCTATCCCTGGTGGGGCCTCCGAGTCCCTCGAGGATAGGATCGCATATTGGGCGTGACAAGTTGGTATCAGAGCCTCGACCGACCATAGGAGCCCCCTTGATTGATCGAACCGTTGGCGAGTATAGAAGAAAAACTATTTTGAGTCTAGTTATATATCGTAGAGTAGGAATTATTTTTACTCCTTATCCCCTTCGTCGCTCTGGTGAGGACTTGTGACGTAGGTGTTTCGATTCTACTACTCTTCTCACTCAAAAAAAATTTAGGATCACGCGGGTATTTTGGAATCATTATGATATCGTTGTGACGGGAATTCTGTCTTGGTGCCTCCTGACCGTATGGATTGGACCCGGGGAGTTAAGCTCCAAGGGGTTCTTGTCACACTCGCTATCATTTCAGTTCCTGAATATCAGAGAACGCCGACATCGAAACGCTTCTATACTTTTTGTGGTGGCAAATAGTGCCGTGACTTTTCCCCAGTACTGGAGGAGATAGCTCGGATGATCCACCGTGACTAGCATCGTTGTGTTTTCGAAGGTCTGAGGTAGACGAATTTGCGAAGTTTCTCGGTTGTGTGTTAAGGGTTGCGGATGTAGTTGCAGCTGATTAGGTTGTTGATTGCTGAGTAGGTTCCTGGACCCGCAACCTGATCGCATTACCAAGAAGTTTCGGGAGTTCTTAGGTGGGAATTCAAGTAGTTACCAAGGATATATTTCCGACAGATGCATGATATGAGATTGGGGTTCGACGTCTAGTGG
Source organism: Elymus sibiricus (assembly GCA_039707655.1). Lineage (NCBI taxonomy): Eukaryota > Viridiplantae > Streptophyta > Magnoliopsida > Poales > Poaceae > Elymus > Elymus sibiricus. The sequence continues at coordinate 352,872,724 of CM077672.1, read as the reverse complement.
TCCGCCTGCTCACGGTTGTTTTTACAGTGGGTCTCGTTGTGTCTTAAAGAGCCCTTGTAGCTTTGCTATGGTTCGGGGACGCTGCGTAAGTCATGTACACTGCCTTGTACGTGATGGTCGCTGTACGATCGAGCCCGTGTGGGCCCCACCATGAAAATTTCGGACAAAATCTCTATCATATGTTTGTTCCGGCTTATTCTGCAAGCCACATCCTTTGTTTAGTTTTTGTTGTGGTATTTGAGTTGCTTCGAAGTCATGTGTTGATTCCATACCTTTCCTAAGTGGTGTTCTCATATTTCTATGGGAGTGCTAATCCTTCTTGATCATCAAGATTGTCATGACAATTCTTTTTCAACCGGCGTGCTTCTCTTCGAGTTAATTCGATCCTTTCAATATTGCACGATCAATTCTCAGTTTTCTCAACGGAGTTCATTTCACCCATCCCAAGTTGTCTTTATTTTCCCACCCTCCCACCCTTTTTCTTTGCGGAGTCAAAAATTCTCAAATCAAGTATCCATTTTATTCGTGAGAAGTCTTTCCATTCTTTTCCTTCAATGTTCTTAACCGGTGATTCTCATGAAGGTGCTTAGGAGCTACAAGTTCAACATTCTTTCGTTCTCGTTTTCTTTTCCGGTGGATGTAATTCAAGCTTTCGGTGTTGATAATTTCCCTTTCATTGATTCAAATATTTCCCATGTTGGAAATTCTTACCCAAGCCTCTCTTGTTTATTCACCTCTCTCTATTCATATCCGGTGTGCAGAAATTATCTCAGAAGATTCATCTTTCCATTCAAGATCCGTTTGACATATTTCGAGGTTGTTATTTCTCTCAAGCCATTTAATTCAACCGGTGCAATCTCTAGTTCAAGCAGTTGTTCCAACGGTGTTTCTTTTGAGTGGGCCCTAACCCACAGGTCTTTTCCCAAGATCTTACCTGACTCTTCTAATTTTTCCCGGAGTTATTCTCAAATTCTTTCTAAATGCGACATAAGAATGGATTTCATCAGTCATATGCCTCTCCAAGATCTCTCTCAAATTCTTTTCAAATTTGGCTCAACCTTTCTATTTGTCATTATTCCGGAGTATCTCATAAATCTTCATGGTGGTTCTCATCGTCATTCTCAGCTTTGAAGACCGAAGAAGAGATTCTCTTAAATCCATATCCGTTCTCTTGAAGATTCGTTGTGCAAGCTTCATGCCATCCTCACAATTGCTTCGATCATGAGAAATTCTTTTCGTACCCATCCGAAGATTTTTAGGAGTTGTTTTCGTTTTGATTCTCCGAAGGCCATTGTTTCAGAAGAATTCTTCATTCTCGACATTCTTCTCTTGTTCTCAAATTCTTCCGGTGCATCGTTCAAGTATTCTTTAGTCAGTTCGCAATCGCTTCGTTCTCTTGTATCAAAATTCCCTCAAGTATCTTCGTTCGTTTTCTAATTCTTCCCGGCGATTCATTCTCTTTTTATTCATTCTTTTCAATTCTTACGGTGGTTTCATTCAACATTCCTCTTCCTTGTTATCGTATCAATTCATTTGTTCTTTCCAAAATCCTACCGGTGTCTTGTCGAAGACTTCATCAAGTTGGCGCTATATCTCTCTTCAATCTTTTCAAGAAGAATAAGTAGTATGCAAATCCATTGCTTTTCATCAATTTATTTTGATGAAGGATACACATATCATAATTCTTGTTCTTGTTTCATGGAGGTCATTTAATTCCTTCTTCCGGAGTTTGTTCATGATGAATAAATTCTCGGTTCTAGTTGTTCATCTTTCTTTTCCGGAGTTCCAAGTTTTCTCAGTTATCTCATCGCGAAGCCCCATCTAAATCATTGCAAGGCTTCATCTTGTTCTTTTCAACCTTCGTTTCTATCATCCTTTTGTTTACTGGAGTTCTTCATGGTGGTTCGTCAAGGATTTAATTCATTCTCGAAGTGTTCTTCGATGAGCTCAAGCATTCTTCGTATTGCATTCCGAAGTGCTAATTCCTTCTCCCTTGTCTGTTGAGGTGGTGTTATGTCTTTCTTGACAATTTTCCTTCGTGTTCATGATTCACAAGTTGTCAAGAATGAGATATTTAAACCCATCATTTTTATCTTCGCCCAGGAGATCTTTTCAACCCATCAATCCCTTCGTTGGAGTTATCTTGGGTTAGATTTCACCTAAAGCCTTTCCGATGGATTGTTGCTATTTGTGGTGCTTATCAATGATCCAAGTTTCTCCTTCTCTTCTCGATGAAAGAGGTTTTCATCTCTTCGAGATCTCAAGCAATCAATTCTTTCCGTTAGTGGCAGGTTTTCACCTCAAATATTGAGATGTTTTTCATAAGCCCACGAGAAGCATATCTTTTGGTTGTTGATTCTTTCAACAACTCCGTTCAAGCCTTTCTCATAAGGTTGTTCTTTCAAGCTCTTTGTGGTAGGAGATGTTGGTTTCTCCTCTACATTCTTTTCATTCCACTGTTTCATTTGTTCCGGAGGCATTGCGCTGTTGCTCTCGTCTAGTATCATCCCATCTTGTCTAAATCATATTAATTCCTTTCATTTTCAACTGGAGTGCTGTCTAAATCCTTTCTCTTCCTTTGTTTCATGACTGTGCAACCTTCAAGGTTCTCGTTGCGTACTTTGTTACTCTTTTCTGACGGAGTGTTTTAGACATCGTTCGTCTCCGTTGTGTCTTTTCTTTCAAGTTTTTTTTTCAACCTCTCAAGGTTCATTGGTTTCATTCTTTTGTCAAGAAGCAACTTAGTTTTACCTCTTCATCTTCCTCTTCATCTTCCGGTTCCTTCCTAAGATCTCGGGTCGAGATCTTCTGTTAGTGGGGGAGAGTTCTGAGGCCCCGAGTCCGATGCTCCAGATTCCTTCCATTTATTTTTCCGTTGTTGCCGTGTGATTCATTTGCTTGTTGCACTTTGCCATGTCATCATGTGCATTTCATCCGCATGTTTTCATAAAACTTGCATCCGTTCGTAGTTGTCTTTCTCCCCGTTCTTTCCGTTGTCCGTTCTGAGTCCAACCACACTCGCACGCGCCCGCGGCACCTCCGAAATATTATTTTATAAGTGGGATAAAAATGTTCTCGGAATGGGTTGAAAGTTGATGTGCGGTCTTATTATGTTGTAGGTAGACCGCCTGTCAAACTTCGTCCCATTCGGAGGTCGTTTGATGCCCCAACGGTTAACTATAGCGGCACTATAGCCGGTTAAATTGTCGGACGTTTTCTGTTGCCGGGTCGCTCGTTTGTTTCCCTCTCATCTCAGCCCAAGCCCTCTTACACAGCCATTGCAGCCCACCTAACCTCCCCTCTGCCCGGAGCCGTCCGATTGTGATCGGAGGGTCCGAAATCAACCCCACTGTTTTAAGCTTCGAGGTTATGTGGCGACTTGGATATTTATAGCCTCCGGTTGTAGAGAACTTGACCCTAAATCTAATTAAAATACACCAACTGCGTGTGTAACCGTGACCGTCTTTTTTCGAGGGCGTTCATGAAGAGAACACGGTGGGGTCATGTTTGACTCGTAAGTAGGTGTTCAGGATCACTTCTTGATCATTAATAGATTGCGACCGTTATGCGTAGTTACTCTTCTTATTCCTGTACTCGTAAGTTAGCCACCATACAATGATTAGTGCTTGCTGCAACCTCACCACCTTACCCTTCCATATCCATTAAGCTTTGATAGTCTTGCTACCCATGGTTATGGGATTGCTGAGTCCTCGTGGCTCACAGATTACTACAACAACATATGTAGGTACAGGTAATGCGATGATCTGACGCGAGAGCGATGCGCGTTTCTTTTGGAGTTCTTCTTCTTCGTCGATCTTGGGATAGGTTCCGGGTCGGCAGCCTGGGCTAGCAGGGTGGATGTCGTTCGTGTTTTTCGTTTGTGAATCATCCATAGTCGGATTCTGCTCTTATGTATGGTGTTTGCTATGTATTGATGTATTCCTGTGATGACTGTATGTATTTGTATGTATCCCCATCCATTATGTACATGGTACGATGTAATGATATCCACCTTGCAAACGTCTTTGATATGCTCTTCTATCCCTGGTGGGGCCTCCGAGTCCCTCGAGGATAGGATCGCATATTGGGCGTGACATTGTTGCCCTTTTTATTTTACTTTGCTACCAACTATCTCTATCACTTGCATTCAATGTTGTAACTAGCAAGACACAGGGCTTGACAACCCTCTTGCCGTGTTGGGAACAAGTTTCTTTTGTGTTTTGTGTGCAGATACTGCTTACTTTGTTCGCTGGGAGAGCTTCTACTGGATTGATAACCTTGGTTCTCTAACTGAGGGAAATACTTGTTACTAGGCTAAATCACCCTTACACCTGGGGGATCCCAACCACTCCTATGGGAGCAAGCAAGGTCGTAAGCATCGCAGGATGAATCATGATGAACATGACGATAGCGTCAAAGTAATACGAAAGTGAATCCACACTGACTAATTATTACAAATAGATGGAGATGGGATGGTGATGGTGAAGACGGATGGTGACGATGTCCTCCTGATGCGGTGATGCGGTGGTGGAGTCCCCTCTACCATATTCCCCCTCTGGAATCCTTCCGGAGGCTAGGGTTCTTCGTTTTGGACGAGTTTCTGGTGGCTAGGCGTCTCTGATCTCTGATCCGTTAGCATTGGGATGAAGTAGTTGACCGAGCGAAGGCGGCAGCGTGTGGTACGAGCGGAGGTATGAGTGTACCATGCACCGTCATGTGCCCTGGACACTCCTGCGTGGATTGTTCCTTCTCCAAAATGCTTGATTCATTTATGGCAGTATCCTATCACATTAATGGATGTGATTTTACCACCATAACCTGGAATTCTTTCCTTAAATTCCAAAATAATTCCACGAGTGGCAACATGGCAAAAACATATGAAAGAAGTGCTCGAATGCGGTAAAATCCGAAGAATACTATACCTACGGAAAAAAAATAAGAGGTGTAAAACAACACAAAAAGCGGACTCATTAACCATCACCCCATCACCTACACTCTATTCATCTCTTTGTAGTATTAATGCGCGTGTTACAATATTCGTTCATCCATTATTGCCATGACCATCCTGATGATGTTTGTTGTCTCCATGTCCGAGTAAACCCCTTAGTTCTCAGGAATATGGAGAAACCCTAGTATGTGTATGAGTTCAACACCGATAAGATACATGATCCTCTTTTGCATGTTTATGTTAATATTCTTCCCAATGTTGTCCGAAAGTCAACCGCACAACATTTTTTTCTTTATGAACGAGAAGGGTATTACTATCATTGTGATGGTGGGTTGTGGAGGTATAGAGGTATGGAAACTACCTCCCTTCCTTACTAATCTCTTGGTAGGGGAACAATGTTGACCGCGTTTAGCTGTGTCCACGTGGAGACCCTTAATCACTGTTGTGGTGGTGCCGTATGTGTTACGCAGGCATTGCATGTCATGTGCATGTATTTGGTTCCGCCCACCTAGAAAAAAAATATGAGTGGATAATTAATCGAAACCTAGAATTATGCATCCACATAATTACGTAACATACTGTCGGAGTTCGGGCTCCGGGGACCCAAAGGTTCGAACACTGGGGTGAGCTTGTCCCTGCCCCCTCGTCCCCTACCACAGCCTAACTATGGCGAAGCTACGGCGAGAGCGCGCTGGCGAGAGCGAACCATGGACTCAGCGGTTTACCCAGGTTCGGGCCACCTTGTGGTGTAAAACCCTACTCCTGCTTTCTTGGGATTGCAACGAGCCAGAAGGTGTTCTCGCGTACAAGGTAGGAGAGGAAGGCGTCGATCGGATCCCTACCACAATGGCCGCACTGTCCCTTTATACCCGCCTTGGTCCTCTTCCCCCTCGAAACTTAGGCGGGAAGGGTTGCCACACTTGGCAGGTTTTGAAAGGGGACAGGCGCTCAGGCTATCCTGACTAAAGGCGGTCTTTGCCTGCAAAAGCATGATCCATGACGCGCCGGTGGGCTCGATGATGACCTCCGCCCTGCGCGCCCGCCGTCTTGGTCTTCTTTCGCCGATCGGGCAACCTTTGGGGTTGCTTTGGGATGTAGATAGCTGGCCTTGCTCCCTTAGCACAAAAGGGGAAACCCTCTTCATCCACGCCTGCTGGCACAGCCTCTGTCACCGTTCGTCGCCGCGCGCGTCACCCATGTGATGGGCACGAGACCGCGCGACCGAGCCGAACAGCCCTTGTCTTGAGCGCCTGCAGGAGGGTGCCTTGGGAGGACACCTTGGGAGGCCGCCTCACGAGAGGGCCTCGCGAGGCTGTTGGTGAAGATGCTGAGTCTTGCTCGCCCGCTCCATGAGGAGGGGTCCTCAGGAGGCCAAGGCCTCATGAGGGGTCTTGTTGAGGTGCTCAACAGTGGTGGCCTGCTGGGCCTACGCCAGGTGTTGTGCCCTTGGCCAAAGGCAGACGGGCCGGGATACCCCGGGTTCCACGGGCCCGATAGTAGCCCCCGGGCCCGCGGCGCGCACGTTCCCGCCTATTCAGGGGCGAAACGGTGCGGGCCCTAACCGCCTGCGGGCTAGGCGCGACGCGTGGCGCACGATGTGATGGGGGACGCCCCCACTTTTCCCACGATGCCTCAGTAATCATCCGCGCTGACATAAAGCCTGCCCGCGCACGACGCAAGGCCATCATTGCCTTCCTTCACGCATTCTGACTCCCCGCATCTGCCTTGCCCTGTATGAGAACAATGCAGTCCCACTGGGAAGTGAAAACGGTGGCTTCTACGTCTAACTTAATGCTTTTGTAGTTTGGAATGTATGGTCCCTCCTGAAGCCCTCTCGCGAGGCCTGCTTTTCTTTCATGTTTGCCTCGGCACTCTACGCCGTCAGGACCCAACCCCCGAGCGGGCCTACAGCCGTCGCTGGTATGTCAGGTCGCGATGCCTGGACAAGGCCATGAGGTGAGGGGCACCGGGAGCTAGTGACGGCTCCTGAGGCGCGATGCTCAGGAAGCCCCCCTTTGGCGTGCAAGCGGCTCACGCGAAAGAAAAATGCCAGCACTTAGCGAGATCGCGAAGGGAGGGAACTTGAGTGATAGCGAGAGCGTCTCGCAAAGTGGTTAGACTTAGCTTTTCGTGGAGGGTAGCGTTGGGCTAGCCGCAGCTCACAAGGCGTGCCTCTCGAGGCTTGGCCCTCGAAGTCTTCATCTCGCGAGGCCTTCCGATTAGGCGATCGTCGCAGGCCGGCTCGCGAGACGCCGCCTGTGAGGCTTCCGAGCGGCTTGCTCTCGGGAAGGCGGTGGAGGACCACGGACGCGTTGCACGCGCAGTTTGCCCACGGCAGCAGCGAGAGCTAAGGCGGAGCCGAGGAAGGTGAAGACGACGGCGGCAGCAGCAGCGGTGATGGCGACGCGTCCTCTTAGGCCCTTTCCTCATTATCTTGCGCATAGTTAATCGTTGCCCCGTGGGGGTGTGAAGACAATGACTTTTGCATAAGTACACTATGACTTGCTGTAACGAACGCTTGTGCCCTCGTGATGCTTTCTCTTGAGGCCTATTTTTCTCTTTTTGCTTGCCTTTTGTGCTCTACGTCGTCAGGGCCCAGCCCCCGAGCGGGCCACAACCATCGCTGGTATGTCAGGTCGCGATGCCTGGACAAGGCCAGGAGGTGTAGGGCACCGAGGGTGGTAAGAGCTCCCGAGGCGCGATGCTTAGGGAGCCCCCCTTTGATGTGCAAGCGGCTCGTAGAAGGAGAAACGCTGGCGCTCGTGAGGTTGCTAGAGGGGAAAGCTTGGAAGATGGCGAGGGTAGCTCGCGAGGTAGTTAGACTTAGCTCTTGCGAAGAGCAGCATCCGGCGAGCCGCCACTTGTAGGGTGTGTGTCGCGAGGTTTCCGCTCGCGAGGTCTCCTGCTGAGGTGGCCATCATAGATTGGCTCCCGAGGCAGGGCCTGCGGAGCTTCCTAAAGCTCAATGGGGTGTCTTGCCGTTGGGCCGCCTCGCGAGGCCTTCCAGGTAACCTATTCCTGAGATAACTGCATGCAGAAAGTTCCACAACAGGGGAGCAGCGCACGCTCGCCAACTCGCTCATGGGCGTTACGCGAGGAGATAGGACACCAAGGACCTTGGTGGGGTGGCATGCACAGGAGCAGGCCCGCGAGCCAGAGCCCGGTTGCTTGGGTTTTTCAGCGCTACTAGGACTGACCCGAGCACAGACACCGTGTCCAGCCCCCGCTCGCGTGAGGCTCATGAGGGAGGTCGCGAGTGTGCAAGGCTCATGAGGCGAAAACATGATGAAATACACCATGTATGGAAACCAAAAAGGGATGCGACTGCCGTGTCCGGCACGGGTCAGCTTGAGGATGGTGCAGCCCGTGGGGCGCCCTCAGTTGATAGTTCCGCCGGCGCGGAGCATGGGGCTTCCACTAGGCGTGGGCATGATCGCGGTTCGATCGCTCCACAAGCGCGGAGCATGGGGCTTCCACTAGGCGTGGGCATGATCACGGTTCGATCGCTCCGCCAGCGCGGAGCATGGGGCTTCCACTTGGGCGTGGGCATGATCGCGGTTTGATCGTTCCGCCAGCACGGAGCATGGGGCTTCCACTTGGGCGTGGGTATGATCACGGTTCGATCGTTCCGCCAGCGCGGAGCATGGGGCTTCCACTTGGGCGTGGGCGGGAGTTCTCGCGTGCCCATCAGGCGAACGCATTGAGAGTATCCGGGGCGTGTATAGCCCCATCTCGTTCGTACACGTGAGGGTCACGGGTAGAACTTGCGGAGGTGTTGGATGTTCCAGGCGCTAGGCACAGGAACTCCGTCCTCCGTCTCCAGCCAGACGACGCCGGGCCTGGAGACATGAGCAACCCTGAAAGGGCCTTCCCACATGGGTGAGAGTTTGTGGAGTCCCTCTCTGGAGAGGATCCTGCGTAGGACGTGGTCGCCGACCTTGAGAGTGCGAGGGCGGATGTTGCGGCTGAGGTAGCGACGCAGGGCCTGCGGGTACCTCGCGACGCGAAGAGCGGCCTGACGGCGGGCCTCCTCAAGGAGTAGCAGGTTGGCCTCCCGCGAGCCGTCCTGACGTGCCTCGTCGAAGGCAAGGACTTGCGGAGAGCCGTGCTTAAGCTATGAAGGAAGGTCCGCCTCAGCTCCATAGACGAGGACACGGGAGCCTGAGCCCCGCTGAGGATGCAGGCAACCGCGCGAGGCTCCTGGTAGCCCCCAACGCCCTCGTCAGGCTGGTTGACATCGTTCCTCCGGGGTGGCGGTGGTAGCGGCGGGAGAGCGGCGTTGGCCTGAGGGTTTGCCTCACGAGGCCGATCGCGTCAGGAGGCCTCACGAGGCTGGTCGCGCTAACCCTGGCGGAAGTTGCCGTTGCCGCTGCGGCCGTCCCAGCGGTTGTCGCCGCGGCCACCTCCGCGGCCGGCGCCGCGGTCGTTGCGGTCGCCTCGGCGGCCCTGGTGCTCGGCGCGAAGCAGCTTGAGCTCCTGGCAGTCTTCAGTGCTGTGGGAGCGCACGTTGTGGTAGGCGCAGAGCGGGCGGCCGTCCTTCCTGGGTTCGTCGCGGTCACGGCCGTGTTTCTGCTCGGGCTCCGCTGCAAGCACGGCAGGGCCCTTGCGCTTGACGTCCTTGTTCTTGGCCTTGGCGGAATCGAGCGCCGCATCGGGGTCGTTGTGGATGAAGAGGCGACCTTCTTCAGCCTTGGCGCACTTGTCAGCGAGGTCGAACATCTCAAGCACTGAGTCTAGCTCGTCGTTGATGGCGAGCTTCTCGTGCATCTTGATGTCTGTAACGCCGGTGGAGAACGCAGAGATGACGGCCGCGTCAGAGGCGCGCGGGATCTTGTTGCGCACTTGGCTGAAGCGCTGGATGTACTTGCGGAGGGTCTCGTCTGGGCGCTGCCGCACGTGCCGCAGGTCGTTGATGGTGAGGGAGCGGTCTTGCATGCCCTTGAAGTTGGCGATGAACTGGCTGCAGAGCTCGGCCCACGATGATATAGATGCCTCGGGGAGGTTCATGAGCCAGGAGCGAGGGCCGTCCTTGAGGGCCATGGGGAACCAGTTCACCATGACCTTGTCGTCGCCGTTCGCCGCCTCGACGCTCAGCGCATAGAGCTGAAGGAACTCTGCAGGGTTGGGGGTGCCGTCGTAGCGTGGAGGTAGCTCAGGCTTGAACTTCGCAGGCCACACCACCCGTCGTAGCTCGCGGGTGAAGGCTCGGCAGCCCACAACCCTCGAGGGGACGCCGCCGGCGAGGGCGGCGCGCTTCTGGCGCCCAGCCGCCGCAACCTCCTGGACGGCCTGGTCCTTGCACTGGCGCTGCCACTCGAGGAGCACTCACGCATCAGGGGGCGCGCGCCGGATGATCTAGCAGCTGGCCTTGTCTCGGACTGGCGAGGACACGCCAAGGGACGGCTCACGCGCCCATGCGTTGTGCTAGGGCCCGCCGAGCTCGTTGTGCAGAGGAGCCGACGGGGGAGCGCCGTGCGCCAGGTCCCCAGCGCGAGACGGTGGAGGGCGGAGCGAGTGGGAAGGCGCCGGAGCGTCCCCGGTGGCGTTGACGAGCTCGGTGATGCGACCAAGCCAGGCGTCGTAGCCGGCGTCAGCTGGACGGTAGCGGAGCAGCTCGCGCGCCATGAGTAGCGCAGCCTGCGCGTTCGGCGGCCCACGGTGGGCGAGGGAGGAAGAGGTCGTGGCAGTGTGGCCGTTCGCCTGCACAGAGGGGTGCAGAGAGGAGTCCTGCTGCTCACGGGCAGCGGGGTCGGTGGCGGCAGCAGCTGCGGTCTCGACAGGGCGGCGACGGTTGCCGCGGGCCACCGGCTCCGTCTGAGCCACGCGGCCAGCCCTGTGCTTAGTGCGCTCGCGGCGTGCGTCAGCCATGGGGCTGGTGAAGTGTGGAGGATGGAGCGGAAGAACTGTAGTGCACCCCTACCTGGCGCGCCAAATGTCGGAGTTCGGGCTCCGGGGACCCAAAGGTTCGAACACTAGGGTGAGCTTGTCCCTGCCCCCTCGTCCCCTACCATAGCCTAACTACGGCGAAGCTACGGCGAGAGCGCACTGGCGAGAGCGAACCGTGGACTCAGCGGTTTACCCAGGTTCGGGCCACCTTGCGGTGTAAAACCCTACTCCTGCTTTCTTGGGATTGCAACGAGCAAGAAGGTGTTCTCGTGTACAAGGTAGGAGAGGAAGGAGTCGATCGGATCCCTACCACATTGGCCGCACTGTCCCTTTTTACCCGCCTTGGTCCTCTTCCCCCTCGAAACTTAGGCGGGAAGGGTTGCCACACTTGGCGGGTTTTGAAAGGGGACAGGCGCTCAGGCTATCCTGACTAAAGGCGGTCTTCGCCTTCAAAAGCATGATCCATGACGCGCCGGTGGGCTCGGTGATGACCTTCGCCCTGCGCGCCCGCCCTATTGGTCTTCTTTCGCCGATTGGGCAACCGTTGGGGTTGCTTTGGGATGTAGATAGCTGGCCTTGCTCCCTTAGCACAAAAGGGGAAACCCTCTTCATCCGCGCCTGCTGGCACGGCCTCTCTCGCCGTTCGTCGCCGCGCGCGTCACCCACGTGATGGGCACAAGACCGCGCGACCGAGCCGAATAGCCCTTGTCTTGAGCGCCTTCAGGAGGGTGCCTCGGGAGGACACTTCGGGGGGCCGCCTAGCGAGAGGGCCTCACGAGGTTGTTGGTGAAGATGCTGAGTCTTGCTCGCCTGCTCCGTGAGGAGGAGTCCTCAGGAGGCCAAGGCCTCATGAGGGGTCTTGGTGAGGTGCTCGACGGTGGCGGCCTGCTGGGCCTACGCCAGGTGTTGCGCCCTGGGCCAAAGGCAGACGGGCCGGGATACCCCAGGTTCCACCGGCCCGACACATACATGCTAGCGGTGAATCCTGATTCCCAGAGAACACTTTAGCCCTACTGTTGTTTCCATCATTTCCATTGCTCTCTTGTCTTTTAACTTTATTCTTGCACGCTTGGTTTGTAGTAACAACACCCACAAGATATTTCAACATTCATTTCCGCTTTTGCCTTGGACCACAACTAACTTGCAGACACATCCCGATAAATCTGTAAAAGAGACGATTACCATTTGTTGTGCTCCCCGTGGGATCAATATTCTTACTCGAAAAGGTTAAAACTAAACCATTGCAATGTGCATGCACGCGTCATGCTAGCTCGCGTTTCCTTCTATGCTAAGTTTCCATTAATTGATGGTGTTTTATGAACACGCCACCGTTTCCCGCCATTTCCCAATCGGTTTCCCGTCGCCATCTAGCGATTGCGCATAAGCCTAGGCGGCGCGCGACACACCGAGGCACAAGCGCAACCTATAGCCCCTCTAGCTACCTTTTGCAAGCATGCCAACCCACCGAAGCGCCGCCTCTGCCATCAACCTCCTCGATGAGGTACACGAGCAGGCGCCACGGCCCATCGAGGCCAAGGGCGTCCCCGGCAACGCGATGGACGACGTCGTGCTGCACGTCATCACCAGGGTTGAGCAGACCCTTGGCAGACGGCGCATCAGCGCCGCGGATCAAGAAAGGCAACTCAGCACCGAGAGGCTGCAGCTCGACGCACAACATGATCGGTGGTGCCCCGCAGCACAAGGCAGGCGCGTCCACACCGATAGGCTGCGTCTCGCCGCACAGCGAGACCGATGGACCGCCGTAGAGCGAGAGGCGCGGTGCGCCGCACAGCAAGAGCGATTCCATCGGTGCTTGCCTGCGGTCGACAGGGCGTTGCAGCTGGCTACACGGCCAGTCAGTAGCCCCATTCCTCACCAGGAGTGGGCAGAGTCCGTCTGCGTCGTACTAGCACTAGAGGCCAGCCGCACCGTGCTTGCATCGGACGCCGGCCGCACCGTTCGCATGGGTCGCGCCGTTCACCTTGTCCGCGGCCCTCTCAATACCAACGTGCTGGTCGCTAGGCTCGAGCGCCTCCTTGGCCCAGGTGTCCACATAGGCGTAGTAGAGGAACATGGCCGTCGCATCCTCGAGCTGGTGATCTCTGATGAAATAGCCAACTTGGAGCTCGAGATCGCGCTCCAGATGTACCGCGAGTGTGTCAACCGCTTGGACGAACGCCTGCATGAGTTCAGACAGAGGCAAGAGCTACCGTAGGCAGGGGTGGTGGTCATGGACGCGTTTTATTTTGTTGAGTCGTTTCGACGTTGATCACTATGTATTCCCAACAATCATAATATTGCTCTATTTATCGCTCTGTTTCAATGTGTGTACTCTGTTTTCCGTTCTTACATATTGTTCTGCTTCAATGTGTATGTTTTCCATTTTGTACATGTGGATGGTAAACAGCTAGATAGAAATTAGTACAAAAACGAACAATATGTGATGATACTTAACTGGGATCCCATACTTAACTACTAAGTACAATGCATAAAATTGAAAATTAACAATACTAAAACTAATAAGCCCTCCTTATGCGGCTAGTATTCCGGCAGCCCCTCGCTAGCAGGTCCCTGGTGCGCGGCGGCTTCCCAGCACGGAGGGAGTTCTCCGCTTCCTCCGCCTCGTAGCGCTTGATGCGCCGATCTGCCTCTTGCTGGCAGACGCGCACGAACGATCTTGCCATTTCGTTGGGCGCCCACCGGAGATCCTCATCGGTAGCACGCTGGAGCTTATCGGCCCACCTCCACGCAGCGATGAGGCGCCTAGCGCCTTTGGCCTTCCTGGCAAAGTACCGGCCGTCTTTGTACACCTCGTCCGCACGTCGACGCGCCCGCCGCCAAAACTCCAGCTTCTCATTTTCCCAGGTGGCCTCACGGGCTTCACAGGCCGCCTGGTCCCTGGCGCGCTCCTCCACCAACTCCTTCTTGAACGCCACTTGCCTGGCTTTCTCAGCCGGCGGCAGCGCTTTCCACAGACAAAGATTGTACTGGCCCCAAAACCACTCCAAAGTTGGGGATTCCGGCGGAACATCATCTGGTGGCGCGTAGGGGTCCTCCTCATCGCTGCTCTGTGCCTGGATGTCCTCGCGGGGCGGCGCCTCCTCCTTGACGGTGGGCAGATCGTCGGTGCCATGGCAGAGTTTTGTGAGAGAGAGGGGGCGATTGAGGAGAGAATGTAGATGAGAATGCAGGCGGGATGACGTGGGCGGGGTAGTATTTATTGGCGGCTGGAATCTAGATCGACGGGAGCAGTAGAAGCGCCGGTGGCCGGAATTTACAAGTACTATAGCTTGAATTACACACGATTCACGCATCAAAATTTGTGTGTGAAATAAATCATTGACAGTTCCCAAGACTGAACCACGTCTGATTAATAACCCGCGCCACTCACCTTCCAAACCTCACGGCGCGAAACAGAGTGCCAATCATGGGGGGGCCCAGTTGTCTTGCCAGATATTTACATATTCTTTCCAAATGTTTTGCATGAATGCTTATTTTGTGTTACCATGATATTGTTGGAAAATGTATTACATAAATGATTTTTCCAACCCATGATGATATTCTGTTGCATGTACATGTAGTTCAAATTTGAATTATGGCCATTAAATGGTTAGAAACTCACTTAATGTCTTAAAAATGTCAAATAACCCCTGCAAATTTCCAGATTTTAACATGAATGTTGTATTTGTGGATGTTAATGGTACAAAAAAAATGCCAAGCCGTAAGACGAAGCCAATGTCGGTTCATCATCAAACATGCATATTCTTCCCTCTCAGAACCACGAGTCTTCTCGTGAGATGCTCCGATTTGTGAGAGGTGTGTGCCAAAACTTTTGCCAAAGTGGCCAATTCTTTTACAACAGCATCTTGGTGCCATTTCATGACATCAAGCAAGGTTTCATGTATTTTTGATCATTTTTGAATTTTTTGGAATTTAAAAGCCATGGTTCTCACTGTTTGTGTCCAAGCCTTGACACCAATATGTTTGAAAATTCCTTCCAATTTACTGCACAGGGCATTAACTCGCACACAAGGACATAAATATGATTTTCGAACACATGATGGTTTGTCGTTGCATGTCCATGCAGTTCAAATTTGAATTACGGCCATTATATGGCTAGAAACTCACTTAATGTCTTAAAAAGGTCAAATCAACACCGAAAATTTCAAAAATTTAACATGACCGTTGCATTAGTGCATGTTAACGGTAGAAAAAAAATTCAGGGTTATACGAGGAAGCGAGCGTCGGTTCATCATCAAACATGCATTGTTCCCTCTCGGAACCACGTGTCTTCTCGTGAGATGCTCCGATTTGTGAGAGGTCTGTGCCAATACTTTCGTCAAATTGGCCAATTCTTTTACCACTACATCTCGTTACCATTTCATGACATCAAGCAAGGTTTTATGTATTTTTGATCATATTTGAATTTTTTGGAATTTAAAATCCATGGTTCTCACTGTTTGTGTCCAAGCCGTAACACCAATATGTTTGAAAATTCCTACCAATTTACTGCCCAGGGCATTAACTCACACACAAGGACATAAATATGATTTTCCAACACATGATGGTTTGCCGTTGCATGTACATGCAGTTCAAATTTGAATTACGGACATTATATGGCTAGAAACTCACTTAATGTCTTTAAAAGGTCAAATCAACACCGAAAATTTCAAAAAATTAACATGACCGTTGCATTAGTGCATGTTAATGGTAGAAACAAATTCAGGGTCATACGAGGAAGCGAGCTCCGGTTCGTCATCATACATGCATTGTTCCCTCTCGGAACCACGTGTCTTCTCATGAGATGCTCCGATTTGTGAGAGGTCTGTGCCAAAACTTTCGTCAAATTGGCTAATTCTTTTACCACTGCATCTCGGTACCATTTCATGACATCAAGCAAGGTTTCATGTATTTTTGATCATTTTTGAATTTTTTGGAATTTAAAAGCCATGGTTCTCACTGTTTGTGTGCAAGACGTGACACCAATATGTTTGAAAATTCCTTCCAATTTACTGCACACGGCATTAACTCGCACACAAGAACACAAATATGATTTTCCAACCCATGATGGTTTGCCGTTGCATGTTCAGGCAGTTTAAATTTGAATTACGACCATTATATGGCTAGGAACTCACTTAATGTCTTAAAAAGGTCAGATGAACTCTGAAAAATTCCAAATTTTAACATGACAGTTGTATCAGTGCATGTTAACGGTACAAAAAAATTTGAACAATTTCCATCACCATCCGTTGCCAGTGTACTCCAAATTAGTCTGCCGCGGGTAATTAAAAATGGACTACATCGCACACAGTTGGTCATATGAACCGTTTGCGATGAAAATTCGCGGGTCTTTTTATGTCTTCCTCCATAAGCTTTGCCGGATTCGTCTGCTCAAGCACTGTTCACCCCCCGAATCCTCGAGACCCCGATACCCATTCCCCATCCCCTTCTTGCAATGAATGACGCCGTGGAGACGCTTCGTGAGGGCCCGTACGGTCGCTGAGTCCTCTCTGAGCGGCTCCGCCTCCACCAAGAGCGCGGCCGCCTACGCCGAGAGCGCGGTCGCATCCGCCGAGAGGGCATCTGCGGCAGCCGATAGGGCAGCTGCAGCAACCGAGACGGCTGCAGCTGCTGCTGCGACGGCGGCTGCAAACGTCGAGAGCGCTCGAGCAGCCGTCCGTGCCGCGGAGGTCGCCCTGGCCCGGGTCGAGGCCATCCACGCCCAGGTCGAGGACGCCCATGCCAAGATATTCCAGGCCTCCTCGGAATCCAGCATGCACCCCACATCCGAAAACGCGACAGAGATGCTTGTCGACGATGCGGTGGCGGAGGCCATGGAGCCCCTGCTTCCTCACGAGATCGCCGAGCGGGAGCTGGAGATGCCGGAGGCGGCGGAGATCGAGGAGCGCCGGGAGGAGGAGTTGCGCGTGGCTAAGGAGGAGGTAGAGAGCCGCCTGTCCGTCGAGGAATTGGCGGTGGAGTACCAACGCGAGCTCTGGCGCCACCACTACTACGAGTACTACAACCTAAGGGCGGCATGGACGAGGACGAGGAGGAGGACGCGGTCGACTTCAGCCTGGGGGACGCGGAATCCACCAGCGGTGGCATGTCGCAAGGACAAGTCATCGACATCTCATCTTACACCGGCGAGGCATAGGGCGGCGGCGCTTCGGCGGCTTTGTTTAAATTATGCGTACTTAGCCTTTGTTTATAACGTTGGTCTTTTGTTAGAGCAATGTTTAGGTTAACTGGCTCTATTTAATTACTAAAATTGCTCGATTCAGTAAGTGTGGTCCGTGTGCTGTAGGCTCTTTTGTGTACCCCCCCCCCCAAATTAGCAAGTGATGTTAAATATGCAATGACGTGGATGAGCACTGTACCCAGGGAAATTTCCACCAAAATTCGAGTGCTCAAACTCATCGCATGCGCGTAAAGCAGAAGAAACGTTTGCGATGCACACATATGTTCGAAGTGAAAGGTGTCCGATGACACTGCGCGCCAAGTTTCGCCCCCCCCCCACCTTTCGAATTTTTTTGCCTACCGCCAAAATATCTAACTCTTCCCCCCTTCCCACCCCGTTTTCTCCCCGACCACGAGCCACATTTCCCCTATTTACTCCTTCCTTCATTCCCAAGCTATAGCCGCTTCCTCGCTTGCTTTCCTCACTCTCGCCGTCTCGCATCCGACCGTCGCGGACGCCATGGTCTTCTTTGACTTCTCCAGCGGTTCCTCCTCCTCGGACGAGTATGTCACCAGCCGAGTATGCCTCTCTCCTCTCTCTCGCACCCCTAGGCTTAGGGTTCTGATTTGTAATAAAGGATTTTAACCCGGAGACCGATTTGAGCCATTTGTTCCTCTTGTAGCTCCCTAGGACCATCACTTGCAAGGAATGGAGTGGGGTAGCTGAAGATCTGCCTGCTCGTTGTCACCATCAATCTCCATGCGTGAAGTTAGTGGCTTTTGAATATGTGGATAGTGGGAGGAAGTTTCTGGCATGTGCAAAGAAGGTTAGCCCCACTTTCGTTGTTACAAATCATTTGTTAGATGTGATTTAGACACTGTCACTGTGCTATGTTAATATGGATGTGATTAAGACACTGTCAAAGTTTCTATGTCACAGCCCTAGAATATGATTGTAAATAGTTACATCTTCATCCATGCATCATGTCTAAATTGGTTTGAAATTTGAATTGGGGATTGAGCAAACCCTAGCACCTCTCTGAAAACAACTAGGATCAACTGAAAACATTTAAATGAACCCAAAATGCCCTTCAGAAAAGTTCATCATTTTTGAAATGGGTGAAAACCTCTGCCAAAAATGGTGCACGTTTGTCTAGGTCATCTCTGGCTTTTTGAATTAAATCATAGTGTATTTGAATTTGGGCATTTAATTGCTATAATTATTTTAAATGCTCAAATAATCCTAAAACTAAATGTGGGCCACTGGAATAACTCGAAAAGTGTCCACAAATAATTTCAGGAGTTTTGGAAATGATTTAGTATTTTTACTAAATCAAAACAAAGAAAGAAAATAGAAAAACAGAAAAGAAATGGAAAAGAGAGAGAGGGGGAACCTCACCTAGGCCTTACCTGGCTGGCCCAGCCCACCAGCGCCGTCGTCCTCCTGGCGCCAGTCGGCCGAGCACGCGCAAGAGCTATTTCTCGCTTTAAGCGAGTCGAATAGCATGCTCTCGCTGAAGCCTGTGCAGTAACGGGCCGGCTCATTTAGCGCATATATAGTAATAAAAAGTAAGAAATAGGGGCGAAAAAGAGCACCCCAGGGATCGAACTCGGGTTCCTATGATGGGGGCTAGTGCTTCTAACCACTGCACAATGGTTGGGTTCACGTTAAAATGGCACACGCGAACTACTTGAGGGGAAACACCAGATTTTTTCTGTTTTCTCCTCTTTTTTTGTTTTTTGATGGTTTTTTTAATTCTTCTCCGGTTTTCTCCCTTTTTTTCATTTTCTTTTTTGTTTTTTCTTTCTCCTGGTTTTTTCATTTCTTCAGTTTTTTTTTCGTTTTCTCCATTTTTTGTTTTTCTTTTTGTTTTTTCTTATGTTTGTTTTCATTTTCCCTCTACATTTTCATATATTTCAAAATCATTTTTTTAATAAGTGATCAACATTTTTTGTATACACGTTCAACATTGTCCGAACGCTTATTCAACATTTTAATACTTATTCAACATTTTTCAACTTCTTGTTTAACATTTTTCAAATACTTTTTCTACATTTCTTAATACTTATTCAACATTTTTCAAATAGTTCAACATTTTTAATACTTATTCAACATTTTTCAAATACTTGTTCAACATTTTTTAATACTTATTCAACATTTTTCAAATACTTGTTCAACATTTTTAATACTTATTCAAAATTTTCAAATACTTGTTCAACATTTTTCAAATACTCGTTCAACATTTTTTAATACTTATTCAACATTTTTAAAATACTTGTTCAACATTTTTGAAAATGTGTGTTTGAAGAGTGTTTATATATATATATATATGTAGAATATTTTAAAACATAAATAAAAGTACAAAAATAAAGCAAAAAACGAGAACAGAAAACAGAAAAAAAGAACAGAAAAACAAGCCTTTTTGCCTGTCGCGCGGCTGGGCCGGCCCATCTGGGCTCCCCCGACGCGAGGCGTCCCCATGTGCTCGCTTAAAGCGAGAAATAGGGGTGCCCGGCAGACGCGCGCGCACGCACAGCGCGCCACGCCACCAGACTGCCTGCCTGCATCCCCAGGCCAGCGCGACGCCGCAGACGACCTTGCCGCTTGTGTCTGGATCGAGCCGACGCTCTCATTCTCCCCCTCGCTCTCTCCCTCGCCTCTGGACGCCATGGCCGAAGCCACCGCTCGCTCGCCGTCGCTGCACGCATAGCCACCGCTTCCCCCGTGCTCCTTCGACTTGTCTACGAGCTCCGCCTCCGTCGCCCACGTCGTCTCCGTCGAGCCACACGACCAGAAGAGCCCCGGAGCGCTGTCCCCGACCTCTTCTTCCTCCTTCGGCCGCCGAGATCGCCATCGTTGCCCCGCTCGCTCCGGCCCCTCCACAAGCTCGCCGAGGCCTTCACCGCAACCGCCGTGAGCGCATGCCTCGAACCCCCCCTCTCCCTTTGCTCGTTTGCCCCCTTCGACCGCGTTATCCATCGTGGCCGAGAGCTTGGCTCCGCCGGCCATGTCGCCAACGTGGCCACGACCACATAAGCTTGAAACCGAGCGCGTCACCATGCTCGCGCTGCTCCCAAGAGGCCGTAGCACCCAGCCGTTCGTCCTACCGTGCCCCACAACCGCATCCCCGTGCACACCCGAACGCCGGCTGCCGCTGTCGAGCTCGCCGCCGTCATTTCCGGCCACCACAGGCCCGGCCACCACCACCACTCGACGCGGACGAGTCTCCGCAGCACGTATATGCCCTCGGCCGCCCATTTGGTCGCCGGAGGCGCGAACCGGAGCCCTCCGCCGCGTCTGGATGCCGGCGGTGGCTAAACGCCGGTGTGTTTGACCCTTTGACCAGGGGTTTGACCTCCCCTGGGTCACTGACATGTGGGGCCAGCCCCTGACTAACTACTGGATTAGTATTTAGTTAGTGCTAATTAAAACTAGTAATTAGGTTAGTCACTGACATATGGGTCCCACGCGTCAGGTTTGACCTGACCGCCCAGTTGACCCGCTGACATCACACTGATGTCATCCTGACACAATAAAGCAATTTCTAGATTTAGTTTAATCTAAAATAGCCAGGAAATTCCAGAAAATGCTTAAAACTTCTAAAAATCATAGAAAATAATCTATAACTCAGATGAAAATAATTTATATATGAAAATTTATCAGAAAAATATGAAGAATCTGTTTATGGCATTTTCATGCATGTTAGAACAACATTTGGCTACTATTTAGGACAAATCAAATAAATGACATTTAAATAACCACATGTGGAGTTGGGATTTGAACCTTTGGTTCAAACCAATTTCATTTAATCTGGTTGCTAGTTGCATTAGCTCAATCAACAGCATGTTGCCATGTCATGATCATGCATCATATTGTTGCATTGCATTGATTGTGTTCCTTCTCTGTTTGCCGGTGTTTGTTCCTTCTCGGTAGGAGACGTTTCCGACGTTGTGATCGTTGACACCGATGAAGAGCTATACTATCTTCAGAAGTGCCAGGCAAGCAAACCCCCTTTGAGCATTCCGATACAATCCCACTCTCTCGCTCCTGCTCTCTTTTACTGCATTAGGACAACAACGATTCAACAGTTACATGTTGCGGTAGTTGAACCCATTCCTCTGCATGACCTGTCTTTGCCACAGTAAATAGTTGAAACCTTCTAGCATGAGTAGGAGTTGCTTGAGCCATGTTGTGCCTACTCATCCATGCTTGCTTGTTATGCCTGCTATGCTTAGAGTCGTGTCGGGTCTGATCCGTCTGGGCGATGAATTGGAATGGTTGTGTTTATGTCCTACTGTGTGAGAGCTAAGTGTGTGAACACTATTTGGTAAAGGTAGCGATGAGAGGCCATGTAGGAGTACATGGTGGGTTGTCTCATTGAGACCGTCCTCAAGAACTGAGTTCTGTGTTTGTGATCCAAGACAGTTACTACCACACATTGGGATCCTTAATTGAGTCTCTCAACTTATTAATCGCCTTGATCTCTGTCCAGGAGTCGCAACTAGTTTCTGGTGTTTGTAGGATATGTGTTGGCGGCCGTGTATAGCGCTGACCTTAGGGGTGGGCTATGATGCGGTAGAGACACCGAGGCACGGTGTAACAATTGACACCCGAATGGTGCTCTTGGGAACCCTGCTCTCATCGTTTGGGGCCGTGATAGAAACTTTGGCCGGACTTCCTTTGCGGATACAACCTCAAATAGGCAATAAACCTGGACTAGAGTCTTGTGTGGTTAGTCAGGTTGTGGCCGATACCCTCGCCAGGCTTCCGCTTGAAGGTTGCCGAGATACATGACGTGTACATGGTGGTAAGTGGTGGGAGCGTGTGTGAAGAAGTACACCCCTGCAGGGTTATCAAACTAATTGAATAGCCGCGTCCTCGGATATGGACTACTTGGAAGCTTACATTGTTCATAGACAAGTTGAAATGGATACTCTAAAATGCGCAAGATAAGTGTGAATGCTATGGATGGCCTTCTCATAGGAAGACGGGAGAGGATCCATAGTGGTGTATTGATGTGGTGACTATGTGGACTCGTGTGCGCTCTCTCACCTCAAAGAAAATACTGATAGTCGTAGTACAGGATAGCCACTGAGTCAAAGCTGGCTTGCTGCAGTTAAACCCCACAACCCCCACTTCATTGATACCTGATGCATAAGTAGATAGTTCTGATGTAAGTCTTGCTGAGTACCTTTGTACTCACGGTTGCTTAGTTTATGTTTTGCAGAGGAGACCTCAGTCTCACTAGTAGTTCCGTGTGGGCTTCGACGAGTAGCTTGGGAATCCCAGACAGAGGTCTGGCTCCTATGGAGGGTCTTGTAGATAGACAGGCTTTCTAGCCTTCTTTCTTTTCAGCTGTCTGTACTCAGACAGGTTTATGCTTCTGTTGTTTGTATGACTTTGTATGTTGGGTCATGTGACCTCTGTTTGTAGTATCACGTTATGTATGGCTCTTCAGAGCCTGTTAAATAAATACTTTGAGTAGTAGAGTTATGTTGTGATGTCATGTTGTATCTACACATATCGTGCATATCTATCTTCTATTATATACTTAAAACGATAGAAAACGAACGGTTAAGATTCATCTATAAAAAACCAAAATATTGAACGGTTGAGATTTGCCAAATAGAAACTCATGAGTCATGACACGGCAAGGTCCCACGTTATTAGCAATACAAAAGTTTCAATTGGGCAAAGACCAATTAGACTACGGTACGAGGAGACCTATATAGACACGATCGGTTCAAAAGAAATAGTACTGGATCCCTCCCGTTCAGATAGTACTTTTTTTTTTTGCGGGTAAGATAGTACTGGCCTACTGGGTCTCATTAAAGTATTATAAACTGGACAAGATAAAAATATCAATTGCCACGTGCGCTAGATGCTCTTTTTTTAGATGAGATGCTCAGTTTAATGGTGCATATATGTGTGTATGCGTATATATTAAATAAGATTTGTTTGTCAAAATATGGTTGTTCTGTATATGTTTTTTTGCGAGGACATCAAAATATGGTTGTTCTGTATTTTAGATGTTCTGTTCGAAAATAAATCTTGACCGTTAATTCTATATATTGAAGGCTGAGATTTAAAGCCGTAAACATTACATACAAATATTGTCACCTACAAACAATTGAACATGTCACGTGTAAATTGCTATATGTTTCAGCCGAAGCCAAACACAAGACATGGGCAGTAATTGGATCGGTTCAGATTTGACAAGAAAAAAAATATTAGGAGGAGTAAATCGGAACTAAAAGAGGTTGCTTCAACGTACGTGCATAGGACTCTCAAAACGAAGACAAAGGATAGATGAATACACCGTGCATGCATACCTTTTTTTTTTTGCTGAGAATCACCGTGCATGTGTACCTAGGCCCGTGACTACTCAAGTAATTTCGAAGGGCAAACTAACCTGTGGTTGGATGGTTAGAGGGACTGTGGTATCCCCAGCCCACCAGGGTTTAAATCCTGGTGCTTGCATTTATTCCTGGATTTATTTCAGGAACTCCGGCGATGCGCATTCAGTGGGAGGAGACGTTCCCGTCGATGACGAGGTGCCTACGGTGACTTCGTAAATTTCAAGATGATATGCCGGCTCAGTCTCTCGGAGGTGCTCATAGGGGTAGGGTGTGCGTGTGTGCGTTCATAGGGGTGAGTGTATGCGCGTGTATATGAGTGCTTGCGTCTGTACTGTGTTAAAAAAAAAGTAATTTCGAAGGAGTAAATCGGAGATAAAACAGGTTGCTTCGATCTCGCCGGTGCACCGTCGCTGATGCTATTGCCACACAGGCAGCAATTTGTGATTTAGTACAGAGTAAGAATCATTGAAGACGTCACGTACGTGGTTGTCTCTAGAGCATCACCTATTTAGCTATTAGCTGGAAAATTAAGATCCTAGCAACGGCAGTGTGGGCTGAGCCTACGACTGCGGCAGAGGCATGTGTCGCAGGACAGGAACGCAGCGAAGTGGCCGCGCGATCAAGTGGAGCGAAGGGGTAATCCCGATCAAGAGCTTTGGACGAGCATAACACAAGCATGCATCTGGAACGTGAACAGATGCCGATCTTTTTCTTCCGTCATGTACGTTAACTGATTCTTCATTGTACCAGTAACTACCTAGGATTGTACCATCTTTTTTTTGAGAACTAGGATCTTACCATCTGGGCTACGATTGAGGCTTTCTGGCTTTAGGGCTCCATGCAGCCCGGAATTTTCAGAATATAAAAAAACAATCTTTTAAGTTTCAAACAATTTGAAAATAAATACATAAGTACTTATACATCTATACGTACTTATACATCTATATCAATCTTTTAAGTTGCAAACAATTTTGTAGACCTTCATTATGAAATACGTTTAGATGTGACTGGTACCAGAAAAATCATGTACTTTTTTAGTGAATAGTACAAGTGGTAACGTACATGATTTTGTTATTTTTGTGTAGATCGCATATAAATGTATTTCTTTTTTTGCGGGAAAAAAGAATCAATGTTTTTTACCTAGACCCCCGCAAAAAAATCATTTTTTAACCTAGACGTGCAATGCGTTCGACTTTTTGTTATAAAGCTCATTTGATTAAGAATCAATGGTATACAGTGTTTGGATATAATTTTGAACATCTAATGGCTATAATCTGCTATAATAAAGGTCTACAAAATGAATTTCTTCATGTTTTGTTGTGTGTGATATTTTCTAGCATATCTTTCTTTTCACTGTTCTGGCAACCCGGATAGTTTTATATGAATATAAACCAATAGTTAGTTTATTTTTAAAATATACATCAACAGTTACTTAGCCTTAGATGGTCGGGCTACACTGTTGGAAATATGCCCTAGAGGCAATAATAAATTGGTTATTATTATATTTCCTTGTTCATGATAATCGTTTATTATCCATGCTATAATTGTATTGATTGGAAACTCAAATACATGTGTGGGTACATAGACAACACTGTGTCCCTAGTAAGCCTCTAGTTGACTAGCTCGTTGATCAAAGATGGTTAAGGTTTCCTAGCCATTGACATGAGATGTCATTTGATAACGGGATCACATCATTAGGAGAATGATGTGATGGACAAGACCCAAACTGTAAACGTAGCATTTGATCGTGATGAGGATATATTCTATGAATACGATGATTCTAATTGTCTCAGCTGGAAGGAAATATTAAGCCTAGCCAATGATGAACAACAGGTGAATTCTCTCTTAGTTGATAATGCCAATTATTTTGATGAGAGCTTTATACTGCCTAAATCCTTGTGTGTATGTGTCATTAGGTACATTGGAGAGGAAGGCATGGCGCAAGGAGCAACTTGGGGCAAGAAGGAGAGCAAGGAGGCAATGCAGCTGAGCTGGGAGGAGGCTTCTGCAACTCCCAGGGCGGTAGTACCGCCCCACCCCAGCGGTAGTACCGCTTGAGGCGGTACTACCGCCCCTACTACCGTGAAAACTACTGGCATCTTTTGGCGCTAACCGGTAGTAGAGCGGTACTGAAGCGGAAGTACCGCTTGGAGCGGTAGTACCGCATGACATCAGCGGTACTACCGTGCTGCCTGCGCGCAGAGTTTCGGGCTGACAGCCCATGTACCCCTTCGATCTATCTTAGGATATAAATACTCTTCCTTAGGGTTAGTTAGAGGGAGACCACGTTTAAGATAAACCCTAGTTCATGAGATTGCTTGTAAGCATTCATCTTGAATCCTCATCACCAATTCGTATCGATCTGGTGATTATATACTGCAAGTCAAGTGTGATCTGCTGTTCCATTGGGAATTAGTATATTGCAATTCTAACCGTTCGTGGTCGACGGCTGCGTGCGCAAGTGTGTGACGTTGTGAATATCCAAAGGGTTGAGACCTTTTGCATTGGCATCAGGGATCAAGCGAGGGAGAGTTCATCGGCGACATACAAGTTATCCTACACCATCATCATCACCACCGCCGCTTACTGAGAAGATCGGGACACCCCATATCATCTTGGTATCAGATATCCAGCGTTTCCTCGGTAAGCATCCACCAAATCATCCGTAGATTAGTTCTGTGTTTCATCCTATCCAGAAAAAGCCTCACAAAAAGATTAGGGTTAGGGTTTTTGCCATCGCCTAGATTGCATCGTTTCCAAGTTTTAGTTGCTGGTCGTTGTGTCTTTCTTTTTGCGTCACTTTGTCATCCGTGTCATCTAGTCGGTGTCTAGGGTTTTGTTCTGATCCGCGTCTTTTTGTTCTTGTGTTCGTCGGCGTCTTTTTGTTCTTGTGTTCGTCGGAATCGCGTCTAGGATTTTCCTTTAGCGTTTTCTTTCCGGTTTCCTTTTTCCAATCCGAGTTAAATCGAGTCTTTCCTTTTGTGAGCCATAGACAAGCCAATCTTTCCTTTGCGTAGCACTTTCCTATTGAGACTAGCATATCCTTATGCTCTACGGGCTGCTCATCTAGGTTTTTGGTAAGTGCATCTTTGCGATTGGCAAGATCAGATTTGTTGTTTGTTGCTCAAGTCTGAAAAAAAAAAAAAATCCCGTGGTACTGTTCACGTTACTGTTTACGTGACCTGCTGTGAAAAAAAAAAAAAAAAGAGAGAGAGAGAAAAAAAAAGGAGTACAAAAAAAAAAACAGCGAGCAAGCACGAAACGAGAGAAACCGTGGCCAGAAGTTGCTGCTATCTCTTGCAGTGTTGGATTTGTATTATCTTGCTGTTTGCACTTGTAGAATTGAGCAATCTTGTGCCCTGTTTTTGAGCTTTTTGCTAGCGTCTCTCCCTGTGCATTGCAACACGAGCATTCCTCCGACACATACATCAAATTTGAGCTCATTTTCAGAGTTGCAATTGCCCCATTTATCTCCACCGTGTGAGTTTCCGTGGGTCTTTTTGTATCACACGATCAGCACTAGGATTTGTGAATTGGTGTTGTTAGGTATCCCAACCAAGCTCCACCATATACCCTGGTTTGTCGTGTGATTGCTCTCATACCCGGCTATTCACTTCATCACATCTGTGCACTAGTCTTTCATCCGAACGGGTACGCATTGCTATTCACTTTGGAACGGTAAGATTTCCTTTTCTTGTCAGTTTTTGAGTGAGTTGTGAGATTACACCATATACATCTGCTATACTTTTTATGTACTAATAATGGTGAATCCTCTCAAGGACAAGCCATTACCATTACAGTTTTTGTGCAGTGATGCATTCTGGGAGGAGGAAGATCTTGGTGTACATCCTGATTCAGGTTTGTTCCACTTTACTGCAGACATCGAAGGTAGACCTGCTGCAGTGATCCTTGATAATTATTCTCTCACAAACTTGGTCAGTATTGATGTTGTTAACAAGCTACAGTTGCGTAAATATACCAAACTTGTGCCATATACGTTAGCTGCTTATGATGAGGCATTTCCAATTACTCATCGTGCTTATGTTCCTATCACCATTTATGGCTACACTGTTAGCATGCGCTGTGATGTCCTTCCTGGAACACTTAATTGTTGTCACGTTTTGTTGGGAAAACCTTGGTGTGATAAGCATAAGGTTAAATTTGATAGTGCTCAGACCGATCCTGTATTCTTTTGGAATAATAAGCACACTTGGTTAGCACATACACGACTTAAGGATTTTCAGACGGTTAGACGTCAAAATTTCTGTCCACCTGTTATTCCCATAGTTAATAATGAGCATTTGCGTGATCACACAATCTTGGGAGTACATGTTAATGAGACAAGTCAGGTTTCACCTAACGTAATCATGTCTACTCCTAGTGTTGTTTCTTGTGATATCCAGGTTGCTTTTGAAGAAAGGGAGCCATCTGTTGTACAACCTATGCTCCCAATTGCTCCTAGTGTTGTGTCTTCTGATGTGCAGGTTGTTTTTGAAGAAAGGGAGCAGCATGTCGTACAACCTGCATCACCACTTGCGCAAGATTTTCTAGTACCTGCTACATCTCAGGAGATTGACATTGATACTGGTACTAATTTTGAGCTGCAACCAGCCAATGAGGCATTCAGTGAGTCTATTCCTTTGCTGGTTGATTCTTGTGCGTTGATCAGTCCAAATATTTCAGCACCATGTGATACTTTGCTAAATTCAAATTCTGATCATGTGGTACTGATAACACATAACGAACTACTTACTCGAATACCACCCGTTGATATTGTGTATTCCATCCTGCTCAATGAACCTATTAGTTTGCGTAGTGCTATGAAGAAGATTTCTGAAATTTCACATCTAAATTCTAGCACATATGCCTATAGTTTCACTTTTAATTTAATTGGTGAATATAGCATGACTGATAATTTTCTGGTGGATCACATATGCATTACCTGTGATAGGATTGCTGATTTGAAACTTGCTGTTTTGCATCCTATATGCTATGTGACAAAATCATTGTGTTGTGGGACGGTCGCTCATTTTCATGAGAATATGAAATATCATTATGTTCTAGTTGATTTCTTGCGGCCAACAAAAATTTCAGCTATGTTGGGTTGTTCTGATCTTGCTATAACCGAATGTAATCCATTGTGGTTGTCCCAACACCTGTTGCATTTATATGCTACTGCTATAGACTTCACTTTTATTTGCAAACTGAGTTGCATCTTACCCGCTGTGTGTAGTGCTCGTGAACATACCTACGTTTGTTCTATATATCAGCGTGGCACAGTTGAAGCATGGTATCCAATATATGTACCTTTGCATATTTTGGACTGGTTTGACCTTGCTTATAGCACATTTGATCATCGATCTTCTGTGAGGACTTTGGACTTAATACTAAACAATAAGACATTGTACATGTGTGTTCCTCATTCTGGTCATGACTATATGAACTTCACTTATACTTGCAATTTAAGTTGCATATTGCATACTGGGCATCTTTTTCATGACAACAAAAATGATACAACACGTTATCTATACATATATTATGCGTACACGTTGTTCTTTTTGTTTCTGCCATTTTCAGCTTACCCAAAGCCGAGGACGGCTTTTCTTGAAGAAAGGGAGGATGATGAGGATATATTCTATGAATACGATGATTCTAATTGTCTCAGCTGGAAGGAAATATTAAGCCTAGCCAATGATGAACAACAGGTGAATTCTCTCTTAGTTGATAATGCCAATTATTTTGATGAGAGCTTTATACTGCCTAAATCCTTGTGTGTATGTGTCATTAGGTACATTGGAGAGGAAGGCATGGCGCAAGGAGCAACTTGGGGCAAGAAGGAGAGCAAGGAGGCAATGCAGCTGAGCTGGGAGGAGGCTTCTGCAACTCCCAGGGCGGTAGTACCGCCCCACCCCAGCGGTAGTACCGCTTGAGGCGGTACTACCGCCCCTACTACCGTGAAAACTACTGGCATCTTTTGGCGCTAACCGGTAGTAGAGCGGTACTGAAGCGGAAGTACCGCTTGGAGCGGTAGTACCGCATGACATCAGCGGTACTACCGTGCTGCCTGCGCGCAGAGTTTCGGGCTGACAGCCCATGTACCCCTTCGATCTATCTTAGGATATAAATACTCTTCCTTAGGGTTAGTTAGAGGGAGACCACGTTTAAGATAAACCCTAGTTCATGAGATTGCTTGTAAGCATTCATCTTGAATCCTCATCACCAATTCGTATCGATCTGGTGATTATATACTGCAAGTCAAGTGTGATCTGCTGTTCCATTGGGAATTAGTATATTGCAATTCTAACCGTTCGTGGTCGACGGCTGCGTGCGCAAGTGTGTGACGTTGTGAATATCCAAAGGGTTGAGACCTTTTGCATTGGCATCAGGGATCAAGCGAGGGAGAGTTCATCGGCGACATACAAGTTATCCTACACCATCATCATCACCACCGCCGCTTACTGAGAAGATCGGGACACCCCATATCAGATCGTGTCAGTTTATTGCTATTGTTTTCTGCATGTCAAGTATCTGTTCCTTTGACCATGAGATCATGCAACTCACTGACACCGGAGGAATACCTTGTGTGTATCAAACGTCGCAACGTAACTGGGTGACTATAAAGGTGCTCTACAGGTATCTCCGAGGGTGTCTGTTGGGTTGGCATGGATCAAGACTGGGATTTGTTACTCCGTATAACGGAGAGGTATCTCAGGGCCCACTCGGTAATACAACATCACAATGAGCCTTGCAAGCAATGTGACTAAAGTGTTAGCCACGAGATCTTGTATTACGGAACGAGTAAAGAGACTTGCCGGTAACGAGATTGAACTAGGTATAGAGATACCGACGATCGAATCTCGGGCAAGTAACATACCGAAGAACAAAGGGAACAGCATACGGGATTAACTGAATCCTTGACATAGAGGTTCGACCGATAAAGATCTTCGTAGAATATGTAGGAGCCAATATGGGCATCCAGGTCCCGCTATTGGTTATTGGCCGTAGAGGTGTCTCGGTCATGTCTACATAGTTCTCGAACCCGCAGGGTCTACACACTTAACGTTTGGTGACGATTAGTATAATTGAGTTATTATGTTGGTGACCGAAAGTTGTTCGGAGTCCCGGATAAGATCCCGGACATGACGAGGATCTCCGGAATAGTCCGGAGGTAAAGATTGATATATGTGATAATAGTGTTTTGATCTCTGGAAGGGTTCCGGAGTTCACCGGAAGGGGTTCCGGATGTTTACCGAAGTGTTCGGGTGCAGCAACACTTTATATGGGCCAAGGGATAAAAACCCACGAGGTATTGGAAAGTGCAAAAGTAGTTTTGCTGCCGCGTAAGCGGTACTACCGCTTGGTGAAGCGGTACTACCGCCCGAGCGGTACTACCGCTTGTGTGAAGCGGTACTACCGCCCAAGCGGTACTACCGCTTGTGTGAAGCGGTACTACCGCTTGTGCGCGGCTGTGCACGGTTCGGCAGGGATCCGAGTTGGACTCTTTCCCTGCGGGCCAAACCGACCTTGTGCGGGCAAAACCGACCCGGAGGAGGCTTTTACTCCAAGTTTAGACCCCAAGGCTCAACATATAAATAGAGGGGCAGGGCTAGCACACGGGATACATCAGGATTTCCCAAGCCGTGTGCCGGCAACCCTAGCCCTCTAGTTCCTCCGTCATAATCTCCGTAGTGCTTGGCGAAGCCCTGCAGAGATTGTTCCTCACCATCATCACCACGCCGTCGTGCTGCTGGAACTCAACCACTACTTCACCATCGCTCGCTGGATCGAGGAGGTGAAGGCGTCATCAAGCCGTACGTGTGTTGAACGCGGAGGTGCCGTCCGTTCGGCACTAGATCGGAAGGATCGTGATTGGATCGCGGGACGCTCGGCGATTTGGATCGCGAAGACGTTCGACTACATCAACCGCGTTTATTAACGCTTCCGCTTAGCGATCTACAAGGGTATGTAGATCCACTCTCCCTCTCGTAGATGCTCATCACCATGGATAGATCTTATGTGTGCGTAGGAAAATTTTTGTTTCCCATGCAACGTTCCCCAACAGTGGCATCTGAGCTAGGTCTATGCGTAGATGAGATCTCGA
The DNA here is from genome assembly GCA_039707655.1 of Elymus sibiricus. Classification (NCBI taxonomy): domain Eukaryota; kingdom Viridiplantae; phylum Streptophyta; class Magnoliopsida; order Poales; family Poaceae; genus Elymus; species Elymus sibiricus. The sequence continues at coordinate 352,841,249 of CM077672.1, read as the reverse complement.
GTAGAACACAAACGAGTTGTGGGCGTGGGTGTATACATATTGCTTGCCGTTACTAGTTGATACTTGATTCCGCGGTATTGTGAGATGAAGCGGCCCGGACCGACATTACGCGTACGCTTACGCGAGACTGGTTTCACCGCTGCGTGCACTTGTTGCATAAAGGTGACTGGCGGGTGTCTGTCTCTCTCACTTTAGTTGAATCGGTTCAATGAAGAGGGTTCTTTTAGAAGATCAAAAAGCAATCACTACACCACGTTGTGGTTTTGCGTAGGTAAGAACGGTTCTTGCAAACCCGTAGCAGCCACGTAAAATTTGCAACAACAATTAGAGGACGTCTAACTTGTTTTTGCAGGGTATGTTGTGATGTGATATGGCCAATTACATGATGAGATATATGTGATGTATGAGATGATCATGTGTTGTATAGAATATCACGACTTGCATGTCGATGAGTACGGCAACTGGCAGGAGCCATAGAGTTGTCTTTAATTATTGTATGACCTGCGTGTCAATCATTAAGCGCTATGTAATGCTTTACTTTATCGCTAAACGTTAGCTATAGTCGTGGAAGCAACAGTCGGCGCGACAACCTTATGGCGACACGTTGATGGAGATCAAGATGATGGAGATCATGGTGTCATGCCGGTGACGATGGAGATCATGCCGGTGCTTTGGAGATGGAGATCAAAAGCACAAGTTCATGGCCATATCATGTCACTTATGATTTGCATGTGATGTTAATCCTTTTATGCATCTTATTTTGCTTAGGACGACGGTAGCATTATAAGGTGATCTCTCACTTAAATTTCAAGATAAATTGTGTTCTCCCCAAGTGTGCACCGTTGCGAAAGTTCGTCGTTTCGAGACACGCCGTGATGATCGGGTGTGATAGACTCTACGTTCGCATACAACGGGTGTAAGCCATGTTACACGTGCGGAACACTCGGGTTAAACTTGACGAGCCTAGCATGTACAGACATGGCCTCGGAACACAAGAGACCGAAAGGTCGAACATGAGTCATATAGTAGATATGATCAACATGAAGATGTTCACCATTGAAACCACCTCAACTCACGTGATGATCGGACTTGAGTTGGTGGATTTGGATCATGTTACACTCGAATGATCGGAGGGATGTCAATTTGAGTGGGAGTTTTTTAAATATGATTAACTAAACTCATTATCTAAGAACAATAGTCTAAGTTGTCTTTGCTATATTTATGTTGTAGATCATGGCTCGCGCAGTAGCACCCCTGAATTTTAATGCGTTCCTAGAGAAAGCTAAGTTGAAAGATGATGGAAGTAACTTTGTGGACTGGGCCCGTAATCTAAGGATTATCCTTACGGCTTCCCAGAAGGCTTATGTCCTTGATGCACCGCTTGGTGATCCACCCGCTCCAGTTGAGTCTCTAGACGTTGTGAACGCCTGGCAGGCTTGTTCTGATGATTACTCAATAGTTCAATGTGCAATGTTGTATGGCTTAGAACCGGGACTTCAAAGACGTTTTGAACGTCATGGAGCATATGAGATGTTCCAGGAGTTGAAGTTTATCTTTCAGAAGAATGCCCGGATCGAGAGATATGAGATCTCCGATAAGTTCTATGCTTGCAAGATGGAGGAGAACGGGTCTATCAGTGATCACGTGCTCAGAATGTCTGGGTACTCCACCCGTCTGGCTGAGTTAGGGATGCCCCTTCCGCCAGAGGCTATCACTGACAGAGTTCTTCAATCATTGCCACCTAGCTACAAGAGCTTCGTGTTGAACTATAACATGCACGGGATGAACAAGTCAGTCGCCGAGCTGTTTGCGATGCTGAAAGCCGCTGAGTCTGAAATTCAGAAGGAGCATCAAGTGTTGATGGTCAATAAAACCACTAGTTTCAAGAAAAATGGCAAGGGTAAGAAGGGTAACTCCAAGCAGAGTGGCAAAGCAGTTGCTCCTCTCGTGAAGAAACCCAAGGCTGGACCCAAACCAGAAACTGTGTGTTTTCATTGCAAGGGAACTGGACACTGGAAGCGGAATTGCCCCAAGTATTTGGCTGACAAGAAGGCGGCCAACAACAAACAAGGTATATATGATATACATGTTATTGATGTGTACCTTACCAACTCTCGTTGTAGTGCCTGGGTATTTGATACCGGTGCGGTTGCTCATATTTGCAACTCAAAACAGGAACTGCGGAATAAACGGAGGCTGGCAAAGGACGAAGTGACGATGTGCGTGGGAAATGGTTCCAAGGTTGATGTGATCGCCGTCGGCACGCTCGCTCTTCGATTACCGTCGGGATTAGTGATGAACCTAAATAAGTGTTATTTGGTGCCTGCGTTAAGCATGAACATTATATCTGGATCTTGTTTATTGCGAGACGGTTACTCATTTAAATCAGAGAATAATGGTTGTTCTATTTATATGAGTAATATCTATTATGGTCATGCACCCGATGTGAGGGGTTTATTCTTATTGAATCTCGATAGTAACGATACACATGTTCATAACATTGATGCCAAAAGATGTAGAATTGATAATGATAATACCACTTTCTTGTGGCACTGCCGTTTAGGTCATATTGGCGTAAAACGCATGAAGAAGCTCCATGCTGATGGACTTTTGGAGTCACTTGATTTTGAATCACTTGACACATGTGAGCCATGCCTCATGGGCAAGATGACTAAAACTCCGTTCTCTGGAACAATGGAACGGACAAGTGACTTATTGGAAATCATACATACTGATGTGTGCGGTCCGATGAGCATTGAGGCGCGCGGTGGTTATCGTTACTTTCTCACCTTCACTGATGACTTAAGTAGATATGGGTATATTTACTTAATGAAACACAAGTCTGAAACATTTGAAAAGTTCAAACAATTTCAGAGTGAAGTTGAGAATCATCGTAACAAGAAGATTAAATTCCTACGATCTGATCGAGGAGGAGAATATCTGAGTTATGAGTTTGGCAGTCACTTAAGACAGTGTGGAATTGTTTCACAATTAACACCGCCTGGAACACCACAGCGTAATGGTGTGTCCGAACATCGTAATCGAACCTTATTGGATATGGTGCGATCTATGATGTCTCTTGCCGATTTGCCACTATCGTTTTGGGGTTATGCATTAGAGACAGCTGCATTCACTTTAAATAGGGCACCATCGAAATCCGTTGAGACGACGCCATATGAACTTTGGTTTGGCAAGAAGCCAAAGCTGTCGTTTCTTAAAGTTTGGGGATGTGATGCTTATGTCAAAAAGCTTCAGCCTGAAAAGCTGGAACCCAAAGCGGAGAAATGCGTCTTCATAGGATACCCAAAAGAGACAGTTGGGTATACCTTCTACCTCAGATCCGAAGGCAAAGTGTTTGTCGCTAAAAACGGAACATTTCTTGAGAAAGAGTTTCTCTCGAAAGAATTGAGTGGGAGGAAGATAGAACTTGATGAGGTTGTTGAACCTTTACTTCAACCTGAGAGTAGCGCAGCGCAGAAAGTTGTTTCTGTGGAGCCTACATTAGCTGAAGAGGAAGTTAATGATGATGATCATGAAGCTTTGGATCAAGTTGCTATCAAACCTCGTAGGTCGACAAGGACGCGTACTGCTCCCGAGTGGTACGGCAACCCTGTCTTAGACATCATGTTGTTAGACAACGATGAACCTACGAGCTATGGAGAAGCGATGATGAGCCCGGATTCCGAGAAATGGTTAGAGGCCATGAAATCCGAGATGGGATCCATGTATGAAAACAAAGTATGGACTTTGGAAGTATTACCTGAAGGGCGTAAGGCCATTCAGAACAAATGGATCTTTAAGAGGAAGACGGACGCGGACGGTAATGTCACCGTCTATAAAGCTCGACTTGTGGCAAAGGGTTTTTCACAAGTTCAAGGAGTTGACTACGATGAGACCTTCTCACCCGTAGCGATGCTTAAGTCCGTCAGAATCATGTTAGCAATAGCTGCCTTTTTCGATTATGAAATTTGGCAGATGGATGTCAAAACAGCATTCCTTAACGGTTACCTTAAGGAAGAGTTGTATATGATGCAACCAGAAGGTTTTGTCGATCCAGAGAATGCTGACAAAGTTTGCAAACTCCAGCGATCCATTTATGGACTGGTGCAAGCATCTCGGAGTTGGAATCTTCGTTTTGATGAGGTGATCAAAGCGTTCGAGTTTATACAAGTTTACGGAGAAGCTTGTATTTACAAGAAAGTGAGTGGGAGCTCTATAGCGTTTCTAATATTATATGTGGATGACATATTGCTGATTGGAAACAATATAGAAATGCTGGAAAGCGTAAAGGAATATTTGAACAAGAGTTTTTCAATGAAGGACCTAGGAGAAGCTGCTTTCATATTAGGCATCAAGATCTATAGAGATAGATCGAGACGCTTAATAGGACTTTCACAAAGCACATACCTTGATAAGATTTTGAAGAAGTTCAAAATGGATCAGTCCAAGAAGGGGTTCTTGCCTGTTTTGCAAGGTGTGAAGTTGAGTAAGACTCAATGCCCAGTAACTGCAGAAGATAGAGAAAAGATGAGTGTCATCCCCTATGCTTCGGCCATAGGCTCTATCATGTATGCAATGCTGTGCACAAGACCCGATGTCAGCCTTGCCATAAGTATGGTCGGAAGGTTTCAAAGTGATCCAGGAATGGAACACTGGACGGCGGTCAAGAATATCCTGAAGTACCTGAAAAGGACTAAGGACATGTTTCTCGTTTATGGAGGTGATCAAGAGCTCGTCGTAAAGGGTTACGTCGATGCAAGCTTTGACACTGATCCGGATGACTCTAAGTCGCAAACCGGATACGTATTTATTCTTAATGGGGGTGCGGTTAGCTGGTACAGTTCCAAGCAAAGCGTGGTAGCTGATTCTACATGCGAAGCGGAGTACATCGCAGCCTCGGAGGCGGCGAAGGAAGGTGTCTGGATGAAGGAGTTCATGACAGATCTTGGAGTAGTGCCTAGTGCACTTGACCCAATGACTCTGTTTTGTGATAATACTGGTGCCATTGCTCTAGCCAAGGAACCAAGATTTCACAAGAGGACCAGACACATAAAGCGACGTTTCAATTCCATCCGCGATTACATCAAGGAGGACGACATAAATATTTGCAAAGTACACACGGATCTAAATGTTGCAGATCCGATGACTAAACCTCTTCCAAGGGCTAAACATGAACAACACCAGAACTGCATGGGTGTTCGATTCATTACAATGTAAATCACATAGTGATGTGAACTAGATTATTGACTCTAGTGCAAGTGGGAGACTGTTGGAAATATGCCCTAGAGGCAATAATAAATTGGTTATTATTATATTTCCTTGTTCATGATAATCGTTTATTATCCATGCTATAATTGTATTGATTGGAAACTCAAATACATGTGTGGGTACATAGACAACACTGTGTCCCTAGTAAGCCTCTAGTTGACTAGCTCGTTGATCAAAGATGGTTAAGGTTTCCTAGCCATTGACATGAGATGTCATTTGATAACGGGATCACATCATTAGGAGAATGATGTGATGGACAAGACCCAAACTGTAAACGTAGCATTTGATCGTGTCAGTTTATTGCTATTGTTTTCTGCATGTCAAGTATCTGTTCCTTTGACCATGAGATCATGCAACTCACTGACACCGGAGGAATACCTTGTGTGTATCAAACGTCGCAACGTAACTGGGTGACTATAAAGGTGCTCTACAGGTATCTCCGAGGGTGTCTGTTGGGTTGGCATGGATCAAGACTGGGATTTGTTACTCCGTATAACGGAGAGGTATCTCAGGGCCCACTCGGTAATACAACATCACAATGAGCCTTGCAAGCAATGTGACTAAAGTGTTAGCCACGAGATCTTGTATTACGGAACGAGTAAAGAGACTTGCCGGTAACGAGATTGAACTAGGTATAGAGATACCGACGATCGAATCTCGGGCAAGTAACATACCGAAGAACAAAGGGAACAGCATACGGGATTAACTGAATCCTTGACATAGAGGTTCGACCGATAAAGATCTTCGTAGAATATGTAGGAGCCAATATGGGCATCCAGGTCCCGCTATTGGTTATTGGCCGTAGAGGTGTCTCGGTCATGTCTACATAGTTCTCGAACCCGCAGGGTCTACACACTTAACGTTTGGTGACGATTAGTATAATTGAGTTATTATGTTGGTGACCTAAAGTTGTTCGGAGTCCCGGATAAGATCCCGGACATGACGAGGATCTCCGGAATAGTCCGGAGGTAAAGATTGATATATGTGATAATAGTGTTTTGATCTCTGGAAGGGTTCCGGAGTTCACCGGAAGGGGTTCCGGATGTTTACCGAAGTGTTCGGGTGCAGCAACACTTTATATGGGCCAAGGGATAAAAATCCACGAGGTATTGGAAAGTGCAAAAGTAGTTTTGCTGCCGCGTAAGCGGTACTACCGCTTGGTGAAGCGGTACTACCGCCCGAGCGGTACTACCGCTTGTGTGAAGCGGTACTACCGCCCAAGCGGTACTACCGCTTGTGTGAAGCGGTACTACCGCTTGTGCGCGGCTGTGCACGGTTCGGCAGGGATCCGAGTTGGACTCTTTCCCTGCGGGCCAAACCGACCTTGTGCGGGCAAAACCGACCCGGAGGAGGCTTTTACTCCAAGTTTAGACCCCAAGGCTCAACATATAAATAGAGGGGCAGGGCTAGCACACGGGATACATCAGGATTTCCCAAGCCGTGTGCCGGCAACCCTAGCCCTCTAGTTCCTCCGTCATAATCTCCGTAGTGCTTGGCGAAGCCCTGCAGAGATTGTTCCTCACCATCATCACCACGCCGTCGTGCTGCTGGAACTCAACCACTACTTCACCATCGCTCGCTGGATCGAGGAGGTGAAGGCGTCATCAAGCCGTACGTGTGTTGAACGCGGAGGTGCCGTCCGTTCGGCACTAGATCGGAAGGATCGTGATTGGATCGCGGGACGCTCGGCGATTTGGATCGCGAAGACGTTCGACTACATCAACCGCGTTTATTAACGCTTCCGCTTAGCGATCTACAAGGGTATGTAGATCCACTCTCCCTCTCGTAGATGCTCATCACCATGGATAGATCTTATGTGTGCGTAGGAAAATTTTTGTTTCCCATGCAACGTTCCCCAACATACACAAACAATTAGAGTGAGAGGATATTGTCATGAGCATTTAGAAGCATGCATGGTAAGTCGACGTCCATGATATTGCGCTATCTAGAAACAAAATTGCAGTTCAAACAATGGTGATGCAAATAGAGGAAGATAACATAATATTCGGGCATTTAATTATTGATGAAATGGCTTGGTGTGGTAGAACGATAACATTAGTGCCATTATTCACCTTTTGTTAGGCAAGCGTCGATGACTTTAACAATAGTAATACATTTACCAAAAAGATTTCGACTTGAGTTTGATCATGTTTTTTTAGGACACACATTCCAACTACACTTTTTTTATTTTGAATGATCTATCAATGGCGGCTGACAAACAATAGTGGAAGAGAGAAATCTGAAGATTGGTATGGAATTATATGGCTTTGCATGGTAGGATGCCGATTATTATCACTGACCAAATAAAAAAATACAGTTAAAAACAGAATTCCCAAAAATTATCTCTTGCCGAGAGATGCACATTTTGGCTTTATAACTATAATTTAACAGCCGGTGGAGAAAAAATATACTATATATAACAATTAGTGAGTGGTAGAGAATATTTTAGCAAAAAAAAGAAGCATTAGTTCATGTCAATATGCAGTGAATCATTTTATTTTTCATAAAGAATACAATTACATGCAGAATAAATGCGCACGATGAGAATTGTGGAGAGCCCAAGCAAGAGAATATTTTAGCAATTTCCTCACCGTTCACCAATTACATTCATTTAGATCGGGAAGCAGTATATATATTACGATGTGAAGATGTGGAACCATATATATGGATATGTGATATATGACATTTGTACTAACAGAAAAACATGTGCAATACAACTGGTGACGAGGTAGTGGTGGAACATATAACAATGTATGGCTGCAAGTCATCCATGTTTTCATTTTCTCGGTAAAAATTCTAAAAGAATATTGGGTGCAAAGATATATGAAAATATAAAAGGTGAAACGGTGATTAGTACTAAAGCCAACGGTTTGGCATGGTGGGATACGTGCCTTGGTTCTTTTGATATTTCATTGCACGATAACCAAAGCACTAGCAATAATATTATAGAAAATTTAGCGAAGTTTAATCATGTTTTATAAAGATATACATTTTAGCTATGAATTTTTTATATAAATAGATATATAGGAATGTATCAAATTAACAAACATACGTAGAGCAAAACCAGCAAAATAAATAAAGTTGTAAATGAAGTCCAGGCGCGCAAATGCACGGGTGACCCAGCTAGTTGTGTGTATGTTTGAAATGCATTGGTATGTGTGGGATTCGACGCCTAGTTATCTGCTTTGGTAGCCTTCCATACAGGGAAATGTCTCCTAGTGCTTCCACTGAGCCTTGGTAGTTTGCTACCGCTCCGGGACACATGGATTGACCGACATGTATCCTTCTTTGCTCCTGTGTCTGTCCCTACGGGGAAATGTCACGCGGTGTTACTGGAGTCCTGATAGCTTGCTATAGCCTAGTTACACACGCTGATGACCGACACGTGCATTGCTGGGTTACCTATGTCTGTCCCTGTACGTGTGTGCCACCTTGGTTTATGACTAATCATGTCGACTCGGGTTCTCTGTCATATGGATGCCAGTGACGCAATCATATACGTGAGGCAAAAGACGCAAACGATCCCGACCAAGGTAAAGGCGGCAACCGTGGGTTACCGTTCAACCTGGCAATCCGACCCATGGGTCCACGCGCCCATGGGCACCCGACCCGAATGGGTAGGGTATGGGTCGCTACCTTCGCCCATGGGTCTTACCCATGGGTAACCCGATTAGTCGTGGGTAGGGTATGGGTTTAAGTCTATGCCCGCGGGTAACCCGATGGGCCGCCCGATTAATATTAGTAAGTTGAATAAACATATTATCCTATATTACATCTTGCTAATTCTCTATAAATGCACTTCACACATATATATATATAACAGTGTAGTCAGCAAGACACCACTAATCCACTAGTACTGATAGCAGTCAAACATAAAACATGGCACGTCTAGGCTCACACGAGGCTCATTGATCTCATTTGGCATGCACATGTTATTTCGGCCCAAAGCTAGTTCAGCCATAGGCCCATATAAAACAGTTCAGCCATTTCATATCTCGTGCCTTGGGCTGGCTTGGTGGCTTAGTTGGGCTCTAAAGGTTGGAGTCCGGTGCAAACACTTGCGTTACTGGCTTGCTGCTGTCTTGCGTGCAGCGCTGCTGGTGCTGCTTCTTTAGTCCCACCTCAGGTAGCTAAGAACATAGGCAGTAGAGCTCTCTATTCTCTGTTTGTGCACTATACAGCAACCCGATGGGTAACCCATTGGGTCGGGTTACCCGATGGGTATGGGCATGGGTCTGCTCCTATGCCCATGGGTAGGGTCGTGGGCGAAGGGGTAGACCCATTTACTTATAGGGCATGGGTCTGGTAGAGGTCGACCCGACCAAACCCGGCCCGACTGCCAGGTTGAGTTACCATGCGTGAGGCCACAAAGTGATATGATGTGTTACATGCTAGATCGGTGTGACTTAGGATCGGGGTCCCGACATTCCACCTAGTATCTAAAATTGTTGCCATCTCATCAGCGATGCCCTGAGAAAATTATTTGGCACCGCTTCAGTAGTTTGTGCACCCAACTTTGCTCCACACATCCGAGCAGCCAAGCAATAAAATACTAATACTTTATGGAAGGAAGGAACTGGGCATCGGAGCAACTAGGTGCTCTGGTTCCCTGAATTTTTCCTCTGGCAACGACTCGGCAGTGCAGGATACCGGTGCCAAATGTAGCAACAGTTGATTTGACACCGGTTTTGGCCTACACAGTGGAGGGCCTTTATTGGTATTAGTTCTATGTTATTAAATTTGTGCATATACATACTTGTTAGTATTAATTTGATGGCATTGAAACACTGTCGATGTGCTATTGCAGTTATATTTAGCTTCCTCATAAAATGGTCAATTTGTTATTATAGTACCTGACTAAGAACTTAATTATATCTTGTGATGTTCCTGAATTTGGTTGTTGTTGTTGGAAATATGCCCTAGAGGCAATAATAAATTGGTTATTATCATATTTCCTTGTTCATGATAAATGTTTATTATTCATGCTAGAATTGTATTGACCGGAAACTTAAATACATATGTGAATACATAAACAACACCGTGTCCCTAGTAAGCCTCTACTAGACTAGCTCGTTGATCAAAGATGGTTAAGGTTTCCTAACCATAGACATGAGTTGTCATTTGATAACGGGATCACATCATTAGGAGAATGATGTGATGGACAAGACCCAATCGTAAGCTTAGCATTCGATCGTATCACTTGAGTTTATCGCAATAGCTTTCTTCATGTCAAGTATCTGTTCCTTAGACCATGAGTTCATGTCACTCCCGGATACCAGAGGAATACTTAGCGTGTATCCAAACGTCACTTCATAACTGGGTGATCATAAAGGTGCTCTACAGGTATCTCTGAAGGTCTCTGTTGGGTTGCATGGATCGAGACTGGGATTTGTCACTCCGTATGACGGAGAGATATCTCTGGGCCCTCTCGGTAATACAACATCGTAAAGAGCTTGCAAGCAATGTGGCTAATGAGTTAGTCATGGGATCTTGTATTACGGAACGAGTAAAGAGATTTGCCGGTAACGAGATTGAACTAGGTATGGAGATACCGACGATCGAATATCGGGCAAGTAACATATCGCCGGACAAAGGGAACTGCATACGGGATTAACCGAATCCTTGACATCGTGGTTCAACCGATAAAAGATCTTCGTGAAATATGTAGGAATCAATATGGGCATCCAGGTTCCGCTATTGGTTATTGACCGGAGAGGTGTCTCGGTTATGACTACATGATTCCCGAACCCGTAGGGTCGCACGCTTAACGTTCGTTGATGCTAGAGTAGTATTGAGATATTTGATGATTGGTAACCGAATGTTGTTTGGAGTCCCAGATGAGATCCCGGACGTCACGAGGAGTCTCGGAATGGTCGAGAGGTAAAGATTTATATATGGGAAGTCATATTTTGGGTTCCGGAAAAAGGTGCAGTTTTTTCGGTATTGTACCGGGAAGCTTCCAGAAGGTTCCGGAGGATTCCGGAGGGGTCCGGAAGTCCACAAGTGAGTCCACCACGTCCCAAGGGCTGGCATGGGCTTAGGGAAGGCGCCCTGGTCTTATTGGGCTAGGCGCACCAAGTCCTCAAAAGCCCATGTAGCTAGGGAAGGGAAAAAAAGAGGAGTCCTAGTAGGAATAGGATTGGACTTGGAGTCCAAGTCCTCTCCCCCTTGGCTGCGCCCTAGGGCTTGGAGGGGCTGTTCCCCACGCCCCTCCACCTATATATATAGGGGAGGGGGTGCCCCAAGAGGACAGACCAAGCCCTTGGCGCCCCTCTCTCTCCCGTTACTCTGTAGCTCCTCCGTCCTCGTTTTAGTAGCGCTTGGCGAAGCCCTGCTAAACTAGCTCCACCACCACCATCACCACCACGCCGTCGTGCTGGTTGTGATCCCATCTACTTCTCCGCCTTTCTCTTGCTGGATCAAGGAGGAGGAGACGTCATCGAGCCGCACGTGTGCTAAACTCGGAGGTGCCGTCCGTTCGCCACTAGATCGGTTGGATCGTGATCGGATCGCGAAGAGTACGACTACATCAACCGTGTTATATACGCTTCCGCTTTCGGTCTATGAGGGTACGTAGACACACTCTCCTCTCTCGTTGCTATGCTTCTCCTAGATAGATCTTGGGTGTTCGTAGGAAAAAATTTGATGTTCATGCTTCGTTACCCTTAAGTGGCATCATGAGCTAGGTCTATGCATAGATGTATATGCACGAGTAGAACACAAAAGTTGTGGGCGTTGATGCTCAAATTGCTTACCTCTCTTGTCTTATTTGGATTCGGCGGTAATGTGGGATGAAGCGGCCCGGACCAACCTTACATGTCCTCGCACATGAGACCGGTTCCACCGACTAACATGCAACTTGTTTTGCATAAGGTGGCTAGCGGGTGTCTGTCTCTCCTACTTTAGTTGAATCTAATTTGACGAAGGCGGTCCTTATAGAAGGTTAAAAGGCAACTTGATTATCACCGTTGTGGCTTTGCGTAGGTAAGAACGGTTCTTGCTAGTTGCCCATAGCAGCCACGTAAAATTTGCAACAACAAAGTAGAGGACGTCTAACTTGTTTTTGCAGGGCATGTTGTGATGTGGTATGGCCAAAACGTGATGTGATATATGTTGATGTATGAGATGATCATGTTTTGTAATAGGTTCACGACTTGCATTTCGATGAGTACGGCAACCGGCAGGAGCCATAGGGTTGTCTTTAATTTATTAATCGCCATGTAATTGCTTTACTTTATCGCTATGCGTTAGCAATAGTTGTAGAGGCAATAGTTGGCGGAGACGACCACGTGATGACACGATGATGGAGATCATGATGATGGAGATCATGGTGTCATTCCGGTGACGATGGAGATCATGCCGGTGCTTTGGAGATGGAGATCAAAGGCACGAGATGATAATGGCCATATCATGTCACATATTGATTGCATGTGATGTTTATCCTTTTTATGCATCTTATTTTGCTTAGAACGACGGTAGCATTATAAGATGATCCCTTCACTTAATTTCAAGAAATTGTGTTCTCCCTAAGTATGCACCGTTGCAAAAGTTCATCGTTTCGAAGCACCTCGTGATGATCGGGTGTGATAGACTCTACATTCGCATACAACGGGTGTAAGCCAGTTTTACACATGCAGAATACTTGGGTTAAACTTGACGAGCCTAACATGTACAGACATGGCCTCGGAACACGGGAGACCGAAAGGTTGAACATGAGTCATATAGTAGATATGATCAACATGGAGATGTTCACCATTGATGACTACTCCATCTCACGTGATGATCGGACATGGGTTAGTTGATTTGGATCATGTGTCACTTAGACAACTTGAGGGATGTTGATTTAAGTGGGAGTTCATTAGTAATTTGATTAACTAAACTAATTATCATGAACATAGTCTAAAAGCGTCTTTGCAAATTATGTTGTAGATCAATAGCTTGCGCTGTAGCTCCCTGTTTTTAATACGTTCCTAGAGAAAGACTAAGTTGAAAGATATTGTAAGCAATTATGCGGACTAGGTCCGTAGTCTGAGGATTGTCCTCACTGCTGCACAGAAGGCTTATGTCCTTGATGCACCGCTCGGTGTGACAACCCCTCTAGCGTCATTTGTGGATGTTGTGAACGTCTGGCAGGCACGTTCTGATGACTACTCGATAGTTCAGTGCGCCATGCTTTACGGCTTAGAAATCAGGGGCCCAAAGACGTTTTGAACGCCACGGAGCATATGAGATGTTCCAAGAGCTTAAATTGGTATTTCAGGCTCATGCCTTTGTTGAGAGGTATAAGACCTCTGACAAGTTCTTTGCCTGCAAGATGGAGGAGAACAGCTCAGTGAGTGAGCATGTGCTCAGAGTGTCTGGGTGCTACAATCGCTTGAATCAAGTAGGAGTTAATCTTCCAGATAAGACAGCGATTGACAGAGTTTTCCAGTCACTGCCACCAAGCTATAAGGGCTTTGTGATGAACTATAATATGCAAGGGATGGAGTAAACAATCCCCGAGATATTCACGGTACTTGAGGCCATGAAAGTAGAAATCAAGAAGGAGCATCAAGTGTTGATGGTTAATAAGACCACTAGTTTCAAGAAGGGCAAGGGAAAGAAGGGAAACTTCAAGAATGGTAAGACAGTTGCCGCTCCAATGGAGAAACCCAATGCTTGACCCAAACCCGAGACTGAGTGCTACTTTTATAAGGGGAACGGTCACTCGAAGCGAAACTGTCCCAAGTACTTGGCAGATAAGAAGGATGGCAACGTCAACGTAGGTATATTTGATATACATGTTATTGATGTGTACCTCACTAGTGCTCGTAGTAGTGTCTGGGTATTTGATACCGATTTAGTTGCTAATATTAGTAACTCGAAGCAGGAGCTGCGGAGTAACGGAGACTAGCTGAGGGCGAGGTGACGATGAGTGTTGGAAGTGTCTCCAAGGTTGATATGATCACCATCGGCACGCTCGTAATACCTTCGGGATTAGTATTAAACCTAAATAATGGTTATTTGGTGCTTGTGTTGAGCATAAAACATTATATCTGGATATTGTTTATTGCAAGACGGTTATTCATTTAAGTCAGAGAATAATGGTTATTCTGTTTATATGAGTAATATCTTTCGTGATCATGCACCCATTGTGAATGGTTTACTGAATCTCGATTGTAGTGATACACATGTTCATAGTATTAATGCCAAAAGTTGCAAAGTTAATGATGATAGTACCACATGATTGTGGCACTGCCACTTAGGTCATATTGGTGTAAAGCGCATGAAGAAACTCCATGCTGATGGACTTTTGGAATCTCTTGATTATGAATCATTTGAGACATGTGAACCATGCCTCATGGGCAAGATGACTAAAACTCCGTTCTCCGGAACAATGGAGCGAGCTAGTGACTTGTTGGAAATAATACATACCGATGTATGCGGTCCAATGAGTGTTGAAGCACGCGGTGGATATCGTTATTTTCTTACCTTCACAGATGATTTGAGTAGATATGGGTATATTTACTTAATGAAACACAAGTCTGAAACATTTGAAAAGTTCAAGGAATTTCAGAGTGAAGTGGAAAATCATCGTAACAAGAAAATAAAGTTTCTACGATCTGATCATGGAGGTGAATATTTGAGTTACGAGTTTGGTATGCATTTAAGACAATGTGGAATTGTTTCACACCTCACGCCACCTGGAACACCACAGCGTAATGGTGTGTCCGAACGTCGTAATCGTACTCTATTGGATATGGTGCGTTCTATGATGTCTCTTACCGATTTGCCACTATCGTTTTGGGGTTATGCATTAGAGACAGCCGCATTCACTTTAAATAGGGCACCGTCAAAATCCGTTGAGACGACACCGTATGAGTTATGGTTTGGCAAGAAACCTAAGCTGTCATTTCTTAAAGTTTGGGGATGCGATGCTTATGTCAAGAGGCTTCATCCTGATAAGCTCGAACCCAAAGCAGAGAAGTGCGTCTTCATAAGATACCCTAAAGAGACCATTGGGTATACCTTCTATCACAGATCCGAGAGCAAGATCTTTGTTGCCAGGAATGGGTCCTTTCTAGAGAAGGAGTTTCTCTCGAAAGAAGTGAGTGGGAGGAAAGTAGAACTTGATGAGGTAATCGTACCTTCTCTCGAATTGGAAGGTAGCACATCACAGAGAACAGTTCCCGTGATGTCTACATCCACCAAAGAGGAAGCTAATGATGATGATCATGAAACTTCGGATCAAGTTACTACTGAACTTCGTAGGTCGACCAGGGTACGTTCTGCACCAGAATGGTACGGTAAT
This sequence comes from Elymus sibiricus, assembly GCA_039707655.1. Lineage (NCBI taxonomy): Eukaryota > Viridiplantae > Streptophyta > Magnoliopsida > Poales > Poaceae > Elymus > Elymus sibiricus. The sequence continues at coordinate 352,825,690 of CM077672.1, read as the reverse complement.
CTTGTCCTGGAAGTCATGTTGTTAGTCAACGGCGAACCTACGAACTATGAAGAAGCTATGATGAGCCCAGATTCTGACAAATGGCTTCAGGCCATGAAATCCGAGATAGGATCCATGTATGAGAACAAAGTATGGACTTTGGTGGACTTGCCCGATGATCGGCAAGCCATTGAGAATAAATGGATCTTTAAGAAGAAGACAGACGCTAATGGTAATGTCACCGTCTATAAAGCTCGACTTGTCGCAAAGGGTTTCCGACAAGTTCAAGGGGTTGACTACGATAAGACTTTCTCACCCATAGCGATGCTTAAGTCTGTTAGAATTATGTTAGCGATTGCCACATTTTATGAAATATGGCAGATGGACGTCAAAACAGCATTCCTTAACAGGTTTCTTAAGGAAGAGTTGTATATGATGCAACCAGAAGGTTTTGTCGATCCTAAGGATGCTGACAAAATATGCAAGCTCCAGTGATCCGCCTATGGACTGGTGCAAGCATCTCCGAGTTGGAATATACGCTTTGATGAGGTGATCAAAGCTTTTGGTTTTATACAAACTTATAGAGAAGCTTGTATTTACAAGAAAGTGAGTGGGAGCTCTATAGCATTTCTGATAGTATATGTGGATGACATATTGTTGATTGGAAATGATGTAGAATTTCTGGAAAGCATAAAAGGGTTGTTTGAAAGGAGTTTTTCAAAGGAAGACCTGAGTAAAGCTGCTTACATATTGGGCATCAAGATCTATAGAGATAGATCAAGACGCCTGATAAGACTTTCACAGAGCACATACCTTGACATGAGTTTGAAGGAGTTCAAAATGGATCAGTCGAAGAAGGAGTTCTTTCCTATATTGTAAGGTGTGAAGTTGAGTAAGACTCAAAGCTCGACCACGGCAAAAGAAAGAGAAAGGATGAAGGTCGTCCCCTATGCCTCAGCCATAGGCTCTATAATGTATGCGATGTTGTGTACCATATCTGATGTGTGCCTTGCCATGAGTCTAGCATGGGCGTATAAGAGTGATCCAGGAGTGGATCACTGGACAGCGGTCAAAATTATCCTTAGGTACCTAAAGAGGACTAAGGAAATGTTTCTCAGTTATGGAGGTGATAAAGAGTTCGTCGTAAAGGGTTATGTCGATGCAAGCTTTGACACCGATCCGGATGACTCTGAGTCCCAAACCGGATACGTATAGTGGAGCAGTCATTTGGAATAGCTCCAAGTGGAGCGTGGTAGCAGAATCTACAAAATGACATAGAGATTTGCAAAGTACATACGGATCTGAATGTGGCAGACCCGTTGACTAAAACCTCTCTCACAAACAAAACATGATCAAACCCCAGAACTCATTGGGTGTTAATCACATAGCAATGTGAACTAGATTATTGACTCTAGTGCAAGTGGGAGACTGTTGGAAATATGCCCTAGAGGCAATAATAAATTGGTTATTATCATATTTCCTTGTTCATGATAAATGTTTATTATTCACGCTAGAATTGTATTGATCGGAAACTTAAATACATATGTGAATACATAAACAACACCGTGTCCCTAGTAAGCCTCTACTAGACTAGCTCATTGATCAAAGATGGTTAAGGTTTCCTAACCATAGACATGAGTTGTCATTTGATAATGGGATCACATCATCAGGAGAATGATGTGATGGACAAGACCCAACCGTAAGCTTAGCATTCGATCGTATCACTTGAGTTTATTGCTATAGCTTTCTTCATGTCAAGTATCTGTTCCTTAGAACATGAGATCATGTCACTCCCGGATACCGGAGGAATACTTAGTGTGTATCCAAACATCACTTCGTAACAGGGTGATCATAAAGGTGCTCTACAGGTATCTCTGAAGGTCTCTGTTGGGTTGCATGGATCGAGACTGGGATTTGTCACTCCGTATGACGGAGAGATATCTTTGGGCCCTCTCAGTAATACAACATCGTAAAGAGCTTGCAAGCAATGTGGCTAATGAGTTAGTCATGGGATCTTGTATTACGGAATGAGTAAAGAGACTTGCCGGTAATGAGAATGAACTAGGTATGGAGATACCGACGATCGAATCTCGGGCAAGTAACATATCGCCGGACAAAGGGGACTGCATACGGGATTAACCGAATCCTTGACATCGTGGTTCAACCGATAAAAGGTCTTCTTGAAATATGTAGGAATCAATATGGGCATCTAGATCCCGCTATTGGTTATTAACCGAAGAGGTGTCTCGGTCATGACTACATGATTCCCGAACCCGCAGGGTCGCACGCTTAACGTTCATTGACGCTAGAGTAGTATTGGGATATTTGATGATTGGTAACCGAATGTTGTTCGGAGTCCCGGATGAGATCCCGAACATTATGAGGAGTCTCGGAATGGTCGAGAGGTAAATATTTATATATGGGAAGTCATATTTTGGGTTCCGTAAAAAGGTGCAGTTTTTTCGGTATTGTACCAGGAAGCTTCCAGAAGGTTCCAGAGGATTCCGGAGGGGTCCGGAAGTCCATAAGTGGGTCCACCACATCCCAAGGGCTGGCATGGGCTGAGGGAAGGTGCCCTGGCCTTATTGGGCTAGGCGCACCAAGTCCTCAAAAGCCCATGTGGCTAGGGAAGGGGAAAAAGGGGAGTCCTAGTAGGAATAGGATTGGACTTGGAGTCCAAGTCCGCCCCCCTTGGCTGCGCCCTAGGGCTTGGAGGGGCTGTTCCCCATGCCCCTTCACCTATATATAGAGGGGAGGGGGCGCCCCAAGAGGACAGACCAAGCCCTTGGCGCCCCTCTCACTCCCCTTACTCTGTAGCTCCTCCGTCCTCGTTCTAGTAGCGCTTGGAGAAGCCCTGCTGAACTAGCTCCACCACCATCATCACCACCACGCCGTCGTGCTGGTTGTGATCCCATCTACTTCTCCGCCTTTCTCTTGCTGGATCAAGGAGGACGAGACGTCATCGAGCCGCATGTGTGCTAAACTCGGAGGTGTCGTCCGTTCGGCACTAGATCGGTTGGATCGTGATCGGATCGCGAAGAGTACGACTACATCAACCGCGTTATATACGCTTCCGCTTTCGGTCTACGAGGGTACGTAGACACACTCTCCTCTCTCGTTGCTATGCTTCTCCTAGATAGATCTTGGGTGTTCATATGAAATTTTTTGATTTTCATGCTTTGTTACCCTTCAATTGTCTCAGTAGCAATTAATTCATTTGCACATTGAACTTTTTGAGAAGATATGTTATAATAAACATGTTTCTGCAATTTTTCAAAATATGTATGTGGTGATTTTCTATGTTGCTAGAAATCCATTTTCCCTACAACTGTAACTGATTTAGTTTTAAATATTATAGGATGAACGGAAATGTTCTTACCTAGATTGGGTTGATCAAGAGTGGCCACCGTCTTTGAAGATGTGCCTAGCAAAGCTCTGGAGCATGTTTGAGGAAGATAATAGAGATAGGCTTAGAGAAAATGTTGTCAACGCTGAAGAATATTTCAAGGTACTGGAAAAAAAGAGGAAGATGGAGAATGAGCTCAGATTTTTAAATTAGACTTTGCTAAGATGGTGTTTGCGAAGGAGGAGGCACTTTCCCAATTGGTCAGTGCAAAACAGGTTCTTACTGAACTGAAAGCAGAGGTGGAGAAGACTAATTTGGCTGATCATGCATCAGTCGATTAGGGAAATGAATATATTGTTCTAATATTGTGCTTATGAAGGTGAACTAGCTATATGATGTACTGTGATGTTTTCACGTACCTATCGTACTGTGATGTTATAATATATTTATGTGCCTGATATGAAATTGGCAAACAGCTGTTTGATATGAAATGTGATTTTGCTTAATACTGGAATTATTAATAGTAAACTAATAAACCTGCTAAATGGGTCATGGAACTTTACAAACAGTTCTAGCAGCAAAAGCGTGTGTGATATACTTGAATAACGCAAACGGTTTACGGAGGCAGAGCATGTGTGATCTTTACTCCTATCACAGATGAGGCTATACAAAAAACTATGTGTGATGTAGATACGAACGGAAACGTTTGTCTGGGATTCACTATGTGGGATGTGCATATGAACGGAAACGGTTGGCTGGGATTCACTGGGTGGGATGTACATACGAATGGAAACGTTTGTCTGGGATTCACTGTGTGGGATGTACATACGAACAGAAACGTTTGTCTATGTTTCACTGTGTGGGATGTACATACAAATGGAAACGATTCGGCATGTATAATTGTATGCGATGGCTCGCCTGATCGCACATGAGCTCATTTTGCCCAGCGTGTGTGACCGGAGGACTAATCCCCGACGGTTTCTGGGTCGTGTGGGAAGGACCCCCCCCCCCCCCTATCGCACACACAGGCAAGGCGACGGTTTAAAACCGTTTGTATAGCAGCTCCCTGTACCAGTGCTACCATAGGTTACATTAACTATTGTAACTAACAAGCTAGTGAGATTGACAGTCTCGTTGGTTTCATTGGGGACCAAGACAAGTATTGTAGCTGTCTGTAGATATTGATCATTCGCTGCAATTCAAGTGTTCCTACTTATTCGATGAACCTTAAGGTCATTCACTTGAGGAATTGTTTTGTTTGCATACAAATCAATGCGCTTGGGGCCAACAACATCCTAGAAGAGAGGAAGCAGTCCCTTCACATAAGTTGTCAGGTCTGATATCATGATGGCAACGCCTCACGATACGGCGGTCGATGCTCGTATGACACATTGTTGATACTTCCTTTTTAGTGATCCGGTAACGGTATAGAAAGTACCCCACACCTATTTCCCCAAGAAGTGACCCTGGGTTATCGAACCCGCGAGAGGAAGGTTCCCTTGAAGCGATGGTCTCTAGCAAGCTTCTGTTAAAGAAACAATTCCAGCTTTTGACCGGATCAATCAAGCAAATTGTAATGAAACACTTATAATGAAAAGAGGTACGGGCATGAGGTCTTAATACTTACAACCATGTATTTTTGTTGGGACCAGATATGATCTTAATTTGTGCGCTAGAAGTCACCCATCGAGATGTGCTTGTTACGAACCGAAGTGGGGGATGTGTCCAAATAACATCTTGACCGGCACGCATCCTGCATCAAGAATCAGTTGTCCAACCGAAGGCCCTATCCATCGTGCGAGGTTGCCTCAATAATTAAGATTATAATAATCAGACAAGAACTTTGGGCGTTTAATGACTACACCTCTTGAATCCCCTAAGATTGGATCCGTGTTACCGTACTAAACCCTTCTGTCACTAGTGTTTAGAATAACACTTCACGGTCTTCCTGCCCTTAGCCTCTCTGTGGCTCGCTCTCCATGATCCTAGGTACCTGCAGGGAAGAAGAACGCGGACGAGACAAGAGATATCTACGGAACAATTTTATTTCACACATACATGACGTTAATTCAAAGCACTTCCATTGATCCCACAACAAATACAGAGGGTTGCAAGGCCTATGCCCCAAACCATACCTTACCGAACTACTCACACATGGAGATCAGATTGCATGAAGAACACATTGAAGAACACATCTCGAAGATTGATTGATTGATAATTTGTCTTACAATGGATACCTTGTGCGATGCATGATTACAAGTATGAACTAGAGGAAGATGAACTATGGTGGTGATGGTGGCTATGGAAATGGAAATGGCGGCGGCTAGGGTTGATGAAAGGGGATGAAGATGACTCTGTTATGGCTTCGCTCGCGGGCGTTCTGTTCACATTTTGACCTGGTCCCCTTTATAAAAGTTGTTCAGGTGGACGAGATGCCTCGGTTTCCACACCATACGAGCGGTCGCGGTCGTATGGAACACCGTCTTTTGTGTTGTTTCTTCTGGTGCACCTCCTCCTGATTTCTTCTATCTTCTTCACTCCTTTCCATGTTCACACTTGATGTCTTCCCTTTTTAGCCCATTTCCTGTGGAAACACATCAAAGAGAGGATTTGTGGAATACCTTTGCATTCATTAGTCATTAGTAGCAATATCGGAACAAATATCTCAGTTTTAATGAAATATCTTGGTTTAAACAAAGGGTAAATGAATGTAAAAAATATCACTCATCAACTCCCCCAAGCTTAAACTGATAGTCCTCGAGCAACATAGAGAGAAATCTGAATCATAAGGAACTCAGTTGTTTAAAACAAAATAACGAGAAGGTTTTGGTTCACTTACGATCGGTACACCTAGATAGTCCTCCGCTTCTTGACCTGAAAACTTAGTGCAGCTGTAGCAGTGGCATGGTTATTATGCAAGCGTTAGTGAAGCAAAGATAATCAACACAATTTTTTGATCTTATATAAAACAACTTTGCAACACTCAATTCTATTTATTCTAGACAACACTCGCTTGTCAGGAATGCACGGAAGATTTTTTCTTTGATAGAGCCACAAAAACAAAGGTCAGGGAGTGAAAGGCATGTAGAAAAACATGATGCTAGAGTACTCATTGATGACCCACAAGTATAGGGGATCAATCGTAGTCCTTTCGATAAGTAAGAGTGTCAAACCCAACGAGGAGTAGAAGGAAATGACAAGCGGTTTTCAGCAAGGTATTCTCTGCAAGCACTGAAACTGTAGATAACAGATAGTTTGGTAGCAAGATAATTCGTAACAAGTAACAAGTAGTAACGGTAACAAAAGTGTAGCAAGGTGGACCAATCCTTTTTATAGCAAAGGACAAGTTGGAACGAACTCGTATAATAAGCAAAGCGTTCTCGAGGACACATGGGAATTTCATCTAATCACTTTCATCATGTTTGTTTGATTCGCGTTCGCTACTTTGATAATTTGATATGTGGGTGGACCGGTGCTTGGGTGCTGTTTTTACTTGAACAAGCCTCCCACTTATGATTACCCCCTCTCGCAAGCATCCGCAACTATGAAAGAAGAATTAAGATAACTCTAACCATAGCATGAAACATATGGATCCAAATCAGCCCCTTACAGAATAGCGCATAAACTAGGGTTTAAGCTTCTGTCACTCTAGCAACCCATCATCTAATTACTACTCCACAATGCCTTCCCTTAGGCACAAAGATGGTGAAGTGTCATGTAGTCGACGTTCACACGACACCACTAAAGGAAGCAACAACATACATATCATCAAAATATCGAACGAATACCAAATTCACATGATTACTTATGACAAGACTTCTCCCATGTCCTCAAGAACAAAAGTAACTACTCACAAATCATATTCATGTTCAAGATCAGAGGGGTATTGAATAGCATTAAAGATCTGAACATGTAATCTTCCACCAAATAAACCAACTAGCATCAACTACAAGATGTAATCAACACTATTAGCAACCCACAGGTACCAATCTGAGGTTTTGAGACAAAGATTGAATACAAGAGATGAACTAGGGTTTGAGATGAGATGGTGCTGGTGAAGATGTTGATGAAGATTGGTCCTCCCATGATGAGAGGATCGTTGGTGATGTCAATGGCTTCGATTTCCCCCTCCCGGAGGGAAGTTTCCCCGGCGGAATCGCTCCGCCGGAGAGCAAAATAGCTCCTGCCCAAGTTCCGCCTTGAGACGGTGGCGCTTTGTCCCGAAAGTCTTCTTCTGATTTTTTCTAGAGCAAATGGCTTCATATAGCAGAAGGAGGGGGCTGGAGGCCTGCCAGGGGCACCACAAGCTCGGGGGGCGCGCCCAGGGGGGTAGGGCACGCCCCCCAGGCTTGTGGCTTCCTGGTGGGCCCCCTTCTGTTGATTCTTTCGCCAGTATTTTTATATATTCCAAAATAATTCTCCGTAAATATTCAGGTCATTTGGAGTTGTGCAGAATAGTTATCTCTATTTCTCCCCATTTCGGTCCAGAATTCCAGCTGCCGACAATCTCCCTCTTCATGTGAAACTTGCAAAATAAGAGAGAAAAGGCATAAGAATTGGACAATAAAGTGGAATAATGATTAAAAACATATTAATTAACAGTAGTAAATCATGATGCAAATTGGACGTATCAACTCCCCCAAGCGTAGACCTTGCTTGTCCTCAAGCGAAAGCCGAAATCAATAATCATGACCACATGTTTAGAGAGAGGCGTTGATAAAAAATAAAATACAAACATGGAGCATCATGATCTTTATTATAACAGCAATATATCATCATAAAACTTCTCATGAAAAAGTGACAATTCATCCACAAGTTAAAGTATGAACCATAAACCAAATTGAAAACGAACAAACTATGATCTCAGTCACTGAAGCAATTGCAATTCATCATATTATCAGAAAGAGTCTATGTAAGAGCTTTGTTTAGCAAGTTCACATACTCAACTATCATTTAGTCTTCTATGATTGCTGACACTCACGGCATACTTATGGAGCAAAAGTTTCAGTCGGACACATAGCAAGATAGGGGCTTATAATTTCGCCTCCCAACGTATTTACCTCAAGGGTAATGTCAACAATAATAAATCATGATCACCTACATCCAACTAGATATATATGTCTGGATCAATCCCCACCACATGATGCTTGCCAAGAGAGAAAATAAAAACGAATAGAGAAGAATACTATTGACTCTTGCATGAAAGTAAAAGATAGGCCCTTTGCAGAGGGAAGCAGAGGTTGTCATGCGCTTTTTGTTTTTGGATGTGCAAGCTCTTAATGTAAAGGAACGCCACTTTATATTGCCCCTTGTGATAGCAACCTTTATTATGCAGTCTGTCGCTTTTATTACTCCACCATCACAAGATCGTACAAAGCTTATTTTCCCTTAAAATAAAATATCATACATATTTAAGAGCAATTTTTATTGCTTTTGCACCGATGACAACTTACTTGAAGGATCTTATTGAATCCATAGGTAGATATAGTGGACTCTCATGGCATGAAACGGGGTTTAAGGATTTTTGGATGCACAAGTAGTATCTCTACTTAGTACAGAATTTTGGCTAGCAAAAGATAGTGGGCAAGCACCATATGTTAGAGGATCCAAACAATATAACTTCTATGTGAATATAAGTAAACATAACTCATTACGTTGTCTTCCATGTCCAACGTCGACTATTTGACATAGAATATTTAATGGGGGCTCACAATCATAAAAGATGTCCAAGATAGTGTATTTATATGTGAGACCTCTCTTCCTTTATTACTTTTTCATGAATTGCAACAATGACCAATGCTATGTTTGTCAACTTCCAACAAGTTTTATCAATTATACTTCTTTTATGTCGAGTCATCACTCCCCATAGGATTAGCATATGATCTTAGTTTTTATTCTCTTTATTTCTAAGATTAGATCAACAAAAGCAAAACACTCAACTCAAACTACTCTTTATTATATAACTTTCACACACGATTACATAAATAAATGGATCACAAAGCAAGCACTCGAAACTAAATCATACTAAAACTTAATTCTTCTAAATCACGACATAACTAAGGATCGAACTAAGATAGATAATGATGATAAGAAGTGATGCTGATACGATACCGGGGCACCTCCCCCAAGCTTGGCACAAGCCAAGGGTGGTGCCCATACCCATGTGCTCAAATCTCCTTCTTTGGTGATGGTGGTGAGGAAGTGGTAGGCTTGTCCTCCGTCTTCCAAGGCATAGGTTCTCCATCATAAAAGGATGATCGTGTTTCCGGAATCCTGAAATTTGCAGCTAAACTCATACCTTTGAACCTGGCCTCATTCTCAAAATTTTGGTTTTGTAGATCATATATTTGGGCCTGAAGATAATCAATCCGGTCATTGAGCTTGAAGATGACATCCCCAATATTCTTGCCGTCCACCTTGTGCTCACGAATGAATTCCGTGATCATGGAGTGGTTAGCACTAAGTCCACACTCCACCATCCCCTGGCACTTGAAGATCTCCTGTTCCACCGCTTCCAGCCTGGCCTTCTCGCTCCCGGTCTTCTTAGGTCCTTGAACGTCCCGGATGTGGAGCACCCCTCACGCATCTCAATAGCTTGAGGGTGCTTCATCACCTCCGGTAGGTACGAGTTGATGACCTTCTCGTAGAACTTGTCCTTGGATGAGCTTGGAGATGCCATGGCGATCTAGATCTGTCAGAAAAACAGCCCGAAACAAGAACAGAGGAGAAACTTGCGATGCGGTGGTCAAAACACCCGTGAGTATATATAATGAATTTTTCCCGTGCAGAACAAGTAATATGGAAGAAAAACGGAGTCAGGAAAGTCCACGAGGGAGCCACAAGCCTGGTAGGCGCGCCCAGGGGGTAGGGCGCGCCCCCCAAGCTTGTCGCCTCCTCGTGCACTTTTCAGACTATTTATTATTTTTCTAATTTTTTATATATTCCAAAACAGACAAAAAGTACTTTTATGGAAGTTTTGGAGTCAGTTTACTTACCGTACCACATACCTACTCCTTTTCAGGATTCTGGAGCGTTCCGGAAGATTTCTTCTATGTCTTCTTCCGGTGTCATTGTTTGAATAATATTAGTTTCAACATTAATGGGCGTACCTCAGATGTAATGTTTAATTCTTTGCCCATTAACCACTCTCGGATTATTGCCTTCGGAGTTGTTTATTTTGATGGCTCCGGAGCGATAAACTTCTTCGACGATGTGTGGTCCTTCCCATTTAGAGAGAAATTTCCCTGCAAAGAATCTTAAACGAGAATTGTATAATAGAACATGATCACCTACTTTGAATTCCCGTTTTTGAATTCTTTTATCATGCCATCTTTTAACTTTTTCTTTAAACAACTTGGCATTTTCATAAGCTTGGGTTCTCCATTCGTCTAGAGAGCTAATATGAAATAACCTCTTTTCACCGGAAAGTTTAAAATCATAGTTAAGTTCTTTAATTGCCCAATATGCTTTATGTTCTAACTCAAGAGGTAAATGACATGCTTTTCCATAAACCATTTTATATGGAGACATACCCATAGGATTTTTATAAGCAGTTCTGTAAGCCCATAATGCATCATCAAGTTTCTTAGACCAATTCTTTCTGGATCTATTAACCGTCTTTTGCAAATTAATTTTATTTCTCTATTAGTTAATTCAACTTGACCACTAGACTAAGGATGATAAGGAGATGCAATTCTATGGTTAACATCATATTTAGCAAGCAATTTACGGAAAGCACCATGAATAAAATGTGAACCACCATCAGTCATTAAATATTTAGGGACTCCAAACCTCGGGAATATAACTTAAACATTTTAATAGAAGTGTTATGATCAGCACTACTAGTTGGAATAGCTTCTACCCACTTAGTAACGTAATCAACAGCAATTAAAATATGTGTATACCCATTGGATTTAGGAAAAGGTCCCATATAATCAAAACCCCAAACATCAAACGGTTCAATAACAAGTGAGTAATTCATAGGCATTTCCTGACGTCTACCAATATTACCAATTCTTTGACATTCATCACAAGAGAGGACAAACATACATGCATCTTTGAAAAGGGTAGGCCAATAAAAACCATATTGTAATACTTGTGTGCAGTTCTGTCTCCCGCATGGTGTCCTCCATATGCCTCGGAGTGACACTTCCGTAGGATTTGTTCCTGTTCATGCTCAGGTACACAACGTCTAATAATACCATATACTCCTTCTTTATATAAGTGTGGGTCATCCCAAAAGTAATGTCTTAAATCAAAGAAAAACTTTTTCTTTTGTTGGTATGTGAAACAAGGTGGTATATATTTAGCAACAATGTAATTAGCATAGTCTGCATACCAAGGTGTGTTACGAGAAGCATTTATGACAGCTAATTATTCATCAGGGAAATCATCATTAATAGGATGTGGGTCGTCAAGAACATTTTCCATTCTAGACAAATTATTAGCTACGGGATTCTCAGCTCCCTTCCTATCAACAATATGCAAATCAAATTCTTGTAGCAAAAGAACCCACCTAATAAGTCTAGGTTTAGCATCTTTCTTTTCCATAAGATATTTAATAGCAACATGATCAGTGTGAATAGGAACTTTGGAATCAACAATGTAAGATCTAAATTTATCACATGCAAACACAACTGCTAAAAATTCTTTCTCAGTAGTAGCATAATTTCTTTGAGCGCTGTCTAGAGTTTTACTAGCATAATGTATAACATTCAATTTCTTATCAACTCTTTGTCCGAGAACAGCAGCAACAGCATAATCACTAGCATCACACATAATTTCAAAGGGTAGGTTCCAATCAGGTGGTTGAACAATAGGTGCAGAAATTAAGGCTTTCTTAAGTATTTCAAAGGCTTCCACACAATCATCATCAAAAATAAATGGAACATCTTTTTGCAAAAGATTAGTGAGAGGCCTAGAAATTTTAGAGAAGTCTTTTATAAACCTTCTATAGAAACCAGCATGACCGAGGAAACTTCTTATACCTTTAATATCTTTAGGACCTGGCATTTTCTCAATAGCATCAACTTTAGCTTTATCAACTTCAATACCTCTTTCAGAAATTTTATGCCCAAGGACTATACCTTCATTTACCATAAAGTGGCACTTCTCCCAATTCAAGACAAGATTAGTTTCTTCACATCTCTGCAAAACTCAATCAAGGTTGCTCAAGCAATCATCAAAAGAAGTTCCGTAAACGGAGAAATCATCCATGAAAACCTCAACAATCTTTTCACAAAAGTCAGAGAATATAGTAGTCATACATCTTTGAAAGGTAGCAGGTGCATTACATAAACCAAAAGGCATACGACGATAAGCATAAGTTCCAAAAGGACAAGTAAATGTGGTTTTCTCTTGATCTTCAGGTGAAACGGGTATTTGAGAGAAACCAGAATAACCATCTAGGAAACAAAAGTGTGTATGCTTAGATAATCTTTCTAACATTTGATCAATAAAAGGCAAGGGGTAAGGATCTTTCCTAGTAGCTTTATTTAATTTCCTGGAATCAATTACCATCCTATAACCGGTTACAATTCTTTGTGGAACGAGTTCATTTTTATCATTAGGAACAACGGTAATACCTCCTTTCTTAGGAACACAATGAACAGGACTTACCCATCTACTATCAGCTATGGGATAAATTATACCTGCCTTCAGAAGCTTCAATATTTCAGTTCTTACCACATCCTTCATTTTAGAATTCAGCCTTCTTTGATGATCAACAACGGGTTTAGCGTCTGGCTCCATATGAATTTTATGTTGACATAAAGTGGGGCTAATGACCTTAAGATCATCGAGAGTATATCCAATAGCAGCACAGTGTTTCTTCAGAGTTTTAAGTAATCTCTTCTCTTCATGCTCTGAAAGGTTAGCACTAATAATAACAGGATATATCTTCTTTTCATCAAGATAACCATATTTAAGTGTATCAGGTAATTGCTTTAATTCAAACACAGGATCACCCTTGGGTGGAGGTGGATCTCCCAAGGTTTCAACTAGCAAATTATGTTTAAGGATAGGTGATGTCGTGGCTACGACCATCTATGGGGCCATCTAGCCCCTTTGTGCTTCGGCTAGGGAGATCGACGAGCACAAAGAGCAGAATCAGCAGAGGAACGCAAGGGATTTACCCAGGTTCAGGCCGCTGTGAAGCATAAAACCCTACTCCTGCTTTGTGTATTAGGGGTGCGTAAGCACAAGTACAAGGAGCGCTTCTCCCGGCAAGGTGTGAGGAGAGCAGCTACGCATGCAAGTCGTGCAGGAATGATCTAAAAAGCGAACCCTTGTAACTGTTGCCCTGGTCCTCCTTTTATAGCTCAAAGGGGTTACCACAGTGGCAAAACACTCATTACATAGTGATTAGATAGCAAACAGTGCTATCATACATAACTCTGGCAGTTTAGGACAAAAGCATTAAATGCTCCGTTAGGTGTCATGTGGAGAGGTAGCCCCGGCAAGGTTTCTGCACCGCTCGCCTAGCTACCTCGTATTATTTTGACACGCCTTCTGGATGGTAGTCATTAAAGGCAAATCTTCTCCCTGCATGCTGACACGTGCCCGAAAAATCTCACCAACCAGCATGCGCAGTCGACACCTCACCGATTAGCGACTAGCGGCCCGATGAGGTGGAGCGCTGACGAGCTGACGAAAGCTTGCCGGCACGGAGCTTGCCGGATCTTCACCTTGCCGGCTCAGCCTTGCCGGCAAGAAATGTCTTCACCTTCAGTACTAGTGGAGTGCTCGTTGATGCTTCGTCTTGAACTTCTCTCCAATGGCTTCTGCAACTGGGCCTTGAATCTTGGTCTTGGTGGTTTTCGGCAAGCCTTGGTCGGCAGGGAGGCTGCCACTGTTTGTGCATAAGTCAGGGTATAAAATACCCATGTTTTATACAACGACAGGAGCCCCCGGGCCTGGGCCATACGCGCGCCTGAAGCGTCGCTGGGCTAGGCCCAAACAATGCACAGACATGCGGCGGGAAAACTGCCGCTGTAATTTTTAGTCATGATGGCTTTCCATCTTCTGAGATCTTCCTTGCTTCTTTATTAATCTGGACTTGAGTGCGCTCTTGGTCATCTTCTGGCAAACCTTGCCGTCGGAGTGAGCAGCTGTCGCCCGTGCACAAACCAGGGGTACGCTCACATGCGAGGTACCGTGGGGCCTGGCCTGAATGGGTGCACGGTCACGCGTGGCAAGGAATAACTGCCATATCTGTCTTTACTTCTCCTTTTTCTGCGCCCTTCCATCATGCGCGTTTGCATGCATGCAAGGCAATGGATTGGCGAAGAAGGGCGGTCGTTGGAGTGACGCACCTGGTCAGGGCGCAGGGCGCGGGATTAGCGAGCTTGGACGACTGCTGGAGTAGTGCGCCTGCCAGGAGCGCAGGGCATGGGATTGGCGAAGCTGGGCGGTCGCCCTAAATCAGTGAAGTGCCAACCCTCGCGCTCTCCCTATAAAGGGGGGCTGCAGAGCATGATGTTCATCCACCTCTTCTCATCCCAATCTCCCTGCCGCCGTTGTCTTCTTCTTCCCCCCGCATCCGCTACTGCAATGGCGAGGGGAAAAGGCCGAGCTCGTGTGTCCGCCGTTGCCACGAGGACTTCTTCTTAGCACCACGCCCACGGCTCGGGCATGGATGCGGAAGCTGGTTCCAGCGCCCGGGGAAGGGCTGCAGGTCACGGTCGTGGTCGCGGCGCTCGTGGTCGGGGCGGCCGCGGCGGAGCGCTCATCGCTTCATCTTCGGCCCTTCCTCCCCCGGCAGAAGGCCACACGGAGGACACGGCGCAGGAGTTCATCGTGGAACTGCATGATCGGCCGCGGAGCTGGCTGCGGCTTCCTCGTCCTTTTGCTAGGGAGATGGAAGGCCCCCTTCCGTGCGACTTGTGGCTACGTGTGGATGGCTGCTGCAACGGCCCAGTCTGGGTGACCGTAGAGACCTCCAACAACGGCATCATGTACCTCATGCGCGGGTGGAAATCCTTTGTCTGTGCTTGTTGCTTAGGGCAAGGGCACCATCTTCACTTTAGGTTGGACGGACCAGACACGCTCGTCGTGAAGTTCTTCGGGGTCTCGGGCGCTCGCCTGGAATGCTGCGCAGAAAGCTCGAGCGACAGCGACACTGCTTCCTCCAACGAGGCTGAGGATGACGATGATGACGGCGATGACGACGGCTCTCCAGGCATGAATATCGAGGACGATGGCTCTGACTCTGGCTGATTGCTGACAGGATCATCATCTGGTCTCCCGGGAACGAGTCGGTCTTCGCCTAGGCGCCCCTTTTGCCCCCTTGCGCTCGATGTAAACCCTGCAGGGGAGGGCCAATAAAATGTAATCGAGCACCCTTTTTAACGAATATCTATTGTTTGCCGGGCTCAAAAGAATGTGCATTGTTTCCCTTGTCTTGCTTCGTCTTTGTATGATTGTGTTCCCTACGCTGTTGGGAAACTTGCCGGTGCGCACACTTGCCGCGAGCGCTTCGAGGAACAGGTCCTTAGCAGCCTGCTGGAAGTGCCGCTGCCGGCAAGGTAACTTGCCGGGCCAGAACGCAGCTGCTAAGCTTGCCGAGTGGACTCGAGGCAAACTAGAGCACGGACTGATCGCGACAAGGTTCCTTCACGTGCAGGTTTTTCATACAAACACAGAATCGTTCAAGGGAAACTGCAAGCGTAACAAGGAAAAAGTTTCAAAGTTTTTCAACTTAGCTTTTCCTTGCACTGTTTTCCTCGCCGTACGAAATGATCACTTGAACGTCATTAAAATGGTACCCCATCATCACTCCCTCCGGGAAACTTGCACGCGAGGGATCCTTCTGTCCTTTAAGAAAAAGAAAGAATAGAAAAGAGTGGTTTGGGAACCTTGACGGTTCATCATCCATCTCATACAAACTAAAGTGTAATCACAACATTACATGCATACATAAAGGAAAAATGTACGATAAGTTGTGAAACACTTCGCTTTATTATGCACAGGATCTGCGCCTGGCTTTGTACAAAGGGTTACAAGTCTTGCCGACAAAGCTTGTACAAAAGGGGTTGCCGGGAGACCCGGCAATCCGCGCCTTATGGGTAGAACTTGCGAAGATGCTCAATATTCCATGAGTTTTGCATTTGAATGCCATCTTCGGTCTCCAGACGGACTGCGCCAGGTCTGGTGACTCATACTACCTGATAAGGGCCTTCCCACTTCGGCGTCAACTTGTTTGATCTCTTGGCGAACCGAATGCGCCAAAGAACAAGGTCGCCTTACTCAAGGCTTCGGGCATGCACTTTGCGGCTATGATAGCGGTGCAAGGCTTGCTGGTAGCGTGCAGCTCGCACAGCCGCCCGAAGACCATCTTCCTCAAGGAGCGTTGTGTCATCTTGCCGCAACTGCTCTTGCTCAGCTTCATCATAAGCGAGCACTCAAGGTGACCCATATATGAGTTCCGTTGGGAGCACCGCTTCTGCACCATAGACTAGGGAGAAGGGTGTTTGGCCGGTAGCTCGATTTGGTGTCGTCCTGAGTGACCAAAGAACTGCCGGCAACTCATCAATCCAGCGTCTTCCACATTTGCGCAGCCTGTCAAAGGTTCTTGTCTTGAGGCCTCGCAGCACTTCAGTGTTCATCCTTTCCGCTTGGCCGTTGCTTCTCGGGTGAGCAACAGATGCAAAACAGATTTTGCGACCAAGGTCCTGGACGTACTGCATGAAGGTGCGGCTCATGAACTGTGTGCCGTTGTCGGTGATGATTCTGTTAGGAACCCCGAAACGGCAAACTAATCCTTTAAAGAACTTGACGGCCGATTGCGCTGTCACCTTCCTCACTGGCTCCACTTCAGGCCACTTTGTGAACTTGTCGATTTCAACGTACAAGAACTCAAAGCCCCCGGTAGCACGGGGGAAGGGGCCCAAGATATTGAGCCCCCAGACCGAAAAGGGCCAGGAGAGAGGGATCGTTTGAAGAGCTTGAGCTGGCTGATGTATGTTCTTTGAATGGAACTGGCATGCTTCACACTTGGTTACTAGCTCAGTTGCATCCTAGAGTGCAGTGGGCCAATAGAAGCCTTGCCGGAAAGCTTTGCCGGCAAGCGCTCTTGATCCTATGTGAGAGCCACATATGCCTCCATGTATCTCTGCCAACAGCTTCAGTCCATCTTCCCGGCAAATACACTTTAATCTCACACCGTTTGGCCTCTTTCTGTATAGTGTGTTATCCACAAACTGATACATACTTGACTGACGGGCTACTTTCTCAGCTTCTTCTTGCTCATCAGGAAGTTCTCCTGCTTGAAGGAAATGGACTATCTGCTGTGCCCATGCCGGAGCCTACAGCTCGACGACAAGGACTAAAGGCATTTCTTCGGCCGTGGGAGCGCTTATCTTAGCGGCAAGAACCTGGGGTTCTGCGTGAAGCCGCTGCTCACCGACAACCGTGTCGTTGTTCCCGGTAACATCCTTGCCGGCGGCTTTCTGGGAGTTCTGCCGGAAAGTAATTGCCGGTATTCAACTTCCTTCTCTTACTGGCCTGCGTTGATGGAGTGACTGTTGGTTGCTTCAAATGGAGCACAAAAGTTCCTGGTTCCATAGGTAGCTTTTGAGCAGCACACTTTGACAGGTAATCAACAATGTTGTTTTCCGCACGAGGGATGTGCTCTGTTTGCAACCCGTCAAAGTGCTCCTCCAATTTCCTCACTTCCTCCACGTATGCTTCCATCAACGGGCTCTGGTAATCTTTGTTTACTTGCTTCACAACAAGCTGCGAGTCACCACGGATGATCAACTTTCTGATCCCAAGGTCTACTGCGATCCTAAGACCAGCAAGGAGTCCTTCGTACTCAGCAGTGTTGTTTGTAGCTTGCTCCCTGGGAAAGTGCATTTGAACCACATACTTGAGGTGCTCTCCGGTGGGTGCGACAAACAGCACTCCGACACCGGCGCCTTGCAGCGAGAAGGCACCATCAAAATACATAATCCATTCTTTGGCCATCTCTTTGTCGCGGAGAGTTGTTTCTCGAATTTCTTCGTCTTGCATTGGCGTCCATTCTGCAATGAACTCTGCCAAGGCTCTGCTCTGGATGGTTGAAGTGCCTTCAAACTTAAGTGCAAAGCTTGACAAATCCAACGCCCACTCCACTATCCTGCCAGTTGCTTCTGGATTTCTCAAAATGCATTGCAACGGAAAGCGAGTGACGACGGTGATCTCGTGTGCTGGGAAGTAGTGACGCAGCTTTCTCGAAGCCATAAGAAGGTCGAAAAGCAATTTCTGCACTCCAAAGTATCATGATCTAGCCCCCTGCAGAAGGGAACTAACAAAATACACGGGTCGCTGCACCACTTTCTTCTTCGGCACCACTTGTTGATTAGCTTCATTTGCCTGCGTTGTTTCTGACTTGTCGGCACCAGACTTTGTCGGAGAAGATTCCGGTTTGTCGCTAGACGGGCTTGCCGCGGCTGCTTCCTCATCATCAACTTCCCTCTGCACGACTATTGCAGCACTAGCCACTTGATTTATTACCGCTACATATAGCAGCAACGGCTCTTGTGGTCTAGGCGCAACTAGTGTTGGCGCGGAGGAGAGGTATCTTTTCAAATCCTGCAGTGCGGCCTCCGCTTCCGGAGTCCATTTCATTGGACCTGCCTTTTTCAAAATCTTGAAAAACGGTAGAGCACGCTCAGCAGATCTTGAAATGAACCTACTCAAGGCAGCAACATAGCCGGCAAGACGCCGTACATCCTTGACGCTTTTTGGTGCTTGAATCTGGTCAATTGCTTTGATCTTGTCGGGATTTGCTTCAATTCCACATTGAGATACAAAGAATCCGAGAAGTTTGCCGGATGGAACGCCGAACACACACTTCTCAGGATTGAGCTTCAAATTGATTTTGCGCAAGTTTGCAAATGTTTCTTCTAAATCTTGAATGAGGGTTGATGTGTCCTTGGTTTTGACCACTATATCATCCATATATGCTTCCACATTCCTGTGCAGCTAGGGCTCAAAACCAATCTGGACTGCCCTTGCGAATGTTGAACTGGCACTCTTTAACCTGAAAGGCATACGCACGAAGCAGTATGTGCCACATGGAGTAATGAATGCGGTTTTCTCCTCATCCTCCTTAGCCATGAATATCTTATGGTACCTAGAATATGCATCAAGGAAGGAGAGTAAATCAAAGCCGGAAGTAGAGTCTACGATTTGATCAATGCGCGGCAAGGGGAAAGGATCCTTTGGACATGCTTTGTTAATATTAGTGTAGTCAATACAAAGTCCCCACTTTCCGTTTTCTTTGTGCACCACGACTGGATTTGCCAACCAAGTTTGATGCAGTACACCTCTAACCAGGCCTGCTGCTTCAAGTTTCTTGATCTCCTCGGCAATGAATTGTTGCCGCTCCAAAACTTGTTTCCTGACCTTCTGCTTGACGGGCCGAGCGTGGGGACAGATGGTAAGGTGGTGCTCAATTACCTCCCTGGGAACACCGGGGATGTCAGATGGTTGCCATGCGAACACATCGACATTCACCCGCAGGAAGGCAATGAGCGTGCTTTCCTATTTGCTGTCAAGGGTGGCACTGATGGTGAAGGTACCATCTGTGTCGTCCTCATTAGCCGGCACCTTTTTGGTCGCTGGTGAAGTGGCTTTGGACTTCTTACCGGTGGAGCACTCCGGCAAGTTTTCAACAGGCGTGCAGCACTCCGAAGAGGTGCGCTTCTCGGAATCCTTGTCAGAGGTCTTGCCAGACTTCTTGCTTTCCTTCTTCTTGGCGGGAGCTGGCACCTTGGCAGCCTCTACTGCAACCGCATCTCTGTACATCTTATCAACGCAAATAACTGCATCTTTCTTGTCGGAGTTGATGGAAATGACACCCATCGGCCCTGGCATCTTCAACGTATTGTAAGCATAGTGAGATGCTGCCATGAATTTTGCCAAGGCTGGGCGGCCAAGAATTCCATTATACGGCAAGGGGATCTTGACAACATCAAACACAATCTTTTCCGTTCTGTAATTCAATTCCCCGCTAAACGTCACCGGTAATGTGATCTTTCCCTTGGGATGGCTTCTTCCCGGGTTTACTCCTTGAAACATGCCTGTTTTCTCGAGCTCCTCGTCGGGAATTTGTAGCCTCTTGATTACTTCTGGAGAAATCAAGTTCAGGCCGGCCCCACCGTCAACTAACATTTTCGTGACCTGGAGGTTGCGAATTGTTGGCGAAACCAACAATGGCAAACACCCGACCGCGGTTGTGCAATCAGGGTGATCCTCGGCATCGAAAATGATAGGCGTGTGTGACCACCTGAGTGGCTTTTGAGAGCCCATTGTCGGTTCTGTCGCATTAACCTCACGCGCCCACTGCTTAAGCTGGCGGTGAGAGGAGTGCAAAGATGCACCTCCGTCAACGCACATGGCCTCAGTTGCCTTCTGGAATTCCTGTTCACTGGACTCTCCGTCGTCCTCTTCCTCTTCACTTCCATCATCTTCAACTTTCTTTTTGCGGCCTCTAGCAAGCTTTTCTTTCGGCTGCTTGGCCTTGCCGCGATGGCCTCCTCGACCACCACGGCCCTTTTTGCCGGATCCACCGGCACCATCTTGACCCTTCTCTTTGTCACGCTTTTCATATTAAGCCTTCTGTTTCTCAACAAGGTGTTCGACTTGCCGGCACTCTTGGAGATCATCGCCCTTGGTGTGGTGAATCTTGCAGTACGGCCCATCAGACTTGCTGGCCTTCTCGTTTGCCGCCGCCTCCCGGCAAGCGGCGCATACAACAGCCTCCCTGCCAGAGTTCTCAGTCTTAGCCTTCTTGGCAGACTCAGAGTTGCCGAAGCCCTCAAGAGCCATAACAGCCTTGCATTTACACTTCCTGTTGCGCTTTCGGCCCTTCTTCCCCGGGGTGGCAGCATCATCATCCTCGGAATCTACCTTGGCGCCAGCGTCCTCCCCGGGAAGCCTCCTACCTTCTTCAGCACGTGCACACTTATCCGCCAACGTATAGAGCTCGTTGACGGTCTTAGGCAACTTGACGTTCATCTTCTTCCGCATCCTCCGATTGCGCACATTCGTATGAAAGGCGGCAATGATGGCTACGGGGTGCACATCTGGAATGTTACGGTGCACATGGCTGAACCTCTAGATGTACTTGCCCAAAGTTTCACCATCCCTTTGCGGGATTACTTGCAGGTCGCTGGGCTGTCTAGGGGCCTTGTGGCCTCCGGTAAAGGCACCAACAAATTCATTACAGAGATCTGCCCATGAAGAAATGGAGTTCTCCGGCAAGTTCATCAGCCAAGATCTCATGTTGGGCTTCAGTACCAACGGAAAATAGTTGGCGAGGATTTTCTCATCTCTTCCTCCGGCAGCTTGCACGGCAATCGTGTAGATGATCAGAAACTCTGCCAGGTTCAGCTTGTCGTCGTACTTCTATGGTACTTCTGGCTTGAAGGCCCGGACGGACGGCCATTGGACTTGCCGCAGCTCGCGGGTGAAGGCAGGACATCCAACCTCGTAAGGCAGATATCTGCCAACCCCCGGCGCAGGCTCATCAACGATGGGGCCGTTGCGTGTGTCGGATTGACGGCGCGCCTCCCGGCGCCATTCAATGGTGGTGCGAGCATCCTCTACCCGCCTGTCTCGCAGCACTTGCCGCTGATCTTGCCGCGCTCATGAATCTGAAGAGGCCATCGACATTTCATTGGGTGATGACCCACAAGTATAGGGGATCAATCGTAGTCCTTTCGATAAGTAAGAGTGTCGAACCCAACGAGGAGCAGAAGGAAATGACAAGCGGTTTTCAGCAAGGTGTTTTCTGCAAGCACTGAAATTATCGGTAACGAGTAGTTTGATAGCAAGATAATTTGTAACAAGTGACAAGTAGCAATAGTAACAAAGAGTGCAGCAAGGTGGCCCAATCCTTTTTGTAGCAAAGGATAAGCCGGAACGATCTCTTATAGTAAGCAAAGCGTTCTTGAGGACACATGGGAATTTCATCTAGTCACTTTCATCATGTTGGTTTGATTCGCGTTCGCTACTTTGATAATTTGATATGTGGGTAGACCGGTGCTTGGGTGCTGTTCTTACTTGAACAAGCCTCCCACTTATGATTACCCCCTCTCGCAATTATCCGCAACTACGAAAGAAGAATTAAGATAACTCTAACCATAGCATTAAACATATGGATCCAAATCAGCCCCTTACGGAATAGCGCATAAACTAGGGTTTAAGCTTCTATCACTCTAGCAACCCATCATCTAATTACTACTCCACAATGCATTCCCTTAGGCCCAAAGATGGTGAAGTGTCATGTAGTCGACATTCACATGACACCACTAAGAGAATCAACAACATACATATCATCAAAATATCGAACGAATACCAAATTCACATGATTACTTATGACAAGAGTTCTCCCATGTCCTCAAGAACAAAAGTAACTACTCACAAATTATAATCATGTTCAAGATCAGAGGGGTATTAAATAGCATAATGGATCTGAACATATAATCTTCCACCAAATAAACCAACTAGCATCAACTACAAGATGTAATCAACACTACTAGCAACCCACAGGTACCAATCTAAGGTTTTGAGACTGTAGATATTCTCTGCAAGCACTGAAACTGTAGATAACAGATAGTTTGGTAGCAAGATAATTCGTAACAAGTAACAAGTAGTAACGGTAACAAAAGTGTAGCAAGGTGGACCAATCCTTTTTATAGCAAAGGACAAGTTGGAACGAACTCGTATAATAAGCAAAGCGTTCTCGAGGACACATGGGAATTTCATCTAATCACTTTCATCATGTTTGTTTGATTCGCGTTCGCTACTTTGATAATTTGATATGTGGGTGGACCGGTGCTTGGGTGCTGTTTTTACTTGAACAAGCCTCCCACTTATGATTACCCCCTCTCGCAAGCATCCGCAACTATGAAAGAAGAATTAAGATAACTCTAACCATAGCATGAAACATATGGATCCAAATCAGCCCCTTACAGAATAGCGCATAAACTAGGGTTTAAGCTTCTGTCACTCTAGCAACCCATCATCTAATTACTACTCCACAATGCCTTCCCTTAGGCACAAAGATGGTGAAGTGTCATGTAGTCGACGTTCACACGACACCACTAAAGGAAGCAACAACATACATATCATCAAAATATCGAACGAATACCAAATTCACATGATTACTTATGACAAGACTTCTCCCATGTCCTCAAGAACAAAAGTAACTACTCACAAATCATATTCATGTTCAAGATCAGAGGGGTATTGAATAGCATTAAAGATCTGAACATGTAATCTTCCACCAAATAAACCAACTAGCATCAACTACAAGATGTAATCAACACTATTAGCAACCCACAGGTACCAATCTGAGGTTTTGAGACAAAGATTGAATACAAGAGATGAACTAGGGTTTGAGATGAGATGGTGCTGGTGAGATGTTGATGAAGATTGGTCCTCCCACGATGAGAGGATCATTGGTGATGTTGATGGCGACGATTTCCCCGTCCCGGAGGGAAGTATCCCCGGCAGAATCTCTCCGCCGGAGAGCAAAAGTGCTCGTGCCCAAGTTCCGCCTCGAGACGGCGGCGCACCATCCCAAAAGTCTTCTCTATATTTTTTCTAGGGCAAATGGCCTTATATACCAGAAAATGGGGGCCAGAGGCTAGCCAGGGGCCCCACGAGCCACCAGGGCGCGCCAGGGGGGTGGCGAGCCCTGGTGCCTCGTGGGCACCTGGGTGGCCCCCTCTGGTACTTATTGGCTCCAGTATTTTTTTTATTTATTCCAAAATAAATCTCCGTAAAATTTCAGCTCATTTGGAGATGTGCTGAATAGGTATCTCTGACATAGCTTTTTCAGGTCCAGAATTCCAGCTGCCGGCAATGTCCCTCCTTGTGTAAATCTTGCATATTAAGAGAGAAAAGGCATTAGAATTGCTCCACAAAGTGTTATATTGATTAAAAACACTATAAATAACAGTAGGAAAACATGATGCAAAATGGACGTATCAACTCTCCCAAGTTTAGACCTCGCTTGTCCTCAGGCGAAAGCCGATATCGATAATCATGTCCACATGTTTAGAGAGAGAGGTGTCGATAAAAACAAAATACAGACATAGTAGCATCATGATCATTATTATAACAGCAATATTTATTATCATAAAACTTCTCATGAGCATGTAACAATTCATCACAACAATGAAGTATAAGGCATAAACTTTCTTGAAAACTAACAAACTATGTTCTCAGTCAACAATGCAATTGCAATTCATAATATTTTCAGGAAGGGTCTCATGTAGGAGCTTTTTAGCAAGTCCACATACTCAACCATCATTTAGTCTTCTATGATTGCTAACACTCACGACATATATATGGAGCAAAAAGTTTCAGCCACACACATAGAAAGATAGGGGCTTATAATTTCGCCTCCCAACTTATTCACGTCAAGGGTGATGTCAACAATATTAACTCATGATCACTCATATCCAACTGGATATATATGCCTAGATCTTTCCCCACCACATGATGCTTGCAAAAGAGAAAAATAAAAAGGAATAGAGGAGAACACTATTGACTCTTGCATAAAAAGTAAATACATAAAAGTAAAAGATAGGCCCTTCGCAAAGGGAAGCAGAGGTTGTCATGTGCTTTTTGTTGTTGGATGCACAAGCTCTAAATGCAAAGGAACGTCACTTTATATTGCCCCTTGTAATAGCAACCTTTATTATGCAATCTGTCGCTTTTATTTCTTTACCATCACAAGTTCGTACAAAGCTTATTTTCCCTTACAATAAAAGTTCAGACATATTTAGAGGCAATTTTTATTGCTTTTGCACTGATGACAACTTACTTGAGGGATCTTATTCAATCCATAGGTAGATATAGTGGACTCTCATGACATGAAACTGGGTTTAAGGGTTTTGGATGCACAAGTAGTATCTCTGCTTGGTGCGGATTTTTGGCTAGCAAAGATATTGGGCAAGCACCACATGTTGGAGGATCTATAACAATATAACTTCTATGTGAATATAAGCAAACATAATTCATTACGTTGTCTTCCTTGTCCAACGTCAACAAATTGGCATAAAATACTTAATGGGGGCTCACAATCATAAAAGATGTCCAAGATAGTGTATTTGCATGTGAATCTTCTCTTCCCTATTAATTTTTCACGAATATTGACTAATGCATTGCTTGTTAGCTTCCAATAAATTTTACCACTTACACTTTTCTTTATGTAATGTCATTACTTCCATAAGATTAGCAATGATCATTTTTATTATTTTCATTGCTAGAATTGAAACATGAAAGTAAAGAGGCAAAAACTCAAACTACTCTTTATTATATAACTCTCAACTCGATTACATAGATAGATAGATCACGAAACTAGCACTCGAAAATAGATCATACTAAACTTTTATTCAACTAGATCACGAAATCACTAAGGATCGAACTAAAAATAGGTAAAGATGATAAAATTGATGGTGATACGATACCGGGGCGCCTCCCCCAAACTTGGCAAAAGCCAAGGGGAGTGCCCATACTCATGTGCTCAAGTTTCCTTCTTCGGTGAGGATGGTGGTGATGAAGTGGTGGGCTTGTCCTCCAGCTTCCATGGCATAGGTTCCCCATCATAAAAAGATGAACGAGTCTCTGGAGTCCTGAAACTTGCAGCTAAACTCATACCTTTGAATCTTGCCTCATACTCATAATTTTGGTTTTGAAGATCATAAATTTGGCCTTGGAGATAATCGATTCATTCATTGAGCTTGAAGATGATGTCTCCCATCGATTGGCCATCCACCTTGTGATTACGGGTGAATTCCGTGATCATGGAGTGGTTGGCGCTGAGTCCACGTTCCACCATCCCATGGCACTTGAAGATCTCCTGCTCCACCGCTTCGAGCCTGGCCTCCACACTCCCGGTCTTCTTGGGTCCTTGAACATCCTGGATGTGAAGCACCCCCTCACGCATCTCAATGGCTTGAGGGTGTTTCATCATCTCCGGTAGGTAGGGGTTGATGACCTTCTCGTAGAAATTGTCCTTGGAAGAGCTTGGTGGAGCCATAGCGATCTAGATCTGTCAGAAAAATAGCATGAAACAAAAATAGAGGAGATTTCTGCGATACGGTGGTCAAAACGTCCGGGAGTATATATAAAGAATTTTTATCTTGAAAAACAAGTATTCCAGGAGAAAACAGAGTCGGGAAGGCTCACGAGGGGCCCACGAGCCACCAGGGCACGCCTGGGGGGTGGCGTGCCCTGGTGCCTCGTGGGCACCAGGTGGGTCCCCTTGGCTGTTTCTTATTTTTTTATTTTTTCTAATATTCCAGAACTGACAGAAAATATTTTTATGGAATTTTTGGAGTCGGTTTACTTACCGTGTCACATACCTACCCCTTTTCAGGGTTCTGGAGCGTTCCGGAAGGTCTCTCTTATGTATTCCTTCGGTGTAATTGTTTCAATAATATTAGTTTCAAAATTAAGGGGGGTACCTGAAATATAGTGCTTAATTCTTTGCCCATTCACCACTCTCAGATTAGTGCCTTCTGAGTTGTTTATTTTGATGGCTCCGGAGCGATAAACTTCTTCGATGATATACGGTTCTTCCCATTTAGAGAGTAATTTTCCTGCAAAGAATCTCAAACGAGAATTGTACAATAGAACTTGCTCACCCACTTTAAATTCCCGTTTTTGAATTCTCGTATCATGCCATATTTTAACTTTTTCTTTAAATAATTTGGCATTTTCATAAGCTTGGGTTCTCCATTCATCTAATGAGCTAATATCAAATAGCCTCTTTTCACTGGCAAGTTTAAAATCATAATTGAGTTCTTTAATTGCCCAATATGCCTTATGTTCTAACTCAAGAGGTAAATGACATGCTTTTCTATAAACCATTTTATAAGGAGACATACCCATAGGGTTTTTATAAGTAGTTCTATAAGCCCATAATGCATCGTTAAGTTTCCTAGACCAATTCTTTTTAGATCTATTGATGGTTTTTTGCAAAATTAATTTTATTTCTCTATTGCCCAATTCAACTTGACCACTAGTTTGAGGGTGACAGGGGGATGCAATTCTATGGTTGACATCATATTTAGCAAGCAGTTTACGGAATGCACCATGAATAAAATGTGAACCACCATCAGTCATTAAATATCTAGGGACTCCGAACCTTGGGAAAATAACTTCTTTAAGCATTTTAATAGAAGTGTTATGATCAGCACTACTAGTTGGAATGGCTTCTACCCACTTAGTAACGTAATCAACAGCAACTAAAATATGTGTATACCCATTGGATTTAGGAAAAGGTCCCATATAATCAAATCCCCAAACATCAAATGGTTCAATAGCAAGTGAATAATTCATAGGCATTTCCTGACGTCTACCAACATTACCAATTCTTTGACATTCATCACAAGATAGGAAAAACTTACGAGCATCCTTGAAAAGGGTAGGCCAATAAAAACCAGATTGTAATACCTTGTGTGCAGTCCTGTCTCCCGCATGGTGTCCTCCGTAAGCCTCGGAATGACACTTTCGTAGGATTTGTTCCTGTTCATGCTTAGGTATACAACGTCTAATAATACCATCTACTCCTTCTTTATAAAGATGTGGGTCATCCCAAAAGTAATGTCTTAAATCATAGAAGAACTTTTTCTTTTGTTGGTATGTGAAACTAGGTGGTATGTATTTAGCAACAATGTAATTAGCATAGTCTGCATACCAAGGAGTATTACGAGAAGCATTTATGACAGCTAATTGTTCATCAGAAAAATCATCATTAATAGGCAGTGGGTCATCAAGAACATTTTCCATTCTAGACAAATTATCTGCTACGGGATTCTCAGCTCCCTTTCTATCAATAATATGCAAGTCAAATTCTTGTAGCAATAGAACCCACCTAATGAGTCTAGGTTTAGCGTCTTTCTTTTCCATAAGATATTTAATAGCAGCATGATCGATGTGAACAGTTACTTTAGAATCAACTATGTAAGATCTGAATTTATCACATGCAAACACAACTGCTAGAAATTCTTTCTCAGTAGTAGCATAATTTCTTTGGGCACTGTCTAGAGTTTTACTAGCATAATGAATAACATTTAATTTCTTATCAACTCTGTCCTAAAACAGCACCAACAACATAATCACTAGCATCACACGTAATTTCAAAAGGCAAGTTCCAATCAGGTAGTTGAACAATAGGTGCAGTGGTTAAAGCTTTCTTAAGTGTTTCAAAGGCTTCTAGACAATCATCATCAATAACAAATGGAACATCTTTTTGCAAGAGATTGGTAAGAGGTCTAGAAATTTTAGAGAAGTCTTTAATAAATCTTCTATAGAAACCAGCATGACCAAGGAAACTTCTTATACCTTTAATATCTTTAGGACATGGCATTTCTCAATAGCATCAACCTTAGCTTTATCAACTTCAATACCTCTTTCAGAAATTTTATGCCCCAAGACAATACCTTCATTCACCATAAAGTGGCACTTCTCCCAATTCAAGACAAGATTAGTTTCTTCACATCTCTGCAAAACTCGATCAAGGTTGGTTAAGCAATCATCAAAAGAAGTTCCGTAAATGGAAAAATCATCCATGAAAACCTCAACAATCTTTTCACTAAAGTCAGAGACTATAGCAGTCATACATCCTTGAATGGTAGCAGGTGCATTGCATAAACCAAAAGGCATGCGTCTATAAGCATAAGTTCCAAAAGGGCAAGTAAAGGTGGTTTTCACTTGATCGGATTGTGATACAGGTATTTGAGAGAAACCAGAATATCCATCTAGGAAGCAAAAGTGTATATGCTTAGACAATCTTTCTAACATTTGATCAATAAAAGGTAAGGGGTAATGATCTTTTCTAGTGGCTTTGTTTAATTTTCTAAAATCAATTACCATCCTATAACCAGTTACAATTCTTTGTGGAATGAGTTCATTTTTGTCATTAGGAACAACGGTGATACCTCCTTTCTTAGGGACACAATGAATGGGACTTACCCATCTACTATCAGCTATGGGATAGATTATACCTGCTTCCAGAAGCTTTAATATTTCAGTTCTTACCACCTTTTTCATCTTAGGATTTAATTGTCGTTGGTGGTCGACAACTGGTTTAGCATCAGGCTCCATATTAATTTTGTGCTGACATAGAGTGGGACTAATGCCCTTAAGATCATCAAGAGTATATCCAATAGCAGCACGGTGCTTCCTCAGAGTTCTTAGTAATCTCTTTTCTTCATGCTCTGAAAGGTTAGCACTAATAATAACAGGATATATCTTCTTTTCATCAAGGTAAGCATATTTCAATGTATCAGGCAATTGCTTCAATTCAAATACAGGATCACCCTTAGGTGGAGGAGGGCCTCCAAGAGTTTCAACAGGCAAATTGTGTTTGAGGATAGGTGGTTGATCAAAGAACATCCTATCTATTTCATTTCTTTCATTCATATGCATATCATTTTCATGGTCCAGCAAATATTGTTCTAACGGATCAGTAGGAGGTATGGCAATAGAAGCAAGACCAATAATTTCATCTTTACTAGGCAATTCTTTATCATGAGGTTGTCTACGAAACTTGGAGAAATTAAACTCATGAGATGTACCACCGAAATCAACACTAACAGTTTCTTTAGTGCAATCAATCTTAGCATTAACAGTGTTCAAGAAAGGTCTACCAAATATAATGGGACAAAAATCATCTTGTGGAGAACCGAGGACTAGAAAATCAGTAGGGTATTTCATTTTTCCACACAAGACTTCAACATCTCTAACGATCCCAAGCGGTGTAATGGTATCTCTGTTTGCAATCTTAATAGTAACGTCAATGTCTTCTATTTCAATAGGTGCAATATCATTCATAATTTCTTGATATAAGGTAAACGGAATAGCACTCACACTAGCACCCAAATCACATAAGCCATGATAACAATGATCTCCTATCTTGACAGAGACAACAGGCATGCCTACTACAGGTCTGTTTTTATCTTTAGGATCTGGTTTAGCAATTCTAGCTGCTTCATCACAGAAGTAAATAACATGCCCATCTATATTATCGACCAAGAGATCTTTAACCATAGCAACATTAGGTTCAACTTTAATTTGTTCAGAGCGTCTAGGTGCTCTAATATTACTTTTGTTAACCACAGTTGAAACTTTAGCATGTTCCTTAATCCTAACAGGAAAAGGTGGTATCTCAATATAAGCAGTAGGCACAACTGGATCAACATGGTAAACAATTGTTTCTTCTTTAACACAAACGGGTTCCTCAATCTTTTCTTTAATAGGGGGATGATATTTAAACCACTTCTCCTTAGGGAGATCAACATGAGTAGCAAATGATTCACAAAAGGAGGCTACTATCTCAGAGTCAAATCCATATTTAGTGCTAAACTTATGAAAAGCATCGGTGGCCATAAAAGATTTAACACAATCGAACTCAAGTATTATACCTGACTCATTACCTTTGTCGAGTTCCCGATCTTCAGAGTTGCATTTAATTCTTTCCAGAAGATACCATCTGAATTCAATAGTTTTCTTCATAAAGGAGCCAGACGAAGAAGAATCGAGCATGGTTTGATTATCATGAGAAAGCCGAGCATAAAAATTATGTAAGATAATTTCTCTTGAGAGCTCATGATTGGGGTATGTGTACATCATGTACTTAAGCCTCCCCCAAGCTTGAGCGATGCTTTCTCCTTCATGAGGCCAAAAATTATATATATAATTCTGATCACGATGAACCAAATGCATAGGATAAAATTTCTAATGGAATTCCAGTTTCAATCGGTTCCAGTCCCATGTATCAGTATCATCACATAGCCTATACCATGTCAATGCCTTTCCCTCCAAATATAAAGAGAATACTTTCTTCTTACCTCCATCTCCGGATAAACCTACAAGCTTAAACAATCTACAAATTTCATCCACATAGATCAAGTGCATATTAGGATGTACCGTTCCATCTCCTGCATAAGGATTAGCTAGCAGTTTCTCTATCATACCCGGAGGAATTTCATATGAAATATTTTCAGTAGGTGCAGTAGGTTGAGGAGCAACTATTTGTGTTTTTGGTCGAGGTGAAGATACCCCGAACAAACCCCTCAAAGGATTACTTTCCATAGTGACAAGTGACAGTAAATTTCAGCACGTAATATAAATGTTTCCTTACCAAATTCCACTCACCAAAGGCGCTTCACTCCCTGGCAACGGCGCCAGAAAAGA
The DNA here is from genome assembly GCA_039707655.1 of Elymus sibiricus. Taxonomy (NCBI): domain Eukaryota; kingdom Viridiplantae; phylum Streptophyta; class Magnoliopsida; order Poales; family Poaceae; genus Elymus; species Elymus sibiricus. Next base: position 352,794,165 of record CM077672.1, on the reverse strand, counting down.
GCCTTGATGACCCACAAGTATAGGGGATCAATCGTAGTCCTTTCGATAAGTAAGAGTGTCGAACCCAAGGAGGAGCAGAAGGAAATGACAAGCGGTTTTCAGCAAGGTGTTTTCTGCAAGCACTGAAATTATCGGTAACGAGTAGTTTGATAGCAAGATAATTTGTAACAAGTGACAAGTAGCAATAGTAATAAAGAGTGCAGCAAGGTGGCCCAATCCTTTTTGTAGCAAAGGACAAGCTAGAACGATCTCTTATAGTAAGCAAAGCGTTCTCGAGGACACATGGGAATTTCATCTAGTCAATTTCATCATGTTGGTTTGATTCGCGTTCGCTACTTTGATAATTTTGTATGTGGGTGGACCGGTGCTTGGGTGCTGTTCTTACTTGAACAAGCCTCCCACTTATGATTACCCCCTCTCGCAAGCATCCGCAACTACGAAAGAAGAATTAAGATAAATCTAACCATAGCATTAAACATATGGATCCAAATCAGCCCCTTACGGAATAGCGCATAAACTAGGGTTTAAGATTCTATCACTCTTGCAACCCATCATCTAACTACTACTCCACAATGCATTCCCTTAGGCCCAAAGATGGTGAAGTGTCATGTAGTCGACGTTCACATGACACCACTAAGAGAATCAACAACATACATATCATCAAAATATCGAACAAATACCAAATTCACATGATTACTTATGACAAGAGTTCTCCCATGTCCTCAAGAACAAAAGTAACTACTCACAAATCATAATCATGTTCAAGATCAGAGGGGTATTAAATAGCATAATGGATCTGAACATATAATCTTCCACCAAATAAACCAACTAGCATCAACTACAAGATGTAATCAACACTACTAGCAACCCACAGGTACCAATCTGAGGTTTTGAGACAAAGATTGAATACAAGAGATGAACTAGGGTTTGAGATGAGATGGTGCTGGTGAGATGTTGATGAAGATTGGTCCTCCCACGATGAGAGGATCGTTGGTGATGTCGATGGCGATGATTTCCCCCTCCCGGAGGGAAGTATCCCCGGCAGAATCTCTCCGCCAGAGAGCAAAAGTGCTCCTGCCCAAGTTCCGCCTTGAGACGGCGGCGCACCATCTCAAAAGTCTTCTCTATATTTTTTCTAGGGCAAATGGACTTATATACCAGAAAATGGGGGCCAGAGGCTGGCCAGGGTCCCCACGAGCCACCAGGGCGCGCCTGGGGGGGTGGCGCACCCTGGTGCCTCGTGGGCACCTGGGTGGCCCCCTTTGGTACTTCTTTGATCCAGTATTTTTTATTTATTCCAAAATAAATCTCTGTAAAATTTCAGCTCATTTGGAGATGTGCAGAATAGGTATCTCTGACATAGCTTTTTCAGGTCCAGAATTCCAGCTGCCGGCAATGTCCCTCCTTGTGTAAATCTTCCATATTAAGAGAGAAAAGGCATTAGAATTGCTCCACAAAGTGTTATATTGATTAAAAACACTATAAATAATAGTAGGAAAACATGATGCAAAATGGACGTATCATCGGGCTCGAATGATCGCTGAGCTTGCCACGGTTGTTGGCGTTGCTGCTGTTGAGACTGTTGCCGCGGAGGTGATTGCACCGTTAGCGCGGCACCGTCAACGCGGCCACCAGTCGGAGCTACTGGTGCGGTTTGCGGATGCCGTGAGGGCTCCGCTTGCTGTGACTTGCTGGCCTCGCCATACCCAATCAAGCTTTGGATGGTGGCTCTCCACTCATCCATCTTCTCTGCTGCCGGAGGGAAGTTCAGCAGCATCTGGGCTCGCGCCATCGCCTCTGCTGCTGTGGCTGGCATGGCCGGAAGCGAAGAGCGCAACGTCGCTCTACTTCTGGCTGAGCCAGCAGGAGCGCCATTGTGGTCTTGCTGCCGCGGCACATGATCAGCAACGGGTTGTCGTGGCGAAGGTGGTGCCTGAGGATCTGGGACTCGATCAACAGGGGTCTTGCCATGAGGTCGCCGCTGCTCTGAATTGTCGACGCCACTCGGAGTCGCACCGCGCCCATCTTGAGACGAGTGTGGCGTATGCCATGATGCAGCATCTGCCGCGGCGGGATCTTGGCTCGCGCCGGCCCGGGCATTGTTGCTCCGGTGGCTGCGTTAGTCGACGCGGGGAGGAGGAGGAAGACGTCCATCTACTCCACCCGCGCCGTCGCGGCTTGGATCGCTAGAGGGTCGTGGAAGATGGCCATCTCCAGCGCCTCTGCCTCCCGCTCCGGCCACGGTAGGCACGGCGACCGCACCGCCTGCGCTGGTCATGCCAACCACGGCGTCCGCACCGCTTGCGCCGGCTGCGCCGCCTGCGCCGCCCGCGGATACGTGCGAAAGAACCTTGGAGGTGGAAGGAGCGGTCATCGTGATGCCCTTCTTCTTGGGCACCATCGACGAAGAGGAAGGTGATGAAGCTGACGAAATTGACGCGTAATCTGTTGATTCAGGTTCGCGCAAGCGATCCCCCTACCTGGCGCGCCAAAGATGTCGTGGCTATGACCATCTATGGGGCCATCTAGCCCCTTTGTGGTTCGGCTAGGGAGATCGACGAGCACAAAGAGCAGAATCAGCAGACGAACGCAAGGGATTTACCCAGGTTCGGGCCGTTGTGAAGCGTAAAACCCTACTCCTGCTTTGTGTATTAGGGGTGCGTAAGCACAAGTACAAGGAGCGCTTCTCCCGGCAAGGTGTGAGGAGAGCAGCTACACATGCAAGTCATGCAGGAATGATCTAAAAAGCGAACCCTTGTAACTGTTGCCCTGGTCCTCCTTTTATAGCTCAAAGGGGTTACCACAGTGGCAAAATAGTCATTACATAGTGATTAGATAGCAAACAGTGCTATCATACCTAACTCTGCCAGTTTAGGACAAAAGCATTAAATGCTTCGTTAGGTGTCATGTGGAGAGGTAGCCCCGACTGTTGGGGAACGTTGCATGGGAAACAAAAAATTTCCTACGCACACGCAAGATCTATCCATGGTGATGAGCATCTACGAGAGGGAGAGTGAATCTACATACCCTTGTAGATCGCTAAGCGGAAGCGTTAATAAACGCGGTTGATGTAGTCGAACGTCTTCGCGATCCAAATCGCCGAGCGTCCCGCGATCCAATCACGATCCTTCCGATCTAGTGCCGAACGGACGGCACCTCCGCGTTCAACACACGTACGGCTTGATGACGCCTTCACCTCCTCGATCCAGCGAGCGATGGTGAAGTAGTGGTTGAGTTCCAGCAGCACGACGGCGTGGTGATGGTGGTGAGGAACAATCTCTGCAGGGCTTCGCCAAGCGCTACGGAGATTATGACGGAGGAACTAGAGGGCTAGGGTTGCCGGCACACGGCTTGGGAAATCCTGATGTGTCCCGTGTGCTAGCCCTGCCCCTCTATTTATATGTTGAGCCTTGGGGTCTAAACTTGGAGTAAAAGCCTCCTCCGGGTCGGTTTTGCCCGCACAAGGTCGGTTTGGCCCGCAGGGAAAGAGTCCAACTCGGATCCCTGCCGAACCGTGCACAGCCGCGCACAAGCGGTAGTACCGCTTCACACAAGCGGTAGTACCGCTTGGGCGGTAGTACCGCTTCACACAAGCGGTAGTACCGCTCGGGCGGTAGTACCGCTTCACCAAGCGGTAGTACCGCTTACGCGGCAGCAAAACTACTTTTGCACTTTCCAATACCTTGTGGGCTTTATCCCTTTGGCTCATATAAAGTGTTGCTGCACCCGAACACTTCGGTAAACATCCGGAACCCCTTCCGGTGAACTCCGGAACCCTTCCAGAGATCAAAACACTATTATCACATATATCAATCTTTACCTCCGGACTATTCCGGAGATCCTCGTCATGTCCGGGATCTTATCCGGGACTCCGAACAACTTTCGGTCACCAACATAATAACTCAATTATACTAATCGTCACCAAACGTTAAGTGTGTAGACCCTGCGGGTTCGAGAACTATGTAGACATGACCGAGACACCTCTACGGCCAATAACCAATAGCGGGACCTGGATGCCCATATTGGCTCCTACATATTCTACGAAGATCTTTTATCGGTCGAACCTCTATGTCAAGGATTCAGTTAATCCCGTATGCTATTCCCTTTGTTCTTCGGTATGTTACTTGCCCGAGATTCGATCGTCGGTATCACTATACCTAGTTCAATCTCGTTACCGGCAAGTCTCTTTACTCGTTCCGTAATACAAGATCTCGTGGCTAACACTTTAGTCACATTGCTTGCAAGGCTCATTGTGATGTTGTATTACCGAGTGGGCCCTGAGATACCTCTCCGTCATACGGAGTAACAAATCCCAGTCTTGATCCATGCCAACCCAACAGACACCCTCGGAGATACCTGTAGAGCACCTTTATAGTCACCCAGTTACGTTGCGACGTTTGATACACACAAGGTATTCCTCCGGTGTCAGAGAGTTGCATGATCTCATGGTCAAAGGAACAGATACTTGACATGCAGAAAACAATAGCAATAAACTGACACGATCAAATGCTACGTTTATAGTTTGGGTCTTGTCCATCACATCATTCTCCTAATGATGTGATCCCGTTATCAAATGACATCTCATGGCCATGGCTAGGAAACCTTAACCATCTTTGATCAACAAGCTAGTCAACTAGAGGCTTACTAGGGACACAGTGTTGTCTATGTACCCACACATGTATTTGAGTTTCCAATCAATACAATTATAGCATGGATAATAAACGATTATCATGAACAAGGAAATATAATAATAACCAATTTATTATTGCCTCTAGGGCATATTTCCAACAGTCTCCCACTTGCACTAGAGTCAATAATCTAGTTCACATCACTATGTGATTTACATTGTAATGAATCGAACACCCATGCAGTTCTGGTGTTGTTCATGTTTAGCCCTTGGAAGAGGTTTAGTCATCGGATCTGCAACATTTAGATCCGTGTGTACTTTGCAAATATTTATGTCGTCCTCCTTGATGTAATCGCGGATGGAATTGAAACGTCGTTTTATGTGTCTGGTCCTCTTGTGAAATCTTGGTTCCTTGGCTAGAGCAATGGCACCAGTGTTATCACAAAACAGAGTCATTGGGTTAAGCGCACTAGGCACTACTCCAAGATCTGTCATGAACTCCTTCATCCAGACACTTTCCTTCGCCGCCTCCGAGGCAACGATGTACTCCGCTTCGCATGTAGAATCAGCTACCACGCTTTGCTTGGAACTGCACCAGCTAACCGCACCCCCATTAAGAATAAATACGTATCCGGTTTGCGACTTAGAGTCATCCGGATCAGTGTCAAAGCTTGCATCGACGTAACCCTTTACGACGAGCTCTTGATCACCTCCATAAACGAGAAACATGTCCTTAGTCCTTTTCAGGTACTTTAGGATATTCTTGACCGCCGTCCAGTGTTCCATTCCTGGATCACTTTGAAACCTTCCGACCATACTTATGGCAAGGCTGACATCGGGTCTTGTGCACAGCATTGCATACATGATAGAGCCTATGGCCGAAGCATAGGGGATGACACTCATCTTTTCTCTATCTTCTGCAGTCACTGGGCATTGAGTCTTACTCAACTTCACACCTTGCAAAACAGGCAAGAACCCCTTCTTGGACTGATCCATTTTGAACTTCTTCAAAATCTTATCAAGGTATGTGCTTTGCGAAAGTCCTATTAAGCGTCTCGATCTATCTCTATAGATCTTGATGCCTAATATGAAAGCAGCTTCTCCTAGGTCCTTCATTGAAAAACTCTTGTTCAAATATTCCTTTACGCTTTCCAGCATTTCTATATTGTTTCCAATCAGCAATATGTCATCCACATATAATATTAGAAACGCTATAGAGCTCCCACTCACTTTCTTGTAAATACAAGCTTCTCCGTAAACTTGTATAAACTCGAACGCTTTGATCACCTCATCAAAACGAAGATTCCAACTCCGAGATGCTTGCACCAGTCCATAAATGGATCGCTGGAGTTTGCAAACTTTGTCAGCATTCTCTGGATCGACAAAACCTTCTGGTTGCATCATATACAACTCTTCCTTAAGGAAACCGTTAAGGAACGCTGTTTTGACATCCATCTGCCAAATTTCATAATCGAAAAAGGCAGCTATTGCTAACATGATTCTGACGGACTTAAGCATCGCTACGGGTGAGAAGGTCTCATCGTAGTCAACTCCTTGAACTTGTGAAAAACCCTTTGCCACAAGTCGAGCTTTATAGACGGTGACATTACCGTCCGCGTCCGTCTTCCTCTTAAAGATCCATTTGTTCTGAATGGCCTTACGCCCTTCAGGTAATACTTCCAAAGTCCATACTTTGTTTTCATACATGGATCCCATCTCGGATTTCATGGCCTCTAACCACTTCTCGGAATCCGGGCCCATCATCGCTTCTCCATAGCTCGTAGGTTCATCGTTGTCTAACAACATGACCTCTAAGACAGGGTTGCCGTACCACTCGGGAGCAGTACGCGTCCTTGTCGACCTACGAGGTTCGATAGCAACTTGATCCAAAGCTTCATGATCATCATCATTAACTTCCTCTTCAGCTAATGTAGGCTCCACAGAAACAACTTTCTGCGCTGCGCTACTCTCAGGTTGAAGTAAAGGTTCAACAACCTCATCAAGTTCTATCTTCCTCCCACTCAATTCTTTCGAGAGAAACTCTTTCTCAAGAAATGTTCCGTTTTTAGCGACAAACACTTTGCCTTCGGATCTGAGGTAGAAGGTATACCCAACTGTCTCTTTTGGGTATCCTATGAAGACGCATTTCTCCGCTTTGGGTTCCAGCTTTTCAGGCTGAAGCTTTTTGACATAAGCATCACATCCCCAAACTTTAAGAAACGACAGCTTTGGCTTCTTGTTAAACCAAAGTTCATAAGGCGTCGTCTCAACGGATTTCGATGGTGCCCTATTTAAAGTGAATGCAGCTGTCTCTAATGCATAACCCCAAAACGATAGTGGCAAATCGGCAAGAGACATCATAGATCGCACCATATCCAATAAGGTTCGATTACGACGTTCGGACACACCATTACGCTGTGGTGTTCCAGGCGGTGTTAATTGTGAAACAATTCCACACTGTCTTAAGTGACTGCCAAACTCATAACTCAGATATTCTCCTCCTCGATCAGATCGTAGGAATTTAATCTTCTTGTTACGATGATTCTCAACTTCACTCTGAAATTGTTTGAACTTTTCAAATGTTTCAGACTTGTGTTTCATTAAGTAAATATACCCATATCTACTTAAGTCATCAGTGAAGGTGAGAAAGTAACGATAACCACCGCGCGCCTCAATACTCATCGGACCGCACACATCAGTATGTATGATTTCCAATAAGTCACTTGCCCGTTCCATTGTTCCAGAGAACGGCGTTTTAGTCATCTTGCCCATGAGGCATGGCTCACATGTGTCAAGTGATTCAAAATCAAGTGACTCCAAAAGTCCATCAGCATGGAGCTTCTTCATGCGTTTTACGCCAATATGACCTAAACGGCAGTGCCACAAGAAAGTGGTATTATCATTATCAATTCTACATCTTTTGGCATCAATGTTATGAACATGTGTATCATTACTATCGAGATTCAATAAGAATAAACCCCTCACATCGGGTGCATGACCATAAAAGATATTACTCATATAAATAGAACAACCATTATTCTCTGATTTAAATGAGTAACCGTCTCGCAATAAACAAGATCCAGATATAATGTTCATGCTTAACGCAGGCACCAAATAACACTTATTTAGGTTCATCACTAATCCCGACGGTAATCGAAGAGCGAGCGTGCCGACGGCGATCACATCAACCTTGGAACCATTTCCCACGCGCATCGTCACTTCGTCCTTTGCCAGCCTCCGTCTATTCCGCAGTTCCTGTTTTGAGTTGCAAATATGAGCAACCGCACCGGTATCAAATACCCAGGCACTACAACGAGAGTTGGTAAGGTACACATCAATAACATGTATATCATATATACCTTGTTTGTTGTTGGCCGCCTTCTTGTCAGCCAAATACTTGGGGCAATTCCGCTTCCAGTGTCCAGTTCCCTTGCAATGAAAACACACAGTTTCTGGTTTGGGTCCAGCCTTGGGTTTCTTCACGAGAGGAGCAACTGCTTTGCCACTCTGCTTGGAGTTACCCTTCTTACCCTTGCCATTTTTCTTGAAACTAGTGGTTTTATTGACCATCAACACTTGATGCTCCTTCTGAATTTCAGACTCAGCGGCTTTCAGCATCGCAAACAGCTCGGCGACTGACTTGTTCATCCCGTGCATGTTATAGTTCAACACGAAGCTCTTGTAGCTAGGTGGCAATGATTGAAGAACTCTGTCAGTGATAGCCTCTGGCGGAAGGGGCATCCCTAACTCAGCCAGACGGGTGGAGTACCCAGACATTCTGAGCACGTGATCACTGATAGACCCGTTCTCCTCCATCTTGCAAGCATAGAACTTATCGGAGATCTCATATCTCTCGATCCGGGGATTCTTCTGAAAGATAAACTTCAACTCCTGGAACATCTCATATGCTCCATGACGTTCAAAACGTCTTTGAAGTCCCGGTTCTAAGCCATACAACATTGCACATTGAACTATTGAGTAATCATCAGAACGAGCCTGCCAGGCGTTCACAACGTCTAGAGACTCAACTGGAGCGGGTGGATCACCAAGCGGTGCATCAAGGACATAAGCCTTCTGGGAAGCCGTAAGGATAATCCTTAGATTACGGGCCCAGTCCACAAAGTTACTTCCATCATCTTTCAACTTAGCTTTCTCTAGGAACGCATTAAAATTCAGGGGTGCTACTGCGCGAGCCATGATCTACAACATAAATATAGCAAAGACAACTTAGACTATTGTTCTTAGATAATGAGTTTAGTTAATCATATTACTTAAAAACTCCCACTCAAATTGACATCCCTCCGATCATTCGAGTGTAACATGATCCAAATCCACCAACTCAAGTCCGATCATCACGTGAGTTGAGGTGGTTTCAATGGTGAACATCTTCATGTTGATCATATCTACTATATGACTCATGTTCGACCTTTCGGTCTCTTGTGTTCCGAGGCCATGTCTGTACATGCTAGGCTCGTCAAGTTTAACCCGAGTGTTCCGCACGTGTAACATGGCTTACACCCGTTGTATGCGAACGTAGAGTCTATCACACCCGATCATCACGGCGTGTCTCGAAACGACGAACTTTCGCAACGGTGCACACTTGGGGAGAACACAATTTATCTTGAAATTTAAGTGAGGGATCACCTTATAATGCTACCGTCGTCCTAAGCAAAATAAGATGCATAAAAGGATTAACATCACATGCAAATCATAAGTGACATGATATGGCCATGAACTTGTGCTTTTGATCTCCATCTCCAAAGCACCGGCATGATCTCCATCGTCACCGGCATGACACCATGATCTCCATCATCTTGATCTCCATCAACGTGTCGCCATAAGGTTGTCGCGCCGACTGTTGCTTCCACGACTATTGCTAACGTTTAGCGATAAAGTAAAGCATTACATAGCGCTTAATGATTGACACGCAGGTCATACAATAATTAAAGACAACTCTATGGCTCCTGCCAGTTGCCGTACTCATCGACATGCAAGTCGTGATATTCTATACAAAACATGATCATCTCATACATCACATATATCTCATCATGTAATTGGCCATATCACATCACAACATACCCTGCAAAAACAAGTTAGACGTCCTCTAATTGTTGTTGCAAATTTTACGTGGCTGCTACGGGTTTGCAAGAACCGTTCTTACCTACGCAAAACCACAACGTGGTGTAGTGATTGCTTTTTGATCTTCTAAAAGAACCCTCTTCATTGAACCGATTCAACTAAAGTGAGAGAGACAGACACCCGCCAGTCACCTTTATGCAACAAGTGCACGCAGCGGTGAAACCAGTCTCGCGTAAGCGTACGCGTAATGTCGGTCCGGGCCGCTTCATCTCACAATACCGCGGAATCAAGTATCAACTAGTAACGGCAAGCAATATGTATACACCCACGCCCACAACTCGTTTGTGTTCTACTCGAGATCTCATCTACGCATAGACCTAGCTCATGATGCCACTGTTGGGGAACGTTGCATGGGAAACAAAAAATTTCCTACGCACACGCAAGATCTATCCATGGTGATGAGCATCTACGAGAGGGAGAGTGAATCTACATACCCTTGTAGATCGCTAAGCGGAAGCGTTAATAAACGCGGTTGATGTAGTCGAACGTCTTCGCGATCCAAATCGCCGAGCGTCCCGCGATCCAATCACGATCCTTCCGATCTAGTGCCGAACGGACGGCACCTCCGCGTTCAACACACGTACGGCTTGATGACGCCTTCACCTCCTCGATCCAGCGAGCGATGGTGAAGTAGTGGTTGAGTTCCAGCAGCACGACGGCGTGGTGATGGTGGTGAGGAACAATCTCTGCAGGGCTTCGCCAAGCGCTACGGAGATTATGACGGAGGAACTAGAGGGCTAGGGTTGCCGGCACACGGCTTGGGAAATCCTGATGTGTCCCGTGTGCTAGCCCTGCCCCTCTATTTATATGTTGAGCCTTGGGGTCTAAACTTGGAGTAAAAGCCTCCTCCGGGTCGGTTTTGCCCGCACAAGGTCGGTTTGGCCCGCAGGGAAAGAGTCCAACTCGGATCCCTGCCGAACCGTGCACAGCCGCGCACAAGCGGTAGTACCGCTTCACACAAGCGGTAGTACCGCTTGGGCGGTAGTACCGCTTCACACAAGCGGTAGTACCGCTCGGGCGGTAGTACCGCTTCACCAAGCGGTAGTACCGCTTACGCGGCAGCAAAACTACTTTTGCACTTTCCAATACCTTGTGGGCTTTATCCCTTTGGCTCATATAAAGTGTTGCTGCACCCGAACACTTCGGTAAACATCCGGAACCCCTTCCGGTGAACTCCGGAACCCTTCCAGAGATCAAAACACTATTATCACATATATCAATCTTTACCTCCGGACTATTCCGGAGATCCTCGTCATGTCCGGGATCTTATCCGGGACTCCGAACAACTTTCGGTCACCAACATAATAACTCAATTATACTAATCGTCACCAAACGTTAAGTGTGTAGACCCTGCGGGTTCGAGAACTATGTAGACATGACCGAGACACCTCTACGGCCAATAACCAATAGCGGGACCTGGATGCCCATATTGGCTCCTACATATTCTACGAAGATCTTTTATCGGTCGAACCTCTATGTCAAGGATTCAGTTAATCCCGTATGCTATTCCCTTTGTTCTTCGGTATGTTACTTGCCCGAGATTCGATCGTCGGTATCACTATACCTAGTTCAATCTCGTTACCGGCAAGTCTCTTTACTCGTTCCGTAATACAAGATCTCGTGGCTAACACTTTAGTCACATTGCTTGCAAGGCTCATTGTGATGTTGTATTACCGAGTGGGCCCTGAGATACCTCTCCGTCATACGGAGTAACAAATCCCAGTCTTGATCCATGCCAACCCAACAGACACCCTCGGAGATACCTGTAGAGCACCTTTATAGTCACCCAGTTACGTTGCGACGTTTGATACACACAAGGTATTCCTCCGGTGTCAGAGAGTTGCATGATCTCATGGTCAAAGGAACAGATACTTGACATGCAGAAAACAATAGCAATAAACTGACACGATCAAATGCTACGTTTACAGTTTGGGTCTTGTCCATCACATCATTCTCCTAATGATGTGATCCCGTTATCAAATGACATCTCATGTCCATGGCTAGGAAACCTTAACCATCTTTGATCAACAAGCTAGTCAACTAGAGGCTTACTAGGGACACAGTGTTGTCTATGTACCCACACATGTATTTGAGTTTCCAATCAATACAATTATAGCATGGATAATAAACGATTATCATGAACAAGGAAATATAATAATAACCAATTTATTATTGCCTCTAGGGCATATTTCCAACACCGACAAGGTTTCTGCACCGCTCGCCCAGCCACCTCGTATTATTTTGACACGCCTTCTGGATGGGTGTCATTAAAGGCAAATCTTCTCCCTGCATGCTAACATGTGCCCGACAAATCTCACCAACCAGCCTGCGCGGTCGACACCTTACCGATTAGCGACTAGCGGCCCGGTGAGGTGGAGCGCTGACGAGCTAGCGAAAGCTTGCCGGCACGGAGCTTGCCGGGTCTTCACCTTGCCGGCTCGGCCTTGCCGGCAAGAAATGTCTTCACCTTCAGTACTAGTGGAGTGCTCGTTGATGCTTCATCTTGAACTTAACTCCAGTGGCTTCTGCAACTGGGCCTTGAATCTTGGTCTTGGTGGTTTCCGGCAAGCCTTGGTCGGCAGGGAGGCTGCCACTGTCTGTGCATAAGTCAGGGTATAAAATACCCATGTTTTATACACCGACAGGTGCTTGTTTAAAGAACAGCTCATCTATTTCATTTCTTTCATTCATATGCATAACATTCTCATGGTCTAGCAAATATTGTTCTAAAGGATCAGTAGGAGGCACAGCAATAGAAGCAAGACCTATAATTTCATCTTTATTGGATAATTCCATATCATGATGTTGTCTACTAAACTTAGAGATATTAAATTCATGAGATATATCACCAAACTTAACTCTAACCTTCTCTTTAACACAATCAATTTCAGCATTAACGGTATTCAAGAAAGGTCTACCAAATATAATGGGACAAAAATTATCTTGTAGTGAACCAAGTGCAAGGAAATCAGTAGGGTATTTGATCTTACCACACAACATCTCTAACAATCCCATGCGGTGTAATAGTATCTCTGTTTGCAAGCTTAATAGTAACATCAATATCTTCAATCTCAACAGGTGCAATATCATTCATTACTTCTTGGTATAAAGAAAACGGAATAGCACTCACACTAGCACCCATATCACATAAGCCATGATAGCAATGATCTCCAATCTTAACAGAAACAACAGGCATGCCAACTATAGGCTTGTTCTTATCTAGCATATCTCATTCATTTCTAGCAGGTTTAGCAATTCTAGCAGCCTCATCACAAAAGTAAATAACATGCCCATCAATATCATCAACCAAGAGATCTTTAACCATTGCAATATTAGGTTCAACTTTAATTTGTTCAGAAGGTCTAGGCGTTCTTATATTACTTTTATTAACCACAGTTGAAGCTTTAGCATGTTCCTTAATCCTAACAGGGAAAGGAGGTTTCTCAATATAGGCAGTAGGCACAACTGGATCAACATTGTAAACAATTGTTTATTCTTTAACACTAGCAGGTTCTTCATTCAATTCAATAGGTGGATGATATTTAAATCATTTCTCCTTAGGGAGATCAACAAGAGCAGCAAAAGATTCACAGAAGGTAGCTACTATCTCAGAGTCAAGTCCATATTTAGTACTAAACTTATGAAAAGCATCAGTTTCCATAAAAGATTTAACACAATCAAACTCAAGATTTATACCTGACTCATTACCTTTGTCGATTTCCCAATCTTTAGAGTTACGTTTAATTCTTTCCAGAAGATCCCATCTGAATTCAATAGTTCTCTTCATAAAGGAACCAGCAGAAGAAGTATCGAGTGTGGATTGATCATTATGAGAAAGCCGAGCATAAAAGTTTTGAATAATTATTTCTCTTGAGAGCTCACGATTGGGGCATGTGTGCAACATATACTTAAGACTCCCCAAGCTTGAGCGTTACTTTCTCCTTCACGAGGCCAAAAATTATATATATAATTCCGATCACGATGAACCAAATGCATAGGATAAAATTTCTGGTGAAATTCCAGCTTCAACCGGTTCCAGTCCCATGTTTCAGTATCATCACATAGCCTATACCATGTCAATGCCTTTCCCTCCAAAGATAAAGGCAATACTTTCTTCTTAACTCCATCTCCGGATAGACCTGCAAGCTTAAACAATCCACAAATTTCATCCACATATATCAAGTGCATATCAGGATGCACCGTTCCATCTCCTGCATAAGGATTAGCTAGCAGTTTCTGTACCATACCCGAAGGAATTTCATAATAAATATTTTCAATAGGTTCAATAGGTTGAGGAGCAACTCTCAATGCTTCCGGTCTAGGTGAAGATACCCCAAACAAGCCCCTCAAAGGATTACTTTCCATAGTGACAAGTGATAGTAAATTTCAGCACGTAATATAAATGTTTCCTTACCAAATTCCACTCACCAAAGGCGCTTCACTCCCCGGCAACGGTGCCAAAAAAGAGTCTTGATGTCCCACAAGTATAGGGGATCAATCATAGTCGTTTCGATAAGTAAGAGTGTCGAACCCAACAAGGAGCAGAAGGAAATGACAAGCGGTTTTCAGCAAGGTATTCTCTGCAAGCACTGAAACTGTAGGTAACAAATAGTTTGGTAGCAAGATAATTCGTAACAAGTAACAAGTAGTAACGGTAACAAAAGTGCATAAAGGTGGCCCAATCCTTTTTATAGCAAAGCACAAGTCAGAGCGAACTCGTATAATAATCAAAGCGTTCTCGAGGACACATGGGAATTTCATCTAGTCACTTTCATCATGTTTGTTTGATTCGCGTTCGCTACTTTGATAATTTGATATATGGGTGGACCGGTGCTTGGGTGCTGTTCTTACTTGAACAAGCCTCCCACTTATGATTACCCCCTCTCGCATGCATCCGCAACTACGAAAGAAGAATTAAGATAACTCTAACCATAGCATGACACATATGGAACCAAATCAGCCCCTTACGGAATAGCGCATAAACAAGGGTTTAAGCTTCTGTCACTCTAGCAACCCATCATCTAATTACTACTCTACAATGCCTTCCCTTAGTCCCAAAGATGGTGAAGTGTCATGTAGTCGACGTTCACATGACACCACTAAAGGAAGCAACAACATACATATCATCAAAATATCGAACGAATACCAAATTCACATGATTACTTATGACAAGACTTCTCCCATGTCCTCAAGAACAAAAGTAACTACTCACAAATCATATTTATGTTCAAGATCAGAGGGGTATTGAATAGCATTAAGGATTTGAATATATAATCTTCCACCAAATAAACCAACTGGCATCAACTACAAGATGTAATCAACACTACTAGCAACCCACAGGTACCAATCTGAGGTTTTGAGACAAAGATTGAATACAAGAGATGAACTAGGGTTTGAGATGAGATGGTGCTGGTGAAGATGTTGATGAAGATTGGTCCTCCCACGATGAGAGGATCGTTGGTGATGTCGATGGCTTCGATTTCCCCCTCCCGGAGGGAAGTTTCCCCGGCGGAATCGCTCCGCCAGAGAGCAAAATAGCTCCTGCCCAAGTTCCACCTCGAGACGGTGGTGCTTCATCCCGAAAGTCTTCTTCTGATTTTTTCTAGGGAAAATGGCTTCATATAGCAGAAGGAGGGGGCCGAAGGCCTGCCAGGGGCCCCACAAGCTCGGGGGGCGCGCCCAGGGGGTAGAGTGGCTTCCTGGTGGGCCCCCTTCTATTGATTCTTTTGCCAGTATTTTTTATATATTCCAAAATAATTCTTCGTAAATTTTTAGGTCATTTGGAGTTGTGCAGAATAGCTATCTCTGTTTCACCCCTTTTCGGTCCAGAATTCCAGCTGCCGGCAATCTCCCTCTTCATGTGAAACTTGCAAAATAAGAGAGAAAAGGCATAGTAAATCATGATGCAAATTGGATGTATCACTCATAAACATGCCCACAATTATCTCATCCTCAAGGCTCTCAAGCACATTATTTCAATCATTGTTTACTGAAACTTTGGTTGTCACGTGAAGGGATTATGCCAAATAAGTGATCATGCATAGAGTTTCGCTCTGGCTTAATTTTTGGGAACTACGAACCTTTGATATATGTATTTTTTGAGCTCTTTTGATCAGTCCCCTTTATTTACCTCATACACAACTGACGTTGTCCTGGACTAGGGGGGTACCAACCTAGTTGGCCTACAGTCCATGGGCCGGACCCATGGCCCACCACTCTTACAAGGAAGGACTCCGGAAGCCTCACACTTTGGCGTGATCAAGATGGACTCTGCCGAAGACTTGACGTGTTCTCCAGGGATAGCTTCGGCCGCCGGCGTGTGTATCCCTAGATGGGCAACCGACCATGTGTAATCCTAGGTAACCCCGGCGTCTATATAAGCTGAGAGGTTTAGTCCGTAGAGACTGATAACCCACAAGTATAGGGGATTAGTTGTAGCCTTTCTCAATAAATAAGAGTGTCGAACCCAACGAGGAGTTAAAGGTAGAATCAATATTCCCTTCAAGTTCTATCGACCACCGATACAACTCTACGCACACTTAACGTTTAATTTACCTAGAACAAGTATGAAACTAGAAGTACTTTGTAGGTGTAATGCTAGAACTACTTTGCAAGAATAAAATTAGGAGTACTTTGCGAGAATAAAACTACGAGTAATTTGCAAGATAATAAAAGTTAGTTTTTTAGTAGAAAGCTTTTGTAACACAAGAAAAGGATTTGTCCCTAGGCAATCGATAACTAGACCGGTAATCATTATTACAATTTTATATGAGGGAGAGGCATGAGCTAACATACTTTCCGTACTTGGATCATATGCACTTATGATTGGAACTCTAGCAAGCATCCGCAACAACTAAAGATCATTAAGGTAAAACCCAACCATAGCATTAAGTAACAAGTCCTCTTTATTCCCATACGCAACAACCCCCTTACTCGGGTTTGTGTTTCAGTCACTCATGCAACCCACTATAAGCGAATTATGAATGTATTGCAACACCCTACAGCAGTAATCCCACACGCTTGCGCAACACGGAGGGCACCATAGGACAGCACCAAAATAAAACATACAACTCAAACCAATCACGATCATCAATCAACCCATAGGACAAAACGAATCTACTCAAACATCATAGGATTGCCACATATCATTGGATAATAATATATAGCATTAAGAACCATGTTTTAGTAGAGATTACAGCGGGGAGAAGAGGTGTTACATCGCTGCATAGAGGGGGAGAGAGTTGGTGTTGACGGCGGCGAAGTTGTTGGTGTAGATCGCCATCACGATGATTGCCCCGGCGGCGTTCCGGCGCCACCGGGAGAGAGGGGGAGAGAGCCCCCCTCCTTCTTCTTCTTCCTTGGCCTCCCCCCTGTTGGAAATATGCCCTAGAGGCAATAATAAATTGGTTATTATTATATTTCCTTGTTCATGATAATCGTTTATTATCCATGCTATAATTGTATTGATTGGAAACTCAAATACATGTGTGGGTACATAGACAACACTGTGTCCCTAGTAAGCCTCTAGTTGACTAGCTTGTTGATCAAAGATGGTTAAGGTTTCCTAGCCATGGACATGAGATGTCATTTGATAACGGGATCACATCATTAAGAGAATGATGTGATGGACAAGACCCAAACTGTAAACGTAGCATTTGATCGTGTCAGTTTATTGCTATTGTTTTCTGCATGTCAAGTATCTGTTCCTTTGACCATGAGATCATGCAACTCACTGACACCGGAGGAATACCTTGTGTGTATCAAACGTCGCAACGTAACTGGGTGACTATAAAGGTGCTCTACAGGTATCTCCGAGGGTGTCTGTTGGGTTGGCATGGATCAAGACTGGGATTTGTTACTCCGTATGACGGAGAGGTATCTCAGGGCCCACTCGGTAATACAACATCACGATGAGCCTTGCAAGCAATGTGACTAAAGTGTTAGCCACGAGATCTTGTATTACGGAACGAGTAAAGAGACTTGCCGGTAACGAGATTGAACTAGGTATAGAGATACCGACGATCGAATCTCGGGCAAGTAACATACCGAAGAACAAAGGGAACAGCATACGGGATTAACTGAATCCTTGACATAGAGGTTCGACCGATAAAGATCTTCGTAGAATATGTAGGAGCCAATATGGGCATCCAGGTCCCGCTATTGGTTATTGGCCGTAGAGGTGTCTCGGTCATGTCTACATAGTTCTCGAACCCGCAGGGTCTACACACTTAACGTTTGGTGACGATTAGTATAATTGAGTTATTATGTTGGTGACCGAAAGTTGTTCGGAGTCCCGGATAAGATCCCGGACATGACGAGGATCTCCGGAATAGTCCGGAGGTAAAGATTGATATATGTGATAATAGTGTTTTGATCTCCGGAAGAGTTCCGAAGTTCACCGGAAGAGGTTCCGGATGTTTACCGAAGTGTTCGGGTGCAGCAACACTTTATATGGGCCAAAGGGATAAAGCCCACGAGGTATTGGAAAGTGCAAAAGTAGTTTTGCTGCCGCGTAAGCGGTACTACCGCTTGGTGAAGCGGTACTACCGCCCGAGCGGTACTACCGCTTGTGTGAAGCGGTACTACCGCCCAAGCAGTACTACCGCTTGTGTGAAGCGGTACTACCGCTTGTGCGCGGCTGTGCACGGTTCGGCAGGGATCCGAGTTGGACTCTTTCCCTGCGGGCCAAACCGACCTTGTGCGGGCAAAACCGACTCGGAGGAGGCTTTTACTCCAAGTTTAGACCCCAAGGCTCAACATATAAATAGAGGGGCAGGGCTAGCACACGGGACACATCAGGATTTCCCAAGCCGTGTGCCGGCAACCCTAGCCCTCTAGTTCCTCCGTCATAATCTCCGTAGTGCTTGGCGAAGCCCTGCAGAGATTGTTCCTCACCACCATCACCACGCCGTCGTGCTGCTGGAACTCAACCACTACTTCACCATCGCTCGCTGGATCGAGGAGGTGAAGGCGTCATCAAGCCGTACGTGTGTTGAACGCGGAGGTGCCGTCCGTTCGGCACTAGATCGGAAGGATCGTGATTGGATCGCGGGACGCTCGGCGATTTGGATCGCGAAGACGTTCGACTACATCAACCGCGTTTATTAACGCTTCCGCTTAGCGATCTACAAGGGTATGTAGATTCACTCTCCCTCTCGTAGATGCTCATCACCATGGATAGATCTTATGTGTGCGTAGGAAAATTTTTGTTTCCCATGCAACGTTCCCCAACAGTGGCATCAGAGCTAGGTCTATGCGTAGATGAGATCTCGAGTAGAACACAAAGGAGTTGTGGGCGTGGGTGTATACATATTGCTTGCCGTTACTAGTTGATACTTGATTCAGCGGTATTGTGAGATGAAGCGGCCCGGACCGACATTACGCGTACGCTTACGCGAGACTGGTTTTACCGCTGCGTGCACTTGTTGCATAAAGGTGACTGGCGGGTGTCTGTCTCTCTCACTTTAGTTGAATCGGTTCAATGAAGAGGGTTCTTTTAGAAGATCAAAAAGCAATCACTACACCACGTTGTGGTTTTGCGTAGGTAAGAACGGTTCTTGCAAACCCGTAGCAGCCACGTAAAATTTGCAACAACAATTAGAGGACGTCTAACTTGTTTTTGCAGGGTATGTTGTGATGTGATATGGCCAATTACATGATGAGATATATGTGATGTATGAGATGATCATGTGTTGTATAGAATATCACGACTTGCATGTCGATGAGTACGGCAACTGGCAGGAGCCATAGAGTTGTCTTTAATTATTGTATGACCTGCGTGTCAATCATTAAGCGCTATGTAATGCTTTACTTTATCGCTAAACGTTAGCTATAGTCGTGGAAGCAACAGTCGGCGCGACAACCTTATGGCGACACGTTGATGGAGATCAAGATGATGGAGATCATGGTGTCATGCCGGTGACGATGGAGATCATGCCGGTGCTTTGGAGATGGAGATCAAAAGCACAAGTTCATGGCCATATCATGTCACTTATGATTTGCATGTGATGTTAATCCTTTTATGCATCTTATTTTGCTTAGGACGACGGTAGCATTATAAGGTGATCCCTCACTTAAATTTCAAGATAAATTGTGTTCTCCCCAAGTGTGCACCGTTGCGAAAGTTCGTCGTTTCGAGACACGCCGTGATGATCGGGTGTGATAGACTCTACGTTCGCATACAACGGGTGTAAGCCATGTTACACGTGCGGAACACTCGGGTTAAACTTGACGAGCCTAGCATGTACAGACATGGCCTCGGAACACAAGAGACCGAAAGGTCGAACATGAGTCATATAGTAGATATGATCAACATGAAGATGTTCACCATTGAAACCACCTCAACTCACGTGATGATCGGACTTGAGTTGGTGGATTTGGATCATGTTACACTCGAATGACCGGAGGGATGTCAATTTGAGTGGGAGTTTTTTAAGTAATATGATTAACTAAACTCATTATCTAGAACAATAGTCTAAGTTGTCGTTGCTATATTTATGTTGTAGATCATGGCTCGCGTAGTAGCACCCCTGAATTTTAATGCGTTCCTAGAGAAAGCTAAGTTGAAAGATGATGGAAGTAACTTTGTGGACTGGGCCCGTAATCTAAGGATTATCCTTACGGCTTCCCAGAAGGCTTATGTCCTTGATGCACCGCTTGGTGATCCACCCGCTCCAGTTGAGTCTCTAGACGTTGTGAACGCCTGGCAGGCTCGTTCTGATGATTACTCGATAGTTCAATGTGCAATGTTGTATGGCTTAGAACCGGGACTTCAAAGACGTTTTGAACGTCATGGAGCATATGAGATGTTCCAGGAGTTGAAGTTTATCTTTCAGAAGAATGCCCGTATCGAGAGATATGAGATCTCCGATAAGTTCTATGCTTGCAAGATGGAGGAGAACGGGTCTATCAGTGATCACGTGCTCAGAATGTCTGGGTACTCCACCCGTCTGGCTGAGTTAGGGATGCCCCTTCCGCCAGAGGCTATCACTGACAGAGTTCTTCAATCATTGCCACCTAGCTACAAGAGCTTCGTGTTGAACTATAACATGCACGGGATGAACAAGTCAGTCGCCGAGCTGTTTGCGATGCTGAAAGCCGCTGAGTCTGAAATTCAGAAGGAGCATCAAGTGTTGATGGTCAATAAAACCACTAGTTTCAAGAAAAATGGCAAGGGTAAGAAGGGTAACTCCAAGCAGAGTGGCAAAGCAGTTGCTCCTCTCGTGAAGAAACCCAAGGCTGGACCCAAACCAGAAACTGTGTGTTTTCATTGCAAGGGAACTGGACACTGGAAGCGGAATTGCCCCAAGTATTTGGCTGACAAGAAGGCGGCCAACAACAAACAAGGTATATATGATATACATGTTATTGATGTGTACCTTACCAACTCTCGTTGTAGTGCCTGGGTATTTGATACCGGTGCGGTTGCTCATATTTGCAACTCAAAACAGGAACTGCGGAATAGACGGAGGTTGGCAAAGG
Source organism: Elymus sibiricus (assembly GCA_039707655.1). NCBI lineage: Eukaryota > Viridiplantae > Streptophyta > Magnoliopsida > Poales > Poaceae > Elymus > Elymus sibiricus. Next base: position 352,772,918 of record CM077672.1, on the reverse strand, counting down.
ACGAAGTGACGATGCGCGTGGGAAATGGTTCCAAGGTTGATGTGATCGCCGTTGGCACGCTCGCTCTTCGATTACCGTCGGGATTAGTGATGAACCTAAATAAGTGTTATTTGGTGCCTGCGTTAAGCATGAACATTATATCTGGATCTTGTTTATTGCGAGACGGTTACTCATTTAAATCAGAGAATAATGGTTGTTCTATTTATATGAGTAATATCTTTTATGGTCATGCACCCGATGTGAGGGGTTTATTCTTATTGAATCTCGATAGTAATGATACACATGTTCATAACATTGATGCCAAAAGATGTAGAATTGATAATGATAATACCACTTTCTTGTGGCACTGCCGTTTAGGTCATATTGGCGTAAAACGCATGAGGAAGCTCCATGCTGATGGACTTTTGGAGTCACTTGATTTTGAATCACTTGACACATGTGAGCCATGCCTCATGGGCAAGATGACTAAAACGCCGTTCTCTGGTACAATGGAACGGGCAAGTGACTTATTGGAAATCATACATACTGATGTGTGCGGTCCGATGAGCATTGAGGCGCGCGGTGGTTATCGTTACTTTCTCACCTTCACTGATGACTTAAGTAGATATGGGTATATTTACTTAATGAAACACAAGTCTGAAACATTTGAAAAGTTCAAACAATTTCAGAGTGAAGTTGAGAATCATCGTAACAAGAAGATTAAATTCCTACGATCTGATCGAGGAGGAGAATATCTGAGTTATGAGTTTGGCAGTCACTTAAGACAGTGTGGAATTGTTTCACAATTAACACCGCCTGGAACACCACAGCGTAATGGTGTGTCCGAACGTCGTAATCGAACCTTATTGGATATGGTGCGATCTATGATGTCTCTTGCCGATTTGCCACTATCGTTTTGGGGTTATGCATTAGAGACAGCTGCATTCACTTTAAATAGGGCACCATCGAAATCCGTTGAGACGACGCCATATGAACTTTGGTTTGGCAAGAAACCAAAACTGTCGTTTCTTAAAGTTTGGGGATGTGATGCTTATGTCAAAAAGCTTCAGCCTGAAAAGCTGGAACCCAAAGCGGAGAAATGCGTCTTCATAGGATACCCAAAAGAGACAGTTGGGTATACCTTCTACCTCAGATCCGAAGGCAAAGTGTTTGTCGCTAAAAACGGAACATTTCTTGAGAAAGAGTTTCTCTCGAAAGAATTGAGTGGGAGGAAGATAGAACTTGATGAGGTTGTTGAACCTTTACTTCAACCTAAGAGTAGCGCAACGCAGAAAGTTGTTTCTGTCGAGCCTACATTAGCTGAAGAGGAAGTTAATGATGATGATCATGAAGCTTTGGATCAAGTTGCTATCGAACCTCGTAGGTCGACAAGGACGCGTACTGCTCCTGAGTGGTACGGCAACCCTGTCTTAGAGGTCATGTTGTTAGACAACGATGAACCTACGAGCTATGGAGAAGCGATGATGGGCCCGGATTCCGAGAAGTGGTTAGAGGCCATGAAATCCGAGATGGGATCCATGTATGAAAACAAAGTCTGGACTTTGGAAGTATTACCTGAAGGGCGTAAGGCCATTCAGAACAAATGGATCTTTAAGAGGAAGACGGACGCGGACGGTAATGTCACCGTCTATAAAGCTCGACTTGTGGCAAAGGGTTTTTCACAAGTTCAAGGAGTTGACTACGATGAGACCTTCTCACCCGTAGCGATGCTTAAGTCCGTCAGAATCATGTTAGCAATAGCTGCCTTTTTCGATTATGAAATTTGGCAGATGGATGTCAAAACAGCGTTCCTTAACGGTTACCTTAAGGAAGAGTTGTATATGATGCAACCAGAAGGTTTTGTCGATCCAGAGAATGCTGACAAAGTTTGCAAACTCCAGCGATCCATTTATGGACTGGTGCAAGCATCTCGGAGTTGGAATCTTCGTTTTGATGAGGTGATCAAAGCGTTCGAGTTTATACAAGTTTACGGAGAAGCTTGTATTTACAAGAAAGTGAGTGGGAGCTCTATAGCGTTTCTAATATTATATGTGGATGACATATTGCTGATTGGAAACAATATAGAAATGCTGGAAAGCGTAAAGGAATATTTGAACAAGAGTTTTTCAATGAAGGACCTAGGAGAAGCTGCTTTCATATTAGGCATCAAGATCTATAGAGATAGATCAAGACGCTTAATAGGACTTTCACAAAGCACATACCTTGATAAGATTTTGAAGAAGTTCAAAATGGATCAGTCCAAGAAGGGGTTCTTGCCTGTTTTGCAAGGTGTGAAGTTGAGTAAGACTCAATGCCCAGTGACTGCAGAAGATAGAGAAAAGATGAGTGTCATCCCCTATGCTTCGGCCATAGGCTCTATCATGTATGCAATGCTGTGCACAAGACCCGATGTCAGCCTTGCCATAAGTATGGTCGGAAGGTTTCAAGGTGATCCAGGAATGGAACACTGGACGACGGTCAAGAATATCCTGAAGTACCTGAAAAGGACTAAGGACATGTTTCTCGTTTATGGAGGTGATCAAGAGCTCGTCGTAAAGGGTTACGTCGATGCAAGCTTTGACACTGATCTGGATGACTCTAAGTCGCAAACCGGATACGTATTTATTCTTAATGGGGGTGCGGTTAGCTGGTGCAGTTCCAAGCAAAGCGTGGTAGCTGATTCTACATGCGAAGCGGAGTACATCGCTGCCTCGGAGGCGGCGAAGGAAAGTGTCTGGATGAAGGAGTTCATGACAGATCTTGGAGTAGTGCCTAGTGCGCTTAACCCAATGACTCTGTTTTGTGATAACACTGGTGCCATTGCTCTAGCCAAGGAACCAAGATTTCACAAGAGGACCAGACACATAAAACGACGTTTCAATTCCATCCGCGATTACATCAAGGAGGACGACATAAATATTTGCAAAGTACACACGGATCTAAATGTTGCAGATCCGATGACTAAACCTCTTCCAAGGGCTAAACATGAACAACACCAGAACTGCATGGGTGTTCGATTCATTACAATGTAAATCACATAGTGATGTGAACTAGATTATTGACTCTAGTGCAAGTGGGAGACTGTTGGAAATATGCCCTAGAGGCAATAATAAATTGGTTATTATTATATTTCCTTGTTCATGATAATCGTTTATTATCCATGCTATAATTGTATTGATTGGAAACTCAAATACATGTGTGGGTACATAGACAACACTGTGTCCCTAGTAAGCCTCTAGTTGACTAGCTTGTTGATCAAAGATGGTTAAGGTTTCCTAGCCATGGACATGAGATGTCATTTGATAACGGGATCACATCATTAAGAGAATGATGTGATGGACAAGACCCAAACTGTAAACGTAGCATTTGATCGTGTCAGTTTATTGCTATTGTTTTCTGCATGTCAAGTATCTGTTCCTTTGACCATGAGATCATGCAACTCACTGACACCGGAGGAATACCTTGTGTGTATCAAACGTCGCAACGTAACTGGGTGACTATAAAGGTGCTCTACAGGTATCTCCGAGGGTGTCTGTTGGGTTGGCATGGATCAAGACTGGGATTTGTTACTCCGTATGACGGAGAGGTATCTCAGGGCCCACTCGGTAATACAACATCACGATGAGCCTTGCAAGCAATGTGACTAAAGTGTTAGCCACGAGATCTTGTATTACGGAACGAGTAAAGAGACTTGCCGGTAACGAGATTGAACTAGGTATAGAGATACCGACGATCGAATCTCGGGCAAGTAACATACCGAAGAACAAAGGGAACAGCATACGGGATTAACTGAATCCTTGACATAGAGGTTCGACCGATAAAGATCTTCGTAGAATATGTAGGAGCCAATATGGGCATCCAGGTCCCGCTATTGGTTATTGGCCGTAGAGGTGTCTCGGTCATGTCTACATAGTTCTCGAACCCGCAGGGTCTACACACTTAACGTTTGGTGACGATTAGTATAATTGAGTTATTATGTTGGTGACCGAAAGTTGTTCGGAGTCCCGGATAAGATCCCGGACATGACGAGGATCTCCGGAATAGTCCGGAGGTAAAGATTGATATATGTGATAATAGTGTTTTGATCTCCGGAAGAGTTCCGAAGTTCACCGGAAGAGGTTCCGGATGTTTACCGAAGTGTTCGGGTGCAGCAACACTTTATATGGGCCAAAGGGATAAAGCCCACGAGGTATTGGAAAGTGCAAAAGTAGTTTTGCTGCCGCGTAAGCGGTACTACCGCTTGGTGAAGCGGTACTACCGCCCGAGCGGTACTACCGCTTGTGTGAAGCGGTACTACCGCCCAAGCGGTACTACCGCTTGTGTGAAGCGGTACTACCGCTTGTGCGCGGCTGTGCACGGTTCGGCAGGGATCCGAGTTGGACTCTTTCCCTGCGGGCCAAACCGACCTTGTGCGGGCAAAACCGACCCGGAGGAGGCTTTTACTCCAAGTTTAGACCCCAAGGCTCAACATATAAATAGAGGGGCAGGGCTAGCACACGGGACACATCAGGATTTCCCAAGCCGTGTGCCGGCAACCCTAGCCCTCTAGTTCCTCCGTCATAATCTCCGTAGTGCTTGGCGAAGCCCTGCAGAGATTGTTCCTCACCACCATCACCACGCCGTCGTGCTGCTGGAACTCAACCACTACTTCACCATCGCTCGCTGGATCGAGGAGGTGAAGGCGTCATCAAGCCGTACGTGTGTTGAACGCGGAGGTGCCGTCCGTTCGGCACTAGATCGGAAGGATCGTGATTGGATCGCGGGACGCTCGGCGATTTGGATCGCGAAGACGTTCGACTACATCAACCGCGTTTATTAACGCTTCCGCTTAGCGATCTACAAGGGTATGTAGATTCACTCTCCCTCTCGTAGATGCTCATCACCATGGATAGATCTTATGTGTGCGTAGGAAAATTTTTGTTTCCCATGCAACGTTCCCCAACACCCCCTAGATGGGAGGAGAGTTTCTCCTCTAGTTCATGGCCGTCATGGCTCCCGGAGGGTAGGAGCCCCTCCGAGATTGGATCTCTCTCTCTGTTTCTCTTCTGTTTCACGTCCCTGTTTTCTGGCCTTTCACCGTTTCTTAAATATCCGGAGATCCCAAATTTTAACATGATTTTTTTCTCGATATAAGCTTCCCTGCGGCCAAAGAAGGGCCCCAACCGACTTACGGTATGCCCACAAGGCAACACCACGTGGCTGGGGGGGAGGTCACGCCAAGATGCCTTATGGAGGATGTGTGTGACGCCCCCGACTCGACCGTGCACTACATGCAAATGCGCACGATCAAGCACAGGGACTCACGGGAAGGTATCACAACACAACTCTAGACAAAAAATAAAATAATTCAAGCTTTATATTACAAGTCGGGGGCCTCGAGGGCTCGAATACATAAGCTCGAGTAACACAAGAGTCAGCGAAAGCATCAGTATCTGAGTACAGACATAATTAGACAAGGTTGCCTTAAGAAGGCTGAGCAAAACAACGACATCTAGATCGAAAAGGCGCAGGCCTCCTGCCTGGGAGCCTCCAAACTACTCCTGGTCGTCGGTCTCCACATTGTAGTAGGCTCCATTGAGGTAGTAGTAGTCATCAACGGGGTCAGCTGGCTCCGGGGCTCCGTCATCTAATCGCAGCAATTGGGTATGGGGAAAAAGGTAGCAAAGCAACCGTGAGTACTCATCCAAAGTACTCGCAAGACTTACATCAGATATATGCTAAGTATGTATCAGTATCAATGGGAAGGGGCTGTATCTGTAGACTATACTGCAGAATTGCCAGAATAGAAGGGAAGACCTAGCTTAACGAAGACTAGCATCTTCCAGCGTCTTGCAGCAACTGAAGAGAGTAGAGTAACATATAATATAGTAACAAGTATATATTAACAACGCCCAGAGATCCTTCCTCGACTCCCTGCGAGAAAGCGATCCCGGAGCCATCATATCAATTTAGTATCACAAGTATCCAGTTCTAGTTGTAGTAGATCGGGATACAACTCCGAGCGTCCTATTACCATGGACACGGCTATTCGAATAGATAACTTCCCTGCAGGGGTGCACCAACTTACCCAACATGCTCGATTAACTATGGCCGGACACACTTTTCCTGGTCATGCCCGGCCTCGGCTGATCGACACGCCGTAGTCCTACCTAGGCTCCGCAGAGAGGTCCCCGCTGGTCTACATCCTAAGCGCGAGGGGGTAGTTCGGCCGCTCACCCCTAAGCACTCCGGGTCGTTGCGCGCAGGGTCAGCCTCACCACGCTGTGCCTGTGGGTACCTGCTGTCGGCCGTGCCGCAATGCTGCACTGGACGTCTGACAGAGCTTTCGGAAGAATCGTATGACGCCGAGTGCCCATAACTTAACCCGCGTGGTGTTTAGTACGAAAAGGCCAGAGGCCTACTCAGATCACATATCCAAACCATTAGTGTGTTGGGAGCTCGTGGTGACGATCAGTGCTCCTGTCGCCCCGTCTCACGGACTTACGACAAGGGCCAGGCCCATTCCTCTCCTGGGGCGGTCTGCCTGCCCGGCCGTGCCGCGTAATTATCTCGCGGGTACCCTCATGGTCAACCCGACTTCACATCACTCGCGGTTACCCCTCGGGGTTGACCCAACTTCAACAAGGGGACTGAGATAAAGACAGGGGTATCCGTGTGTCCATAACATCAAGGGGGAATCCGAGGAATCACCCTCGTTAGATTCCTACTCGATGTAACCGTCAGGGTGAACTTGGAGGAATCACCCTCGATGGGTTCACACTTGAGGTGTTGCACGACAGAGTTATCATCGGGAGTGGTGAAAGAGGAATCACCCTTGTTAACCCACAACCGACTACCTACGCTACAGAGATATCATCAGGAGTGAGGTAGGAGGTATCACCCTCGGCACTCGATAGTAGCTCTGCAGAGTCGTACAACTAAGGGGGTGTGCGGTGATGTGTCGGTCTCTGCACATCGATCACAATGATCGAGTCATCGGTAGTAAAGCATGGCAACAAGGACAAGGGTGTGGGGCCTCTGATGGATCACTAACCAGCCTATACTAAGCATATAGGACAACAGGTAAAGTATCAACAACAGGTTACAAAATCAGGCTATGCATCAGAATAGGAGTTATCGAACAACAGTAGCAAATTCTAATGCAAGCATGGGAGAGAAAGAATGGGCGATATAGAAATGATCAAGGGGGTTTTTCTTGCCTGGAAGCTCTGCTGAAAGGGGTCGGACGTCAGGGGCATAGTCGTACTCGGGAGCAGCGTTAGTCTCAGAGTCTACCGGAGAGAAGAGGGGGAAGAAACAATAAATACAAAGCAAACAAATGTAGCACAATGCATGACATGGCGGTATGCTGTGCTAGGGGTGAGCTAACGCAGTGCTACACGTTACAGATGGAGCGGGAAAATATCTGGGAATATTTTCCCGGCTTTAGGCAATTATCGGACAGACGATCCGGAGGGGAAGGTTCCATGTTTGTAGTGTTAGAAGCATGTGACAGTTACATGGAGGGCACCAACAGATTCGTCTCATTTTTCTGATCATTTTTCATATATAAATTATTTTCATCCGAGTTACGGATTATTTTATATGATTTTTCAAAGTTTTAACGATTTTCCGAAATTTTTGGAATTTATTTAATTTCAAAAATAAAAGGTTAAATTGCTAGGTGCACACAGAACTATGTACACAACAGAGGGCTATGAGGCTGACAGGTGGGGCCAGTTGACTGGGTCAACTGCCCAGTCAGCAGAGGCTGACTGGTGGGCCCAGCTGCTGACTCGGCAGCTGACTGGGCCGGCCTTATCCACTTAAACAGTACACAGTAGGCTAACTAGTGTATTAGTTTAATTAACTGGGTTAATTAGCTAGGTGGGACCCCACTGTCAGTGACTAACTAATTAACAGATTAATTTTATTTAGCAAAATAGGTAATTAGCGCGGTGGGGCCTACATGTTAGTGACTGGACCCAGTCCAGTCAGCACGTTAACTGGGTTAACGCGGTCAACGGGGCCCACGGGGCCACTGGCAGTGGCCCAGGGTGGACCCCGCACGGTGCCACGTCGGCGGCAGCGCCGGAGGAACTCCGGCGAGACATTTCGCGGCGGATCTTCGTCGGACTTGGCCGGAATTTCGCTACGGTGGCCCGTAATACGCACGCAAGGTGGTGTTCGAAAGCTGGCAACGTCACGCATCGCGTGGTGCAACGGGTTCGACCGGAGGTGGCCGGAGCAGGGCGTAGCGTCGACGCCGGCGGCGGTGGTCTTCGGGAGCTCCGCGGATTTGGCAAAACAGCACGCTCGCGAGCGTTTTGGACGGCCAGGCCGCACCATTAGAGTGCCCCGAGCACAACGGTGTGCTCGGACGGCCATGACAACGGCGGTAACGACGACAACGAGCAGCACGGCGGAGCTGGGCTCGGCCAACCATGGTGGCAGGGCTAGACGCATCAATAAGAGGGGGAGGCCGAGGGATACGCGTCGCGGCTCACCTAGCGGCTCACGAAAGGCCGTCAGGGGGTTTAGTAGCTGATGAGGGCGCCGATGATCACCGGAGAAGCTGCTGTGGCCGAGGAGGAAGATGAGCTCGATCCCGTCGCTGCAGTGTGCCCCGGCTCCAGCTGAAGGCACCAGGCGACGAGGAAGAAGCAAGAGAAGCTCGCGGACAAGGTCTCCGGGTGCGGGGGTGCCAGTGGCCGCGGGATCGAGTGGCGCACGGTGATGGCTGCATCGGGAGCTCCTCCCGACCGATGGAGAGGACAAGGGGGGAGGGGAAAGTGAGTGAGGGGGCCAAAGGATTGGTTGGGGGTCGTCCTTATCGCCTCCCGTTGTCCCGGTGGCTCCACGCGTCGAGAAGCGGCGGCGGCGGCGAGCTCCTGGCCATGGCGGTGCTGACACGCAAGGGGAGAGAGACGGAGGGTTGAAGGAGAGAGAGAGGTGGGCTGGGCCGGTGCCACTGTGCACTTAGGCCCAGTACACAGTGGCCTTTTTTTATTTATTTTCTCTGTTTTCTTTTTACAGAACTGTTTTGTAATATTTTGAGCTGCCAAATAACTTTTGTAAAATATGGAACTTGGCCACATAATTACATTGCAATATTTGGCACTGCCACAAAAAGTTTGGGAGGCATTTGAATTTGTTTGAATTTTTCATAAATGGAAAAGCATTTAAATATGCTGATTTGGCACTGTTTTAATTGCTATAGCCCATTTAAGCAAATAAGTGATGTTGTTTTCCTTAACAAATAATTGTTATGGAATATTTGCTAAATGATGAACTATTTTGCAACCATTTTTGTGAAACTTTAAATTTCACTTGCAATTTGAATTTGAATTCAGTGGTGGAATTTGAAATGAGATATGAATCCATAGTGATCAAGCATTGCAAACCAAAGTGATTAAGCAAAATCATGAGGATCATTGTAGCTCATTACATAGGGGTGTTACAATTCTCCTCCTCTAAAAGAAATTCTCGTCCCGAGAATTCAGGAGGTAGAAGGAAAGAGATCGGGATATTCTTCATGAAGGCGATCCTCACGTTCCCAAGTGGCTTCATCTTTAGTGTGATTTGACCACTGCACTTTAAGGAACTTGATTACCTTCTGATGGGTTCGACATTCAGCTTGATCAAGAAGGCAGATCGGATGCTCCTTATAAGAGAGATCATCCTGCAATTCGAGCATTTCATGATCCACGGCACGGTGTGGATCCTTGAAGCAACGACGAAGTTGCGACACATGGAAGACATCGTGGATGTGAGAAAACTGTGGTGGCAATTCCAATTTGTAAGCCACATATCCACGTCTGGTGAGGACGCAGAAAGGACCAATGTAGCGAGGAGCTAACTTGCCCTTGATTCCAAAATGGTGAGTGCCCTTCATAGGAGTGACACGCAGATAAGCTTGTTCACCAGGTTGATAGATCGATCCCCGGTGTTTACGATCATAGTTGCTCTTCTGGCGGGACTGGGCCGCCTTGAGATTTTCTCGGACAATACGGACTTGCTTTTCAGCTTGTTGGATAATATCCAGACCAATGAGCGGCCGTTCCCCAGTTTCTGACCAATTCAGAGGGGTTCGGCACTTACGTCCATATAACACCTCGAAGGGTGCCATCTTCAAGCTAGCTTGATAGCTGTTGTTGTACGAGAATTCAGCATACGGGAGAGATTCTTCCCACTTCTTGCCAAATGAGATGACACAAGCATGTAGCATATCTTCAAGCACTTGATTAACTCGTTCAACTTGACCTTGGGACTGGGGGTGATAAGCTGTGCCCCAGGTTATATGAGTTCCCATAGCTTCTTAGAAACTTTCCCAGAACTTTGAGGTGAAGAGGCTGCCACGATCTGAACTGATCTCCTTCGGGATACCGTGGAGTGTCACAATTCTGGAGATATACAAGTCTGCTAACTGACTAGCACTGATCGTCTCCTTGACTGGCAGAAAATGTGCAACATTGGAGAGTTGGTCGACAACAACAAGAATGGCATCGTGACCCTTTTGGGATCTGGGCAGGCCAGTGATAAGATCCATTTGAACCTTGTCCCATTTCCATACAGGGATAGGAAGCGGTTGCAGGAGTCCAGCAGGCTTTTGATGTTTTGCTTTGACGTGACGGCAAACGTCACATTCAGTAACATAGCGAGCGATGTCTTGCTTCATGTTAGACCACCAGTACCTCTGATGAAGGTCTTGATACATCTTGGTGCTACCCAGATGAATAGACAGAGGTGTATCATGTGCCTCCTTCATAACTTTGTCTGTCATAAGTTCGAACCGGGGTACCACAAGGCGATCTCTGAAGTACAAGGTTCCATCTTTAGCAAGAGAGAAATCTCTGGCTTTCTCAAAAGCAAGATCCCGTTTCATCTGATCAACTTCAGCGTCTTTTGCTTGCGCAGACTTAATAGCTTTCTCGAGAGTTGGTTCTAGGACAAGGGTATTGAGAGAACCCTGTGGAACAATGTGGAGGTTCAACTTGTGAAGTTCTTCATGAAGAAGGGGTTGAGCTCGCTGAACCATGAGATTGTTGCAATAAGACTTGCGACTCAAAGCATCGGCCATAACATTAGCCTTGCCAGGGGTATATGAAATACCGCAGTCATAGTCCGTAATTGCTTCCATCCATCTCTGTTGACGGAGATTCAAGTCTGGCTGAGTAAACAAATATTTCAGACTTTGATGATCAGTGTAGATCTCGCAACGATTACCAAGGAGGTAATGTCGCCACAACTTCAATGCATAAATAACTGCAGCAAATTCAAGATCATGAACTGGGTAGTTCTCTTCATGAGGACGCAGCTGTCGTGAGGCATAAGCAATCACTTTGCGCTCTTGCATTAGGACACAGCCTAATCCTTGACGGGATGCGTTGCAATAAACGACGAAGCCCTTACGGGAATCTAGAGGAGCAAGCACTGGTGCAGATGTCAGCTTGTCCTTGAGTGTTTGGAAACTTTCCTGACATTTTTCTGTCCACTCAAACTTAACGCCTTTGTGAAGCAGATCAGTCAGAGGCTTGGCAATCTTAGAGAAGTTCTCGACAAAACGGCGGCAATAACTGGCAAGTCCGAGAAAACTCCTGACTTGCTTAACATTCTTCGTAGGAGTCCAATCAAGAATAGCCTGAACTCGCTCTGGGTTGACAACAATACCATCCTTGGAAATCACATGACCAAGATAAGTCACTTCGGATAACCAGAATTCACACTTGGAATATTTGGCATATAGCTGATGCTCTCGAAGCTTTTCCAGTACAAGACGAAGATGTTCAGCATGTTCTTCCTCATTCTTCGAATATACAAGGATATCATCTAGATAAACCACGACAAATTTGTCGAGGTAATCCATGAAGATATAATTCATCAATCGAGAGAACGTTGCTGGAGCATTGGTTAAACCAAAGGACATGATGGTGTACTCGTATGAACCATAACGAGTAACGAAAGCGGTCTTGGGAATATCCTCTTCACGAACTCGGATCTGTTGGTAACCCAACCTCAGATCGAGTTTAGAGAATACGGAGGAACCAGCAAGTTGATCGTACAGATCATTGATCCGGGGAAGCGGGTACTTATTCTGTATGGTTGCCTGGTTGATAGGCCGGTAATCTTGGACCAACCGGTTCGTACCATCCTTCTTCTTGACAAAGAGAGAAGGTGCTCCCCAAGCAGAGGAACTTGGATGAATGAAACCCTTGCGAAGTGACTTGTCGATTTCAAAGATGTCAAAAGACAGTGTGTGAATGATGTATCAGACATTTAATGAAATAATTGCAGATAATCCAGCTCTCCGGGTAGATGTGATCACGAGAACCTAATGTTAGCGTTAGCAAAATCTTTAACCCGAATAGAAGAGAGATCAGAGTCCCAGAGTAAGGAAGAGGAATAAAAGATTCTAAACCCAACCATTGGCGATGTGGGCCCGTAAGCCACACAACAATGTTAGTAAAATAGTTTTGCAAAGACTAGACTCAACTTTGGCCAAGGAGTTGGAAAGGGGCTTCCTACAGGCAGTCGGCTCTGATACCAACTTGTGACGCCCCCGACTCGACCGTGCACTAATCATACACGTAAATGTGCATGATCAAGCCCAGGGACTCACGGGAACATATCACAACACAACTCTAGACAAAAAATAAAATAATTCAAGCTTTATATTACAAGCCAGGGGCCTCAAGGGCTCGAATACATAAGCTCAAGTTACACAAGAGTCAGCGAAAGCATTAGTATCTGAGTACAGACATAATTAGACAGGGTTGCCTTAAGAAGGCTGAGCAAAACATTGACATCTAGATCAAAAAGTTGCAGGCCTCCTGCCTGGGAGCCTCCAAACTACTCCTGGTCATCGGTCTCCACATAGTAGTAGGCTCCGTCGCGGTAGTAGTAGTCATCGACGGGGTCAGCTGGCTCCGGGGCTCCGTCATCTGATCGCAGCAATCGGGTATGGGGGAAAAGGTAGCAAAGCAACCGTGAGTACTCATCCAAAGTACTCGCAAGACTTACATCAGATCTATGCTAAGTATGTATCAGTATCAATGGGAAGGGGCTGTATCTGTGGACTATACTGCAGAATTGCCAGAATAGATGGGAAGACCTAGCTTAACGAAGACTAGCATCTTCCAGCGTCTTGCAGCAATAGAAGAGAGTAGAGTAACATATAATATAGTAACAAGTATATATTAACAACGCCCAGAGATCCTTCTGTTGGGGAACGTTGCATGGGAAACAAAAAAATTCCTACGCTCACCAAGATCAATCTAGGAGATGAACATCTACGAGAGGAGAGATTGCATCTACATACCCTTGTAGATCGCTAAGCGGAAGCGTTAAGAAACGCGGTTGATGTAGTCGAACGTCTTCGCGATCCAATCACGATCCGTCCCGCGAACTCCCGATCAAGTGCCGAACGGACGGCACCTCCGAGTTTAGCACACATGCGGCTCGACGGCGTCCTCTCCTTCTTGATCCAGCAAGCAAGAGAGAGGGGGTAGATGAGATCAGGACCAACACGACGGTATGGTGGTGGTGGTGGCAGCGGAATTTCGGCAGGGCTTCGCCAAGCGCGTACCGGTGAAACATGGGAGGAGTTGGGAGAGGTAACGGGCAAGGGTCCAAGGGGTGGCTGCCCCCAATGCCTCCCCACCTTTATATAGGCGTGGAGCGGGCTGGTGGCTTGCCCTCCAAGGCCCTAGGGTCGTTGGCCAAAGGGGGAGGAAGGAAATCCCTCCTTTCCTTCCCCACCGATCACCATCCCCCCTTTTTAGGGATCCTGATCTTATCCCTTTGGGATATGATACTATTCCTTTTAAGGGAGGATCTTGGTGCGCCTAGACCAGGGTTGTGGGGACTTTCCCCACTACCCACGTTCATGTGGGTCCCCCATGCAGGTGGGCCCCACTCTAGAACCTTCTAGAACCTTCCCGGTACAATACCGAAAAAACTCGAACTTTTTCCGGAACCCGGATAACAACTTTCCATATATGAATCTTTACCTCCGGACTATTCCGGAGCTCCTCGTGATGTCCCGGATCCCATCCGGGACTCCGAACAACCTTCGTACTTTTCACTATTAATATCTCAATACTACCCTAGCGCTACCGAACGTTAAGCGTGCGACCCTACGGGTTCGGGAATATGCAGACATGACCGAGACTCCACTCCGGTCAATAACCAATAGCGGGACCTAGATGCCCATATTGGTTCCTACATATTCAACGAAGATCTTTATCGGTTGAACCACGATGTCAAGGATTCAGTCAATCCCGTCTGCAATTCCCTTTGTCCGGCGATATGTTACTTGCCCGAGATTCGATCGTCGGTATCTCCATACCTAGTTCAATCTCGTTACCGGCAAGTCTATTTACTCGTTCCGTAATACAAGATCCCGTGGCTAACTCTTTAGTCACATTGCTTGCAAGCTCATTGTGATGCTGTATTACCGAGTGGGCCCTGAGATACCTCTCCATCATACGGACTGACAAATTCCCAGTCTTGATCCATGCCAACTCAACAGACACCTTCGGAGATACCTGTAGAGCATCTTTATAGTCACCCAGTTACGTTGCGACATTTGATACACACAAGGTACTCCTCCGGTGTCAGTGAGTTGCATGATCTCATGGTCATAGGAACAGATACTTGACATGCGAAAACGATAGCAATAAACTTGACACGATCATATATGCTACGTTCATAGTTTGGGTCTTGTCCATCACATCATTCTCCTAATGATGTGATCCCGTTATCAAATGACAACTCATGTCTATGACCAAGAAACCATGGCCATCTTTGATCAACGAGCTAGTCCGGTAGAGGCTCACTAGGGACATGTTGTCTACGTATCCACACATGTATTTGTGTTTCCAACCAATATAATTATAGCATGGATAATAAATGATTATCATGAACAAGGAAATATAATAATAACCATTTTATTATTGCCTCTAGGGCATATTTCCAACACCTTCCTCGACTCCCTGCGAGAAAGCGATCCCAGAGCCATCATATCAATTTAGTATCACAAGTATCCAGTTTTAGTTATAGTAGATCGGGATACAACTCCGAGCGTCCTGTTACCGTGGACACGGCTATTCGAATAGATAACTTCCCTGCAGGGGTGCGCCAACTTACCCAACACGCTCGATTAACTCTGGCCGGACACACTTTTCCTGGTCATGCCCAGCCTCGGCTGATCGACATGCCGTAGTCCTACCTAGGCTCCGCAGAGAGGTCCCCGTCGGTCTACATCCTAAGCGCGAGGGGGTAGTTCGGCCGCTCACCCCTAAGCACTCCGGGTCGTTGCGTGCAGGGTCAGCCTCACCACGTTGTGCATGTGGGTATCTGCTGTCAGCTGTGCCGCAATGCTGCACTCGACGTCTGACAGAGCTTTCGGAAGAATCATACGACGCCGAGTGCCCATAACTTCACCCGCGTGGTGGTTAGTGCGAAAAGGCCAGAGGCCTACTCAGATCACATATCCAAACCATTAGTGTGTTGGGAGCTCGCGGTGACGATCAGTGCTCTTGTCGCCCCGTCTCGCGGACTTACGACAAGGGCCAGGCCCATCCCTCTCCTGGGGAGGTTGTAGGAGATATGCCCTAGAGGCAATAATAAATGTTATTGTTTATCTCCATGTTCATAATTATGTTTATGCTCCATGCTATAACTGCTATGGTTCTCGAGTCTACAATAACCACGAGGCTCGGAGGAAGACTCATATGCACGTGTGGAATAATAAACGGTAAAATGTATTCCTAGTCTAGCCTCTAAGACTAGCTCAAGTGTTGCATGATGGTTCTGTTTTCCTGATCATGGGCATGACTATGCCGGCACCTTTGAGGGCACAATGTTAGAAGAACATTTGTGTTGAATCGACCCGAATTGATGTTATGCTATGAGATACATTCGTCACAAGTTAATGGTTAATAACACAGAGAAAGTTAACGTTTGCATAATTCCTTAGACCATGAGAATATCGAGTTTCTTCATGCTTGCTTCATGAACTTTGGGGTTTGTTAAACGTCATCCGTAAATGGGTGGCTATTACGGCGGCTTACAGGTTCATGGAAAAGTATGTCAAGTAACTTGATAGTTCAAGATTGGGATTTGCTCCTCCGGCGATGGAGAGATATCTCTGGGCCCTCTCGGTGTTACGGTATCCACCATTGTCTGGCCAGACACATTGTGATTTGATCACAGGGATGCCGGAACACGAAAACGAGAAAAGAGAACAAAACCGGTAACGAGGTAACTGGCATTGTGGACAAGTGTTGATCCACGGGGATGCCGATGATTCTCACCTTGGGTGTTTGTAACATATCGTGTAGCAACAGGAATAGCACACGGCAACTGCAGGTTCACTCGAATATTTATTCGTGTGGGTATAGGGGTCAATATGGGTGTCCACGGCTCCGATGTTGATCATTTATCGGAAAGTGTTCCGGTCATGTCTATACTTCACTGAACCTATAGGGTCACACGCTTAAGGGTTATCTATCTGCTGAATACTAGACAGGGAGTCTGAGAGATAGTCACCGGAAAAGTTTTGGAGACAGCGGAAAAGTTCCGGAGAGAGAACACCGGAATAGTTTCGGTAAAACTAAAAAGTTGTTTCAGGGTATACCATTAAGTCAAATTGGTTGCGGCACACGCCTGGAAATTCTTGGAGGGTGCCAAAATGGTTCTGGGAACTTCTGGGATTTTTCGGAGAAAAAACCCGGAAATGTTCTGGAGCTGCCGGAACTGCTTTGTTTGCTTTTCGCAGATGAAAATCACTAATTCGGAATTGTTTCAGAACGTGTCCAAAATCATTTTAGTGGGTACTGGAATTGTTCTGAGACGCACAGAAATATTTTCGGATTTAACGGTCGCGGAAAAATGTTTCTGTGAATAGTGAAAGTGCTTTTGGGGCTACTTTATGAAAAGCCACCTTTTAGGGCTTTTCCCAAAAGGCTTCTAGAAGAACTTGGGGACTAAGGAACCCCCTTTGGGGGGGGCCCTTGAGGTTGGCCGGCCAAGGAGGAGGCCATCCATGGTGCTCCTCTAGCCTTCCCATTTTACCCTTGTGGAGAATCCATGTGATGGGTTTTTTGGTATTTTGGGAGCCACCCTACCCCTTGGGTTTTCCTATAAATAGAGGTGGAGAGGCACTCTCCACACTCACTCCTTTCTCACATACAAGTGCCATGCATGATCTGGCTTCTTCTCTCCCTCCCACGAAAACAGTTCGTAGAGCCGAAAGGCTGTCTGCGTTCCGGTGGGAACTAGTTCTGGATGGCGAAGCCCTGCCAGATAGATGACACCGTATGTGTGCAACTCTGTAGAGAGATCGTAGTTTCGGTCTTAGTTCGAGAGTGCCTCCTGAAGGGCTGTCCGAGTGACCGTCCGAGTTCCGAGGGTCCTCCCGAAGGGCTGTCCGAGTGACCGTCTGAGTTTCGAGCGTCCTCCCGAAGGGCTGTCCGTGACACCGTTCGAGGGACTGTTCGACTGCCTCCCGGAGGGCCGTCCGAGGGGCAGACGAGGGAGAACATCCTCGCGGTTGGGAGGTTGTAAAATCCTAGCTGCGGGGATCTGCACCGCCGATCGTCATCGACTCTACTTCCGCTGCGCTACGAGTTGGTAACGAAAAGATCAAACCTTGTATGCAGTCTCCATAGTGGTCCTTGGCTGGTGCGTAGGTTAGAAAAAAAAATTCCTGCTGTGTTACCCTACAGTGACATCATGAGCCGTGCTATTCGTAGATGCAGGTTACGATCTAGAATACATAGAGATGTATGGGTGTTGCACAATATAATTTGTAGTAGATGAGTTCTATTACTGAAAATTATTTGTGCGGGTAGCAGATGAAATCTGTTACCCGATGTTCTTATTGCCTCCTTGGAATTTGCATATTTCTGATCTTGATAACAGCATGGTGGAGTTTCAAAGTTCTAGCAATCTGCGATCCTGATTGATCAACGAAGTGCTAACAGTTCATTGAATTCCACCATAGTTAGAGAGAAAGATGAAATTTCGCAGACGAAAGGGCAATGCAGATATGATCTACACGGGGGTCATGCGTATGACGAAGTTCGGTATGGGGCTCGAGATTTTATTATCTCATGTTTCATACACCCCGTAAAGTTAATCTAGCGACTTGAATAATCATACTTGATGATGGACGTTGGTAGCTTCGGTTTGTTTCGAAACCTTAGAAGCCACGTAAAATGAAATTTTGCATAAACCGATTAGAGGCGTCTAAACTTGGTTTTGTAGGATGTGCATGTGATGTGGTATAGCAGTGCTCATAATAATTTGATTATGTATGAGATGACTATATGATGTACAATTAACATGACCCGCGTGTCATGATTCGGCATGATGGCTGGAGCCATATGATTGTCACTTTAATGACCTGCGTGTGAACCTTAAGTAATGCACTTATTTTATTAGCTATAGAGATAGCAATATTATCTGGTGCATCGACAAGGTGGTGGCAATCTTCGCGAAGGTGATCACCGATGCAAATGCCGAAGATGAAGAAATTAAAGACTTCTCCGTCAGAAGGGGCTATACCATATCATGCTGTTATGAATTGCCTGAGATGTTTATCCCTCTTGATGCACCCTTCTTGATTGCGCGGTAGTCGCTTTTTATTAGGGTGATCTCTCACTTAAAAATATCAAGTAGTTAGTGTTCTCCCAAGTGTAGCACCATCACGGCACCTATCTCTTCGGGGTATCACAGGATCTCCCTGGGTACGAACGATTAGAGAAGTGTGAGGCGGGTGAGTTGAGACCTCGCAGCAAGATCACTTGGTTGTCTTGAAGTTCTGGAAGGATCTCCCTGAGCTCGGAACACACCCATCAAAAGATGAACAAGAGTCACATAGAGATGTGATCGGCAAGTTTGCCTACCGATTGAAGTTCGCGCCATCAGTGTTCATCTCGTTCAATGGCGTTGAATGGAAATGCGGGTCTTGAATCACTCACGATCAATTATGAGAGATATTGGTTTGAGTGGGAGCGCACTGTAGAATTAACTTGTTTAATTCTCTGTGCAATTAATTATGAACTTTGTCTAAGTGAAATTTGCATAATAGTTGTAGAATAATGGATCGCGTTTCCACCTTCCCTGTTAAAATTGAATAGCTATTATATATCTAGTTAAAACTTTATGGTTGGTAACGTAATGTGAGGATTGTCCTCAAAAGTGTCGAGAAGGACTTTGTCCTATCGCATGCTTTTGGTATTCTCCCGCTAATGCTATGGATAATGTGACTCTCATCCTTCCATCCAAAAGCTAGAATTCCGTTACGGTCAAGTGCAATATGTTTGCTTCCATGAGACCCGAACTTCAAAAGTTTGGGATAGCCATGTGATATTCATGGAACTGAAAATCATTTTCAGACACAAACAAAGGCTAAAAGATATGTGATATCCAAAGCAATGTTTGTTTTGCAAAGTATTAGTAAAGTGTTTACTAGGCATTTGACTGATGAGAGAGGGATCCAGAAGAACGCCTATCATATGATGAACGTGAATAAAACAAACAACTTAAAGAGAAAGGAAATATCCAAAGGGTGTTAGTGTGACTTACACACCTAGGAAGTCCGGGGCTAACGCCACTCTTAAGGTGAGTGCTTCTTCTGAGACTAGGAGAAATACTGAAAGTTAAACTGTTAGAAGTATAAAGGCAAAATGAGAGAAGACTGGAATATCCAGCTCATGTATGAATGTCATACAAGTTATTGATGTATAGAAGGCTGGTCAAAGAAATAGTTCTTGAGAATTATGATTAAACATGTTAATCACTGATTCTTGGGTATTGTGAGTTGATCACAGAGATACCCGCTCGATTGCATTCTGTTGCGACTCGATGCAAGAACTACTACGGCCTAAAAGACTTGCCGGAGTGAGGTTCAGATATGCGCTGGGAATATAGTAAATGTTACTATACCTTCCATCGATGTATTACCATCTGTATTTATTTTCATAATTCATTTTAGAGTTTTACACACTCTAGCCCATTGCATAAGGTATCTTGCAAGAAGGTTGTTCATAAGAGAACTTTTGATGTTCGATGTTATGAATAACTTAAGGGCCATACTTTCATTATGAATGAGATGTATGTTATGAATATTGGTAATAATACATTACCTCTGTATTTACTTTCATAATTCATTTTAGAGTTTTATACACTCTAGCCCTTTTGCATAATGTTTGTTGCAAGAGTGTTGTTCATAAAAGAACAATTGTTGTTCAATGTTATGAATAACATAAGGGCCACACTTCCATCATGAATGGGATGTATGTTATGAATATTGATGGTAACCTGATACATCCATAACACTGATGCTAAATGTCGCAAGTCTAAAAGAATACCACACATGTGTGGCACTGCATTTGGTCACATTGGAGAAACCCGCATGGAGAAATTCCATAATGATGGATTTTGAAGTCGTTTGATTATGAATCATCTGACACTTGCAACTTTCCTCCGAAAAGTGAAGTGACTGAAATACCGTTCACAGGCCATAAGGAACGAGCAAAGAACTTATTGGTGATCATACATCATGATGTGTGTAGTCCGATAAATGTTGTTGCTGGCAGTGGATTTGTCTATCTTCTGAAATGACTCAAGTAGATATATGGATATTTACTTGATGAGACGTAAGTCTGGATCTTTTGAAATCATTCAAAAGGTTTTCAAAATGAAGTGGAAATTATTGTAACAAGAAAATTATGTTTCTGCAATTTGATTGCGGAAAGAAATATTTGAGTTACAAGTTTAGCGAATGTCTGATGAGTTGTGAAAAGAGTTTCATAACTTACACCTCCCGGAACACCACTGTGAGTGAAATGTCCGTGAAGATGTAATCAAACCATTTATGACATGGTAAGATCAAAGATGACATAAATCAATTTGCCATTATCCCTTTTAAAAGTAATGCTTTAGAGACTGCGGCTTTTACACTGAAAAGAGCACCATCAAATCTGTTGAAATGACGTCATGGTATGGTACACCCAACCATGTTATATCTTTTCTTAACATTTGGAATATGGGGCTTGTGTAAAATATTTACAAACCTATTCCAAATCAGACAAGTGCTACTTTGTAGGTTATCCCAAGTTATTGGGAATTCCTCCACCACTATACCGAGGCAAAAGGTTTTGCCACAAAGAACGGTATGCTTTTAAAGAGAATGGTTCTTGCAAAAAGGTGAGTGGGAGAATAGTGCAACTCGACGAGATAACAGTATCTTCATCATCATATCAAAGGAAAGGAACCTTGGAAGTGATTCCAGAGTTTCCTACTGCGACTGATACGGAAGCCTCTACATCAGATGTATGGACTTCGGTCGAACTTGCAGCTGAACCACGTAGGCAAAACTCGTGCAAACCTCTCAGGTGCGCAAGAGAGATATTGTTGTTAGACAACAGTATACCTACGATACACAAGGAAGCATTGATGGGCCCTGACTCCGGAATTGGCTAAAAGCCAATATAATCCAAGATAGTTTCCATATAAATGATTCAAGATTTTATCTTGATAAACCCTTCGGAAGACTTGGAGTCTATCGAACATTAATGGAACTATAAACTGATGTGGATAAAATGTTTTATCCATAAAGCTTGACTTGTTGCAATAACAAATTCAAGGAGTTGACTACGATGAGATTGTCTCACCGTAGCGATGCTTAAAGTCAGATCGGGTTAAACTAGCAATTAATACATATTTCAATCTTGAGATATGATACATGGATGCCAAAAGGATTTCCATGTGATGGAAATGCAACCTAGGACTTGCATGTGATACAGTCCAAGGTATTTTGTCAATCCAGAGAATGCTGGTGAGTATGCAAACTTCAGATTTCCAGCAATGGACAGAAGAGAGCAAAATGGAGTTGGAATCTTTGTTTTTGATGAAATAGTCAAAAGAGTTTGATTTCATCAATGGATAATAAAGATGCTTGTGGTTACAAGAAAGTAAGTGGGAGCATAATATTATTTCTAAAAACCTTGTGTGCTTGACACATTGTTGATTGGAAATAATATAAATTTCTTGACACGAATTAGGACTTCATTGAAAATAGGTTTTCGATGGAGTGCTTGGGCTAAGTAGCCTTGATATTAGGCATAATTATCTTGGAGATAAAATTGCCTAATAGGGCTAAGCCAAAAATACATATTGACAAGACGCTAAAACAGTTTAGCATTAAAAATGCCAAGGAGTGATTCTTGCCAAAGTCACATGGAAAGTGTTTTTGCAAGACTCGGTGTCCCAAAATATTGATGAGCAAAATACATGATGGATTTTCCACACACCTTTGTGTTTGGATTAATCATGTATTCCATGGTATGTAAAAACAACCAGATATGTCCGATACTCCCAAGCAGTTGCGAGTATAGATACCAAAGTGATCAAAGTACTGATCATGGGACAACAGTGAAAAATGTCATTAAGTACTAAAGTAGCATTGATGACATGTTTTCTCGCAAGCAGAGATTATGAAGTGCTCGTTGTAAGTAATTACATCGATACAGTCTTCATCAATGCTCCATGCGATTTTCGATTTAAGTTAAGGGTTTTGTGTAATACACAATCTGGTGGCACGGTAGTTGGAAATTGTTCCAAACAGGTTACTGTGGTGAATTCTATAACAAATGGCTAAGTATGTTGATGCTTTGGAAGCGACAAAGAAAATGTTGAATCATATAGTTCATTCATGAACTTAGTATGGTTCCAAGATGGCTTTGGTCAATGGGACACTATTGCAGATAGTTGCTCCATAGCTCAGTCTGACAAATCAAGGTTTGACCTATGATTCACATATATACAAAGCCAAGTCCATACAAAATATGAATTTTGTGAAAGCGTGAAAACGCGAGGACATGCAAAGATACACCCGGAACTGAAGTTGTAAAATCCGTTGGACATCAGGCTATACCACATGCGAAGCATTTTTACACCGGTATGCCATAGGTGTAATGTGCATTAGCATTGACTAGATTATTGACTCTCGTGCAAGTGGGAGTCTGTAGGAGATATGCCCTAGAGGCAATAATAAATGTTATTGTTTATCTCCATGTTCATAATTATGTTTATGTTCCATGCTATAACTGCTATGGTTCTCGAGTCTACAATAACCACGAGGCTCGGAGGAAGACTCATATGCACGTGTGGAATAATAAACGGTAAAATGTATTCCTAGTCTAGCCTCTAAGACTAGCTCAAGTGTTGCATGATGGTTCTGTTTTCCTGATCATGGGCATGACTATGCCGGCACCTTTGAGGGCACAATGTTAGAAGAACATTTGTGTTGAATCGACCCGAATTGATGTTATGCTATGAGATACATTCGTCACAAGTTAATGGTTAATAACACAGAGAAAGTTAACGTTTGCATAATTCCTTAGACCATGAGAATATTGAGTTTCTTCATGCTTGCTTCATGAACTTTGGGGTTTGTTAAACGTCATCCGTAAATGGGTGGCTATTACGGCGGCTTACGGGTTCATGGAAAAGTATGTCAAGTAACTTGATAGTTCAAGATTGGGATTTGCTCCTCCGGCGATGGAGAGATATCTCTGGGCCCTCTCGGTGTTACGGTATCCACCATTGTCTGGCCAGACACATTGTGATTTGATCACAGGGATGCCGGAACACGGAAACGAGAAAAGAGAACAAAACCGGTAACGAGGTAACTGGCATTGTGGACAAGTGTTGATCCACAGGATGCCGATGATTCTCACCTCGGGTGTTTGTAACATATCACGTAGCAACAGGAATAGCACACGGCAACTGGAGGTTCACTCGAATATTTATTCGTGTGGGTATAGAGGTCAATATGGGTGTCCACGGCTCCGATGTTGATCATTTATCGGAAAGTGTTCCGGTGTAACACCCCGATTTTTGGCCCTTTCTTTTTTCTTTTGGATTTCTTCAAAATTTTATTTGGAATTCTTTTTCCGTGGCTATGTGGTCTTGAAACCTGGGAAGATCTTCTCTACTGCCACTTCCAAGTGGCTTTTCATTCTGAAATCTATCCCAAGGCCATGTCATTTCCATCTTAGCCCAACCCCAATATTTATTTATTGGGAATATTCCTTTTTCTATTAAAGGAATAACCCTGTTTGCCCTAGGTTGTGAAGCAACCTATATTTCTGTCATTCCAAAAATTCCCAAAAAATTCTCATAAATTCTTTGGATCATATCTCCCACCAATATGTCAAAACCCATCCTTTCCTAGTTCAAAAATAATTCAGGAATATTCATTTTCCATTCTGTCCAGAATGGCACTTTGTGAAGGAAGTGCTATTTATCTTTTCTTGATTGCCCTCAAAATGTTTGGTCACTATATAATATCCAAATAATTGCCACATACCAAAATTCAACTTCATTTGCCTAGTAAATCTTCCTCAGCAAATTTCCAAAGTTTCTGTCCCGAGAGAAGCTTTGTGAAGGAAGTACTAGCTAGGATTATCCAAATGAGTTGAAATTTTGGAATATCATTCATGTGATCAAATCATGACTCTACACAAACTTTCATCTCCATCCAATAATCCATGTGAGCACACCATCAAATCTTGGTTTCTGGTCACAATTTCAGTTTGTGAAACAACTATATTTTATATTGCTTACAAAATTCTGAAATTAATCCAGGACCTAAATATACCTATATAATGTGAGAATGAAAAAATTAAAATTATTTTGCCAAGCCATTTTCTCTGAAAAATTCTCCCAAGTTTCTGTCCAGTGTGGAGTATTGTGAAGGAAGTACCATTTTTACTTATCCAAATGGGATGAAATTTTTATGGTATCTTTATGTGCCAAAATAATCACCCTCCACAAATTTTCAGCCCAATACAATCATCCATGTGAGTGCTACTTGCTGATCAAGTTTCTGGACCAGTTATTGCAGTTGCAAAGCAACTATGTTAAATACTGGTCCAAATCCCCTAAAAATCCACAGTATCATAGTCCTTCCTACCCTAAACCTCTGTGACATCTTTGTTAGCTCTTATCTCATCTCAGTTGATCACTATTTCATGCCTAAGTTGGCAACAGCAAACTTCAGTCGACCTCTCCCATCAACCCACAGTGGTTTTATTTGATCCATCACCTAAGGTAGGACCCAATTAGGAAGGACAAGACGCTAGACATCGTTTGGTTGGCGAGAGTGCACCACGTGCGAGTGTGCACGCGGTGACCACGTGGCCTGGCACGCCGAAAGTGTGCTCTGGACTTCGGGTCCCTCTGCCGCCGCCCAATCGCCGAGCTCTCGCCACTGCACCATGTCCTCTGTGTTTCTCTCGCTCTCCTGCGTCCGCGTGTCCCCTCTGGACCCCTCCCCCTCTCCCCTTTCCTCTCCGGCGAGCACGCCGTCCCGGGATGCCCGCGGCCGTCGTCGCTTTGC
This sequence comes from Elymus sibiricus, assembly GCA_039707655.1. Lineage (NCBI taxonomy): Eukaryota > Viridiplantae > Streptophyta > Magnoliopsida > Poales > Poaceae > Elymus > Elymus sibiricus. The sequence goes on along the minus strand of CM077672.1, from coordinate 352,747,546 downwards.
CGTTGTCTTCTTCCTCCCCGCGGCATCCCAGCGCCGAATACACCTACCCTGGACCTCTCTCCCCCTCCGCGCGTGCGCTCGTGCACGCGGTAGTGCCAGAGGCATCAACCGCGAGCTCTCATCGGCTTCCGACCACGGCATCGGTGCCGCGGTTATTTAAGCCCTCCCCGAGCCCGTTCGACCTCGCCAACCTCTCTCTCTCCCTCCTAGGACCCCGCCTAGCTTCTCGCCCGAGCTCAAGAGCTCCTCCTACCCTCAAATGGCCACCATGGCCGCCTCTACCCTCCTCCTAAATTCGTGCACACCGGAGCTCCTTCCCTCCTCATTTCGCCACCGGAGAACCACCCTGATCCCTGCGAACCTCTCCCCCTCCTCCAGCCATCCCTGGGATGCCCGTATGCTCGACCCCGAGCTCGGCCGGCGGCCCCGCTACGGGCGTCCAAGCTGCCGTCGCCATGGCTCTCCCCGGCGTGCGTGCGGTACCTGGATGGGGGCGGCACTCCATCCCGAGCTCGTCGGTGCCCTCGCCGTGGCCGGGGGTGGCCGGAGTAGGCGGGGCCAGCGATGGCCGCACCCCTGCCCTGCTCCTCCTCTGCTCGTCGGGAGGTTGAAGAAAGGGAGCGGGAGGAGAGAGAGAGCTGGCGCGGGGCCCGCCCGTAAGTGACCCAGTGCCCGGGCCCACAAGTTTAAGTGGATACGGATTTCAGAAAATACGTTTTCCTTTTATGAAAACGTAATCCAGTGCTTCTTCGGGCAGAAGTACGCTTTCACTTTCTGAAAGCGTATTCCCGTGAAGTATGCCTTCTGTTTCCAGCGCCGGCCGAAACCCTTATATTGCAGGCGTTCGCCCGTTAGCAGCAGAAATGAATATTTTTATTTAAATTTCTGCCTAACGAACGAACGGCCGTAACTTCGCGACCGTAACTCTGAATCAGGTGATTCCAAAGCCCACGATCTCAGTTCGTCGAGCCCGTTCCGATGGTATCATTTTCATGAGGTTGTCACACTGTGAAAATGACCACTTTGCCCTTGCCCTTAAAACAGCTCCGCCGAGAGGGAAACTGTTCCGGCGATTCTTTCCGCGAGTTCATCGCACTTCTCCCCGGTGCATCCTTCATCCCCAGGCAAGCCACAACAGCCACTTGCATGATGGCATTGCAATAGCCATGGTTTCCACTTGAATGTTTGAATAATTATTTATTCATATTATTATTTTGAATGTTACTGATATGCTTGTGAATCCATGCTCATTGCTTATGCCATGTTCATTTTCATCTAGTAAGTGATATGATTAATTGCTAATGATATTCTTATCATGTTTTATTCTTGTAATCATTACAGATGCTAGTGATAATGATATGCTCATATGGATCATTATGGTTTGATATGAAAATACTTGTGATATTCGTGATCATTGTTATGCTATGCTCATTTGCATCCCGTAAAATAAATGTTTTATCATCGATCATATTATGATGTTAAATGGTTATGTTGCCCATCCATGGTTACACTGATATTATGCTCATGTGCATTGTTATTTCATTATTTTATTGTGACTCAGCTCATCACCATTCAAGTTGAACCTGACATTAATCGAACTTGAACAAATCTATTGGCTGAGTCATGGTGCCACCGAATCGAGCTAACCAGTGCAGCCACACTTGCCTTATGGGGGGCCCTGATTCGGTCTATTGTCATGCCTCTCGCCGGTGCCTCCAACTAGGGAAGGTTATGCGCGCGCGCTACCCTGATCAGGTAGGCGGCCATAAGCCTTGTGCCCGAGTTGTTTGCGCGTGGTTGTCCCCATTTGGGACGAGTTTGTTTTGTTGGGCCACGACGGTGGCCGCCACGAAGGTGGCGGATGTCACGAGTTGACATCGGGGCGACCCAGGACATAGCCCAAAGGGGAGTTTGTCGGGAGTGGCCGAGAGAGTGTCATGCAATAGACTGGTTTTGTCGGAACGTCATTGGTCCACCCGAATGGGAGCACGAGGCCACGAGTTCCGTGGTGTGGGTACAGTGTACTAACCTCTGCAGAGTGTATAATCTATCGATAGCCACGTCCTCGGTCATGGACACAGTTCGTAGTAGGTCACACTGTGGGTCAACAGAAATAATAACCTGAATAATAACAACCCCGGTTCTATGAGAAAAGAAGTTGGTTGATCTTTATGTGGTCATGCGATGATCACAGGTAGAGATCAAGCTCCGTGTGGTCATGTGATGATCACGATGGTAAGTTTGTGGTTACGAAATAACCTCCGAGCAGAGTAAGTTGGTCCATGAGAACTTAAACGTCGACCCTCCCCCCCCCCTTGCATGCTAGTGCTAGTATCATCATGTTCATATCATGAATTATATGTACATGCCATGGTCATGTTGTTGCCATGCTCAGGTTGTTGCCATGCTCATGTTGTTGCCTTGCTCATGTTGTTGCCATGCTCATGTCGTTCTAGTAGTACCGTGCTCATCTTTGATGATTAACCTGTAAATGCCATGCTGTTGTTTGTCTTGATTGCTTTGGTTGCTATGAGCTTGCGAGTACATTCAAAGTACTCACCTGGCGTGTCATGCCAAATTGCAGGTGATGCCGTGATTGCTTGTTTGTCGAGGACCCCGCGGTTGCGCTCTAGGATACGTCCCAGCCAGAGTCCCTGCGGAGTGGAGTTCATCACCATCGCCGTCGTTCCGCTACTAGAATTTATTCCGCTTCGAGATGTTCCGATGCTAGCATAGAGCTACCTTAGCAGGCGAAGTGTCGCCGTGCCTTTGTAACCTTCGTGCCTTCAGAACCTTCATACCCGTGTTATTTGTAATAAAGAGCTGATTTGTTCTATGCCAAGCAGTGCCGTATTCCAGAAGACTTGATCTCTGGGCTGGAATACGGGGTGTTCCGGTCTCTCTCCGTGCCGGGGTGCCACATCGGGTCATGTCTATACTTCACCGAACCTATAGGGTCACACGCTTAAGGGTTATCTATCTGCTGAATACTAGACAGGGAGTCTGAGAGATAGTCACCGAAAAAGTTTCGGAGACAGCGGAAAAGTTCCGGAGAGAGAACACCGGAATAGTTTCGGTAAAATTGAAAACTTGTTTCAGGGTATACCATTAAGTCAAATTGGTTGCGGCACACACCTGGAAATTCTTGGAGGGTGCCAGAATGGTTCTGGGAACTTCTGGGATTTTTCGGAGAAAAAACCCGGAAATGTTCCGGAGCTGCCGGAACCGCTTTGTTTGCTTTTCGCAGATGAAAATCACTAATCCGGAATTGTTTCGGAACGCATCCAAAATCATTTTAGTGGGTACTGGAATTGTTCTAAGACCCACAGAAATATTTTCGGATTTAACGGTCGCGGAAAAATGTTTCCGTGAATAGTGAAAGTGCTTTTTGGGTTACTTTATGGAAAGCCACCTTTTAGGGCTTTTCCCAAAAGGCTTCTAGAAGAACTTGGGGACTAAGGAACCCCCTTTGGGGGGGCCCTTGAGGTTGGCCAGCCAAGGAGGAGGCCATCCATGGTGCTCCTCTAGCCTTCCCATTTTACCCTTGTGGAGAATCCATGTGATGGGTTTTTTGGTATTTTGGGAGCCACCCTACCCCTTGGGTTTTCCTATAAATAGAGGTGGAGAGGCACTCTCCACACTCACTCCTTTCTCACATACAAGTGCCATGCATGATCTGGCTTCTTCTCTCCCTCCCACGAAAAGAGTTTCATAGAGCCGAAAGGCTGTCTGGGTTCCGGTGGGAACTAGTTCTGGACGGCGAAGCCCTGCCAGATAGATGACACCGTATGTGTGCAACTCCCTAGAGAGATCGTAGTTTCGGTCTTAGTTTGAGATTGCCTCCCGAAGGGCTGTCCGAGTGACCGTCCGAGTTTGGAGGGTTCTCCCGAAGGGCTGACCGAGTGACCATCCAAGTTTCGAGTGTCCTCCCGAAGGGCTGTCCGTGACACCGTCCGAGGGACTACGGACTGCCTCCCGGAGGGCTGTCCGAGGGGCAGACGAGGGAGAGCATCCTTGTGGTTGGGAGGTTGTAAAATCCTAGCTGCGGGGATCTGCATCGCCGATCATTATCGACTCTACTTCCGCTGCGCTACGAGTCGGTAACGAAAAGATCAAACCTTGTATGCAGTCTCCATAGTGGTCCTGGGCTGGTGCGTAGGTCGGAAATTTTTTGTTTTCTGCTGCGTTACCCTACAGCGGTCTGCCTTCCCGGCCGTGCCGCGTAATTATCTCGCGGGTACCCTCACGGTCAACCCGACTTCACATCTCTCGTGGGCACCCCTCGGGGTCGACCCGACTTCAACAAGGGGACTGAGATAAAGACAGGGGTATCCGTGTGTCCATAACATCAAGGGGGAATCCAAGGAATCACCCTCGTTGGATTCCTACTCGATGTAACCGTCAAGGTGAACTTGGAGGAATCACCGTCGATGGGTTCACACTTGAGGTGTTGCACGACAGAGTTATCATCGGGAGTGGTGAAAGAGGAATCACCCTCGTTAACCCATAACCGACTAGCTACGCTACCGAGATATCATCAGGAGTGAGATAGGAGGTATCACCCTCGGCACTCGATAGTAGCTCTGCAGAGTCGTACAGCTAAGGGGGTGTGCGGTGATGTGTCGGTCTCTGCACGTCGATCACAATGATCGAGTCATCGGTAGTAAAGCATGGCAACAAGGACAAGGGTGTGGGGCCTCTGATGGATCACTAACCAGCCTATACTAAGCATATAGGACAACAGGTAAAGTATCAACAACAGGTTACAAAATCAGGCTATGCATCAGAATAGGAGTTATCGAACAACAGTAGCAAATTCTAATGCAAGCATGGGAGAGAAAGAATGGGCGATATAGGAATGATCAAGGGGGTTTTGCTTGCCTGGAAGCTCTGTTGAAAGGGGCTAGACGTCAGGGGCGTAGTCGTACTTGGGAGCAGCGTCAGTCTCGGAGTCTACCGGAGAGAAGAGGGGGAAGAAACAATAAATACAAAGCAAACAAATGCAGCACAATGCATGACATGGTGGTATGCTGTGCTAGGGGTGTGCTAACGCAGTGCTACACATTACAGACGGAGCGGCAAAATATCTGGGAATATTTTCCCGGCTTTAGGCAATTATCGGATTGACGATCCGGAGGGGAAGGTTCCATGTTCGCAGTGTTAGAGGCATGTGACAGTTACATGGAGGGCACCAACGGTTCGTCTCATTTTTCTGATCATTTTTCATATATAAATTATTTTCATCCGAGTTACGGATTATTTTATATGATTTTTCAAAGTTTTAAAGATTTTCTGAAATTTCTGGAATTTATTTAATTTTGAAAATAAATGGTTAAATTGCTAGGTGCACACAGAACTATGTACACAGCAGAGGGTTGTGAGGCTGACAGGTGGGGCCAGTTGACTGGGTCAACTGCCCAGTCAGCAAAGGCTGACTGGTGGGCCCAACTGCTGACTCAATAGCTGACTGGGCCGGCCTTATCCACTTAAACAGTGGGCTAGACCCACCTGTCATACACAGTAGGCTAACTAGTGTATTAGTTTAATTAACTGGGTTAATTAGCTAGGTGGGACCCCACTGTCAGTGACTAACTAATTAACAGATTAATTTTATTTAGCAAAATAGGTAATTAGCGCGGTGGGGCCTACTTGTCAGTGACTGGACCCAGTCCAGTCAGCACGTTGACTGGGTCAATGTGGTCAACGGGGCCCATGGGGCCACTGGCAGTGACCCAAGGTGGACCCCGCACGGTACCACGTCGGCGGCGGCGCCGGAGGAACTCCGGCGAGCCGTTTCACGGCGAATCTTCGCCGGACTTGGCCGGAATTTTGCTATGGTGGCCCGTTCTATGCACGCGAGGTGGCGTTCGAAAGCTGGCGACGTCACGCATCGCGTGGTGCTACGGGTTCGACCGGAGGTGGCCAGAGCAGGGCGTAGCGTCGACGCCGGCGGCGATGGTCTTCGGGAGCTCCGCGGATTTGGCAAAACAGCGCGCTCGCGAGCGTTTTGGACGGCCAGGCCACACCATTAGAGTGCCCCGAGCACAACGGTGTGCTCGGACGGCCATGACAATGGCGGTAACAACGACAGCGAGCAGCACGGCGGAGCTGGGCTCGGCCAACCATGGCGGCAAGGCTAGACGCATCGAAATGAGGGGGAGGCCGAGGGATACGCGTTGCGGCTCACCTAGCGGCTCACGGAAGGCCGTCGGGAGGTTTAGTAGCTGCCGAGGGTGCCGGAGATCGCCGGAGAAGCTGCTGTGGCCGAGGAGGAAAATGAGCTCGATCCCGTCGCTGCAGTGCGCCCCGGCTCCAGCTGAAGGCACCAGGTGACGAGGAAGAAGCAGGCGAAGCTCGCGGACAAGGTCTCCGGGCGCGGGGGTGCCAGTGGCCGCGGGATGGAGCGGCGCATGGCGATGGCTGCATCGGGAGCTCCTCCCGATCGATGGAGAGGATGAGGAAGGAGGGGAAAGTGAGCGAGGGGGAGCCAGAGGAGTGGTTGGGGGTCGTCCTAATCGCCTCCCGTCGTCCCGGTGGCTCCACGCGTCGAGAAGCGGCGGCGACGGCGAGCTCCTGGCCATGGCGGTGCCGACACGCAAGGGGAGAGAGACGGAGGGTTGAAGGAGAGAGAGAGGTGGGCTGGGCCGGTGCCACTGTGCACTTAGGCCCAGTACACAGTGGCCTTTTTTTATTTCTTTTCTCTGTTTTCTTTTTACAGAACTGTTTTGTAATATTTTGAGCTGTCAAATAACTTTTGTAAAATATGGAACTTGGCCACATAATTACATTGCAATATTTGGCACTGCCACAAAAAGATTGGGAGGCATTTGAATTTGTTTGAATTTTTCATAAATGGAAAAGCATTTAAATATGCTGATTTGGCACTGTTTTAATTCCTATAGCCCATTTAAGCAAATACGTGATGTTGTTTTCCTTAACAAATAATTGTTATGGAATATTTGCTAAATGATGAACTATTTTGCAACCATTTTTGTGAAACTTTCAATTTCACTTGCAATTTGAATTTGAATTCAGTGGTGGAATTTGAAATGAGATATGAATCCATAGTGATCAAGCATTGCAAACCAAAGTGATTAAGCAAAATCATGAGGATCACTATAGCTCATTACATAGGGGTGTTACACTGTGGGCCTCCATTTGCGTTGAGTCCACCACCCAAAAATCACATATATTCCAAAATAATTCTCCATAAAAAATTATCGCGTTTGGACTTCGTTTGATATGGATTTTCTGCGAAACAAAAAACAAGCAGAAAACAAGAACTGGCACTAGGCACTGGATCAATATGTTAGTCCCAAAAATAATATAAAATGTTGCCAAAAGTATGTGAAAGTTGTAGAATATTGGCATGAAACAATCAAAAATTATAGATACGACGGAGACGTATCAGCATCCCCAAGCTTAATTCCTGCTCGTCCTCGAGTAGGTAAATGATAAAAAGATAATTTTTGATGTGGAATGCTACCTAGCATAATCTTGATCATATAATCTAATCATGGCATGCATATTAAGAAACGAGTGATTCAAAGCAATAGTCTATAATTTGGTATAAAGACATCAATACTCAGGCATACCAACAAACAATCATGCCTTTCAGAATAAAAATGCTAAAGAACACTATCCCTACAAAATCATATAGCCTTGTCATGCTCCATCTTCTTAACACAAAATATAAATCATGTACAACCCCGATATCAGCTGAGCAATTGGTTCATACTTTTTAACGCGCTTCAGCTTTTTCAACGCCCACGCAATACATGAGCGTGAGCCCTGGACATAGCACTATGGGTGGAATAGAATGCGGTGGTAGGGATCAATAAGGAGAAGTCAAAAAGGGAGAAAGTCTCACATCAACTAGGCGGATCAACGGGCTATGGAGATGCCCATCAATCGATATCAATGCGAGGAGTAGGGATTGCCATGCAACGGATGCACTAAGAGCTATAAGTGTATGAAAGCTCAAGCTGAAAACTAAGTGGGTGTGCATCCAACTTGCTTGCTCATGAAGACCTCGGACATTTGAGGAAGCCCATCATCGGAATATACAAGCCAAGTTCTATAATGAAAAATTCCCACTAGTATATGAAAGTGACAACATACGAGACTCTCTATATGAAAAACATGGTGCTACTGTGAAGCACAAGTGTGGTAAAGGATAGTAACATTGCCCCTTCTCTCTTTTTCTCTCATTTTTTTGTTTTCATTTTTTATGGGCTCTTTTTGGCCTCCTTTTTTTTGTTGGGCTCTTTTTGGCCTCTCTTTTTTTCCTCACTAGGACAATGCTCTAATAATGATGATCATCACACTTTTATTTACTTACAACTCAATATTACAACTCGATACTAGAACAATATGACACTATATGAATGCCTCTGGCAGTGTACCAGGATGTGCAACGATCTAGCATAGCAAAGATATCAAAAATGGACAAGCCATGAAAATATCATGCTAGCTATCTTACGATCATGCAAAGCAATATGACAATGAATGCTCAAGTCATGTATATGATGATGATGGAAGTTGCATGGCAATATATCTCGGAATGGCTATGGAAATGCCATAATAGGTAGGTATGGTGGCTGTTTTGAGGAAGATATAAGGAGGCTTATGTGTGATAGAGCGTAGATCGCCATCACGATGATTGCCCCGGCGGCGTTCCGGCGCCACCTGGAGAGAGGGCGAGAGAGCCCCCCTCCTTCTTCTTCTTCCTTGGCCTCCCCCCTAGATGGGAGGAGAGTTTCCCCTCTGGTCCATGGCCGCCATGGCTCCCGGAGGGTAGGAGCCCCTCCGAGATTGGATCTCTCTCTCTGTTTCTCTTCTATTTCGTGTCCCTATTTTCTGGCCTTTCACCGTTTCTTAAATATCCAGAGATCCATAACTCCGATCGGGCTGAAATTTTAACACGATTTTTTCTCGATATAAGCTTCCTTGCGGCCGAAGAAGGGCCCCAACCGACTTATGGTATGCCCACAAGGCAACACCACGCGGCTGGGGGGGAGGTCGAGCCAAGATGCCTTGTGGAGGCTGTGGGCCTCCATTTGCCTTGAGTCCACCCCCCAAAAATCACATATATTCCAAAATAATTCTCCATAAAATTTTATCGCGTTTGGACTTCGTTTGATATGGATTTTCTGCGAAACAAAAAAACAAGCAGAAAACAGGAACTGGCACTGGGCACTGGATCAATATGTTAGTCCCAAAAATAATATAAAATGTTGCCAAAAGTATGTGAAAGTTGTAGAATATTGGCATGAAACAATCAAAAATTATAGATACGGCGGAGATGTATCAGAGACCACGGTCATATTTACAACCACCTAGCGTTAGGGTTAGAACACAAACTTACGATCTCAAGGTAGATCAAGCTTGTGCTCGATACATCATCATCAATACAATCAAAGAAGGACGTAGGGTATTACCTCTTCGAGAGGGCCCGAACCTGGGTAAATACCATCTTCTTCGTCCCCTGTTACCCATAGATCCAAGTTCCACAGCTCGGAACCCCCTACCCCGAGGTCTGCCGGTTTTAGTACCGACATTGGTGCTTTCATTGAGAGTTCCACTGTGTGATCAGAAAAAGATCGATGGCTCATCTGCAGATCAACTGCAACGCCGACTATGGTGACATCTTTGTCCCTGGCCAGCTCTTCACTTTCGGCAGCATCGTTCTACACGCCGACTCAGCGGGCCATCTCGCCCGCATCGAGAATTTTGCCCCGGACCAATCCATCACATTCGGGAGCTTTAGAATACACCGCTGATTAACGCGGTGAGCTCGTCCTCTCCCGCTGGATGCCAGGTCGGATAGAAAACCCCGTCGGCCACCGTAGGCGTAGCCATGGAACTAACTTCCAATCTGAGTGGCGGATCCAATCCCGCGGTAGATCCGGTCTCAAGCACGGAATCAATCGCCATCTCGCCGAGCCTTGACTCAGGCACGGACCTTATCCTCTCATCGGGCCAAGACCTCGAATCGAGCCCGAACATGGATCCAGCATCAAGCTCGGATCCGATCTCCCCTGTAGATAGCCAAGGGTCAACCCTGGCCGACCAACACATCGGGGCCGCGTCAAGCGACTCACAAATCACACTTCAGATCAGCCCGGCCTATAGCCAGACCATGAGTTCCGAGGATCTGTCTCACCTTAATGAGATGCTGGATCGCATTCAGAAGTTATCAATCTATAATGACCAGACCTTGGTCTATGACAAGATCGGGCTTAAAGCCGATGACAGGGAAATTTACGTCCCACCCACCACCCACTTAGTCACCACGGTCGATGACTTAACCGACGTGCTGGACTACGCCTCCGAGGAGGCCACCGACATAGACGAAGATGTCGGCGTCACACTTGAAGCGGCCACGCCCTCAACTCATACGGGCGGATGGACCGCTACGTCCACTTACGACGTTTACATGGTTGACACCCCCAAGAACCCGTCGAGGCACCGACGGCGGAGGACCAAAGGTACCAACGGTAACCCCAGTGGGCATAACACGGGCGATACTAATAACAGCGCCACGACCGACAATGCCGATGACCAGGGAGAGGACATTCAAGCCTCCCCAGGGCGGCAGAATAGCCCCGCAGAAATACCCGAGGATGAGGACCCCGACAATCTCTTCGACGGGGTCGACAGCAACTATCTCCCTGAATCCGAGGAAGATGAGAGCCTCAGAGCCGAGGACTTCATAGTCCTCGAAGACCCATACGAGTAAGAGCGATTCAGACGGCGGCTGGTGGCAACCGCCAGGAGTATGAAAAAGAAGCAGCAATAGCTACACGCCGATCAGAACAAGCTCAATGACAAATGGGTGGAGGTCCTCGCAACCGAACAAGACCTCGAAGAATGGCGGGAGAGCACATCCAAATCTTACCCGCGTCGGCGTCTGCTGCCGGAATTTGACGACGAGGCAACCGATAATGTGTTTTTGACACGAGATCGTGCCGACCAGCCTGACCGACCCCCTAGAAGGTGCGACAGTCCAACAGGGGAACACAGGAATCCCCAAACAACAACACGCTGGGCAAGGACCCTGTTGACTACCCCGAGCCCTACGACGCACGTAGAAGGCTAGAAGCAAATCGAGCACCTTCGCGATCCATCTACGGGTCAAGAGAACACGCGCCAGCCGGACTCGACGGCTACGAGGCCTGGTTGGATAGGCACGGCAGGGCTCGAGAACAGGCATATGCACGGATGTCTCCCGACATCCGGCATTATACGGCTCGATTTCGAGGACCCGCACATCCTATCTGTTTTACAGATGAGGTGATGGAGCATCAGTTCCCGGATGGGTTTAAACCCATAAATATTGAACAATACGACAGACGACCGATCCAGCCATATGGATCGAGGATTTTCTCCTCCATATCCACATGGCTCATGGAGACGATCTCCATGCCATCAAGTATTTGCCGCTCAAACTGAAGGGGCCGGTGAGACATTGGCTTAACAGCCTCCCCCCTCACTCCATCGGGAGCTGGGAAGCCCTCGAGGATGCCTTCAGGGCAAACTTCTAGGGCACTTACGTCCGACCTTCGGATGCCGACGACCTCATCCACGTTATTCAACAGCCCGGCGAGTCAGCTCAAAAATTTTGGAATCAGTTCTTAACTAAAAAGAACCAGATAGTCGATTCCCCTGACGCAGAAGCAATTGCCGCCTTCCGGCATAGTATCCGAGACAAGTGGCTTGCATGACAGCTCGGGCAAGACAAGCCGAGGACCATGGCGGCCCTTACTTCCCTCATGAACCGCTTTTGCGCGGGAGAGGACAGCTGGCTGTCTCGAAACTCTCACAACGGTGATGTCGGCACCTCGAAAACACGCGACGGCAACGGCAAACCAAGGCGTAACAAGAATAAGCGTAGGCACAAGAACGGCGGTAGCGACGTCGAGGATGCCACAGTCAATGCAGGGTTTAGCGGTCCTGGGGCCGGATAGAAAAAGAAACCCTTTAAAGGGAATAAGGACGGTCCTAGCCAACTTGATAAAATCCTCGATAGGCCTTGCCAAATCCATGGGACTTCGGATAAACCCGCCAATCACACCAACCAAAACTGCTGGGTCTTCAAGCAGGCCGGAAAGGTTACGGTAGAGGGACAAAGCAAAAGCCAGACTCGAAGCGAGGACGAGGACGAACCTCGACGGCCCAACAATGGTGGCCAGAAACAGTTCCCTCCCAAGGTATTAGATGTGAACATGATCTATGTCACTCACATCCCTCGAAAGGAGAGGAAACGAGCACTTCGGGACGTCTATGCTTTAGAGCCCATGGCCCCGAAGTACAATCCGTGGTCGGCTTATCCGATCACATTCGACAAACACAACCATCCGACCAGCATCCGTCACGGAGGGTTTGTGTCTTTGGTCCTGGACCCCATCATCGATGGGTTCCACTTAACACACGTCCTCATGGACGGAGGTAACAGTCTCAACCTGATCTACGCTGATACAATCAGAAAAATGGGTGTTGATCCATCGAGAATCAAGCCCAGTACTACCACTTTCAAGGGTGTCATACCCAGCGTCGAAGCACGCTGCACGGGAGCAATCACACTGGAGGTAGTCTTCGGCTCTCCCAAAAACTTTCGAAGTGAAGACTTGATCTTCGACATTGTCCCCTTCCGCAGCGGCTATCATGCATGATCGGGCGACCCGCATTCGCTCGCTTCAACGCGGTCCCGCACTATGCATACTTAAAGCTCAAGATGCCAGGGCCAAATGGTGTTATTACAATCAATGGCAACACCGAGCGCTCCCTCCGCACAGAGGAACAAACCGCAGCTTTCGCAGCCGAGGTTCAGGCGTCCGAGGAGGCAGCCCGTACTCCATCCGGGAAAAGTACACCTCGCTCTTCAAAGCGCAACAGGGGGACACCCTCTGTCCTCGGACAGCCCAATACGGAGCCCAAATAGGGTTACGCGCTCCTCACTTCCCTACCTCTGGTCGAGGACTACGTACCTAGAGTACATAACTTTGCACTAAAAATTCCATGGGAGACCGAGGAGCATAACAATATAGGGCGCGCAGATCGGCTCAACCAGGCGACGCCCACCCGAAGACTTGCGCACCTACAGGGCATTGTTAAAGGCCCGACAGGAGCAACAGGACTACATGGTTTAAACCATTGTGCGACAACTTCAACCTATCCAAAGGACTTGCTTCTCGAATGCATACAGCATAGTATAGGCGGATGAGCAGTCCACACGCAGCAACATCGCCATAGACGAGGACAAGCTGATAAACATCATGGAGGCGCAGATGTGTGGCAGGGAAGGATTAGGGCTTTAACCCCAATCATAACCACCCTGTTCGAATCCCTCCCCCTCTTCCTTTTTTTCATATAAATGTATCTCTCAAAGCTTCTTTGATAAGCTCGGCATGTATGGCTCGACCATATGAAATCAAGGAAAATCTGACCTTTTGCGGTCACTACACATGTATCTGTGTCCCCTTTCCTCTCGCTTGCCTCTGAGCCAAACATAGCTTTCGCGATACAAACCCTTTCTTTTTGAACTCGGCTATCGACCGGGGGCTCAGATTTAAAATCTCGCGCTTTAAAGTCCGAACTGTCTATTCAGCATCTCGGATGTTGCATTATATGAATTAGTTTCAAACCATGATTTTGGTCAATAGTTGGGTTGCCCGGCTCCTGTGCTTACCTCTTACGTTTCCGCTCCATTCGGCTAAGAGTGTAAAGGGAGAACCACTGCGATTGTGCTTCCAGCTCGGATGGTAAAGCGCCTCAGTGGAGAAAGCCGAAAACTGACTGTCTTGGTAAGCGTAAACTGGTCGGCAAGCCGATGACTGTGTCAAACTGTGGATCGATGGAGGTCATCCGTGTCAAATGAGGGGCTCTTCTTAAAATGAGCCGAAGTGTCTATTGGTCTAAAGCACCGGCTCAAGCCGAACACTTCAAAACCCGAGGGCTAGTCACTAGCTCCCACAGTCAAGCTCCTATGACTAAGTGAAAGTTATAAAACCATTGTGGTCTGATTGCCTAGTTTCTATATGCACGAACCGCCTTCGGGAACCGAGACGTTGGCTAAGGGTTAAAGTGGCTATAGAAACACCCCTTGTATTCTGTACAAGGGGCGGAAGCTGGCGACCGGTTACTTTCAGTATCAACAGTCGCATAGGAGTAAAAAAAATGTAAGAACAAGTCAGAATATAAAGTCGAATTCATTCAAAACAAAAACTTGTTTTTGCTACATCATCCAAACCTCAGCATTCCGAAGTATAAACTAAAAGTACATGGTTTCTTTGCTGCAACGGGGCTCTGTGATGCGAGCACCCTCCATCACATCGGCCATAAACTGCTCTGACGTCCTGTCCTTCCCGATAGGCGGTCCCAAAGCCACGGCCATCACGTCGATGCAAGGATAATGCGTATTCATGCAGGCATAGGCCCGCTGGACGCCATCGAAGCAGGCTAGCCGCTTCCAGTGCAGGACTTGGGGGTCGGCGTCTTGGAGACAAGCCACCAGGCCAAAGAAGCTGGTCGGCAGCGGTTCCGTTGGCAACAGGCGGACACAAAGGTCCTCCATTGCCGGCCTCGCCATGCGATAGAGCTCCATCAACTGCTTCATCTGGTCGTTGAGCAGTGGTGGATGCGACGACGCCTGGAATTGACGCTAGAACACCCTTTCCGTGGCGTGACCCTCCTGGGCGCCGAAGTGACGGCCGGCATCGGATGCACTCCTCGGCAGATCCGTGAAGGCTTCTATGGATCGCCAGAGTTGGTTAAGCTCGGCGAACCTCTCGCGGCCAAAAACACACTGAAGTAAGTACGGCTTACCAGCAGCGATCTGCCTCATTTGCTGGAGCACCTCGCGATCAGCTTGGGCTTCGCTCTGGACTTCGGCATGAGCCGCCTTGAGTGCTTCAAGCTCAGTGGCCGCCTTCTTCTGGTCCTCCTGAAGGGCGTCACGTTCAACGTACACCCCCTTCAGGGTGTCCTCGACTTCAAGGACTCGAGCCTGATCCTTGTCGCGGGCTACCTTTTCTTCGGCCAGCTCCTTGCTGGCCTTCGCCGCGGCAGCCTTCTGCTGCTCGGCCTCTAGCCGAGCTTCCCGTTGCTCAGCCTTAATGGCCTCAAGCTCCGCATCGCAGCTGTCGTTACACCAGCTTGACATTATAACAAGGCTGAAACCAATACGAAGACTATAACATTCGAGTGTCAGATTTTTGGTTACCTTGTGCCCGTTCGATTTGTTGTTGCATCAGATCGAGGTCCTTCTCGGACCGCTTCAGCTTCCGGTCCATCTCCTCTAACTCCTTGGAGTTAGAGTTCGGAGCCGAAGATGAGGCCTGCACACAAACTAGAGCATTAGTCCTCGGGTATCGATTTCGATCCTCTGTTAGGTTTTTCTATACCCAACCAGAGTCTTGGGGGCTACTGCATCTTCACTTTTATTAAAAGTCCAAATTCGACCCTCAAGTCCGTTCTTTGAAACCAACTTGAGGCTCAGGGGCTACTACTTGCTATGCGTTCCCGTGTACTGTTGGCAGTTTTTTAGTCTTCGGACTGTATTGTGTCCGAAGAGGGCAGATGGATGGAACTGGTGTCAAACTAAAGTGTAGATAGAACAAGGGAAAAAGAAAGTTGTTTCAAACATACATCAAAGCCTCTGAGGAGGCCCTTGAAGACCTCATGCATTCCGGCCTCTATAGACCAGAATCTGCCCAGCGCCGTGCCGATAAGGGCACGGTGCTGCTCCATGATAGAGGAGCCCGCCAGAGCCACCTCCATCTCCTTGGGCCACCCCTTGTAGACCTGCCCTGGGGCAGGAGGGGTAGGCGGACCCGTCTCGGGTCCACCCGTCTTGGCGACGGGAATGGAGGCCTCCGCCTGCTGCGGCGGTGTCGGAGCCACCTGGATGGAGGGCTCGGTTTGGCCGAGCTTGCCTTCTTTGACCAGGAGGACCTCCTCTCCCTGGTCCATGGCAGCCGAGGCGTGGACCTTGGCCGAAGGAATCCCGACGCCCACCCCCATGTTGACGGCGGCTAGGATCGGGCGGGACGTCGCCTCTCCCAGCCCGTCAGGGGCAATAGAGGGCACTGTGTGCTCGGCTGACCCGCTTTCTGCCATAAATGGCGGAGGGAGCCCGTCGACCTCGACCACTTCGTCGATACGGACACGTTGCGGGCTAAAAAAAGACTGATTAGACCTTGTGCATCAAAGCATATTTTCATAAGGAAATTGAGGAAGTTTTATAAAGAATACCGCCGGGGCGTGATACGTCTCCAACGTATCTATAATTTTTTATTGTTCCATGCTATTATAGTATCAATATTGGATGTTTTATATGCAATTATATGCATTTATACATCATTTTTTGGGACTAACCTATTAACCTAGTTCCCAGTGCCAGTTGCTGTTTTCTGCTTGGTTTTGGTTTTTTAGGAAATCAGTACCAAACGAAGTCCAAATGACACGAAACTTTTTGACGATTTTTTTCTGGACAAAAGAGACCCTGGAAGCTTCGGGAGGAAGCCAGAAGCCTCACGAGGAGGCCACAAGGCAACAGGGCGCGGCCCCAGGGGGCGCGCCCTGATGCCTTGTGGGCCCCTCATGGCTCCTTTTGACCTAATTGCACTTCTATAAATTCTAAATATTCGGAAACCAACACAGAGCCAGACGAGAAAACCCTACCACTGCCGCAAGCCTCTGTTCTTCCGCGATCCCATCTGGAGGCCTTTTTCGGTACTCTGCTGGAGGGGGAATCGATCACGGAGGGCTTCTACATCAACCTTGCTGCCCTTCCGATGATGTGTGAGTAGTTTACCATAGACCTATGGGTCCATACCTAGTAGCTAGATGGCTTCTTCTCTCTCTTTGATCTTCAATACCATGTTCTCCTCGATGTTCTTGGAGTTGTATCCGATGTAATCTTCTTTTGCGGTGTGTTTGTTGGGATCCGATGAATTGTGAGTTTATGATCAGATTATTCATGAATATTATTTGAGTCTTCTCTGAACTCTTTTATGCATGATTGTTATAGCTTTGTATTTCTCTCTGATCTATCCGTTTGGTTTGGCCAACTAGATTGATTTATCTTGCAATGGGAGAGGTGCTTTGTGATGGGTTCAATCTTGCGGTGCTCAATCCCAGTGACAGAAAGGGACATGACACGTATTTGTATTGTTGCCATTAAGGATAAAAAATGGGGTTTAAACATATTGCTTGAGTTTAGTTTGTCTACATCATGTCATCTTGCTTAAGGCATTACTCTGTTTTATACTTAATACCCTAGATGCATGATGGATGGCGGTCGATGGGTGGAGTAATAGTAGTAGATGCAGGCAGGAATCGGTCTACTTGTCTTGGACATGATGCCTATATACATGATCATTGCCTTGAATATTGTCATAACTATGCGGTTTTCTATCAATTGCCCAACAGTAATTTGTTTACCCACCGTACGTTCTGCGCTCTAGAGAGAAGCCTCTGGTGAAAACTATGGCCCCCGGGTCTACTTTTATCATATATTAAAATCCAAAAATACCTTGCTGCAATTTATTTACTTTTATTTTCGTTTGCAATTTACCCTTTTATCTATCACTATCAGAATTAATCCTTGCAAGTGACAGCTAAGGGGATTCACAACCCTCTTATTTGCGTTGGGTGCAAGTGTTTGCTTTTGTATGTGTAGGTGCTGCTAACGAGGTTCTGTGTGGTTCTCCTACTGGATTGATAACCTTGGTTCTTAACTGAGGGAAATACTTATCTCTACTGTACTGCATCATCCTCTCCTCTTCGGGGAAATCCCAACGCAGTTCACAAGTAGCAGGGCGCCGGCTTCGTCCTGCGCGGTTGCACGAGGAAATCCTCTGACGTATCGGAGAGGGTAACGTGGGCGGGCGCGGCCTGTTGGCCGACTGGAGCGGCCGAGGCCTTGCGTAGTTTCCTGCGGCCCCGAGGATGCTCCTCCCCCTCGACGTCCTCGGACGTCGCCCTCTTCCTTTTCGGGGAAGACACCCCCTCCTCTTCGACGTCCTCGGACATCACCCACTTCCTTTTCGGGGAAGGCACCCCCTTCTCCTCGACATCCTCGGACGTCGCCCTCTTCCTCTTCGGAGAAGGAACCTCCTCCTCTTTCCCCTACGTCCCTTTCCTCCTCACCCTCCTCGTGGGTGGCGGAGATGTGGGTGTCCTCGGACCTTGCATCCGAGGTGTCTCGGATGCGAAGGCCACCCCTCCCCTTTGGTTGCTTCTGCCCCTTGGCCGGAACTACGTACGGTTCCTCGGCCAAGAGCGCCTCTAGTTGAGGAGACTTATCCTCCTCGGGCAGCGGTGCCGGACACCGCATTCGCTGTGCCCTAGGGATCTGATACGTCTCCAACGTATATATAATTTTTGATTGTTCCATGCTATTATAGTATCAATCTTGGATGTTCTATATGCAATTATATGCCATTATATATCATTTTTTGGTACTAACCTATTAACCTAGTGCCCAGTGCCAGTTGCTATTTTTTTGCTTGTTTTGCATTTTCAGAAAATCATTATCAAACGGATTCCAAACGAAGAAGAAACTTTGGATTAATTTTTTCTGGACCAGAAGGGACCCTCGAAGCTTCGGGAGAAGACCAAAAGAGCCACGAGGAAGCGACAAGCTCGGGAGGCGCGCCCCCAGGCTTGTGGGCCCCTCGTGGCACCTCTTGACCTAATTCCAGCGCTATAAATTCCCAAATATTCCCAATATACCAGAAAGACAGAAGAGAAAACATTTCCGCCGCCGCAAGCCTTTGTTCTTCCGCGATCCCATTTGGAGGCCTTTTGCGGTACTTTACCGGAGGGGGAATCGATCACGGAGGGCTTCTTCATCAACATTGCTGCCCTTCTGATGATGTGTGAGTAGTTTACCACAGACCCACGGGTCCATAGCTAGTAGCTAGATGGCTTCTTCTCTCTCTTTGATCTTCAATACCATGTTCTCCTCGATGTTCTTGGAGTTCTATCTGATGTAATCTTCTTTTGTGGTGTGTTTGTTGGGATCCGATGAATTGTGAGTTTACGATCAGATTATTCATGAGAAATATTTGAGTCTTCTCAGAACTCTTTTATGCATGATTGTTACAGCTTTGTATTTCTCTCCGATCTATCCGTTTCGTTTGGCCAACTAGATTGATTTATCTTGTAATGAGAGAGGTGCTTTGTGATGGGTTCAATCTTGCGGTGCTCAATCCCAGTGATAGAAAGGGACATGACACGTATTTGTATTGTTGCCATTAAGGATAAAAAGATGGGGTTTAATCATATTGCTTGAGTTTACTTTGTCTACATCATGTCATCTTGCTTAAGGCGTTACTCTGTTTTATACTTAATACCCTCGATGCATGCTGGATAGCGGTCGATGGGTGGAGTAATAGTAGTAGATGTTGGGGAACGTTGCATGGGAAACAAAAATTTTCCTACGCACACACAAGATCTATCCATGGTGATGAGCATCTACGAGAGGGAGAGTGAATCTACATACCCTTGTAGATCGCTAAGCGGAAGCGTTAATAAACGCGGTTGATGTAGTCGAACGTCTTCGCGATCCAAATCGCCGAGCGTCCCGCGATCCAATCACGATCCTTCCGATCTAGCGCCGAACGGACGGCACCTCCGCGTTCAACACACGTACGGCTTGATGACGCCTTCACCTCCTCGATCCAGCGAGCGATGGTGAAGTAGTGGTTGAGTTCCAGCAGCACGACGGCGTGGTGATGGTGGTGAGGAACAATCTCTGCAGGGCTTCGCCAAGCACTACGGAGATTATGACGGAGGAACTAGAGGGCTAGGGTTGCTGGCACACGGCTTGGGAAATCCTGATGTGTCCCGTGTGCTAGCCCTGCCCCTCTATTTATATGTTGAGCCTTGGGGTCTAAACTTGGAGTAAAAGCCTCCTCCGGGTCGGTTTTGCCCGCACAAGGTCGGTTTGGCCCGCAGGGAAAGAGTCCAACTCGGATCCCTGCCGAACCGTGCACAGCCGCGCACAAGCGGTAGTACCGCTTCACACAAGCGGTAGTACCGCTTGGGCGGTAGTACCGCTTCACACAAGCGGTAGTACCGCTCGGGCGGTAGTACCGCTTCACCAAGCGGTAGTACCGCTTACGCGGCAGCAAAACTACTTTTGCACTTTCCAATACCTCGTGGGTTTTTATCCCTTGGCCCATATAAAGTGTTGCTGCACCCGAACACTTCGGTAAACATCCGGAACCCCTTCCGGTGAACTCCGGAACCCTTCCAGAGATCAAAACACTCTTATCACATATATCAATCTTTACCTCCGGACTATTCCGGAGATCCTCGTCATGTCCGGGATCTTATCCGGGACTCCGAACAACTTTCGGTCACCAACATAATAACTCAATTATACTAATCGTCACCAAACGTTAAGTGTGTAGACCCTGCGGGTTCGAGAACTATGTAGACATGACCGAGACACCTCTACGGCCAATAACCAATAGCGGGACCTGGATGCCCATATTGGCTCCTACATATTCTACGAAGATCTTTATCGGTCGAACCTCTATGTCAAGGATTCAGTTAATCCCGTATGCTGTTCCCTTTGTTCTTCGGTATGTTACTTGCCCGAGATTCGATCGTCGGTATCTCTATACCTAGTTCAATCTCGTTACCGGCAAGTCTCTTTACTCGTTCCGTAATACAAGATCTCGTGGCTAACACTTTAGTCACATTGCTTGCAAGGCTCATTGTGATGTTGTATTACCGAGTGGGCCCTGAGATACCTCTCCGTTATACGGAGTAACAAATCCCAGTCTTGATCCATGCCAACCCAACAGACACCCTCGGAGATACCTGTAGAGCACCTTTATAGTCACCCAGTTACGTTGCGACGTTTGATACACACAAGGTATTCCTCCGATGTCAGTGAGTTGCATGATCTCATGGTCAAAGGAACAGATACTTGACATGCAGAAAACAATAGCAATAAACTGACACGATCAAATGCTACGTTTATAGTTTGGGTCTTGTCCATCACATCATTCTCCTAATGATGTGATCCCGTTATCAAATGACATCTCATGTCAATGGCTAGGAAACCTTAACCATCTTTGATCAACGAGCTAGTCAACTAGAGGCTTACTAGGGACACAGTGTTGTCTATGTACCCACACATGTATTTGAGTTTCCAATCAATACAATTATAGCATGGATAATAAACGATTATCATGAACAAGGAAATATAATAATAACCAATTTATTATTGCCTCTAGGGCATATTTCCAACAGTCTCCCACTTGCACTAGAGTCAATAATCTAGTTCACATCACTATGTGATTTACATTGTAATGAATCGAACACCCATGCAGTTCTGGTGTTGTTCATGTTTAGCCCTTGGAAGAGGTTTAGTCATCGGATCTGCAACATTCAGATCCGTGTGTACTTTGCAAATATTTATGTCGTCCTCCTTGATGTAATCGCGGATGGAATTGAAACGTCGTTTTATGTGTCTGGTCCTCTTGTGAAATCTTGGTTCCTTGGCTAGAGCAATGGCACCAGTGTTATCACAAAACAGAGTCATTGGGTTAAGCGCACTAGGCACTACTCCAAGATCTGTCATGAACTCCTTCATCCAGACACTTTCCTTCGCCGCCTCCGAGGCAGCGATGTACTCCGCTTCACATGTAGAATCTGCTACCACGCTTTGCTTGGAACTGCACCAGCTAACCGCACCCCCATTAAGAATAAATACGTATCCGGTTTGCGACTTAGAGTCATCTGGATCAGTGTCAAAGCTTGCATCGACGTAACCCTCTACGACGAGCTCTTGATCACCTCCATAAACGAGAAACATGTCCTTAGTCCTTTTCAGATACTTCAGGATATTCTTGACCGCCGTCCAGTGTTCCATTCCTGGATCACTTTGAAACCTTCCGACCATACTTATGGCAAGGCTGACATCGGGTCTTGTGCACAGCATTGCATACATGATAGAGCCTATGGCCGAAGCATAGGGGATGACACTCATCTTTTCTCTATCTTCTGCAGTCACTGGGCATTGAGTCTTACTCAACTTCACACCTTGCAAAACAGGCAAGAACCCCTTCTTGGACTGATCCATTTTGAACTTCTTCAAAATCTTATCAAGGTATGTGCTTTGAGAAAGTCCTATTAAGCGTCTCGATCTATCTCTATAGATCTTGATGCCTAATATGAAAGCAGCTTCTCCTAGGTCCTTCATTGAAAAACTCTTGTTCAAATATTCCTTCACGCTTTGCAGCATTTCTATATTGTTTCCAATCAGCAATATGTCATCCACATATAATATTAGAAACGCTATAGAGCTCCCACTCACTTTCTTGTAAATACAAGCTTCTCCGTAAACTTGTATAAACTCGAACGCTTTGATCACCTCATCAAAACGAAGATTCCAACTCCGAGATGCTTGCACCAGTCCATAAATGGATCGCTGGAGTTTGCAAACTTTGTCAGCATTCTCTGGATCGACAAAACCTTCTGGTTGCATCATATACAACTCTTCCTTAAGGTAACCGTTAAGGAACGCTGTTTTGACATCCATCTGCCAAATTTCATAATCGAAAAAGGCAGCTATTGCTAACATGATTCTGACGGACTTAAGCATCGCTACGGGTGAGAAGGTCTCATCGTAGTCAACTCCTTGAACTTGTGAAAAACCCTTTGCCACAAGTCGAGCTTTATAGACGGTGACATTACCGTCCGCGTCCGTCTTCCTCTTAAAGATCCATTTGTTCTGAATGGCCTTACGCCCTTCAGGTAATACTTCCAAAGTCCATACTTTGTTTTCATACATGGATCCCATCTCGGATTTCATGGCCTCTAACCACTTCTCGGAATCCGGGCCCATCATCGCTTCTCCATAGCTCGTAGGTTCATCGTTGTTTAACAACATGACCTCTAAGACAGGGTTGCCGTACCACTCAGGAGCAGTACGCGTCCTTGTCGACCTACGAGGTTCGATAGCAACTTGATCCAAAGCTTCATGATCATCATCATTAACTTCCTCTTCAGCTAATGTAGGCTCCACAGAAACAACTTTCTGCGCTGCGCTACTCTCAGGTTGAAGTAAAGGTTCAACAACCTCATCAAGTTCTATCTTCCTCCCACTCAATTCTTTCGAGAGAAACTCTTTCTCAAGAAATGTTCCGTTTTTAGCGACAAACACTTTGCCTTCGGATCTGAGGTAGAAGGTATACCCAACTGTCTCTTTTGGGTATCCTATGAAGACGCATTTCTCCGCTTTGGGTTCCAGCTTTTCAGGCTGAAGCTTTTTGACATAAGCATCACATCCCCAAACTTTAAGAAACGACAGCTTTGGCTTCTTGCCAAACCAAAGTTCATATGGCGTCGTCTCAACGGATTTCGATGGTGCCCTATTTAAAGTGAATGCAGCTGTCTCTAATGCATAACCCCAAAACGATAGTGGCAAATCGGCAAGAGACATCATAGATCGCACCATATCCAATAAGGTTCGATTACGACGTTCGGACACACCATTACGCTGTGGTGTTCCAGGCGGTGTTAATTGTGAAACAATTCCACACTGTCTTAAGTGACTGCCAAACTCATAACTCAGATATTCTCCTCCTCGATCAGATCGTAGGAATTTAATCTTCTTGTTACGATGATTCTCAACTTCACTCTGAAATTGTTTGAACTTTTCAAATGTTTCAGACTTGTGTTTCATTAAGTAAATATACCCATATCTACTTAAGTCATCAGTGAAGGTGAGAAAGTAACGATAACCACCGCGCGCCTCAATGCTCATCGGACCGCACACATCAGTATGTATGATTTCCAATAAGTCACTTGCCCGTTCCATTGTTCCAGAGAACGGAGTTTTAGTCATCTTGCCCATGAGGCATGGCTCACATGTGTCAAGTGATTCAAAATCAAGTGACTCCAAAAGTCCATCAGCATGGAGCTTCCTCATGCGTTTTACGCCAATATGACCTAAACGGCAGTGCCACAAGAAAGTGGTATTATCATTATCAATTCTACATCTTTTGGCATCAATGTTATGAACATGTGTATCATTACTATCGAGATTCAATAAGAATAAACCCCTCACATTGTGTGCATGACCATAAAAGATATTACTCATATAAATAGAACAACCATTATTCTCTGATTTAAATGAGTAACCGTCTCGCAATAAACAAGATCCAGATATAATGTTCATGCTTAACGCAGGCACCAAATAACACTTATTTAGGTTCATCACTAATCCCGACGGTAATCGAAGAGCGAGCGTGCCGACGGCGATCACATCAACCTTGGAACCATTTCCCACGCGCATCGTCACTTCGTCCTTTGCCAGCCTCCGTCTATTCCGCAGTTCCTGTTTTGAGTTGCAAATATGAGCAACCGCACCGGTATCAAATACCCAGGCACTACAACGAGAGTTGGTAAGGTACACATCAATAACATGTATATCATATATACCTTGTTTGTTGTTGGCCGCCTTCTTGTCAGCCAAATACTTGGGGCAATTCCGCTTCCAGTGTCCTGTTCCCTTGCAATGAAAACACACAGTTTCTGGTTTGGGTCCAGCCTTGGGTTTCTTCACGAGAGGAGCAACTGCTTTGCCACTCTGCTTGGAGTTACCCTTCTTACCCTTGCCATTTTTCTTGAAACTAGTGGTTTTATTGACCATCAACACTTGATGCTCCTTCTGAATTTCAGACTCAGCGGCTTTCAGCATCGCAAACAGCTCGGCGACTGACTTGTTCATCCCGTGCATGTTATAGTTCAACACGAAGCTCTTGTAGCTAGGTGGCAATGATTGAAGAACTCTGTCAGTGATAGCCTCTGGCGGAAGGGGCATCCCTAACTCAGCCAGGCGGGTGGAGTACCCAGACATTCTGAGCACGTGATCACTGATAGACCCGTTCTCCTCCATCTTGCAAGCATAGAACTTATCGGAGATCTCATATCTCTCGATCCGGGCATTCTTCTGAAAGATAAACTTCAACTCCTGGAACATCTCATATGCTCCATGACGTTCAAAACGTCTTTGAAGTCCCGGTTCTAAGCCATACAACATTGCACATTGAACTATCGAGTAATCATCAGAACGAGCCTGCCAGGCGTTCACAACGTCTAGAGACTCAACTGGAGCGGGTGGATCACCAAGCGGTGCATCAAGGACATAAGCCTTCTGGGAAGCCGTAAGGATAATCCTTAGATTACGGGCCCAGTCCACAAAGTTACTTCCATCATCTTTCAATTTAGCTTTCTCTAGGAACGCATTAAAATTCAGGGGTGCTACTGCGCGAGCCATGATCTACAACATAAATATAGCAAAGACAACTTAGACTATTGTTCTTAGATAATGAGTTTAGTTAATCATATTTAAAAACCTCCCACTCAAATTGACATCCCTCCGATCATTCGAGTGTAACATGATCCAAATCCACCAACTCAAGTCCGATCATCACGTGAGTTGAGGTGGTTTCAATGGTGAACATCTTCATGTTGATCATATCTACTATATGACTCATGTTCGACCTTTCGGTCTCTTGTGTTCCGAGGCCATGTCTGTACATGCTAGGCTCGTCAAGTTTAACCCGAGTGTTCCGCACGTGTAACATGGCTTACACCCGTTGTATGCGAACGTAGAGTCTATCACACCCGATCATCACGGCGTGTCTCGAAACGACGAACTTTCGCAACGGTGCACACTTGGGGAGAACACAATTTATCTTGAAATTTAAGTGAGGGATCACCTTATAATGCTACCGTCGTCCTAAGCAAAATAAGATGCATAAAAGGATTAACATCACATGCAAATCATAAGTGACATGATATGGCCATGAACTTGTGCTTTTGATCTCCATCTCCAAAGCACCGGCATGATCTCCATCGTCACCGGCATGACACCATGATCTCCATCATCTTGATCTCCATCAACGTGTCGCCATAAGGTTGTCGCGCCGACTGTTGCTTCCACGACTATTGCTAACGTTTAGCGATAAAGTAAAGCATTACATAGCGCTTAATGATTGACACGCAGGTCATACAATAATTAAAGACAACTCTATGGCTCCTGCCAGTTGCCGTACTCATCGACATGCAAGTCGTGATATTCTATACATCACATGATCATCTCATACATCACATATATCTCATCATGTAATTGGCCATATCACATCACAACATACCCTGCAAAAACAAGTTAGACGTCCTCTAATTGTTGTTGCAAATTTTACGTGGCTGCTACGGGTTTGCAAGAACCGTTCTTACCTACGCAAAACCACAACGTGGTGTAGTGATTGCTTTTTGATCTTCTAAAAGAACCCTCTTCATTGAACCGATTCAACTAAAGTGAGAGAGACAGACACCCGCCAGTCACCTTTATGCAACAAGTGCACGCAGCGGTGAAACCAGTCTCGCGTAAGCGTACGCGTAATGTCGGTCCAGGCCGCTTCATCTCACAATACCGCGGAATCAAGTATCAACTAGTAACGGCAAGCAATATGTATACACCCACGCCCACAACTCGTTTGTGTTCTACTCGAGATCTCATCTACGCATAGACCTAGCTCATGATGCCACTGTTGGGGAACGTTGCATGGGAAACAAAAATTTTCCTACGCACACACAAGATCTATCCATGGTGATGAGCATCTACGAGAGGGAGAGTGAATCTACATACCCTTGTAGATCGCTAAGCGGAAGCGTTAATAAACGCGGTTGATGTAGTCGAACGTCTTCGCGATCCAAATCGCCGAGCGTCCCGCGATCCAATCACGATCCTTCCGATCTAGCGCCGAACGGACGGCACCTCCGCGTTCAACACACGTACGGCTTGATGACGCCTTCACCTCCTCGATCCAGCGAGCGATGGTGAAGTAGTGGTTGAGTTCCAGCAGCACGACTGTTGGAAATATGCCCTAGAGGCAATAATAAATTGGTTATTATTATATTTCCTTGTTCATGATAATCGTTTATTATCCATGCTATAATTGTATTGATTGGAAACTCAAATACATGTGTGGGTACATAGACAACACTGTGTCCCTAGTAAGCCTCTAGTTGACTAGCTCGTTGATCAAAGATGGTTAAGGTTTCCTAGCCATTGACATGAGATGTCATTTGATAACGGGATCACATCATTAGGAGAATGATGTGATGGACAAGACCCAAACTGTAAACGTAGCATTTGATCGTGTCAGTTTATTGCTATTGTTTTCTGCATGTCAAGTATCTGTTCCTTTGACCATGAGATCATGCAACTCACTGACACCGGAGGAATACCTTGTGTGTATCAAACGTCGCAACGTAACTGGGTGACTATAAAGGTGCTCTACAGGTATCTCCGAGGGTGTCTGTTGGGTTGGCATGGATCAAGACTGGGATTTGTTACTCCGTGTGACGGAGAGGTATCTCAGGGCCCACTCGGTAATACAACATCACATTGAGCCTTGCAAGCAAAGTGACTAAAGAGTTAGCCACAGGATCTTGTATTACGGAACGAGTAAAGAGACTTGCCGGTAACGAGATTGAACTAGGTATAGAGATACCGACGATCGAATCTCGGGCATGTAACATACCGAAGAACAAAGGGAACAACATACGGGATTAACTGAATCCTTGACATAGAGGTTCGACCGATAAAAGATCTTCGTAGAATATGTAGGAGCCAATATGGGCATCCAGGTCCCGCTATTGGTTATTGGCCGTAGAGGTGTCTCGGTCATGTCTACATAGTTCTCGAACCCGCAGGGTCTACACACTTAACGTTTGGTGACGATTAGTATAATTGAGTTATTATGTTGGTGACCGAAAGTTGTTCGGAGTCCCGGATAAGATCCCGGACATGACGAGGATCTCCGGAATAGTCCGGAGGTAAAGATTGATATATGTGATAATAGTGTTTTGATCTCCGGAAGGGTTCCGGAGTTCACCGGAAGGGGTTCCGGATGTTTACCGAAGTGTTCGGGTGCAGCAACACTTTATATGAGCCAAAGGGATAAAGCCCACAAGGTATTGGAAAGTGCAAAAGTAGTTTTGCTGCCGCGTAAGCGGTACTACCGCTTGGTGAAGCGGTACTACCGCCGGAGCGGTACTACCGCTTGTGTGAAGCGGTACTACCGCCCAAGCGGTACTACCGCTTGTGTGAAGCGGTACTACCGCTTGTGCGCGGCTGTGCACGGTTCGGCAGGGATCCGAGTTGGACTCTTTCCCTGCGGGCCAAACCGACCTTGTGCGGGCAAAACCGACCCGGAGGAGGCTTTTACTCTAAGTTTAGACCCCAAGGCTCAACATATAAATAGAGGGGCAGGGCTAGCACACGGGACACATTAAGATTTCCCCAAGCCGTGTGCGGCAACCCTAACCCTCTAGTTCCTCCGTCATAATCTCCGTAGTGCTTGGCGAAGCCCTGCAGAGATTGTTCCTCACCACCATCACCACGCCGTCGTGCTGCTGGAACTCAACCACTACTTCATCATCGCTCGCTGGATCGAGGAGGTGAAGGCGTCATCAAGCCGTACGTGTGTTGAACGCGGAGGTGCCGTCCGTTCGGCACTAGATCGGAAGGATCGTGATTGGATCGCGGGACGCTCGGCGATTTGGATCGCGAAGACGTTCGACTACATCAACCGCGTTTATTAACGCTTCCGCTTAGCGATCTACAAGGGTATGTAGATTCACTCTCCCTCTCGTAGATGCTCATCACCATGGATAGATCTTGTGTGTGCGTAGGAAAATTTTTGTTTCCCATGCAACGTTCCCCAACAGTGGCATCATGAGCTAGGTCTATGCGTAGATGAGATCTCGAGTAGAACACAAACGAGTTGTGGGCGTGGGTGTATACATATTGCTTGCCGTTACTAGTTGATACTTGATTCCGCGGTATTGTGAGATGAAGCGGCCTGGACCGACATTACGCGTACGCTTACGCGAGACTGGTTTCACCGCTGCGTGCACTTATTGCATAAAGGTGACTGGCAGGTGTCTGTCTCTCTCACTTTAGTTGAATCGGTTCAATGAAGAGGGTTCTTTTAGAAGATCAAAAAGCAATCACTACACCACGTTGTGGTTTTGCGTAGGTTAGAACGGTTCTTGCAAACCCGTAGCAGCCACGTAAAATTTGCAACAACAATTAGAGGACGTCTAACTTGTTTTTGCAGGGTATGTTGTGATGTGATATGGCCAATTACATGATGAGATATATGTGATGTATGAGATGATCATGTGTTGTATAGAATATCACGACTTGCATGTCGATGAGTACGGCAACTGGCAGGAGCCATAGAGTTGTCTTTAATTATTGTATGACCTGCGTGTCAATCATTAAGCGCTATGTAATGCTTTACTTTATCGCTAAACGTTAGCAATAGTCGTGGAAGCAACAGTCGGCGCGACAACCTTATGGCGACACGTTGATGGAGATCAAGATGATGGAGATCATGGTGTCATGCCGGTGACGATGGAGATCATGCCGGTGCTTTGGAGATGGAGATCAAAAGCACAAGTTCATGGCCATATCATGTCACTTATGATTTGCATGTGATGTTAATCCTTTTTATGCATCTTATTTTGCTTAGGACGACGGTAGCATTATAAGGTGATCCCTCACTTAAATTTCAAGATAAATTGTGTTCTCCCCAAGTGTGCACCGTTGCGAAAGTTCGTCGTTTCGAGACACGCCGTGATGATCGGGTGTGATAGACTCTACGTTCGCATACAACGGGTGTAAGCCATGTTACACGTGCGGAACACTCGGGTTAAACTTGACGAGCCTAGCATGTACAGACATGGCCTCGGAACACAAGAGACCGAAAGGTCGAACATGAGTCATATAGTAGATATGATCAACATGAAGATGTTCACCATTGAAACCACCTCAACTCACGTGATGATCGGACTTGAGTTGGTGGATTTGGATCATGTTACACTCGAATGATCGGAGGGATGTCAATTTGAGTGGGAGTTTTTTAAATATGATTAACTAAACTCATTATCTAAGAACAATAGTCTAAGTTGTCTTTGCTATATTTATGTTGTAGATCATGGCTCGCGCAGTAGCACCCCTGAATTTTAATGCGTTCCTAGAGAAAGCTAAGTTGAAAGATGATGGAAGTAACTTTGTGGACTGGGCCCGTAATCTAAGGATTATCCTTACGGCTTCCCAGAAGGCTTATGTCCTTGATGCACCGCTTGGTGATCCACCCGCTCCAGTTGAGTCTCTAGACGTTGTGAACGCCTGGCAGGCTCGTTCTGATGATTACTCAATAGTTCAATGTGCAATGTTGTATGGCTTAGAACCGGGACTTCAAAGACGTTTTGAACGTCATGGAGCATATGAGATGTTCCAGGAGTTGAAGTTTATCTTTCAGAAGAATGCCCGGATCGAGAGATATGAGATCTCCGATAAGTTCTATGCTTGCAAGATGGAGGAGAACGGGTCTATCAGTGATCACGTGCTCAGAATGTCTGGGTACTCCACCCGCCTGGCTGAGTTAGGGATGCCCCTTCCGCCAGAGGCTATCACTGACAGAGTTCTTCAATCATTGCCACCTAGCTACAAGAGCTTCGTGTTGAACTATAACATGCACGGGATGAACAAGTCAGTCGCCGAGCTGTTTGCGATGCTGAAAGCCGCTGAGTCTGAAATTCAGAAGGAGCATCAAGTGTTGATGGTCAATAAAACCACTAGTTTCAAGAAAAATGGCAAGGGTAAGAAGGGTAACTCCAAGCAGAGTGGCAAAGCAGTTGCTCCTCTCGTGAAGAAACCCAAGGCTGGACCCAAACCAGAAACTGTGTGTTTTCATTGCAAGGGAACTGGACACTGGAAGCGGAATTGCCCCAAGTATTTGGCTGACAAGAAGGCGGCCAACAACAAACAAGGTATATATGATATACATGTTATTGATGTGTACCTTACCAACTCTCGTTGTAGTGCCTGGGTATTTGATACCGGTGCGGTTGCTCATATTTGCAACTCAAAACAGGAACTGCGGAATAGACGGAGGCTGGCAAAGGACGAAGTGACGATGCGCGTGGGAAATGGTTCCAAGGTTGATGTGATCGCCGTCGGCACGCTCGCTCTTCGATTACCGTCGGGATTAGTGATGAACCTAAATAAGTGTTATTTGGTGCCTGCGTTAAGCATGAACATTATATCTGGATCTTGTTTATTGCGAGACGGTTACTCATTTAAATCAGAGAATAATGGTTGTTCTATTTATATGAGTAATATCTTTTATGGTCATGCACCCGATGTGAGGGGTTTATTCTTGTTGAATCTCGATAGTAATGATACACATGTTCATAACATTGATGCCAAAAGATGTAGAATTGATAATGATAATACCACTTTCTTGTGGCACTGCCGTTTAGGTCATATTGGCGTAAAACGCATGAAGAAGCTCCATGCTGATGGACTTTTGGAGTCACTTGATTTTGAATCACTTGACACATGTGAGCCATGCCTCATGGGCAAGATGACTAAAACTCCGTTCTCTGGAACAATGGAACGGGCAAGTGACTTATTGGAAATCATACATACTGATGTGTGCGGTCCGATGAGCATTGAGGCGCGCGGTGGTTATCGTTACTTTCTCACCTTCACTGATGACTTAAGTAGATATGGGTATATTTACTTAATGAAACACAAGTCTGAAACATTTGAAAAGTTCAAACAATTTCAGAGTGAAGTTGAGAATCATCGTAACAAGAAGATTAAATTCCTACGATCTGATCGAGGAGGAGAATATCCGAGTTATGAGTTTGGCAGTCACTTAAGACAATGTGGAATTGTTTCACAACTAACACCGCCTGGAACACCACAGCGTAATGGTGTGTCCGAACGTCGTAATCGAACCTTATTGGATATGGTGCGATCTATGATGTCTCTTGCCGATTTGCCACTATCGTTTTGGGGTTATGCATTAGAGACAGCTGCATTCACTTTAAATAGGGCACCATCGAAATCCGTTGAGACGACGCCATATGAACTTTGGTTTGGCAAGAAGCCAAAGCTGTCGTTTCTTAAAGTTTGGGGATGTGATGCTTATGTCAAAAAGCTTCAGCCTGAAAAGCTGGAACCCAAAGCGGAGAAATGCGTCTTCATAGGATACCCAAAAGAGACAGTTGGGTATACCTTCTACCTCAGATCCGAGGGCAAAGTGTTTGTCGCTAAAAACGGAACATTTCTTGAGAAAGAGTTTCTCTCGAAAGAATTGAGTGGGAGGAAGATAGAACTTGATGAGGTTGTTGAACCTTTACTTCAACCTGAGAGTAGCGCAGCGCAGAAAGTTGTTTCTGTGGAGCCTACATTAGCTGAAGAGGAAGTTAATGATGATGATCATGAAGCTTTGGATCAAGTTGCTATCGAACCTCGTAGGTCGACAAGGACGCGTACTGCTCCTGAGTGGTACGGCAACCCTGTCTTAGAGGTCATGTTGTTAAACAACGATGAACCTACGAGCTATGGAGAAGCGATGATGAGCCCGGATTCCGAGAAGTGGTTAGAGGCCATGAAATCCGAGATGGGATCCATGTATGAAAACAAAGTATGGACTTTGGAAGTATTACCTGAAGGGCGTAAGGCCATTCAGAACAAATGGATCTTTAAGAGGAAGACGGACGCGGACGGTAATGTCACCGTCTATAAAGCTCGACTTGTGGCAAAGGGTTTTTCACAAGTTCAAGGAGTTGACTACGATGAGACCTTCTCACCCGTAGCGATGCTTAAGTCCGTCAGAATCATGTTAGCAATAGCTGCCTTTTTCGATTATGAAATTTGGCAGATGGATGTCAAAACAGCGTTCCTTAACGGTTACCTTAAGGAAGAGTTGTATATGATGCAACCAGAAGGTTTTGTCGATCCAGAGAATGCTGACAAAGTTTGCAAACTCCAGCGATCCATTTATGGACTGGTGCAAGCATCTCGGAGTTGGAATCTTCGTTTTGATGAGGTGATCAAAGCGTTCGAGTTTATACAAGTTTACGGAGAAGCTTGTATTTACAAGAAAGTGAGTGGGAGCTCTATAGCGTTTCTAATATTATATGTGGATGACATATTGCTGATTGGAAACAATATAGAAATGCTGGAAAGCGTAAAGGAATATTTGAACAAGAGTTTTTCAATGAAGGACCTAGGAGAAGCTGCTTTCATATTAGGCATCAAGATCTATAGAGATAGATCAAGACGTTTAATAGGACTTTCACAAAGCACATACCTTGATAAGATTTTGAAGAAGTTCAAAATGGATCAGTCCAAGAAGGGGTTCTTGCCTGTTTTGCAAGGTGTGAAGTTGAGTAAGACTCAATGCCCAGTGACTGCAGAAGATAGAGAAAAGATGAGTGTCATCCCCTATGCTTCGGCCATAGGCTCTATCATGTATGCAATGCTGTGCACAAGACCCGATGTCAGCCTTGCCATAAGTATGGTCGGAAGGTTTCAAAGTGATCCAGGAATGGAACACTGGACGGCGGTCAAGAATATCCTGAAGTACCTGAAAAGGACTAAGGACATGTTTCTCGTTTATGGAGGTGATCAAGAGCTCGTCGTAAAGGGTTACGTCGATGCAAGCGTTGACACTGATCCGGATGACTCTAAGTCGCAAACCGGATACGTATTTATTCTTAATGGGGGTGCGGTTAGCTGGTGCAGTTCCAAGCAAAGCGTGGTAGCTGATTCTACATGCGAAGCGGAGTACATCGCTGCCTCGGAGGCGGCGAAGGAAGGTGTCTGGATGAAGGAGTTCATGACAGATCTTGGAGTAGTACCTAGTGCACTTAACCCAATGACTCTGTTTTGTGATAATACTGGTGCCATTGCTCTAGCCAAGGAACCAAGATTTCACAAGAGGACCAGACACATAAAGCGACGTTTCAATTCCATCCGCGATTACATCAAGGAGGACGACATAAATATTTGCAAAGTACACACGGATCTAAATGTTGCAGATCCGATGACTAAACCTCTTCCAAGGGCTAAACATGAACAACACCAGAACTGCATGGGTGTTCGATTCATTACAATGTAAATCACATAGTGATGTGAACTAGATTATTGACTCTAGTGCAAGTGGGAGACTGTTGGAAATATGCCCTAGAGGCAATAATAAATTGGTTATTATTATATTTCCTTGTTCATGATAATCGTTTATTATCCATGCTATAATTGTATTGATTGGAAACTCAAATACATGTGTGGGTACATAGACAACACTGTGTCCCTAGTAAGCCTCTAGTTGACTAGCTCGTTGATCAAAGATGGTTAAGGTTTCCTAGCCATTGACATGAGATGTCATTTGATAACGGGATCACATCATTAGGAGAATGATGTGATGGACAAGACCCAAACTGTAAACGTAGCATTTGATCGTGTCAGTTTATTGCTATTGTTTTCTGCATGTCAAGTATCTGTTCCTTTGACCATGAGATCATGCAACTCACTGACACCGGAGGAATACCTTGTGTGTATCAAACGTCGCAACGTAACTGGGTGACTATAAAGGTGCTCTACAGGTATCTCCGAGGGTGTCTGTTGGGTTGGCATGGATCAAGACTGGGATTTGTTACTCCGTGTGACGGAGAGGTATCTCAGGGCCCACTCGGTAATACAACATCACATTGAGCCTTGCAAGCAAAGTGACTAAAGAGTTAGCCACAGGATCTTGTATTACGGAACGAGTAAAGAGACTTGCCGGTAACGAGATTGAACTAGGTATAGAGATACCGACGATCGAATCTCGGGCATGTAACATACCGAAGAACAAAGGGAACAGCATACGGGATTAACTGAATCCTTGACATAGAGGTTCGACCGATAAAAGATCTTCGTAGAATATGTAGGAGCCAATATGGGCATCCAGGTCCCGCTATTGGTTATTGGCCGTAGAGGTGTCTCGGTCATGTCTACATAGTTCTCGAACCCGCAGGGTCTACACACTTAACGTTTGGTGACGATTAGTATAATTGAGTTATTATGTTGGTGACCGAAAGCTGTTCGGAGTCCCGGATAAGATCCCGGACATGACGAGGATCTCCGGAATAGTCCGGAGGTAAAGATTGATATATGTGATAATAGTGTTTTGATCTCCGGAAGGGTTCCGGAGTTCACCGGAAGGGGTTCCGGATGTTTACCGAAGTGTTCGGGTGCAGCAACACTTTATATGAGCCAAAGGGATAAAGCCCACAAGGTATTGGAAAGTGCAAAAGTAGTTTTGCTGCCGCGTAAGCGGTACTACCGCTTGGTGAAGCGGTACTACCGCCGGAGCGGTACTACCGCTTGTGTGAAGCGGTACTACCGCCGGAGCGGTACTACCGCTTGTGTGAAGCGGTACTACCGCTTGTGCGCGGCTGTGCACGGTTCGGCAGGGATCCGAGTTGGACTCTTTCCCTGCGGGCCAAACCGACCTTGTGCGGGCAAAACCGACCCGGAGGAGGCTTTTACTCTAAGTTTAGACCCCAAGGCTCAACATATAAATAGAGGGGCAGGGCTAGCACACGGGACACATTAAGATTTCCCCAAGCCGTGTGCGGCAACCCTAACCCTCTAGTTCCTCCGTCATAATCTCCGTAGTGCTTGGCGAAGCCCTGCAGAGATTGTTCCTCACCACCATCACCACGCCGTCGTGCTGCTGGAACTCAACCACTACTTCATCATCGCTCGCTGGATCGAGGAGGTGAAGGCGTCATCAAGCCGTACGTGTGTTGAACGCGGAGGTGCCGTCCGTTCGGCACTAGATCGGAAGGATCGTGATTGGATCGCGGGACGCTCGGCGATTTGGATCGCGAAGACGTTCGACTACATCAACCGCGTTTATTAACGCTTCCGCTTAGCGATCTACAAGGGTATGTAGATTCACTCTCCCTCTCGTAGATGCTCATCACCATGGATAGATCTTGTGTGTGCGTAGGAAAATTTTTGTTTCCCATGCAACGTTCCCCAACAACGACGGCGTGGTGATGGTGGTGAGGAACAATCTCTGCAGGGCTTCGCCAAGCACTACGGAGATTATGACGGAGGAACTAGAGGGCTAGGGTTGCCGGCACACGGCTTGGGAAATCCTGATGTGTCCCGTGTGCTAGCCCTGCCCCTCTATTTATATGTTGAGCCTTGGGGTCTAAACTTGGAGTAAAAGCCTCCTCCGGGTCGGTTTTGCCCGCACAAGGTCGGTTTGGCCCGCAGGGAAAGAGTCCAACTCGGATCCCTGCCGAACCGTGCACAGCCGCGCACAAGCGGTAGTACCGCTTCACACAAGCGGTAGTACCGCTTGGGCGGTAGTACCGCTTCACACAAGCGGTAGTACCGCTCGGGCGGTAGTACCGCTTCACCAAGCGGTAGTACCGCTTACGCGGCAGCAAAACTACTTTTGCACTTTCCAATACCTCGTGGGTTTTTATCCCTTGGCCCATATAAAGTGTTGCTGCACCCGAACACTTCGGTAAACATCCGGAACCCCTTCCGGTGAACTCCGGAACCCTTCCAGAGATCAAAACACTCTTATCACATATATCAATCTTTACCTCCGGACTATTCCGGAGATCCTCGTCATGTCCGGGATCTTATCCGGGACTCCGAACAACTTTCGGTCACCAACATAATAACTCAATTATACTAATCGTCACCAAACGTTAAGTGTGTAGACCCTGCGGGTTCGAGAACTATGTAGACATGACCGAGACACCTCTACGGCCAATAACCAATAGCGGGACCTGGATGCCCATATTGGCTCCTACATATTCTACGAAGATCTTTATCGGTCGAACCTCTATGTCAAGGATTCAGTTAATCCCGTATGCTGTTCCCTTTGTTCTTCGGTATGTTACTTGCCCGAGATTCGATCGTCGGTATCTCTATACCTAGTTCAATCTCGTTACCGGCAAGTCTCTTTACTCGTTCCGTAATACAAGATCTCGTGGCTAACACTTTAGTCACATTGCTTGCAAGGCTCATTGTGATGTTGTATTACCGAGTGGGCCCTGAGATACCTCTCCGTTATACGGAGTAACAAATCCCAGTCTTGATCCATGCCAACCCAACAGACACCCTCGGAGATACCTGTAGAGCACCTTTATAGTCACCCAGTTACGTTGCGACGTTTGATACACACAAGGTATTCCTCCGATGTCAGTGAGTTGCATGATCTCATGGTCAAAGGAACAGATACTTGACATGCAGAAAACAATAGCAATAAACTGACACGATCAAATGCTACGTTTACAGTTTGGGTCTTGTCCATCACATCATTCTCCTAATGATGTGATCCCGTTATCAAATGACATCTCATGTCAATGGCTAGGAAACCTTAACCATCTTTGATCAACGAGCTAGTCAACTAGAGGCTTACTAGGGACACAGTGTTGTCTATGTACCCACACATGTATTTGAGTTTCCAATCAATACAATTATAGCATGGATAATAAACGATTATCATGAACAAGGAAATATAATAATAACCAATTTATTATTGCCTCTAGGGCATATTTCCAACAGTAGATGCATGCATGAGTCGGTCTACTTGTCTCAGGCGTGATGCCTATATACATGATCATTGCCTTGAATATCGTCATAACTATGTGCTTTTCTATCAATTGCCCAACATTAATTTGTTTACCCACTGTATGATATGTGTTCGAGAGAGAAGCCTCTAGTGAAAACTATGGCCCCCGGATCTACTTTTATCATATATTAAAATCCAAAAATACCTTGCTGCAATTTATTTACTTTTATTTTTGTTTGCAATTTACCCTTTTATCTATCACTATCAGCATTAATCCTTGCAAGTGACCGCTAAGAGGATTGACAACCCTCTTATTTGCGTTCGGTGCAAGTGTTTGCTTTTGTGTGTGTAGGTGCTGCTAACGAGGTTCTGTGTGGTTCTTGTACTGGATTGATAACCTTGGTTCTTAACTAAGGGAAATACTTATCCCTACTGTACTGCATCATCCTCTCCTCTTCGGGGAAATCCCAACGCAGTTCACAAGTAGCAGGAAGAATTTCTGGCGCCGTTGCCGGGGAGACATCACCAAAATCTATCAAGTACCTTCGCACAAACTATCATCCATTTGCATTTATTTTATTTGCATTTGCCTCTCGTTTTCATCTCCCCCACTTCTAAAACAATTTTACAAAAACACAAAAATATTTTATTTTGCTTGTTTGCTAGTTTGCTTGCTTTGTCGCTATGTCTCAAGAAAATACCAAATTGTGTGACTTTTCCAATACTAATAATAATGATTTTATTAGTACTCCAATTGCTCCTCCGGCCACTAGTCCGGAGTCGTGCGATATTAATGCTGCTGTGCTTAATCTTGTTATGAAAGAACAATTTTCTGGTAGTCCTAATGAAGATGCTGCATCCCATCTAAATACTTTCGTTGAACTTTGTGATATGCAAAAGAAGAAAGATGTGGATAATGATATTGTTAAATGGAAATTATTTCCGTTCTCACTACGAGATCGTGCTAAAACTTGGTTTTCATCCTTGCCTCGAAATAGTATTGATTCTTGGGATAAGTGTAAGGATGCTTTTATTGCCAAGTATTTTCCTCCCGCTAAGATTATTTCTTTAAGAAATCAAATTATGAATTTTAAGCAACTTGAGCATGAACATGTTGCACAATCTTGGTAGAGAATGAAACTAATGATAAGAAATTGCCCAACTCATGGTTTAAGCTTATGGATGATCTTACAAAAAAATTATGCGGGACTAAACTTTGTTTCTTGAAATTTGCTAGACTCTGCCGCAGGGGGTACTTTTATGGAAATTACATTGGGAGAAGCTACAAAACTTCTAGATAATATTATGACAAATTATTCTCAATGACACACTGAACTAACTCCAACTGGTAAGAAGGTAAATTCTGTGGAAGAAATTAATACTTTGAGTGATAAGATGGATGCTCTTATGAAAATGCTTACTAGTAAAAATGCTCATGTTGATCCTAATGATGTGCCATCGTCTACTTTGATTGACCAAAATAATGATGCTATTGATGTGAATTTCGTTTCTAGAAATAATTTCAACAAAAATGCTTATAGGGGTAATTTCAATCCTAGGCCGTTTCCCGGAAATTCCTCTAATAATTATGGTAATTCCTATGGTAATTCTCATAATAATAATAATAATAATAATAATAATAATAATAATAATAATAATAATAATAATAGGATACCCTCTAATCTTGAAAGTAATATTAAAGAATTTATTAATTCGCAAAAGATTTTCAATGCTATGGTAGAAGAAAAATTGAATAAAGTTGATGATATGGCTAGGAACATGGATAGAATTGCTCATGATGCTGAAACTCTCAATATTAAAATTTTGCCACCCAAGCATGATATAAGTGATTCTATTAAAGCCATCCATGTTTCCATTAATTGAAGTAAAGAAAGAACCGCTAGGTTGAGAGCTAAGCGAGAATTCCTAGAAAAAGCTATTCCACCCGGTTTTTATCATAGTAATGATGAAGATATTAAAATGATTGGTGTCACCCCTATTGAATCTTTATTTAGTAATATAAAACTTGATGAAAAAGGGACTGAAGATGAGTCAACTTTAGCTAGAAGGCGTCCCAATCGTTTGGAGGGTGATGATCTTGATGATAAAAATGAAAAAAGTGGGTTTGGAGAGGTCAAAATTTAAATAGTGATGTGCCCACTACTTTGGATTACAAGGACTTTAATTATGATAATTGTTCTTTAGTAGAATGTATTTCCTTGTTGCAATCCATGATTAATTCACCTAATGCATATGAACAAAATAAAGCTTTCACTGAACATATTGTAGAAACTATAATAAAAGCTAATGAAGAAAAACTTGAGTTGGAAGTTTTAATTCCTAGAAAATTACATGATGAATGGGAACCTACTATCAAAGTTAAAATCAAAGATTATGAATGTAATGCTGAAAGCACATGTGGTGCCCCCATGTTTGGTTTTGGTAATTGATGACAATCCCTATGGACTAATGGTTGTCTTGAGTTATATTTGAAGGGTTTGTCCATAGGCATTTCTTGAAGTCCATTTGTTGGTTTCAAGGAGATTATGTGATGACCAAGGTGCTATTCAAGGATTTATCCAAAGATTGGTCATGTGAGTGTTGAGCCTATTGCAAGCATGTCTTGAAGAAGAAGATTGTGTGAACATTTATGTTTACCTTCAAAACATCATCTTAATGAAGAGAGTTGGAAAGATACAAGGTTGATCAAGAATAAGTACGACGAGTGATTCAAGTTGATCAACACACAAAGCATAGAAGATGTACCAAGCGGGATCAAGTGATCTCATGGTATGGTAAGCATTGTCCATTACGCTTTGTGTACTAACCCGTGGTCTATGCGAGAGTTGTTTGTGGGGTTAGGTATGTTTCCATGGGCGTGCATCAAAAGGAAGATATCATATAACCCATGGAGGATGACATCAAGTGGTGATCGTCATCAAGATTGTGGTGTGCAAGTTCAAGTGGAGCATCACGAAGAGATCACATGCTTGAAGCTTGCCGTCCATGGTGGTGACAATGGGCATGTGAAGATGTGCCGAAGAGAGGCTCACCCATAGTGGAGTATGGGGAAGCAATCAACTAGTCTTCATCGAGCCAACGCAATCAAGAAAGGTGGTCCAACTTGAGGAGGTCAAGATCGTCTTCATCTAGCTCAAGTGGACTTTGTGCAAGGCAAAGGTTTGCCCTTGATAGATTTTCTATTTTACCTGTCTCATGGTGGTAGTTGGGAGACCGGGTTATAGGATCGATTGCCATACTATCAAGGGGGGCTCTCAAGTAAGTAGCTTGATCATATCGTTCGTAGAGAGCTCAAACCATTGCACCCTTGCATCATCTTTCTTGGTTCTTGTTTGGCCTTTTTGCTTTGATAGTCGTTGAGCTTTTGGTCACCTTCATGACAAGCTCAAGCTCATCGAAAATGGAGTTGGCATGCATCTTCTATGATGTTTTCGATGATGGAGTTTTTGCCGGTTCTTCACGAATGGAGGTTTCACACCTCTATACCTTTAGGAACTTTTCTACTGCCACTTCTTAATATAACCAACAAGCTTGATTTTGCTGGATTCGGAGTTCGTATGCAGAAGTTGTGGCAGTTCTGGTTTCTGGACAGTTTTTCTGTGTCGCAGATGGGTGGTTGGAGAGCTGCCAGCGGTAGTACCGCTCCTGGCAGCAGTACTACCGTTTATAGGCGGTAGTACCGCTGCCAGTGCCGCGCGTACTACCGCTCCTTCTCGGGTCTCGATTTTTTGTGTCGGGTTCAGCGGTAGTCCAGCGGTAGTCCCTCTGGCATACTACCGTTGAGTCCTTTTTGGCCCAGTTGGACGAGCGGCAGTAGAAGCGGCAGTAGGAGCGGTAGTACCGCTTATAAGCGGTAGTACCACGCCTACTTCCGTTGCCACTACCGCTCGTGACTGCTCTTCGTCTTTCCCCTGTTTCTGCAGCGGTAGTACCGCTCGTGGAGCGGTAGTACCGCTTGGGTGCGGGTTGTGTGCATAACGGTTGGATTTTTCCCCACCTATAAAAGGGGGTCTTCTTCCCCAATGGATCTTATCCTTTGAGCTCGTGTTTGCCCCCCCATTGTTGACCTTCTTTGAGCTTGCTATCTCTCAATCCCTCCATGGATTCTTGCTAGTTTTTGAGGGAAAAGAGAGAGGAGATCTAGATCCACATTTCTACCAATCACTTTCTCCTCTATGTGAAGGGAACCCCTTGGATCTAGATCTTGGAGTTCTTCGTGTTCTCTTCTTCGTTCTTCCTCTCATTTTCCTCCCTAGCATTAGTTGCTTTGGTGGGATTTGGGATAGAAGGACTTGGTCACTCCGTGTGCCCTTGCCATTGCATTTGGTGCATCAGTTTGAGTTCTCGACGGTGATACGTGGAAGTGAAGTTGAGAAACTTGTTACTCTTGGGTGTTTGGGCACCCTAGAGCTTGTTCCTCTTGGGTGCTTTGGTGCCCTAGACGGTTGGTGTTGTCGGAGCTCAACCATTGTGGTGTAAAGCTCCGGGCAAGCGTCGGGGTCTCCAATTAGGTTGTGGAGATTGCCCCGAGCAATTTGACGGGTACCGGTGACCGCCCCCAAGGGTTGCCAATTGTACGGGTTCGGTGACCGCCTCCAAGGGTTGCCATTTGTACGGGTTTGGTGACCGCCCTCAAGGGTCCCTTAGTGGAATCATGACATCTTGCATTGTGCGAGGGTGTGAGGAGATTACGGTGGCCCTAGTGGCTTCTTGGGGAGCATTGTGCCTCCACACCGCTCCAAACGGAGATTAGCATCCGCAAGGGTGTGAACTTTGGGATACATCGTCGTCTCCGCATGCCTCGGTTATCTCTTACCCGAGCCCTTTACTTATGCACTTTACTTTGTGATAACCATAGTGTTTCATGTTATATATCTTGCTATCACTTAGTTGTTTATCTTGCTTAGCATAAGTTGTTGGTGCACATAGGTGAGCCTAGTCGATTTAGGTTTTGTGCTTGACAAATTAAACGCTAGTTTTATTCCACATTTGTTCAAGCCTAAACCGTAATTATTTTAAAGCGCCTATTCACCCCCCCTCTAGGCGACATCCATGATCTTTCAAATGCTTTGTATGATCTAGGTGCTAGGGTCTCTACTATACCAAAATCTTTATATGACGTGCTAGGTTTCACCGATATGGATGCTTGTTCCCTTAATTTACATCTTGCGGATTCCACTATTAAAAAACCATTGGGTAGAATAAATGATGTACTTATTCTTGCTAATAGAAATTATGTACCCGTGGATTTCATTGTGCTTGATATTGAATGCAATCCGTCTTGTCCCATAATACTTGGTAGGTCTTTCCTACGAACCATATGTGCTATTATTGATATGAAAGAAGGTAATATAAGATTTCAGTTCCCATTAAAAAAGGGATGGAACACTTCCCTAGAAAGAAAATTAAGCCACCATATGAATCTATTATGAGGGCCACCTATGGAATTAATTTGAAGGATGACAACACTTGAAACTATGCATTATGTCCAGCTAG
Source organism: Elymus sibiricus (assembly GCA_039707655.1). Lineage (NCBI taxonomy): Eukaryota > Viridiplantae > Streptophyta > Magnoliopsida > Poales > Poaceae > Elymus > Elymus sibiricus. Next base: position 352,704,539 of record CM077672.1, on the reverse strand, counting down.
GGGCATAAAACAATAGCGCTTGTTAGGAGGCAACCCAATAAATAAAATAAATTTTTGTTTTACTTTCTGTTTTTGTGTGTTTAAAAAATTATAGCCTCTGTTATGATTGTGTTTTTATATTTTAATTAGTGTTTGTGCCAAGTAATGCCTTTGGGATGATTTGGAAGATAGTATGATTGATGCTGTTTGAAAACAGAAACTTTTGCATCCAGTGCTAGAATTTTGATTTTTTGCTGGAGCGTCATAACCTTCTTAATTTTTTACACAGTATTGGATTATGATTTTCCCACGTTTTCCTAATTTTTCAGAATTTTTGGAGTTACAGACGTATGACGTTAATTTAGATCTTTACAGACTGTTCTGTTTTAGACATATTCTGTTTTTGTTGCATAGTTTGCTTATTTTGATGAATCTATGGATCGTATCGGGGGGTGTGAGTCATGGAGAAGTTGGAGTACAGTAGCATTATGCCAATATTAAATATGAATCAATTTACAACAGTACCTAAAGTTTAAGATTTATTTGTTATACTAACGGATCTCACTTGGTTTCTTTTGAGTTTTGTGTGCTGAAGTTTTCAAGTTTTGGGTGAGACTACGATGGATAAAGGAATAAGGAGAGGCAAGAGCCTAAGCTTGGGGATGCCCAAGGCACCCCAAGGTAATATTCAAGGAAGACTCAAGTGTCTAAGCTTGGGGATGCCCCGGATGGCATCCCCTCTTTCGTCTACAATCTATTGGTATATCACTTGGAGCTATATTTTTATTCATCACATGATATGTGTTTTACTTGGAGCGTCTTGTGCTATAGTTTGTTTAAATTTGTTTGCTTTTTAGTTTGTCACAATCATATTTTCTGAACACACCTTTTTGAGAGGGACACACATTATTCGTGATTTGTTAGAATACTCTATGTGCTTCACTTATATCTTTTGAGCTAGGAAGTTGCTCTAGTACTTCACTTATATCTTTTAGAGCACGACGGTGGTTATATTTTAAAGAAATAGTTACACTCTCATGCTTCACTTATATCTTTTTGAGAGTCTAATAAATAGCAATGACAATATGCACGGGTTATGAATTTGGTCCTAATATGATAGGTATTCAAGAGGGATATAATAAAAACTTTCATGTACATCACTGAATATGATAATTTTGATTCCTTGCAATAGTTTTGCGATATTAAGATGGTAATATGTGGGAGGTGCTAGTAGATAATTGTCGTTTAGTAAGAATATTGGTGTTAAGGTTTGTGATTCCCGAAGCATGCACGTATGGTCTGTCGTTATGCTAAGAAGTTGGAGCATGATTTATTATTGATTGTCTACCTTATGAGTGGCGGTCGGGGACGAGCAATAGTCTTTTCCTACCAATCTATCCCCCTAGGGGCATGCGTAGTAGTACTTTGCTTCGAGGGCTAATAAACTTTTGCAATAAGTATGTGAGTTCATTATGACTAATGTGAGTCCATGGATTATACGCACTCTCACCTTTCCGCAATTTGCTAGCCTCTTCGGCACTGTGCATTGCCCTTTCTCACATCGAGAGTCGGTGCAAACTTCGCCGGTGCATCCAAACCCCGTGATATGATACGCTCTATCACAGATAAGCCTTCTTATATCTTTCTCCAAACAGCCACCATACCTACCTATTATGGCATTTCCATAGCCATTCCGAGATATATTGCCACGCAACTTTCACCGTTCTTTTTATATGACACACATCGTCATTGTCATATTGCTTTGCATGATCATATAGCTGACATAGTATTTGTGGCTCAGCCACCATTCATCATTTTTTTATACATGTTACGCTAGTATCATTGCACATCCTGGTACACCGCCAGAGGCATTCATATAGAGTCATATTTGTTCTAGTTTCGAGTTGTAATTTTGAGTTGTAAGTAAATAGAAGTATGATGATTATCATTATTAGAGCATTGTCCCAATGAGGAAATAAAGAAAAAAAGAAGAAGAAAAGAGGCCAAAAAGAGCCCACGAAAAAAAAAGATGAATGAGAGAAAAAGAGAGAAGGGGCGGTGTTACTATCCTTTACCATACTTGTGCTTCAAAGTAGCACCATGTTTTTCATATAGAGAGTCTCCTATTTTGTCACTTTTATATACTAGTGGAAATTTTTCATTATAGAACTTGGCTTGTATATTCCGATGATGGGCTTTCTCAAATGCCCGAGGTCTTCATGAGCTAGCAAGTTGGATGCACACCCACTTAGTTTTCATGTTGAGCTTTCATACACTTATAGCTCTTAGTGCATCCGTTGCATGGCAATCCCTACTCCTTGCATTGACATCAATTGATGGGCATCTCCATAGCCCGTTGATTAGCCGCGTCGATGTGAGACTATCTTATTCTTTTTGACTTCCCCTTATTAATCTCTACCACCACATTCTATTCCACCCATAGTGCTATATCCATAGCTTGCGCTCATGTATTGCGTGGGGGTGAAAAAGCTGAAGCGCGTTAAAAAGTATGAACCAATATTGCTCGGCTTGTCATCGGGGCAGTGCATGATAAATACTTTGTGTTAAGAAGATGGAGCATGACAGGATTATATGATTTTGTAGGGATAACTTTCTTTAGCATTTTTATTTTGAAAGGCATGATTGTTTCTTAGTATGCCTGAGTATTGATGTCTTTATATCAAACTAGCAAAGTGGCCTGCTCGATGCGCGGGTTAGAATTTTATAGTGTTTTATATTGATAATATATTGTTCAGTGCAGGCAACATCTCCCTTGAAACTTAAAAATCTCACAGGAGTTTTAATATTTCTAGGAATAAAATATATAGGTAACATGGTGTGGGCATTATGATCGTCATCTTAAAAATCATATAGGATAATCGAAATCATAATGCTTGAGAAAAGCTCATTTTTTTTATTTATTGTTTGGATATTCATCGGAGAATCATTTTACGTATAATTATAAAGATATATCAGTTTGTATATATTTAGAAATTAATTATTTGTCAATTGATCTGCTTAGTTTTAATCATGATTGTATATGTTAGTGACTATGCTCTTGTTGATTTGGATATAGTTTTGATGATCATATGAAACAGCGTGATTAGGTATTATATATGAAATATGAAGAAGAATTGGTTTTGATCATTTAGTTAATAGATCATTTGCCAGATTAATGGTCACATAATATATTTATTAGAAATTTTAATTTATCTTGTTCCTTGTTGAATGTCACCTTCCTTTTATATAAAATCGTGCGATCATATTTATCATTTTTCTTGAGAACCATATTAAGTTAAAAATTTCTATGAAATTTTACCTCGCTACAAATGACGAACAATTGGATCGCTTTTTCATGTGAATTTTGAGCATACCATTTTTTATTATGGTGTGCTTTAGTACATATTACATGATGTTTTGACCATATAGACACATGATGTTATGTTAACAATGGTGCATGATTGTTTTATCTTAACAGAATATGTGACTTTTAATTGCTATATGAAATATATAGGAGTAATCAATAATGTACTTAGTCATAGGAATACTGGTTATAAAATCAGATGTTACCTTATAGTAGAGAAGAACTTGACCTTCTTATAATCTATTTCTCTGATTCAAAAATAAAGGTCATTCTTTTTCAGCAAAATAATAATTGTGTTTAATTAATTCAAACTTTGTTTTTAATGATGAACATCCATAAAATGTCGTCATGAATACTGAATTTTTAAACTTTGTGGAGGAGGCCAAGTATATCGTGATAAATAGCTTTCTCTCGATGAGTTCAAGACGAAATATAGTTCACGTTGAGTTATAAGGATGTTCATAGCTAGTTCCAAATTCTGGACTCTAGTGTTCTCCTAGGAATTGAAACCTAAAAAAAATATAGAAAACATGAGTACTTGCGAAGGGCCAAATTGGTAGACATCTAGACCCAACATGAAACTTTACACTTAGATTATACATAAAAGAGAAATCATATAGAAGACAAAACAAATTCATGAGAGACAATTTATTACTGATAGTTTGGTGCCTTTGGATACCATCTAAAAAATACAAAAGATATGTTTTGTCATAACTACATGCTTCAGAAGCAAAATAATTTAACTTCTAGGTAGATTGGTAGAGATAAATACTAAATTGCATAATTTAGGGGTAGAAATTGATTTTTTTTTAGCACACTCCAGGTTGCTAGGGGGTCTCTTGCTTTTCTTGACCATATGCAAATATCATGAAGAAATCAGTTGCATGTAGACCATCACGTGGATTTCTCTGCAAGAAGGTTAACTTAACTATATGTACTTGATTGCCGAGGCTCACATATACTATGTACTTGCCTGTCGAGGTGCACTGTCATCGGCTTTCTCTGACAGCTGCACCTCATCAAACCAAATTTGCATGCTTCACTCCTAAGTAATCGGCAACCACCTTTTTTGCTCTCGCTGTTATTTCTGCTCATGCAGCGGCAAAGGATTGCGAAGATGTTGTACACATAGTTACCAAGAGGATTTCTGAGAGTAGCTATGAAACAATTACTCGCCATGAAGATGAACATCGATATCTCCTCTTGTTCGCTAGTTTTATCTCTGGATTGGTCGCATGATCGTCTATCTTGGGTGAAACGACTGAGACCGATCGCCGATGCTTGGACTACTCACTCGCGCATGTGCTCTCCCTCTTATCCTCCTTCAATGACTCTAGGTTTTTTCTATCTCTGTCTGCCCATGATTTTCATGGAGAAATCGCGGACATGGGCGCAACTAAAACTGAACACGAATATCACATTGCTAGCTGTAAGTAGTAGATCGATCCAAAAATAAATATTGTCTACAGAACCAATACATAATCTGAAGGTGAGGAACTGAAAATAAATACCAAGTGACATACTATTGAACAAAGGAACGATCCAAAAAAGGTAATTGTGAAAATCATCTATCCGATTTGCATACTTACAATGAACTAATATGACCAAATAATTGGATTAGGATAGAGAGCACTTATCTAACTTGGCATGGCCAGTAATCTTCAAAGACCGCTCATTCTTTCGGCCTCCTCCTGAATTAAAAATTCCACAGAAATATTTGTCATCTCATTTTCGAACAGTCGCCACACACAAAAATTATTATTTGGGCATTAGCAAAGCAAAAGAAATAAATCTCTACACTATTCAACAAAAGTATTTTTCGACATGGTTGATCGACCAAGCATAGGAGTATCTATGTACCACGTCATCAGACTCTTTATAGTTGAGATTTACTGGGCAATTTATTAAACTGTATATGTAATATTGGTCAACTTTACTATAGTTGTGCTTATCTACCTTGACCTACCCAGTAGTCTGAACACGGACCCGATTCTATAGGTGCCTCCTGCATGACCAAAGAAAACATCTGCTTGACTGCATACTTGTCTAAATAGTGAGTTCCTTTAGGTGGGTAGAGAGTGTTCATTATATAAAGATATACATTATGAAACACACAGAAAATTTACACCTGGACTAATTGGAATGAAAACTGTATGCGTACATGTTCCCCATATATTAACTTTGCATGTTGTGCAGCCCATTATCAGCACAACTCTTTAATGTTCTTGAGTGTGGTTGGTCTCCCATGCCATATGTGAGCAAACGGATGAATCAAAGGATTAAAAAATAAGTGGAAAGTGTAGTGTAATATAGCAATAGATAGAGGAATCGGAAGAAACATATGTACTGCAAGTCTGCAACTACCAATACCCGTGATGCATGAAGAATTTTTCTTGCTAGGTTTGAGTAAACTGGTATCCATACGCACATAGCGCGGAACTGTGGATAAGTGAATTCGACGGCGGCTGGTGGCATCCTTACAGATTGGACATTGTGACCGTATAAGGATGAACCGCCAAAAATAGTTTGTTGGGGTAACATTAATTCACTGATACAGAATCATCTCTCGACAAAAAGTACAGTAATGTCAAAACTGATATTAGCTATTTTTATCAGACATACGTACTGATGATATTGGCATAGTGTTGAGAATAAATCTAGAGAAACGATACTTAACTATCAGAGTAGAAGTATTAATTAAGGGATCCATTAATCAAACCTGCATGATCTCCTAGAATATACCAGCGACCACTTATGTGCATGTCGGCTGCCTGTAGCATCATCTACTCTCAGCGGCCATTTGTTTCCTCAAAGAACATGAGCCTAGAGGGTAGCCACATAACCCCATGAATCAAGATGAGTTTGGCACAAACATATCACCAGGTGACGGCGGACAGATCAGGCTTGACGGCGAATTCTGGACAGAACCCGAACCCTAGGCTGGAAGTTTGGATTAGATCTCCTTGTTGTCTGACGGCTGCGTTGTTGTTGTTGTTATTGTTCTTTCAGGGAACAGATCAGGCTTGACAGCGACACGAGCCGAACCCTAGGCTGTGAGATCGGATTAGATCGCCAGGCCGTCGGACGGCTTCGTTGTTTTTTTTTTTGGAAAAGGTGAAACGTTCTGTTATAATGACATAGGTGTCTTATTCCTCTTTATTATAAGGGAGCCTCGCTGGGAAGGAATCATCAAGCGATGAGAGAAGGCATGATCGTGCATTCATTTTTTTAGTCTTTTTTTTTTTTTTTTTTTTGAACACAGTACAGACGCAAGCGCTCATATACACGCGCATACACTCACCCCTATGAACGCACACACGCACACCCTACCCCTATGAGCACCTCCGAGAGACTGAGCCGGCATATCATCTTGAAATTTACGAAGTCACCGTAGGCACCTCGTCATCGACGGGAACGTCTCCTCCCACTGAATGCGCATCGCCGGAGTTCCTGAAATAAATCCAGGAATAAATGCAAGCACCAGGATTTGAACCCTGGTGGGCTGGGGATACCACAGTCCCTCTAACCATCCAACCACAGGTTGGTTTGCAGTCTTTTTTTTTTCTATGAGCTTTAGCTTTGTGTCTTTTTTTATGCAGTTAGCTTTGAGTCTTTTTTTTTTTGACAACCAGTTAGCTTTGAGTCTTTAATAACATGGTCCCACCCATTATAGATTGCATAGGAAAATAACTCCTGGTAGGATATGTAATGGCAAAGGTGGGTAATTAATTTACTTTACTTAGATCGGATGGTTGTAAATTTTCTCTCTATCAAATAAATGGTTAGATGTTTCTAATTTTTGTGGTAATTTCTAGCATAATACTCTATTTCTGGTTAGCCCATAAAGCACTTTTTTCTATGAGCTTTAGCTTTGTGTCTTTTTTTATGCAGTTAGCTTTGAGTCTTTAATAACATGGTCCCACCCATTATAGATTGCATAGGAAAATAACTCCTGTTAGGATATGTAATGGCAAAGGTGGGTAATTAATTTACTTTACTTAGATTGGATGGTTGTAAATTTTCTCTCTATCAAATAAATGGTTAGATGTTTCTAATTTTTGTGGTAATTTCTAGTATAATACTCTTTTTATGGTTAGCCCATAAAGCACTTTTTATATATAATAGATTATAGACTATTGCTTTGAATCATTCGAATCTTATTATTCATACCATAAGAGAGATTACATGATGAAACATGTTTGGTAGCATTTCACATCAAAAATTCTGTTTTTATCATTTACCTACTCGAGTACGAGCGGGAATTAAGCTTGGTATGCTTGATACGTCTCCAACGTATCTATAATTTTTTTATTGTTCCATGCTATTATAGTATCAATCTTGGATGTTTTATATGCAATTATATGCCATTATATATCATTTTTTGGGACTAACCTATTAATCTAGTGCCCAGTGCCAGTTGCTGTTTTTTGCTTGTTTTTGCCTTTTCAGAAAATCATTATCAAACGGAGTCCAAACGAAGAAAAAACTTTGGATTAATTTTTTCTGGACCAGAAGGGACCCTCGAAGCTTCGGGAGAAGACCAAAAGAGCCACAAGGGAGCGACAAGCTCGGGAGGCGCCCCCCAGGCTTGTGGGCCCCTCGTGGCACCTCTTGGCCTAATTCCATCGCTATAAATTCTCAAATATTCCCAATATACCAGAAAGACAGAAGAGAAAACCTTTCCACCACCGCAAGCCTCTGTTCTTCCGCGATCCCATTTGGAGGCCTTTTCCGGTACTTTGCCGGAGCGGGAATCGATCACGGAGGGCTTCTTCATCAACCTTGCTGCCCTTCCGATGATGTGTGAGTAGTTTACCATAGACCCACGGGTCCATAGCTAGTAGTTAGATGGCTTCTTCTCTCTCTTTGATCTTCAATACCATGTTCTCCTCGATGTTCTTGGAGTTCTATCCGATGTAATCTTCTTTTGCGGTGTGTTTGTTGGGATCCGATGAATTGTGAGTTTATGATCAGATTATTCATGAGAAATATTTGAGTCTTCTCTGAACTCTTTTATGCATGATTGTTATAGCTTTGTATTTCTCTCTGATCTATCCGTTTGGTTTGGCCAACTAGATTGATTTATCTTGCAATGGGAGAGGTGCTTTGTGATGGGTTCAATCTTGCGGTGCACAATCCCAGTGACAGAAAGGGACATGACACGTATTTTTATTGTTGCCATTAAGGATAAAAAGATGGGGTTTAATCATATTGCTTGAGTTTACTTTGTCTACATCATGTCATCTTGCTTAAGGCGTTACTCTGTTTTATACTTAATACCCTAGATGCATGCTGGATAGCGGTCGATGGGTGGAGTAATAGTAGTAGATGCAGGCTGGAGTCGGTCTACTTGTCTCGGACATGATGCCTATATACATGATCATTGCCTTGAATATCGTCATAACTATGCGCTTTTCTATCAATTGCCCAACAGTAATTTGTTTACCCACCGTATGCTATGTGTTCGAGAGAGAAGCCTCTAGTGAAAACTATGGCCCCCGGGTCTACTTTTATCATATATTAAAATCCAAAAATATCTTGCTGCAATTTATTTACTTTTATTTTCATTTGCAATTTACCCTTTTATCTATCACTATCAGAATTAATCCTTGCAAGTGACCGCTAAGGGGATTGACAACCCTCTTATTTGCGTTGGGTGCAAGTGTTTGCTTTTGTGTGTGTAGGTGCTGCTAACGAGGTTCTGTGTGGTTCTCCTACTGGATTGATAACCTTGGTTCTTAACTGAGGGAAATACTTATCTCTACTGTACTGTATCATCCTCTCCTCTTCGGGGAAATCCCAACGCAGTTCACAAGTAGCAGGATCCACTTATGAGAAAGGGAGGATGGGATTAGTCATTCTAATAAAGATGGCTTGCAAATGTAATTTCAGAATAAGTTACAAAGGTTACCTCGCTGGCGTCATGCTCGACGTCTAAGCTGGGGTCCGCTCCTTTCTCGGGAAACTCGTTCTTAGATGGCTTGAATAGCACCGTCCACATCCCGGCCAAGGTGGAGCGGAAGAAGCGCCGCAGCGTCGGCACATCCTCGGGCTTATGTGCCCACATCGGGCTCGCCCGAAGCTGGAGTGGAAGTATGCGGCGGTGGAGCATGACGTCAACCACGTCAACCAGCTTGATCTTCTTCTTGTCTGCCTGAGTTTTGATCCTCATTTGCAGCAAGAGAAGGTCTTCGGGACAGCCCCAGTCCAGGCTCTTCCTCGTCCAGGAAGCAAGCATCTTCAAGTAGCCCCCATGAACACGGGGACCTTAGCCTGGCCATTGGCGAGCGACTCAGTGATGTACAGCCACTCTCTCTGCCACTCCTTAACTGTTTCCACGAAGGTGCCCTCATACCAGGCGACCTTCTGGATCTTGCTGATCATGGCTCCGCCGCACTCCGCCAGTTCGGAGCCGCTTGACTTGGGCTTGATGCCAAAGGTCTTCAGCCATAGGCCAAAGTGCGGCTCGATGTGGAGGAAGGCCTCGCAGACGATGATGAACGTCGCGAGGTAAAGGATGGAGTTCGGGGCTAGATGGTGGAAATCCAGCCCGTAGTAGTAGAGCACCCCGCGCACGAAGGGGTGCAGCGGGAACCCCAAACCACGGATGAGGTGGGGAACGAAGACGGCCTTCTCCCCTGGCTGGGGAGTAGGCACCCTCTGGTTCGGCTCCGGGGGCCGGCAGGCGATGTCGGCCCGCAGCTCCTGGATCATGCTCTCCATGACGAGAGAGCCGGCCAAGTGTCCCTTCAGCGTTGCATCCGCCATTGTTGGGGATGGAAGCTTTGTGCGCGCCGAAGGGGATGAGTGTGTTTGGAACTAGATCTGGGCGCTAGAGCTCAGGAGGTGGAATGGGAGCGTGAAAAACTGCTACTGCTTCCCCTTTGCTCTTATAGACCTGCGAAAGGCCAAGAGTCTCCCATTTGCTGCGCCGAAAAAATCGCCATGACCCAACAAAAGATGTCATTATGCGCATGGGGTGAAACAAAATCTTAATGATATCCCCCAAAATATGGGCACGATCTCTGCTTTGATGAGACATGCCAATGAGAAAACCGCCTCGGGCCGTGATTCGAGTAACAGTAACTGCCCCGCCCATGCTTGAGTGGTGACGCTTCGGTAAAAGCTGTCAGGATAGGTGGAAATGTGCATACCTACGTTGTTGGCCTTCGAGGCTAAGTTATATCATGTTTTCGGATGCGAATAAATTTGGTTAAGCCAGGGTCAGAAGATTGATTCCTTTAAGGATGGACCCAATTGGAATTCGCAATGGTCAAGGAGATCCCGAATCATGGAAGAACTCGCCTGTCAAGCCGAAGACTCCAAAGCCGAACTCGAATTACTAAAGGGAACTCGTCTGTCAAACCGAAGACTCCAAGGCCGAGGTCATATGTCCAAAGAATATCGTCGTCCTCGGTGTCGAAGACCAGTTTGTGGGCTACTGACGATGTCCTGGACTAGGGGGTACCAACCTAGTTGGCCTACAGTCCATGGGCCGGACCCACGGCCCACCACTCTTACAAGGAAGGACTCCGGAAGCCTCACACTTTGGCGTGATCAAGATGGACTCTACCGAAGACTTGATGTGTTCTCCAGGGATAGCTTCGGCCGCCGGCGTGTGTATCCCTAGATGGGCAACCGACCATGTGTAACCCTAGGTACCCCCAGCGTCTATATAAGCTAAGAAGTTTAGTTCGTAGATACCACGGTCATATTTACAACCACCTAGCCTTAGGGTTAGAACACAAACTTACAATCTCGAGGTAGATCAAGCTTGTACTCGATACATCATCACCAATACAACCAAAGCAGGACGTAGGGTATTACCTCTTCGAGAGGGCCCGAACCTGGGTAAATATATACCGCCTTCTTTGTCCCCTGTTACCCATAGATCCGAGATCCACATCTCGGGACCCCCTACCCCGAGGTCTGCCGGTTTTAGTACCGACAACAACCATTCAAGAGAAAACCGAATAGTATTCATTTGTAGTGTTGCCACTAGGTACGGTAACAAACTCATAGCCGAATTCCGAGCTGTAGCTCTGGTGGGTTGTTCATTGGCCAGCGGAGTCCTCAGCATAACATCAAGAAAGGTGACGAAGCCACAGTTACACACGTACACGTGCACATAGTAGCAGGGCCATGGCACCAGCGAGAAGCTGAAGCACCATGTAAGAGATACAACACAGATTTTTGGCATAATCTCGTTCACCCTTCAACTAAGTTCCTCTAGACAATTCAATCCACAAGTGCTATCAAGTCTATTAAAATTAACAACATGGGGTTGAGCATTTCAAACATCATCTTCTCTACAATTTTTCTCAACACCCAAGTCTTTGAAGACTTTCTCTTGTGCATGGTTATTCTTAGTTAAGATCATTTCATTTAAAAACAGTCCCATGGCAAGTCTTGGTTATCTAGCTTAAACAGAACAAAGGCTATAAAATTATTTCAGCTACTAGAACAAAACATTTGTTTTAATTATCAAGACTTACTCCCTCTTGCACACATCACACATACTACTAGTACATCTACTCTAAGTATTTCAAGTGCAAAAGATGGGAGTCGTAGGACATACCTTCACGGTTGTGAATTTACACACTTCTCTTCCTTATTCTTGCATTCCTCGTTGTCCGATGTAGATCAACTCCTCTAAAAACAAAAATGCAAATGAACTCCATGGGGCAAAAAGAAAAAGAACAAAGCAAAGCTTATTCTTTTTTTTGGGGGGGGGGGTTAAAAACTAACTTGCAAACGAAAAATCGCAACGGCAAAAAGAAAAGCGAAAGCAAATAAAAAGCAAAGTGTTGGGAAAAATCAACACGAGTGTTTTGAAGCTCCATGAGCTTAAGTACAACCTCATTACAAGTTTATTCAAATTATACCGCCACATCTTGATGTAGACGTGGAGATGACCTCCCCCAAGCTTAAGCTTTTGCAAGCCCAAACCGGCGGGATCATTGTAGCGGCTAGTCAGGAGCCCATCCTTGGCTCCAGTTGGAGAAGCTTGAACTCATGTAGGCGGATGTGCCTCGAAGGGACTCGACAAGGTTGCTCATATCTTGATGGAGCCCTGGAGACTGTAGAGGTCCGAGTAGGTGGTGTGGGCTTCTTGTTGTGGCTGCTCTGGGGGCTGCTCCTCTTCTTCGTCGGTGGCGAGTTCTTCTTCATCTACTTGTTCAGGTTTCAAGCCTTCTTGGTCAAAAGCTGGATCTCCTTCCTATGGCAGATAATGCAATTATCCATGTTCTATGGAGAAACGATTAGGCATAGGAGTAGGCAACAGGTATGCCACTCCAGGAATTTTGATGCAATGATGACCACGGCTAACTACTACCATTCCAGCGCTAGTAAGAACACGAATATTAACAAGGTTGTTACCGACACTGGGGCGAAGGTGATTGTAGTTGAGACCAAGGGAGGTGGCCAACATGGTGATCACTCCTCCACACACAATATCTCCTAGCGCATGATTTGCTTGATGCGCGAGGTGTAGCAAAAGTATTGCCCCTAAGTTGGGCGAATAACCGACGTCAAGGTTAGCTGCTTTCCCGAGAACTAGCATGTTCTCATCATTCACCTTAGAAACTTCTCCTCGTGTCTGCAACGAGTTAGTGATAATTGATACGTCTCCAACGTATCTATAATTTTTGATTGTTTCATGCTATTATATTATCAATATTGGATGCTTTATATGCATTTTTATGCTATTTTCTATCATTTTTGGGACTAACCTATTAACCCAGTGCCCAGTGCCATTTCCTGTTTTTTTGCTTGTTTTTGGCTTTTCGGAAAATCAATACCAAACGAAGTCCAAACGGAATAAAACCTTTAAAATGATTCTTTCTGGACCAGATGGGACCCTAGAAGGTTCGGGAGGAGGCCAGAAGATCTACGGGAGATCCACGAGCTCACAGGGCGCGCCCCCTGAGCTCGTGGGCCCCATGCAGCTCCTTTTGACCTAATTCCACCTCTATAAATTTCCATATATTCCCAAACCAACAGAGAGCCAATCGAAATAACTTTTCCGCCGCCACAAGCTTCTATTCTTCCGTAATCCCATCTGGAGGCCTTTTCCGGTACTTTGTCGGAGGGGGAATCGATCACGGAGGGCCTCTACATCAACCTTGCTGCCCTTCCGATGATGCGTGAGTAGTTCACCACAAACCTACGGGTCCATAGCTAGTACCTAGATGGCTTCTTCTCTCTCTTTGATCTTCAATACAATGTTCTCCTCGATCTTCTTGGAGTTCTATCCGATGTAATCTTCTTTTGCGGTGTGTTTGTTGGGATCCGATGAATTGTGGGTTTATGATCAGATTATTCACTGAAAGTAATTGAGTCTTTTCTGAACTTTATTATGCATGATTGTTATAGCTTTGTATTTCTCTCTGATCTATCCATTTGGTTTGGCCAACTAGATTAATTTATCTTCAGTGGGAGAGGTGCTTTGTAATGGGTTCAATCTTGCGGTGTCCTCACCCAGTGACAGAAGGGGTAGCGAGGCACGTATTGTATTGTTGCTATTAAGGGTAAAACGACGGGGTTTAATCATATTACTTGAGTTTACTTTGTCTACATCATGTTATCTTGCTTAAGGCATTACTTTGTTTGTCATGAACTTAATACCATAGATGCATGCTGGATAGCGGTCGATTGGTGGAGTAATAGTCGTAGATGTAGGCAGGAGTCGGTCTACTTGTCACGGACGTGATGCCTATATACATGATCATTGCCATGAATACATCATAACTATGTGCTTTTCTATCAATTGCCCAACTGTAATTTGTTCACCCACCGTATGCTATGTGTTCGAGAGAGAAGCCTTTAGTGAAAACTATGGCCCCCGGTCTACTTTAATCATATTATAAAAACCAAAAATACCTTGCTGCAATTTATTTACTTTTATTTTGTTTTGCAATTTGTCCATCTACCTATACAAGATTTGATCCTTGCAAGTAACGAGTCAAGGGGATTGACAACCCTCTTGCCCGCGTTGGGTGCAAGTATTTTTGGTTTTGTGGGTGCAGGTGCTATTCACTAGGATTTGCGTGGTTCTCCTTTTGGTTTGATAAACCTTGGTTTTCGCTAAGGGAAATACTTATCTCTACTGTACTGCTTCACCCTTCCTCTTCGGGGAAAATCCCAACGCAGCTCACAAGTAGCAAAAAGAATTTATGGCGCCGTTGCAGGGGAGACATCATCAAATCACTACAAGTACCTTCACTCAAACTATCATCTACTTGCTCTACTTTTTATTTGCCTTTTTATTTTTTGCCTCTCTTTTTCATCTCCCTCCACTTCTCTAAAAGAATCAAAAAACACAAAAATATCTTATTTTGTTCGTTTGCTTGCTTTGCTTGAAGTTGCTATCATGTCTGAGTTCGAGAAAGTTATTGTTGAAAGTGCTAGTGAAGATAGTACTAGCGAATCTCTTGAGGAAAACTTAAATTATTTGATCATGATCCTCCGGAGAACAAAGCTCCCACAAATTTTAAAACTAAAACCTATCATGTGGGTAGTGGGAATGTTATTGGGAAGAATATCATTCAAGAATTTATTAATTGCACAGGAGTCATAATTAAAGGATCTATTCTTGACAAAAAAATTGCTATGTGGATGCTATTGCTATGCTTGTGGTTAAGTTAGAAAGATTTTTTTTGCATATTCATCCTGATCTACAAAAGATATTCTATGAATTTCCCAATATCCCTAATCCAAGGGCTAAAAAGATTGTCACCATTATCCTTATGCATGAATTTGACTATATAATCCGAGAAGCTAGGGTCATCTTTTCCTTTTATAAAATAGATTTTGAGCATCCTCCAATAGAAGAAATCCTCCATGATAAGGACACTATACGTAGGTTGGAATCTAAGGATTATTTTGCTTATGGTGAGAATATTAAGAGGAGAGCTCCTTATGCTGAATTAATTAAAACTCTGTACCACAATACTTGTGATAAATTTGAGTGGATTACTACAGGATTTGATGAGGGATTTAGTAAGGAATGGTTTGAAAGTATAGCTAGAGATCCTATTGATGATGAAATACATGTTTTATATAGGATCTTTATGGTGATGATTCGGAGTTTGAAGTAATGAATGTTAAAATCACCGAACAAAGTCCCTTCAATTATTTAAGCTCTCCTACTAGAAAAGTAGAACATGAGAGTATAGAATTAATGAGAAAAGTTTTTGAAGATTTGATTAAAAAGGATTCGAAAACTAAGGATGATAATACTTGAAAGAATGCATTATGCCTAGCTAGGGGCATAAAAAGGATTTGTCATCCTCTCCATATATCAGGTTAACATTGGATCACATCTGATCACATGTTTGGAATTGCGATGAGTCGTTCTTTTGTGGACCAACATAAGCAAGGCCTGAATCACAACTATGAGTGTTACTGCCTGAACGAGCAACTTCATTCCCTTATCCTAGTGAAATCGATATTGCAGTAAGTAACGATGAAATGGACCATACACCTCACCTAATGACGGGATCGCCTACCACCAGAAGGGACAAGGACCTGACATCTAGGTCCCACCTAAGGCCCACGCTATTATTCAGAGACCCCTGGGTCACAAGTGCAATTGGATGCACACCACGAAGGATTCACTCGGACCCTGCACGGACAACACTCGGACGGATGTCTGCCCTCCAGTCGGCCAATCATCATCACTCGGACACAGGAGACGTACGGACGGCGTGGAGCTGCAACGGTTGAGTAGTCTTCAACTAGACTTTAAGCATAGTCGTGGCTACCATTACCAGTAACTGCCATAGTCATAGCTGTGTTAAACGATGTTAAACGCCCTTAACTGTTGTAGTTATTGTCATTAAAGCCCTGCGACGTGGTGGCAGAGAGGCTGCAGCGAACTCCTATATAAGCCGCCCTCTCCCTCCGTCGCAAGGTTAAGCACTCATTGTAATCAGATACCCCCAGAGAAAACAAGCCTCAGGGCACGAGACGTAGGACTTTTACCTCCTCCGAGAGGGGCCTGAACTCGCTAAATCCGAGTGTCACACTTGTGCTGTAGCTAGGCTCTGCTCCTCATTCGTACCCCCAGTACTTACTGTCAGACTAGTAACCACGACAGTTGGCGCCCACCGTGGGGCTGAGCGTCTAGCGACTTTTAGCAGTACAGGTGGAATCCCATCATCACCATGTTAGTCGGCGGCGAAATCCATTTCGGGGCTCTCAGCTTCATCGCCGACGACTCAGCGTGGCTCCCGGAGGCCCCGCTGGATGTGGAGTCGTTGCCCATCCGTGGCGCGGCGCACTTCCACGCATCTTCATTCGGAGTCCTCCTTCGACAGCCATCGGTTCCATACCGAGTGGTTTCCGTCCTTCCTGCTGGACGTCGTCGCAAGCGCTCTGGGTGCTCATGGCTCCAGCGCTGGATCAAGCACGCGGTGACCGTTCAGGCCGCGGCAGAGCATGTGGCGGCTCTTGATCCCGACGAGCCCGCCCTAGACCTCTTCGCTGAGCTCCATGAGGACTCTGTCAGCGAGTCCGAGTGCCAGAGTGTAGAGTCCACCACCGAGGTTCTCATGGCCGGCACAGAGCCGCGTGGCCCTCCGGGTTATTCCGGTCCCCACGACGGGCACGTGGGCACTTCACGCGGGAATGACGACGAAAACCATGGGAACGACCGTTCACCTCACCACGATCCTTACATCCCGCAAGCTCTCACTCGGGAGCAGAGCGACGAGCTCCGGTGAATAAACGAACAAGCTTTGCACACTCCCGTCATCGGGATGACTCCTAAGGCCCTGGCCATGGAGTCGGCGCGTTTGGCCACTCTGGCTGAATGAGACCGCTTAGAGCGGCTGCAGAGAGAGTTGGACGACCGCACTCGCCAACAACCCAGTTCCAGTCGGCACAAGCGCCGGCTGTTCTCGAGTGATCAGCCTCGGAAGTACCAGGTGCTGAACACTCCTCTGCAGAACCTGGCGGTGGCTACTAGGATCGATGATTCCATCCAGCCCTCCGATTTGGCGGCTGGGGAAGGGATCCGGCAGATCCAAGCGCTCCTGAAGACGGCCCTGTCGCAGAACGCGGTAGTGTCACAGTCCCACGATCGCATCTATAGCGCATCAGTGCACGCCGAGACCGTCCAGTCAGCTCATAGCCCGCTGGGTTCAGGAAGACGCCGGGCTTCACCTTCCTCCAGAGGTCACCACGGGGAGCGGAGGCGCGACCGAGTCGTTTCGCCCCAGCGATATGATGATTACGATCGGACCCGGATGCCCACTCCGCGGGACGTCCCATACGGGTGCCAGCCCTATGGCGACATGCTGTCGGTGTATAAAACATGGGTATTTTATACCCTGACTTATGCACAGACGGTAGCAGCCTCCTTGCCGGCCAAGGCTTGCTAGAACTTGCCAAATAACAAGATTCAAGACCCAGTTGCAGAAGCTACTGGAGAGAAGTTCAAGACGAAGCATCAACGAGCACTCCACTGGTACTGAAGATGAAGACGTTCCTTGCCGGCAAGGCTGAACCGGCAAAGTGAAGACCCGGCAAGCTCCGTGCCGGCAAGCTTTCGCCAGCCCTCCAGCGCTCCACCTCACCGGGCAGCTAGCCGCTAATTGATGAGGTGTCGACCGCGCAGGCTGGCTGGTGACACTATAGGAATCAGCTACTTTGCCGTCTGCCATAGCAGACGGCAAAGGACCAGGCCACGGACGGCAAACACCTTTACCGTCTGCTGGCTGACAGCCCCACTTTCGGCACAGAAAGTCATGGTAATGAGCTACTTTGCCGTCTGCATAAGCGCAGCGGACGGCAAAGATATTTGCCGTCTGTGTTCCTGGCCAAGCTGACGGCAAAGTACGTAGACGGCAACGTATAGCGGTTAACCCCGTTAGGTGGCTAACGGCATACTTTGCCGTCTGCCAACTGACGACAAACTAACACCTGCCTTTGCCGTCTGCCATATGACGTCAGCAGTCCTGTCAGCAGTACTGTGGCCTGGTCTGGCTACCTGCAGACTTTGCCATCTGCCAGCGGACGGCAAACTAACGGCATACTTTACCGTCTACCAGCGGACGGCAAAATGACCAAATGGGTCAGACCTGGTGCTCCCAGGTTGCACAGGTTGCTGCCACGTGGCACTTTTGCCGTCTGCCTACCGATGGCAAATGGCTTTGCCATCCGCTGGCAGACGGCAAAGTGCCTGTATTGCCTCTTTTTTGTCTATTTTCTGTTATTTCCCTGCATTTTCACAACACATATATGATATATATATAGTTTCAGAAAGAAGCATAGGCCATGTATCCAACATTATCGTGACATTTTGAACAAGATAACACATAGGCTATTAAAAGAACCAAAACATACATAGTTTCACACCGTTCATCCATATATACATACATAGTTTCACATTGTTCATCAATACAAATCAAAACAAAAAATAAACACTAGCAGTCCATCAATGCCAGCTTCCATGAAGTAAATCAAATCTGCAAAAATGGGAGTAAGAAAGTTAGAAGAAGAAGAAGAAGAAGAAGAAGAAGAAGAAGAAGAAGAAGAAGAAGAAAGAGAAGAAGAAGAAGAAGAAGAAGAAGAAGAAGAAGGAATAGAAGATGGAGAAAAAGAAAGAAGAGAAAAAGGAAGAATAAGAATATATTTTCTTCTTCTTCTCTCTTTTTCTCATCTTTCTTCTCTTCTATCTTTTTATCCTTTTCCTTCTCATTCTTCTTCTTTTATTCTTTCTTTTTCTTCTCTTTCTTCTTCTATTCTTTCTTTTTCTCCTCTTCCTTGTTTTTCTTCTTATTATTCCTTATTTGTGTCATTTTAGAGCTAACTTAGGTAATTATGCCATTTTAGAGCTAACTAAGCTTATTATGTCATTTTGGAGGAAAATAAGGTAAGTATAGGTCATTATTGAGCTAACTTAGGTAATTATGCCATTTTTGAGCTAACTAAGCTTATTATGTCAATTTGGAGGAAAATAAGGTAAGTATAGGTCATTTTTGTGCTAACTTAGGTAATTATGTCATTTTTGAGCTAACTTAGGTAAGTATAGGTCATTATTGAGCTAACTTAGCTTATTATGTCATTTTGGAGGAAAATAAGGTAAGTATATGACATTTATGAGCTAACCAAGGTTATTATTATGCCATTTTTGACCTAACTAAGCTAATTATGTCATAAATGAACTAAATAAGCTAATTATGTCATTTTGGAGGATAATTAGCTAAGTATGTCTTTTTTGGGGGAAAATAAGCTAAATATGTGGCATATTAGGGCTAACTAGCATGTACGAAGCTAAGTATGCATTTGTTAAGCAAAACATTAGAGAAAACTTACCGTCGTCGTCATCACGGAGGTCAAGCACCGGGGTTGCTCTGGCAGTCGCGATCACCTGGAGAAGGTTGCCCTGGAGAAGGGGTGTGCGATGCGGCTCGGGAGTTATGCTGCACCAAAGATCATTTGCAATGTCTCGTTAGCATGATGACACTCAAATGTTAAGACTAGTAACTAATGACCATTCAAATGAAACTCACCGTTCCCGTCTGAGCAATGACTGGCATCGGCGGAGGGGTCTGACCGATCTTCTCGTACATAGACTGCACATTTGGTTTTGACGAGTCAGTCATATTAGTTAGTAATAAAACGAACATTACGTGCATGATTTGGCTAATATGCAGAAGAAACTTACCACGAGGAGCTCGTACATGGCCCGGTGAGCCAGCTCATTCTGATTCCTCTCCTCCTCCAACAACCTAGCCGTCTTCTCCTCCGCCAGCAGTTCCTTCTCCGCCGCCACCCGGTCCCTCTCCTCCAGAAGCGCCTGGGTTGTCGCTCTCTCTTTCTGAAGAGCAGCCTGCAACACCACTCCTCGTTAGCATTGTAATCATCAATGGCCGCACACACAATGTAATGGAGAAAAGATATCTGAGTCCGTATAACTAACCTCGATGGCGAGATCGACTGGCCGTGGACGAGTCCTTATCTCAGGAC
Source organism: Elymus sibiricus (assembly GCA_039707655.1). Taxonomy (NCBI): domain Eukaryota; kingdom Viridiplantae; phylum Streptophyta; class Magnoliopsida; order Poales; family Poaceae; genus Elymus; species Elymus sibiricus. Next base: position 352,684,219 of record CM077672.1, on the reverse strand, counting down.
AGGAGCTCGTTTGGCGCGCCTTGATCTCCGGGAGAGTGAGAGGACAACGTATCAGTCCATCTCCAATGGCTAATGAGCCATGGGGCCTCCTGCCACCAGATATCATCACCATCTCTGGATCAATAGGATTCTGGCTCGGGTTATAGTCCTCCCCTTTCCTCGCCTTCGCCTCCTTGTTGTACCTCACGAGCTTGTGGTGGGAGGAGATGTTGGTGAAATTTTCTGGATGAGCGAGGTCAGACTCAGAGAATGCCTTGGCCTTCTTGTACGAGGCAGTATGGGCCATGGCATAGAGGTCGTACACCTCTGGCACCTCCGTGTTATTGTGTCGCGCCTAAAAGAGAGGAACAAAGTATTAGTAAAGGGCTCAAGCTAGCATGAAGAATGAATTGCATGAATCATGAAGCAAACCACATACCCAGTTCCGCCCGAACTGATATAAGTTGGCGCTGCCTTGATGGTGTGGCACACCAACCATTTGGGCACGCCGGTCCTTGGCATTGTCGTGGACGGCTCGCCAGCGGTCTGTGCACCACTCATCCACCAACGCCTCCCAACAATCCATCTTATCCACACACCATCTCGGGGGCACCTAAGTTAGTAAAGAGAAATTTGAGCGCTACGCCTACGAATCAAATCAAGGAAACTAAGTACAATGCCTTAAGAATAGGTAATTACCTTCATGTACTGATTCTTCTTCAGAAACTTAGCCCGGCACGACGGCTTGTCCTTCTTAATACCACGCGTGGTGTAGTAGTCTCGAACAGCCAGCGGCCGAGCCTCGTGCCGTAAGTTTTGTAGTAGGCGCTTGCACTCGGTATCGATAACCTTTGTTGCGTCCTCCTCGTATCCCTCCTCACACCTGTAGAAGGTCTGCAATCAAACGAGACAACACTGATTAGTGCAATAACTAGCTATTGTTAATTTTTAATTGTGTAAAGGAGAAATTACCCAAAAGCTTCTGATCACCATCTCGGCCCTCGTGTGGCACAAGACACCGTCGATCATCTCCTCCAGCGGGGCCTGGGCAGCCAAGTAGTGCTCCCAGCTCAATCCTAGCTGTGGAAGCTGACCCTCACCGGGCAACGTGACAAACCCCGGGAAATTTTGCTGGCAAAGCACACCAAGGACGGTGTTGGGCCTGCGGACTCCAGTGGCGTGTACCCAACCCCTGCAGTATGACAAGGCCAACGCATTAGATATTTGAAGAAACGTGAAGGCAAAAGGTACAAAAAGAGTAAATGCACTTACTTCTCCCCATCAGGCCTAATCACCGGCCTCTACTCGCGGGTCGCCAGCAGGGGCGGGAGCCCTGTACCACCATGCTGGTACACGGTGGCCCCCTCAACCACCTCGCCCTCACTATCAGTAAACTCATCCCTGCCACCATCAGCATGGCCACTCGGCCCCTCAGGCGGATCCGCCCAGGTACCCCATCCGGACATCTCCTGGGACGTAGCCTGGTCCGGAGTCTCGTGGCCCGAAGTCTCATGGGCCAAAGCCTCTGGGACCGGAGTCTCGTGGGCCGAAGGCTCGTCGACCCGAGGCTCATGGTCCGGAGTCCCCGTAGCCTCCACCTCAGACGAGTCCACCCTAGCAGTCCTGTGCTCGGGTGAATGAGCTGGGGGTGGCGGAGAGGAAGGCGTAGCAGTCTGCCTACCTCTCCCGCGGCCACGTCCTCTACCTCTCTTCTTCCCTCCCCGACCTCCTCTCCCGGTGGACAACGACGCCGACGAAGAAGCGCCCGCCGGTGTCCCCATACTCTATATCAACGCTCTCCGGAGAGGTAGGGGTGGAATGGTAGCCCTCCCGCGGGGCGCCGACGAAGTACTCGCGGAGCGCTCTGGACCCGCGCCCACCATCTTTCAACACCTGCCATGACAAAGAGTAAACGAAATTAGTACAACATAAAAAAATTGAATACATGACATGAATAATAATATGTATATAATTTAAGTGTAACTTCATTCAAGTAAACTTTAGTGTAAACTGGTCTCTTTATTCTCATATCTTGGAACTTAAATAACGAACCTCAACTTTTTAGCATCATAGTTTCGTATGATGGCCAAGGGCTACATAAAAACCAGTGTATACATCATTATGTTTATGTTAGAGGGCAAACTGTCAAAAGTTTCCGTGCTTATTATTATTATCTTCACAATAGGTATATGAAATTTGTGGTTTGTTATTTTAACTGTTCTGCAACGCAGATGCTACTCTTAAAGGATGGTGAAGGCACTCAAAAGCTCCTCCTAGAGCAGTAGAGCTATTGTCTGTGCAATACATCACTATGTGGATCTAGATGTGTAGATTTGCAACCCTTAGCTTTAAAACTAACATATTTCTGCAAGCTACTGTTACTTACAAAGAAAGAATTTCCAGACTTCCAGGATGTGCCTAACTTATACGTAGCGGTTACGTGCATGCTATTATCAGATGGCTACTGTTGCATCATCAGTATATACATGCAGGAATCTGGATTCTAGAGAATATATTAAAGTCGGTTTTACCAGCTTAGTTTATTTCATACATTAAACAATATTCGCCAACAATAGGCTTTCAGGCTCTATTTCATATGTTTCTTTCTACATCTTACTTTGGCTGCCTAATAGACTTCTGATATAAGAACACATTAAAAAAGATACTGAACATCGTTCCTGACCTATGAAAGATATTGTTGTGCCTATTTCATCCAACATGTCTGTATGTGATCTTTGGATGTATGTGTGTATTCTGTGTTCCTTTTCTGTAGGGATTTTCATGCTTTTTGTTATTCATGCAGAACTGTTATATTTTAGTTTATTCTACCATGTTGCTAGCAAGAGACACTAAAATTTATCGTGGAGCAGATCATATGGAATATATATAATTTTGTGGTTGTAGTTGGGTGGCAATCATTCTTAGGATTGTTCATGACTAATAATGACATGCTAATTCATCTTACATTTCTATTTAAATAACTACCCCTACATACTAGCGTACATGTTATTTAAAAAGGAGTTTCCCATGATACAAAAGATTTCTCACTAATTTTCTCTATTCTACCAAATATTTTGATTTGAGACATGTATATTTTCCTTATAAATAATTTTTTATAGTCACCAGGCACAATGAAGAAACTTCATCTAAATGAAAAATACAAGATACAATAAGAGGAATAAGAACGCATCTGTGTAGCATATGGTCACATTCATCATGTTGATAAACCAGTTCAAGTGGCAACTCACGTTCTTGCTTTTCTTGGTAGCAATAGTGCGAGTAAAGCGTACTGGGCTTCTTCTATATGGTCAAGACCTAGGTCGTGACTAGGGTGTAAAAAGCAGACTTTCTTATTTTTGATTACTAATAGCCGAACTACGACCCTCAATGTACATGCTTTGCTTCAGTATAATTTGAAATTGCAATCGTATATGCTCTCCTTGGCCAATGTGCTAGAAGATCTGGCGAATATAATTGGACCATGGTCAGCATGCACAAGGTAACATCTGTTCTACCATACAGTTCTCCTCTTCTCCTGTTTTTCTTCTTCTCCTCCTCTTCTTCTTCTTCTCCTCTTCTTCTTCTCCTCTTCTCTTCTTCTTCTTTTCTTCTTCTTCTTCTTCCTTTCTTTTCCTTCCTCCTCTTCTTCTTCTCCTCTTCTCCTCTTTTTCTTCTTCTTCTTCTTCTTCTTCTTCTTCTTCTTCTTCTTCTTCTTCTTCTTCTTCTTCTTTTCTTCTCCTCCTCCCCCTCTTCTTCTTCTTCTTCTTCTTCTTCCTTTCTTTTCCTTTTTCCTCTTCTTCTACTTCTTCTTCTTTTCTTCTTCTTTTTTTTCATCATCTTCTTCCTTCTTTTCCTTTTTCTCTTCTTCTACTTATTCTTCTCTTCTTTTCTTCTTCTTTTTTTTTCATCTTCTTCTTCCTTCTTTTTCCTTTTTCCTCTTCTTCTACTTATTCTTCTTCTACTTCTTCTACTTATTCTAGTTTTTCTACTTTATTCTACTTATAATTCTATTACTTATACTTTCTACTTATTCTACTAATTCTGGAAAAAAATAGAGAAGAAAAAAAAAAGCCTCACCGGAGGGGGGCGTCGGGGTCGTCGGGGCGCCGGGGCCGCGGGCTGCCCGCGGCGGCAGCGACGGGCGCGGCGGGGGCGGTGGGGCGTCGGGGGCGCCGGGGGGAGAGAGAGAGGGAGGTGGGGGCGGGGGCGGTCGTTAGATACATTAGGTTATTTTCTTTGTCGTCTGCTTTCGGGCTCTTTGCCGTCTGATGGCAGGCGGCAAAGAGTGTACTACCCAGCGCAGCGCTCCAGTGGGCCCCACGCCTGCTCTTTGCCGTCTGCTTACGGGCTCTTTGTCGTCTGCCAGCAGACGGCAAAGAGTGAACTGATGGCAAACATGATCTTTGCCATCAGTCCGCTCTTTGTCGTCTGCTTTCTGGAAGCAGACGGCATAGACCATCTTTGTCGTCTGCTAGCTGACGGCAAAGAGCAGACTAATGGCAAATTCTCTGATTCCTGTAGTGTGAGATTTGTCGGGCACGTGTCAGCACGCAGGGAGAAGGTTTGCCTTTAATGACACCCGTCCAGGAGGCGTGTGAGGCTAATAGGAGGTAGTTGGGCGAGCGGTGCAGGAACCTTGCCGGAGCTCCTCCTCCACATGACACCTAGCGGTGCATTTATTGCTTTTGTCCTAAACTGGCAGAGTTAGGTATGATAGCACTGTTTGCTATCTAATCGACTCGTAATGACTGTTTTGCCACTATGGTAACCCCTTGAGCTATAAAAGGAGGGCCAGGGCATCAGTTAGAGGGGGTCGCGCGATCAGAACCCTAGCACGTCCTGCATGCGTAAGCTGCTCTCCCCACACCTTGCCGGGAGAAGCGCTCCTTGTACCTGTGCTCTCACACATCCAATACACCAAAGCAGGAGTAGGGTTTTATGCTTCTCAGCGGCCTGAACCTGGATAAATCCTTCGCGCTCTCTATTAATTCTGCTCTTTGTGCACATTGATCTCCCCTGCTGAACCACAAGGGGCTAGATGGCCCCATAGATGGTCGTACCCACGACATCTTTGGCGCACCAGGTAGGGGGGTCGCTTGCGCAAACCTGAATCAGTGGATTGCGCATCAGCTTCATCAACTTCATCATCGTTCTCCTCGTCGTTGATGGCCCCCAAGAAGAAGGGCATCACGATGATGGCCCCTTCGCACGCATCCGCAGGTGGCGCGGCCAATGCGGGTGGTGCGGATACCACGGTTGGCACGACCAGCGCAGGTGGCGCGGTCGCCATGCCCACCGTGGTCGGTGCAGGAGACGAGCGCGCTGGAGGCGGTCGACTTCCTCGGCCCTCTGGTGAACAAAGCCGAGACGGCGCGGGCGGAGCGGAAGGACGTCATCCTCCTCCTCCTCCTCGCCGCGCCGACGAACGCAGCCACCGGAGTAGCAATGCCCGGGCCGGCGCGAGCCAAGATCCCGCCACAGTGGCGCCCAGAGATGCTGCTTCAGGATAGACGCCGCGTCCTTCGCACAATGGGCGCAGCGCAACTCCGAGAGGCATCGACGACTCAGGGCGGCGGCGACCTCATGGCAAGACCCCTGTTAATCAAATCCTAGATCCTCAGGCACCACCTCCGCCACGGCAACCCGCTGCTGATCATGTGCCGTGGCAGCAAGACCGCAATGGCACTCCTGCTGGCTCTGCCAGGAGTAGAGCGACGTCATGCTCTTCGCTTCCAGCCATGCCAGCCACAGCAACAGAGGCGATGGTGCGGGCCCAGATGCTGCTGAACTTCCCTCCGGCAGCAGAGAAGATGGATGAGTGGAGAGCCACCATCCAAAGCTTGATTGGGTTTGCCGAGGCCAGCAAATCACAGCAAGCGGAGCCCGCACGGCGTCCGCAAACCACACCAGTAGCTCCAACTGGTGGCCCCGTTGACGGTGCCGCGCTAACGGTACAATCACCTCCGCGGCAACAGTCTCAACAGCAGCAACACCAACAACCGCGGCAAGCTCAACAATCTTTCGAGCCCGACGAGATGTCGATGGCCTCTTTGGATCCGCGAGCGCGGCAAGATCAGTGGCAAGTACTGTGAGACAGGCTGGTAGAGGATGCCCGCACCACCATCGAACGGCGCCGGGAGGCGCGCTGTCAATCCGACACGCGCAACGGCCCCATCGTTGATGAGCCTGCGCCAGGGGTTGGCGGATATCTGCCTTACGAGGTTGGATGTCCTGCCTTCACCCATGAGCTGTGGCAAGTCCGATGGCTGTCCGTCCGGGCCTTCAAGCCAGAAGTATCGGAAAAGTACGATGGCAAACTAAACCCGGCAGAGTTTCTGGGCATTTACACGATTGCCGTGCAAGCTGCCGGGGGAAGAGATGAGAAAATCCTCGCCAACTACTTTCCGTTGGTGCTGAAGCCCAATGTGAGATCTTGGCTGATGAACTTGCCAGAAAACTCCATTTCTTCGTGGGCAGATCTCTGTAATGAGTTTGTTGGTGCCTTTACCGGAGGCCACAAGGCCCCTGTACAGCCCAGCGACCTGCAAGTGAATCCGCGAAGAGATGGAGAAACTTTGCGCAAGTACATCCAGAGGTTCAGCCGTGTACACCGCAACATTCCAGATGTACACCCCGCAGCCGTCATTGCCGCCTTTCACACGAATGTGCGCAATCGAAGGATGTGGGAGAAGATGAACGACAAACTACCCAAAACCGTCAATGAACTCTATACGTTGGCGGATAAGTGCGCATGTGCTGAGGAAGGTAGAAGGCTTCCCGGGGAGGACGCTGGTGCCGAGGTAGATTCCGAGGACAACGATGCTGCCACCCCGAGGAAGAAGGGCCGAAAGCGCAACAGGAAGCGCAAAGGGAAAACTATTATGGCCGTTGAGGGCTCCGGCAACTCTTGAGTCCGCCAAGAAAGCTAAGACTGAGAACTCCGGCAAGGAGGCTGCTGTATGCGCCGCTTGCCAGGAGGCGGCGGCAAATGAGAAGGCCGGCAAGTCTGATGGGCCATACTGCAAGATTCACCGCACCAAGGGCCATGATCTCCAAGAGTGCCGACAAGTCGAGCACCTTGTTGAGAAACAGAAGGCTGAATATGAAAACCGCGATAAAGAGAAGGGTCAAGATGGTGCCGGTGGATCCAGCAAAAAGGGCCGTGGTGGTCGAGGGGGCCGTCGCGGCAAGGCTAAGCAGCAGAAAGAAAAACCTGCTAAAGGCCGCGAAAAGAAAGAGGAAGATGATGGAAGTGAAGATGAAGAGGACGACAGAGAGTCCAGTGAACAGGAATTCCAAAAGGCAACTGAGGCCATGTGCGTTGACGGAGGTGCATCTTTGCACTCCTCTCACCGCCAGCTTAAGCAGTGGGCACGTGAAGTTAATGCGGCAGAACCGGCAATGGGCTCTCAGAAGCCACTCAAGTGGTCACACATGCCTATCATTTTCGATGCCGAGGATCACCCTGATCGCACAACCGCGGTTGGGTGTTTGCCGTTGTTGGTTTTGCCAACAATTCGCAACCTCCAGGTCACGAAAATGTTAGTTGACGGTGGGGCAGGCCTAAACTTGATTTCTCCAGAAGTAATCAAGAGGCTGCAGATTCCTGACGAGGAGCTCGAGAAAACAGGCACGTTTCAAGGAGTAAACCCGGAAAGAAGCCAGCCCAAGGGAAATATCACATTGCTGGTGACGTTTGGCGGGGAATTGAACTACATAACAGAAAAGATTGTGTTTGATGTTGTCAAGATCCCCTTGTTGTATAATGGAATTCTTGGCCGCCCAGCCCTGGCAAAGTTCATGGCAGCATCTCACTATACCTACAACGCATTGAAGATGCCAGGGCCGATGGGTGTCATTTCCATCAGCTCCGACAAGAAAGATGCAGTTATTTGTGTCGATAAGATGTACAGAGATGCGGTTGCAGTAGAAGCCGCCAAGGCGCCAGCTCCCACCAAGAAGGAGGAAAACAAGAAGTCCGGCAAGACCTCTGGCAAGGATTCCGGGAAGCGTGCCTCTTCGGAGTGTTGCGCGCCTGTTGAAGACTTGCCAGAGTACTCTGCCGGTAAGAAAACCAAAGCTACTTCACCAGCAACCAAAAAGGTGCCGGTGAGGGAGGACGGCACTGACGGTACCTTCACCATCAGTGCCACCCTTGACAGCAAATAGGAAAGCGCGCTCATTGCCTTCCTGCGGGCGAATGTCGATGTGTTCGCATGACAATCGTCTGACATCCCCGGTGTTCCCAGGGAGGTAATTGAGCACCACCTTGCCGTATGTCCCCACGTTCGGCCCGTCAAGCAGAAGATCCGGAAGCAAGCTTTGGAGCGGCAATAGTTCATTGCCGAGGAAATCAAGAAACTTGAAGCAGCAGGCCTGGTTAGAGGTGTACTACATCCAACTTGGTTGGCAAATCCAGTTGTGGTGCGCAAAGCAAACGGGAACTGGAGACTTTGTATTGACTACACTGATATTAACAAAGCATGTCCAAAGGATCCTTTCCCCTTGCCACACATTGATCAAATTGTAGACTCTACTTCCGGCTATGATTTACTCTCCTTCCTTGATGCATATTCTGGGTACCATCAGATATTCATGGCCAAGGAGGATGAGGAGAAAACCGCATTCATTACTCCATGTGGCACATACTGCTTCGTGTGTATGCCTTTCGGGTTAAAGAGTGCTGGTTCAACATTCGCAAGAGCAGTCCAGATTGGTTTTGAGCCCCAGCTGCACAGGAATGTGAAAGCATATATGGATGATATAGTGGTCAAAACCAAGGACAGATCAACCCTCATTCAAGATTTAGAAGAGACATTTGCAAACTTGTGCAAAATCAATTTGAAGCTCAATCCCAAGAAGTGTGTGTTTGGCATTCCATCCGGCAAACTTCTCGGATTCTTTGTATCTCAACGTGGAATTGAAGCAAATCCCGACGAGATCAAAGCAATTGAGCAGATCCAAGCACCAAAAAGGGTCAAGGATGTGCGGCATCTTGCCGGCTGTGTTGCTTCCTTGAGTAGGTTCATTTCAAGATCTGTTGAGCGCGCCCTGCCGTTTTTCATGATTTTGAAAAAGGCAGGTCCGATGAAATGGACTCCGGAAGCGGAGGCCGCAATGCAGGACTTGAAAAGATACCTCTCCTCCGCGCCAACGCTAGTTGCGCCTAGACCACAAGAGCCGTTGCTGTTATATGTAGCGGCAACAAATCAAGTGGCTAGTGCTGCATTAGTGGCGCAGAGGGAAGTCGATGACGAGGAAGCGGCCGTGGCAAGCCCGTCCAGCGACAAACCGGAATCCTCTCCGGCAAGGTCCGGCGCCAACAAGTCAAAAATAGCGCAAGCAAATGAGGCTGATCAACAAGTGGTGCCGAAGAAGAAGGTGGTGCAGCGACCCGTGTATTTTGTTAGTTCCCTTCTGCAGGGGGCTAGATCAAGATACTCTGGGGTACAGAAGTTGCTTTTCGGCCTTCTTATGGCTTCGAGAAAGTTGCGTCACTACTTCCAAGCACACGAGATCACCGTTGTCACTCGCTTTCCATTGCAACGCATTTTGAGAAATCCAGAAGCAACTGGCAGGATAGTGGAGTGGGCGTTGGAATTGTCAAGCTTTGCACTTAAGTTTGAAAGCACTTCAACCATCCAGAGCAGAGCCTTGGCGGAGTTCATTGCAGAATGGACGCCAACGCAAGACGAAGAAATTCGAGAAACAGCTCTCCCCGGCAAAGAGACGGCCAAAGAATGGATTATGTATCTTGATGGTGCCTTCTCGCTACCAGGCGCCGGTGCCGGAGTGATGCTTGTCACGCCCACCGGAGAGCACCTCAAGTATGTGGTTCAAATGCACTTTCCCAGGGAGCAAGCTACAAACAACACCGCTAAGTACGAAGGGCTCCTTGCCGGTCTTAGGATCGCAGTGGACCTTGGGATCAAAAAATTGATCGTTCGCGGTGACTCGCAGCTTGTTGTGAAGCAAGTAAACAAAGATTACCAGAGCCCGCTGATAGAAGCATATGTGAAAGAAGTGAGAAAGTTGGAGGAACACTTTGACGGGTTGCAAACAGAGCACATCCCTCGTGCGGAAAACAGCATTGCTGATTACCTGTCAAAGTGTGCTGCTCAAAAGCTACCTGTGGAACTGGGAACTTTTGTGCTCCATTTGAATCAACCAACAGTCACTCCATCAACACATGCCGATAAGAGAAGGAAGTTGAATACCGGCGAGTATTTTCCGGCAGAACTCCCAGAAGCCGCCGGCAAAAAGGTTGCCGGGGACAACGACACGGTTGTCGGTGAGGAGTGGCTTCGCACGGAACCTCAGGTTCTTGCCGCTGAGGCAAGCGCTCCCGCGGCCGAAGAAATGCCTTTATTCCTTGTCGTCGAGCCGCAGTCTCCGGCATGGGCACAACAGATAGTTCATTTCCTTCAAACAAAAGAACTTCCCGATGAGCAAGAAGAAACTAAGAAAGTAGCCTGTCAGTCAAGTATGTATCAGTTTGTGGATAACACGCTATATAGAAAGAGACCAAACGGTGTGAAATTAAAGTGTATTTGCCGGGAAGATGGACTGAAGCTGTTGGCAGAGATACATGGGGGCATATGTGGCTCTCACATAGGTTCAAGAGCGCTTGCCGGCAAAGCTTTCCAGCAAGGCTTCTATTGGCCCACAGCCATCCAGGATGCAACTGAGCTAGTAACAAAGTGTGAAGCATGCCAGTTCCATTCGAAGAACATACATCAGCCAGCTCAAGCTCTCCAAACAATCCCTCTCTCCTGGCCCTTTTCGGTCTGGGGGCTCGATATCTTGGGCCCCTTCCCCCATGCTACCGGGGGCTTTGAGTTCTTGTACGTCGCCATCGACAAGTTCACAAAGTGGCCTGAAGTGGAGCCAGTGAGGAAGGTGACTACGCAATCAGCCATCAAGTTCTTCAAAGGATTAGTTTGCCGTTTCGGGGTTCCTAACATAATCATCACCGACAACGGCACACAATTCACGAGCCGCACCTTCATGCAGTATATCCAGGACCTTGGCGGAAAAATTTGTTTTGCATCTGTTGCTCACCCAAGAAGCAACGGCCAAGCGGAAAGGATGAACGCTGAAGTGATGCGGGGCCTCAAGACAAGAACCTTTGACAGGCTGCGCAAATGTGGAAGACGCTGGATTGATGAGTTGCCGGCAGTTCTTTGGTCAATCAGAACGACACCAAATCGAGCTACCGGCCAAACACCCTTCTCCCTAGTCTATGGTGCAGAAGCGGTGCTCCCCACGGAACTCATATACGGGTCACCTCGAGTGCTCGCTTACGATGAAGCTGAGCAAGAGCAGTTGCGGCAAGAAGATGCAACGCTCCTTGAGGAAGATCGTCTTCGGGCGGCTGTGCGAGCTGCATGCTACCAGCAAGCCTTGCGCCGCTATCATAGCCGCAAAGTGCATGCCCGAAGCCTTAAGGAAGGCGACCATGTTCTTCGGCGTGTTCAGTCCGCCAAGAAATCAAACAAGTTGACGCCGAAGTGGCAAGGCCCTTACCGGGTAGCGCGAGTCACCAGACCTGGCGCAGTCCGTCTAGAGACCGAAGATGGCATTTCGGTGCAAAACTCATGGAATATTGAGCATCTTCGCAAGTTCTACCCGTAAGGCGCAGTTGCCGGGTCTCCCGGCAACCCCTTTTGTACAAGCTTTGTCGACAAGACTTGTAACCCTTTGTACAAAGCCAGGCGCAGATCCTGTGCATAATAAAGCTAAGTGTTTCGCAACTCTTCCTACATATTCATTTATATATGGATGCATGTGATGTTGTGATTTACACTTTAGTTTGTATGGAATGACTAATGAACCGTCAAGGTTCCCAAACCACTCTTTTCTCTTCTTTCTTTTTCTTAAAAGGACAGAAGGAACCCTCGCGTGCAAGTTTCCCGGGGGAGTGATAATGGGGGACCATTTTAATGATGTTCAAGTGATCATTTCTTACGACGAGGAAAACAGTGCAAGGAAAAGCTAAGTTGAAAAACTTTGAAACTTTTTCCTTGTTACATTTGCGATTTCCCTTGAGCGATTCTGTGTTTGTATGAAAAACCTGCACGCGAAGGAACCTTGTCGCTATCATTCGCGCTCTTGTCATGATCGTCCGTGCTCTGACTTTGCCTCGAGTCTGCTCGGCAAGGTCTGTAGCCGCGTTATGACCGACAAGTTGCCTTGCCGATGGCGGTGCTTCCAGCAGGCTACTAAGGACCCGTTCCTCAAAGCGCTCGCGGCAAGTGTGCGCACCGGCAAGTTGCCGCACTGATCGACAAGTTATCTTGCCGGTGGCAACACTACCAGCAGGCCGCTAAGGATCCGTTCCTCAAGCGCTCACGGCAAGTGCATACACCGGCAAGCTTCTGGCAAGCGTAGGGAGCACAATCATACAAAGACGAAATAAAACAAGGGGAACGGCACACATTCATTCAGCAGCACAAGTTATATCACACCAAGCGGTACATATCTAACGCGAGATCAAATGTATCTTTTACATGACAGCGCGGCAATGGATATAACAACAAGCTCAATCCCGACGATTACCCTGGATCCTGGGAATTTGGAGAACCTTGTCGGCAAGGGGAGTAGCAATCTTGTCAGCAACAGTCACGTCGGTGTTCTCCGGCAGCTTCCTGAAGACCCCGGAGAGGTCAAGGCCGGGATTGCGATGAGCAATTTTGAGCAGCACCCTGTATACGACTTCACGCGCAAACTTCCGGGATTCATCGGCAAATGAAGCAGACATGTCCTCGTGATACGTCTTCAAGGCGTCAATAAGGCCCTCGAAGAACTTGGTCAGTCTGGCGCTAGTGGCTTCCTTGTCATTGACAGTGAAGCCCCAGCTCTTCATATCCATGACGGCAATCTGGGAAGAGATGCGCTCAGTGGCATTGACAAGCCTATCGGTCCAGAGGGAGAGGTTATAATGCAGTTGGGTGTAGTTGTTTTTGGCATCCTTATTCAAAGCCTCTTCCTTTTCCAGCTTCTCCGTCAAGACTCTCTCCCTCTCCTTGGCGGATTCCAAATCTGATACCAAGGTGGCAAGTTGAGATTTCAGATCTCCAATTATCTTGGCGGCGGCATCAAGATCTTGATTCTTAGATGACAGCTGCGTCTGCAAGTCCCCTAGAGTGCGGGCCGCCATCAGCGCTTCTTTCTTAAGATTCTTGACTTCTTTGCCGTTATCGACAAGATCTTCCTTCAACTTGGCCATTTGGGACTCCAGCTCTGTCTTGGCGGTGCTATCTCGAGCTTGGGTTTCAATAGTATCCTTGTGATTCTTCTCCAGCTCTTGCGTCCTTCACTCAAGGAGTTTCTAGATCTCTTCATCTTTACCGCGGAGAGTGGCGGCAAGGGCTCCCTCTCGTGCGGCAAGGTCTTTCTCCTTGGTGTTGAGCAGCGCCTCGCGCTCCGCCAACTTGCCGTCGCGGATTGCCGCTTCATTCTTGGCGGCATTAAGCTTTTCCTCCTGCCTTACAAGATTGCGGGCCTGCTCATTATACCATCTGCGCAGCTCATCCGCTTTCTTCTTCAGCTTCTGGTCAACCAGGTCCGCAACCTTGCGCTCTTCCTGGACCCTGTTCCACCTCTGGCTGTACCATTCCTGGACTCCTTTGAACCCGACGGCCATGATTTCCATAAAAGCAAGATCTTCGGCACTATCAGTTGCATCAGTGGCCTCGTCGGTTCTCTGGGTCAGGGGGAGCATAATCCGGGCTATTTCTTCATCAAAGTTTAGCCTCACAGCGCCAGATGAGCTGGGGGCCCAGATTCGTGCTGAGAAGTGATCAGCGCCAAGCTGCTTGACGGGATCTGCAAGGTTGACGCTGCTGGTTGGTTATCGGGGTTCAGCGTGTCAATATTGACTAGCACCTTATCCGCGTCCATCCTGGCGGGGTCAAGCGTGTTGCCGGAGGACCTCTCGAATTCTTCGGGGAGTACCCTGGTCTCCTCGGCAACTTGCACAAGACCCTCTTCAGCGGCAATCTTGGTGGCTTCATCAGCAGCATCCTTTGCGATATTGGCCACCTCCACGAGGACTTCGCCTTCTTCGGGGGAGGCTGGAGCTGTGGATTGGAGCAGGAGCAAGGGCGGAATAACATTCAGAATCACAAGTCAAGTTCAAGAAAACAAAAAAAGAAATTTTCCATGAGAAATGTTTAAAGACAAGAGGATTACCCGTTGGTGTTTGCTGAGGAAGGGCGTCTCCTTCCCCGGCAACTTGCGTTGCCGGTGCGCGATCATCAGTAGCTCCGCTTGTCGGGGCAGCCTCCGTGCGGGCAGGCTCATCGGTGGAGGCCCTTATCGGAGAAGCACTCTCCGGAATGATGGTTGACGGGGGAGCCACAGCGGGGTCCGCCTCTTGGCGTTCTTCTTCTTGGCTCAGAAGGAGGAACTTCGGTGCTGGCGCTAGTAGGCGGGATCTGCACCACATCCTCACGCAGGGCGCTAGGCTGGGGGCTAACGACGACGGTTTCAGCCGTCGCAACCCCCTGCCCAATACTCACCGCAGGATCTTGTGCTGTTGCAGACTTGGCCCGCTTCGACCAGTGCACGAGTGGTTCTGGGTCCCTGTGAAGACAGAAGAAATCAAGTTAAAATGGCAATCAGATGAAGTCAAGACTTGGTGGAGATAAGCAAAATTACTTACTCCTCCTCCTCAAACTCGCCAAGGACGTCGAAATCATATATCACTGGCGGAGGCGATTCTCTGGCCCTCTTAAGTGCCGAGGGAGGTGAACCCGTCGGCTAAATGGATTCAACTTCCTCGGCAACCTCTTGCCGGGGGGATGGAGGGTGAGCTCGGGGACGCCGAGTTGATTGCCAGCGTACCTCTTCTTGGTGGCCGGTCTTTGTGGTCGTCTTCTTCACCGAAGGACCAGCCCCTGGCGAAGAGGTGCGCACCGGCTCTTGACTGACCGCCCTTCGAAGACGGCGCTTCTTCTTCGGGGCTTGAGGGCCTTCTTCCTCTTCAGGCTCTCCGGCAACCTCGGTCCCGGCAACCTCAGCTCCGGCAGTTTCGCCCCCGGTAGGCTCTTCCTGTTGCTCTTCGGCAGCTTCTTCCTCATGATGCTCTTCGTCATCATCCTCAGTTGCCGCGGCGCCAGAACCACCTGCCGCATTGATCCTCGCGATCTCTGCGGCCTTGCTGGCGATATACGCCAGTTCTTCATCCTTGGTGGACCGGATGAGATCCGTTTCCCTCCGGGAAGCTTTCTCCGTCAGATTGGAGGCCCAATCCATCTCGTTCACCAAGGTGGGCATCGGCCAGTCCGCTTTGACTCCGTGAGCGTCGCAGTCTGGCATCATCGACAAGATGGAGTCCTTGGCGGAGTTGATGTGTAGCGGGATAATTCCATCCGGCAAATGGAATGTACCAGTTTTCCGAAACAACTGTTCGCAGAGGCAGGCATGCTCCATGACCGTCAAGTTGTTGCCGGTCCCGGGATACAATCGCATAATATCAGCGGCGTTCTGGAACAGATCGACGTTGGGGGCAACTCCGACAAAGTTCTCGCATAGATGAGCAAAGACTGCCATGCAAGTCATCGCATTTGGATTAAAATCCAGCAGTCTGAACCCAAAATTGAACATCATGGCGCTGAAGAAATCTGAGAATGGAGGAACCAGACTGCAGTAAAAGTAAGCGCAGAAGAACGGGTACGAATTTGCTGGATCCTTGTCGCCTTCAGGAAGCACCACTGGGGCCTTGTGATCCTTGGTGTCCCTTCCCCACATGTACGCGTACCTCTTGATCAACTCATTTCCATCCAAGGAAGACGGCGAGAAGATTGCATTTTCCCTCCGCCGCTTCTCCAGGTCTTCCAACGCCTTCTTCTTCTCCTCCGCCTTGGGATCGAGCGGCTTGGCAGGCTTCTTCCCCGCCGCATCGGCTCTTTTAGGCGCCATCAGAACTCGGGAGGAAGGGGAAGGTCGAGGTGAGGTGCGGATTGATGGCGGCGGCGGCGGAAAGAGAGCTCTGGCGAAAGGAAGAAGATGAAGCAGAGGAAGGCAGGGGCGAATGAGCAGCGCCTCCTCGCGGTTGCCTTTTTATGGGGAAGACGCGAGGGGGCTGACCCTTCACTATTTACCCCAGCAGCGCTTTTTACAGGCGCACTACCGCAAAATAACCGCAATAGTCCAAGTTACCACGACCCGCATTTAATGCGTGGATTGGACGTGCGTCAGGATAACTATTATGACTAAAAATTACAGCGGCAGTTTTCCCGCCGCGTGTCTGTGCATTGTTTGGGTCTAGCCCAATGACGCTTCGGACGTGCGTATGGCCCAGGCCCAGGGGCTCCTGTCGGTGTATAAAACATGGGTATTTTATACCCTGACTTATGCACAGACGGTAGCAGCCTCCTTGCCGGCCAAGGCTTGCCGGAACTTGCCAAATAACAAGATTCAAGACCCAATTGCAGAAGCTACTAGAGAGAAGTTCAAGACGAAGCATCAACGAGCACTCCACTGGTAGTGAAGATGAAGACGTTCCTTGCTGGCAAGGCTGAACCGGCAAAGTGAAGACCCGGCAAGCTTCGTGCCGGCAAGCTTTCGCAGCCCTCCAGCGCTCCACCTCACCGGGCAGCTAGCCACTAATTGGTGAGGTGTCGAACGCGCAGGCTGGCTGGTGAGATTTGTCGGGCACGTGTCAGCACGCAGGGAGAAGGTTTGCCTTTAATGACACCCGTCCAGGAGGCGTGTGAGGCTAATAGGAGGTAGCTGGGCGAGCGGTGCAGGAACCTTGCCGGAGCTCCTCCTCCACATAACACCTAGAGGTGCATTTATTGCTTTTGTCCTAAACTGGCAGAGTTAGGTATGATAGCACTGTTTGCTATCTAATCAACTCGTAATGACTATTTTGCCACTGTGGTAACCCCTTGAGCTATAAAAGGAGGGCCAAGGCATCAGTTAGAGGGGGTCGCGCGATCAGAACCCTAGCACGTCTTGCATGCGTAAGCTTCTCTCCCCACACCTTGCCGGGAGAAGCGCTCCTTGTACCTGTGCTCTCACACATCCAATACACCAAAGCAGGAGTAGGGTTTTACGCTTCTCAGCGGCCCAAACCTGGGTAAATCCTTTGTGCTCTCTGTTGATTCTGCTCTTTGTGCACATTGATCTCCCCTGCTGAACCACAAGGGGCTAGATGGCCCCATAGATGGTCGTACCCACGACACAGGCGCTCTCCCGGGAATGATCGCAGGCCGAGCCCCTCGTACCGTTTGAGTAACCTTCGGGACCCCAGTTCAATGCGAGATCTGTCCTCGCCCAGAACTTGGTTGATAGAGGGCGGGCTCTGAGGGAAGGTCTCGACGCCGATGTTCCGAGTGGTTCTGCACCCTTCGGACCCGAATGTTTCGGTCGGTATATTCGTGCAGCAGATATCCCGCACAACTTCGGATTGGCGGCAGGCATCAGCAAGTTCACTGGTGAGTCAAAGCCGGAAATTTGGTTAGATGACTACCGAGTGGCCGTCCAAATCGGCGGTGGCAATAGTGTGGCTATGAAACATTTGCCACTGATGCTCGAGGGGTTAGCCATGGCGTGCCTAAACCAGTTGGCACCCGGCAGCATATACTGTTGGGATGATCTGGCTCGAGTCTTCATCAAGACTTTTGAGGGCACATACAGACGCCTGGGTGGACTGTTAGAGCTGCAGCATTGCATCCAGAA
This sequence comes from Elymus sibiricus, assembly GCA_039707655.1. NCBI lineage: Eukaryota > Viridiplantae > Streptophyta > Magnoliopsida > Poales > Poaceae > Elymus > Elymus sibiricus. Next base: position 352,666,552 of record CM077672.1, on the reverse strand, counting down.
GCAGAATGAAACTCTCCGAGAGTACATCCAGCAATGGACCACCCTTCATAACACGGTGGAAAACATCACCGAGCACCAGGCGATCTGCGCTTTCAAGGCTGGCGTCAGGTATCGTGAGTTGGCCCTGAAGTTTGGCCGCACTGAGATCCCGACTCTCAGTCGGGCGATGGAAATAGCCAATTGGTACGCTAATGGCGAAGAGGAAGACCGGCTGAGGAGCGGCAAGGGCCGAGCCGGAGATGCGAATCAGTCGGACAGCAACAAGAACAAGAAGCAAAAGCGCAAGGATGAGGCAGCCAACAATGCGGAGGCTGCGGCTTTGGCCGGCCAAAGCAAAGGCAAGGGCCCGCCGAAGCAGAAGAAGGAGTGGGCTGGCAAGAAGAAAGCCGCCCCAAAAAACGACATCCTCGATCAGCCATGCCAGATTCACACGAAGAAGGATGAAGAAGGCAACTTGATTCTGCCGAAGCATACCACTCGGGAATGCCGGTTGCTCAAGCAAGAGATGCGGCAAGACCCCTCCGAAGGAAAGGATGAGGACGAGGACGAGGATGGGGATAAAGGCACCTCCGGGTACCCCCATGTCGAGAAGGTTCTAATGATTTTTGCTGATGTTGAAAGCAAGAGTCGCCTCAAGGTGATTAACCGAGAGGTCAATATGGCGGTTCTGACTGTCACCAACTCCTAGACTGGGCCCAGACCCCTGTCACCTTCGACCAGTCGGATCACCCAGCTCACATAACGATCCCCGGGCGGCAGGTGCTGGTAGTTGATCCCGTTGTTGGAGGAGTCCGACTGCGCAAAGTCCTCATGGACGGTGGCAGCGGGCTCAACATCATTTATGCTGATACTCTAGAGGCGATGGGCATTCCGATGTCCTAACTGAGTAAGAGCAATATGCAGTTCCACAGGGTTATTCTCGAGAAAAAAGCGAAGTCACTCGGGCAAATTGCCCTCGATGTCGTATTCGGCGGAGAACAGAACTTCAGAAAAGAGAGGTTAACCTTTGAGGTGGTGGACTTCAAGAGTGCCTATCATGTCATCCTGGGTAGGCCCGCCTACGCATGATTCATGGCCAGACCATGTTACGTGTATCTTAAGCTTAAGATGCCAGGCCCGAAAGGCGTGATCACCGTCACAGGGAATTGGAAGATAGCTGAAGAGTGCTTGCAGAAAGGCTCTCAGATCGCTGACGAGCAGATGTCGTTGGCAGAGTTAGATGAGTACAAGAAGACGGTTGATTTGAGTGATCTTCTCAAGAGCAAGAAGCCGGCTGTGGAATCCGCTTTCCAGTCGGCCGGCGATTCGAAGCAAGTTCACATTCACCCGGAGGACCCGAACGCTGCCCCGACCAACATATCAACAACGCTCGACAGCAAATAGGAAAGCGAGCTCATCCAGTTCCTCCATGAGAACTGGGACATCTTCGCATGGAAACCCTCTGACATGTTGGGTGTTCCCAGGGGACTGGCTGAGCATCGTCTCAGAGTTGACCCGAAAGCGAAGCCTGCCAAAGAACATCTCCGACGCTCCACTACGGAGAAGCGCAAGGCGATTGGCGAGGAGATCGCGCGGCTCTTGGCCGCCGAGTTCATCCGTGAAATATACCACTCCGAGTGGCTCGCCAATGCCGTGTTAGTTCCCAAGAAAGATAAATCTCTCTGAATGTGTATTGACTTCAAACACATTAATCGGGCCTGCCCGAAGGACCACTTCCCTCTTCCCCGCATAGATCAGATCATAGACTCTACTGCGGGGTGCAAGCGTTTATCGTTTTTTGATGCGTACTCCGGGTACCACCAGATCCGAATGTATGGTCCGGATGAAATAAAGACTGCATTCATCACCCCATTCGGGTGTTTCTGTTATACCACGATGCCCTTCGGATTAAAGAATGCCGGAGCAACTTTCATGCGCATGATCCAGAAATGCTTACAGAAGCAGATCAGTCGGAACATGGAGGCTTATATGGATGGCATCGTGGTCAAGTCAAGGAAGAGTTCCGACCTCCTGATTGACCTCGCCGAAACCTTCGCGAGCTTGCGCCAATACGGCATCAAACTCAATCCGGCCAAGTGTACTTTCGGGGTGCCCGCAGGCAAGTTACTCGGCCTCCTTGTTTCCGAACGAGGGATCAATGCTAACCCCGAAAAGATCGGCGCCATAATCCAAATGAAGCAGCCTCAACATCTGCATGATGTTCAGAAACTCACGGGTTGTCTTGTAGCCCTGAGCAGATTTATTTCACGACTCGGTGAGAAAGTCCTGCCACTCTACCGACTCATGAAGAAGTCAGAGAAGTTCGAGTGGACGACAGAAGCGCAGGCCGCATTCCAGGAACTCAAAGCCCTGCTTTCCACCCAGCCGGTGCTTGCTGCTATGGGTAGCCGAGAGTCCTTGCTCTTGTACATCGCGGCCACGGGCCAAGTTGTTAGCACCGTGCTCACTATGGAACATGAGGAACAAGGCAAGGCTTACAAAATCCAGCGGCCAGTTTATTACATTTCTGAAGTTCTGACCCCTTCCAAGTAAAGATATCCACACTACCAGAAGCTGATGTACGGGATTTACCTGACTGCGAAGAAGGTAGCTCATTACTTTCAAGAGCACTCGGTCACGGTGATAAGCGATGCTCCCCTGTCGGAGATCCTGAACAACAGAGATGCCACGGGCCGAGTAGCCAAGTGGGCCATCGAACTCCTCCCTTTGGACATCAAGTTTGAGGCCAAGAAAGCTATCAAGTCGCAAGCTCTGGTAGACTTCCTAGCCGAGTGGATTGAACAGGAACAGCCAGTCCCGAGTGTCCCCGAACATTGGACTATGTTCTTTGATGGTTCCAAAATGCTGAATGGCTCGGGGGCTGGTGTCGTCCTAGTGTCCCCCAAAGGCGACAAGCTCAGCTACGTACTTCAGATCCACTTTGACTCTTCCAACAATGAGGCAGAATACGAGGCCCTTCTGCATGGGTTGCGCATCTCCCTTGGAATCTGCCGACTGATGGTCTATGGTGACTAGGACCTGGTGGTGAACCAAGTAATGAAGGAGTGGGACATCCAGAGCCCAACTATGATAGGCTACTGCAATGCCGTCCGAAAGCTGGAAAAGAACTTTGAAGGACTGGAGCTCCACCACATCCCGCGAATCAAAAACCAGGCGGCTGATGACTTGGCCAAGATTGGTTCCACTCGGAAAGCAGTCCCAAAGAATGTGTTCCTAGAGCACTTGCACTCGCCCACAATCAAGGAAGATCCTTTTGTGGAAGAGCCCCTGCAACCAGTCAGACCATCGAATCCAACTGAAGTCAACATCCCAGCGGTGTTGGATCTGGTCCAAGAGGTGCTCGTCATCACTCCCGAGTGGACCGAGCCATACCTCGCATACCTGCTCAGGCAGGAACTTCCTGAAGACGAAGAAGAGGCTCGACAGATCGTCCGCCGATCAAAAGCCTTTACCGTCATGGGAGAACAACTCTACAAGAAGAGCGCCACTGGCGTCACTCAGTGTTGCATCATGCCGGAGGAAGGGCAGCAGATCCTGCAGGAGATTCATTCGGGAACTTGTGGTCACCATGCTTCCTCTCAGACCTTGGTCGCCAAAGCATTCCGGGCGGGTTTCTATTGACCCAGAGCCAATGAAGCCGCTCGTGATATCGTTGACCAGTGCATTGGGTGTCAGTTTTATGCAAATCAGTCGCACAAGCCAGCGTCCGCGCTGAAGACAATCCCGCTCGCATGGCCATTCGCAGTCTAGGGACTCGACATGGTCAGCCCACTCCGGACCGGGGCCAGCGGGTTCACACATCTGTTGGTGGCAGTGGATAAGTTCACCAAGTGGATCGAAGCGAAGCCCATAAAGAAGCTAGACTCCTCGACTGCGATCAAATTCATCAAGGAAATAATCTTCCGGTTTGGAGTTCCTCACAGCATCATCACAAACAATGGGTCGAACTTTGACTCGGACGAGTTTCACGAGTTCTGCTATTCCCAGGGCACTCGGGTTGACTACGCCTCCATGGCTCACCCTCAGTCGAACGGACAGGCGGAACGGGCGAATGGATAGATACTTCAAGGACTCTAGCCACGTATCATGCGCGACCTGAAGCACGCGGCAAGACCCTGGGTCACCGAGCTGCCATCGGTCCTCTGGGGCCTGCGGACGACCCCAAATTGGTCCACAAGGCGCACTCCTTTCTTCCTGGTGTATGGCTCGAAGGCTGTCCTGCCGAGTGATTTGCTCCACAATTCTCCTCGAGTGGATCTACACTCGGAGGCAGAGGCTGAAGAAGCACGTCAAGATGGCCTCGACTTGCTGGAGGAGGAGCGCGAGTTGGCTCTTATCAGGACGACTGCATATCAGCAAGACCTGCGTCGCTATCATGATAGACACGTTAGGGGACGCGCTTTCCAGGAAGGTGACTTGGTCCTCCGACTGGACCAGCAGAAACCTCACAAGCTGGCGCCACCATGGCAAGGGCCCTTTGTGAAATCAAAAGTACTGAACAATGGAGCCTATCGGCTCTACAAATTCGCCAAGAGTGAGGAAGAGCCCCAAGCTTGGAACGCGGATCTGCTCCGCAAATTCTTCACTTAGAATAAATTTCTCCCCATTGTAATAAATGTTCCGAATGAAATTAGATAAATAAAAGTCTTACTTTTCATGTATTTTGTCTAATTTGGACCAACATCATGTTTTCACTCCGGTGACTAACAGCATTCGGAAACTAACAACACGCCCCCAGTGGGTGTATCGGCTTAGCCTCAAACTAAAACATATCTGAGTGCGGACACGCTCCACACTCGGGGGCTTAGCCGCGAACCAGATTTTGCCTAAGTTAAAACATATCCAAGTGCGGACACGCTCCACACTCGGGGGCTTAGCCGCGAACCAGATTTCGCCTAAGTTAAAACATATCCGAGTGCGGACACGGTCCACACTCGGGGGCTCAGCCGCGAACCAGATTTCGCCTAAGTTAAAACCTATCCGAGTGTGGACACGGTCCACACTCGGGGGCTCAGCCGCGAACCAAATTTCGCCTAAGTTAAAACCTATCCGAGTGTGGACACGGTCCACACTCGGGGGCTCAGCCGCGAACTAGATTTTGCCTGAGTTAAAAACTATCCGAGTGCGGACATGCTCCACACTCGGGGGCTTAGCCGCGAACCAGATTGTGCCTAAGTTAGAAATTATCCGAGTGCGGACACGCTCCACACTCGGGGGCTTAGCAGCGAACCAGATTTCGCCTAAGTTAAAAACTATCCGAGTGTGGACACGTTCCACACCCGGGAGCTTGCCCGCGAACCAGATTGCGCCTAAGCTAAAAACTATCCGAGTGCGGACACGCTCCACACTCGGGGGCTTAGCAGCAAACCAGATTTCGCATAAGTTAAAAACAACACTGGCAAACAAAACAAAGGCTTGAATATCTGAGTAAACTTCGATCCGCTCGAGTTCTCTCAGCAAAAGTAAAGTATGCGAGCCATGGGCCCATTAAAGTATCATGATTACATTAGCCACTCGGCATTCCGAGGCAAATCAGGACTTAAATGTTTTTTACTCCGCTGCGGGAGGATTGGCCGGGTCAACGAAGGTGTCCAGGTTGATGCCGTCTGCGATCCGGGTCGCGGCCTCGATGAATGTCTCCATGAAGTCCTCAAACTTGAGCTTCTTCTTGTTGGCGACCTTCAGCGACTTCAACTTCTCCTCGTCCACATCCTTGCAGTGGACGCGGACGAGTGCGAGAGCCACGTCAGCGCCGCAGCGAGCAACTGACTTCTTCCAGGCTTGCACACGGCTTGGGATATCCTTCAGCCGAGTCATCATGGACTCCATGTCACTCTGAAGCTCTTCGCCGGGGAGCAGTTCTTGATCAATCTTGGACAGAGCAGACCTCAGTCGGATAATGTACCCCATGGCGCTTTCGAGGCGCTCCTCCAGATGGAGAATGGCCATGGTGGCACTGTCCTTGAGGAGCTGTCTTGAGGGATCCAGATCCTTCTCCACTCGGTCCGTCTCCAGCTCAAAGTTATAGCAGAATTCTGTCAAAGAAAAATGGCTTGGGTCAGAGAAGGCAGAAAGTTCTAGAACAAACGGATAAAATCCACTCGGCGGTGCTGCTTACCCTCAAGCTTTTTGCCCATATCCTCACCGAATTCTTGGACGTACTGCTCCAGCTCACCCTTCTTCTCAAGAAGCTTCGGGATCTGGTCATTCAGGGTCTTCTTCTCCTCTTCAAAAATGCTTGCCTGGGTGCTGTGCTTCACCTCCCACTCAGCATTGGTCTTCCTGAGCTCAGAAACTTCATTCCTAGCCGCCTCAGCGGCAGCCTTCAGGGTCTTGATCTCCTCCTCGAGCTTACTGACCGAAGCCAGTTTCTCTTCTGCAGCCTTGGTCTTGCTCCTGGCTTCCTTCTACGCCAACGCCATCTCCTTGTCGTCCAGGGCCTGCTTCATGGTGTCTAAAGAAATAGAAGTCCTCAGCCTCATTACAAGTTGAGCATTCTCACCACGGACATCTGAAGAAGCGAATTGACTCGGATCAAAGGAAAAACACGACTTGGCGAACAATCAAACAACGGGGTTTACTTCCAAGGGTGTTCTTCTCCTTCTCGAGGCAGCTGCTCCTGTGCTTCTCCGCGTCCAAATCCACTCGGAGCTGCAATACCTCCTTCTCCAAGTCGGCATAGTGGGTTCCCAGCTCGCAGGCCCTCTGTCGCAAAACAAGGAAGTTGTCAGTCGGGTGAAGGAACAAGCTTGACCAGTATCAAACCCTGAAGTACCCTCTTACAACTGAGTCGGCAATGAAGAAGATTGTGGACAACAACACGCTGGTCTTCATCGTCAACCTCAAGACAGACAAGCTCGATCAACTCGAAGCTTTCTAGTCTGTCAAGCCTCCCACTCGGCCAGCCGAGTGAGGGGTTACACTCCGAGTGTTATAAAAAAAACTCTAAGACTATTGCCGACTACTTCCAGTCGACGGCAGTCTTGGGGACTACACCCAGTGGGTGCACTCAGCGTGCCCCCACTGGAAAGTGACTCGTGTTGATGAGCTAAAAAAAGCCTATGTGTAAGTTTTATCAGATTCCCACCGATTGCCTGCAATCGATAGCAGTCTCGGGGACTACACCCAGTGGGTGCACTCAGCGTGCCCCCACCGGAAAGGACACACTCGGTAAAGACTCCGGTCGATCCGAGTGGAAATAACGACAGTACAGAGTTCTAAGACTCCCGCTGACTGTTTCCAGTCAACGGGAGCCTCAAGGACTACACCCAGTGGGTGCACTCAGCGTGCCCCCACTGGAGAAAAACGAACACCCAGTGGGTGTGCCCCGCGCAAACCCACTGACAGAAGTTCAGTTACAAATTCAAAACAGAAACTTCGAACAACACTTACAATGGTACTTACTCGAACGTTGGTCCTTAGAGCCTCGCTGGCGTCGTACGCTTCTCGTAGCCGACTGTTCATCACCTCGACTTGGACCAAGGCTTCCTTGCTCGCTCCCACTTGGTCCTCTAGGACCCGATGCAGAGTGAAGGTAGTGGCGGGAGCCGAGGGTGGTGCGGGCGTAGGCTTGGGAGGCGGCGCAGTGAGCACCAATGAAGAGATAGCCCGAGCCGGAAGACTTGGACCGACTGGTTCCTTGGCAGTCTTCGCAGGAGAAACATGAGTCTTCTGGCCGGGCGAAGCCTCCCACATGATGATGTCAGTTCAAGTCGGCACCCCCTTGTCGGCCTCCGGGTTCGGCGGGTCAACCCTGTCATCTTCGTCCATATGGATGATTTCGGCTGGGGCTGCATGGACATTCGGGAGATAACATCAGGCTACAAACCACTCAGACAAGATTCAAGATGAATGGCAGTCGGCAAAATCTTAACCTTGGAAGTAGCAGCGTCGGCAGCATCACCCTCCGTCTAGCCTCGCTTTGGAGCATCCGGATCCGGTGAAGTCGTTGACGTCTCATTGCTGCAAGATAGGAGATCACTCGGCACCTCAGACGAATGAAAATTACGTGGGAAAGAGATCTGGTCTCGAGTACTTACGTTGAAGCCAGTGGCACCGCCACCTTGATCTTTGGCACCGCCGGCTTCCGGGGCTTGGCGGAGACTTGTTTCGGCTGTTTGGGCTATTTCTCTGCCGAGTCAGTAGCCTCCGCCCTCAGGCGCTTCGCTCCGCGCAAAGAAGCCGAAGCAGTCGGCCTTGAGTCACTCGGCGCCCGAGTGCTTCTTGCTCTGGTACCCGAGTCGTTCTTTTCCTTGGTGTGGCACTCTCGGGGAACAGTCTCGGACGGGGAAGATTCGACCTCCTCGCCCTCCTCAATGTCGCTCGCGTTTTCGTTGCTTTCCTCCTCTTCCTCGTCGTTGCCCTCCTCCTCCTCATCGCTGTCATCTGGGTGCTGGCGCTCCGTGTCGCTCGTCACGTCCTCTGGGTCATGGTCGACAGCTGGCACCTGCGAAAGCATCTTCTGGAAACTCTGCGAGAAGAAATCACTCCTCAAAACATAAGCAGGTGCGAAAGAATTGTCATACGGAGCACTCGGATGAAGTGTGAACTTACGTCGATAGGCTGATTGTCCAGGTCGTACGGGGGCACCCTCCTGGCTCCGCGCGGATTGTCACGTGTTGAGGTGATCGCCTTGATCTTGCCCTCGAGGGCCTTTGCCGACAAGACGTCAGGGTGCACTCGGGTGGGGTCACTCGGCCCCTGGTACAGCCGCATAGGGTGCGCCCTGTCCTGCAGCGGCTAGATCCGCCGATTGAGGAACGCCTCCAGCAGGTCCATCCCGTCGACTCCGGCCCGCACCACTCCCACCAAAGCGTCCACCAAGATTCCCACGTCCACCTTCTCCTCCTTGGTGACTGTGAGAGATGGAGGAGCAGCGACCCTCGCCGCCGAGTACGGAGGCAACTCAATCGGGCTCCCCTCACTCGGGACATCCTTGCAGTAGAACCAGCTGTCCTGCTAGCCCTTGGCGAAGTCGGGGAAGCTCATCTTGGGAAAGGCCGAGTGCCCCCTGAGCTGGATCCCTAATCCCCCGCACTGCTGCGTCACGCTGGTCTTCGCGCCCCTGGGCGAGTCCTTCTTCACCGTCATCGACCGACAGGTGAAAATGTGTTTGAACAACCCCCAATGGGGGTAGTAGCCGATGAAGTTTTCACACAGCGAGACAAACGCCGCCAAGTAAACCACCGCATTCGGTGGAAGATGGTGGAGCTGCGCCCCGAAGAAATCCAAGAACGCACGGAAGAAAGGGTGTGGAGGCATCGAAAAACCTCGCTCGTCGGCGTTCGGAGCGGGCTCGACTTCGTTCGCCTCGGGCAGCCTCCAGCCGCCCACGGGGATCAGTCCCTCGCCTTCCAGCTCCTTCAGCCGGCCCTCCGTCACCCGCGAGGGGAACCAGTCCCCCTGGATGCGGCCCGCCGCCGCGCCGCCACTCGAAGATGCGCCCTTCCCCGCCTTCTTCGCCCTCTCTAACCTTGCCGTCGTCTCCTTCACCATGGTTTCGGGCGCTCGGGAGCTCAGAACGGAGGGGCGAGAGGAAGGGGAGAGTGGAGGACGCAAGAGGAAAAGGGGATCTGGAGTTTACCCTAGCCCACGCAGGCTTTATACCGCGGGTAAAAATTCGTCAGGCGGAATCTCGGCCGCAGATCTCTGGATCGGACAGAGCCTGCGGTGGGTGCGCATGCAAACATGACGGGACACGTAGCGGTTGTCAGGGCGAAAATCGAGGCGCCACGCCCCACTTTCCCCACTAGCCGTGGCGTAACCGCTTCTGCGCGCGCACGCGTGATTTCGAATCCCGGAAATCCCGCAGCGAATCGGCCTGACAGATTACACCCGCATCGTTTCCTAAGAAACACCCGTCGGCCCGACCGACCGCCTTCCGCAGGCCTCCGTGCACTCGGACACGTTAAACACCCGACTGGAGTCACCTCCAGGATTGCGAAAGGACGAGCTCGACGGCCCCCTCCCCCCCCGCGGGTTAACTTGGCCCTTTCACTAGGCTCCAAGGCGCGTGTCTCGTAAATTTGGACTCGGAGCTGGCCCGCGCTGGCGTTCCCCTGGGATATGGAGTGGCATCTCTCCCGAGATTCAGTCCACGCGCCGGCGTCATCACTCGAGTTTCATGCCATGCCTTCACTCGGCCCCAAGTCCATCTCTCCTGAGAGACATGCGAATGCCACCAAGTTTTGCCTAGCAATCGGCACCATCCGATCATTCGGAAGTTCTCTAGTCCAGAATCCGTTGCGGCTTCTCCTGAGGATAACCGCTGGAAGAGCGGAGGCCGAATGCCCCCGAAGCACTCGGACCACTCCGTAAGCTCAACCCACTCATCCTGTTAAGCCTCAACCGATTCGGGGGCTAATGACGGGGTCGCCTACCACCGGTAGGGACAAGGACCTGACATCTAGGTCCCACCTAAGGCCCACGCTATTATTCAGAGACCCCTAGGTCACAAGTGCAATCGGATGCACACCGCGAAGGATTCACTCGGACCCTGCACGAACAACACTCGGACGGACGTCTGCCCTCCAGTCGGCCAGTCATCATCACTCGGACACAGGAGACATACGGACGGCGTGGAGCTGCAACGATCGAGTAGTCTTCAACTAGACTTTAAGCATAGTCGTGCCTACCGTTACCAGTAACTGCCGTAGTCATAGCTGTGTTAAACGATGTTAAACGCCCTTAACTGCTGTAGTTATTGTCATTAAAGCCCTGCGACGTGGTGGCGAAGAGGCTGCAGCGAACTCCTATATAAGCCGCCCTCTCCCTCCGTCGCAAGGTTAAGCACTCATTGTAATCAGATACCCCCAAAGAAAACAAGCCTCAGGGCACGAGACGTAGGGCTTTTACCTCCTCCGAGAGGGGCCTGAACTCGCTAAATCCGAGTGTCACACTTGTGCTGTAGCTAGGCTCTGCTCCTCATTCGTACCCCCGGTACTTACTGTCAGACTAGTAACCACGACACCTACCGACCTAACAGTCGAGGGATGGAGGGTAGTTGTATGTTGCTTACCGCCAGGGAGACGACAATGACCCGCCCATGTCGGAGACAAAGCGGACCAGATGGAAACAAAGTTGAAAGGGACGAGCAACTCACTGAGGGCAGGAGCACGCCTTGGTGCCTGAGATCTTGGTCCGCGCCCGGGTACCGAGATCTAAGTCGCCTCCGCCATCCGTGCCTAGAACCGAGGCCGAATATGTCCTTTCTCTAGGGGCGAATGGGTGAGGGGGGGGGGGGGAGGGGGGAGACTGCAGATTTCACACCATACCAAGCCTGCAGATTTCCGTGTCCAGCTATCTCCACGCTTGCACCCCGTGGACGTAGTTCGCTCCGTTGCGTTCGCCTCGTCACGGCCCCATGGAAACGAATGATTCGAGTGTCCCAGTGAGCCCATGATACGGATGCTTTTCATGCGGGTACGGGCCAGCGCCTCGCTTGTGAGGAACCAAACCATTTTTATTTCATCCATCGGGCCTGTTTGGGGTGCTGGGACCAACGAAACATGCCCCAAATAGAACACCAACGCGTATAATGTCTCGACGCCTAAATCGGATGGCCATCGAGCCGACCAAGAATTGAGAATTAGCAAAACCGTAACCAATTTCTCCGATTTGAGAGTGATTTTCTTGGGTGCATTTCAGTCATAGAATGAGGAGGAAGGAGAAAATCAACCAGCATTCGGTTTCTCTCCCTCTCTCTCTATAAAATCTACAATAAAAAAGACAATCCGTCTCACTGCGTAGGGGGCCCTACTCCCTGGCCCACCTCGCTGGTTCTCAGTTTCGTTTTTGGCGGGGAAGCAATCGACGCGGGTGCGAAAACCGCCCGTGGCGCGCCAAGTTTTTTCCTACTTTCCTTTTGGGCGGGGGCGTGGGCTCGGCCGAAACTCGTGGCGCGCGCGCCGGGGCGTGGGAGGAGTAGAAATCCTTCGGACGCGCGGGGAAGCGGCAAACCTTCGCTCCCATTCTCCAAATTAAACCCGCCCCCGCGCGCTGTCTTCTCCCCCTCCTGCCTCCCCCATCTCCCCAATCCCAGCGCCGCATCCCCTCCCATCCTCTCCCCCGCGCCGTCGCCTCTCGCGGCCAGCGTGCTTCCCGCCCGGATCCACACCGAGGCGCGCGTGCCGCCTCCACGGGAAGGAATTCGGCCCTCTCTCCCGCAGGCGGCGTCCTCGACGGCCAACGGCGGCGACCCGGCGCGGGACTCCTTTTGCCGGTAAGGAACCCTAGATTTCTGTTCGTTTCCTTCGCCCGTCTTTCTTTTGGTACGAAATGCCGAATCCGACCAGATCTTGATTCTTCGCCCAGGCCGCGCTCGTCGAAGGGGCTTGGTCGAGGAGTGCGCCGCTGTGCCTGTACCTGAGCCGGCGGCTGCGGCAACTGAAATCTCCGTAAATCTGCGATCTGCGATCTGAACCTAACCACCGCCAATCCCTGCCCACGATGGAGGCTGGCGGCGGCGCTGCTCGCCCCGAAGCCCCTAGCGGCGAAGGCGCCAGGTTGCAGCAGTCGCAGATGCAGCTTGACGGCCCGGTCGTGCTTAACCGATGTGCCGAGCTCGAATCAAGCGATGCGATGGATATCGATGCAACCCCCGCGCAAGCTCCGAGCCAGATGGTGCCGCCGACGCAGTCTCCCGCTGCTACACTGACGGACACCATCGTACAAGTGCAGAAGCAGCTGAAGCGGAAGAGGGCTTCCAACGGCCCTGTGATTGCTCCTGCAGAGAAGGAGTTTCTTGCTGCCGGGTGCCGCCAGGAGCTCGAGGGCTTGTTCGAGTACTACAAGGAGGTTTCTGGCCACAAGATGCAGCTCGATGGTGGTGGAAATCTGTCAACCAATGCCATGATTGGGTGCTTGCTGGAGGAGAGCAATCTTGGGCTATCCAAGTTGGTGGATGAGACATTTGAGAAGCTCAAGGGAACAGAGGGTGTCTCTGTGGCTTCGGTCCGCAGCTCAGTGTTGCTCATTGGGCAGAGGATGATGTACGGACAATCTAGCCCTGATGCTGATGTACTGGAAGATGAATCAGAGCTTTCTCTCTGGTGCTGGGAGGTAAATCCTATTCTATGTTGTTCATTTACAAGTTGGTGCCATACAAATTCATTTCAATGCTATTTTAATCCAGAAAGACCGGTTCAGTTCAAATTAATATGTCTTGATGTCTTGTGGTGGGTTGTAATTGCAGGTAAGAGATTTGAAGGTACTGCCTGTGAGAACGCGTGGGTTTTTAAGTGCGCGGAGAACTGCCAGGAAGAAAATCCATGAGAGGATCACTGCTCTCCATTGTAAGATATCTTCTTGCACCATGTTTGAACTTCCATCTATCAATGTTTGACAGTTAATATGCAAATTGCAGTTTTTTGGTTTGTATAGCTCAAGTTGTGCCCATTCTTTGAATATACAACATGCTTCGCTGTTAATTTTTTCTTGAAATGTTGTTGCAAGTTAGCTTTCATTGACATCTAATTAGAACTGTGAATTTGCCTACTCCATAGCTTTGTATCCTGTTCACTAAGTGCATTTCTATTGCAGCAACTTTGTCAGCTCTGGAATCTACAGGGGCTGAAGGTCAAGTAAACGAGCTTAGAAAAGTATCAATAAAGTTAAGCAAAGCACTGAACCTAGAAGGGATTAGATCAATGGTGGAAAGAGTGACACAAAAGAACAACATTCAAAGGTGTGTGTGCGTTGCATTGTGTTTTGTTTGTAGGCATTGCCATGCTCATCTTATTTGAACCTTAAGGCTTTGATGCCCTAATACATGTGTATTTATTTGTGAATAAAGGGGCGCCAAAGATGTAGAATCAACAGATCAGTCAATGCAAGTGATGGAAAATAATGAGGGAACTGTTGGCGGAGTAGATGCTGCGAATGGCTCTGAGCTGCCAAATGGAAATGCTCCTGCTAATGTTAGTATCTCTTTCCTTTGCATCATTTAAAAAATGCTGTGCTAAGTATTTAAAGAATTTCAGAGAATGTGATTAGCTATGTATTCTATAGATGCTATGAAGATACTGATAAATTTTGTATACATTAAGTTGCTGCACCTTATTCGAACTTTCAGAAACCAGTTTAATTTTCTTATGTGAACTCATAATACATATACACAACAAAGCTGTTGTTATATCGGATTGCTTAGCACTTTTGCTGAATTCTGAGCCAATATAGCCTTGTTTCTTCCCAAATAAATTAGGATATCATAATAGACCTGCTAATCTGAGATTGTTGGTTTTGTCATTTGATCTGCAACTACAATGATTCAGTGGATATGTTAGTTTCTTGTATAGCATTCCAACATGAATTAGGTTATCTGTTTTTGAGTAAGTGCAACATGCCATATTACAACAGCAGTGTTGCAAGTGAACCACATTTCTGTTTTATCCACTAATGTCATGTTGTGCCACCAAATTCTAGGAACAAGTAATTCTGAAAATGCAAAAACAATTCCAGAAGGAAACAAAACGCCAGGAGAAAGAGGAACATCAGATGATGAAACATCAAAAGAAAATGCAAGAAGAGGCACTGAGAGAACAAAAAAGATGTGAAAAGGAAGAAGCTGAAGTAAAGAAACGACAAAAGAGGCAGGAAGAAGAAGCACTGAAAGAGCAGAAGCGCCGTGAAAAAGAAGAAGCTGAAATGAGAAAACAAGAAAAGAAGCAGCAAGAGGATGCACTGAAAGAGCAGAAGCGCCGTGAAAAAGAAGAAGCTGAAATGAGAAAACAACAAAAGAAGCAGCAAGAGGAAGCTGATAAAGAACAGAAGCGTCTTGAGAAGGAAGCCGCGCAACTCAAGAAACAACTGGCCATTCAGAAGCAAGCTTCGTTAATGCAGCGCCTTTTCAAAAGTAATGACAGTGAAAAACCTAAATCTGGAGAGAATGACTCAGATGCATGCTCTGTTGATCCAGGCACTATGAAAAAAGAGATATCGGCTGCTACATCAATAATTGATTCTTCCTTCTCTCTGAAAGAGAGCTGGACTTTGGAGTACCTTCAGAGGTGAGCAATGTCTCCTAATGTCAACATTTCTTATGATAGTAGGCTAGCTTGTTAAACACATTCATGAGGTCGCTCGAAAACAAAATATGCATGAGGCTTTCCCAGAGAAAATTAACATTAATGAACTATTTTAGTCTTACTGTGCCCTTTTACATGCTTTAGATATGCCACTGATATGGGTTGAATGGAATGCATCACAGGTTGCAGATCACTGGTTGGCAAAAGTTATCAAACTATAACAGGTCCTCCAGATGGGGTATCAGACACAAACCCAAGGAGGCATTTAAAGAGCTGAAGCTTCAAAAAACCTCAGATGACATGATTGATGAAATACTTTCTACTCCAAATGAAGATGCTTGTCACAATTCAGGTCAAGAAAATGAACCAGATAAACTAGGAAACGACATTGATATGCTTCCAGCCAGCGAGGTGCAATGTCATGTCACCCGTAATGATAATTCTCTGCCAACTAGATTGATAAAGAGAAAGCTTCTGCAATTTGCCAAAAGTAACAGGCCAGCATATTATGGGACTTGGAGGAAGAAAAGGTTAAAACTTAATCTGAAAAATATTAATAAATTCTTAATGTTTTCAATCTACTGCCATATCATGCTATGTTTTATAATCATTTGCAGTGCTGTAGTTCGTCCAAAGTGTCCACTTATGATGGACCCTGATCTTGATTATGAAATTGACAGTGATGATGAATGGGAGGAGGTAATTGCCAATGATCTTGCTTTGTCGTCCTTCCTTTCTCCCAAGAGATAATCATGTTATGTTTGCTGCACAGGTGGATCCTGGTGAGAGCCTTTCTGACTGTGAGAAGGACACTGATGAGGTTATGGACGAAGATTCCAAGATTACTGATGAAGAAGAGGAAGATAGCTTTGTCGTCCCTGATGGTTACCTCTCGGATAGTGAGGTATACTCTTCTAACATTGAATAAATGAATTAATTTGTCAACATAATGTAGAAATTCTATTCCACATGTTTTTGCATGTATGCTTACATCCAGGCATGTGCCTACCACCTCAAGAGTTAACAAAAGCGCAAGACAGACAAGATTAAACCTGCATTCAGATGTGATAGATAGCAAAGTATTCTCTAGCATTTAGCTAGGCTGACCTGCAATACTTGTGTTATCCCCTTTATGTTGTTGAACAAACAACTTCTGTCAAAGCTCTTACAAAGATAACAAAATTATAATGCTATCTTAAGCAAGAAATAAAAGAAATACACCCGATCTTTGTTGATATGATACACCTCCAGTTCTGTTTGAGAGCATATGTGAGATCATTAGTTTTTTCATGTCTATAAGTATGCTACCCCATTCCCAAGTATCCATCATATTGAAATGTTGTTCTGCAATTCAACATCTGGAGTTTCTTTCCTGCAGGGTATTCAGGTAGAAAGTCTATTGGATGAAAAGGCTGATGATGCCAGTAGTTTGCCAACCAGCCAGTGTCCAGAAGTTGAGGAATTCAGAACTTTACTACGCCAGCAAAAAGTGCTTAACACTTTGACTGAACAGGCTCTCCGCAAGAGTCAACCTCTAGTAATATCCAACTTAGCTCATGAAAAGGCTGACTTATTGACCGCCCAAGATCTCAAGGGAAGTTTGAAGATCGAGCAACTTTGTCTGCAAGTTCTTTCAATGCGGATCTGTCCAGGGGGTGGAGTTGTTGATGTGCCAGCCATTGACAGTTCATCTGCTGCTTCTGAAGAAACCAACCAGTCGAATGCAAAAAGTAGCCCTGCAGCTGCATCCTCTGTACTGGATACAGACCTGCAAGAAATTGTAAGTAGTCACAACTCGTTAGTATTTCCCTATTGAATGGAGGTAGCATTTTTAAGACATGTTTAATTATTCTTTGTTTAACTCCACCACAGGTTCAGGTGATACAGTCAAGTCGAGATGGTATCAACAAGCTGGTGGAATTACTGCACCAGAAATTTCCGACTGTTAAAAAGACTCAACTGAACCATAAAGTGAGGGAGATATCTGACTTCGTTGATAACTGCTGGCAGGTCAGAATACTTCACACTTGGCAGCACACCTTAATACCTGATTATCACTGCTCATTTACTATAGTAGCATGATTACTAGCTGAGAACAGACTAAATGGATCAAAGATTTCACTGTATTAAGGTGTTCTGCTCTTATTTGGCTGCAGGTTAAGAAAGAGGTTCTTGACAAGCTTGGTTTAACTTCCTCACCACCTGGTAACTACCCTATACATCTTCTTTTCTGAGTAGGAATGTTGCACCTCACCAACCATTTTTCGTTTTTTCAGTGGATCGTCCCCAGAAGACGAAAGCAGTAGCCGATCGTCCCTCTAAGACTAAAGGAATTGGCATGTACTTCTCAAAGCGGTGTTTACCTCCAGAAGAGGCCGTCAATGCCCTTGCATCTTCACCTGAGCTGCGCTTGAAACCGAGAACTGTTCAAGGCAGCAATGGTGTTGCTGGTGCTCCTCAGGTTGATCTGTTCCCCTCGCAGAAGTGATGGCCCTGACAAGCTGATCCTGAAGCAGGCTTTCTTGAATTGGGTCCATGCATTGGCAGTTTAAAACAAGCAGAAACCTCTTGGGTAATAATGGTGTAATACAAAGGCCACTCAGGTGCAATATGGCATTGCATTCTGCTCCGAGCTGTGGAGTGATTTTTGGCAATCTGCTCTAGCTTTTGTGGTTTTATAGACATGGTGAAGTACATTCAGTAATTCTGTCTTTGTCATGGCAATTGTTCCATTGCCATATATGCTATTCTGATAGTGAAGCTTATAATCTTTTTTGCATGTCGCTCATAATTTTTAAAATCGGACTGGACCAGCTGTCCCATCGGGAAAACCTGGAACTGAGGCATTGACTGATTTTTTAAGATGCATGGATCTTTTAGTGAAAAACTGGAAAAGATATTCTGAGAATTGTGCATAAGCTAGGATTCAAACCCTTGAGCCAGGGTATGCCAAAGGGTCAATACCAACTTGGCTAGTTGCAGTTTGTGATTTATTTACAGATTACATCAAATATTATGCGTATTCATTTGATTTGAGTCCATTTTTCTTAAAAATTACCTTAACATTTTGTTTTTTTTGTCATAAAATCATCAGTGGAACCCTTCATCGACAGCCTTGCTGGTCTGGTTTTTTAAACTATGATGTTGCTGCAACTTGAGTTTTTTCTGAGTTGTTGATATTGGTTATAGATTGCTTACGATGCTTGGATGGTTGCTGCAACCTGCTATTCTTTTGTGTCGTCTAGTGTTGACACTAGTTTTGGCTTGCACAACACAAAAGTTGTGCGTTTCGTCGAGACGAAAAACTTTGCTTTTTGGACCATCTCAATCCAAGGTTGAATGAATTGGATGGAGAGAATAAAAGCTCTTGCGAAATTCACCACTCAGGTCTTCCCAATTAATGACATGATTATCCAGAGAACGATACCATTTTAGAGTTTCACCCTCTAACAAGAGAGGGAATACTTTCTTCTTCAAGCCGTTACGAGATAACCTATTAATATGAAAGAGGTAACATATTTGGTCAAACCGTCAAACGAACAAAGATGATCATCAGGATGATCTTTCTCATTTCCCGCATAGCGATTAGCTTTGACATGTTTGATATAACGGTTGTACAAACCTCTTATTTCTATTTGATAGGTTTCTCACAAACTTTAAAGGGTGATAGGAAAGTTTCAAGCAGAGTATCACTGAAATATGAAGCCATAGTGATAAAAGTAGCAGGCGAAAAAAAAAGCACACATAGTAAATTGATTCCTTACCAAGTGCTCTACACTCACCGACAATGGTGCCAGAAAAGAGTTTTGATATCCAACAAGTGTATGTGATCAATTGTAGATCTATTAAACAAATAAATGCATCGATCCCATGAGGACCTGAATGAATTGGTAAGCGCAAAAAGAGCAAGGATTCACAGTAAGTGCTAAAAGGGTGTAATAGTGTTGTGGATTGCGACGGTGAAGTTACAAAGAAATGTGAATAGCAATAAAAATAATAAAAGAGTGCAGCAAGTGGCCCAATCCTTAGTAAGTCTAAGGACAATCCGGTTGTGTTACTTATAGTGTTCAAACATTCTTGAGGTTGGTGAGAATATGCATTGATTATCGTTGCTTGGTCGTTGTTGTGTGGATAGAGCCTACTTCTATGTGCTGTAAAATCTTTGACTCACACATACTTATGATTGTCCCCTTAGCAAACTTCTGCAACTACTAAGAGAAATTAATAAATTAAGCCCAACCATAGCCATCTCCTCTAGGGTCCTTATTCACCTCTCATGTTATAATTAATTAACTCAGGGAACGGTCATTATGTCACTCCAACCTCTCATTCTAAATTTTTTATAACACAATGCTCTCCTCTAGGCCCATATAGGTGAAGTGATATGCAGTCGACGTTCGCATACCATCACTAGAGAATTAGATCACAACATGATCGAACAACAATCTTTACTACAAATATATATGACACTTCATAACTAGCTTTCTCCTATGTCCTCAAGAACACTACGGAACTACTCACGATACATCATGGCAAACATGTTCAGAGCTATAATGATAAATACAACAATCTGAAAGTATAAATCTTTCACAAATAAAACACACAACATCAACTACTAATACAACAATTAACATCGATAAGTGATAATGGTAATCAGTCCACACCAATTGTACATAGATGGATGGCTTGGAAATGGGAGTGATGGTGTAGTTGATGAAGATGATGAATATGACTTGGATGTTGATGTTTCCCTTGATGCACTAGAGTTGGTGATGATGATTTCTTCGACCCCCCTTCCCGGTCGAAGGGGGCAGATCTAGCCGGAAACAACCCACCAGGAGTGACATAAGCACCTGGTAGGGCACCAGCGGGTGCCTATCACTAGTAATTGGTGGCGTTCGGAAGTCCTCACTAGCAGCGTTCGTAGCATGCGCCGCTAGTACGGTGCCGCTGATAAGTTCAGGCTAGCAGCGCACGTGCTGAACGCTGGTAGTACATGTGAACTAGCAGCGTGTACGTGCCGCTAGTGTATATTAATCTAGTAGTGTGTGGGCCACAATAACGCGGCTGGTACAGAATAAGTGTAGCCACGTGGCGTGGTCCATGCGCGCTGCTAAGTTCAAAAGTACTAGTAACGGGTGCTTCACCATGAGCGTTGCTAATGAAGAAGGAAAGTAACAACGTTTATTCTGCCTACACGTTGCTGATTTAAAGTTCTCGAATAAAATAAAAATAAAAATCATTTATTATATTTGCTAGCAGTTTGATCCTATTTTGCTTCCATGCAACATTTTGTAGCCCCAGATGGTGCAATTAGTAGCTTTCATTCATATTCTACCACATAGTGCAACATGTACAACAGATTTAATTAACAACCACATAGTAGCCACAACATATGAGGATTCTACCTAATTTTGCTGTCATGGCATCCTCTATGAGCCAACAAAGACCTCCATTTGTAGCCCAACATGGTGCCATGGGATCTTTTTTGAGCCAAAAAGTTAATTATACTTCCATGACATATTTTTGGGCTAGCAAATTGTAATGTAAAATTTACTAGCATAAGTTCAACACACTTAACTAACATGCATACTACTTAGCAATGTTCTCAAAGCTGCACTCACAAAACACCTACTCGTCGGACGACCGGTGGTGGTGGGGGCATTCTCATCGTCCTCCATGGTGGTGGTGGGGGTGTTCTTGGTGGCATTAGCCCCAACATACATCCCCATCAGGCTTTCTGAACCCGATTCAGAGATTTCATCTCCTGCTGTGCCTATTTGAGTACCAATTCTGGTCTGCTCCGAATCGGCATCCGAGCACGCTCTACATCGCATGCCTCCGATCTGACAACGTCTACTGCATTTGTCAATTAACAAATCATACAATTTCTGCAAAGTTGCAAGCCCCCCGCCAGGTCTGGGCTCTCGCGTGCGAAAGCCTGCATCTTCTTCAGCTCTTCCATGCACTTCCACCATCTATCTACCGCGTCCCAAATCCTTGCTGCTCGCGCCACGATCCATTGAGGAGGCCCTCGTGGCTCCTCTCGCGGAGGAGTGGGGGATGAGGGTGCGGTACGGGAGGCCTGACGACGACGAGGAGGCATGGAGTAGACGACGGATGTCCTGAAAATCGGCAAAGGGCCTTAATTGTAGTACTAGCATGATGCAATTTAATTAATTAAATTCTTAACAATCCTAGAACAATACTAGACTGAGAAGGAGCACGCAATGGGACTCAGGAGCCAACAAAGTATGCAAACATGTACAAAAGAAATAGAACGGAGGACACCTAGCATTGCCACTGGATTGATAATAATTAATCCCTTAATTATTAGGCATGTGAGTTGACTTTCGGTCCATCAAGGCTCCTTCAACAACTCTCATCTCTTAGGTGGTGGTGTATATATATGGTGGGCTCTCCCTCATGGGTATTTTGACTGTCGGTGACGGTCACTGTTGTACTCCCCTTCCTGCTTTACCAATGTCTCACAGGAACAGAAGCACAACAGTGACCCCCTATGACAATAGTCGGCATCTTTCAACAACCCTCATCTCTCAGGTGGTGGTGTATATGGTGGGCTCTCCCTCACGGGTATTTCTACTATCGGTTGTGGGTTGTTGTACTTTCCCTCCTGCTATACCAATGTATCATAGGAGGATAAGTACAACAACACCCCCCTACAACAACAATTGGTATATATGGTGGGCTCTCCCTCACGGGTATTTCGACGGTTGGTGATGGTCGTTCCTTCTCTTCCTTCCTTGTTTCCAAGATTCAGTTCGAGGCGCACATGACGAAGGGATACGCAGTAGTCGCTCATTTACGGAAAAACACAGGGTGCCCTATGCATATTTTCCAGTGGGGAAGAGGTTGATCAACCCTGTCCCTATAGTCCAGATCTAACGCCCGAGATGGTACGGGATCACCGTATCATCTGATGAGCTGTATCATCAGATATGCACTCCCCATGGCATGTCTATTCATGGGGTCCACCCTTTTAGTTAGTGGCGTCTAGCTGGGGACTCAACTCTGCTAGATTCAATAAAACTAGCAGTGTTCACCTGTCCTAAATGTTGCTAGTTGTTTCGGGCTGGTGGGCATGTTCTGTTCACCTTTGTAACAACGTTTAGATTCTGAACACGCTGCTAGTGTATGTGCGTCAGCCGCGTCTATGTTTTTAGCGAGCGCTGCTAGTATTTTCGGAAAAGAGCTCGAATTTGACTTTAGCTGCACGCTGGTAGTACTAAAATCCTACAAAGGGTTCTTGCACTATGGGCCCTAGGCTCCCTGGCAAGGTGGGTGTCTAGGCCCACCAGGGGCCCTTGGCCGCCTCCCTCGGGCCATGACCTCTTTTCATGCACATAACTTATATTTATATTTTTGGTCTTTAAAAAATATACTTTCTTCTCGAGACTTAAATTTCTTCCTTCGACAACACCTCCAGCAACTATTCCAACAATTATTTGCGTTATAAGATAAACTCAAGTTAAATTAATGTTAAGATGATTAAATAAGCATAAACGTAGAGTATTTATTCTCTGAAATTGTGATGCAAAATGCACGTATCAATTCACAGTTGCACTGCACACACATTCCGTTCCTGCTCGTTTCTTTCTATTCCTCCTCCGCTCGTCCCGAATTTTTCTATTTGACGCTCTTTGCGTCATTTTGTCGTGCAAACACACATAGTCGACCAAGCGACTGAACTGGGCCGACCCATTTAGCTTGGTTTTGATTCCTGGTTTTCCTAGTTCTAGGACCAATTCTTGTCTTTTCTTTTCATTTTTATTGTTGTTGTTGTTGTTGTTGTTGTTGTTGTTGTTGTTGTTGTTGTTTCTTTACCGGTTTTCATTTTGTGTTTTTTTCCTATTTCTTTTCCCTTTTTCGTTTTCAAAAGATGTTCATAATTTTTATTTTTATTTTGAAAACTAAAAATGTTCATTTTTACAATGTTTTTGGTTTATAAATTATGTATGCTTTTAGAAAATATATTAAAAAAAGTTCATATTTTTTTAGTAAGTTTGCGTTTTATAAAATGTTTAATATTTAAAACAATGTTCACACACATTATTAAAATATTCTAATTTTGATTAAAAACATTCACTTTTAAAATAATTGTTTCATATTTTTATTAGGACTGACTATAAACAAAAAACCCCTGCTAGAAAGCGGAACGGAGAAAAAACCCCGCTCACTAGACCTAGTTGTCCGAGTTCACGGTGCGGTGCCCTATATGAACGTTAATGGGCTGGCCCAATTCATGGTGCCTTGTGCGTCACCTTCCTAATCGACACAAAGAGTCTCGAAAAGGAGGTCCCCTCGGCTCCAGTGCCGCCCATCAATGAGCACTGCCTAAAAAGTATTTTTTTAAAACCAATGAGCATCGGCCTGCCTTAGAGCATCTACAACCGGACCTCCTACTCCTCCCAACGTCCGGACACCACCTGGACCAAAAAACGGCACCCAACCGGGACCCCAAACCCAACCCATACGTCCGGTATGTCCGACACCCCTCATACCCAGCCATATGTACGACGGATATGGGGATGCTCGGACACACCCAGGCGCATCCGCCATGTCGGGCTAACGGACGGGACCCATGCGGAAACCCTTCGGCCTGTCTGGGAAGGTCACCAGTTTGGTGACTATATTCATTGTGCCGCTCCGGCGTGCCCCCTGATAGGCCAAGAACCCAACCATTTAAGCCGGACGACGATGGCATACCCTAGCCGCCCTTGTTCCCCCCCCCCCTCGTCCGCTCCGGCACTAGATCCCTTGTCCCCTTACCCTTCCGCTCTGACCTCGCCGTCCACCATAGTCGGACAGAAGATCACCTATTACAAGATGCTAACGCCCGAGCGCCGGGAGGAGATTGCGCAAGAGATGCACGTTGTCGAGGAATGTGGCGCCGCAGAGGCACACCGTGCAGTTCGCCTTGCGGAGGAGGACGTGGTGGTGGAGGAGGTGCCAGAGCAGCAGCAAGAGGAGGATGAGGAGGCAGCGAAGGAGGAGGAGGCGGGCATGGAGGTTGAGCCGGGTGGATTTGGGATGGAGGAGGCGGAGGAGCAGTTCCATCTCACCTAGGTCAAGGAGGTGGAGGCTGATGACCCACAAGTATAGGGGATCAATCGTAGTCCTTTCAATAAGTAAGAGTGTCGAACCCAACAAGGAGCAGAAAGAAATGACAAGCGGTTTTTAGCAAGGTATTGTTGGGGAACGGAGCATGAATTTCAAAAAAAAATTCCTACGCTCACGCAAGATCTATCCATGGAGATGTATCGCTACGAGAGGGGAGAGTGTGTCTACGTACCCTCGTAGACCGTTAGCGGAAGCGTCTCACAACGCGGTTGATGTAGTCGAACAATCCTTCGAGCTCCACCGATCAAGTACCGAACGTACGGCACCTCCGAGTTCTACACACGTGCAGCTCGGTGACGTTCCTCGCCTTCTTGATCCAGCAAGACGTCGAGGTAGTAGATGAGTTCCGTCAGCACGACGGCGTGGCGACGGTGACGGTGAAGTGATTCCGGCAGGGCTTCGCCTAAGCTCTCCGAAAATATGACCGAGGTGGAAAACGGAGATCGGGGCACCGCACACGGCTATGGGACAATTGTGTACTTTGGGGTGCCCCCTTGCCCCCGTATATAAAGGATGAGAGGGAGGAGGCCGGCCCCCTAGGGGTGCTCCAAGTGTGGGGAGTCCTACTAGGACTCCTTAGTCCTAGTAGGATTCCACCTCCCATACGGAGTAGGAAAGAGGGAAGGGAGAGGGAAAGGAAAGAGGGGGCTGCGCCCCCTCCCCTAGTCCAATTCGGTTTGGGCAAGGGGGGGGCGCAAGCCTCCTCACGTGGCCTGCCTCTCCTTTTCCCGTATGGCCCAATAAGGCCCATTACTTCTCCTGGTGAATTCCCGTAACTCCCCGGTACTCCGAAAAATACCCGAATTACTCGGAACCTTTCCGATGTCCGAATATAGCCTTCCAATATATGAATCTTTACCTCTCGACCATTTCGAGACTCCTCGTCATGTCCGTGATCTCATCCGGGACTCCGAACAAAATTCGGCCACCAATCACATAACTCATATAATACTAAATCGTCATCGAACCTT
Source organism: Elymus sibiricus (assembly GCA_039707655.1). NCBI lineage: Eukaryota > Viridiplantae > Streptophyta > Magnoliopsida > Poales > Poaceae > Elymus > Elymus sibiricus. The sequence continues at coordinate 352,641,417 of CM077672.1, read as the reverse complement.
AAGTGTGCGGACCCTACGGGTTCGGGAATGATGTAGACATGACCGAGACAACTCTCCGGTCAATAACCAACAGCGGAACCTGGATGCTCATATTGGTTCCTACATATTCCATGAAGATCTTTATCGGTGAACCTCATATGTCAACATACGTTGTTCCCTTTGTCTGGCGGTATGTTACTTGCCCGAGATTCGATCGTCGGTATCCAATACCTAGTTCAATCTCGTTACCGGCAAGTCTCTTTACTCGTTCCGTAATACGTCATCTTGTAACTAACTCTTTAGTCACGGTGCTTGCAAGGCTTCTGTGATGCTGTATTACCGAGAGGGCCCAGAGATACCTCTCCGATAGTCGGAGTGACAAATTCCAATCTCGATCCATGCCAACTCAACAAACACTTTCGGAGATACCTGTAGTGCACCTTTATAATCACCCAGTTACGTTGTGACGTTTGATACACCCAAAGTATTCCTACGGTATCCGGGAGTTGCATGATCTCATGGTCAGAGGAACGTGTATTTGACATAGTGAAAGCAATAGCAATAAACTGAACGATCATTTGCTATGCTAACGGTTGGGTCAAGTCCATCACATCATTCTCCTAATGATGTGATCCCATTATCAAATGACAACTCATGTCCATGGTCAGGAAATCTTGACCATCTTTTGATCAACGAGCTAGTCTAGTAGAGGCTTACTAGGGACACAGTATTTGTTTATCTATTCACACATGTATTTAGTTTCCGGTCAATACAATTCTAGCATGAATAATAAACTATTATCATGAATGGGGAAATATGATAATAACTAATTTATTATTGCCTCTAGGGCATATTTCCAACAGTCTCCCACTTGCACTAGAGTCAATAATCTAGATTACATCTCCATGTAATTAACACTTAATCAGTTCTAAAGCTGATCATGTTTTGCTTGTGAGAGAGGTTTTAGTCAACGGGTCTGCAATATTCAGATCCGTGTGTTCTTGGCAAATCTCTATGTAGATGCTGCTACCACACTCTGTTTGGAGCTACTCCAAAAATTTTCCCCACTATACTTATCCGGTCTGAGACTCATAGTATTTCGGATCAGTGTTTAAAGCTTGCATCGACGTAACCCCTTACGACGAACTCTTTATCATCTCTATTCCCGAGAAATTCTTCCTTAGTCATCTTAAGGATAATTTGACCGCTGTCCAGTGATCTACTCCTGGATCACTTTGGTACCTCTTTTGCCAGACACATGGCAAGGCACACAGCTTGGCATACTTTATAGAACCTATGGCCGAGGCATAGGGGATAACCATCATCCATTCTATTTATTTTGCCGTGGTCGAGATTTGAGTCTTACTCAACTTCACACCTTTCACCACAGTCAAGAACTCCTTCTTTGGCTGATCCATTTTGAACTTCTTCAAAATCTTGTCAAGGTATATGTTTTGTGAAAGTCATATGAGGCGTCTCAATCTATCTCTATAGATTTTGATGCCTAACATGTAAACAACCTTTACCTAGATCTTCAAGTCTTACTCCACTTCACACCAGCCAAGAACTTATTTCTTTTGACTTGATCCATTTTGAACTTCTTCAAAATCTAATCAAGGTGTGTGAAAATCTTTTATCAGGTGTCTTGATCTATCTCTATAGATCTCGATGCCCAAACCGTGGATAACTCAAAAAACAGGTTTTTATTGAAAAACTCCTTTCAATTAATTCTTTATGCTTTCCAGAAATTCTACATCATTTCCAATCACATATACTTATTAGAAATGTTATAGAGCTCCCACTCACTTTGTTGTAAATACAAGTTTCTCCATAAACTTGCATAAACCCAAACGCTTTGATCACTTCATCAAAGCGAGTATTCCAGCTCCGAGATGCTTGCACCAGTCCATAGATGGATCGCTGGAGCTTGCATACTTTGGTAGCACCTTTAGGATCGACAAAACCTTCCGGTTGTATCATATACAATTCTTCCTTAAGGAATCCATTAAGGAATGCCGTTTTGACGTCCATTTGCCAGATTTCATAATCATAAAACGCGGCAATTGCTAACATAATTCTGACAGACTTTAGCATCGCTACGGGTGAGAAAGTCTCATCGTAGTCAACTCCTTGAACTTGTCGATAACCTTTAGCAACAAGTCGAGCTTTATAGACGGTGACATTACCATCAGCGTCCGTCTTCTTCTTAAAGATCCATTTATTTTTAATAGCTCGCCGTTTCATCGGGCAAGTCTACCAAAGTCCACACTTTGTTCTCATACATGGATCTAATCTCGGATTTCATGGCCTCAAGCCATTTGTCGGAATCCGGGCTCGCCATCGCTTCTTCATAGTTCGTAGGTTCACCGTTGTCTAACAACATGACCTCCAAGACAGGATTGCCGTACCAATCTGGTGCGGAGCGTGTCCTGGTTGACCTACGAGGTTCTGTAGCAACTTGATCCGAAGCCTCATGATCATCATCATCAACTTATTCTCTGGTCTGTGTTGGTGTCACAGAAATTTCTTTCTGTGGCGTACTACTATCCAGAGGAGGTACAATTATCTCATCAAGTTCTACTTTCCTCCCACTCACTTCTTTCGAGAGAAACTCCTTCTCTAGAAAGGATCCATTCTTAGCAACAAATACTTTGCCTTCGGATCTGTGGTAGAAGGTGTACCCAACGGTCTCCTTTGGGTATCCTATGAAGACGCACTTATCCGCTTTGGGTTCGAGCTTATCTGGCTGAAGCCTTTTGACATAAGCATTGCATCCCCAAACTTTCAGAAACGACATCTTAGGTTTCTTGCAAACCACAGTTCATACGGTGTCATCTCAACGGATTTAGACGGTGCCCTTGTTTAAAGTGAATGCAGCTGTCTCTAATGCATAACCCCAAAATGATAGTGGCAAATCGGTAAGAGACATCATAGAACGCACCATATCCAATAGAGTACGATTACGACGTTCGGACACACCATTACGCTGTGGTGTTCCATGTGGCGTGAGCTGTGAAACAATTCCACATTGTCTTAAGTGATTGCCAAACTCGTAACTCAAATATTCTCCTCCACGATCAGATCGTAAGAACTTTATTTTCTTGTTACGATGGTTCTCTACTTCACTCTAAATTTTTTTGAACTTTTCAAATGTTTCAGATTTATGCTTCATCAAGTAGACATAACCATATCTACTCAAATCATCAGTGAACGTGAGAATATAACGATATCCACCGCGCGCCTCAACACTCATCGGACCGCATACATCGGTATGTATTATTTCCAATAAGTTGGTTGCTCGCTCCATTGTTCCGGAGAACGGAGTTTTAGTCATCTTGCCAATAAGGCACGGTTCACATGTCTCAAATGATTCATAATCAAGAGATTCCAAAAACCCATCTGCATGGAGTTTCTTCATGTGTTTAACACTGATATGACCTAAGCGGCAATGCCACAAATATGTGGTACTATCATTATATTTTGGCATTCGTGTTATGAACATATGTATTACTATGATCAAGATTCTATAAACCTTTCATTTTAAGTGCATGATCATCAATGATATTATCCAAATAGAATAACTATTATTCTCTAAAATTGAATAACCGTCTTGCAATAAACACTATCAGATATAATGTTCATGCTTAACGCAAGCACCAAATAACAATTATTTAGGTTCATCACTAATCCTGAAGGTAGAGAGAGCGTGGCGATGGTGATCACATCAACCTTGGAGACACTTCCAATGCACATCGTCACCTCGTTCTTAGCTAGCCCTCGTTTATTCCGAAGCTCCATGTTTCAAGTTGTAAGCAACTGAACAAGTATCAAATACCCAGGTGCTCCTACGAGTACTAGTAAGGTACATATCAATAACATGTATATCAAATATCTTTGTTGACATTGCCAGTCTTATTATCTGCCAGTTACTTTGGGGAAGTTCCGCTCCCTGTGACATTTCCCTTTGCAATGGGAGCACTAAGTCTCGGGTTTGGTTCAGCCTTGGGTTTCTTCGCGTGAGCGGCAACTGTTTTACCGTTCTTCTTGAAGTTCCCTTTTCTTTCCCTTGCCCTTCTTGAAACTAGTGGTCTTATTAACCATCAACACTTGATGCTCCCTTTTTTTGATTTCTACATCCGCAGATTGTAGCATCGCGAATAGCTTAAGGATCTTCTATCCCTTGCATGTTTATAGTTCATCACGAAGATCCAGTAGCTTAGTGATAGTGACTAGAGAACTCTATCAATCACCACTTTATTCGGAAGTCTAACTCCTACTCGATTCAAGTGTTTGAAGTACTCAGACATTCTGAGTACATGCTCACTAACGGAGCTGTTCTCCTCCATCTTGTAGCTATAGAACTTGTCGAAGGTGTCATCCCTCTCGACCCGGGTGTGAGTCTTGAAAAACAAATTTTCAGCTCTTGGAACATCTCATATGCTCCGTGTTGCTCAAAACATATTTGGAGCTCCGGTTCTAAGCCGTAAAGTATGGCGCACTGAACTATCGAGTAGTCATCTTTTCTTGTTTGCCAGACGTTCATAACGTCCTCTGACGAAGCCGTAGGGGTATTTCACTGAGCGGTGCATTAAGGACATAAGCCTTCTGTGCAGCAATGAGGACAATCCTCAGATCACGGACCTAGTCCGCATAGTTGCTTCCATCAACTTTCAACTTCGTTTTCTCTAGGAACATAATAAAAACAGGGGAACTACAGTGCGGTCTATGGATCTACAACATAAATATGCTAAGACAAGTAAGACTATGTTCATGACAATTGAAGTTCAATTAATCAAATTACTTAAGAACTCCCACTTAGATTAACATCCCTCAAGTTGTCTAAGTGTAACATGATCCACATCAACTAAACCACGTCCGATCATCACGTGAGGTGGATTAGTTATCAATGGTGAACATCTTTCATGTTGATCATATCTACTATATGACTCATGTTCGACTTTTCGGTCTCTTGTGTTCCGAGGCCATGTCTGTACATGCTAGGCTCGTCAAGTTTAACCCAAGTATTCTGCGTGTGTAAAACTGGCTTACACCCGTTGTATGCGAACGAAAGAATCCATCACACCCGATCATCACGTGGTGCTTAGAAGCGTCGAACCTTCGCAACGGTGCATACTAGGGGAGAACACTTATCTTGAAATTTAGTGAAGGGATCATCTTATAATGCTACCGTCGTCCTAAGCAAAATAAGATGCATAAAAGGATTAACATCACATGCAATTCAATATATGTGACATGATATGGCCATCATCGTCTTGTGCTTTTGATCTCCATCAGCAAAGCACCGTCATGATCTCCATTGTCACCGGGTTGACACCTTGATCTCCATCGTAGCGTCGTGACACCTTGATCTTCATCGTAGCGTCGTGGTCGTCTCGCCGGCTATTGCTACTACTACTGCTAACTAATAGCGGTAAAGTAAAGCAATTACATAGCGTTGGCATTGCATACAATAAAGAGACAACCATAAGGCTCCTGCCGGTTGCCTGATAACTTACAAAACATGATCATCTCATACAACAACTTATATCACATCATGTCTTGGCCATATCACATCACCAGCATACCCTGCAAAAACAAGTTAGACGTCCTCTACTTTGTTGTTGCAAGTTTTACGTGGCTGCTACGGGTTTGCAAGAACCGTTTTTACCTACGCAAAACCACAACGTGGTGTAGTGATTGCTTTTTGATCTTCTAAAAGAACCCTCTTCATTGAAACCGATTCAACTAAAGTGAGAGAGACAGACACCCGCCAGTCACCTTTATGCAACGAGTGAACGTAGCGGTGAAACCTGTCTCGCGTAAGCGTACGCGTAATGTCGGTCCGGGCCGCTTCATCTCACAATACCGCCGAATCAAGTAACAACTAGTAACGGCAAGCAATATGTATACACCCACGCCCACAACTCACTTGTGTTCTACTCGTGCAAATCACATCTACGCATAGACCTGGCTCGGATGCCACTGTTGGGGAACGGAGCATGAATTTCAAAAAAAAAAAAATCCTACGCTCACGCAAGATCTATCCATGGAGATGTATCGCTACGAGAGGGGAGAGTGTGTCTACGTACCCTCGTAGACCGTTAGCGGAAGCGTCTCACAACGCGGTTGATGTAGTCGAACAATCATTCGAGCTCCACCGATCAAGTACAGAACGTACGGCACCTCCGAGTTCTACACACGTGCAGCTCGGTGACGTTCTTCGCCTTCTTGATCCAGCAAGACGTCGAGGTAGTAGATGAGTTCCTTCAGCACGACGGCGTGGCGACGGTGACGGTGAAGTGATTCCGGCAGGGCTTCGCCTAAGCTCTCCGAAAATATGACCGAGGTGGAAAACGAAGATCGGGGCACCGCACACGGCTATGGGACAATTGTGTACTTTGGGGTGCCCCCATGCCCCCGTATATAAAGGATGAGAGGGAGGAGGCCGCCCCCCTAGGGGTGCGCCAAGTGTGGGGAGTCCTACTAGGACTCCTTAGTCCTAGTAGGATTCCACCTCCCATACGGAGTAGGAAAGAGGGAAGGGAGAGGGAAATGAAAGAGGGGGCTGCGCCCCTCCCCTAGTCCAATTCGGTTTGGGCAAGGTGGGGCGCAAGCCTCCTCACGTGGCCTGCCTCTCCTTTTCCCGTATGGCCCAATAAGGCCCATTACTTCTCCCGGTGAATTCCCGTAACTCCCCGGTACTCCGAAAAATACCCGAATCACTCGGAACCTTTCCGACGTCCGAATATAGCCTTCCAATATATGAATCTTTACCTCTCGACCATTTCGAGACTCCTCGTCATGTCCGTGATCTCATCCGGGACTCCGAACAAAATTCGGCCACCAATCACATAACTCATATAATACTAAATCGTCATCGAACCTTAAGTGTGCGGACCCTACGGGTTCGGGAATGATGTAGACATGACCGAGATGACTCTCCGGTCAATAACCAACAACGGAACCTGGATGCTCATATTGGTTCCTACATATTCCACGAAGATCTTTATCGGTGAACCTCATATGTCAACATACGTTGTTCCCTTTGTCTGGCGGTATGTTACTTGCCCGAGATTCGATCGTCGGTATCCAATACCTAGTTTAATCTCGTTACCAGCAAGTCTCTTTACTCGTTCCGTAATACGTCATCTTGTAACTAACTCTTTAGTCACGGTGCTTGCAAGGCTTCTGTGATGCTGTATTACCGAGAGGGCCCAGAGATACCTCTCCGATAGTCGGAGTGACAAATTCCAATCTCGATTCATGCCAACTCAACAAACACTTTCGGAGATACCTGTAGTGCACCTTTATAATCACCCAGTTACGTTGTGACGTTTGATACACCCAAAGTATTCCTACGGTATCCGGGAGTTGCATGATCTCATGGTCAGAGGAACGTGTATTTGACATAGTGAAAGCAATAGCAATAAACTGAACGATCATTTGCTATGCTAACGGTTGGGTCAAGTCCATCACATCATTCTCCTAATGATGTGATCCCATTATCAAATGACAACTCATGTCCATGGTCAGGAAATCTTGACCATCTTTTGATCAACGAGCTAGTCTAGTAGAGGCTTACTAGGGACACAGTATTTGTTTATCTATTCACACATGTATTTAGTTTCCGGTCAATACAATTCTAGCATGAATAATAAACTATTATCATGAACGGGGAAATATGATAATAACTAATTTATTATTGCCTCTAGGGCATATTTCCAACAGGTATTTTCTGTAAGCACTGAAATTATCGGTAACGAGTAGTTTGATAGCAAGATAATTTGTAACAAGTGACAAGTAACAATAGTAACAAAGAGTGGAGCAAGGTGGCCCAATCCTTTTTATGGCAAAGGACAAGCCGGAACGATCTCTTATAGTAAGTAAAGCGTTCTCGAGGACACATGGGAATTTCATCTAGTCACTTTCATCATGTTTTTTTGATTCGCGTTCGCTACTTTGATAATTTGATATGTGGGTGGACCGGTGCTTGGGTGCTGTTCTTACTTGAATAAGCCTCCCACTTATGATTACCCCCTCTCGCAAGCATCCGCAACTACGAAAGAAGAATTAAGATAACTCTAACCATAGCATTAAACATATGGATCCAAATCAGCCCCTTACGGAATAACGCATAAACTAGGGTTTAAGTTTCTGTCACTCTAGCAACCCATCATCTAATTACTACTCCACAATGCATTCCCTTAGGCCCAAAGATGGTGAAGTGTCATGTAGTCGACGTTCACACGACACCACTAAGGGAATCAACAACATACATATCATCAAAATATCGAACGAATACCAAATTCACATGATTACTTATGACAAGACTTCTCCCATGTCCTCAAGAACAAAAGTAACTACTCACAAAACATAATCATGTCCAAGATCAGAGGGGTATTGAATAGCATAATAGATCTGAACATATAATCTTCCACCAAATAAACCAACTAGCATCAACTACAAGATGTAATCAACACTACTAGCAACCCACAGGTACCAATCTGAGGTTTTGAGACAAAGATTGAATACAAGAGATGAACTAGGGTTTGAGATGAGATGGTGCTGGTGAAGATGTTGATGAAGATTAGTCCTCCCACGATGAGAGGATCGCTGGTGATGTCGATGGCGACGATTTCCCCCTCCCGGAGGGAAGTTTCCCCGGCAGAATCTCTCCGTCGGAGAGCAAAAGTGCTCCTGCCCAAGTTCCGCCTCGAGACGGCGGCGCACCGTCCCGAAAGTCTTCTCTGTATTTTTTCTAGGGCAAATGCACTTATATACCAGAAAATGGGGGCCAGAGGCTGGCCAGGGGCCCCACGAGGTACCAGGGCGCGTCTGGGGGGGGGGGGTGGCGCGCCCTGGTGCCTCGTGGGCACCTGGGTGGCCCCCTCTGGTACTTCTTGATTTCAGTATTTTTTATTTATTCCAAAATAATTCTCCGTGAAATTTCAGCTCATTTGGAGATGTGCAGAATAGGTATCTCTGACATAGCTTTTTCAGGTCCAGAATTCCAGCTGGCGGCATTCTCCCTCCTTGTGTAAATCTTGCATATTAAGAGAGAAAAGGCATTAGAATTGCTCCACAAAGTGTTATATTGATTAAAAACACTATAAATAACAGTAGCAAAACATGATGCAAAATGGACGTATCAGAGACACAGTGGGAGGTCGAGCAAGCGGGCGATGTCGCCTTCGTGACGCTCGTGGCTGATCCCGGACTCGTGGCCAAAAACCAGGCCATCGTGTACTCGATCTAGTCTGGGCGGGAGGCGGTAGCGAACCGCCGCTTCATCCACCTCGCCGATGTGGAGCGGGAGCGACTCTTTGCGGACGAGGACAACGAGGAGGAGGCGCCGAAGCTTCGCCCTGCTACCAATGACCACGAGGCCGACGACTCCAGCAAGGGGGTCGTCGATATCTTCAACAACAACGAGTGCGATTAGAGTAGTTTTCTTTTTGATGTAGCTTGTTTGCTTCACGTATTACGTAGTACGACAATATGTGGATGTAATGGACGTTGCATGGAGTAGTATAAAAATGAGGGTTTAGAAATAGGGAGTGCGGTTGCATTGACAAACAAATAAGGGGTTACCGGTTTTTCGCGGACATATAGGGAGTCATATTTGGCAAGTGTCCGGCGGCGCCCGATGTCTCTTTCGGTGACGGGCGTGGCTCCCCTTCATGCAGTCGCGGTTCCGGCCTATGCTCGACTTCTTCTTTTCCGATTCATGCTCCGACGGCTTGGGATTGCTCGGAACCTGGCCAACAAAATCCCTGCATCCTATGCTGGCAGCGGCGACACCCGCGGGTGTCGTTCCCTTCCTGGAGGCGCTGCCATGGCCGTTATCCGTGCCCCCCTTCGAGCATTAGGGAAAACCCTAGGTCTGGTCATCCGGATCGGACGGCGACAGCGTCTCGGTGTCGTTCCCCTTCATGAAGGCGTTGTCTTGTTTGCTCGCAGTGTCCTCGGTTTTTTGATCTGGAGATGTTAGTCGTCTAGTTGTTGGTTTGGACTACTTCTCAGGACGGCGAGTTTGGCTGTGTTTTCCTTTGTTTGGGTCGAGTTTTTCATGTCTCTCTGTTTCGGGCACCATGTTTACGTCTTTTGCGTTCGTGCCATGTGTTGTACCATCTCTTGTACTCGCTCTAACTTCTTCTATGAATGAAATGATACACAGGCTTTGCCACCAAAAATATTTGGCAAGTGTGGTTGTGCTCTTAGCGGAAGCCTGATGGCCTCCTCCATCCGTACATAGGAGCGGCTCGCCTCGCCGGTCCCCGACGCAGACGCGGAGCGGCCGGGGCGACGACATGTTGCTGTCGTCTGGCGGCCGAAATCACTATTCTGACCTTCTCAGCAATCTTTGCCACAAACTGAACTCGACATGAAAGTATTTCACGATCTGACCCTTTTAGCAACGCCACAGGCCGTGGCGTTTTTGATCCACACAGAAACGCCGAGCTAGCTCGCGTTGCTGCCCTGGCCCACGGTCAGGCCGAGCACGCGTTGCTTGTTGGCGTGGCAGGCTGGAAACGCCGAGCCAGTCCGCGTTGCTGGAAACGCCATAAGCCTTGGCGTTTCTTCCCCAGATATAAACGCCAGGGGCTTTGGCGTTTCTGGTCTGGCCCACCGTCAGGCCTAGCTGGCCTAAGTGGCGGTCAGAAACGCCAAACATTTTGGCGTTGCTGAGAACGCTATGCCCCCTGGTTCACATGCGGTGGTCTTCCTCCTTTTGATCTTTTTCTAAAGAGAGATGGAGCAGTGGTTGTCAGATTCTCACGGTCCGTGTGAGAGACAACATATTTTCTGATGGAAGAAGAGAGAGAGATAGTGTGTGAGAGAGCTTGTGCATGCATATGTATATGTGTGAGAGCATGTGCTTGTGCCTGCATGTGGGAATCCGTGTGTGAGGAGAGAGGAAGCTTGTGACAGTGACTTCATGTGTGGTGCATGCATTTCAGAAAACTTTAACGGGAGAGAGAGAGAGAGTGTGAGCCGAAGTGCAAGGGAAGAGGGAGATGTGCACACACAGAATAAATAAACTAGCGTTGTCAACGATGGGCAGTCGTTCACGTACAAGTGTTGACCGAGTCACAATGTTAATGAACTGTATGCATGAGGAAAAGGAAAAGAGAGACCGAAGATGTTTTCGTTTATGCAAAAAGAGAACGAAGAAGTTTGCAGACGAGTACACTGGGAAAATGAGTTTCCAACCATATCTATGCTTGGGTTTTCTCTTTTAGACAGAAAAAGCATGAATCTAATAAAATATGCTACGAGGAGGATAAGAGCATCTCCAACAGCATGTGTAAATTTGGATGTCTACATATCCATATAGACAATGATCTAAAAAGATTCTCTCGTATACATGCACGTGAAGTCACTGTCACAAGCTCCCTCTCTCCTCACACACGGATTCCCACATGCATGCACAAGCACACGCTCTCACACATATACATATGCATGCACAAGCTTTCTCACACAGATTCTCTCACACACTATCTCTCTCTCTTTTTCCATCAGAAAATATGCTGTCTCTCACACGGACTGTGAGAATCTGACAACCACTGCTCCATCTCTCTTTAGAAAAAGATCAAAAGGAGGAACACCACCGCATGTGAACCAGGGGGCATAGCGTTCTCAGCAACGCCAAAATGTTTGGCGTTTCTGACCGCCACTTAGGCCAGCTAGGCCTGACGGTGGGCCAGACCAGAAACGCCAAAGCCCCTGGCGTTTATATCTGGGGAAGAAACGCCAAGGCTTATAGCGTTTCCAGCAACGCGAACTGGCTCGGCGTTTACAGCCTGCCACGTCAACAAGCAACGCGTGCTCGGCCTGACCGTGGGCCAGGGCAGCAACGCGAGCTAGCTCGGCGTTTCTGTGTGGATCAGAAATGCCACGGGCTGTGGCGTTGCTAAAATGGTCAGATCGTAAAATACTTTCATATCGAGTTCAGTTTGTGGCAAAAATTGCTGAGAAGGTCAGAACAGTGATTTCGGCCTCATCTGGCCGGCGATCGCTCAAACTCGAACCTGGACGTACGCAGTTGGGTGCAAGGGACACCACAGCACAGGTCGCGCGCATCCACTGCTTCTTTGATTCTCTGTGCGTCGTCACTCCAGTCCACGTATACCAATCGGCGAATCCACTTCCCATAATCCCATTCCCATCCGTGCATGCACCCCGTCGTTTCATTCTTCCTTCCGGGCGGGGCAAGCGCAACCCCCAGCGACGGGGACGGGGAGAGGTCGGTCTTGGGGGTTGGGTGGGTGGGAGGGGGTCCTGTATTCTGTCCGCCCGGTGCCCTTCCCGTGCCATCGCGCACTCGCGCTTGCTTCAGTACCGTCAGGTCAGATGCTCTCTTAACTCCATCCGTGCTTGGGGCCGCCCCGCCCTCGACGTCGACGGGGAGCGCCCCGAGCAACGACATCCCGCTGTCGCGTGTTACTGCACTGCACTGCACACAGCACAGGCCGTCCGCATATATATGTACACGCGCCCGCGCTAGCTGCTCCTTCATCCCGCCACCGTGTCGATAGCTACGTACGTACGTAGGTGCTCTCCATCGACCACCGTCACAAACTCTGGTCCTTCGTACGTGAACGCACAGCATGCTCGACGTGGCCACCAGAGCAGCCGGCGGGCTGGCGCGCTCGCTCGTCGCCGCCGCCTTCGGCGCAGGTACGCACGGCCACAAATGGCGCTCTGTTTTATTTCCTTTTCTGCGTCATGATAGATCTTACGACGATTACGCATTGTTGTGCCGTTTGCAGCCGGTACGGTGATCGGCGGCATGCTCGGCCTCCTGTGGGGCTTCGTCAACGAGGACGGCCTGCTGCAGGGCGCGGTGGTCGGGGCGGTCACCGGCGCTCTCGTCTCCGTGGAGCTTGCCGACTCCCTCCTCAGGATATGGACCTGCGGCGACTGCTCCATGGACGCGCGCATCAAACGCACCGTACGCTTCGCACGTCGCCAAGTTGGAGATTCGATCGCCATCGCGCAAGATTTACAATTAATTTATGGAGTTCATTTTGCAGCGGCTGGTGCTCCGGAGCGTGGCGGCCGGCCGCCTGCTGCGTGGCTCGGTGTTCCCGACCATAAGCGGCGCGCTGGACAGCCAGATCGAGGCGCTGCAGCGGCACCACTCCTCCCGAGGCGACCTGTTCGAGCCGAGCTCCGGCCTGGTGACGGCCGCGCGGAGGGCCGCCGTCGAGAGCCTCCCGGCGACGGTGCTCACCAAGGAGAGCGCGGGCGCGGGCCATCACACCACCTGCCCCATCTGCCTCCATGTCAGTGCTATAGCTAGCTTCTCATCCGAGCTAGTGATGTATAGCGCCAATGAGCCATTGATTAGCTGACGAGATGATGTTCTTGTCCTGCTCAGGAGTTCCAGGCCGGCGAGAGCGCCAGGAGGCTGCCGGCGTGCGGCCACGTGTTCCACCTGGCGTGCATCGACAGCTGGCTTCTGTGGAAGCCCCATTGCCCCATGTGCCGCCACGCCGTCTACTAGCCTAGCCCCCCGCCGGGAAACAAGCAAACGGAGGAACGACGTACGGCGGCGTTGCTGCAGAGGACTCTGGAGTGTAGGAGTACATCGGTCTCACGAAGCAGAGGACTCTGGAGTCGTCTCTCGTGACGAAAGATCAATTTTCCCACGAGAAATGTGATTTTTGTGTCGTTGTGCAGAAAGAAAGAAGCAGATGCTGAACTATACGTACCGCTCAATTTGTGGTTTTTTTTTTTAGAATTTGTGGTGATGTACAACCAACTCCTGGAACAGGGCCGCAGCATTTCTGCAACCAACTCCCTGTCTGTCGCTGAGATGGCGAGAGGCGAACAAACGAACGGACGAGATCACATTGATTGAGAACCTAACTAACTAGCGGGTTACATTACATCGTGACCAGGGCGCATGAAAATGACCACTCCAACAACTACGGACTCCTTTGATTAAGACAGTTTCATAGGAATTTTGGAGGATTAGAATCCTTAAGACTGTTTCCTATGTTGAGGCTGCGTTCGGACTGAAGGAGAGCAAAATAAAGGAATGGGAAAAAGTACAGGAAGTGAAGTTGGGTGTACAGTGCAAACCACAGGTCTTCAAAGCAGAGGAATAAAAAAATGATGTGTGTTCGGGTTACAGGAAACTTGCTAGCCGCATCAAATCTGTCCTAATAAGAAAATTTTAACACCAATCTGAGATTTCTGAACGAGAAACCAAGATGTATCAAGTGGAATACCTATTTATTGCAAGATCTCCTCACTTCCCCCAAATTTCAGATCTTCCAACCCTTGTGTCGATGGGAGGGGAGGTGGAGCTCGAGGGGCACAGGGAGGGGAGGAGGAGGAGGACAGGGTGGAGGAGGAGGAGGAGGAGGGGCTCGGATCCGCCGGTTGGGCATGCTGCACCGCTGGCCGTCCATGTCGATTTCGCGCGAAGCTCGCGGGAGACGGGGTGTGGGCTGGGGCGGGAGAGCGACGGAGTGAGGGAAGGAGATTTTCACCAGGCGTTTCCTTTGGTTGGAGTAGATTTTATTTTTCCCGTGAAAAGTACAGGTCTGTGACGCTTTCCTGTGGAACAGAAGAAGCCGATTCCTGAGGAGCGAACACGCTTACGGGAATTTATTCCTGTGGCAATTTGGCCTGCAAAATTCCTGTGAAATTCCCATGCGCCGAACGCAGCCTGATTGTTTGATTCATAGAATTGAATCCTATAGATTTTTTTTAAGGATTTCTTTGTACCACTTCTCATAGAATTTCTAGAATCCACTCAAACCTCTTTGAAAAAAAATACTTCATTTTTCCTGCGATGCAATCAAACAAACCAAGACCCTGTAGGATTGAGATGAGCATAACATTCTAATCCTATGTTTTTCCTATTTCCGCATTTTTTAGAATTCTACGAATCAAAGAGACCCTACATCTCATGAACATATATATCCACCCAACTAACTAAACCACGCCTCTTGGTGATGGAATGTACCTAGAAATTTGCTTCAGATGATTAGTGGAAGTTGGCGCATATCTTGAATTCTTGATACTAGATCCGACAACATCAAGTGGTGGAGCCTGAACTTTTCTCCATCAGGTATTTGCCCTACAAAAATGCACGATCACTCTACGCGTGTTTGGTAGGTTGCATCGTTTTTTGCCTCCTTACATATGTAACTGAGTTGGGCCTGGCTGAGAGAATACAAGCTAAAAACCATATGTTTTGCACATAGTTTGTTTGTCTGCATCCTCCCCACCCTGGTTGAGAAGAAACGCACGCATGGTGTTTGGTTTCAGTTTTGTTCTAGGCAGATGCAGAGTGTGTGGTGTTTGGTTACATGCAACACATGTGGTATGCTAACCTCTTGTTGGAGTGGTGAGGCTACCAGCACACTCACAAGACATAACATAGATAATCAGTCATAGCATAAACCCATAAACAGAGTCTCAACACACACTCATACGCAGTTAAGCGTCAAACAACTGCGGCAAAGTCTTCTACCCAAAGTCTTAAAGGTGCAAAGATAACTTCTTAGGCATCCATGTCAAAGGCCTCCTCGTGCTTCTTTCACTTGGTCACCACCTCGACGCTATCGTCGTTGAAGATGATCACCTTCACGGTGTTGGGAGTTGCCAGTTTGAAGGTGACGAGGTACCCGATTCTGAACTAGTGAACAACGGGGAAGGGGGCCCGAACCAAGATTAAGGGTGAGCCTGTCATTGATCGTATGGACACCCTCTAGGAGCAACCGGTGTTCGTCCTCGACACAAGTTCCTCTGGGACGATAGCCAAGTGCTTGGTGAACTCGAGTGGCATTAGCAGACACTCCGGCTTGGGGTGCAAGGATGACCTTGCAGAAGTGACTTGGGTCGGCATCCTCATGGAAATGGTTGTAGTTCTTTGGCCTCTTGGGGGCGCTGCCGGGCTCCACCATTGCCTTGCCCTTCTTGTCGGCCACAACCTCCCTGTCCTTGGAGGAGTTCCCTGAAGCAGCCTCGTCGATCTGCACATATGAACAGGAGGTCAATGGTGGGACACATATGAACATATGAATAAGAGGTCAATGCATTCATTCATCCCACCCACCTAAATCGCTTGTGGACTCCAAAGCCCCTATTTATCTACCACAACACTAGTCTACCTCTTCCAACCATCTCCCCCCCTCTGTGTGTGTGTGTGTGTGTGTGTGTGTGTCTTCTACTGTCTCCTCTTGCAGCTCTCGGTACAAGAGTGTGAATGAGATGCATAAAGAGGCAGACACTGTGCTGTTGAAGGCCACTAAGAGGGAGTTGAAGAGGTTGATACCTGACCTTGCCGAAGTCACTATGTCAGTGGACATACTGCGGTGGGCGATGGATGAGGCCGAGTCGGCCGATCCAGGTCAGAGAGCTAAATGGGCCAAGTACCTACTTGTCAGGGCTCCTGTTGACTAGTCGGCCGATGTGGTGGATCTGTCCACCATCGTTCTGGAGGACGACGTGGAGGAGGAGATGGTGGATGCCGCCAATGGCAAAGCGGTCAAGCCTTAGTACACTGGCAACGCCGAAGCGGTAGAGATGATGGTCAGGGTGCCCGAGCCAGGCAACCGTACACTGCCCTTGGAGGTCGACTATTACAAGCCTCAAGGATACTGCCGCTCCAAGCGCCTCCAGGCTCGATGCGACTAGGATGTAGTGCTTGTTGGGATGGATGTCAATGGATGTAAGATCAATTTAACGACCCCTCTAGTGAAAATCATACTCAATCCCGTTCGAACTGCTCAAATCCCTAATCGGATATGCCTAAATCGAGTACCAAATCGGACCCAAGAGATAGATTGAATGCCTAGTGCGCGATGTGTAAGTCGAATGCGGGCATGATAAATCAATTCCATCGGGGACCAAAGGTTTACTGCCATTGATGAACTCTTGCCAGTGAGGTGATGAGGTCGCTGATCGATGCCGGTGCTCATCGTCCAGATCTTCGCTTCGCTGCTCGCCGTCCAGATCTTGTGCTCGCCGTCGCCGGTGTGAGAGTGGAGAGAGGGGAGAGTGAGTGGTGAGACAAGGGTGAGGGAAGTTATGGTTGCGCTTCGAGAAGCAACGCGATGTCTCGAGTGTAGCTCCTCGCGTGCAGCCTTCGACGCCCACGTGCCTCGAGTTGTATCATTCGGGCCTGGCTGTCGAAAAACGGCTGATTCGCGCGTTCCTCCTCAGCCAGGCCAAGAGGTGCTTTACGGTTCGTGTAGGTCAAGATTTTGGTGTAAGGCAGGCAACTAAACAGGCCAAAACTGCATCGCGCGGTCCTGGTTGGACCTAATGCAGCTTACCAAACACGCTCTCTAAGAATTTGGATATTACACAAGAGAGATGCACTCTTCCTGCTCTGTAAAACTTGTCCCTTTGCGCAAACCCTGCAAAAATGGAGTTCTCTTGTTTGGTTCCTTAAGCGCCAGGGAGCCAACCAGCGCCCGTGCCGACAATAATGGGTCGCAGCCCAATATACTCGTCTCGCTAGTCGTGGTAGGATTCGGTAGCATGGCTACAGTTACGTGGAGGAAACACACGAAATACGGGTGCTCGACGCTGGTTCGTGAAGTGAACTTTGTTGTGGATCGATGACATAGCAGCGGCGCTCCTGATTGGCTGGCACGATTTGACTTCTCTCAGGAAACATATTTGTACAATAAAAATGTTTGGATGCTAAAAAAAGCTCACTAATTTGAAGCAAGTTCATGAATTTGGAAAAGGTTTGTAAATTCAAAGAAAGTTCACGAATTCAAAAAAATCGAGAATTTAAAAATGTTCATGGATTTGCAAAAAAGTTCACCAATTTGAAAGAAAGTTCACGGATTGGAAAAGGTTCGTGGATTTTAAAAAAAGTTCGCGAATTCAAAGAAAGTTCAATCCTCAAAAAGCTCTTGATTTTTAAAAATGTTCACGGGTTTGAAAAAAAACACATGAATTTTTAAAAGTTAACAATTCTTTTTAAAAGTTCTTGATTTTGAAAAAGTCCACAAATTTGAAGAAAATTTATGAATTTGAATTTTTTCCAAAAATTCAAAAAGTTGAAGAGCTTGAATAAAAGGTTCACGGATTTTGAAAAAGTTCACGCATTTGAAAAACGTTCATGAAGTTGAAGAAGTTTGGGGATTTGAAAAATGTTCACAGACCTTTAAAAGTTCATGAACTTGAATAAAAATTTCACGGATTTGGAAAACATGAACGATTTTGCAAAAGTTCACGAATTGAAAAGAGTTCATGAATTTGAAGAAAGTTCACGGATTCGAAAAGGTTTGTGGATTATAAAAAAAGTTTGCGAATTCGAAGAAAGTTCAATCATCGAAAAAGCCCATGAATTTTAAAAATGTTCGTGGTTTTGAAAAAAGTACATGAATTTTTAAAAGTTAAAAAATTTGAAAAAAAGTTCCTGATTTTGAAAAAAGTCCACGAATTTGAAGAAAGTTCATGAATTTGATTTTTTTCCACAAACTCAAAAAGTTCAAGAGCTTGAATGAAAGGTTCACGGTTTTCGGAAAAGTTCGTGCATTTGAAAAATGTTCATGAAGTTGAAGAACTTCGGGGATTTGAAAAGTGTTCACAGACCTTTAAAAGTTCATGATCTTGAATAAAAATTTCATGGATTTGAAAAAGATTCACGATTTTTGAAAAGTTCACTAATTAAAAGAAGAAGTTCACGAATTTGAAGAAAGTTCACGGATTTGAAAAGGTTTATGGATTTTTAAAAAAAGTTCATGAATTCAAAGAAAGTTCAAAAATCTAAAAAGCTCATGAATTTTAAAAATGTCTGCGGTTTTGAAAAAAAATACATGAATTTTGAAAAGTTTAAAATTTGAAAAAAGTTATTGATTTTGAAAAAATTCCATGAATTTGATTTTTTTCCACAAATTCAAAAGGTTCAAGAGCTTGAATAAAAGGTTCACAGATTTTGAAAAAGTTCACGCGTTTGAAAATGTTCATGAAGTTGAAAAGTTCGGGGATTTGAAAAATGTTCACAGACCTTTAAAAGTTCATGAACTTGAATAAAATTTGTACGGATTTGAAAAACATTCACGATTTTGGAAAAAATCATGAATTTGAAGAAAGTTTACGGATTTGAAAAGGTTTGTGAATTTTAAAAAAAGTTCGGGAATTCGAAGAAAGTTCAATCATTAAAAAATCCCATGAATTTTAAAAATGTTCGCGGTTTTAAAAAAAATACAGGAACTTTTAAAAGTTAACAAATTTGATAAACAAATCTTGATTTTGAAAAAAGTCCATGAATTTGAAGAAAGTTCATGAATTTAAATTTTTTCCACAAATTCAAAAAGTTTAAGAGCTTGAATAAAAGGTTCACAGATTTTGAAAAAGTTCACGCATTTGAAAAACGTTCATGAAGTTGAAGATGTTCGGATAATTGAAATATGTTCACAGACCTTTAAAAGTTCATGAACTTGAATAAAAATTTCACGGATTTGAAAAAAAAACATGATTTTAGAAAAGTTCACGAAGTAAAAAAAGTTCACGAATTTGAAGAAAGGTCACGGATTCATTTTTTTTTTGTAGATTTGAAAAAATATTCACAAATTTGGAAATAGTTCACAAGTTGAAAATGTGTTCATGAATTTAGAAAATTTTCCTGAATTTAAGAAAAGTTCGTGATTTTGAAAAAAGTTCGTGAATTTGGAAAAAGGAAAAAAAGGAAAAACCGAACAAAAGTCGTCCTAAAAACCAGAAGAAAGCCAACCCAGGAAAACCGATGAAACATTTTAGAAGTTTCCCAAAACCAGTGATAGAGGTGGCGCTTACAGTGGGAAAGAGAGAAAAAAAGTTAAATGGGCCGAGCCGAAGGACGAACAGGGGTGTGCGCCAAGTGGGGGGATACTAGTAACCGGCGCTAAAGGCTCTAAATAGAAAATGACGCAAAAATGCACGATCACTCTATTAATTAAATAGGAAATAGTAGTGACCTAAAACGTTTTATGTACCTTGGTTGCCGGTATATTAAAAAGTATTCGAATTAGATACTTGTGAATCAAATCATGGGTGTAGCTTTGTCTTGAAAATTTATTCTTATGTGATTTTGTTGGATTTTTCAAGCACGCCGGTGTTGTCGCCGCCAATCCCGGGACATGCCGCGAATGGGTCTATCGCTAATGATCATTCCCTTCCTTTTGCTATAAGGTTTGATTCATAATGATAATATCCGTTGTGTGATTGGGTCACTCACGTTCCAGGCTACCATGGGGGCTGGCCGCCGCCGAAAGTACACAGCAGGAGGGACGGCGCCCGACGTTCATGAATGATGTCGTCCCGGACGATCTTCTCGAGCAGGTGTTCCTGTGGCTGCCCTCGCCTCTCCTCATCCGCGCCACGTGCACCTGCAGGTGCTGGCCAATTGCTTTCTTGTACTTGTACTCCAACAGTTGCGTTTTTCTTGTTAGACATTAAAGTGGCATATCTTTTCCGATGTTTTACTGCCTGTGTTAGGCTTTTTTGGGAGAAGTTAGTTTTTCTTTTTTGAGCAATTGGCCAGAGGTCCAGACCAGAGTACACTTTCATTGAGAAGATAGCTACACATTTAGAGTATGGTTAATGATACAGCCAACTGGACTCTTGCATGAGAGCCCACTCCACTTAGTTTTTGAGGTAATAGCACCACAGGTCCTAGAACTTGTCTAGGATGTGATGGTTTGGTCCTAAAACTTGCAAAAGGCAACTATTTGGTCCTACAACCTGTCACAGATGTGCACATTTGGTCCTGGGCCAATCACGAGCAGCCAAGTGGAGCCAACTGGACCGAGCCGGTCAGCGCCGCACTTTTTGCATTTAGCCCCCTGCCGTTTATCGATTTCAATCCACAGGACGCCACCTGAAATTAATACTTTCTCTATATTCTTAAGCATACCCTCTCTTTGTTACCAATCTCAGAAATGACTGGAATCAACAATAATGGTGGGGATACTGGAATGTGGCAACTACAATGAAATTTGAGTTTCTTTCAGGAGGGAGTGGGGCAGGAGATAGTTTCACCTTTCTAACATACTTTCAGTTAAGTTTGGAACTTACCCTCTGAACCCACCCAGAGCAAATAGCACTAAAGAATATCCATGACATTAAAGTATCCAAACTGCTAAGAGTATGATGTGATACTGTGGAGTCCACCTATTATTTGCACTTCCAGAAATGCGTTAATTGGTCACATACGCTAATTGTATCACATGCTTTCAGGCACCCTCTCTTAACAGCAATGACAACAATACATGAAAAAGAGCACATCACCATTATGCAAACCGATTCTACTGCTGATTTTTTTTCCTTACCAAAAACTGTCTGTGCCTAGACTGCACCGCCCATCACCAATGCGGCAAGGATTTGACGAGGATAGGGGCAATCTTCGGTGCATTGGTTAACTTGATTAAGATTCTGCTTGACCAAGTGTGCCTTCTTCAGCTGTGAAACGAGCACAATATGAACTTATCTACTGCTGATTTTTTAACTGAATTTCACACACCAAACATCGAGCAACTTGTGTCAACAGCACT
Source organism: Elymus sibiricus (assembly GCA_039707655.1). Taxonomy (NCBI): domain Eukaryota; kingdom Viridiplantae; phylum Streptophyta; class Magnoliopsida; order Poales; family Poaceae; genus Elymus; species Elymus sibiricus. Next base: position 352,619,923 of record CM077672.1, on the reverse strand, counting down.
GACTAACATGACCACCTGACCACCACATAAAAAATCAGTAATTACATCACTTACCAGGCATTTCATCAGGACCAGCGCAGCAAGACTGCAGCTTGCTGGAAAGGTGACCAATTAGTGAAAATCAATTTGATATTCAGGAACTACTCCGTGAGATGTTTCAGGAACTCAAGTCAAGAAGTTCAGAACAGTTGATGCTCTGTTCATGATTCTTCTGAATATTATCCTGCAGAATGTTGAGCTTGCTGCTATATAAATGTTGAGCATTAGCAATAATAGTCTAGTAAACAACAATTGTTCGCTGGCAAAGGGATCATACGAAATATGTGCAGATTGCTTAAACAAAATTGTGAATTTTCTTTTCTTTCTTTCTATATCCCTGTGACTGGAAGTACAATTCAGCCAAGCTCTAAGCCTCTAACAGCAGGACAGAGTGAAGTCCTCCTAAAATATTCAAACTGTCAAATGAGTTGGTCTAATGGGCAGTAGCAACATAAACGTCAAAGATTGTACGGAACGTTAAAACTAAATATGCTCCTTTTGAAGTACTGTAGAAAACTAAACGTGTAAGCCTGTCAGCAGGACTACACTGATGTAATTGAGGTTCAAACCAGGAAATAATTGTCTCAATCTACATCCCAAGTCGCCAACAAGAAAAATGCACAAGATTTGACAAAATCACAATACCAGATGGTGAATTCTGATTATAAACCTGAAAACAAAAGTTAATTTATTATTCAATTAGTGATGAACATACTCCAAAACACAAATTCTGATTAGTAGTAAAATTACATTATCTTCATCTTGTAAATCAGGACCGTTCCTCGGTGTGCTGTTCACCCTTAGCTGGCCGGTAGTTTCATCCATCGTAAACCTGGGTATTCCATGGCGATTGCTAGAGAGGGTTCAGTGGAGAGAGTGGTGAATCTGTAGGCAGAAAGGGCTCCGGCGGCGAGGCCGCCGTATATGCTCCTTGGCCCTGCGCCGTGTTGCCGTTGTCTTCCTCCACAGCCGCCATCCAGCTGCCATCGCGGCCGAAGATGGCGACACGGCGAGCTCCTCTTCCTGCCTCGCCGCTGCTCATCTTCCTCACCGTCCCATTGCAGGTCCAAGGTACGGGAGGAGCCGCGGGCCGCTGCTCCTCCACCGGCACCGAGCACCTCTGCTACTCTTCCTCTGCGCGCCACCGTAGGTCCAGTCCGCGTGTCGCCGTATGTCCTTCCTGTTGCCTCTGATGGGGATAAGACCCCGCGGGTTGAAATCGATAAACGGCAGGGGGCTAAATGCAAAAAGTGCGGCGCTGACCGCCTCGGTCCTTTTAGCTCCACTTGGCTGCTCGTGATTGGCCCAGGACCAAATGTGCACACCTGTGACAAATTTTAGGACCAAATAGTTGTCTTTTGCAAGTTTTAGGACCAAACCATCACATTCTGAACAAGTTCTAGGACCTGTGATGCTATTACCTCTTAGTTTTTCATGTCTCTTTTTTCTGTATAGGCAAAATTGCCATGTAAACGGATGATAAGCCTGCTATTGTACTTGTAAAAGAAAGGCGATCGATGTGACGAGATCTAATGACCGATCAAGCGCTGGACTCTTCCGCTGATGATACCTTGGCGTATCCAGTTGACCCCGGCTGGCCATCGCTGTTCTCCCTGCACTCGTAGTACAGCGTGGTCAAGGCGCAGGCGGCGAACAGCTGCACGAGCGACAACAGAGCCGCGTGCACGAAAAGTAGGAGCACCCCAAGCGCCGCGCTGTTGCCCGCCCATGTCCCCGCGAACGTGTGCACCGGCGATACGGCGGCGCCTAGGGCGGCGACAGCCGCGGCGTGCAGCATGACCTGCGTTTTCCTCCCTTTCGCTAGCCTCCACGCCCTGCCAAACGCGGCCGCGCCGCAGCACCCTGGCTCGGCGACCGCCACGACGACGCTCAAGGAGCAGAGGAAGGAGAAGTACAGGTTGCCGATGGACGCAGCGATGACTAGGGGCGACGTCAGAATGATAGCCACGAGGTATTGCTTTGCCATGAGGACGACGAAAAACCCTCCCATGGACCCCATAAGCGCGAGCGAAATGATCTCCGGGACCATTAGGAAGGCGACGGTGAGCACGGCCCCCTTGAGCCGCGCCTTAGCTTTGCCGAGGAGCGCGCCAAAGGTCGTAGTACTGCGGTGCTCGCCGGAGTACGCCTCGACGGCGGCGAAGAGGACGACGATCTGAAAGGCCTTGCCGACGACGATGTCGAACAGGACAGACCCTGCGCCCGGGCGCACGGCCTCCTTCGTGTCATTCGGATGGATGATCTCATGTAGGAGCTTGGCCACGACGTGGAAGGCGCAGACCGGTGCGAAGAGCCCCCGGTTGCGGGTGCGGCTCGGGAGGAGGATGCCTTCCTTCAGGAAGTTGAAGACTGAAGGTGAAGGTGCCGTGTTTTGACTGGTTGCCATGGCGTCCATGGTATGAGCTAAGGTGGAAACGAGCGAGAGGATGGTGCGAGTGAGAACTGAGAAGAGAGACGCACACCCATATAGTACTGGTAGGGGCACAGGGCAGCGGGATTATTGGATAACGAGCAGCGACTAGTGACTAACGAATGGAGACTTTGAAAATCTTGTGCTGTTCAAGCGACAGGTATGACATAATGAATACGAAAAAAAATTCAACAACAGAAGTTTCAAACTTTGATTTTGGAGAAACCGTGAGAGGACAGACAGAAAACGGTGGGTGGACGACGAGCTCGCCATGGACGACGAGCCGACCCTCGACGCCGCCGTCGGCCTCGCCTCCCTCGCCTCCTCCGGCCTCGCCTCCGTCGCCACCGCCAAAGGCAAGTTCCAGGCGCCCCGCAAGGCGGCGACGCCGCCCAAGAAGAAGCAGCAAACTCCCGAGAAGCGGGCTGTGCAGTCGACCAAGAGGAAGGGCCGGAGGTACGCGCAGGACCGCAAGCTCGAAGTCGCCGCCGCCGCCGCCCTCTCCGCCGCCGCACAGCAGGAGGAAACCAATGCCCGCGTCGCTTTGGCAACAAGGCAGGCCCTGCTCTACCTAGGGTTAAACCCTGGCGAGCACGGGCTCGTCGGCGCAGCTGTGGCCGCGGCCAGCACCGGCTCGTCGGTGTTCCCTCGGGCGGGACTGGCAGTGTCACCACGCGCGTCTACCACCCAGCCGATTCCAGGCTTCCATGTCTACCTGCAAGCCTCCCGCTTCTCCGGGGAATGCTCGCCGGAGGTGAGCGTCGTTGCGCCGTCCACGCCCGCGCCCGCACCCATCGACCTCAACACAACACCGGTGGCTGGTGGATCATCCTCTGGATCGGCGAGGAAGCGCCCGCGGGAGATACCAGCCGACATGCTGCCCGAGGCCCACAACCTGTTCGACAGAATGCCGGCCACCGGTGAGGAAGATGCAACCAATGCGGCCAGCACCTGTTCGACAGAATGCCGACCCTTAAAACCTCTGTTTCCCAAGGCAAAAGAAGTGGCGTTCATTAGCATGATGTGACGCCCCCGACTCGACCGTGCACTAATCATACACGCAAATGCGCACGATCAAGCCTAGGGACTCACGGGAAGATATAACAACACAACTCTAGACACAAAATAAAATAATACAAGCTTTATATTACAAGCCAGGGGCCTCGAGGGCTCGAATACATAAGCTCGAGTTATACAAGAGTCAGCGAAAGCATCAGTATCTGAGTACAGACATAATTAGACAATGTTGCCTTAAGAAGTCTGAGCAAAACAACGACATCTAGATCGAAAAGGCGCATGCCTCCTGCCTGGGAGCCTCCTAAACTACTCCTGGTCGTCGGTCTCCACATAGTAGTAGGCTCCGTCGGGGTAGTAGTAGTCGTCGACGGGATCAGCTAGCTCCGGGGCTCCGTCATCTGATCGCAGCAATCAGATAGGGGGAAAAATGTAACAAAGCAACCATGAGTACTCATCCAAATTACTCGCAAGACTTACATCAGATCTATGCTAAATATGCATCGGTATCAAAGGGAAGGGGCTGTATCTGTGGACTATACTGCAGAAATGTCAGAATAGAGGGGAAGGCCTAGCCTATCAAAAACTAGCATCTTGCAGCGTCTTGCAGCATTAGAAGAGTGCAGATTAGTATATAAAAGTATTAGTAACAAGTATAATAGTAACCATGCCCAGAGATCCTTCCTCGACTCCCTGCGAGAAAGCGATCCCGGAGCTATCAAATTATTAAGCATCACAAGTATCCAGTTCTAGTTGTTGTAGATCGGGATACTACACTGAGCGTCCTGTTACCATGGACACGGCTATTTGAATAGATAACTTCCCTGCAGGGGTGCACTATTGTTACCCAACACGCTCGATTACCTCTGGCCGGACACACTTTTCCGGGTAATGCCCGGCCTCGGATAACCGACATGACGTAGACCTACCTAGGCTCCGCAGAGAGGTCCCCGCCGATCTACATCCTAAGCGCTCAGGGGTCTTGGGCCCATCGCCCTTTGCACGCCGGGTCGTTGCGTGCAGGGTGAAGCCAGGCACCACCCCTGTCCTGGATGGCGCCGGTCCGTCCCGGCCGCAATGCTGAACTGGGCGTCTGACAGAGCTTTCGGAAGAATCGTACGACGCCGAGGGCCCCATTAAACCATTATCCCGCGTGGTGGTAGTGCGTATAGGCTAGTGACCAACTCAGATCAAATACCCAAATCCGTTAAGCGTGTTATTAGTAACTCGCGGACACGAACAGGGCTCAAGGCTCACCTCCGACACCCTGTCGCACCGACTTGGTAACCCGCGGACCAACGACCAGGAACCAAGCCGACCTCTCTCCTAGGTGGTCTCCATCTGCCCTGTCGTTCCGCCACAATAATCTCTCGCGGGTACCCTTGGGTCGACCCGACTTCAACAAAGGTCTGAGGTGGAGGTCAAAGTACCCGTGTGTCCATAACATCGTGGGAATCCGAGGAATCACCCTCGTTGGATTCCTACTTGATGTAACCGTCAATGTGAACTTGGAGGAATCACCCTCGATGGGTTCACACTTGGGGGGTTGCACGACAGAGGCATCATCGGAGGTGGTGAAAGAGGAATCACCCTCAGTAACCCACAACCGATTAGCCACGCTACAGAGATATCATCAGGAGTGAGGTAGGAGGTATCACCCTCGGCACTCGATAGTAGCTCTGCAGACTCGTACAACTAAGGGGGTGTGTGGTCCTGTGTCGGTCTCTGCACATCGATCACGTTGATCGAAACATCCGGAAGCAAAGCATGGCAACACGGACAAGGGTGCAGGGCCACTGATGGATCACTAACCAGTCTATACTAAGCATATAGTACAACAGGTAAAGTATCAACAGCAGGTTACAAAATCAGGCTATGCATCAGAATAGGAGCAATCAAATACAGTAGCAAAATGTAATGCAAGCATGGGAGAGAAAGAATGGGCGATATAGGAATGATCAAGGGGGTTTGCTTGCCTGGTTGCTTGGCAAATGAAATCGAATTCTCAACGAAGTAGTCGATCACAGGGGCAACGTCGGTCTCGGGGTCTACCGGAGAGAAGAGGGGGAGCAAACAAATAAATACAAAGCATACAAATGCAATCACAGAGCATGACAGGGCAAAATGCAATGCATGGGTGACCTAATGCATCTCTAAACAGTTTTAGTTAAATTAGGAATTAAATTGGAATTATTATCCGGTAGTCATGCACTATTCATCTGTCTGAAACAAGCCAAAAGTTACAGGTTCACCTACTTAGTGGATTCTAACATGAATGCAGATGACATATTCGGATTCATTGGATTTTTCTGATCATTTTTCATATATAAATTGTTTTCATCCTAGTTACGGTTTATTTTATATGATTTTTCAAAGTTTTAATCATTTTCTGGAATTTCTGGAAATTAAATCAATTTCGAAAATAATGATTAAATTGCTACGTGCACACACAAAGTGTACACAGCAGAGCAGCACAAAGGCTGACAGTGGGCCCCAGTTGACTGCCCAGTCAGCAATCAACTGTGGACTTTGACTGGTCAAACTGACCAGTGGGTCCCACCTGTCATTGACAGAGTATTTAACAAAGGTTTAATTTAACTAACTAATCTAATTAGCTAGTGGGACCCATTTGTCAGTGACACATTTAATTAACATATTAAGTTAATTAGCAATTTAGTTAATTACTATGGTGGGGCCTACGTGTCAGTGACTGGGGCTAGCCCAATCAGCACGTTGACCCGGTCAACGTGGTCAACTGGGCCCCTGGGACCCACTGGCAGTGACCCAGGGTGGGCCCCAGGCCGTGCCACGTCGGCGGCGGCGCCGGAGCTGGCTCCGGCGACCATATCCGCGGCGGATCCGTGCCGGAGTTGGGCGGAAATCGCGCACAGGCGGCCATTTGCCGCGCGCTTGGTCGCGTTCGAACGCCAGGACCACGCCACATCCATTGGTGGAGGTTGCAGCGCCGGGGAAAGGCTGAAGCGTCGCCGGCGACGAGTTCAGCGGAACCCGAAGCACGGCAAACTCGTAAACGGTGGCACAGCGGGCAAAGCTAGCGGCGCGGAGCTCGTACGGCATCTACGCGACGTCCTAAGCTCGAAGATGAGCTCTACGGGCCACGTCAGAGACTGCAGCAACGGCGGCGAGCGGCGTGGCGGAGCTGAGCTCTGGCCACTTTGGTAGCAGCAGCAGCGAGGCCAGAGAAGAAGCGAGAGGAGGACAGGGAGGCGCTAGAGCTCACCGTGGGGGCGCAAGAAGGCCCGGTGATAGATTAGAAGCAGCAGGCTCGCCGGAGTAGAAGAAGATCGCCGGCGGCCCGAGGAGGAAGAAGAGTCTCGATCCGGAGGTTGCAGGGCTCCCCGGCTCAGGTTCGCTGTCGCAGACGGCGTAGCAGACGACGGTGGAGCCTTAGGACATGCTGGCGAGGCGAGAGGCGGCCGGTGGCCGTGGGATCGACAGCGAGCGGCGGCGACGGCGCTCGGGAATGGGCGATGGAGGCGAGGGGAGAGGGGGATAAGGACGGGGGTCTGCCCCGAGGCGCCGACGCGGCGTTCTTATCCCCTCCTCGGCGCTGTAGCGGTGCGGGGAGGCGAGTGGGTTCGGCGGCGACGACATGTTTGTGAAACTTTAAATTTCACTTGCAATTTGAATTTGATTTCAGTGGTGGAATTTGAAATGAGATATGAATCCAATGTGATCAAGCATTGCAAATCAAGGTGACTTAGCATAATCATTATGGATCACTGTAGCTCATTACACAGGGGTGTTACACATGATGACGGGGGTGGAGATCATGATGGCGGACTTGAACACGGTGTTGCCGAGGAAGAGGCCATGGTTCGAAAAAATGCAGGCCGACATGCTCAAGTTCGATAACGAGTGAACTATGGCGGAGAGCGCCATCCTTTTTTTTGTATGCCGGCAAGTGTGCTACCTGGCATGACCATGGGCGAGATGCCGTGGTTGAACTACCGCCCCTTTTTGTGTGCTGGCATGTGTGTCGGCCCCGCTGGCAAGTGCGCAGCATGACTGTGTGGTTGTTTCTGAAGTCTGGCATGTATGCCGGCCGCTGGCATGTCGCCGGCATGAACTATGGGCGATGGCATGATCTATGGCCGCGGGCCTCTTTTTACAATTTTGTGTGCGGACATGAAATGGGTCGGCTCGTTGGGCGCACCGCCGACCTAAATGAAAAACAGGGCGGACGACGAGCGAGCGGGCGACCCAAACGGACGAAAAGCAGACATAGCGCGCGTCCGTTTGGGTCAGCGCATTGTAGTTGCTCTCACACGCGCTACGCAACAGCTAATTCACATCGCAAAGAAAATGCTTGTTCCCATCTCTTTACTAGAAAAGAAAAGTAAAAAAATAATCTTATCCACTATGTCGTCTTCCACTCCCGCACCCCACTACCTTCTTCCTGCACTAACCACCGCCGCCTCGCGCCATGCACCGCCTGCGAACCCTGCCTCCTCCCTCTTTGTCGTGTGCGAACCAAGCTAGCTCAGCCCACACCACCGCCGCGGCTCACCTTCTACCACGGGCCACACGTGTGGATCAGAAGCCCTCAGAGCAAACAACTACTCAATCTCACCGCGTTCTGCTCCCATGTTCTCTCACCCAGCGTCGCAGCGCCCTAGTCGACTGAGCTGCGTAATGCCGTGAAGCAAAGAACATAGAGATTTAAAGGATCTTTTAAGCGAATGAAAACATAGAGTAATTACTGGAAAAATAAGTGTCTGAACTGTGGCTCGAATAATTTTAGGGTCATGTCTGCTGCAAGATGTTGAGTGCTTGAGCGCGATTGCATTTCTCTGTACCGAGAAACGAGGGTGATTATCACTTTGAGGAGGAACTTGATTTTGTGTCTTGTTCTGAAGCTTCGAGAAGAGAAGCACTTAATTTGTTGGATGCTAAGGATGCGTTTGATTCACATCGCTGTTTTAGGGCCTTTTGCATACTTGTCCCAGTTGGGTCTGTTTAGGCTAATGCAGGCCAAAAACCAACATCTGCATGTAGTTTGGTTGCCTGCATTAGGCTCCGTGCATGAGGGGGAGCAATTTCTAGCACGCTGTTTGGTTGCATGCGTCGCTGTTGTTAGACAAACAACACATTGTTTGGTTGCAAACGGCTAAAGGTGTGATCACCACTTCTCACTAGTGGTGACCTTACCACACACACTGAACATTGTCTTGTCCTAGCTAGGAAACAAATGACAGTTTATCCTAGCTACTAGCAAATGATAGTATAAGTTATCAAGAGCCAATAAGGCTGAATACCGGAAAGTTCAACGGCGCTAACTAGGTGGAAGTCCTTCCTCTTCCTCTTCCTCTTCCTCTTGTTCTTCTCTGGAGGCCTTCTCCGGTACTCTGCCGGAGGGGGAATCAATCACGGAGGGCTTCTACATCAACCTTGCTGCCCCTCTGATGATGTGTGAGTAGTTTACCACAGACCTATGGGTCCATAGATAGTAGCTAGATGGCTTCTTCTCTCTCTTTGATCTTCAATACCATGTTCTCCTCGATGTTCTTGGAGTTCTATTCGATGTAATCTTCTTTTGCGGTGTGTTTGTTGGGATCCGATGAATTGTGAGTTTATGATCAGATTATTCATGAGAAATATTTGAGTCTTCTCTAAACTCTTTTATGCGTGATTATTATAGCTTTGTATTTCTCTCTGATCTATCAATTTGGTTTGGCCAACTAGATTGGTTTATCTTGCAATGGGAGAGGTGATTTGTGATGGGTTCAATCTTGCGGTGCTCAATCCCAGTGACAGAAAGGGACATGACACGTATTTGTATTGTTGCCATTAAGGATAAAAATATGTGGTTTATTAATATTGTTTGAGTTTACTTCTCTACATCATGTCATCTTGCTTAAGGCGTTACTCCGTTTTATACTTAATACTCTAGATGCATGCTGGATAGCGGTCGATGAGTGGAGTAATAGTAGTAGATGCAGGCAGGAGTCGGTCTACTTTGTCTCGGACGTGATGCCTATATACATGATCATTGCCATGAATCCGTCATAATTATTTGCTTTTCTATCAATTGCCCAACAGTAATTTGTTTACCCACCGTATGCTATTTGTTCGAGAGAGAAGCCTTTAGTGAAAACTATGCCCCCCGGGTCTATCTTTATCATATATAAAAACACAAAAATACCTGGGATAATTACACTTTTTCCCTTAGTTGTGCCAGCCCGTGGGTTTTGCCCTTACTTTTCGGCTCTGCTCAGTTTTGCCCTTAGATTTGTCTCTGAGATCGTCTGAATGCCCTTTGACCGTTTGACCAATACTTTGAAAATTCATAACAAATTCATAAAAATGCAAATAAGATATCAAAATGTTTAGAAAAACATTACCTTTATGTGCATGTCATTTGCATTCAGGAAAAAAGTATTGTTTAAACAACCTGAGGTTATTAATGTTATTAACATTATTAAAAATAAAAAGGTATAAACAATACTTTTTCATGAATAAAAATTACAGGCAAATATAGGTGATGTTTTCTGAACATTCTGATATACTATTTGCATTTTTGTGAGTTCATATCAACTTGTTATGAAGTTTTAGAATAATGATTAAAGCCGTTTGGAAATTCGTAACAAGGTTATATGAACTCAGAAAAGGGCAAATAAGATATCAGGATGATCAGAAAACATCACCTACATTTGCATGTAATTTTTATTAATGAAAAAAGTATTGTTTATACCTTTTTATTTTTAATAATGTTAATAACATTAATAACACCGGGTAGTTTAAACATTACTTTTTTCCTTAATGCAGATGGCATGCACATAAAGGTAATGTCTTTCTAAACATTTTGATATCTTATTTTCATTTTTATGGTTTCATATGAATTTGTTATGAATTTTCAAAGTTTTGGTCAAACGGTCAAAGGGTACTCGGACGACCTGAGGGACAAATCTAAGGGCAAAACTGAGCAGAGCCGAAAAGTAAGGGCAAAACCCGTGGGGTGGTTCCGACTAAGGGCAAAATTGCATTTGTCCCAAAATACCTTGCTGCAATTTATTTACTTTTATTTTATTTAGTAATTTACTTTATCTATCTATCATTATCAGACTTAATCCTTGCAAATAACCGCTAAGAGGATTGACAACCCTCTTATTTGCGTTGGGTGCAAGTGTTTGCTTTTGTGTGTGTAGGTGCTGCTTACGGGATTTTGCGTGGTTCTCCTACTGGATTGATAACCTTGGTTCTTAACTGAGGGAAATACTTATCTCTACTGTACTGCATCATCCTCTCCTCTTCGGGGAAATACCAATGCAGACTACAAGTAGCATCCACCTATTATGCATAGTCCTCCTACTAGAGTTGAAATGCCTAAGATACCTGATGATTATGTTTTTGATGGAGAGACAGCTAGGGCAATTCTTGCTTCTAATGATAGAGATGATGTTAGAAAATTACTAGCTAAGCTGAAAGAAAAGTCTATGATGGAGAGAATGAAATATGATCCCAAGTTTGCTACCTCTCCCATCTTTGTTACTGATAAGGATTATGAATTCTCTGTCGATCCTGAGTTAATTACTTTGGTTGAATCTGATCCTTTTCATGGTTATGAAACTGAAACTGTTGTGGCACACCTTACTAAGTTGAATGATATAGCCACCTTATTTTCTCATGAGGAAAAAATCCGCTATTAATATATTCTTAAGTTGTTTTCTTTCTCATTAAAGGGTGATGCTAAGATATGGTTTAATACTCTTGCTCCTGGTTGTGTGCGTAGTCCCCAGGATATGATATACTACTTCTCTGAAAAATATTTTCCTGCTCATAAGAAACAAGCTGCCTTACAGGAAATATTTAACTTTGTGCAAATTGAAGAAGAGAATCTCCCTCATGCTTGGGGGAGGCTTCTCCAGTTACTTAATGCTTTGCCTGATCATCCTCTTAAGAAAAATGAAATACTTGATATCTTTTATAATGGACTAACCGATGCTTCTAGGGACTACCTAGCTAGTTGTGCTGGTTGTGTTTTCAGGGAACGAACTGTTGGACAGGCTGAAGAACTATTGAATAATATATTAAAGAATGATAATGATTGAACACTTCCTAAACCACCTCCTAAACCAACTCCAAAGAAGAGAGGTATTCTATTCCTCAGTCCAGACGATATGCAAGAAGCTAAGAAATCTATGAAGGAAAAATATATTAAATCTGAAGATGTTAAGAATTTACCACCTATTGAAGAAATACATGGCCTTGACACCCCGACACAGGTAGTAGAGGTAAATTCTGTTCGTAGATTTGATGAAAGTGATATTCCTTATAATAAATCTGCTAGTCAATGCTTGGATGAATTTGATAACTATATTCTTAAGCAAGAGAATTTCAATATTCATGTTAGCAAACAATTAAAACGAAATGCCATCATGATTGATCGCTTGAGTGATTTGATGTTTAGAATTGCTAATGATGTTAAGGGCTTAAGTAAACATGCTTCTATGGTTCAGACTCAGTTAGAACAAATAGCTAAGTCACAAAATGATTTGCTTAATGCGATGGATAATAAGATGAATGATCATGCTGTTAGGGTAATGACTAGAGGAGGAAGAATGACTCAGGAGCCGTTGTATCCTGAAGGTCATCCTAAAAGAATTGAGCAAGATTCTCAGGGAAATAATATTGATATACCTAGTCCATCTAAGAAGAAAAAGAAAAAGAAAAATGATAGTACTTTGTAGGCTCCTAGTGAACCTGAGATAGAAAAACCTCCTGAGAATCATGATGATGTTTCTATTTCTGATGCTGAGACACAATCTGGTAATGAACATCTACCTAGTGATAATGATAATGATGTTCATGTTGATGCTCATCAACCAGATAATGATGTAGAAATAGAACCTGCTGTCGATCTTGATAACCCACCTCCTAAGAATAAAAGATATGATAAAAGTGATTTCATTGCTAGAAAACATGGAAAAGAAAGAGAACCATGGGTTCAAAAACCTATGCCTTTTCCTACTAAACCATCTAAGAATAAAGATGAAGAAGATTTTGAGCGCTTTGTTGAAATGCTTAGACCTGTCTTTTTGTGCACTCGCTTGACTGATATTTTGAAAATGCCTCCATATGCTAAATATATGAAGGATATTGTCACTAATAAAAGAAAGATACCTGAGGCTAAAATTTCCACCATGCTTGCAAACTATTCTTTTAAGGGTGGAGTACCTAAGAAACTAGGAGATTCGGGAATACCTACTATACCATGCTCCATTAAAAGAAGTTATGTTAAAACTGCTTTATGTGATCTAGGAGCCGGTGTTAGTGTTATGTCTTTCTCTTTATATAGAAGACTTGATTTGAATAAGTTCACACCTACTGAAATATCTTTGCACATGGCTGATAAATCAACTGCTATACCTATTGGAATTTGCGAGGATGTACCCGTTGTTGTTGGAAATGTTACTATCCTAAGGGACTTTGTTATTCTTGATATGCCCGAGGACGACAACATGTCGATTTGTTGGGGAACGTTGCATGGAAAACAAAAATTTTCTACGCACACGCAAGATCTATCCATGGAGATGCATAGCTACGAGAGGGGGAGTGTGTCTACGTACCCTCGTAGACCGTAAGCGGAAGTGTTAGAACAACGCGGTTGATGTCGTTGAACAATTTCACGATCCAACCGACCGAGTACCAAACGTACGGCACCTCCGCGTTCAACACACGTTCAGCTCGGTGACGTCCTCGACTTCTTGATCCAGCAAGACGGCGAAGTAGTGGATGAGTTCCGGCAGCACGACGGCGTGGTGACGGTGATGGTGATGCTATCTCCGCAGGGCTTCGCTCAAGCACTGCGAAAATATGACCGAGGGACGGAACTGTGGAGGGGGGCGCCGCACACGGCTAAGACAATGTTGTGTCTTGTTTGGGGCGCCCCCTCTCCTCTATTTATATATGTGTAGGGGCTTGGAGTAGAAGGAATAGTGGCACGTGAATAGTACCACGTGAACAGTACCACGTGAATAGTACACACGTGGACTTGGACTCCAAAGTCCAATCCTATTCCTACTAGGACTCTCCTTTTTTTTTCTTCCCTAGCTGCGTGGGCTTTTGAGGACTTGGTGTGCCTGGCCCAATAAGGCTAGGGCGCCTCCCCTTAGCCCATGCCAGCCCTTGGGACGTGATGGACCCACTTTGGACTTCCGGACCCCTCCGGAATCCTCCGGAACCTTCTAGAAGCTTCCCGGTACAATACCGAAAAAACTGCACCTTTTTCCGGAACCCAAAATATGACTTCCCATATATAAATCTTTACCTCTCGACCATTCTGAGACTCCTCGTGACGTCCGGGATCTCATCCGGGACTCCGAACAACATTCGGTTACCAATTCACATAACTCATATAACACTATATCGTCAACGAACGTTAAGCGTGCGGACCCTACGGGTTCGGGAATGATGTAGACATGACCGAGACGCCTCTCTGGTCAATAATCAATAGCGGAACCAGGATGCCCATATTGGTTCCTACATATTCCACAAAGATCTTATCGGTCGAACCGCAATGACAACATACGTAATTCCCTTTGTCCGTCGGTATGTTACTTGCCCGAGATTCGATCGTCGGTATCTCCATACCTAGTTCAATCTCGTTACCGGCAAGTCTCTTTACTCGTTCCGTAATACATCATCCCGTAACTAACTCCTTAGTCACTTTGCTTGCAAGCTTCTTATGATGTGCATTACCGAGAGGGCCCAGAGATACCTCTCCGAAACACGGAGTGACAAATCCCAGTCTCGATCCATGCCAACTCAACAGACACCTTCGGAGATACCTGTAGAGCATCTTTATGATCACCCAGTTACGTTGTGACGTTTGATAGCACACAAGGTATTCCTCCGGTATCCGGGAGTTGCATGATCTCATGGTCGGAGGAACATGTATTTGACATTCAAGAAAGCAGTAGCAATAAACAGAACGATCATATGCTAAGCTAACAGATGGGTCTTGTCCATCACATCATTCTCATAATGATGTGATCCCGTTATCAAATGACAACTCATGTCTATGGTTAGGAAACCTTAACCATCTTTGATCAACGAGCTAGTCTAGTAGAGGCTCACTAGGGACACGGTATTTGTTTATGTATTCACACATGTATTTAAGTTTCCAGTCAATACAATTCTAGCATGAATAATAAACCTTTATCATGAACAAGGAAATATAAAATAATAACAACTTTATTATTGCCTCTAGGGCATATTTCCATCAGTCTCCCACTTGCACTAGAGTCAATAATCTAGTTCACATCGCCATGTGATTAACACCCAAGAGTTCACTAGAGTCAATAATCTAGTTCACATCACCATGTGATTAACACTCAAAGAGTTCTAAGGTGTGATCATGTTTTGCTCGTGAGAGAGAATTTTAGTCATTGGGTCTGCAATATTCAGACCCATGTGTGCTTTGCAAATCCTTATGTCATACTGTAGATGCTGCTATCACACTTTACTTGGAGCTACTCCAAATGACTGCTCCATTATACGTATCCGGTTTGCTACTTAGAGATATCCAGATTGGTGTCAAAGCTTGCATCGACGTAACCCTTTACGACGAACTCTTTATCACCTCCATAATCGAGAAACATTTCCTTAGTCCTTTAGTTACTAAGGATAATTTTGACCGCTGTCCAGTGATCCACTCCTGGATCACTCTTGTACCCCCTTTGCCAGACATGTGGCAAGGCACACATTAGGTGTGGTACACAGCATGGCATACATTATAGAACCTATGGCTGAGGCATAGGGAATGACTTTCATTCTCTCTCTATCTTCTGCCGTGGTCGAGCTTTGAGTCTTACTCAACTTTACACCTTACAATACAGGCAAGAACTCCTTCTTTGACTGATCCATTTTGAACTCCTTCAAAATCTTGTCAAGGTATGTACTCATTGAAAGTCTTATCAAGCGTCTTGATCTATCTCTATAGATCTTGATGCCCAATATATAAGCAGCTTCTCCGAGGTCTTTCATTCAAGTATCCTTTTATGCCATCCAGAAATTCTATATCATTTCCAATCAACAATATGTCATCCACATATAATATTAGAAATGCTACAGAGCTCCCACTCACTTTCTTGTAAATACAGGCTTCACCGTAAGTCTGTACAAAACCATATGCTTTGATCACCTCATCAAAGCATATATTCGAACTCCAAGATGCTTGCACTAGTCCATAGATGGATCGCTGGAGCTTGCACACTTTGTTAGCACCCTTAGGATCGACAAAACCTTCTGGTTGCATCATATACAACTCTTCTTTGAGAAAACCATTAAGGAATGCAGTTTTGACATCCATTTGCCAGATCATAAAATGCGGCAATTGCTAACATGATTCGGACAGACTTAAGCATCGCTACGGGTGAGAAAGTCTCATCGTAGTCAACCCCTTGAACTTGTCGAAAACCTTTCGCGACAAGTCGAGTTTTGTAGACAGTGATATTACCATCAGCGTTTGTCTTCCTCTTAAAAATCCATTTATTCTCAATGGCTTGCCGATCATCGGGCAAGTCCACCAAAGTCCATACTTTGTTCTCATCCATGGATCCTATCTCAGATTTCATGGCCTCAAGCCATTTGTCGGAATCTGGGCTCATCATAGCTTCTTCATAGTTCGTAGGTTCGCCGTTGTCTAACAACATGACTTCCAGAACAGGTACCACTCTGGTGCGGAACGTACTCTGGTCGACCTACGAGGTTCAGTAGTAACTTGATCTGAAGTTTCATGATCTTCACCATTATCTTCCTCTCTTATTGGTGTAGGCATCACGGGAACGGTTTTCTCTGATGAGCTACTTTCCAATTCGAGAGAAGGTACAATTACCTCATCAAGTTCTACTTTCCTCCCACTCACTTCTTTCGAGAGAAACTCCTTCTCTAGAAAGGACCCATTCTTGGCAACAAAGACCTTGCCTTCGGATCTGTGGTAGAAGGTGTACCCAATTGTTTCTTTAGGGTATCCTATGAAGACGCACTTCTCCGCTTTGGGTTCGAGCTTATCAGGTTGAAGCTTTTTCACATAAGCATCGCATCTCCAAACTTTAAAAAAACGACAACTTAGGTTTCTTGCCAAACCACAGTTCATACGGTGTCGTCTCAACGGATTTAGACGGTGCCCTATTTAACGTGAATGCAGCTGTCTCTAATGCATAACCCCAAAATGATAGTGGCAAATCGGTAAGAGACATCATAGAACGCACCATATCCAATAAAGTACGGTTACGACGTTCAGACACACCATTACGCTGTGATGTTCCAGGTGGCGTGAGTTGTGAAACAATTCCAGATTTTCTTAAATGAAGGCCAAACTCGTAACTCAAATATTCGCCTCCGCGATCGGATCGTAGAAACTTTATTTTCTTGTTACGATGATTCTCTACTTCACTCTGAAATTCTTTGAACTTTTCAAATGTTTCAGACTTGTGTTTCATCAAGTAGATATACCCATACCTACTCAAATCATCTGTGAAGGTTAGAAAATAACGATACCCGCCGCATGCTTCAACATTCATCGGACCGCATACATCGGTATGTATTATTTCCAACAAATCAGTAGCTCGCTCCATTGTTCCGGAGAACGGAGTTTTAGTCATCTTGCCCATGAGGCATGGTTCGCAAGTATCAAATGATTCATAATCAAGAGATTCCAAAAGTCCATCAGCATGGAGTTTCTTCATGCGCTTTACACCAATATGACTTAAACGGCAGTGCCACAAGTATGTTGCACTACCATTATCAACTTTGCATCTTTTGGCATCAATATTATGAATATGTGTATCACTATGATCGAGATTCAACAAGAATAAACCATTCACAAGGGTGCATGATCACGAGGGATATTATTCATATAAACAGAATAACCATTATTCTCTGACTTAAATGAATAACCGTCTTGCAATAAACAATATCCAGATATAATGTTTTATGCTCAACGCAAGCACCAAATAACCATTATTTAGGTTTAATACTAATCCCGAAGGTATTACGAGCGTGTCGATATTGATCATATCAATCTTGGAGACACTTCCAACACATATCGTCACCTCGCCCTCAGCCAGTCTCCGTTACTCTGCAGCTCCTGCTTCAAGTTACTAATATTAGCAACTGAATCGGTATCAAATACCCAGACGCTGCTACGAGCACTAGTGAGGTACATATGAATAACATGTATATCAAATATACCTTTGTTCACTTTGCCATCCTTCTTATCCGCCAAATACTTGGGGTAGTTCCGCTTCCAGTGACCAGTTCCTTTGCAGTAGAAGCACTCAGTTTCAGGCTTGGGGTCCAACTTTGGGTTTCTTCGTGGGAGCGGCAGCTTGCTTGCCATTCTTCTTGAAGTTCCCTTCTTTCCCTTGCCCTTTTTCTTGAAACTAGTGGTCTTGTTAACCATCAACACTTGATGCTCCTTCTTGATTTCTACCTCCGCCGATTTCAGCATCGCGAAGAGCTCGGGAATTGTCTTCTCCATCCCTTGCATATTATAGTTCATCACGAAGCCTTTATAGCTTGGTGGCAGTGGCTGAAGAACTCTGTCAATAACACTCTCAACTGGAAGATCAATTCCCAGCTGAGTCAAGTGGTTGTGGTATCCAGACATTCTGAGTATGTGTTCACTGACAGAACTGTTCTCCTCCATCTTACAGCTGAAGAACTTGTTGGAGACTTCATATCTCTCAACCCGGGCATTAGCTTGAAATATCAATTTTAGCTCCTGGAACATCTCATATGCTCCATGGCGTTCAAAACGCTTTTGTAGTCCCCGTTCTAAGCTGTAGAGCATGGCACACTGAACTATCGAGTAGTCATCAGATCAAGCCTGCCAGGCGTTCACAACGTCTGCAGCATCTCCTGCAGCAGGTCCATCACCTAGCGGTGCATCAAGGACATAATCCTTCTGTGCAGCAATGAGGATAATCCTCAAGTTACGGACCCAGTCCGTGTAATTGCTACCATCATCTTTCAACTAAGCTTTCTCTAGGAACGTATCAAAAACAGGGGAGCTACAACGTGAGCTATTGATCTACAACATAATTTGCAAAGACTATCAGGACTAAGTTCATGATAAATTAAGTTCAATTAATCAAATTACTAATGAACTCCCACTTAAATTAACATCCCTCAAGTTAACTAAGTGATACATGATCCAAATCAACTAGCCCATGTCCGATCATCACCTGAGATGGGATAGTCATCAATGGTGAACATCTCCATGTTGATCATATCTACTATATGACTCATGTTCGACCTTTCAGTCTCCAGTGTTCCGAGACCATGTCTGTACATGCTAGGCTCGTCAAGGTTAACCCAAGTATTCTGCTTGTGTAAAACTGGCTTACACCCGTTGTATGTGAACGTAGAATCTATCACACCCGATCATCACGAGGTGCTTCGAAACGACGAACTTTAGCAACGGTGCATACTCGGGGAGAACACTTTTATCTTGAAATTTAGTGAAGGGATCATCTTATAATGCTATCGTCGTTCTAAGCAAAATAAGATGCATAAAGGATAAACATCACATGCAATCAAAATATGTGACATGATATGGCCATCATCTTGTGCTTTTGATCTCCATCTCCAAAGCATCATCATGATCTCCATCGTCACCGGCTCGACACCTTGATCTCCATCGTTGCGTCGTGGTCGTCTCGCCAACTATTGCTTCTACAACTATTGCTAACGTATAGCGATAAAGTAAAGCAATTACATGGCGCTTGCATTTCATACAATAAAGAGACAACCATAAGGCTCCTACCGATTGCCGATAAATTACAAAACATGATCATCTCATACAATAACGTATATCACATCATGTCTTGACCATATCACATCACAGCATACCCTGCAAAAACAAGTTAGACGTCCTCTACTTTGTTGTTGCAAGTTTTACGTGGCTGCTACGGACTTCTAGCAAGAACCGTTCTTACCTACGGCACAAAACCACAACGGTGATTTATCAAGTTTGCTGTTTTAACCTTCAACAAGGACCGGCCGCAGTCAAATTTGATTCAACTAAAGTAGGAGAAACAGACACCCGCTAGCCACCTTTATGCAAAACAAGTTGCATGTCTGTCGGTGGAACCGGTCTCATGTACGTGGACATGTAAGGTTGGTCCGGGCCGCTTCATCTTACAATACCGCCGAATCAAAATAAGACGTTGGTGGTAAGCAGTATGACGATCACCGCCCACAACTCTTTGTGTTCTACTCATGCATATCATCTACGCATAGACCTGGCTCATGATGCCACTGTTGGGGAACGTTGCATGGAAAACAAAAGTTTTCTACGCACACGCAAGATCTATCCATGGAGATGCATAGCTATGAGAGGGGAAGTGTGTCTACGTACCCTCGTAGACCGTAAGAGGAAGCGTTAGAACAACGTGGTTGATGTCGTCGAACAACTTCACGATCCAACCGACCGAGTACCGAACGTACGGCACCTCCGCGTTCAGCACACATTAAGCTCGGTGACGTCCTCGACTTCTTGATCCAGCAAGACGGTGAGGTAGTGGATGAGTTCCGGCAGCACGACGGCGTGGTGGCGGTGATGGTGATGCTATCTCCGCAGGGCTTTGCCCAAGCACTGCGAAAATATGACCGAGGGACGGAACTGTGGAGGGGGGCGCCGCACACGGCTAAGACAATGTTGTGTCTTGTTTAGGGCGCCCCCTCTCCTCTATTTATATATGTGTAGGGGCTTGGAGTAGAAGGAATAGTGCCACGTGAACAGTACCACGTGAATAGTACACACGTGGACTTGGACTCCAAAGTCCAATCCTATTCCTACTAGGACTCTCCTTTTTTTTCTTCCCTAGCTGCGTGGGCTTTTGAGGACTTGGTGCGCCTGGCCCAAAAAGGCCAGGGCGCCTCCCCTTAGCCCATGCCAGCCCTTGGGACGTGGTGGACCCACTTGTGGACTTCCGGACCCCTCCGGAATCTTCCGGAACCTTCTGGAAGCTTCCCGGTACAATACCGAAAAAACTGCACCTTTTTTCGGAACCCAAAATATGACTTCCCATATATAAATCTTTACCTCTCGACCATTCCTAGACTCCTCGTGACATCCGGGATCTCATCCGGGACCCCGAACAACATTCGGTTACCAATTCACATAACTCATATAACACTATATCGTCAACGAACGTTAAGCATGCGGACCCTACGGGTTCGGGAATGATGTAGACATGACCGAGACGCCTCTCCGGTCAATAATCAATAGCGGAACCTGGATGCCCATATTGGTTCCTACATATTCCACGAAGATCTTATCGGTCGAACCGCAATGACAACATACGTAATTCCCTTTGTCCGTCGGTATGTTACTTGCCCGAGATTCGATCGTCGGTATCTCCATACCTAGTTCAATCTCATTACCGGCAAGTCTCTTTACTCGTTCTGTAATACATCATCCCGTAACTAACTCCTTAGTCACTTTGCTTGCAAGCTTCTTATGATGTGCATTACCGAGAGGGCCCAGAGATACCTCTCCGAAACACGGAGTGACAAATCCCAGTCTCGATCCATGCCAACTCAACAGACACCTTCGGAGATACCTGTAGAGCATCTTTATGATCACCCAGTTACGTTGTGACGTTTGATAGCACACAAGGTATTCCTCCGGTATCCGGGAGTTGCATGATCTCATGGTCGGAGGAACATGTATTTGACATTCAAGAAAGCAGTAGCAATAAACAGAACGATCATATGCTAAGCTAACAGATGGGTCTTGTCCATCACATCATTCTCCTAATGATGTGATCCCGTTATCAAATGACAACTCATGTCTATGGTTAGGAAACCTTAAACATCTTTGATCAACGAGCTAGTCTAGTAGAGGCTCACTAGGGACACGGTATTTATTTATGTATTCACACATGTATTTAAGTTTCCGGTCAATACAATTCTAGCATGAATAATAAACCTTTATCATGAACAAGGAAATATAAAATAATAACAACTTTATTATTGCCTCTAGGGCATATTTCCATCACGATTATCCTTGGTAGACCCTTTTTGAATACTGCAGGGGTTGTTATTGATTGCAACAAAAGCAAGGTTACTTGTCATGTCAATGGTAATGAGCATACGGTTTATTTCCCGAAGAAACAAACTTCAGTGAATGGTATCAATATTATTGGAAAAACCGCAACAATCACTATTGGAGGTTTTGAATTTCTTCTTCCTTCAGTCAAAAAGAAATATGAAACTCTTATGGTTGGGGAAATGCATATCCCCGTTGAGGTAACCTAGTGTTATACAAAAATTCTTCGGTTTCATGTCACTCGGAAATAGTTTGTTAATAAGACTTGATCAACCTTACTAATGGATTCTTTTTGAGGGGCATGTGGTCGATGAATTCAGTAAGCACAACCTTCTATAATCATAGTTTGCTCTCTGTTATTTATAGTTTAATAAAGTAAAATGCCATGATTATCATGTTTCCTGAATTATCCGTGCAATAAAAAATGACCCAAAAATTAAAGTGCTCAGAATGCAATAAAATTTTAACATGATTTTTTCTAGAACATATAAGAATTTTTGGCACTGAAACCAACCCAGGGAGGTGCCCCTGTTGCTCACAAGGCAATAGGGCGCGGCCACCCCCTAGGGGCGCGCCAAGATGCCTTGTGGGTCCCACAGGGACCCACTCACTTATCTCTTCAGCCCACTTCATCTCCTACCTCCAGATTTTTTTTCTTTGTAGCTCTCTCCCTCGTGTTCTTGCTCCCAAACCTGAGATTTTTGATCTCTTTGCTCGGAGCTCCGTTTCCGAAACTGTTTTGGAGGATTGCTCCTTGGTATGTGACTCTCCCATTGCTCCAATTAGTTTTCGCTTTAGTGGATTATATTTTGCATAAATTGCTGCTATTGGTGCTACTGAAAATGAGCTTGCATGTTGAATTCTTTGAGTTCTAAGTAGTTTGAATGCTTTATATAGCCTCTAGGCACTTGTATGAGTAGTTGCTATCAATCTTGTGAAGTTTTGTTAACATCTTTTTGTGGTCCAATTTTTTTTCAGAAATAGAGTGAAAGCCCAGCACGCCAATCGTATAATGAACCAAGGTAAAGTTCGATGAGAGGTGCCGAGGCAAAATCTTGTCGATAGCCGTGCAACGAGTTCATGATAGGTGCAGGCATTAAGGAGGAATTTGACAAATATATTCAGAACACCGAGCTCTCTGCCTTCATCGCAGATAAGCCTCCGCAACACTATAATCTCACTCATTCATTTACTCAAAAGTTTGCGTATCACTCTCGTACTTCTAGAGTTTCATTTCGTCTCTATGATAGATCCTATAGTATGTCTCTAGAAGAATTCTGTGATGCATGCAAAATTCCATTTTGGGGTTCACTTAGCGAACCGCGACAATCTGATTATGAAATGTTTCTCAATAGTCTTTGCAATGGTGAGGATAGGGGAGTTACGCAAGCTAGGATAAAAAGCATTCACTTTCCCTGTATTCGGTATTTTGCACTTTTTAATGGCAAATGCATTGTTGGTAAACAAGATTGTAGTGCGCTTTGTGCTCCTGCTTTAACGGGTAACAAACACTATAATCATGGGGCTATTGTTGCACGCAGGTTGCATCGCAACGTGGGTAATGGTGATTTGTATGGAGGAATTTATGCCTCCCGCGTAGCTGCGAGGTTAGGGGTCTCACCCAGACCCAATGACCCTCTTTTGCCTGATAAATACCTGAATTTTGAAACAATGCAGAACCATGAGTTTATTAAGCGCAACACTCATAGATATGACTATAACTTGATATTCGATAAATATCGTTCTGTGTCTGTTATTTTGCCTGCTCCTATCCTCTTTGACTTCCAGAGTAAATAGAGATATTTTCTTGATGAGAATGAGGTGCACGAGTATAGCGCGACAGTTGAGGCTGCTCGTCTTGCTGAGGAGGCGACTCAGAACGCCTCCACAAGCTACCACTTCGACTATTATCTGGGACAGCCATGGTAGTAGACCAAGTTTGGCCAAAAGCCTAAGCTTGGGGGAGTACGTATTTCTCACCGACATTACATTCATGTTCACATATTCATTCCAGTTGTCGGTGTTCATCCTTTTCCATTGTATAATCCATGTTAGTTTAATTTTTTTCTGCTTTCTTCTTGTGTGTTTAGAAAACTTTTGAAAATCCAAAAAATTAGTTGTAGTTTATTTCCTATCTAGTTAGTTCGTAGTATTAAAAGAAAACCCCAAAAGATTTCTCGTTTCTTTTCTTGTTTGTTGGGAGTTCTCCCGTGTAAATAGTTTTTCTCGCTTTTCGTTTTTCCTCTTTAGTTTGCTTTCTTCAGAAAAACCAATAACTCCAAAAATATTTCAGTGTGTTTGATGTCTACTACACAACTTATTCTTGTAGACTCGTGTTGGGCCTCCAAGCGCATAGTTTTGTAGGACAGTAGCAATTTTCCCTCAAGTGGATGACCTAAGGTTTATCAATCCGTGGGAGGCGTAGGATGAAGATGGTCTCTCTCAAACAACCCTGCAATCAAATACAAGCAATCTCTTGTGTCCCCAACACACCCAATACAATGGCAAATTGTATAGGTGCACTAGTTCGGCGAAGAGATGGTGATACAAGTGTAGTATGGATAGTAGATATAGGTTTTTGTAATCTGAAAATAAAAAACAGCAAGGTAGCAAGTGATAAAACGGAGCACAAACGGTATTGCAATGCTTAGAAACAAGGCCTAGGGTTCATACTTTCATTAGTGCAATCTCTCAACAGTGCTAACATAATTGAATCATATAACAATCCCTCAACGTGCGACAAAGAATCACTCCAAAGTTCTTATCTAGCGGAGAACATAAGATGAAATTGTTGTAGGGTACGAAACCACCTCAAAGTTATCTTTTCCGATTGAGCCATCCCTATAAGTGTCACAAACATCCCTAGAGTTCGTACTAAAATAACACCATATGATACGCATCAACCAACTCTAATGTCACCTAGATACTCCAATGTCACCACAAGTATCCATGAGTTGATTATTCGATATGCATCAAACAACTTCAGATTCATAATATTCAATCCAACACAAAGAACTTCAAAGAGTGCCCCAAGATTTCTACTGGAGAAAGTAGGACAAAAACGTGCATCAACCCCTATGCATAGATTACCCCAATGTCACCTCGGGAATCCGCGAGTTGAGTGCCAAAACATACATCAAGTGAATCAATATAATACCCAATTGTCACCACGGGTATTCATATGCAAGACATACATCAAGTGTTCTCAAATCCATAAAAGTATTCAATCAGATAATAGTGAAACCTCAAAGGTAAAAACTCAATTCATCACAACAAGATAGAGAGGGAGAAACACCATATGATCCAACTATATTAACAAAGCTCACGGTACATCAAGATCGTGCCAAATCAAGAACACGAGAGAGATCAAACACATAGCTACTAGTACATACCCTCAGCCCCGAGGGTGAACTACTCCCTCCTCATCATGGAGACCGCCGGGATGATGAAGATGGCCTTCGGTGATGATTTCCCCCTCCGGCCGGGTGCCGGAATGGGGCTCCAGATGGTATTTCGAGGGTACAGAGGCTTGCGGCGGTGGAGTCCAAGTTCTAGGGTTATTTCTGGGGGTTTCTCTATTTATAGGATTTTTTGGCGTTGGAATCACGCGAAGACGGGCTAAGATGGGCCCACGAGGCACTACGACGCCATACCCCCCTTGGCGCGCGGTGGTGTCTTGTGAGCACCTCGTAAGGCTTCTGGTCCTTCCATGAAGCTTCGGGGGTCTCTTTTGGTCCAAAAAAATCATCAAAAAGTTTCGTCCAATTCCGAGAACTTTTATTTCTGCACAAAAAACAAGACCACGGTAGTCCTGCTGAAAACAGTGTCAGTCCGGGTTAGTTCTAGTCAAATCATACCAAAACCATATAGAATTGTTATAAACATGGCATGAATACTTCATAAATTATAGATATGTTGCAGACGTATCAGTGTTTCCCTGAATTTCTTTCTTTTTCGTTGAGTTGTTGAAGGAGAAGACCACGATGAAATGTTGACTGGCTCTCATATGCTTTGTTGTTGATCTAACGAAGAGCCAATTGTACCTTGTCTTCTCCCCTAAATAAAATGTTTGCAGATTCCAGACTAGTCCACGGCACTCTTGCACTATTATTATTTTCATACCATTCGGTCGTGCAAGTGAAAGGCAATAATGACGATGATTTGATGAAGTGACTGGGGCAAAGAAAAGCGGGTATGAACTCTTTCTGTTTTTGTTTTTGTAAATATGTTTAACTCAGTGCCCATGATTCAGCATATTATGAGTAAACATGTTTGTGATGACAATTAGAGATTATAGTTGCTCATGCCATGCTTAAGTAGCTAGGAGTGGATAATTATGTATTTTAGATGTCAACATGCATTAAAATAGTTATGATGTAGTATGTTAATATGGTATCCTCCTCTGAATGTTTCAAGTGGCTTGACTTGGCACATGTTCATACATGTAGTTGATTCAAAACCAACATAGCCTCCATGATATTTATGTTCAGGGTGTCTATATCCTACTCATGCTAGTATTCAATGTTAATTATTCGCAATGCATGATTATGACCGTTTTCGCTCTCTAGTTGGTCGCTTCTCAATCTATTTGCTAGCCTTCACCTATACTAAGCGGGAATACTGCTTGTGCATCCATAATCCTTAAACCAAGTTGTTCCAGATGAGTCCACTATATCTACCTATATGCGGTATTACTCTACCATTCCAAGTAAATTTGCATGTGCCACCTCTAATCATTCAAATAAACATCTGTTTTGTGTGCCCGTACCGCTCATGGAGCGACAGGGGGCGGTCAGTATCTTCCATGCTAAGCAGGTTAATCTCATGATGGTGTTTATTCATTTGTCATTGCACGAGAGAGGCTGGTATTCGGGATGTCCAGTCCTATAATCAAAATGAAAAATTATATAATGAAACAAAATCCCCCAGAAAGTTGTTAGTATGGAGGGCACCCGTGAATTTGGCTAGCCATGGCTTGTGTTTGTATGGTGGAGGGGGAGTAAACTTTACCTTTCCACTTGGGAACTGCCGACAATGTGTTTAGCATGGAAGATATTGAAAATCCTCGGTAGTGACGTTGACAGGAAAAGTACACCTCCCAAAATTGTTTTCATCTCTGTTTTAAGCTTCGAGCTCTGGCACCTCTGCAAATCTATGCTTCCCTCTGCGAAGGGCCTATCTATTTACTTTATGTTATTTACTTTTATTGTTGAGTCTCACCTTCTCATTATAAGCACCAATCCTGAGAGCACTATTGTCATTCTTATGCATTGAGTATAGTTAATGTTGTGTAAATCATGACTGGATCTCTTCTACCCTGAATTACAATGTTTAGTTGCTGCTTGAACTTTGGAGGTGCTCTGCATTTATGTTTTGCGGTCTCAGAAAGGGCTAGCGAGATACCATGTTATCATATTATATCATGATTGTTTTGACAAATTGTTGGCATTGGAAATATGTTATTATTGCTCGCTAGTTGATTATTCCATTGATATGAGTAAATATAATTCCTAAGTGTTATCATGTGCATGGTTAGTTCATGATCTTTGCTGAAACCTGGGTGCTATTTAAGCTTAAATACGGATACAAGAACAAAAGAGTTCGTAAAAGTTTTTCTTAATCACTTTCAGTTTGTCAACTGAATTGCTTGAGGACAAGCAATGAGTTAAGCTTGGGGGAGTTGATACGTCTCCATCGTATCTACTTTTCCAAACACTTTTGCTCTTGTTTTGGACTCTAATTTGCATGATTTGAATGGAACTAACCCGGACTGACACTGTTTTCAGCAGAACTACCATGTTGTTTTTGTGCAGAAATCAAAGTTCTCGGAACTGGATGAAACTTTTTGGAGATTTTTTATGGAATATATAAAAAATATTGGCGCAAGAATCAAGTAGGGAGGGGGCCCCTGTTGCGTACAAGGCACTAGGGCGGGCGTGCCCTGATGCCTTGTGGGGCCCACAGAGGTCCGTCTGACCTAATTCCAATGCTATAAATTCTCTTTCCCCGAGAAAAAAATAAGAGAAGAAGTTTCATCGCGTTTTACGATACGGAGCCGCCGCCACCTCGTGTTCTTCATCGGGAGGGCTGATCTAGAGTCCGTTTAGGGCTCCGGAGAGGGGGATTCGTCGCCGTCGTCATCATCAACTATCCTCCATCACCAATTTCATGATGCTCACCACTGGGCGTGAGTAATTTCTCCATAGGCTTGCTAGACGGTGATGGGTTGGATGTGATTTATCATGTAATCGAGTCAATTTGTTAGGGCTTTGATCCCTAGTATCCACTATGTTCTGAGATTGATGTTGCTATGACTTTGCTATGCTTAATGCTTGTCACTAGGGCCCGAGTGCCATGATTTCAGATCTGAACCCTTTATGTTTTCATGAATATATTTGTGTTCTTGATCCCATCTTGCAAGTTGTATGCACCTATTACGTGTTATGATCCGCATACCCCAAGGTGACAATAATTGGGATTCTTTCCGGTGATTACCGTAGTTTGAGGAGTTCATGTATTCACTAAGTGCTAATGTTTTGTTCCGGTTCTCTATTAAAAGGAGGCCTTAATATCCCTTAGATTTCCTTATGGACCCCGCTGCCACGGGAGGGTAGGACAAAAGATGTCATGCAAGTTCTTACTATAAGCACGTATGACTACATACGGAATACATGCCTACATTACATTGATGAATTGGAGCTATTGTGTATCGCCCTAGGTTGTGACTGTTATATGATGAATGTCATCCAACATAATTATCCATCATCGATCCCATGCCTATGCTTTTCTTATATCGGTTTCTGCTAAGTTACTTTGCTACTGCTACTGTTACCGTTACTGTTACTGTTGCTACTGTTACTACTGCTATCAAAACTATCATACTACTATGCTACTGAGTACTTTGCTGCAGATATTTGTTCTCCAGGTGTGGTTGAATTGACAACTCAACTGCTAATACTCACAAATATTCTTTGGCTCCCCTTGTGTCAAATCAATAAATTTGGGTGAAATACTGTGACACCCCTGCTCGACCGTGCACTAATCATACATGCAAATGCACACGATCGAGATCAGAGACTCACGGGAAGATATCACAACACAACTCTAAACACAAATAAAAGTCATACAAGCTTTATATTACAAGCCAGGGGCCTCGAGGGCTCGAATACATAAGCTCGCGATCAAGCGTCAGCGAAAACAACATAATATCTGAGTACAGACATAAAAGGGAAACAAGTTTGCCTTAAGAAGGCTAGCACAACAGCGACACTGATCGAAAAGGCGCAGGCCTCCTGCCTGGGAGCCTCCGAATCTACTCCTGGTCGTCGGTCTCCACGTAGTAGTAGGCTCCACCGGTAGGGTAGTAGTAGTCGTCGGCGGGATCATCTGCCTCCAGGATTCCGTCATCTGATCGCATCAATTGGGTATGGGGAAAAGAAGGTAGCAAAGCAACCGTGAGTACTCATCTAAAGTACTCGCAAGACTGACATCAGAACTATACTAAGTATGCATCTGTATCAAAGGAATGGGGCTATATCTTTGGACTAAACTGCAGAAATGCCGGAACAGAGGGGGAGAGGCCTAGCCTATCGAAGACTAGCATCTTCAGCGTCTTGCAGCATTAGAAGAGTGCAGATTAGTAGCATAATATAAAGTATCAAGCATGTAGAAGCAAAGCCCAGAGATCCTTCCTCGACTCCCTGTGAGAAAGCGATCCCGGAGCTTACAGTTAAAGTAACATGTAATCAGTTCAAGTTGTAGTAGATCGGGATACAACACTGAGCGTCCTGTTACAGTGGACACAACTATTCGAATAGATAACTTCCCTGCAGGGTAAACCTGAGCAAACCCCGGGCCGGGCCGGGTTTCGGGCCGGGCTTTGTAAAGCCCGAAGCAAAAATCCCAAGCCCGGGCCCGGCCCGGCCCGAAGCACATAAACAGTGTCGTTTTTTAATTAAAATAATTATATTCGGGGTATTAAAATAATAAACTATACCTATATTTCAAATAAAATATAGATTTATGGCCATTTCGGGCTTTTTTCGGGCTTTCGGGCCGGGCTTCGGGCGGGAAAATGGAGCCCAAGCCCGGCCGGATGCCGGGCTTTCGGGCTCGGGCCTCCGGGCCGGGCTGCCCATGCACAGGTCTACTGCAGGGGTGCACTACTGTTACCCAACACGCTCGATCACATCTGGCCGGACACACTTGCTGGGTAATGCCCGGCCTCGGGTAATCGACACGGCGTAGTCCTACCTAGGCTCAGCAGAGAGGTCAGCACGCCGGTCTAAATCCTAAGTGCGAAGGGGTCTTGGGCCATCGCCCTTTGCACTCCTGCACATTGCGAGACTGGCCGGGGCCCAAGCGCGACTGTGGAAGCACCAACAGACGTAACCAGCTCACCCCAATATTCAGCCCGCATCTCTGAGCTGTGACATCTGAAGAACTTTCGGCTGATACATACGACGTAGAGGGTCCCATAACCATTATCCCACGTGGTGGTAGTGCGTATATGGCCAGCGGCCAACTCAGATCAAATACCCAAATCTGTTAGTGTGTTGGGAACTCGCGGTGACGATCAGTACTCCTGTCGTCCCATCTCGAGGAAGTGCAACAAGAGTCAGGCCCATCCCTCTCTAGGGCGGTCTCTGCCTGCCCGGCCGCGCCTCGTAATTATCTCGCGGGTACCCTCCAGGTCAACCCGACTCCACATTTCCCGTGGGTACCCCTCGGGGTCGACCCACCTGCAATAAAGGTCTGAGGTAAAAGTCATGGTAACCGTGTGTCTAAAACATCAAGGGGAACCCGAGGAATCACCCTCGATGGATTCCTACTCGATGTAATCCGTTAAGGAGAACCAGGAGGAATCACCCTCGATGGTCCACACTTGAGGGGTAGCACGGCAGAGTCATCATCGGGAAGGGGAGAGCGAAGAATCACCCTCTGCAATCACCACCGATGTGCTATACTATAGAGATATCATCAGGAGTGTAGTATGAGGTATCACCCCCGGCACTCGATAGTAGCCCTACAGAGCCGTACAACTAAGGGGGTGTGCGGTGATGTGACGGTCTCTGCTCATCGATCACAAAGATCGAGGCACTGGTAACAAAGCGGGGCAACAGGGACAAGGGTGAGGTGTCACTGATGGATCACTAACCAACCTATTCTAAGCAGTTTAGGATGACAGGTAAAGTAACAACAGCAGGTTACAAAAACAGGCTATGCATCAGAATAGGAACAAGCAATTACAGTAGCAAAATCTAATGCAAGCATGAGGGAGAAGGAATAGGCGATATAGGGATGATCAAGGGGGTTTGCTTGCCTGGAAGCTCTGCTGAAAGGGGCTGGTCGTCGATGACGTAGTTGTACTCAGGAGGGTCGTCGGCAGTCTCGGGGTCTATCGGGAGAGAAGGAGGGAGAAGAAACAATAAATACACGGCAAACAATGCAACAGGGACGCATGACATGTCAACATGCTATTCGAGGAGTGCCCTAATGCAGTACTACGCAAGTTAGTCGGAGCGGGAAATTATCCGGGAGTGTTCTCCCAGCTCCGGGTGATTATCGGTATATTAAACCAGAGGGGACAGTTCCATGTTCAACATGTTAGAGGAGTGTGGCAGGTATGTGGGTAGGATATTCGGATTCTTCATATTTTTCTGATCATTTTTCATATATAAATTATTTTCATCCGAGTTACGGTTTATTTTATATGATTTTTCAAAGTTTTATTGAATTTCTAGAATTGTTTTAATTATTTAAATTCGAATTATCCGAAACAGTGTTCTGTGACGTCAGCATGAGATCAGCATTGCGTCAGCGGTCAAATCCGGCTGACCAGGGTCAAACCTGACCAGTGGGTCCCACTGGTAAGTGACACAGTAGCTAATTAGGGTTTATTTAAACTAATTAAAGATTAATTAGGCGGTGGGGCCCCACTGTTAGTGGCTGATTAACTTAACGGAATAATTAGCAGAATAATTAGTATTTTTATTATTTATAAAATCATTTAAACAGTGCGGGGCCCGCATGTCAGTGACTGGGCTGCCCAGTCAGCACAGTTGACTGGTCAACCCAGTCAACTGGGGCCCGTGGGGCCCAGCGGTCAGCGGCACAGGGCGGCCAGGTGGCAGCCACGTCGGCGCCGTCGCCGGAGTTGCTCCGGCGACCATTTCACGCGGCGGCGCGCATCGGGAGGGGGTCGGGTTTCGCGCACAGGGAGTTTTTGGGGCCGTGGCTAGGTGCGTTCGACGCGGCTCGACGTCGCACGCACGATGGAGGCGACGGATGGCGCCGGGGACGACCGGAACGGCGCCGACGACGAGCAGAAGCGGCGCCGGAGTTCGGGCTCGAGCAGGATCGGCGTTAGAGCGCGCGGGTGGCCAATCTAACTAGCTAGGCGGGGTCTACCATGCACGAGGAGCACGCTAGGGTTGTCGGGCGAGCTCGTAGCGGCTCGGGAGCACGACAACGGCAGCAATGGCGGCGGCCGGAGCATGGTTGCGGTGGCGGCCGCACACGGGCCCGAAGGCGAGCAAGAAGAGGAGGGAGGAGAGGCGGGGCTCACAGCGGTCCCGCAGACGAGCTTAGCAGGCTCGGGGAAGGCTCGGGGTGGTGGATCGACGTCGGCGATCACCGGCGTCCGAGAAGGAGGGCGAGGCCGTGCAGCTCGATGTAGGGGATCCCGGCTCCGTTCAGTGGCACAGGGAGATGTAGCGGACGGCGGTGGAGCGATCTGGCACGGCGGCGAGGTGCAGGGGCTATGGTGGCCGCGTGGTTGCGGCGGCGAGGCCATGGCGGCGTCGGGCGAGGTGGGGGAAGCAAGGGAGAGAGGGGAGGAAAAGATCTGGCCTCATCCCCGAGGGCCACGGCGTCGTCCTTATCCCCCCAGGGGCCCCTGTAGCGACGCGGGGCGAGCGGGCGTGGCTGGGACGGCGAGCCGGCGTCGGGTGCGCGCGCGCGTGCGGGAGGTTAGGGAAAGGCCGACCCAACTAGGCCGGGCCACACTGTTGGGTCAACTAGGCCAAGTGCACAGTGCCGCTTAGCCATTTCTCTTTTCCTTTAAGGTTTTATTTTTGCTTTTTCTATTTTGCAAAATGTTTGGCCACCATAGGACTTTTGCAAAATGTGTAACCTTGACAAATAGTTAATATGCATTATTAGGTAATGCCATAAAAAGGTTTGGAGGCAAGATAATTTCATTTGAATTTTGTTTTAAATGAAATTGGATTAAATGAGTTGTTTAGGTACTGTTTTGTATTGGTTAGGGGCATTTTAATAATCCAATTAATGTTGGCTTTATTTTTATAATTGCTTTGGGAATTTTTGCAATATTATGAACTATTTAGTTCCTGGATTTGAACAACTTTTAAATTCACTTTAAATTTGAATTCCATTTCAAAGTGGAATTTGAAATGAGATATTTGATCAAAGGTGATCAAGCACTTTTAAGCATGATGACTTGGCATTGATCATGGGGGATTACTGTAGCTAATACATGGGGGTGTTACAAATACTACCCTCGAAGACTGTTGCGATCCCCTATACTTGTGGGTTATCATGCCCCAATGCAATCCTGAAATGGCATTACAAGATGGTGTTATGGCAACAGCAGAACAATAAGAGCATATCAAGGCATGATCTACATATCAAGGCATATCATTGCTCACTGATACGTCCATTTTTCATCATGTTTTGCTACTGTTATTTATAGTGTTTTTAATCAATATAACACTTTGTGGAGCAATTCTAATGCCTTTTCTCTCTTAATATGCAAGATTTACACAAGGAGGGAGATTGCCGGCAGCTGGAATTCTGGACCTGAAAAAGCTATGTCAGAGATACCTATTCTGCACATCTCCAAATGAGCTGAAATTTTATGGAGATTTATTTTGGAATAAATAAAAAATACTAGAAGCAAGAAGTACCAAAGGGGGCCACCCAGGTGCCCATGAGGCACCAGGGCGCGCCACCCCCCCAGGCGCGCCCTGGTGGCTCGTGGGGCCCCTGGCCAGCCTCTGGCCCCCATTTTCTGGTATATAGGTCCATTTCCCTAGAAAAAATATAGAGAAGACTTTTGGGACGGTGCGCCGCCGTCTCGAGGCGGAACTTGGGCAGGAGCACTTTTGCTCTCCGGCGGAGAGATTCTGCCGGGGATACTTCCCTCCGGGAGGGGGAAATCGTCGCCATCGACATCACCAGCGTACCAGCGATCCTCTCATCATGGGAGGACTAATCTTCATCAACATCTTCACCAGCACCATCTCATCTCAAACCCTAGTTCATCTCTTGTATTCAATCTTTGTCTCAAAACCTCAGATTGGTACCTGTGGGTTGCTAGTAGTGTTGATTACATCTTGTAGTTGATGCTAGTTGGTTTATTTGGTGGAAGATTATATGTTTAGATCTATTATGCTATTCAATACCCCTCTGATCTTGGACATGATTATGATTTGTGAGTAGTTACTTTTGTTCTTGAGGACATGGGAGAAGTCTTGTCATAAGTAATCATGTGAATTTGGTATTCGTTCGATATTTTGATGATATGTATGTTGTTGATTCTCTTAGTGGTGTCATGTGAACGTCGACTACATGACACTTCACCATCTTTGGGCCTAAGGTAATGCATTGCGGAGTAGTAATTAGATGATGGGTTGCTAGAGTGACAGAAGCTTAAACCCTAGTTTATACGCTATTCCGTAAGGGGCTGATTTGGATCCATATGTTTAATGCTATGGTTAGAGTTATCTTAATTCTTCTTTCGTAGTTGCGGATGCTTGCGAGAGGGGGTAATCATAAGTGGGAGGCTTGTTCAAGTAAGAACAGCACCCAAGCACCGGTCCACCCACATATCAAATTATCAAAGTAGCGAACGCGAATCAAACAAACATGATGAAAGTGACAAGATGAAATTCCCATGTGTCCTCGAGAACGCTTTACTTACTATAAGAGATCATTCTGGCTTGTCCTTTGCTATAAAAAGGATTGGGCCACCTTGCTGCACTCTTTGTTACTATTGCTACTTGTCACTTGTTACAAATTATCTTGCTATCAAACTACTCGTTACCGATAATTTCAGTGCTTGCAGAAAACACCTTGCTGAAAACCGCTTGTCATTTCCTTCTGCTCCTCGTTGGGTTCGACACTCTTACTTATCGAAAGGACTACGATTGATCCCCTATACTTGTGGGTCATTAAGACTCTTTTCTGGCGCCGTTGCCGGGGAGTGAAGCACCTTTGGTGAGTGGAATTTGGTAAGGAAACATTTATATTACGTGATGAAATTTACTGTCACTTGTCACTATGGAAAGTAATCCTTTGAGGGGTTTGTTCGGGGTATCTTCACCTCGACCGGGAAACACAAACAGTTGCTCCTCGACCTACTGTACCTACTAAAAATATTTATTATGAGATTCCTCCGGGTATGATAGAGAAACTGCTAGCTAATCCTTATGCAGGAGACGGAACGGTACATCCTGATATGCACTTGATCTATGTGGATGAAATTTGTGGATTGTTTAAGCTTGCAGGTTTATCCGGAGATGGAGTTAAGAAGAAAGTATTACCTTTAACTTTGGAGGGAAAGGCATTGATATGGTATAGGATATGTGATGATACTGATACATGGGACTGGAACCGATTGAAACTAGAATTCCATCAGAAATTTATCCTATGCATTTGGTTCATCATGATCGGAATTATATATATAATTTTTGGCCTCGTGAAGGAGAAAGCATCGCTCAAGCTTGTGGGAGGCTTAAGTACATGATGTACACATGCCCCAATCATGAGCTCTCAAAAGAAATTATCTTACAAAATTTTTATGCTCGGCTTTCTCATGATAATCAAACTATGCTCGATTCTTCTTCGATTGGCTCCTTTATGAAGAAAACTATTGAATTCAGATGGGATCTTCTGGAAAGAATTAAACTCAACTCTGAAGATTGGGAACTCGACAAAGGTAATGAGTCAGGTATAATACTTAAGTTCGATTGTGTTAAATCTTTTATGGCCACCGATGCTTTTCATAAGTTTAGCACTAAATATGGACTTGACTCTGAGACAGTAGCTTCCTTTTGTGAATCATTTGCTACTCATGTTGATCTCCCTAAGGAGAAGTGGTTTAAATATCATCCCCCTGTTAAAGAAAAGATTGAGGAACCTATTAGTGTTAAAGAAGAAACAATTGTTTACCATGCTGATCCAGTTGTGCCTACTGCTTATATTGAGAAACCACCTTTTCCTGTAAGGATTAAGGAACATGCTAAAGTTTCAACTGTGTTTAACAAAAGTAATATTAGAACACCTAGACCCTCTGAACAAATTAAAGTTAAACCTGATGTTGCTATGGTTAAAGATCTCTTAGTCGATAATATAGATGGGCATGTTATTTACTTTTGTGATGAGGCTGCTAGAATTGCTAAACCTGTTAGAAATGAACGAGATATGTTAGACAAGAACAAGCCCGTAGTTGGCATGCCTGTTGTTTCCATTAAGATTGGAGATCATTGCTATCATGGTTTGTGTGATATGGGTGCTAGTGTGAGTGCTATTCCATTTTCTCTATATCAAGAAGTAATGCATGATATTGCACCTGTTGAGATTGAAGATATTGATGTTACTATTAAGCTAGCGAATAGAGATACTATTACACCACTTGGGATTGTTAGAGATGTTGAGGTCTTGTGTGGTAAAATCAAATACCCTACTGATTTCTTAGTACTTGGTTCACAACAAGATAATTTTTGTCCCATTATATTTGGTAGACCTTTCTTAAATACTGTTAATGCTGAGGTTGATTGTGTTAAAGAAAAGGTTCGAGTTAAGTTTGGTGATATATCTCATGAGTTTAATTTCTCCAAGTTTCGTAGACAACCTCATGATAAAGAATTGCCTAGTAAAGATGAAATTATTGGCCTTGCTTCTATTGCCGTACCTCCTACTGATCCGTTAGAACAATATTTGCTAGACCATGAAAACGATTTGCATATGAATGAAAGGAATGAAATAGATAAGATGTTCTTTGATCAACCACCTATCCTTAAACATAATTTGCCTGTTGAAACTCTTGGAGGCCCTCCTCCACCTAAGGGTGATCCTGTATTTGAATTGAAGCAATTGCCTGATACATTGAAATATGCTTATCTTGATGAAAAGAAGATATATCATGTTATTATTAGTGCTAACCTTTCAGCGCATGAAGAAAAGGGATTACTAAAAACTCTGAGGAAGTACCGAGCTGCTATTGGATATACTCTTGATGATCTTAAGGGCATTAGTCCCACTCTATGTCAGCACAAAATTAATATGGAGCCGGATGCTAAACCAGTTGTCGACCACCAACGACGATTAAATCCTAAGATGAAAGAGGTGGTAAGAACCGAAATATTAAAACTTCTAGAAGCAGGTATAATCTATCCCATAGCTGATAGTAGATGGGTAAGTCCCGTTCATTGGGTCCCTAAGAAAGGAGGTATTACTGTTGTTCCTAATGATAAAAATGAACTCATTCCATGAAGAATTGTAACTGGTTATAGGATTGTAATTGATTTTAGAAAATTAAACAAAGCTACTAGAAAAGATCATTACCCCTTACCTTTTATTGATCTAATGTTAGAAAGATTGTCTAAGCATACACACTTTTGTTTCCTAGATGGTTATTCTGGTTTTTCTCAAATACGAGTATCACAACCCGATCAAGAGAAAACCACCTTTACTTGTCCTTTTGGAACTTATGCTTATAGACGTATGCCTTTTGGTTTATGCAATGCACCTGCTACCTTTCAAAGATGTATGACAGCTATATTCTCTGACTTTTGTGAAAAGATTGTTGAGGTGTTCATGGATGATTTCTCCGTTTACGGAACTTCTTTTGATGACTACTTAAGCAACCTTGATCGAGTATTGCAGAGATGTGAAGAAACTAATCTTGTCTTGAATTGGGAGAAGTGCCACTTTATGGTGAATGAAGGCATTGTCTTGGGGCATAAAATTTCTGAACGAGGTATCGAAGTTGATAAAGCTAAGGTTGATGCTATTGAGAAAATGCCATGTCCTAAAGATATCAAAGGTATAAGAAGTTTCCTAGGTCATGCTAGTTTCTATAGAAGATTTATTAAAGGCTTCTCTAAAATTTCTAGGCCTCTTACCAATCTTTTGCAAAAAGATGTTCCATTTGTTTTTGATGATGATTGTCTAGAAGCCTTTGAAACACTTAAGAAAGCCTTAACCACTGCACCTATTGTTCAACCACCTGATTGGAACTTGCCTTTTGAAATTATGTGTGATGCTAGTGACTATGCTGTTGGTGCTGTTCTAGGATAGTGAGTTGATAAGAAATTAAATGTTATCCATTATGCTAGTAAAACTCTAGACAATGCCCAAAGAAATTATGCTACTACTGAGAAAGAATTTCTAGCAGTTGTGTTTGCATGTGATAAATTCAGATCTTACATAGTTGATTCTAAAGTAACTGTTCACACCGATCATGCTGCTATTAAATATCTTATGGAAAAGAAAGATGCTAAACTTAGACTCATTAGGTGGGTTTTATTGCTACAAGAATTTGACTTGCATATTATTGATAGAAAGGGAGCTGAGAATCCCGTAGCAGATAATTTGTCTAGAATGGAAAATGTTCTTGATGACCCACTACCTATTAATGATGATTTTCCTGATGAACAATTAGCTGTAATAAATACTTCTCGTAATACTCCATGGTATGTGGACTATGCTAATTATATTGTTGCTAAATTTATACCACCTAGTTTCACATACCAACAAAAGAAAAAGTTCTTCTTTGATTTAAGACATTACTTCTGGGATGACCCACATCTTTTAATAAGAAGGAGTAGATGGTATTATTAGATGTTGTATACCTGAGCATGAACATGAACAAATCCTACGGAAGTGTCATTCCGAGGCTTACGGAGGACACCATGCGGGAGACAGAACTGCACACAAGGTACTACAATCTGGTTTTTATTGGCCTACTCTTTTCAAGGATGCTCGTAAGTTTGTCCTATCTTGTGATGAATGCCAAAGAATTGGTAATGTTGGTAGACGTCAAGAAATGCCTATGAATTATTCACTTGTCGTTGAACCATTTGATGTTTAGGGATTTGATTATATGGGACCTTTTCCTAAATCCAATGGGTATACTCATATTTTAGTTGATGTTGATTACGTTACTAAGTGGGTAGAAGCTATTCCAACTAGTAGTGCTGATCATAACACTTCTATTAAAATGCTTAAAGAAGTTATTTTCCCAAGGTTCGGAGTCCCTAGATATTTAATGACTGATGGTGGTTCACATTTTATTCATGGTGCATTCCGTAAATTGCTTGCTAAATATGATGTCAACCATAGAATTGCATCTCCCTATCACCCTCAAACTAGTGGTCAAGTTGAATTGAGCAATAGAGAAATAAAATTAATTTTGTAAAAAACCGTCAATAGATCTAGAAAGAATTGGTCTAAGAAACTTGACGATGCATTATGGGCTTATAGAACTGCATATAAAAATCCTATGGGTATCTCTCCTTATAAAATGGTTTATGGAAAAGCGTGTCATTTACCTCTTGAGTTAGAACATAAAGCATATTGGGCAATTAAAGAACTCAATTATGATTTTAAACTTGCCGGTGAAAAGAGGTTATTTGATATTAGCTCATTAGATGAATGGAGAACCCAAGCTTATGAAAATGCCAAATTGTTTAAAGAAAAAGTTTAGAGATGGCATGATAGAAGAATTCAAAAACGGGAATTTAAAGTGGGTGAGCAAGTTCTATTGTACAATTCTCGTTTGAGATTCTTTGCAGGAAAACTTCTCTCTAAATGGGAAGGACCGTATATCATCGAAGAAGTTTATCGCTCCGGAGCCATCAAAATAAACAACTCCGAAGGCACTAATCCAAGAGTGGTGAATGGGCAAAGAATTAAGCACTATATTTCAGGTACTCCCATTAATGTTGAAACTAAT
Organism: Elymus sibiricus; assembly: GCA_039707655.1. Taxonomy (NCBI): domain Eukaryota; kingdom Viridiplantae; phylum Streptophyta; class Magnoliopsida; order Poales; family Poaceae; genus Elymus; species Elymus sibiricus. The sequence continues at coordinate 352,580,377 of CM077672.1, read as the reverse complement.
ATTATTGAAACAATTACACCGGAGGAATACATAAGAGAGACCTTCTGGAACACTCCAGAACCCTGAAAAGGAAGAGGTATGTGATACAGTAAGTAAACCGACTCCAAAAATTCCATAAAAATACTTTCTGTTAGTTTTGGAATATTAGAAAAAATACAAAAATAAGAAACAACCGAGGAGATCCACCTGGTGCCCACGAGGCACCAGGGCGCGCCACCCCCCCAGGCGCGCCCTGGTGGCTCGTGGGCCCCTCGTGAGCCTTCCCGACTCCGTTTTCTCCTGGATTACTTGTTTTGCACGATAAAAAAATCTTTATATATACTCCCGTATGTTTTGACCACCGTATCGTAGAAATCTCCTCTGTTCTTGTTTCGCGCTATTTTTCTGACAGATCTAGATCGCTATGGCTCCACCAAGCTCTTCCAAGGACAAGTTCTACGAGAAGGTCATCAACCCCTACCTACCGGAGGTCATGAAACACCCTCAAGCCATTGAGATGCGTGAGGGGGTGCTTCACATCCGGGATGTCCAAGGACCCAAGAAGACCGAGAGCGTGGAGTCTAGGCTCGAAGCGGTTGATACGTCTCCGTCATATCTACTTTTCCAAACACTTTTGCTCTTGTTTTGGCCCCTAATTTGCATGATTTGAATGGAACTAACTCAGACTGACGTTGTTTTTAGCAGAATTGCCATGGTGTTGGTTTTTGTGCAGAAATAAAAGTTCTTGGAATTGGATGAAACTTTTTGGAGATTTTTTATGGAATATATAAAAAATACTGGAGCCAAAACCTACTGGAGGGGAGCCACCCAGTGCCCACGAGGCACCAGGGCGCGCCACCATCCCAGGCGCGCCCTGGTACCTCGTGGGGCCCACGTGGCTCCGTCTGACCTAATTCCAACGCTATAAATTCACAATTCCAGAGAAAAAAAATAAGAGAGGAAGTTTTATTGCGTTTCACGATACGGAGCCGCCGCCACCTCCTGTTCTTCATTGGGAGGCCAGATCTGGAGTCCGTTTGGGGCTCCAGAGAGGGGGATCTTCCGGCATCGTCATCATCAACCATCCTTCATCACCAATTTCATGATGCTCACCGCCGGGAGTGAGTAATTTCTTCGTAGGCTTGCTAGACGGTGATGAGTTGGATGAGATTTATCATGTAATCGAGTTAGTTTTGTTAGGGCTTGATCCCTAGTATCCACTATGTTCTGAGATTGATGTGCTATGACTTTGCTATGCTTAATGCTTGTCACTAGGGCCCGAGTGCCATGATTCCAGATCTGAACCCTTTATGTTTTCATGAATATATTTGTGTTCTTGATCCGATCTTGCAAGTTATACGCACCTGCTATGTGTTATGATCCGCATATCCCAAGGTGACAATAATTGGGATTCTTTCCGGTGATTGCCATAGTTTGAGGAGTTCATGTATTCACTAAGTGTTAATGCTTTGTTCCGGTTCTCTATTAAAAGGAGGCCTTAATATCCCTTAGTTTCCTTATGGACCCCGCTGCCACAGGAGGGTAGGACAAAAGATGTCATGCAAGTTCTTATCGCAAGCACGTATGACTATATACGGAATACATGCCTACATTACATTGATGAATTGGAGCTAGTTCCGTGTCGCCCTAGGTTATGACTGTTACATGATGAATGTTATCCAACAATATCACCGATCCAATGCCTACGAGCTTTTCACATATTGTTCTTTGCTAAGTTGCTACTGTTGCTACTACTGTCACAATTGCTACAAAACTATTGCTGCTGCTGTTACTCTTACTGTTACTATTATTGCTACCGCTATCAAACTATCATACTACTATGGTACTGATCACTCTGCTGCAGATATTTAGTTTCCAGGTGTTGTTGAATTGACAACTCAACTGCTAATACTTGCAAATATTCTTTGGCTCCCCTTGTGTCGAATCAATAAATTTGGGTTGAATACTCTACCCTCGAAAACTGTTGCGATCCCCTATACTCGTGGGTTATCAAGACCTTTTTCTGGCGCCGTTGCCGGGGAGCATAGCTTTATTTGCTTAGTCACTTGGGATTTATATCTGTTGATCACTATGAAGAATCTGAAAGACGCTAAGACAAAGATCGTTCCCTCTAAGACGAGGGGAGGTAAGGAACTGCCATCTAGCTCTGCACTTGATTCACCTTCTGTTTTGAGTAAACTTGCAACACCACCACATGCTATTAATTCTGATATGTCGCAAGTTATTGATGATACCACTTCTGCTATGAATGATACTCATGATGATGCTAGTACTATGCTTGTTAATGTTGTGCCACTTGGTGAATTTATTACTGAACAAATTGCTAAAGCTAAAGAAATTGAAAATGTTGAAACTCTTGAGAATTATGATTCACCTATTATGCCTAGCTCCCCTACTAGAGTTGAAACACCTGATGAACACTGCTTTGATAGGGAGACAGCTAGAGCTATTCTTGCTTGTAATGATAGACATGAAGTTATAAAGTTGCTTGCTGATATGAAAGAAAAATCTATGAGGGAGAGAATGAAATATGATCCTAAGTTTGCTACCTCTCCCATATTTGTTACTGATAAGGATTATGAATTCTCTGTTGATCCTGGGTTAATTACCTTGGTTGAATCTGATCCTTTCCATGGCTATGAAACTGAAACCGTTGTGGCACATCTTACTAAATTAAATGATATAGCCACCCTATTTGCTCATGAGGAAAAAATTCGCTATTACTATATTCTTAAGTTGTTTCCTTTCTCATTAAAGGGTGATGCTAAGGAATGGTATAATACTCTTGTTCCTGGATGTGTGCGTAGTCCCCAGGATATGATTTATTACTTCTCTGAAAAATATTTTCCTGCTCATAAGAAACAAGCTGCCTTACAGGAAATATTTAACTTTGTGCAAATTGAAGAAGAGAATCTCCCCCAAGCTTGGGGGAGGCTTCTCCAATTACTTAATACTTTGCCTGATCATCCTCTTAAGAAAAATGAAATACTTGATATCTTCTATAATGGACTAACCGATGCTTCTAGGGACTACCTAGAAAGTTGTGCAAGTTGTGTTTTCAGGGAAAGGACTATTGAACAAGTTGAAGAATTATTGAATAATATATTGAAGAATGATAATGATTGGACACTTCCTGAACCACCGCCCAAACCCACTCCGAAGAAGAGGGGTATTTTACATCTCAGTCCTGAAGATATGCAAGAAGCAAAGAAGTGTATGAAGGAAAAAGGCATTAAAGCTGAAGATGTTAAGAATCTACCACCTATCGAAGAAATACATGGGCTTGACACACCGTCACAGGTAGTAGAGGTAAATTCTCTTATAAAATTTGATGAAGGTGATATTCCTTACAATAAACTTCCTAGTCAATGCTTGTATGAATTTGACAATTATATTATTAAGCAAGATCACTTCAATGCAAATGTTATGAAACAATTGAAACGAAATGCCTACATGATTGATCGCTTGAGTGACTTGTTATTTAGAATTGCTAATGATGTTAAAGGTGTGAGTAAACATGCATCTACGGTTCAAACTCAATTAGAACAAATTGCTAAATCTCAAAGTGAATTGCTCAATGAAATGAATAACAATATGAATGATCATGCTGTTAGAGTAATGACTAGAGGAGGTAGAATGATTCAGGAGCCACTTTATCCTGAAGGTCACCCAAAAATAATTGAACAAGATTCTCAAAGAATTAATGTTGATGCACCTAGTCCATCTAAAAAGAAAAAGAAGAAGAAAAAATGATAGGACTTTGCATACTTCTAGTGAACCCGAGGTAGAAAAACCCTTAGAAGATAGTAATGATGTTTCTATTTCTGATGCTGAAACACAATCTGGTAATGAACAACCACCTGATGATAATAATAATGATGATGCTCATGTGGATACCCAACTAGACAATGATAAAGAACCTGATAATGATGTTGAAATAGAACGTGCTGTTGATCTTGATAACCCACCTTCTAAAAATAAACGTTATGATAAGAGAGACTTCGTTGCTAGAAAACATGGTAAAGAAAGAGAACCATGGGTTCAAAAACCCATGCCCTTTCCTCCTAAACCATCTAAGAAAAAGGATGAGGAAGAATTTGAACGCTTTGCCGAAATGCTTAGGCCAGTTTTTTTGCGCACTCGTTTGACTGATATTATAAAGATGCCTCCTTATGCTAAATACATGAAAGACATTGTCACAAATAAAAGAAAGATACCTGAAGCTGAAATTTCCATGATGCTTGCAAATTATTCTTTTAAGGATGGAGTACCTAAGAAACTAGGAGATCCAGGAATACCAACTATACCATGCTCCATTAAACGAAATTATGTCAAAACCGCTTTGTGTGATTTAGGAGCCGGTGTTAGTGTTATGCCTTTCTCTTTATATAAAAGACTTGATTTGAATAAACTCACTCCCACTGAAATATCATTGCAAATGGCTAACAAATCAACTGCCATACCTATCGGTGTTTGTGAGGATGTGCCCGTTGTAGTTGCGAATGTTACTATTCTAACAGACTTTGTTATACTTGATATGCCCGAGGATGATAACATGTCGATTATCCTCGGTAGACCCTTCTTGAATACTGCAGGGGCTATTATTGATTGCAACAAAAGCAAGGTCACTTTTTATATCAATGGTAATGAACATACGGTGCACTTTCCGAAGAAACAATTCCAAGTGAATGGTATTCATATTATTGAAAAGACTCCAACAATTACTATTGGAAGTTTTCAAATCCCTCTTCCTACTATTAAAAAGAAATATGAAACTCTTATTATCGGGGAGATGCATATCCCCGTTGAGGTAACTTAGGGTTATACGAAAGTTCTTCGGTTTCATGTTACTCGGAAATGGTTTGTTAATAAGACCTGATCAACCTTATTAATGGATTCTTTTTGAGGGGCATGTGGTCGATGAATTTAGTAAGCACAACCTTCTGTACCCATTTTTTTATTTTTTGTTATTTTTAGTTAAATGGAATAAAATGCCATGATTATCCTGTTTTCTGATTTACCCGTGCAATAAAAAGTGCCCAGAAATAAAAGTGCTCAGAATGTAATAAAATTTTGATATGAATTTTTATGTAATATTTAAGAATTTTTGGCACTGGACACATACCAGGGGGGGTGCCCCAGGTGCCCACGAGGCACCAGGGCGCGCCACCCCCCTGGCGCGCCCAGGTACCTCGTGGGCCACACAGGGGCCCCCTCACTTATTCCTTCAGCTCACTTCGTCTCTTACCTCTAGAAAAAAAATTCCTGGTAGCTCTCTCTCCCGTGTTCTTGCTCACAAACCTAAAATTTTCGATCTCTTTGCTCGGAGCTCCGTTTCTGAAACTGTTTTGGGAGATTGCTCCTTGGTATGTGACTCCTCCATTGCTCCAATTAGTTTTTGCTCTAGTGGATTATATTTTGCATAATTAGTTGCTCTTGGTGCTACAAAAAATGAGCTTGCATGTTGAATCCTTTGAGTTCCAAGTAGTTTGAATGCTTGATATAGCCTCTAGACATCCATATGAGTAGTTGCTATCAATCTTGTGAAGTTTTATTGATATCATTTTGTGGCCTCTAGACATCCATATGAGTAGTTGCTATCAATCTTGTGAAGTTTTATTGATATCATTTTGTGGCCCAAAATTTTTCAGAAATTTGTTCTTAAGAAAATGAATATCTTCCGGAGGAGTCCTTGGGGAGTCCTCGGACAGTGACCTCAACATTCCGCGTAGGACGGAGGTCCGGCCGTGCGAATGGCCGCACAATGCCTTCATGAATGAAGCCGAATTCTACCAAGAGTTCACGCAATTCGTTGCAAATGCCGGACTGACCGACTTCCTCGCAGATGAGTGTGACCAGCACCACATCCTTACAAATTCCTTTGTGCAAAACTTTCATTTTCTGAGTAGGCTCGACCCCCCTGGGGTGCGCTTTGATTTATATGCTGAACATTATCAGATACCTCTGGCTGAATTTTGTGAGATATGTTTGATTCCCTTTGATGGGGAAATTAGAGAGCCTCGCCCGGAGGAGTTTGAGGGTTTCCTCCAAACCTTAACTGTGGGAGAGACAAGGGGCGTGTCGAAAGCCCGAGCCACTAGCTTGCAATTTCCCTCAATTCATTACTTTGCTTTATTCTTAGGGAAATGCTTGATTGCTAGGGAGCAAGGTAGTGCGCTAGCTGCACCTGACTTTGCCATTTTACGCCGCGCACTGCATAATGACAACACTTATAATCTGGGAGCTATCATTGCACGCCGCCTGCACACCAATAAAACTAGGGGTAAAATTCATGGTGGTATTTATGCTACTCGCTTAGCGAGACGTTTTAATGTTAACATACGCCCTCATGATTACTTGTTGCCCAGAGTTTACCTAGATCACCAGTCCATGAGGGACCACCACTTTCTTGATGCTCCTGAGCCTCCTCATAACATTCGCTATAACTTGGTTTTTAGTGAGGATACTCGTGATATTATTCCGTTGCCTGCACCTGCTTTGTTTGATTCTCATGCCAGGAACGGATATACCATTATGCCACCGGACATATTTGCTTACCGGAACGCAATGGCAGCAGCAGAGGAGGAGGCCCAGGATTGGGACGCTCGGGTGCCGCCTCCTCAGGAGTTTCACATGAGACCGGATGGCTACTACGGATGGCCGTAGACCAAGCTAGGCAAAATCCTAAGCTTGGGGGAGTACGTATTTCTCACCGACATTACATTCATGCTTACACATTTCATTTCAGTTGTCGGTGTTCATACTTTTTCATTCTATAATCCATGCTAGTTTTATTTTCTTGCTTTCTTGTGTGTTTGAAAAACTTTGAGAAAATCCAAAAACATTTCTTGCTTCTTTTTGGTTTTTCTTTCTAGTTTAATTAGTTGTAGTTTCATATAGTAAAAGAAAACCCAAAAAGATTTCTCGTTTCTTCTTTTACTTGTTGGGAGCTTTCCCGTGTAAATAGTTTTTCTTGTTTTTCGTTTTCTTCTTTATTTCGCTTCCTTCAGAAAAACCAAAAACTCCAAAAATATTTCAGTGTGTTTCTCTGAAATTCTTTTCTTTTGTTGAGTCATTGTAAGGAGGAGACCACGATGAAAATGTTGAGTGGCTCTCATATGCATTATTGTTGATCCAACAAAGAGCCCATTTTACCTTGTCTTCTACTTTGAATAAAATGTTTGCAGATTCCAGCTTAGTCCACGGCACTCTTGCACTATTATTATTTTCATACCATTCGGTCGTGCAAGTGAAAGGCAATAATGACGATGATTTGATGAAGTGACTGTGGCAAGGAAAAGCGGGTATGAACTCAACTTGTTCTTTGTTTTTGTAAATATGTTTAACTCAGTATCCATGATTTAGCATATTATGATTAAACATGTATATGATAACAATTAGAGATTATAGTTGCTCCTGCCATGCTTAAGTAGCTAGGAGTGGATAATGATTTATCTTGAGTGTCAACATGCATTAAAATGATTGTGATGTAGTATGATGATATGGCTTCCTCCTCTGAATGTTTCAAGTGGCTTGACTTGGCACATGTTCATGCATGTAGTTGATTCAAAACCAATATAGCCTTCATGATATTTATGTTCATGGTGTTTATATCCTACTCATGCTAGTATTCAATGTTGATTTTTCATAATGCATGATTATGACCGTTTTCGCTCTCTAGCTGGTCGCTTCTCAACCTATTTGCTAGCCTTCGCCTGTACTAAGCGGGAATGCTGCTTGTGCATCAAAACCCTTAAACCTAAAGTTATTCCAGATGAGTCCACTATATCTACCTATATGCGGTATTACTCTGCCGTTCTAAGTAAATTTGCATGTGCCACCTCTAAATATTCAAATGAACATCTGTTTTGTGTGCCCGTACTGCTCATGGAGCGACAGGGGGCGGTCAGTATCTTCCATGCTAAGCGGGTTATTCTCATGATGAGTGTTGATTCACTTGTCCTTGCAGGAGAGGGGCTGGTAATCGGGATGCCCAGTCCCATTATTAAAATTGTAAAATAATAAAACAAACTCCCCCAGAAAGTTGTTGGTATGGAGGGCACCCGAGGATTCGGCTAGCCATGGCTTGTGATTGTTGGTGGAGGGGGAGTAAACTTTACTTTACCGCTTGGGAACCGCCGCTAATGTATTTAGCATGGAAGATATTGAAAACTCTCGGTCGTGACGTTGACAGGAAAGGCATACCTCCCAAAATTTTATTTATCTCTGATTTAAGCTTCGAGCTCTGGCACCTCTGCAAATCCATGCTTCCCTCTGCGAAGGGCCTATCTATTTACTTTTATGTTATTTTACTTTTATTGTTGAGTCATCACCTTCTCAAACAAGCACCAGACCTGAGAGCACTATTGTCATTTTCATGCATTGTGAATAGTTAATGTTGTGTGCATCATGACTGGATCTCTTCTACCATGAATTACAATGTTTAGTCGCTGTTTGAACTTTGGAGGTGCTCTGCATTTATGTTTTGCGGTCTCAGAAAGGGCTAGCGAGAAACCATGTTGTCATATTATATCATGATCATTTTGACAAAGTGTTGGCATTTGAGATACTTTATTATTGCTCGCTGGTTGATTATGCCATTGATATGAGTGAATATAATTTCTAAGAGTTATCATTTGCATGGTTAGTTATAATCTTTGCTGAAAACTTGGGTACTATTTAAGCATATATATAGATACAAGAACAAAAGAGTTTGTAAAAGTTTTTCTTTATCACTTTCAGTTTGCCAACTGAATTGCTTGAGGACAAGCAATGAGTTAAGCTTGGGGGAGTTGATACGTCTCCATCGTATCTACTTTTCCAAACACTTTTGCTCTTGTTTTGGCCCCTAATTTGCATGATTTGAATGGAATTAACCCGGACTGACGCTGTTTTCAGCAGAATTGCCATGGTGTTGTTTTTCGTGCAGAAATAAAAGTTCTTGGAATTGGATGAAACTTTTTGGAGATTTTTATGGAATATATAAAAAATACTAGAGCCAAAACCTATTGGAGGGGAGCCACCCAGTGCCCACGAGGCACCAGGGCGCGCCTGGGGGGGCAGGCGCGCCCTGGTACCTCGTGGGGCCCACGTGGCTCCGTCTGACCTAATTCCAATGCTATAAATTCACAATTCCAGAGAAAAAAAATAAGAGAGGAAGTTTTATTACGTTTCACGATACGGAGCCGCCACCACCTCCTGTTCTTCATTGGGAGGTCAGATCTGGAGTCCGTTTGGGGCTCCGGAGAGGGGGATCTTCCGGCATCGTCATCATCAACCATCCTTCATCACCAATTTCATGATGCTCACTGCCGGGAGTGAGTAATTCCTTCGTAGGCTTGCTGGACGGTGATGAGTTGGATGAGATTTGTCATGTAATCGAGTTAGTTTTGTTAGGGCTTGATCCCTAGTATCCACTATGTTCTGAGATTGATGTTGCTATGACTTTGCTATGCTTAATGCTTGTCACTAGGGCCCGAGTGCCATGATTCCAGATCTGAACCCTTTATGTTTTCATGAATACATTTGTGTTCTTGATACGATCTTGCAAGTTATACGCACCTGCTATGTGTTATGATCCGCATACCCCAAGGCGACAATAATTGGGATTCTTTCCGGTGATTGCCATAGTTTGAGGAGTTCAAGTATTCACTAAGTGTTAATGCTTTGTTCCGGTTCTCTATTAAAAGGAGGCCTTAATATCCCTTAGTTTCCTTATGGACCCCGCTGCTATGGGAGGGTAGGACAAAAGATGTCATGCAAGTTCTTATCGCAAGCACGTATGACTATATACGGAATACATGCCTACATTGCATTGATGAATTGGAGCTAGTTCCGTGTCGCCCTAGGTTATTACTATTACATGATGAATGTTATCCAAAAATATCACCGATCCAATTCCTACGAGCTTTTCACATATTGTTCTTTGCTAAGTTGCTACTGTTGCTACTACTATCGCAATTGCTACAAAACTATTGCTGCTGCTGTTACTGTTACTGTTACTATTATTGCTACTGCTATCAAACTATCATACTACTGTGCTATTGATCACTCTGCTACAGATATTTAGTTTCTAGGTGTGGTTGAATTGACAACTCAATTGCTAATATTTGCAAATATTCTTTGGCTCCCCTTGTGTCGAATCAATAAATTTGGGTTGAATACTCTACCCTCGAAAACTGTTGCGATCCCCTATACTTGTGGGTTATCAGCGGTGGAGCATGAGATCTTCAAGTGCCAAGGGATGGTGGAATGTGGACTCAGCGCCAACCACTCCATGATCACGGAATTCACCCGTAATCACAAGGTGGATGGCCAATCGATGGGGGACATCATCTTCAAGCTTAATGAACGAATCGACTATCTCCAAGGCCAAATCTATGATCTTCAAAACCAAAATTTCGAGTATGAGGCAAGATTCAAAGGTATGAGTTTAGCTGCAAGTTTCAGGACTCCGGAGACTCGTTCATCTTTTTATGATGGGGAACCTATGCCATGGAAGCCGGAGGATAAACCCACTACTTCATCACCACCACCATCACCGAAGAAGGAGACTTGAGTACATGGGTATGGGCACTCCCCTTGGCTTGTGCCAAGCTTGGGGGAGGTGCCCCGGTATCGTATCACCATCACTTTTATTATCTTTACCTATTTTTAGTTCGATCTTTAGTTATTTCGTGATCTAGTTGAATAAAAGTTTAGTATGATCTATTTTCGAGTGTTAGTTTCATGATCTATCTATCTATGTAATTGAGTTGAGAGTTATATAATAAAGAGTAGTTTGAGCTTTGCTTCTTTACTTTTATGTTTCAGTTCTAGCAATGAAAGTAATGAAAAAGATCATATGCTAATCTTATGGAAAGTAATGACATTACATAAAGAAAAGTATAAGTGGTAAAATTTATTGGAAGTTAACAAACATAGCATTAGTCAATGATGCAATTCATGAAAAAGTTTATAAGGGAAGAGAAGATTCACATGCAAATACACTATCTTGGACATCTTTTGTGATTGTGAGCCCCCATTAAGTATTTTATGTCAAATTGTTGACGTTGGACAAGGAAGACAACGTAATGAATTATGTTTGTTCATATTCACATAGAAGTTATATTGTTATAGATCCTCCAACATGTGGTGCTTGCCCAATATCTTTGCTAGCCAAAAATCCGCACCAAGTAGAGATACTACTTGTGCATCCAAAACCCTTAAACCCAGTTTCATGTCATGAGAGTCCACTATATCTACCTAGGGATTGAATAAGATCCTTTAAGTAAGTTGTCATCGCTGCAAAAAGCAATAAAAATTGCCTCTAAATATGTCTGAACTTTTATTGTAAGGGAAATAAACTTTGTACGAACTTGTGATGGTAAAGAAATAAAAGCGACAGACTGCATAATAAAGGTTGCTATCACAAGGGGCAATATAAAGTGACGTTCCTTTGCATTAAGAGCTCGTGCATCCAACAACAAAAAGCGCATGACAACCTCTGCTTCCCTCTGCGAAGGGCCTATCCTTTACTTTTATGTATTTACTTTTTATGTATTTACTTTTTATGCAAGAGTTAATAGTGTTCTCCTCTACTTCCTTTTTAGTTTTCTCTTTTGCAAGCATCATGTGGTGGGGAAAGATCTAGGCACATATATCCAGTTGGATATGAGCGATCATGAGTTATTATTGTTGACATCACCCTCGAGGTGAATAAGTTGGGAGGCGAACTCACAAGCCCCTATCTTTCTATGTGTCTGGCTGAAACTTTTTGCTCCATATATATGTCGTGAGTGTTAGCAATCGTAAAAGACTAAATGATGGTTGAGTATGTGGACTTGCTAAATAGCTCCTACATGAGACCCTTCCTGAAAATATGATGAATTGCAATTGCATTGTTGACTGAGAACATAGTTTGTTAGTTTTCAAGAAAGTTTATGCCTTATACTTCATTGTTGTGATGAATTGTTACTTGCTCATGAGAAGTTTTATGATAATAAATATTGCTGTTATAATAATGATCATGATGCTACTATGTCTGTATTTTGTTTTTATCGACACACCTCTCTCTAAACATGTGGACATGATTATCGATATCGGCTTTCGCTTGAGGAGGTCTAAGCTTGGGGGAGTTGATACGTCCATTTTGCATCATGTTTTGCTACTGTTATTTATAGTGTTTTTAATCAATATAACACTTTGTGGAGCAATTCTAATGCCTTTTCTCTCTTAATATGCAAGATTTACACAAGGAGGGAGATTGCCGGCAGCTGGAATTCTGGACCTGAAAAAGCTATGTCAGAGATACCTATTCTGCACATCTCCAAATGAGCTGAAATTTTACGGAGATTTATTTTGGAATAAATAAAAATACTGGAAGCAAGAAGTACCAGAGGGGGCCACCCAGGTGCCCACGAGGCACCAGGGCGCGCCACCCCCCCAGGCACGCCCTGGTGGCTCATGGGGCCCCTGGCCAGCCTCTGGCTCCCATTTTCTGGTATATAAGTCCATTTGCCCTTGAAAAAATATAGAGAAGACTTTCGGGATGGTGTGCCGCCATCTCGAGGCGGAACTTGGGCAGGAGCACTTTTGCTCTCCGGCGGAGAGATTCTGCCAGGGATACTTCCCTCCGGGAGGGGGAAATCGTCGCCATCGACATCACCAGCGATCCTCTCATCGTGGGAGGACTAATCTTCATCAACATCTTCACCAGCACCATCTCATCTCAAACCCTAGTTCATCTCTTGTATTCAATCTTTGTCTCAAAACCTCAGATTGGTACCTGTGGGTTGCTAGTAGTGTTGATTACATCTTGTAGTTGATGCTAGTTGGTATATTTGGTGGAAGATTATATGTTCAGATCTATTATGCTATTCAATACCCCTCTGATCTTGGACATGATTATGATTTGTGAGTAGTTACTTTTGTTCTTGAGGACATGGGAGAAGTCTTGTCATAAGTAATCATGTGAATTTGGTATTCGTTCGATATTTTGATGATATGTATGTTGTTGATTCTCTTAGTGGTGTCATGTGAACGTCGACTACATGACACTTCACCATCTTTGGGCCTAAGGGAATGCATTGTGGAGTAGTAATTAGATCATGGGTTGCTAGAGTGACAGAAGCTTAAACCCTAGTTTATGTGCTATTCCGTAAGGGGCAGATTTGGATCCATATGTTTAATGCTATGGTTAGAGTTATCTTAATTCTTCTTTCGTAGTTGCGGATGCTTGCGAGAGGGGGTAATCATAAGTGGGAGGCTTGTTCAAGTAAGAACAGCACCCAAGCACCGGTCCACCCACATATCAAATTATCAAAGTAGCGAACGCGAATCAAACAAACATGATGAAAGTGACAAGATGAAATTCCCATGTGTCCTCGAGAACGCTTTACTTACTATAAGAGATGGTTCCGGCTTGTCCTTTGCTATAAAAAGGATTGGGCCACCTTGCTGCACTCTTTGTTACTATTGCTACTTGTCACTTGTTACAAATTATCTTGCTATCAAACTACTCGTTACCGATAATTTCAGTGCTTGCAGAAAACACCTTGCTAAAAACCGCTTGTCATTTCCTTCTACTCCTCATTGGGTTCAACACTCTTACTTATCGAAAGGACTATGATTGATCCCCTATACTTGTGGGTCATCACTCACCTTGAAGTATTGATACTGACGAGGACATGTACTAGGGATAGGGTAACAGGCCTGACCTACAGACCCTACCCTAGGATGCCACACGCCTTATACTGGGCCCCAGGGCCAGATCAGCAGTCAGGAGTTCTGTGACCAGACATTCACTCGGAGTTCAATGAACCACTCGGAAGGAAGCAGTTCACTCGACCGGTGTATTTCACTCAGAGTACCTGACAGTCACTCGACCAGAGAAGACCAGGAGGCTCCAGGAATGCAACGGTCGGGACGTGCGCTCGCCCATATTAATTGTAATCAATGCGCCCGTTACCTGGCGCCCTTAAGCCCCCTCTTTAATCCCTGGTAATGGCGGCATTCATGGGGGTACCTGGCGGACACTATATAAGCCACCCCCAACTCCATTCCAAGGGTTCGCAATCCATTGTAACACATACACTCCAGTAATCAAGCTCCAGAGCACCGAGACGTAGGGCTGTTACCTCCACCGCTGAGGGGCCTGAACATGTAAATCCGAGTGTAACAACTGTGCCGTAGCTAGGCTCTGCCCCCTCATCCGTACCCCTACACACTACTGTCAGACTTGCACCCACAACAGTTGGCGCCCACCATGGGGCAGGTGTCTAGCGACTTCCGGCGTAGTTGCATTTTTCCCATCTTCACCATGGTTTCTGGCGGCGGACTGACCCTGGGCGGCGAGATCCGTTTCGGCGTCCTCAGCTTCATCGCCGATGATTCGGCGTGGCTCCAAGAAGCCCCGCTGGATGTCGAGGCGTTGCCCATCCGCGGCGCAGCGCACTTCTGCGCGAGTTCCTTCGGCGTTCTCCTTCGACAACCGTCGACTCTGTACCAGTCGGCGCCTTTGCTCTCCACCAGCCGTCGTCGCAAGCGCTCCGGACGCTCACAACTTCAGCGGTGGATCAAGCATGCGGTGGCCCTTCAGGTCGCGGCCCCGTATATCGCGGCAATCGAGCCCGATGAGCCCGTCTTCGATCTGTTCGCCTCCGTGCATGAGCAATCGGAAAGCTTGTCCGAGTGCGAGAGCAGCGATCCCGCTACAGAGGTGCTGATGGCCGATTCCCTGCCCAGTCCGCCTGGGTACGGCCACGGCGGCGTGGAGACAGGTGACCCGTCTCGTGCTGATCTTGGCGGTGGCGGAGACCGTCACGACGAGTACTACCCCCGACCTCTCACTCGGCAGCAGAGGGAAGAGCTGCAATGCAGAACCGAGCAGACCCTCCAGACGCCCATCGTTGGGACGACCCCCGAGGCTCAGGCTTTGGAGGCCGCGCGCCAGGCTAACTTGGCTGAGCGCAGTCATCTGGAGGCGCTCCAAAAATCACTCGACGATCGCGCCCTGCGGCAACATCAGCCCAGTTCCAGTAGGCGGCAGCGGCAGTTGTTCTCGAATGACCAGCAGCAGAATTTCCAGGTATTCCGCACTCCCGTTCAGAATCTGGCGGTGGCCACTCGGATAGCAGATTCCATTGAGCCGTCCCGATCCGAGGCGGGAGAGGGTCTTCGACAGATCCGGGCCCTGCTCAAGGCGGCTGAAGAGCAGAATTCAGCGGTGTCCCAGTCGCGCAACGGGATTCACAGTAGATCCATCAGGGCTGACACCGTTCAGTCGGCCCACAGCCTGGTGTCCCCGAGGAGGAACAGGCACTCGCCTCCGCGGTGAAACGACCGCGACCCCCACCGAGACCAGTACTCGGGGCAGGGTCGCAGTCGGAATATGCCTCCGCGGCGTCAAGATGATCGTCGTCGTATGCAGTCGCCCCCTCCGTGGGATGGCTCATACGCGCCCCGGCCGTACGACGCCAGTCGTCCTTACGGCAGTGATCGGAGGGCCAGCCCTCCCCGCCATGGTGACGGTTATCGCCAGAGAGAGCCAGTCGACTATCGTGACCCACAGTTCAACGCGCGATCCGTTCTCGCTCAGAACCTGGTCGACGGAGGCAGAGCTCTTAGAGAGAACTTGGACAGAGATCGTCCGAGTGGAAGTGGAGCATTCATCTCCGGGCCCGAGTGCTTCAGCAGAGGAATCAGGGCCGCTGAGATTCCACCTAACTTCAGATTGGCGGCTAGAGTCAGTAAGTTCACCGGCGAGTCCAAGCCAGAAACTTGGCTAGAAGATTACCGAGTGGCTGTGCAGATCGGAGGAGGTAATGACTATGTGGCTATGAAGCATTTTCCCTTGATGCTGGAAGGGTCCGCCTGTGCCTGGCTCAACCAGCTCACTCCGGCCAGCATATACTGCTGGGAAGACTTGGCCTGAGTGTTCATCAAAACATTCAAAGGTACGTGCAAACGCCCAGCCGGGTTGACTGAGTTGCAGCATTGTGTGCAGAAACCGAATGAAACCTTGAGGGAGTACATTCAGCGGTAGACGACCTTGCACCATGTGGTTGAGAACGTCACAGAGCACCAAGCCATCTGTGCCTTCAAGGCAGGAGTCAGATATAGGGAGCTCATCCTGAAATTTGGCCGGTCGGGATCATTGACCATGAACCGAATGATGGAGATTGCCACTCGGTACGCAAACGGAGAAGAGGAAGACCGTCTCCGTAACGGCAAGGGGAAAACCAGTGAGCCCAACCCCGAAAACAGTAATCCCAGTCGGAAGCCGAAGCGCAAGGTTGACGGCTCGGCTCAGGCCGAGGCTGCCGCACTGGCCGGCCAAGCCAAGAACAAGGGGAAGGCTAAGGAAAAGTGGATCCCAAGGAAAAAGAAAGATCAGTGAGGCCAAGATGTCCTCGATCTGGTGTGTCACATCCTCACCAGAAAGGATGAAGAGGGCAATCTGATATTGCCCAAGCATACCACTCGACAGTGCAGGCTGTTGATACAGCAGTTCCGAGAGGGCCAGTCGAGTGAGAAGAGTCCAGAAGATGCTAATGATGGAGACAAAGATGAACCTTTTCCCAGTGTCAACGCAACCCTGATGATCTTTGCAGATGCAGAGAGAAAAAGCCGGTTGAAGGTCATCAATCGGGAAGTGAACATGGCCATGCCGGCAACGACGAAATTTTTGAACTGGTCGAAGACTCCGATCACCTTTGATCAGTCGGACCACCCAGCCTACATCGCTACCCCTGGGAGGCAGGCGCTGGTGGTTGATCCAATCGTAGGAGGCGTTTGGTTATGCAAGGTTCTCATGGATGGTGGAAGCGGCTTGAACATACTCTACGCCGACACCCTGAAGGCGATGGGCATCCTGATGTCCCGTCTTAGTGAAAGCAACATGCAGTTCCACGGAGTGATCCCTGGCAAGAAAGCAAAGTCACTCGGGCAGATTGCCCTGGATGTAGTCTTTGGAGACGACAAGAACTTCAGGAAGGAAAGGATGACCTTCGAAGTGGTCGACTTCCGCAGCGCCTACCATGCCATCCTTGGTCGGCCTGCGTACACACGTTTCATGGCCCGCCCATGTTATGTGTATCTCAAGCTGAAGATGCCCGGCCCCAAAGGTGTGATCACAGTCACTGGCAGTCGGCAGCGCGTGGAGGAGTGTTTGCAGCAAGGGTCCAAGATCGCTGATGAGCAGATGGCCATGGTGGAGTTGGAGGAGTACAAGAAAAATGGCGATCCGAGTGATGTGCTACGCTCCAAGAAACCAGCTGCGGAGTCTTCCTTCCAGTCAGCTGGTGAGACGAAGCCTGTGCACATCCATCCGGAAGATCCCAATGCAGCACCCACCAACATCTCAACAACACTCGACAGCAAATAGGAAGAAGCGCTCATCCAGTTCCTCCGTGAGAACTGGGACATCTTCGCATGGAAGCCATCCGACATGCCGGGTGTACCCAGGGAGCTGACCGAGCACCGTTTGCGAGTCGACCCGAAAGCAAAACCTGTGAAGGAGCATCTTCGTCGCTCTACTACACAGAAGAGGAAGGCCATTGGCATAGAAGTTGCTCGGCTCCTGGCAGCTGAGTTCATCCATGAGGTGAACCATGATACGTCTCCAACGTATCTATAATTTATGAAATATTCATGCCATGTTTATTATAGTTTTGAATGATTTTGGTGCCCTTTTATATGGCTTTTATATGAGTTTCATGGACTAACATATTGACCTAGTGCCCAGTGCCAGTTGCTGTTTTCTGCTTGTTTTTGGTTTTTCGGAAAATCTATATCTAATGAAGTCCAAATGCAGCGAAACTTTTTGACGATTTTTTCTGGAACATAAGAGACACTAGAAGCTTCGGGAGGTGGCCAGAAGACCCACAGGGGCCCCACGAGCCACCAGGGCGCGCCACCCCCCCAGGTGCGCCCTGGTGCCTCGTGGGCCCCCTGTGGCCCTTCTTCGCGTGATTCCAACGCCAAAAAATCATATATATTTAGAAACCCCCGAAAGTTAACCTAGATGAGTTTTTACTCCGCCGCAAGCCTCTGTACCTCCACGATCTCATCTACATCCCTTTTCCGGCACCCTGCCAGAGGGGGGAATCATCACCGGAGGCCATCTTCATCATCCCGGCGGTCTCCATGATGAGGAGGGAGTAGTTCACCCTCGGGGCTGAGGGTTTGTACCAGTAGCTATGTGTTTTATCTCTCTCTCTCTCGCGCGTTCTTGATTTGGCATGATCTTGATGTATCGCGAGCTTTGTTAATATAGTTGGATCATATGGTTTTTCTTCCATCTCTATCCTTGTTGTGATGAATCGAATCTTTTCCCTTTGAGGTTTCGTTATTGTCGGATTGAATATTCAGATTTGAGAACATTTGATGTATGTCTTGCATATGAATACCCGTGGTGACAATGGGGGTATTATATGCATAGGGGTTGATGCACGTTTTCATTATCTTTTCTCCGATAGAAACTTTGGGGTGCTCCTTGGAGTTCTTTGTGTGGATTGAATATTATGATTATGAAGTTGTTTGATGCATATCGTATAATCAACTCACGGATACTTGTGGTGACATTGGAGTATCTAGGTGACATTAGAGTTGGTTGATGTGTATCATATGGTGTTATTTTAGTACGAACTCTAGGGCTGTTTGTGACACTTATAGGAATAGCTCAATAGATCGATCGGAAAGGATAACTTTGAGGTGGTTTCGTACCCTACAAACAATTTCTATCTTATGTTCTCCGCTAATAGGAACTTGGGAGTGATTCTTTATCGCACGTTGAGGGATGATTATATGATCCAATTATGTTAGCATTGTTGAGAGATTGCACTAGTGAAAGTATGAACCCTAGGCCTTGTTTTTAAGCATTGCAATACCATTTGTGCTCACTTTTGTTACTTGCTACCTTGCTGTTTTTATATTTTCAGATTACAAAAACCTATATCTACTATCCATACTACACTTTTATCACCATCTCTTCGCTGAACTAGTGCACCTATACAATTTACCATTGTATTGGGTGTGTTGGGGACACAAGAGATTTCTTGTATTTGGTTGTAGGGTTGTTTGAGAGATACCATCTTCAACCTACACCTCCCACGGATTGATAAACCTTAGGTCATCCACTTGAGGAAAAATTGCTTCTGTCCTACAAAACTCTGCGCTTGGAGGCCCAACACGAGTCTACAAGAATAAGTTGTGTAGTAGACATCATACCACTCCGAGTGGCTCGCCAACGTCGTCATGGTCCCTAAAAAGGATAAGTCTCTCCGAATGTGCATTGATTTCAAGCACATCAATCGGGTCTGCCCCAAGAATCATTTCCCGCTCCCCCGCATAGATCAAATCGTAGATTCCACCGCGGGTTGTGAGCGATTGTCTTTTCTGGATGCGTACTCTGGGTACCACCAGATCCGACTATATGGGCCAGATGAAATTAAAACAGCTTTTATCACCCCATTCGGGTGTTTCTGCTATATCACCATGCCATTCGGTCTTAAAAATGCCGGTGCCACTTTCATGCGCATGGTGCAGAAGTGTTTGCATACACAGATCAGTCAGAACATCGAGGCCTACATGGATGATATCGTGGTCAAGTCCAGAAAAGGTTCCGACCTGCTGGCTGACTTAGCTGAAACTTTCGCAAATTTGCGGAAGTATGATATTAAGCTGAATCCAGCAAAGTGCACTTTCGGGGTGCCCGGTGGCAAGTTACTCGGATTCCTCGTTTCCGAACGAGGGATAGATGCTAACCCCGAGAAGATCGGTGCAAATGTCCAGAATGGCTTCATGATGTGCAAAAGCTCATGGGTTGTCTTGCGGCTCTGAGCCGATTCATCTCTCGCCTCGGTGAGATGGAACTGCCCCTTTACCGATTGATGAAGAAGTCATATTCGTTCGAGTGGACTGCTGAAGCACAAGCAACATTTGTTCAGATCAAAGCCCTGCTTTCCACCCAGCCGGTGCTTGCTGCTCCGAACAGCAACGAGCCGTTGCTCTTGTACATTGCGGCCACTGGTCAAGTTGTCAGCACTGTCCTCATAGTCGAGCGAGAAGAACAGGGCAAGACTTACAAAGTTCAGCGCCCAGTCTATTACATTTCTGAAGTTCTGACTCCGTCCAAGCAGAGGTATCCTCATTACCAGAAGCTCGTCTACGACATTTACCTGACCGCGAAGAAGGTAGCCCACTACTTCCAAGAGCATGTCGTGTCAGTCGTCAGCGACGCCCCGCTGTCTGAGATCATGAACAATCGGGATGCGACTGGTCGAGTGGCGAAGTGGGCTATCAAGCTCCTGCCCCTGGATATTAAGTTCGAGGCGAAAAAGGTAATCAAGTCCCAAGCATTAGCTGATTTCTTAGCCGAATGGACTGAACAGCAGCAGCCGACTCAGAGTCACCCGAAACACTGGACCATGTTCTTTGATGGCTCCAAGATGCTGAATGGTTCAAGAGCCGGAGTTGTGTTGGTGTCTCCGAAAGGCGATCGACTCAGTTATGTTCTACAGATTCACTTTGATTCCTCCAACAATGAGGCCGAGTACAAAGCGCTCCTTTATGGTATACGTATGGCCATCTCACTCGGCGTCCGACGCCTGATGGTTTATGGAGACTCAGATCTAGTTGTGAATCAAGTGATGAAGGAATGGGACATCAGGAGTCCTGCTATGACAGGATACTGCAATGAAGTGAGAAAGCTGGAGAAGAAATTCGAAGGACTAGAGCTTCACCACATTCCCCGAGCCAAGAATCAAGAGACAGATGATCTGGCAAAAATCGGGTGGTGACCTATACCCAGTAATGTGTTCCTTGAGCATCTGCATTCCCCAACGGTGAAAGAAGATCCCTTCACCGAAGAGCCCCCGCAAGTGGTCATTCCCTCCGATTCGACTGAAGTTGAGGTCCCAGCAGTCATTGACTTGGTCATGGAGGTTCTAGCAATCACACCCGAGTGGACAATGCCTTACATTGCATACCTGCTCAGACAGGAACTTCCAGAAGATGAAGCCGAGGCCCGCCAGATTGTTCGCAGGTCCAAGGCCTTTACAGTGATGGGCGATCAGTTATACAGAAAGAGCGTCACCGGTGTGACTCAGTGCTGCATCTCACCGGAGGAAGGACGACTGATCCTGGAGGAAATTCACTCGGGAACTTGCGGACACCACGCGTCCTCTCGGACAATCGTAGCTAAAGCTTATAGAGCCGGCTTGTTCTGGCCACGCGCCAATGAAGCTGCACAGGAGATAGTCCAACACTGCGCCAGGTGCCAGTTCTATGCAAACTTATCCCACAAGCCTGCGTCTGCTCTGAAGACGATTCCACTCGTCTGGCCGTTTGCAGTCTGGGGACTCAACATGGTGGGACCCCTCCGGACAAGGGCGAGTGGATTCACCTACTTGCTGGTTGCAGTCGATAAGTTCACTAAGTGGATCGAAGCCAAACCGATCAAGAAACTAGACTCTCGTACAGCAATCAAGTTTATGAAGGAGATAGCCTTCAGATACGGCGTGCCCCATAGCATCATCACTGACAACGGTTCAAACTTCGACTCAGAAGAGTTCAGGGCGTTCTGTGCCGCCCAAGGCACCCGAGTCGACTATTCATCTGTGGCGCGCCCGCAGTCGAATGGACAAGCCGAGAGGGCAAACGGACTGATCCTTCAGGGGTTAAAGCCGCGACTCATGCGCGATTTGGAGCACGCAGCTGGAGCCTGGGTCACCGAGTTGCCATCAGTCCTTTGGGGCTTGAGGACGACCCCCAATCGGTCTACCAATCGTACTCTCTTCTTCATGGTGTACGAAGCTGAAGCCGTCTTGCCGAGTGACCTGCTCCACAATTCGCCCCGAGTGGAACTATACTCCGAAGCTGAAGCAGAGCAGGCACGGCAAGACGCAGTTGATCTCCTGGAGGAGGATAGAGAGATGGCTCTTATCCGTTCGGCCACCTATCAGCAAGATCTACGACGCTTTCACAACAGACACGTCAGAAGTCGGACTTTTCGGGAAGGAGATCTTGTGCTCCGAGTGAATCAGCAGCGACCTCACAAGCTTGCTCCTGCGTGGGAAGGTCCTTTTGTCGTTTCAAAGGTTCTGCACAACGGAGCATATCACCTATACAACCTTCTAAAGCAAGCAGACGAGCCCCGCGCTTGGAATGCAGACTTGCTTCGACGTTTTTATACTTGATGTTGAGATGTAATAAAAGCACTCGAGTGATGTTTGATGAATAAAAGCATGACTTTTCCAGTTCTACATTGAGTTCACTCGTACGCATTCTCTGGCTTACAATCCCCAGTGGGTGTACGCCCTTCAGCTTAGCTGCAAACCAGCTTTTGCCTAAGTTAAAAACCTACTCCGAGTGAAGAGCATCCCTCTCACTCGGGGGCTTGGCTGCGAACCAGCTTTCGCCCAAGTTAAAAACCTACTCCGAGTGAAGAGCATCCCTCTCACTCGGGAGCTTGGCTGCAAACCAGCTTTCGCCCAAGTTAAAAACCTACTCCGAGTGAAAAGCATCCCTCTCACTCGGGGGCTTGGCTGCGAACTAGCTTTCACCCAAGTTAAAAACCTACTCCGAGTGAAGAGCATCCCTCTCACTCGGGGGCTTGGCTGCGAACCAGCTTTCACCCAAGTTAAAAACCTACTCCGAGTGAAGAGCATCCCTCTCACTCGGGGGCTTGGCTGCGAACCAGCTTTCGCCCAAGTTAAAAACCTAGTTTGAGTGAAGAGCATCCCTCTCACTCGGGGGCTTGGTTGCGAACCAGCTTTCGCCCAAGTTAAAAACCTACTCCGAGTGAAGAGCATCCCTCTCACTCGGGGGCTTGGCTGCGAACCAGCTTTTAAAAACCTACTCCGGGTGAAGAGCATCCCTCTCACTCGGGGGCTTGGCTGCAAACCAGCTTTCGCCCAAGTTAAAAACCTACTCTGAGTGAAGAGCATCCTTCTCACTCGGGGGCTTGGCTGCGAACCAGCTTTCGCCCAAGTTAAAAACCTACTCCGAGTGAAGAGCATCCCCCTCACTCGGGGGCTCGGCTGCGAACCAGCTTTTGCCCAAGTTAAAAACCTACTTCGAGTGGAGAGCATCCCTCTCACTCGGGGGCTTGGCTGCGAACCAGCTTTCGCCCAAGTCAAAAATCTACTCCGAGTGAAGAGCATCCCTCTCACTCGGAGGCTTAGCTGCGAACCAGTTTTCGCCTAAGTCAAAACCCACTCCAAAGACTCGAAAAACTCAAAAGAAAGCATTCAAATAACTCTAGAAGTTCAAAAGCAAATACGAGTGCGCGGGCCCGAAGCCCGAAAGAGTTTAACGAATATAGTTCCACTCGGCATACCGAGGCTAATGGGTAAGGCTAGAAGTTTTCTCACACCCCAGTGGGGCTGGCCGGTTCAACAAAGGAGTCCAGATCGATGCCGTCTGCGATCCGAGTGGCTGCCTCTATGAATGTCTCCATGAAGTCTTCAAACTTGAGCTTCTTCGTGTTGCCGACTTGAAGAGACTTCAGTTTCTCCTCGTTGGCATCCTTGCAATGCACTCGGACCAGAGAGAGGGCCACGTCGGCCCCGCAGCGGGCAGCTGATTTCTTCCACGCTTGCACTCGGCTAGGAATGTCGTTGAGACAAGTCATCATGGCTTCCAGGTCGGTGTCGAGGGTGTCTTCTGGCCACAGCTCCTTGTCGATCCTTCCTAGTGCACCCCGCAGGCGGATGATGTACCCCTGGACGTCTTCGATACGAGATTCGAGCCGCAAGACACCTAGAGTAGCCTTGTCACCGATGAGTGACCTGGAGGGATCCAGACCCCTCTTGATTCTGTCAGTTTCCAGTTCAAAGTCTCGGCAGTACTCTGTGAACAAGAAACGAGGAGAGTTGAAGATCAGCATGCATGAAATTCACTCGGAAATAAGTTAAAACTCACCCGGAGGCCATGGGTTACCTGCAAGTTTGGTGTACATCTCCTCCGTGAACTCCTCTATATACTTTTCCAGTGAATTCTTCTTCTCGATGAGCTGGGTGATCTTTTCGTTCGGAGTTTTCTTTTCTTGCTCATAAACATTCGCCTAAGCCTTGAGCTTGCCGTCCCACTCAGCCTTCTGCTTCTTGAGCTCGACCACCTCCTTCTTCGCCTCCTTGACGGCGGCCTTCAGTGACGTGTTTTCCCCTTCAAGCTTCTCGAGTGAGGCCAACTTCTCTTCGGCGGCCTTGGTCTTCTCTCTCGCCACCTTCTGTGCCCCCGCCAGCTCGTTGTCCTTGTTCTCGAGTGCCTGCTTCATAGTTTCTGAAGAAACAGAGGTTCTGAGCCGCACTTGGAGTCGATGGTTTTCACTACGCACATCTGTTCGAGTGAAGTCACTCGGTTCAAAGAATGGAGAGAGATGAAAGCAGAGCGCTCAGTAATTAAAGCTTACCTCCCATGGTCTTGAGCTCCGCTTGAGCGTGCGCTGTGTTCCTCTTCTCCACCTCCAAGTCCAGTCGGAGCTGGGCCGTCTCCTTCTCCAGTGCCACGTACTGAGTCCCAAGATCGCAAGTTTTCTGAAACACAAGAGAGAACAGAACAATTAATGTTAAGAAATATTCTGAGTGCCCAGAGACCAGCGCTCCTGGAAGGAACAAGCTTGACCAGTATCAGATCCTGAAGTACCCTTTGTCAGGGAGGAACAAGCTTGACCAGTATCAGATTCTAAGTTCTAAGACTCCTGCCGACTGCCCGCAGTCGACGACAGTCTCGGGGACTACACCCAGTGGGTGCACTCAGCGTGCCCCCACTGGAACGGTATCCACTCGGAACGGTCCGCCCGGTCCGAGTGATGGCCAAAAACACACAAAAAAAACACCCAGTGGGTGTACCGAATATTTTGCGACAAGAAATTCCTACAGAGGAAAAATGACTTGGAGATCAACTTACAAGAGCACTTACTCGAACGTTTTCCTGGAGGGCAGCGCTGGCATCGTATGCTAGCTTGCCAGCTGCGCACATCACCTTCAGCCGCTAGGTCATCAGCTCCGCCTGGATCATTGCTTCCTTGCTGGCTCCAGTCTGGTCCTCTGGCACCTTGTACAGACTGAAGATGTTGATGGGAGGAGTTGGAGCCGAGGTCAAAGCAGTCGATAGCGCTGTGACCGGGCCATCACCGGCCTGAGAGGAACCTTGCGCCAGGGGCACGATCACGGGCTGCGCAGGAGCAACTGGAGGTGCTTGGCTTGGAGGTGCCTTCGGTGTGGTGGTCTGGGAAGTAGTCGGAGTTGCGGTCCCCTTCTCGGCGTCCTTCCGCGGGCAGCCCCTCATCGTCGTCGACATGGATGATCTCGGCAAGTGCTGCATTCACCCGACACGACCAGCCTCAGTACGCAATTCAGTCAGATGAGGACAATTCAATCGATTCATGGATCAAAGAAAAAATAAATCACTGTTACCTTTCTGAGAAGTGGCTGCGTCTGCCGACTCAGCTTCGATACGGTCTCCGTCGATCTGCATGGGAGATGTCGTCGAGGTTGCAGCTCTGGTTCATAAGATTCACTCGGTCAGAAGAGTCCAAAAGTTGACAAAGACAGAAAAGAAAAGCTGACAAAGGCACTCACGTTGAGGCGACAGGCACAGTGACCTTGATCCTGGGCAGAGCCTTCCGAGGCTTGGGGGAAGCGACCTTGGGCTGCTTGGCAGTCTTCTCAGTCGGCTCTGGCGACGACGTCCGAGTGCGCTTTGGGGCCTTTGCACTCGGAACGACCACCTTCTCCGGGCCAGCACTCGGATCATGAGTTTGCTTAGAGCGGCGCTCAGAGCGCAACTCCGGAGACTGGGAAGACTCGACCTCATCGCTCTCTTCCGAGTCGTCGCTTTCCTCCTCGCTGTCTTCTATGTAGCTACCCTCGACGCTGCCATGTTCGCTCTCCACATCTCCGGCAAGCTGTTCTCCATTCGGCACAGGCGAGAGCATCTTCTGGAACTCCTACAAGACATGAAGATCAGAGACAAACAATTCAGTCAGTTCACTCGGATCATTCAGTTCACTCGGATAATTTGCGCATAAGTAATTCACTCGGAAATGCGTGTCATACCTCCAACGGTTGGTTATTGGCGTCGTAGGGTGGGATCCATCTCGACCCTCGCGGATTGTCGCGCGCGCCGGTGATACCCTTGAGCCACTCTTTCACGGTCTTCTCGTTGATGTCCTTCGGGTGCACTCGAGTCGAGTCGTCAGCGCCAGTATACTGCCACATCGGGTGAGCTCGCTCCTGCAGCGGCTGGATTCGCCGACTGAGGAAGACCTCTAGCAAATCCAGACCCGTCAACCTGCCCTGGACCAGGCTGACTACCACAGTTACCAAGATCCCCACGTCGGTCTTCTCCTCCTTGTCCATTGTCAGCGATGGAGGCACGTTGACTCTCTCGGATGTATAAGTGGGGAGACCAGTCGACGAGCCAGCACAAGGGATGTCGTTGCAGTAAAACCAAGTCGACTGCCAACCCCTAACCGAGTCAGGAAAGGTCATCGCGGGAAAAGTGCTCCTACCCCGCATCTGAATGCCCAAGCCGCCGCATAGCTGGGTCACATGGGTTCTCTCCCCCTCGGGGTTGGCCTTTTTGACCGACTGAGAACGGCACGTGAAGATGTGCTGGAATAACCCCCAATGCGGCGGACAACCCAAGAAATTTTCACACAAGGAAACAAACGCGGCGAGATACGCTACAGGATTCGGGGGGAGGTGGTGGAGATGGGCGCCGAAAAAGTTCAGAAAACCGCGGAGAAAGGGATGGGGCGGCATGGAGAAACCTCTTTCCACATGGGTGACGAGGAGCACGCGTTCCCCCGGCCGCGGCGCAGGCTCGATTTCCCCCTCCTCGGGCAGCCTCCAGCTACCCTCCCGTACCAGTCCGTCGATGCCGAGCCCACCGATGTCTTCGGCGGTGGTGGTCGGCGGGAGCCAATCTCCCTGGATCCATCCCCGTGGCGGAGCAGCGCGAGAGCTCGATGCTTTCTTCGCCTTCTTCGCTCGCTCCAGCTTTGCCATCTTGTCCTTCAACATCGCCGCAGAGTGCTCCGGCGCTGGAGAGGATTCGCGCAGAGTGGAAGCGGTAGAGAAGATTGGATGACTGGACGAGGCGGAGAAGAGGGGATCTGGCTCTCTCTCCCTCTCCAACGCGGCGGCTTCTTATATCGCCGCCCGCTCCGCTCCCCAATCCACGCCACTGATTCACGGGCCCGCGGATTTCCTCAGATCTTGCTGGCGGAGTTGCAACTGTACGTGGCAAAAAGTGGGGCGAAAATCGAGGCGTCACGCCCCACTTTCCCCACTCACTGCGCCGCGACCGTTCACGCGCGCTCTTATCTGATTTCAAATCCCGCAAGATCCGGACCCCAGCGATCCGATCGCTCGCCTTTGAAGATTTTCCATAAATGCTCGGATCTGTTCCATCACTCGGATGGAGACTCCTTGTTTCACTCGGATGGAGACTACTCATTTCATTCGGATCTATTCCGTCACTCGGATGGAGACTCCTCGTTTCACTCGGACGTCATATGGTCCGGAATCCGTCAAGGTGCCGCACGAAGACAAGGCCGTCTAAAGACCAGTAAGAGTTCTTGAGCGCCCTCGTAGTGCTCAATTCACCAAGGAATTCGCCTTGACTCGACCTGCTTAACCTCGACCGATTCGGGGGCTAATGACGAGGACATGTACTAGGGATAGGGTAACAGTCCTGACCTACAGACTCTACCCTAGGATGCCACGCGCCTTATACTGGGCCCCAGGGCCAGATCAGCAATCAGGAGTTCTGTGACCAGACATTCACTCGGAGTTCAATGAACCACTCGGAAGGAAGCAGTTCACTCAACCGGCGTATTTCACTCGGAGTACCTGACAGTCACTCGACCAGAGAAGACCAGGAGGCTCCAGGAACGCAACGGTCGGGACGTGCGCTCGCCCATATTAATTGTAATCAATGCGCCCATTACCTGGTGCCCTTAAACCCCCTCTTTAACCCCTGGTAATGGCGGCATTCATGGGGGGACCTGGCGGACACTATATAAGCCACCCCCAGCTCCATTCCAAGGGTTCACAATCCATTGTAACACATACACTCCAGTAATCAAGCTCCAGAGCACCGAGACGTAGGGCTATTACCTCCACCGCTGAGGGGCCTGAACTCGTAAATCCGAGTGTAACAACTGTGCCGTAGCTAGGCTCTGCCCCCTCATCCGTACCCCTACACCCTACTGTCAGACTTGCACCCACGACAGATACCATCTTGGGCTAGTGCGAATCTTGGTAGGAGTCCGTCCGGTTGGTGACACGATCATCTCTCCTCTGAGATCCCCAACAACATACATCACTTGATTGAAGTACCAGGAGATGGTCTCCATTGATCTCCTAAAGGTGTTGTGTACAACCCTGAACCTCTGTTTATGACCAACAACATGGAGGAACATGGCTACTTGCTATTCCACAGTGGTGTGGATGCTATCTTCTAGCAGCCCCCTACTCCTGAACGTCTGCACAAGCCTGGCGAAAGGTGCTCTTTTCATTCAAAGCATCCACAGAGCCTATGTGTCCTTGCAGTTGTAGATGTAGTTCAGATTCGCTATCCTCTCCTGATCCCGGATTAACATCGGACCATACCGGATGAGAGGTTTGTAATTCCGACGAACAGCTCTCTTATGGACCAACAGGATCCAGGCCTGAACCACAGCTATCAGCGTTGCTGCCTAAACTACAAGCTTCATCCGTTCATCCACAACCTAAGCGACATCCATCATGCGGTCAGCAATGGCGCAATCGAACCTAAACGGTCCTATCGAACGAGCTAGCAGAGGAGGGGGAGAGGGTAGCTTACCAGCTTCGGGGTCGGGGGAGACATGGCTGAGACGAGGATGGCCGGACGGAGTCGAAGAAGAAGGGGAGAAGCAGCTGCCGCTACCGGGAAGTGTTGCTGCCGCCGTCACTGCCGCAACCGCAGATATGTGTCGTCGCCGCCGCCGGTGCCAATAATAGAGGAGGGCTTGTCCTAGAGCCAGGGGTGAGCGAGTAAATGGGGTGGTGAGGGTATATTTCGTGCCATCCTGCCTCCGCCGATTTCCCTCTCCCGCTATCTTTGCCTGAATCCCCCCAGCACCGCGCCCTACGCTGCATCTTGCTTTTGTGCCAGAGTCTACATGGCTCGCTTGAAATGGCCGATTCGAGCGTTCCTAGCGAGCCAGGCTCTAGGGTGCTTTAAGTTTCATGCCGAAGCGAGCTAGGCTGACACGTCTCCATCGTATCTATAATTTTTGATTGTTTCATGCCAATATTTTACTAATTTCACATACTTTTGGCAACAATTTATATGTTTTTCTTGGACTAACATATTGATCCAGTGCCTAGTGCCAGTTCCTGTTTGTTGCATGTTTTTTGTTCCTACCCCCAGGGCGTGCCAGATAGGCTTGTGGTTCCTCCTTAAGTCGGTTGGGGCTCTTGTTTCGCCGCAAGAAAGATAATTTCTGGATAAAAATCCCCTCAAAATTTCAGCCCAATCGGAGTTACAGATCTCTGGGAATATAAGAAACGGTGAAGGGCTAGAAAACAGGAGCGCAAAACAGAAGAGAACAGAGAGAGAGAGAGAGAGAGAGAGAGAGAGAGAGAGAGAGAGATCCAATCTCGGAGGGGATCCTACCCTCCGGGAGCCATGGCGGCCAAGGACCAGAGGGGAAACCCTCCTCCCATCTAGGGGGGAGGCCAAGGAAGAAGAAGAAGGAGGGGGGCTGTCTCCCCCTCTCTTCCGGTGGCGCCGGAACGCCGTCGGGGGAAACATCGTGTGACGTCGATCTACTCCAACAACTCCGTCATCTTAATCAACACCTCCATCACCTTCCCTTATCTATTTTCAGTGGTCCACTCTCCCGCAACCCGCTGTACCCCCTACTTGAACATGGTGCTTTATGCTTCATATTATTTTCCAATGATGTGTTGCCATCCTATGATGTTTGAGTAGATTTTTTGTTGTCCTATGGGTAATCGGTGAATTGCTATGATTGGTTTAAATTTATTGTGGTTATGTTGCTGTCCTTTGGTGCCCATCATATGAGTGTGCGCGTGGATCACGCCATAGGGTTAGTTGTATGTTGATAGGACTATGCATTGGAGGGCAAGAGTAAATGAGCTTCTTCCTACCATAGAAATTGATTCATACGGGATTGAAGGTGGACCAATATATCTTAATGCTATGGTTGGCTTTTACCTTAACGAACTTTAGTAGTTGAGGATGCTTGCTAATAGTTCCAATCATAAGTGCATAGAATTCCAAGTAAGGGATGACATGCTAGCAGTGGCCTCTCCCACATAAAAACTTACCATCGGTCTAGTAACTTAGCCAATTGCTTAAGGAAAATTCCGCAAATCCTACCACCACTTTTCCACACTCGCTATACTAACTTAATTGTACTTTTATTAAAACATCACCTAACTTTTATTTTCACGTTCTTTATTATCTTGCAAACTTATCCCACTACACCTACAAAGTACTTCTAGTTTTATTACTTGTCTCTAGGTAAAGCAAACGTTGGTGTGCGTAGAGTTGTATCGGTGGTCGATAGAACTTGAGAGAATATTAATTCTACCTTTAGCTCCTCGTTGGGTTCGACACTCTTACTTATCGAAAAAGGCTACAAACGATCCCCTATACTTGTGGGTTATCAAGACCTTTTTCAGACACCGTTGCCGAGGAGCAATAGCGTGGGGTGAATATTCTCGTGTGCGCTTGTTGGCTTTATCTCTAAGTATGTTTTATTTTCTGTTCTAAGTTGTTTATATCTTTAGTTATGGATATGGAACACGAAATACCAAAAAAATTAGTTGTACTTGCTACTCATGGAGATGGGGAACCTCCTAAAGCCCTCGATGCTGATTATGTGAAAAATATTAAACATTACTTTGATAATCCTGATAAATCCCCATTTAACTTGATAATGGGAGATACTTTGTATCACTGGGAATAATTTAGGGATTATCACTTGTCTCAAAAAGGGAAACTCTTATGTGATCAAATTGATTATTTGCAATGGTATGCTTGGAATTTATGCTTAAGATATGATTATACTTGTTGCTCTAAGATGAAGGCTCCACACCTTCCCTTTCAATGTGAATTTAATGATAATGAAACCTTGGCTTCTTATGCTAATGGTATATATGATTACTATGATGTGGAACAAATAGAAGAATTTGTTGCTTTTAAGGGTGCTTATGAAATTGAATCTTTGTTTGAAAAGTATGAAGATTGTGATGATGCTATTTACAGATCTGAAAATTATGCTATACTTAAATATTACTATGAAAATTATAAATAAAATGCCAATATTAATGAATTTATTGAGAAAGTCTCCACGGTTCAAGAAGAGACTAATATTTTGCAGAAATCTATGGAAGAAGAAATTGCTGAAACTGTGAGCTCGTTAGATAAAAAGACGAGGAGGAGAGCGAAGAACAAAAGGAGGAAGATCGGATTAGCTACCCGTTCCCACCTTCTAATGAGAGTAACTCTTCAACTCATACATTGTTTAATTTCATTTCATGCCTACCGAAGGATGAATGCTATGATAATTGCTATGATCCCCTGGATTCGTTTGAAATATCCCTTTTTGATGAAATTGATGCTTGCTATGCTTGTGGCCATGATGCCAATATGAATGATGCTTATGGAGATGAACTTGCTATAGTTCCTTATGTTAAGAATGAAATTGTTGCTATTGCACCCACACATGATAGTCCTATTATCTTTTTGAATTCTCCCAACTACACTATATCAGAGAAGTTTGCACATATCAAGGATTATATTGATGGGTTGCGTTTTACTATTACAAATGATGATTTTGATGGATATAATATGTATGTGCTTGCTGCTCGTAATTGCAATTATGTGGCACCCCGGCTTAGAGTCACCGAAGCACCCCGTATTCCAGCCCAGAGATCGAGTCTTCTGGAATACGGTACTGCTTGGCAAAGAACAAATCAGCTCTTTATTACCAATAGTTGGAGTACAAAGGTTCGAGATAATACAAAGGGTTGCCTCGGCAAAGCTACGCTTGCTATGATAATTCTATGCTAGCAGCGGCTCGAATCTTAGCAGCAGAATCACGACGTCAAAATGGACTCCACTCCGCAGGGACTCTGGCTGGGACACGTCCTAGCTCGCAACTCAAACACCTCCACTAAGCTAACATGGCAGCACCTGCAAACTGGCACGATACGCCAGGTGAGTACTTTGAATGTACTCGCAAGCTCGTAACAAACAAGAGCATCAAGGCATAACAATGTCATAGCAATCATGATTAAATCAGATTTAAGTGCTACTAAAAGGGGTGGAAGAAAATAATAACATATTATTACCACAATTATTAGTCTTGTTACCACTACGGAACCACTTTGCCCTGAGCCACATGATTGAACCACTTACTCTCGTGATCAACTCATGGTCACCTTGAGAACTTCTGACAATCGTCCCCGAGAATCATCCTCAACAATCACCAGCGACCTTACTATACTGGGACGCGTTCTTCCATCATTAACGCGTCATTCCCTTATTGGTGTTGATCCGACAGTGTGACTTAATACGAACTGTGTCCAATACCGTGGACACGGCTATTCGAATAGATTCTTACACTCAGCAGAGGTTGCGCACTTTACCCACACTATGAAGCTCCTGGTCCCGTACCTCGGTACACTTCCCTTCCGGGTGGACCAGTGCTGCTCCAACGAAACTTGCCTAACCCGTGACTCCTCCATCGTACCACCGACAATCATCCTCCCCCGGAGTCATGCCCTGGGTGGCCCCTATGTCACTCTTGACA
Organism: Elymus sibiricus; assembly: GCA_039707655.1. Classification (NCBI taxonomy): domain Eukaryota; kingdom Viridiplantae; phylum Streptophyta; class Magnoliopsida; order Poales; family Poaceae; genus Elymus; species Elymus sibiricus. Next base: position 352,547,574 of record CM077672.1, on the reverse strand, counting down.
CCTGCCACCGTCGTGGCCAACCAACTGTCCCAAATGGGGACCTGAGCTCAAAAACCAAACCGGGCTCACAAGGTTATCGTCGTCTACCTGATCAGGGCAACACGCTTGCATAACCTTCCCTCTTTGGTGGTACCGATAAAAGAGCACGCTGTTAGACCAAGCCAAGGCCGTCCCATTCCGGCAGGTGTGGCTGCACTGGAAAGTTTGGTTCAGTGGCACTCGATCAACGATGAAGGAATTTATCCCCGAGTAATCATAGACATCACTGACACTCCGATATACAAATGATCCAAGTTACCACAATAACCAACTAGAAATCCAATGAGCAACGTGATCAACTTCTACTACTGATCCCATATATGTAGTACCGAAGGAATCACAAAATAATCATAGACGGTAATCTCATAGTCCGACAGCATTACCACACATATCTGGAAATCTGCTACTATCATATAATCTCATCCTCATCATGACAGTAACTTATCCAAGATCTTCAAAGTATTGCATGAATTAATCCATTCATAAATAATTCGTATTTGGAATTAAAATAATTATTTAAACCATGATATTGCAATGCAATTACTCAAATGAGAGTTGTGGCTTGCCTTGCACCAAGGAAGTGTGGGAGAGTACTCCTGGTCTTCACCAACTACTCAAAACAATCTGAAAAGCATTTTTGAAAACATTTTCAAATACCACCTAAAGCATTTTCTTTTGACCAGAAATTCTAAACAGTAGAGAAAATACCAAATTTTTACAGCAACTAGAGGAGCTCATAAGAAAATTAATGCAAAAAGAATGAACCCATTTGGACTTATGGTTTAAAAGTTATTGATGGTCAAAGTTTAGTCAAAGTTTCTGGAATTATTTGAATTTAACTGAAAAACAGAAAAACCCTGGAGCGGCCACGTCGAAGGCGTAAAACCGGAGTACGCCTCCACTAGCGTACCCCTTCGGGCGTGAAGGGTGTCGCTGACATGCGGGGCCCGCCTGTCATATTTAATTGAGAGAGAGAGGAACAGAAGCAGGGCGGCTCACCGATGAGGTTTGCCGGCGATGACGACGGCGGCGAGCTTCGGGAATGGCGGGGATGGATCGGGCAGACGATGACGCACACTCCCGTACCCGCAGCTCGTTGGGAGATGGCCGGACGGCGTCGCCCCCTTCGTTTCAGGCGGCGGCGTGCTTTGGGGGTCGACGAATCTGGCGACTCCGGCGAGTACTCGAGCAAAGGAAGGGCTGGGGATGATCAATAGAACTTCACGAGCTCGTTGGTGGTCTCAGCTGGGCCTAGGGTGGACGGAGGCGAGCAGGTGGAGCTGGGGCAGAGCGGCGGAGCAGCTCAACGGGGACGGAGTAGAAGAGCTCTCCAGCTCGCTCTGGTGCTACTCGGCGGCGATTGAGATATGCAGAGGACGATGGGTGAAGAGAGGGAGGGCTGGGAGGTGGCTTTTATAGCCGGGCGGCGATGCCAGCACCGGATCCCGCCGTGGGGAAAACGCCGGCATTGGCGCTGCGCTGGCCGTCGCACTGGCACCCGAGCCGCGTAGGGATGGGACGGGAGAGGGCAGGGACTTAATGGCGCTGGCACGGCGCGGCGAGGAAGACGCCATCCAGCATGGCCACAGTGCCCGTACGGTGCACATGGGCGGAGCTTGGCCGCGTCTGCCGGCGAGCTTCGCTGGAGAGGGTTCCAGACGGTCCAGGTGGACGACGGCGACGTAGTCGGCATGCTGGGACAAGGCGGGACAGCGCGAGGTGGCCTGAGCGAGCGTGCCCGACGCGGACGACGTGCAGAGCACGACTTTGGCTCAGCCAGACGCGTGGTCACCGCATGCACTGGCGCACGCGGCGCGCTCTGGCCTGCCCGGTCATGTCCATGCGAAAGTCCTTCCTTCCAGAGGCCTCCCGGTGCAGCTGGTTTGACAGGAGGTGGCTAGCACAGCTGGATAGCTTCCATGAAAGTTTCTGGACAACAACTTGGGCAGCAAGCTAAGGAAAAATGGCTAGGGTTTTGAGAGTGAAAGTTTGCCATGCTGGAGTGTAGTAGGAAGGTGCATACTAGAGCCATTAAGGAATATTCCTTTAATGGAAAAAAAGGAATATTAGATTGGAATAAAATTGAGATTGAGCAAGAATGGAAGTGACATGACTTGAGAGAAGTTTTTGAGAGCCTGAGTCACTTGGGAAAGAAAATCAAGAAAATATTCCCAAGTTTTAAGTCCATAGAGCCATTCCAAGCCAAATTCCAACTAAAATCTTCAATTAAATTTTGAAAAAAAAGCTGGGAAAAACCAAGGTGTCACAAACCTACCCCCTTAGGATAAATCTTGTCCTCGAGATTTGGTTACTCAGGGAATCAATATGAATATTTCACCTTAAGGAAACCAATTCCGACTTAGGTATCTTTTTCCCTGATATGGTGTTCCCCAATGAATCTCATATGACCTGACTTTCTTACTCTGGGGTGGTTTGCTTTACCGCACCCACATTCTGACAGATCTTTCCTCGTAGATCCAACATTATGTTGACTTCATTATTACCATGTCTGCTGGTTCATCTGGTATATTTTCCTGACTGGAGTAAGTCACCCTCCCATAAGTCCGGGAGCGATGTTTGATGAGCATGTCCTGCTCCCATCTGGTACCAATAAGGATTATGAACAACTTTCCTTAGTGGACACAACCCAACTGGTTATTGTGTCGAGTTATAATGCTGAGAATCACAATGTTTTTCCTCGTGGGATCTGACCGTTTGCAGGGTGGCTGAATCCTCTGAGCTGACTGTTTTGTCTCCATTCTGTATTGACGATTTGGCTGATATTTGTCATGTCCAAAGGAGTAATACCTTATAGCAATACCTTGACCGATGGTGGTCCGGGCAGAATAACCTTGCTCATGACAAGGGAGCGCATGCGTGGGCATTTGATCCGAAGTTGTTGTGTAGCATTGCAAGCGCCCATCCTGTCGAGATATCCATAAGTCTTGCGATGCCTGATATGAAATCCTTCAATACAGAGCAAAGCGGACCACTTGGTGGTGTATTCATGATGATTGATACGAAATCAGCCAATCTTAAGTATTCGTATCATGTAGTTTCTGTAATGATCATCATACCTACATCTTCAATCTTGCTCTTCTTTATAGTTCTCTTTCTGGATTCCTTTGCCACAAGAAATTGGTCACGTATCCTCAACTCTTCATATGACCATGGGTGTTATCGGATGCAATATTCTGGCAAGCATGTCTTGTCCTTAACCTAGTGCAGTCACACTTATCTGGCAAGCTTTTCATCTCACAAGCTGTAGTGGTAAGGCAATGGTCCTTCGAACACCTTGCATGAAATCGGCAAATAAACCAGTGGCCACCAGAACGGTCTTTACAACTCAGATCTGGGACTTTTACTGGAGTAATTCAATCATGGCTCAAGACGGCTGAAAAGCAGCTCAGAGCATGAGACCATGTTGATAAAAAGAATGTAGCAGCTCCCTAAGATGGCCGAAGAACAGCTCAGAACATAGAGTCACTGCTACCAAAAGAAACTCAACAGCTGCCTGAGACGGCCGAAAAAAACAGCTCAGAACACAAGACAGTTGTTGAGAAGAGAAAAACAATGTCGGCATCCACCCCAAACGGCCGAAAAATAGCTCAGCACATGGGCGTGGTGCCGTTTCCAAGGAAAAGCAAGCAAGGGTTCATCGGGATCATATACTAAGTTCATAAGTACCTTGGTATCCACTGCCCAAATTGTGGTTCCAAATTGTCTTACTTCATAGCTTGTGAGTCCTCCCAACATTCTGATGGGTATACCGGCGTTCGTTCACTTGCATAACTTATGCAGGTGTTAGATCCTTACCTTCCTTTGGTAGTCCGGCTCAAACATAGTTGCTTTCGTACGAGTGACTGTCATTACCTGGGCATCATTCCACAATGTATATAAGCATGTGTAGCTGAACATCTGATTCCCAAAGCCAACTTTTGTGTCCTGACCGGCTCATATTTCTGATCGAACAATTTATAACTTAGCTTCTCGAGATGCACTGCCAACACACCGTGTACTAACTTATACCAATGCTGCCAACTGCTTGTAGTACCGTGCTGACGAAGATTGGATAGCTTGTGTTGGAAGTCATCGGGTATCGTGCTGAAGAAGACTGGATAGTTTGTGCTTGAAGCTTCTGCCGAAATAGCGTGTTGGAAAAGGCTGGGTAGCGTTCCCCAGAAGCTTTCCCTCCTGGTTACTTATCGAGGAAGATTATGTACCTTATGCTGGAAGCTTTCCCACGGTAGCTTACCGAAGAAGACAGGGTATCTTGTGCTGGAAGCCATCCATATATCATATTGAGGAAGACTCGAAGAGCCTTGCCTCGTAAGTTTCTCTGCGGAAGAGTTGGCCGACTATCCTTCTTGAATCCCGACTTGTACGGTAAACATATCATTGGCCTTGCACACCACTGGTCTTCCTGCTTGCTTAAACATTACTGCTATGACAATTGCATCACCGATGTAAACTTGACACTGATAGTCAATTCAGAATGTTGTTCGTTTTCGACCAAATGCTCCCTCGAGCAATGTGGCCTGAGAATTTCATACTGCTCAACTTAACCTCCAAGCACTTGCAATCCTCATTATCTCTTCGTGTCCGATAGTTGATGAGCAACTTCCATAGAGAAGGTAGTATGACACCGAAGAACCAAAGAAGAGCAAATAAAGACTGCTCAAGGAAAAGCACCAAACTCGCAAAAACCACACTTTATTGCTACTCAGGGTAATTTACAACACTTGGCACTACCACAACTCATGCAACATGAACTTCGCGGGTACTTAGGTACTAGGGTTGGATGGCGGGTTGCTGGAGAGCGAAGGAGCTGGCGGAGAGGTCGACGGAGCTAAAGCCATACCAAGGGCTCTCCGGGCACGAGTTGCATCTCGGACTAGCTCAGCGATGAGGACGTACTCTGCGACCATGTAACAAGACATGTATGCCACAGCGGCATCGTCATCTAAGTGGACAGGAGGAAATCTAACCCGTCTGGGAGTGGTGGACATGGTGGGATAGTAGTGGAAGGCACGATTCTCCTGCATCGCGCTTTCCAGATGGCAAAGAATAGTGAGGCCTGACAGAGCGGCAAGTTGGACAGCGCGATCCGGGGTAGAGGCATAACCACCATGGAGACTATAGGTGCGCTTCCCCAAAGGTAGGTCGACTGACGGAATGACATTGGCATGATACTCAAGCACCAGTCCCGCAAGCGGGGTCTGGAACACTTGGTACCTTGGCATCTCCCCACTGGGATAGAGAAGACGCCAGACATCCCAAAGCAGGGATGCGAAGCTGAGTGGTGCAAGGGCTGAGTTGTAGTCAACCGGAACGGATGCCATCTACAAAATCAACTGATTAGTGAGCCAAATCTATATGCATGCCATGCAACAAACAAATGCATCAACCAAGTGCAGCAACTCAGATGCAACACACAAGCAGGCTGGGCTCTAAACTAATGGTTTCTAGGGTCCGGGTTAGCTAGGGTGTCCTATAGCCAAACCTGGCTCTGATACCAAACCTTGTGGCACCCTGGCTCAGAGTCACCGGAGCACCCCGTATTCTAGCCCAGAGATCAAGTCTTGTGGAATATGGTACTGCTTGGCATAGAATAAATCAGCTCTTTATTACCAATAGTTGGAGTACAAAGGTTCAAGATAATACAAAGGGTTGCCTCGGCAAAGCTACACTTGCTATGATAATTCTATGCTAGCAGCAGCTCGAATCCTAGCGGCAGAATCACAGCGTCAAAATGGACTCCACTCCGCAGGGACTCTGGCTGGGACACGTCCTAGCCCGCAACTCGAACACCTCCACTAAGCAAACATGGCAGCACCTGCAAACTAGCATGACACGCCAGGTGAGTACTTCGAATGTACTCGCAAGCTCGCAACAAACAAGAGCATCAAGGCATAACAATGTCATAGTAATCATGATTAAATCAGATTTAAGTGCTACTAAAAGGGGTGGAAGAAAATAATAACATATTATTGCCACAATTATCAATCTTGTTACCACTACGGAACCACTTTGCCCCGAGCCACATGATTGAACCACTTACTCTCGTGATCAACTCATGGTCACCTTGAGAACTTCTGACAATCGTCCCCGAGAATCATCCTCAACAATCACCAGCGACCTTACTATACTGGGACGAGTTCTTCCATCATTAACACGTCATTCCCTTATTGGTGTTGATCCGACAGTGTGACTTAATACGAACTGTGTCCAATACCGTGGACACGGCTATTTGAATAGATTCTTACACTCAGCAGAGGTTGCGCACTTTACCCACACTATGAAGCTCCTGGTCCCGTACCTCGGTACACTTCCCTTCCGGGTGGACCGGTGCTGCTCCAACGAAACTTGCCTAACCCGTGACTCCTCCATCGTACCACCGACAATCATCCTCCCCCGGAGTCATGCCCTGGGTGGCCCCTATGTCACTCTTGACACCTGCCACCGTCGTGGCCAACCAACTATCCCAAACGGGGACCTGAGCTCAAAAACCAAACCGGGCTCACAAGGTTATCGTCGTCTACCTGATCAGGGTAGCACGCACGCATAACCTCCCCTCTTTGGTGGTACCAATAAAAGAGCACACTGTTAGACCAAGCCAAGGCCGTCCCATTCCGGCAGGTGTGGCTACACTGGAAAGTTCGGTTCAGTGGCACTCGATCAACGATGAAGGAATTTATCCCTGAGTAATCATAGTCATCACTGACACTCCGATATACAAATGATCCAAGTTACCACAATAACCAACTAGAAATCCAATGAGCAACGTGATCAACTTCTACTACTGATCCCATATATGCAGTACCGGAGGAATCACAAAATAATCATAAACGGTAATCTCACAGTCCGACAGCATTACCACACATATCTGGAAATTTGCTACTATCCTATAATCTCATCCTCATCATGACAGTAACTTATCCAAGATCTTCAAAGTATTGCATGAATTAATCCATTCATAAATAATTCGTATTTGGCATTAAAATAATTATTTAAACCATGATATTGCAATGCAATTATGCAAATGAGAGTTGTGGTTTGCCTTGCACCAAGGAAGTGTGGGAGAGTACTCCAGGTCTTCACCAACTACTCAAAACAATCTGAAAAGCATTTTTGAAAACATTTTCAAATACCACCTAAAGCATTTTCTTTTGACCAGAAATTCTAAACAGCAGAGAAAAATACCAATTTTTTACAGCAACTAGAGGAGCTCATAAGAAAAATAATGCAAAAAGAATGGACCCATTTGGACTTATGGTTTAAAAGTTATTGATGGTCAAAGTTCAGTCAAAGTTTCTGGAATTATTTGAATTTAACCGAAAAACAGAAAAACCCTGGAGCGGCCACGTCGAAGGCGTAAAACCGGAGTACGCCTCCACTAGCGTACCGCTTCGGGCGCGAAGGGTGTCGCTGACATGCGGGGCCCGCCTGTCATATTTAAAGGAGAGAGAGAGGAACAGAAGCAAGGCGGCTCACCGGCGAGGTTTGCCGGCGATGACGACGGCGGCGAGCTTCGGGAACGGCGGGGATGGATCGGGCAGACGATGACGCACACTCCCGTACCCGCAGCTCGTCGGGAGATGGCCGGACGGCGTCGCCCCCTTCGTCTCAGGCAGCGGCATGCTTCGGGGGTCGACGTATCCGGCGACTCCGGCGAGTACTCGAGCAGAGGAAGGGCTGGGGATGATCAATAGAACTTCACGAGCTCGTTGGTCGTCTCAGCTGGGCCTGGGGTGGACGGAGGCGAGCAGGTGGAGCTGGGGCAGAGCGGCGGATCAGCTCACCGGAGACGGAGCAGAAGAGCTCTCCAGCTCGCTCTGGTGCTACTGGGCGGCGATTGAGATATGCAAAGGACGATGGGTGAAGAGAAGGAGGGCTGGGAGGCGGCTTTTATAGCCGGGCGGCGATGCCAGCACCAGATCCCGCCGCGGGGAAAACGCCGGCGTTGGCATTGCGCTGGCCGTCGCGCTGGCACCCGAGCCGCGTAGGGATGGGATGGGAGAGGGTAGGGACTTAATGGCGCTGGCGCGGCGCGGCGAGGAAGACGCGAGCCAGCGCGGCCACAGTGCCCGTACGGTGCACAGGGGCGGAGCTTGGCCGCGTCTACCGGCGAGCTTCGCCGGAGAGGGAGAGGGTTCCAGATGGGCCAGGTAGACGACGGCAACGTAGTCGGCATGCTGGGACAAGGAGGGACAGCACGACTTTGGCTCGGCCAGTCGCGTGGTCACCGCGTGCACTGGCGCACGCGGCACACTCTGGCCTGCCCGGTCGTGTCCATGCGATAGTCCTTCCTTCCAGAGGCCTCCCGGTGCAGCTGGTTTGACAGGAGGTGGCTAGGACAGCTGGATAGCTTCCATGAAAGTTTCTGGACAACAACTTGGGCAACAAGCTAAGGAAAAATGGCTAGGGTTTTGAGAGTGAAAGTTTGCCGTGCTGGAGTGTAGTAGTAAGGTGCATACACTGGGAAAAATTCAGACCAAATGGATCAGTGTAGAGCATGGTTGTTTCACAACTGCCTCTCTGGTCCAGAAATCTTGCTGAGGAAGTTGCACCCACTTGGATGGGTTCCTGGAGTTGAAACTTGGTATTGGTGGGTGATTTGGAAGTGTCAACATGCTATAAAAATTTCAGTCCAATTGGGTTAGTGTACAGGGTACTTCCTTCACAACACTTCCCACTGGACAGAAAATGGGAGGAATTTTATAGAAAAATTGGCTGAATGAAATGAGCCCAAAATTGGTGGAGACTGATCATATGGGAAGAAGAATGTCCTGGATTAATTTCAGAATTTTTGAAGCAGTATAAAGTATAGTTGCCTCACAAACTGAAATTATGACCAGAATAAAAGATTAGATGCTGTGCTCACCATGAGGAGTAAATCTTGAATATTTTCACATATCCAAGGTTCAAATGGTCCAAAGGATTTATGAGAATTTTCTTGGGATTTTTGGAAGAACAGAAGTATGGGTTGCTTCACAACCTAGAGCTCAAAGGGTTATTCCTTTAATGAAAAAAAAGGAATATTAGATTGGAATAAAATTGAGATTGAGCGAGAATGGAAGTGACATGACTTGAGAGAAGTTTTTGAGAGCCTGAGTCACTTGGGAAAGAAAATCAAGAAAATATTCCCAAGTTTTAAGTCCATAGAGCCATTCCAAGACAAATTCCAACTAAAATCTTCAATTAAATTTTGAAAAGAAAAGCTGGGAAAAACCAGGGTGTCACAAATTATTATGAGATAGGAACTACATCTCCACCTCTCTATGTTTCCAATACGATAAAATTGCAAGGAACTGTTTATACTATGCATTGGCCTTTACTTGATGTGCATGAATTTTTCTTTATGAGATGCCAATGCATAGGAAGTGAGTTAGAATCCGTTGTTCTATGATATATGTTGATTTGTGCTCATTACTAAATTATAAATCATTGTTAATTAAAATTGGCTTTGATTTACCTTGGGATCCGGGTGGATCAATTATTTGAGCACTTTATGCCTAGCTTAATGGCGTTAAAGAAAGCGCTGCCTGGAAGACAATCCGGAAGTTTTAGTGAGTCATTTATTCTATTGTGTGCTTTTATAATATTTAAAAACAAAAAAAATAGAGGGGAACCTAAAACTTTTCAAAAAGAAAAGTGAAAGTGAGAAAGACGAACACCGTTGAAGTGGGGGACGTCCTTGAACTTTGTTCATGCCCATGGAAACTTTGTGAATCTTGATTACAGAAACTTTTCAACAAAAATAATTATCCCCTTGTACAAATCCATTGTATTATAAAAATAATGTGCCAAGATTTACCTTTAGGGTGTTTAAATTGCTTGTTTGGTGCGTGTTGTGCAAAAACAGAAACTTTTGCTGTAGTGTTTGAATTTCTATATTTTACTAGACATGCAAAAATTCTGAAATTTTTACACAGTACTGCTATGCAATCTGTTTATTACTTCCTAATTTTTCAGAATTTTTCGCGTTACATAAGTATATGTTTCATCTGCATCTTTACAGACTGTCCTGTTTTCACAGATTACTGTTATAGTTTCTTTATTTGCTTATGTTTGAAATCTTGTTGAGCCCCATTGACTTGGGAACCATAGAATTGTGATAGCATACAGTGGGTAATGTTTTATTATAATTATAAAATAATGTTACAGCAGTTCATGATGGGATTTGATGTTATATGTACTAACCCCTCTAACAAAAAAGGTTCGATTAAGTTTTGTGTGGATGAAGTGTTCGAAGATCGAGGAGGTATCGATATGAGAAGAATAAGGAGATGCAAGAGTTCAAGCTTGGGGATTCCCAAGGCACCCCAAGTAAATATTCAAGGAGACTCAAATGTGTAAGCTTGGGGATGCCCCGGAAGGCATCCCATCTTTCTTCTTCGATAATTATCGGTATGCTTCGGTTTTTGTTTTGTTCACATGATATGCGTAAATTCTTGGAGGGTCCTTTGTGTTTATTTTTCCCTTTTATTTTAAGCACCATGCTGGTATGAGATAGTCCTTGGTTGATTTATAGAATGCTCTTTGCACTTCACTTATATCTTTTGAGTATGGCTTTATAGAATGCTTCATGTGCTTCACTTATATCATTTGAAGTTTGGATGCTCGTTTCTCTACATTTAGAAAACCATTATTTGTAGAATGCTCTTTTGCTTCACTTATATTTGTTAGAGTTTATCCGAGTCTTTTATATAAAGAATTAAACTCTCATGCTTCACTTATATCTGTTTAGAGAGTTAACAGGAATTGGTCATTCACATGGTTAGTCATAAAATCCTACATAAAACTTGTAGATCACTGAATATGATATGTTTGATTCCCTGCAATAGTTTTGCGATATTAAGATGGTAATATGTGGGTGTACTAGTGGATGATTGTGGTTTAGTAAAAATATCGATATTAAAGTTTGTGATTCCCGATGCATGCACGTATAGCCTCTAGTTTTGCGATGAAGTTGGAGCATGATTTATTATTGGGTGTCTATCTTATGTATGGTGGTCGGGGACGAGTGATGGTCTTTTCCTCCCAATCTATCCCCCTAGGAGCATGAGAGTAGTACTTTGCTTCGAGGGCTAATAAACTTTCACAATAATTATATGAGTTCTTTATGATTAATGTGAGTCCATGGATTATACGCACTCTCATCCTTCCGCATATTGCTAGCCTCTTCGGTACCGTGAATTGCCCTTTCTCACCTCGAGAGTTGGTGCAAAATTCGCCGGTGCATCCAAACCCCGTGATATGATATGCTCTATCACACATAAGCCTCCTTATAGCTTTCTCAAAACAGCCACCATACCTACCTATTATGGCATTTCCATAGCCATTCCGAGATATATTGCCATGCAACTTCCATCATCATCATATACATGACTTGAGCATTCATTGTCATATTGTTTTGCATGATCGTAAGATAGCTAGCATGATATTTTCATGGCTTGTCCGTTTTTTTGATATCCTTGCTACGCTAGATCATTGCACATCCTGGTACACTGCCAGAGGCATTCATATAGAGTCATCTTGTATAGTTTTTATCAAGTTGTAAGTAAATAAAAGTCTGATGATCATCGTTATTAGAGCATTGTCCTAGTGAGGAAAAGATGATGGAGACCATGATTCCCCCACAAGTCGGGATGAGACTTCGGACGAAAAATAATAGTAATAATAATAATAATAAGAGGCTAAAAAGAGCCCACCAAAAAAAGAAAAATAGAGAGAGAGAGAGAGAGAGAGAGAGAGAGAACAAAAAAATGAAAAAAATTAGAGAAAAAGAGAGAAGGGGCAATGTTACTATCCTTTTACCACACTTGTGCTTCAGAGTAGCACCATGTTCTTCATATAGAGAGTCTCCAGAGTTGTCACTTTCATATACTAGTGGGATTTTTTCATGATAGAACTTGACTTGTATATTCCGATGATGGGCTTCCTCAAATGCCCGAGGTCTTCATGAGCAAGCAATTTGGATGCACACCCACTTAGTTTCAGTAGTGAGCTTTCATACACTTATAGCTCTAGTGCATCCGTTGCATGGCAATCCCTACTCCTCGCATTGATATCGATCGATGGGCCTCTCCATTACCCGTTGATCCGCCAAGTTGATGCGAGCCTTTCTTCCTTTTTGACTTCCCTTATTGATCTCTATCACCGTATTCTATTCCACCCATAGTGCTATATCCATGGCTCACGCCCATGTATTGCGTGAAGTTGAAAATGCTGAAGCGCGTTAAAAAGTCTGATCCAATTGCTTGGCTTGTCATTGAGGTAGTTCATGATTAATATCTTTATGCTAGGAAGACTAAGCATGATGGGCTATATGATTTTGTAGGGATAGCGTTCTTTAGCATTCTTTATTTTGAAAGGCATGATTGTTTGTTGGTATACCTGAGTATTGATATCTTTATGTCACATGATAGACTATTGCCTTGAATCACTTGTATCTTAATATTCATGCCATGATTAGATTATATGATCAAGATTATGTTCGGTAGCATTCCACATCAAAAATTATCTTTTTTATCATTTACCTACTCGAGGACGAGCATGAATTAAGCTTGGGGATGCTGATACGTCTCCTCGTATCTATAATTTTTGATTATTTCATGCCAATATTTTACTACTTTCACATACTTTTGGCAACAATTTATATGATTTTCTTGGACTAACATATTGATCCAGTGCCCAGTGCCAGTTCCTGTTTGTTGCATGTTTTTTGTTTCAAAAAAAATCCATATCAAACGAAGTCCAAACGCAATAAAATTTTACGGATATTTTTTGGAATATATGTGATTTTTGAGAAAAAGAATCAACGCGAGACAATGCTCGAGGGGCCCACAAGCTCACACGGCGCGCCCTACCCCCCAGGGCGCGCCGGGCAGGCTTGTGGATCCTCCTTAAGTCGGTTGGGGCCCTTCTTTCTCCGCAAGAAAGATAATTTCTGGATAAAAATCCCCTCAAAATTTCAGCCCAATCGGAGTTACGGATCTCTGGGAATGTAAGAAACGGCGAAGGGCCAGAAAACAGGAACGCGAAACAGAAGAGAACAGAGAGAGAGATCCAATCTCAGAGGGGCTCCTGTCCTCCAGGAGCCATGGCGGCCAAGGACCAGAGGGGAAACCCTCCTCCCATCTAGGGGGAAGGCCAAGGAAGAAGAAGAAGGAGGGGGGCTGTTTCACCCTCTCTCCCGGTGGCGCCGGAACGCCGCCGGGGGAAACATCATGTGACGGCGATCTACTCCAACAACTCCGTCATCTTCATCAACACCTCCATCACCTCCCCTCATCTATTTTCAGCGGTCCACTCTCCCGCAACCCTCTGTACCCCCTACTTAAACATGGTGCTTTATGCTTCATATATTAAAAAATATATATTTTCCAATGATGTGTTGCCATCCTATGATGTTTGAGTAGATTTTTGTTATCCTATGGGTAATCAGTGAATTGCTATGATTGGTTTAAATTGCTTGTGGTTATGTTGCTGTCCTTTGGTGCCCATCATATGAGAGCACGCGTGGATCACACCATAGGGTTAGTTGTATGTTGATAGGACTATGCATTGGAGGGCAAGAGTGACAGAAGCTTCTTCCTACCATAGAAATTGATTCATACGGGATTGAAGGGGGACCAATATATCTTAATGTTATGGTTGGATTTTACCTTAATGAACTTTAGTAGTTGCGGATGCTTGCTAATAGTTCCAATCATAAGTGCATATAATTCCAAGTAAGAGATGACATGCTAGCAGTGGCCTCTCCCACATAAAAACTTGCCATCGGTCTAGTAACTTAGCCAATTGCTTAGGGAAAATTCCGCAAATCCTACCACCACTTTTCCACACTCGCTGTACTAACTTAATTGTACTTTATTAAAACATCACCTAATTTTTATTTTCATGTTCTTTATTATCTTGCAAAACTTATCCCACTACACCTACAAAGTACTTCTAGTTTTATTACTTGTTTCTAGGTAAAGCAAACGTTGGTGTGCGTAGAGTTGTATCGGTGGTTGATAGAACTTGAGAGAATATTAATTCCACCTTTAGCTCCTCGTTGGGTTTGACACTCTTAATTATCAAAAAAGGCTACAAACGATCCTCTATACTTGTGGGTTATCACATGCCTGCTTGCATGCTACCAAACGGTCTATTTTCATCCCACCCGGGCCTGGTTGGGCTCTATGCAGCCTACCAAAGCATCCTAAATGGTTGATTGGCTTGGCTTGGAAGGAAAAAATAACGACTTTCCGAACCTATTTCAATCACAACTGTGGTACATGATCTATATGGTCCAGCCATGTGCTGAAAATATTAGCACTTTTGTGATTGATTTAATCCCCAACCAAATCAAAAACATGGCAAAAACAGTATGAAGCTCATACCGAAATCTAAACATGTGAGCCCAGACTGAGCATAGAACCAAGACATCTATGAGCACAACATATCCGACTAGCACATGAACAAGTAAATAGGGGACGAACGAATCATACGCTCGAGTCGGCAAGGCTAAGGCTGCGGCGGCAGCAACGGCTTCGTCCGCAACCTTCTTCTTGGAGGCTTCATCCTCGGGCATGCGTCGGTGTTGGGGAAGTAGTGGAAGCAGATGATGGAGACGAAGATGAAGCAGGAGCAGCACGCCGAGATGCCCCCCCCCCCCAAAAAAACTTATCGCCCTTCTACCAGTGCAGGATCGTAAAGGATGTGGTTCTGGAGGCCTGCTCTTCCGGCCGGCCGTGCACACGGTTGACAGGATGAGATCGCCGCAGGTAGCACGTACAATGAAACAGTAGATGACGACTAGGGTTGCACGAGGAGGAAGTGAGTTAGTCGGTTGCTCTGGCCAGCCAACACCTCCAATATATAAGCAGCTGGGTAGGGAGCCGTGGGCCTGGGCTTAGGCACACGACCAAGTCGGCATGCAGCCGGGTAGGAAATTGTGGGCCTGAGCTTAGGTACACGACCAAGTCGGCAATCAACCCACGGTCCAACGTCAAGGACTATGGCACATCCATTTATCAACTCGTAATTAATCCAAGATTAATTAATCGTTCTTGACCGAAAAAATATACTGGAAGCATGGCACAGGTCTGAGCTCGGCTCTGCTCATTCTCGAAACACGACGCGCACGCGGGCAGGCAATGCGTGGCGGGTGGCGGATGAGAAGCGCGCGTGTACCACTCCTCTTCTCAAGTTCTCAATAGCAAGAGGAAGAGCACCCCTTATAAAGGCCTCAACTCGTCTGAACTTGTGAGGTGGTACTAAACTTCCCACCATGTCATGCACCCTCCATGAGCCTTAGAGATTAATCAGGAATTATTGTTTATATGGGCCCATGACCCATATATAATTCAACAATCCCCTACCAGATCTCGAGGCACATTACTTCGTCATTTGTTCCAAACAATGTTTTAATATACCAGAATTTTCAGTGGAGAACGGTTAAGGTTGAACATCCACCTAGTGCAAAGGGCTAGACTTCTTCACAATTGAACAATGGACTATGCCTTGAATTTTTAGTTTGGCGTGCAAAAGTTTCACCAATTCACTTAATGATACTTGGCCGCTGAAGGCTAACACTGCGGGTGGGGCCTATTAGTCACACTTCTGACCTGTTCGTGAGCTTCCTAGAGATCAACTTATCTCATAGACCGTGACTAGTAGTCGGGCTCACATAGGTGTGTTCTTCCAAAGAATGCCGGTAGAGGACCTCTAGCCGTCCTCACCAACCCCTCCATACGCTGCCGACCAGCCAAAGGCCACAATGCGACAGATCTGAACGGGGATCAGATCCACGGCCACCGCCACCAACCATCGCCTAAGAGTACGTCGGATACCAATCCCCGTTAACCCTCCGGCCATGGAGGCGACCGCCACCGCCGCCTGAGTAGGGAACTCCGCCCTGGCCGCCGCGCTCAGTGGTCCAGCGACCAACACCCACCTTCCCAGACACTAACAGGATCCCCGTCGATGGCCCAATAGACCGCCGGGAATCAGCCCCCCATCACGGGCGCCGCGCGGCCTTGTCCGTTAGTGGCCTCCGGGAGCGACGAGGAGAGAGGGGGAGCGAGTGAGAGGGAGAGAGAGAGGGATCGGGAGGAGAGTGGCAGCGGTCGGCTAGGTTCGAGGAAGGCGGAGGAGATCGGGAGGAAGGTGGTGGCGACCGCCTAGGGCCTAGGGTTGTGGGAGGAGGAGGCGGGTTGAGGAAGGTTTCTTTTGAACTGTTACATGAACTATGGCCTAACGGGCGATTCTTAAAGTTTCTCATTTCACGTCACGTACTTTGGTGCTCAACCAGGTCATCCGAAAATCCAAATTAATAAAGAGAGGCAGACAATTCATGATCCAATCAGTTCATACAAAAGTTTGAACTGATGAGAAAAGATGGACAATATATTTCAACAATGTGTACTCTCTCCGGTACCCTAAAACTTAGGACCTTGATAAATACCTGACATGTGGCACGAGAACATGGCAACTCCGAACGTTTTTTATGGCAAGTTTAGTAACACGAGGATGACAACTTTACTTGTCAAGTATGACAACTTTCGTGCTTCAGTTAATTTTTTAACAGAAACTTGCCGTGTATAACTGGAATTTGTCATTTTTGCGTGACTGGAATTGCTGTCAAAAAAATCAGGGCCAGAGTGTCACGCACCTGACATGTGGCACTTATCATTGGGAAAACTTATCGCTTTGATCAAAGCTAACTAGAGCCTTAAAAAATTATTCGAATTATATACTTATTGCCATGCGTGTAGTTTAATTTGTCTCCATAAGCGTATTCTTACGTGATCATTTTTAGGAGAAAATACGTAATTTTGTTGGTATTTATGAACGCGAGGCGATCAAGTGTGCCGGTGACTTCGCCGCCGATCCCGGGACGTGCCGCGCATCACTTGGGTCCACCGCTACAAATCAGGTAAATGTGATAACCATTCCCTTCCTTCTGTTTGCTATATAAGGGCATGTACAATGGTTGATAAGACAGTTTTGTTTTAAGTCTTGCATGTGAGGATATGACAATAAAAGCATATCTACAATGGGTTATCTCTTAGTCTTATCTTCAATAAGCAACTATTTCAAAAAACGTGGTAAGACATATTGTGTTAAAAGATCATCTCTTAAATAAGAAAAGACAAGCCTTTTTTTATGTTTTATCTCTCCACCACCCCAGCATTTATCATGTGTGACACTCCTAAAATAACACCATTGTACATGCCCTAAGATTTGATTGATAATTTCCGTTGGGTGATTGGGTCACCCACGTTCCGGGCTACCATGGGGGCGGCCGCCGCCGAAAGTACACCCGGAGCCGGCGTTCACGAATGTCATTTGATTTACTTTCTTGTATTTGTACAGAAGTACGTTTATTTTGCTTGATATCAAGTGCCACACCATTTTTGATGTTTTACTGCGTGTGACTTTCATCAACAAAATGTAGTAGTAATGAGACACGACACCAAGATTTGTTAACGAGGTTCAACAAACATCGGCTACATCCCGGGTCTGACTATGAGCGCTCCTCCCTATGACATCGATACAATATCACACCTTGGCCACCGGGTGCCGGCACACGCCACCAGCCCCCTATGTTGGCATAGGTTATATCGTGTGTCTACCCATCATTACATAAGAGGCCTAGGATACAAGTGATCTACCCGAACATAACTCATACCCTGTCTACACACAGTACGACTACAACTCCAATTGTAACCTACTTATACAAAATACTCGACATAATTCTAACAAACTTCACCTTGGTAAATATTCTCACCACCGTGGATTCATCCATATGTTGAACTTCCATGTACATTGGACTTGAGATTATACCATCAGCATCGCTGCTACTCCTAGACTTCATGTGACTCCACCTGCAACTGTAGTCACTTATTTTCTTGATCATAGTCAACACTCGAGTGAAATGAAGTTCCTTTTCTCTAGTTTGTACTCCCAATTTTCAAAGTATCCGTTCAACGCCATCACACACCGATCATGACGTGAAAGTGAACAACTCACTTATCAAGTGTCCCGCATAAGAGTTATTTGAACTTAACATTCTCGCTCTCCTTGACTGCCTCTCTAAAATGAAGGAATTTCACAATCCTAGAGTCAAAATCACAGTCGTCTCATCCTGTTTTTCGGATAGTCTTCTCCATGTCCCACAGCTATAGCACTCAGCCTATTTTCTGTACTTGTCATCTGCATTTTTTCCATGTGCACTAAACACCACAGAATATACGGCCATGTACCCTTCAAGCTTTTGATATTTAGACTTTCCACAATTTTCTCAAATTCTTCATGGTCAACTCTCGTTCATCATCCGGTACCGATAAACCTAGTCACCAACTTGAACCTGGTACTTGCCAACACTGTTTCAGCACCATCTGCACACTTTGTCTGATCGCATGTCTGGCCACCTGTGCTTTGATCCATTGCCGTGTCCCGTGCTCACCGCACACCTCACCGCTATCACAAGTCGAGCCTCTACTGTACCGGCCGAGTCTCCTGGGTCGCGAGCCCGCACCACCTCAGCCCCCACTGCAGAGAACCATCGGTCATCATCGACCGATGCCGAGTATCACGTCTCCATCAGACCACAGTCTGAACCACGTGTCTCTCGCTTTTCCTGCTGAAATAGGATTTGACTCTCCGAGCTCTTATGTCCTAGCCCCTCCATCAACACCGAGTAAAGTCTTCCATCAGAATCCAGCTTCACCTTCAACATGACTCCATGTAGCTGGCCATGCTACCTGGTGCCCTGACTTCAAGCTCTCTTATGTGCACACTGCCTTGAATCAACACCACTCCATAGTCTTGTGGAAGCCGCACAAGCCCTCAGGCCTGCACCATGTGTTTCCACTACCAGAAGTTGGCCACCATCAACATCACGCTCCATGTTGTCATCACTAAAATAACCGCCGTCTTCTATTCCAACCGACATCCTTGTCGATCCATCAGACTGTCTAGACCGTCCGTCTTATGTGTCCGATCTCAGCCGAACTTATCTGACTACAACCATATTCACCCTGCACCATATCCTCCCTGCACTTCCATGCATCTCTTAGACACCCTGTGTATGCATGATCCTATACGACGCACTCCAAACTCCACGAGCCTCATGTGCAGGCCGTCATCCTCAAAAGTTGTCCCAACCACCTTGATAGCTCCATGATTATTCCTCATTTCACTCACAATCCTGAAAAACCTTTGCATCCAACACACCGATGACGTCGGTTCTCCCATGGTCTCAATTTGCACGACTGCATTGAATCTATTCGCCTATAGCGCCCTATGAATCATCACAACTATGCGCTATTCTATCAATTGCCCAACAGTAATTTGTCTACCCACCATTGCTATGCTCATGAGAGAGATGCCTCTAGTGAACTTATGGCCCCCAGGTCCATCTTCCATATTTACTAAAACCCTAAATTTGCTTGCTGTTTTTATTTCCTTTTTATTTTATTTTATATATCTACCACTATCAGATTTAATCCTTACAATTGACGAGAACAAGGGGATTGACAATCCTCTTGCCTTCGTTGGGTGTAAGCATTTGCTTTGTGTGTGATGGTGAGAGCCAGCCATGCCAAAAAAGAGCGTCAAGTTTAGAGATCTTGTGAAGCCATGGCCTCAAGTATGAGAGTGCACCCTTTGACATGCCCGCTATACCGTCCCTGCCAAGCAGATGGACAGTTCTTCCGGTTCCAATGCATACAATCTATGCTACCAAGCATACCCGAAAAGACCCTATCTCATGGATCGCCAACAACCAGGCTGTATCTGCAGCATTTGACTCTCAAGTACTCCGGGCCAAACACTGTTACCACAGCCTTGCAGAACCTGTACATGGATTCAAGGCATGTGGACTCGCTCATGCGGACATACTGATCAACAAGATCACCGGGCATTTCGTGTGCAAGCATCCGAATAGCTGCGGTGCATTTCTGATAAGAGGAGAAACCACCTTTCCCACGGCATCCTCCTTGCATATGAAATAATCATCGTACGCCATCGCCCCCTCCCGAATACGATTGAACACATGTCTAGCCATCCGGAAGTGACGCCGGAATAGGTTGGGTTTGAAAAGTGGGGACGTGCACAAAGTAGTCTTCCCAGAGTAGGCATGTCTCGTGTTGCCCCATTTTCACACGAGAAGACACTTCGTACAAATTACTCATTTATTGGTTCACATGAGAGACTTTTGCATGGGAGGAATTTTAACGACCTAGAGTAACGAGGCTAACGATATTTGGTCAAAGAAGTTAATAGCTGGGAGGCGAGCGGCCGAATCCAAATCCTATCATCCGATGCTCATGCCTCGGTACTCTAGTAGAATTTAAAATAAGGCCTTCCGTATACCCGGATGGAGTACGTGTGCATGTATATAAGCTCACAAAGATGGAGACATCGTACCGTGTGAGTTGTGAGAAGAGGTCAGGCATGCATGATTAGTTGGATTTGACCGATTCTGGTGGGCGAATTTTTTCGCCGTGTCGCCATGGGGGGTGGCCGCCGCACGAATTCCCGGAGGAATGCGGCGCCGCCGACCGAGATTGACGCCATCCAGGACGAGCTTCTCGAGCTGGTGTTCCTGCGCCTCCCCTCGCATCTCCACCTCGTCCGCGCCGCGTGCGCCTGCAGGCGCTGGCGCCGCGTAATCGCGGGCGACGACGGCCGCGTCCTCCGCAGGTTCGGCTCTCTCCACGGCGCGTCGTCCGCTCGCGTTGCCGGCCGCTACCGCGTCGATGGACGGTACCACCACCCGCGTCCGCCTGGCTGTAACCCCGTCTTCGTCCCCTCCTCCTCGCCGTGGGCGCGCCCCGTCGCCGAGCTCGCGCTCGACTTCCTCCCACGGGGGAAATATGGCGATTGTTGCTGGGAGCTCGTCGACAGCCGGAGCGGCTTCCTCCTCCTCCTCGACGCAGCGTGGCAACACCTCGTCATATGCGATCCCCTGACGCAGCGCTACAGGGTGCTCCCTCACTCAGCATGGTTCCACGGCTGGGACTTCCTGGGTGCCTTCCTCCTCGACGGCGACGCCGATGCGGGCACGCGCTTCAGCATGTCAAATTTCAGGGTGACGTGCGCGCTCTATCGCCGTGGGCATCGTATCGTCAGGGCCTGCGCCTTCTCGTCCGCTCGCGGCGGCCGCTGGACCTCCGGCGCCGGACGCAGCAGCACCGCAGACTGCGGATTAGGTCACGTCTACTTCGCAGGGAGCACCGGCGGGTTCGCCTACTGGACGGCCGGAAACAACATTGTTCTTACTCTGGACAAGGACGCCGCCGAGTTCACCTCTTCCGTCTTGCCCGACGATGGGGAGTACGCCGCGCTCCGGAACAAGCGCCACGCCACGGAGTACGCCTACCAGCAGCCGTGGCCACCTACGATCGAAGCTTGTTTATCCTAGCTGCCGAGATGTCCATGGCGGCGTCCCAGGTTCTCAATTCACTATTAATTGGCACGCCAGCTGCAGTTTATATATTGTGATGTTCCTTGAGCATGATATATGTGGGCTTGTCGTCGATTGCTTGCTTCTACCAGGGGTCTATTATTCTGTATTTCTGTTGTAGGCATCAAGTGGTAACTAATTTGTCAATTTCAGATCTTTAATTGTGTTTGTTCGTGATCGTTTACTGCTTCAGCTCATTAGATTGTATCCTCGCTGTTTTGAACATTCTTCGGGGTCTGAAGATTGCTTCATAAAACTGAAATTGTTTGTTTTGAAGAAGCCCGGGCTAACCGTGAAGTATATCAAAGAATTATTACTCGTGCTCAAGGGGATTTACCAATGAAATATTTGGGGATTTCTATTCAAAACACTAAGCTTAGAAACAATGGTTAGAGAAAAAGCGAAGATAAAGTAGAAAACAAGTTGGATACTTGGCAGGGTAAATATATTTCTTAGTTGGTAAATTAGTTTTATTAAGGTCCAGCTTAAGCAACATCCCATAATATATGATGTCTTTGTTTGTGATTTCTAAAGAACCTTCTAATAAACTAGATTGAACAAGGCTAACACTCATAGATATCATCTTGCTAATTGGCTGCCAACCCATATACCATGGTGGCCTAGGGTCTATAGATTTGGAGGTCACTTATTTATGCTTGCTCAGTACCAGATGGATGGGTATGGAAAATTGAAAATTAAGATGGTTTGTGCATTTATCTTTTGAATCTTGGTTCTTGGCTTATTCAGACCAAGAGGGAGGCAAGGTATGTAAAGGGGAAACTACCCACCGCCAGACAAAAAGATTAGTAAGGTTAACTGTTTTTTTTTTCATAAAAGACGTTGATAGAAAGGAGGCATGACTTTTGAAAGTTGACTCTGAGAACAGTGGGTTGACCACAGTAGGATTCTGGAATGTCTTTGAGGCAAAATAATTGCCAGGGGGCAAGCTTTTCATCATGAGCAGAGTGTCATCAATGTACCAGATCATGGGGAATTCGATGTTTGGGATTGTGAAAGGGAGCTTGAGCAAGTTCCATTGATAGGCTTTATTAGCGATGGGTTGGAGGAGGCCAGTCAGTGACAAAGAGGAGATGTGAGAGGGTTTTACCATGTATGATCCCACGACGACAATGAAATTTCTCTCTAAGGACACTATTAAGAAGCGGAAACGATGTATACCCGTGGAAAGGATGGAGTTATGCCCATCAAAGCCCAGATGTTCCAAAACCCCGATGATAGTGTTGTGCTCAATGTGTCATGAGGCCTTTCCCCTACTAGTGATGAAACCATACTGATTTTTGTGAACGAGGTTAATGAACCCCTGCAATCTGTCGGGGAGGAGTGTAGTAACGAGCTTAAGGCTAGAATTTAGGAGGGAAATGAACATGTAATCATTGGTGACTTCTGGGAGAGAACAATAGGGATTTCGTGATATGGCCAATTTTTTTATCGGAAAAGATAAATCCTGAACGTTCGGGTTTTACCCATGGCAAATCGGGCAATTTTAGTTGACGTGAGGATGACAAGTTTAGTTGGCTCGCATGACAATTTTCTGGCAAAAAAGAAACCGCGGACGGAATTGAAATGCTTACCAACTAAACTTGTCATCCTCGCGTCAACTAAAGTTGCCTTCAAAAACGTTCGATTTGCCATGGGCAAAATCCGAACGTTCGGGACTTATGGCGGTCCTTTTTTATTTGGTATAGACCATAAATATCGTCCAACTGCCATCTTCAGAAACACCTTTAAAAATTCATATTATTTTTGAGGAAAAAATGGGAATAATATGCACGAATTTGCTTTTTTTTAACAGATCACAAATGAGTGTATATCTTGTCTCTATTTTTCTTCTTATTTGGTGCTCTTACATGTTTACAATATAAACATTTGGGGGAGGGGGGGGGGGGGGGGGGGGGGGATTGTTTCGTTCACATCGCAGGCACGCACACCGTCACTTGTTTATCTTTTTGAAGAACCAGCAGTTTCAGAGAATACAAGCATTGGTGATGCATGAAAATCCATGACTTCATTATCCGAGCCAAAAAATATTATTACATCTTGGTACCAGCTACCACAAGTACCTCCCTAAAAAGAATGTGTCCCAAAACTATCTCTCTAAAAAGAGTGAGCCCCAAACTATCAAAAAGGTTAAGAAAAAATAACAGAAAAATGAGAAAAGGGTTAAGAGGTATGTGTTTGTGTGCTGTGTACAAGAGTGTTCTACCTAGGCATGACCCACTGTAATGTGTTGAGGCATTATTTACAGCGAAAAAAATGATGATGTAACTAAAAAATGTTTGATTTTTGTGTGTATGCACTGTCTATATGCAAAAGGAATATATATATATATATATATATATATATATATATATATATATATATATATATATATATATATATATATATATATATATATATATAAGAGAAAAATTAAGGAAAAGATCGATCTGATCTACTCTATCATGAATTTATGCTGGATCTGAGTGTAGTATGTGTTGGTGTTCATTGGTAGCCTTGGTGAATCTGCCTTTGACTCGCTTTCGCGTGTCCGCTCTCGCTTTTCGGGATGCATACATGATCTGCTTGCAGAACCTGCAAAATTGTTTCAAATTCAAATTCAAACTCGCATCAATTGCATTTTTTGTCTGTATATAAAAGAGTTGTAAAATGAAAAATTAATTCAGAATTACTTTTTGTTCTTCTTCTTCTCATTGTACCTTTGCTTGGCCCTGTCCCTTTCCTCTCTCTTCTTACTAACAGTGCTCGGATCTTGCTGATGATGAGCCGCCGCCGCTTGCTCATCTGTGGCCAGCATCTGCGTTGGCTGGTTGGCATCATGATATTCAATGCCGTTCCCCGGTGGTGGTGGCGATAATATTAGGGGCAAGGCAGGGCAGAAAGTAGGGAAGCCATCGAGGAGGAGTGATGGATGATGATCATTGCCCATGGATTGCAGAAGAGTAGTCGATGTCATGACCGGCTGGCACGACGATGTGGATGGGTTATAAGATGAGTATGATGATGATACGATGTGGCAGATCGATGGTGGCAGCTGCTGCTGTTGCTGCCAAGCAATGTTATTGTCTTTGTCAAATAACCGGGATGCAAATTAATTGTGTTAATTAGCAGTGCGAGCGAGTGAGTGAGTGGTATGTAAGTATGCATGTACCTCAAAAGTAAGTGAAGGCCCAGCTGAGTGATGACCAACAAATACTCCATTAGTATTCTCAAGCCCAGAACATTGTGGAGCACAGGTAGTTGAGCAGGCATTGTTCCATTCATCACAGCCGAAGCTGCTGCTGCTGGTGCCTTTTTGATCTCCTACTATTGTTGTTGTCCCACTCGCATCGCAGATCTGAGATCCATCCTCCATGAATGTATTGAGATCACCACAAATTAACAGAATGAGTACTCATGCGCCATCCTAGTTAAGAGGTACTCCCTCTGTAAAGAAATATAAGAGCGTTTAGATTACTACTTTAGTGATCTAAACGCTCTTGTATTTCTTTACGGAGGGAGTAAGAGAGATATTCGATCGTAATTAGCCGTCGATTCATCGAGGCAGCGAAACCTATATTGGCACTTGTAGCTAGCATTGTTGGCTTTGTGTGCTAGAAATGAAGGAAGGTGTTTAGTTGATTCAATTATCTCTGTACAATTCACTCAACTAGAGAAAGGCATCCTTTCTTTACCATATACTCCATTACTAAATGAAAGTTATTTTCAGATTTTTAACTTGGAAGATCAATATATAGCCCCGATCCATATCGAGCATGTAGCAGTCCCCTGTTTTCCTTGAAAAAGCAAGATTGCAATTGCACATTTTTCATACTCAAATTAATGCATTTTGTTAAGAGAAAATCCTTCAGATGTGCCTTTTGTTTCTTGAGGGTTCACTGATTCTGTAGTATCTGTGTCTAATTTTTCTAGAATTCATTTTTGCTTTTTATGTGATGTATACAGTCAAACTAACTAACATATGCGTTCAATAGTGATTAGAAGGTACTGTCAGTCAGTTAGTTGGATAAAGATCAAGCTTGGCACCACAAAAATTGAGAGGAGAACTAAATATGCATGGTAACCTTCATTAATCATTCGTATGATCCTTAGATCATCGATCCACCATTACATGAGTCAGGAAAGAAATCTTCCCTTTTAACATCAAAGATAGCACACTCCCCACTTCTTTTTGTTACAATGTAGGTAGTAGTGCCAAGCCTATATCCCTTGATTAATCACTCACACTCTCTCACTCAATTTGTATTGTCATCAGTCTCTCTTCTCTATATCATTCCCTTGATCGATACATAGCAGGAGCAGCACTAATCACTGAATTTAGTCACTGGATCACACACAATGCATCACACAATCAAACTGTCCATGTAAGATTTGGCACACAAGAAACAAGATCATCAAGAAGAGTCTCCCTCAATTGCACATACTGGCGCAAAAAAGAAGTGAAATTTGGAAATAAACCCAGTATATGTTGTACCTGAACATCCTGTAGGATTTGGGGGAGGTTGTCGGCGAGCCAGGCGTCGAAGTCCTGCGACGATGACGGCGCGTCGACGGAGAGGATGCGGAGGATCTCAGCGGGCGTGGGGCGGCCGGTGTACTCCTCCACGAGGGAGGCGCCGCCGCCGCCGTTCGGCGGGGCGCAGCCGTCGCAGAGCTTGGCCCGGTGGGCGCCCATCTGGCAGCGGAGCCCGGCGGGTGCGGCGCCGCAGGCGTCGCAGAGCGGGGCGCGCCAGTGGAGGCTCGCGAGCGCGCTGGCGCCGTGCAGGGCGCTGTCGCACTCGAGGCAGAGCCTGGCGCCTTGGGCGAAGCAGAAGACGACGGCGCTCTCGGTGACGCAGTTGCTGCACGCGAACGGCGGGAGCAGCTGGTGATGGTCTGCCATTATGATGGCGCGTGCGCAGAGTGATGGCACTCCTCATTCATCTACCAGCGCATCCGCACTGCACGTGCCAAGGGCGGCGATGGCAGGTGGACGACGGACGGATGGGACGGCTGCGCCGGCGAGGTGAGGGCCTAGGGGTGAAGAAATAGGCGGCGGGGGCTGGGGGAGGAGAGGCCGAGAGGGTTCTTGGCGGTTAGTTTGCGGTTGACGGGCGCGCCAAGTCCCCAGGTAATGCGGGCCACGGCGAGCGTGCTGCTCGCGCGGTTGGTTTGCGGGCCACGACTCGCGTGGAGGTCCTCGGCAGGCGGCGGATCTGGCGAGGCCCTCTGCTGATTGGCGTCAGCGCTGTTTCGTGGCAGCGGCGTGAGGCCGCGGCGGTGGTGCATGGCCACGGCGGTGCTCCTCCCCTCTCTGCGGGCACATTGGACTCGAGGATGCGGCAAGGCGGCGGTCCACGGGTAGGGTATGGTCCGAATGGCCATGGGGGGGCCGCCGCCGCAAGGGAAGCTCCGCGGCCGGCGGAGATTGACGTCGTCCCGGACGACCTTCTCGAGCTAGTGTTCCTGCGCCTCCCCTCCCATCCGCACCTCGTCCGTGTCGCGTGCGCGTGCAGGACGGCGGTCGCTTCCTCCGACGGTTCGACTCTCTCCACGGCGCGTCATTCGCCCACGTCATCGGCCGCTACCGCGTCGACGAGCGCTACCATCACCAGCGTCCGCCTGGCCGTAACCCTGTCTTCGTCCCCTCCTCCTCGCCGACACATGGATTAACACAATTCTCCTCATCTGCGATCCCCTAAAGCGGCGCTACAGGGAGATCCCTCAGTCAGAATGGTTCCGCGACTGCGAATTCTTAGGTGCCTTCCTCCTAGACAGCGAGGTCGCGGGCGCGCGCTTCAGCATGTCAAACTTCAGGGTGACTCTCGGCACGGTCGGCTTACGACGCTTTTTTCTTTGGCCGCGAGTTCACGCCAGGCATGGAAGAGATCTGGGCACCGCTTGAAATCAAGATTTTCACATGGCTCGCGTTGCATAACAGACTGTGGACAGATGACAGACTGGCCAAGAGGAACCTGCAGCACCCCGCCCTCTGCGTACTCTGCTGTCAAGAAGAGGAAAAATGTGAACCACATGTTCATTGGCTGCTCGTTTGCGCGACAAGCCTGGTACGAGGTTCTGCTCAAGAGAAGATTGCACAGATTCACACCACAACCTGAAGACGAGCTAAAGTACTGGTGGCCGAAGGTGAGCGCTTCGATCGGTGCCTGCTGCTACTAGGAAAGAGTTGAACTCCCTGTTTTGCTGCACCTTGAGGATGCTGTGGCTGGAGAGAAACAGCCGTGTGTTTGATTTGATCACGTGTCCGTCTTACCATCGGTGGTGATCCAGAAAGTGAGCTACCAATTCTCCGAGTGGTTACTAGCTAGGGAAAGTGGATCGGCAGATGATCAGGAGATTATTGTTTTCTCCTAATTGCTTAATAATGCAGCTGCACTATTTGGAGAAATCGGACGCACCCTCTTCGCGCTGTCCGAACAGGTGATTAGCGATCCATGCGCACATGGCTTTGGATTGCATGATGCGATGATCCACATTATGAGTACGTCAATCAATCCAGTGAGAATACGTAGCATGTTCTGAGAAGGAATTATAATATGGAGATGACGTGCTGGGTTAATTAATTCCATTTCGATTTTTTTTAAAAAGGCATAACTTTTTAACCGAACGTCGGAATTACGATCCGTTTTCACCGTTAGGTTTTTCGCACCGAGCTCTTCAAAACTAGATCTCATTTGTATATGTTTTGATGACTTTTAAGAAACAAGCAACTTTAGTGTTGAGATCGGGCAAGTTCACACTACTAGTTGCTTATTCTGGTAACTAGTATCTCACATCTAAGGCATGCCGTCCAGGGAGACAAAGGCCGCTGCCATGCCTTGGAATTCCACTCACACAATCGTAGTGTGTGGGGGTGATGGGAGCCCGCTGATGGAGGGGAACCATGGCACTGACATTGTCGGCAATGATTGCGCTTACCCTACAAATACGGAACAGGAGTAGGTCCTTTTATATATAATTACATACTATTGCTTAGATGGTTTAGCGATATACATGATATATTTGATATTTTGTTATGCTAGCAATTTTTTCAATGGAAAATAGGAAAAGTTGCGCAATTAACAATCAACAGTCGCCTATTACAACATACAAGTTGCCTAAAAACAATTACAAGTTGCCTAAAACAATCAGATGATTTTTTAAAGCAACTTTGGTGCTAGATGAAGCAACTTTAGTGCTAAACAGAAGCAACCTACTTGCACCATGTGTACTAGTGAATTTACCTAGTAAGTATACTGTAGACAACTTAGAAACCATGATGGACAACTTTCACTATATATAGGCAACTGAGCATCATCTGTTCTTGTGAAGTTGTTTATCATTGTTTTGCGATTAGAAAAACAATCATAAGCAACTTCACAATATATGTAGGCAACTAATTTGCAAAGTTAGACAGCTGAGCAGCAATGGTAGGTAACTAATTACCAATAGCAGGCAACATGACATCAATAGTGGGCAATTTCATAGTATTTATAGGCAACTGCGCATCAACCGTAGACAACTGAGCAGCCACGATAGGCAAGTTGGGATGATGTTAGAATTTACAGGCACACATAGTGCAGTGAAGTTGCTTACATGAAGCACTAAAGGCGCCTCATATTTAGTGTGATTTTCTCATTTTTACACAAACCATCCTAATAGGCAATCCTACTAGGTCAAAAAGGAGTTGCTTCCCTATAGTTCTACTCAGAGATTAAGCTAGACAATTGGCAATCATGATAACCAACTTAGAAGGACTCCTACAAGGCAATAAAAATGAGTTGCTTTCCTATACCACTAAAGTTGCCTCCGTAGCACACAAAGTTGCTCTAAAAGAAACTTTGTCGAAACCTACCCATATGAGATCTAGTTTTGAAGAACTCGTCACGAGAAACTCAAC
This sequence comes from Elymus sibiricus, assembly GCA_039707655.1. Classification (NCBI taxonomy): domain Eukaryota; kingdom Viridiplantae; phylum Streptophyta; class Magnoliopsida; order Poales; family Poaceae; genus Elymus; species Elymus sibiricus. The sequence goes on along the minus strand of CM077672.1, from coordinate 352,518,175 downwards.
GGTGAAAACAGATCTAAATTCCGATGCTCGAATCAAAAGTTATAGCTTTTCAAATTTCTTGAAACCCAAAATAAATGCACGTGGGATGTTGACTGAGATAGCATGAGGTTGGGGGTCATGTACTTTCCTTTTTCTGACAGAATAGGATGAGGTGGCACATTAGTTTCCTAATATGGAGGGTATGCTCGGGTACTCCATCCAGCGCCCGGGCGCTGCCTATCCACGTCCTTGTTTTCTAGGTAGTTTTCGGTGGCAGGATGCGGACCAAAGTGCTCCGGCATCCAATGTGTATATGTACAGACTTTTGTATTGTCTCTCCTCTATCTTAATATAGAAGACGCACAACTTGTGTGTTCTTGAAAAAAACTTCAAGCTCAAGGTGACGTGCGCGCCCTGTCGCGGTGGGATCGTATCGTTAGGGCTTATGCCTTTTCGTCCACTCATGGCGGCCGCGATGGACGTAGCAGCACCGCATACTACGGGTTGGGTCACGCCTACTTCTACTTCGCAGGGAGCACTGCCGGGTTTGCCTATTGAACGACCAAAGACAAAATTGTTCTTGCTCTGGACAAGGATGCCGCCGATCGAGTTCTCATCTTCTGTCTTGCCCGACGACATGGAGTACGCAACACTCCGAAACTACCGCCATGCCACGGTGTATGCCTACCAGCAGATGTGGCCACCTACGATCCAAGCTTGCTTATCATAGCTGTCGTGGCTTGGAGATATCCATGGCGGCGTCCCAGGTTCTCAATTTCTTCATTAGCACAACATTAGCATGATATGTGGGCTTGTGATCAATTTTCTGCTTCTACCAGTGGGTCCATTATTCTGTTGTAGGCATCAAGTGGTAACCAATTTGTCAATTTCAGATCTTTAATTGGGTGTATTCGTAATCATTTACTGCTTCAGCTCATTGGATTGTAAATCCGTGTTGTTTTGAGCATTCTTCGGGTTTGAAGATTGCTTTCGTAAAAGAGAAATTGTTTGTTTTGAAGAAGCTCGGGCTGACTGTGAAGTATATGAAGAATTTGTTACTTGTTCTCAAGGTGATTTACCAATGAAATATTTGGGGCTTTCTGTTCAAAACACTATGTTTAGGAAAAAATGGTTGAAAAAACCCGAGAATAAAGTAGAAAACAAGTTAGATACTTGGCAGGCTAAATTTCTTTCTTTTAGGTGGTAAATTAGTTTTATTGAGGTCCAACTTAAGCAGTATCGCATAATGTATGATGTCTTTGTTTGTAATAAAATAGATTTAACAAGGCAAACACTCATAGATATCATCTTGTTACTTGGCTGCCAACTCATATACCAGGGCGGCGTGGGGCTAGCATAGATCTAAAGATCACTTAGGGCATCTCCAAGGCGGACTCTCAAACCGCCCGCAACCGTCCGGACCACGCGGTTCGGACGCGGTTTGCCATTCAATGCGGGTCTGTATCGGTCCACCGAGTGGTCTGGACGTACTTTTTTCGGTAAATCCGAGACAAACGTGGGGGGCTTTGCGGGACTCCAACACCCCCAGCCCACACAAAACCCTTGCTGGACCCCGCGCCTCCATCCTCCCCATTATCTCTCCTTTCTTTCTCTCTTGCCTTCACCGTCGCTCCACCACCCCGGCCGCCACGCCACATGTAACACCCGCTTGTAATGTGCCACAGTGATCCATCATGTTCAATGCCAAGTCAGCATCTTTTGCAAAGCACAAGTGCCATTTTCTTAGAATTCTAACTCAAAATCCAATTTGAATTGCAAGTCAAATATTTACATTTTCAAACAAGCAAACAAATTAGTTCATGATGTTGCAAATAATCCCAAAGCAATTATAAAAATAAAACCAGCATTATTTGAAATTCCCAAAATGCCCCTAGAAATTAAAACAGTGGACCAGCAACATTTATTCAGCCCATTTAAATACAAACATAAATTAAATGAATTCAAATAATCCCCAAACTTTTTGTGGCAGTGCAAAATATTGCATAGTATATATGTGGCAAAGTTCCATAATTTACAAAAGTCAATTGGTGGCTATATAAAATTGCAAAACAGAAACTAGAAAAGAAATAGAAAAAGAAAAAGAAAAAGGAAAACTGTCCACTGCTGGACTGGGCTCTATGTGCACAGTACCCGACCCAGCCCAACTCCCCCTGTCGCCTTCCTCCTCCTGTTCACCCTCGCACGCTGTCGCTGCGCCCGCGCACACCCGTGCCAAGCCCCCCTTCCCCCTAGCTCGACAGCGGCCCTGCCGCTCGCCGTGGGTGGATAAGAACCGCCCCGCGACCCTGGACGCCGCAGCCACTCCTCCATTTCCTCCCCTCGCTCTCTCCCTCTCGTTCGGGAGCTCACCCGAGCACTCCCACCGCCGCGCCATCGTCCCCGTCGCAGCCACCGACCTTCTCTCGCCGTTCCAAGGTGCCCAGAGGCTTCCCCGTCCCGGTCCTCGTCCAGACCGCACACTCGTTCGACTGGAGCTGCACCAAATCGTCACCATCGGGCCGTCTTCCTCCGCTCCGGCCGCCGCCATTCCGCCGCCTCAACCCGCTGCTCCGGCACCTCTCCGGCCTCCCCGAGCGTCTCCCCGTCACCGCTGTGAGCAGCCACTCCAGCCCCTCTCCTCTTGCTGCCTCTAGCGTCACGTAGCCCTTTTCCCTCGGGCGCCGCCGTACGGGTCCACCGCGCGCTCGTCGCCGGTGCCGATTCCGGCCGTCCCCGGATGGGCTGCGGCCACCCATCAACGCGCCTCGTCGCGGGTGTTCGAACGCTGCAAGTCTCGCATCCAGCCGCGCCCTATGGACGAATCCCGCGTGACGCCACCGTGTTTTGTGGTCACCGGCGGCTAAACGCCGGCGCGCCACCGCCACGTGGACCTGCCAGTGGGCCCCACGAGATTAGCCAATAGATTAGCCACTAATCCACCCCTAACACTCACTGACACGTGGGCCCCTCACTGTAGCAAATAGATTAAGCTACTGTCACTGACCACCGGGCCCTACCTGCTAATTAACTTAATTAGTTTAATTAAACTCAGTTAACTCTAACAGTCACTGACAGCTGGGTCCCACTGGACCCAGTTGACCCAGTCAAACTGCTGACTAGGCACCTCCAGTCTATGATAGGTGGGACCCACTCGTCCTTTTGACCAGTCAGCGTGGACCAGTCAACTGCTGACTGGGCAGTTGACTGGGGCCACATGTCAGTCTCTGTTGCATATTTCTGGGTACACTTCTGTGTACCCATAGCATTTAATATTTAAATGATTTTCGAATTAAATTAATTCCAGAAATTAATTAAAACTTTGAAAATTCGTAGAAATTCAACCGTAACTCGGATGAAAATGATTTATATATGAAAAATGATCAGAAAAATCCAACGAATCCGAATGTCATCTGCACTCATGTTAGAACCCTCTAAGTAGATGAACATGGAACTTTTTGTCTGTTTCTGATAAATGAATAGTGCATGACTATGGTAAAATAATTCCAAATAAATTCCTAAAACATCTAGAATGTTTAGAGGTACAATATATCACCCCTGCATATCATTTAGGCATGTCATGCATAGTGATTGTATTTGAATGCTTGTATTTATCTGTTTCCTCCCCCTCTTCTCTCTGGTAGACCTCGAGACCGACGTTGCCCCCGAGGACTGCCACTCCACCGAAGACCCCTCTTTTACCGCAGAGCTTCCAGGCAAGCAAACACCCTTGATCATTTCTATATCACATATTCCTTCTCCCCCGTGCTTGCATTAGAATTTTCTACTGTATTTGATTGCTCCTATTCTGATGCATAGCCTGATTTTGTAACTGCTATTGATACCTTACCTGTTGTCCTAAATACTTAGTATAGACTGGTTAGTGATCCATCAATGGCCCCACCACCCTTGTCCTTGTTGCCATGCTTTACCACCGGTGACTCGATCAGTGTGATCGATGTACAGAGACCGAACACAGCACCGCACCCCCCTTAGTTGTTCGACTTGGCAGACCTACTATCGAGTACCGAGGGTGATACCTCCTACCTCACTCCTGATGATATCTCTGTAGCGTAGCTAGTCGGTTCTGGGTTATCGAGGGTGATTCCTATTTCACCACTTCCGATGATGCCTCTGTCGTGCAACCCCTCGAGTGTGAACCCATCGAGGGTGATTCCTCCAAGTTCACCTTGACGGATACATCAAGTGGGAATCCATCGAGGGTGATTCCTCGGATTTCTCCCTTGATGTCATGGCCACACGGTTACCTTGGCATTTACCTCAGGCCCCTGTTGAAGTCGGGTCGACCCCGAGGGGTACCCGCGAGAGATGTGAAGTTGGGTTGGCCATGAGGGCACCCGCGAGAGATTATTGTGGCGGAACGACAGGGCAGGTGGAGACCACCTAGGAGAGAGGTGGGCCTAGTTCGTGGTCGTTGGACCGCGGATTACCAAGTCGGTGCGGCAGGGTGTCGGAGGTGAGCCTTGAGCCCTGTTCGTGTCCACGAGATACTAATAACATGCTTAACGGATTTGGGTATTTGATCTGAGTTGGCCACTGGCCTATACGCACTACCACCACGCGGGATAATGGTTTAATGGGACCCTCGGCGCCGTATGTATCAGCCAAAAGCTCTGACAGACGTCCAGTTCAGCATTGCGGCACGGTCAGGTCGGCACCCCAGAGGTGGTGCCTGGATTGCCCTGCTCGCAACGAGCCGGAGTGCAAAGGGCGATGGGCCCAAGACCCCTGAGCACTTAGGATGTAGACCAGCGGGGACCTCTCTGCGGAGCCTAGGTAGGACTACGTCGTGTCGATCAGCCGAGGCCGGGCACGACCGAGAAAAGTGTGTCCGGCCAGAGTTAGTCGAGTGTGTTGGGTAACAGTAGTGCACCCATGCAGAGAAGTTATCTATTCGAATAGCCGTGTCCACGGTAACAGGACGCTCAGTGTTGTATCCCGATCTACTACAACTTGAACTAGATACATGATACTTTAATTGTTAGCTCCGGGATCGCTTTCTCGCAGGGAGTCGAGGAAGGATCTCTGGGCTTTGCTACTACATGCTTATTGCTTTATTATATATAACTAATCTGCACTCTTCTAATGCTGCAAGGCGCTGCAAGATGCTAGTCTTCGATAGGTTAGGCCTTTTCTCTATTCTGGCATTTCTGCAGTCTAGTCCACAGATACACCCCTTTCATTTGATACCGATGCATAAATAGAATAGTTCTGATGTAAGCCTTGCGAGTACTTTGGATGAGTACTCACGGTTGCCTTGCTACCTCTTTTCCCCATACCCGATTGCTGCAATCAGATGGCGGAGCCCCGGAGCCAGCTGATCCCGTCGACGACTACTACTACCCCGACGGAGCTTACTACTACGTGGAGACCGACGACCAGGAGTAGATAGGAGGCTCCCAGGCAGGAGGCCTATGCCTTTTCGATCTAGTGGTCCTTTTTTTGCTCAGCCTTCTTAAGGCAGACTTGTTTAACTTTATGTCTGTACCCAGATATATTTATTGCTTCCGCTAACGCTTGTGTAACTCGAGCTTCTGTATTCGAGCCCTCGAGGCCCCTGGCTTGTAATATAAAGCTTGTATTATTTTATTTTGTGTCTAGAGTTGTGTTGTGATATCTTTCCGTGAGTCTCTGGGCTTGATCGTGCGCATTGCGTGTATGATTAGTGCACGATTAAGTTGGGGGCGTCACAAGTTGGTATCAGAGCCGACTGCCTATAGGAAGCCCCCTTTCCAATTCCTTGGCCGAAGTTGAGTCTAGTCTCCAAATCCTGTTTTACTAACATGGCTGTGTGGCTTACGGGCCCACGTCGCCAATGGATGGGATTAGTATCTTTTATTCCTCTCCTTTACTCTGAGACTCTGATCTCTCTTCTTTTCGGGTTAAAGGTTTTACTAACTCTAACTCTAGGTTCTCGTGATCACATCCACCCGGAGATCTGAATCAAACCTTCTTTGAATTGTGGGCCTGGTTCTGCTTCACAGTATTCACGGACCGCAGGATCCTTTTATCGAGGGCACCCTGCGTCATCACCTGTAGATTCCTCGCTCCAGTAGTTTTCTCCGGTGTTGATGTAGCCTTTGCTATGTCTTGTTGTTGTATCTCTCCACCGCGTGCCTGCGTGCCACCTAGATTATCTAGTTGCGAGTGCTTCCGACTCGTGCTATCCGTTTGTATCCAACTATGTGCATGGGTCTGTATGTCTTTAATGACTTCTAACTTGTATCTAATGCACTTCTTGTTCATTGCTCGTGATGCATCATGAATGACCCTATTCATTTGCAATTGTTCTTGCTAAACTTCCCTTGTTGTTTTTAGCAGGATGGCTGACGATCCTCCACCTCCACCCTATATTACCGCAATGATGCAGCAGTTTGAACTGAACCGCCAACTCAACGAGAGTCTGGTAAATCGCTTAGAACGCAATGATGCTCGTCAGGAGCCTGGCCCGATCTCACTGCAAGATTTCATGGGCCTCAACCTGTCCACCTTCTGTAACTTGACTGATCCAATGGATGCTGATGATTGGCTCTGTGACATCGCCTTTCAGATGGAGTCGGCTAATGTTGCCCCTGCCAGTTACGTCACCTATGCGACGTATCACCTGAGGGGTTCAGCTGCTCAATGGTGGGAAAGCCACAGGCGTATGCTGCCTACTGGAACTGTAACTACTTAGCAGGAATTTCAGTCAGCCTTCCGTGCATGGCACATTCCTCAAGGTCTGATGGACCAGAAGAAGGAGTTCCGCAAACTCACACAGGGCAAAATGACTGTGGATGAATATCAGAGGAAATTTCTTGATTTATCCCGCTATGCTGAAGATGACGTCTGCACTGATGCTCACAAGCAGGAGAAGTTCCATGAAGGACTGCGGCCTGATATAAAGCTCGCACTTGTCGTCCATGATTGCGCAGACTTAGTGACGCTTGTCAGCCAAGCCTTTCGAACTGAAACTGGTCTGACTGAGTACCAGGAGTCGCTCAAGCGCACTCGCGATGTTGGCCCATCTTCGGGTCAGCCTGCTCAGAAACGTCAAGTCGGGATCCCGCAAAATGTTTATCATCGACCTGCTCCAACTCCAAGACCGTCTTATGTTGCACCTCGTTTGCCTCCTCCTCCGAGACAGCTAATGGTTCACGGTGGACAGCCCAATGCTATGGCTCCTCCCAATAATAATGGGTTGTGCCGCAAGTGAGGACAGCCAGGGCACCTTGCTATCAACTGTCGCCAGGGTCAGCCTCAGAATGCACCACATCCTCCTGTTGGTCGTAGGAAGAGCCATCGAAGCCATAAATCCAGAAACGATAATGCCAGGCCGTTTGCAACCAGTTGTGGCCAAGTCACCCATGTCAAGATTGAAGAAGCTCGGGAGGCACCAAAAATTGTGATGGGTACCCTTCTCATTAATTCAGTGCCAGCTGATGTTCTCTTTGATTCAGGAGCATCGCATGCCTTTCTGTCCCAACAATTTGCACATTTACATGGGCTAGGCATGGAAAATTTACCCACTCCTTTAGCGGTTCAATCTCCGGGATCCAAGTGGCAAACCACAATGGTAAGCCCTCGCAACCAAATCAAAATTGGAGGACTACTTTTTCCGGCTTCTCTCACTGTGCTCGGACCTTCCAACATAGACATCATTCTTGGTATGGAATGGTTGGCAGCCCATAATGCTTTGATCAACTGTGCCGCCAAGACAGTCCAGCTCACACACCCTTCTGGTCAGGTGATCAACTACTCAGCCCAGATAATCCAGAATGCCGAGAGCCAGATATATGCTCTGAACGCATTGAATGTTTCACCTCTTGAAGGAATCGAGAACTTTCCAGTTGTTCGTGATTTTCAAGATGTTTTCCCAGAGGAACTTCTAGGAGTACCCCCTGCTAGAGCTGTCGAATTCGTCATAGACTTGAAACCGGGCACTACTCCTATTGCCAAGCACCCACACAAGATGCCGCCTCATGAACTCCTTGAACTTAAGGAGGAAATTGACAAGTCACTTCGTAAGGGTTTTATTCGCCCCAGTTCTTCTGCTTGGGGAGCACTTTCTCTCTTTGTTAAGAAGAAGGATGGAACGAATCGGTTGGTTCAAGATTACCGGCCCATTAACCAGGCAACAATTCAGAACAAGTATCCGCTTCCCAGAATCAACGAGCTGTATGATCAACTTGCTGGTTCCTCAGTATTCTCTAAATTTGATGTGAGATTGGGATACCACCAGATCTGAGTTTGCAAAGAGGATATTCCGAAGACAGCCTTCTTTACTCGCTATGGTTCTTACGAGTACACTGTCATGTCTTTTGGCTTAACCAACGCTCCAGCAACCTTCTCTCGGTTAATGAACTACATCTTCATGGATTACCTCGACAAATTCGTCGTGGTTTATCTGGATGATATACTTGTATATTCGAAGAATGAAGAAGAACATGCCGAACATCTTCGGCTTGTACTAGAGAAGCTGCGTGAACATCAACTGTATGCCAAGTATTCCAAGTGTGAATTCTGGTTAACTGAAGTGACATATCTCGGCCACGTGATTTCCAAAGATGGCATTGCTGTTAACCCAGAACGAGTTCAGGATATTCTTGAATGGACTCCCCCGAAGAATGTCAAGCAAGTCAGAAGTTTTCTCGGACTCGCCAGCTATTGCTGCCGTTTTGTCGAGAACTTCTCTAAGATTGCCAAGCCTCTGACTGATCTGCTTCACAAAGGCGTTAAGTTTGAGTGGACAAAAAAATGTGAGGACAGTTTTTAGACACTCAAAGACAAGCTGACATCTGCCCCAGTGCTTGCTCCTCCAGATTCTCGCAAGGACTTCGTGATTTATTGTGATGCGTCCCGTCAAGGATTGGGCTATGTCGTAATGCAAGAGCGCAAGGTGATTGCTTATGGCTCTCGACAGTTGCGCCCTCATGAAGAGAACTATCCAACACATGATCTCGAACTTGCAGCAGTTATTTATGCATTGAAGTTATAGCGACATTACCTACTTGGTAATCGTTGCGAGATCTACACGGATCATCAAAGTTTGAAGTACTTGTTCACTCAGCCAACTCTGAACCTCCGTCAGCAAAGATGGATGGAGGCCATTACAGACTATGACTTGGGTATTTCTTATACCCCTGGCAAGGCTAATGTAATAGCTGATGCTTTGAGCCGTAAATCCTACTATTGTGAACTTGACGTTCAGCTACAGCAACCACTCCTGTATGAAGAGCTTCAAAAGCTGAACCTCGAGATAGTTCCTCAAGGATATCTAAATACCTTGGTTGTTGAACCAGATCTTGAGCACAACATCAAGACAAGGCAGACATATGACTCTGAAGTCGAGAAGATTAAGAGCTATCTCTCCAAAGGAAATTCATTGTTCTTCACTGTTGATGATGATGGTGCCTTGTTCTTCAAAGGCCACCAAGTGGTCCCCAGAAAGCAAAATCTGGACTCGCGCTCGGATGTCATGACGGAAGCACATGACACACCTTTGTCTATTCATTCAGGTAGTACCAAGATGTACCAAGACATTCGTCAGCGGTACTGGTGGCCTGATATGAAGGGAGACATTGCTCGTTATGTCGCTGAGTGTGATGTTTGCCGTCGCATCAAAGCAGAACACCAAAGACCTGCTGGAACTCTGCAACCACTTGCTATTCCCGAATGGAAATGGGACAAAGTTGAAATGGATTTCATTACCGGATTTCCCAGATCATAGAAGGGTCATGATGCTATTCTTGTCGTCATTGACCGATTCTCAAAGGTTGCTCATTTTCTGCCAGTCAAGGAGACAATCACTGCTAGTCAGTTAGCAGAATTGTATGTTTCCAGAATTGTGTCACTCCATGGTGTTCCGTTGGAGATCAGTTCAGACCGTGGCAGCCTCTTTACCGCAAGGTTCTAGGAAAGTTTCCAAGAAGCTATGGGAACTCATCTGTCTTTTAGCACCGCTTTTCACCCCCAGTCCCAGGGTCAAGTTGAACGAGTCAACCAAGTGCTTGAAGATATGCTTCGCGCATGTGTCATCTCCTTTGGCAAGAAATGGGAGGAATCTCTCCCGTATGCTGAATTCTCTTACAACAATAGCTATCAAGCTAGTCTGAAGATGGCACCATTTGAAGTTCTTTATGGACGCAAGTGCCGAACTCCTCTGAATTGGTCAGAAACTGGGGAACGGCCACTCTTCGGTCCATACATTATCCAACACGCTGAAGAGCAAGTCCGTATCGTTCCTGAGCATCTGAAGATTGCTCAGTCTCGTCAGAAGAGCAATTATGACCATAGACACAAGGTAATGGTCTATCAACCTGGCGAACAGGCTTATCTTTGTGTCACCCCGATAAAGGGCACTCACCATTTCGGAATCAAGGGCAAGCTAGCTCCTCGATACATTGTGTTAGGACCGAGAGTATATCGACCAGAGGGAGGGTGAATGGGAGATTCAAAAAATTCTTGCGAATGTTTTGAACTGATCCCAAACACAGCAGCGGAAATAAGGTTCGGTAGACAAGTATTTAAACAAGCATGCAACAGAGGAGCAAATCTATCGAACAAGAAAGTAGTAATTGTTCGAGCGAAGAATATCACAAGATTGACTGGTATGATGGTAAAGCAATATATGAACAGATGCAATAGCATGAGGAAAAACTAGATATGAACTGCGATGGAAATGCACGGGAAATGGTGACACAGTGAATGGATTCATAACAGAATGAAATCACACTAATATACAGAGGAACGATAATAAATTGAACTGGGACGATGGAAATGAATGAAGAGAATGTGAAGGTTGCATCAAGAGCACTCAGTAGTTTGTTGACCACATCTCTATCGGTGATATCTGTTACTCCTCGTTGATGAAGTCTCTCAACAATATTTGTCAACCGATCAGTGAGTTCCATAGCACTTTCCCTACGAAGACTGTTGAAACCTGCAAACATGGCACGAAGCATATCTGTGTGTTGATCTGTTCTGGCAATGGATTTTTCATGAACATCCTTGATGGCATCCCAGAGTTGCTTGGCCGAATCAAGCTTTCGGAACCGAATGAAAATGTCTTTTGAGATGCTGTCACAGATAATATCTTTTGCTTGAGCATTCAATCGCATTCTAGCTTTGTCATCGGAGGTAGGATCATCAGGGTGTTGAGCAGTGTATCCATTTTCCACAATTGGCCAAAGTTCAATGTTGACGGCTTGAAATCTAATTTTCATTCGTTCTTTCCAGTAGACATAGTCATTTCCATCGAAGATAAGAAACCAAGGTTGTTAGACCTTTAATAAACAGAGACAGGGAGTACCCGCTCTGATACCAATTGTTAGGACCGAAAGTATATCGACTAGAGGGGGGGGGTGAATGGGTGATTCAAAAAATTCTTGCGAATGTTTTGAACTGATCCCAAACACAGCAGCAGAAATAAGGTTCGGTAGACAAGTATTTAAACAAGCATGCAACAGAGGAGCAAATCTATCGAACAAGAAAGTAGTAATTGTTCGAGCGAAGAACATCACAAGATTGACTGGTATGATGGTAAAGCAATATATGAACAGATGCAATAGCACGAGGAAAAACTAGATATGAACTGCGATGGAAATGCATGGGAAATGGTGACACGATGAATGGATTCAGAACAGAATGAAATCATGCTAACATACAGAGGAACGATAATAAATTGAACTGGGACGATGGAAATGAATGAAGAGAATGTGAAGGATAAGTAATGAACTATGATTGATCAGATAAACTATCGACACAGAGCATGAAGGTAAACTGCTAAAAGAGATGCAGTAAAATAGAGTGAACCAGTGGTGCTCGATGGCGACAGAAGAATTTGGTAGACCAGTTCGCCCTTCTGCCAAAGGACTACGTCTGGTTGGAGGGGTTGTGATTTAACACATAAGATAAACTCTCTTCGCCCTATTCTCCTTCAACTCGGAGTTGATCAGACTCCAGTTGATTTCACTCGTGGTAGATACTTGTCGGCGATCTCCAAACCTTCGACAGACTTCTTCGCAAACCACAATGACTCTTGGTTGCTGAAGATCTTGCTCGGTGAAGACAATTACTCTTCGACACTCGAGCCGACACCTATCCGTCTAGAGAGTGCGCAGCTCTCTAGAGTAATAGGTACAAGAACTCTAACTCAGAACTATTGTGATGCTCAACCACTGTCTAAGTTTGGGCTCTTGATTTTTCTCTCGGTGGATCTTAAACTCAAATCACTCGGAGAGGGGATGCTCAACCAATCTTCTCAAAAATCTTAAGCGGAGCAGCCAACGGGCAACGTTGGAGCGTGTCGGGGCCGGATTTCCAGGACATGATATCCCAGAAATTAACCCCTCATGTCGTCACCAGCCCAGGATTACTGTTACTGGTGGACACGTCCTTGTTACAGATTACCAAGCAATTACAAGAATTGGATACAAGACCATAAAGGTCTAATGATACAACAATGATTTCTAGTGAGGATGACGGAAGCGTCTCGTGGTTCTCCACCGTCGATGGGGCTCCATTCCCACAGGAACAGCTGACCTGGATAATTCCTATCCCGTGTGGCTGCTATCCTAGGCTCTACATGGATGTCGTTGTGGTACTCCTCGTAGAAATCCTGACCTGGCCAATTAAATAGCCAGGGACAAGCCAGTGAGTACGTTTGAATGTACTCGCAAACATAATGAACAAATGATATACCGAATGCATATGATCATGATGGTTTAATGCATATGCTGAACGAAATTAAAGCATGGCATGATGAATATTAATACGGTGCTGAATGCATATGCCCCTGATGGATTAAATGATATGCTCATGCTGACTGATATTTAAAACATGGCATGATAAATATTAGCATGTGCAAAAATTAAAATGTTAGTGACAAACCAAGAAAATTAAAAGTGGACAATCGGGCGAGACTGAACCGCCCGAGAATCCAAAAGAAATGCCAAACGGGTGTCTAAAAGAGAATCGGGCGAGATAGACCGCCCGAGAACTCAAGCGACGCCACAAGAGGTCTTGAAAAGAAATGTCAATCGGGTATCCACAAGAGAGTCAGGCGAGACAGGACCACCCGAGAACTCGAGGGACGCCATGAGAGGTCTTGAAAAGAAATGCCATTCGGGTATCCACAAGAGAGTCAGGCGAGACAGGACCGCCCGAGAACTCGAGGGACGCCACGAGAGGTCTTGAAAATAAATGAGTGCCCGGGTAGTCTAGCCAGCCCATGAGACACTCAGAAAATAAAATAAGAGAAAAGGGTTAGTCCACAATAATATATAATGACTATAGTATTCATGTCAATATCAGTAGTGCAATAATTATCCTGCAAAATAATTCATGCTCAATTTAATTATTTCCTCCGGAGACCGACACTAAGACCGACACTTGACCAACCCAGACTGTAGTCGTTAACCGTGAACACGGCTATTCGAATAGGTATAACTCTGCAGAGGGTGTACTCTTTACCCACAAGTAAAGGATTTCTTTAGCCAGCGCCGAGACGCTAACTAATTCCTATTACGGTCTTTGGGTTGAAACACACCTGACTAGCACACACCAGCTTAACTCATCAAAGCCAGGAATCACCCAAGGCAATGATAAAGTAAAACTCTAAGTGGGAAGGCCTCATTCAACGGCCTCCAATAGCATGGGATCAAAATATTTATATCGGCGCGCAAACAGGGGTGCGACCCCTCTCCGACTACAATCGGAGACACCCATGCCCCCGTACCAAGTGACATGCCTACCAGTGATCAATGGTATCTTCCACTATGGCCTCTCTGTACGGTGTGTGCAGGAAAGGGGTTAACAACTTACTGAACCATACCCTACCTGCGGCAGGCACATGTGGTAGCACGGATCAAGTTTGGGGGTTACTGGAACAAGACTCGATCTACGATCGACTCAGGAGGTTTAATTTTTCCTGTAGTGGTTAGCACAACATATTTCCTCGGTAATACCCAACAGGGTCACCATCTGGCATGTCCCAACATGCCCTCACTGATCATTCTCGTCACAACGAGATTTCAGTTTCACGGTCATGTTTCTCGTGACTGATTCTTTCCTGCAGATTTGTCCGAACCAACATGGGCATGTGAAAATAACCATGCTAACTCATATTTCATATTTAAATGGAGATAAAATATTTTTAGGTGATCATGCATGCATAACTAGCAATATGCAAATTTTTATTTAAGTTCAACATATTCATAATTCGATTTATTATTTTAACAAATAACTATGCAATCACCATATCAAGTGTTCAAGATGCTTGCCTTGATCATGCAGAAATATTGGGTGCACTCCAAAAGTTTTGAAAATAATATCTTCCCTCCATTTCCTATTTTCAAAAATATTGCAATCACCACATACAGCAAAAACAGTACTAAAAAGTTGTTTGGAAAATTTTAAAATAAATCCTAAAATAAACTAGATGAAATATAAGGAATTTCAGAAAAAGAAACAATTTATTTGGAGTTCATATGATTTACTTAGAGGATTTCTAAGCTGACAGAAATAAAGAATTGGACTTATTTAATAAATCCAGTAGAGTTAAACTTATGAAAAATGTTCACCCTAGCTAGATTAATAGAACATGATTTTAGAAGTATTTAGAAATTTGAATCACAAAATTTGGTTATGAAATAAATTCTGTAGAATTATTTGAAAATTGCTGGAAAAGGGAAAATAGGAAAGGGCAGAAGTGCGCCTGAGCGCTGTTTAGCCATGCGGTGCTACTGGGCCGTGCCCAGCCGTTCGGCTGTGCAGAGGAGCTGATGACGTCGAAGGCGCACTTCCGGAAAGTGCGTTTTCCAGAGAAGGAAGCGTATTCACTGGAATACGCCTCCAATTACAGACGCGGGTCCCGACCCCCCTCTCACTGACGGTGGGTCCCGCGGCCCACCAGTCGGGTTTGACGGGGTCAACACTGGCGCCTTATTCCTCCTCTCCTCAGGCCGAACAGGGGAGGCACGCCGGCGACGATTCCTGGCGGGCGGCTGCGTCGTTCGGGAGGCCGAGGCCATCCACGAGCCAGGGAGGCCCTGGCGAACCTGTGGAGCTAGGCCGCGGACTCCGGCGAGCCCCAGAGCTCCGATGGTTGCGATCCCGGCGGGCAGCGGCCTCGGTCGAAAGAGGGCCTTCGTCCTCGTTGCTTCTCCGGGAAGATTGAAGCGCGGAACGGGATCATGGGCTCGAGGGAAAGCTAATGGAGAAGAATTGGAGAGGGAGGGGCTCTGGAGGCGACGAATTTGGCGGAGTGCCGATGGCGGGTGCCTCGGCCAGAGACGAAGAAGACGACCTCGATCGGTCGACTGGATGCTTGGGAAAGCTCACAGAGGGAGTTAGGGGAGATGTGTGATGGAGAGGCAGCCTTGGGGTGGGATTTTATTGGGAGAAGGAGGTCGGTTTCGAGGCTTATAGAGAACGGTACGTCGGCGGCGCCCATTACTGCACCGCGGAGGTGGTTGTGAGTGGTGGCGATGGTCAGCGAGGCCGGTGGTGGGCGGTGGAGATCAGTGGGGAGGTGGCGGCTCGGGGATAAGCTCGGGAGGCACCAGGCGGCCTGGTCGGTGCCGTCCCCGAGTGGATTGCGGCGGTGGTATTTACTGCGGTGGTTGGAGTCGATGAGGACGGCGGTGGTCGGCGCTAGGGGACAGGGTGGGGTGTCGGCGAGGCGCTAGGCATTGCTCGTGAAGCCATCCGGAGCAGCTGGCGTGCTGGGGAAGCGGGAGAGCAGTGGCAGCAGCTCGGACGCCGGCGAGGTGCTTCTGGGCATGCACCCAGGGTGTTCGGTAGAATGCCAAAGCTATCTAGGAATCTTGGATGGCTATGAAAATTACCAGGATGAAGCTTCATTGCATGAAAGAGATGATGGTGGAGTTGTTTTGGCAAATAGAAAAACTTGTTAGTGCAAGTTTTGGAGAAATACAATTCTGGAGAGAAACTTGGAGGCTTTATTTGGTGAACTAGAATGAGGTAATTGGGGTTGTTCTTCTGGACTTAAGTGTTTCTTAGGAAGGATTATAAGGTGGATTAATTACAGAATTTTTGGAGCAAAGAAAAATAGGGTTGTAGTTCAAAGCTGAATCTGGACCAGAAAAGAAAAGAGGATGCTTTGCTCAAAATTTTCAAAACACTAAGATGGGTTTTTGCATAAAAGTGATCTATAGGCCTCACATGAGTCCTCATAATTTTTGTGGAATTTTTAAAGAATTATTTAAAATGGTTGTAGTGCAACAGAAGCATTTAAAGTATTGAAAAAGCCTTTAAAAGAATTATCTTGTGCAAAATTTTATTATGAAGATATTTCCTTTTGTTATTAAAATTTAATTGAGTTGATTTAAGACAACTACCAAATCCCACAATATTTTACAAAAAAAAATTCTAAATGGAGGGAAGAATTTTGAAAACAGAAAATAGAAAATACTCTAAAATAAATAAAAAGACCTATTAAAATTCAAAATTTTATTTCTGGACAAATTTTATTTAATAAAAATATGTTTAAATTTTTGGGGTGTCACAGAGCGGGGTGGCTATTTATAGCCGTAGCCTTCCCTGAAGGGAAAAGACCAAATTGGACTTGTGGAGCAGCCAATGGCCGAACGACACGAGTCCAACGGTCGGGATTGAGCACAACGGTAACATTACGTGCGAAGCAAGTAATGCTAACTCCTCAGTTCGAAAGATATCTCTTGCAGCACCGAAGAACAACGTGTTCTGCTGGCAGGTAATCATTCGAAACATAAAGAGATTTCTCTCAGTCTCGCATAGGTTTGGGCTAAGCATCACAGCGGATCTAAGCTTCGAGAACCTATACCCCTCTTAATAGTACGGAGGTCCTATGACTCAAATAAATGGAAGAAGAGTTGCGAAAGGAATGCTACGTCTTCAGTTCGTCTTCGTCTTCCATCGCTGCAGTCCATTTTCTTCGGACCGAATCACCGAACCAATTGCTTCGCGCCAGCAGTAAAGTTTTGAGGGGTCAACTCATTCACATCATTCTTCTCGTCTACAAGACTTCAAAGGATATAGCACATTCTTCTCTGATGTGCAGATATTCTTCGGTGAAGTTCCTCGAACTGGACACCGGAGAGACAACATTCTCTTCAGTACTGCAAGGACTATTTCTTTCTGTGTGCACTAGCAAACAAATCAGTCCATGCCTGTTTCTGTCAACAATCTCCAAAACACAAGGGGGCAAATATTGCACCAACAATCTCCCCCTTTTTGGACGATTGTTGACAAAACAGAACACATCGAAAGATAGAAAATAGAATGAAATGGAATGCGAAGGGTTATGGAGGACGAGAGAAAATTACGAAGATAAAACACGCTCCCCCTGAAGATATGCATCATTCTGACTCAGAGTAATCATAGAAGATAAAATGGAGGGCAGCGAGGTGAATCTTCATATGAGTGATATTGAAATAAGATCACAATCGTAGTTTCATCCAGTGCACTCGACGGTGTTTGAGGTATTTCCTGCCACACACAACCATTGAAGTAGATATGTTAGATAGTGAGGATATATTGAAGTGAGTTGTGGCAATGGATACACCATGAAGATTTTCTCAGAACACAGTTTGAATCCACATGAGATATAAGTTCCCTGCAAGTTAGATATTCGAAGAAAATCGGTGCCAGGGAGTCACAAGTATACAGCTCGGAGTAGATATGCTTCAGTCGAGGTTTCCCACAACAAGGATGATATGATGGAAATATGCGAGGAAAAACAACATGTGAATCAGAGCAATCTGCTCAAAAGCAACTTTTCTTCTCCTCCATCGTTAGATAGCGAAAGATAAGCATAGGAGTAAGATATATGCGGTTTCAATTAACTTTGCACGATAGATAAGTATCGAGGATAATCATTGCAAGGAACTAAGCATTCGATAGCACCTGCAGACAGATAACTGGAAGCAAATATAGCAATGCAGGGGTTATTAACGGTACATGACGACGCAGTAACCATCACCACAGATGGTGAGATCAAGTTCCACGACCAAAAGTTCAACGAGTTTAACGACCAAAAAGCAAATATTCGAAAGAGAAAGCAAATGGCGAATGGAAACACCCTGCAAATAACCCGCTTTTCTATCTCTCGATGTTCTTCTCCCCCTTTTTGTCAACAAGTGTCAAAAAGGAAAGAGAATGCATGCGAGGAACTACTCGTCCGAAGAATCCCCAGAGCTCGAACTGTTTGGCGAAGTAGAGCGAGCGACGGTCGAGGCCGAAGCCGGAGTTGGAGATGCAACACGGGCTTCGGGATCAGCTTCGGGAGTAGCAGAGCGAGGTGCATCTGGCTTGTATATGAATGTGCCTGCTGTGTCTTCAAGTTCATCATCGGGTTCAACAAATAGTAGGTCGGTGGAGGCGGAACGCTGAGGAAGCACTGGAGTTTGCCTTCGGATGCGAGGGACTTCAAATAATTCCAGATGATCATAATCTTTCTCAATACCTTTGGCAGACAGTTGAGTGCGAGAATAATGCTTGCGCAGAAGGGTCCACGAGCGCTTCTTTTGTTCCTTCTCATACAGAAGAGCTTGGCGAGCATAATTGTGAAGCTGATTGATCTTAGTCATCATTTCCATCTTCTCTTTGCGATCGAGCTTGATGCGACTTTCCAGAGCCTGCTGAGTGTGAAGACAAATCTCATATAGTGAGGGATTTTCTTCACGAGGGATTTCAACTGTTGCCTTCTTGACCTTCGGACCTTTAGCGGAGGCAGAGGCAGTGGCATCAATAGGTGTCTTCCCTTTGCCGATGTCCTTCACGATCCGGAGAGTGTCTCGGACTGGTGGAATGAAAACTTTCGGAACATGTGGGCAGAAGAACTTTTTCTCAGTAAGCTGCTCAATAGCAAACATGACCCATGGTGCATATGGCTTCAGGACTTGAGGGCTATCAGCTGCATAGGCCAAGTTACGAATGAAAAGATCCGGAACGTCAAACCGAATGCCATGAGCTATTGCTTGAAGAGCATTTTCCACGATGCCCTGAATGGACTCTGGCCGGTTCATTGGCGTGAGGGAGTTGCAGAGGATATAGAACAACACCTTGTTCTCATAGGCCAGTTTCTTAGGATTTGCTTTGGTACATTCCTCACCAACAAGCTTAGGGTCCATCAGCATATGGAGTTCAGCTTCGGATACATCCCAATAGTGCAGTATGTGTTCCCGAGAGGCATCGAATTCACACAGAGGAAGATTCAACAGTGCTAAGAACTGGTCAGCCGAACATTTGATCTTTTCTTCCTCGGTCATCCATTCGAGGATCCAAGTACAGCTGTTTGCAAGATCTCCTGAGATATAAAGAGTAGCGTAGAACTGAAGGATAACTTCACGATTCCAGCCATGATTGAAACGAAGGAAACTCTTCAGGAAGACCTGCTCAATCTGCTCGATAGTGTGATGGAAGCAAGGTAAACTTTCGAGCTCAGCGAAATCCAGAATCTTATGCTTGAAGATGCAATTCTTGCCATACAGAATGCGAGCATAATACACGGCCTGTTCCTTTGTCCAGAATATTGGTGACATGGAAGTTCTTTCTCCTTCATATGGGCAGGTCCCAAAGAATGCAAGTTTCGAACGATGAAACTGCTCGTTGAAAGCTAGACCATTCGGGCCATCATCAACAGGAAACAGAGGGAAGGTTTCCAAAGGATTTCTCAGTGGTTCTTCATCGGCCATAGATTGGGTCCGAATGTCATCAGGTGCAGGCACTCCTTCTTCAATAGGCTTGAGAGGAGCATGAGGCTTCCTCGATTTTTCTCGTTCAGATGGCTTTGAAGAACTTGACTGTCTGTCGTTCTTGCTCGCTGGAACTCCTTCGGCAGCTTTCTAACTTTCGGGCACAAGGGCCTTTTCTTTCTTTGCACCTTCTTCGGCGGGAGGCATGACAACTTCTTTCTCGGTCGCTTGAGACACAGCTGGTGAGACAGTTTCTTCTCGAGACATCGGCTCATCAGATTTCTTTTCTTCCTCTACCAACTGTGGTGCTGTGATAAGAGGAGCAGGATCAACATCCATCCGGGTAGGTGCACCAGATGATGTGACCGGGGGTGTTTTCTCTCGGGAGGCTTTTAGCTCCACCTCAATCTTGTCATCCTCCTCCTTATTTGGTTCAGAGGGCTCTGCTTGCAATGTTCTCGGAGATGATGGATCTGCCTTCTCAACTTCAATCTCTTCATCAACCTCATCAATAGGGGATTGCTGTTTAGGAGGTGCATTTTCCTCATCAGTCTTTTCCAGGAATATATCAACAACTTCACGTTCCTCTAGGGCTACTGGAGCTGGAATAATGACTTCCTCGGCGCCAGCTTGCTGCATAGGTTCATCTATGTGAGGTGGAGATGGAGGAACCTGCTGCAAGGGTACATGGGAGTGTAGAGGAATAAGCTCATCAGCGACAGTCTGAAGGCGGCGATCTTTATTTGCTTTCGGTTTGCTCACTCTTGCCCTAGCCTTCTGACGTTTTTCCTCTTGAATTCTTCTTCGAGCAAGATCTGCCTTGCGGTCAATCTCCTCGTTTCTCCTGTCACACAACTGAGATACCTCCATGTGCAGACGTGAGTGCCACTCAATTTTCTCATTGCGCAAGACACTGAGGGCCTTGGTGAGTTCAACAATTTCTTTGTTCATCTTTTTCCTTTCGGATTCAGTCTTAGCCTCATTCCTCATTCTCTCGACAGCTTGCTTGTCTTTCACAGCTTTATTCAGCTTCTTGGAGATTTTCCTCAGCTCGCTGAAATGCTTCGTCACCATTTCAGTAACATCATCAGGCAGTCCCAGACCGCTTACCTCATCAGCTTTTGCATCATATGCAGCACTGTCAATCACATCGATCATGAACTTGAAATCATACTTATGTTCCTCTGTGGGAGTAGGAACAGTGACCCTGGTCTTCTTGGCAGCCACATCAGCATTTTCTTCAGACTGCAGCTTTCTCTTCGCTGCAGTGCTCGTCAAAGTTCTCGGAGCTGCAGAACCCAAAGGTTTGTCAATAGATGAAATTGGTGCATGCCTTGGTGACTTCCTTGGAGAGGGTAAAACTTTCACTGGAGAGGGGCTCTTGGATGGCTTGTTGAGAATGGCTGGACGATCATACAATGGAATTTCATCAGGGGTATCTTCTCTGGATGACTCATCAGACGAGTCAGGAGCTGCCTTCTTGATTCTCTTGGCGAGAGTTTTCTTTCGTGGTGCACGAGGGGAAACAGATTTCCCAGATTTGCTTTCCTTCGAAGCTGATGCTCGTTCCTTCTTCTTCTGTACGTCTTGCTGGGTCAACGCGACGTTTTTGGCTTCAACTTGGTTTTTCTTTGCTTCTCTAGCTTCACGCTTGGCTTTGGCCTTCGCCCTCTTAGCCACTTCATCGGGAAAATCAGCGATGGTTTTGAGGGAGTCAGGGTGAGCATTTGAAGGTTGTGGTGGTCTGACTTTTTCGTCATCGGGGCCAATGCAGTTTTCGGCAATGCAATCATTCCACGGTGGTGTGAAGGCAAACAAAATCTGGTACTTCTCGCGAACATTTTCATATCTGTACCATTTGCCAGCCCAGTGGCGGCGAATTCTTTGAAGCCTGTTGTTGCGATCTGTCGTTGATTCACCCTCAGGTGGAGTTCTGTAGCAATCAAGATCAGACATCTCAGCAGTGGTGTTCTTTTCTCTGCCGCGACCACCCTTTTTAGGATTTCCATCAGAGAAGATGGTTAGGGTGTCTGTGACCAATTCATCCTCGGGCTGACTGTGAGCAGAGGGGATTTCCTCATAATCTTCTTCGTGTTCAGACTCGTGTTTCTTCTTCGGGGCCTTGGGTGGCTTCGAAGATTTTCCCCCTCCAGTCATTCTTGTACGTTCAGACCTTGATGGAGACTGAGGCAATTCTTCGTCAGAATCTGAATACTCTTGCGAATTTTGTGACATGACCAACCTGGGAAATAGAAATAGATGCGAGGGAACAAAAAAATTGGGTCATAAGCATGCATAGAAATATTTTGTACGAAAATGATTTTTGAGGGAGTCCAACAAGGAACACGTGGTAAAATAGAAAGATATCATCGATAGATTTTACGAGCTAGCCACAGAAAAATTCTAGGCAGGTCGATAGCTATCTAATATTTCGGATAATTACACATGACCCCTAGATGAAGAACACCAGTACGAGGAAGATCTACAAACCGTACCAGTCAAATCCTGGTGATTCCTAAAGATCTACCGTGGTGAGATAAATCGTGGAAAATAGCATCGGTAAGAACTGCCCTAAGAACAGAGTTGGAGAGGAGCAGTTCCAGATCCAAGCGCCCTAACTTGGCAACTTAGATCGACTACGGCAATGCGGGAGGGAAGATTACCGCACCGGCGTGACCAGCTGCGACGAGACTTCACCGGAGTTGCACGGTGTAGCTTCCCGCCGGAGTTGCTTCGAGCTCAGGCTCGGGTGGAGGTGGATGAGGGTTTGTGGAACTGAAGAAGAAGACGCGACGCGATGAGGGATATTTATAGCTGGAGAGCAGAACTTCCGCTCCAAAATCTATGGCCCACAGTTGTGGGACGTTCCGCATTCGACGGACACGATCACGATTGTGGAGATCGTGGGCACGTGGCAACCGTTTTCTGCGAGAAACTCGGGAAGAGAGCGGGAGACCGAAAGATTTGAAGAAGGGCTTCGAGACAGAATGGATAAAGTTTGAAGTTGATTTCTTTCGCGACCAAGGACGTCGGAGAGAGATCTTCTTCAGATCAAATTGCATGCTCATGATGGACAACATAGATTTGGATGAGATAGAATGGAGGGATAAAAGGGTCCGAAACAAAACACTCAGTCAAAAGAAAAAGAAACACCAAACGAGGAGCTATGAGTGAGTTGTTCATCGGACGAAACACAAACACGGCAACTCGAAGGCAAACAACAAACTGAGAACTAATTAACACGAAGAACCGGCACCAACAAGATAGATCTCAGGGCTAAAGATAATCGAATGAAATCCCTAAGAGAGAGTTCCCGCAAGAAGAGTTAGTTCTTTCTCGCAACCCACACTTGTGTGGATGGCGCAGACCTCATTTGTCTTGTCTGAGCAGGGACGTTCCGTCGTTGATTTCTGTGGTTCACCTGTGCACTTCGAGAGTAATCATATGAGTAAGCATTGAAATTGTTCCCAGACACATGAGTATAATGATTCGAGGAGATACGCATGTAATCCTTTTGTCGACTATTTAATCGACATTCATTCGAGGAAGTCGCAGCGTCAATCTGCGAGTGATTGTCATTTCCTCGAGGAGAGTTGCTCTGCATATTCAGGTTAGCAGTGACAGATAAATTTTCAATGATGCACTTCTTCACCCAGATTTGCTTCTTGGGTGAACCAGACCTACAGTTAGTTCCAACATACCGAGAGAAAACCTTACCATTCTGTTGTTTGAAAAATTTGTAGTTTGAGTCATTAGGCTCGTCAGAAATAATAGGAATGGGAGTGTCATATCCAGACAGGAGTGCAGGTTCGAGAGTTTTGCTTTTAGCAAGAACCCAACTCATTCGAGGATATTGCTGGGGAGTCCAGTAAGTACCATCAACATTGAGTTTCCTTTCGAAACCCAATCCTTCCTTTCGGGGATTTTTGTGCAGTATTGACTTCTTGAGCACATCACAGAGTGTTTGATGTCCTTTGAGGCTCTTTAGCATTCCTGTCTCAAGCAAGTTCTTTAGCCTGCAATTTTCATCAGAGATAGCAACAAATTCCTCGGAAGAGGGGTTAGAAACATCATTTGTTGCAATATTCTCGATGGCAGTATTGGATATTTCAGCATTTGAATCAGCATTGCTACGTTCTAGGCATTTTGAGCAAGGAGGCACAAAATCATCAGGAAGGTTGTTAGATTGCTCGGCGAAGAGAGAAGCATTTTCTTTCGCAAGCACGTTATGAGACTCTTTCAGTGACTCGAGTTCTTGATTCCTGCTAAGGAGTTCATCTGATAAACTCTCGTAGTCGACTGTAAGAGAATCATATCGTTTGGAAAGATCATCAATCGTTGAAGAAAAGGCATCATGCTTTTCAGTCAACTCTTGATTCTTCTCCATCTCTTCGACCAGTAATCCTTCGGCTTTCCTGAGATTCATCTCAAGTTTTTCAAGCTCATCTTGTTGGGATTTTTCAATCTTAACAAGTTTAGCATAGGCAATGTATTCAGAGGAATACTCAGTCATTGATTTTCGGTGTTTTGCTGATACCTGATCCTTTGAGGTTTTTGCCATGAGACAGAGTGCGATTGGTTCATCATCACATGAGGCATTATCATCAGTGTCTGATTCGAGAGACTTCTCGGATGATTCATAAGCGACGAATGCATTGCCTTTTCCTTGTCTTCTGTAAAGCTCTTCGTCTTCTGATTCTGATTCGGATATTTCATCTTCAGATTGCATATTCATTTCAGCACACACCCTAGTCAGCTGCGATATTCTCTTCATATTAGATTCAATGGTCGCTCTGGTTTGCACGTCAGTGACTGGTCTCGTCGAAGAAACAACGACAGATTCATTTTTCTTCGAGAGCTTAGTGTGACGATCTACTCGAGTGAATCAAGAGCAGTGAAGATAAATCCATCTGCTGCTAGGTTTTTCATCTTGCTCCCAGCAAGGACAGTCTGCGATGTAGTGGCCGAATTGTTTGCATTTGAAGCACTTAATTTCTTTCGGAGGTAATCTTCTTGAAGATTCAGGCAAGTCAACTTCGTCATCATTTGTGAGACACAGATTTTGTCTTCTGAGATCACCAAGTCTTTCTATGAGTATTTCGAGTTCTCGTGTGATAGAGTGTTGATTCTCGACATCTTCTTCTTGTGAACTGCCATAGTGTGAAAGAATTTCCCCTTCACTTTCCGAAGAAGATTCTTGATGCCCATTTTCAAGTTCCATCTTTTCTTCGTGAATAGACAACAGCGACATGACCTCGACATAGTGAAGTTCTTCAAAGTCTAGTCTTTGCTTGATTTCAGCCACGATTGGATCGAAGGTTGCATCAAGAGCACTCAGTAGTTTGTTGACCACATCTCTATCGGTGATATCTGTTACTCCTCATTGATGAAGTCTCTCAACAATATTTGTCAACCGATTAGTGAGTTCCATAGCACTTTCCCTACGAAGACTCTCGAAACCTGCAAACATGGCACGAAGCATATCTGTGTGTTGATCTGTTCTGGCAATGGATTCTTCATGAACATCCTTGATGGCATCCCAGAGTTGCTTGGCCGAGTCAAGCTTTCGGAACCGAATGAAAATGTCTTTTGAGATGCTGTCACAGATAATATCTTTTGCTTGAGCATTCAATCGCATTTTAGCTTTGTCATCGGAGGTAGGATCATCAGGGTGCTGAGCAGTGTATCCATTTTCCACAATTGGCCAAAGTTCAATGTTGACGGCTTGAAGTCTGATTTTCATTCGTTCTTTCCAGTAGACATAGTCATTTCCATCGAAGATAGGAAACCAAGGTTGTTAGACCTTTAACAAACAGAGACAGGGAGTACCCGCTCTGATACCAATTGTTAGGACCGAAAGTATATCGACCAGAGGGGGGGTGAATGGGAGATTCAAAAAATTCTTGCGAATGTTTTGAACTGATCCCAAACACAGCAGCGGAAATAAGGTTCGGTAGACAAGTATTTAAACAAGCATGCAACAGAGGAGCAAAACTATCAAACAAGAAAGTAGTAATTGTTCGAGCGAAGAATATCACAAGATCTACTGGTATGATGGTAAAGCAATATATGAACATATGCAATAGCACGAGGAAAAACTAGATATGAACTGCGATGGAAATGCACAGGAAATGGTGACACGATGAATGGATTCAGAACAGAATGAAATCATGCTAACATACAGAGGAACGATAATAAATTGAACTGGGACGATGGAAATGAATGAAGAGAATGTGAAGGATAAGTAACGAACTATGATTGATCAGATAAACTATCGACACAGAGCATGAAGGTAAACTGCTAAAAGAGATGCAGTAAAATAGAGTGAACCAGTGGTGCTCGATGGCGACAGAAGAATTTGGTAGACCAGTTCGCCCTTCTGCCAAAGGACTACGTCTGGTTGGAGGGGTTGTGATTTAACACAGAACATAAACTCTCTTCTCCCTATTCTCCTTCAACTCGGAGTTGATCAGACTCCAGTTGATTTCACTCGTGGTAGATACTTGTCGGCGATCTCCAAACCTTCGACAGACTTCTTCACAAACCACAATGACTCTTGGTTGCTGAAGATCTTGCTCGGTGATGACAATTACTCTTCGACACTCGAGCCGACACCTATCCGTCTAGAGAGTGCGCAGCTCTCAAGAGATATAGGTACAAGAACTCTAACTCAGAACTACTATGATGCTCAACCACTGTCTAAGTTTGGGCTCTTGATTTTTCTCTCGGTGGATCTTAAACTCAAATCACTCGGAGAGGGGATGCTCAATCAATCTTCTCAGAAATCTTAAGCGGAGCAGCCAACGGGCAACGTTGGAGCGGGGTGGCTATTTATAGCCGCAGCCTTCCCTGAAGGGAAAAGACCAAATTGGACATGTGGAGCAGCCAACGGCCAAACGACACGAGTCCAACGGTCGGGATTGAGCACAACGGTAACATTACGTGCGGAGCAAGTAATGCTAACTCCTTAGTTCGAAAGATATCTCCTGCAGCACCGAAGAACAACGTCTTCTGCTGGCAGGTAATCATTCGAAACATAAAGAGATTTCTCTCAGTCTCGCATAGGTTTGGGTTAAGCATCACAGCGGATCTAAGCTTCGAGAACCTATACCCCTCTTAATAGTATGGAGGTCCTATGACTCAAATAAATGGAAGAAGAGTAGCGAAAGGAATGCTACGTCTTCAGTTCGTCTTCGTCTTCCATCGCTGCAGTCAATTTTCTTCGGACCGAATCACCAAACCAATTGCTTCGCGTCAGCAGTAAATTTTTGAGGGGTCAACTCCTTCACGTCATTCTTCTCGTCTACAAGACTTCAAAGGATATTGCACATTCTTCTCTGTTGTGCAGATATTCTTCGGGGAAGTTCCTCGAACTGGACACCGGAGACAACATTCTCTTCGGTACTGCATGGACTATTTCTCTCTGTGTGCACTAGCAAACAAATTAGTCCATGCCTGGTTCTGTCAACAATCTCCAAAACACAAGGGGGAAAATATTGCACCAACACATTGGCCCCTTCCGCATTCTCGCAAGACGAGGATAAGTGGCATATCAATTGGAATTGCCATCGAACCTTCCTCAGGTTCACGATGTTTTCCATGTGTCGCAACTCCGCCGCTGTTTCAAGGATCCGATCCAAGCAGTGGATCATGAAGTGCTTGAATTGTAGGATGACCTGTCTTATAAGGAACATCCGATCCATATTCTTGATCAAGCGGAACGTCGAACCCGTCAGAAGGAAATCAAGTTTCTTAAAGTTCAGTGGTCGAATCATTCAGAAGATGAAGCCACTTGGAAACGCGAGGATCGTCTTCGTGAAGAATACCCCGACCTTTTCCCTTCTACCTCTTAATTCTCGGGACGAGAATTTCTTTTAGAGGAGGAGAATTGTAACACCCCCTTGTAATGTGCCACAGTGATCCATCATGATCAATGCCAAGTCAGCATCTTTTGCAAAGCACAAGTGCCATTTTCTTAGAATTCTAACTCAAAATCCAATTTGAATTGCAAGTCAAATATTTACATTTTCAAACATGCAAACAAAATAGTTCATGATGTTGCAAATAATCCCAAAGCAATTATAAAAATAAAACCAGCATTATTTGAAATTCCTAAAATGCCCCTAGAAATTAAAACAGTGGACCAGCAGCATTTATTCAGCCCATTTAAATACAAACATAAATTAAAGGAATTCAAATAATCCCCAAACTTTTTGTGTCAGTGCAGAATATTGCATAGTATATATGTGGCAAAGTTCCATAATTTACAAAAGTCAATTGGTGGCTATATAAAATTGCAAAACAGAAACTGGAAAAGAAATAGAAAAAGAAAAAGAAAAATAAAACCATTGTCCCCGTCGCGACCACCGACCTCCTCTCGCCGTTCCAAGGTGCCCGGAGGCTTCCCCGTCCTCGTCCTCGTCCAGACCACGCACTCGTTCGACCGGAGCTGCTCCAAATCGTTGCCATCAGGCCGTCTTCGTTCGCTCCGGCCGCCGCCATTCCGCCGCCTCAACCCGCTGCTCCGGCACCTCTCCGGCCTCCCCGAGCGTCTCCCCGTCACCGCTGTGAGCAGCCACTCCATCCCCTCTCCTCTTGCTGCCTCTCGCATCCCGTAGCCCTATTCCCTCGGGCGCCGCCGTACGGGTCTGCCGCGCGCTCGTCGCCGGCGCCGATTCTGGCCGTCCCCGGATGAGCTGCGGTCACCCATCAACGTGCCTCGTCGCGGGTGTTCGAACGCTGCAAATCTCGCATCCAGCCGCGCCCTATGGACGAATCCCGCGTGACACCGCCGTGTTTTGTGGTCACCGGCGGCTAAACGCCGGCGCACCACCGCCACGTGGACCTGTAAGTGGGCCCCACGAGATTAGCCAATAGATTAGCCACTAATCCACCCCTAACACTCACTGACACGTGGGCCCATCACTGTAGCTAATAGATTAAGCTACTGTCACTGACCACTGGGCCGTACCTGCTAATTAACTTAATTAGTTTAATTAAACTCAGTTAACTCTAACAGTCACTGACAGCTGGGTCCCACTGGACCCAGTTGACCCAGTCAAACTGCTGACTGGGCACCTCCAGTCTATGACAGGTGGGACCCACTGGTCCTGTTGACCAGTCAGCATGGACCAGTCAACTGCTGACTGGGCAGTTGACTGGGCCCACATGTCATTCTCTGTTGCACATTTCTGGGTACACTTCTGTGTACCCATAGCATTTAATATTTAAATGATTTTCGAATAAATTAATTCTAGAAAAATTCCAGAAATTAATTAAAACTTTGAAAATTCATAGAAATTCAACCGTAACTCGGATGAAAATAATTTATATATGAAAAATGATCAGAAAAATCCAACGAATCCGAATATGTCATCTGCACTCATGTTAGAACCCTATAAGTAGATGAACATGGAACTTTTTATCTGTTTCCGATAAATGAATAGTGCATGACTGTGGTAAAATAATCCCAAATAAATTCCTAAAACATCTAGAATGTTTAGAGGTACAATATATCACCCCTGCATATCATTTAGGCATGTCATGCATAGTGATTGCATTTGAATGCTTGTATTTATCTGTTTTTCCCGCTCTTCTCTCCGGTAGACCCCGAGACCGACGTTGCCCCCGAGGACTGCTACTCCACCGAAGACCCCTCTTTTACCGCAGAGCTTCCAGGCAAGCAAACCCCCTTGATCATTTCTATATAACCTATTCCTTCTCCCCCATGCTTGCATTAGAATTTGCTACCGTATTTGATTGCTCCTATTCTGATGCACAGCCTGATTTTGTAACTGCTGTTGATACCTTACCTGTTGTCCTAAATACTTAGTATAGACTGGTTAGTGATCCATCAATGGCCCCACCACCCTTGTCCTTGTTGCCATGCTTTACCACCGGTGACTCGATCAGTGTGATCGATGTACAGAGACCGAACACAGCACCGCACCCCCCTTAGTTGTACGACTCTGCAGGGCTACCATCGAGTACCGAGGGTGATACCTCCTACCTCAGTCCTGATGATATCTCTGTAGCGTAGCTAGTCGGTTCTGGGTTATCGAGGGTGATTCCTCTTTCACCACCTCCGATGATGCCTCTATCGTCCAACCCCTCGAGTGTGAACCCATCGAGGGTGATTCCTCCAAGTTCACCTTGACGGATACATCGAGTGAGAATCCATCGAGGGTGATTCCTCGGATTTCCCCCTTGATGTCATGGCCACACGGTTACCTTGGCATTTACCTCAGGCCCCTGTTAAAGTCGGGTCGACCCCGAGGGGTACTCGCGGGAGATGTGAAGTCGGGTTGGCCATGAGGGCACCCGCGAGATATTATTGTGGCGGAACGACAGGGCAGGTGGAGACCACCTAGGAGAGAGGTGGGCTGGTCCCTGGTCGTTGGACCACGGATTACCAAGTTGGTGCGGCAGGGTGTCAGAGGTGAGCCTTGAGCCCTGTTCGAGTCCGCGAGATACTAATAACACACTTAACAGATTTGGGTATTTGATTTGAGTTGGCCACTGGCCTATACGCACTACCACCATGCGGGATAATGGTTTAATGGGGCCCTCGGTGCCGTA
This sequence comes from Elymus sibiricus, assembly GCA_039707655.1. Classification (NCBI taxonomy): domain Eukaryota; kingdom Viridiplantae; phylum Streptophyta; class Magnoliopsida; order Poales; family Poaceae; genus Elymus; species Elymus sibiricus. Next base: position 352,487,924 of record CM077672.1, on the reverse strand, counting down.
TGTATCAGCCGAAAGCTCTGACATACTTCCAGTTCAGCATTGCGGCACGGCCGGGTCGGCACCCTGATGTCTACTACACAACTTATTCTTGCAGACTCGTGTTGGGCCTCCAAGCGCAGAGTTTTGTAGGACAGTAGTAATTTTCCCTCAAGTGGATGACCTAAGGTTTATCAATCTGTGGGAGGCGTAGGATGAAGATGGTCTCTCTCAAACAACCCTGCAACCAAATGACAAAGAGTCTCTTGTGTCCCCAACACACCCAATACAATGGTAAATTGTATAGGTGCACTAGTTCGGCGAAGAGATGGTGATACAAGTGTAGTATGGATAGTAGATATAGGTTTTTGTAATCTGAAAATATAAAAACAGCAAGGTAGCAAGTGATAAAACGGAGCACAAACGGTATTGCAATGCTTAGAAACAAGGCCTATGGTTCATACTTTCACTAGTGCAACCTCTCAACAATGCTAATATAATTGGATCATATAACAACCCCTCAACGTGCGACAAAGAATCACTCCAAAGTTCCTATTCGCGGAGAATATAAGATAGAAATTGTTGTATATGAAACCACCTCAAAGTTATCCTTTCCGATCAATCTATTGAGCCATCCCTATAAGTGTCACAAACAGCCCTAGAGTTCGTACTAAAATAACACCATATGATACGCATCAACCAACTCTAATGTCACCTAGATACTCTAATGTCACCACAAGTATCCGTGAGTTGATTATTTGATATGCATCAAACAACTTCATAATCATAATATTCAATCCACACAAAAAACTTCAAGGAGCACCCCAAAGTTTCTATCGGAGAAAAGATAATGAAAACGTGCATCAACCCCTATGCATAGATTACCCCAATGTCACCTCGGGAATCCGCGAGTTGAGTGCCAAAACATATATCAAGTGAATCAATATAATACCCCATTGTCACCACGGGTATTCATATGCAAGGCATACATCAAGTGTTCTCAAATCTGAAATATTCAATCCGACAATAACGAAACCTAAAAGGGAAAAGATTCGATTCATCACAACAAACATAGAGAGGGGAGAAACACCATATGATCCAACTATATTAACAAAGCTCACGATACATCGAGATTGTGCCATATCAACAACACGAGAGAGAGAGAGAGAGAGATCAAACACATAGCTACTAGTACAAACCCTCAGCCCCGAGGGTGAACTACTCCCTCCTCGTCATGGAGACCGCCGGGATGATGAAGATGGCCTCCGGTGATGATTCCCCCCTCCGGCAGGGTGCCGAAAAAGGGCTGTAAATGAGATCGTGGAGGTACAGAGGCTTGCGGCGGCGTAAAAACTCATCTAGGTTAACTTTCGGGGGTTTCTGAATATATATGATTTTTCAGCGTTGAAATCACGCAAAGAGGTGCCACAGGGGGCCCACGACGCACCAGGGCGTGCCTGGGAGGGGGGGCAGGCACGCCCAGGTGGCTCATGGGGCCCCTGTGGCTCTTCTGCTGCTCCTCCAAAGCTTCCTGTGTCTGTTTCCTTCCAGAAAAAATCGTCAAAAAGTTTCGCTGCATTTGGACATCATTTGATATGGATTTTCTGGAAAACCAAAAGCAAGCAGAAAACAACAACTGGCACTGGGCACTAGGTCAATATGTTAGTCCATGAAAATCATATAAAACCCATATAAAAGTGCACCAAAATCATACAAAACTATAATAAACATGGCATGAATACTTCATAAATTATAGATACGTTGCAGACGTATCAGCATCCCCAAGCTTAATTCCTGCTCGTCCTCGAGTAGGTAAATGATAAAAGAAATAATTTATGAAGTGTGAATGCTAGCATAGTGCATAAGTTTGATCAATGATAATTTCAATCACTTTTCCTAGCATCATAACAACAACTCTTTCTCATAAAACTCATCATGATAAAGTAGCAATCAATTCACATGTTATGGTTCAAACAATGCAATCTCTTGAAACTTAACAACCTATGTTCTTAGTCACCAAACAATTGCAATTCAACTTAATTTCAACAAAGTCTAAGTAAGAGCTCCACATACTCAATTATCATATAGTCTTCTATGATTGCTAGTACTCAAAGCATATTTTTAGAACAAATGGCATCCATCGAACACAGAGAAAGATAGGGGCATAATTTTCGCCTCCCAACTCATTTATCATAGAGATAATTGTCAACAATAATAATTCATGATCAAATATATTTGACTGGCCATATGTGCCTGGATCTTTCCCCACCACATGATGCTTACCAACTAGAGAATAATTGAGGTTGAAATGCGAATGAATACTTATTGACTCTTGCATAAAAGTAAATACATAAAAGTAAATGCATAAACGTAAAAGATAGGCCCTTCGCAGAGGGAAGCAGAGGTTGTCATGCGCCTTTTATTTTTGGATGCACAAGCCCTTAATGCAAAGGAACGTCACGTTATATTGCCCCTTGTCATAGCAACCTTTATTATGCAGTCCGTCGCTTTTATTTCTTTACCATCACAAGTTCATACAACGCTTATTTTCCCTTACAATAAAAGATCATACATATTTTAGGAGCAATTTTTATTGCTTTTTGCACCGATGACAACTTACTTGAAGGATCTTATTCAATCCATAGGTAGATATGGTGGACACCCATGGCAAGAAACTGGGTTTAAGGGTTTTGGATGCACAAGTAGTATCTCTACTTAGTATAAATTTTTGGCTAGCAAAAGATCCTAAGCAAGCACCACATGTTGGAGGATCCATAACAATATAACTTCTATGCAAATATACCCAAACATAACTCATTACGTTGTCTTCCTTGTCCAACTTCAACTAATTTGCTCAAGTTTGAAAATAATTAATGGGTATTCACAATCATAAAAGATGTCCAAGATAATATATTTATATGTGAAAATTCTCTTCCTTATACTAATCATTCATGAATTGCTTGTATGACCAATATTGTGATTGTCAAGCTTCAATAGATTTCACTTTCTAAACCCAATGTGAAACTTCTACTAGGCACGATACAAGCATATGAAGCACATATAATTTCAACTTTTTGATATTCAATTTATTCAACAATTTACTCATAGGATATAAGTGAAGAGCAAGAGTAAATGACAAACTACTCCAAAAAGATATAAGTGAAGACCAAATGAGTAGTTAAGTAAATAGGTAGCTATGTGAGGACTCTCTCTCATTTAAAATTTCAGATCTTGATAATTTTATTCAAACAGCAAACAAAATGAAAATAAAAGGACACTCCGAGAATAGCACATATCATGTGAAGAAGCAAAAACTTAGGCTCAACGAAAACTGACCGATAGTTATTGAAGAAGAAAGGTGGGATGCCTACCGGGGCATCCCCAAGCTTAGATGCTTGAGACTTCTTGGAATAATAACTTGGGGTGCCTTGGGCATCCCCAAGCTTGAGCTTTTGTGTCTCCTTAATTCCTCTCATATCACGGTTTCCCTAAATCTTAAATACTTCGTCCACACAAAACTCAACAAGAACTCGTGAGATAAGTTAGTATAAATCAACTCAAAACCTTAACATTCTCTACTGTAGAAAATTACTAAAATTATAATTAAATATTTCATACTAAATGCCTCTACATATTTAATACTCCTATCCACAAATAGAAACATTAAGGCCCTGTTTGATTGCAAAGTATTTTCTAAGTATTTCGAGAATACTGCAGTTTTTCTATATACCGCGGTTTTATTTACTGCGACCTGTTTGGCTAATGCAAGAAACTGTGTTATTAAAACCAGAGTATTTATAAAACTGTGGTAATTTCTCTGCATAATAAAAAGAACCCCAAACCTCTTTTTTTTAAACAGAGCAAGCGAAAGAAACGAGTCAGTTGCTAGATATTCTCAACAAACTCATCTAGCTATCAAGCCGCCGCCGCCACCGCCGACGAGAGCAGTCACGCCACCCTAACAAACTTGTCTCGCTATCAGCCTATCACGCCATCGCCTCCGCTGCCGCCGCCCCACCCTGTCGTCTCTGTGGATTTCTCCGCCCACGGCCATGGCGAAACGAAAAGATGAGGATAGCTAGGCTGGATACGTTGATCATAGAAATGACCCGAAGCAATCCATAGCTATCCTTTATAGATCAGCCAAGGTCGGGAGAGGCGATCCCATTCTCTCTTAAGGAGTACTACTAATCACTGAACCCAAAATTCTTTACAATTTTGAGGAAAAATTAAAGAGTCGTGTTGTGGGTGGCCTTGTTCTTAACATACAAGCTGGAGTCGTTCGTGCATGCTGCTGTTCTATGCATGCTGATGGCAAGGGCTAGCCTAGCTAGCTACCTAGCTGGATAAACGCAATAGAAATAGAGTTTGCACTGCCAAAAGCAACGGCTAGCTAGCTACGAATGCATGCACGGCCAACAGCTAGGTAGTAAATTTTACAGCATTCGGTGGCGTAACCAAACAGGTCCTCTGCATTGTGAATACTCCAAAAAATGTTGTTATATTAAAATCATGGTATTTTGTACCTACAGGCAAAATTACTGTAGTTTTTGATACTTTGGTTTTTTTAGTACTTTGCTATCAAACAGAGCCTAAACAAGCAACATATGCAAACAATGCAACTAGAACCGAAATCTGCCAAAACAGAACAGTCTGTAAAGGGGGAATAAGAATCCATACTTCCCTAACTCCAAAAATTATGAAAAATTACCACGTGACAGAGAACTCATGCATGCTTGCTGTGTAACAATTTCAGATTTTTATCATGTTCTGACTATTCAGGAATATTCTGGACATAACAGAAAACTTTCTGTTTTCAAACAGCAACACATAAACTTGCAAACTGAGCATGGTAAAGGCTATAATTGGCTTTTTATTGAACTAAAATATACAAAACATTATTATTGATAGCAGCAAGTGAACCTCAACAAAATAGAATGACGCTCCAAGCAAAACTCATATTATGTCACGAATAAAAATATAGCTCCAAGTGAGGTTACCGATAATATTGAAGACGAAAGAGGGGATGCCTTCCCGGACATCCCCAAGCTTAGTTGCTTGGGTCTTCCTTGAATATTACCTTGGGGTGCCTTGTACATACCCAAGCTTAGGGTCTTGCCGCTCCTTATTCTCCTCATATCGATGTCTCACCCAAAACTTGAAAACTTCAATCACACAAAACTTAATGGAACTTCGTGAGATAGGTTAGTATGATAAAAATATATCATCCACTTAGGTACTGTCAAGACAAGATTCATAATTGTTATCACATAATTACTACTGTATTTTATCATTTCCACAATTTATATTGCTCAATATAAGCTATGGAAACACAAAAACAAGCAAACTATGCTTCGAAAACAGAATCTGTCAAAAACAAAACAGCATGTAGTAAGCGATTTAAAAACCATACTTCTGTACCTCCAAAAATTCTGAAAAATTATGAAAACGTAAAAAATTTGTAACACAATACTGTGTAAAAATTTAAGAATTTTCTCACACTCCATTACAGAATATAAATTCCAGCACTGGATGCAAAAGTTTCTGTTTTTGCACAGAATCAAATCAACAAGCATCCACACTATCCCAAAGGTCTTACTTGGCACATTATTGAAAGAAAACATATAAAACATGATTACTACAGTATCTTAATCATGTGAACACGCAAAAACAGTAGGTATAAATATTGGGTTGTCTCCCAACAAACGCTTTTCTTTAATGCCTTTTTAACTAGGCATGATGATTTCAATGATGCTCACATAAAAGTAAAGAATTGAAACACAAAGAGAGCATCATGAAGCATATGACTAGCACATTTAAGCCTAACCCACTTCCTATGCATAGGGATTTTGTGAGAAAACAATTTATGGGAGCAAGAATCAACTAGCATAGGAAGGCAAAACAAGTATCACTTCAAAACTTTCAACATAAAGAGAGGAAACTTGATGTTGTTGAAATATGTAGAAGCATATATTCCTTTCTCAAAATAATTTTCAGTAGCATCATGAAGAAATTCAACAATATAGCTATCACATAAAGCATTCTTTTCATGATCCACAAGCATAGAATTTTTATTACTCTCCACATAAGCAAATTTCTTCTCATTCATAAAAGTGGGAGTATCATATGAAACTTGAATACTATAAATTGTTTCCACATTAAAAGAGTAATGTTCAGAAAAAGGGTAATCATAATTATGACAAGTTTTATAAATATAATCATCACTACTTTTTATAACATAAGTATCATCACAATAATCATCATAAGTAGGAGGCATGCAATCATCATAACAAATTTGATCATTCAAAGTAGGGGAACTAAAAAGATCATCTTCATTAAGCATAGCATCCCCAAGCTTGGGACAAACATTAATTGTAGCAAATAAATTCTCAAACATATCATTCTCATCAAACATAGCATCCCCAAGCTTGTTGGTTTGCATATCATTAGCATTATCACTATTATCATCAATAGTATGAATAGCACCAATAGTATAACAATTATTATCATATTCCTCCAAGTTGGTGCCATAAAGATTTTCAAGATCATAAGAAGTATCATTATCTTCCCAATCATAATCATCACAACAAGCAATGGGCATAACAAAATCATCATCAAGTGTATCATCTTCCACAATTATTTTTGATTCATTCTCATGAGGTACAACAATAGTAGGAGCAACATTATTTGGGAGAGATACCTGTTTGCCTCTACTTTTCCTTCTTTTCTTTTTCTTTACCACATTATGTGTGGGTTTATTTAATTCTTCCGAGCTTCTTATTGAAGAGATTGGTTGGATAGGAAGCTCCTCCTCGTTACCTGTTTCATCATGAGAGAAAATAGGAGGGAAAGGGGGAATCTTTACCCTTTCATTAGTATTTATTTTATATTCTATTTGTTTTCCCGTTTTTCTATAGTTGGCAATATAAGCATTCTCCTTGCAATTTACCATACAAAACATATAGATTTCCTTTAGATTAGTTTCAATGTCATCCGTGAGAATGAATACTTCAAACCAACTATTTTTATGTGACAATTCCTCACACCCCAAGAATAGATAAAGCTCATTATATAGTTTGAGGGCGGTCAAGTCATTACAATATTTAGCCATGATTCGATCATGAAAAAGTATGCATTGAAAATTAAGGTGACCAGCTTTATTGCAAAGTTCACAAGTAATAGGATAAAGAGAACACAATTTTGTAGCAAATTCATCTATCACTTTGAGCAAAAAATTGGTTCTATCATGTTTATGCTTCTTACAAAATCTATCATCCCTATAAGGCATGTCTTCACAAACTTTATGCACTCCACAAAAATTGACATGCTTATAAGAAACATTTTTGTCATGACTAGTGCAAATCATCATTAGTATTTTGGATATTCATAGAATTCATACTAACAACATTGCAATCATGCTCATCATTCAAAGATTTTATGCCAAACATTTTATTGAATTCTTCTTCTATCAATTGAGCACAATTTTCCGATCCATCATTTTCAAGAAAGACATTATAAAGACGAATAATATGAGGCAACCTCAATTCCATTTTTTTGTAGTTTTCTTTTATAAACCAAACTAGTGATAAAACAAGAAACTAAAAGATTCAATTGCAAGATCTAAAGATATACCTTCAAGCACTCACCTCCCCGGCAACGGCGCCAGAAAAGAGCTTGATGTCTACTACACAACTTATTCTTGTAGACTCGTGTTGGGCCTCCAAGTGCAGAGTTTTGTAGGACGGTAGCAATTTTCCTCAAGTGGATGACCTAAGGTTTATCAATCCGTGGGAGGCGTTGGATGAAGATGGTCTCTCTCAAACAACCCTGCAACCAAATAACAAAGAGTCTCTTGTGTCCCCAACACACCCAATAAAATGGTAAATTGTATAGGTGCACTAGTTCGGCGAAGAGATGGTGATACAAGTGTAGTATGGATAGTAGATATAGGTTTTTGTAATCTGAAAATATAAAAACAGCAAGGTAGCAAGTGATAAAACGGAGCACAAACGGTATTGCAATGCTTAGAAACAAGGCCTAGGGTTCATACTTTCACTAGTGCAACCTCTCAACAATGCTAATATAATTGGATCATATAACAATCCCTCAACGTGCGAAAAAGAATCACTCCAAAGTTCCTATTCGCGGAGAATATAAGATAGAAATTGTTGTATATGAAACCACCTCAAAGTTATCCTTTCCAATAAATCTATTGAGCCATCCCTATAAGTGTCACAAACAGCCCTAGAGTTCGTACTAAAACAACACCATATGATACGCATCAACCAACTCTAATGTCACCTAGATACTCTAATGTCACCACAAGTATCCGTGAGTTGATTATTCGATATGCATCAAACAACTTCATAATCATAATATTCAATCCACACAAAAAACTTCAAGGACCACCCCAAAGTTTCTATCGGAGAAAAGATAATGAAAACGTGCATCAACCCCTATGCATAGATTACCCCAATGTCACCTCGGGAATCCGCGAGTTGAGTGCCCAAACATATATCAAGTGAATCAATATAATACCCCATTGTCACCACGGGTATTCATATGCAAGACATACATCAAGTGTTCCCAAATCTGAAATATTCAATCCGACAATAACGAAACCTCAAAGGAAAAAGATTCGATTCATCACAACAAAGATAGAGAGGGGAGAAACACCATATGATCCAACTATATTAACAAAGCTCGCGATACATCAAGATCGTGCCATATCAAAAACAAGAGAGATAGAGAGAGAGAGAGAGATCAAACACATAGCTACTAGTACAAACCCTCAGCCCCGAGGGTGAACTACTCCCTCCTCGTCATGGAGACCGCCGGGATGATGAAGATGGCCTCCGGTGATGATTCCCCCCTCTGGCAGGGTGCCAAAAAAGGGCTGTAGATGAGATCGTGGAGGTACAGAGGCTTGCGGTGGCGTAAAAACTCATCTAGGTTAACTTTTGGGGGTTTCTGAATATATAGGATTTTTTAGCATTGGAATCACGCAAAGAGGTGCCACAGGGGGCCCACGAGGCACCAGGGCACGCCTGGGGGGGCAGGCGCGCCCAGGTGGCTCGTGGGGCCCCTGTGGCTCTTCTGCTGCTCCTCCGTAGCTTTCTGGGTCTGTTTCCTTCCAGAAAAAATCGTCAAAAAGTTTCGCTGCATTTGGACTTCATTTGATATGGATTTTTTGGAAAACCAAAAGCAAGCAGAAAACAGCAACTGGCACTTGGCACTTGGTCAATATGTTAGTCCATGAAAATCATATAAAACCCATATAAAAGTGCACCAAAATCATACAAAACTATAATAAACATGGCATGAATACTTCATAAATTATAGATACGTTAGAGACGTATCACACCCCAGAGGTGGTGCCTGGATCGCCCTGCTCGCAATGACCCGGAGTGCAAAGGGCGATGGGCCCAAGACCCCTGAGCACTTAGGATGTAGACCAGCGGGGACCTCTCTGCGGAGCCTAGGTAGGACTACGTCGTGTCGATCAGCCGAGGCCGGGCACGACCGAGAAAAGTGTGTCCGGCCAGAGTTAATCGAGCGTGTTGGGTAACAGTAGTGCACCCCTGCAGGGAAGTTATCTATTCGAATAGCCGTGTCCACGGTAACAGGACGCTCAGTGTTGTATCCCGATCTACTACAACTTGAACTGGATACATGATACTTTAATTGTTAGCTCCCGGATCGCTTTCTCGCTGGGAGTCGAGGAAGGATCTCTGGGCTTTGCTACTACATGCTTATTGCTTTATTATATATTACTAATCTGCACTCTTCTAATGCTGCAAGGCGCTGCAAGATGCTAGTCTTCGATAGGTTAGGCCTTCCCTCTAGTCTGGCATTTCTGCAGTCTAGTCCACAGATACACCCCTTTCATTTGATACCGATGCATAAATAGAATAGTTCTGATGTAAGCCTTGTGAGTACTTTGGATGAGTACTCACGGTTGCTTTGCTACCTCTTTTTCCCATACCCGATTGCTGCAATCAGATGGCGGAGCCCCGGAGCCAGCTGATCCCGTCGACGACTACTACTACCCCGACGGAGCTTACTACTACGTGGAGACCGACGACCAGGAGTAGATAGGAGGCTCCCGGGCAGGAGGCCTGCGCCTTTTCGATCTAGTGGTCCTTGTTTTGCTCAGCCTTCTTAAGGCAGACTTGTTTAACTTTATGTCTGTACCCAGATATATTTGTTGCTTCCGCTAATGCTTGTGTAACTCAAGCTTCTGTATTCGAGCCCTCGAGGCCCCTGGCTTGTAATATAAAGCTTGTATTATTTTATTTTGTGTCTAGAGTTGTGTTGTGATATCTTCCCGTGAGTCTCTGGGCTTGATCGTGCGCATTGCATGTATGATTAGTGCACGATTAAGTCGGGGGCGTCACACCACAGCCCTGTCGGAAGTCTATGTCTTCGTCACCTCCAGCATTCCAGCCGGGCTCCACCCCGCTTCTCCTTCGTCGTCGTTCAACCCCGCTCCTCCGACCGCCCCGCCAGGTACCATCCGCTATTGCTGTACTCACCATGCTCGACAACAGTTCGATGAATTGCCGGAGCTAAAATAGTTTTCCCTTCTTCTTTCAAGCAATGGATTCCGATTTGGAGTACATATACGAGCACTATGTTGAGTCGTCCGACGGTTCGTCCGACGAGGAGGACTACACGGATGAGACGGCGATGATGCAGACGGTCCTTGAAGACGCGGAGCGTGCGGAGGACCATGTTCTCAATTTCAAGGGATCGATCAAGGGTCATCGAGTGCTCAACCGCAACAGGGCACGCGGCCATTTGACACTGATGGCCGACTACTTTGCCCCCGATGCAATATTCGCTGACAATTTTCGCCAGCGTTTCCGGATGCACAAGACTGTCTTCGATCTTTACCATGGCGTCCGGCCCTATGATGACTACTTCGTCTTGAAGAAGGACGCCGTGGGAACGATTGGCTTCTCTGGTTACCAGAAGTGCACGGCCGCACTCCAGATGCTTGCATATGGCACGGCCGCTGATTCTGGGACGAGTACCTACGGATGTCTGAGAGCACATGCGCAAATGCCATGGTCAGGTTTGCAACTGTCGTGGTCGAGGTGTTTGGACCTCGGTACCTGAGAGAACTAACTGTGGCAAACACTGAGAGGCTCTTGGCAATCTCAGGAGCAAGAGAGTGGCCAGGTTAGCTTGGATCTCTTGACATGCGGCTTGAACGTGCGGACTTTTAAAAAAAGAGGGAGGCCGGTCTATGTGGGCAGTGTTGGATGGCGGCCTCCCGCATCCGTGTCCGCGGACTGCTCCCCCCTGTCAGCGGACGGATGCGGGAGAAAATTTGCGGGTCGCCGTTGGAGATGCCCTTAGTTATGCTTACTTAATAAACAGGTATGAAAAATTGAAAATTAAGATGGTTTGTGGCAAAGAATGATATCAGATAGATATTGTAAGAGACAAAACATAGTTAATGCTATAAGTAGACCTAATCAATCACTTTTTTTTGCATACTGTTGTTTTACAAGTTTTTTGTATAGAAAAGATTGGAACTTGTCATAGTATAACCTTTACATTTCAGAAGTGAATAGTTTTTGAGAAAGATTGGGGCAACATTAGATTTAGGATAATACTTTGGGGTGAATGTGATGATATGTGCCAGCATTTCCAGGAATTGTGTCTGAAAAGATGAAATAGATCAGTGGAGTCATACCCAAGTCGCAAAATCATCCATATACATCAGTGTTGTTTTTTGTTGTGCGCAGCAATATATAATGTGCATCATATTTTTCTCGATCGACTTTCTGAATGACAAACAATATCTGATCCATATAGCACAGCACAGGCGAACAGAGCAGACTGATAAAACTAAGCTGACAAATCTAATGATGATGATGAGTATACTCACTCACTCACTAAGCCCCCTTCGTCTAAGCTAATTAACCCTTAATTACGGGCCCCTCTTCAACTGGATTGCTTTGGCCTCTCTTTATGTACACACACATGAGAGCAAATGAACTACTAGGAAGTACTACCTCCATCACATATTAGTTGTCGCTGAAATGGATATATCTAGGAGTAGGTAGCAAAATCCTCTGCTCGATCGCCTGTTACTGTTAGTTGCCACCCCATGTTTCGTTGAGGTCGAACAGCAGGAGGCCCTTCTCGTCCCGGTAATCGTCCTTGATCTTCTGTTCCTGCACAGCATCAGCGAAAACGATTTAAGCTCCATGAAGCAACAACATTGCAAAACTCAACTGGTCCAAGATGCACGCAACGGGGAATTTAAAAAGAAAAGGCACTGCTGATCTCTACTCCTAATTGGGGAGTCCATACGTAGTATTGTTAGGACTCCCCTCGATCCCCCCTCCCATCGATACCCCTCCCACCGAACGCCCCTCCCCCACATGCCCGATTTTTGTTTCTACTTTTTTTTATAACCAAAAAAATCGGCAGCCCACTGGTTTTTATTCAACCAAAAGAAGGAAATCGGATTCTTTTCCTTCTTTACATAACATCGGATTCTTTTCCTTTTTTACATGACATGTATCTCTACTCCTAATTGGGGAGTCCGTACGTAGTATTGTTAGGACTCCCCTCGATCCCCCCTCCCATCGATACCCCTCCCACCGAACGCCCCTCCCCCACATGCCCGATTTTTGTTTCTACTTTTTTTTATAACCAAAAAAATCGGCAGCCCACTGGTTTTTATTCAACCAAAAGAAGGAAATCGGATTCTTTCCCTTCTTTACATAACATCGGATTCTTTTCCTTTTTTACATGACATGTATTCCATGTATAGCAGAAATCATATCACAATTCATGATCAAGTTATAGTCTTTCCGTGTATACAGCCTAGACCTTCCACATATCAAATTGTAGTCTTTCCATGTATACTGCCGAAACCTTCCCGATGGACGTCCCGTATCTGCGAGCCAGATTTTACCTCATTTGGTGAAGGCATCCCCATCCCTGGAAGCGACGACAGGGCCGGGCGACAATCTATGGAAGTGACGACCGGATAGAGAGACGATCTCTTGAAGCGACGACAGGGCCGGGCGACGATCTCTGGAAGCGACGACCAGATAGAGAGACGATCTCTTGAAGCGACGACCGGACCAGGCGACGATCTCTGGAAGCAACGACCCCCTCCCGGCGAGCCAGAGTTTGCCATGGAAGGTGAAGCCACAGGTCAGCATCATTGCCCTATTCATATGAGTACAAGAAGATCAATATAGTTCATAGTCACCAGAAAAGAGTATGTTTATTGTCCAACTATATCTACCAGTGCTTTGTCCCACTATATCTACCAGTGCTTGCCAATGTCATTTTCAAAGTTTGTTTGATATGCTTTGTCCAGCTATATATGGAGATGTCTATTGCCGCCAAAATTTACAAAACAATAACATAGCAGCTTGTATTATTGCTCACTCGCTTGCCTATTGCAGCTGTTTGAAACTTGTATTATGTGAACTCAGATTTGTGTGGTTATAGTACAGATCATTTTGGCATGCATGAGACAGAGTAGTTGGAGATTGGCAAAAACTTGAACAACTAATCTTATTTATTGGTACAAAATGCTGGGTTGTGTAACTGAACAAGTTAACTCAAACTCCAAATGGAAACTTGTACAACCCAAATTGGCAGCGATAACCATCTGAAGTTAGTATTATTTATGTCGTTGCTCTATCAATTGCAGCCCATGCATACGTGGAACAAAACATCAAATTAAAAGGCTCTGTTGCCCTTAATTTGGAACTGCTGATTTTTAACTATCTAACTTATTGTAAACGAATGTACTGCAAAATCATGATGGAATGCTAAACTACAGGAGTGACTATCCCCTCGAGGGGTTCTGGGTCAGGGTGTCAGTGACTTGAGTCTGAAACCTCGGGATAAGGTCATTGTCTCCCAGGAAGTTTACTATCAGCCACCGATCATCAACACAGGACCTTACTCTGTGGAAATCAATGCACTTATAGCTCAATGGAAGCCTTAGAAAAACCCTGACCTTATTGAAGTACTGATTTTTGCTATAAACTGTGCAAGATGCAATAGTTTGGGACTTTCTTTTTGGGAATAAACTCCATAAGGCAGTGCTTTGTCCAACTATATCTATCAGTGCTTGCCAATGTCATTTTCAAATAATTTAGGTATCACATATGTGATGATTATACATTAGGTTCACAAATGTACGTGTTAAGTCCATATATGGAGCACTGCCTTATATATTCGTATACAATAGCTAGGAAATTATCGATATAAAACATCTCAATATTCCATCTCAACCTGGACACGAATTTTGTAGAAACTTCATGTTAGTCGAAAGAATACTAAGGGTACGATCATATAGGTTCCATTAACATGTCAAGTTCAAGCCAACACATCCGTCGGTTTCTTCAGGGCATGGCTTAAGGCAAGCAGATGGATTAATTTAGCTGGTGTGCATGGTGGTGGATAGATCATGCTTGCCGAATTTGTACCCGCGCACAGCGAGGCCAATTTGATCCCTGTAGCTGGCGTTCATTGCAGCGGTCATATCAATGTTTGATCGCAGCATTCATCGCACATGAAGATTTTTATTTTCATTTCAGATTGCGGACCTAGCATGGAGGTGCCAGATCTGCGCCAACCCCCAATATGTGATATATCTAATGCTGATCAACATTCACAAATGACTCCAGAGCCAGGTAATTGCACATAGTTACTTGTGGTTGGGACATGCATACACTTGGTCTATTTTTTTGATGACAATTGTCTGTACAGTGATTGCCTCGAATAACTTGACCCCGTTTGGTTCGCGCTGGGAAAGGGTGAATCTTGCTAAGCAAGTCCGAGAGCGCAAAAGACTTGAACAGATGGATGTGACAAATGACCTCTGACGCCCTCTTGGTGATATCGCCAATGTTGATCAACTCCCCAAACGGAGTCCGGGTATAACTTATTGGCAATATTTGACTGGCTTTGACATTACATAATATATCTAAGGGATTAAGGTACGCACTACTGGTTTTAACCGAATTGAATAATTTCTTTCGCAAGCCATGGGATCTGGCCCACCACCACCTACCGGCTCAAATATTCGTGAAGCAACAATCCCCTCTACTTCAAACATTACGCCTTCAGGTGATGATAACATTTTCACTGTATTAGTCAGGCAGACATAATGATGAATGATGTGGTGTACAATTTAAAGGTAGACAGATAGGGCTACAAAAGCAGCAGGATACCTTGATAGCCTTAATAGAGAACAAGTCAGGAACTCAGGATCAACATATCCCTATTCCATAGCATCAATTTGCATCTCTGATGCCAGACCAACTTTCCTCAATACCTGGACTCCTTCGTCATACCTGCATGAATCATATACAATAGGAATCCAGAGAAGTAGATTTCCCACCAAACTGGATTGAAGCTTCAACAAAGGACCAGTATGTTCAGAAAATTACAGTTCTTTACCATTACCACTTGATACAATAGCATAAAAGGTGCTTATTTGACTCTAAAAAACAGAATTAGCATCCACAAGCATCATTTAGTTTACAGAAATCACAGTGCGACCAAATCAACGCGGATGAAAGTAACTCAAAACAAGAGGAGATTAGTAATAGAATCATTTGGCTTTGAAAATCGTATCTAGGGGAACCAAACAAACTCCTGGTGGCTCCAAGGTGCTTCAGTAGCCAACACTTTTAATCTCAGCTTAGAACTTGGGTGACATGAATGCAAGGTTTTGCTCACTATAGGAACCCCCCTTGCTCGCTACTAACTATGCTTGAGAAAGAGATCAAACAAGTGCAGCATCAAGCAAACAAAGAGACCCAAATGAACGGGCACACCTACAAAGAAGAGCACTGAAGGATTTTTAAACGCGCTAAAGTATAGTTTCCAGCTACAGTAACACGAGTCGAAGATATTTACATATATATAAAAAGAATGTAGGTGCATAATCCTTCAGTTTTGAAATGAAAGCTCGAATTTTATTTTTACAGCTCAAGCACCAGCTAATAAATAATCTAAATGTAATACCCACTAAACTCAAGAGAGTACAGAAAGAAGACGATGGAGCTTAATTAACAGTCAGCAATATTGACCCTGCTCGGAAAGGAATACATTTGGCAATACGAATTTTTTGAGGGGTGTACTTGAAATTCCAATATGTTCGGAAAGGAATACATTTGGCAATTAAAGCGTCGAAGGAATACATTGAAAACCGTATTGCCTTACACGACGTTTGATCAGAATAGCATATGTATTTCTTCCAATTTTGATCTGAATAGCCGTGAATATATAGTATTTTGATAGCTGCAGATGGTATTTAGCATGCTACTATGATTCCTCGAACAAGCATCAAAATTTACATGTTCTATCTGAACTGCCACCTTCTATTATCATCAATAATAGTAGAATCTTACAAGACTTTTTTTTGCCAAATGTATTCCTTTCAGTATGTAGGCAATACTGATAAAATTGTACATGACGTACAATGAAAATATCCATAACCTTTGGAGTACTAATTATGCATGTGAAACGATTCTTACTCGTGCCTACATACTGCCTCTACTCCTTGCGTGTGTTATAACCGCACGAGAAGGGCCACATTAAATTGAAAGATGTTTGTGTGCATTCATCGTAACTGAAGAACCTATGATGACAACTAAAAGTTTAGAACGAGCAAACACTGCATCTGTTTCTTTAGTAAAATAGCAGTTGCAGCAGGAAGTAACACATACAATGCATATCCATACCTCTCTCTCAGTATCGGCGCTCGCTGCTCGGAGAGGCAAGCGGCATCCAGTGGACGGCAGAAGAGCACTCTCGTCGTGCGGCTTGGTGGGGGGACGGCGACGAGGCGGGGGATGGGGTGCCGAGAGGGGGAGTAGAAGGGCCGGTGGGACGGGGTCGCGACAGAGGCGGTGGAAGGCGCCGTGGAATGGGGCGTGGACCGCGCGGTCACAGCTCAGAACGGAGCGGTGAGCTAGAGGTAAGCGGCGCGGCGACGCGACATAGGCGGCTGCCGGTGGGGGCAAGGAGCCATGGACGCACTCGCACGGGACACCAATTTACCTGGTGGTCGCCCTCAGCACCGGATCCGACTGCTCACCGGATCCAGCCGGATCCAAGCCACGGCGAGGAGAGGAGGCGGCGACGACACCGTGTCGGGGAGAGGTTGGGCGATAGCCTGTGCTGGGAGAGTGAGATGTGAGTGAGGCTTGAGCCTGTGCGGCGAGAGAGTGAGAGGGGTAAGTTTTTTATTATTAAGATAAGAAGGAAAGGAGAGGCAGCTGCGTTTCATTTTTAGAAAAAAAATCGACTGTTTTTTTAATATAAAGGGAAAATCGGTTGTTTGCTCTAGAGAAATTTAACATACTTTTTTCTCCTGGAATATCACATACCCTAAATAGTAAATTTCCGAGAATAATCATAAAAAAGTAGGTGCTACTACAATTAATTTAAATTGGAATGTCACTCACTCTACTAAAAAGCACTATGTCGCTCACTCAGTTAAAAACGGGCACCGCTCATGGATAGCAGCTGAACAATGAATATATAATTTATATATATGATTTTATTTATTTTTCTAAGATTTGTTCATATTTTTCGCTTTTGTAGGTCATATAAAAGTGGATGGATTTGGATGATGTTTTGAAAACATCGTCAAATTACTTTTTTATCAACTTGCATTGCAAGTGAAGTGGATTTCAATTATTACTGAACATCGTTTTTATACAGTGAATTTAACATGCATTATGTTCATATATAACTCCAGCAAAATATTTTAAATGCCCGTGACAACGCACGGGCATTCTACTAGTTCAAATATAGGATGGCAACAAACAAGATGGAATCGAGCCAGCTGCAAACAAAATAAGCAAACACACTTAATGGTAGATTTTTTTTAACAGGAAACAGTTACTACTGGAGTTTTTTTTACAATATAAACAGTGACTAGTAGAGTTGATCTTGATTGGAGTGACTAAAAAAAAATTGAACAAAGGACTGGCAGCCATGGTGGAACCCGGCGTCACGATACCGCCAGCCGCGGCCCACGAGCCCTTCCCGGCGGCCAGGCATCCGATGAGTCTACAACAACCCCTACCGCAAGCAGAGCCAGGAAAAGTACTTGTCTTGCAAAGCAAGTCAGAACGAAACAAACAAAATTATCTACCGCTCGTACTAGTACGAATTAACCAAATCCTATTTGGTACAGTGTTATTGGTACACGGCGCCCCCCCCCCCCCCCCCCCCCCCCCCCGCGCGTGACGGGCCTGCCCACATTCCCTTTTTTTTCCTAAACTGATGCAAAAAAAACAAGTTCTAGGAGGATTCGAACCGACGCCGTAGCGGTTCAGTGTGCCACGCGATAACCACCCCGCCACTCGACGTTCTGCGATCGAGTACGTTTTCTTACCTCTTTTGTTCTTTCTTTTTCTTTTTCTTTTTCTTTTTCTTTTTCTTCCTTCTTTTCTTTTTCTTTTTTATTTTCTTTTTTTCCTTTTTCTAATTCGATGAAAAAAGTTCACCGGATTTCATGAACTAATTTTCAACTTCGATGAACTTTTCCAAAATTCGATGAACTGCTTTTCAAATTCGATGACTTTTTTCAAATGCGATGAACTTTTTTTCAAATTCAATGAACTTTTTTCAAATTCGGTGAACTTTTTTGCAAATTTTGATGAACTTTTTTTTAAATTCGATGAACTTTTTCAAATCCGAAGAACTTTTTCAATTTTTGTGTTCAAAATTGATGAACTTTTTTTTGGAATTGATGAACTTTTTCAAATTCGTGAACTGTTTTTCAAATTCGTAATTTTTCAGATCCACGTGTTTTTCAGTTTTGTGAACGAAGGGACGAACAGCAAAAAAAAAAAACAACGAACGAACGAAACGTGCACGAAGGGAAGGAGCGAGCGATCGAAGAAGGGAAGGTGTGAGCATGCTAGCTGGGCCGGCCCACGCGAGGCTGTTGCGCGAGCGCCCGCTAAGCGAACGGGCGCATAAGGCGCCGAAGAGGAGGTCTCTACGAATTACCCAGAGATTTATTCTGTGGGAAAAAGAAAAGAAAAAGGAAAAAGGAGGAGCAGGCCCATGAAGATTAAAGCCAAACCCCAGCGGAAGAGACGCGCAAGGAGATTAAATTACGAAACTGCATACACGACACGCAGCCGAAACAGGTATCCAACGGTGGACCAGTGCTTGTCGTGGTGAAATCACGACAAATGCTATGAGATGGCTAAAAGTGGGGGGCTACGTGAGGACGCCGGTGGGTTCCGGAAGCGAGGTTGGCACGCGCAAGTGTGAGACACCAGACGTACCCAGGTTCGGGGCCCTCCGTGGGAGGTAACACCCCTAGTCCTGCTGAAATGGGATGATAGGCACAAGGGCTACAAAGTTGCTCCTGGAGCTGTTGGGTGGAGGAGGAAGAAGGGGCCAGACCTCCATTCTACCTCTCCTGTGAGTGTGTGTGCGTGTGGTGTGTTTCTATTGAGGATCACCCCAAACCGAACCCCTCTGCATGGAGGGCTCCAGGGGGGTCTTATAGCCCGACCCCCCAGAGTTACATTGGTAAATCTATGCGGGGGCGGGGCCCTGCTGTCGGCGTCTGGAGAGGCGGGAACGAGCATCCGTGAGCCTGTTCGAGGCGAGAGGCCCCCTGGGGTCTTTTAACAGCTGACGCCCAGGGGACAAGGGGTACTCTAGATGACCGTGCCATGACGGATGAATAGTGCATGCTTTATCAGCAATAGTGGCCATCGGATGGCCATCACGTCCGCGCCTGTCCGACGGGACGCGATGGTTGACTTCGGGCAGCCGGCTAGCTGGAGCAGCCGGCCGCGGGCGCAAGCCGGACCAACCGACCCGGCCAGGCGGGCACCCTGTCCGGCTCGCCGTCTTGGGACTACCCAGGGGTCATCTCCCCGACAGTAGCCTCCAAGCCTCCGGGCGACTCGAGGAGTCGGGCGGAGGGTTTTCGCTGTTGTCGGTGCAGAGTTTGTCGATGACAGCCGGCTGCGGGCTTGCAGCCGGCGCGGCTTGCTTCCAGTGGGGGCGGGCCAGCGCACCCACTAGGTGTAGCCTCCGAGCCTCCGGGCGACTCGAAGAGTCGGGCCGAGGGTCTTCGTTGTTGTTGGAGCAGAGTTTGTCGATGACAGCCGGCTGCGGGCTTGCAGCCGGCGCGGCTTGCTTCCAGTGGGGGAGCGCCAGCACACCCGCTAGG
This sequence comes from Elymus sibiricus, assembly GCA_039707655.1. NCBI lineage: Eukaryota > Viridiplantae > Streptophyta > Magnoliopsida > Poales > Poaceae > Elymus > Elymus sibiricus. The sequence goes on along the minus strand of CM077672.1, from coordinate 352,467,739 downwards.
TGTAACCTCCGAGCCTCCGGGCGACTCGAAGAGTCGGGTGGAGGGTCTTCGCTGTTGTTGGGGCAGACGGTGGTGTCGAGGATCCTAGTGGCAGCCGGCAGCGGGCCTGCAACCGGCGCGGCATTTTCCCAGCGGGGCGTGCCGGCGCACCCACTGGGTGTAGCCTCCGAGCCTCCGGGCGAGGAGGGGGGTTCCCCACGGAAATGATCATGCAAAAGACAAATTTAGCCAGCGCAGATATATCAAATGTTTGGTTTTGGCAGTGCAAGTTTTATGCGGAGGGTGCCGACTCGGCTTCGTCCAAGCCCCCTTCAGTCTTTTTCATGTCCCCTCCGCTCTTTGGCTTTTGCTCTTGCCAGTCAGACAGCCCGGAGCCGGTCTGTAGCTGAGGCGAAGAGTGGGCCGCGGAGTGGAGCGTACAGTACTCGGACTCTGGGAGCAAATTCGACCGAGCAAATACTCACAAAGGAAACGACCGGGTCGCCCAAGACGTTTTCTCCCCCGGACGTTTTTCGCGTGGGGTGACCTCCAGCTTTTGCTCTCGCTAGCCGGACAGCCGGGGTGCGGTCTGTGGCTGAGATGAAGAGTGGGCCTTCGGTACCATACACGCTACTAAGCCGTCTGCGGGGAAGAACAAATCATGCCAAACGGCCAGCCCCGGGCCGAGACTAGCTGGCGCCGGGAATCAGTAAAGTAGCTGGAAACATGCGGAGATAGCCCATGAGGATCGCTCGGGGTTATCTGTTTTTGTGCGTGGTGCAAAGATATGCGGACGGGAGCTCACATTGCTTCTGATGCAGACGGGGCGGAGATGACCTCCGGTAGGCGGCCCGAGCCTCCGGGCGGTCGAGGGGCGCCCTAGCCGGTCGGGCCCAACCGGCCGGGCGTCGAAGCGGACAGGCAGCGCAACAGGAAGCAGCCGAGCTGGCCTGGCCCCGGCTGACCAGGCAACAAAACGGACCAGCTGGCCCAGCTGGCCATATTGCCCTTTTTTTGCAACCGGCCCTTTCTTTCTTTTTATCTTCGAGTAGCCAGCCAACGCGGACGGCTGGAATGGTAGGGAGCCGGCGGGCGGGGAGAGGAGCGTAGCCGGCCGCGGCGAGCCGGAGCGGGGGTGTGTCCTCGGGCAGCCGGCCGAAGCGGGCGGCTGGAGCGGCAGGAGCCGGTGCGGGGGGGAGCGAAGCACGGCCGGCCGGGGGCGCGCGCGGCTGGAGCCGGCCACGAAGCACGAAACCGGGCCGGCGTGGCGGAAGCCAGCCGGGAGCGAGATGCGGGTGGAGCCCGCGCGGAGGGAGGCGGTGCAGGCAACCCGCCGTGGTGCGAACGCGCGGTCGCGCGGAGCAGGGGATCCGCAGCGGCGCGCTCGGGCGGAGCGATGCGACCCGTGTAGGGGAGCGCGACAGAAAACAAAAAAATTCGGTACAGCGAGCACGCCCAGGATCACTATGGAGATGCATACAAGGTTTGGATCTGCTCGTTACCGACTCGTGGCGCAGCGGAAGTAGAGTCGATGTAGATCGTTGGTGCAGATCCCCGCAGCTAGGATTTACAACCTCCCAACCGCGTGGATGTAGTCCCTCGTCAGCCCCTCGGACAGCCCTTCGGGAGGCGGTCGGACAGTCCCCCGGACGGAGTCACAGACAGCCCTTCGGGAGGCACTCACAGAATCTCGGACGGTCGCTCGGACAGCCCTTCGGGAGGCAGTCTCGAACAGCCCCTCGGGCAAAAAGATCGAACCTACGACCTCTCTACGGGGTTGCACACATACGGTGTCATCTATCCGGCAGGGGTTCGCCATCCAGAACTAGTTCCCACCGGAACCCAGACAGCCTTTCGGCTCTACGAAACTATTTCGCGGGGAGGGAGAGAGAAGGCCAGATCCTGCATGGCATTTGTATGTGAGAAAGAGTGAGTGTGGAGAGTGCCTCTCCACCTCTATTTATAGGAAAACCTAAGGGGTAGGGTGGCTCTCATCCATCCATGTCATCCCTAAGATATTTTGGGACAAAGCCCAAAAAGGTGGCTTTCCATAAAGTAACGATAAAGTGATTTTCACTATTCATGGAAACATTTTTCCGCGACCGTTAAATCCGAAAATATTTCTGTAGGTCTTAGAACATTTCCAGTACCCACTAAAATAATTTTGGACGCGTTCTGAAACAATTCCGGATTAGTGATTTTCATCTGCGAAAAGCAACCAAAGCGGTTCCGGCAGCTCCGGAACATTTCCGGGTTTTTTCTCCGGAAAAATCCCAGAAGTTCCCAGAACAATTCTGGCACCCTCAAAGAATTTCCAGGCGTGTGCCGAAACCAATTTGACTTAATGGTATACCCCGAAACAACTTTTCAGTTTTACCGAAACTCTTCCGGTGTTCTCTCTCCGGAACTCTTCCGTTGTCTCCGAAACTTTTCCGGTGACTTTCTCTCAGACTCCCTGTCTAGCATTGAGTAGATAGATGACCCTTAAGCGTGTGACCCTATAGGTTCGGTGAAGTATAGACATGACCAGAATTCTTTCCGATCAATGATCAACATCGGAGCCGTGGACACCCATATTGACCCCTATACCCACACGAATAAATATTCGAGTGAACCTCCAGTTGCCGTGTGCTATTCCTGTTGCTTCGCGATATGTTACAAATACCCGAGGTGAGATTTAGCGGCATCCCGTGAATCAACAACTTGTCCACTATGACAGTTACCTCGTTACCGGTTTTGTTCTCTTTTCTCGTTCCCGTGTTCCGGTATCCCTGTGATCAAATCACAATGTGTCTGGCCAGACAATGATGGATACCGTAACACCGAGAGGGCCCAAAGAATATCTCTCCATCGTCGGAGGAGCAAATCCCAATCTTGAGCTGTCAAGTCCCTTGACATACTTTTCCATGAACCCGTCAGCCGCCGTAATAGCCACCCATTTACGGATGACGTTTAGCAAACCCCAAAGTTCATGAAACAAGCATGAAGAAACTCGATACTCTCATGGTCTAAGGAATTGTGCAAACGTTAACTTTCTCGGTGTTATTAACCATTAACTTGTGACGAATGTATCTCATAGCATAACATCAATCGGGTCGATTCAACACAAGTGTTCTCCTAACATTGTGCCCTCAAAGTTGTCGGCATAGACATGCCCATGATTAGGAAAACGTGATCATCATGCAACACTTGAGCCAGTCTTAGAGGCTTGACTAGGAATACTTTTTACCGTTTATTATTCCACACGTGCATATGGGTTTTCCTTAGAGCCTTTATGGATATACGGGCTCGGGAACCATAGCAGTTATAGCATGGAACATAAACTTAATTAGGAACATGGGGATAAATAATAACATTTATTATTGCCTCTAGGGCATATCTCCTACAGACTCCCACTTGCACTAGAGTCAATAATCTAGTCAATGCTAATGCACTTTACACCTATGGCATACCGGTGTAAAATATGATTTGCCATGTGGTATAGTCTACGTCTAACGAACCTGACATCTTCAGTTCCGTGTGTATCTTTGCATATCCTCGCGTTTTCACGCTTTCACAAAATATATATTTTGTGTGGACTTGGCTTTGTATATATGTGAATCACAGGTCAAACCTTGATTCCTCAGACTGAGCTATGGAGCAACTATCTGCAATAGTGTCCCATTGACCAAAGCCATCTTGGAACCATACTAAGTTCATGAATGAACTATATGATTCAACATCTTCTTTGTCGCTTCTAAAGCGTCAACATACTTAGCCTTTGTTATAGAATTCGCCACAGTAACCTGTTTGGAACAATTTCCAACTACCGTGCCACCATATTGTGTATTACACAAAACCCTTAACTTAAATCGAAAATCGCTTGGAGCATCGATGAAGATTGCGATGTAATTACTTACAACGAGCACTTCATAATCTCTGCTTGCGAGAAAACATGTCAATTGTGCTACTCTAGTACACAATGACATTTTTCACTGTTGTCCCATGATCAGCATTTTGATCACTTTGGTATCTATACTCACAACAACTTGGGAGTATTGGACATATCTGGTTGTCTTACATACCATGGAATACATGATTAATCCAAACACGAAAGTGTGTGGAATCTCCATCATGTATTTTGCTCATCAGTGTTTTGGGACACCGAGTCTTGCAAAAGCTCTTTCCATGTGACTTCGGCAAGAATCACTCCTTGGCGTTTTTAATGCTAAACTGTTTCAGCATCTTGTCAATATGTATTTTTGCTTAGCCCTATTAGGCAATTCTATCTCCGTAGATAAATATGCCTAATATCAAGGTTACTCAGCCCAAGTACTTCATCGCAAAACTATTTTTCAATGAAGTCCCAATTCGTGTCAAGAAATTTATATTATTTCCAATCAACAATGTGTCAAGCACACAAGGTTTTCAGAAATATTATTATGCTCCCACTTACTTTCTTGTAACCACAAGCATCTTCGTTATCCATTGATGAAATCAAACTCTTTTGACTATTTCATCAAAATCGAAGATTCCAACTCCCTTTTGCTCTCTTTTGTCCATTGCTGAAACTCTAAAGTTTGCATACTCACTAGCATCCTCTGGATCGACAAAACACTTTGGACTGTATCACATACAAGTCCTAGTTTGTATTTCCATTTCATGGAAATCCTTTTGGCATCCATGTTTCATATCTCATGTTTGAAATATGTATTAATTGCTAGTTTAACCCGAACTGACTTTAAGCATCGCTACGATGAGACAACCTCATCGTAGTCAACTCCTTGAACTTGTTATTGCAACAAGTCGAGCTTTATGGATAAAACATTTTATCCACATCAGTTTATAGTTCCATTAATGTTCGTTAGAATCTAAGTCTTCCGAAGGGTTTATCAAGATATAATCCTGAATCATTTATATGGAAACTATCTCGGATTATATTGGCTTTTAGCCAATTCTGGAGTCAGGGCCCATCAACGCTTCCTTGTGCATCGTAGATATACTATTGTCTAACAACAATATCTCGTTTGCGCACCTGAGAGGTTTGCACGAGTTTTGCCTATGTGGTTCAGCTGCAAGTTCGACCGAAGTCCATACATCTCAAGTAGAGGCTTCCGTATCAGTTGCAGTAGGAAACTCTGGAATCACTTCCAAGGTCTCTTTCCTTTGACCTAATGACGAAGATACTGTTATCTCGTCGAGTTGCACTGTCCTCCCACTCACCTTTTTGCAAGAACCATTTTCTTCAAAATCATACCGTTCTTTGTGGCAAAACCTTTTGCCTCGGTATAGTGGTGGGGAAATACCCAATAACTTGGGATAACCTACAAAGTAGCACTTGTCTGATTTGGAATAGGTTTGTAAACATTTTACACAAGCCCCATATTCCAAATGTTAAGAAAAGACAAAACATGGTTGGGCGTGTTGGAAATATGCCCTAGAGGCAATAATAAATTGGTTATTATTATATTTCCTTGTTCATGATAATCGTTTATTATCCATGCTATAATTGTATTGATTGGAAACTCAAATGCATGTGTGGGTACATAGACAACACTGTGTCCCTAGTAAGCCTCTAGTTGACTAGCTTGTTGATCAAAGATGGTTAAGGTTTCCTAGCCATGGACATGAGATGTCATTTGATAACGGGATCACATCATTAGGAAAATGATGTGATGGACAAGACCCAAACTGTAAACGTAGCATTTGATCGTGTCAGTTTATTGCTATTGTTTTCTGCATGTCAAGTATCTGTTCCTTTGACCATGAGATCATGCAACTCACTGACACCGGAGGAATACCTTGTGTGTATCAAACGTCGCAACGTAACTGGGTAACTATAAAGGTGCTCTACAGGTATCTCCGAGGGTGTCTGTTGGGTTGGCATGGATCAAGACTGGGATTTGTTACTCCGTGTGACGGAGAGGTATCTCAGGGCCCACTCGGTAATACAACATCACAATGAGCCTTGCAAGCAATGTGACTAAAGTGTTAGCCACGAGATCTTGTATTACGGAACGAGTAAAGAGACTTGCCGGTAACGAGATTGAACTAGGTATAGTGATACCGACGATCGAATCTCGGGCAAGTAACATACCGAAGAACAAAGGGAACAGCATACGGGATTAACTGAATCCTTGACATAGAGGTTCGACCGATAAAGATCTTCGTAGAATATGTAGGAGCCAATATGGGCATCCAGGTCCCGCTATTGGTTATTGGCCGTAGAGGTGTCTCGGTCATGTCTACATAGTTCTCGAACCCGCAGGGTCTACACACTTAACGTTTGGTGACGATTAGTATAATTGAGTTATTATGTTGGTGACCGAAAGTTGTTCGGAGTCCCGGATAAGATCCCGGACATGACGAGGATCTCCGGAATAGTCCGGAGGTAAAGATTGATATATGTGATAATAGTGTTTTGATCTCTGGAAGGGTTCCGAAGTTCACCGGAAGAGGTTCCGGATGTTTACCGAAGTGTTCGGGTGCAGCAACACTTTATATGAGCCAAAGGGATAAAGCCCACAAGGTATTGGAAAGTGCAAAAGTAGTTTTGCTGCCGCGTAAGCGGTACTACCGCTTGTTGAAGCGGTACTACCGCCCGAGCGGTACTACCGCTTGTGTGAAGCGGTACTACCGCCCAAGCGGTACTACCGCTTGTGTGAAGCGGTACTACCGCTTGTGCGCGGCTGTGCGCGGTTCGGCAGGGATCCGAGTTGGACTCTTTCCCTGCGGGCCAAACCGACCTTGTGCGGGCAAAACCGACCTAGAGGAGGCTTTTACTCCAAGTTTAGACCCCAAGGCTCAACATATAAATAGAGGGGCAGGGCTAGCACACGGGACACATCAGGATTTCCCAAGCCGTGTGCCGGCAACCCTAGCCCTCTAGTTCCTCCGTCATAATCTCCGTAGTGCTTGGCGAAGCCCTGCAGAGATTGTTCCTCACCACCATCACCACGCCGTCGTGCTGCTGGAACTCAACCACTACTTCACCATCGCTCGCTGGATCGAGGAGGTGAAGGCGTCATCAAGCCGTACGTGTGTTGAACGCGGAGGTGCCGTCCGTTCGGCACTAGATCGGAAGGATCGTGATTGGATCGCGGGACGCTCGGCGATTTGGATCGCGAAGACGTTCGACTACATCAACCGCGTTTATTAACGCTTCCGCTTAGCGATCTACAAGGGTATGTAGATCCACTCTCCCTCTCGTAGATGCTCATCACCATGGATAGATCTTATGTGTGCGTAGGAAAATTTTTGTTTCCCATGCAACGTTCCCCAACAGTGGCATCATGAGCTAGGTCTATGCGTAGATGAGATCTCGAGTAGAACACAAACGAGTTGTGGGCGTGGGTGTATACATATTGCTTGCCGTTACTAGTTGATACTTGATTCCGCGGTATTGTGAGATGAAGCGGCCCGGACCGACATTACGCGTACGCTTACGCGAGACTGGTTTCACCGCTGCGTGCACTTGTTGCATAAAGGTGACTGGCGGGTGTCTGTCTCTCTCACTTTAGTTGAATCGGTTCAATGAAGAGGGTTCTTTTAGAAGATCAAAAAGCAATCACTACACCACGTTGTGGTTTTGCGTAGGTAAGAACGGTTCTTGCAAACCCGTAGCAGCCACGTAAAATTTGCAACAACTATTAGAGGTCGTCTAACTTGTTTTTGCAGGGTATGTTGTGATGTGATATGGCCAATTACATGATGTGATATATGTGATGTATGAGATGATCATGTGATGTATAGAATATCACGACTTGCATGTCGATGAGTACGGCAACTGGCAGGAGCCATAGAGTTGTCTTTAATTATTGTATGACCTGCGTGTCAATCATTAAGCGCTATGTAATGCTTTACTTTATCGCTAAACGTTAGCTATAGTCGTGGAAGCAACAGCCGGCGCGACAACCTTATGGCGACACGTTGATGGAGATCAAGATGATGGAGATCATGGTGTCATGCCGGTGACGATGGAGATCATGCCAGTGCTTTGGAGATGGAGATCAAAAGCACAAGTTCATGGCCATATCATGTCACTTATGATTTGCATGTGATGTTAATCCTTTTATGCATCTTATTTTGCTTAGGACGACGGTAGCATTATAAGGTGATCCCTCACTTAAATTTCAAGATAAATTGTGTTCTCCCCAAGTGTGCACCGTTGCGAAAGTTCGTCGTTTCGAGACACGCCGTGATGATCGGGTGTGATAGACTCTACGTTCGCATACAACGGGTGTAAGCCATGTTACACGTGCGGAACACTCGGGTTAAACTTGACGAGCCTAGCATGTACAGACATGGCCTCGGAACACAAGAGACCGAAAGGTCGAACATGAGTCATATAGTAGATATGATCAACATGAAGATGTTCACCATTGAAACCACCTCAACTCACGTGATGATCGGACTTGAGTTGGTGGATTTGGATCATGTTACACTCGAATGATCGGAGGGATGTCAATTTGAGTGGGAGTTTTTTAAATATGATTAACTAAACTCATTATCTAAGAACAATAGTCTAAGTTGTCTTTGCTATATTTATGTTGTAGATCATGGCTCGCGCAGTAGCACCCCTGAATTTTAATGCGTTCCTAGAGAAAGCTAAGTTGAAAGATGATGGAAGTAACTTTGTGGACTGGGCCCGTAATCTAAGGATTATCCTTACGGCTTCCCAGAAGGCTTATGTCCTTGATGCACCGCTTGGTGATCCACCCGCTCCAGTTGAGTCTCTAGACGTTGTGAACGCCTGGCAGGCTCGTTCTGATGATTACTCAATAGTTCAATGTGCAATGTTGTATGGCTTAGAACCGGGACTTCAAAGACGTTTTGAACGTCATGGAGCATATGAGATGTTCCAGGAGTTGAAGTTTATCTTTCAGAAGAATGCCCGGATCGAGAGATATGAGATCTCCGATAAGTTCTATGCTTGCAAGATGGAGGAGAACGGGTCTATCAGTGATCACGTGCTCAGAATGTCTGGGTACTCCACCCGTCTGGCTGAGTTAGGGATGCCCCTTCCGCCAGGGGCTATCACTGACAGAGTTCTTCAATCATTGCCACCTAGCTACAAGAGCTTCGTGTTGAACTATAACATGCACGGGATGAACAAGTCAGTCGCCGAGCTGTTTGCGATGCTGAAAGCCGCTGAGTCTGAAATTCAGAAGGAGCATCAAGTGTTGATGGTCAATAAAACCACTAGTTTCAAGAAAAATGGCAAGGGTAAGAATGGTAACTCCAAGCAGAGTGGCAAAGCAGTTGCTCCTCTCGTGAAGAAACCCAAGGCTGGACCCAAACCAGAAACTGTGTGTTTTCATTGCAAGGGAACTGGACACTGGAAGCGGAACTGCCCCAAGTATTTGGCTGACAAGAAGGCGGCCAACAAACAAGGTATATATGATATACATGTTATTGATGTGTACCTTACCAACTCTCGTTGTAGTGCCTGGGTATTTGATACCGGTGCGGTTGCTCATATTTGCAACTCAAAACAGGAACTGCGGAATAGACGGAGGCTGGCAAAGGACGAAGTGACGATGCGCGTGGGAAATGGTTCCAAGGTTGATGTGATCGCCGTCGGCACGCTCGCTCTTCGATTACCGTCGGGATTAGTGATGAACCTAAATAAGTGTTATTTGGTGCCTGCGTTAAGCATGAACATTATATCTGGATCTTGTTTATTGCGAGACGGTTACTCATTTAAATCAGAGAATAATGGTTGTTCTATTTATATGAGTAATATCTTTTATGGTCATGCACCCGATGTGAGGGGTTTATTCTTATTGAATCTCGATAGTAATGATACAAATGTTCATAACATTGATGCCAAAAGATGTAGAATTGATAATGATAATACCACTTTCTTGTGGCACTGCCGTTTAGGTCATATTGGCGTAAAACGCATGAAGAAGCTCCATGCTGATGGACTTTTGGAGTCACTTGATTTTGAATCACTTGACACATGTGAGCCATGCCTCATGGGCAAGATGACTAAAACGCCGTTCTCTGGAATAATGGAACGGGCAAGTGACTTATTGGAAATCATACATACTGATGTGTGCGGTCCGATGAGTATTGAGGCGCGCGGTGGTTATCGTTACTTTCTCACCTTCACTGATGACTTAAGTAGATATGGGTATATTTACTTAATGAAACACAAGTCTGAAACATTTGAAAAGTTCAAACAATTTCAGAGTGAAGTTGAGAATCATCGTAACAAGAAGATTAAATTCCTACGATCTGATCGAGGAGGAGAATATCTGAGTTATGAGTTTGGCAGTCACTTAAGACAGTGTGGAATTGTTTCACAATTAACACCGCCTGGAACACCACAGCGTAATGGTGTGTCCGAACGTCGTAATCGAACCTTATTGGATATGGTGCGATCTATGATGTCTCTTGCCGATTTGCCACTATCGTTTTGGGGTTATGCATTAGAGACAGCTGCATTCACTTTAAATAGGGCACCATCGAAATCCGTTGAGACGACGCCATATGAACTTTGGTTTGGCAAGAAGCCAAAACTGTCGTTTCTTAAAGTTTGGGGATGTGATGCTTATGTCAAAAAGCTTCAGCCTGAAAAGCTGGAACCCAAAGCGGAGAAATGCGTCTTCATAGGATACCCAAAAGAGACAATTGGGTATACCTTCTACCTCAGATCCGAGGGCAAAGTGTTTGTCGCTAAAAACGGAACATTTCTTGAGAAAGAGTTTCTCTCGAAAGAATTGAGTGGGAGGAAGATAGAACTTGATGAGGTTGTTGAACCTTTACTTCAACCTGAGAGTAGCGCAGCGCAGAAAGTTGTTTCTGTGGAGCCTACATTAGCTGGAGAGGAAGTTAATGATGATGATCATGAAGCTTTGGATCAAGTTGCTATCGAACCTCGTAGGTCGACAAGGACGCGTACTGCTCCTGAGTGGTACGGCAACCATGTCTTAGAGGTCATGTTGTTAGACAACGATGAACCTACGAGCTATGGAGAAGCGATGATGAGCCCGGATTCCGAGAAGTGGTTAGAGGCCATGAAATCCGAGATGGGATCCATGTATGAAAACAAAGTATGGACTTTGGAAGTATTACCTGAAGGGCGTAAGGCCATTCAGAACAAATGGATCTTTAAGAGGAAGACGGACGCGGACGGTAATGTCACCGTCTATAAAGCTCGACTTGTGGCAAAGGGTTTTTCACAAGTTCAAGGAGTTGACTACGATGAGACCTTCTCACCCGTAGCGATGCTTAAGTCCGTCAGAATCATGTTGGCAATAGCTGCCTTTTTCGATTATGAAATTTGGCAGATGGATGTCAAAACAGCGTTCCTTAACGGTTTCCTTAAGGAAGAGTTGTATATGATGCAACCAGAAGGTTTTGTCGATCCAGAAAATGCTGACAAAGTTTGCAAACTCCAGCGATCCATTTATGGACTGGTGCAAGCATCTCGGAGTTGGAATCTTCGTTTTGATGAGGTGATCAAAGCGTTCGAGTTTATACAAGTTTACGGAGAAGCTTGTATTTACAAGAAAGTGAGTGGGAGCTCTATAGCGTTTCTAATATTATATGTGGATGACATATTGCTGATTGGAAACAATATAGAAATGCTGGAAAGCGTAAAGGAATATTTGAACAAGAGTTTTTCAATGAAGGACCTAGGAGAAGCTGCTTTCATATTAGGCATCAAGATCTATAGAGATAGATCGAGACGCTTAATAGGACTTTCACAAAGCACATACCTTGATAAGATTTTGAAGAAGTTCAAAATGGATCAGTCCAAGAAGGGGTTCTTGCCTGTTTTGCAAGGTGTGAAGTTGAGTAAGACTCAATGCCCAGTGACTGCAGAAGATAGAGAAAAGATGAGTGTCATCCCCTATGCTTCAGCCATAGGCTCTATCATGTATGCAATGCTGTGCACAAGACCCGATGTCAGCCTTGCCATAAGTATGGCCGGAAGGTTTCAAAGTGATCCAGGAATGGAACACTGGACGGCGGTCAAGAATATCCTGAAGTACCTGAAAAGGACTAAGGACATGTTTCTCGTTTATGGAGGTGATCAAGAGCTCGTCGTAAAGGGTTACGTCGATGCAAGCTTTGACACTGATCCGGATGACTCTAAGTCGCAAACCGGATACGTATTTATTCTTAATGGGGGTGCGGTTAGCTGGTGCAGTTCCAAGCAAAGCGTGGTAGCTGATTCTACATGCGAAGCGGAGTACATCGCAGCCTCGGAGGCGGCGAAGGAAGGTGTCTGGATGAAGGAGTTCATGACAGATCTTGGAGTAGTGCCTAGTGCGCTTAACCCAATGACTCTGTTTTGTGATAATACTGGTGCCATTGCTCTAGCCAAGGAACCAAGATTTCACAAGAGGACCAGACACATAAAACGACGTTTCAATTCCATCCGCGATTACATCAAGGAGGACGACATAAATATTTGCAAAGTACACACGGATCTAAATGTTGCAGATCCGTTGACTAAACCTCTTCCAAGGGCTAAACATGAACAACACCAGAACTGCATGGGTGTTCGATTCATTACAATGTAAATCACATAGTGATGTGAACTAGATTATTGACTCTAGTGCAAGTGGGAGACTGTTGGAAATATGCCCTAGAGGCAATAATAAATTGGTTATTATTATATTTCCTTGTTCATGATAATCGTTTATTATCCATGCTATAATTGTATTGATTGGAAACTCAAATGCATGTGTGGGTACATAGACAACACTGTGTCCCTAGTAAGCCTCTAGTTGACTAGCTTGTTGATCAAAGATGGTTAAGGTTTCCTAGCCATGGACATGAGATGTCATTTGATAACGGGATCACATCATTAGGAAAATGATGTGATGGACAAGACCCAAACTGTAAACGTAGCATTTGATCGTGTCAGTTTATTGCTATTGTTTTCTGCATGTCAAGTATCTGTTCCTTTGACCATGAGATCATGCAACTCACTGACACCGGAGGAATACCTTGTGTGTATCAAACGTCGCAACGTAACTGGGTAACTATAAAGGTGCTCTACAGGTATCTCCGAGGGTGTCTGTTGGGTTGGCATGGATCAAGACTGGGATTTGTTACTCCGTGTGACGGAGAGGTATCTCAGGGCCCACTCGGTAATACAACATCACAATGAGCCTTGCAAGCAATGTGACTAAAGTGTTAGCCACGAGATCTTGTATTACGGAACGAGTAAAGAGACTTGCCGGTAACGAGATTGAACTAGGTATAGTGATACCGACGATCGAATCTCGGGCAAGTAACATACCGAAGAACAAAGGGAACAGCATACGGGATTAACTGAATCCTTGACATAGAGGTTCGACCGATAAAGATCTTCGTAGAATATGTAGGAGCCAATATGGGCATCCAGGTCCCGCTATTGGTTATTGGCCGTAGAGGTGTCTCGGTCATGTCTACATAGTTCTCGAACCCGCAGGGTCTACACACTTAACGTTTGGTGACGATTAGTATAATTGAGTTATTATGTTGGTGACCGAAAGTTGTTCGGAGTCCCGGATAAGATCCCGGACATGACGAGGATCTCCGGAATAGTCCGGAGGTAAAGATTGATATATGTGATAATAGTGTTTTGATCTCTGGAAGGGTTCCGAAGTTCACCGGAAGAGGTTCCGGATGTTTACCGAAGTGTTCGGGTGCAGCAACACTTTATATGAGCCAAAGGGATAAAGCCCACAAGGTATTGGAAAGTGCAAAAGTAGTTTTGCTGCCGCGTAAGCGGTACTACCGCTTGTTGAAGCGGTACTACCGCCCGAGCGGTACTACCGCTTGTGTGAAGCGGTACTACCGCCCAAGCGGTACTACCGCTTGTGTGAAGCGGTACTACCGCTTGTGCGCGGCTGTGCGCGGTTCGGCAGGGATCCGAGTTGGACTCTTTCCCTGCGGGCCAAACCGACCTTGTGCGGGCAAAACCGACCTAGAGGAGGCTTTTACTCCAAGTTTAGACCCCAAGGCTCAACATATAAATAGAGGGGCAGGGCTAGCACACGGGACACATCAGGATTTCCCAAGCCGTGTGCCGGCAACCCTAGCCCTCTAGTTCCTCCGTCATAATCTCCGTAGTGCTTGGCGAAGCCCTGCAGAGATTGTTCCTCACCACCATCACCACGCCGTCGTGCTGCTGGAACTCAACCACTACTTCACCATCGCTCGCTGGATCGAGGAGGTGAAGGCGTCATCAAGCCGTACGTGTGTTGAACGCGGAGGTGCCGTCCGTTCGGCACTAGATCGGAAGGATCGTGATTGGATCGCGGGACGCTCGGCGATTTGGATCGCGAAGACGTTCGACTACATCAACCGCGTTTATTAACGCTTCCGCTTAGCGATCTACAAGGGTATGTAGATCCACTCTCCCTCTCGTAGATGCTCATCACCATGGATAGATCTTATGTGTGCGTAGGAAAATTTTTGTTTCCCATGCAACGTTCCCCAACAGGGCGTACCATACCATGGCGTCATTTCAACAGATCTGATGGCGCTCTATTCAGTGTAAAAGCCGCAGTCTCTAAAGCATTACTTTAAAAGGGATAATGGCAAATTGATTTATGTCATCTTTGATCTTACCATGTCATAAATGGTTTGAATACTTCTTCACAGACATTCCAATCATAGTGGTGTTCCGGGAGGTGTAAGTTACGAAACTCTTTTCACAACTCATTAGACATTCGCTAAACTTGTAACTCAAATATTCCTTTCCGCAATAAAATTGCAGAAACATAATTTTCTTGTTACAATAATTTCTACTTCATTTTGAAACCTTTTGAATGACTTCAAAAGATCCAGACTTGCGTCTCATCAAGTAAATATCCATATATCCACTAAAGTCATTTATGAAGATAGATAAATCCAATGCTAGCAACAACATTTATCGGACTACATACATCAAAATGTATGATCACCAATAAGTTCGTTGCCCATTGCTTATGGCCTGTGAACGGTATTTCAGTCACTTCACTTTTTGGAGGAAAGTTGCAAGTGTCAGATGATTCATAATCAAACGACTTCAAAATCCATCATTATGGAATTTCTCCATGCGGGTTTCTCCAATGTGACCAAATGCAGGGCCACACATGTGAGGTATTCTCTTAGTCTTGCGACATTTAGCGTCAGTGTTATGAATGTATCATATTACCATCAATATTCATAACATACATCCCATTCATAATGGAAGTATGGCCCTTATGTTATTTATAATACTGAACAACAATTGTTCTTTTATGAACAACACTCTTGCAACAAGCATTATGCAAATGGGCTAGAGGGTATAAAACTCTAAAATGGATTATGAAAGTAAATACAGAGGTAATGTATTATTATCAATATTCATAACATACATCTCATTCATAATGAAAGTATGGCCCTTATGTTATTCATAACACCGAACATGAAAGTTCTCTTATGAACAACCTTCTTGAAAGATACTTTATGCAATGGGCTAGAGTGTATGAAAGTCCAAAAATGAATTATGAAAATAAATACATAGGTAATACACCGATGGAAGGTATAGTAACATTTACTATGTTCCCATCGCGTATCTAAACCTCACTTCGGCAAGCCTTTTAGGCCGTAGTAGTTCTTGCATCGAGTCATAACAGAATGCAATCGAGCGGGTATCTTTGTGATCAACTCACAATACCCAAGAATTATGGACTAACAGTTTAATCACAATTCCCAAAAACAATTTCTTTGACCAGCCTTCTATACATCAATAACTTGTATGACATTCATACATGAGCTGGATATTCCAGTCTTCTCTCTTTTTGCCTTTATACTTCTAATAGTTAACTTTCAGTATTTCTCCCACTCTCAGAAGAAGCACCCAACTCTCAGAAGAAGCCTCGGACTTCCTAGGCGTGTAAGTCATACTAACACCATTTGGACATTTCCTTTCTCTTTAAGTTGTTGTTTTATTCACCTTCATCATATGGCAGGCGTTCTTCTGGATCCCCCTCTCATCAGTCAAATGCCTAGTAAACACTTTACTAATACTTTGCAAACAAACATTGCTTTGGATATCTCATATCTTTTAGCCTTTGTCTGTCTTCGAAAATAATTTTCAGTTCCATGAATATCATATAACTATCCCAAACCTTTGAAGTGCGGGTCTCATGGAAGCAAACATATTGCACTTGACCGTAACGGAATTCTAGCTTTTGGATCGAAGGACGAGAGTCACATCATCCATAGCATTAGCGGGAGGATACCGAAAGCATGCGATAGGACAAAGTCCTTCTCGGCACTTTTGAGGACAATCCTCACATTACGTTACCAACCGTAAAGTTTTAACCAGATAAGTAACAGCTTATTCAATTTTAATAGTGAAGGTGGAAACTCGAGCCATTCTTCTATAACTATTATGCATATAACACTTAGACAGTGTTCATAATTAATTGCACTGAGAACTAAACAAGTTAATTCTACAGTGAGCTCCCACTCAAATCAATATCTCTCATAATTGATTGTGAGTGATACAAGACCCGCATTTCAATTGTTCGCCATTGGTGTAACACCACTGATGACGAAAATTTCAACTGGTAGGCCAATTTGCCAATCATATCTCTATGCGATTCTTGTTCATCTTTCGATGGGCGTGTTCCAAGATCATGACGGTCATGCCTGAACGTCAAGACAACCAAGTGATCTCGCTGCGAGGTCTCAACTCACCCGCCGCACACTTCTCTAATCGTTCGTAACCGTGTGAAATGGCGCACCCCGAAAAGATAGGTGCCGTGACGGTGCTACACTTGGGAGAACACTAACTACTTGATATTTTAAGTGAGAGATCACCCTAATAAAAAGCGACTACCACGCAATCAAAAAGGGTGCATCATAAGGGATAAACATCTCAGGCAATTCATAATAGCATGATATGGTATAGCCCTTTCTGACGGAGAAATCTTTTATTTCTTGATCTTCGGCATTCGCGTCGGTGTTCACCTTCGCGAAGATTGCCACCACCTTGTCGATGCACCAGATAATATTGCTATCTCTATAGCTAATAAAATAAGTGCATTACTTAAGGTTGACACGCAGGTCATTAAAGTGACAATCATACGGCTCCAGCCATCATGCCGAATCATGACACGCAGGTCATGTTAATTTTACATTATATAGTCATCTCATACATAATTAAATTAATATGAGCACTGCTATACCACATCACATGCACATCCTGCAAAACCAAGTTAGACGCCTCTAATCGGTTTATGCAAAATTTTATTTTACGTGGCCTCTAAGGTTTCGAAACAAACCGAAGCTACCAACGTTCATCATCAAGTATGATTATTCAAGTCGCTAGATTAACTTTGCGGGGTGTATGAAACACGAGATAATAAAATCTCGAGCCCCATACTGAACTTCGTCATACGCATGACCCCCGTGCAGATCATATCTGCATTGCCCTTTCGTCTGCGAAATTTCATCTTTCTTTTAACTATGGTGGAATTCAATGAACTATTAGCCCTTCGTTGATCAATCAGGATCGCGGATTGCCAGAACTTTGAAACTCCACCATGCCGTTATCAAGATCAGAAATACACAAATTCAAGGGAAGCAACAAGAACATCGGGTAACAGATTTCATCTGCTACCCGCACAAATAATTTTTAGTAATAGAACTCATCTACTACAAATTATATTGTGCAACACCCATACATCTCTATGTATTCTAGATCGTAACCTGCATCTACGCATAGCACGGCTCATGATGCCACTGTAGGGGAACGTGACAGAAAAAAAATCGGTACAGCGAGCACGCCCAGGATCACTATGGAGATGCATACAAGGTTTGGATCTGATCGTTACCGACTCGTAGCGCAGTGGAAGTAGAGTCGATGTATATCGTTGCTGCAGATCCCCGCAGCTAGGATTTACAACCTCCCAACCGCGAGGATGTACTCCCTCGTCAGCCCCTCGGACAGTCCCTCGGACAGCCCTTCGGGAGGCGGTCGGACAGTCCCCCGGACGGAGTCACGGATAGCCCTTCAGGAGGCACTCACAGAATCTCGGATGGTCACTCGGACAGCCCTTCGGGAGGCACTCTCGAACAGCCCCTCGGGCAAAAAGATCGAACCTACGACCTCTCTACGGGGTTGCACACATACGGTGTCATCTATCCGGCAGGGGTTCGCCGTCCAGAACTAGTTCCCACCGGAACCCAGACAGCCTTTCGGCTCTACGAAACTATTTCCCGGGGAGGGAGAGGGAAGGCCAGATCATGCATGGCATTTGTATGTGAGAAAGAGTGAGTGTGGAGAGTGCCTCTCCACCTCTATTTATAGAAAAACCTAAGGGGTAGTGTCGTGGTTTTGTCACGGCAGATGTCCTTGTGAAAGGACTTAGTCGTGAGGCCATCGCAGCTAGGTGGTAACTCGAACGGGGTTGATCGGAATCGAGGGACAAGGGTTTACCCAGGTTCGGCCCCTCGCGGTGGAGGTAAAGGCCTACGTCCTGATCTGGTTGTATTGATGATGATGATCTCGATTACAAGGGTGCGACTTGGCTAACCTAGTACTCGAGAACTTGTAACTTAGTCTTTTCCGCCTCAGGGGCTCGCCTTTATATACAGGTCGGGGCCCTGGGTTTACAAGAGAGTCCGGATCGAAGAGACGACCCGTGTCATACTCTAATTCCTACTCATCTTGTTTCACAAGTAAGGAAACTCATTAGGCGCCTTAGATGGAAAAGCTCTGGGCCGTGAGTCCGCCTCCCCTGGCGGCTTATCCTCTGGACTCCGGTCTTCTGGATCGCCGCGGCCCACCTGTAGAAGCCTTCTTCTAAGTCGCCGTATAGTGACCCGGCCCTAAACGGGCGGGTTATATCCAAGGATTATATCCCCGACATTAGCCCCCAGGTTGATTTGAATTTATTCATGTCAATCTTCAAAATAGGAATAACCCGGACTGATCTTCTGGGTCGTGGCCGGCTCATATCTGCCGGCTTACAACATGCTTCATACTTGTCATATCTTCCCTTGGAAATCCATGACTCCATTCAACTGACACCCGCGAATCTTGCGTGACCTCATTCCAAATCTTGAGTGGACCTGACATGCCCGATAATCGAGGCGCCTTTTATCATGGTGTCGCCTTGATTCTCGCGCTTGCCGTTTTCCCCTTCTTTCTTTCCCTTATAAATATTCCCGAGGGAGTTTTCATTTTCTCTTTACCACTTTGACCGCCCCACTGCTTCTTCTTCCTCGCGTCGCGTCTACCGGTGTCAGGAGCTCCGCCGCTGTATGACCCCGACGCGCGCCAGCGACCTCAACCGCATCCTTTTCTTTGCGCGCGCCGTCGTCGAAGCTGCTCGGGTTCATCTCAAAACCATTCACCGCACCCAGGTATGCTTCATTGCTTCCTTAAATCCGTAGCAGTAGCTTACCCTAGTTCGTCGGTGTTCTAGCACAGGTCGTATCACCATTGCCGCTGTTTAGATCTATTTCTGAATGCCTTCTTCATAGAGATATTCCTCCGCTATCTGTAGTACCATTTTGCATCTAAGAGCCTCAGACCTTTACTAGAAATCCGGAGTAGATCAAACTCTGTTTCCACTGTATGAACTAGGCATAGTAAATATTTCTCTTTTTAAGCTGTTTTTTAGATCCATTGCAGTAATTGTTCTTGTTCGAAACTTGTTTCTGCAACACTTAGGAATAAATCGGAGAACCTTGGTCTTAGGATGAGCCGCCCTTACTCTTGGCGACTCATGTCCACTTATTATGATCCGCCCAATTTTGATAATCATAGCTCAAATCCCAGTCGGGCGACTTATAACTTTGGCGACTTACTGAACATGGTGACTCGCCCCTGTGCCTTTAATCGTACGATGCGAGCTTATCATGAACATGAGTGACCCTGCCATTTATGTTTTTGCATTCCTCGTTCATATTTAGGCGACTTGCAATGGCGAAGACCACAGTCTGCAACTGGGTGTGTTCTCAAGTTTCTGACCTTGTACTGAACGATTTTAAAGAGCAAGGCTTCCTACCGGCTCAGGAAGTAATTGGCTATCGAGCCCCTCAAGCAGCAGAAGACATCCCTCACCCCCGCGAAGGGGAAGTCGTGATTTTTACAGACCATCTTCTTAGGGGTTTCTCTCCACCCGGGTCAAAATTCTTCTGGGATGTTCTACACTTCTTCAACCTTCATCCTCAAGACATTGATCCAAACTCTGTATCCAACCTGTGCCAATTTCAAGTCTTGTGTGAGATATATCTACAAATAGAACCCACCGTTCCTCTCTTCAGAGAGTTCTTCTATCTCAACCGCCAAACTGAGTGCGCTGATGGCCCCTGCCTAGAACTTGGCGGGGTCTCAATTCAAAGACGAAGAGACGTTCCTTTTCCTTCAGCTGTTCTGCCTGTTCTGCCGAGTCACCCTAAAGGTTGGAACAAAACGTGGTTCTACTGCAAGAACACAGCTCCAGCTGATGAAAACCCTCTGCCGGGTTATAGAATTGAACGCCTTCCCCCAACCTTTGAACTTCCTGGCTGGGCTTCTCAAGAAGAACCTGCCCAAGTCGCCCACGTATATCCAAAGTTGAGGGCTTTGCTAGCCAATGGTCTGACCGGTGTTGACCTGACCCAGTGTTGGCTTACCTGGAAGATCCTGCCCTTAAGCCTCTGAGACGACTTAATGTGTAATTATTCTGGCGAGCCAAACGACCCACAACGGTTCAGTCCCATTGATATGTCAGCTGATGATATAAATAAGGCTACGAAGAAACTACTCGGGGAACCTCAAGAAATATGCAACAAGACCGGACTGAAACCATTCTATGCCCTCAACCAAGCTCCTCCAGTAAGCATTCTTGTAATTGTTTTATCCGACTTATCAATCCATAACTTAAGCTTACTTGTTGATCTCGTTAAACTGCAGGTCAACTCTTCATTCTGGAACAAGAAAATGAAAAAGGCAGTCGCCAAAACCAAGGATGTGCTAGCTCAGAAAAAGAATAAGCCGACCGCTGAACATGAGACGGCAGCTAGGGGCCAGTCGCCATTGGCTGATGATGAATCAGAGGTAGAACTTGACTCCCTTGGCTGTCTTTTTATTGAACTTGCTGACGCCTCTTATTCCCAGGGCGATGCTGATATAAGCCGGGCTGATGACGTTGAGGTAATTTCTATCTCTTCCGACTCGGACACCTTTGTTCCCCAAAAGCTAAGAAAAACTGTGAGGAAAGTGCCCTTTTCTCATCCACTTGCTTACTTAGACCTAAAATTTTCTTTAAAGAAATCACAGCATGCCGAATCAATAAGGCGCCAGACGCGAAGTGGCTCTGGAGAGCTTTTGGGCGGCTTATCTGACACGCCAAACCCCCGCAAGCGTCGAAATGAGGTGCCTCATAGTCCAACTCCATCTCACCCGCTTGCCGGTCTTTTTAAACAACCACGTAACCCGTCTGATTCGGATTATCAGGAGTCGCCACCATCATCTGGCGACTCATCTGCCACTCAACTGCCACCCTTGGTCATCAAACAAGGGTAAGTGCCTTTCGATGAGTCATGCTGTGTTATACCTGTTGTATTATTTATCTGATTCTGCTTGTGCTTTCGCAGGGCCAAGGCCAAGAAAAGGAAGACTGGCGAATTACCCTCAATCCCAGAGAAACCCGGATCCGAAACTCCAAAGTTGGTGACCCCTGAAGGTCAAGTTGAAACTGCAAAGGACCAGGCTGACAAGATTGTTGAGCTGCCACCACAGAATAAGCCTCCATCAAAAAAAATGGACACTCAAACCTGTGTGACAAACGAGGTGGAAGACATCAACCCGCCGAGTCCTGACCGTGCTTCGAGCCCAACAAAGGCGGTGGAAAATGTAGTGTTGTCGTCTCCCCAAGCCGCCGACAAGGTCACCACCACAGGAGCATCATTTAAAGCTCCAGAGCCTTCAACCGCTTTGGCGAAACATGCACTCCCAAGCCTTGAAGAACTTAGCGCGGCTGACCTTCATGAGGCGTACCTGACCCGGCTATCCACAAGCCGGGACATGGAAGCCAGCATGGTTAACATGGTGAAGAGGAAATATGAGGTAAGAAAACATCTATTTTCCACACTGTATATATCATATGTAGCCGCCAAGTCTTAGACATAAACATACATGATTGTGTGAAAGACTTTCGATATGTTTTTCTTCTTTTTTCTTGAACCATAGCCCCCAAGGGCCGGGTTGTTATGCATATAACGAGCTGGTGCTGAAACTTCATCTCTTAGACTGAATTGACATGTAGCCCCCAAGGGCCGGCTTGCTTCTGTGAAACAGCCGGATCTTCAACAATTATAGAGCAAAATGTTGTGTAGCCCCCAAGTGCCGGCTTGTTTCTGTGAAACAGCCGGGTCTTCATAATATTGATTCGGTATGTAGAAGAGAATTGACTGTGATAGCCGCCAAGGGCCGACTCATTGTACTGAGATGAGTTGGAGCTTTCCCTTGATATTTGTAAAAGAAAAATGAACTTGCATTAGCCCCCAAGTGCCATGTAGATTGCTAGCCACTGCTTGGGACTTCAGTTAAGAAAGGTGTGGTGGTTTAAAAGTCCCCAAACACCAAGGTGGGCAATTTTTGTAGGCGCGGGACCATATATTGTTGTACTGATGTGACCTGATTATGACAGGATCTGTTGAATGATGCGGAGTCAAGAGCGGCCGGCTTGCAAGAGCAACTTAAGGCAGAGAAGAAGCTTCGAGCTGATGCCGAGTTAGCAGCCGCGTCTCTAGAAGAATCAGCATCAACTACCGCCGAAAAATTAAGAGCGTTGACAGCCTCTCATGAGAAAGAGAAAACCTTGTTGTTGAAACGTGCTGAAGAAGCAGAAAACAAACTCAAACCCCTTTTCGATGAACTGGCCGGGTTAAAGCATCACCTCAATCACATGACCCAGGCCATCTTTGGTAAGTGACCCTCCAATTTTACTGATAACTCGCCTGCGAACTGCAATCATTAATCGATTCATACCTGGGCAAAAAATTGCAGGGAACCGGACTGTAAATCTTGGACAAGAGCCGCTAGTCAAGCTGAAGGCGATGTACACCTTTGTTGAGCAACTCTATGCAGGGCGTTTGTTCACAATTATGTCAGTGATGAGACATAAAGAGCCGCCAAAATATATCAGAGACGTGTTGAATCAGCTCCCCACCGTGCCGAAGCACATTGAGGAGCTCAAGAAATCAGCCGCCCGATCAGCCAGCATGCTATCCCTGAGCCGAGCCAAGGCGTATGTGCCAGATATGGACTTGTCTGAGCTGGCTGGTGGGTTTCCGGAATTTAAGACGGACGGCAGTGAATTCGGTACGGTTGACTATTCCAGCTATTTGAAAGAAACTCATGTCGTGGCGAGTCAGATTGTTGAAGAGGTGGACTTGAAAAGGTACCAGGCGGCTTATACTGAAGATAACCAACGTGTCACACCGCCAATCTTCGAGCCGATCGACCAGACTCCAGCATGCCGTAAGCACATCTTTGCTCCTGATGTTGACCCGTCAATTATCATGGGAGAGGACGCCGAGTTCCAAGCCTTGACCACCCTCGAATGGGACTTCGAAAATCTTCAGATAAGAGGAAGAGCGGAGCCGGAGCAGGATGACCCGGAGACGCAAGCCGCCAAGAAGCAGTAGGAGGGAGCTAACCCGGGAACTGATAACCCGGAGGGCGCTGAAACTGGTGCCCAAGAGTAGAGCTTCCAAAGAACTTTGACATCATGGAGCCCAGCTGTGGCCTTGTAATAGGATAGTGGAAACACGTGGGTGCTCTGACGTGCCTTTGCGCTCTTAAAATTTTGTAGTATTTTGGATGAAATAGCTGCACTGGTGTGATTGTATATTAACCCGCCAGGTCTCCTTTGGAAGAAACTATGCTTCGTTGAGTATCAGTATGGCGAGTCATATCTGCAGAAACCATCAATAGTTGATCCGTCTCTGCATAACACAGACTTAACATACCCCGGGGCGCTTAATAGCTTGTCCGGGTTGTGGTTAGCACCAGTCTGAAATAAACTGTTATGATTTTTGTTTAAACCGGCTCGTCAATGATCCGGCGGCTCATGGCCCAAAGGGGAAACAAAGATAACCCCTGTGAAATTTGAACAGAAATTGTGAATAGATATCAATGTTAAGTCGGCTTTCGAGGCACGACAATATAGACCGGCTTTCGAGGCTCGAGTCTTGCTTCAATGAAGCTGGCATGATAGCCCATGGTTTATCCTTGCTCTCTGTAAGCCGGCTCTCACGTGACATCCGATTTTTTAACCAAGGCAAGTTCAGGGTCATAGAGATGATTGACTTGTCAAGAGTACACCAGGTCACCTAATCGGAGTAGCATCAAGCAGACATGCAGGTTTAACCAAGATAATGTGGCGTTAAATGCCGGGTTAAGACGGTGAGATAGCTAAACTCGGTGAGTTGGAAGCCCCCAGGTGACCAATGGTCAAAAACAAAAAGACTCATGCACAATATTTGAGATGAAACGACAGAGGCCCCGAGGTTCAAGGATGTTGGCTTATGTTTATTGACCAGTGGCTCTAAGTATAGTAAGGACGGAGATGAGCGATATTCCAAGGCATGTTGGTCTCCTCCTTCGACGTACGTGACTTATTGTGCTCACGTATATCCATCAGGTAATATGACCCGTTGTTAAGATTTTTGCTGATGACAAAAGGCCCTTCCCAGGGAGGGGAAAGCTTGTGCATGCCAGTCTGTTCTTGTATGAGACGGAGCACTAAATCGCCCTCCTGGAAAGTACGGCTGCGAACTCTACGGCTGTGATAGCGACGTAGGTCTTGCTGATAAATCGCAGATCGTGCTGCTGCTAAGTCACGTTCCTCTTCCAAGGCATCCAGAGAGTCTTGACGATCTTGTTCATTGTCTGCTTTGACATAGGCAGTAACTCTTGGGGAATCATGACGGATATCACTGGACAAAACAGCTTCTGCACCATAGACCATGAAGAAAGGCGTATAGCCTGTTGATCTGTTAGGGGTAGTCCGTATGCTCCAAAGGATAGAAGGGAGCTCTTTGACCCAACAACCCGGCGTGCGCTCGAGTGGGACCATAAGCCTAGGCTTGATGCCTCGTAAAATCTCCTGGTTAGCACGTTCTGCCTGGCCGTTGGACTGAGGGTGGGCAACTGATGCAACGTCAAGCCGGATAGGCTCTCTCTGACAAAACTGCTTCATAGCTCCTTTTGACAAATTTGTGCCATTATCAGTGATGATGCTATGTGGATAACCAAAGCAAAAAATCAACTTTTTCAAGAACTTGACTGCTGTGGCTGCATCGCAATTGCTGATTGGCTCGGCTTCAACCCACTTGGTAAATTTATCAACAGCAACCAAAAGATGGGTCTTTTTGTCTTTCGACGGCTTAAACGGACCAACCATATCAAGCCCCCAGACTGCAAAGGGCCAAGTGATTGGGATCATCTGGAGCTCTTGAGCCGGAACATGAACCTGGTGCGCAAACTTCTAGCAACCATCACACTTTTGTACGATATCCTCAGCATCTGTGTGAGCCGTAAGCCAGTAAAAACCATGCCGAAAAGCTTTTGCCACCAAGGATCTTGAGCCGGCATGATGACCACAATCTCCAGAATGAATCTCATGGAGGATCTCTCGCCCTTCATCAGGGGAAACACAATGCTAGAAAACTCCTGTAATGCTTCTCCTGTGTAACTCGCCATTGACAATGGACAAAGACTTGGAGCGACGGATGATCTGTCGAGCCATGAGTTCATCTTCAGGGAGCACGCCTCGAGTCAGATAATCCAGATAAGGAACTGTCCAATCCGGAATAGTGTGAAGAGCCGCCACCAACAGTGCCTCCGGGTCAGGAACAGCGAGATCTTCCTCGGAAGGTAGCTTGACAGAAGGGTTATGGAGCACGTCAAGGAACACATTAGGGGGGACCGGCTTACGTTGAGAGCCGAGTCATGACAATGCGTCAGCCGCCTCATTAAGTCGCCGGTCGATGTGATTGACTTGATATCCTTTGAAATGTCCAACCACATTGGTTACTTCTTGCCGATAAGCCGCCATAAGCGGGTCCTTGGAATCCCACTTTCCTGAAACTTGTTGAGTGACCAAATCTGAGTCGCCCAAGCACCTGACCCGGCTGAGATTCATCTCTTTAGCTATCCAAAGACCGTGGAGGAGAGCCTCATATTCAGCTGCATTGTTAGTACAAGGAAATAGAATCCGTAGGACATAACAAAATTTATCACCTCTAGGGGAAGATATGACGACTCCAGCCCCGAGCCTTCTAGCTGTCTGGAACCATCAAAATGTATAGTCCAATATGTATTATCAGGCTTCTCTTCCGGAGCTTGGAGTTCAGTCCAATCATTGATGAAATCGACAAGTGCCTGGGACTTGATGGCTGTGTGAGGCACGTATTTAAGATGATGTGGGCCAAGCTCAATCGCCCACTGGCAACCCGGCCTGTCGCTTCCCTGTTCTGGATGATATCTCCCAAGGGTGTTGAACTGACCACAGTAATGGGGTGCTCCAGGAAATAATGTCTGAGCTTGCGACTAGCCATGAAGACACCAAACACCAGTTTCTGCCAATGTGGGTACCTCTGCTTGGACTCGGATAAAACTTCGCTGACATAATAGACTGGCCTCTGGACTGGATATTCTTTCCCTGCCTCTTTCCTCTCGACAACAACTGCAACACTTACCGCTTTGTTATTAGCAGCAATGTACAGGAGCATAGGCTCTTTAGCAATAGGAGCAGCGAGGACAGGCGGCTCAGCCAACTGCTTCTTGAGGGCTTCGAAAGCTGCATCAGCTGCATCACTCCAGACAAAAGTATCAGTCTTGTTCAACATCTGATAAAGGGGAATCGCCTTTTCGCCAAGGCGGCTTATGAACCGGCTCAAAGCAGCGATCTGACCCGCCATCCGTTGAACGTCATTTATATTTTCCGGCTTCGCAAGCGAGGTTACTGCCTTGATCTTGTCCGGGTTGGCTTCAATGCCTCGTTCCGATACTAGGAAACCCAGCAACTTGCCTGCAGGAACACCAAAAACACACTTATCCGGGTTAAGCTTCATCTGGTAAGTCCGAAGATTAGCAAAAGTTTCCTTGAGATCATCCAGCAAGGTCTCCTTCTTCAATGACTTGACTACGATATCATCCACATAAGCATGAACGTTGCGCCCAATCTGCTTATGAAAGCAATTCTGGACACACTGCTGATAAGTCACCCCTGCACTTTTGAGCCCGAAAGGCAGGGAGACATAGCAGAAGGCTCCAAAAGGTGTGATGAAAGCCGTCTTCTCCTGATCTTCGACGGCCATCTTTATCTGATGATAGCCGGAGTAAGCATCCAGGAAACACAAACTCTCACAACCTGCCGTGGCATCGATGATCTGATCAATGCGAGGGAGGGCAAACGGGTCTTTGGGACAAGCCTTGTTGAGATCTGTGTAGTCAACACACATGCGCCAAGTGACATTTTTCTTTAGAACAAGCACTGGATTAGCCAACCACTGAGGGTGAAAAACTTCAACGATAAACCCGGCAGCTAGGAGCCGGGCTACTTCTTCCCCAATAACCTTGCGTCTCTCCTCGTTAAAACGACGGAGGAATTATCGAACAGGCTTCATTTTTGGATCCACATTAAGGTGGTGCTCAGCGAGTTCTCTCGGTACACCTCGCATGTCAGAAGGTTTCCACGCGAAGATGTCCCGATTCTCACGGATGAACTCGATGAGCGCGCTTTCCTATTTGGGATCCATACCAGTCCCAATAGTGAACTTCTTGGACGGGTCGCCAGGGACAAACTCAACCTGCTTGGTGTCCTCGGCCGACTTAAACTTGAGTGGCGGGTCAGACTCGGCGGTGGGTTTCTTCAAGGGCGTCATATCGGCCGGGTCAACATTCGTAGTGTAGAATTTCAACTCTTCCGCAGCACAAGCTGTCTTGGCATAGGCTGCATCCCCTTCCTCGTACTCAAGGGCAATCTTTCGATCTCCATTAACTGTGATGGTGCCTGCCGGTCCAGGCATCTTGAGTTTGAGGTAGACGTAGCAAGGCCGAGCCATAAAGCGAGCATAAGCCGGCCGCCCAAACAGGGCGTGATAAGGGCTCTTGATTTTAACCACTTCAAAGGTCAATGACTCACACCTGTAATTATCATCAGTGCCAAACGCGACGTCCAGCTTGATCCGCCCGATAGGATATGCAGACTTTCCGGGAACAATCCCGTGAAACACAGTGGAAGACGACTGGAGCTGTTTTTCAGACAGATTCATCCGTCGGAAAGTGTCGTAGTACAAGATGTTTATGCTGCTTCCTCCGTCCATGAGCACTTTCGTGAGTGAATAGCCGCCCACTTGAGGCGCCACCACCAAAGCCAAGCAATCTGGACTGTCAACCCGGGGAGGATGGTCCTCTCTGCTCCATGTAATGGGCTGTTCCGACCAACGTAGATATTCCGGGGCCGCCGGCTCAACAACACTGACGGTTCGTTTCCGGAGTTTGCGATCTCGCTTGTCAGAATGGGTCGTGAACACGTGATACTGCCCGCTATTCAACTGCTTGGGATTGCTCTGAAAACCAGACTGGTTGCCATGTTGGTGATTGCCCTGTTGTTGACTTCCTTGCCCCGAATGCTGATTGCCACCGTTGTTGCCAGAACCCTGGTAACCTGCACCTGAGCCGCCCGGGCCATGAAACCCCGGGTTATGAAAAACACCGGACGAGCCGGCTCCAGGCTGCCCCGGGTTGCCTCTGCCGCCGCCTTGACGGTTCTAAAAGAACTGCTCGCCGAAAGCCTGCATTATGTGACAGTTCTCCCAAGAGTGGTTTGACGGCTTATTAGGGAGGCTGTGCTTTGGGCATGGGCCTTTGAGGGCTTCCTCAAAATTACGGGGCTTGTTGCCACTATAGGATCTTCCCGAATTATTCTCCTTCGGGTATTTGTAACCAGTGTTCGTATTAGCAACCAAGTCTGATCCTCCTTCCTGATTCTTACGCTTCCCTCCATTGCCATGATTTCCATTGTTCCCTGAATTGTTCTGCTGGTTACCCTTGCCACCATTGTTTTTCTTTCCCTTGCTAGTCTGGTCATCGTCTGGGCTGGGATCCTTCGTGGTGTCTGACTCGGCATACCTGGTGAGGACATCCATGAGCTCGCCCATATCCTGAACCTTCCGCTTGAGCCGGCCCAGTTTCTGCACGAGCGGCTCAAAGTGGCAGTTCTTCTCCAAGATCAGAACCGCCTGAGCCGCCGTGATGCTGTCGGAGGCGTGAATAATTTCTACGACCCGGCACGTCCAGTGATGGGCCGACTCACCCTCACGTTGGATGCAGTGCTGAAGATCGACGATCGTCATTGGGCGCTTGCAGGTTCCCTGGAAGTTCTTGATGAAACGGTCCTTCAACTCTGCCCAGGTGTTAATAGAGTTAGGGGGCAAGTTTTTCAACCATGTACGAGCCGGCCCTTCCAACATCATCGTCAGGTACTTGGCGCAGACAGCGTCGCTGACATCCAGCATGTCCATGGCTATTTCGTAGCTCTCAATCCAAGCCGCCGGCTCAAGGTCAGCCATGTAATTTGGAACCTTACGAGGGCATTTGAAGTCCTTGGGCATGCGCTCATTGCGTAAAGCTGGCACCAAACACGGTATCCCGATGATCCTGCTACTGGAAGTCAATTGGGTTGTGACAAGCGGCGCTTGAGCCGCCGTATTCGCCGCCTCCGCTGCTCGCTGAGCCCGAGCCGTGTCAACGATCTCCTGGGCGTTAAGGGGCTCACGGCGCGGCGGGTCATGAGGCTGCTCACGATGTCGACGAGCACTGCTAGAGACGGCCGGCGACTCATCATGGCGGCGCCTGCTACGGCTCGGAAGCGGGGTAGAGTGGATTCGCTGCCGACTGTAGGAGTAATTCGCCTGCTGGGCGACCGTAGTTTTTAACATCTCAATGGAATTCCGGGCTTCGATCTCAACCGGTGAGTTTCTCGTGATTGGGAGCGCGGCCAGGTTAGTCGCTGCTGCCACCAAGTTGTCTAAAGGATTGGTGAACTGACCCGCCGGCGTGAGAAAACGATGCGAGGGCGTCTGAACCGGCGGGAGCCGCTGGGCCGGCTCTTGCGGGCGCTGCTGAGCCGGTTGATGTGGTTGACCCGGCGACGGCTGCCTGCCTCCGTTCGGGGGCACAAACGGTGCTTCCGGGGTGCCTGCCCCAGCCCCCTGAACAGGCGCATCCAGCGGCGTGTTAAACAGACGCATGGGCTCATAGTTGGGCGGTAGACGGCTCATATGGCGCCTCTGATGAACCGCCTCTGAGGCACTCTGACGGAGCCCCATGCGCCAGGCTTCGGCTTTCAGGCGCTCTACCTCGGCCTGGACTTGAGACTGCAACTCCGCCATG
Source organism: Elymus sibiricus (assembly GCA_039707655.1). Taxonomy (NCBI): domain Eukaryota; kingdom Viridiplantae; phylum Streptophyta; class Magnoliopsida; order Poales; family Poaceae; genus Elymus; species Elymus sibiricus. The sequence goes on along the minus strand of CM077672.1, from coordinate 352,437,396 downwards.
CGAGTGTTTTCAGCGTTGATATCTGCCTGTACCTTAGCCATCTGCTCGCGGAGCTTAGTTACCTCCGTGTTGCGTTCCGCCTGGTTTTCTGCGGTCACCGGTGTCGCAAGGAGCGTCGCCAGGGCGGTTGCCAATTCTGTCAAGGCCTGAGCCGGCGGTACGGCTGAGCCGGCCCCTGAGGTGCCGGTTTCCGTTGCTGCGCCAGCCACCGTGGAGTTAAGGGCCGGGGCTGAGCCGGCCATATAAACAGCAGCCCAGGGGCGTGTCGAAGGAGTCCTGAGCCGCCGGATCGTCGGAATAGCCCCCAAGCCCGCCATTGTAAAGCGGGAGGATCGACTCGGTCTCGTCCACCGAGGACTCGCCATCAGAGTAGACGAGGGTTTCGCCTTCGGACGCCGAGTTATCTGCAAGGTCCACCCCCTGGGTGAAACCGATGAAGACGTGCTTCCGGCCGGCTTGAGCCTGGGCGGGTTGCGCGCGCCGAGCCGGCTCGATGATGTCGGTGCAGATGTCCGGCTCGGGTTCAGATCCGCCGGCTTTGCCGATGAAGACGTGGATTTCGCCGAAGGGGACCCGGTACCCGTACTCGATTGAGTCGGCCTCGGGGCCCCAGCCTGAATCGTCGATGTAGAGCTTGCCGCGGCGACTCTTGGTCATGCGGCCAATCACGTATCCCTCGATCCCTGTGGGAGTTCCCTTAAAGTACTCAACACCACCGAGCGAGAGCCCCACGGTGGGCGCCAACTATCGTGGTTTTGTCACGACAGTTGTCCTCGTGAAAGGACTTAGTCGTGAGGCCATCGCAGCTAGGTGGTAACTCGAACGGGGTTGGTCGGAATCGAGGGACAAGGGTTTACCCAGGTTCGGCCCCTCGCGGTGGAGGTAAAGGCCTATGTCCTGCTTTGGTTGTATTGATGATGATGATCTCGATTACAAGGGTGCGACTTGGCTAACCTAGTACTCGAGAACTTGTAACTTAGTCTTTTCCGCCTCAGGGGCTCGCCTTTATATACAGGTCGGGGCCCTGGGTTTACAACAGAGTCCGGATCGAAGAGACGACCCGTGTCATACTCTAATTCCTACTCATCTTGTTTCACAAGTAAGGAAACTCTTTAGGCGTCTTAGATGGAAAAGCTCTGGGCCGTGAGTCGGCCTCCCCCGGGCGGCTTATCCTCTGGACTCCGGTCTTCTGGATCGCCGCGGCCCACCTGTAGAAGCCTTCTTCTAAGTCGCCGTATAGTGACCCGGCCATAAACGGGTGGGTTATATCCAGGGATTATATCTCCGAAAGGTAGGGTGGCTCTCATCCATCCATGTCATCCCTAAGATATTTTGGGACAAAGCCCAAAAAGGTGGCTTTCCATAAAGTAACCATAAAGTGATTTTCACTATTCACGGAAACATTTTTCCGCGACCGTTAAATCCGAAAATATTTCTGTAGGTCTTAGAACATTTCCAGTACCCACTAAAAAAATTTGGACGCGTTCCGAAACAATTCCGGATTAGTGATTTTCATCTGCGAAAAGCAACCAAAGCGGTTCCGGCAGCTCCGAAACATTTCCAGGTTTTTTCTCCGGAAAAATCTCAGAAGTTCCCAGAACAATTCTGGCACCCTCCAAGAATTTCCAGGCGTGTGCCGAAACCAATTTGACTTAATGGTATACCCCGAAACAACTTTTCAGTTTTACCGAAACTCTTCCGGTGTTCTCTCTCCGGAACTCTTCCGTTGTCTCCGAAACTTTTCCGGTGACTTTCTCTCAGACTCCCTGTCTAGAATTCAGCAGATAGATGACCCTTAAGCGTGTGACCCTATAGGTTCGGTGAAGTATAGACATGACCGGAACACTTTCCGATCAATGATCAACATCGGAGCCGTGGACACCCATATTGACCCCTATACCCACACGAATAAATATTCGAGTGAACCTCCAGTTGTCGTGTGCTATTCCTGTTGCTTCGCGATATGTTACAAATACCCGAGGTGAGATTTATCGGCATCCCCGTGAATCAACAACTTGTCCACTATGCCAGTTACCTCGTTACCGGTTTTGTTCTCTTTTCTCGTTCCCGTGTTCCGGTATCCCTGTGATAAAATCACAATGTGTCTGGCCAGACGATGATGGATACCGTAACACCGAAAGGGCCCAAAGAATATCTCTCCATCGTCGGAGGAGCAAATCCCAATCTTGAGCTATCAAGTCCCTTGACATACTTTTTCATGAACCCGTAAGCTGCCGTAATAGCCACCCATTTACGGATGACGTTTAGCAAACCCCAAAGTTCATGAAGCAAGCATGAAGAAACTCGATACTCTCATGGTCTAAGGAATTATGCAAACGTTAACTTTTTCTGTGTTATAAACCATTAACTTGTGACGAATGTATCTCATAGCATAACATCAATCGGGTCGATTTAACACAAGTGTTCTCCTAACATTGTGCCCTCAAAGTTGCCGGCATAGACATGCCCATGATCAGGAAAACGTGATCATCATGCAACACTTGAGCCAGTCTTAGAGGCTTGACTAGGAATACTTTTTACCGTTTATTATTCCACACGTGCACATGGGTTTTCCTCAGAGCCTTTATGGATATACGGGCTCGAGAACCATAGCAGTTATAGCATGGAACATAAACTTAATTAGGAACATGGGAATAAATAATAACATTTATTATTGCCTCTAGGGCATATCTCCTCCAACCCGCCGCGGGGCGGACGCGCGGGGGTGTTGCGGGGAGGAGGCGCGCGAGGGCGAGGAGGGCGTGAAAAACCGGCGTGCGCGGACGGAGCGGGGCGGCGCACGCGCGCGTGGACGGAGCGGGGCGACGCAGCGGCTGGGGCGGGGCGCGCGCATGCGCGGAGGATAAAGGAGGCCGGGCTTGGCACACGCGCGCGCGGACGGCGGCGGAGCGGGGCAGGGGCCGGGGCCGGGGCGGTGCAGCGGCCGGGAAGGGGCGCGCGCGGACGCGGGGGGAGAGGACGCAGGCGGCGCGGGAGGCCGGCGGGGAGACAACGGGCTGGTGGTGGTGGTCCGAGGCCTGGCAGCACGGCGACCTCGTTGTAGCGGCGGGCGAAGCTGGTGAGGACGGCCGGGCGGAGCCGCGCGCGTGGCCGCGGGCGTGGGGACGGCCGGGCGAAGCAGATGCGCGGGGGTGGGGGTCCGTGCTCGAGCGCGGCGCGGTACGATGTACCCAGCAACGACAGCAGCGACAGCTCGGCCAGCTGCAGGGCGGGCGGAGGTGCGCGTTGGGACCGACGGCGTGCGGCCGGCGACTGGTGTCTCACTGGGTATTTCCTCCCCTTTCAGGAATTTTTTATTATCCATTTTGGTCTGTACTAGTACACGAGAGAAGAACGAGGGGGGGAGATCGAGCGGATGGGTGCCTGTTCGAGGCGAAATGCCCCCCTGAGGTCTTTTAACAGCTGACGCCCAGGGGACAAGGGGTACTGTAGATGACCGTGGCATGACGAATGAATAGTGCACGCTTTATCAGCAATAGTGGCCACGGGATGACCGTCACGTCCGAGCCTGTCCGATGGGACGCGGCAGTTGACTTCGGGCAGCCGGCTGGCTAGAGCAGCCGGCCCGGGCAGGCGGGCACCCTGTCCGGCTCGCCGTCTTGGGACTACCGGGGGTCATCCCCCGACAGTCCTGCTGCTGTGCATTGCATGGTGTGATCTTGTGCATCGTCTTCAAATCGTGTGGGTGGTCGTGTGTATAGCAGGGTTCATTAAATTACATGTCGTCGAGGCAGCGAAAGCTATCTTGGCACTTGTAGGTAGTATTGTTTTTTTTTAAACTAGCGTAGGTAGTATTGTTGGCTTTGTGTGCTAGAAATGGAGGAAGGTTTTGAGTCGAATCAATTATCTATGTATAATTCGCTCAACTTGTATGTAGTATTTTCAGATTTTTAACTTGGAAGTCGATAATTATCCTCCGATCCATATCGAGTATGTAGCAGTCCCCTGTTTTCCTTGAAAAAGCAAGATTGCAATTGCACATTTTTCATACTCAAAATAGTCAAATTACTACATTTTGTTAAGAAAAAAAATCCTTCAGGTGTGCCTTTTGTTTCTTGAGGGTTCACTGGTTCTGTAGTATCTGTGTCTAATTTTCTTTTTGCTTTTTGTGTGGTGTATACAGTCAAACAAACTAACATATGCGTTCAATAGTGATTAGAAGGTACTGTCAGTCAGTCAGTTGGATAAAGATCCAAGCTTGGTACCACAAAAATTGAGAGGAGAACTGAATATGCATGTTATCCTTCATTAATCATTCATATGATCCTTAGATCATCGATCCACCATTACATGTATCAGGAAAGAAATCTTCCTTTTTTTACATCAAAGATAGCACACTCCCCACTTCCTTGTTTGTTACGATGTACTCCTCATATCCCTTCATTAATCACTCACACTCTCTCTCACTCACTTTGTATTGTCATCATTCTCTCTTCTCTAGATCATTCCCTTGATCGATACATAGCAGGAGCAGCGCTACTCACTGAATTCAGTCATTGGATCACACACAATGTATCACTGTCCAAGTAAGATTTGGCACACAAGATCATCAAGAAGAGTCTCTCTCAATTGCATATACTGGCGCAAAAAGGAAGTGAAATTTAGAAACTAACCAAGTAGATGTTGTACCTGAACCTCCTGTAGGATTTGGGGGAGATTGTCGGCGAGCCAGGTGTCGAAGTCCTTCTCCGACGATGACGGCGCGTCGATGGAGAGGATGCGGAGGATCTCGGCAGGCGTGGGGCGGCCGGTGTACTCCTCCACGAGGGAGGCGCCGCCGTCCAGCGGGGCGTGGCGGTCGGCGCAGTCGGCGCACAACGTGACCGGGTGGGCGCCGACTTGGCAGCGGAGCGCGGCGGGCGCGGCGTCGCAGAGCGGGGCGCGCCGGTGGAGGCTCGCGAGCGCGCTGGCGCCGTGCAGGGCGCCGTCGCACTCGAGGCAGAGCCTGGCGCCGTCGGCGAAGCAGAAGACGATGGCGCGCTCGGTGACGCAGTTGGTGCACGCGAACGACGGGAGCGGCTGGTGGCGGTCCGCCATTATGATGGCGTGCGCAGAGTGAAGGCACTCCTCATTCAGCTACCACCGCATCCGCACTGCACGTGCCAAGGGCGGCGATGGCGGGTGGACGACGGATGGATGGGGCGGCTGCGCCGGCGAGGTGGGGTCCTAGGGGTGAAGAAATAGGTCGCGGTGGCTGGGGGCGAGAGGCCGGGAGGGGTCTTGGCGGTTGGTTTGCGGTTGACGGGCGCGCCGAGTCTCAAGGTAATGCGGGCCACGGCGAGCGTGCTGCTCGCGCGGTTGGTTTGCGGGCCACGACCTCGCGTGGGGGTCCTCGGCAGGCGGCGGATCTGGCGAGGCCCTCCGCTGATTGGCGTCAGCGCGGTTTTCAGCGGCGTGACGGTGGTGGTGCATGGCCATGGCGGTGCTCCTCCCCACTCTGCGGGCACATTGGACTCGAGAATTCGGCAAGGCGGCGGTCCACGGCGACCGTCGAGCATGTAGTGGGGCTTCGGAGGCGGTCAGGCCAACTCCAACACACGACCCATTTGATCCGCGTGCGTCCATTTACGTTGAAACGAACAAAATGTGTGGCCCAATAACGACCCAAAATGGACGGTCGTTCGTTTTTTTATCCGCCCGCGACCCATTTGCAACCCAAATTTGGGTAGGGTTTGTGTCGACGCGGACACAAAGCGGACGCACGCGACGCTTTCCTTGTCCTGTCCCTTGGCTTGCCCGTCGGTGGCACATAGGCCACCCCCCCTCCATGCCCGACACCCTCCGCCCTCGTCGCCGTCGTGGCCGCCGCCCAATTTCCGGTCGTCTCGGACACTACCCAAGCTGCCGCCCGCATCCACACACTCGCCCTACCTCCACCGCCGCATCGGAGGCAGTTCTTGCCGGCGTTGATGGCCTCTTCTCGCCGCCGCCTGTGCAAGAGAAACCACGACCGCCGGTAGTGCCCCCTCGCCTCCGGTACCGCCGGCCTCGCGCTCCACGGCTGTCTGCCGCCATCGTCTCAGCTTCGACAGGGATGCTGCCTGTACGGGGAGGCCGAGGTGCTCTTCACCGGCGACATCTTCACCACGATTGCAAGGTGTTCGAAGCTTTGCCCGCATGGTACAAACAGTGGATAGTGGGGATGAGTTTTATTTCAACAACTTTAATTCGTAGTTGGACGATGAGGAGTTTGTGGTTGCTGCTTTGGTCGTCCATTACCACGTTGGTAGACAACGGCTGAGGTTCAGGGGATCAATCTCAGGCCATGCTCTGGCGTTGAACCGCAATCTACTCTTCGCCGATTACTTTTAGTGCACGTCCCCACTCTTCAACCCCAAGCTTTTCCGGCGCCACTTCTGGATGGGGAGACATGTGTTCAATCGTATCCGGGAGGGAGTGGTAGCATATGATGATTACTTTGAGTGCAAGGAGGATGCCCTTGAAAAGGTTGGCTTCTCCACTTATCAGAAATGCACTGCGGCTATTCGTATGCTTGCATACGGAATTCCCGATGATCTTGTGGATGAGTACGTCCGCATGAGTGAGTCCACATGTCTTGCATCATTGTACCAGTTCTGCCAGACCTTGGTAGCTGTGTTTGGCCCGGAGTACCTGAGAGAGCCAAATGCTGCGGATACAGCCCGATTGTTGGTGATCAATGCAGATAGAGACTTTTCGAGAATGCTTGGTAGCATAGATTGCATGCACTGAAAGTGAAAGAGCTGTCCATTTGCTTGGCAGGGGTAATACAATGGGCATGTGAAAGCTTGCGCTCATACTTGAAGCAATGGCTTCACAAGATCTTTGGATTTGATACTCCTTTTTTGGCATGGCTGGTTCTCACAATGACATCAACGTGCTTCAGCGCTCTCCAGTGTTCGGAAAGCTTGCAGAAGGCAACAACCCAGAGGTCAACTTTGAGATCAATGGCCACCACTGCAACAATGGATACTATGGTAAGTGGTCAACTCTTGTGAAGACAACATCCAGTCCGGTAGGAGAGAAGAGGTTTAGATTTTCCCAAGCACAAGAAAGTGCTAGGAAGGATGTGGAGCATGATTTTGGTGTGCTTCAATCTCGATGGGCTATCGTTCGACACCCTGCTAGAACATGGAGCACCACGAAGCCGTGAGAGATGATGACTGCTTGTGTGATCATGCACAACATGATCGTGGAGGATGAGCGTGATGACAACATCTTCCATCAAGGGTTTCAATTTCAGGGTGAAAATGTTGTGCTTCAGCATGGAGGACCAGCGATGTTTGTATAGTTCACCCATTTTCATCATGAAATGCGTGATTGGCAAACTCACATTCAACTGCAAAATGACTTGGTTGAGCACATGTGGACTCACCTTGGCAACCAATAGATGTATTGGTTCTTCTTTTTTCAATGTATTTGTGACAATTTAAATTTAATTGTAAACTTTGAGATTTTTATTGGGTTGTAAACTCTTTATTATTGTGGTACTGTTATTTTATTTGGGCGTAAAATTATATGCGATGTTTATTTTTGTTTAGATATATGCATGGAATTTTTTTGTACATTTGGCCGGCCGATTGAGCGCACTACCCGTGCAAACACAGTAGATGCCGAACGCCGTCCTTTAACCGATTCAAATAGATAGAATCCGGACAAAACAGACATCCAAACGTGCGTTGGAGTTGGTCTCATGGCTGGCGGTGTCGAGAGTGAAAATATCAGGTGGTACACACATATATACAAAACATGTTACGTCAGAACAAGTGATGCATTTCACCAATTCGATCGACCAACGTACTGGAGGCGGATGGTGCGAGAGCGCGAGGGCGTGCCAGTACCGTAAGGCGAGCCGCCTCGTGTGCGTTGAATATGTATGCCCCGTTGCAACGTCAAAATTACAACAGGTACATAATCGTCTCTCTATTATTCATACTTTACGGTTTCAGGTGAATAATTTGGTTTTTCGTGTGTAGATTAGTTCCAAGAACAGGTGTTCCAAATGGTGTGGAAATCCAGCGTCTCTTTCGTGTCTGAAAAGATGAAATAGCTCAGTGATACTCTGTCGCAAAATCATCCACATACATCAGTGTTGTTTTTGTTCTGCTCTGCAATAGATAATGTGCATCATAAGCATTTTTCTTGATCGACTTTCTAAATGACAAACAATATCACCGTGCATATAGCACAGCACAGGCGAACAGAGCAGACTGATTAAACTAACCTGACAACTCTAATGATGATGAGTGTACTCACTCACTAATCCCCCTTTGTCTAAGCTAATTAACCCTCACCTTACCGGCTCCTCTTCTACTATCCGGACCTCTTTATGTGCATATGATAGCAGACGAAATAGGAACTAGCTAGCAAAATCCTCTGCTCGATCGCCTGTTGCTGTTAGTTGCCACCCCAAGCTTCGTTGAGATCGAACAACAGGTGGCCCTTCTCGTCCCGGTAATCGTCCTTGATCTTCTGCTCCTGCACAGCATCAGTCAAAACGATTTTTAGCTCCATGAAGCAACAACATTGCAAAACTCAACTGGTCCAAGATGCACACAACGGGGAATTTTAAAAGAAAAAGGCACTGCTTATTCAAATATAGGATGACAGCAAACAAGATGGAATCGAGCCAGCTGCAGCTGCCACTCCAGTGGCAACAAAATAAGCAAACACACTTACTGGTAGATTTATTTTTTTCGACAGGAAACAGTTACTAGTAGAGTTGATCTTGAGTGGAGTATGTAAAAAATTTTGAACGAAAGGACTGGCAGCCATGGTGGGCCCGGCGGCACGATACCGCCAGCCGCGGCCCACGAGCCCTTGCCGGCGGCAGGCATCCGATGACTCTACAACAACCCCTACCGCAAAAAACTCACAAAAAAAAAAAAAAAAAAACAAGCCCTACCGCAAGCAGAGCCAGGAAAAAGTACTTGTCTTGCAAAGCAAGCCAGAACGAAACAAACAAAATTATCTACCGCTCGTACTACGAATTACACAGAGATTTATTCTCTAGGAAGGAAGAAGAAAAAAAAGGAAAAGGAGGAGCAGAGCAGGCCCATGGAGATTAAACCCAAACCAAACCACAGGCGGAGCTCCCAGTAGGGCAAGGTAGGGCAGCCGCCCTACCTTGATTTTTGTGCCAGAACTTTATACAGTTACGCACTGGCTGGGTCGACGTAGTACGTGGCTCGTTGGCGCTGGAAGAAAAAGAAGAGAAAAATGGGATGGCCTTAGTCGCTAGTGTAGATTTGGGCCAGCTTATTTGGGCCTTTGAGATCTGTCGTTGGCAAGCTGGTCCCAATCGATTCGAGTCTACATCCACGCACGGACCCTCCTCTAAGAAACAATCATCAAGGAGATTGAAGTTTGTCTCAAAAAAAAAAAAAAAAAAAAAAAAAAAACAAGGAGATTGAAGTTAGGTCCTCTCAATCTGATTCGTTCAACGGTAATGGTTTCGCCTATCTTGGAGGTCCGCAAAGCTGCATATCAGCGATGAAGCCGCATCGAGCTCGGGCGTCGAGGTGATCCGTCATTTTATTTTGTGGCTGCTGCGATGGTGCCAGAAGCAGGTGACGGGCATTGATTGGTGTCAAGCTCAGAGGTTTTTTCGGTCTTGTTTGTAATTTTACTTCTTGGCTGGTGTTCCGTGCCTGTTCTGCTATTTTTTCAATTTTGCCAAGTCGGTATGTACGTGGCTTGTACTATGATCCTTATGATATAAAAAAAAGACACATGTTATCATGCAAAAAAAAAGTTGTGCATCATGCTCTCATGTCCATGAGATGAGAAGTTGCAACTTCAAAGCTCATAACCTCACTAGTACGATGTTAATTTAAATGTAGGCCGCCATGCCTGGCTTGGTACACCCTAGAATTTGATTCCGGTACCCGTAAACATTTCGGTCGATCAATAAAAGTTAGCGGTATTGTAAAAAAAAAGGACACCACACAAGCTAGTCCGAAGAACCCTAGCGGCGCCAGCTCATACGCCATACAGGGTTCCAGGTCGGAGCCGCATAGAACCAGGATCGTCATTTTCGTTCTAAATTTCAGATGTTGGTTTGTGCTTTTCATCTGGAATTTTCCAAAAAAAAAAAATGACAAATTTTGGCCATTTCGCCCAGGTCCGAGAAAAAACAGAAAATAAACCCAAAACCTTGGTTGCGGCAGGTAAGCGGATAGTGGTCGGCGGCGACGGACAGATGAACTGCGGCAACAACAATGGTCAGCTTTAGAGTCCGCCCTACCTTAGAAAATTTTCGTCCTCCGCCGCTGAACCAAACCCCAGCGGAAGAGACGCGCAAGCGCAAGGAGATTAAATTACCATGTCGACGTGCAAATCCAAACGAAGAACACCACGTCGCACGTGGGAACGCATCAACGACGGGGGAAAACAGAAAAAAAAAAAAGGGCAGCAAAATCATTTTTCCGGTCGCGAGGAACTGGAAAACGAGAACGGGATAAGAAAGCTCACCTCCACTTTAGCCGCGGCCGCCGCAGCTTCGCCGGCGGCGAGGTCCGTCCGCGAGCGCTTAGCCGGCGAGCCGCGCCCCTCGATGCCGCCCGACGGCCCTCCGCCCCCGCCCGACCCCTGCGCCGCCGTCGGCCGCGCCGCTTCGTCGCCGCTCGAGGACGCTCCCGATCCGGCGGCGTTGGCGAAGTCGAAGGGCGTCTCCGGGCTCGACTCCGCCCTGGCGGCACTCGCCTTCTCGCTCACGCGCGACCGCGCCCGGTCGGCGCCGCACGTGGAAGGGCCGGATCCAGTTGCCGAGCCAGAGACGTAGTACGGCGTTACCTCCTGCCTCCGACCGGTCAAAGACTCGCGCTTCGCCTTCGGGGGCGACGACGCCCTTTCCTCCTCGCCGGATCCGCCGAGAACGGGGGGCCCCAGCCGCGCGAAGGGGCTCATCAACGACAGCAGCCACGCGGCTCCTTCCGCCCGCGCACGCAGCCGCAACCGCGGCCGCTTCGGCCATCCCTCCGGGATCGGCGGCAGCTCGGCCTCCGCCTCCTCCTCCTCCTCCGGCCACGGAATCCACTCCGGCCATCGCACGAGCTTCCTGCTCCGGACGGCCAGGTCCTCCTCTCCGTGCTCCGCCATGGGGTGAAAGCCGCAAGAAACGAACTCCCGCACGCCGCCGTTGCGCGGAAATAAAGAGGGAGGCCACGGGAGGGAGAGGTGGTGACCTTTTTAGAGCATGTCCAGTGGCTTGTCTAAATTTGGTAGTCTATATCTTCATATAGACAATGGTCTAAAAAAATTTGAATTTAGACAACCTCTATTTTCCAGCGGATTGTCTAAATTTGTAGTCTATATTTTCAACGGCTCTATTTTCAACGGCTCTATTTCCAGGTCTATATATACCACCCCTCCCATTTCTCATCCACCAATCCTGGTCATTCCTCTTCCGAATTCCTCTGTCCTCTCTCACACAACAAAATGATGAGTGAAAACATTGCTTCTGTGAATATGCTCATGAATTCGTCGTCATCTTCATCTGACGACGACGAACTCATTCTTGTAGCATTCACAGAGCGCGAGGAGGAAGAGCAGGGGAACCGTCGACGCCATGGTGGTTCCAAGCATGGACGTCAGATGATCAATCGAGGAAGAGATGCGGGATTTGTTCTACTTTGGAATGACTACTTCAGTGAAAATCCTCGCTGTCCCAAAAACTTATTTCGGCGAAGGTTCGTAATTAGTACATTACTCTATGTTTGCCTATTTTCCACCTTCCTATCTCATTTTCATTTGTACGCACAGGTTTAGGATGTCTCGTAATTTGTTTAATCGCATAGCTGAAACTATACTTCAACATGATTATGATGATTATTTTGCGCAAACAAGAAGTGCTTGTGGACTTCTTGGGTTGCATCTATTGCAAAAGATGACCGCAGCAATGCGAATGCTAACTTATGGAATAGCGGCTGATGGTGCTGATGACTACATCCGGTCTGCAGAAGCTACTAATCTAGAGGCTTGCAAGAAGTTTGTGATCAAAATTTGTGAAGTCTTTGGGGACCAGTACCTGAGATCTCCAAATGAAGAAGATACTGCAAGATTACTTGCAGTCGACGAGGAAAGAGGATTTCCTGGTATGTTAGGCAGTATAGATTGTATGCACTGGGTTTGGAAAAATTGCCCCAAAAAATGGCATGGCATGTTTAAAGGTCATGTGAAAAAGCCCACAATGATCTTGGAAGCAGTTGCTTCCCAGGATCTTTGGATTTGGCATGCTTTCTTTGGTGTACCAGGGTGTAACAACGATCTGAATGTTCTTCAACGTTCTCATGTGTTTGCAAAGCTAGCCGAAGGTGAAGCTCCAGAAGTGAATTATACCATCAATGGTCATCAGTATACAATGGGGTATTACCTTGCAGATGGCATATATCCAGAATGGGCAACATTTGTGAAGACCATACCATCTCCACAAACAAGAAAGAAGAAACATTTTGCCCAAAGGCAAGAGGCGGCTAGAAAGGATCTTGAACGAGCCTTTGCAGTTCTGCAATCCCGTTTTGCCATTGTCCGAGGACCTGCGAAAGGATGGAAACGTAAATAAATCGGTGATGTCATGAAAGCTTGTGTCATAATGCACAATATGATAGTTGAAGAGGAACGACACACTGGTTGGGAAAACTACACTTATGAGGGAATGGGAGAAAGAGTCAAGGTGTCTTGTACTCATGCGGAACAGCTGAGTGCATTTATTCAGATGCATCAACAAATTAGAAACAAAGATGATCATTCTCAGCTTCAAGATGATCTAGTTGAGCACCTCTGGCAGAAGTTTGGACACGAGTGATGTAGTACAAGTGACAAATAGTTCAAGTGACAAATAGTTCAAGTCATAATAAATAGTTGGCAGAACAACAAATAAAGGTCAACCAGATGTGTTCTGGCAGCGAGCAACGATCTCATCTTGTTTTTTCTTGTAGAATTGCTTCTGTGCATCACTCAAACCAGATGTGTCCATGAGCATGATTTTCTCTTCTAATTCAAACTGTTTCCGTGCATCCTTCCTCTCTTGCCATGCAATCTGCTTCTCTTGCAATTCAAAAGCTCTCGCGTAGCGCCCATTTTTTGTGGCCTCTTTGGCATCATCCTTCTCTATCACTTGTTCCCCGATTGGGCTGCAATTTGGTGTTCCAACCCAATTTATGTCACTCGATCCCACATTCATCATGTCCAGAAATGAGGAGTTGTTCATCTGTGAGTCCATCTCATTTGAGTTTTCCATCTGCACACAAACAACAATTCAATGAGTCCATCTCATTTGAGTTTTCCATCTGCACACAAACAACAATTTAGTAGTATATATAGATGATAGTAGCAGCAAAACTAAAAACAGTAGCAGCAATACAGATACAGAGAGGAGCAAATACAGAGCCGGCGGCAGGTCACGACAGTAGCTCCGACCACGACAGCTCCCGACGCCCCGGGCCAGCCGCCGCTAGGTTGCTCGCAGCCGGCGCTCGCGCACGCTCGCCCGCGCTCGCCGCCGCCACTCGCAGCCGTAGCCGCAGCCGCCAGCGCACGCATCCGCCGCTGCCGCTCGCCCTCGCAGCCGGCGCTCGCGCACGCTCGCCCTCGCAGCCGGCGCTCGCCGCCGCCACTCGCAGCCGCAGCCGCAACCGCCACCGCCCTCGCAGCCGCGGCTGCCGCTCGCGCCCTCGCCTCGCAGCCGCCGCAGCTCGCGCCCTCCCCTCGCAGCCGCCGCCGCCGCTCGCGTCAGATCCCCCGCCGCCGCTCGCGCCCTCCCATCACTCTCTCTCTCTGGTCACTCTGCTCTCTACGAATCTGAAGAAACGGGCATACCTCGACGGCGGCGAGCTCGGGGCAGGGGAGGGCGCGTCCTCCTCGTCTCCAACTGGGCGTGGGAGAGAGCTCGGGGCAGGCAGCTGTGGTTTGCTCGTCGTCGCTCGGTCGTCCAAATGTGGACAATTGGTAGCGATTTTGATGGATGTCTAAAATTTAGACTACCTCATACACCAGCCACTGAAGGCGTTTTTTCACCTCTGGTAGTCTATATTTAGCTTAGACTACCACATACACTAGCCACTAGAGATGCTCTTATAAGTGGCAAATTGGGCGTGGAGAAGGAGACGGACTGCGGTGGCCGCGGCCTAGACGCCTACGGAACAATTAAAAATGTTTATTTTTGGAACAAATTAGGATGCACTTTGGGCAGTAATTAGCATCTGCAAGCCAAATGATAGGAGAGCTGTGCATATAACACACACTAAATGATGTATTTAGTCTGAATAAGATACTTGTCAAATTTATAGTAATTTCTGAGATATGCTATCACCGCCTCATTCGGTTCGGAGGAAATCAAAACATAGATTTTAGGAACAGTACAGGAAGTTGATAGGATGGCACTTGCCATTCTAAGAAATTGCCTTGCCTTATTCCTACACACAAAATGAGCTTTTAGTGGATGTGTAGATTCCTCCAAAAACATAGGAAATGAACAGTATTCCTGCAAAATCCCGTACGCGTTTCCTACAAACCGAATGCATCTATAGAAAATTTTCCTCTGAAATCTTTGTTCCTATGCTTTTCCAGTAAAAATCCTTCAAACCGAATTAGAGACTTCCCGGTTGTCATCAACAGGTGCATTTCTGGGGGAGCAATGGCACAGGTAGCTAGGTAGCGTGCCGACTTTAGCTTCCAATCTACTTCTGGTCGAAAGGCAACCCAATGGAGCCTCGTCAGCTCCATTCTTTCCTCCTGATGCATCGTCGTCAAAAGGGAGGCAGTTAGGTGTTAGCCAAGATTCCGCTGTCATTTCTTCCAGTCTGGTGGAGATGATGCGGCGACGCCACCGCCCTAAGAGCATCTACAACCGTATTTGCCAAATCCGGACCCCTATATGTCCGCGGATAGTGACAAGGCAGACATCAAAAGTCCGCCTCCACAATCGTATCCACCAAATCAAATTCTCAAATCTATACTAGTCTCATGCAATGTCAAATTTTACATACGCAGTTGAACACACATGTCATCGGACTACCAAAACTTGACATGTTCTACTAACCACGAATGAAATGACAATGAAAAAAGTTCATCCATGACCGCCCTTGCCCTTGCCGTCTTTCTTGCGCAAGTAGCGGTCAAAGACGCAAAACGAATCAAGACGGATCTGCTCACTGTCGGAGTTGTTCGGTCTGTTGTCGTCCTCGTCCTTCTCCACCTGTGCATTTGGGCTACGTTTTGGGTGTCCGGTTGGGTACCAATTTTGCGTCCCGATTGTGATCGGGCAGGCCACCTGGGTGTTCGGGACAGATATGCCGCGTCCGGCTGTAGATGCTCTAAGTGGTTCATCCCCCCAAAACGGGAAATTGCGCATTAAGGCCAGGTAGCGGCAGATCGCTGGCCGTTTATTGAGTGCTCAAGATTCGTGCGCCAGAAAATGTGTAACCCGTGAATCATTTTTCAGATGAAATACACTGCAATACACTCTGCGCATGTTAGATGATACAGTAGGTCTCCGTGCTTTTCAGTCAGATGATACACCACGGTTGCATGCATGCGCTGCCATTCTCTCTCCTAAACAAACCCATCCATTTATTTTACGCCTGCAAACTTAAAATGTTCATATCTTTTAAACCAATATTCCAATTTTAAAACTTTTTATATATTTGAAGTCATGTCGCAAAGACCTTTAAAACAAGACCGATTTTGAATACATTTTAAATGAGTTTAAAATTCATGAAACACATTTCACATATTTCACTCGCTTGAAATCTTTTGAATAAAGTGATTTCAATCATTTTCACAAGTTGATATTTTAGTTTCATGTTGTTTTTCACTTTCAGAACTTACATTTCACTTTCCATTGGCGTGTTTCAAAAAAGTCATATCTATTTCAATTGCACATTTTGAAAGAACATATTTCACTATTTTAAAATAAACTCTTTCACATTTCAAAAAAATCGATTTCACAAGTTGACATTTCAGTTTCATACTGTTTTCACTTTCAGAACCTACATTTCGTTTTCCTCTGTCCTGTTTCAGAAAAATCACATATATTTCAATTGCACATTTTTAAAATAACATGTTTCACACTCTTGAAATAAACTGTTACACATTTTAAAATAATCAGTTTCACAAGTTGTCATTTCACTTCATATTGTTTTTTACTTTCAGAACCTACATTTCACTTTGCATTGGCTTGTTTCGTCAAAATGACATCTATTTTAATTTCACATTATTGAAAAAAGCATATTTCACTCTTTAAAAAAACCATTACACATTTCAAAATTTTCAATTTCACAGGTTGAGATTCAGTTTCACATTTTTTTTCACTTTCAGAAGGTGCATTTCACTTTTCGCTGGCTTGTTGCACAAAAATCACATCTATTTCAATTGCCAATTTTTGAAATAACATATTTTGCTCTTTTGAAATAAAATGTTACACATTTCGAAATAATCAGTTTCACAAGTTAACATTTCAGTTTCATATTATTTTTCACTTTCAGAACCTACATTTCACATTACACTGGCTTGTTTCATAAAAAACATTTCAATTGCACATTTTTTAAATAAGATGTTTCATTTTTTTGAAATAAACTGTTAAACATTTTGAAAAAAACATCAGTTTCACAAGTTGACATTTCAGTTCATAATGTTTTTCACTTTCAGAACCTACATTTCACTTTGCACTAGCTTGTTTCACAAAAATTACATCTATTTGAATTTCACATTATTGAAAAAAAACAAATTTCACTCTTTTGAAGTAAACCTTTACACATTTCATAATTTTTGATTTCACAAGTTGAGATTTTAGTTTCACAAATTTTTTCACTTCCAGTAGGTGCATTTTACTTTTCACTGGCTTGTTTCACAAAAATCACATCTATTTCAATTGCACATTTTTGAAAATAACATATTTTACTCTTTTGAAATAAAATGTTACACAGTTCAAAATAATTAGTTTCACAAGTTGACATTTTCAGTTTCATATTTGGGTTAAATAAGTTTCTTTGAAAATTGATATTTTCACATATTTCTAGTGAAATAGGTTTGTTTCAGATTTTTCTAGTGAAATGGGTTTATTTCACATATGAAATGTGAAACACCGAAAACTAAATGTGTTTGAAATGTATCCAAAATTGATCTAGTTTTAAAGTTCTTGACGCCAGGAGTCCGAATATATAAAAAGTTTTAAAAACGAGTCTATAGTTTAAAAAATATGGTTGATTTAAATTGTCTAAGAGGAAATAAAGTCTATGGATTTGTTCTGCAGGTAGAGTGAGAGGAGAGACCTGGATGCGTACCTTCCGTGACAAAAGATGTGCCTTAGGACCCATTAAGCTGACACTGATTTGACTAAAAAGAAAGATACAAAAAATATACCAGTGCTATACATTTAGGTGGGCCGTACATTCTCACAAATCTTAGAAAAAGTGAATGGTATGTAGCCTAACCGCGCAAAATGACTTTGCGGTTCGTCCCCTCCGACAGTGGGTTTGGTCTCCGGCTGGTATTGTGTAGGTCTGTAGGAGGACCGGATTGCGTTTTTGTTTTTTTCTGGGGTCCTCTTTGCAAGATGTGATGACTGGTTTGTAATTTCTTTCCTTTTTGCTTGCCCTGTTAAAAAAAAACGTGTTCGGAGTGATCCATCCTCGTGGGCGAAACGCAGATCCCACAGATCCGGGTGGCCATTGGGGACGGCCGCTGCCGCCGCCGCCGCCGCCGCCGCAAGAATTCCCGGCGGGTACCCGAGCGGGAGGGAGATATTGACGCCGTTCCGGGCGAGCTTCTCGAGCTGGTGCTCCTGCGCCTCCCCTCGCCTGCCCACCTCATCCGTGCCGCGTGCACCTGCAGGCGATGGCGCACCGTAATCGCGGGCGACGGCGGCGGCTTCCTCCGCCGGTTCGGCTGTCTCCACGGCGCGTCGTCCGACCATGTTGTCGGCCACTACCGCGTCGACGAGCGCTACGGCTACCCGCGTCCGCCTGGCCTTAACCCCGTATTCGTCCCGTCCTCCTCCTCTTCCTCGCCGTGGGCGGACGCCGTCGCCGCTCGGAACCTCGCGCTCGACTTCCTCCCGCGGGGGGAATTTGGCGATTGCGGCTGGGAGCTCGCCGACATCCGGGGCGGCCTTCTGCTCCTCTTCCACTAGGAGTTGGCGCCAGGCCTCCTCATCTGCGATCCCCTGAGGCGATGCTACAGGGAAATCCCTCGCTCGGCATGGTTCCACGGCTGCCACATGCTGGGTGCTTTCCTCCTCGACGGCGAGGACCAGGATGCGGCCGTGGGCATCAGCCTGTCAAATTTCAGGGTGACGTGCGCGCTCTTTCGCCTTCGGGACCGCAACGCCAGGGCCTGCGCCTTCTCGTCCGCCGCCGGCGGCTGGACCCCCGGGGCCGCACGTAGCAGCACACCAGTCTGCCGCGACAGGGAGTTGGCCCCCATCTATTTCGCAGGGAGCAGCAAGCGGGCCGCCTACTGGACGGTCGGAGACAACGTTGTTCTTGCTCTGCACAAGGACGCCGCCGAGCTCTTCTCTGGTGTCGTGCCGGACGACACACAGTACGCCGTGCTCTGGGACAGGCGCCACGCCACGGAGTACGCGTACCAGCTGCCATGGCCACCTACGATCGAAGCTTGCTTATCCTAGCTGCATTGGTGGGCTGTGGATAGGCCATGGCGTCGTCCCAGGTTCTCAATTCCTCAATTTGCCGTTTATCGTGATGATCCTAGAGGACCATGGCCTAGTTCTTTTGGCCGATTCTCCCAGAATATTGTAAAAAAAATATGGGTTCAAGATTCTGGGAGAAGCTGGGTGGAGAGTCGATTCTCAAGATTCTGAGAGAATCGGCCAAAAGAACTGGCCCATATGTGTCTGTATAGGCATCAAGTGGCAAACAATTTCAGATGTTTACAAGTTCAGTTCATTGGATTGTTTCTTGTTTCTGTTTTGAACATTTATCTGTTCTTTAGATTACTTTCATATAAACTTGAAACTGTTTGTATCTGTTTTGAACATTAATCTGGTCTTCAGCATACTTTCATAAAAGTGAAATTGCTTGTTTTGGAGAAGCTCAGTTTGACTATGAAGCATATACTTGCGCTGAGGTGGGTTTACCGATGAAGTTTTGTGTAGGAGAGAATAGAAAACAAGTTGGATACATGGCAGGATAAATTCCTTTCTTTGGTGGTAATTTGATTTTTTTATGCTCAGCTTAAGCAATATTCCATATTGTATGATCCCCCTCTGTTCAAATTCCTAAAGCACCTTTGAATAAAATATGTTGTTTTAGAGAAAGGCTACTGCGCAAGATGGCAAAAACCATCTCATAGATATCATGTGCTTAATTGGCCATCTGTGTAGGCAGGGTATCCTAGGGGGGTTATAGTAGATGGTCACAGAATGTATGCTTGCTAAGCAAAATTGGATTTGGAAAAATTAGTAATGAAGATGGTTTGCGCTAAATAATGACATTAGATCAAACTACAGCTAATGTTAAAGTTAGGCCTGATCCATCACATTTTATGCATATAGCATTTTAAAAGCTACAGGTTTATCTTACAAGTGTTGTAAGAAAAAGATTGATAAATGCCAAAGGACCAGATTCTGGGAAGGCTTGTTGGTCGTGTTTGTAGAAAATTTCAAGGTCTTTATAATGATCTGACTTTCAGTAGTGACATTTAGGTTTCAACAGTTTTCGATGTAGGTTTGGGGCAGATCATTAGATTTAGGCGAACAGTTTGGGGGTGAAAGTGATGATATGTGGCAGCAGCTCCAGTCTCCACTCTCCATGAGCTGTGTAGTGAGGTCACTTGGCCAGAGCCCAGAGAATGGTAAATGACAATGGTGGCTAGGCAAGTCTCGTGTGTGTGTGTGTGTGTGTATTGATGCATGTCACTCTGAGAGCAGCAGCACAGGTTAGATGCTGCTGAAAATTTTGTGCAAAGAATATTGGGTGTACATTGCGTACCATTGAATTAAGCTTAGCTTCGTCCCTTAATACAACCGCACTAAGTGAATGTCCTGCCTCTACATAACATGATGCACACAGTCAACACGATCAACACAACCAAAAGAAAAATTATTATTTTATAGTAATTACTTCTATAAAGAATGCCGGAGTACCTGCCTCCTAGGTGCCTCCGCGGGTGAGGAGGACCTCTGCACCGTTCATTAGGCGTTGTCATCGCGTGGGGGCTTCCCTGGGGCTCTATGCTTTGTTCGATCGGCCCAGACGGCGCGCATATGGGGGTGTTGCATCGGGGATCCATGACGGGTGGACCGCGGGCATGGCTGGGGCCACCCTCGTGTGGTGATTTCGGTTGCACCCGCGTGCGCCCTCTCCCGAGCCCGCGCGCGTGACGGGGAGGCCATGGCCGCCTGTCAGCGTCTGCCAGCCCTGGGCGGGAACACGTGCAATGGTGCTGGCGCCGGGGCCAAAATGATTTGCTCGCCCTATGCATTCATCTGCGCAACCATCTCCAGCGCCATGTCCATCTGTGCCCAGAAGGGGTCCAGACGATCCGCTTGCTGCTCCTCCTGATCGATGCCAAAAACGAAGGCAAGGGGGTGCTCATCCAGGTGCGCCATGGACGAGGTATTTGTGTTAGATTGGATATGGGAAAGGGAGTAGTCGAAAATAGTTTTAGGGCGAGAGAAGGGACGATCGCTATCTTATAGGCCATTGCGCGCGAGCTCGCCATTAAAGAGAGGTAGTTGGATAGGCGGCAGGCGGGCGACCGGAGGGCGGTGAAAGGCTGACGCGGCTTGCTCTCACGCCTCCAGGATGCAAAGAGTAGCACGGTGGGCGACGGAGGGCGGTCAAAGGCACGTATTCCGGTGAGAAACTCTGATGCATGTGCATCAAGGCATCGTCGGAATCGACGTCGGCGGCAAAGTCCGAGACGGTGGCAGAACTGTTGGGGAACGCAGCAGAAAACAAAAATTTTCCGACCTACGTACCAGCCCAGGATCACTATGGAGACTGCATACAAGGTTTGATCTGTTTCGTTACCGACTCGTAGCGCAGCGGAAGTAGAGTCGATGACGATCGGCGGTGCAGATCCCCGCAGCTAGGATTTTACAACCTCCCAACCGCGAGGATGTACTCCCTCGTCAGCTCACCGGACGGATCTCCGGGCAGCCCTTCGGGAGGCATCGGGACAGTCCCTCGGATAGTCCCACCGGACGGATCCTCGGACAGCCCTTCGGGAGGCCTCTGGACAGTCCCTCGGATAGTCCCACCGGACGGATCCTCGGACAGCCCTCCGGGAGGCCTCTGGACAGTCCTTCGGATAGTCCCACCGGACGGATCCTCGGACAGCCCTCCGGGAGGCCTCACGGACAGCCCTTCGGGCGGGTCACTCGGACAGCCCTTCGGGAGGACCCCCGAAACATGGACAGTAACTCGGACAGCCCTTCGGGAGGCACTCTCGAACTAAGACCGAAACTACGATCTCTCTACAGAGTTGCACACATACGGTGTCATCTATCCGGCAGGGCTTCGCCGTCCAGAACTAGTTCCCACCGGAACCCAGACAGCCTTTCGGCTCTACGAAACTATTTCGCTGGGAGGGAGAGAGAAGCCAGACAAGTCAATGGCATGTGTATGTGAGAGCAAGCATGAAGCATATGGGGCTGCCTCCTCCCCTCTATTTATAGGAAAAACAAGGGGTAGGATGGGCATATCCAAAATGCCATGTCATCCCAAAATATCTTGGGAAGATATTTGTGGAAAGCCAACTTCCAACCATATCCATAAATCTGATTTCACTATTCACGACGACATTTTTCAGCGTCTGATCGAACTGAAAATATTCATGTGGGCTTAGAACATTTCCAGTACCCACCAAAATAATTTTCAACGCGAGCCGGAACAATTCCGGTTTAGTGATTTTCATCTGCGAAAAGCATCTGAAGCGGTTCCGGCAGCTCCGGAACATTTCCGGTTTTCATCCCGGAAAATTCCAGAAAGTTTCCAGAACGATTCTGGCACCCTCCAAGAATTATCAGGCATGTGCCGAAACTAATCTGACTTTATGGTATCCTCTGAAACAACTTTTCAGTTTTACCGGAACTATTCCGATATCCTCTCCGGAACGTTTCCGTTTCGTCCGAAACTTTTTCGGTGAATTTCTCTCAGACTCCCCGTCTAGTATTCAGCAGATAGATGACCCTTAAGCGTGTGACCCTATAGGTTCGGTGAAGCATAGACATGACCCGGAACCCCTTCCGATCAATGATCAACATCGGAGCCGTGGACACCCATATTGACCCCTATACCCACACGAATAAATATTCGAGTGAACCTCCAGTTGCCGTGAGCTATTCCTGTTGCTTCGCGATATGTTACAATTACCCGAGGTGAGAAACATCGGCATCCTCGTGGATCAACACTTGTCCACAATGCCAGTTACCTCGTTGCCGGTATTGTTCTCTTTTCTCGTTCCCGTGTTCCGGCATCCCTGTGATCAAATCACCCTGTGTCTGGCCAGACGATGATGGATACCGTAACACCGAGAGGGCCCAGAGATATCTCTCCATCGTCGGAGGAGCAAATCCCAATCTTGAGCTATCAAGTCCCTTGACATACTTTTCCATGAACCCGTAAGCCGCCGTAATAGCCACCCATTTACGGATGACGTTTAACAAACCCCAAAGTTCATGAAGCAAGCATGAAGAAACTCGACACTCTCATGGTCTAAGGAATTATGCAAACATTAACTTCTCTGTGTTATTAACCATAAACTTATGACGAATGTATCTCATAGCATAACATCAATCGGGTCGATTCAACACAAGTGTTCTACCAACAATTGTGCCCTCAAAATTGCCGGCATAGCCATGCCCATGATCAGGAAAACAGGATCATCATGCAATACTTGAGCCAGTCATAGAGGCTTGACTAGGAATACATTTTACCGTTTATTATCCCACACGTGCATATGAGTCTTCCTCCGAGCCTCGTGGTTATTGTAGACTCGAGAACCATAGCAGTTATAGCATGGAACATAAACATAATTATGAACAGGGAGATAATCAATAACATTTATTATTGCCTCTAGGGCATATCTCCTACAGACTCCCACTTGCACTAGAGTCAATAATCTAGTCAATGCTAATGCACTTTACACCTATGGCATACTGGTGTAAAATATGCTTCGCATGTGGTATAGCCTGATGTCCAACGGATCTGACAACTTCAGCTCCGTGTGTAACTTTGCATATCCTCGCGTTTTCACGCTTTCACAAAATTCATATTTTGTGTGGACTTGGCTTTGCATATGTGTGAATCATTGGTCGAAACCTGATTCCTCAGACTGAGCTATGGAGCAACTATCTGCTATAGTGTCCCATAGACCAAAGCCTTCTTGGAACCATACTAAGTTCATGAATGAACTATATGATTCAACAACTTCTTTGTCGCTTCTTAAGCATCAACATACTTAGCCTTTGTTATAGAATTCGCCACAGTATCTTGTTTGGAACAATTTCCAACTACCGTGCCACCATATTGTGTATTACACAAAACCCTCAAATTAAATCGAAAATCGCATGGAGAAATGATGAAGACTGTATCGATGTAACCTTTTACAACGAACTCTTCATAATCTCCGCTTGCGAGAAAACATGTCATTAGTGCTACTTTAGTACTCAATGACCATTTTTCACTGTTGTCCCATGATCAGTACTTTTGATCACTTTGGTATCTATACTCACAACAACTTTGGAGTATTGGACATATCTGGTTGTTTTACATACCATGGAATACATGATCAATCCAAACACGAAAGTGTGTGGAATCTCCATCATGTATTTCGCTCATCAGTGTTTTGAGACACCGAGTTTTGCAAAACTCTATCCATGTGACTTCGGCAAGAATCACTCCTTGGCGTTTTTAAATGCTAAAAAGTTTTAGCATCTTGTCAATATGTATTTTTGGCTTTAGCCCCATTAGGTAAATCTATCTCCATAGATCATCATGCCTAATATCAAGGCTGTTTTAGCCCAAGCACTTCATCGAAAAACTATTTTTAAATGAAGTCCTAATTCGTGTCAAGAAATTTCCAATTTAACAATGTGTCAGGTACACAAGGTTTTTAGAAATATCATTATGCTCCCACTTACTTTCTTGAATCACAAGCATCTTCGATACCCATTTGATGAAGTCAAACCCCTTTGACCATTCCATCAAAAACGAAGATTCCAACTCCACTTTGCTCTCTTCTGTCCATGGCTGGAACTCTGAAGTTTGCATACTTACTAGCATCCTCTGGATCGACAAATTACTTTGGACTGTATCACATACAAGTCCTAGGTTTCATTTCCATTAGATGGAAATCTTTTTGTCATCCATGTTTCATATCTCATGATTGAAATATGTATTAATTGCTAGTTCAACCCGAACCGACTTTAAGCATCGCTACGGTGAGACAATCTCATCGTAGTCAACTCTTTGAACTTGTTATTGCAACAAGTCGAGCTTTATGGATAAAACATTTTATCCGTATCAGTTTTTAGTTCCATAAATATTCGTTAGACTCTAAGTCTTCCGAAAGGTGTATCAAGATTTTAATCTCGAATCACTTATATGGAAACTATCTCGGATTGTATTGGCATTTAGCCAATTCTGGAGTCAGGGCCCATCAACGCTTCCTTGTGTATTGTAGGTATACTGTTGTCTAACAACAATATCTCGTTTGCGCACCTGATAGGTTTGCACGAGCTTTGCCTACGTGGTTTAGCTACAAGTTCGACCGAAGTCCATACATTTTATTGTAGAGACTTCCGTATCAGTCGCAGTAGGAAACTCCGGAATCACTTCCAAGGTTCCTTTCCTTTGATCTGATGACGAAGATACTGTTTATCTCGTCGAGTTGCACTGTCCTCCCACTCACCTTTTTGCAAGAAACATTTTCTTTCAAAATTATACCGTTCTTTGTGGCAAACCTTTTGCCTCGGTATCGTGGTGGAGGAATTCCCAATTACTTGGGATAACCTACAAAATAGTTCTTGTCTGATTTGGAATAGGTTTGTAACCTTTTACACAAGCCCCATATTCCAAATGTTAAGGAAAGACCAAGCATGGTTGGGCGTACCATACCATGGCGTCATTTCAACAGACCTGATGGCGCTCTTTTCAGTGTAAAACCCGTAGTCTCTAAAGCATTACTTTAAAAGAGATAATGGCAAATTGATTTATGTCATTTTTGATCTTACCATATCAAAAATGGTTTGATTACATCTTCACGGACGTACCACTCTCAGTGGAGTTCCGGGAGGTGTAAGTTATGAAACTCTTTTCACAACTCATCAGACATTCGCTAAACTTGTAACTCAAAAATTCCTTTCCGCAATCCAATTGTAGAAACATAATTTCCTTGTTACAATAATTTCTACTTCATTTTTGAAAACCTTATGAATGAATTCAAAAGATCCAGACTTACGTCTCATCAAGTAAATATCCATATATCCACTTGAGTCATTTCTGAAGATAGATAAATCCACTGCCAGCAACAACATTTATTGGACTACACACATCAAAATGTATGATCACCAATAAGTTTGTTGCTCGTTCCTTATGACCTGTGAACGGTATTTCAGTCACTTCACTTTTCGGAGGAAAGTTGCAAGTGTCAGATGATTCAAAATCAAACGACTTTCAAAATCCATCATAATGGAATTTTCCATGCGGGTTTCTCCAATGTGACCAAACGCAGTGCCACACTTGTGTGGTATTCTCTTTAGTCTTGTGACATTTAGCGTCAGTGTTATGGATGTATCATATTACCATCAATATTCATAACATACGTTCCATCCACTATGGAAGCATGGCCCTTATGTTATTCATGATTCCGAACAACAATTGTTCTTTCATGAACAACACTTTTGCAACAAACATTATGCAAATGGGCTAGAGTGTATAAAACTCTAAAATGATTTATGAAAGTAAATACAGAGGTAAAGTATTATTATCAATATTCATAACATACATCTCATTCATAATGAAAGTATGGCCCTTATGTTATTCATAACACCGAACATCAAAAGTTCTCTTATGAACAACCTTCTTGCAAGATACCTTATGCAAAGGGCTAGAGTGTGTAAAACTCTATAATGAATTATGAAAAATAAATACATAGGTAATACACCGATGGAAGGTATAGTAACTTTTACTAAGTTCCCAGCGTGTATTAAGACCTCATTCCTGGCTAGTCTTTCAGGCCATAGTAGTTCTTGCATCGAGTCGCAACAGAGTGCAATCGAGCGGGTATCTCTGTGATCAACTCACAATACCCAAGAATTGGTGATTAACATGTTTAATCATAATTCTCAAGAACTATTTCTTTGACCAGCCTTCTATACATAAAAAACTTGTATGACATTCATACATGAGCTGGATATTCCAGTCTTCTTTCTTTTTGCCTTTATACTTCTAACAGTTTTAACTTTTAGTATTTCTTCTATCTCAGAAGAAGCATCCAACTTAAGAGTGGCGTTAGCCCCGGATTTCCTAGGCGTGGAAGTCTTACTAACACCCTTCGGACATTTCCTTTAAGTTGTTTGTTTTATTCACCTTCATCATATGACAGGCGTTCTACTGGATCCCTCTGTTATTAGTCAAATGCATAGTAAACACCTTTTACTAACAGTTTGCAAAACAAACCTTGCTTTGGATATCCCATATCTTTTAGCCTTTGTTTGTGTCTGAAAAATGATTTTCAGTTCCATGAATATCACATAGCTATCCCAAACTTTTGAAGTTCGGGTCTCATGGAAACAAACATATTGCACTTGACCGTAACGAAATTCTAGCTTTTGGATCAAAGGACGAGTCTCATTATCCATAGCATCAGCGGGAGAATACTAAAAGCATGCGATAGGACAAAATCCTTCTCGACACTCTTGAGGACAATCCTCATATTACGTTTACCAATCGTAAAGTTTTAACCAGATATTTAACAGCTTATTCAATTTTAATAGGGAAGGTGGAAACGCGAGCCATTCTTCTACAACTATTATGCAATTTTCACTTAGACAAAGTTCATAATTAATTGCACTAAGAATTAAAAGAATTAATTCTAAAGGGCGCTCCCACTCAAATCAATATCTCTCATAATTGATTTTGAGTGATTCAAGACCCGCATTTAATTTCAACGCCACGGTTCGAGATGAACTCAAATGGCGCGAACTTCAATCGGTAGGCAAACTTGCCGATCACATCTCTATGTGATTCTTGTTCATCTTTCGATGCGTGTGTTCCGAGCTCATGACTTTCATGCCTGAACGTCAAGACAACCAAGTGATCTCGCTGCGAGGTCTCAACTCACCCGCCTCACACATCCCTAATCGTTCGCACCCATGGAGATCATGCAATGCCCCGAAAAGTTAGGTGCCGTGACGGTGCTACACTTGGGAGAACACTAACTACTTGATATTTAAGTGAGAGATCACCCTAATAAAAAGCGACTACTGCGCAATCAAAAGGGTGCATCATAAGGGATAAACATCTTAGGCAATTCATAATAGCATGATATGGTATAGCCCTTTCTGACGGAGAAGTCTTTCATTTCTTCGTCTCCGGCATTCGCGTCGGTGTTCACCTTCGCGAAGATTGCCACCACCTTGTCGATGCACCAGATAATATTGCTATCTCTATAGCTAATAAAATAAGTGCATTACATAAGGTTGACACGCAGGTCATTAAAGTGCAATCATATGGCTCCAGCCATCATGCCGAATCATGACACGCAGGTCATGTTAATCAATTTACATCATATAGTCATCTCATACATAATCAAATTATTATGAACACTGCTATACCACATCATATGCACATGCAAACCATCCTGCAAAACCAAGTTAGACGCCTCTAATCGGTTTATGCAAAATTTCATTTTACGTGGCTTCTAAGGTTTCGAAACAAAACCGCAGCTACCAACGTTTTATCATCAAGTATGATAATTCAAAATTGCTAGATTAACATCTCGGGGTGTATGAAACACGAGATAATTAAATCTCGAGCCCCATACTAAACTTCGTCATACGCGTGACCCCCGTGCAGATCATATCTGCAATGCCCATTCATCTGCGAATTTCATCTTTCTTTTGACTATGGCGGAACCCAAAGAACTGATAGCACTTCGTTGATCAATCAGGATCGCGGATTGCCAGAACTTTGTGAAATTCCACCATGCTGTCTCGAGATTGAGCAAACGCAAATTCCAGGGAAGCAACAAGAACATCGGGTAACAGATTTCATCTGCTACCCGCACAAATAATTTTCAGTAATAGATCTCATCTACTACCTAATTATATTGTGCAATACCCATACATCTCTATGTATTCTAGATCGCAACCTGCATCTACGCATAGCCTGGCTCTTGATGCCACTGTTGGGGAACGCAGCAGAAAACAAAAATTTTCCGACCTACGTACCAGCCCAGGATCACTATGGAGACTGCATACAAGGTTTGATCTGTTTCGTTACCGACTCGTAGCGCAGCGGAAGTAGAGTCGATGACGATCGGCGGTGCAGATCCCCGCAGCTAGGATTTTACAACCTCCCAACCGCGAGGATGTACTCCCTCGTCAGCTCACCGGACGGATCTCCGGGCAGCCCTTCGGGAGGCATCGGGACAGTCCCTCGGATAGTCCCACCGGACGGATCCTCGGACAGCCCTTCGAGAGGCCTCTGGACAGTCCCTCGGATAGTCCCACCGGACGGATCCTCGGACAGCCCTCCGGGAGGCCTCTGGACAGTCCTTCGGATAGTCCCACCGGACGGATCCTCGGACAGCCCTCCGGGAGGCCTCACGGACAGCCCTTCGGGCGGGTCACTCGGACAGCCCTTCGGGAGGACCCCCGAAACATGGACAGTAACTCGGACAGCCCTTCGGGAGGCACTCTCGAACTAAGACCGAAACTACGATCTCTCTACAGAGTTGCACACATACGGTGTCATCTATCCGGCAGGGCTTCGCCGTCCAGAACTAGTTCCCACCGGAACCCAGACAGCCTTTCGGCTCTACGAAACTATTTCGCTGGGAGGGAGAGAGAAGCCAGACAAGTCAATGGCATGTGTATGTGAGAGCAAGCATGAAGCATATGGGGCTGCCTCCTCCCCTCTATTTATAGGAAAAACAAGGGGTAGGATGGGCATATCCAAAATGCCATGTCATCCCAAAATATCTTGGGAAGATATTTGTGGAAAGCCAACTTCCAACCATATCCATAAATCTGATTTCACTATTCACGACGACATTTTTCAGCGTCTGATCGAACTGAAAATATTCATGTGGGCTTAGAACATTTCCAGTACCCACCAAAATAATTTTCAACGCGAGCCGGAACAATTCCGGTTTAGTGATTTTCATCTGCGAAAAGCATCTGAAGCGGTTCCGGCAGCTCCGGAACATTTCCGGTTTTCATCCCGGAAAATTCCAGAAAGTTTCCAGAACGATTCTGGCACCCTCCAAGAATTATCAGGCATGTGCCGAAACTAATCTGACTTTATGGTATCCTCTGAAACAACTTTTCAGTTTTACCGGAACTATTCCGATATCCTCTCCGGAACGTTTCCGTTTCGTCCGAAACTTTTTCGGTGAATTTCTCTCAGACTCCCCGTCTAGTATTCAGCAGATAGATGACCCTTAAGCGTGTGACCCTATAGGTTCGGTGAAGCATAGACATGACCCGGAACCCCTTCCGATCAATGATCAACATCGGAGCCGTGGACACCCATATTGACCCCTATACCCACACGAATAAATATTCGAGTGAACCTCCAGTTGCCGTGAGCTATTCCTGTTGCTTCGCGATATGTTACAATTACCCGAGGTGAGAAACATCGGCATCCTCGTGGATCAACACTTGTCCACAATGCCAGTTACCTCGTTGCCGGTATTGTTCTCTTTTCTCGTTCCCGTGTTCCGGCATCCCTGTGATCAAATCACCCTGTGTCTGGCCAGACGATGATGGATACCGTAACACCGAGAGGGCCCAGAGATATCTCTCCATCGTCGGAGGA
Source organism: Elymus sibiricus (assembly GCA_039707655.1). Classification (NCBI taxonomy): domain Eukaryota; kingdom Viridiplantae; phylum Streptophyta; class Magnoliopsida; order Poales; family Poaceae; genus Elymus; species Elymus sibiricus. Next base: position 352,407,388 of record CM077672.1, on the reverse strand, counting down.
GCAAATCCCAATCTTGAGCTATCAAGTCCCTTGACATACTTTTCCATGAACCCGTAAGCCGCCGTAATAGCCACCCATTTACGGATGACGTTTAACAAACCCCAAAGTTCATGAAGCAAGCATGAAGAAACTCGACACTCTCATGGTCTAAGGAATTATGCAAACATTAACTTCTCTGTGTTATTAACCATAAACTTATGACGAATGTATCTCATAGCATAACATCAATCGGGTCGATTCAACACAAGTGTTCTACCAACAATTGTGCCCTCAAAATTGCCGGCATAGCCATGCCCATGATCAGGAAAACAGGATCATCATGCAATACTTGAGCCAGTCATAGAGGCTTGACTAGGAATACATTTTACCGTTTATTATCCCACACGTGCATATGAGTCTTCCTCCGAGCCTCGTGGTTATTGTAGACTCGAGAACCATAGCAGTTATAGCATGGAACATAAACATAATTATGAACAGGGAGATAATCAATAACATTTATTATTGCCTCTAGGGCATATCTCCTACAAGAACGACGTGCACGGTGATCATGAGCACGAGCAGAGGGCCACAGGATCGTCGTAGTCGACCATGTCGTGCGCGGTGGAGCTCGGCTCCCAAGATGAGAGGCACTAAAGCTTGCAATCAAGGGCAGAAACATGGGGAAAATGGGGAGGAGCTCGCTGGGAGGCAGTTGGTGTATTCATACAAACTTGACAGAGAGGGTTCGCCGGTGGCATAAGATGAAGAAGAGGAAGATTATGAGGCGAGGGCGGCGTCCTAGCTCGTGGGCATCGACAGCAGGAAACAGGGCACGGGAAAATCTCCTGGACAAGCTTGCTCGAACGGAGGAGGGCGCTTGCTACGACGACGCCATGGGTGTGCTCCAGGTGCAGTCAGGAACTCTCTTGGGTGACGGCTGGCGGTGTCCGGGCTAGGGGGCCTCTCGCCATACCGACTCCCGACCCGGTGAGCCGGGCTGAGGACTCCCATGTCGGTTCCATCGTGGGCCACTTTCGGGCAGCCCATGATGATCCCAAGGAAGGTCCAGAAGACTTGGCGTATTCTCCAAGATGTTGGACTTGTGGAGGACTTTGTCTCCTCATACGTAGCCGACTAGGATTCTGTAACCCTAGGACCCCCTGGTACCTATATAAACCGAGGGGTCAGGCTCGTAGTAGACACATTACAATCTTGTGGTAGATCACCTGTACTTTGTACACCCCAACGCAATAATATAATCAGAAGTAGGACGTAGGGTATTATCTCCTCAGAGAGCCCGAACCTGGGTAAAACCTTGTGTCCTTTTTACCATCATTCCAAGACGCCTAGCTTAGGATCCCCTACCCCGAGATCTGCTGGATTTAGCTTCGTTAGTGGTGGCCCATATGGGTCCTCCTAGGTGATCATCGTGGATCGATGGGAGTCAAGATCAACACTCGGATCAGAGCCGTCACACTCTTCATGTCGGGCCATATGTTCATCTTCGGCGGCGTCACCGTCGTCGCCAGCTCGGCTAGCCACCTCGGCCAGGACGTGTCCTTCACTCGAGGTCAAACCGCCAGGTTCGGCAGCATGGATACACCACGGGTTGTCGCGAAGAGCTGATTTTCACGAACTTGGTGTCATGCCGAGTCAAGGAACAACACGAGCCATTGGTCCTAGGTCCGGCTTCGGACTAGACCCAAGGGTCATCATGAGCACTCTCTTCATGGTGTCCTGGACCAGGGGGTACTTACCATGTGGGATCCCAGCCAGGTAGACCGGGTCGAGGAACCCCTTTGTAGGTTCCATCCTCGGCCACTTCGGACAACACATGACGCATACAAGGAAGATTCGACGAGACTTGGCATACAGGACACGGAATCCTCTCCATCGACATAACCAACTAGGACTCCTGTTATTCTAGGCATCAAGTAGCTAGTCGATGGAACACATCTGAGAGATGAGACAACTCTCATACACACACGATCACGTGGTAGATCAACCTGTAACTTGTACTCCTCCAAATCAATATAATCAAGCAGGACGTAGGGTATATCTTTTCGAGAGAGCCCAAACCTCGGTAAATCCCTGTGTCATTTGTTACCATCGTGCCAATGCTACCAGCTCGGGACCCCCTACCCGAAATTTGCTGGATTTGACTTGCCCATACAGGCCCCGCTACATAGTTGCCGTGATGCGATGGAGTTCAGATCGGTTCCGGCGCGATCTACACACCGGAACGGATCTTCGTCACCGATTCGACTGGTCACCTCGGCTAGGTCGAGGACTACGCCCCATGTCGGATCTGTCAGAGACCGAGGGGTGCCTTTATCAACATAAACTTCAATCTCAACCGAGATCATGGAAAAATTCGTCCAAGGAGCTCGAGGTCTCAACGTCAACTTTGCCATCGCGCGATCGTGTAGAACTTTCTGGATATCAGATTCGTCTTGGCCGTCCCAGCCTCCTCGAGCATCGCTTTGACAATTCCTTCGGTGGAATTGTGCATAATTGAGTCTAGAATGAGCCCATAACATTTCATCCCGCTTTGATGGTGGAATCTCAGGCAATCACCGATATACCGAAGCCCTGTCGGATCTGGGTAGAAATCCGCGCGAGTTTGGGAGAAAGAGTCCAGGTGCCAGCTCGGACCTCCTTTGGAAGATCCAACCGTTCATATGCTACGTCTCAAAAATTGAAGACGATCCGACGGTAAAAACTCCGGAGGCATTATCCACGAATATGTTTTCTGCGCGAAAATAAATCCAACCCGAGTTCATTTATTTCGTGAACGGGTTATCAGATGTCCTTTTTGGAAGAATTTTTTTGTTGGGTATTGTGTTTCGTTCTCAAACAAGTACCTACAAATTTTGAGTTTTTTTTCCGAGGTGCTCATCCCACCGCGCTGGTGTCAAACCAGTCCAACCTCGTTGCCTCACGGATGTTGACCTGCGAGAAGCGTCGTCGCTTCATCGAGCCGACGTCAACCACGTCACATTATCACCTCGGTTAGCCGACGTAGAGTCCGGCATCGCAAAGACCACATCGTCGCCCCACGGATTGCGCGTAGGGGTGGGCTTAAAGACCGAGGAACCGAATACCGGACCGAAACCGAAAATCGAGTTTTCGGTTTTTTATATTGGTACACACAAATTCATTTTTTTTACTTCCAATAACCGAACTAAGTTCGGTTAGTTCGGCTTCTATCTCGGTTAGCCGAAATAAAACTGAACTTTATGTCTGAGACAGTACGCGCCTCAAAAAAATGTTAAAATTGTATTTGAAAAATGTTAAATGTGTATAGGAAAAAATGTTGACCAAATATTAAAAAATATATTAGTCTTGTATTTGAAAAATGTAATCAAGCATTTAAAAAATATTAAATGTGTAATGAAAAAAAGTTGACCATGTATTAAAAAAATGTTAATCTGGTATTTGAAAAATGTTAATCAAGTATTTGAAAATTGTTGAACGTGTATTAGAAAAATGTATTAGATATATACCAAAAATGTCTATAGAAAAACAATGAAATCCGATATAAAACAAAGAGAACTGATAAAAAATTAGAAATAAATAAACAAACCCGAAGAAAAAGAAAGAAAAGAAAAGCCTAGTGAAAATCGAGAAAGAAATAAAGAAAACCAAAGAAAGAAATACGAAAAACAAACCAAAAAAAACTATGAAAGAAAAATTGATGTTATTACGAAGAAAAAGAATAATCAAGGAAAACAGGTGAAACTAAATAAAAAGAACCGAAGAAAAAACTAAAGAAAACGAAAAAAAATGAAAAAAATACCTATAGCGAGCGAATCTACAGCAAGTGGTAGCGAGCGAAGCGATCGATCATACGCTAATAGGCCGGCCCATATGCTCACACCCTTGAGCGGGAGCTGCTTTCGTCTCGCTTAAGACGAGATATAGCTCTCGCGGCCATCCGCTTCTCACGGTCTAGTGCACGCTAAGTTGGCTGGGCCGTTGGGGCGTTGCTAACTTGGTTTGGACCAAGCAAGATAGCCCAGCCCATGTGCAAGCAGCTGACCAGGAACGTGACCGACCACTCTTATGCGAGTGTCAGAGAGGGTGCGGCCAAATCTATAGAGCAACTCGTCGATTCAAATGGACGCGCGGTTTGTCCGCTTTTCACTCATTTAGGTCGGCGTGTTTGCCCCTTTCGCGTTTGGGTTAACAGTCCGTCCAACGCGCGGACGCATTTTCGTCCACGTGGCCTGTATGTGGCCTATTTTTTGCGTACATATCAAAAATTGCCCCAAGTTCACATAATTCAACCACATTCAAATATCTCATAGTTTCACAATCAAATAATATCTCATAGTTTACAAGCAAATAAAATTTAAATTGTCACAAATACATTTGAAAGAAAATATAGCCGATACATTTATTGGTTGCCAACGTGAGCCCACATATGCTCAACCAAATCATCTTGCAGTTGAAAGTGAGTTTTCCAATCACGCATTTGATGATGAAATTCGATGAACTATGCAAACGTTGCCACTCTTCCATGCTCAGGCACAACATTTTCACCCTGAAATTGAAACTCTTGGTCGTAGATTTCATCCGGCACTCATCCTCTACGATCATATTGTGCATGATCACGCAAGCAGTCATCACTTCCCACAATTTCTTGGTGCTCCAAGTTCTAGCAGGATACCGAATGATGCCCCATCGAGATTGAAGAATACCAAAGGCACGCTCCACATCCTTCCTAACACTCTCTTGTGCTTGAGCAAATCTCTTCCTCTTCTCTCCTACAGGGTTGGGGATTGTCTTCACAAGAGTAGTCTACTGTGGATAGATACCGTCAGCTAGGTAGTATCCTTTGTTGTAGTGGTGGCCATTGATCTCAACATTAAACTCTGGGCAGTTGCCTTCAGCAAGCCTTGTGAACACCAAAGAGCGCTGAAGCACGTTGATGTCATTGTGAGAGCCGACCATGCTGAAGAAAGAGTGCCAAATCCAGAGATCTTGTGAAGCCACGGCCTCAAGTAAGATAGTGCAAGCTTTCACATGGCCCCTATACTACCCCTGCCAAGCAGAAGGGCGGTTCTTCCACTCCCAGTGTATACAAATCTATGCTACCAAGCATCCCTAGAAAACCCCTACTGGTGATCGCCAACAACCGGGCTGTATCTGCAGCAGTTGGCTCTCTCAAGTACTCCGGGCCAAACAATGCTACCACAGCCTTGCAGAACCTGTACATGGACTCTAGGCACGTGGTCTCGCTCATTCGGACATACTCATCAATGAGATTACCGGGTACTCCGTATGCAAGCATCCGAATAGCTGCAGTGCATTTCTGATAAGAGGAGAAGCCAATCTTTCCCACGGTATCCTCCTTGCACTCGAAATAGTTATCGTACGCCACCATCCCCTCCCGGATACGGTTGAACACATGTCTAGCCATCTGAAAGTGGCGCCGGAATAGGTTGTGTTTGAAGAGCGGGTTAGGGGACTCGAAATAGTCCTGCCAGGGTAGGCAATGGCCGCTCTCTCTATTGCGATCAACGCCGGAGTATGCCCCGGGATCGAGCCCCTAAACATCGGCCGCTGCCTACTAATGTGGTCATGGCCGACCAAAGCAGCAACCACAATCTCCTCATCATCGAACGACGAGTTATCCAAATCGCAAATGAAATTGTTGAAAGAGTACTCATCACCGGAGTCCATTTGTACCTTGCGGGCGAACCGTCGAACACCTTGCGGGCGTGGTGGAAGAAGCCGGCCGATGAAGAGCCTCGCGCCTCTACGAGACCAGGTAGAAGGCCTGTCCGCGTGGAGGCGAACGTGGCAGCGTCCGGCGAGCGAGGTAGACGCGCAAGGCGGTGCTCCCGACGGCGTAGGCGAGGGGGTGCCGTCGACGTTGGAGTGCTGCGACGGTGGCGAAAACAGTCCACCAATGACGGAATATGGGGCCGTCGAGGGGTGGCGTGCTGCTGGGGGAGGTATCTGGGTGCGGGTGGCCGGCCTGAGCACCGGAACTGGGCGCCGGCGGCGAGAGGGGGCCGCTTGGTGTGCTGGCGGTCGAGGGGAGAAAGGGGGAAATGGACCCTGTGCCACTGACTAGCGGGCCAGGGGGAGGACATGGGCGGGCGTCGCGCGCATCCGCTCTGACGCAAACGCAGCCCAAATTTGGGCCTAAAATGGGTCGCGTGCGAACAAAAAGCAGACGCTGGTCCATCTGCGTCGGCACGTTGGGCTGCTCTTTGTGTCCGTTTCGACCCAAACGGACACGTGTGGACAGTTTTGCTTGGCGCATTGGAATTGCTCTTAGTACCACCTCACCTGGTTGAGTGGAAGGGAGAGAGAGTTGTGGCTATATAAGAGAATCTATAGCCGGGAGCCTCAAACCCGCTTCAAACGCCCGGGCGGACGGCCCGGTCTGTGACCGGTCACAAAAAACTGACCCAGACGGGCACCTCAAACGGGCCTCAAATGCCGGGGCTGACCTCCACCCCTCAAATCCAGCCCAAATGTAGGGTAGATATGGGCGCGCCCGGGCGCGTCCGCCACGTCGGACTGACGATGGGGTCCCACAAGCAATCGTGCGGAAACCCGATGGTCTGACAGACGTCTCCTCCGGTGGGGGGGTGTGAACGCCGCGTGGCGCCGCTCTGGCTCGCCGCCCGAGGCCAAATCCGGCTATTTAAGCCGGCCGGCCACATCCACCTCCTCCCTCTCCGCGCCGCCAATCCGAGCCCATCCACCTCTCTCCCGGTCCGCCGCTCTTCCCACGCCCTCCAGCTTCGCCATGGTTCAACAAAAGAAGACCACGTATGCTATGCTCATGCCGGAGCACCGGTTCCAGATTGAGCAGGAGATCCAGGTGAGGCGCGCCGCCCGCATCGCCGCCGGCCTTCCTCTGGACTCGCCGGAGCCGGAGGAGGAGCAGCCGGCGGAGGAGGAGGAAGAGGAGGAGCAGCCGGCTCCGATGGAGGAGGCGGATCTGGAGGAGGACGAAGCGGAGCAGCCGGAGGAGGAGCTGGTGCTACTTGTGAGCTGCGTTGGGATTTTCCTCGAAGAGGAGAGGAGATGCAGTACAGTAGAGATAAGTATTTCCCTCAGTGAGAACCAAGGTTATCGAACCAGTAGGAGAATCACACAAAGCCTCGTGAACAGCGCCTACACACACTAAAGCAAATACTTGCACCCAACGCGGGCAAGAGAGTCGTCAATCCCCTTGAACTCGTTACTTGCAAGGAGTAAATCTTCTAATGGTAGATAGATAAATTGCAAAACAAAATAAAAGAAATAAAATTGTAGCAAATATATTTCGGATTTTTATATATGAGTTAAGTATACCCGGGGGCCATAGTTTTCACTAGAGGTATATGGTGGGTAAACAAATTACTGTTGGGCAATTGATAGAAAAGCGCATAGTTATGACGATATTCAAGGCAATGATCATGTATATGGGCATCACGTGCGAGACAAGTAGACCGACTCCTGCCTGCATCTACTACTATTACTCCACCCATCGACCGCTATCCAGCATGCATCTAGGGTATTAAGTTAATAAAAACAGAGTAACGGCTTAAGCAAGATGACAAGATGTAGACAAAGTAAACTCAACTAATATGAATAACCCCCATCGTTTTACCCTTAATGGCAACAATACAAATACATGTCTTGTCCCTTTCTGTCATTGGGATATAGAGCACCGCAAGATTGAACCCATTACAAAGCACCTATCCCAATGAAGATAAATCAATCTAGTTGGCCAAACCAAACAGATAGATCGGAGAGAAATACAAAGCTATAACAATCATGCGTAATAAAGTTCGGAAAAGACTCAATTACTTCTCATGAATATTCAGATCATAAACCCACAATTCATCGGATCCCAATAAACACACCGCAAAAGAAGATTACATCGAATAGAACTCCAAGAACACCGAGGAGAACATTGTATTGAAGATCAAAGAGAGAGAAGAAGCCATCTAGCTACTAGCTATGGACCCATAGGTCTATGGTGAACTACTCACGCATCATCGGTAGGGCAGCAAGGTTGATGTCGAAGCCCTCCGTGATCGATTCCCCCTCCGGCAGAGTACCGGAAAAGGCCTCCAGATGGGATCGCGGAAGAACAGAAGCTTGCGACGGTGGAAAAGTTATTTCGGGTGGCTCTCAGTTGGTTTCCTAATATTTGAGAATTTATAGAAGTGGAATTAGGTCAGACGCAGCCTCGAGGGGCCGACAAGGCAACGGGGCGCCCCCCTTGGCGTGCTGGGCTGCCTTGCCGTCTCCTCGTACATCCTCTGGTCTCCTCCCGAAGTTTCTAGGGTCTCTTATGTCCAGAAAAAAATTGTCAAAAAGTTTCGTAGCGTTTTGATACGCCCATTTTGCATCATGTTTTCCTACTATTATTTATTATGTTTTAGGTCATTATTTCACTTTATGATACAATTCTTATGCCATTTCTCTCTTATTTTGCAAGTTTCACATAAAGAGGGAGATTGCTGACAGCTGGAATTCTGTACCGGAAAGGGCTACAACAGAGATAGCTATTCTGCACAACTCCAAATGACCTGAAAATTTACGAAGAATTATTTTGGAAAATATAAAAAATATTGGTCGAAAAAAATACCAGGAGGTGACCCACCAGGAAGCCACAAGCCTGGGGGCGTGCCCTACCCCCTGGGCACGCCCCCCGAGCTTGTGGGGCCCCTGGCTGGCCTCTGGCCCCCTCCTTCTGCTATATGAAGCCATTTTCCCAAGAAAAAATAAAGAGAAGACTTTCGGGACGAAGCACTGCCGTCTCGAGGTGGAACCTGTGCAGGAGCACTTTTGCACTCTGGCGGAGCGATTCCGCCGGGGAAACTTCCCTCCGGAAGGGGGAAATCGAAGCTATCGACATCACCAACGATCCTCTCATCATGGGAGGACGAATCTTCATCAACATCTTCACCAGCACCATCTCATCTCAGACCTTAGTTCATCTCTTGTATTCAATCTTTGTCTCAAAACCTCGGATTGGTACCTGTGGGTTGCTAGTAGTGTTGATTACATCTTGTAGTTGATGCTAGTTGGTTTATTTGGTGGAAGATTATATGTTCAGATCCTTGATGCTATTCAATACCCCTCTGATCTTGAACATGAACATGATTTGTGAGTAGTTACTTTTTTTCTTGAGGACATGGGAGAAGTCTTGTCATAAGTAATCATGTGAATTTGGTATTCGTTCGATATTTTGATGATATGTATGTTGTTGCTTCCTTTAGTGGTGTCATGTGGACGTCGACTACATGACACTTCACCATACTTGGGCCTAAGGGAAGGGATTGTGGAGTAATAAGTAGATGATGGGTTGCTAGAGTGACAGAAGCTTAAACCCTAGTTTATGTGTTATTCCGCAAGGGGCTGATTTGGATCCATATGTTTCATGCTATGGTTAGATTTATCTTAATTCTTCTTTTGTAGTTGAGGATGCTTGCGAGAGGGGGTAATCATAAGTGGGAGGCTTGTTCAAGTAAGAACATCACCCAAGCTCCGGTCCACCCACATATCAAATTATCAAAGTAGCGAACGCGAATCAAATAAACATGATGAAAGTGACTAGATGAGAATTCCCATGTGTCCTCGAGAATGCTTTGCTTTATATAAGAGACCGTTCCGGCTTGTCCTTTGATATAAAAAGGATTGGGCCACCTTGCTGCACTTTGCTACTATTGTTACTTGCTACTCGTTATGAATTATCTTGCTATAAAACTATCAGTTATCACTACTTTCAGTGCTTGCAGAAAACACCTTCCTGAAAACTGCTTATCATTTCCTTCTGCTCCTCGTTGGGTTCGACACTCTTACTTATCGAAAGGACTACGATTGATCCCCTATACTTGTGGGTCATCAAGACTCTTTTCTGGCGCCTTTGCCGGGGAGTGAAGCGCCTTTGTTAAGTGGAATATGGTAAGGAAACACTTTTATTTCGTGCTGAAATTTACTGTCACTTGTCACTATGGAAAGTAATTATTTGAGGGGTTTGTTCGGGGTATATTCACCTCAACCGGAAGCATTAAGAGTTGCCCCTCAACCTATTGAACCTATTGAAAATATTTATTATGAAATTCCTTCGGGTATGATAGAGAAACTGCTGGCTAATCCTTATGTAGGAGATGGAAAGGTACATCCTGATATGCACTTGATATACATAGATGAAATTTGTGGATTGTTTAAGCTTGCAGGTTTATCCAAGGATGGAGTTAAGAAGAAGGTATTCCCTTTATCTTTGGAGGGAAAGGCATTGACATGATATAGGCTCTTGGATGATACTGGAACATGGGATTGGAACTGGTTAAAGCTGGAATTTCACCAGAAATTTTATCCTATGCATTTGGTTCATCGTGCTCGGAATTATATATATAATTTTTGGCCTATTGAAGGAGAAATTATCGCTCAAGCTTGGGGGAGGCTTAAGTATATGTTGCACACATGCCCCAATCATGAGCTCTCAAGAGAAATAATTATACAAAACCTTTATGCTCGGCTTTCTTATAATGATCAATCTATGCCCGATACTTCTTCTACTAGTTCCTTTATGAAGAGAACTATTGAATTCAAATGGGATCTTCTGGAAAGAATTAAACGCAACTCCGAAGATTGGGAAATCGACAAAGGTAAAGAGTCAGGTATAAATCTTGAGTTTGGTTGTGTTAAATCTTTTATGGAAACTGATGCTTTTCATAAGTTTAGTACTAAATATGGACTTGACTCTGAGATAGTAGCCACCTTTTGTGAATCATTTGTTGCTCATGTTGATCTCCCTAAGGAGAAATGGTTTAAATTTCATCCACCTATTGAATTAAATGAAGAGTCTGTTAGTGTTAAAGATGAAACAATCATTTATAATTTTGATCCAGTTGTGCCTACTGCTTATATTTAGAAACATCCTTTCCGTGTTAGGATAAAGGAACATGCTAAAGCTACGACTGTGGTTAATAAAAGTAATATTAGAACACCTAGACCTTCTGAACAAATTAAAGTTGAACATAATATTGCAATGGTAAAAGATTTATTAGTTGTTAATATTGATGGGCATGTTATATACTTTTGCGAAGAGGCTGCCAGAATTGCTAAACCTATTAGAAATGAACGAGACATGTTAGATAAGAACAAGCCCGTAGTTGGCATGCCTATTGTTTCTGTTAAAATTGGAGACCATTGCTATCATGGTTTAAGTGATATGGGTGCTAGTGTGAGTGCTATCCCTTTCTCTTTATATCAAGAAGTTATGAATGATATTGCACCTGTCGAGATTGAGGATTTTGATGTCACTATTAAGCTTGCAAATAGAGATACTATTTCACCAATTGGGATTGTTCGAGATGTTGAAGTCTTGTGTGGTAAGATCAAATACCCTACTGATTTCTTAGTACGTGGTTCACAACAAGATAATTTTTGTCCCATTATATTTGGTAGACCTTTCTTGAATAGTGTTAATGTTGAAATTGATTGTGCTAAAGAAAAGGTTAGAGTTAAGTTTGGCGACGTATCTCATGAATTTAATTTCTCTAAGTTTCGTGGACAACCACATGAGAACGAATTATCTAATAAAGATGAAATTATTGGTCTTGCTTCCATTGCTGTTCCTCCTACTGATCCTTTAGAACAATATTTGCTAGATCATGAAAATGATATGCATATGAATGAAAGAAATGAAATAGATGATATATTCTTTAAACAAGCACCTATCCTTAAACATAATATTCCTGTTGAAACTCTTGGAGATCCTCTCCCACCTAAGAGTGATCCTGTGTTTGAGTTAAAGAAACTACCAGATACACTTAAATATGCTTATCTTGATGAAAAGAAGATATATCCTATTATTATCAGTGCTAACCTTTCAGAGCATGAAGAAAAGAGATTACGTAAAACTCTAAGGAAGCACCGTGCTGCTATTGGATATACTCTTGATGATCTTAAGGGCATTAGTCCCACTCTATGTCAGCACAAGATTAATATGGAGCCCGATGCTAAGCCAGTAGTTGATCATCAACGACGACTGAATCCTAAAATGAAGGATGTGGTAAGAACTGAAGTATTAAAGCTTCTGGAGGCAGGTATAATTTACCCTATAGCTGATAGTAGATGGGTAAGTCCTGTTCATTGTGTTCCTAAGAAAGGAGGTATTACCGTTGTCCCCAATGATAAAAATGAACTTATCCCACAAAGAATTGTAATCAGTTATAGGATGGTAATTGATTTCAGGAAATTAAATAAAGCCACTAGGAAAGATCATTACCCTTTGCCTTTTATTGATCAAATGTTAGAAAGATTATCTAAACATACACACTTTTGCTTCCTAGATGGATATTCTGGTTTCTCTCAAATACCTGTATCAAAAGAAGATCAAGAGAAAAACACTTTTACTTATCCTTTTGGAACTTATGCTTATCGTCGTATGCCTTTTGGTTTATGTAATGCACCTGCTACTTTTCAAAGATGTATGACTACTATATTCTCTGACTTTTGTGAAAAGATTGTTGAGGTATTCATGGATGATTTTTCCGTTTACGGAACTTCTTTTGATGATTGCTTAAGCAACCTTGATCGAGTTCTGCATAGATGTGAAGAAACTAATCTTGTCTTGAATTGGGAGAAGTGCCACTTTATGGTGAACGGATGTATAGTCCTTGGGCATAAAATTTCTGAAAGAGGTATTGAAGTTGATAAAGCTAAAGTTGATGCAATTGAGAAAATAAAATGTCCTAAAGATATCAAAAGTATAAGAAGTTTCCTTGGTCATGCTGGTTTCTATAGAAGGCTTATAAAAGATTTCTCTAAAATTTCTAGGCCTCTTACTAATCTCTTGCAAAAAGATGCTCCGTTCATTTTTTATGATGATTGTGTAGAAGCCTTTGAAATACTTAAGAAAGCCTTAATTTCTGCACCTATTGTTCAACCACCTGATTGGAACTTACCTTTTGAAATTATGTGGGATGCTAGTGACTATGCCGTTGGTGCTGTTCTAGGGCAAAGAGTTGATAAAAAATTAAATGTTATCCATTATGCTAGTAAAACTTTAGATAGTGCTCAAAGAAACTATGCTACTACTGAGAAAGAATTTTTAGCAGTTGTGTTTGCATGTGATAAATTCAGATCTTACATTCTTGATTCTGAAGTAACTATTCACACCGATCATGTTGCTATTAAATACCTTATGGAAAAGAAGGATGCTAAACCTAGACTTATTAGGTGGGTTCTTTTGCTACAAGAATTTGATTTGCATATTATTGATAGAAAGGGAGCTGAGAATCCCATAGCTGATAATTTGTCTAAAAATGATCTTGATGACCCACTGCCTATTGATGATAGTTTTCCTGATGAACAATTAGCTGTTATAAATGCTTCTCGTAATACTCCTTGGTATGCAGACTATGCTAATTACATTGTTGCTAAATATATCCCACCTAGTTTTACCTACCATCAAAAGAAGAAATTCTTCTTTGATTTAAGACATTACTTTTGGGATGACCCACATTTATATAAAGAAAGAGTAGATGGTATTATTAGACGTTGTGTACCTGAGCATGAATATGAACAAATCCTACAGAAGTGTCACTCTGAGGCATACGGAGGACACCATGCGGGAGACAGAACTGCACATAAGGTATTACAATCTGATTTTTATTGGCCTTCTCTTTTCAAAGATGCACGTAAGTTTGTCCTATCTTGTGATGAATGTCAAAGAATTGGTAATATTGGTAGACGTCGGGAAATGCCTATGAATTATTCACTTGTTAATGAACCATTTGATGTTTGGGGATTTGATTATATGTGACCTTTTCCTTCCTCTAATGGGTATACACATATCTTAGTTGCTGTTGAGTATGTTACTTAGTGGGTAGAAGCTATTCCAACTAGTAGTGCTGATCATAACACTTATATTAAAATGCTTAAAGAAGTTATATTTCCAAGGTTTGGAGTCCCTACATATTTGATGACTGATGGTGGTTCACATTTTATTCATGGTACTTTCCATAAACTTCTTGCTAAATATGATGTTAATCATAGAATTGCATTGCCTTATCATCCTCAATCTAGTGGTCAAGTTGAATTGAGTAATAGAGAAATAAAGTTAATCTTGCAAAAGACCGTTAATAGATCCAGAAAGAATTGGTCTAAGAAACTTGATGATGCATTATGGGCTTACAGAACTGCTTATAAGAATCCTATGGCTATGTCTCCATATAAGATGGTATATGGAAAAGCATGTGATTTACCTCTTCAGTTAGAACATAAAGCTTACTGGGCCATTAAAGAACTCAATTATGATTTTAAACTTGCCGGTGAAAAGAGGTTATTTGATATTAGCTCTCTAGATGAATTGAGAACACAAGCCTATGAAAATGCCAAGTTGTTTAAAGAAAAGGTTAAAAGATGGCATGATAAAAGAATTCAAAAACGGGAATTCAAAGTAGGTGATCACGTTCTATTATACAATTCTCATTTAAGATTCTTTGCAGGAAAACTTCTCTCTAGATGGAAAGGACCATACATCATCGAGGAAGTTTATCGCTCCAGAGCTATCAAGATAAACAACTCCGAAGGCACTAATCCGAGAGTGGTTAATGGGCAAAGAATTAAACATTATATCTCAGGTACGCCCATTAATGTTGAAACTAATATTATTCAAACCATGACACCAGAGGAGTACATAGAAGAAACCTTCCGGAACGCCCCAGAACCCTGAAAAGGAGTAGGTATGTGGTACGGTAAGTAAACCGACTCCAAAAATTCCATAAAAGGGGTAGGGCGTGCCCCCCAGGTTGTCGCTCCCCCGTGGACTTTCCCGACTCCGTTTTTCTTCCATATTACTTGTCCTGCACGAAAAAAATTCATTATATATACTCTCGGATGTTTTGACCACCGTATCACAAGTTTCTTCTCTATTCTTGTTTCGGGCTGTTTTTCTGACAGATCTAGATCACCATGGCGCCTCCAAGCTTGTCCAAGGACAAGTTCTATGAGAAGGTCATTGATACATCTCCAACGTATCTATAACTTTTGATTGTTCCATGCTATTATAGTATCAATCTTGGATGTTTTATATGCAAATATATATCATCTTTTGGGACTAACCTATTAACCTAGTGCCCAGTGCCAGTTGCTGCTTTTTTTTGCTTGTTTTTGGATTTTCAGAAAATCAATATCAAACACAGTCCAAACGGAGAAAAAACTTTGGATTAATTTTTTCTGGACCAAAAGGGACCCTAGAAGGTTCAGGAGAAGACCTGACGAGTCACGAGGGAGCGACAAGCTCGAGAGGCGCGCCCAGGGGGGGTAGGCGCGCCCCCAGGCTTGTGGGCCCCTCGTGGCACCTCTTGACCTAATTCCAAGCCTATAAATTCTCAAATATTCCTCATATACCAGAGAGCCACCTCGAATAACTTTTCTGCCGCCGCAAGCTTCTGTTCTTCCGCGATCCCATCTGGAGGCCTTTTCCGGCGATCTGCCGAAGGGGGAATCGATCACGAAGGGCTTCTACATCAACATTGCTGCCCTTCCGATGATGTGTGAGTAGTTTACCACAGACCTACGGGTCCATAGCTAGTAGCTAGATGGCTTCTTCTCTCTCTTTGATCTTCAATACAATGTTCTCCTCGATCTCCTTGGAGTTCTATTCGGTGTAATCTTCTTTTGCGGTGTGTTTGTTGGGATCCGATGAATTGTGGGTTTATGATCAGATTATTCATGACAAATATTTGAGTCTTTTCTGAACTTATTTATGCATGATTGTTATAGCTTTGTATTTCTCTACTATCTATCCATTTGGTTTGGCCAACTAGATTGATTCTTGCAATGGGAGAGGTGCTTTGTGATGGGTTCAATCTTGCGGTGCTCTATCCCAGTGACAAAAAGGGACAAGACATGTATTTGTATTGTTGCTCTTAAGGATAAAACGATGGGATTTATTCATATCGCTTGAGTTTACTTTGTCTACATCATGTCATTTTGCTTAAGGCGTTACTCTGTTTTCATTAACTTGAAACCCTAGATGCATGCTGGATAGCGGTCGACGGGTGGAGTAATAGTAGTAGTTGCAGGCAGGAGTCAGTCTACTTGTCTCGGACGTGATGCCTATATACATGATCATTGCCTTGAATATCGTCATAACTATGCACTTTTCTATCAATTGCCCAACAGTAATTTGTTTACCCACCGTATGCTATGTGTTCGAGAGAGAAGCCTCTAGGGAAAACTATGGCCCCTGGGTCATTTATCCATCATATATAAAATCCAAAAATACCTTGCTGCAATTTTATTTACTTTATTTTGTTTTGCAATTTACTTATCTATCTATCACTATCAGAATTAATCCTTGCAAGTAACCGCCAAGGGGATTGACAACCCTCTTGTTTGCGTTGGGTGCAAGTATTTGCTTTTGTGTGTGTAGGTGCTGCTAACGAGGTTCTGTGTGGTTCTCCTACTGGATTGATAACCTTTGTTCTTAACTGAGGGAAATACTTATCTCTATTGTACTGCATCATCCTCTCCTCTTCGGGGAAATCCCAACGCAGTTCACAAGTAGCAGGAAGAATTTCTGGCGCCGTTGCCGGGGAGACATCACCAAAACCTATCAAGTACCTTCGCATAAACTATCATCTACTTGTTCTTATTTTCATTTGCCTTTCTATTTGCATTTGCCTCTCATTTTCATCTCCCCAACTTCTCATAAAAAATTACAAAAACACAAAAATATTTTGCTTTGCTTGTTTGCTTGCTAGCTATAATTGTGTGACTCAATGAAAATAAAAATATAGACATATGGATCCTCATCCACTTGCTAATCTTTTCAAACAATCCAATTAAGCTTAACCAATTGCTAGTGAGTTGAGTGCACCTGGTTATCTTTATGAAATTTTGCTTGAAAATCGTGAATCTAAAAATTATGATGAAGTGCTAAAAGAAGAAGTTTATAAAGTGATTCATGATAGTTCCTTGATTGAAAAGCATGATTGCAATGATGCTATTATAAATTCTATTAATGTCAATTGTGCTAATGATATGAAAAACTACAAGCTTGGGGATTATAATTTTATCATGTCCATTACTTATTGCAATGATCATGATTGGTGTGATAATGCTTATGATCTTGAAAACTTATTTAAGCATCATGATGAATATGTTATTGATAATAAAAATTGCAATAGTATTAAAAGTGGGTTTGGAGAGGTCATGACTTTAGTTGATGTTAATCCCACTATCTTGGAAGATTATAAAACTTGTAGGCATGTGGATCATGAAGAGAATATTTTATATGATAGCTATATTGTTGAATTTGAATATGATCCTACATGTAATTATTATGAGAGAGGAAAATATGGTTATAGAAATTTTCATGTCACTAAATTACCTCTCTTTGTGTTGAATTTATTATCGTTTCATTCTTCCTATTTGCATATGCTAGATATTGCTTGTCTTGATAATTTGTTTTCATATAAAATGCCTATGCATAGGAAGAGGGTTAGACTTAAATGTGTTTGTCACATGTTTTATGATGCTCTCTTTGTGTTTCAATTATTATCTTTGTTGTGCGTACGACCATCTATGGGGCCATCTAGCCCCTTTGCGGTTCGTCTAGGGAGATCGACGAGCACAAAGAGCAGAACCAGTAGAGACGCAAGGAGTTTACCCAGGTTCGGGCCACCATGAGGTGTAAAACCCTACTCCTGCTTTGTATATTGGATGTTGTAGGATCGAGGAGATAGGTCTAGAGGGGGGGTGAATAGACTCCTAACCAGCCAAAGGTGCAGTTTTTAATTTTCTATTGGAATTTAGGCAGATTTTGGCACAAGTTAAGATCACTCCAATACTTTCTACACATGCATATCTAGAGATTGGGCAGCGGAAATAGTAAAGCATGCAATAGTACGAAAAGTAAAGGGGTAGAGTATGGAAGATCAAATGCAATGAAGACACGGTGGTTTTTGGCGTGGTTCCGATAGGTGGTGCTATCGTACGTCCACGTTGATGGAGACTTCAACCCACGAAGGGTAACGGCTGCGCGAGTCCACGGAGGGCTCCACCCACGAAGGGTCCACGAAGAAGCAACCTTGTCTATTCCACCATGGCTTACGTCCACGAAGGGCTAGCCTCACTCGGGGTAGATCTTCATGAAGTAGGCGATCTCCTTGCCCTTACAAACTGCTTGGTTCAACTCCACATCTGGTTGGAGGCTCCCAAGTGACACCTAACCAATCTAGGAGACACCACTCTCCAAAAGGTAATAGACGGTGTGTTGTTGATGAACTCCTTGCTCTTGTGCTTCAAATGATAGTCTTCCCAGCACCCAAACACTCCTCACAGATTTGGCTATGGTGGAAGAAGGATTTGAGTGGAAAGCAACTTGGGAAAGGCTAGAGATCAAGGTTCAAATGGTAGGAATGGAATATCTTGATCTCAACACATGAGTAGGTGGTTCTCTCTCAGAAAATGTATGGTGGAAGTGTAGGCACGTTCTGATGGCTCTCCTAACTGAGAAGGATGTGGTGGAGGGGTATATATAGCCTCCACACAAAATCCAACCGTTACACACTTTTGACCCAACTCGGTGGCACCGAAACAATCATCTCGGTAGCACCGAACTGTGTAAAAGATATGAACGTTAGGAATCTTGGTGGGACCGATACGGACAACTCGGATGGACGGAAGTGCAATGGCTTAGGGCAATCCTCATCTCGATGGCACTGATTGCATCAACTCGGTAGGACCGAAGTGAAGCAATAAGGCAACAGAGAGTTGGCAAGCCATCTCGGTGAGACCGATATGCATAACTCGGTGAGACCGAAGTGAATGCAACCGATTACAGAGAGTTGGCAAGGCCATCTCGGTGGGATCGAGATCCATTTCGGTGGATCCGATTTGTTAGGGTTTGGCAGTGGCTAAGTCTTGGATGAACTCGGTGGGGCCGGATAGGAAATTTCGGTGGGGCCGAGTTGGAATGTAGGTTTTGGACATATTTGGGTAGAGAGAGTGGTTGAGGGTTTAGGAATACTGTCACTAAGCACTTGAGCAAAAGGATCATTAAGCAACACCTCATCCCCTTTTAATAGTATTGGCTTTCCTATGGACTCAATGTGATCTTGGATCACTAAACCAAAAATGTAGAGTCTTGATCTTTTGCCAATCCTTGTCCTTAGCATTTTGAGGGGGTTCCACGTCCTCTTGTCCACGCCACGCCATTGTTGAACTTGTCTGAAATTCACTAGATAAAAGCATTAGTCCAACAACATGTATGTTGGCATAATTACCAAAACCACCAAGGGAGCAAATGTGCTTTCAATCTCCCCCTTTTTGATAATTGATGACAACATACATCAAAGCTTTAAATAAAGATTTGGCAGAGGTATGTATGAAAGCTTTGAAGGAAACATGTAACATGTATGAGCTCCCTTGAACTCCCCCTGAAGATGTGCATAACATGATGATATCTTATGGGAAATATACATGCAACATGTATCTTGGCTATATGCATCAGAGCAATATATATATGTGACATTAGGGTATCCACATGTACAAGATTTTCTCCTTGCAAACAATATATACTTAGCAAGAGGTCAACCATGTACATGAGTGTGATGCATATACTTACCTTGAAGTTCTTGATCAAGTACCTGAAGAAATACACTTGAGAAAACAGGGTTAGATAACACAAGATAATTTCTTCAAGAAAAAGACACAAGATCAACAAGAAACCAAGATTGGGATGACATGTAGAAGAGAGTATCACTAGGTGAATACTTCTTTGAAGCAGACATGTCCCCAAAAGAAATAGCTGTCTCCCCTTAAAGAACTTCCTCTCCCCCTGAATCTGACATGGATATTGGGAGTAGGTAGGGTGAGAAAACTCAAACAACAGCCAAAGAACAGACTAATCATGTTTCTCCCCTCTTAGAAACATGTAACATTCTCTCCTATTGTAAGGTGCATCTTTGTTTTGAATAGATAAGCTTAAGCTTTGATGTATTCCTCTCTCCCCCTTTGACATCAATTTCCAAGAAGGGACTTCAAGGTTATTGATTAAGTGAGTTTGGTCCTTGAGAAATACAGCTAGATGCATGTAGAGGATAAGAATCATCGAGTGGAGCTGGAGCAGAAAAACCCAGGGAAAATTTGACAGAAAATTCCTTAGAGCAGTCAAAATCGGTGACACCGAGTGGAGACAATTCGGTGGAACCGAGTTTGATGCAATGAAATATTTTGTCAACTCAGCTCACTAGACAAGGATTTAACACAAGGATTTGCAATGAATTAACTGCAAATCAAGCTAAAAGAGAAGAAACAGAAAAGAAGCAAAGAAACGTCTAGATGAAGTTTTTTTTGAGAAGAAACACTCTAGCAAGAAGAGAACAAGCAGAAGAAACACTAGAAAACTTCATCTAGATGGGTCGACGACTAGGTCACCTATGTTAGAGTATTTTGACTTAGGAGTCAAGTGAGAACACTTGATCATAGGTCATACTCATCGTTAAGCTCAAAATGGGGTTGCCATTTTCCTTTAAGCATTTCAATGTATTCACATCTTGTTGAGTTGCTTTAGCTCATGTCTTTGAGTAAAGCTTCTCTAGGATGTGAGAACTTACATTGGGATTTTGGTGAAGTCCATCATGTAGTTGAACTTGAAATGGATGCTCATGAGTTGGAGTTGGGAGCTATCCTATCATTTGTAGTTCATCTTCCTACATGGGTTAGATTTGCAAGGAACAACATGTGTATCCAAAATGACAAGAATGAAGCATAACTCAAATGTTGTCAAAGGATATGTTTAGGTTGTCTTGTTCCTTGTTCCTCCATCCATTGTTGATACTTGGGTTATACAAAATAGCTCAAGATAAGAGTGAGATGCAATCTTGTGACATGAAACTTGTCCAAGTACCTACAAAAGTTAGATACCATACAAGGGAGCAAAATGTCCAAGATATAAAATGATCATGAAGGATATCATGGATTAGTCAAGAATGCTCATGCCCTTGTATGCATCCACATGAACCTCTAGTTTATGTTTGAAGCATCAATGATGTTCAATTCACTTCTCAAGTGACAAAACACTTTCTCATCAAGGGGTTTGGTAAAGATGTCCGCCAATTGTTTGTCAGTACGAACATGTTTAAGGTCAATATCACCTTTCTCAACATGATCTCGAATGAAATGGTGACGAGCCTCAATATGCTTAGTTCGAGAATGTTGCACGGGATTGTGTGCTATCTTAATAGCACTCTCATTGTCACAAAGTAACGGTACATGTCTCACATGCACACCATAGTCTTTAAGAGTTTGTGTCATCCATAGTAATTGGGCACAACATGATCCCGCGGCAATGTATTCCGCTTCGGCAGTAGATAGAGATACGGAATTTTGTTTCTTGGAGGACCAAGACACAAGAGATCTACCAATAAATTGACATGTATCCGAAGTGGATTTTCTGTCAACCTTATCTCCGGCATAGTCCGAATCGGAGTAGCCAACAAGATTGAAAGAAGATCCTTTGGGATACCATATGCCAAAGTTTGGTGTATGTATCAAGTATCTCACAATTCTTTTCACCGCCTTAAGGTGACACTCTTTTGGTGCCGCTTGGTATCATGCACACATGCACACACTTAGCATAATGTCAGGTCGGGAGGCACATAGATATAATAATGAACCAATCATCGATCGATAAACCTTTTGATCAACCGGTTTGCCATCCTTGGTCAAGTCAAGATGTCTGCTCGTTGGCATGGGAGTTTTCATACCTTTACTCTCTTGCATGTTGAACTTTTTGAATAAGTCCTTGGTATACTTTGTTTGAGAGACAAAGGTACCTTCCCTAGTTTGCTTGATTTGCAAACCAAGAAAGAATTTGAGTTCACTCATCATAGACATCTCAAACTTCTCCGACATCAACCTTCCAAACTTTTCACTAAAAGAGGGGTTAGTAGATCCAAAGATAATGTCATCAACATAAATATGGCATACAAACAATTCTCCATTAACCCTCTTAGTGAACAAAGTTGAATCAATCTTCCCAATTTCAAAACCTTTTTCAAGAAGAAACTTTGTCAAGCATTTGTACCAAGCTCTAGGGGCTTGCTTGAGACCATAAAGAGCTTTACGAAGTTTGTACACATGATTAGGTTTCTTGGGATTCTCAAAGTCGGGAGGTTGTTTAACATATACTTCCTCCTCAATTTCACCATTTAAGAAGGCACTTTTAATATCCATTTGGTAAAGAGTGATATCATGGTGATTGGCATAAGCAAGTAAAATGTGAATGGATTCAAGTCTTGCAACGGGGGCATAGGTCTCACCATAGTCCATACCTTCGACTTGTGTGTAACCTTGTGCTACGAGACGAGCCTTGTTGCGTACAACTTGTCCATCTTCATCTTGCTTATTTCGAAACACCCATTTGGTTCCAATTATGTTTTGCTCTTCCTTAGGCTTCTCAACCAATGTCCACACTTGGTTCCTCTCAAAGTTGTGTAGCTCTTCGTGCATTGCATTCACCCAATCGGGGTCCTTGAGAGCATCTTCTACCTTCAAGGGTTCAACACTAGAGATAAATGAGTAATGCTCACAAAAGTTAGCTAAACGAGATTTAGAGCGAGTAATTCTCCCGGTTTGGATATCTCCAAGTATTTGTTCGACGGGATGATCCTTGTCGATTCTTGCTCTAACTCGAGGTAGCTTTTTCTTGGGTTGTGGTGAGGCTTCCTCATCATCATCATCTTCTTCTTCTTCGTTGATGTTGTCATTGTTTGTTTGTGGAGGTGGAGAAGGAGGTTGAGGTGGATCATCTTGTTGCACTTCCTCATTCCCATCGTCTTGACGTGTTCCACTTGTGGATGCCTCCATATCAGCTAGTCGTTCACCTTGATGTGAGGTTGGGGCTTCCACTTGAATAGACAAGGTACTCTCCTTTACTTCCACGGGGCGAATCTTGCCAATGGGCAAGTCCTTGATTGCTTCCGATGGTTCTTGATCTCCTACATCAAGTGGCAATTGCTCGACTTGCGAGCCGTTAGTCTCATCAAACTTCACATCTACCATCTCTTCAACTTTTCGAGTGAAGTTGTTGTAGACACGGTAAGTGTGAGAGTGAAAGAACATGTGCTGCCCCCATGTTTGGTTTTGGTAATTGATGACAATCTCTATGGACTAATGGTTGCCTTGAGTTATATTTGAAGGGTTTGTCCATAGGCATTGCTTGAAGACCATTTGTTGGTTTCAAGGTTATTAGAAGAAGAATGTGTGTTGACCAAGGTGCTATTCAAGGATTTATCCAAAGATTGGTCATGTGAGTGTTGAGCCTATTGCAAGCATGTCTTGAAGAAGAAGTTTGTGTGAACATTCATGTTTACCTTCAAGACATCATCCTAATGAAGAGAGTTGGAAAGATTCAAGGTTGATCAAGACTAAATATGAAGAGTGATTCAAGTTGATCAACACACAAAGTGTAGAAGATGTACCGAGTGGGATCAAGTGATCTCACGGTATGGTAAGCATTGTCCATTACGCTTTGTGTACTAACCCATGTTCTATGCGAGAGTTCTATGTGGGGTTAGGTATGTTTCCATGGGCTTGCGTCAAGAGGAAGATCTCATTCAACCCATGGAGGATGACATCAAGTGGTGATCATCATCAAGATTGCGGTGTGCAAGTTCAAGTGGAGCATCACGAAGAGATCACTGCTTGAAGCTTGCCGTCCATTGTGATGACAATGGACTTGTGAAGATGTGCCGAAGAGTGGCTCACCCATAGTGGAGTATGGGGGAGCAATCAACTAGTCTTCATCGAGCCGGCGCAATCAAGAAAGGTGGTCCAACTTGAGGAGGTCAAGATCGTCATCATCTAGCTCAAGTGGACTATGCGCAAGGCAAAGGTTTGCCCTTGATAGGTTTTCTATTTTACTGGTCTCATGGTAGTAGTTGGGAGACCGGGTTATAGGATCGATAGCCGTACTATCAAGGGGGGATCTCAAGTGAGTAGCTTTATCGTATCTTCGTAGAGAGCTCAAACCATTGCATCCTTGCATCATCTTTCTTGGTTCGTGTTTGGTGTTTCTCTTTGTGAGTCTTTGAGCTTTTGGTCATCTTCATGACAAGCTCGAGGTCATCGAAAACGGAGTTCATCTATGCATCTTCTATGATGTTTTCGATGTTGGAGTTTATGCCGGGTCTTCATTCTTAGAGGTTTCTCATCTCTATATGTTAGGCATATCTCTCCTGCCACTTCTTATTATAACCAGTCGCTGTTGGATAGTGCTTGTCGTTATCTATCCAACAAGCTTGAGTTTGCTCAATTCGGAGCTCATTTGCAGAAGTTATGGCAGTTTCAGTCTCTGGGCAGTTTTCTTGTCACCCAAGCGGTAGTACCGCTCGGTACCACGGTAGTACCGCTTATGCGGTAGTACCGCCGTGGTCTACTGCAGCGAGTACCGCTTGTGGGATTTTCTTCTGGTATCCTGTTTTTGGTAAGAGGTAGTAGCACGGTAGTACCGCTATGCGGTACTTCCGCTTTCTACTACCGCTTCTAGTACCGCTTGTTGAAATTCTACTGGTATCCTGTTTTTCCTTAGCGGTAGTTGAGCGGCTGTTGGGCGGTAGTACCGCTTGCGGCGGTAGTACCGCTCCAGTACCGCTCCACTACCTCGTTTCTGAGCTGTTCTGCGAACCTTTGCGGTAGTACCGCTTGTGGGTGCGGTAGTACCGCTTCGTGCGGCATTACCCCGCTCCTGTGCTTACTGTACTCACTGGCTTCGGCTGGTAGTACCGCTCTAAGCGGTAGTACCGCTCCTTGGAGCGGTAGTACCGCTTGAGTGCGTCCAGCACAGGTAACGGTTCGATTTGGTGGGGGCTATAAAAGGGGTCTTCTTCCCCAACGGTTATCTTATCCTTTGAGCTCGTTTTTGCCCCCCATTGCTGATCTTCTTGAGCTTGCTAACTCTCAATCCCTCCAATGATTCTTGCTCCTTCTTGAGGGAATAGAGAGAGGAGATCTAGATCCATCTTTCCACCAATCACTTTCTCCTCTATGTGAGGGAAACCTTGTGGATCTAGATCTTGGAGTTCTTGGTGTTCTCCTTGTTCTTCCTCTCACTTTCCTCCATAGCTTTTGTTGCTTTGGTGGGATTTGAGAGAGAGGGACTTGAGCACTTCGTGTGTTCTTGCCATTGCATTAGTTGCATCGGTTTGAGTTCTCCACGGTGATACGTGGAAGTTAGTAGTTGAGAAGCTTATTACTCTTGGGTGTTTGAGCACCCTAGAGCTTGTTCCTCTTGGGTGCTTTGGCGCCCTAGACGGTTGGTGGTACCTCGGAGCTCAATCATTGTGGTGTAAAGCTCCGGGCAAGCGTCGGGGTCTCCAATTAGGTTGTGGAGATCGCCCCGAGCAATTTGACGGGTACCGGTGACCGCCCCCAAGGGTTGCCAAAGTGTACGGGTTCGGTGACCGCCCTCAAGGGTTGCCATTTGTACGGGTTCGGTGACCGCCCTCAAGGGTCCCTTAGTGGAATCACGGCACCTTGCATTGTGCGAGGGCATGAGGAGAATACGGCGGCCCTAGTGGCATTGTTGGGGAGCATTGTGCCTCCACACCGCTCTAACGGAGATTAGCATCCGCAGGGGTGTGAACTTCGGGATACATCGTCGTCTCCGCGTGCCTCGGTTATCTCTTACCCGAGCCCTTTACTTATGCACTTTACTTTGTGATAGCCATATTGTTTCTAGTTATATATCTTGCTATCACTTAGTTGTTTATCTTGCTTAGCATAAGTTGTTGGTGCACATAGGTGAGTCTAGTCGATTTAGGTTTTGTGCTTGACAAATTAAACGCTAGTTTTATTCCGCATTTGTTCAAGCCTAAACCGTAATTATTTTAAAGCGCCTATTCACCCCCCCCTCTAGGCGACATCCACGATCTTTCAGAGAGTTTGATCCATAACCAAGTAGGAACCCTTCATGAGATTTGGGAGCAAAATTTGAACTACGATGCTTATCAAGAATGTAACATTTTGAGCCAAATACTCGAAAGTATCCAACTTGTGGTTTGTTACCGGTGAGCAGTTCATACGCCGTTTTACTAAGAAGCTTGTGAAGATAGAGTCGGTTTGTTGCATGACAAGCTGTTTCAACCGCTTCTGCCCAAAAATGTCTTGGCGTCTTGTATTCATCAAGCATCGTTCTTGCCATCTCAATAAGTGTTCGGTTCTTCCTCTCAACAACTCCATTTTGTTGAGGTGTGTACGTAGCCGAGAACTCATGTAAAATACCCTCCTCATCAAGAAAGGTGTCCACATTGGTGTTCTTGAACTCCGTTCCATTGTCACTCCGAACCTTCTTGATCTTTACTTCAAATTTATTTTGAGCCTTTCTTGCGAAGTTCTTGAAGATCTTTTGTACCTGCGATTTGTCATCAAGAAAGAACACCCACGTAAATCTGGAAAAATCATCAACAATGACTAAACCGAAAGAGTTACCACCAAGACTCTTATAGGCGTTGGGACCAAACAGATCCATATGAAGTTGCTCGAGTGGTCTCCTCGTGGTCATAATGTTCTTTACGGGATGGCTTCCTCCAACTTGTTTTACTGCTTGGCAAGCACTACAAAGTCGATCTTTGTCAAATATAACATCTTTCACTCCAAGAATGTGATCTCCTTTAACAAGTTTATCAAGGTTACGCATACCAACATGTCCAAGTCTTCTATGCCATAACCAACCTTTAGAAGATTTTACAATTAAACATGTACGAGGTTGGGCTCTCTTAGTGAAATCAACAATGTATAGATCACCTCTACGAATGCCGGTAAAGACTATATTATGATTATCTTGGCGAAACACTTGGCAATCTACTTTGGTAAATAGAACATTAAAACCAAAATCGGCTAGTCTAGATACGGAAAGAAGATTGTAACCAAGAGATTCAACAAGCATAACATTTTGTATGGAGCTATCATTGGATATGGCCACCTTACCAAGGCCAAGTACCTTACCCTTGGAGTTGTCTCCAAAATTCACATACTTGCGTGGACCATCATTTTTAGTAACCTCACGAAACATGTCTCTATCTCCGGTCATGTGATCGGTACACCCACTGTCAAGAATCCACTCTTTTCCTCCAGCCATATAATCTCAAAGATTTGCCATAAGATTGAGATTCCTCATGGTCTTCTCAAATTCAATATCAAAGTCTTCGTCTTCATCATAATAGCCATGCTCAACATCATCATCATCATGCAAGTGATCATTACCTAGGGCAATGGATTCATTAGTTTCATGATCATGACAATGTTCAAGTTTATGGATTCTAATAGTTTCCATGATAATATTGCTAATAGTTCTAACATCTCCTTTGGCATGCATAAGATCACGAAGCTCAAACAAGCAATCATCAAACTTAGGATCACTAGGACTCATCTTGTGAAAAACAACAGCCTTATGAAGAATCTTATCAAGACTCTTTAGAGAATAATCGTGATATCGCTTTTCTAAATCATGCCATAGAGTATAAGCACATGCAAAGTTTCGCATACAACCAAGCACAATCTTAGGTAATCCTCTAATGATAAGATTGACGGTTCTAAGATTACGAAGCATGTCAATTTCCTCTTCATGAGTAGGATGCAAGGGATCAATAGGGGGCACATAAGGATTATGAATATACTTGCTCAAGTTAAACTCATCAAAGATATCAAGCATTTCATCCCTCCAAAAATTGTAATACTCCCCATTGAGAATAGGCACTCTACGTCTAATACTCCCGAACGCAGACATATCCATCTCCCTCCAATGGTGATGAAACCAAAGCAATGGAGACCAATGCTCTGATACCAATTGTAGGATCGAGGAGATAGGTCTAGAGGGGGGGGGGGGTGAATAGACTCCTAACCAGCCAAAGGTGCATTTTTTAATTTTCTATTGGAATTTAGGCAGATTTTGGCACAAGTTAAGATCACTCCAATACTTTCTACACATGCATATCTAGAGATTGAGCAGCGGAAATAGTAAAGCATGCAATAGTACGAAAAGTAAAGGGGTAGAGTATGGAAGATCAAACACAATGAAGACACAGTGGTTTTTGGCGTGGTTCCGATAGGTGGTGCTATCGTACGTCCACGTTGATGGAGACTTCAACCCACGAAGGGTAACGGCTGCGCGAGTCCACAGAGGGCTCCACCCACGAAGGGTCCACGAAGAAGCAACCTTGTCTATTCCACCATGGCTTACATCCACGAAGGGCTAGCCTCACTCGGGGTAGATCTTCACGAAGTAGGTGATCTCCTTGCCCTTACAAACTGCTTGGTTCAACTCCACATCTGGTTGGAGGCTCCCAAGTGACACCTAACCAATCTAGGAGACACCACTCTCCAAAAGGTAATAGACGGTGTGTTGTTGATGAACTCCTTGCTCTTGTGCTTCAAATGATAGTCTTCCCAGCACTCAAACACTCCTCACAGATTTGGCTATGGTGGAAGAAGGATTTGAGTGGAAAGCAACTTGGGAAAGGCTAGAGATCAAGGTTCAAATGGTAGGAATGGAATATCTTGATCTCAACACATGAGTAGGTGGTTCTCTCTCAGAAAATGTATGGTGGAAGTGTAGGCACGTTCTGATGGCTCTCCTAACTGAGAAGGATGTGGTGGAGGGGTATATATAGCCTCCACACAAAATCCAACCGTTACACACTTTTGACCCAACTCGGTGGCACCGAAACAATCATCTCGGTAGCACCGAACTGTGTAAAAGATATGAACATTAGGAATCTCGGTGGGACCGATACGGACAACTCGGATGGACCGAAGTGCAATGTCTTAGGGCAATCCTCATCTCGGTGGCACCGATTGCATCAAGTCGGTAGGACCGAAGTGAAGCAATAAGGCAACAGAGAGTTGGCAAGCCATCTCGGTGAGACCGATATGCATAACTCGGTGAGACCGAAGTGAATGCAACCGATTACAGAGAGTTGGCAAGGCCATCTCAGTGGGACCGAGATCCATTTCGGTGGACCCGATTTGTTAGGGTTTGGCAGTGGCTAGGTCTTGGATGAACTCGGTGGGGCCGGATAGGAAATTTCGGTGGGGCCGAGTTGGAATGTAGGTTTTGGACATATTTGGGTAGAGAGAGTGGTTGAGGGTTTAGGAATACTGTCACTAAGCACTTGAGCAAAAGGATCATTAAGCAACACTTCATCCCCTTTTAATAGTATTGGCTTTCCTATGGACTCGATGTGATCTTGGATCACTAAACCAAAAATGTAGAGTCTTGATCTTTTGCCAATCCTTGTCCTTAGCATTTTGAGGGGATTCCACATCCTCTTGTCCACGCCACGTCATTATTGAACTTGTCTGAAATTCACTAGATAAAAGCATTAGTCCAACAACATGTATGTTGGCATAAATTACCAAAACCACCAAGGGAGCAAATGTGCTTTCAGATGTGTATGAGCACAAGTACAAGGAGCGTTTCTCCCGGCAAGGTGCAGAAAGAGCAGCTACGCATGCAAGTTGTGCAAAGGTTCGATCATTCGATCCCTGTAAACGTTGCCCTGGCCCTCCTTTTATAGCTCAAGGGGTCACCACAGTGGCAAAACAGTCATTACAGGTTGATTAGATAGCAAACAGTGCTATCATACCTAACTCTGCCAGTTTAGGACAAAAGTAATAAATGCTCCGTTAGGTGTCATGTGGAGGAGGAGCCCCGGCAAGGATTCTGCACCGCTCGCCCAGCTACCTCCTATTATCTTGCCACGCCTTCTGGATGGGTGTCATTAAGTCAAATCTCCTTCCAACGTGCTGACACGTGCCCGATAAATCTCACCTAACTGCCTGCGGGATCGACACCTCATCGATTAGCGACTAGCTGCTCGATGAGGTGGAGTGCTAACAGCTAGCGAGAGCTTGCCGGCACGGAGCTTGCCGGGTCTTCACCTTGCCGCCTCGGCCTTGCCGGCAAAGGTTATCTTTGGTGTAAAACTTGATGCTTTGTCTTGATCTTCTCCCCAGTAGCTTCTGCAACTGGGTCTTGAATCTTGTTCTTGGTTCTGGACTCGGCTTGAATTATTCTCCGGCAAGCCTTGCCGTCGGGAACGCTACTACTGCCTGTGCATAAGTCAGGGGTATTAAGGACCCATTTCTTAATGCACCGACAGGAGCCCCCGGGCCTGGGCCATACGCGCATGCCAAGCGTCGTTGGGCTAGGCCCAAAACAATGCATAGGCATGCATGGCAGAGAATAACTGCCATATCTGTCATAATGTTCACTTTTACTGCTCTTTCCGCTATGCGTTTTACATGCGAGGCGAGGGATTGGCGAAGAGGGGCGGTCGCTGGGGTAGTGCGCCTGATAATGCACAGTCGCTTTAAACAGTGAAGAGCCAGCCCCCCGCCGCCTTCCCCATAAAGAGAGGGCTACGGAGGGCACAACTCATCCATCTCTTCCCATTCCATTCTGCCAATCATCATCGCTCTCTTCCTTCGTCTTGCTCCCTTTGCTGTTCTCCCTGAAGATCCACCATTGCGATGGTGAGAGGTAGAGGTCGAGCACGAGCATCTGCCGCCTCCTTGAGGTCGTCTGCGCGAGGCCGAGTGAGTGCCCTTGCCATGCCTACGGAGGCAGGCTCCAGCTTCCGCGGGGGAAGGGCCACAAATCGTGGTCGTGGAGGGCGCGGACTCCGGGGCCGAGGCGGCCACGCCGGATTATCCGCGCCTCCTCCCCCAGCAGAAGCTCACTCGGTGGAAGCGGTGCATGAGTTCGTCATGGCGATGCATCACCAGCCACGTAGCTGGTTGCGGCTTTCAAAGTCTTCTGCAAAGACAATGGAAGGCGACGAGCCCCCAGGCCTCTGGCTGCGAGCAGATGGGTGCTGCAACGGCCCTGCCTGGGTGGCCACGGAAATCTCCCCCAACGGCTTCATATATATGTGGAGGGGGTGGAAGTCGTTCGCCCGCTCCTGTGGGCTAGGACGAGGGCATCTTCTCCACTTCAATTTTGATGGCGCTTCCACGCCCTTCGTGAACTTCTTCGGAACTTTCGGCGAGCGCTTGGAGTGCTGTGCAGAAAGCGAAAGCAGCAGCGACGCCAGCTCCTCCAGCGAGACCGAGGACGACGACGACGGCTCTCCAAGCGTCAAGAATGAAGATGACGACTCTGACTCCAGCTAGGCACCGGCAGCACCATCATCTGGCCTTCTGGGAACGAGTCGTACTTTACCTAGGCGCTTCTTTTGCCCCTGTAACAGAATCGATGTATCTCGCTTATGGCGCGTTTGAATGAAGTGCATGTTGATTCCATTGTGTTTAAAAATGTGCAATTTTTCCTTGTCTGTCTTTGTTTTTGCATGATGTGGCCCCTACGCTTTTTGGAAACTTGCCGGTGCGTACACTTGTCACGAGCGCTTTGAGGAACGGATCCTTAGCAGCCTACTGGAAGTTTCGCCTCCAGCAAGGTAACTTGACGGTCACAATGTAGCTGTAAACCTTGCTGAGTGGACTCGAGGCAAGACAAGAGCGCAATCTGATCGCGACAAGGTTCCTTCGCGTGCAGGTTTTTCATACAAACACAAAATCGTTCAAGGAAAATTGCAAATGTAACAAGGAAATTGTTTCGAAGTTTTCCAACTTAGCTTTTCCTTGTAATGTCCTTCTTGTCGTACAAAATGAGCACTTGAACGCCATTTAAATGGTAACCCCATCACTCCCCTCGGGAAACTTGCACGCGAGGGATCCTTCTATCCTTTGAGAAAAAGAAAGAAGAGAAAAGAGTGGTTTGGGAACCTTGACGGTTCATCAGTCATTTTATACAAATCAAAGTGCAATCACAACATCACATACATTTATACATAAATGAATATGTACAAAGAGTTGCGAAACACTTAGCTTTATTTTATTGATGCACAGGATCTGCGCCTGGCTTTGTACAAAGGGTTACAAGTCTTGATGACAAAGCTTGTACAAAAGGGGTTGCCGGGAGGCCCGGCAACTGCGCCTTATGGGTAGAACTTGCGAAGATGCTCAATATTCCGTGAGTTCTGCACTTGAATGCCATCTTCGGTCTCCAGACGGACTACGCCAGGTCTGGTGACTCGCGCTACCCGATAAGGGCCTTCCCACTTCGGTGTCAACTTGTTTGATTTCTTGGTGGACTGAATGCGCCGAGGAACAAGGTCGCCTTCCTCAAGGCTTCGGGCATGTACCTTGCGGCTGTGATAGCGGCGCAAGGCTTGCTGGTAGCGTGCAGCTCGCACAGCGACCCGAAGACGATCTTCCTCAAGGAGCGTTGCGTCATCTTGCCGCAGCTGCTCTTGCTCTGCCTCATCATAGGCGAGCACTCGAGGTGACCCGTATATGAGTTCCGCGGGGAGCACCGCTTCTGCACCATAGACTAGGGAGAAGGGTGTTTGGCCGGTAGCTCAATTTGGTGTCGTTCTGAGTGACCAAAGAACCGCCGGCAACTCATCAATCCAGCGCCTTCCGCACTTATGCAGCCTATCAAAAGTTCTTGTCTTAAGGCCTTGCAACACTTCAGCATTTGCCCTTTCCGCTTGACCATTGCTTCTTGGGTGAGCAACAGATGCAAAACAGATTTTGCTGCCAAGGTCTTGGATGTACTGCATGAAGGTGCGGCTCGTGAATTGTGTGCCGCTGTCGGTGATGATCCTGTTAGGGACACCAAAACGGCGAACTAATCCTTTGAAAAACTTGACGGCTGACTGTGCTGTCACCTTCCTCACTGGCTCCACCTCAGGCCACTTTGTGAACTTGTCGATTGCAACGTAAAAGAACTCAAAGCCCCCGGTAGCACAGGGGAAGGGGCCTAAGATATCAAGCCCCCAGACTGAGAAAGGCCAGGAGAGAGGGATTGTTTGAAGAGCTTGAGCTGGTTGATGTATGTTCTTCGAATGGAACTGGCATGCTTCACACTTGGTTACTAGCTAAGTTGCATCCTGGAGGGCAGTGGGCCAATAGAAACCTTGCCGGAAAGCTTTTCCGACAAGTGCTCTTAATCCTATCTGAGAGCCACATATGCCTCCATGTATTTCCGCCAACAACTTTAGTTCATCTTCCCAGCAAATACACTTCAATTTCACACCGTTTGGTCTCTTTCCGTATAGCATGTTATCCACAAACTGATACATACTTGACTGACGGGCTACTTTCTCAGCTTCTCCTTGATCATTGGGAAGTTCTCCTATTTGAAGGAAATGAACTATCTGTTGTGCCCATGCCGGAGCCTGCGGCTCGACGGCAAGGATTAAAGGCATCTCTTCAGCCGTGGGAGCGCTTGCTTCGGCGGCAAGAACCTGAGGTTCTGCGCGAAGCCACTGCTCATCAACAGCCGTGTCATTGTCCCCGGCAACTTCCTTGCCGGCGGCTTCTGGGAGCTCTGCCGGAAAATACTTGCCGGTGTTCAACTTTCTTCTTTTGCTGGCCTGCGTTAATGGAGTGACTGATGGTTGATTCAAATGGAGCACAAAAGTTCCCGGTTCCACAGGTAGCTTTTGAGCGGCACACTTTGATAGACTATCAGCAATGCTATTCTCCGCAGGAGGAACGTGCTCTGTTTGTAATCTGTCAAAGTGTTCTTCCAATGTCCTCACTTCTTCCACATACGCTTCCATCAACGGGCTTTGGTAATCTTTGTTTACTTGCTTCACAACAAGCTGCGAGTCACCATGGATGATTAATTTTCTAATCCCGAGGTCCACTGCGTTCCTAAGACCGGCAAAGAGTCCCTCATACTCAGCAGTGTTGTTTGTTGCTTTCTCCCTGGGAAAGTGCATTTGGATTACATACTTGAGGTGTTCTCCGGTGGGTGCGACAAGCAGCACTCCAGCACCGGCGCCTTGCAGCGAGAAGGCACCGTCAAAGTACATGATCCATTCTTTGGTTGTTTCTTTGCCGGGGAAAGCTGTTTCTTGAATTTCCTTGTCTTGCGTTGACGTCCATTCTGCAATGAACTCCACCAAGGCTCTGCTCTGAATAGTTGACATGCTTTCAAACTTGAGTGCAAAGCTTGACAATTCCAACGCCCACTCCACTATCCTGCCAGTTGCATCTGGATTCCTCAAAATACGCTGCAACGGAAAGCGAGTGACGATGGTGATCTCATGTGCTTGGAAGTAGTGACGCAGCTTTCTCGAGGCCATGAGAAGGCCAAAAAGCAACTTCTGTACTCCAGAGTATCTTGATCTAGCCCCCTGCAGGAGAGAGCTAACAAAATATACTGGTCGCTGCACCACTTTCTTCTTTGGCACCAGTTGCTCATCAGCTTCATTTGCTTGCGCTGCTTCTGATTTGTCGGCACCAGACCTTGCCGGAGAAGATTCCAGTTTGTCGTTGGATGAGCTTGCCGCTGCTGCTTCTTCGTCATCGACTTCCCTCTGCGGCACTAATGCAGCACTGACCACTTGATTTGTTGCCGCCAGATATAGCAGCAACAGCTCTTGTGGTTTAGGCACAACTAGCGTTGGCGCGGAGGAGAGGTATCTTTTCAAATCCTGCAGCGCGACCTCCGCTTCCGGAGTCCATTTCATTGGACCTGCCTTTTTCAAAATCTTGAAAAACGGCAGGGCGCGCTCAGCAGATTTTGAAATGAACCTACTTAAGGCAGCAACACAGCCGGCAAGACACCGCACGTCCTTGACGCTCTTTGGTGCCTGAATCTGCTCAATTGCTTTGATCTTGTCGGGATTTGCTTTGATTCCACGCTGAGATACAAAGAACCCAAGAAGTTTGCCGGATGGAACGCCAAACACACACTTCTCAGGGTTGAGCTTCAAATTGATCTTGCGCAAATTTGCAAATGTTTCTTCTAAATCTTGAATGAGGGTTGATTTGTCCTTGGTTTCTACCACTATATCATCCATATATGCTTCCACATTTCTGTGCAGCTGGGGCTCGAAACCAATCTGGACTGCTCTTGCAAATGTTGAACCAACACTCTTTAATCCGAAAGGCATACGCACAAAGCAGTACGTGCCACATGGAGTAATGAATGCAGTTTTCTCCTCATCCTCCTTGGCCATGAATATCTGATGGTACCCAGAATATGCATCAAGAATGAGAGTAAATCACAGCCGGCAGTAGAGTCTACAATTTGATCAATGCGCGGCAAAGGGAAAGGATCCTTTGGACATGCTTTGTTAATATTAGTGTAGTCAATACAAAGTCTCCACTTTCCATTTGTTTTTCGCACTACAACTGGATTTGCCAACCAAGTTGGATGTAGTACACCTCTAACTAAGCCTGCTGCTTCAAGTTTTTTGATTTCCTCGGCAATGAATTGTTGCAGCTCCAAATATTGCTTTCTGATTTTCTGCTTGACGGGCCGAGCGTGAGAACAGACAACAAGGTGGTGCTCAATTACCTCCCTGGGAACACCGGGGATGTCAGATGGTTGCCATGCAAACACATCGACATTCGCTCGCAGGAAGGCAACGAGTTGTAGGAGATATGCCCTAGAGGCAGTAATAACAGTTATTTTGTATCTCCAAGTTTGTAATGAATGTTTATGTTCCATGCTATAACTACAATGATTCTCGAGTCTACAATATCCATGAGGCTCGGAGGGAAACTCATGTGCACGTGTGGTATAATAAATGGTAAAATGTATTCCTAGTCATGCCTCTAAGACTGGCTCAAGTATTGCATGATGATCTTGTTTTCCTGCATGGGCATCACTATGCCGACAATTTTGAGGGCACAATGTTAGAAGAACACTTGTGTTGAATCGACCCAAATTGATGTTATGCTATGAGATACATTCGTCACAAGTTAATGGTTTATAACACAGAGAAAGTTAATGTTTGCAGAATTCCTTAGACCATGAGAGTGTCGAGTTCCTTCATTCTTGCTTCGTGGACTTTGGGGTTTATTAAACGTCATCCGTAACTGGGTGGCTATTACGGCGGCTTACGGGTTCACGGAAAAGCATGACAAGGAACGAGATAGCTCAAGATTGGGATTTGCTCCTCCGACGATGGAGAGATATTCTCGGGGCCTCTCGGTGTTACGATATCCACCATCATCTAGCTAGACACAATGTGATTTGATCACAGGGATGCCGGAACACGGAAACGAGAAAAGAGAACAAAACCGGTAACGAGGTAACTGGCATAGTGGACAAGTTGTTGATTCACGAGGATGCAGATAAATCTCACCTCGGGTGTTTGTAACATATTGTGAAGCAACAGGAATAGCACATGGCAACCGGAGGTTCACTTGAATATTTATTCGTGTGGGTATAGGGGTCAATATGGGTGTCCACGGCTCCGATGTTGATCATTGATCAGAAAGTGTTCCGGGTCATGTCTATACTTCACCAAACCTATAGGGTCACACGCTTAAGGGTCATCTATCTGCTGAATACTAGACAGGGAGTCTGAGAGAAACTCACCGGAAAAGTTTCGGAGACAACGGAAGAGTTCCGAAGAGAGAACACCGGAAGAGTTTCGGTAAAACTGAAAAATTGTTTCGGAGTATACCATTAAGTCAAATTGGTTTCGGCACACGCCTGGAAATTCTTGGAGGGTGCCAGAATTGTTCTGGGAACTTCTGGGATTTTTCCGGAGCTGCCGGAACCACTTTGGTTGCTTTTCGTTGATGAAAATCATTGATCTGAAAATGTTTCGGAACGCGTCCAGAATTATTTTAGTGGGTACTAGAAATATTCACCCACGAAAATATTTTCGGATTTGTCGGTCGCGGAAAAATGGGTTCATGAATAGTGAAAAAGCACTTTATGGTTACTTTATGGAAAGCCACCTTTTTGGGCTTTGTCCCAAAATATCTTGGGGATGACATGGATGGATGAGAGCCCCTCATGGGGGGCTCACTTGGTGTGGCCGGCCACAAGGGGAGCTCCTCCATGGAGCTCCTCTAGCCTTCCTATTATGCCCTTTGAAAATTCCATATGATGGGTTTTTTGGGTATTTCAAGTGCCACCCTACCCCTTGGGTTTTCCTATAAATAGAGGTGGAGAGGCACTCTCCACACTCACTCTTTCACACATACAAATGCCATGCATGATCTGGCCTTCTCTCTCCCTCCCCGTGAAATAGTTTCGTAGAGCCGAAAGGTTGTCTGGGTTCCGGTGGGAACTAGTTCTGGATGGCGAAGCCCTGCCGGATAGCTGACACCGTATGTGTGCAACCCGTAGAGAGGTCGTAGGTTCAATCTTTTTCCCGAGGGGCTGTTCGAGGGTCCTTCCGAAGGGCTATCCGAGTTACCGTTCGAGCTTCGAGGGTCCTCCCGAAGGGCTATCCGTGACATCGTCCGGGGGATTGTCCGACCGCCTCCCGAAGGGTTGTCCGACGAGGGAGTACATCCTCGCGGTTGGGAGGTTGTAAATCCTAGCTGCGGGGATCTGCACCGACGATCTACATCGACTCTACTTCCGCTACGCTACGAGTCGGTAATGATCAGATCAAACCTTGTATGCCATCTCCATAGTGATCCTAGGCGTGCTCGCTGTACCAAATTTTTTGTTTTCTGTCATGTTCCCCTACACGAGCGCGCTTTCCTATTTGCTGTCAAGGGTGGCACTGATGGTGAAGGTACCGCCAGTGCCATCCTCCTTCGCCGACACCTTCTTCGTTGCTGGTGGAGTGGCCTTGGATTTCTTGCCGGTAGAACACTCTGGCAAGTCTTCATCAGTTGCGCAGCAATCCGAAGAGGTGCGCTTCCCGGAATTCTTGTCAGAGGTCTTGCCGGACTTCTTGCTTTTCTTCTCTTTGGCGGGAACTAGCGCCTTGGCGGCCTCTGCTGCAACCGCATCTCTGTAAAGTTTGTCGACGCATATGACTGCATCCTTCT
The DNA here is from genome assembly GCA_039707655.1 of Elymus sibiricus. Classification (NCBI taxonomy): domain Eukaryota; kingdom Viridiplantae; phylum Streptophyta; class Magnoliopsida; order Poales; family Poaceae; genus Elymus; species Elymus sibiricus. Next base: position 352,369,600 of record CM077672.1, on the reverse strand, counting down.
TATCAGATTTAATGGAAATGACACCCTTCGGCCCTGGCATCTTCAACGTGTTATAGGCATAGTGGGACGCTACCATAAACTTAGCCAAAGCTGGGCGGCCAAGAATTCCATTATACGGCAAGGGGATCTTGACAACATCAAACACAATCTTCTCTGTTCTGTAGTTCAATTCCCCACCAAACGTCACTGGCAATGTGATCTTCCCCTTGGGTTGTCTCCTTCCCGGGTTCACTCCTTGGAATGTACCAGTCTGCTCGAGCTCTTCGTTGGGAATCTGCAACCTCTTGATTACTTCTGGAGAAATCAAATTCAGGTCGGCCCCACCGTCAACTAACATTTTCATGACCTGGAGGTTGCGAATTGTCGGTGAAACCAACAACGGCAAACACCCGACCGCAGGTGTGTGATCAGGGTGATCCTCGGCATCGAAAATGATAGGCGTGTGTGACCACTTGAGTAGCTTTTGGGCGCCTATTGCCGGTTCCGCTGCATTGACCTCACGTGCCCACTGCTTGAGCTGGCGGTGAGAAGAGTGCAAAGATGAGCCTCCGTCAATGCACATGGCCTCAGTTGCCTTCTGGAATTCCTATTCACTGGACTCTCCGTCGTCCTCTTCCTCTTCACTTCCATCATCTTCTTCTTTCTTTTCATGGCCTCTAGCAGGCTTCTCTTTTTGCTACTTGGCCTTGCCGTGGCGGCCTCCTCGACCACCACGGTTTTTCTTGCCAGACCCGCCAGCACCATCCTGGCCTTTCTCCTTGTCGCGTTTTTCATATTCAGCTTTCTGCTTCTCCGCAAGGTGCTCGACTTGTCGGCACTCTTGGAGATCATTGGCCTTGGTGCGGTGAATCTTGCAGTATGGCCCATCAGATTTGCCGGCCTTCTCGTTTGCCGCCTTCTCCTGACAAGCGGCGCATACAGGAGCCTCCTTGCCGGAGTCTTCCGTTTTGGCTTTCTTGGCGGTGTTGGAGTTGCCGGACCCTTCGACAGCCATCACAGTTTTGCCCTTGCGCTTCCTGTTGCGCTTTTGGCCCTTCTTCTTTAGGGTGGCAGCATCATCGTCCTCGGAGTCCACCTCGGCACCAGCGTCCTCCCCGGGAAGTCTCCTTCCTACCTCAGTGCACGCACACTTATCCGCCAATGTGTAGAGCTCGTTGACAGTCTTCGACAGCTTGACGTTCATCTTCTCCCGCATCCTTCGATTGCGCACGTTCGTATGAAATGCGACAATCATGGCTGCGGGGTGCACATCCAGAATATTGCGGTGCACGCAACTGAATCTCTGGATATACTTGCACAGAGATTCACCATCTCTTTGCGGGATCACTTGTAGATCACTGGGCTGTCCAGGGGCCTTGTGGCCTCCCGTAAAGGCACCAACAAACTCATTGCAGAGATCTGACCACGAAGAAATGGAGTTCTCTGGCAAGTTCATCAGCCAAGATCTCACGTTGGGCTTCAGCACCAACGGAAAGTAGTTGGTGAGAATCTTCTCGTCTCTTCCCCCGGTAGCTTGCATGGCAATCGTGTAGATGCCCAGAAACTCTGCCGGATTCAGCTTGCCGTCGTACTTTTCTGGTACTTCCGGCTTGAAGGCCCGGACGGACGGCCGACGGACTTGCCACAGCTCACGAGTGAAGGCTGGACATCCAACCTCGTAAGGTAGATATCCACCAACCTCAGGCGCAGGCTCATCAACGACTGGGCCGTTGCGCGCGTCGGATTGACGGCGCGCCTCCCGGCGCCGTTCAATGGTGGTGCGGGCATCCTCTACCCGCCTGTCTTGTAGCACTTGCCGTTAATCTTGCCGCGCTCGCGGATCTGAAGAGGCCATCGACATCTCATCGGGCTCGAAAGATCATTGAGTTTGTCGCGGTTGCTGTTGTTACTGCTGTTGAAGTTGTTGCCGCGGAGGTGACTGCACTGTTGGGGCAGCACCTTCAACACGACCACCAGTTGGAGCTACTGGTGCCGTCTGCGGACGCCGTGAGGGCTCCGCTTGCTGTGACCTGCTCGTCTCGGCAAATCCAATCAGGCTCTGGATGGTGGTTCTCCACTCATCCATCTTTTCTGCTGCCGGACGGAAGTTCAGCAGCATCTGGGCTCGCGCCATCGCCTCTGCTGCTGTAGCTGGCATGGCCGGAAGCGAAGCACGCGACATCACTCTAGTCCTGGCAGAGCCAGCAGGAGCACCATTGCGATCTTGTTGCCGCGGCACATGCTCAGCAGCGGCTGTCGTGGCGGAGGTGGGGCCTGAAGATTTGGAACTTGATCGATAGGGGTCTTGCCGTGTGGTCGCCGCCGCCCTGAGTCGTCGACGCCGCTCGGAGTTACGCTGCGCCAACCATGCGACGGGCGCGACGTATGTCTCGATGCAGCATCTCTAGGCATTGCCACGGCGGGATCTTGGCTCGCACCGGCCTGGGCATTGTTGCTCCGGTGGCTGCGCTCGTCGACGCGGCGAGGAGGAGGAAGACATCCATCCGCTCCGCCCGCGCCGTCGCGGCTTTGCTCGCGAGAGGGTCGAGGAGGTTGATTGCCTCTAGTGCCTCCGCCTCCTGTTCCGACCACGATGGGCGCGGCGACCGCGCCGCCTGTGCCGGTCGTGCCAACCACGGTATCTGCACCGCCTGCGCCGCCTGCGGATACGTGCGAAGGAACTTTGGAAGTGGAGGGAGCCGTCATCGTGATGCCCTTCTTCTTGGGAGCCATCGACGACGAGGAAGATGGTGATGAAGCTAATGAAACTGACACGCAATCTGCTGATTCAGGTTCGAGCAAGCGATCCCCCTACCTGGCGCGCCAAAGATGTCGTGCATACGACCATTTATGGGGCCATCTAGCCCCTTTGCGGTTCAACTAGGGAGATCGACGAGCACAAAGAGCAGAACCAGCAGAGACGCAAGGAGTTTACCCAGGTTCGGGCCACCTTGAGGTGTAAAACCCTACTCCTGCTTTGTATATTGGATGTGTATGAGCACAAGTACAAGGAGCGCTTCTCCCGGCAAGGTGCAGAAAGAGCAGCTACGCATGCAAGTTGTGCAAAGGTCAATCATTCAATCCCTATAAACATTGCCCTGGCCCTCCTTTTATAGCTCAAGGGGTCAGCACAGTGGCAAAACAGTCATTACAGGTTGATTAGATAGCAAACAGTGCTATCATACCTAACTCTGCCAGTTTAGGACAAAAGCAATAAATGCTCCGTTAGATGTCATGTGGAGGAGGAGCCCCGGCAAGGATTCTGCACCGCTCGCCCAGCTACCTCCTATTATCTTGACACGCCTTCTGGACGGGTGTCATTAAAGGCAAATCTCCTTCCAGCGTGCTGACACGTGCCCGACAAATCTCACCTAACTGCCTGTGGGCTCGACACCTCATCGATTAGCGACTAGCTGCTCGATGAGGTGGAGCGCTAACAGCTAGCAAGAGCTTGCCGGCACGGAGCTTGCTGGGTCTTCACCTTGCCGGCTCAGCCTTGCCGGCAAAGGTTATCTTTGGTGTAAAACTTGATGCTTTGTCTTGATCTTCTCCCCAGTAGCTTCTGCAACTGGGTCTTGAATCTTGTTCTTGGTTCTGGACTTGGCTTGAATTATTCTCTGGCAAGCCTTGCCGTCGGGAAGGCTACTACTGCCCGTGCATAAGTCAGGGGTATTAAGGACCCATTTCTTAATGCACCGACAATCTTTCATGTGAGCATCATTGAAACCTCAAGCCTATCTTAATGGCTATGAAGAAAGAGCTTGTTGGGAGGCAACCCAATAGTTATCTTAAATTTTTTGCTTTTCTTTTCTGTTTTGTGTGATGACTCAATTTTAGCTTCTGTTATGATTGTGTTTTGATCTTTTAATTAGTGTTTGTGCCAATTAATGCCTTTGGGATGATTTGGATGATAGTACAATTGATGCTGTTTGAAACACAGAAAGTTTTGAGTCTAGTGCTGGATTTTTGGTTCTGTACTGGAGCGTGATAAAATTTTGATTTTTTTACACAGTATTGTTATATGAATTTCTTACGTTGTCCTAATTTTTCAGAATTTTTGGAGTTACAAAAGTATAGCTTTTAAATAGATCTTTACATATGGTTCTGTTTTAGACAGATTCTGTTTTTGTTGCATAGTTTGCTTATTTTGATGAATCTATGGATTGTATCGGGGGGTATAAGCCATGGGCAAGTTGTAGTACAGTAGCATTATGCCAATATTAAATATGAATCAATTTTTAACAGTACCTAAAGTTTAAGATTTGTTTGTTATACTAACGGATCTCACGAGGTTTCTGTTGAGTTTTGTGTGCTGAAGTTTTCAAGTTTTGGGTGAGACCACGATGGATGAAGGAATAAGGAGCGGAAACACCCTAAGCTTGGTGATACCTAAGGCACCCCAAGGTAATATTCAAGGAAGACCCAAGCGTCTAAGATTGGGGATGCTCCGGATGGCATCCCCTCTTTCGTCTACAATCTATCGGTATATCACTTGGACCTATATTTTTATTCATCACATGATATGTGTTTTACTTGGAGCGTCTTGTGCCATAGTTTTCTTTTCTTTGTTTGCTTTTTAGTTTGCCACAATCATCTTTTCTGAACACACCCTTTTGAGAGGGACACACATTATTCATGATTTGTTAGAATACTCTATGTGCTTCACTTATATCTTTTGAGCTAGGTAGTTGCTCTAGTGCTTCACTTATATCTTTTAGAGCATGGCGGTGGTTATATTTTAAAGAAATAGTTGCACTCTCATGCTTCACTTTATATATTTTTGAGAGTCTAATAAATAGTAATGGTAATATGCACGGATTACGAATTTGGTCCTAATATGATAGGTATTCAAGAGGGATATAATAAAAACTTTCATGTAGATCACTGAATATGATAAGTTTGATTCCTTGCAATAGTTTTGTGATATTAAGATGATAATATGTGGGAGGTGCTAGTAGATAATTGTGGTTTAGTAAGAATATTCGTGTTAAGGTTTTTGATTCCGGAAGCATGCACGTATGGTCTGTCGTTATGCTAAGAAGTTGGAGCATGATTTATTATTGATTGTCTTCCTTTGCGTGGCGGTCGGGGGCGCGCGATGGTTAACTGCTACCAACCTCCCCCCTAGGGGCATGCGTATTAGTACTTTGCTTCGAGGGATAATAAACTTTTGCAATAAGTATGTGAGTTCTTTATGACTAATGTGAGTCCATGGATTATACGCACTCTCACCTTTCCGCAATTTGCTAGCCTCTTCGGTACCGTGCATTGCCCTTTCTCACCTCGAGAGTTGGTGCAAACTTCGCCGGTGCATCCAAACCCCGTGATATGATACACTCTATCACACATAAGCCTCTTTATATCTTCCTCAAAACAGCCACCATACCTACCTATTATGGCATTTCCATAGCCATTCCGAGATATATTGCCATGCAACTTCCACCGTTCCGTTTATATGACACACATCATCATTGTCATATTGCTTTGCATGATCATATAGCTGACATAGTATTTGTGGCTCACCCACTGTTCATCATTTTCATACATGTTACGCTAGCATCATTGCACATCCTGGAACACTGCCACATGCATTCATATAGAGTCATATTTGTTCTAGTACCGAGTTGTAATTTTGACTTGTAAGTAAATAGAAGTGTGATGATCATCATTATTAGAGCATTGTCCCAGTGAGGAAATATATATAAAAAAGAAATAAAAAAAGAGGCCAAAAAGAGCCCACAAAAAAAAGAAAAAAATTAGAGAAAAAGAGAGAAGGGGCAATGTTACTATCCTTTTCCATACTTGTGCTTCAAAGTAGCACCATGTTTTCATATAGAGAGTCTCCTATATTGTCACTTTCATATACTAGTGGGAATTTTTCATTATAGAACTTGCCTTGTATATTTCGATGATGGGCTTCCTCAAATGCCCGAGGTCTTCATGAGCAAGCAAGTTGGATGCACACCCACTTAGTTTTTATTTTGATGTTTCATACACTTATAGCTCTCAGTGCATCTGTTGCAGGGTAATCCCTACTCCTCACATTGACGTCAATTGATGGGCATCTCCATAGCCTGTTGATTAGCCGCGTCGATGTGAGACTATCTTTTTTTTTGACTTACCATTATTAACCCCTATAATTATATTCTATTCCACCCATAGTGCTTTATCCATGACTTGCGCTCATGTATTGCGTGGGGGTTGAAAAAGCTGAAGCGCGTTAAAAAGTATGAACCAATTGCTTGATTGTCTCTGGGGTTGTGCATGATAAATACTCTATGTTAAGAAGATGGAGCATGACAGGATCATATGATTTTGTAGGGATAACTTTCTTTAGCTTTTTTATTTTGAAAGGCATGATTGTTTGTTAGTATGCCTGAGTATTGATGTCTTTATATCAAATTATAGACTATTGCTTTGAATCATTCGGATCTTAATATTCATACCGTAAAAGAGAATTACATGATGAACATGTTAGGTAGCATTCCACATCAAAAATTCTATTTTTATCATTTACCTACTCGAGGACGAGCAAGAATTAAGCTTGGGGATGCTTGATACATCTCCAACGTATCTATAATTTTTGATTGTTCCATGCTATTATAGTATCAATCTTGGATGTTTTATATGCAATTATACATCATTTTTGGGACAAACCTATTAACCTAGTGCCCAGTGCCAGTTGCTGTTTCTTGCTTATTTTTGGCTTTTCAGAAAATCAATATCAAATAGAGTCCAAACGAAGAAAAAACTTTGGATTAATTTTTTCTGGACCAGAAAGGACCCTAGAAGGTTCGGGAGAAGACCAGACGAGTCACGAGGAAGCGACAAGCTCGGAAGGCGTGCCCAGGGGGGTAGGCGCGCCTCCCAGGCTTTTGGGCCCCTCGTGGCACCTATTGACCAAATTCCAAGCCTATAAATTCTCAAATATCCCCCATATACCAGAGAGCCACCTGGAATAACTTTTCCGCCGCCGCAAGCTTCTGTTCTTCCGCGATCCCATCTGGAGGCCTTTTCCAGCGATCTGCCGGAGGGGGAATCGCTCATGGAGGGCGTCTACGTCAACCTTCCTGCCCTTCTGATGATGTGTGAGTAGTTTACCACAGACCTACGGGTCCATAGCTAGTAGCTAGATGGCTTCTTCTCTCTCTTTGATCTTTAATACAATGTTCTCCTCGATCTCCTTGGAGTTCTATTCGATGTAATCTTATTTTGCGGGTGTTTGTTGGGATCCGATGAATTGTGGGTTTATGATCAGATTATTCATGAGAAATATTTGAGTCTTTTCTGAACTTATTTATGCATGATTGTTATAGCTTTGTATTTCTCTCCTATCTGTCTGTTTGGTTTGGCCAACTAGATTGATTTATCTTGCAATGGGAGAGGTGCTTTGTGATGGGTTCAATCTTGCGGTGCTCCATCCTAGTGACAGAAAGGGACAAGACACGTATTTGTATTGTTGCCATTAAGGATAAAACGATGGGGTTTATTCATATTGCTTGAGTTTACTTTGTCTACATCATGTCATCTTGCTTAAGGCGTTACTCTGTTTTCATTAACTTAATACCCTAGATGCATGCTGGATAGCGGTCGACGGGTGGACTAATAGTAGTAGATGCAGGCAGGAGTCGTTCTACTTGTCTCGTACGTGATGCCTATATACATGATCATTGCCTTGAATATCGTCATAACTATGCGCTTTTCTATCAATTGCCCAACAGTAATTTGTTTACCCACCGTATGCTATGTGTTCGAGGGAGAAGCCTCTAGTGAAAACTATGGCCCCCGGGTCATTTATCCATCATATATAAAATTAAAAAATACCTTGCTGCAATTTATTTACTTTTATTTTATTTAGTATTTTAGTTTATCTATCTACCACTATCAGAATTAATCCTTGCATGTAACCGCCAAGGGGATTGACAACCCTCTTGTTTGCGTTGGGTGCAAGTATTTGCTTTTGTGTGTGTAGGTGCTGCTAATGAGGTTCTGTGTGGTTCTCCTACTGGATTAATAACCTTGGTTCTTAACTGAGGGAAATACTTATCTCTACTGTACTGCATCATCCTCCTCTTCGGGGAAATCCCAACGCAGCTCACAAGTAGCAGTCATCAACCCGTACCTTCCGGAGGTGATGAAACATCCTCAAGCTATTGAGATGCGTGAGGAGGTGCTTCACATTCGGGACATTCAAGGGCCCAAGAAGACCGGGAGCGAGAAGGCCAGGCTGGAAGCGGTGGAACAGGAGATCTTCAAGTGCCAAGGGATGGTGGAGCGCGGACTCAATGCTAACCACTCCATGATCACGAAATTCATCCGTGAGCCCAAAGTGGACAGCAAGGATATTGGGGACGTCATCTTGAAGCTCAATGACCGGATTGATCATCTTCACGCCCAAATTTATGATTTACAAAACCAAAATTTTGAGTATGAGGCCAAGTTCAAAGGTATGAGTTTAGCTGCAAATTTCAAGACTCCGGAAACACATTCATCCTTTTATGATGGAGAGCCTATGCCTTGGAATACGGAGGACAAGCCTACTACTTCATCACCATCACCACCGAAGAAGGAGACTTGAGTACACGGGTATGGGCACCACCCTTGGCTTGTGCCAAGCTTGGGGGAGGTGCCCCGGTATCGTATCACCATCACTTTTATCATAATTATCTATCTTAGTTCGACCCTTAGTTATATCGTGATTTAGAAGAATAAAGTTTAAGTATGATTTAGTTTCTAGTGCTTGCTTTGATCTATCTATCTATGTAATCGAGTGTGAGAGTTATATAATAAAGAGTAGTTTGACTTGAGTGGTTTTACTTTTGTTGATTCAATCTTAGAAATAAAATAAAGAGAATAAATAAAAAAGGGGATCATATGCTAATCCCATGGGGAGTGATGACTTCACATAAAAGAAGTATAATTGATGAAACTTGTTGGAAGTTGACAAACATAGCATTGGTCATTGTTGCAATCCGTGAAAAAGTATTAAAGAAAGAGAGGTCTCACATATAAATATACTATCTTGGACATCTTTTATGATTGTGAGCCCCCATTAAATATACTATGTCAAATAGTCGACGTTGGACAAGGAAGACAACATAATGAGTTATGTTTGCTTATATTCACATAGAAGTTATGTTGTCATGGATCCTCTAACATGTGGTGCTTGCCCATAATATTTTGCTAGCCAAAATTTCGTACTAAGTTGAGATACTACTTGTGCATCAAAAACCCTTGAACCCAGTTTCATGTCATGAGAGTCCACCATACCTACCTACGGATTGAATAAGATCCTTCAAGTAAATTGTCATCGGTGCAAAAAGCAATAAAAATTGCTCCTAAATATGTATGCTCTTTTATTGTAAGGGAAAATAAGCTTTGCACGAACTTGTGATGGTGAAGAAATAAAGGCGACAGACTGCATAATAAAGGTTGCTATCACAAGGGGCAATATAAAGTGACGTTCCTTTACATTAAGAGCTTGCACATTCAAAAATAAAAATCCCATGACAACCTCTGTTTCCCTCTGTGAAGGGCCTATCCTTTACTTTATGTATTTACTTTTATGCAAGAGTCAGTAGTATTCTTCTCTATTCCGTTTTTATTTTCTCTCTTGGCAAGCATCATGTGGTGGGGAAAGATCCAGGCATATATATCCCGTTGGATGTAGGTGATCATGAGTTATTATTGTTGACATTACCCTTGAGGTAAATAAGTTGGGAGGCGAAATTATAAGCCCCTATCTTTCTATGTGTCTGACTGAAACTTTTGCTCCAGAAGTATGCCGTGAGTGTCAGCAATCATAGAAAACTAAATAATAGTTGAGTATGTGAAATTGCTAAACTTACATGGACTCTTTCTGATAATATGATGAATTGCAATTGCATCAGTGACCGAGATCACAGTTTGTTAGTTTTCAATACGGTTTATGGTTCATATACTTTGTCTTGTGGATGAATTGTCACTTATTCACGAGAAGTTTTATTATGATATATTGCTGTTATGATAATGATCATGATGCTTTCATGTCCGTATTTTGTTTTATCGACACCTCACTCTCTAAACATGTGGTCATGATTATCGATTTCGGTTTTCGCTTGAGGACAAGCAAGGTCTAAGCTTGGGGGAGTTGATACGTCAATTTTGCATCATGTTTTCCTACTATTATTTATTATGTTTTGGTTCATTATTTCACTTTATGAAACAATTCTTATGCCTTTTCTCTCTTATTTTGCAAGTTTCACATAAAGAGGGAGATTGCCGGCAGCTGAAATTTTGGACCGGAAAGGGCTACATCAGAGATAGCTATTCTGCACAACTCCAAATGACCTGAAATTTACGGAGAATTATTTTGGAATATATAAAAAGATTGGCAAAAGAAATACCAGGAGGGGACCCACCAGGAAGCCACAAGCCCGGGGGGGCGCGCCCTACCCCCTGGGCGCCCCCCTGAGCTTGTGGGGCCCCTGGCTGGCCTCTGGCCCCCTCCTTCTACTATATGAAGCCATTTCCCTAGAAAAAAAATAAAGAGAAGACTTTTGGGACGAAGCGCCGCCATCTCGAGGTGGAACCTGGGCAGGAGCACTTTTGCTCTCCAGCGGAGCGATTCCGCCGGGGAAACTTCCCTCCAGGAGGGGGAAATCGAAGCCATCGACATCACCAATGATCCTCTCATCGTGGGAGGACCAATCTTCATCAAGATCTTCACCAGCACCATCTCATCTCAAACCCTAGTTCAGCTCTTGTATTCAATCTTTGTCTCCAAACCTCAGATTGGTACCTGTGGGTAGCTAGTAGTGTTGATTACATCTTGTAGTTGATGCTAGTTGGTTTATTTGGTGGAAGATTATATGTTTAGATCCTTGATGCTATTCAATACCCCTCTGATCTTGAACATGAATATGATTTGTGAGTAGTTACTTTTGTTCTTGAGGACATGGGAGAAGTCTTGTCATAAGTAATCATGTGAATTTTGTATTCGTTCGATATTTTGATGATATGTATGTTGGTGCTTCCTTTAGTGGTGTCATGTGAACATCGACTACATGAAACTTCACCCTACTTGGGCCTAAGGGAAGGCATTGTGGAGTAATAAGTAGATGATGGGTTGCTAGAGTGACAGAAGCTTAAACCCTAGTTTATGCGTTATTCCGTAAGGGGCTGATTTGGATCCATATGTTTCATGCTATGGTTAGATTTATCTTAATTCTTTTTTCATAGTTGCGTATGCTTGCGAGAGGGGGTAATCATAAGTGGGAGGCTTGTTCAAGTAAGAACAACACCCAAGCACCGGTCCACCCACATATCAAATTATGAAAGTAGCAAACGCAAATCAAATAAACATGATGAAAGTGACTAGATGAGAATTCCCATGTGTCCTCCAGAATGCTTTGCTTTATATAAGAGACCGTTCCGGCTTGTCCTTTGCTATAAAAAGGATTGGGCCACCTTGCTGCACTTTGCTACTATTGTTACTTGCTACTTATTACGAATTATCTTGCTACAAAACTATCAGTTATCACTACTTTTAGTGCTTGCGGAAAACACCTTGCTGAAAACCCAATAAAAATTATAGATACGTTGGAGACGTATCAGCATCCCCAAGCTTAATTCCTGCTCGTCCTCGAGTAGGTAAATGATAAAAACAGAATTTTTGATGTGGAATGCTACCTAACATGTTTCTCATGTAATCTCTTTTACAGTATCGATATCAAGAAACGAGTGATTCAAGGCAATAGTCTATAATTTGATATAAAGACATCAATACTCAGACATACCAACAAACAATCATGCATTTCAAAATAAAAATGCTAAAGAACACTATCCCTACAAAATCATATAGCCTGTCATGCTTAGTCTTCCTAACACAAAGTATTAATCATGAACTACCCCGATGACAAGCCGAACAATTGGATCATACTTTTTGACGCGCTTCAGCTTTTTCAATTGCCATGCAATACATGAGCGTGAGCCATGGATATAGCACTATGAGTGGAATAGAATGCGGTGATCGAGATCAATAAGGGGAAGTCAAAAAGGAAGATAGTCTCGCATCGACGCGACTAATCAACGGGCTATGGAGATGCCCATCATTTGATATCAATGTGAGGAGTAGGGATTGCCATGCAACGGATGCACTAAGAGCTATAATTGTATGAAAGCTCAAACTGAAACTAAGTGGGTGTGCATCCAACTCGCTTGCTCATGAATACCTCGGGCATTTGAGGAAGCCCATCATCGAAATATACAAGCCAAGTTCTATAATGTTAAATCCCCACTACTATATGAAAGTGACAACTCAGGAGACTCTCTATATGAAGAACATGGTGCTACTTTGAAGCACAAGTGTGGAAAAGGATTGTAACATTGCCCCTTCTCTCTTTTTCTCTCATTTTTTTGGTGGGCTCTTTTTGGCCTCTTTTTTTTCGTCCGGAGTCTCATCCCGACTTGTGGGGGAATCATAGTCTCCATCATCCTTTCCTCACTGGGATAATGCTCTAATAATAATGATCATCACACTTCTATTTACTTACAACTCGATACTAGAACAATATGACTCTATATGAATGCCTCTGGCAGTGTACTAGGATGTGCAATGATCTAGCGTAACATGTATAAAAAAATGATGAACGGTGGCTGAGCCACAAATACTATGTCAGCTATATGATCATGCAAAGCAATATGACAATGAATATGCATGTCATAAAAACGGAACGGTGGAAGTTGCATGGCAATATATCACGGAATGGCTATGGAAATGCCATAATAGGTAGGTATGGTGGCTGTTTTGAGGAAGATATAAGGAGGCTTATGTGTGATAGAGCATACCATATCACGGGGTTTGTATGCATCGGGGAAGTTTGCACCGACTCTCGAGGTGAGAAAGGGCAATGCACGGTACCGAAGAGGTTAGGAAATTGCGGAAAGGTAAGAGCGCGTATAATCCATGGACTCACATTAGTAATAAAGAACTCACATAATTATTGCAAAATTTTATTAGCCCTCGACGCAAAGTTCTAATTGCATGCCCCTAGGGGGATAGATTGGTAGGAAAAGACCATCGCTCGTCCCCGACCACCACTCATAAGGTAGACACTCAATAATAAATCATGCTCCAACTTCATCGCATAACAAGAGACTATACGTGCATCCTTCGAGAATCACAAACCTTAACACCAATATTCTTACTAAACTACAATCATTCACTAGTACATCCACATATTACCACCTTAATATCGTAAAACTATTGCAAGGAATCAAACATATCATATTCAGTGATCTACATGAAAGTTTTTATTATATCCCTCTTGAATACCTATCCTTTATGGACTAGTCTTATGACCCATGCAAATTTCCATTACTATTTATTAGACTCTCAAAAAGATTTAAGTGAAGCATGATAGTGCAACTATTTCTTTAAAATATAACCACCGCTGTGCTCTAAAAGATATAAGTGAAGCACTAGAGGAACTGCCTAGCTCAAAAGATATAAGTGAAGCACATAGAGTATTCTAACAAATCATGAACAAATGCGTGTCCCTCTCAAAAGGTGTGTCCAGAAAAATATGATTGTGGCAAACTAAAAAGCAAACAAAGGAAAAACTACTATGGCAGAAGATGCTCCAAGTAAAACTCATATCATGTGATGAATAAAAATATAGCTCCAAGTAAGTTACCGATAGATTGTAAACGAAAGAGGGGATGCCATCCGGGGCATCCCCAAGCTTAGACACTTGGGTCTTCCTTGAATATTACCTTGGGGTGCCTTGGGCATCCCCAAGCTTAGGGTCTTGCCACTCCTTATTCTTTCATCCATCGTGATCTCACCCAAAACTTGAAAACATCAGCAAACAAAACTCAACAGAAACCTCGTGAGATCAGTTAGTATAACAAACAAATCTTAAACTTTAGGTACTGCTATAAATTGATTCATATTTAATTCTTTCATAATGCTATTGTACTCTAACTTCTCCATGACTTATACCCCCAATATAATCCATAGCATCATTAAAATAAGCAAACTATGCAATAGAAAACAGAATCTGTCTAAAACAGAACAGTCTGTAAAGATCTGAATAAAATTCATACTTCTGTAACTCCAAAAATTCTAAAACATTAGGACAACGTGAAAAATTTGTATCCCAATACTGTGTAAAAAATTCAGGAATTTATCATGTTACAGTACAGAATGAAAATTCCAGAACTGGGTGCAAAACTTTCTGTTTTTCAAACAGCATCAATTATATTATCATCCAAATCATCCCAAAGGCATTACTTGGCACAAACACTAATTAAAACATAGAAACATAATCATAACAGTAGCTATAATTGTGCAAACACACAAAATAGAAAAGAAAAGCAAAAATTTAAGATACATATTGGGTTGCCTCCCAACAAGCTCTTCCTTTATAGCCATTAAGATAGGCTTTGAGATTTTAATGATGCTCACATCAAAGACAAGAATTGAAGCACAAAGAGAGCATCATAAAACATGTGACAAACACATTTAAGTCTAACATACTTCCTATGCATAGGAATTTTATAGGAAAACAAATTATCAAGACAAGCAATATCTAGCATATGCAAATAGGAAGAATGAAGCATTAAAAATTTCAACACAAAGAGAGGTAATTTAATAACATGAGGACTTCTATAACCATATTTTCCTCTCTCATAATAATTAGATGTAGGATCATAATCAAACTCAACAATATAGCTATCATATAAAATATTCTCTCCATCATCCATATGCAAGCAAATCTTATAATCTTCCAAGATAGTGGGATTAACATCAACTAAACTCATGACCTCTCCAAACCCACATTTATCAAAAATTTCATAAGATTGAACACTCTCCGAATATGAGGGATTCTTTTTTCCTAAAGTTGAAATTCTTCCAAACCCACTTTCAATATTATTGCAGACATTATTATCAATATCATATTCATCATGAGGCCTAAATAAATTTTCAAGATCATAATAAGCATCACCCTAATCATGATCATTACAATGAGTAGTGGACATAAAAAAATCATCATCCCCAAGCTTGTAGTATTGCATATCATTAACACAATTGACGTTAATAGAATTTATAATAAAATCATCGCAATCATGCTTTTCATTCAAGGAGCTGTCATGAATCACTTTATAAATTTCTTCTTTTAACACTTCATCACAATTTTCAGATTCACGATTTTCAAGCAACACTTCATAAAGATAATCTAGAGCACTCAACTCACTAGCAATTGGTTCATCATAATTGGATTGTTTGAAAAGACTAGCAAGTGGATGAGGATCCATATCAATAGTTTTTAGCAAGTGAAGATGCAAGCAAATAGAAGGCACATGATAGTAACTCAAATATTTTTGGTATTTTTGATTTTTAGAGAAGTGGAGGGAGATGAAAACGATAGGCAAAGGCAAATAAAAAGTGGAGCAAGTAGATGATAGTTTGAGTGAAGGTACTTGATAGGTTTTGATGATGTCTCCCCGGCAACAGCGCCAGAAATTCTTCCTGCTACTTGTGAGCTGCGTTGGGATTTTCCTCGAAGAGGAGAGGATGCAGGACAATAGAGATAAGTATTTCCCCCATTGAGAACCAAGGTTATTGAACCAGTAGGAGAATCACGCAAAGCCTCATGAACAGCACCTGCACACACAAAAGCAAATACTTGCACCCAACGCGGGCAAGAGGGTCATCAATCCCCTTGAACTCGTTACTTGCAAGGATTAAATCTTGTAGTGGTAGATTGATAAATTGCAAAACAAAATAAAAGAAATAAAATTGCAGCAAATTTATTTTGAGTTTTTATAAATGATTTAAGTAGACCCGGGGGCCATAGTTTTCACTAGAGGCTTCTCTCTCGAACACATAGCATACGGTGGGTAAACAAATTACCGTTGGGCAATTGACAGAAAAGCGCATAAGTATGACGATAATCAAGGCAATGATCATGTATATAGGCATCACGTCCGAGACAAGTAGACCGACTCCTACCTGCATCTACTACTATTACTCCACCCACCGACCGCTATCCAGCATGCATCTAGGGTATTAAGTTAATAAAAACAGAATAACACCTTAAGCAAGATGACATGATGTAGACAAAGTAAACTCAACTAATATGAATAAACCCCATCATTTTACTCTTAATGGCAACAATACAAATACATGTCTTCTCCCCTACTTTGTCACTGGGATATAGAGCACTGCAAGATTGAACCCATTACAAAGCACCTCTCCCACTGAAGATAAATCAATCTAGTTGGCCAAACCAAACAGATAGGTCGAAGAGAAATACAAAGCTATAACAATCATGCATAATAAAGTTCAGAAAAGACTCAATTACTTCTCATGAATATTCAGATCATAAACCCACAATTCATCGGATCCCAACAAACACACCGCAAAAGAAGATTACATCGAATAGAACTCCAAGAACACCGAGGAGAACATTGTATTGAAGATCAAAGAGAGAGAAGCCATCTAGCTAATAACTATGGACCTGTAGGTCTGTGGTGAACTACTCACGCATCATCGGTAGGGCAGCATGGTTGATGTAGAAGCCCTCCGTGATCAATTCCCCCTCCAGCAGAGTACCGGAAAAGGCCTCCAGATGGAATTGCTGAAGAACAGAAGCTTGCGGCGGTGGAAAAGTTATTTCAGGTGGCTCTCTGTTGGTTTCCAAATATTTGAGAATTTATAGAAGTGGAATTAGGTCAGACGGAGCCACGTGGGGCCCACAAGGTAACAGGGCGTGCCTACCCCCCAGGGCGCGCCATGTTGCCTTGTCGTCTCCTTGTTTGCCGTATGCACTACTGCAGGAATGCCCAGCAGTGGCGGGTGCAAAAAGCCTAGTAGTGGCGGGCCAGGCTCTCAGGGCCGCCCGCCACTGACCTCCTCTCACTGCTAAGGGGGCATCAGTGGGGGGCGCCCGCCCGCCACTGGTTGGTCCCTAACACTGGCAAGCGGGGCAACCTGCCCACCAGTGTTAACCATCTCGTAGTAGTGGCGGGCAGCCATACCTATGGCGGGCGAGTACCCGCGCCCGCTAGTATCATGTGAAGTACGAGCGGCGGGCTCTTGTTTTTGCCCGCCACTGATTGATGCACCAGGCTAGAATAAAAAACGCTGCCGTGGCAGCATAATAGCATATATTATGCTGCCGTGGCAGCATAATAGCATATATTATGCTGCCACAGCAGCATTAGCTGATGCAAATAGGGGACAGTTATCAATTAAATGCGAGCAAATCAGGAATAAAACTAGTGGTAATCACTGAAAATAAAGAATGAGAAGTACATTAAGAATAAACGAGTTACACAAAATACATGGTCATCAACTACATAGTGCATGACGCCAAATATGTTTATTCACGATTTCAGTTTTGCCCGCTGCAATGCGCTAGGTAAGGCTCTTTTGTTGGTTGGACGCATCTTCTTCGGAGTTATAATAGAATAGGCCGGATGAGAAGCGGACCTCCTTGTTTATGATAGCCGCTAACTTGACTTGTAGTTCTTCGAGCGCTAAGCCAGCTTCGGGCTGATTGTTTTTTACTTCTTGACCCCATTTGAGGATTTTATCATGCTGATTTAACATTTTCGCGGACCGTATGAATTCTTCCATGTGAATGCAGGTGTAGAAGCCACAGGTCAGACTAGTCGGTGGTTGTTGCATACAAGATAGAGTGTTCCATTTGAAGGCAATCATTTTCTTTCCACTTCATTTGTAGTGTTTCTCAACCGTGTGGCCTCCTGTAGTATTCCAATCAAAAAGACAATCATCGAGAAGGTCCTTCAGGAGGGACCAGTCTTTTCCCGAGCTCTTCGTGGAATCCAGCAAGTAACAATTGCACCTTGCCGGTCTTTGCACTAGGAGAACCCAATGGTTGCTGCGCAAAACAGAATAAACATACCACGCGATCATGACAAAGTTACAAATTTTGAGACATGACAACATATATATGAAGGAAAGGTACAAAAGTGAAAGCGTGAAGCCAAAGAAGGACGTACATGGGTGGGTACGGCACGAGGAGGAAGTTTTTAAGCTTGTTCTGTTGCATGAAATCTAGAAGGTACCTCTTCATGCACTGCCTCCCTTCCTCATTTTTTAGGTTTTCCTCGTTCATGAGATAAGGGTCGGCTGTGGCAACATCCAAAATTTTCTTGCTTCTTACCTCAGTGGCTTGAAAAAGCGCCCATAGCCTCATTAGACAAGTTTCAATACTATAGAATCTGAACATATAGAAGATCTCTTTGAAATCTACATATATTTTGTCCCCGCTGAATTTTTCAAAGAAAGTATATCCCTTTGGCACCTTCGCAGTGTAATGTGTTGGGTTAACGATGGATCCTTGCTTATTATCGGCTAGCTCTGATTCCACAATTTTTTCATGTAGAATCTTCATCTCAAGTCTCAGGTGCGCATACGCTTTGTCTGGTACCGTTCTCTGACCCGGGATATAGACAGGTGCATTTGGGTTGTCAGCACATTGTTCATATGCCAAGGACTTCTTCGGTGCCTTCTTTACTGGTGCACGTGTGGTGGCAGAAGTTTTTCCCTTAGTATTCATTTTCGCAGCCTTTAGATGCGTGTTTCTTTTTCTCACCGGTTGGACGGAAACGGGCGGACAGGACATCGCTTCTTGGGCCACCACATTCTTTAGTGTTGTTGGAGTAAACTTTGGTTGTTTGCAAGGTTGCATCACGGGAAGGGCTGGGGGCGTCTCGTCATCTGCAACTTAATTAGGATTTTGTGATTCTTCAAGCATGTGCTCTTCCTGCACATCCTTAGCTGATACGTGGTTGCAAAGACCTAGAGGAGATCGTCTAGGTGGCGGTCCAACGCCGTGGATGTTGGGAGATGGTGATGGTGCTACAATGCCGGGGATGGTGGGAGACGGTGTTCTGTTTGGGGATGGATTTCCCATTATGATATGCATTGTAGGCCACTTGAGGTAACCAGCAAAGCATTCCGAAAGGGGCTGCGGCTCATCACCCTCTTCTATAATGTTTTTTGGCAGAATCAAATTGTGATATTCCGGGAACACCCTAAGCAATGAAACCTTCTGCATGTTCTCATTTAATTTGCTGTTGTGCATGACATTTCCTGTAAAGATTCTAGATTTTGCAACCTCCAACAAGTCGCCATTAGTACTCACTCTAGCTAGGAGAGTGCAAGGAATTTCTTCCTCCAACGATTGTGGTGACCCACCATGACCATTTATGACATTAATGACCGAGGGGCTTCTGATCTTTGTGGGAGCAAGGGCCGGCGGTGTATCCACCATTTCTGGCATATTTGTCGACCCTTTTGACTGAATATGCTTCTGAACCTCTGCCAGAAAATCAGGTAAGACTTCCTTTAACATTTCATTGACTAACTGATATATTTTGTCTCTGTCCCTTCTTTCTTTTTCCGACTTAGTCATCCTTTCCTTGCGGGGATAGTAGGCATCCCAGAAAGTACTGCCGGCGCCGAGCTTACGACCTCGTGTGGGCTCTCTCTTCCTGTCGAGGGCGTACATAATTGGTTCGGATGACCACCTTGGGGCATCCGGCGACTCTTCAGAGCTTGGTGTGTTTTTGGGTAAAATTTGCCTGCATGAACAAACTAATATCGTTTAGAAACTGCTCCTAAACATATATATGATGGAAAGTGTGGTTGTATAGGCTAATTACGTACCGCTCTTTCGGCAGCCTTCGCCACCGCAGGGTCTTCAAAGTAGTAGAGTTCGGTGTCTTTATTAAGCACCGCTAGGGATCGAAAATATTTCTTGGCACACGGATCCAGGATATTACTGAAGGGTGTCGGTTGACCTTGTGAAGAAAACATAGCATCATGCTTATCCCAGATTGGCTGCTTCCCTTCATAACCACAGGTGCCTGGATTGTGGTTCCCTACCATTTGGCCTCGGAGCTACACAAACTTCTCTTTGTCCTGTTTGTATGCATCCGAGTCTCGGTAATCAAGGAACTCCTTCCATTCCTCATCGGTAGTGCTAGGATATTGATTTTTGATATACTCTAAATCATACCCATCGTCAAGTAGCTTCTTTGCACGGTATCTATTACTATTCAAGGCCTTAGTGAACACGCGCATGGCATGGATTTCTGCAAGTGCATTGTCTCGGTCGTTGAACTTGAAAATATCTCTCATCTTTCCTAACAGGAGGTTTCACCATTGCTTGTTTTTAGGGCCCCTTAAGCATCTAACGTTGATGCCACAGTTTTCACGGGCGACGGCACCTAGGACGTTACCCCATTTCATTGCGTTCTTGATCAGACTAATGGGTCTCCCCTCTTTGTTAATCCGTTTTATTATGTAAGTAGCTGTAGGCACCTTATTCCGTGACCTACGCTTTCGCGGCTGCTTTTCCAAATCAGCTTTTGCACCATTGAGGTCTCCTTCCTCTTCAGCACCATCCAACTCTTCTCCCACATGTTGGCCATCTTGCTCTTCCTCTTCAGCAACATCGTCGGAATATCCTTCTGCATCTGGCAGTTCCTCCTGAACAACATCTGAATCTTCTTCCCCGTCTACCCCTCCATCTGCAGCATGATTGATCTCCTCGTGCAACTCATAAGCATAACCTGGCTCATCCTGTTGGGGAATGAAAGCCTCATTCCGAGACTGTGTATGTCTCACCATCTTTTATCTGCAAAATGAAGATTGCATCCATAATGAGTAAAAAAAGAATTACATATTAATTATAAAAAAATTGACAAGATGAGTGCTCAAAAAGAGACATATAAAGTGCCAGAAAATCGACGAAATGGAAGTGAATCAACATTTCGTCAAAACTTTGGCACTCATTTCTATTCCCTGTAAAAGAAGACACCAAAACCGCAATGAAATTCACCAACCGGCCATCGCCACTTATCAAAAAACAAAATTGGCATAACCGTTGCTAACAATTGGACGTATTAATTGAATGCAAGAAATTCGATGAAATGGAAGTGAATCAACATTTCGTCAAAACTTTCGCATTCATTCATATTCCCTGTAAAAGAAGACAACTAAACCGCATCATCCAATTCACCACCGGCCATCGCCATTTATCAAAAAAAATTGGCATAACCTTTGCTAAAAATTGGACGTATAGAATGCCAGAAATTTGATGAAATGGAAGTGAATCAACATTTCGTCAAAACTTTGGCACTCTTTTCTATTCCATGTAAATCAAACCATGAGCATCGACATACATCACAATCAATTGTATCATATTCATCCATCATAGCACAACAATCCCTGAACACGAACATATATAGCACAGGCAATTAAAAGAAACCATTTGAAATCAACCCGTGAACATGAACATATATAGCACAGGCAATGACCATATATAGCAAAAGCAATGAATTCAAGCAACAACCGAGCAGCACTGTGTAGATGGCCGAGCCGTTGTTGGTGCGGGCAGCGCGCGCGCGCCGGTGGAGATGGCCGACGCCGTCGTCCATTGGTGCGGGCGGAGGCGCACCGGCGGAGGGGATCGGTGGAGAGTCGCCCGGCCGAGAGGATTCCGCAGCAGGGGGGCGGCTGATGGCGTGCGCGCGGAGTGTGGGGTGGAAGGGGGAAGAGGGATGCGGGTCGGGAGTGGCGCAGAGCGTGCGGGGGGACGCGGCGGCGATGCGCGTTGCCGGTGCTTGCGGGGGCCGGCGGAGCGCCGTGGCGTTCGGGGGGATTGGGCAGCTCAGTGTGCTGTGAATTTGGGCGGGCATGGCCGGGTAGCTATCCCGACCGACCGCGCGCGGACGTAATTTTTGTCAACTCCCGCGCTGAAATTTGAAAAATTAGTTGAAGTGGCGGGTGAGGAGGGACACCCGCCACAAGCACATTAACCTCACACTGGCGAGCAGCGTCTAGGACCCGCCACAGCTATGTTCTGCGAAAAGTGGAAACTCGGCAAGGTTAACTAGTGGCGGCTGCTAAGCGCCACCCGCCACTGCATGGTCTTCTACCTGTGGCGTGCAGTTGTCGATGCTCGTCACAGGTGAGTTACGCAAATAAGTCCCACCCTGCAGGTAATAACTGTGGTGAGCGGCCAGCGCCGCCCGCCACAGTTAAGCAACTAGCTGTGGCGGGTGAGCTTTGCTACCCGCCACTGCTTGCTTTCAAAAATAGTTGTGGCGGGTGCCCCGCCGTGCCCGCCACTAATTTGTGATCTCCTATAAGCCCTTTCCCAGTAGTGATGGTATCCTCCCGAAGCTTCTAGGGTCTCTTATGTCCAGAAAAAAATCGCCAAAAAGTTTCTTAGCGTTTGGACTCCGTTTGGTACTGATTTTGTGGAAAACCAAAAACAAGCAGAAAACAACAACTGTCACTAGGCACTGGGTTAATAGGTTAGTTCCCAAAAATGATATAAAATAGCATATCATTGCATATAAAACATCCAAGATTGATACTATAATACCATGGAACAATAAAAAATTATAGATACGTTGGAGACGTATCAAGCAGCAACGGGCACTGTTCATCGAGATACAAACCCAACACCGGCTGGCTACGTCACGCACGGGGGCTCGATCGGCTTCAGTAAGCAGCGAGAAGGATCGATCGGGTTCAGTTAGCAGCGAAGGAATTGCTCGGGTTCAGTTAGTAGCGAAGGGAACGATCGAGTTCAGTACGTACTGCGAGGGATTGATCGCTCGGGTTCAATAGGTAGTGCGAGAGCGAGATCGATCGGGTTCAATAGGTAGTGCGAGGGATTGATCGCTCAAGTTCAGTACGTAGTGCGAGGGATTGATCGCTTGGGTTCAGTAAGTGAACACCTCGCTCGGGTTCAATTAGCGAGCGCCTCGCACGTACACACGCGCGTATGAGAGAAATGCGCAACACACTGCATCGCTCGACCCCGACCACTCACCGTACCGGGAGCTCCCGAAATTTTCCTCGCCCTCACTTCTACCACGGTTTTCTACGTCATGGACGGCCCAAAGAATGTCATGCAGGTGCGTCTCCGGCCCGCCCAGGACGAAAAGCCCATTTTCTGTCATAATTTTTTGTCATAGAAGTAGGAGCCCACCACATCTATGATGATACGTGTTTTTGTCACGATTATCGTCATAGAAGTGTCATATCCATGACAGAATTTTTTTTTGTTTGGGCCATAATGCCACGGATGTGTCTTTTTTTGTAGTGGCAGCACGGCGTCGTCCACCACGTTGCCGGGGACGCCCTCGGCCTCGACTGGTCGTGGCGCCTGCACTGGCTCGTTTTCCTCATCGAGGAGGTTGATGGCAGAGGCGACTCTTCGGTGGGTTGGCATGCTTGGAAAAGGTAGAGGGGCTATAGGCTGTCCTTGTGCCTCCGTGTGTCACGCGCCACCTAGGCTTATGTGCAATCGTTGGTAGCGGGAAACAGATGGGGAAGTGGCGCGAAACGGTGGCGTGTTCATAAAACGCCATCATTTAGTAGTAAACTTAGCAAAGAAGGAAGCGTGAGCTAGCACGATGCATGCGCGCACATTGCTTACCCAATAGAGCACACAATTCACTAAAGAATATATCGTTATGTACATAGAAGAGCGTACATGTTCTGCAGACTGAGCAAATCATATCGCATACGAAATAAACTATGGAACCCGTCAGTGATGAATTCATCAATCGCTGACAATTATTTACCACCAACCTTTTGCACACAACACACACAGCTTATTAGGAGGAATCATCTGTGTTATTATCGGTCTTCCCACACATTTTCGATTATTGACCTATTTGCCGGGTATCACACACATGTTGTTAAGCTGAATCGTTTGTGTTTATTTTGGCCTATCGCAAACAGTTCATCCGAGTGACGTGTATGTCGTCTATCGCACACACCGTGATCTGGCTAACCGTTAATGTTGTTTTGGCTCATCGCAAACAGTTCATCCGAGTGACCTCTATGCCATCCATCGCACACACCTTGATCTGGCTAATTAGTTCTGTTGTTTTGGCTCATCACAAACGGTTCATCCGAGTGAACTGTATGTCATCTATGGCACACACCATGATCTGGCTGACCGTTTCTGTTGTTTTGGATCACCACAAATAGTTCGTATGGATCAACTGTATGACATGATTCGCACACAGTTCGTTTTATTGGTGTTGGTTTTATTACGATACCGTTTGTCATTAATGCATCACACACAGTTTGGTCAATTGGTCTCGTATACATGTGTTGCGTTAGGACCATCCTGTAGTAGTGTTGGGCTGGCTGCCCGTGCGGCCAAGTGGCATCGCATAGCTAAAGCTCGCCCAGTGCGCCCCCCATCCGCTACAGATCTGGCCATTTGGCCCACATGGTATAAATCATTTCTCTTTTCTTTATCCCAAGACTTCTTAAACACCTAGAAAATGCAAATGAAGTCCAAACTTGATGATTCAAATTCCTAGATGCTCCTAAATTCATGCTCTATCCATTGGAGTAGCCTTCTCATTTTTCCATGTGACTTTTCTGTACTGTCATACAGCAAACCTAAATTCTTTCATATATAGGTCAACTTTGAAACTCCTAGCTCAATCATTTTTAATCTAAGTGAGTTGATTCAAATTTCCAGTAGTCTGTTAAATCATTATATATTTATCCACCCCTAGTGAACATTT
The DNA here is from genome assembly GCA_039707655.1 of Elymus sibiricus. Taxonomy (NCBI): domain Eukaryota; kingdom Viridiplantae; phylum Streptophyta; class Magnoliopsida; order Poales; family Poaceae; genus Elymus; species Elymus sibiricus. Next base: position 352,345,036 of record CM077672.1, on the reverse strand, counting down.
TTACTATTCCTAGATTCTGTCTGATATATTAACTAGGTCATTCATCTTATATCTCAACTTTGAAACGTCCTAGAATATTCATTTGATATCCAAATCCAGTGAAACCAATTTCTACATGTTTCTAAAATCATGCCTTATTCAATGAGCACCATCACTCATTTTTATAAAAAGGCATCCTGTGAACTTCTTGCAAATTCATTATTCCCTTGATTCCACCTAATTGAAATGTTCAAAAATCCATATAGCCCTAAGATCAGTAGGTTCACTCTGGTTATTTTTCATATAGCCAGAGAAATCCTAGAAAAGTGGAATCCCCATTTTCGGAGCACTTTTATTTTCCTGCCTTGTTGTTTGCTTATCGTGCTTCGTTTCGATGTTAGTTGACGAAGTAGACGGGGTATTTGGAGAAGGACCAGAAGCATTTGAAGACTGTCCTGACCATGTTGTTTCACCCAAGATTTTGCTCATGATGTAGTTTATTTTCGTGCATTAAAAACCATGCTATGCATTGCTAGTGGAGATGATCCTATTTGCATGATATAAGTGATACCCTAGATGCCATTATTACCTTGACCTTGATAAACCGGGAAACACAAGTGGGCATAGCTAAATGCTATGGTAGTTGCTTAGCCATGCAAGATGGGTAGAAAACTTATAGGTTGGACAAAAGGCAGGCTCAATCGAAAAGTTTTATGAAAACCCCGTAAGGTGACACTGATGCCTGAGGGAGAAAATGAATGAAAATTTTGGAAAGGATTAGATGCTAAGATGTGTTGTCGGCCCAACACCTAGCGCAACCACACTACCTCTTATATGGGAAAGAGGCCTTATTTAGTACCTTGACTGACACTGGCAGAGAGCCCGCATTATTAGTGATAGGAGTGTAAGATGCGCTCTCGGTATGGTGTCGCTCTCGACGTACTGAGGCGGCTTGACTTTGGGTCTATAGGCACATCGTTGGTACCCTCATGCATGTGGAAATGTTGATTAGGGATGGGACCCCAAGGGATGCATGCCCAAGTGAAATGGTGTTGAACGAGGGATGAGTACCAGCACGTAAACCCTCTAATACTGTCATCTGGGGAAAGGTACAGATCGGTAGTACACTCGGATGCCTGGGGTATCGCGAGGCTTGAGATTCACGGATAGTACTTGATTCTTGTGGGTAAAGCGTGCAACCTCTGCAAAGTGTAAATCTATTCGAATAGTTGTTGTCCTCGGTTAAGGACAGTTGGAATGACCCCGCTTAGACTATGTCCATAAAAACCTAATGATGATGAGAATGGCGATGAGATGGAAGATGATGATAAGAGGAGAGGTATTGGGTACCCATGCCTGGCGACGAGATGATCAACTTAATCTGCTTATGTTGATATCTGTAACCTGAGGCTCCGTGGTCCTTCAGACCACGAGGCCTTGTTGTTTTTAAAAGTAGGTCATGTGCATTGAAAATCAGCTTTTCGCAAACTGCTAAATTTAGTATAGAAGCATTTCCTTTTTACTAAGCCTTGCATGAATATTCTGCAATTACATTCCTTGGGTTCTTTGTGAGTACATTCAAACGTACTCACCTGGCTTGTTCCTGGCTATCAACTTGGCCAGTAATGGAAGGCACAGGTCATGAAGACGATTCTTCGACGACGTCAATGCGAACTAGGTCGCTTCCCCAGTTAGCTTGCCTGTGGTTATGGCTCGCTACGTGGGTTCAAGTCACCGTCGCTGTTTCCGTTGCACTGTTGAATAAGTAGTTGCCTTTAGGGCCTACCTATGTAAGCCTAGACCCTTGTTGGTCACCCCTATGTAAGACTTATTCATGTTGTAATGGATGTATGCTACTGTTATCAGTTCGTTGTACTCAATCGGAGGCGTCGGTCTTGCAGGCCGGTGCCCCCACATAAGGGAACTACTCACACATGGTCATGGAGGCAGCAAGGTTGATCAAGAGCCCCTGGCATTGCCTTTCCCATCGGAAGGGCTCCGGAACAAGGATCCAGATGGGATCTCTTCGGAATAGAGGCTTGCAGCGGCGATAAAATTCTTCTGGAGGAACGACGAATGGTTTCGGTATTCATAGTAATTTATGGCGGTGGAATCAAGTCAAGACGGTAACCAGGGGGCCCTCTAGCCCAGGTGGCGTGACCACCCCCTGGCCACGCCACCTGCCCTTGTGGCTGGCTGGTGAGTCCTCTCGACACTTCCTAAAGCTTCAAGTGTTTCTTGTTGCCTAAAAATCGTGTTAAATCGGCAACGTATTTTAACCTCCATGGATATTGATTTCCTACGAAACCAAAAACAAGTAGAAAATAGGAACTGGCACTTGGCACTAAATTAATAGGTGAGTCCAAAAAAATAATATAAAATGATGTAAAATGACAAGAAAAGTATATAGAAGTGATAATATAATAGCATGAAACAATCAAAAATTATAGATACGGTTGAGACATATCAGTCGCCACGAGTTTTGTCGTCGTCGTCACCTCCACAGTCTATCTGGAGGACGGGCTCCCTGGCGCGTTTCACGCGTGTAGTAGCCAAGGCTAAGTTGGCGGGGAGCTTCCAGGTCAGCTCCGGCGTCAGCCCATCTTTGGGTTAAGGGGCTGGAGACCTAAGTGCGGTTGACTAAGAACCCCAGTCCTGTGTGCATTTGTGGAAAATAATAAAAAGAGGTCACCTCGCATTGACCGGTGACATGAATAATCCTAAATGAAACTTACTTGTGCGATTAGGTTGGTCGTGCTATGGCCGACGTCAATCTTGTGGTCCGAAAAATCAATGTCTTTTCCACAGAATAAGAGCAAGAACATCTCCTTCATGGATATGCCCTCGTAGAAGTTGCCCCAGATGGCCTGGGTGGGGTCTGCCTCTTCGGTGTACATCCACAACAGATGTGCCCGAGCGTGAGGGGCTGGATGCCGAGTCTAAGGGTCACGTGCATAACCTGAGAGAGCATAGATACGTACAATTTGCATCATGATTTCCTATTGTTGTTTATAATGTATTTGGTCATTATTTCACTTTATGATGCAATTCTTATGCCTTTTCTCTCTTAATTTGGAAGATTTATATGAAGAGGGAGAATATCGGCAGTTGGAATTCTAGACCTGAAATAGCTACAACAAAGATACCTATTCTACAGAGCTCCAAATGACCTGATATTTTACGGAGATTTTTTAATTGAATATATAAAAATACTGGAGAAAAGAAATACCAGAGGGGACCCACCAGTTGCCCTCAAGGCAACAAGGCGTGGCCCCCCCGGGGCGCGCCCTGATGCCTTGTGGGGCCCACAGCTGGCCTCCGGCCCCCTCCTTCTGCTATATAAGCTCATTTGCCCTAAAAAATTATAGAGAAGACTTTCGGGATGAAGCGCCTCCGTCTTGAGGCGGAACCTGGGCAGGAGCACTTTTGGTCTCCGGCGGAGCGATTCCGTAGGAGATACTTCCTTCCGGGAGGGGGAAATCGAACCATCGACATCACCAACGAGCCTGTCATCGTGGGAGGGCCAATCTTCATCAACATCTTCACCAGCACCATCTCATCTCAAACCCTAGTTCATCTCTTGTATTCAATCTTTGTCTCAAAACATCAGATTGGTACCTGTGGGTTGCTAGTAGTGTTGATTACATCTTGTAGTTGATACTAGTTGGTTTATTTGGTGGAAGATTATATGTTCAAATCCTTAATGATATTCAATACACCTCTGATCTTGAACATGAATATGATTTGTGAGTAGTTACTTTTGTTCTTGAGGACATGGGAGAAGTCTTGTTATAAGTAATCATGTGAATTTCGTATTCGTTCGATATTTTGATGATATGTATGTTGTTGGTTCCTTTAGTGGTGTCGTGTGAACGTCGACTACATGACACTTCACCATATTTGGGCCTAAGGGAAGGCATTGTGGAGTAGTAAGTAGATGATGGGTTGCTAGAGTGATAGAAGCTTAAACCCTTGTTTATGCGCTATTCCGTAAGGGGATGATTTGGATCCATATGTTTCATGCTATGGTTAGATTTATCTTAATTCTTCTTTAGTAGTTGCGGATGCTTGCGAGAGGGGGTAATCATAAGTGGGAGGCTTGTTCAAGTAAGAACAGCACCCAAGCACCGGTCCACCCACATATCAAATTATCAAAGTAGCGAACGCGAATCAAATAAACATGATGAAAGTGACTAGATGATAATTCCCATGTGTCCTCGAGAACGCTTTGTTTTATATAAGAGACCGTTCCGGCTTGTCCTTTGCAATAAAAAGGATTGGGACACCTTGCTGCACTTTTATTACACTCGTTACTTGCTACTCGTTACGAATTATCTTGCTACAAAACTATCAGTTACCGCTACTTTCAGTGCTTGCAGAAAATACCTTGCTGAAAACCGCTTATCATTTCCTTCTGCTCCTCATTGGGTTCGACACTCTTACTTATCAAAAGGACTACGATTGATCCCCTACACTTGTGGGTCATCAAGACTCTTTTCTGGCGCTGTTTCCGGGGAGTGAAGCGCCTTTGGTAAGTGGAATTTGGTAAGGAAACATTTTTATTACGTGCTGAAATTTATTGTCACTTATCACTATGGAAAGTAATCCTTTGAGGGGTTTGTTCGGGGTATCTTCACCTCGACCGGAAGCATTAAGAGTTGCCCCTCAACCTATTGAACCTACTAAAAATATTTCTTATGAGATTCCTTCGGGTATGTTAGAGAAACTGCTACCTAATCCTTATGCAGGAGATGGAACAATACATCCTGATATGGACTTGATCTATGTGGATGAAATTTGTGGATTATTTAAGCTTGCAGGTTTATCTGAGAATGGAGTTAAGAGGAAGGTATTCCGTTTATCTTTGGAGGGAAAGGCATTGACATGGTATAGGCTATTGGATAATACTGGAACATGGGATTGGAACCGGTTGAAGCTGGAATTTTACCAAAATTTTTATCCTATGCATTTGGTTCATCGTGATCGAATTATATATATAATTTTTGGCCTCATGAAGGAGAGTGTATTGCTCAAGCTTGGGGGAGGCTTAAGTATATGTTGCACACATGCCCCAATCATGAGATCTCAAGAGAAATAATTATACAAAACTTTTATGCTCGGCTTTCTCGTAATGATCAATCCATGCTCGATACTTCTTCTACTGGTTCCTTTATAAAGAGAACTATTGAATTCAAATGGGATCTTCTGGAAAGAATTAAACACAACTCCGAAGATTGGGAAATCGACAAAGGTAAAGAGTCAGGTATAAATCTTGAGTTTGATTGTGTTAAATCTTTTATTGAAACTGATGCTTTTCATATGTTTAGTACTAAATATGGACTTGACTCTGAGATAGTAGCTACTTTTTGTGAATCATTTGCTACTCATGTTGATCTCCCTTAGGAGAAATGGTTTAAGTTTCATCAACCTATTGAATTAAAGGAAGACCCATCATAGCTAAAGAGGAAATACTTATTTAGAATGTAGATCCAGTTGTGCCTACTGCTTATATTGAGAAAGCTCCTTTCCCTGTTAGGATTAAGGAACATGCTAAAGCTTCAACTATGGTTAATAAGAGTAATATTAAACCAATTAAATCCTCTGAACAAATTAAAGTTGAACCTAATATTGCAATGGTTAAAAATCTTTTGGTTGATAACATTCATGTACATGTCATATATTTCTGTGATGAAGCAACTAGAATTGTTAAGCCAGATCTTAAAGATAAAAACAAACCTGTAATTGGCATGCCTGTTATTTCTGTTAAAATTGGGGATCATTGCTATCATGGTTTATGTGATATTGGTGCTAGCATGAGTGCTATTCCATTTACTCTTTATCAAGAAGTCATGAATGATATTGCACATGTTGAGATTGAAGATATTGATGTTACTATTAAGCTTGCAAACAGAGATACTATTGCACCACTTGGGATTGTTAGAGATGTTGAAGTCTTGTGTGGTAAGATCAAATACCCTACTGATTTTCTTGTTCTTGGATCACCACAAGATGATTTTTGTCTCATTATATTTGGTAGACCCTTCTTGAATACAGTTAATGCTAAGATTGATTGCAATAAAGAAATAGTCAGTGTTAATTTTGGTGATGTATCTCATGATTTCAATTTCTCTAAGTTTAGTAGAAAACCTCATGATAAGGAATTACCAAATAAAGATGAAATTATTGGTCTTGCTTCTATTGCTGTGCCTCCTACTGATCCTTTAGAACAATACTTGTTAGACCATGAAAATGATATGCATATGAGTGAAAGAAATGAAATAGATGAAATATTCCTTAAACAAGCACCTATTATTAAACATAATTTGCCTATTGAAACTCTGGGAGATCCTCTTCCACCTAAGAGTGATCCTGTGTTTGAATTAAAGAAACTACCGGATACACTTAAGTATGCTTATCTTGATGAAAAGAAGATATATCCTGTTATTATTAGTGCTAACCTTTCAGAGCATGAAGAAAAGAGATAACTTAAAACTCTAAGGAAGCACCGTGCAGCTATTGGGTATACTCTTGATGATCATAAGGGCATTAGTCCCACTCTATGTCAGCACAAAATTCATATGGAGCCAGATGCTAAACCAGTTGTTGATCATCAAAGAAGATTAAATCCTAAAATGAAGGATGTGGTAAGAACTGAAATATTAAAGCTTCTGGAGGCAGGTATAATTTATCCTATAGCTGATAGTAGATGGGTAAGTCCTGTTCATTGTGTTCCTAAGAAAGGAGGTATTACTGTTGTTCCTAATGATAAAAATGAACTTATCCCACAAAGAATTGTAACTGGTTATAGGATGGTAATTGATTTCAGGAAATTAAATAAAGCAACTAGGAAAGATCATTACCCCTTGCCTTTTATTGATCAAATGTTAGAAAGACTATCTAAACATACACACTTTTGCTTCCTAGATGGATATTCTGGTTTAATACCTGTATCAAAAGAAGATCAAGAGAAAACCACTTTTACTTGTCCTTTTGGAACTTATGCTTATAGACGTATGCCTTTTGGTTTATGTAATGCACCTGCTACCTTTCAAAGATGTATGACTGCTATATTCTCTGACTTTTGTGAAAAGATTGTTGAGGTATTTGTGGATGATTTTTTCGTTTACAGAACTTCTTTTGATGATTGCTTAAGCAACCTTGATCGAGTTTGGTAGAGATGTGAAGAAACTAATCTTGTCTTGAATTGGGAGAAGTGCCACTTTATGGTGAACGAAGGTATAGTCCTTGGGCATAAAATTTCTGAAAGAGGTATTGAAGTAGACAAAGCCAAAGTTGATGCAATTGAGAAAATGCCATGTCCTAAAGATATCAACGATATAAGAAGTTTCCTAGGTCATGCTGGTTTCTATAGAAGGTTTATAAAAGACTTCTCTAAAATTTCTAGGCCTCTTACTAATCTCTTGCAAAAAGATGTTCCATTTGTGTTTCATGATGATTGCGTAGAAGACTTTGAAATACTTAAGAAAGCCTTAATATCTGCACCTATTGTTCAACCACCTGATTGGAACCTACCCTTTTAAATTATGTGTGATTCTAGTGATTATGCTGTCAGTACTGTTCTCGGACAAAGAGTTCATAAGAAATTAAATGTTAACCATTATGCCAGTAAAACTCTAGACAATGCTCAAAGAAATTATGCTACTACTGAGAATGAATTTTTAGCAGTTGTGTTTGCATGTGATAAGTTCAGATCTTATATTGTTGATTCTAAAGTAACTGTTCACACTGATCATGCTGCTATTAAATACCTTATGGAAAAGAAAGATGCTAAACCTAGACTTATTAGGTGGGTACTTTTATTACAAGAATTTGATTTGCATAGTGTTGATAGAAAGGGAGCTGAAAATTCAGTAGCGGATAATTTGTCTAGGATGGAAAATGTTCTTTATGACCCACTGCCTATTAATGATAATTTTCCTGATGAGCAACTAGCTATGGTAAATGCTGCTCATGCTAGCCCTTGGTATGCAAACTATGCTAATTATATTATTGCTAAATATATTCCACCTAGTTTTACATACCAACAAAAGAAAAAGTTCTTCTTTGATTTAAGACATCACTTTTGGGATGACCCACATTTATATAAAGAAGGAGTATATGGTATTATTAGACGTTGTGTACCTGAGCATCAACAGGAACAAATCCTACGTAAGTGTCACTCCGAGGCATACGGAGGACACCATGCTGGAGACAGAACTGCACATAAGGTATTACAGTCCGGTTTTTATTGACCTACTCTTTTTAAAGATGCAGATAAGTTTGTCCTTTCTTGTGATGAATGTCTAAGAATTGGTAATGTTGGTAGGCGTCAGGAAATGCCTATGAATTATTCACTTGTTATTGAACCATTTGATGTTTGGGGTTTTGATTATATGGGACCTTTTCCTAAATCCAATGGGTATACACATATTCTTGTTGCTGTTGATTATGTTACTAAGTGGGTAGAAGCTATTCCAACTAGTAGTGCTGATCACAACACCTCTATTAAAATGCTTAAAGAAGTTATATTCCCAAGGTTTGGAGTCCCTAGATACTTGATGACTGATGGTGGATCACATTTTATTCATGGTGCTTTCCGTAAACTTCTTGCTAAATATGATGTTAACCATAGAATTGCATTCCCTTATCATCCTCAGTCTAGTGGTCAAGTTGAATTGAGTAATAGAGAAATAAAGTTAATTTTGCAAAAGACCGTCAATAGATCTAGGAATAATTGGTCTAAGAAACTTGATGATGCATTACGGGCTTATAGAACTGCTTATAAAAATCCTATGGGTATGTCTCCATATAAAATGGTCTATGGAAAAGCATGTCATTTACCTCTTGAACTAGAACATAAGGCATATTGGGCAATTAAAGAACTTAATTATGATTTTAAACTTGCCGGTGAAAAGAGGTTGTTTGACATTAGCCCTCTAGATGAATGGAGAACCCAAGCCTATGAAAATGCCAAGCTATTTAAAGAAAAAGTTAAAAGATGGCATGATAAAAGAATTCAAAAACGGGAATTTAAAGTTGGTGAGCATGTTCTATTGTACAACTCTCGTTTTAGATTCTTTGCAGGAAAACTTCTCTCTAAATGGGAAGGGCCATATATCATCGAAGAAGTTTATCGCTCCGGAGCTATCAAAATCAACAACTCCGAGGGCACTAATCCAAGAGTGGTTAATGGTCAAAGAATTAAACATTATATCTCAGATATGCCCATTAATGTTGAAACTAATATTATTCAAACTATGACACCAGAAGAACACATCAAAGAGTCCTTCCGGAACGGTCCAAAACCCTGAAAAGGGGTAGATATGTGATACGGTAAGTAAACCGACTACAAAAATTCCATAAAAATTATTTCTATCCATTTTGGAATATTAGAAAAAATACAAAAATAAGAAACAGCCGAGGGGACCCACGAGGAGGTCACAAGGCAATAGGGCGAGACCCCCCCCCCCCCCCGGGGCGTGCCGTGTTGCCTTGTGGGCCCCTCGTGTGCCCTCCTGACTCCATTTTCCTCTCGTATGATTGTTTTGCAAGATAAAAATTCTTTATATATACTCCCGTATGTTTTGACCACCGCATCGCAAGGTTCTCCTCTGTTCTTGTTTCGGGATGTTTCTCTGACAGATCTAGATCACTATGGCGCTCCCAAGTTCGTCCAAGGACAAGTTCTTCGAGAAGGTCATCAACCCTTACCTGCCGGAGGTGATGAAGCACCCTTAGGCCATTGAGATGCATGAGGGGGTGCTCCACATCTGGGATGTTCAAGGACCTAAGAAGACCGGAAGCGAGAAGGCTAGGCTTGAAGAAGTGGAACAGGAGATCTTGAAGTGCCAGGGGATGGTGGAGCATGGAATCAACGCCAACCACTCCATGATCACGGAATTCATCCGTGAACACAAAGTGGATAGCAAGGATATTGGGGACATCATCTTCAAGCTCAATGACAAGATTGGTCACCTTCAAGCCCAAATTTATGACTTACAAAACCAGAATTTTGAGTACGAAGCCAAATTTAAAGGTATGAGTTTAGCTGCAAGTTTCAGGACTCCAGAAACCCGATCATCTTTTTATGACGGAGAGCCTATGCCATGGAAGACGGAGGACAAGCCCATCACTTCATCACCACCATCACCGAAGAAAGACACTTGAGTACACGGGTATGGGCACCACCCTTGGCTTGCTCCAAGTTTGGGGGAGGTGCCCCGGTATCGTATCACCATCACCTTTTTATCATCATTATCTATCTTAGTTCGATCCTTAGTTATTTCGTGATTTAGAAGAATAAAGTTTTAGTATGATCTAGTTTCGAGTGCTTGTTTCGTGATCTATCTATCTATGTAATCGTGTGTGAGAGTTATATAATAAAGAGTAGTTTGAGTTTTGGTTCTTTACTTTTATGTTTCAATCTAAGCAATACAAGAATGAAAAGATCATATGCTATTTCCTTGGAGAGTAATGACTTTACATGAAGAAAAGTATAGTTGATAAAATTTATTGGAAGTTAACAAACATAACATTGGTCATTGATGCAATTCATGAAAAAGATAATAAAGGAAGAGAGGATTCACATATAAATATACTATCTTGGACATCTTTTATGATTGTGAGCCCCCATTAAATATACTATGCCAAATAGTTGATGTTGGACAAGGAAGACAACATAATGAGTCATGTTTGCTTATATCCACATAGAAGTTATATTGTCATAGATCCTCTAACATGTGGTGCTTGCTCACTATCTTTTGCTAGCCGAAAATCCGCACTAAGTAGAGATACTACTTGTGCATCCAAAACCCTTGAACCCAGTTTCATGTCATGCTAGTCCACTATATCTACTTATGGATTGAATAAGATCCTTCAAGTAAGTTGTCATCGGTGCATAAAGCAATAAAAATTGCCTCTAAATATGTATGAACTTTTATTGTAAGGGAAAATAAGCTTTGTACAATCATGTGATAATAAAGTTTGCTATCACAAGGGGCAATATAAAGTGACGTTCCTTTACATTAAGAGTTTGCACATCCAAAAATAAAAAGTGCATGACAACCTCTGCTTCCCTCTGTGAAGGGCCTATCTTTTACTTTTCTGTATTTACTTTTATGCAAGAGTCAATAGTATTATTCTCTTTTCCGTTTTTATTTTTCTCTCTTTGCAAGCATCATGTGGTGGGGAAAGATCTAGGCATATATATCTGGTTGGATGTAAGTGATCATGAGTTATTATTGTTGACATTACCCTTCAGGTAAAATTGTTGGGAGGTGAAACTATAAACCCCCATCTTTCTATGTGTCCGATTGAAGCTTTTGCTCCATAAAAATATGCCTTGAGTGTCAGCAATCATAGAAGACTAAATGATAGTTGAGTGTGTGGACTTGCTAAAACAAAAAGCTCTTACATAGACTCTTCCTGAAAATATGATGAATTGTAATTGTTTCATTCACCGAGAACATAGTTTGTTAGTTTTCAAGAAAGTTTATGCTTTATACTTCAATTGTCGGGGGGGATGAACCCCGGGTAGGCAACGGAGCTCGAACCCCTTCTTAAAAAATCATCGGAGCAGGTCAAGTCCCTCAGGCCGGCTTGCCAGTACGCCGGCTCCCCAGCGCGAGCCGGCTCGGCACGGCGACCCGGCCTGGCCGGCTGGCCCATGTCGGCTGGCCACGAGAGGACGGAGCCTTCGCGACAAAGCAAGCGTGGCTACAGCGCTCCTTCCTTTACGCTGACAGAGCAGGCAAGGCTGCAGCTTTCCTTGCGCCCCCGCCCGAGGCGGGCGGTGTAAGGGAGGCGCGGTCCTGTAGAAACAACGGCGCCGACCTCCCTCTGACGACGAACAAGATGCGCCACAGTGCCTTGTACCCAGACTGACGAGAGACAAGACCCGCCACAGTGCCCCGCGCCAGGCAGGTGCGGCGCACCTGGCGACCCGGCAACCCGGCGACCCGGCGATCCGGTGGCCCTCACCACCGGCTCCTGGTCAATGACACCAGGGGCCCGCGCCTTTGTAACATTACCATTGTAACCCTAGAGGTCGGCCTATAAGACCCCCAGGGAGGCCTCCATGTAGAGGGATTCGCTTCCTTCGGTTCGCTCTCTCCCGTTGCATGGTTGCTCTTCGCTTCCCTTTAGTGACTCCTTCTCGCCCCACAGAGCACACACACACTCTCGCCGGAGAGGCAGAACGGTGGCCTAGCCCCTTCTCCCTCCTCCGTCCGAACAGCTCCAGGAGCGACCTTGTAGCCCTTGTGCTTCCCATACAACACTCGACAGGATTAGGGGTGTTACCTCTCCAGAGGGCCCCGAACCTGGGTACGTCTCGTGTCTCGCACTTGCTCGTGCCAACCTCGCCTCCGGAACCCACCGGCGTCCTCTCGTAGCCCCACCTCTTAAGCCATCTTATGGCATCTGCCGTGAAAATACCACGACAGTCGGCGCCCACCGTGGGGCTGCTCGCGGCGTCGGCCGGTGTCAAGTTCCGGATGAGGCCCTTCACCAGCTCCGGCGAGCGCATCGTGCATGGTCTGGTCCGCGCTCCCCGCGCGGCCGACTCAGCCGGCTATGGCGCTCCGCCGGGTACGGACACCGCTTGTCCCGCAGGCTACTTCATCGTCCCCTTCGGCGCGCTGCGCGTCTTCGTCGCGCTCGTCCCTGACGTGTTTCCCAGCGAGGTGCACTGTTTCGCCGACTCCCCCGTCCCCGTTGGCTGCGCCGTCTCCGACGACGTCGCGGGCCTCTGCATCCGCGCGGAGGTGCTGACCATCGGCGCCAGCTCCGGCTCCCCTCGCGCCAAGGAGAAGGTTGCCGCGGCTGCGGCTCCGCCACGCCGGGCTGACCCGCTCCGCGAGACGATCCGGAGTCTACAAGCCCCCATCACGCCCGAGGCCGACACGGCTGCTGCAGCGGCTCAGCTCAACGAAGACCGCCAGCATCTGCTGGCCGAGGCCACGGAGCTCGCGGTAACGCGGCGCCGGCTGGAGTCCGCCCAACGAGAGTACGACAGCGCCCATGGTTTCACGCCGGCCACCGCCGAGCCCAGCCGGGTCGCGGAGGTGCGGATCCATGGGGGCGCAATCGGCCATGCGCTAGGCGCAGGCCGGCCCGTGTATGACACCCCCGTCAAAAACATGCGCGCGGCGCAGGCTGTTGGATATATGCCCTAGAGGCAATTAATAAAGTGTTTATTATTATCATATTTCTCCGTTCATGATAATGGTTTATTATTCATGCTAGAATTGTATTGACCGGAAACTAAATACATGTGTGGATAATAGACAAATACTATGTCCCTAGTATGCCTCTACTAGACTAGCTCGTTGATCAAAAGATGGTCAAGGTTTCCTGACCATGGACATGAGTTGTCATTTGATAACGGGATCACATCATTAGGAGAATGATGTGATGGACATGACCCAACCTTTAGCATAGCAAATGATCGTTCAGTTTATTGTTATTGCTTTCACTATGTCAAATACACGTTCCTCTGACCATGAGATCATGCAACTCCCGGATATCGTAGGAATACTTTGGGTGTATCAAACGTCACAACGTTACTGGGTGATTATAAAGGTGCACTACAGGTATCTCCGAAAGTGTTTGTTGAGTTGGCATGGATCGAGATTGGGATTTGTCACTCTGACTATCAGAGAGGTATCTCTGGGCCCTCTCGGTAATACCGCATCACAGAAGCCTTGCAAGCACCGTGACTAAAGAGTTAGTTGCAAGATGATGTATTACGGAACGAGTAAAGAGACTTGCCGGTAACGAGATTGAACTAGGTATTGGATACCGACGATCGAATCTCGGGAAAGTAACATACCGCCAGACAAAGGGAACAACGTATGTTGACATATGAGGTTCACCAATAAAGATCTTCGTGGAATATGTAGGAACCAGTATGAGCATCCAGGTTCCGCTGTTGGTTATTGACCGGAGAGTCGTCTCGATCATGTCTACATCATTCCCGAACCCGTAGGGTCCGCACACTTAAGGTTCGATGACGATTTAGTATTATATGAGTTACGTGATTGGTGGCCGAAGTTTGTTCGGAGTCCCGGATGAGATCACGGACATGACGAGGAGTCTCGAAATGGTCGAGAGATAAAGATTCATATATTGGAAGGCTATATTCGGCCGTCGGAAAGGTTCCGAGTGATTCGGGTATTTTTGGAGTACCGGGGAGTTACGGGAATTCACCGGGAGAAGTAATGGGCCTTATTGGGCCATACGGGAAAAGGAGAGGCAGGCCACGTGAGGAGGCGTGCGCCCCCACTTGCCCAAACCGAATTGGACTAGGGGAGGGGGCGCAGCCCCCTCTTTCCTTTCCCTCTCCCTTCCCCCTTTCCTACTCCGTATGGGAGGTGGAATCCTACTAGGACTAAGGAGTCCTAGTAGGACTCCCCACACTTGGCGCACCCCTAGGGGGCCGGCCTCCTCCCTCTCATCCTTTATATACGGGGGCAAGGGGGCACCCCAAAGTACAACAATTGTCGCATAGCCGTGTGCGGTGCCCCGATCTCTGTTTTCCACCTCGGTCATATTTTCGGAGAGCTTAGGCGAAGCCCTGCCGGAATCACTTCACCGTCACCGTCGCCACGCCGTCGTGCTGACGGAACTCATCTACTACCTCGACGTCTTGCTGGATCAAGAAGGCGAGGAACGTCACCGAGCTGCACGTGTGTAGAACTCGGAGGTGCCGTACGTTCGGTACTCGATCGGTGGAGCTCGAAGGATTGTTCGACTACATCAACCGCGTTATGAGACGCTTCCGCTAACGGTCTACGAGGGTACGTAGACACACTCTCCCCTCTCGTAGCGATGCATCTCCATGGATAGATCTTGCGTGAGCGTAGGAAATTTTTTTGAAATTCATGCTCCGTTCCCCAACAGTGGCATCCGAGCAAGGTCTATGCGTAGATGTGATTTGCACGAGTAGAACACAAGTGAGTTGTGCGCGTGGGTGTATACATATTGCTTTCCGTTACTAGTTGATACTTGATTCGGCGGTATTGTGAGATGAAGCGGCCCGGACCGACATTACGCGTACGCTTACGCGAGACAGGTTTCACCGCTAAGTGCACTCGTTGCATAAAGGTGACTGGCGGGTGTCTGTCTCTCTCACTTTAGTTGAGTCGGTTTCAATGAAGAGGGTTCTTTTAGAAGATCAAAAAGCAATCACTACACCACGTTGTGGTTTTGCGTAGGTAAGAACGGTTCTTGCAAACCCGTAGCAGCCACGTAAAACTTGCAACAACAAAGTAGAGGACGTCTAACTTGTTTTTGCAGGGTATGCTGGTGATGTGATATGGTCAAGACATGATGTGATATAAGTTGTTGTATGAGATGATCATGTTTTGTAAGTTATCAGGCAACCGGCAGGAGCCTTATGGTTGTCTCTTTATTGTATGCAATGCCAACGCTATGTAATTGCTTTTCTTTACCGCTATGAGTTAGCAGTAGTAGTAGTAGCAATAGCCGGCGAGACGACCACGACGCTGCGATGGAGATCAAGGTGTCACGACGCTACGATGGAGATCATGGTGTCAATCCGGTGACAATGGAGATCATGACGGTGCTTGGCTGATGGAGATCAAAAGCACAAGACGATGATGGCCATATCATGTCACATATATTGAATTGCATGTGATGTTAATCCTTTTATGCATCTTATTTTGCTTAGGACGATGGTAGCATTATAAGATGACCCCTTCACTAAATTTCAAGATAAGTGTTCTCCCCTAGTATGCACCGTTGCGAAGGTTCGACGCTTCTAAGCACCACGTGATGATCGGGTGTGATGGATTCTTTCGTTCGCATACAACGGGTGTAAGCCAGTTTTACACACGCAGAATACTTGGGTTAAACTTGACGAGCCTAGCATATACAGATATGGCCTCGGAACACAAGAGACCGAAAGGTCGAACATGAGTCATATAGTAGATATGATCAACATGAAAGATGTTCACCATTGATAACTAATCCACCTCACGTGATGATCGGACGTGGCTTAGTTGATGTGGATCATGTTACACTTAGACAACTTGAGGGATGTTAATCTAAGTGGGAGTTCTTAAATAATTTGATTAATTGAACTTCAATTATCATGAACATATTCTAAATAATCTTTGCAATTGTATGTTGTAGATCAATGGCCCGCGCTGTAGTTCCACTGAATTTTAATGCGTTCCTAGAGAAAGCTAAGTTGAAAGATGATGGAAGCAACTATGCGGACTGGGTCCGTAATCTGAGGATCATCCTCATTGCTGCACAGAAGGCTTATGTCCTTGATGCACCGCTAGGTGTCGCACCCCCTCCCTCGTCTGTCGACGTTATGAACGCCTGGCAGACACGTGTTGATGACTACTCGATAGTTCAGTGTGCCATGCTTTACGGCTTAGAACCGGGGCTCCAAAGACGTTTTGAGCATCACGGAGCATATGAGATGTTCCAAGAGCTGAAACTTGTATTTCAAGCTCATGCCCGGGTCGAGAGATATGATGTCTCCGACAAGTTCTTTAGCTGTAAGATGGAGGAGAATAGTTATGTCAGTGAGCATATACTCAAGATGTCTGGGTTGCATAACCGCTTGACTCAGTTGGGAGTTAATCTTCCAGATGATTCGGTTATTGATAGAATTCTCCAATCACTGCCACCAAGCTATAAGGGCTTTGTGATGAACTATAATATGCAAGGAATGGAAAAGTCTATTTCCGAGCTCTTCGCTATGCTCAAAGCTGCGGAGGTAGAAGTCAAGAAGGAGCATCAAGTGTTGATGGTAAAGAAGAGCACTAGTTTCAAGAAGGGCAAGGGAAAGAAGGGGAACTTCAAGAAGAACGGCAAATCAGTTGCTGCTCCCATGAAGAAACCCAAGTCTGTACCCAAACCCGAGACTGAGTGTTTCTACTGCAAGGGGACTAGTCACTGGAAGCGGAACTGCCCCAAGTACCTGGCAGATAAGAAGGCTGCCAACATCAACAAAGGTATATTTGATATACATGTTGTTGATGTGTACCTTACCAATACTCGTAGTAGCACCTGGGTATTTGATACTGGTTCGGTTGCTCATATTTGTAACTCGAAACAGGAGCTACGGAATAAACGAAGATTGGCTAAGGACGAGGTGACGATGCGCGTCGGGAACGGTTCAAGAGTTGAAGTTATCGCCGTCGGCACGCTACCTCTGCATCTACCCTCGGGATTAGTGATGAACCTAAATAATTGTTATTTGGTGCCTGCGTTGAGCATGAACATTATATCTGGATCTTGTTTATTGCGAGACGGTTATTCATTTAAATCAGAGAATAAAAGTTGTTCTATTTTGATGAATAATATCTTTTATGGTCATGCACCGCTTGTGAATGGTTTATTCTTGTTGAATCTCGATCGTGGTGATACACACATCCATAATATTGATGCCAAAAGATGCAAAATTGATAATGATAGTACCACATATTTGTGGCACTGCCGCTTAGGTCATATTGGTGTAAAACGCAAGAAGAAACTCCATACAGATGGACTTTTGGAATCACTTGATTATGAATCATTTGAGACGTGCGAACCATGCCTCATGGGCAAGATGACTAAGACTCCGTTCTCTGGAACAATGGAGCGAGCAACAGACTTGTTGGAAATAATACATACCGATGTATGCGGTCCGATGAGTGTTAAGGCGCGCGGTGGATATCGTTATGTTCTCACGTTCACAGATGATTTGAGTAGATATGGCTATGTCTACTTGATGAAGCATAAATCTGAAACATTTGAAAAGTTCAAAGAATTTCAGAGTGAAGTAGAGAACCATCATAACAAGAAAATAAAGTTCTTACGATCTGATCGTGGAGGAGAATATTTGAGTTACGATTTTTGGCAATCACTTAAAACAATGTGGAATTGTTTCACAGCTCAAGCCACCTGGAACACCACAGCGTAATGGTGTATCCGAACGTCGTAATCGTACTCTATTAGATATGGTGCGTTCTATGATGTCTCTTACCGATTTGCCACTATCATTTTGGGGTTATGCATTAGAGACAGCTGCATTCACTTTAAACAGGGCACCATCTAAATCCGTTGAGACGACACCGTATGAACTGTGGTTTGGTAAGAAACCTAAGCTGTCATTTCTGAAAGTTTGGGGATGCGATGCTTATGTCAAAAGGCTTCAGCCAGATAAGCTCGAACCCAAAGCGGATAAGTGCGTCTTCATAGGATACCCAAAGGAGACCGTTGGGTACACCTTCTACCACAGATCCGAAGGCAAAGTATTCGTTGCTAAGAATGGATCCTTTATAGAGAAGGAGTTTCTCTCGAAAGAAGTGAGTGGGAGCAAAGTAGAACTTGATGATGTAATTGTACCTCCTCTGGATAGTAGTACGCCACAGAAAGAAATTTCTGTGACATCGACACAGACCAGAGAAGAAGTTGATGATGATGATCATGAAACTTCGGATCAAAGTTGTTACTGAACTTCGAAGGTCAACCAGGACACGTTCCGCACCAGAGTGGTACGGAAATCCAGTCTTGGAGGTCATGTTGCTAGACAACGATAAACCTTCGAACTATGAAGAAGCGATGGCAAGCCCGGATTCCGACAAATGGCTTGAGGCCATGAAATCCGAGATTGGATCCATGTATGAGAACAAAGTATGGACTTTGGTAGACTTGCCCGATGAACGGCGAGCTATTGAAAATAAATGGATCTTTAAGAAGAAGACGGATGCTGATGGTAATGTCACCGTCTATAAAGCATGACTTGTTGCTAAAGGTTATCGACAAGTTCAAGGAGTTGACTACGATGAGACTTTCTCACCTGTAGCGATGCTAAAGTCTGTCAGAATTATGTTAGCAATTGCCGCGTTTTATGATTATGAAATCTGGCAAATGGACGTCAAAACGGCATTCCTTAATGGATTCCTTAAGGAAGAATTGTATATGATGCAACCGGAAGGTTTTGTCGATCCTAAAGGTGCTAACAAAGTATGCAAGCTCCAGCGATCCATCTATGGACTGGTGCAAGCATCTCGGAGCTGGAATACTCGCTTTGATGAAGTGATCAAAGCGTTTGGGTTTATACAAACTTATGGAGAAGCTTGTATTTACAAGAAAGTGAGTGGGAGCTCTGTGGCATTTCTCATATTATATGTGGATGACATATTATTGATGGGAAATGACATAGAATTTCTGGAAAGCATAAAGGGTTATTTGAACAAAAGTTTTTCAATGAAGGATCTCGGAGAAGCTGCTTACATATTAGGCATCAAGATCTATAGAGATAGATCAAGACGCCTCATTGGACTTTCACAAAGCACATACCTTGACAAGATTTTGAAGAAGTTCAAAATGGATCAGTCAAAGAAAGGGTTCTTGCCTGTATTGCAAGGTGTGAGATTGAGTAAGACTCAAAGCCCGACCACGGCAGAAGACAAAGAGAAGATGAGTGTCATCCCCTATGCCTCAGCCATAGGCTCTATTATGTATGCCATGCTGTGTACCAGACCTGATGTGTGCCTCGCTATTAGCTTGGTGGGAAGGTACCAAAGTGATCCAGGAGTAGATCATTGGACAACGGTCAAGAATATCCTGAAGTACCTGAAAAGGACCAAGGACATGTTTCTCATTTATGGAGGTGACAAAGAGCTCGTCGTAAAGGGTTACGTCGATGCTAGCTTTGACACAGATCCAGATGACTCTAAGTCACAATCTGGATACGTATTTATTCTTAATGGTGGAGCGATCAGTTCGTGCAGTTCCAAGCAGAGCGTCGTGGCGGGATCTACATGTGAGGCGGAATACATAGCTGCTTCCGAAGCAGCACATGAAGGAGTCTGGATGAAGGAGTTCATATCCGATCTAGGTGTCATACCTAGTGCATCGGGTCCAATGACTATCTTATGTGACAACACTGGAGCAATTGTTATAGCAAAGGAGCCCAGGTTTCACAAGAGAACCAAGCATATAAAGCGTCGCTTCAACTCCATTCGGAATTTGATTAAGGATGGAGACATAGAGATTTGCAAAGTACACACGGATCTGAATGTGGCAGACCCGTTGACTAAACCTCTTCCACGAGCAAAACATGATCAACACCAGAATGCGATGGGTGTTAGATTCATTACAATGTAATTGACTCTAGTGCAAGTGGGAGACTGTTGGATATATGCCCTAGAGGCAATTAATAAAGTGTTTATTATTATCATATTTCTCCGTTCATGATAATGGTTTATTATTCATGCTAGAATTGTATTGACCGGAAACTAAATACATGTGTGGATAATAGACAAATACTATGTCCCTAGTATGCCTCTACTAGACTAGCTCGTTGATCAAAAGATGGTCAAGGTTTCCTGACCATGGACATGAGTTGTCATTTGATAACGGGATCACATCATTAGGAGAATGATGTGATGGACATGACCCAACCGTTAGCATAGCAAATGATCGTTCAGTTTATTACTATTGCTTTCACTATGTCAAATACACATTCCTCTGACCATGAGATCATGCAACTCCCGGATACCGTAGGAATACTTTGGGTGTATCAAACGTCACAACGTTACTGGGTGATTATAAAGGTGCACTACAGGTATCTCCGAAAGTGTTTGTTGAGTTGGCATGGATCGAGATTGGGATTTGTCACTCCGACTATCGGAGAGGTATCTCTAGGCCCTCTCGGTAATACAGCATCACAGAAGCCTTGCAAGCACCGTGACTAAAGAGTTAGTTGCAAGATGATGTATTACGGAACGAGTAAAGAGACTTGCCGGTAACGAGATTGAACTAGGTATTGGATACCGACGATCGAATCTCGGGCAAGTAACATACCGCCAGACAAAGGGAACAACGTATGTTGACATATGAGGTTCACCGATAAAGATCTTTGTGGAATATGTAGGAACCAATATGAGCATCCAGGTTCCGCTGTTGGTTATTTACCGGAGAGTCGTCTCGATCATGTCTACATCATTCCCGAACCCGTAGGGTCCGCACACTTAAGGTTCGATGACGATTTAGTATTATATGAGTTATGTGATTGGTGGACGAAGTTTGTTCGGAGTCCCGGATGAGATCACGAACATGACGAGGAGTCTCGAAATGGTCGAGAGGTAAAGATTCATATATTGGAAGGCTATATTCGGACGTCGGAAAGGTTCCGAGTGATTCGGGTATTTTTTGGAGTACCGGGGAGTTACGGGAATTCACCGGGAGAAGTAATGGGCCTTATTGGGCCATAAGGGAAAAGGAGAGGCAGGCCACGTGAGGAGGCGCGCGCCCCCACTTGCCCAAATCGAATTGGACTAGGGGAGGGGGCACAGCCCCCTCTTTCCTTTCCCTCTCCCTTCCCCCTTTCCTACTCCGTATGGGAGGTGGAATCCTACTAGGACTCCCCACACTTGGCGCAACCCTAGGGGGCCGGCCTCCTCCCTCTCATCCTTTATATACGGGGGCAAGGGGGCACCCCAAAGTACAACAATTGTCCCATAGCCGTGTGCGGTGCCCCGATCTCTGTTTTCCACCTCGGTCATATTTTGGGAGAGCTTAGGCGAAGCCCTGCCGGAATCACTTCACCGTCACCGTCGCCACGCCGTCGTGCTGACGGAACTCATCTACTACCTCGACGTCTTGCTAGATCAAGAAGGCGAGGAATGTCACCGAGCTGCACGTGTGTAGAACTCGGAGGTGCCGTACGTTCGGTACTCGATCGGTGGAGCTCGAAGGATTGTTCGACTACATCAACCGCGTTGTGAGACGCTTCCGCTAACGGTCTACGAGGGTACATAGACACACTCTCCCCTCTCATAGCGATGCATCTCCATGGATAGATCTTGCGTGAGCGTAGGAAATTTTTTTGAAATTCATGCTCCGTTCCCCAACACAGGCGGCCATGGCGGATCCTGAGTTCCTGGAGGGCGATGAGCTGCTGCAGCAGCAGCAGCGCATCCGCGACCTCATCACCGCGGCGAACGAGCAGCAGAAGCACTTCAACCCGGCTCGGCCATCCGCCTCCACCTCAGGAAAAACCGGGGACCCGGAGAGGGCTCTCCGGGACGAGCAACGAACGTCCTCCCACGCCACTAGCACGAGTCGCTCTAGCCGGCATCGATCCGGTCGGAGCCAGCACAATCGCGCCGCCACTGCCGGAGACGGCATCGCAGACGGGACGGCTGGCAACGGCCGGGTTCAACCGCCGGAGCCCCCTGTGCAGCCGGCCCGACGGCTCGAGCCGGCCTGAGAAGCCCCCGCGCCGCGCGGCCCCGTGGCTGACCGGCTCGGCCCCCGCGTGCCCTATGACGAAAACGACGCCCGCCACCGCCTCGACCGGCTGGCGCGCTCCACCGCCTTGGAGGAGGAGAGCTCTGTCGGCCCGGCGTGTTTCGACCCCCACATTCGTGAGGAGCCCTTCCCCAAAGGTTTCTCGCTGCCTCGCGACTCCCCCAAATACAACGGCGTCACCAAGCCGGAGGACTGGCTAACGGACTACACCACGGCCGTCGGCATTGCCGGCGGCAACCGGCGAGTGGCCGTGCGCTACGTCCCCCTCATGCTGCTCGGCTCGGCCGGACGTGGCTCAACAGCCTGCGAGCCGGCAGCGTGAACTCTTGGCTGGATTTCGAAGACGCGTTCATCCACAACTTCACCAGCACGTACAAGCGACCCGGCAAGCCTCGCCAGCTCTCCATGTGCGTCCAGAAGCCAGACGAGCCCCTTCGCGACTTCCTCACGCGGTGGACGGAGCTGTGCAACTCCTGCGAGGGCGTCCACGAGGTCCAGGCCATCCAGTACTTCATCGACGGGTGCCAAGACGGCACTCTGGTCAAGCACCGGCTGGTGTGCGACAAGCCGGAAACCCTGGCGGAGCTCATGGCCGTGGCGGACAAGTACGCTATGGCCGACTCCGCGATGAACGTGAAAGTCACGATCGACGCAGACGGCAAGCTCCTCTCGGTCCAGCCAGCGCCTCCCAAGCCGGCTGGCGACGGCGGCCAGCGCCGCCAAGAAAACAACACCAGCAGCGGCAAGCGCCGAAACGACCAACTGGCGACCCGCTACGACAACAGGTAGGTCGCTGCTGTGGAAGGGGAGCAGCCGGCCGAACAAGGCTCAAGCCAGCGCCCACGCACCGGCAAGGCCGCCTGGCAGCCCAAGCTATCATTCGAGCAGATGCTCGATGCCCCCTGCAAAAACCACAGCGGCGCGAAGCCGTCGACGCACACGCTCCGGCAGTGCAGCTTCACCCAACGCCTGTTGAAGGGCAACCTTCCGCCTCCGCCACCCGGAGCCGGCTCGCAGCAGCCGCCACTACCGCCGCCTCCGCCGCCACCCGGCGCCCTCGCCGACAACCCTTTCCCGTGCCCTGACGCGTCCTACGTTGTTTTCACCAGCGAGGGCGACGACAAACACGCCAAGCGCAAGCACCAAGCCGAGGTGAACGCCGTCGTCCCGCCGGTTCCCCAGTACATGCACTGGTCCGATCGGCCGGTCAGCTGGACCCGGGAGGACCACCCGACCGTCATGCCTACGCCGGGTGGCTACGCCCTTGTGCTCGACCCCACCTTCGTCTCAGAGAAGCGCACCTGTCGCTTCTCGCGGGTACTGATCGACGGCGGCAGCAGCATCAACATCCTGTACCGCGACACCATGACCAAGCTCGGCATCGAGGTGCGACAGCTGGAGCCGACCCGGACGGTGTTCCACGGCATCGTGCCGGGTCTCTCCTGCTCTCCGATCGGCCGGGTCCGGCTTGACGTCCTGTTCGGCTCCAGCAGCCACTTCCGCCGCGAGCCGATCTGGTTCGAGGTGGTCGATCTGGCCAGCCCCTACCATGCGCAGCTAGGCCGGCCCGCGATGGCCAAGTTCATGGCGGTCCCCCACTACGCTTACCTGAAGTTAAAGATGCCGGGTCCCAAGGGCCTCATCACCATCGTCGGCGACTACAAGAAGTCTCTCGAGTGCGCCAAAGCCGGCTCCCAGCTGACTGAGTCCCTGGTCATCGCCGAGGAGAGGCGCCAGCTCGACCGGATCGTGGCGCTGGCTAGCGCGCAGCCGGCCGTGCCGACTCCGCCCAAGCCGGCCGACGAGGCCTCCTTCAGGCCGGCCAAGGACACAAAGAGGGTCCCGCTCAACCCGGCCGACCCCAGCTCTAGCAAGTATGTCGTTGTGGGCACCGGCCTCGACAGCAAATAGGAAGGCGAGCTCGTCGATTTCCTCCGTGAGAATCAGGACATCTTTGCATCGTCCCCCAAAGACATGCCGGGTGTCCCGAGGGAATTCGCCGAGCACAAACTTCACATCCGCAAGGACGCCAAGCCTGTCCGACAGCCGCTACGCCGCTTCTCCGAGGAGAAGCGAAGAACCATCGGTGAGGAAATAGCCCGGCTTCTCGCAGCCGGCTTCATCATGGAAGTTTTCCACCCGGAATGGCTGGCCAACCCGGTCCTCATCCTGAAGAAAAATGGCACCTGGCGCATGTGCATCGACTACACCAGCCTGAACAAGGCCTGCCCCAAAGACCCATTCGCTCTGCCCCGGATCGACCAGGTCATCGACTCCACAGCCGGCTGCGAGCTCCTGTCCTTTCTGGACGCCTACTCCGGCTACCACCAGATCAAGTTGGACCCGGCCGACGCCCTCAAGACGTCCTTCATCACGCCCTTTGGGGCTTATTGCTACATCACCATGTCGTTCGGCTTGAAGAATGCCGGCTCCACCTTCCAGCGCTGCATGCAGAAATGCCTGCTGCCCCAGCTCGGCAGAAACGTGCACGTCTACGTCGACGACATCGTGGTGAAGACCAAGCAGCACCTCACGCTCCCGGCCGACCTCCAGGAAACCTTCGCCAACCTGCGCCAGTTCCAGATCAAGCTCAACCCGGAGAAATGCGTCTTCGGCGTGCCGGCCGGCCAGCTTCTCGGCTTCCTCGTCTCGGAGCGCGGCATCGAGGCCAACCCGGAGAAGATCAAGGCAATCAAGCACATGCGCAAGCCGACCCGGCTGCGCGACATGCAGAAGTTCACCGGCTGCTTGGCCTCTCTCAGCCGGTTCGTCAGCCGGCTGGGAGAGAGGGCCCTGCCCCTGTATCAGCTGATGAAGAAGACGACGGCGTTCGAGTGGAGCGACCAGGCGGACGAAGCCTTCCGCGACCTCAAGCGCATGCTATCAACCACGCCAGTCCTGGCCGCGCCGGCTGAGAAAGAGCCACTCCTGCTGTACGTCGCCGCCACCCCCCGAGCCGTCAGCACGGTGCTGGTCGTCGAGCGCCCGGAGGAGGGCAAGGTGCAGCCGGTTCAGCGCCCAGTGTACTTCCTGTCCGAGGTGCTATCCGCCTCCAAGCAGAACTACCCCCACTACCAGAAGATGTGCTATGGCGTGTACCTCACCGCCAAGAAGCTGAGGCAATACTTCCAAGAGCACGCCATTACTGTGGTGAGCACGGCCCCCATCAGCGAGATCATGGGCTGCCGGGATGCCTCTGGCCGGGTGGCCAAGTGGGCCATCGAGCTAGCCGGCCACACGATCCTCTACGAGCCCCGCACCACCATCAAGTCCCAGGCGCTAGCCGACTTCCTCGTTGACTAGACGGAGACCCAGTACCTGCCGCCGGCTCCCGAGTCGACTCATTGGCGCATGCACTTCGACGGCTCCAAGATGCGCAATGGTTTGGGAGCCGGCATCGTGTTGTCTTCCCCCAAGAACGACCGGCTGCGGTACGTACTGCAGATCCATTTCTCCACCTCCAACAACGTTGCCGAGTACGAGGCTCTCGTGCACGGCATCCGGCTGGCCAGAGAAATCGGCATCCGGCGCATCCTCTCCTACGGCGACTCGGACTTGGTGGTGCAGCAAGTTTCCGGCGACTGGGACGCCAAAGACGCCAACATGGCCAGCTACCGTTTCCTGGTCCAGCAGCTCTCTAGCGGGTTTGAAGGTAGGGAGTTCCTCCACGTCCCCCGTGCGGACAACGAAGCGGCCGACACACTGGCGAAAATGGGCTCCACCCGGCAAGCCATCTCATCCGCGTCTCCCTCGAGCACCTACGGAAGCCGTCCATCAAGCCGTCTCCCGAGTCGGAATCCATCTTCGTCCCAGACGACCCCGACGCGCCCCCGCCCAACCCTGGAGTTCCCGGCTCCGCCTCGGGGACTGCCGTCTCCAGCTCGGGGACTGCCGGCTCCGGCTCGGGGACTGCCGCCTCAGATCCCATCCCGGTGGCCGTCTTCGCCGTGGTAGCAGCTCCATCCTGGGCTCAGCCGATCCTCGCCTTCCTGGAAGACGGCGACCTGCCCAGCGACGAGACCGAAGCCCGGCAAGTGCAACGGAGAGCGTCTGCCTATAGCATCATCAACCACGAACTCGTCAAGCGCAGCACGACTGGAGTGTTACAGCGCTGCGTCGAGCAGGACAAGGGGATCGAGATCCTCCTCGACATCCACCAGGGCGAGTGCGGGCACCACGCCGCCTCGCGGTCCCTGGTGGCCAAGGCCTTCCGCCACGGTTTCTACTGGCCCACGGCCTTGCAAGACGCCAAGCAGCTGGTCCTCAAGTGTGAGGGTTGCCAGCGTTTCAGCAAGCGCAGCCACCAGCCGGCTTCAGCCCTCCAAACCATCCCCATCACGTGGCCCTTCGCCGTCTGGGGACTCGACATGGTGGGGCCCTTCAAGACCGCCTGAGGCGGCATGACACATTTGCTGGTCGCCGTCGACAAGTTCACCAAATGGATCGAAGCTCGGCCGATCAAGAAGCTTGACGGGCCCACCGCCATCCGGTTCATCAAGGATATCGCAGTTCGCTACGGCGTGCCGCACAGCATCATCACGGACAACGGCACCAATTTCGCCAAGGGCGCGCTGGCCCACTACTCCTCCGCATCCGGCATCCGGCTCGACTTGGCCTCCGTCGCACACCCCCAGTCGAACGGCAAGGTCGAGCAGGCAAACGGCCTCATCCTAGCCGGCATCAAGCCGCGACTTGTCGAGCCGCTCATCCGCTCACCCGGCAGCTGGCTGGATGAGCTGCCAGCCGTCCTCTGGAGTCTCCGAACGACGCCCAACCGCTCCACCGGGTTCACCCCGTTCTTCCTTGTCTACGGAGCCGAAGCAACCATTCCAACCGACGTCGAGTTCGATTCGCCCCGGATAACCATGTACACAGAAGCCGAAGCAAAGGAGGCACGTGAAGGCGGCATCGACTTGCTCGAGGAGGCGCGCCTTCTGGCCCTCAGCCGGTCCGCCATCTACCAACAAGGGCTGCGCCACTACCACAGCAAGAAGATCAAGCCCCTCGCGTTCCGCGAGGGCGACCTCGTCTCCGGCTCGTCCAGCGAACAGCCGGCCACCACAAGCTGGCCTCTCCTTGGGAGGGCCTCTTCATCATCAGCAAGGCTCTCTGCGACCGGAATGCGTACTACCTCATCGACGCGCAGAAGCCGAACAAACGCAAGAGAGATGCAGCCGGCGAGGAGTCCAGCCGGCCTGGAACGCGGAGCTCCTCCGTCCGTTTTACAGTTGAACGCGCGCATGTATGTATCACCACCTTTTGAGTTTAATGAAAGCAGCAAGCCCCCCCCCCCCCCGTGCGACAGCAGGCGCCCACCGAGTCGGCCCAGCCGGCTCGGGGGCTCGGGGGCTTCCTTTTCCCTTTTTACTAAGCTCCGTGTCTACACACTTCCCCGTTTTCGTTTCACCCGCCGAGTCGGCCCAGCCGGCTCGGGGCTCGAGGGCTAGCCGGCCAGACTGCGCCTCGCCATATTCTCCTTAGTCCATCTCGAAGCGTACGAATCGCCACAGCCCTCTCTTCGCCAGCCACAGCCGGCTCCCGGATGTCCGGCCGGCAAGAGCCAAAGGCCGGAAGCATCGTCACGTAAGAACGGCTAAGGAGGAGAGCCCGGCTCGGCCAACCCGGCCCTACCCGCCCTCACTTATCCACCGCACGACTGGCTGCGCGCCAGCCGGCTTCGCCGCCTGCCGCCAGCCGGCCCAGTGGGTGTTTTCGCTCGCGCTCAAACATCCGCAAAAGCCTAAGTATTGTGCGTCCCCTCTCAAGGCCGAATCCCCGTCCTAGCCACAGTCCGCAACCCGGCTGTCCGGCTAGCGGGAAGGAAGCCCGAAGAAAAGACAAACAGGAAAAAGGCCCAAAGCCGAATAGCAAAGAGCGAAAACACGACAGTTGGCGCCACAAAATTTATAAACAACACGGGCCCGCAGCCTCAAGTTCATTACATAAACTACACCCCCAGTGGGTGGACCTGCTACCTAACAAAATTCAAGTGACCGAGTACAGGAAAGTTAAAGATAAGCCCTAGGCAGCGCCTGCGTCGGCTCCGGTCGGCGTCGGCTCGGCAGAGGTGGAGGCGGCTCCGGTCGGTGCCGGCTCGGCGGAGGTGGATGCAGCCGCCGGGTCGGACCTGGAGTTCTCCGGCCTCTCGGTCGTCGCGGTGTCGTCCGGCTCGGCTTCATCATCGGCGTAGGCCCCCGTCTCGGCCGAGCTGCCGTCCGGATCATTGAGCTGCAGGCCGAACTCGTCGGCAGGGAGCTCCTCGCCGTCTTCCGTCCGCTCCAAGACGAATTCGTCGTACGGAGCGAACGAGGCCAAGTAGCTGGCTCGCCCAACGATCCGCCGCTCCTGCGCCGCCAACTGCTCCTCCGCGCCGGCCCACTGCGCCGCCAGGCGGTCAAGATCCACGCCGGGATACCACGACGCCACAAATTGCAGCGTCGTCTCCGCGCCGGTGCGAGCCGCAGATGCCCTCCACGCGCCGAGCCGGTCCACGCCGGCCTCCAGCCATCGCGCCAGCCGGGTGACGCTGTTCGGCGCCACCGCGCTCGGCCAAAGGCTCCGTGCCATGGCCAGGCCGGCATCGAACAGCCGGTGCATGTGGCCCTCGACGGCTCCAAGACGGGCCTCGCCGGCCAGGACGATCTCCGACAAGGTCCGGGCGGCGTAAACGTCGCCGTCCGCCCCTAGCACGCGCTGGTCCGCCCGGTGGACGTACACGGCCACATCGGCCGTCTCCTGCGTTTCGGGGAAGACTCCTGCCAAAGAAGGAAACGAGTTAGCCAGAAGAAAACAACTTGCCGGCTCAGCCAGCCGGATTGAAGAAAAAAGGGTACTCACGGGCGAAGGCCTCATCGAGGTGCTGCGCCTCGCTCAGCATCCCGTGCTCCCGCACGGCCGATGCGCGGGCCTGAGCCTCGAGATCCTTCTCGAGCTGGGCGACCCTCCTGCCGGCGTCCGCCAGCTCCTCGGCCGCCTTGCCGCGCTCTTCCGCCAGCCGGCCCAGCTCCGTTTGGTGGGCATCTTCCGCCTTGGCCTTCTCGGCCACCAGCCGGTCCACCTCGGCCTGGAGCCGGTCGCGGTCGGCGACGGCAAGATCGCGCTGCTCGCCGGCTTCGGCAAGCCGGCCTCGGAGACCCAGCACCTCGGCCGCATCAGCTGCGCGACAAGGTTCTCGGTCAGACGCCGGAAGCAAGGACAAAAAGAAAGAAGGGTAAAGCCATAAGATTCGACCCGGCTGCTCCGCAGTCCGGCCCGAATCTCGGGGGCTACCCCCAGTGGGTGCACTGGCGCGCCCCCACTGAAGACGTGCAAGACGTACCTTGGACCCGGCGCAACTCCTCCTCCTTGCCAGCTAGCTGGGCTTTGACCCCGCGGAACCGCTCCCGAAGCCGATTGTACGCGGTGGCCCGCAGGTCGTACAGGTGCTGCGCAAAAGTTAAGTAAAAAGAACGCAAAAGACGGGCTATAAGATTCGAGCCGGCTGCTCCGCAGCCCGGCCCAAACCTCGGGGGCTACACCCAGTGGGTGCGCTGGCGCGCCCCTACTGATTCGACGATCAAGACAAGAAAAGAAGGAGAGACTCACCGCAAACGCCTGCTCCAGCTTCCGCGCCGCCTCCTGCTCGTCCCGGACGAAGGCCTGCGGGCGTTCGCTCCGCCCGCGAAGTTGCGAGCGCAAGGCATCCGCCGCGTCGTCCTCCCGAGGGCGCGGCCCGATCACAACAGCGTCGGCGCTCGCCCACGGATGCTGCATCGCGGTCCTGGAGCCGGAGAGGCAGAACAGTGGCCTAGCCCCTTCTCCCTCCTCCGTCCGAACAGCTCCAGGAGCGACCTTGTAGCCCTTGTGCTTCCCATACTACACTCGGCAGGATTAGGGGTGTTACCTCTCCAGAGGGCCCCGAACCTGGGTACGTCTCGTGTCTCGCACTTGCTCGTGCCAACCTTGCCTCTGGAACCCACCGGCGTCCTCTCGTAGTCCCACCTCTTAAGCCATCTTATGGCATCTGTCGTGAAAATACCACGACATCAATGTTGTGATGAATTGTTACTTGTTCATGGGAAGCTTTATGATAATATATTGTTGTTATGAAATTAATCATGATGCTTTCATGTCTGTATTTTATTTAATCGACACCTCTTTCTCTAAACATGTGGTCATGATTATCGATTTCGGCTTTCGCTTGAGGACAAGCGAGGTCTAAGCTTGGGGGGGTTGATATGTCTAATTTGCATCATGATTTCCTACTGTTATTTATAATGTATTTGGTCATTATTTCACTTTATGATGCAATTCTTATGCCTTTTCTCTCTTAATTTGCAATATTTACATGAAGAAGGAGAATACCGGCAGCTGGAATTTTGGATCTGAAATAGCTACAGCAGAGATACCTATTCTACAGAGCTCCAAATGACCTGAAACTTTACGAAGATTTTTTATAGAATATATAAAAAAATACCGGAGAAAAGAAATACCAGAGGGGACCCACCAGTTGCCCACATGGTAATGTTACAAAGGCGCCCTGATGCCTTCTGGGGCCCACAGCTGGCCTCCGGCCCCCTCCTTCTGCTATATAAGCTCATTTGCGCTAAAAAATTATAGAGAAGACTTTCGGGATGAAGCGCCGCCGTCTCGAGGCGGAACCTGGGCAGGAGCACTTTTGCTCTCCGGCGGAGCGATTCCGCCCAGGATACTTCCCTCCGGGAGGGGGAAATCGAAGCCATCGACATCACCAATGATCCTCTCATCGTGGGAGGGCCAATCTTCATCAACATCTTCACCAACACCATCTCATCTCAAACCCTAGTTCATCTCTTGTATTCAATCTTTGTCTCAAACCCTCAGATTGGTACATGTGGGTTGCTATAGTGTTGATTACATCTTGTAGTTGATGCTACTGGGTTTATTTGGTGGAAGATTATATGTTCAGATCCTTAATGATATTCAGTACCCCTTTGATCTTGAACATGAATATGATTTGTGAGTAGTTACTTTTGTTCTTGAGGACATGGGAGAAGTCTTGTTATAAGTAATCATGTGAATTTGGTATTCGTTCGATATTTTGATGATATGCATATTGTTGCTTCCTTTAGTGGTGTTGTGTGAACGTCGACTACATGACACTTCACCATATTTGGGCCTAAGGGAAGGCATTGTGGAGTAGTAAGTAGATGATGGGTTGCTAGAGTGACAGAATCTTAAACCCTAGTTTATGCACTATTCCGTAAGGGGCTAATTTGGATCCATGTGTTTCATGCTATGGTTAAATTTATCTTAATTCTTCTTTCGTAGTTGCGGATGCTTGCGAGAGGGGGTAATCATAAGTGGGAGGCTTGTTCAAGTAAGAATAACACCCAAGCACCGGTCCACCCACATAAATTATCAAAGTAGCGAACGTGAATCAAATAAACATGATGAAAGTGACTAGATGATAATTCCCATGTGTCCTCGAGAATGCTTTGTTTTATATAAGAGATCATTCCGGCTTGTCCTTTGCTATAAAAAAGGATTGTGCCACCTTGCTGCACTTTTATTACACTCATTACTTGCTACTCGTTATGAATTATCTTGCTACAAAACTATCAGTTACCGCTACTTTCAGTGCTTGCAGAAAATACCTTGCTGAAAACCGCTTATCATTTCCTTCTGCTCCTCGTTAGGTTCGACACTCTTACTTATCGAAAGGACTACGATTGATCCCCTATACTTGTGGGTCATCAAGCATCACCTTGTCCTTGATGAGGCGAGCCACCATGTGGCTAAATCTTGTCACCTCCTTGGATTCCTCGACTGAGCTGCTCCTCGGCCTGCACGAGTTTAGCTTGGATGGAGGGGTCGGCCTGAATAGAGTGGTAATCCCTACCACTGCACTCGCACGCCCTGGGGCCATTTGTCAGAAGCTTGACACACAAATATTTGCGCCAGAGTCTAAAGTGCGACGCAGAGCCAAGGAAGGCTTCACACACTGTGACAAAGCACATGATGTGCAGAATGGAGTTGGGGAAAAGATAGTGAAGCTGGAGGCTGTAGAGATGAAGTAGACCCATGTGAGAAGGGTGGATGGGGAAACCATGGCCCCGCAGGATATGGGGGACGAAGCATACCCGCTCATTCTCGGACGCGCGGGGCTGGGGACCGTTACAGAGTAGGAGTCGTTGTCTCTAGTGATGAGTGGAGAACGTGCGGTGGCGCTGTTTGTCGTCGGCAGGTTGCCGGCTTTGGTCAACCAGGTCAGTTGGGCCTGGTCCATGATGGATGGCCACCATTTTTGGGTGCCACCGCCAGCTTCTTCTTAATGATTGTCAATTTCCCACCCTTGCGCTGCTTTCCATCTCTTTCCATGGCTTCGGGGGTGGTTATGAGATAAAATCATTGTTTTTCAACAAGGTGTGTGGGAAGGCGCAGGAGCTCCGAAGCACGAGGAGGAAGAAGGCCAGGAGAATGGAAGCGTAAAGCTTTTCTCCTGGCCCCTCCTTCCCCTTTAAAGGAGGAGTGAAAAACTAAGCGACGGTAGGTTAACACCGCCACGTGGCAGTAAATCACCCTCCTTCACCATGTTCATGCGATAATTACGCGTGAGGATCTAGGGGCAACCGATTAATCCCTGGACGTTTCGATACGCGCGACCTGTCTTTATGGGATGAGACCCTGGAGGGACCCACACCTACATTCACACGTCGTGTGGGCCATCACATTAAGGATGCCACATGGCCAAGTGGGCCCAGGGAAAAGACCGGTCTGTTTTGTCAGAACTAGGCCGGATAGTCATCACACCAAGGGTGTGGGAATACTTTGCACCCACGGACTAGCTACACGTGAATATTTTCGATGACCAGTTCGGATCAAATTCTCATGGCACTCATCAGGACCGAGGTGGTTTAAGGAACTTCTGAGGTAGCTCGGCACTAGACCTCAGATCAGGAAAGAGATGCTTTCATTGAACCAGTTTTCAAGACTAACGTTCGAAGATGAAGAGCAATTCAGATGAAGCCGAGGTGTGGCTAGACTTGAAGACCGGTTCATGGGCTACTGCTGGTGTCCTGGCTAGGGCAGCCTCTCACCATACTGACTCCCAGTCTGGTGGGCCGGGCTGTGGACCCCCATGTCGGCTCCGTCCTGGGCCACTTCAGGATGCCCGTGTTGATCCCAAGGAAAGTCCAAAATACTTGGTGTATACTCCAAGATGTTGGACTCATGGAGAACCATGTCTCCTCATATGTAGCTGACTAGGATCATGTAACCCTAGGACTCCCCGGTACCAATATAAACCGAGTGGCCAGGCTCGTAGTAGACACGTAACAATCTCGTGGTAGATCACCAGTACTTTGCACACCCCAACGCAATAATACAATCAGAACCAAGACGCAGGGTATTATCTCCTCGGAGAGCCCGAACCTAGGTAAAACCTTGTGTCATTGTTACCATCGTTCCAAGATGCCTAGCTTAGGATCCCCTACCCCGAGAGCTATCAGATTTAGCTCCGTGAATGGCTATGGATGGCGTTTCTCACCTCATGGTGGCAGAGGAGGAAGAGGGAAATGGCTAGGTTTGCGCGGACGCCGAGGGAAGCTTTATAGGAGGCCAGGGAGGCGCGGATGAGGCAACATGGTGCGCGGACGGCCATGTGCATGTTTCACCGTGTTCTTTTACACCAAGGACGAAGAAGGGTGAAACGGTTCACCGAGGTGGGCTGGGCCACACAGTAAGTGAAGGTAAGTTGGGCTCTCTCTTTTCTTCTTCCTTTTCCTTTTTCCATTTAATTAAAACTGAATTTGGGGAAAAGCAAAAGGAGGGGTTAGAAGCAGAATTTCTCCATGGGACCAATTTTCCTGGTCTCCAGGATTTATATTTAAATCCGTAAAATTGGTTCCATAGAGGTTTGAAAGGTTTGAATTCAAATTAATTCGAATTGGATTCAAATTGATTTGAACT
Source organism: Elymus sibiricus (assembly GCA_039707655.1). NCBI lineage: Eukaryota > Viridiplantae > Streptophyta > Magnoliopsida > Poales > Poaceae > Elymus > Elymus sibiricus. The sequence continues at coordinate 352,310,848 of CM077672.1, read as the reverse complement.
AGAGGTATGTGATAGGAGTGTCCAAAAGTAATGAGAATTTTTGTGGAGGTTAGGAATGTGACAAGAAGGAGAAGTGCAAAGTTGTGGATCAATTGGACAAGTTTGAATTTGAAAAGATTCAAATCACTTGCAAGTTGGATTTGAATTAGAGCCATTGTTTAAAATAGTTGCTGGACCTCAAATAAATAAACTAAAATGTTGGAAATTTTTAACATGCCACATATTTCTTAACAAGTTAATTACATTGATGAATGCATGAAGTGCAAAACTGTCTAACGAGTAAAAATAACAATGCGATATTAAGGTTGCTACATTTGGGATATTACAACTCACCCCCCCCCCCTCATAGAAATCTCGCCCCAAGATTTGCGGAACAGAAGAAGCCAGGGTACCCAGATCTGAGGTGATCTTTGCGTTCCCATGTTGCTTCTTTGTCTGAGTGATGAGCCCATTGAACCTTTAAGAATTTTACAGCCTTGTTACAGGTGCGACGTTCAGCTTCGTACAGAATGTGAACCAGTCGCTCTTTATAAGAAAGCTCTTCTTCGAGCTCAGTAGATTCATGGTTCCCCGCATGTTCTGGATCTTTAAAGCATTTCTTCAGCTAAGATACGTGGAACACATCATGAACTTTTGCCGGATTGGGAGGGAACTCAAACTGATAAGCAAAATCCAGACGTTTGTCGATGACTTTGAACGGGCGAATGTATCTTGGAGCACGCTTTCCTTTGATGCCAAAATGGTGTGTACCCCTCACTGGAGTGATACGAAGATAAGCCCGATCTCCAGCAACATAAGCTATAGCACGATGTTTGCGGTCATAGTAGCTTTTCATCCAAGATTGAGCTACTTTCAAGTTGTCACGGATGATACTGACTTCCTCTTCTACATCTTGAATGATGACTAAACCAAAAAATTGACATTCTGCAGTTTCGGGCCAATTTAGTGGAGTGCGGAACTTGCGGCCATAAAGAACCTCAAAGGGAGTCATACCAAGACTCGCCTAAAAGCTATTGTTGTAGGAGAACTAATCAAAAGGAAGACAGTCTTCCCATTTCATACCGAATGAGATGGCACAAGCTCTTAGCATATCTTCTAAGATTTGGTTGACCCTTTCAACCTGACCTTGGTCTGAGGGTGGTAAGCCGTACTGAGAAATAGTTTACTTCCCGTAGCCTTTTGGAAAGGGCTAGGGTTTCCCGGACAACAAAGGAAGCTTTATAGGAGGGCAGGTAGGCGTGGGCGAGGCGACATGGCGCGCGAACGGCCATGTGCGCTTTTGGCCGTGCTCTTTTTCACCGAGGAGGAAGAAGGATGAAACGCTACACTGAGGTGGGTTGTGCCGCATAGTAAGTGAAGGTAAGTTAGGCTCTCTCTCTCTCTCTCTCTCTCTCTCTCTCTCTCTCTCTCTTCCTTTTCCCTTTTCCATTTAATTAAACAAAATTCGGGGAAAAGCAAGAGGAGGAGTTAGAAGGGGAATTTCTCCATGGGACCAATTTTCCTAGACTCCAAGGTTTATACTTAACTTCATCCAATTGGTTCCACAAATATTTGAAAGCTTTGAATTCAAACTAATTTGAATTGGATTCAAATTCATTTGAACTGGAGGTATGAGATAGGAGTGTTAAAAAATTATGTGAATCTTTTTGAAGGCTGGGAATGTTATAAGAAGGACATGTGCAAAGCTGTGGATCAATTGGAAAAGTTTGAATTTAAAAAGATTGAAATCATTTACATGTTGGGTTTGAATTGGAGCAATTGCTAAAAATAGCTGCTGACCTCAAATAAATAAACTAAAATGTTGGATATTTTTAATATGCCACATATTTCTTAATAGATTAATGACATTGATGGATGCATGAAGTGCAAACTTTCAAACAAATAAAAATAGCAATGCAGTATTAAGGTTGATACATTTGGGATGTTAGAGGTATCTTGCTGCGTTCTACTATTATTTGGCTTGTTAAATATGAAGCAAACCCAGACTTAACAAACCCCGTGCAAACAATTATGAGGGGACTGGGGTTGGGATAGAAGTGGAGATGGTGAAGGAGGGATTCACCAAATCCCAATCCCACCCCCCTTTGGGTTGGCAAACCCCTCCTTCCAAACAAAGCTAAGATGGTTTGGTGGTGCATCGCCCATCTCTATCGGTTATTTGAGTGGACGGGGAGAACTGGCATTTCTAAAAGTCCAGTCATATTTTGCCACCCATATCCACCCCCACACACACACGCTTAACTCAACTATGTGGAGGTGAGTTAGATGAGTTTGATTCGTTGTATGCTAACTCTGTCGGTTTAGAGGTGAATAATATAGCCATGTAATCAAGTTTTGTTTGCTTATTTTACATAACAAAAGAAACCCTACCCGCCACCCTCTAGATCCAATCCTAGCGCCTCTCCATCCCCTGCCACCGCTCCGGTACCCTAGGGCTGAGTGCAACAGTTTCTTGTCTCTCAACGTGGCTGTAAGAAGTCTGTGGTTAAATTATTGGTGTCACAGTGATGTTGTTCCAATGATGATGGCGAACTTATCTTCAATAGAAGTCCTACCTCTTCAAGCTCGCCTTGGTGATGCTTGCTTTGGCGTTGCCGAGAAACACGGGAGGTTTTGCCCCCAACACCGTTCTCGTTTTCAACAATCAGCCTTTGCAAATGGGATTGTCGCCGGTGTTGGTCAATACGAGTAGGCCATTGAGTCCTAGTACAGGAGTTGAGTCTTTTTACAGAAGTACATGAGGTTAGTTGTTACTAGTGTTCGTGTAATACTCCTTGTGGCCGAAATGCACAAACTTGTTGACCATTTCGCCATGTGACTTGTGTTTTTACCCATTACATCTAAAAAGCGACTTGCTCTCTTGCTGCATTCTACTATTCTTTGCTTTGTTAAACTTGGAAGTATTTTGCTATATTTGTTGTACAACAAACCCCTATCAAATAAATCCCATGTCAAACCACTTTTTTTTTACCAGATAAGGGCATCAAACAACTATTTGGGGTATGGGGATTGGGATAGGAGGGAATTTGAGGGGATTGGGTTAAGAAGAGGGGTTCACCAAATCCCATCATGTCCCCAATCCCATTTGGGTCGGCAAACCCTCTTGCTAAAGTATAACGAGGTATTGTGGTGGCACCGCCCTTACTTGAGTAGAGGAGGAGAATCGGTGGAAACAAGATAACTCCAGAAGCAATTTTACCCTCTTGTGAGAGTCGCCCCTAGTGGTGCCTAGCCCCCTTGCCCCTAGAGAGTGAGAGGGAGGCTAGATGTTGTTTCTTGTTAGTTATATTCTAAAATAAAATAGAAATTTTCACGATTTTTACATATGACCCTTTTAGTTTTTTACACCCAAAACCCCGATCCTATACTGGTATTCACCCCATTCGACTCTTTCACCATCTACGTGTTGGAAATAATCTAAACTTACCAAACATCTCGAGCTGAGTTAATTGAGTATGGTATACGTTAACAATGTCGGTTATAGATGGCCAAGGAAGCCATGTAATTCGTTGCAAAAAATAAGGAAGCCATGTAATTACGTTTGGTTTGCTTAGTTGATACAAGAAACCTTAACCGCCGGCCTCCAAATCAGATCCTCGCTCCCCTCTGTGTCCAACCATCACTCTGGTGCCCTAAGGTAGAGTGAGGGGTTTTGTCATCTCTCATCGTGCGTGTAAGAAGTTTTTGACTAAACTTTGGCGGGTTCGATATTAGTAAGTTGCCTGAAATTGCAGCATGTGTTAGTCTTATTTCCTTTGAGAATGAAGAGGAGTCGAGGCACAACACCACGCCGGACACGACAATGAGCAGCAATGAGGCGTGGCGACCACGACGAGGCCAAGCCAGGACCTTGCCGGAGACGGGGTGTCATCGGCGGAGGCGAGGAAGCAGGTAAACCGTGTAGGTGTGGGAGGGGGGCTTTTAGTTCTGACCGCCACTCGGATTAGTTAGCTTCCTCACCGGAGGCGGGAACGCCGCGGTGAGCGACAACGAGGAGCAGCGTCGCTACTGGAGGAGAGCTAGGGAAGCGTGCCAGAGGCAAGCGGTTGGAAGAGGATGAAGTTTCTCTGATTCGAAGGGGATTAGGGCTAGAGGAAGAAGATGAACGAGAGCCGTTGGATTTCGATCCAACGGCTTGAGAAAATCGACTTACTCAAAAAAAGTTAGACGACCGTCAAATTCATTGGTGTTGCAAATCCCTCCCATGGTTACGGCCATGTTATTTTTCCATAAAAGGCCTCCGGTTCCAATCCCATTTCGGTGAGCTTGCTTCCGCGTGTCTTCAGTCCCTTATTTTGACTTCTTGCATAGTCAACCGTTGACTTCTTGCACAGTCCCTTATTTTGAGGCTTTGCGGCAAGTGAGTTCCAGCACTGCCTCACTCGTGCTACATGAGGGAAACCCAGCATTACTCACACATTTCCTAGCCCAACCTTTTCCGATCGAGATCCAGGTACCCAGGCCATGGCCAGCCGCCGCAAGATTGACGCCGTCCTGGACGAGCTTCTCGAGCTGGTGTTCCTGCGCCTCTCCTCGCCCGTCCACCTCGTCCGCGCCGCGAGCACCTGCAAGCGCTGGCGCCGTGTAATCGCGGGCGGCGGCGGCGGCTTCCTCCGCCGGTTCGGATCTCTTCACGGCGCATCCGAATACGTTGTCGGCCACTACTGCGTCGAAGACGACTACGGATCCCCGCGCCCTCCTAGCCTTAACCCCGTCTTCATCCCCTCCTCATCCCCTTCGCCGTGGGCGGACACCATCGCCGCTCGGAATCTGGCGCTCGACTTCCTCCCGCGGGGGGAATTTGGCGAATTCCGCTGGGAGCTCGCCGACATCCGGGGCGGCCTCCTGCTCCTCTTCCGCAGGTCGCTGGCGCCACGCCTCATCATCTGCGATCCCCTGGCGCGGCGCTACAAGGAAATCCCTCACTCGGCGTGGTTCCAGGGCTGCAACATACTGGGTGCTTTCCTCCTCGACGGCGAGGACGCGGACGCGGGCATCAGCCTGTCAAATTTCAGGGTAACGTGCATGCTCTTTCGCCTTCGGGGCCGCAACGCCAGGGCCTGTGCCTTCTCGTCCGCCGCCGGCGGCTGGGCCTCCGCCACCGGACGTAGCAGCATGTCAATCAACCCGGACGTGGAGTTGGACCCCATCCATTTTGCAGGGAGCGACGACGGGTCCGCCGACTGGACGGTCGGAGACAACATTCTTCTTTCTCTGGACAAGGACGCCGCCGAGCTCACCTCTTTTCTCGTGCTGGACGACGAGGAGTACGCCGCGCTCCGGGAGAACCGCCACCCCACGGGGTACCCGTACCAGATGCCGTGGCCACCTACGATCCAAGCTTGCTTGTCCTAGCTGCATCGGTAGGCTGCGGATAGGCCATGGCGTCGTCCCAGGTTCTGAACTCCTCAATCGGCCGTTTATTGTGATGATCCTAGAGCACCATATCATATGTATATGTCTATAGGCATCAAGTGGCAAACAGTTTCAGAAGTTCTATTGCGTTTGTTTGTAATCGTATACAAATTCAGTACATTGGATGGTTTCTTGTTGCTGTTTTGAACATTTATCTGTTCTTAAGATTACTTTCATAAACCTGAAACTGTTTGTAGCTATTTTGAACATTTATCTGTTCTTAAGATTACTTTCATAAACTTGAAATTGCTTGCTTAGGAGAGGGGGCTTGCCGACGAAGTATTTGTTGGGGAGGGGGGGGGGGGGGGGGGGGGGGTCGACCCGCTACAAATCTGACGTTGGATTTCTAAGCATGGCACATCGAACATTTTTTATGGCAAATTGCTTGCCGGGCACGTGAGACGTAATTTGCCATAAAAACTTTCCATTTGCCATGCTTAAAAATCCGACGTCAGATTTTTACCATTAATGTTTTCCTATTCATAACACTAAACTTAGAACGGTGACCGGAGAAACACTGACGAGACGATAGATAAGAAGTTAGATAGTTGGTGGTACAAATTCCTTTCTTGGGTTGTAAATTGGTTCTATTGTAGTCCAGCTTAAACAATATTCCATACTCATATTGTATGATATCTCTGTTTGAAATTCCTGAAGCAGCTTTACGGTGGCAAGGTAGCAAAAATTATCTCATAGATATCATCTGGTTAATTGGCGGTCCGTGTTGCCACCCTATAGGCAGGGTGTCCTAGTGGTTATAGATCTAGAGGTCAGGAATGACCAACTATAGCTGATGTTAAAGTCAGACCTGATCCATCACATTCTATGCATATTCTACCTATAAACCCTGGTGTGCTACCCGGCCATACGAGCCATCTGAGAGCGCGAGCGATCTGTGGCCGCCCGATCATTTTACTGTGGTTGTTTAGCTGCTCGGTCGTTCATCCATTTTCCACACACGTGCTTGGGCTGACGCAGGATGACTAGTGGGGTCATTCCCCTGTGGGGCAAAGGGACAGTGGGTGGTTTTTCTCTGGATTGACGTACGCGAACTGAGAGGTGCGGGGTAGATCGTGTTGAGTGTGGTGAAAGCCCTAGTACCAATCCCTCTCGTCCTCGAGCCCCGCGTCCCCTCCTCGCATGCTCTCCACCACCACCACTCCTCCTCCTCCTTCTCCTCGCTTCTCTGCTCCTCCGCTCTCGAAACCTGAATGCATGGTCGCCGCCGCCTCTACTTTCTCTCTCTTCCCACAGGACAACGCCCTCACTTTCTCCATCCTCCGCTGTTGCGCGCCGATGTTCTGGATCTAGCGCAGGTCACTACCATGATAGGCATGAAGGAGTAGGGGAGGATGGCAGTGAAGGAGGGACCAGTGAAGCCAGAGCTCCAGGGGGCGCTCGCGTCACGGTGGAGTGGAGGAGTGTCGCCGGCCATCACCACCGGATGCTGCTCGTCGTCCGTCGCCACCGTCCCCAATCTAGGCTGGTCATATGCGGTCTCTCGCCACCTTCCTCCCCCAGTTTTTACATTAGTACTACGGTGTGATTTCAATTTCTCAATTTATGATTTTCCAGATCAAAGACAAAGAAGAAGAGAAAGAATCTTGTGGAAGGATTTGATGAAGAAGAACAAGGTGAATCATCTGTCACCCACACACACATCCACGTTTGTTCCTGCATTTTAGTTTTGATATTATGGTTTCTCAATTTATGATTTTCCAGATCTGAGACAGAAAAGAAGAGAAAGAATCTCGTGGAGGAGTTTGATGGAGAAGAACATGGTGAGCCCTCTCTCTCTCTCTCTCTCTCTCTCTCTCTCTCTCTCTCTCTCTCTCTCACACACACACACACACACACACAGAGTTACGTTTGTTCCTGCATATTAGTTTTCTCAATTTATCGTTTTCCAGATCTGAGACAAAAAAGAGAGAGAAAGAATCGCGTGGAAGAGCTTGATGAAGAAGAACACGTTGAATACTCTCTCTCTCTCTCTCTCTCTCTCTCTCTCTCTCACACACACACACACACACACACACACACACACACACACAGCCACGTTTGTTCCTACATTTTAGTTTTGATGTTATTTGGTATCCTACATTTTTCTGACGGAAATGTTAAGAAGAGGGAAGAAAGCATTTGTTAGTTACAAAATTGGCACGAACTGTGCACCACCGCATTTCATTTCCTAATGTCTAGTCTGGTTCTCTGGTTCTAGTGGATTTGGTATCCTACATTAATTTGCAGCGTTGTTAGTAATGCCACAGTTTGGATTTATTCATTTGTTTCCACTTGTCAAGGTTTAGGTACTGGATGCATTCCATTTTTTAGTTGACTGACCTCAGGCATCTACTACTCATTGCCTTGCCTATATTGATCTATATAAAAAAGGAAATTTCAGCCTGTCATGTATGTGTGCATTTCTTTTGTTACAGATTTTGCATGCCCAACAGAGTGCAGAAAAGGCAAAATGTATCATTGATATAGCTGTGGCGCGGATATGCAGCTTGAAATGTAATTAGAATGCAAGTTAAGATCGCTCTCCATAAGATATTATTTATGTTCTGTGAAAAAAATGATTTATTTTAGGTGAGGTGCATGAATGGCGGCCGATTGAGGGAATGCAGATCCGGCTTTTTTGATCTATGGATGCTGTCGTGAGTGTGACGGTAAAGGTACATCGAGCAAATGTTGATTCATGCCATGCATGTTATGAGCGGAGTCTTGGTGAAAATGTAGTTCTATGAATAGCTTTCCACCATTTGTAGTTTTCCTGATTGTAGTGTGAGAGCTTTAAGCAAAGTTTGTTTTAGTTGACTCAGCCTTCTATTCATTTCTTTTTTATGGTTCTTGAAAGCAGAGTGCCAATGGATGGGTTGCGTTTGTCTATAATGTACTTCACATGTTAGTTCTATTGCCAAAAGACCTAAACTAGATTTAACCACTTCTATAGCATAGAAGAATATGGTATTTACCTTCCTTGGATTTACTCAAACGAAAGCGTTGGTACTGCCCGCCTAAAAATGCAAAAAGCATCATTTATATAGCTATTTTGAATGCAAGGGTAGGATCGTTTCTCTCAACAAGATATTCTTTGTGTTATGCGACAAATTTGAGTGATTCTTGGTGATGTATATGAATCTTGGCGGATAAAAGAAGATGGAGCTAATGTAGGCGGGGCTTCATGAGCGTTTATCGAGGTTCTTCATGAGCTGTTCAGGGTGGTTGTGAGATCTTATGGGTTTCAGCTCTAGCCTACCCCCAACTTGTTTGGGACTAAAGGCTTAGCTGTTGTTATTGTTGTTGTTGTTCAGTTTCTTAAGGGTGGAACACTATTGCCCTAAATTTTGTAGTTGGAGGATTAATGTAACTGTTTGGACTGAATTTCTCTTTTCTAGCATTTGTTCGATGTGAGAGAGATAGTGATATTGTACTGAAATAATAGTACAGTGTTCTAAAGAAAAGGCTAGCACTAGCAGTACTGTATTGTTTATAGGTTCTAAAAACGGTATGCTAATTTTCCATTTGCATGTCTGCTGGTTTGTGATGCCATAAAAGACAAAAGCCCTATGCATCAGTTGTGTATCTTACTTGCACTGTCTACATTTCCTATTTTGGTGCTAGATCTTTGACTATGAGGTGTTATCAGTTGATTAGTTTTAGAAACTAAAGAAATATGAAGGTGTGGATTTTACCTAATATTGTGGTGCTTCCATCTTTGAGCTTGCAACTGAACCTTAAGACTACTTACTTTTGTGGATAGCTGATCTGAAAGTCTGAAGCAAAATCCGGTACCAGTGTTGCCCCCTCCAAAAGAATTGCATTGAGGTCAGCTATGTTGAATGTCCCCTTTTTTCGTGTAAGTGATGCATGACCTAGTGTGACATGAAGTGTTCTTTGATCCTTGCCATACTACTGCTTTGTTGAACCATCACAAAGCGTCCAGACCTGGTTATTTTTAGGCGCTATTTTCTTTTATTGCCTTTACATGATCATTTAATTCATTTCAGTTTCCTTTTCAGTTGCAGTGGTGGAGGATATATCCTCCGCCATGAATGGATGTGTTTGACCCTGTGAGATGGCGTAGGTCACTGATGAGGCAAGTGGTGGAGGTGAGGTCAGGAGGAGACGGCGGCACAAATGAACTTCGTTGACGCGCAAGCTCACAGGTATTAAAAATGTTGTTTGAAGTGGATTTTTAATTTCTGTGACTTTCCTTGTTAAATGTCTCAAAATGAATAAGAATATCATATTGAATGTGGAGCTTCATTTCATCTACATTTATAGGAATGACAATCTTGAATTTTGTTTGCGTTGGTGGATTCTCACTTGTCAGAATATAGCCTCCATCCTTCACACATAAAGACTGGTTTCTTTGTTCTGGTTGTTTTATTTTTCTCTGTTGCAGAATAGGAATGAGAAATGTACATCTATTTCCTCTGCTCATTTCAATTCTACACTGTATTTTTTATTATGAGGAATTTTCAATAGAATATGTTTGCTAATCTTCCTGATTTTCCATATTGTTTTTAGTCTATCAAATGCTTATATTAAATTTCATTCATAGAAGCTCGGCTGCTCTGCATAATAAAACGATGCCTTTACGACTATTGGTATTGGAGGAGTAGGGATCATTATGATATTAGTTCTAATTTTGTGTTGTGGTAGTTTCCTTTTTTTAATACTTATCCAGTAAATTTCCTTTTAGTCTTTGAATGCTTAATCACACCCACCCTCATATTTTTCTAGGTTTTTTCTCTCTTCAGCCTCTTTTAGATATAAAACGAGGACTAGCAATCTTGCATTCTCCAGTATGTTTAAGCTTTGATCAGTTCTCCACAGTTTCATGAAGACACACATTGACTGGAATACTGCTTTTCTATATTGTGCCCTGCAGAAAACTTGTGTGATGGGCAATTGGCATCAACAATTTGAAGAGCTCGGTGTAGTAGTTTGAATGTAAGTAGACTCCCTCTGTGTGTGTGTCTGCTTCTTTGTCTTCAAGCTGCTCTATGCCCACTCTATCGAATGGTTATATTAGCCCTGAGTTTCTTTAGTTTCAGTTTGTATATTTGATGCATTAAAAATAATATTACTTGGCTAATGAGCCTTTCCATGAGACATGGTCATTATGTTATTATTGGTGTTCCCTCCGTATTTACTTTCAGAATCGTTTAGCTCAGAGAGAATAAATTGCTTCATAATTATGCGTACATTGTCAATAACCTACATAAACCACCTCTTCAGTTTGTCAACTATTTTGCCCAGCTTCACACACTTTACATGCTTTTCGAATCCTTTTATTTAGGACCAAGGAAAAAATACTAGCTATTAATTGTGTTTTCCCACTGACTAGCGCCTATCTTGCCTAAGTTCATGCCTAGCGCACTTAAGAGCTAGGTGTTTGTTTGCCCCGAAAAAAGACCTAGCCATTCTGTTGTGGCCTAGCGCATAGGCACCCTTCACACTTTATTTCATTGATTTAAGAAGGGTTTTAGGAGCTGAGATGATTTTTCAAGCAGGTAATGTTCGGTTTGTTGTGAGCACAGAAGAGGTATATATATACAAGTGTACATTGCTACTGTTATTTTATGTACTTGCAATTAGAGTGTTTTTTAGAGTGCACGCTTGGCAAAGTTTTTGCTCCTGCTTATAATGCTCCAAGGGAAATAATAGATGCACACTTGTTCTTTTGCTGTTTTTTAACGATTATCAGGTTATTGATAAGAGATTTACATATTGGTTTGCATGATTGATGTTGAAAGTATAAAAAGGACAGAAAAATCAGTGTTTACCTTTGTACATGTGAAATATCAAGATGCATGAGTTTTGGACTGTTGTGCAAAAGGTAAACAGTAGAGATATATCCCCTTACATATATAATTGGTGCTTCACTGTTGCTATATGTTAATGCAAAGATACACTCCATGCTCTTTTGTGTGGTTGGCGTTCCTGCGAACATGGTGTTTTATCAATAAAAAACATGTTCAGAAATCTTGAAGAACTTCATGGCCTGACGTGTGCTCTAGTGATCTTGAAGAACATCAAGACTCCATAGAGAAATAGTCTCTACATTCATATTTTGTATTATTCATTATCTCAATCTTGAATATATTATATCGATCGTCAGCTGCAGGGGACAAGGGAGGTTTACTGGTTGTGCTGATTGCATAGTAAATCAGATGTAGCCAACTTGTTCTTTCCTTTGCATAATAGATCATGTATTTGTTTTTGTTCATCAAGAGTGAAATATTTACCTGTTTGCTGTTGACCTGAGTTTAGTCCTTCAAATGTGTTCCATCAATTTAGCCTCTATCTGGATAGATTATTTGATGTTTAGCATCCTCTGAAGGTAAATATTTGAAGAAAACATACCTGCTGCTGCACAAGGTATGCTGCCAGCTTTATAACTTTTTTAGCCTCACACGGGTAATGGAAAATAAATACGAATAGAATAGGAACACCCAGTTTTTCTTTGGTTGTCCAATTTTGGCATTATTAAGTCTACCTCTGCCACTGTTAACAGTGATGAAGTTTAACTGCTTTATGGTTGTGCTCATCATAATGTATTTCACATTCCCTTTTCTTCGGTTGTTTCTAATTTGACTGCGAGAGTGCGAGTGCAGCTCTGAGATTTATTTTTTCATTTTCTAATTCTTGGTGATTTGTAGGAAAGCTACTACTCTGCAATGTTCATATCTAATTCAATATTTTTTGTATTGAAGGCGACTAGAAAAACACTTGTACTATGAGAGATTCCTGAAGCTGATATCTGGTTATTGCAAAATAACAAGGAATCCTTGACACCCTGTGATGTAGTAATATTTCTTTATGATAGGTATGCATTTTGCCGAGCTGTTTTCTTCTTGTTCATGACATGTCTATTAAAATCCCAATCAGGGCACCATCACCGCATGTACTCTCACCGAGGCTACACCAACCGTCCTAAATCAAGATCATCTCCTCGGCTTCCTATGATCAATTTCTCAAGACGAGCATCTCACGCAGCCATCTGTGACCTCTTTGTTGATGTATATGTGTGTTTTTGTAGCCCATGATATGTTTTAGGAAATGCCCCTGGAGTGATTATCATGCAGAGCATACACACGTTTGTTTAAATATTGCTTGGTTTTTTTAGAACATTACCCTCTCTTTGTGTGTGTTTTTCTCAATTTGTTGTTGCGAAACTCTTGAAATTTGTTATAGTTTTTTTGGAATTTTTTTATAGTTTTCCAGGTATGAAGTAATGTATGCTTTGCTTAATGCACCATATCTCATAAAAAAGCTTTTTAGCATATGGATATGAAGAAAAAAAATAGTACTAATGCCTAAAGCTGAAGCAATTTCAGCTCCGCTGCTGGTTGTTGTCTGATATTGGTATGGAATGCTCATTCGGTTGTACCCACAGAATTCTCGGTTTTAATTAGCTTCCTGGGCCTGGGTTTCCCATTGCTACCTAAATGAGGTTAATGTGTGATGCTTTGTTCTGTATATACTGGTCAGACTTGCCTTCTGTTTTTCTGTATGGTGATTAATACTCAAATAAAACTTCTCTCCATCCGTGTCTTGCGCCAGGGGCGCAACGAGTGGAATCTGGTCATTCTAAAAGCTAGAGGTTGGTTTATCTTGCAGGTGTTGTAGAAAAAAAGATTGAGAATGGCCAGAGGACCAGATCCTGTGGATATTTGTGGATTGGGTCTCTGTCCCTCTTTGTATGCCAGTGCTTCTTTATAACCTTACTTTGAGTAGTGACATTCTGGTTTCAATTGTTTTCTAGGGAGGCTGGGGCAGAGCATTAGACTCTGTTGGAATTTCGTCCACAGGATCGATCACATCAAAACACGATCAACACGCGCACACAAAAACTGATAGTCAAGGGCACGTGTCGCGCCCGTCTATTTTTATTTTCTCCTTTTCTGGTTTTCTCCGCGATTACAAAACTCATGGCCTGGTGTGTGTGTGTGTCTATATATATATATATATATATATATATATATATATATATATATATATATATATATATATATATATATATATATATATATATATATATTTCCCTAATCTTTCCCTAATAATAATAATAATAATAATCTTTCCCTAATAATAAAGCACGGATTGACTCCGTGGGTTCACCGTCACAATACGCTTCTTTCCGTGAGTTTACGCCTTCAGTTTGAATTTAAAACATATACGTGAGGTGGTACTAAAGCGCGCATTGGTTCTGAGTCGCACAACGATTCGTCCTGAATTTTCGTCCGTCTTTTTCGTACGTTCGCTTGGTCCGTCGCACAACGATTCGTCTGTCTGCCCCGTGTCCAAGTCGTATTACATATCCAGCCGAAGAGATCGATAGTTACATGGAGATGGATGCGAATTACTAGCTGGCTAGCTTCTCCATATACGTCAGAATTACTAGCTGGCAAGCTTCTCCATATACGTCAATACGTGTATATAGATTCCGAACAAGAAGTCCCTAGGGCAACACCCGACCCCCTTTGCGACGCCGCGCCGCGAGGTCGTTGCGCCGTACGAGGCACCAACATGTCGCCGCCGACACGGACGGCGCGTCGCCCGCGGAGCTGTTCGTCGCCTACGCGGAGCAGGCCAGCGCGGTGACGCAGGCATTCCTGCCGGCGACGAACAGCTCGCCTCCGCACGGCAGCCAATGATGCAGCTCTCTCCTCGATCCTAGCCAACGGTGTGTGCGCCGGCAGCGACGATGTGGCAAAAACGTACTTCAACACCGCAGCTCTTACGGCCGTGCCTCCTACCCTGTCTCTCGTGGTCGCTCACGCCGCCGCTTTTCTCTATGGCCTCCTCGCCGCTGCCGCCCCCATGTTGCTGTCATCTTCAGGCCACCCATCGGCTGCATATTTTTCAAGGCTGTAGCCTACCGACAATAGGAGCAATCGCATTGTTGGTGAGCCTGAAGATTCTTTGCCTTTATTTGAACTGTTTCAGTTTTCACTTTCATAGGTTATCATTATTTGATTGGTCCATGTAGATTTAGGCAACCTGAGATAATATATATTGGAAGATACGATGCTCTACTGCTGCAAGTGTTGATGTCTTCGTGATGGCAGGTTTTGCAAGTAAGGGAAATGCTTTTTAAGTGATGTGTACAGGAAGAACAAGATATATCAGACAAGAAGTACTCGCCTAAATATTGCAGTAGATAGATCACTGCATGTGAGGGCACTAGCATGGTCCAGCTTGTTTTCCTCATACAAGCGGCTAGCGTACTAAGCAGATAGTAATTCTCCAACAATCCAACTGCAACAATTTTTCCCCGTTCTGCACGACGCAAACACCTTGATCTGCTTGCGCTAATGGCCGGAGGTAATGTTGCTGCATTGCTGACAGCCTATGCACGGTTACTGATTTAAGCATGGATGCAATCACGATACTGTTCATCTTTCATGATAATTTATTTTTTCTTGAATTATATTGAGGCTAATCTGCAGTATCATGTCAAAGATAGTATGTATTTTTCCCTATATCTTCTAGGTTACGGGCCATCCAGGGCGTGCGAAGGCGGAGCCAGCTAGGTCGTGCGGCGGCTGCACCAATTTAGACGCGGCGGCGGGCCGATGTGCTGTGCGTGAGTGATGCTGTCAGATTGATGAGGTATTTTTTTCGTATATGCATTTTCGTCTGTGAAGTAAATTTTTGTGACGAAGTCACATTGTTTTGCAGCTTTGATGTGATTTCCATACACTTAAACAATTCACAATTATTTACTGTTGTAATTTTGGAGTTCATGCATAGGGCAGAAGGTTTCACTTAGAATCCTCTTATTCTCTTAATTGGTGCATCCACAATTTCATTTTTTTTTTGGATATCCTGAATTTAGTGTTCAACGAAAATGCAATGCTATTATACATATGTTTATTGGATATATATGGCTACAAGTCAGAAGTTGTTATTCGTATGCCTATGGAAGATTTCACTGCATCAAACAAACACACTTTAAATGTGCATGTCACCTATTTTTCGATACCCATTACTGAATTTCCCCTACTATAGTTGACCTCTCATGTTCTTGCACTGGACTTTTTTAAGCAGCATGTAGAATAGGACATGATTTGCTGCTTAAACACTTCAACTCATGGGAAATTAGGAATATAAGCAACATGTATGTGAACTCAAATTTCCGTGTGAGCTCATACCAAATGAGTACCACATCTGCAGTGTCTGATTCTCATGCCATACGTGTTGTGTTCTTTTGGTAGAAGGGTGTGATAATTATTTTTTCCCCGTTGCAACGCACGGGCATATTTGCTAGTAATAATAAAGCACGGATTGACTCCGTGGGTTCACCGTCGCCTACTCCTACTTTTTTTTTTTAGTTGGCTTTGCGTAAGTCTGGTCCCGCTTCGGTGATTAATAGTCCAGCCTAGATCTCCATACATCAATAAAAGAAAAAAAACAGCCGCACAATGTAATGTAAACCACGATCAAATCCTCCTCCTTTCCTTATTAAAAAAAGAAAAAAAAATCATCCTCCTTCCCGTGTCTACACGGTTCTCTCATGTATCCAAACCGATGGAGATATCCCTTCTCCTCACGATCCGTTCCTCCTCCTTCTCCATCTCTTCCACGATCGGTTCTCCTCAGGACGCGGACTCTCGGTTGAGTTGAACTCCGCCCTCGCTGCCTTCCCTAACCCCTTCCATAAATATGGGCTTGGCATAGAGGAAGGGAGCCGTTAGGAAGGTAAGGACCGGGGCGACCTAGAAGCTGAGCAGGGACTCCACGCCGGTGGGTTATTGCAGGAACTCGTCGCTGACATCCGCTGTGTCGTTCCGTGTTGTAGACGTTGTTGGCGTTCAACCACATTGTCTTCCTCGACGCTGACCCACGGGCCTGAAGGCCTGCTTCGCCGCTTTCGATTACAACATGCACGCTTCCCTGCAGGCATAGCACGCCTACACCAGTTGCCATAATTCCTTGGGTCGCGTGCGTGTCTCGGCGAGACTTAGTCTGTTCGTTTCCATCGGGCGAGAAGTCGTCGGCTAGCTCTAGCCTGGTAGTGTACACTGGGATCGATCCATCCACCAGCTTCCGCTTGTACGTGGTTGTCCTCCGAAGAATCCATCCACCAGCGTGTTAGCTTAGCTAGGCTAGCTTGTACGTGTTGGTTTCTCTCGGCCATAAGCACCAGCCGGCGAAGAAATTGCATTGTAAAGTAAGTCGGATAGGTACTCAAGCATATGGCCCCAACGCCGCTGACGTCGGTGGCGTTTGACCTGCTCGACACGCCCCCAACTCCTTGATCAATCCATGCACCTCGATGCTCCTGCAGGTCTCGCTTGGCTACCAGATATAGGCTTTCTATGTTAATTGCTTTGGCTGTCTTTGTCTTCGTGCTAATGGAGGTGTCCTCACCTGAACTCCAATTGGAACCAAGTTACATGGTGTGATGATGATCAGTAGATCAGGTAGGCAGAATAAAAATATGAAATAACCATGCTTCTGCTTTGATGTTTTCCTGATGTGTTCACATGCTTTTTGATAGTTCCCAACAGATTACAAGCACGAGGACTGCCAAGATGAGAGCTACTCTTTGGCGCCCATGTTTCGGTATGCAGTCATGCAGGCAGCAAAGGTAATGACATTGAATATTAATTTATGCCGGCAACTAAGTTAATCGCAGTTTCATCATGTCTCCAAGCTAATCCTTCTGTTTAATTAGTTTCTTCGCACAATGGCTCATGGTGCTGGTTGATACATATGTGTACGTGGATGGAACTAATGATTGGCTGGAACTAATGCACATGGCACTGCAGGTGGAGACTCCAGAACTTTGATGTTTGTTCAAATTAGCCCCGATGAGAATGGCGTGGGCAAAACTCTCCGTTCGCTGAACTTTGCGAGCTGAGTGAGGTAAATTTTTGCAATTTACCCTCCTTTTAAATGGGTACCGATCGAAATCTAAATTATCATATCCAGGCCATAGATCGTTTTTCTACATATGCATAATTGATAAGTTTCTCTTTTCTTATATTTTTATTCACCAGGAAATTTTACAGATTACATGTTTATAGGAATGTTTTAATGACAGAACCAACTTTTTGTTTCCTCCCGTTGCAACACACATATATACCTATATATTATATTACCTTATTATTACCTATATATTATATATATATATATTTATATATATATATATATATATATATATATATATATATATATATATATATATATATATATATATATATCTAATAAAGCAAGGTAATATTCTTGGTTTCGTCCCGCTTTGGTCGTATTATTTTCGTCTATAAGATTTAAAAAGTTACATTACTAATAGATATTAGTGATTAGAAACTTTTTCCTGTTTGAGTAAGGGTACTTACATCATCATTTACCCACTCTTTTTCATCTAGCAGGCACATCAATTGATTTTGTAACACAGAACTTCCATCTATCTGAACCAGCAATTGTTTTCTGAAAGATGATTCTATTGCTATATGTGCACATAGATCATGGTCGGTCAATGTATAGTCTGCAAAAAAACTTAATAATTTAAGAATATATTGAATACAAAAGTACACATAATAAATCAAACAAATACCTTGTGGGAGATAATCATATGTCTCATCAACTTTGATCTCTTTATTTGAATCTGGTTCCTTAACATCATGTAATGAGAAAACAGGAGATAATGTCGAGCTAGATGGGGATGGAAGTGATGGCAATGGATCACGATCTATCTGATTATCTGATTCCGGCACAATCGATTCCCAACAAGATAACAACCAACCAACTGGTAGATGATGGTTGTGTTAGATGAAGGGTTTCTTTAGTAATTAGTACCATTCGCCTTTTGAAATAAAACTTCACCAATTTTTATACGGCCGAAACTTGCGTGGAAAAGCAAGGAGCCGCTAGAGATCAAATAAGATGTGGTGCATGCTGGGGGTAATTAAGAGGGATTTGTGGTAATTAAACAGGATTGATTTGATGAGAGAAAAAAGCGGAGAGATGCTCGTGCTTTCCATAGGCTGTGGGTATAATTACAGATTTAATTAGATAAGAAAGCCGGGAAGAAAACGGGAGGCTTTGCGGGCATGGCCTTGGGTAATAAAGAGAAACTCAGCGGGATCTCCGCCACCGGCGGCGCAGGGTGGAGGCACCCACCACCCTCCGTGCGACGTCCGCGGGCTCCAGGATGACGCACAGGAAGCCGCGGGTTCCGTGCGCGCTCTGCACAACGAGGGGCGACGGCCGCCATGTAGTCATGTACTCGCCGATGTGCGCTACGATGCCGGCCTTCTCCCCCACCACCAGGAAGACCATGTTATGTTATATTCACCGAGCTCATGCGAATCAGTTCCTTCACGTCGGCCATGTGGAACGAAATGCGCAGGCCCCGTTGACGCCGGCGCCGGCGGGCGGCTGCAACAGCAGCCTACCTGCCCGGTCGTAGGCCTCGCAGCACTTGTTTGTCGTAGTTGTCGACGACGCGTCCGGCATGTGACGTGCGGCCAGCACGAGTGAGCTGAGCGACAGCCTGCCCGATCCGAGGAATGCGAGAAGCGCAGACACGGCAAGGTGGACACTTCGGAGCTCTCCCGTACGTGCGGCTGATGCGCACGCGCAGTTTGTCCACAAGATCCATCCACATTGTACTACATCCTAATCCTAATTATTGTAATGATGGATCTATGAAAAAGAGGAGCAGAATGTGGGAAGAGGTTGGAGATGACATGTGGGTCCGTTGAGAGTAATTAACGTGGGATCCTAAAATTTTCTCCCGTTGCAACGCACGGGCATTTGTGCTAGTATATATATATATATATATATATGCAGATCAGCCGACCCAATGCCTAAACCTATTCGTTGGACTCCTAGTCCTACTAGCACTAGGACACACACGTAGACACTACAAATTCCTAAGCTGATTACTACCATGACTCCACCTCAACTACACACGTTACATGCAATTAGAATACGAACCGGACTCCAGTACTATGCCGGCGTGCACCCAGCAGGACACATCAAGCAACTAATCAACCTAGCTAACAATTAGACAAGATTATATCTAACAGACTCAGATTTAGGAGAAGGAGGAAGTGGCAGAATTCGGGTTGATAGCAGCACTCCAGTATGCAACCTAGCGGAGATATTCATCAGAAAGAAGAGCACTCCAGTCTGCATCGCCTTCCTCCGCTTCCTCCTTTGGCTCCGCATCCTCCATGACCGCGTTTGGCACCTGCTGCTCGGCATCCTCCTCCTCCTCCGGTGAGTCCGGAAGCAGGCCGGCTGCAATCCGAGCGGCGCGCCGGACCCGAATCTCCTCTAGGAGATGCAACCGACGCTCCAGAGTGAGCATTGCGTAGGTGGTGCTCCGCTATTGGGCCATGAGGCGGACAAAGAAATCCGAGCTACGATGCACCACCCGATGTGGAGGGTGGCGGCGCGGAAAGGAGGACTGGCTAGGGTTGGGGTCGCCGTCCGGCATAAATAGCCGGATTTGGCCCATCGGGTGGTGCATCGGAGCGGCGTCCTCACCGGACCAGTGGGTAACGACGGGTGTCCGCATGGGTCCCGCACATCAGTCCGACGCCTCCTCATATCCTCCTGGGATACGAGCTGGACATGAGGGGTGCCGGTTAGCCCGGACGACGGACGTATAGGGCTGATTTGAGGAGGTCGGCTAGGTCATGATTTTGTGACCAGTCACTGACCGGGTCGTTCACCTGGACGTATAGGGGGATTTTGCGGTGGAGCCTGACGGCTGTAGATGCTCTTATTACCAAGGCCCTGCATGCGTCCTGTTGAAGTCTACGCATCGTCAAGCCCAAGCAACCATACAGGCAATGAAGAGCTCTAAGTTGTGAGCGGATGTGGGGGTGGCAGCATGGAGAGGACGGAAAAAGGACTGGCTAGAGGGTTGGAGGTCATCGTTCGGCTTAAACAGCCGGACTTGGCCCCTCAGGCGGCGCGCCGGAGCGACGTTCTCACCGGACCGATTGGTAATGACGAGTGTCCACCTTAGTCCCGCACATCAGTCCTACGCCTCCTCATATCCGGTAATGTTTACTGCCGGCCGACCGGCTAGCGCGATGCGCCGGTCGCACGCGCGCCCTAGGATTGCGCTGTGATTCGCGCTGGATCCATTCATGCAAGGGGTGCCACGCAGGCTGGCTGGCCCACACACCGCGTACCACCTACCTTATCCTCTCACGCGGACGTCTCTCTCCTCGGACTCTGCTTCCTCCGTCTTCCAGTTTTCTCTTGCTCCCTCCCTCTCCGTTAGCTCCATGGCGACGACGAGCCACGGAGACCTCGAGCGATGTGTGATGGGGAGGCGAACCAATGTGCGACGGGGAGCCACCACGCATCTGGTTGCAGCGCGGTCGCGCACACAGCCAGCCATGCGCTCCCCAACCTCCCGATCTAAACGCTGGAGCAACGAGGGGAGTGGGCACGGGAGTAGGCTTGCAGTCGCAGCTCCGATGAACACGGGGAGCCGCGGTGCTGCGAACGACTCTCTGGAAGCCATGTAACTATGTTTGGTTTTCTTAGTTCATACAAGAAAGAAACCCTAACCATCAGCCTCCAAATCCGATACTCGCTCCCCTTTGTGTCCAACTACCAGTCTGGTGCCCTTAGGGAGAGTGGAGGGGTTTTCTCATCTCTCATCGTACGTGCAAGAAGTTTTTGGCTAAACTTTGGCGCGTTTGATATTTGTAAGTTACCTGAAATTGGAACATGTGTTAGTCAATTTCGTTAGAATATGAAGAGGTGGTGAGGCGCAACACCAAGCCGGAGATGACGGCGAGCGGCAATGTGGCCTGGCAACCCCGGCGAGGCCGAGCTAGGACCTGGCCTCCTCTTCATTAGGTGGGGGACTTTTGAGCTCCGACCGCCACTTAAATTAGTTAGCTTCCTCACCGTAGGCGGGGACGCCACAGCGAGGAGCGGCGTCACGGCCGGAGGAGAGGCATGGAAGCTTGCGAGAGGCAAGCGGTTGGAAGAGGAAGAAGTTTCTCTGATTATGATGGGGATTAGGGCTAGAGGTAGATGTTGAAGGAGAGTAATTGAATTTTGATCCAATGGCTAAGAAAACCGACTTGCCTTACAAAATCCAGACAACTGTCAAGTAGTCGCTTCAAATAAATTGGTATTGCAACAACATCGTTATAATGGTGACGGCGATGTTATCTTCCATAAAAGGCCTTCGTCACCAATCCCGGTTCTTGTTGCTATTCATCTAGCCCCCCGGCGCGAGTGAGAGGGAGGCTAGATGTTGTTTCTTGTTAGTTGTATTCCAAAAATAGATTATTTTTCTCTCTCTCTTTCTACATATGAACCTTTTAGGTTTGTACACCTAAAACCCCGATCCTATACTGGTATTCACCCCACTCAACCCATTCGCCATATATGTGTCGGGAAAAATCTAAACATACCAATATCTGGAGCTGAGTTAGTTGAGAATGGGATACGTTAACAATGTGAGTTATAGATGATCAAGGAAGCCATGTAATACGTTGCAAAAAAGGAATTCATGTAATTACGTTTGGTTTGCCTAATTGATACAGAAAGATACCCTAACCTTCGGCATCCAAATCCGATCCTCGCTCCCCGTGTCCAACCACCACTCCGGTGCCTTAGGCAGAGGGGGGGGGTGGTTCTCGTCTCTCATTGTGCATGTAAGAAGTTTTTGGCTAACCTTTTGCGTGGTCGATATTGGTAAGTTGCATGCAATTGCAACCGGCGCCAGTCGATTTCATTGGAGAATGAAGTAGGAGGAGACGTGCAATACAGAGGCGAAGACGACGGCGAGATGCGGTGAGGCGTGTCGACCCCAGGGAGGCCGAGCCAGGACCTCGCCGGAGACGGGCGTCGTCGGCTGAGGCGAGGAAGCGGGTAAACCGTGTAGGGAGTGGCTTTTAGCTCTGACAGCCACTCATAATACTTAGCTTCCTCGCCGGAGGCGAGGACGTCGCGGCGAGGAGCGGCGTCACAACCGGAGGAGAGGCAGGGAAGTGTGCCAATGGCAAGTGATTGGAGGAGGAAGAAGTTTCTCCGATTCGGATGGGGATTAGGGCTAGAAGAAGACGATGAAGAAGAAAGTCGACTTACTCAAAAAAATGTTCGACGACCATAAAATTATTTCGTGTTGCAACGACATCGCGGGCGGCCGAGATTGACGTCCTCCCGGACGAGCTTCTCGACCTGGTGTTCCTGCGCCTCCCCTCGCCTGCCAACCTCGTCCGCGCCGCGAGCACCTGCAAGCACTGGCGCCGCGTAATCGCGCGCGACGGCGGCGGCTTCCTCCGCCGGTTCGGCTCTCTCCACGGCGCATCCAACGACGTTGTCGGCCACTACTGCGTCGACGACTGCGACGGCTACCCGCGTCCGCCTAGCCTTGACCCCGTCTTTATCCCCTCCCCCTCCTCCTCTTCGCCGTGGGCCGACACCGTCGCCGCTCGGAATCTCGCGCTCGACTTCCTCCCGCGGGGGGAATTTGGCGATTGCCGCTGGGAGCTCGCCGACATCCGGGGCGGCCTCCTGCTCGTCTTCGACAGGTCGCTGGCGCCACGCCTCCTCATCTGCGATCCCCTGACGCGGCGCTACAGGGCAATCCCTCACTCGGCGTGGTTCCACGGCTGCCACCTGCTGGGTGCTTTCCTTCTCGACGGCGAGGACGCGGACGCTGGCATCAGCATGTCAAACTTCAGGGTGACGTGCATGCTCTTTCGCTTTCGGAACCGCAACGCCAGGGCCTGTGCCTTCTCGTCCGCCGCCGGCGGCTGGGCCTCCGCCGCCGCACGTAGCAGCATGTCAATCCACCCCGAGGCGGAGTTGGACCCCATCCATTTCGCAGGGAGCGACGACGGGTCCGCCTACTGGACGTTCGGAGACAGCATTATTCTTGGTCTGGACAAGGACGCCGCCGAGCTCACCTCTTTTCTCGCGCTGGACGACGAGGAGTACGCCGCGCTCCGGGAAAAGCGCCACGACACGGCGTACCCGTACCAGCTGCCGTGGCCACCTACGATCCAAGCTTGCTTGTCCTAGCTGCATCAGGCCATGGCGTCGTCCCAGGTTCTGAATTCCTCAATCGGCCGTTTATTGTGATGATCCTACAGCACCATACATATGTCCATATGTGTCTGTGTATAGGCATCAGGAGGCAAACAATTTCAGATGTTCTATTGCGTTTGTTTGTAATCGTTTACAAATTCAGTTCGTTGAATTGTTTCTTGTTGCTGTTTTGAACATTTATCTGTTTTTAAGATTCATAAACTTCAAACTTGTTGTAGCTGTTTTGAACATTTATCTGTTTTTAAGATTCATAAACTTCAAACTTGATGTAGCTGTTTTGAGATTACTTTCATAAAAGTGAAATTGCTTGTTTTGGAGAGGGGGTTTGCTTATGAAGTATTCGGAGGGTTCATATTCATAACACTCATGAACTTAGAACAGTGACGGGAGAAACACTGACGAGAGGGTGGATGAGAAGTTGGATAGTTGGCGGTATAAATTCCTTTCTTGGGTGGTAAATTTGTTCTATATTAGTGCAGCTTAAACAATATTCCGTACTGTATGATGTCTCGGTTTGAAATTTCTGAAGCAGCTTTAAATAAAATGTATTGTTGTTTTAGAGGAAGGCTACGGTGGCAAGGTAGCAAAAATTATCTCATAGAAATCATCTGGTTAATTGCCCGTCCGTCCTACCACCCTATAGGCAGGGTGTATGTTAAAGTCAGACCTGATCCATCACATTCTATGCATATTCTACCTATAAACCCCGATGGTCTACCCGGCCATACAGGCCATCTGAGCGCGCTAGCGATCTGTGGCCGCCCGATCTTTTTACTGTGGCTGTTTTTATCTATGTGTCAGCTGCTCGGCCGTTCATCCATTTTCCATCCACGCACTTGGGCTGACGTTGAATGACTGAGGGGGTCGTTCTCCTGTAGGGCCAAGAGACAGTGGTTGGTTTTCTCTGGTTTGATGTACGCGAAATGAGAGGTGCGGGGTAGATCGCGTCTCGTCCTCGAGCCCCATGTCCCCTCCTCGCATGCTCTCCACTACCACCGCGCCTCCTCCTCGCTTCTCTGCTCCTCCGCACTCGAAACCTGAACGGGTGGTCACCGCTTCCTCTGCTTTCTCTCTCTTCCTGCAGGACAACGCCCTCACTTTCTCCATCCTCCGCTGCTGCACGCTGGACGCTGCTCGTCGGCTGTTGCCACCATCCCCAATCTAGGCTGCTCGTATGGGGTCTCTCGCCATCTTCCTCCCCCAGTTTTTACCTTAGTACTATGGTAATGTGATTTCAATTTCTCAATTTATGGTTTTCCAGATTGAAGACATAGAAGAAGAGAAAGAATCTTGTGGAAGGGCTTGATGGAGAAGAACAAGTTGAATCCTCTCTCTCTCTCTCTCTCTCTCTCTCTCACACACACACACACACACACATCCACGTTTGTTCCTGCATTTTAGTTTTGATGTTATGGTTTCTCAATTTATGATTTTCCAGATCTGAGACAGAAAAGAAGATAAAGAATCACGTGGAAGAGTTTGATGGAGAAGAACATGGTGAATCGGCCCTCTCCCTCTCTCTCTATCTCTCTCTCTCTCTCTCTCTCAACTACTCCCTCTGTTCCTAAATATCAGTCTTTTTAGAGATTTCAATAAGGGACTACATACGGAGAAAAATGAGTGAATCTATACTCTAAAATATGTCTATATACATTCGTATGTAGTTTGTATTGAAATCTCTAAAAAGACTTATATTTAGGAACGGGGGGAGTACGTTTGTTCCTGCATTTTAGTTTTCTCAATTTTATGTTTTCCAGATCTGAGAGAAAAAAGAAGAGAAAGAATCTCGTGGAAGACCTTGACGAAGAAGAACATATTGAATACTGTCTATCACACACACACAGCCACGTTTGTTCGTGCATTTTAGTTTTGATGTTATTTGGTATCCTACATTAATTTGCAGTGTTGTTAGTAATGCCACATACTGACATACACATATACAGTTCGGGTTTATTCAATTGTTTCAACTTGTCAAGGGTTAGGACATCTACAACCGGACCCCCCATAACCGCCCGAAACGCCTGGGACGGCTGCCCGGACAGTGCCGGGATGAATTTTCGCCACCCAAACGGCCTTCCCATAACCGGCCCAAATGCCCAGACTGACCGGCACTCTCCATATCCTGCCCATATCTGTGGCGGATATGGGGAGGCCCGGACGCGCCCGAGCGCACCCGCCACGTCAGACTGACAGATAGGTCCCACGCGTTGATACAAAGAGACCGCTGGTCCGACAGGCGCTTCCTCCGCTACACGCCGCATGGAACCGCTCCGGTGTGCCGCCCGAGGGAGGAGGTCGGCTATTTAAGCCGGACGGCGGCAGCCGAACCCTATCCGCCCCATTTCCCCTTTCTCCTCTTCGTCGCCGCCACTTCCAATCCGCCCACCACACCATGCCGAGGCGCCGGATCACCACCTATGCTATGCTCACTCCGGAGCACTGTCTGCAACTGCTGGAGGAGATCCGGGAAAGGCGAGCTGCTCGCTTCGCTGCGGGCCTTCCTCCGGATTCGCCCGAGCCGGAGGAGGAGGAGAAGGAGGATGAGGAGTAGCAGGCAGGGGAGGAGGAGGAAGAGGAGGAGGAGGGGGAGCAGCCACCGGAAGCGGAGCCCATGGAGGAGGAGGCGGCAGAGCCGAAGGTAGAGGCGGAGGAGGAAGAGGAGGTGGAGGCGGAGCCGGCTGCGGGCTTCGCCATGGCAGATGCGGAGGCTGAGTATGAGGCCGCCCAAGCGATGGAGATGGCCGAGCAGACCGCCATCCTCAAGTCCATCTAGGACGAGACCTACGTTGAGGCCAACCTGTGGTTCATCCGGCAAGAACAGGCGGCGACGGAGGCGTTGTTCCCCAAACTGCACACGGAGGGGGAGGAGGAGCCGAAGCCTCCGCAGGCACAGGAGCTGCCGCACTTGCCCGTCTACCCGGCGCCGGGCTCGGAGATCATCGACATCTCCGACGAGTAGTTTTAGCTATGTACGTAGTACATAGGTTTTTCTCTGCATGGCTAGTATGGATTTGAGGTATGAAGTTTGAGGTTCATGGTTGGGGCGGACGTTTTTGGTGTGCTGCCCGGTCACTGACCGTGGACGTGTCCGGGCGCGTCCGCAGGCGTTTGGGGGCCGGATTTTGGTGTTTGCCGTTGTACATGCGCTTAGGTACTGGATGCCTTCCATTTTTTTGTTGACTGACCTCGGGCATCTACTGCGCATTGCCTTGCCTATATAGATCTATATAAAAGAGAAAATTTCAGCCTGTCATGTATGTGTGCATTTCTTTTGTTACAGATTTTGCATGCCCGACAGAGTGCAGAAAAGGCAAAATGTATCGTTTATATAGCTGTCGCACGGATATGCAGCCTGAAATGTAATTGGAATGCAAGTTAAGATCGTCTCTCCATAAGATATTATTTATGTTCTATGAAAAAATTGATTTATTTTAGGTGAGGTACATGAATGGCGGCGGATTGAGGGAACGCAGATACGGCTTTTTTAATCTACGGATGCAATCTTGAATGTGACGGTAAAGGTATGTCGAGCAAATGTTGATTCATACCATGCATGTTATGAGCGGAGTCTTGGTGAAAAATGTAGTTCTTGAATAGCTTTCCACCATTTATAGTTTTCCTGATTGTAGTGTGACAGCTTCAAGCAAAGTTTGTTATAGTTGACTCGGCTTTCTATTCATTTCTTTTGTATGGTTCTTGAAAGCAGAGTGCCAATGAATGGGTTGCGTTTGTCTATAATGTACTTCACATGTTAGTTCTATTGCCAAATGATCTACTAGATTCAACCACTTCTATAGCATAGAAGAATATGGTATTTACCTTCCTTGGATTTACTCGAACGAAAGCGTTGGTACCGCCCACCTAAAAAAGCAACTAGTATCATTTATATAGCTATTCCGAATGCAAGGGTAGGAATAGGATCGTCTCTCTCAACAAGATATTCTTTGTGTTATGCGACAAATTTGAGTGATTCTTGGTGATGTATATGAATCTTGGCGGATAAAAGAAGATAGAGCTAATGTAGGCGGGGCTTCGTGAGCGCCTATCGAGGTTCTTAGTGAGTGCTTCCTTTAAGATGCTTTCAGATTGTTGATTGTTTTCTACCCTATATATGCATGCAGGATTTTTTTTTTCCTTTTTAGTTTCCACTCTGAATAGGATACATGGTGTTCATGTTCTGTTATATTATTTTATTCTTGTGTAGTTTGGTTTTACAGATGATAGGTCAGGATGTGATTACTTTTGCGTCTGCCACGCTTGCTGCTGTTACACATAATTGTACTTCTGTTAATTATTGTTGCTTTCTCAGTTTCTTAAGGCTGGAACACTATTGCTCTAAATTTTGTAGCTGGAGGATTAATGTAACTGTTTGGACTGAATTTAACTTTTCTAGCATTTGTTTCATGTGAGGGAGATAACATATTTGATATTGTACTGAAATAATAGTAGAGTGTTCTAAAGAAAAGGCTAGCAGTTGTATTGTTTATAGGTTCTAGAAATGGTATGCTAATTTTCCATTTGCATGTCTGCTGGTTTGTGATGCCATAAAAGACAAGAGCCCTATGCATCAGTTGTGTATCTTGCTTGCACTGCCTACATTTCCTATTTTTGGTGCTAGATATTTGACTATGAGGTGTTATCAATTGATTAGTTTTAGAAACTAAAGAAATCTGAAGGTGTGGATTTTATCTAATATTGTGGTGCTTCCAGCTTTGAGCTTGCAACTGAACCTTAAGACTACTTACTTTTGTGGATGGCTAACCTGAAAGTCTGAAGCAAAATCTGGCAGTGTTGCCCCCCTCAGCAAAAGAATTGCATTGAGATCAGCTATCTTGAATGTCCCTTTTTTCGTTTCAGTGATGTATGACCATAGTATGACATGAAGTTTTATCTTTGATCCTTGCCATACTACTGCTTTGTTGAACCATCTCAAAGCGTATAGACCTGGTTATTTTTAGGCACAATTTTGTTTTATTGCCTTTACATACTCATTTAATTCATTTATGTTTCCTTTTCAGTTGCAGTGGTGGAGGATATATCCTCCGCCATGAATGGATGTGTTTGACCCTGTGAGATGGCGTAGGTCACTGATGAGGCAAGTGGTGGAGGTGAGGTCAGGATGAGACGCCGGCACAAATGAACTTCGTTGACAAGCTCACAGGTAAAAAATGTGGTTTGAAGTGATTTTTCAATTTCTGTGACTTTCCTCGTTAAATGTCACATAATGAAAAAGAATATCATACTGAATGTGGAGCTTCATTTCATCTGTATTTATAGGAATGATAATCTTGAATTTTGTTTGCGTTGATGGATTCTCACTTATCAGAATATAGCCTCCAGCCTTCACACATAAAGACTGGTTTGTCACTTTGTCTGGTTGTTTTATTTTTCTCTGTTGCAGAATAGGAATGAGATATGTACATTTACTTTCTCTGCGTAGTTTTCAGTTCTACAGTGTATTTTTTTATTATGAGGAATTTCAATAGAATATGTTTGTTAATCTTCCTGATTTCCATATTGTTTTTGGTCTATCAAATGCTTATATTAAATTTCATTCATAGAAGCTCGGCTGCTCTGCATAATAAAACGATGCCTTTACGACTATTGGTGTTGGAGGAGTAGGGATCATTATGCTATTAGTTCTAATTTTATGTTGTGGTAGTTTCCTTTTTTTTAATACTTATCCAGTAAATTTCCTTTTAGTCTTTGAATGCTTAATCACACCCACCCTCATATTTTTCTAGGTTTTTTCTCTCTTCAGCCTCTTTTAGATATAAAAGGAGGACTAGCAATCTTGCATTCTCCAGTATGTTTAACCTTTGATCAGTTCTCCACAGTTTCATGAAGACACACATTGACTGGAATACTGCTTTTCTATATTGTGCCCTGCAGACTTGTGTGATGGGCAATTGGCATCAACAATTTGAAGAGCTCGGTGTAGTAGTTTGAATGTAAGTAGACTCCCTCTATGTGTGTGTCTGCTTCTTTGTCTTCAAGCTGCTCTATGCCCAGTCTATCGAATGGTTATATTAGCCCTGAGTTTCTTTAGTTTCAGTTTGTATATTTGATGCATTAAAAATAATATTACTTGGCTAATGAGCCTCTCCATGATACATGGTCATTATGTTATTATTGGTGTTCCTTCCGTATTTACTTTGAGAATCGTTTAGCTCAGAGAGAATAAATTGCTTCATAATCATGCATACATTGTCAATAACCTACATAAACCACCTCTTCAGTTTGTCTATGTTTTTGCCCAGCTTTACACACTTTACATGCTTTTGGAATCCTTTTATTTAGGACCAAGGAAAAAATGCTAGATATTAATTGTGTTTTTCCACTGACTAGCGCCTATCTTGCCAAAGTTCATGCCTAGGTGCGCTTAAGAGCTAGGTGTTTGTTTGCCCCCAAAAAAATACCTAAGCGTTCTGTTGTGGCCTAGCGCCTAGGCACCCTTCACACTTTATTTCATTGATTTAAGAAGGGCTTTAAGAGGTGAGATAATTTTTCAAGCAGGTAATGCTCAGTTTGTTGAGAGCACAGAAGAGGTCTATACAAGTGTACATCGCCACTGTCATTTTATTTAGTTGCAATTAGAGTGTTATTTAGCGTGCACACTTGGCAAAGTTTTTGCTCCTGCTTATAATGCTCCGAGGGAAATAATAGATCCACACTTGCCCTTTTGCTATTTTTCAACGATTATCAGGTTACTGATAAGAGATTTACATATTGGTTTGCATGATTGATGGTGAAAGTATAAAAAGGACAGAAAAACCAGTGTTTACCTTTGTATTACATGTGAAATATTAAGATGCATGAGTTTTGGACTGTTGTGCAAACGGTAAACAGTACAGAGAAATCCTCCTAAATATATAATTGGTGCTTCACTGTTGCTATATGTTATTCCAAAGATACTCTCCATGCTCTTTTGTGTGGTTGGCGTTCCTGTGAACATGGAGTTTTATAAAAACATGTATAGAAATCTTGAAGAACTTCATGGCCTGACGTGTGCTCCAGTGATCTTGAAGAACATCGAAACTCCGTAGAGAAATAGTCTCTACGTTCATATTTTGTATTATTCATTATCTCATCTTGAATATATTAGATCAATGGTCAGCTACAGGCGACAAGGGAGGTTTACTGGTTGTGCTGATTGCATAGTAAATCAGATGTAGCCAACTTGTTCTGTCATTTGCATAATAGATCATGTATTTGTTTTTGTTCATCAAGAGTGAAATATTTACCTGTTTGTGCCAGGAATGCTGGAGATACTAGGACAATTATGCAAAAGGCTCAACAGCTCAAGGAGGCTCAGGATGCAGCAACAAGAAAAGAGCATGGTAAAAGTCCCACTCCTTTCTCCCTCTTCAATAATCCCTACTTTCTCACAGTAGCATCTAAGATAGGAATTGATGTGGACTCTAAAGAAATGAATGTAGTTAGTTTACCTGTTTCCAAAACCTTGAATTCTGACAGGACTGTTGGTCCTGCTACAGAATTCACCACCCCCACCAGATGTAGTGTGGATGGAGGGATGGATCTTAACAGTAGCTTGGACTCTGATAAACTATGGAACTTGGTTTGCAATCATAAACGTGGCAAGCACCCCAGAACCAAGAGTTTATCATGAATGCCATTTTTTGGAATGTTAGGGGCATAGCTGCCCAAGGGAGAAAAACTCTCATTGTAGATACTATTAGGAAGAGGCAAACCTCTATCCTAGGTTTCCAGGAAACCAAAAAAGAGGACTTCTCTGATTCCTACCTTAAATCCTTAGTGGGTAGCAGAAACTTCTCTTGGCACCACCTCCCATCAAAAGGCTCTGCTGGAGGCATTCTGATGGGGGTGGATGCAGATATTTTTGAGGTTATTTCCTGGTCTCACCTTGATTTCTCTGTTAGTTGTGTCCTTAAACTGAAAAGTATTGATACAACTTTTAGGATCATCACTGTGTATGGGTCCCCCTATGAAGAAGGAAAAGAGGCCTTCATTTCAGAGCTTCATTCTCTGTTCATGGAGTGCCCCTACCCCACTCTGATTGGTGGTGACTTTAACCTGGTTAGATATGCTAAGGAGAAAAGTAATGGAGTGGTTAATCACAGGTGGTGTGACAACTTTAATGCTTGGATAGAGATCTGGAGTCTATTAGAAATTAAACTGGCTAGCAGAAAATACACCTGGGCCAACAACCAGGTGGACCTGATAATGTCCACAATAGATAGGCTATTTTGTAACACTGAGCTTGACAAACTCTTTCCCCTAGCTTCTTGTAATGCTTTACCCAGATGTGGCAGTGATCATGCCCCCATTATTTGGGAATCAGAGGTGGAGCAGACACCTAGGAGTGGTAGTTATAAGATGGAAAAGTGGTGGTTGATTAGAGAGGACTTCTCCAATCTAGTTACTAAGGTTTGGAATGAGCCCACCTCTGGAACCAACCCCATGAACAATTGGCAAGACAAGATTAGGAAGCTTAGGAGGGTGACTAAAGGTTGGAGCTCCAATGAGGAAGCCCAACTTAGAAGATACAAAAATATCCTTATTGAGGAGTATGATAAGCTCGATATTAAATCTGAAACCACAGTCCTTTCTGACACTGAGTTTTCTAGGCTCAAATTTACCCATACTGAGCTCCAGAAAATTTGGCTTCAGGAAGAAATCAAAGCCAGACAGAGATCTAGAGACAGGGACATTAAGGAAGGTGATAGGAATACTAAGTACTTCCACGCAGTGGCAAACCAGAGGAGGAGGAAATCTGTTATCCACTCCTTGGATGGCCCACAGGGGCCAGTCACTGATACAAAAGGAATGTTGGGCATTGCTTGTAACTTCTATAAAGACCTGTTCAAATTGGAGAAAAAGGATGGGTTTCTTTTAAACCCCTCCTTCTTCTCTGATGATGAAAAAGTTAATACTATTGAGAATGAAATCCTAGAAGCTCCTTTCTCTGAGGAGGAAATTAAAGGAGCTGTCTTTGAATCATACTCAGATGATGCCCCTGGTCCAGATGGTATTCCTTTTTCTTTTACCAGCATTTCTGGGAACTGATCAAAAAAGACCTGATAGCCATGTTTGAAGTCTTCCATAAGGGAGAATTGGCTATCCACAGGCTTAATTTTGCTATGCTGACCCTTATCCCAAAGGAGGCTGATGCTTCCTGCATGAGGAAATTTAGACCTATCAGTTTGCTAAATTGTAGCTTTAAGATCTTCACTAAAGTCCTTACTAATAGACTGGCTAGAATCCTACAAAGGCTCATAGCCAGTAATCAATCTGCCTTTTTAAAAGGTAGATACATCTTGGAAAGTGTGGTCACAGCTCATGAGGTGCTACACTCCATCCACTCTAGCAAGAGACAGGGCCTAGTCCTTAAATTGGATTATGAAAAATCTTTTGATAAAGTAAATTTAGAATTCCTTGAGGAGCTACTTAGGAGAAGGGGCTTTGGGGAGAAATGGATCCATTGGATTCTGCAAATCACTAGGGGAGGCTCAGTGGGGGTCAAAATAAACAATACTGAGAGTGATTTCTTCCTTACTGGAAAAGGGTTGAGGCAAGGAGACCCTATTTCCCCCCTGCTATTCAACCTGATAGTTGATGTACTTACTAGGATGCTGATAAAAGCAGCAGACCAAAAGTTGATTGAGGGGCTGTGCCCTGAGATCTGTCCTGGGGGGATTATCTGTCTTCAATATGCTGATGACACTATCCTGTTCTTGGATAAGAACTTGGAGCACACTAGGAATCTGAAGATAGTTCTCTCTTGCTTTGAGAAGATCTCTGGAATGAGAATCAACTATAGCAAAAGTGAGCTCATCCCTATCAACATGGGAGAAGATGATGTAGGGGGTTTCCTAGATACTTTAGAATGTACTGAGGGCTCTTTCCCAATTAAGTATCTGGGGGTACCTCTACACTATGATAAACTTAGAAGAGAGGATATCCAACCACTTATTGATAAGATCATGAAAAGGATTGCTGGGTGGAGAGGGAAACTACTATCTTACAAGGGGAGGATTATCCTCATCCAAGCATGCCTGGCCAGCATCCCTATATACTTGCTATCCTTCTTCAAATTCCCTAAATGGGCCATAGATCTTATAAATACTCAGATGGCAAACTGCCTATGGAATGACTTTGAAGGCCACAGGAAGTTGCATTTGGCCAATTGGAAAATGGTCTGTATGAAAAAAGAATTTGGGGGTCTTGGCATCCCAAATCTTCAAGATATTAACCTTTGTCTCCTAGGATCTTGGGTCAAAAGATACCATGAGGGTGAAGGGAAACCTTGGAAAATGATGATAGACCAGAAATATATGAGTGGAAAAACCAATATCTTTACACCCAACACCTCCACTAATGTTTCTAGGTTTTGGAAGGGAGTCAAATCCATCATCCAAACTTTGAAGTTTGGATGTAGATGGAAAGTAGGGGTAGGGGATAAAATCAGGTTCTGGGAGGACACTTGGTTTGGTACTTCCCCCCTGGCAGTACAATTCTGGCACATTTACATGCTTTGTAATGAGCAAACTAAAAGTATTAGGGAGGTCTGGGACGGTGAAACCCTGAAACTGACTTTTAGGGGGAACTTTGACAACAAGCTGATGGAACAATGGTACCAGCTTGTTGAGATTGCTGGAGAGATTAACTTCAGCAATGACCCTGATGCTCTCATTTGGCAGCTTGAGAGCAAAGGGGTATACTCTTCTAGTTCTTTGTATCATGTGATCAATTTTAGGGGTGTGCAACCTCTGTTTCTACCTGCGGTTTGGAAACTGGCAGTGCCACCCAAGATCCATGTGTTCCTTTGGTTATTTTCGCAGAACAAACTAATGACCAGAGAGAACCTGAGGAAAAGGCACATAATTAAACCATTAGAATGTGTATTCTGTGCTGAACAAGAGACAAATCATCACTTATTCTTTGACTGTGTTGTAGCCAGGAGTATTTGGTCTTTTGTCAGTAGCTGTTTCCAAAAAGAGTTGGGTACAAACTTTGAGTCTGTGGCTCGCTTTTGGATTTCTAATAAAAAGAATTTAGCTTTAAATGTGGTTAGCTCTGCAGTCCTGTGGTGTTTATGGAAATATAGGAACTCTATGATTTTTAACAACACCATTTGGACCTCTATTACTCAGGTGTGGGGACTGATTCACAGAATGCTCAAATTCTGGGTGATTCTGACCCCGGAAGCAAACAAAAACCAAGTGGAGACGTTCTTGGGTGCATTGGCGAAACTGCTCCAACAACCCCTGATGATCTTGAGTGACTGAAAATGAAGAACACAAGGTTTGACGTTGGCACAAGCTGGAACAACCTCAGGATCTCTGAAGACGGGAGCTGCTTCCACTCCCCTGTCAAGAAGCGTGACGCCAAGGACAAAGTCGCGGTAAACAGCCCCGTGTCCACCCTTGCGATCTGCTGGTCGCCCCAAGCTGCTCTGGCGCCGCCGCTCAAGTTCAGGAAGGGTGGAGATGCGATCGCGATGTGACTCGACTTTCCCCTTTGGCGGTCCTTGAAAGTTTTGAGCACTAGGAGCTTAGCTCATCCAGCTCATTTTATTTTTCTGTAATAAGTATGAACCCTCTAACATAAGCTGGGTTGTAAGAACAGATTCTGATGGTTTCATTCCTGTTAATGGAACCGGGGAGAGACCTCCCTGTTCATCCAAAAAAAATTACCTGTTTGTTCTTGACCTGAGTTTAGTCATTCAAATGTGTTCCATCAATTTAGCCTCTATTTGGATAGATTAGTTGATGTTTAGCCTCTGAGGCAAATATTTGAAGAAAGCATACCCATAATATTTGTACCTACTGCTGCACAAGGTATGCTGCTAGCTGTATAACTTTTTTAGCCTCACACGGGTAAGGGAAAATAAATACGAATAGAACAGAACACCCAGTTTTTCTTCTGGTTTTGCCCATTTTGGCATTATTAAGTCAACCTCTGCCACTGTTATCAGCGGTGAAGTTTAACTGATTTATGGTTGTGCTCATCATAATGTATTTCACATTCCCTTTTCTTCGGTTGTTTCTAATTTGACTTCGAGAGTGCGAGTGGAGCTCTGAGATTTTTTTTCATTTTCTAATTCTTGGTGATTTGTAGGAATGCTACTACTCTGCAATGTTCATATCTAATCCAATATTTTTTTTTATTGAAGGCGACTAGAAAAGCACCTGTACTGTGAGAGATTCCTGAAGCTGATATCTGGTTATTGCAAAATAACAAGGAATCCTTGACACCCTGTGATGCAGTAATATTTCTTTATGGTAGGTATACATTTTGTCGAGCTATTTTCTTCTTTGTTCATGACATGTCTATTAAATCCCAATCAGGGCACCATCACCGCATGTAGTCTCACCCAGGCTACACCAACCGTCCTAAGTCAAGATCATCTCCTCGGCTTCCTACGATCAATTTCTCAAGAGGAACATCTCACGTAGCCATCCGTCCAAAGTCAAGATCATCTCCTCGGCTTCCTACGATCAATTTCTCAAGAGGTACATCTCACGCAGCCATCCGTGACCTCTTTGTCGATGTATATGTGTGGTTTTATAGCCCATGGTATGAGGAAATGCCCCTGAAGAGATTATCATGCAGAGCATACACATGTTTGTTTAAATTTTGCTTGGTTTTTTTTGGAACAATATCCTTTATTTGTGTGTGTGTTTTCTCAGTTTATTGTTGAGAAAATCTTGAAATTTGATATAATTTTACAGGTATGAAGCAATCTATGCTTTGCTACCTTTGTATGAAGCATATATCATAAAAAGCTTTTTAGCATATGGATATGAAGAAAAAAAATATTACTAATGCCTAAAGCTGAAGCAATTTCAGCTCAGCTGCTGGTTGTTGTCTGATATTGGTATGGAATGCTCATTAGGTTGCAATTTCAGCTCAGCTGCTGGTTGTTGTCTGATATTGGTATGGAATGCTCATTAGGTTGTCGTGGGCCTGGGTTTCCCATTGCTACCTAAATGAGGTTAATGTGCCATGCTTATATATTTGGAGAGCCAACCTTCCTGGGCCTGGGCTAACCATTGCTACCTTCTGTTTTTCTTTACCACTTCTTTTTCAAGAAAACGCAAAAGACTTTTGCGTTTCATTATATTGAAAAGAGAGAGTTTGTTACAGCCTCCGAAGAGGTGAGTTTACACGCAAAGATCAAAAATCAGTGGACGTCCCATGTCCGTGGGAGGATGGCACGCAGGCCTCGAGCGCCAGCTCTTGCCCAGAGTTCAGCTTCGTCTTTGATCCTCGCGACCAAGGTGTTGGTCGATGGGGTTGCGGCATTGAACACGCATTCTTTGCGATGCTTCCAGGTCATCCATGGGATCAGCAGCGTTGCGGAAGGCCCTTTTGCATAGATTTCAGCGTGTTCTGTCGCGCCGAGCGCCACCAATCCGTCGGTGATTCCTCGCCGTCGGGCACGCTGCACATTAGGCGCATCCACGAAAGGATCTCGTGCCACACCTGCTTGGAGAAGGGGCATTCCAGGATCAGGTGTTGGACCGATTCAGGTGCCTAGTCGCAAAGTGAGCAGCGAGGAGGGTGTGGCAATCCGCGGCGAGCAAGGCGATCAGCCGTCCAGCAGCATCCCAGATTGGTGAGCCAGTGATGAGCTTCCATGCGGGGGCACCCAGCCCTTCCAGGTGAGCTTCCATGCAGGGAAGGGGTCGAGCCGTGGAAGGTGGCGAGGTAGGCAGACAGCGCCGTGTATGTGCCTGCCGCGTTCCACTTCCAGTGCAGGCGGTCCGGCTCGATGGTGAGAGCGATGTGCTCGATCGCCCGCCAGGTTAGCAGGTACTGGCCGATCTCACGGATGCCAAGGGTACCCTAAATGTCCGATGCCCATCGGTGCGCCTGCAGGCCGTCCGCCACCGTTCTGTTCTTGCGGTGATGCTTGGGGATTAGGGCGTACAATTGGGGCGCTATTTCCGAGATGGAGCGCCCATTGAGCCAGCGATCTTCCCAGAACAGCGCGCGCTGGCCATTGCCCAGGATCATGGTGGTGGACGCAAAGAAGAAGGCGTGTTCCTCGTTTGTGAACTGCAGGTCGAGGCCAGCCCATGCTTTGTTGTCGTCAATGAGGGCGAACCAGAGCCATCTAGTGCGCAAGGCCATGCCTATGCGCTCTAGGTCGTGCACACTGAGGACGCCAAGGCGGATTGGGCGGCAGACGCGTGGCCAATTGACATGGCAGTTGCCACCGTGTGCGTCAGCGCGGCCAGCACATAGAAATCCTCTTTGGATTTTCTCCAGGAGTTTAAGGATTCTCTTGGGGACGCGAGCACCAGAAGCTGGTGGATGGGATCGCACTCAGTATCGATTTGACAAAGGCGAGGCGTCTGGCCTTGTTCATGAGGTGCGCTTTCCATGTGGGCAGGTTCCCAGCGGTTTTGTCGATGATGGGCTGCAGCTGGGCGGCGGTGGGGCGTCGTAGGGTAAGCGGGATCCCCAGGTAGGTGCAATTGGGCATCCCAGGTTTGCGATAGCCGGAGCGGCCACGTCGCCTTCGCATCTGATCATCGTAGCTGTGCTCTTCTAGAAGTTGACTCGTAGGCCTGACGCGCGGCCAAATAGCTACAACATTTCTCTGACGGTGCGGGTGTCGTTTGGCGAGGGGTGGCAGAAGAGTATGACGTCGGCGGCGTACAGCGAAAGGACGGGGAGCGCGCGGCGTGGGTGCAGCTGCTGCAGGACGTTGAGCTCGGCCGCGCGGCGGAAAAGGCGCCCCAGCGTGTCGACGGCAAGCACGAAGAGCTGTGGCGACAAGGGGTCACCTTGGCGTAGCCCGCAACGGTGCCAGATCGTGGGTCCTGGCACGCCGTTCAGGAGGACCCTCGTGCTTGCCGACGACAGTAGCATAGCGAGCCAGACAAGGAAGCGATCCAGTGGCGGACCTAGAATTTGACCAACTCGTTGGGGCAACATTACAAAGGATAGCATTTTTTTGTCAAAACACATTACAGATAGTTAATAAAGTACTAAATATACATATGAAATGCACTAGCACAAAAAATTTTGCAAATTGTTTGTGGGGGCCATGGCCCCCATCACCCCACCCTAGGTCCACCACTGAAGCGATCGATGAACCCGTAGTGGCGCAGGACCTCGAAGAGGAACGGCCATGACACGGAACCGAAAGCCCGCGCGAGGTCGAGCTTCAAAAGAATGTGCGGGGTGCCCAATTGGTGTAGGAGGCGCGCCGACTTGTCGCACGAGCATGAAATTGTCGTGTAAGCTGCGTCCCGGGACGAATGCATTCTGGATAGGGCTGACCAACTCGTCCAGTCTGGGTGCGAGGCGGAGTGACAGCACTTTTGCGAAGATCTTGGCGACGAGATGGATTAGACTTATGGGTGCGAGGCGGAGTGACCAGCTCGTTCAGTCTGCGCGCTTTGGGATCAGTGTTAGCAGCGCTTGATTCAGGCAGCTGAATCCACGTCCCCGTAGCGCGTAGAGCTGCTGGAAGACGCAGACTAAGTCGTGCTTGACGACAGGCCAGCAGGAGCACAGAAATTCCGCTATGAAGCCGTCAGGGCCGGGCGCCTTGCGCGCCAGCAAGCGCTTCACCTCCTGCCATATCTCGTCTTCGCCGAAGGGGCATCAAGGTCGTCAAGGTTACCGCTTCTACAAATGTATGGTGATTAATACTCAAATAGAACTTCTCTCCGTCCGTGTCTTGCGCCAGGGGCGCAACGAGTGAAATCAGTCATTCTAAAAGCTAGAGGTTTGTTAGAGCATCTCTAGTAGATCCGGTAAGCACTCGTCCCGCAAAAGTCGTTTAGGATCCCACAAAACATTTTTTTACACGTTTTTACAGTATGGCATGTGCTCTGACAGAATATATCCCGTAAAAATCTTTAATGTCAGACGTGGAGCCCATTTCTCAGTAGTTACATTTACGATAGGGTCCCTAGAAAATAGCACAAAAC
The DNA here is from genome assembly GCA_039707655.1 of Elymus sibiricus. NCBI lineage: Eukaryota > Viridiplantae > Streptophyta > Magnoliopsida > Poales > Poaceae > Elymus > Elymus sibiricus. Next base: position 352,271,438 of record CM077672.1, on the reverse strand, counting down.
ACCCTAAAACGAAATCTAGATTACCATTGGGTCCAGGCAGCTCCAATGCAACGGTGCATGCTCCGGCGCACCCGTGCGTGGCCGAGCTGCCGCGGCTCCTGCGTGGCCGAGCCCATGGTTTTGGGTACCGGGTGGAAAATTCGGATACCGCCCGGTATCCGCTTTTCTCGCTACCCCACGAGAAAGCTGCGTACCGAGCAAAAAAATTCGAATTTTTTAAATTTTTTGAATTTGAACGGCGACAGTGTGGTCAAGTAGGACAGAAACTCTTCTTAATCATAGACGTAGCTGTGGTCTGGTGGTAAATATAGCCCTCCCTTCCACGCGCAACCCGTACGTCCCTAGTTCGAGTCCAAGTACTCCCATGTCTGCAGTTTTTATTTTTTGCTTAACCAACTCTTAAATAAAAAATTAAAAACAAAGCAGGAGAATCGAAACCACGACCTCGCATACGTTGAGGACGGACGGGGAGAACCTGCCACTGCGCCAACAGCGAGTATGTGATCTACTTGAGCTCAGTACTTATATATTCCGAGCTCAGAAAATTTTGAATTCAAACTGCGTTTAAAAAATTCGAGCGGTATTTCCTCGGAATTTTACGGTAACCGCGGTATCCGCGTTTCTCGGTCACCCTCGGTATTTTCTTGGGATTCGGTAGCCAAAACGTTGGCCGAGCCGCTGTTGCTGCTGCGCGCCCGCGCCTGCAGCCGCCGCCGCTGCTGCTCGGCCGACCTGCTGCTGCGCGCCCGCGCCCTCGTCGGCCGCTGCTGCAGCTGCTGCTCGGCCGACCTGCTGCTGCACGCCCGCGCCCTCGCCCTCGCCGGCCGCTGCTGCGCACCCGCGTCCGGGCCTGCAGCTGAGCAATTGCGGGGGCGAACCGGCGGCGGGGATCGATAGTGAAGTAGACCCATGTGAGAAGGGTGGATGGGGAAACCATGGCCCCGCAGGATATGGGGGACGAAGCATACCCGCTCATTCTCGGACGCGCGGGGCTGGGGACCGTTACAGAGTAGGAGTCGTTGTCTCTAGTGATGAGTGGAGAACGTGCGGTGGCGCTGTTTGTCGTCGGCAGGTTGCCGGCTTTGGTCAACCAGGTCAGTTGGGCCTGGTCCATGATGGATGGCCACCATTTTTGGGTGCCACCGCCAGCTTCTTCTTAATGATTGTCAATTTCCCACCCTTGCGCTGCTTTCCATCTCTTTCCATGGCTTCGGGGGTGGTTATGAGATAAAATCATTGTTTTTCAACAAGGTGTGTGGGAAGGCGCAGGAGCTCCGAAGCACGAGGAGGAAGAAGGCCAGGAGAATGGAAGCGTAAAGCTTTTCTCCTGGCCCCTCCTTCCCCTTTAAAGGAGGAGTGAAAAACTAAGCGACGGTAGGTTAACACCGCCACGTGGCAGTAAATCACCCTCCTTCACCATGTTCATGCGATAATTACGCGTGAGGATCTAGGGGCAACCGATTAATCCCTGGACGTTTCGATACGCGCGACCTGTCTTTATGGGATGAGACCCTGGAGGGACCCACACCTACATTCACACGTCGTGTGGGCCATCACATTAAGGATGCCACATGGCCAAGTGGGCCCAGGGAAAAGACCGGTCTGTTTTGTCAGAACTAGGCCGGATAGTCATCACACCAAGGGTGTGGGAATACTTTGCACCCACGGACTAGCTACACGTGAATATTTTCGATGACCAGTTCGGATCAAATTCTCATGGCACTCATCAGGACCGAGGTGGTTTAAGGAACTTCTGAGGTAGCTCGGCACTAGACCTCAGATCAGGAAAGAGATGCTTTCATTGAACCAGTTTTCAAGACTAACGTTCGAAGATGAAGAGCAATTCAGATGAAGCCGAGGTGTGGCTAGACTTGAAGACCGGTTCATGGGCTACTGCTGGTGTCCTGGCTAGGGCAGCCTCTCACCATACTGACTCCCAGTCTGGTGGGCCGGGCTGTGGACCCCCATGTCGGCTCCGTCCTGGGCCACTTCAGGATGCCCGTGTTGATCCCAAGGAAAGTCCAAAATACTTGGTGTATACTCCAAGATGTTGGACTCATGGAGAACCATGTCTCCTCATATGTAGCTGACTAGGATCATGTAACCCTAGGACTCCCCGGTACCAATATAAACCGAGTGGCCAGGCTCGTAGTAGACACGTAACAATCTCGTGGTAGATCACCAGTACTTTGCACACCCCAACGCAATAATACAATCAGAACCAAGACGCAGGGTATTATCTCCTCGGAGAGCCCGAACCTAGGTAAAACCTTGTGTCATTGTTACCATCGTTCCAAGATGCCTAGCTTAGGATCCCCTACCCCGAGAGCTATCAGATTTAGCTCCGTGAATGGCTATGGATGGCGTTTCTCACCTCATGGTGGCAGAGGAGGAAGAGGGAAATGGCTAGGTTTGCGCGGACGCCGAGGGAAGCTTTATAGGAGGCCAGGGAGGCGCGGATGAGGCAACATGGTGCGCGGACGGCCATGTGCATGTTTCACCGTGTTCTTTTACACCAAGGACGAAGAAGGGTGAAACGGTTCACCGAGGTGGGCTGGGCCACACAGTAAGTGAAGGTAAGTTGGGCTCTCTCTTTTCTTCTTCCTTTTCCTTTTTCCATTTAATTAAAACTGAATTTGGGGAAAAGCAAAAGGAGGGGTTAGAAGCAGAATTTCTCCATGGGACCAATTTTCCTGGTCTCCAGGATTTATATTTAAATCCGTAAAATTGGTTCCATAGAGGTTTGAAAGGTTTGAATTCAAATTAATTCGAATTGGATTCAAATTGATTTGAACTAGAGGTATGTGATAGGAGTGTCCAAAAGTAATGAGAATTTTTGTGGAGGTTAGGAATGTGACAAGAAGGAGAAGTGCAAAGTTGTGGATCAATTGGACAAGTTTGAATTTGAAAAGATTCAAATCACTTGCAAGTTGGATTTGAATTAGAGCCATTGTTTAAAATAGTTGCTGGACCTCAAATAAATAAACTAAAATGTTGGAAATTTTTAACATGCCACATATTTCTTAACAAGTTAATTACATTGATGAATGCATGAAGTGCAAAACTGTCTAACGAGTAAAAATAACAATGCGATATTAAGGTTGCTACATTTGGGATATTACAACTCACCCCCCCCCCCTCATAGAAATCTCGCCCCAAGATTTGCGGAACAGAAGAAGCCAGGGTACCCAGATCTGAGGTGATCTTTGCGTTCCCATGTTGCTTCTTTGTCTGAGTGATGAGCCCATTGAACCTTTAAGAATTTTACAGCCTTGTTACAGGTGCGACGTTCAGCTTCGTACAGAATGTGAACCAGTCGCTCTTTATAAGAAAGCTCTTCTTCGAGCTCAGTAGATTCATGGTTCCCCGCATGTTCTGGATCTTTAAAGCATTTCTTCAGCTAAGATACGTGGAACACATCATGAACTTTTGCCGGATTGGGAGGGAACTCAAACTGATAAGCAAAATCCAGACGTTTGTCGATGACTTTGAACGGGCGAATGTATCTTGGAGCACGCTTTCCTTTGATGCCAAAATGGTGTGTACCCCTCACTGGAGTGATACGAAGATAAGCCCGATCTCCAGCAACATAAGCTATAGCACGATGTTTGCGGTCATAGTAGCTTTTCATCCAAGATTGAGCTACTTTCAAGTTGTCACGGATGATACTGACTTCCTCTTCTACATCTTGAATGATGACTAAACCAAAAAATTGACATTCTGCAGTTTCGGGCCAATTTAGTGGAGTGCGGAACTTGCGGCCATAAAGAACCTCAAAGGGAGTCATACCAAGACTCGCCTAAAAGCTATTGTTGTAGGAGAACTAATCAAAAGGAAGACAGTCTTCCCATTTCATACCGAATGAGATGGCACAAGCTCTTAGCATATCTTCTAAGATTTGGTTGACCCTTTCAACCTGACCTTGGTCTGAGGGTGGTAAGCCGTACTGAGAAATAGTTTACTTCCCGTAGCCTTTTGGAAAGGGCTAGGGTTTCCCGGACAACAAAGGAAGCTTTATAGGAGGGCAGGTAGGCGTGGGCGAGGCGACATGGCGCGCGAACGGCCATGTGCGCTTTTGGCCGTGCTCTTTTTCACCGAGGAGGAAGAAGGATGAAACGCTACACTGAGGTGGGTTGTGCCGCATAGTAAGTGAAGGTAAGTTAGGCTCTCTCTCTCTCTCTCTCTCTCTCTCTCTCTCTCTCTCTCTCTCTCTTCCTTTTCCCTTTTCCATTTAATTAAACAAAATTCGGGGAAAAGCAAGAGGAGGAGTTAGAAGGGGAATTTCTCCATGGGACCAATTTTCCTAGACTCCAAGGTTTATACTTAACTTCATCCAATTGGTTCCACAAATATTTGAAAGCTTTGAATTCAAACTAATTTGAATTGGATTCAAATTCATTTGAACTGGAGGTATGAGATAGGAGTGTTAAAAAATTATGTGAATCTTTTTGAAGGCTGGGAATGTTATAAGAAGGACATGTGCAAAGCTGTGGATCAATTGGAAAAGTTTGAATTTAAAAAGATTGAAATCATTTACATGTTGGGTTTGAATTGGAGCAATTGCTAAAAATAGCTGCTGACCTCAAATAAATAAACTAAAATGTTGGATATTTTTAATATGCCACATATTTCTTAATAGATTAATGACATTGATGGATGCATGAAGTGCAAACTTTCAAACAAATAAAAATAGCAATGCAGTATTAAGGTTGATACATTTGGGATGTTAGAGGTATCTTGCTGCGTTCTACTATTATTTGGCTTGTTAAATATGAAGCAAACCCAGACTTAACAAACCCCGTGCAAACAATTATGAGGGGACTGGGGTTGGGATAGAAGTGGAGATGGTGAAGGAGGGATTCACCAAATCCCAATCCCACCCCCCTTTGGGTTGGCAAACCCCTCCTTCCAAACAAAGCTAAGATGGTTTGGTGGTGCATCGCCCATCTCTATCGGTTATTTGAGTGGACGGGGAGAACTGGCATTTCTAAAAGTCCAGTCATATTTTGCCACCCATATCCACCCCCACACACACACGCTTAACTCAACTATGTGGAGGTGAGTTAGATGAGTTTGATTCGTTGTATGCTAACTCTGTCGGTTTAGAGGTGAATAATATAGCCATGTAATCAAGTTTTGTTTGCTTATTTTACATAACAAAAGAAACCCTACCCGCCACCCTCTAGATCCAATCCTAGCGCCTCTCCATCCCCTGCCACCGCTCCGGTACCCTAGGGCTGAGTGCAACAGTTTCTTGTCTCTCAACGTGGCTGTAAGAAGTCTGTGGTTAAATTATTGGTGTCACAGTGATGTTGTTCCAATGATGATGGCGAACTTATCTTCAATAGAAGTCCTACCTCTTCAAGCTCGCCTTGGTGATGCTTGCTTTGGCGTTGCCGAGAAACACGGGAGGTTTTGCCCCCAACACCGTTCTCGTTTTCAACAATCAGCCTTTGCAAATGGGATTGTCGCCGGTGTTGGTCAATACGAGTAGGCCATTGAGTCCTAGTACAGGAGTTGAGTCTTTTTACAGAAGTACATGAGGTTAGTTGTTACTAGTGTTCGTGTAATACTCCTTGTGGCCGAAATGCACAAACTTGTTGACCATTTCGCCATGTGACTTGTGTTTTTACCCATTACATCTAAAAAGCGACTTGCTCTCTTGCTGCATTCTACTATTCTTTGCTTTGTTAAACTTGGAAGTATTTTGCTATATTTGTTGTACAACAAACCCCTATCAAATAAATCCCATGTCAAACCACTTTTTTTTTACCAGATAAGGGCATCAAACAACTATTTGGGGTATGGGGATTGGGATAGGAGGGAATTTGAGGGGATTGGGTTAAGAAGAGGGGTTCACCAAATCCCATCATGTCCCCAATCCCATTTGGGTCGGCAAACCCTCTTGCTAAAGTATAACGAGGTATTGTGGTGGCACCGCCCTTACTTGAGTAGAGGAGGAGAATCGGTGGAAACAAGATAACTCCAGAAGCAATTTTACCCTCTTGTGAGAGTCGCCCCTAGTGGTGCCTAGCCCCCTTGCCCCTAGAGAGTGAGAGGGAGGCTAGATGTTGTTTCTTGTTAGTTATATTCTAAAATAAAATAGAAATTTTCACGATTTTTACATATGACCCTTTTAGTTTTTTACACCCAAAACCCCGATCCTATACTGGTATTCACCCCATTCGACTCTTTCACCATCTACGTGTTGGAAATAATCTAAACTTACCAAACATCTCGAGCTGAGTTAATTGAGTATGGTATACGTTAACAATGTCGGTTATAGATGGCCAAGGAAGCCATGTAATTCGTTGCAAAAAATAAGGAAGCCATGTAATTACGTTTGGTTTGCTTAGTTGATACAAGAAACCTTAACCGCCGGCCTCCAAATCAGATCCTCGCTCCCCTCTGTGTCCAACCATCACTCTGGTGCCCTAAGGTAGAGTGAGGGGTTTTGTCATCTCTCATCGTGCGTGTAAGAAGTTTTTGACTAAACTTTGGCGGGTTCGATATTAGTAAGTTGCCTGAAATTGCAGCATGTGTTAGTCTTATTTCCTTTGAGAATGAAGAGGAGTCGAGGCACAACACCACGCCGGACACGACAATGAGCAGCAATGAGGCGTGGCGACCACGACGAGGCCAAGCCAGGACCTTGCCGGAGACGGGGTGTCATCGGCGGAGGCGAGGAAGCAGGTAAACCGTGTAGGTGTGGGAGGGGGGCTTTTAGTTCTGACCGCCACTCGGATTAGTTAGCTTCCTCACCGGAGGCGGGAACGCCGCGGTGAGCGACAACGAGGAGCAGCGTCGCTACTGGAGGAGAGCTAGGGAAGCGTGCCAGAGGCAAGCGGTTGGAAGAGGATGAAGTTTCTCTGATTCGAAGGGGATTAGGGCTAGAGGAAGAAGATGAACGAGAGCCGTTGGATTTCGATCCAACGGCTTGAGAAAATCGACTTACTCAAAAAAAGTTAGACGACCGTCAAATTCATTGGTGTTGCAAATCCCTCCCATGGTTACGGCCATGTTATTTTTCCATAAAAGGCCTCCGGTTCCAATCCCATTTCGGTGAGCTTGCTTCCGCGTGTCTTCAGTCCCTTATTTTGACTTCTTGCATAGTCAACCGTTGACTTCTTGCACAGTCCCTTATTTTGAGGCTTTGCGGCAAGTGAGTTCCAGCACTGCCTCACTCGTGCTACATGAGGGAAACCCAGCATTACTCACACATTTCCTAGCCCAACCTTTTCCGATCGAGATCCAGGTACCCAGGCCATGGCCAGCCGCCGCAAGATTGACGCCGTCCTGGACGAGCTTCTCGAGCTGGTGTTCCTGCGCCTCTCCTCGCCCGTCCACCTCGTCCGCGCCGCGAGCACCTGCAAGCGCTGGCGCCGTGTAATCGCGGGCGGCGGCGGCGGCTTCCTCCGCCGGTTCGGATCTCTTCACGGCGCATCCGAATACGTTGTCGGCCACTACTGCGTCGAAGACGACTACGGATCCCCGCGCCCTCCTAGCCTTAACCCCGTCTTCATCCCCTCCTCATCCCCTTCGCCGTGGGCGGACACCATCGCCGCTCGGAATCTGGCGCTCGACTTCCTCCCGCGGGGGGAATTTGGCGAATTCCGCTGGGAGCTCGCCGACATCCGGGGCGGCCTCCTGCTCCTCTTCCGCAGGTCGCTGGCGCCACGCCTCATCATCTGCGATCCCCTGGCGCGGCGCTACAAGGAAATCCCTCACTCGGCGTGGTTCCAGGGCTGCAACATACTGGGTGCTTTCCTCCTCGACGGCGAGGACGCGGACGCGGGCATCAGCCTGTCAAATTTCAGGGTAACGTGCATGCTCTTTCGCCTTCGGGGCCGCAACGCCAGGGCCTGTGCCTTCTCGTCCGCCGCCGGCGGCTGGGCCTCCGCCACCGGACGTAGCAGCATGTCAATCAACCCGGACGTGGAGTTGGACCCCATCCATTTTGCAGGGAGCGACGACGGGTCCGCCGACTGGACGGTCGGAGACAACATTCTTCTTTCTCTGGACAAGGACGCCGCCGAGCTCACCTCTTTTCTCGTGCTGGACGACGAGGAGTACGCCGCGCTCCGGGAGAACCGCCACCCCACGGGGTACCCGTACCAGATGCCGTGGCCACCTACGATCCAAGCTTGCTTGTCCTAGCTGCATCGGTAGGCTGCGGATAGGCCATGGCGTCGTCCCAGGTTCTGAACTCCTCAATCGGCCGTTTATTGTGATGATCCTAGAGCACCATATCATATGTATATGTCTATAGGCATCAAGTGGCAAACAGTTTCAGAAGTTCTATTGCGTTTGTTTGTAATCGTATACAAATTCAGTACATTGGATGGTTTCTTGTTGCTGTTTTGAACATTTATCTGTTCTTAAGATTACTTTCATAAACCTGAAACTGTTTGTAGCTATTTTGAACATTTATCTGTTCTTAAGATTACTTTCATAAACTTGAAATTGCTTGCTTAGGAGAGGGGGCTTGCCGACGAAGTATTTGTTGGGGAGGGGGGGGGGGGGGGGGGGGGGTCGACCCGCTACAAATCTGACGTTGGATTTCTAAGCATGGCACATCGAACATTTTTTATGGCAAATTGCTTGCCGGGCACGTGAGACGTAATTTGCCATAAAAACTTTCCATTTGCCATGCTTAAAAATCCGACGTCAGATTTTTACCATTAATGTTTTCCTATTCATAACACTAAACTTAGAACGGTGACCGGAGAAACACTGACGAGACGATAGATAAGAAGTTAGATAGTTGGTGGTACAAATTCCTTTCTTGGGTTGTAAATTGGTTCTATTGTAGTCCAGCTTAAACAATATTCCATACTCATATTGTATGATATCTCTGTTTGAAATTCCTGAAGCAGCTTTACGGTGGCAAGGTAGCAAAAATTATCTCATAGATATCATCTGGTTAATTGGCGGTCCGTGTTGCCACCCTATAGGCAGGGTGTCCTAGGGGTTATAGATCTAGAGGTCAGGAATGACCAACTATAGCTGATGTTAAAGTCAGACCTGATCCATCACATTCTATGCATATTCTACCTATAAACCCTGGTGTGCTACCCGGCCATACGAGCCATCTGAGAGCGCGAGCGATCTGTGGCCGCCCGATCATTTTACTGTGGTTGTTTAGCTGCTCGGTCGTTCATCCATTTTCCACACACGTGCTTGGGCTGACGCAGGATGACTAGTGGGGTCATTCCCCTGTGGGGCAAAGGGACAGTGGGTGGTTTTTCTCTGGATTGACGTACGCGAACTGAGAGGTGCGGGGTAGATCGTGTTGAGTGTGGTGAAAGCCCTAGTACCAATCCCTCTCGTCCTCGAGCCCCGCGTCCCCTCCTCGCATGCTCTCCACCACCACCACTCCTCCTCCTCCTTCTCCTCGCTTCTCTGCTCCTCCGCTCTCGAAACCTGAATGCATGGTCGCCGCCGCCTCTACTTTCTCTCTCTTCCCACAGGACAACGCCCTCACTTTCTCCATCCTCCGCTGTTGCGCGCCGATGTTCTGGATCTAGCGCAGGTCACTACCATGATAGGCATGAAGGAGTAGGGGAGGATGGCAGTGAAGGAGGGACCAGTGAAGCCAGAGCTCCAGGGGGCGCTCGCGTCACGGTGGAGTGGAGGAGTGTCGCCGGCCATCACCACCGGATGCTGCTCGTCGTCCGTCGCCACCGTCCCCAATCTAGGCTGGTCATATGCGGTCTCTCGCCACCTTCCTCCCCCAGTTTTTACATTAGTACTACGGTGTGATTTCAATTTCTCAATTTATGATTTTCCAGATCAAAGACAAAGAAGAAGAGAAAGAATCTTGTGGAAGGATTTGATGAAGAAGAACAAGGTGAATCATCTGTCACCCACACACACATCCACGTTTGTTCCTGCATTTTAGTTTTGATATTATGGTTTCTCAATTTATGATTTTCCAGATCTGAGACAGAAAAGAAGAGAAAGAATCTCGTGGAGGAGTTTGATGGAGAAGAACATGGTGAGCCCTCTCTCTCTCTCTCTCTCTCTCTCTCTCTCTCTCTCTCTCTCTCTCTCTCACACACACACACACACACAGAGTTACGTTTGTTCCTGCATATTAGTTTTCTCAATTTATCGTTTTCCAGATCTGAGACAAAAAAGAGAGAGAAAGAATCGCGTGGAAGAGCTTGATGAAGAAGAACACGTTGAATACTCTCTCTCTCTCTCTCTCTCTCTCTCTCTCACACACACACACACACACACACACACACACACACAGCCACGTTTGTTCCTACATTTTAGTTTTGATGTTATTTGGTATCCTACATTTTTCTGACGGAAATGTTAAGAAGAGGGAAGAAAGCATTTGTTAGTTACAAAATTGGCACGAACTGTGCACCACCGCATTTCATTTCCTAATGTCTAGTCTGGTTCTCTGGTTCTAGTGGATTTGGTATCCTACATTAATTTGCAGCGTTGTTAGTAATGCCACAGTTTGGATTTATTCATTTGTTTCCACTTGTCAAGGTTTAGGTACTGGATGCATTCCATTTTTTAGTTGACTGACCTCAGGCATCTACTACTCATTGCCTTGCCTATATTGATCTATATAAAAAAGGAAATTTCAGCCTGTCATGTATGTGTGCATTTCTTTTGTTACAGATTTTGCATGCCCAACAGAGTGCAGAAAAGGCAAAATGTATCATTGATATAGCTGTGGCGCGGATATGCAGCTTGAAATGTAATTAGAATGCAAGTTAAGATCGCTCTCCATAAGATATTATTTATGTTCTGTGAAAAAAATGATTTATTTTAGGTGAGGTGCATGAATGGCGGCCGATTGAGGGAATGCAGATCCGGCTTTTTTGATCTATGGATGCTGTCGTGAGTGTGACGGTAAAGGTACATCGAGCAAATGTTGATTCATGCCATGCATGTTATGAGCGGAGTCTTGGTGAAAATGTAGTTCTATGAATAGCTTTCCACCATTTGTAGTTTTCCTGATTGTAGTGTGAGAGCTTTAAGCAAAGTTTGTTTTAGTTGACTCAGCCTTCTATTCATTTCTTTTTTATGGTTCTTGAAAGCAGAGTGCCAATGGATGGGTTGCGTTTGTCTATAATGTACTTCACATGTTAGTTCTATTGCCAAAAGACCTAAACTAGATTTAACCACTTCTATAGCATAGAAGAATATGGTATTTACCTTCCTTGGATTTACTCAAACGAAAGCGTTGGTACTGCCCGCCTAAAAATGCAAAAAGCATCATTTATATAGCTATTTTGAATGCAAGGGTAGGATCGTTTCTCTCAACAAGATATTCTTTGTGTTATGCGACAAATTTGAGTGATTCTTGGTGATGTATATGAATCTTGGCGGATAAAAGAAGATGGAGCTAATGTAGGCGGGGCTTCATGAGCGTTTATCGAGGTTCTTCATGAGCTGTTCAGGGTGGTTGTGAGATCTTATGGGTTTCAGCTCTAGCCTACCCCCAACTTGTTTGGGACTAAAGGCTTAGCTGTTGTTATTGTTGTTGTTGTTCAGTTTCTTAAGGGTGGAACACTATTGCCCTAAATTTTGTAGTTGGAGGATTAATGTAACTGTTTGGACTGAATTTCTCTTTTCTAGCATTTGTTCGATGTGAGAGAGATAGTGATATTGTACTGAAATAATAGTACAGTGTTCTAAAGAAAAGGCTAGCACTAGCAGTACTGTATTGTTTATAGGTTCTAAAAACGGTATGCTAATTTTCCATTTGCATGTCTGCTGGTTTGTGATGCCATAAAAGACAAAAGCCCTATGCATCAGTTGTGTATCTTACTTGCACTGTCTACATTTCCTATTTTGGTGCTAGATCTTTGACTATGAGGTGTTATCAGTTGATTAGTTTTAGAAACTAAAGAAATATGAAGGTGTGGATTTTACCTAATATTGTGGTGCTTCCATCTTTGAGCTTGCAACTGAACCTTAAGACTACTTACTTTTGTGGATAGCTGATCTGAAAGTCTGAAGCAAAATCCGGTACCAGTGTTGCCCCCTCCAAAAGAATTGCATTGAGGTCAGCTATGTTGAATGTCCCCTTTTTTCGTGTAAGTGATGCATGACCTAGTGTGACATGAAGTGTTCTTTGATCCTTGCCATACTACTGCTTTGTTGAACCATCACAAAGCGTCCAGACCTGGTTATTTTTAGGCGCTATTTTCTTTTATTGCCTTTACATGATCATTTAATTCATTTCAGTTTCCTTTTCAGTTGCAGTGGTGGAGGATATATCCTCCGCCATGAATGGATGTGTTTGACCCTGTGAGATGGCGTAGGTCACTGATGAGGCAAGTGGTGGAGGTGAGGTCAGGAGGAGACGGCGGCACAAATGAACTTCGTTGACGCGCAAGCTCACAGGTATTAAAAATGTTGTTTGAAGTGGATTTTTAATTTCTGTGACTTTCCTTGTTAAATGTCTCAAAATGAATAAGAATATCATATTGAATGTGGAGCTTCATTTCATCTACATTTATAGGAATGACAATCTTGAATTTTGTTTGCGTTGGTGGATTCTCACTTGTCAGAATATAGCCTCCATCCTTCACACATAAAGACTGGTTTCTTTGTTCTGGTTGTTTTATTTTTCTCTGTTGCAGAATAGGAATGAGAAATGTACATCTATTTCCTCTGCTCATTTCAATTCTACACTGTATTTTTTATTATGAGGAATTTTCAATAGAATATGTTTGCTAATCTTCCTGATTTTCCATATTGTTTTTAGTCTATCAAATGCTTATATTAAATTTCATTCATAGAAGCTCGGCTGCTCTGCATAATAAAACGATGCCTTTACGACTATTGGTATTGGAGGAGTAGGGATCATTATGATATTAGTTCTAATTTTGTGTTGTGGTAGTTTCCTTTTTTTAATACTTATCCAGTAAATTTCCTTTTAGTCTTTGAATGCTTAATCACACCCACCCTCATATTTTTCTAGGTTTTTTCTCTCTTCAGCCTCTTTTAGATATAAAACGAGGACTAGCAATCTTGCATTCTCCAGTATGTTTAAGCTTTGATCAGTTCTCCACAGTTTCATGAAGACACACATTGACTGGAATACTGCTTTTCTATATTGTGCCCTGCAGAAAACTTGTGTGATGGGCAATTGGCATCAACAATTTGAAGAGCTCGGTGTAGTAGTTTGAATGTAAGTAGACTCCCTCTGTGTGTGTGTCTGCTTCTTTGTCTTCAAGCTGCTCTATGCCCACTCTATCGAATGGTTATATTAGCCCTGAGTTTCTTTAGTTTCAGTTTGTATATTTGATGCATTAAAAATAATATTACTTGGCTAATGAGCCTTTCCATGAGACATGGTCATTATGTTATTATTGGTGTTCCCTCCGTATTTACTTTCAGAATCGTTTAGCTCAGAGAGAATAAATTGCTTCATAATTATGCGTACATTGTCAATAACCTACATAAACCACCTCTTCAGTTTGTCAACTATTTTGCCCAGCTTCACACACTTTACATGCTTTTCGAATCCTTTTATTTAGGACCAAGGAAAAAATACTAGCTATTAATTGTGTTTTCCCACTGACTAGCGCCTATCTTGCCTAAGTTCATGCCTAGCGCACTTAAGAGCTAGGTGTTTGTTTGCCCCGAAAAAAGACCTAGCCATTCTGTTGTGGCCTAGCGCATAGGCACCCTTCACACTTTATTTCATTGATTTAAGAAGGGTTTTAGGAGCTGAGATGATTTTTCAAGCAGGTAATGTTCGGTTTGTTGTGAGCACAGAAGAGGTATATATATACAAGTGTACATTGCTACTGTTATTTTATGTACTTGCAATTAGAGTGTTTTTTAGAGTGCACGCTTGGCAAAGTTTTTGCTCCTGCTTATAATGCTCCAAGGGAAATAATAGATGCACACTTGTTCTTTTGCTGTTTTTTAACGATTATCAGGTTATTGATAAGAGATTTACATATTGGTTTGCATGATTGATGTTGAAAGTATAAAAAGGACAGAAAAATCAGTGTTTACCTTTGTACATGTGAAATATCAAGATGCATGAGTTTTGGACTGTTGTGCAAAAGGTAAACAGTAGAGATATATCCCCTTACATATATAATTGGTGCTTCACTGTTGCTATATGTTAATGCAAAGATACACTCCATGCTCTTTTGTGTGGTTGGCGTTCCTGCGAACATGGTGTTTTATCAATAAAAAACATGTTCAGAAATCTTGAAGAACTTCATGGCCTGACGTGTGCTCTAGTGATCTTGAAGAACATCAAGACTCCATAGAGAAATAGTCTCTACATTCATATTTTGTATTATTCATTATCTCAATCTTGAATATATTATATCGATCGTCAGCTGCAGGGGACAAGGGAGGTTTACTGGTTGTGCTGATTGCATAGTAAATCAGATGTAGCCAACTTGTTCTTTCCTTTGCATAATAGATCATGTATTTGTTTTTGTTCATCAAGAGTGAAATATTTACCTGTTTGCTGTTGACCTGAGTTTAGTCCTTCAAATGTGTTCCATCAATTTAGCCTCTATCTGGATAGATTATTTGATGTTTAGCATCCTCTGAAGGTAAATATTTGAAGAAAACATACCTGCTGCTGCACAAGGTATGCTGCCAGCTTTATAACTTTTTTAGCCTCACACGGGTAATGGAAAATAAATACGAATAGAATAGGAACACCCAGTTTTTCTTTGGTTGTCCAATTTTGGCATTATTAAGTCTACCTCTGCCACTGTTAACAGTGATGAAGTTTAACTGCTTTATGGTTGTGCTCATCATAATGTATTTCACATTCCCTTTTCTTCGGTTGTTTCTAATTTGACTGCGAGAGTGCGAGTGCAGCTCTGAGATTTATTTTTTCATTTTCTAATTCTTGGTGATTTGTAGGAAAGCTACTACTCTGCAATGTTCATATCTAATTCAATATTTTTTGTATTGAAGGCGACTAGAAAAACACTTGTACTATGAGAGATTCCTGAAGCTGATATCTGGTTATTGCAAAATAACAAGGAATCCTTGACACCCTGTGATGTAGTAATATTTCTTTATGATAGGTATGCATTTTGCCGAGCTGTTTTCTTCTTGTTCATGACATGTCTATTAAAATCCCAATCAGGGCACCATCACCGCATGTACTCTCACCGAGGCTACACCAACCGTCCTAAATCAAGATCATCTCCTCGGCTTCCTATGATCAATTTCTCAAGACGAGCATCTCACGCAGCCATCTGTGACCTCTTTGTTGATGTATATGTGTGTTTTTGTAGCCCATGATATGTTTTAGGAAATGCCCCTGGAGTGATTATCATGCAGAGCATACACACGTTTGTTTAAATATTGCTTGGTTTTTTTAGAACATTACCCTCTCTTTGTGTGTGTTTTTCTCAATTTGTTGTTGCGAAACTCTTGAAATTTGTTATAGTTTTTTTGGAATTTTTTTATAGTTTTCCAGGTATGAAGTAATGTATGCTTTGCTTAATGCACCATATCTCATAAAAAAGCTTTTTAGCATATGGATATGAAGAAAAAAAATAGTACTAATGCCTAAAGCTGAAGCAATTTCAGCTCCGCTGCTGGTTGTTGTCTGATATTGGTATGGAATGCTCATTCGGTTGTACCCACAGAATTCTCGGTTTTAATTAGCTTCCTGGGCCTGGGTTTCCCATTGCTACCTAAATGAGGTTAATGTGTGATGCTTTGTTCTGTATATACTGGTCAGACTTGCCTTCTGTTTTTCTGTATGGTGATTAATACTCAAATAAAACTTCTCTCCATCCGTGTCTTGCGCCAGGGGCGCAACGAGTGGAATCTGGTCATTCTAAAAGCTAGAGGTTGGTTTATCTTGCAGGTGTTGTAGAAAAAAAGATTGAGAATGGCCAGAGGACCAGATCCTGTGGATATTTGTGGATTGGGTCTCTGTCCCTCTTTGTATGCCAGTGCTTCTTTATAACCTTACTTTGAGTAGTGACATTCTGGTTTCAATTGTTTTCTAGGGAGGCTGGGGCAGAGCATTAGACTCTGTTGGAATTTCGTCCACAGGATCGATCACATCAAAACACGATCAACACGCGCACACAAAAACTGATAGTCAAGGGCACGTGTCGCGCCCGTCTATTTTTATTTTCTCCTTTTCTGGTTTTCTCCGCGATTACAAAACTCATGGCCTGGTGTGTGTGTGTGTCTATATATATATATATATATATATATATATATATATATATTTCCCTAATCTTTCCCTAATAATAATAATAATAATAATCTTTCCCTAATAATAAAGCACGGATTGACTCCGTGGGTTCACCGTCACAATACGCTTCTTTCCGTGAGTTTACGCCTTCAGTTTGAATTTAAAACATATACGTGAGGTGGTACTAAAGCGCGCATTGGTTCTGAGTCGCACAACGATTCGTCCTGAATTTTCGTCCGTCTTTTTCGTACGTTCGCTTGGTCCGTCGCACAACGATTCGTCTGTCTGCCCCGTGTCCAAGTCGTATTACATATCCAGCCGAAGAGATCGATAGTTACATGGAGATGGATGCGAATTACTAGCTGGCTAGCTTCTCCATATACGTCAGAATTACTAGCTGGCAAGCTTCTCCATATACGTCAATACGTGTATATAGATTCCGAACAAGAAGTCCCTAGGGCAACACCCGACCCCCTTTGCGACGCCGCGCCGCGAGGTCGTTGCGCCGTACGAGGCACCAACATGTCGCCGCCGACACGGACGGCGCGTCGCCCGCGGAGCTGTTCGTCGCCTACGCGGAGCAGGCCAGCGCGGTGACGCAGGCATTCCTGCCGGCGACGAACAGCTCGCCTCCGCACGGCAGCCAATGATGCAGCTCTCTCCTCGATCCTAGCCAACGGTGTGTGCGCCGGCAGCGACGATGTGGCAAAAACGTACTTCAACACCGCAGCTCTTACGGCCGTGCCTCCTACCCTGTCTCTCGTGGTCGCTCACGCCGCCGCTTTTCTCTATGGCCTCCTCGCCGCTGCCGCCCCCATGTTGCTGTCATCTTCAGGCCACCCATCGGCTGCATATTTTTCAAGGCTGTAGCCTACCGACAATAGGAGCAATCGCATTGTTGGTGAGCCTGAAGATTCTTTGCCTTTATTTGAACTGTTTCAGTTTTCACTTTCATAGGTTATCATTATTTGATTGGTCCATGTAGATTTAGGCAACCTGAGATAATATATATTGGAAGATACGATGCTCTACTGCTGCAAGTGTTGATGTCTTCGTGATGGCAGGTTTTGCAAGTAAGGGAAATGCTTTTTAAGTGATGTGTACAGGAAGAACAAGATATATCAGACAAGAAGTACTCGCCTAAATATTGCAGTAGATAGATCACTGCATGTGAGGGCACTAGCATGGTCCAGCTTGTTTTCCTCATACAAGCGGCTAGCGTACTAAGCAGATAGTAATTCTCCAACAATCCAACTGCAACAATTTTTCCCCGTTCTGCACGACGCAAACACCTTGATCTGCTTGCGCTAATGGCCGGAGGTAATGTTGCTGCATTGCTGACAGCCTATGCACGGTTACTGATTTAAGCATGGATGCAATCACGATACTGTTCATCTTTCATGATAATTTATTTTTTCTTGAATTATATTGAGGCTAATCTGCAGTATCATGTCAAAGATAGTATGTATTTTTCCCTATATCTTCTAGGTTACGGGCCATCCAGGGCGTGCGAAGGCGGAGCCAGCTAGGTCGTGCGGCGGCTGCACCAATTTAGACGCGGCGGCGGGCCGATGTGCTGTGCGTGAGTGATGCTGTCAGATTGATGAGGTATTTTTTTCGTATATGCATTTTCGTCTGTGAAGTAAATTTTTGTGACGAAGTCACATTGTTTTGCAGCTTTGATGTGATTTCCATACACTTAAACAATTCACAATTATTTACTGTTGTAATTTTGGAGTTCATGCATAGGGCAGAAGGTTTCACTTAGAATCCTCTTATTCTCTTAATTGGTGCATCCACAATTTCATTTTTTTTTTGGATATCCTGAATTTAGTGTTCAACGAAAATGCAATGCTATTATACATATGTTTATTGGATATATATGGCTACAAGTCAGAAGTTGTTATTCGTATGCCTATGGAAGATTTCACTGCATCAAACAAACACACTTTAAATGTGCATGTCACCTATTTTTCGATACCCATTACTGAATTTCCCCTACTATAGTTGACCTCTCATGTTCTTGCACTGGACTTTTTTAAGCAGCATGTAGAATAGGACATGATTTGCTGCTTAAACACTTCAACTCATGGGAAATTAGGAATATAAGCAACATGTATGTGAACTCAAATTTCCGTGTGAGCTCATACCAAATGAGTACCACATCTGCAGTGTCTGATTCTCATGCCATACGTGTTGTGTTCTTTTGGTAGAAGGGTGTGATAATTATTTTTTCCCCGTTGCAACGCACGGGCATATTTGCTAGTAATAATAAAGCACGGATTGACTCCGTGGGTTCACCGTCGCCTACTCCTACTTTTTTTTTTTAGTTGGCTTTGCGTAAGTCTGGTCCCGCTTCGGTGATTAATAGTCCAGCCTAGATCTCCATACATCAATAAAAGAAAAAAAACAGCCGCACAATGTAATGTAAACCACGATCAAATCCTCCTCCTTTCCTTATTAAAAAAAGAAAAAAAAATCATCCTCCTTCCCGTGTCTACACGGTTCTCTCATGTATCCAAACCGATGGAGATATCCCTTCTCCTCACGATCCGTTCCTCCTCCTTCTCCATCTCTTCCACGATCGGTTCTCCTCAGGACGCGGACTCTCGGTTGAGTTGAACTCCGCCCTCGCTGCCTTCCCTAACCCCTTCCATAAATATGGGCTTGGCATAGAGGAAGGGAGCCGTTAGGAAGGTAAGGACCGGGGCGACCTAGAAGCTGAGCAGGGACTCCACGCCGGTGGGTTATTGCAGGAACTCGTCGCTGACATCCGCTGTGTCGTTCCGTGTTGTAGACGTTGTTGGCGTTCAACCACATTGTCTTCCTCGACGCTGACCCACGGGCCTGAAGGCCTGCTTCGCCGCTTTCGATTACAACATGCACGCTTCCCTGCAGGCATAGCACGCCTACACCAGTTGCCATAATTCCTTGGGTCGCGTGCGTGTCTCGGCGAGACTTAGTCTGTTCGTTTCCATCGGGCGAGAAGTCGTCGGCTAGCTCTAGCCTGGTAGTGTACACTGGGATCGATCCATCCACCAGCTTCCGCTTGTACGTGGTTGTCCTCCGAAGAATCCATCCACCAGCGTGTTAGCTTAGCTAGGCTAGCTTGTACGTGTTGGTTTCTCTCGGCCATAAGCACCAGCCGGCGAAGAAATTGCATTGTAAAGTAAGTCGGATAGGTACTCAAGCATATGGCCCCAACGCCGCTGACGTCGGTGGCGTTTGACCTGCTCGACACGCCCCCAACTCCTTGATCAATCCATGCACCTCGATGCTCCTGCAGGTCTCGCTTGGCTACCAGATATAGGCTTTCTATGTTAATTGCTTTGGCTGTCTTTGTCTTCGTGCTAATGGAGGTGTCCTCACCTGAACTCCAATTGGAACCAAGTTACATGGTGTGATGATGATCAGTAGATCAGGTAGGCAGAATAAAAATATGAAATAACCATGCTTCTGCTTTGATGTTTTCCTGATGTGTTCACATGCTTTTTGATAGTTCCCAACAGATTACAAGCACGAGGACTGCCAAGATGAGAGCTACTCTTTGGCGCCCATGTTTCGGTATGCAGTCATGCAGGCAGCAAAGGTAATGACATTGAATATTAATTTATGCCGGCAACTAAGTTAATCGCAGTTTCATCATGTCTCCAAGCTAATCCTTCTGTTTAATTAGTTTCTTCGCACAATGGCTCATGGTGCTGGTTGATACATATGTGTACGTGGATGGAACTAATGATTGGCTGGAACTAATGCACATGGCACTGCAGGTGGAGACTCCAGAACTTTGATGTTTGTTCAAATTAGCCCCGATGAGAATGGCGTGGGCAAAACTCTCCGTTCGCTGAACTTTGCGAGCTGAGTGAGGTAAATTTTTGCAATTTACCCTCCTTTTAAATGGGTACCGATCGAAATCTAAATTATCATATCCAGGCCATAGATCGTTTTTCTACATATGCATAATTGATAAGTTTCTCTTTTCTTATATTTTTATTCACCAGGAAATTTTACAGATTACATGTTTATAGGAATGTTTTAATGACAGAACCAACTTTTTGTTTCCTCCCGTTGCAACACACATATATACCTATATATTATATTACCTTATTATTACCTATATATTATATATATATATATATATATATATATATATATATATATATATATATATATATATATATATATATATATATATATATATATATATATATATATATATATATACTAATAAAGCAAGGTAATATTCTTGGTTTCGTCCCGCTTTGGTCGTATTATTTTCGTCTATAAGATTTAAAAAGTTACATTACTAATAGATATTAGTGATTAGAAACTTTTTCCTGTTTGAGTAAGGGTACTTACATCATCATTTACCCACTCTTTTTCATCTAGCAGGCACATCAATTGATTTTGTAACACAGAACTTCCATCTATCTGAACCAGCAATTGTTTTCTGAAAGATGATTCTATTGCTATATGTGCACATAGATCATGGTCGGTCAATGTATAGTCTGCAAAAAAACTTAATAATTTAAGAATATATTGAATACAAAAGTACACATAATAAATCAAACAAATACCTTGTGGGAGATAATCATATGTCTCATCAACTTTGATCTCTTTATTTGAATCTGGTTCCTTAACATCATGTAATGAGAAAACAGGAGATAATGTCGAGCTAGATGGGGATGGAAGTGATGGCAATGGATCACGATCTATCTGATTATCTGATTCCGGCACAATCGATTCCCAACAAGATAACAACCAACCAACTGGTAGATGATGGTTGTGTTAGATGAAGGGTTTCTTTAGTAATTAGTACCATTCGCCTTTTGAAATAAAACTTCACCAATTTTTATACGGCCGAAACTTGCGTGGAAAAGCAAGGAGCCGCTAGAGATCAAATAAGATGTGGTGCATGCTGGGGGTAATTAAGAGGGATTTGTGGTAATTAAACAGGATTGATTTGATGAGAGAAAAAAGCGGAGAGATGCTCGTGCTTTCCATAGGCTGTGGGTATAATTACAGATTTAATTAGATAAGAAAGCCGGGAAGAAAACGGGAGGCTTTGCGGGCATGGCCTTGGGTAATAAAGAGAAACTCAGCGGGATCTCCGCCACCGGCGGCGCAGGGTGGAGGCACCCACCACCCTCCGTGCGACGTCCGCGGGCTCCAGGATGACGCACAGGAAGCCGCGGGTTCCGTGCGCGCTCTGCACAACGAGGGGCGACGGCCGCCATGTAGTCATGTACTCGCCGATGTGCGCTACGATGCCGGCCTTCTCCCCCACCACCAGGAAGACCATGTTATGTTATATTCACCGAGCTCATGCGAATCAGTTCCTTCACGTCGGCCATGTGGAACGAAATGCGCAGGCCCCGTTGACGCCGGCGCCGGCGGGCGGCTGCAACAGCAGCCTACCTGCCCGGTCGTAGGCCTCGCAGCACTTGTTTGTCGTAGTTGTCGACGACGCGTCCGGCATGTGACGTGCGGCCAGCACGAGTGAGCTGAGCGACAGCCTGCCCGATCCGAGGAATGCGAGAAGCGCAGACACGGCAAGGTGGACACTTCGGAGCTCTCCCGTACGTGCGGCTGATGCGCACGCGCAGTTTGTCCACAAGATCCATCCACATTGTACTACATCCTAATCCTAATTATTGTAATGATGGATCTATGAAAAAGAGGAGCAGAATGTGGGAAGAGGTTGGAGATGACATGTGGGTCCGTTGAGAGTAATTAACGTGGGATCCTAAAATTTTCTCCCGTTGCAACGCACGGGCATTTGTGCTAGTATATATATATATATATATATGCAGATCAGCCGACCCAATGCCTAAACCTATTCGTTGGACTCCTAGTCCTACTAGCACTAGGACACACACGTAGACACTACAAATTCCTAAGCTGATTACTACCATGACTCCACCTCAACTACACACGTTACATGCAATTAGAATACGAACCGGACTCCAGTACTATGCCGGCGTGCACCCAGCAGGACACATCAAGCAACTAATCAACCTAGCTAACAATTAGACAAGATTATATCTAACAGACTCAGATTTAGGAGAAGGAGGAAGTGGCAGAATTCGGGTTGATAGCAGCACTCCAGTATGCAACCTAGCGGAGATATTCATCAGAAAGAAGAGCACTCCAGTCTGCATCGCCTTCCTCCGCTTCCTCCTTTGGCTCCGCATCCTCCATGACCGCGTTTGGCACCTGCTGCTCGGCATCCTCCTCCTCCTCCGGTGAGTCCGGAAGCAGGCCGGCTGCAATCCGAGCGGCGCGCCGGACCCGAATCTCCTCTAGGAGATGCAACCGACGCTCCAGAGTGAGCATTGCGTAGGTGGTGCTCCGCTATTGGGCCATGAGGCGGACAAAGAATCCGAGCTACGATGCACCACCCGATGTGGAGGGTGGCGGCGCGGAAAGGAGGACTGGCTAGGGTTGGGGTCGCCGTCCGGCATAAATAGCCGGATTTGGCCCATCGGGTGGTGCATCGGAGCGGCGTCCTCACCGGACCAGTGGGTAACGACGGGTGTCCGCATGGGTCCCGCACATCAGTCCGACGCCTCCTCATATCCTCCTGGGATACGAGCTGGACATGAGGGGTGCCGGTTAGCCCGGACGACGGACGTATAGGGCTGATTTGAGGAGGTCGGCTAGGTCATGATTTTGTGACCAGTCACTGACCGGGTCGTTCACCTGGACGTATAGGGGGATTTTGCGGTGGAGCCTGACGGCTGTAGATGCTCTTATTACCAAGGCCCTGCATGCGTCCTGTTGAAGTCTACGCATCGTCAAGCCCAAGCAACCATACAGGCAATGAAGAGCTCTAAGTTGTGAGCGGATGTGGGGGTGGCAGCATGGAGAGGACGGAAAAAGGACTGGCTAGAGGGTTGGAGGTCATCGTTCGGCTTAAACAGCCGGACTTGGCCCCTCAGGCGGCGCGCCGGAGCGACGTTCTCACCGGACCGATTGGTAATGACGAGTGTCCACCTTAGTCCCGCACATCAGTCCTACGCCTCCTCATATCCGGTAATGTTTACTGCCGGCCGACCGGCTAGCGCGATGCGCCGGTCGCACGCGCGCCCTAGGATTGCGCTGTGATTCGCGCTGGATCCATTCATGCAAGGGGTGCCACGCAGGCTGGCTGGCCCACACACCGCGTACCACCTACCTTATCCTCTCACGCGGACGTCTCTCTCCTCGGACTCTGCTTCCTCCGTCTTCCAGTTTTCTCTTGCTCCCTCCCTCTCCGTTAGCTCCATGGCGACGACGAGCCACGGAGACCTCGAGCGATGTGTGATGGGGAGGCGAACCAATGTGCGACGGGGAGCCACCACGCATCTGGTTGCAGCGCGGTCGCGCACACAGCCAGCCATGCGCTCCCCAACCTCCCGATCTAAACGCTGGAGCAACGAGGGGAGTGGGCACGGGAGTAGGCTTGCAGTCGCAGCTCCGATGAACACGGGGAGCCGCGGTGCTGCGAACGACTCTCTGGAAGCCATGTAACTATGTTTGGTTTTCTTAGTTCATACAAGAAAGAAACCCTAACCATCAGCCTCCAAATCCGATACTCGCTCCCCTTTGTGTCCAACTACCAGTCTGGTGCCCTTAGGGAGAGTGGAGGGGTTTTCTCATCTCTCATCGTACGTGCAAGAAGTTTTTGGCTAAACTTTGGCGCGTTTGATATTTGTAAGTTACCTGAAATTGGAACATGTGTTAGTCAATTTCGTTAGAATATGAAGAGGTGGTGAGGCGCAACACCAAGCCGGAGATGACGGCGAGCGGCAATGTGGCCTGGCAACCCCGGCGAGGCCGAGCTAGGACCTGGCCTCCTCTTCATTAGGTGGGGGACTTTTGAGCTCCGACCGCCACTTAAATTAGTTAGCTTCCTCACCGTAGGCGGGGACGCCACAGCGAGGAGCGGCGTCACGGCCGGAGGAGAGGCATGGAAGCTTGCGAGAGGCAAGCGGTTGGAAGAGGAAGAAGTTTCTCTGATTATGATGGGGATTAGGGCTAGAGGTAGATGTTGAAGGAGAGTAATTGAATTTTGATCCAATGGCTAAGAAAACCGACTTGCCTTACAAAATCCAGACAACTGTCAAGTAGTCGCTTCAAATAAATTGGTATTGCAACAACATCGTTATAATGGTGACGGCGATGTTATCTTCCATAAAAGGCCTTCGTCACCAATCCCGGTTCTTGTTGCTATTCATCTAGCCCCCCGGCGCGAGTGAGAGGGAGGCTAGATGTTGTTTCTTGTTAGTTGTATTCCAAAAATAGATTATTTTTCTCTCTCTCTTTCTACATATGAACCTTTTAGGTTTGTACACCTAAAACCCCGATCCTATACTGGTATTCACCCCACTCAACCCATTCGCCATATATGTGTCGGGAAAAATCTAAACATACCAATATCTGGAGCTGAGTTAGTTGAGAATGGGATACGTTAACAATGTGAGTTATAGATGATCAAGGAAGCCATGTAATACGTTGCAAAAAAGGAATTCATGTAATTACGTTTGGTTTGCCTAATTGATACAGAAAGATACCCTAACCTTCGGCATCCAAATCCGATCCTCGCTCCCCGTGTCCAACCACCACTCCGGTGCCTTAGGCAGAGGGGGGGGGTGGTTCTCGTCTCTCATTGTGCATGTAAGAAGTTTTTGGCTAACCTTTTGCGTGGTCGATATTGGTAAGTTGCATGCAATTGCAACCGGCGCCAGTCGATTTCATTGGAGAATGAAGTAGGAGGAGACGTGCAATACAGAGGCGAAGACGACGGCGAGATGCGGTGAGGCGTGTCGACCCCAGGGAGGCCGAGCCAGGACCTCGCCGGAGACGGGCGTCGTCGGCTGAGGCGAGGAAGCGGGTAAACCGTGTAGGGAGTGGCTTTTAGCTCTGACAGCCACTCATAATACTTAGCTTCCTCGCCGGAGGCGAGGACGTCGCGGCGAGGAGCGGCGTCACAACCGGAGGAGAGGCAGGGAAGTGTGCCAATGGCAAGTGATTGGAGGAGGAAGAAGTTTCTCCGATTCGGATGGGGATTAGGGCTAGAAGAAGACGATGAAGAAGAAAGTCGACTTACTCAAAAAAATGTTCGACGACCATAAAATTATTTCGTGTTGCAACGACATCGCGGGCGGCCGAGATTGACGTCCTCCCGGACGAGCTTCTCGACCTGGTGTTCCTGCGCCTCCCCTCGCCTGCCAACCTCGTCCGCGCCGCGAGCACCTGCAAGCACTGGCGCCGCGTAATCGCGCGCGACGGCGGCGGCTTCCTCCGCCGGTTCGGCTCTCTCCACGGCGCATCCAACGACGTTGTCGGCCACTACTGCGTCGACGACTGCGACGGCTACCCGCGTCCGCCTAGCCTTGACCCCGTCTTTATCCCCTCCCCCTCCTCCTCTTCGCCGTGGGCCGACACCGTCGCCGCTCGGAATCTCGCGCTCGACTTCCTCCCGCGGGGGGAATTTGGCGATTGCCGCTGGGAGCTCGCCGACATCCGGGGCGGCCTCCTGCTCGTCTTCGACAGGTCGCTGGCGCCACGCCTCCTCATCTGCGATCCCCTGACGCGGCGCTACAGGGCAATCCCTCACTCGGCGTGGTTCCACGGCTGCCACCTGCTGGGTGCTTTCCTTCTCGACGGCGAGGACGCGGACGCTGGCATCAGCATGTCAAACTTCAGGGTGACGTGCATGCTCTTTCGCTTTCGGAACCGCAACGCCAGGGCCTGTGCCTTCTCGTCCGCCGCCGGCGGCTGGGCCTCCGCCGCCGCACGTAGCAGCATGTCAATCCACCCCGAGGCGGAGTTGGACCCCATCCATTTCGCAGGGAGCGACGACGGGTCCGCCTACTGGACGTTCGGAGACAGCATTATTCTTGGTCTGGACAAGGACGCCGCCGAGCTCACCTCTTTTCTCGCGCTGGACGACGAGGAGTACGCCGCGCTCCGGGAAAAGCGCCACGACACGGCGTACCCGTACCAGCTGCCGTGGCCACCTACGATCCAAGCTTGCTTGTCCTAGCTGCATCAGGCCATGGCGTCGTCCCAGGTTCTGAATTCCTCAATCGGCCGTTTATTGTGATGATCCTACAGCACCATACATATGTCCATATGTGTCTGTGTATAGGCATCAGGAGGCAAACAATTTCAGATGTTCTATTGCGTTTGTTTGTAATCGTTTACAAATTCAGTTCGTTGAATTGTTTCTTGTTGCTGTTTTGAACATTTATCTGTTTTTAAGATTCATAAACTTCAAACTTGTTGTAGCTGTTTTGAACATTTATCTGTTTTTAAGATTCATAAACTTCAAACTTGATGTAGCTGTTTTGAGATTACTTTCATAAAAGTGAAATTGCTTGTTTTGGAGAGGGGGTTTGCTTATGAAGTATTCGGAGGGTTCATATTCATAACACTCATGAACTTAGAACAGTGACGGGAGAAACACTGACGAGAGGGTGGATGAGAAGTTGGATAGTTGGCGGTATAAATTCCTTTCTTGGGTGGTAAATTTGTTCTATATTAGTGCAGCTTAAACAATATTCCGTACTGTATGATGTCTCGGTTTGAAATTTCTGAAGCAGCTTTAAATAAAATGTATTGTTGTTTTAGAGGAAGGCTACGGTGGCAAGGTAGCAAAAATTATCTCATAGAAATCATCTGGTTAATTGCCCGTCCGTCCTACCACCCTATAGGCAGGGTGTATGTTAAAGTCAGACCTGATCCATCACATTCTATGCATATTCTACCTATAAACCCCGATGGTCTACCCGGCCATACAGGCCATCTGAGCGCGCTAGCGATCTGTGGCCGCCCGATCTTTTTACTGTGGCTGTTTTTATCTATGTGTCAGCTGCTCGGCCGTTCATCCATTTTCCATCCACGCACTTGGGCTGACGTTGAATGACTGAGGGGGTCGTTCTCCTGTAGGGCCAAGAGACAGTGGTTGGTTTTCTCTGGTTTGATGTACGCGAAATGAGAGGTGCGGGGTAGATCGCGTCTCGTCCTCGAGCCCCATGTCCCCTCCTCGCATGCTCTCCACTACCACCGCGCCTCCTCCTCGCTTCTCTGCTCCTCCGCACTCGAAACCTGAACGGGTGGTCACCGCTTCCTCTGCTTTCTCTCTCTTCCTGCAGGACAACGCCCTCACTTTCTCCATCCTCCGCTGCTGCACGCTGGACGCTGCTCGTCGGCTGTTGCCACCATCCCCAATCTAGGCTGCTCGTATGGGGTCTCTCGCCATCTTCCTCCCCCAGTTTTTACCTTAGTACTATGGTAATGTGATTTCAATTTCTCAATTTATGGTTTTCCAGATTGAAGACATAGAAGAAGAGAAAGAATCTTGTGGAAGGGCTTGATGGAGAAGAACAAGTTGAATCCTCTCTCTCTCTCTCTCTCTCTCTCTCTCTCACACACACACACACACACACATCCACGTTTGTTCCTGCATTTTAGTTTTGATGTTATGGTTTCTCAATTTATGATTTTCCAGATCTGAGACAGAAAAGAAGATAAAGAATCACGTGGAAGAGTTTGATGGAGAAGAACATGGTGAATCGGCCCTCTCCCTCTCTCTCTATCTCTCTCTCTCTCTCTCTCTCAACTACTCCCTCTGTTCCTAAATATCAGTCTTTTTAGAGATTTCAATAAGGGACTACATACGGAGAAAAATGAGTGAATCTATACTCTAAAATATGTCTATATACATTCGTATGTAGTTTGTATTGAAATCTCTAAAAAGACTTATATTTAGGAACGGGGGGAGTACGTTTGTTCCTGCATTTTAGTTTTCTCAATTTTATGTTTTCCAGATCTGAGAGAAAAAAGAAGAGAAAGAATCTCGTGGAAGACCTTGACGAAGAAGAACATATTGAATACTGTCTATCACACACACACAGCCACGTTTGTTCGTGCATTTTAGTTTTGATGTTATTTGGTATCCTACATTAATTTGCAGTGTTGTTAGTAATGCCACATACTGACATACACATATACAGTTCGGGTTTATTCAATTGTTTCAACTTGTCAAGGGTTAGGACATCTACAACCGGACCCCCCATAACCGCCCGAAACGCCTGGGACGGCTGCCCGGACAGTGCCGGGATGAATTTTCGCCACCCAAACGGCCTTCCCATAACCGGCCCAAATGCCCAGACTGACCGGCACTCTCCATATCCTGCCCATATCTGTGGCGGATATGGGGAGGCCCGGACGCGCCCGAGCGCACCCGCCACGTCAGACTGACAGATAGGTCCCACGCGTTGATACAAAGAGACCGCTGGTCCGACAGGCGCTTCCTCCGCTACACGCCGCATGGAACCGCTCCGGTGTGCCGCCCGAGGGAGGAGGTCGGCTATTTAAGCCGGACGGCGGCAGCCGAACCCTATCCGCCCCATTTCCCCTTTCTCCTCTTCGTCGCCGCCACTTCCAATCCGCCCACCACACCATGCCGAGGCGCCGGATCACCACCTATGCTATGCTCACTCCGGAGCACTGTCTGCAACTGCTGGAGGAGATCCGGGAAAGGCGAGCTGCTCGCTTCGCTGCGGGCCTTCCTCCGGATTCGCCCGAGCCGGAGGAGGAGGAGAAGGAGGATGAGGAGTAGCAGGCAGGGGAGGAGGAGGAAGAGGAGGAGGAGGGGGAGCAGCCACCGGAAGCGGAGCCCATGGAGGAGGAGGCGGCAGAGCCGAAGGTAGAGGCGGAGGAGGAAGAGGAGGTGGAGGCGGAGCCGGCTGCGGGCTTCGCCATGGCAGATGCGGAGGCTGAGTATGAGGCCGCCCAAGCGATGGAGATGGCCGAGCAGACCGCCATCCTCAAGTCCATCTAGGACGAGACCTACGTTGAGGCCAACCTGTGGTTCATCCGGCAAGAACAGGCGGCGACGGAGGCGTTGTTCCCCAAACTGCACACGGAGGGGGAGGAGGAGCCGAAGCCTCCGCAGGCACAGGAGCTGCCGCACTTGCCCGTCTACCCGGCGCCGGGCTCGGAGATCATCGACATCTCCGACGAGTAGTTTTAGCTATGTACGTAGTACATAGGTTTTTCTCTGCATGGCTAGTATGGATTTGAGGTATGAAGTTTGAGGTTCATGGTTGGGGCGGACGTTTTTGGTGTGCTGCCCGGTCACTGACCGTGGACGTGTCCGGGCGCGTCCGCAGGCGTTTGGGGGCCGGATTTTGGTGTTTGCCGTTGTACATGCGCTTAGGTACTGGATGCCTTCCATTTTTTTGTTGACTGACCTCGGGCATCTACTGCGCATTGCCTTGCCTATATAGATCTATATAAAAGAGAAAATTTCAGCCTGTCATGTATGTGTGCATTTCTTTTGTTACAGATTTTGCATGCCCGACAGAGTGCAGAAAAGGCAAAATGTATCGTTTATATAGCTGTCGCACGGATATGCAGCCTGAAATGTAATTGGAATGCAAGTTAAGATCGTCTCTCCATAAGATATTATTTATGTTCTATGAAAAAATTGATTTATTTTAGGTGAGGTACATGAATGGCGGCGGATTGAGGGAACGCAGATACGGCTTTTTTAATCTACGGATGCAATCTTGAATGTGACGGTAAAGGTATGTCGAGCAAATGTTGATTCATACCATGCATGTTATGAGCGGAGTCTTGGTGAAAAATGTAGTTCTTGAATAGCTTTCCACCATTTATAGTTTTCCTGATTGTAGTGTGACAGCTTCAAGCAAAGTTTGTTATAGTTGACTCGGCTTTCTATTCATTTCTTTTGTATGGTTCTTGAAAGCAGAGTGCCAATGAATGGGTTGCGTTTGTCTATAATGTACTTCACATGTTAGTTCTATTGCCAAATGATCTACTAGATTCAACCACTTCTATAGCATAGAAGAATATGGTATTTACCTTCCTTGGATTTACTCGAACGAAAGCGTTGGTACCGCCCACCTAAAAAAGCAACTAGTATCATTTATATAGCTATTCCGAATGCAAGGGTAGGAATAGGATCGTCTCTCTCAACAAGATATTCTTTGTGTTATGCGACAAATTTGAGTGATTCTTGGTGATGTATATGAATCTTGGCGGATAAAAGAAGATAGAGCTAATGTAGGCGGGGCTTCGTGAGCGCCTATCGAGGTTCTTAGTGAGTGCTTCCTTTAAGATGCTTTCAGATTGTTGATTGTTTTCTACCCTATATATGCATGCAGGATTTTTTTTTTCCTTTTTAGTTTCCACTCTGAATAGGATACATGGTGTTCATGTTCTGTTATATTATTTTATTCTTGTGTAGTTTGGTTTTACAGATGATAGGTCAGGATGTGATTACTTTTGCGTCTGCCACGCTTGCTGCTGTTACACATAATTGTACTTCTGTTAATTATTGTTGCTTTCTCAGTTTCTTAAGGCTGGAACACTATTGCTCTAAATTTTGTAGCTGGAGGATTAATGTAACTGTTTGGACTGAATTTAACTTTTCTAGCATTTGTTTCATGTGAGGGAGATAACATATTTGATATTGTACTGAAATAATAGTAGAGTGTTCTAAAGAAAAGGCTAGCAGTTGTATTGTTTATAGGTTCTAGAAATGGTATGCTAATTTTCCATTTGCATGTCTGCTGGTTTGTGATGCCATAAAAGACAAGAGCCCTATGCATCAGTTGTGTATCTTGCTTGCACTGCCTACATTTCCTATTTTTGGTGCTAGATATTTGACTATGAGGTGTTATCAATTGATTAGTTTTAGAAACTAAAGAAATCTGAAGGTGTGGATTTTATCTAATATTGTGGTGCTTCCAGCTTTGAGCTTGCAACTGAACCTTAAGACTACTTACTTTTGTGGATGGCTAACCTGAAAGTCTGAAGCAAAATCTGGCAGTGTTGCCCCCCTCAGCAAAAGAATTGCATTGAGATCAGCTATCTTGAATGTCCCTTTTTTCGTTTCAGTGATGTATGACCATAGTATGACATGAAGTTTTATCTTTGATCCTTGCCATACTACTGCTTTGTTGAACCATCTCAAAGCGTATAGACCTGGTTATTTTTAGGCACAATTTTGTTTTATTGCCTTTACATACTCATTTAATTCATTTATGTTTCCTTTTCAGTTGCAGTGGTGGAGGATATATCCTCCGCCATGAATGGATGTGTTTGACCCTGTGAGATGGCGTAGGTCACTGATGAGGCAAGTGGTGGAGGTGAGGTCAGGATGAGACGCCGGCACAAATGAACTTCGTTGACAAGCTCACAGGTAAAAAATGTGGTTTGAAGTGATTTTTCAATTTCTGTGACTTTCCTCGTTAAATGTCACATAATGAAAAAGAATATCATACTGAATGTGGAGCTTCATTTCATCTGTATTTATAGGAATGATAATCTTGAATTTTGTTTGCGTTGATGGATTCTCACTTATCAGAATATAGCCTCCAGCCTTCACACATAAAGACTGGTTTGTCACTTTGTCTGGTTGTTTTATTTTTCTCTGTTGCAGAATAGGAATGAGATATGTACATTTACTTTCTCTGCGTAGTTTTCAGTTCTACAGTGTATTTTTTTATTATGAGGAATTTCAATAGAATATGTTTGTTAATCTTCCTGATTTCCATATTGTTTTTGGTCTATCAAATGCTTATATTAAATTTCATTCATAGAAGCTCGGCTGCTCTGCATAATAAAACGATGCCTTTACGACTATTGGTGTTGGAGGAGTAGGGATCATTATGCTATTAGTTCTAATTTTATGTTGTGGTAGTTTCCTTTTTTTTAATACTTATCCAGTAAATTTCCTTTTAGTCTTTGAATGCTTAATCACACCCACCCTCATATTTTTCTAGGTTTTTTCTCTCTTCAGCCTCTTTTAGATATAAAAGGAGGACTAGCAATCTTGCATTCTCCAGTATGTTTAACCTTTGATCAGTTCTCCACAGTTTCATGAAGACACACATTGACTGGAATACTGCTTTTCTATATTGTGCCCTGCAGACTTGTGTGATGGGCAATTGGCATCAACAATTTGAAGAGCTCGGTGTAGTAGTTTGAATGTAAGTAGACTCCCTCTATGTGTGTGTCTGCTTCTTTGTCTTCAAGCTGCTCTATGCCCAGTCTATCGAATGGTTATATTAGCCCTGAGTTTCTTTAGTTTCAGTTTGTATATTTGATGCATTAAAAATAATATTACTTGGCTAATGAGCCTCTCCATGATACATGGTCATTATGTTATTATTGGTGTTCCTTCCGTATTTACTTTGAGAATCGTTTAGCTCAGAGAGAATAAATTGCTTCATAATCATGCATACATTGTCAATAACCTACATAAACCACCTCTTCAGTTTGTCTATGTTTTTGCCCAGCTTTACACACTTTACATGCTTTTGGAATCCTTTTATTTAGGACCAAGGAAAAAATGCTAGATATTAATTGTGTTTTTCCACTGACTAGCGCCTATCTTGCCAAAGTTCATGCCTAGGTGCGCTTAAGAGCTAGGTGTTTGTTTGCCCCCAAAAAAATACCTAAGCGTTCTGTTGTGGCCTAGCGCCTAGGCACCCTTCACACTTTATTTCATTGATTTAAGAAGGGCTTTAAGAGGTGAGATAATTTTTCAAGCAGGTAATGCTCAGTTTGTTGAGAGCACAGAAGAGGTCTATACAAGTGTACATCGCCACTGTCATTTTATTTAGTTGCAATTAGAGTGTTATTTAGCGTGCACACTTGGCAAAGTTTTTGCTCCTGCTTATAATGCTCCGAGGGAAATAATAGATCCACACTTGCCCTTTTGCTATTTTTCAACGATTATCAGGTTACTGATAAGAGATTTACATATTGGTTTGCATGATTGATGGTGAAAGTATAAAAAGGACAGAAAAACCAGTGTTTACCTTTGTATTACATGTGAAATATTAAGATGCATGAGTTTTGGACTGTTGTGCAAACGGTAAACAGTACAGAGAAATCCTCCTAAATATATAATTGGTGCTTCACTGTTGCTATATGTTATTCCAAAGATACTCTCCATGCTCTTTTGTGTGGTTGGCGTTCCTGTGAACATGGAGTTTTATAAAAACATGTATAGAAATCTTGAAGAACTTCATGGCCTGACGTGTGCTCCAGTGATCTTGAAGAACATCGAAACTCCATAGAGAAATAGTCTCTACGTTCATATTTTGTATTATTCATTATCTCATCTTGAATATATTAGATCAATGGTCAGCTACAGGCGACAAGGGAGGTTTACTGGTTGTGCTGATTGCATAGTAAATCAGATGTAGCCAACTTGTTCTGTCATTTGCATAATAGATCATGTATTTGTTTTTGTTCATCAAGAGTGAAATATTTACCTGTTTGTGCCAGGAATGCTGGAGATACTAGGACAATTATGCAAAAGGCTCAACAGCTCAAGGAGGCTCAGGATGCAGCAACAAGAAAAGAGCATGGTAAAAGTCCCACTCCTTTCTCCCTCTTCAATAATCCCTACTTTCTCACAGTAGCATCTAAGATAGGAATTGATGTGGACTCTAAAGAAATGAATGTAGTTAGTTTACCTGTTTCCAAAACCTTGAATTCTGACAGGACTGTTGGTCCTGCTACAGAATTCACCACCCCCACCAGATGTAGTGTGGATGGAGGGATGGATCTTAACAGTAGCTTGGACTCTGATAAACTATGGAACTTGGTTTGCAATCATAAACGTGGCAAGCACCCCAGAACCAAGAGTTTATCATGAATGCCATTTTTTGGAATGTTAGGGGCATAGCTGCCCAAGGGAGAAAAACTCTCATTGTAGATACTATTAGGAAGAGGCAAACCTCTATCCTAGGTTTCCAGGAAACCAAAAAAGAGGACTTCTCTGATTCCTACCTTAAATCCTTAGTGGGTAGCAGAAACTTCTCTTGGCACCACCTCCCATCAAAAGGCTCTGCTGGAGGCATTCTGATGGGGGTGGATGCAGATATTTTTGAGGTTATTTCCTGGTCTCACCTTGATTTCTCTGTTAGTTGTGTCCTTAAACTGAAAAGTATTGATACAACTTTTAGGATCATCACTGTGTATGGGTCCCCCTATGAAGAAGGAAAAGAGGCCTTCATTTCAGAGCTTCATTCTCTGTTCATGGAGTGCCCCTACCCCACTCTGATTGGTGGTGACTTTAACCTGGTTAGATATGCTAAGGAGAAAAGTAATGGAGTGGTTAATCACAGGTGGTGTGACAACTTTAATGCTTGGATAGAGATCTGGAGTCTATTAGAAATTAAACTGGCTAGCAGAAAATACACCTGGGCCAACAACCAGGTGGACCTGATAATGTCCACAATAGATAGGCTATTTTGTAACACTGAGCTTGACAAACTCTTTCCCCTAGCTTCTTGTAATGCTTTACCCAGATGTGGCAGTGATCATGCCCCCATTATTTGGGAATCAGAGGTGGAGCAGACACCTAGGAGTGGTAGTTATAAGATGGAAAAGTGGTGGTTGATTAGAGAGGACTTCTCCAATCTAGTTACTAAGGTTTGGAATGAGCCCACCTCTGGAACCAACCCCATGAACAATTGGCAAGACAAGATTAGGAAGCTTAGGAGGGTGACTAAAGGTTGGAGCTCCAATGAGGAAGCCCAACTTAGAAGATACAAAAATATCCTTATTGAGGAGTATGATAAGCTCGATATTAAATCTGAAACCACAGTCCTTTCTGACACTGAGTTTTCTAGGCTCAAATTTACCCATACTGAGCTCCAGAAAATTTGGCTTCAGGAAGAAATCAAAGCCAGACAGAGATCTAGAGACAGGGACATTAAGGAAGGTGATAGGAATACTAAGTACTTCCACGCAGTGGCAAACCAGAGGAGGAGGAAATCTGTTATCCACTCCTTGGATGGCCCACAGGGGCCAGTCACTGATACAAAAGGAATGTTGGGCATTGCTTGTAACTTCTATAAAGACCTGTTCAAATTGGAGAAAAAGGATGGGTTTCTTTTAAACCCCTCCTTCTTCTCTGATGATGAAAAAGTTAATACTATTGAGAATGAAATCCTAGAAGCTCCTTTCTCTGAGGAGGAAATTAAAGGAGCTGTCTTTGAATCATACTCAGATGATGCCCCTGGTCCAGATGGTATTCCTTTTTCTTTTACCAGCATTTCTGGGAACTGATCAAAAAAGACCTGATAGCCATGTTTGAAGTCTTCCATAAGGGAGAATTGGCTATCCACAGGCTTAATTTTGCTATGCTGACCCTTATCCCAAAGGAGGCTGATGCTTCCTGCATGAGGAAATTTAGACCTATCAGTTTGCTAAATTGTAGCTTTAAGATCTTCACTAAAGTCCTTACTAATAGACTGGCTAGAATCCTACAAAGGCTCATAGCCAGTAATCAATCTGCCTTTTTAAAAGGTAGATACATCTTGGAAAGTGTGGTCACAGCTCATGAGGTGCTACACTCCATCCACTCTAGCAAGAGACAGGGCCTAGTCCTTAAATTGGATTATGAAAAATCTTTTGATAAAGTAAATTTAGAATTCCTTGAGGAGCTACTTAGGAGAAGGGGCTTTGGGGAGAAATGGATCCATTGGATTCTGCAAATCACTAGGGGAGGCTCAGTGGGGGTCAAAATAAACAATACTGAGAGTGATTTCTTCCTTACTGGAAAAGGGTTGAGGCAAGGAGACCCTATTTCCCCCCTGCTATTCAACCTGATAGTTGATGTACTTACTAGGATGCTGATAAAAGCAGCAGACCAAAAGTTGATTGAGGGGCTGTGCCCTGAGATCTGTCCTGGGGGGATTATCTGTCTTCAATATGCTGATGACACTATCCTGTTCTTGGATAAGAACTTGGAGCACACTAGGAATCTGAAGATAGTTCTCTCTTGCTTTGAGAAGATCTCTGGAATGAGAATCAACTATAGCAAAAGTGAGCTCATCCCTATCAACATGGGAGAAGATGATGTAGGGGGTTTCCTAGATACTTTAGAATGTACTGAGGGCTCTTTCCCAATTAAGTATCTGGGGGTACCTCTACACTATGATAAACTTAGAAGAGAGGATATCCAACCACTTATTGATAAGATCATGAAAAGGATTGCTGGGTGGAGAGGGAAACTACTATCTTACAAGGGGAGGATTATCCTCATCCAAGCATGCCTGGCCAGCATCCCTATATACTTGCTATCCTTCTTCAAATTCCCTAAATGGGCCATAGATCTTATAAATACTCAGATGGCAAACTGCCTATGGAATGACTTTGAAGGCCACAGGAAGTTGCATTTGGCCAATTGGAAAATGGTCTGTATGAAAAAAGAATTTGGGGGTCTTGGCATCCCAAATCTTCAAGATATTAACCTTTGTCTCCTAGGATCTTGGGTCAAAAGATACCATGAGGGTGAAGGGAAACCTTGGAAAATGATGATAGACCAGAAATATATGAGTGGAAAAACCAATATCTTTACACCCAACACCTCCACTAATGTTTCTAGGTTTTGGAAGGGAGTCAAATCCATCATCCAAACTTTGAAGTTTGGATGTAGATGGAAAGTAGGGGTAGGGGATAAAATCAGGTTCTGGGAGGACACTTGGTTTGGTACTTCCCCCCTGGCAGTACAATTCTGGCACATTTACATGCTTTGTAATGAGCAAACTAAAAGTATTAGGGAGGTCTGGGACGGTGAAACCCTGAAACTGACTTTTAGGGGGAACTTTGACAACAAGCTGATGGAACAATGGTACCAGCTTGTTGAGATTGCTGGAGAGATTAACTTCAGCAATGACCCTGATGCTCTCATTTGGCAGCTTGAGAGCAAAGGGGTATACTCTTCTAGTTCTTTGTATCATGTGATCAATTTTAGGGGTGTGCAACCTCTGTTTCTACCTGCGGTTTGGAAACTGGCAGTGCCACCCAAGATCCATGTGTTCCTTTGGTTATTTTCGCAGAACAAACTAATGACCAGAGAGAACCTGAGGAAAAGGCACATAATTAAACCATTAGAATGTGTATTCTGTGCTGAACAAGAGACAAATCATCACTTATTCTTTGACTGTGTTGTAGCCAGGAGTATTTGGTCTTTTGTCAGTAGCTGTTTCCAAAAAGAGTTGGGTACAAACTTTGAGTCTGTGGCTCGCTTTTGGATTTCTAATAAAAAGAATTTAGCTTTAAATGTGGTTAGCTCTGCAGTCCTGTGGTGTTTATGGAAATATAGGAACTCTATGATTTTTAACAACACCATTTGGACCTCTATTACTCAGGTGTGGGGACTGATTCACAGAATGCTCAAATTCTGGGTGATTCTGACCCCGGAAGCAAACAAAAACCAAGTGGAGACGTTCTTGGGTGCATTGGC
Organism: Elymus sibiricus; assembly: GCA_039707655.1. Taxonomy (NCBI): domain Eukaryota; kingdom Viridiplantae; phylum Streptophyta; class Magnoliopsida; order Poales; family Poaceae; genus Elymus; species Elymus sibiricus. The sequence continues at coordinate 352,233,972 of CM077672.1, read as the reverse complement.
GAAACTGCTCCAACAACCCCTGATGATCTTGAGTGACTGAAAATGAAGAACACAAGGTTTGACGTTGGCACAAGCTGGAACAACCTCAGGATCTCTGAAGACGGGAGCTGCTTCCACTCCCCTGTCAAGAAGCGTGACGCCAAGGACAAAGTCGCGGTAAACAGCCCCGTGTCCACCCTTGCGATCTGCTGGTCGCCCCAAGCTGCTCTGGCGCCGCCGCTCAAGTTCAGGAAGGGTGGAGATGCGATCGCGATGTGACTCGACTTTCCCCTTTGGCGGTCCTTGAAAGTTTTGAGCACTAGGAGCTTAGCTCATCCAGCTCATTTTATTTTTCTGTAATAAGTATGAACCCTCTAACATAAGCTGGGTTGTAAGAACAGATTCTGATGGTTTCATTCCTGTTAATGGAACCGGGGAGAGACCTCCCTGTTCATCCAAAAAAAATTACCTGTTTGTTCTTGACCTGAGTTTAGTCATTCAAATGTGTTCCATCAATTTAGCCTCTATTTGGATAGATTAGTTGATGTTTAGCCTCTGAGGCAAATATTTGAAGAAAGCATACCCATAATATTTGTACCTACTGCTGCACAAGGTATGCTGCTAGCTGTATAACTTTTTTAGCCTCACACGGGTAAGGGAAAATAAATACGAATAGAACAGAACACCCAGTTTTTCTTCTGGTTTTGCCCATTTTGGCATTATTAAGTCAACCTCTGCCACTGTTATCAGCGGTGAAGTTTAACTGATTTATGGTTGTGCTCATCATAATGTATTTCACATTCCCTTTTCTTCGGTTGTTTCTAATTTGACTTCGAGAGTGCGAGTGGAGCTCTGAGATTTTTTTTCATTTTCTAATTCTTGGTGATTTGTAGGAATGCTACTACTCTGCAATGTTCATATCTAATCCAATATTTTTTTTTATTGAAGGCGACTAGAAAAGCACCTGTACTGTGAGAGATTCCTGAAGCTGATATCTGGTTATTGCAAAATAACAAGGAATCCTTGACACCCTGTGATGCAGTAATATTTCTTTATGGTAGGTATACATTTTGTCGAGCTATTTTCTTCTTTGTTCATGACATGTCTATTAAATCCCAATCAGGGCATCATCACCGCATGTAGTCTCACCCAGGCTACACCAACCGTCCTAAGTCAAGATCATCTCCTCGGCTTCCTACGATCAATTTCTCAAGAGGAACATCTCACGTAGCCATCCGTCCAAAGTCAAGATCATCTCCTCGGCTTCCTACGATCAATTTCTCAAGAGGTACATCTCACGCAGCCATCCGTGACCTCTTTGTCGATGTATATGTGTGGTTTTATAGCCCATGGTATGAGGAAATGCCCCTGAAGAGATTATCATGCAGAGCATACACATGTTTGTTTAAATTTTGCTTGGTTTTTTTTGGAACAATATCCTTTATTTGTGTGTGTGTTTTCTCAGTTTATTGTTGAGAAAATCTTGAAATTTGATATAATTTTACAGGTATGAAGCAATCTATGCTTTGCTACCTTTGTATGAAGCATATATCATAAAAAGCTTTTTAGCATATGGATATGAAGAAAAAAAATATTACTAATGCCTAAAGCTGAAGCAATTTCAGCTCAGCTGCTGGTTGTTGTCTGATATTGGTATGGAATGCTCATTAGGTTGCAATTTCAGCTCAGCTGCTGGTTGTTGTCTGATATTGGTATGGAATGCTCATTAGGTTGTCGTGGGCCTGGGTTTCCCATTGCTACCTAAATGAGGTTAATGTGCCATGCTTATATATTTGGAGAGCCAACCTTCCTGGGCCTGGGCTAACCATTGCTACCTTCTGTTTTTCTTTACCACTTCTTTTTCAAGAAAACGCAAAAGACTTTTGCGTTTCATTATATTGAAAAGAGAGAGTTTGTTACAGCCTCCGAAGAGGTGAGTTTACACGCAAAGATCAAAAATCAGTGGACGTCCCATGTCCGTGGGAGGATGGCACGCAGGCCTCGAGCGCCAGCTCTTGCCCAGAGTTCAGCTTCGTCTTTGATCCTCGCGACCAAGGTGTTGGTCGATGGGGTTGCGGCATTGAACACGCATTCTTTGCGATGCTTCCAGGTCATCCATGGGATCAGCAGCGTTGCGGAAGGCCCTTTTGCATAGATTTCAGCGTGTTCTGTCGCGCCGAGCGCCACCAATCCGTCGGTGATTCCTCGCCGTCGGGCACGCTGCACATTAGGCGCATCCACGAAAGGATCTCGTGCCACACCTGCTTGGAGAAGGGGCATTCCAGGATCAGGTGTTGGACCGATTCAGGTGCCTAGTCGCAAAGTGAGCAGCGAGGAGGGTGTGGCAATCCGCGGCGAGCAAGGCGATCAGCCGTCCAGCAGCATCCCAGATTGGTGAGCCAGTGATGAGCTTCCATGCGGGGGCACCCAGCCCTTCCAGGTGAGCTTCCATGCAGGGAAGGGGTCGAGCCGTGGAAGGTGGCGAGGTAGGCAGACAGCGCCGTGTATGTGCCTGCCGCGTTCCACTTCCAGTGCAGGCGGTCCGGCTCGATGGTGAGAGCGATGTGCTCGATCGCCCGCCAGGTTAGCAGGTACTGGCCGATCTCACGGATGCCAAGGGTACCCTAAATGTCCGATGCCCATCGGTGCGCCTGCAGGCCGTCCGCCACCGTTCTGTTCTTGCGGTGATGCTTGGGGATTAGGGCGTACAATTGGGGCGCTATTTCCGAGATGGAGCGCCCATTGAGCCAGCGATCTTCCCAGAACAGCGCGCGCTGGCCATTGCCCAGGATCATGGTGGTGGACGCAAAGAAGAAGGCGTGTTCCTCGTTTGTGAACTGCAGGTCGAGGCCAGCCCATGCTTTGTTGTCGTCAATGAGGGCGAACCAGAGCCATCTAGTGCGCAAGGCCATGCCTATGCGCTCTAGGTCGTGCACACTGAGGACGCCAAGGCGGATTGGGCGGCAGACGCGTGGCCAATTGACATGGCAGTTGCCACCGTGTGCGTCAGCGCGGCCAGCACATAGAAATCCTCTTTGGATTTTCTCCAGGAGTTTAAGGATTCTCTTGGGGACGCGAGCACCAGAAGCTGGTGGATGGGATCGCACTCAGTATCGATTTGACAAAGGCGAGGCGTCTGGCCTTGTTCATGAGGTGCGCTTTCCATGTGGGCAGGTTCCCAGCGGTTTTGTCGATGATGGGCTGCAGCTGGGCGGCGGTGGGGCGTCGTAGGGTAAGCGGGATCCCCAGGTAGGTGCAATTGGGCATCCCAGGTTTGCGATAGCCGGAGCGGCCACGTCGCCTTCGCATCTGATCATCGTAGCTGTGCTCTTCTAGAAGTTGACTCGTAGGCCTGACGCGCGGCCAAATAGCTACAACATTTCTCTGACGGTGCGGGTGTCGTTTGGCGAGGGGTGGCAGAAGAGTATGACGTCGGCGGCGTACAGCGAAAGGACGGGGAGCGCGCGGCGTGGGTGCAGCTGCTGCAGGACGTTGAGCTCGGCCGCGCGGCGGAAAAGGCGCCCCAGCGTGTCGACGGCAAGCACGAAGAGCTGTGGCGACAAGGGGTCACCTTGGCGTAGCCCGCAACGGTGCCAGATCGTGGGTCCTGGCACGCCGTTCAGGAGGACCCTCGTGCTTGCCGACGACAGTAGCATAGCGAGCCAGACAAGGAAGCGATCCAGTGGCGGACCTAGAATTTGACCAACTCGTTGGGGCAACATTACAAAGGATAGCATTTTTTTGTCAAAACACATTACAGATAGTTAATAAAGTACTAAATATACATATGAAATGCACTAGCACAAAAAATTTTGCAAATTGTTTGTGGGGGCCATGGCCCCCATCACCCCACCCTAGGTCCACCACTGAAGCGATCGATGAACCCGTAGTGGCGCAGGACCTCGAAGAGGAACGGCCATGACACGGAACCGAAAGCCCGCGCGAGGTCGAGCTTCAAAAGAATGTGCGGGGTGCCCAATTGGTGTAGGAGGCGCGCCGACTTGTCGCACGAGCATGAAATTGTCGTGTAAGCTGCGTCCCGGGACGAATGCATTCTGGATAGGGCTGACCAACTCGTCCAGTCTGGGTGCGAGGCGGAGTGACAGCACTTTTGCGAAGATCTTGGCGACGAGATGGATTAGACTTATGGGTGCGAGGCGGAGTGACCAGCTCGTTCAGTCTGCGCGCTTTGGGATCAGTGTTAGCAGCGCTTGATTCAGGCAGCTGAATCCACGTCCCCGTAGCGCGTAGAGCTGCTGGAAGACGCAGACTAAGTCGTGCTTGACGACAGGCCAGCAGGAGCACAGAAATTCCGCTATGAAGCCGTCAGGGCCGGGCGCCTTGCGCGCCAGCAAGCGCTTCACCTCCTGCCATATCTCGTCTTCGCCGAAGGGGCATCAAGGTCGTCAAGGTTACCGCTTCTACAAATGTATGGTGATTAATACTCAAATAGAACTTCTCTCCGTCCGTGTCTTGCGCCAGGGGCGCAACGAGTGAAATCAGTCATTCTAAAAGCTAGAGGTTTGTTAGAGCATCTCTAGTAGATCCGGTAAGCACTCGTCCCGCAAAAGTCGTTTAGGATCCCACAAAACATTTTTTTACACGTTTTTACAGTATGGCATGTGCTCTGACAGAATATATCCCGTAAAAATCTTTAATGTCAGACGTGGAGCCCATTTCTCAGTAGTTACATTTACGATAGGGTCCCTAGAAAATAGCACAAAACACCCTAAAACGAAATCTAGATTACCATTGGGTCCAGGCAGCTCCAATGCAACGGTGCATGCTCCGGCGCACCCGTGCGTGGCCGAGCTGCCGCGGCTCCTGCGTGGCCGAGCCCATGGTTTTGGGTACCGGGTGGAAAATTCGGATACCGCCCGGTATCCGCTTTTCTCGCTACCCCACGAGAAAGCTGCGTACCGAGCAAAAAAATTCGAATTTTTTAAATTTTTTGAATTTGAACGGCGACAGTGTGGTCAAGTAGGACAGAAACTCTTCTTAATCATAGACGTAGCTGTGGTCTGGTGGTAAATATAGCCCTCCCTTCCACGCGCAACCCGTACGTCCCTAGTTCGAGTCCAAGTACTCCCATGTCTGCAGTTTTTATTTTTTGCTTAACCAACTCTTAAATAAAAAATTAAAAACAAAGCAGGAGAATCGAAACCACGACCTCGCATACGTTGAGGACGGACGGGGAGAACCTGCCACTGCGCCAACAGCGAGTATGTGATCTACTTGAGCTCAGTACTTATATATTCCGAGCTCAGAAAATTTTGAATTCAAACTGCGTTTAAAAAATTCGAGCGGTATTTCCTCGGAATTTTACGGTAACCGCGGTATCCGCGTTTCTCGGTCACCCTCGGTATTTTCTTGGGATTCGGTAGCCAAAACGTTGGCCGAGCCGCTGTTGCTGCTGCGCGCCCGCGCCTGCAGCCGCCGCCGCTGCTGCTCGGCCGACCTGCTGCTGCGCGCCCGCGCCCTCGTCGGCCGCTGCTGCAGCTGCTGCTCGGCCGACCTGCTGCTGCACGCCCGCGCCCTCGCCCTCGCCGGCCGCTGCTGCGCACCCGCGTCCGGGCCTGCAGCTGAGCAATTGCGGGGGCGAACCGGCGGCGGGGATCGAGGTTCAAGACCATGGGCGGGCACCGGCGGCGGCGAGATGCGGCGGCTTCTCTATTTGGCCGGAATCTAGCTCGGGAGGCCGTGGCGCCGGCTGCGAGAGAAGCGGTTGGGGCTGAAATTTCCCACCCGCCAAGGATAAAGGATACTGCAAAAGGAGGGCGAAATCACGTAGATATGAAGAAAATGGGCTCAAGGATTCGGGATTCCAAAAAAAAATCAGGATGGCCGATTTCGGGTCGGGTTTACGGGCTCTATCCCGTAAACCGGCGGTTATTTTACCGCATGAACCGGTTTGCGGGATCTGGTAGAGTTGCTCTTAATCTTGCGGGTGTCGTAGAAAAAGGATCGAGAATGGGCAAAGGACCAGATCCTGGGGATATTTGTGTATTGGGTCTGTCGCTCTTGCAGAAAATTTGCCTTACTTTCAGTACTGACATTCTGTTTTCAATTGTTTTGGAGGGAGGCTGGGGCAGAGCATTAGATTTAGGAGAATAGTAATGGGAAGAAGAAGTGGCAGAATTCAGGCCGGAAGCAGCACTCCAGTGTGCAGCCTAGCGGAGATATTCAGCAGAAAGAAGAGGCCGGGCTCCCTTTCCAATGTAGCTGGCGTCGTGCTGCTGAGAATATCTGGCTGGCCAGAAGTTTTTCCATGCATATATGGTTTGTGATAATGTACTACTAGTACGTACTCCCTCCGTTTCAAAATATAAATATAAGACCTTTTAGGATTCCACTATGGACATACATATGTAGTCATATTTTAGAGTGTAGATTCACTCATTTTGCTTCGTATGTAGTGTATAATGAAATCTAGGTCTCGTATTTAGGAACGGAGGGACTACGTAGTAACAAGTTGGAAGGAAGAAGGTAACCTTAATAAACAGGCTGTGCGCTATCAGATTTTTTTTCTGTAAAAACAGGCTCCAACACACGAGGCTGGACGCTGGTGGTTTTTGTTGTGTCATTTGGGAATCGCGTTTGCCATACACAAGTTGCCGGAATTTCGACTTCCGGTTAGTCGATTCAGGAGAGAAAAGGAGGCGTTAGCTCTGAGGCCGAGCCGGAGACTCTGGGGTTGACAGGTGTGGGTGGTGGGCTTTTCCGTATTGATTCCTGTTCTGATTAGACAACGCCCTTGCGAGAGGCAGGGACGGCGCGGCGAGCGGCAGCCAGGTGCCCCGTCGCAGCCGGATGAGAAGGAGCGCGGCGGGTGGCGTCGGGAGGAAGGAGAAGAAACGGGTGCTGGCTGGAGCAAGGCAAGCAGTTAGGATTTCCTTCTAGCGGTGCGGACGAATTGACTGATTGCCAAACGTTTATCGTTTTTTCAGGTAACTGACGAATAATCGGTCCCTTTGGGAGGTTAGAGCATCTACAAGCCGAACTCCCCACCGGTCATGAAATTTTGATCCAGCCGGGCGTCTCAAACAGGGGCTGACCGGCACCCCCATATCCAGCCCAAATATGGGGCGCCCGGGCGCGTCCGCCACGTCGGCCTGGCCCGCGCTGGCTCGCCCAGACCCCACATATATTCGTCCCCGTCCGCTCGCGGACCAAACCCTAGTCACTTCACACTCCTCTCCCCTCCACTCCCTCCGTCACCCGAGCTCACCTCCGTCGATATCCGGCCAGCTCCGGCATGGCGGGCAGCGGATCTGACTCCGACCAGTCCGGATCCGTCGACTGGGGTGTCATCCCGTGCGGGTTGGAGGAGGCAATGGCGGTCTGCATTGCACTCCACCGCTCCCGGGAGGACAGCGCCCGGCCGACGGACGGATCTGTCCGGCGCGACTCCATAGCGTCGGCTCAACGTGCGCTTGGGTCCTCTGGGGTTGGATCATCGCGGTCCCAGCGGCCGGAAAATCTCTCCTTCCCCATCACCGATCGGGCAGACTATGAGTCTCACCGGGAACGGGTAACCCGCCGTGGGAAGGAGAGGATGAGGGCCGCCGAGGCCCGTATCGCGGCCGAAATGGCGGTCGCGGAGGCGGCTGATGCGGCGGCGCGGGCGGCCGCAGAAGAGGAAGCCATCCGCGCCCGCATTCTGAAGAAACGGCAACAGAGGAACACACGCGCCCTCGCCCGAGAGCAAAATCGGGCGGTCCGTGCCATCTCCGGACTGCCATCGAGGGAGGAGAAGGAGGACAGCGAGGGCGAGGACAGCTCCGGCGACGAGCAGATCCGGCTCGATCCCTACTGTGTCTTTGACCGGTACTTCTGCCAGAAGGACGGCAAGGGCGCCGGGAAGGGCAAGGGCAGCCGTGGATGATCTCCACCATAGCCAAACATGCCAAATTTTGGTAGTCCGATGGCATGTAGTAGTGATAGATTAGCCGAACGATGTGTGTAATGCATCGACGTAGTTGCATGAGTTTGTATGGATTTAAGATATGATAATTGAGGTGTCCAGATGTGAATTGTATTATTTGAGGGGTACCCGGTCAGTGTCCGCAGACACGTCCGCAGGCATTTGAGGGGCCGGATTTGCCAATCGCGGCTGTAGATGCTCTTAGAGAGCACATAGCTAATCCAGCCCCTCAAATGTTCCCGCATGGACCGGACTACCAATGTACGCGCGTCTGCAGAGAGGGCCTCGTCAGCCCTTATTTTACGTCTGTTGCAAATGCATACCTTAAATTTATAGTACACCATGCAACCTAAAAGTTACGTACTACTCCCTCCGTTTCTTTTTAGTTTGCATATAAAGTTTGGTCAAAATCAAGCTTTGTAAAGTTTAACTAACTTTATATTAAAAAGTATTAACATTCACAATATGAAATCAATATTGTCAGATGCACCATGAAATGTATTTTCATACTATATAATTTTAGTATTGTAGATGTTCATATTTTTTATATAAATTTGGTCAAACTTTGTGTAGTTTGACTTTGATCAAATTTTATACGCGGAGTAAAAATAAACGGAGGGAGTACTACATAGATAAATCTAGGCTAAACTATTCATTGTCCAAGATGTAGGCAACCTCCATGTCGGCAGTGCCGGGCGGACCTGCCTCCTGGTGGATGTCCGCCTCCCGCGGCTCCGGCTTCTCGTCGGACTCTATGTCCACAAAGAGTTTGTCGACCTCCGCCTGTGCCTCTCGGACGTAGCGCTGGTTTGCCTCCACCTCCGCCTCCGAATGAATGGAGTCGAGGATGGCCTGCTGGTCAGCCACCTCCTCCGCTTGGGCGACCTTGAACTCGCCCAGCGCGTCGGCCATGCCGAATCCAACAGCCGGAGGCGCCGGATTTGCATCGCCTTCCTCCTCTTCCTTTGGCTCCCATCCTCCATGGCTGCGTCCGGCTCCAGCAGCTCGGTGTCCTCCTCCTCCTCCTCCGGCGAGTCCGGAGGCAAGCTGGTTGCAATCCGAGTGGCGCGTCGGGCCCAGATCTCCTCTAGGAGATGCAACCGTCGCTCCGGAGCGAACATCGCATAGGTGGTGCTCCGCTGCCGGTCCATGGCTATAGGAGGACAAAGATCTCTGAGCTATGAGCGGATGTGGGGTGGCGACGCGGAGAGGAAGGAAATTGGACTGTCTAGGGTTGGGGGTCACCGCCCGGCTTAAATAGCCAGATTTGGTCCCTTGGGCAGCACGCCGAAGCGGCGTCCTCACCGGACCGCTGGGGCAACGACGGGTGCTGGCATGGGTCCCTCACATCAGTTTGACGCCTCCTCATATCCGCCCCAGATATAGGGTGGATATGAGGGGTGTCGGTCAGCCCGGACAAATAGAGCCGGTTTGAGGAGTCCGGCTGAGTCATGATTGTGACCGGTCACTGACCGGGCCATTCGCCCAGGTGTATAGGGGCATTTGAGGAGCCCGGCGGCTGTAAATGCTCTTAGAACATCTTCAATATATGATGTAAAATACATCACCAAATTGTGTTTCGAGTAAAATTTACATCACCAAAAAGTGGGTTTTATGCCACCAAAACACTCCAACACCAACAGACGGTGTAAAATAGGGCACTAGTGCTGCAATAGATGATGTAAAATGGGACATCCACACAAACAAAATGCAAACATACCAACTTTATTTCAAACGAAAATAGTTCATACTACAAACATTGGAACGACTACTTCATACTGATTATACTTGATCACCCTAAACATAAACTGCTCGTCGGACTCGGGGTTGCTCAGAAACGAGTTCCAAAACGCGTCGGAACCGGGGTCGTCAGGGTCCTCCTCCTCCTCGTCGGACTCGATGGGAATCACCATCAAGGATCCGGCCTCGTCCTCCTGCTGCACCTGCTTCTTCTTCTTCTTCTCGAGGTCACACTTTCAGAAGAACTCCAACTCGTATTGAACGTACTGCAGATTCTCCCGTGCAAACCTCGCCATTGCCGCTTCATCACTCTCGCTAGGAGCAATGTGGATCCCATGCTTCTTCTTCTTCTTCTTCTCATTGATTGGTTGTATGCCCACATTCTTCGGCCCGACGAACTCCGCCTGCTCCAGGGATTCGATCTCCTGGAAGTTCATCTCGTGGATCAGTCGGCCAAAACGCAACGCAACGATGTCGTACGCACGTGCGGCGATGTCCGCGGACTTGAAGGTGCCGAGCTAGTAGCGACGGCCGTTGCACTGGAACTCAACACCGAACTTGCTGGAGGAGCGCAGCCGCACTCCCTGGAAGCCTGTCTCGCCCTTCGATGGCTTCGGCGCATGATGGCGGCGTGGGCGGCGGTGTAGACGAGAGACGGCACGGCGGAGTGCGGCAAGGTACCGCCAAGGTCGTGCGGCGGCGGAATCGGGTGTTGCCGCGTCCGAATCGGGCGGGGCGGCGGCGGCTGTGCGGCAATGGATTCGGTCGATATGGGGTTGCGCGGCGGCGGTCGTGGCACGGCAGTCGCGCGGGGCGCTGGAAAATGAAACTTCAGGCGGCGGTTGGGCGTTCGCTCGGCTGCTTTTGTTTTTGCTCGAGACACACATATGATGCAAATTTGCAGCACATGGTGCCCTATTTTACATCACGGACAATTTTTGAGTAAATATTTTTATATCTACATCATCTGTTGGATTTACGTTTTTGCCTCTATTGATGTAAAAATCTGTTATTTTTACAGGGGAGATGCTCTTGTTACCGAGCCCCTGCCTGGTTCCCGGTGAAGTCTAACGCACCGTCTAGTCCAACGACAGCTGCCTCAGTGCATCTCCGATCCGATGCTCAGGCCCTACAGTTCACAGGAGGGTCCTCGTGTCGTTCCCCAGCTGCCTGCGCGCGCGTGACACTGCTGCGGCCGGCCGGCCGGCGTTATGCAGCAACAAACACTGCTGCTGCTACAGCGCACCGCAGCAACACCTCTGTGGAGTGAACAGAAACCATCAATGGCGGACAGCAACAGGAGCGGCAGCGGCAGAGCGAATCCTCACTTGATTCATATCAGGCTAACAGAATAATTACAAGCAGCAGATGCAGATGCATGCCCACAAGAATGGCGACCCTACCACCCCCCAACAACGACGACCAGTCAAGCCAAGCCACCATACACACATGGCGCTGCTACTCTACAGCCTAATTTTAATCAGCGTCAGAGAAACATTCTAGCCAGGGGTCCAAAACCCTGGGGCAAGGCAAGGTGCAAACACAACTCACTCAATGTCCTAACTGAAACGGAGAACACTGGTCACTGAACTTGATACCGACGGTCATGTCATGTCATGTCGCGTCCACCGCCGCCGGGGGCGGCTGCTGGTCGATGGCGGCGGAGGCGGCCTTCTCGGGGACCTCCTTGGGGCCGGCGTGTGCCAGGAGGTCCTCATAGAGCGCAACGGAGTCCCGGGAGAACTCGGCGAGGGCCTCGAACATGCTTGCAAGGCCGATCTTGAAACCGTTGAGAGTGACGTCGTGGGTGTCGCGCATGCAGTGTTGGTGCCGCGCCTTCTCCGCCTCCACCCGCCGCCGCAGCGCGCTCAGCGCCTCCTTGCGCTCCGACAGCTGCTCCATCCGCTGCCTCGCGTCCTGCTCCAGCCGGTGCTCCAGTAGCTTCGTCTCAATCACCTTGTTCTCCGCCCGCTTGTAAGCCGTCGCCTTCTTGTCCAGCTCCTTGGCCAGCCCGTCCACCTTCCGCTTCTGCTGCTGCTCCTCCCCCTGCTTCAGCCACAGCACCCTCACGCTCCGGTTGAAGTTTCGCATGGTGAACGGCACCCGCTTGTACGGGAACCTCGACAGCGTGGTGTGCCACTCGTGGCAGATCACGACTAGGGGCGGCGCGCCGGCCCGGTCGGGCGCGATCGAAGAGATCCCTCGGGAGTAACGGATGGTGTCCGTGAGGATGAACTTGGACAGCCAGCCATCAAGGGCTTCAATGTATGTTTTCTGAGCGCTGACATAGCTCACGAAGCAGGACCTCCAGTTCCTAAGCTCAACCTCCAGCCTGAGAGTGGCGTGCCGCTGGGCATCGTTGCAGAATTTCCCATAAGCAGGGCAAGTGAAGGAATTCACCTCAAACATTATCTGTCTCTGTGCTTCATGAGATTCCACCATTACTTTCCAAGTTCTCGCAAAGCTGTCATGAAGAAGGGAAAACAATCGGTATTTTGATTCAGCATAACTACATCATCAATCCTACACACAAAACATGACATCAGCTTACCCATGCAACAGCTCAACAAGCTGCGGTTGCAGTTCCTCATCCCGTAATTTTTGTATTCTATCGGATATCGATTCTGCAGCTCGTAGAGAAACCCAGATCCTTGTGTACAAGTCCCTCACATTTGTCCTGGTTTTTTCAGCACAGCGCAGCTCCGAACCTTTGGCGTCTTGGTTCCTCAGGTGCACACATTTCTTCTCGTATGTTTGTCGAATTTGATCTATGGCCTGTACAGAACCAAATCGTTTTTAATATAAATACAAAATACACAATACAACAGAGACATGATGTTCGAACATGCCAGAACACACAAATGCTTGTGCGCAAGAAACTACAGAAAATGATCATAATGCATGGAAAACTAAGCACATTGCTTTTCATCAGTTCAAAAATCGCAGATGGCACTATCAGTAGTATGACCTTGTCAAGACCTTCAACTTAGCCTCATTTACTAATGACACACGAACCCAAAGACAAGATACATTTTAATTTCAACGTGGTGTCAGTCTTTTTCAATTAATTAGTTGCCTTAACCATAGATAGATCAATAGCAACTTGCTAAGAAAGATATGAAGTATTCTTTGTATATGTATGCATTCACAGGAAAGATCAAACGACTCCAGCAGATATCTAACCCACCTTAACTTCTTCATAAAGCTTCTTCTCCCAAGCATACAATCTCCCTAATGTCTGCGAGTGACTTCCTGACTTCATCCCACCATAGTCATCGAATATATCACTCTTATTAGTCTCACTCTTCTCTGTCCACGACAAGCTGTTCGGGCTTGCTCCCAGCTCGCTCCTATAGGATGAAGATGACACAGACGACGGAGACCGATGCCACGCGATGGCATGAATTATCTTCGACGGGCTCTCTGCACCAAGACAGATATCAATGTCAATACTATCAATCAAAGACACACCTAATCTGTAGTCTGTACTCTGCAGTGTATGGATATATCTCAATCAAAAGCCAGTCCTTGTTGTGTGCTGTTCTAAGTTCTAGCAGAACTGAAAAGTGCAGATTCATGGGTGTTCATCATGAAGCAGGAGCCTTTAGTCACTTGCACCCCAAAAGGACCACCTTGGCAATCAAAAACCACAAGTGGTAGCATCAAAAGGGCTAAAAAACTTGGGCCAGGACATGACTGCAAAGTTAGAAAAGGTGATAACAAATTGACTGTGGGCGGATATTGCATCAGCCGAGAATATTCAAAGCCACTTTTTTATGAGATTATGCTCTGCCTAATCTCCACAGGCACATGCGAGCCCTAAACAAAGAACAGCACCATCCAAAAATTCCATACCATCGTGAGTATTAAAAGAGTAGTGTATCCAAACCAAATCCATCTAATGACACAGGGCCTTTCACTGATGGAGATTTGTGAAATCCACTCATGCTCGCTCAGCTTTACGCCCAAATCTTGCAGTTTTTCCACAAACAGAAAAAAGGGATTCGACCGCATTTGGGGCGAAAGATCGAGCAGGTTGCTGTGGCAGGGAGAAATGGAGGCATGAAAAGTTGGGGGAAGGTGATAAAGGCCGGACCTTTGAGCTCGGGGGCACGGGCGGCGGCCTCCAGCATGCCGGAGACCTCCTTGCCGGCCTCCGCGGCGCGGGACAGGAGCTCCTCCACCTCTTTCAGCGCCGCCAGGAGCTCGCGCCCCGGCTGCATCATGCCGACCTCTAGCCCGCCGCCGTTGTTACCCGTCGTCACCTCGCCCACCTCTTTCGCCTCTTCCTGCTTGACGACTCCAAGGGAAGCCTCTGTTTTAGTGTTTTTTGTCGCCGCCGCCGCCTTCTCCCCCTCGTCGTCCTCGTCGCCGTCTTCCTCTTCCTCCTCCTCCAGGTCCGGGATCCCCTCCCGCTCCCTGACGGCGCGCATCTCCTCGTCGCTGATGGCCGCGGCCGCCGCCGCCACCTCCTCCGTTCCGTAGAACGGGTTAAAGAAGTCCCACCCGCCGACCGCCGACGCCGCGGGGGGCGGCGGCGGCGGCGTCGCCGGGGGCGTGTAGTAGTACGGGCGGCCCATCTCCGGCGTACGCGCGCCGCAGTCCTCCTGCTCCTCCTCCGGGGGCGCCTCCGTCTGCCGCTGTTGCGGCGGCGGGGGAGAGGGCGTGGGCGTGGGGGCCGAGGGCATCAGCGCCGGCGCGGGCTTGGGCGACCCGGGGGGCGAGGCGGTGGGGGTGGGGAGCGTGATGAGTATCGGCGCCGGCGCGGTGTGGCGCGCGACGAAGACGTCGAGCGCGTCGGCGACGGCGCGCAGGGCGGCCGCGTAGCCCGCGTGCGCCGCCGCCAGCGCGAACCTCCGGTCGGCCGCCGCCTTGATGAGGCGCTTCCGGTCGCGGCACACCGCCACGGGGTCCCCGCCCGCGCCCGCGCCGCCGCCGCCGCCGGCGGCGAGCCGGGAGGCGGCGCAGTTCCCCATCGGAGGCTACCCCACCCTACCGAGGGTTTATTAGAGCAGGGTTTAGCGCCGAGCGCAGGGGAGTCAAAGTCAAAGTGGGAGAGGGTGAGGAGTGACAGTGAGTGAGGGAGAGGGGTGGAACAGAGGGATGAGAGTGGTGTTGGTTCTCGTCAGGTGGTGGAGAGGGGTGAAATTTTGTTGGTTGTGGGAGGGGGAGTGGGCTGGTGGGGAGAAAGGTAGGTTGGGGGAGGGGGAGGACCTCCTAAATTCAGGTGATGATGACAGAGAATCTTTGGGTGATTTGTTTATGTGGGGCTCAGGATTTGGGTCCTGTGTAGGTTTTGGGACTTGGGGAGGAGTGACTGATGACAGTTGTTGAACAGTCTTCATGGGAGATGAAAACAACTTTGTTAATGACAAGAGAGTAGCAGTGCTCAACAACCCACATTTTCCTGTAGTACTATTTTATTGATTTAGGCCTCCTTGATTTGCATGAATTTCGTAGAAATTTTATATGAAGGATTTTGAAAGAAAATTTTCATATTAATGCCTTTGGTTCGTACAAATGGATTATTGGTTCCTATCCTTCGCATTTCAAAGAAAAAACATTAGTTCAGACCTACCATTATACTATAATTTATGTATGTGTATTACTTAAACTATATATGTGCAATGTACTGTATGTTTTATACAACATATAATGTACCGAGATATGCACTCGCATATGTCACTCGACGAAAGGGCGTACAAGATAAGCAACCACAAAATGGTCCCTTGGAACATTGCTTGCAACAACTAGGTTTAAATGGAACGTTAATAATACGGTGGAATTGAAATAGGAAGAAAATCCAGATTTAAATGATGATAATTAGTTGATGCCAAAGATATAATATTAGTCATGCAATTTGGAGAGTAAATTAATGCACGCGGAGTTGAAGAAAACAATATGTGCAATGCGATATTACTTGGGTAGGTGGGGGGAGGTTGATGACGCAATGAGACGTTTTTTATGGTCTCGGCTGATCGTATGAAACAAAACTCATGGTTCGCATGGTTCGCATGCACTACATTAGAATACACGTGTTGGTTGTCCACTCAAGGCCTATGTGGACCAAAGAATTTGAGAGCCATATAGACAAGAAAGAGTGTGAATATAATTATAATGCCATGCATGCGCAATCCCAAGATGACTGAAAAATAAACAAACCAGTAATTAAAAAAAATGTGGGTTCATCAAATGAGAAAGAAAACAAGATTAGGTGTATGGCAAAGCTATCATGATACGGTTCTAGAAGAAGTGGCGGAGCTTCATGGGGCCAACATGTGTCATGGCCCCTCAGCTCACAAGAAAACATGTATATATTCCTTTGCATTAGGCCTAATTTTCACTAAAAATCACCTGAAATAGTTATGTTTGCCCGCTCTCCACCCCATGCCCCCCCCCCCCCCCCCCCTAATTTCGGCTCAAGCTTCGCCACTGTGTAGAAGTTCTAACCTCTTGTTGTAGCAACCTAGGGAAGTAGGAAAAGTGACTTCCAAGAAAGATTCATCCTCTCTCCTCCTCCTCCTCCTCATTCCTTGAGAGTGACCAGCTCACCTCCTCCTTCGGCGGCATCGTTGGGGAGGGAGAGGAGGTCGGAGCTCCACTATACATAGTAATTTTAGATGGAAGCTTAAGCATGGACTTGTCTTAAGGGTGTATGGCGTCATGATGTATGGTGATGAACTACGGTTTCAGCGAGTGATAACGGATGGCAGCGGGGAGCTTTCGCTCGGCATCCATGGAGGTCGACGATGTAGTGAAGATGAAACATATTCCTTTGCTGCTGGAAGAGCTGCAAAAGTGTGTGAACCTAAGGAGGTTTATGTTACTTTCTCTGAAACATGGTTCGCATGTACCATGTTAGAATAAATGTGTTGGTTGCCCACTCAAGGCCTATGTGGACCAAAGAATTTGAAAGCCATACATACAAGAAATTTTTTGAATATGATGTCATGCATGTGCAATCCCATGATAACTGAAAATGCACAAAGCAGTAATTGAAATTATGTGGTTTCATCATATGAGAAGAAAAATCAAGATTAGGTGCATGTCATAGATATCATAGACACAATTTTAATATCTTGTTGTAGCAATGTAGGGAATTTGGAAAAGTGTTGACTTCCGAGAACTCCTCTCATTCCTCTCTCATCATCCTCCCCCTTCCTTGAGAGACACCGGATCCAACTCGCTTCCTCTCCCCTCCTTCGACGACATCGTCGGTCGGGGGTGGGTTGGAGAGGAGGCTGGAGCTCCACCATACACAGTAGTTGTACATGGAAGCTTCACTGTGGAATTGTCTTAAGGGCGTGTGGCTGTCGTGATGTACGGTGATGAGCTCTGGTGCCAGCGAGCGATAGCTGATGGCAACTGGTAGCATTCTCTCGGCATCCATGGTGGTCGATGATGTAGTGAAGATGACCTTTTGCCCTCACCTTCAACAAAGAAGCTCGTATCGGAACAGGGGGCATTCTCTCTTCGCTCTTTTCTCCATCGCTGTGTAGGTGGAAGGAAGGAAGAGAGTGAATCGATGTGCCGCCTACTTGGATCTATTGTCCCAGGGGGGGGGGGGGGTGGAAGTTGCTTTGGGTGTTCATCGCTTGATCAATATAGTGTTACATCGACCTCGACCGTAAAACAAGACATCAAATGGATAAGTGGTTCCGGCGAGCCTTCTTCAACCTTGATGGTGAGCCCCTCTATCCATTGTCTGGTGATGGCGAGGATGCTGCCGAAGACGGTGGCAAAAGTGGCATTGCAATCTAATTTTTATCTACGGGGTCTTGTCTTTAGAAGGAGAGGACATGGTTATAATTGTATTTCTTTCAGGGTCCTTCTTGCAGTGTTGTATCAATGCGGCATAATGCAGTGCAGCTGCTCCGGGCAGTGGCGGATCCAGCCCAGCCCAGCGCCCCGGGCCCCCTTTGTTACTGTAGCGATCGCTACAGTGTTTTGCTACAGTATACGAACGAAATGGGCCTCACGCCCCGGGCCTACCCCCCCCCCCCCCCCCCCCGGCTTGGGGCCTGTCTCCGCCCCTGGCTCCGGGGTATGTACTACCCCCTCCGTTCCTAAATATAAGTATTTGTAGAGATTTCAATATGAACTACATGCGGATGTATATAAACATATTTTATAATGTAGATTCACTCATTTTGCTCCGTATATAGTCCGCATTGAAATCTCTAAAAAGACTTACATTTAGAAACGGAGGGAGTAGTTATTTTGGAGAAATTCATTTCGTCCAACCAAGCATGCTTTGCAGCAAAAACTGTCGTGGAAACTGTGGTGCTACGAAACGAAATTCCAATAAATTTGTTTGAACCCAAAGAGACCAGGCGCTGTGACCGAAAGCTCGGAAGAAGGACCTCGGTGTGTTGGTTATCCATAGCATATCCATGCACGTGACGCGATAGTGATTCGTACGATAAACCTTACGAATCAAATCAGTAGAGCAAAAGCGAGATTTCAGCCAGAGCCAGGCGCTGCAGCCTGATTCCCGCGGGCAATGATGACGCCACCAGGCCATGATAATCTGCATGCGGTCGCCGTCGTTGCGAGCACACAGCAGCGACCGGTGGACGTTGACTGACGCTAGCTGTTTGTCGCCGCCATCATTCGCTCCTTCCCGGCAGCCAACAGCAACAGAGGGAGTGAACAATCCTCCTCTAGTCCTCATCTTTGTAAGCCTAGCCGGTGAACTCCCGTCGTCTTGGATGCCACACGTCGCCGTCGCCCGCCCTTTGTCGACGGCAGCAAAGGGGATCATGAGCAAGAGCATCATTGCACTGTCGGCTCGTGTCCATCTGCTGCGTGTCACGGACCGGGGCAACAGACGACGGATCGGCAGCGATTTTCCTGTACGCTTCTGGGCGTGTTTGGTTCCTTGGCTTGCTCCTGCATCGCACCCGCCATGCAAGTTTCTCCACGTTTGGTAGGCTGCACGTCTCACTGGGCCAGGCCCGACTGATGCAAAATCGGGCACCCGCGCGAGCAAAGTCGTCGCATTTCCCCCCGCTCTCGCTGCCGCTCTATCCTCTGGTGCGAGGCGTTTGGATCTCGCTGTCCCGCCGTCGCATCTCCCTTCGCCGCCGCATCTCCTCGCCGGTGGCAAGGTACAGCTCTCCTTCTCTCTCCCCCCTCCTCCCGTCCCAAGCTCTGGCCCCTCCCTTCCGTCCCCAGCTTTTGGCGACCTGCACGCCGTCGCTCACCGCCGCCCGTCCGATCTGACCGTGAGAGCAAGCACGGGACTCCGGCGGCACGTACACGTGCGCGCGCGCACCGGTCGGGTGCTCGCGGCCGCTCGCACGATCTGGTTGTGAGAGCTGTCGCCTGCTCGATCCACGCATGTGAGCAAGCATGGGATCTGTGCGTTGTGCCCTTAATGGCGAGGAAGGCCTGGCCGTGGTAGATCAGCTGGACCATGTGCTTGAGCAGCTCGATGTCCTGCTTGGTTTGGCCGCTGGCCTTGTACAGGCCTGATCTGGCTGTGAGGGCTGCCTATGGATTAGAGATGATTCTGCATATTTGTTCTGTTAACTTCACCAATAATTTGTGCATATTTTTTTCTTTTGATTTGATCAGGAGGAAGAAGAACAAGAGATCATCTAGCTAGAGGAAGAAGAACAAGCGAGAGACAAGCTAGTTTTGTTTTGTATTTGTGCTGTTGGGATCAAGAGATCAGCTAGCTAGAATAGATGGACAGTAAAAGAAGTGTCTTCGGAGGGTAGCTGTTCTGTGTATGTATGCTAAATATAGGATCTCATGAATGCTGACAATGGAATACACATAGAAGGGCATGGATTTTCATTTGTTTTCTTTCCCTGTTTAGCTGCCTCTTTGATTCAAAGGATCTTCATACGAAATTTACAGATTAAGAATATTGTGATTTCTTATCTGTGTTTTATCATGTTCTTTTACTTCAATCAGCAAAGATATCTGAGTTGGAGTGCATGTCATCAAAACAATCTTCTAATTATTTTACATACATATACAAGCATCTAGAATCAAATTCCACATCTATCATATTGTTTGGTCTCATGCAGCCTACTAAACAACATCTGAGGTAAGCATGGCCCATATCATGCATGTACACCAAACACACATCTTAACTCCTACTTGCATCAGCTCAACCAGGCCAGCCCCAACCAAGCTCCTTCATGCGATGCAGGCTGGATGCACCCAGGGAACCAAACACGCCCTCTGTGTTCTCCCCGTGCACATGACTGCCCTATTGCAAAAAAGAGGATCTTGCATTTCCTCCCCTTTGTTTCCCCTTCGTGCTTTGTGAATGGTGATGCTCCTCTAGTTTATGTTTCATGGCTTGGGTTGGATTGGCCAGGTCGGGCGTAAACAAGTGTACGGCATGGGTAGCCAGGTAGTACTAGGCCGCCGATAGTTAATTCCGGCGAGCCCGAGTTACCAGGACAATGGGGTGCATTGTTTTGTTGTTATCTAGGGAGGGAGGGAGACCCCGAGCGACGACACACCGGTGGTGGATTCGGCCGAGGAGACGGACAGCACCCGGCCGGCCGGCCTGCCGGAAAATAAAGATTGTAGACGAAGAACCAGGTCCGGGTTTCCTGGATCTGAAGGAAATGGCACCCCATCTCTGTCACTGTCCAGCTCCAACTGATTATTAGCAACGGAAGAAGAAAAGAGAAGAGAAAGGTGGCCGGGGTATGAGCGGGAGCGAGCGAGGACGCGTCGGTACCGGGCGTGTGTTGGTTCTTGTGCGAGCACATACTCCCTTCGTTTCAAAATATAGTGCGCCCGCACTTTCCGAGGTTCAACTTTGATCATAAATTTAACCAACGAGACCGACTGCTGCCGGAGCAAAAATTATATAATTGAAAACTTCTTTCGAATACGAATTCACTGGTATAATTTTTGCTCCCGCCGCAATCGGTCTTGTTTGTTAAATTTATGGTCAAAGTTAAAGCACGGGAACCGAGTACCACACATGGTCTGAGGACTGACTGATTGGCACTGCCGCTGTGCCGAGTCCGGTGGCCACGGCCGGGCCGGAGTGGGCAGGGGCAGCAAAGAAAAGGGGAAGGGCATCTGCGCTCGTCGTACTGCTCCTTGTGTCCCTCTCTCTGGATCGGTCCTGCAGAAAAATCTCGGGAGTTAAATGAAGCACGGCCGTGAAGCTGATGCACTGCCAACCTCGTTTACTCCACTGTAGGGTTCATTAAAAACCTTGGCTCAACTTGAAGGAGCATGGACATGGAGCCGTGCCACCGTACCAGTTCCAGTTCCACTAGTGTCTTGTACCCTGCCCGGTTGGACTGGACGGGAGAGGCCCGCCAGAGTATGGAGATCGGGAGGGAGGACGGGTGGGTTGGGGGGAGAGATGGGTGGATACGATGCGGGCCCTGAGATACGATGCGGGTGAGGCGGGCAGTGTGGCAGTGCCATGCGCGGTTGCGTGCGCGCGTGATACGACCGTGACCGCTGCCAGCCTCGCTCCGCCCCGCGTGGGCCACAGCCACCACGCTCGGCGGAGGGTGTGCGCCGCGTACTGTTGGTATGGATTACCGGGCCAATCCCCTCTACTCGCACCCGGCCCGGTTACCACCAGTCTCTGAAAACTCGACTTGGGCTGTAGGCTTGTGATTCCCTCAAAAAAAAAAAAAAAGGCTGTAGGCTTGTGACGTGAGAGGAGCGGTGGCTGCTGTCTGCCGAGATCACTCAGGCCCATACGCTGGTACGCACGGAGGAAGCTGATATACCAAGGAGTCGTCCAAAGCCCATTTATCAACACATTTGTTTGGCACGAGGTTCATAGCTGAATTGGAACACTGCTAAAAAAAAACTGAATTGGAACAAGTTCTCAAAAAAAGAAAAAAAGCTGAATTGGAACAACATCAACTCAAAAAAAAAAAAGCTGAATTGGAAAAACAACAAAAAATCAGGCGCCAAGAGCATCACATGCGATAACGGCTTCAAATGTGCGAGCAAGATGATTGCCACCTCCAGAAGTAACTATATCAAAATAAATGTTGATGCGGGCATATATCAATTGATCATGACATGGGTGCAGCAGCGGCCATTTGCCGTCACCGCGATGGAAGCTATCTCGGCTCGTCTATTCTCGTTATCTATGGACTGCTTGATCCTGCTACGGTGGAAGCGGTGGCGTGTAGGGAGGCACTATCTCTTGCACAAGATTTGGGGATGCAACATTTGCTCATGGCGTCTGATTGCAAACAAGTCATAAACCATATCAGGAGGGCACGGGTGGCAACTACGGTGGTATGATCAAAGAACTGAAAGAGACTTCAAAAATGTTTAATTCTTGTAATTTTACGTTTGAAAGAGACTTCAAAAGTGTCTAATTTCGAAGCACGTAAGCTAGCTAGGTATGGTATCAATCTTCCTGTAGGGAGGCACATTTGGTTGGGCGCTCCTTTTGACACGAATGTAATCCTTGTAAACATTCTCGACAGTGAATAAAAGCCAAGCTACCTTTGCTTAAAAAAAAATCAGGTCCATACTCCATACCTCGGCTCTTCGGCGGTGATCGATGTTGCTCTAGCCTAGCGGATGATCTGCTGGGCAGACGTGTGATCATCGCTTCTAACTGTGTGACTGTTGTGAAAGATAACTGGAATCCTGGATTAATGCAGGAGGTAGGCATGGTGCTATCGTCAGGGAATTCATTACTCGCGTAGGAGAGTTCGAGGAATGCTGGTTTGTCTATGAAAGTCACAATAACTATGAACCCGATAGTTTAGCTATTTTCCCTTTATCTGTAGATGTTGGGTGCCATGTCAGACTAGCAGCGTCACATGGTCTTGTAATAATCCATCTGAATGTTGTTGAATAGTAGCCTCCTTTTAGGAGGTGACCAAGATCACAAAGGCAAATCAATAACATTGTCGATGGTCTTGCTAAAACAACTTTATCATGCAGGGGCCTCCTATACAACGCCTTAAGTGCCAAAGTGCTAGTATAGCACACAGGGGTGAGCCACATGGGTCGTGGCCCAGTTGACTCATGCTCTCGCTCGCTCGTTTGTCCGCCCGCGTACTTTTTTTCTTTGTTCTTTTTTGGGAGACCCCCTGTACGATGCCCGCGAGTGTCAAACGCCAGAGCTTTCGCGCATGGGTCCTAATGGGCAGGCCCATTCAGTGGCCTCATAAAGCGAGCAGAAAATCCAAAAAAATGCGCTATTAGGAAGAGAACTTGTAACCACACGCTGAACACCTGGTGTTCCTTACCACTTGAGCTGTTGACTGTAAGAGATTTTTAGGCAGAGCAAAAGTTTGAGAACTAAATGCAGTGGCAAATTAATTTTTTTTGAAAATTTTCTACCTTTTGTCGGAAAAATAGTGAACAATTTTTTAAAATGCGAATAATGTTTCAAATACTGAATTTTTTTGAAGCTCGAACAAAGTCTTAAAATGTGATTTTTCTAAAATATATGTTGAACAAATTTGTAATATACACTGGAAATTTTTAAATTTTTGCAGAACAATATTTAAATACACATTGAACATTTTTTTATATACACTGAAAATATTTAAATACACATTGAACATTTTTTGATATATGCTGAACTATTTTAAAGTACATAATGAACATTTTTGTGATATACGTTGAACAATATTTAAATACACATTGAATATTTTTGTGATATACGTTGAACAATTTTAAAGTAGACAATGCATATTTTTTCAAAATGTGTTGAACATTTTCTTAATATAGGGTGAACATTTCCTTAAATATACTATGAACATTTTTGTAGACAAACACACAATTAACTTGGTATATTACACGAAAAAAGAAAGAAATGGAGAAAATAAAAATAGAAAAGAAATGAAATATAAACAGAAACAGAAAAAATAAAAGAAAAAAGTAGCAGAAAAGAGAAGAAAAAGCAGGGCGACTATGGGCTGGCTCAAACTGGGGCGTCGGGAGCCGAGCTTAAGCAAAACCTCGTCCTTTTGATGCTCGCGAGCATCAAATAGGATCTGCCATTTTTTGGCTGGTGCTTCTAATCTGATATCTCATGCAAGCATGGCCAGATAGGCCGACCCAGCCGAGGATGCTAATTACACAGGCCGTGCCAGGCCGGCGTGCATGTTGGGCTCCTTGGCCCAAGCACGACTTAGCAAGGAAACGGAGCAGCCCACAGGAAAGTTTAGCCATCAGCCTACCTGTTTTTGGGCTGCTTTAGAAGCTAATATTTTTTAAAAGATCGGCGGCGCGCGTGCCCAGCCTCGCAGCCCAGGCATGGCCCCAGGCAAGCCACATGCCGGCATGACCCCGATTAGAATGTGTCGGGCTAATCCCACCACAGGCCGGGCATGCAGGCTAACATGCTAGCATGCCTGCCCCAACCCAGATGGCCACCATTGATCTCAGGGTTGATTTTTTCCTGTTAATTTATTATGTGAATTCAAAAAATGTTCACGGTTTTTAAAAAATTCTCCGTGCATTCAAACAATGTTCTCAACTTGAAAAATATATTCAGGAATTCAGAGAATTATTCATGAACTTGGAACAAAGCACGAAGTAGAAAAATGTTCATGAACTCAAAAAATTGCTCGCAAATTCAAAACGATATTCGTTGTTCCAAAAAAATGTTTGTGGATTCAGAAAATGTTCTCAAATTCAAAAAAAGTTCATGAATTTACAAACATCATGAATTCAAAAAATGTTCATGAATTAAAAAATGATAGCAATTTCGAAAAAAAATCATGAATTCAAAAAATTATAATGGATTCATAAAATATTCAAATTTTTTAAAAATGTCCGTGAATTCAAGAAATGGTTGTGGATTCATAGAAAATGTTCATGGATTTTAAAATATTTTATGAATTTGGAAAATGTTTACAAATTTAGAAAAATAAAAATGAATGAAATAGTGAAAATACCATAAACAAACAGTCATGCTTTAAACCGGAGATATAATCACAGATATCACTCCCTCCGCCTAAAAACCTTGTCTTAGATTTGTCTAGATACGGATGTATCTAGACAAATTTTTTAGTACGGAGATAATATTGTTTGTTCATACAAGACCTATGCCAGCTACAAGCAAAAAAAAAAAAAAACAGCCCAGTGGAAAACCCATGTAACACACAAACATAGCCTATGTAATACAAGACACAACGTTTGTACGAAAACCAGCCCAGAAAATGATAGACAGGAAAACATGCCATCTTTTTTTCTCGGAAAAAGCGTCCAAGCCTCTTATAAAAGTTCTATAAAGCATCCCAAACATAATAAAAATTACATCGAGATACTTTGACCACCAAATGACCAGTACTACCGTCAGAACGAGCCGCCGATGCGCCGCTGTCGCTACTCCTCTACTGGAACTGACCTGACTTGTGGATGACAGTCGGGAAATCTTCGTGCACGTGCCCTTAAGTACCTACGTCCTGGAGCTACAATTGTCGTCGTTGAACCCTTGAATCGATCCGAAGTGCACCATAACTCGCCGCTGCACACGATCGACGAGAAAGGCTAACCTCACCGTCCCAAGGAGACGACAGGAATGTACGCCGGACTCCGTCGATTCCGTCCATATGGACGAACTCGAGAAGGATCAGAGCCCGAAAGACCAACTCGATAAAAAAGCCGCCATCCCCCCAAACGCCGCCCTGCAAGGACAGACACCGGAATTCACCTCCCCGCCACCAGCCGTCGGAGCGACAGGCAGAGAGGAGGCGAATCCATGGGCTCGCTGGTGGTGCGTGGAGAGGAGTTGTAAACCCTAGACGCCGCTAGGGAAAAGGACGAGAGTTGGTAGTTAGGTCGACTATCACACTAAACTTGTTCTTGGCTAGGAAAACAGGTCACCGGGAGCATCAAAACAGGCTTAACACCACATGGATGACATGAGCCGACTGAGACTTAGTTACTGAGCGTTAGTCAGACCCTTCAAGTTTATCTCCCAATTCATTTGCGATTTGTGCACAAATAACAAATTCAAACGTTTTCTCAGAAAAATATTTGTTATTCTATCTTCCCACTCTTTTTTCATCTAAACCAAGAATGAATGATTTTTTTCAAAGAATTTTGCTGCCATATGACTCATTCTAATGTCTTTTTTTCAAGGGAACTTCCTATATATTCATTTTTAATCATGACAGTACAACAAACACCAGAAATAATAAAATTGACATCCAGATCCGTAAGCCACCTAGCGATGACTGCAATCACTGAAGCGAGCCGAAGACACGCTACCGTCATCGCTCCTCCCTCGCAGGAGCCGGGCAAAACTTGTTATAGTAGACAGTCGGAAAGTTATCGTGCCAAGAGCAAGTACAATAGAGTGATGTAGGCGGGCTATAAGAGATGCCACATCATATTTATGCCTAGTTGGAGAAGAGAGAAGAGGAGAGAGAAGAGGAGAGAGAAGAGAAGCGGGCTACAAACTTACAATCGGCTGTAGCACGAGCTCCAACACTTTTTGTGAGAGAAAGAGGTGGGCCATATATTAATGGATAAGCTATTAGGATGGCTTTAAGTGATATGGCAACTTCATATAGCCGGCCGTTGGCTATATTATTTACCATGCTCTAAGGCCAGTTTTGGATTTATGGTTTTTAAAAAAGTTTCTAACCCAGTTCTGAACTTTTATTTAAAATAAAGGGAGATGTGCTCCCTCAAAACAAAATCCACACTCATATTCCGTTCAGTTGGGAATATCCAAAGCGGGGCCCACATGTCATCCTAGCAAAACGCCCAGAGAAGAAAAATAGATTTTTTTTCAAAAGTATGACTAAATTTATAACAAATTTGAAAATTATACGGCGAAATGAAAAAATACCGAAAATATGACCCCGTCGGCCTGCGGTGGGCCGAAACGGGCCCTGTCGGCCAGCAGTAGGCCGAGCGCAGCCTGTCGGCCACCAGTAGGCCGACTGGTGGGCTGTCGGCCACCAGCAGGCCGAAAGGTGGCTGTCGGCCACCAGCAGGCCGAAAGGGGGCTGTCGGCCGCCCGACCGTTTTCTTCTTCCTCTCGCTCTCTCTCTCGTTCCTGGTCGCTGGCAGCTCTCTCTCTCTCTGTCATTTTCTCTCTATACTCTCCCCCCTCACCGATCTACTCATTCTTCCACCGATTTTCCGTTCCAAGCCGCAGAATCAATAGATCATAGCATTCTCCAGCGTCCTACGGTCATTTTTTTTGCAATGGGATAGTTATTTGTGCGTAAGTGAGGAGGAGCCATGGTGGGGTGGAGGAGGTGAGAAGGTGGTGGGGTGGAGGAGGTGTGGCTGGTGAGGAGGTGGTGGTGTGGAGAGGAAGAAGGGGACACACGTGTCGAAGGTATATTTTTGTTCGTGTAGTTATTGTAGTTTTATTGTAGAGTTTATTTAGTGTACATAGTCATTTTAGTGTACATAGTAATTTTAGGGGATAGTTAGTGTAGCCGGTAATAATTTTGTATGTGTTGTAGAGTTTATTTAGTGTACATAGTAATTTTAGCGCATAGTTAGTGTAGCCGGTAATAATTTTGTTCGTTGCGATTAATGAAAGGTGGCAATGTCTGACAGGTGAAAATGTTTGAATCAGTAAATTTGACTGTTTACTACGGCCCTGGTAATGTTCGATATAATGAGTTGGGGGTTGATCTTAGCGAGTTTAAAAATGGCGTCATGACACTTTCACACCCGGACATACTGGACATTAGACGGTTGAAGCACTGGTTGACTACTAGTTTTGGGCTAGATCCTGAAGTATGTTCCGTCAGTATTCATGCACTGTGGACAAAATCCTGTAAAAATGTTAAGTGGGAGTTGATGCCGATAGATAGGAGCCAGCATTGGGTGACCCTGTTAAGTCGTTGCCGAGACCGAAGAATCCACCCATATGCCCTAGTGCAACCAGTGGCGAAGGAGGAGAATACGGTACAACTTCACGTGGGGTATGAACCAGGCCAGGGTAGTCAAGTGGCTAACGAGAATTATTTATCCGGGTCACAGCCACCGGATGTGGATGCTAGCCAAGCCGAGAAAGAGTCAGACTACATGTCACACAATGTTTGTGGTCATGATACTGGGCAGAGTATTCAGTCAAAAATATTAGCTGGTTCTGGTGTTGCTGATGGGGATGAGGAAGGCGATGAAATGCAGAGGGTGATGAAGGAAGATGACGAGGATGGATTTACGGAGGATCTGGATTCTGAAAATTCCGAGGATGAAGTGGAGGTACCGATTCCTTCTGCATGGGATCAGGACATATCCACCGGCCTTACTGTCAACGATGGCCATGAGACTCCATGGCAATATAATCTGAACCAAGTCCAGATAGGGGCTATGTTTGATACAAAGAAAAAATTGAAGTATGCGGTGATAAAGTGGGCTATGTCTACGCAGAGGGTTTTCCGGACACACATATCGAGTCCAACAAACTATACCGTGAAGTGTGTTGAAGCAGGTTGTCCTGGGAAGGTGCACGGGCACGTGCCGAAGTATGACATCCACTGGCTTGTCACCAATGTGGTCCGACATAATTGTGTGAGGAAAAACCTGTTGGTTAGTCATCCAAACCTGACTTCAACTCTCATTGCGCAACTCATGTATACTGAGATAGTGGAGAAGAAAGATATGGAAGCAAAACACATCCAGAGAGCAGTGAAGGTCAGATGGAATTATGACATTCCATATGGGAAGGCTTGGAGGGCTAAGCAGAAGGCTATGGAGGAAAGGTTTGGAACGTTCTTCGACTCATATGATAATGTTGTCCGTCTCCTTGACATACCGAAGGAGAGAAATCCCGGCACTTATGTTAACATACAACACACGAGGTTGGACATTATACCAGATCACAAGGTGTTGAAACGAGTATTCTTCTCTTTCGCTATGTGCATCGAAGCTTTCCGGCATTGTCCTCCTGTGATGTTTGTGGATGGTACATTCCTGACTGGTCAGTACAAAGGGCAAATCCTGACTGCTATTGGTGTGGACGGGAACAATCAAATCATCCCACTAGCCATGGCATTTGTGGAGGGTGAGAACTTTCCGAGCTGGGTATGGTTCTTCCGGCAAGTTAAAATTGCGATCGTGAAGGACCGACCAAACGTGTGTGTCATTCATGACAGACATCCTGGTATATTGAAGGCCGTGAAGACACTAAGGAATCCAACTGCTGACGAACGAACACCTTGGAAGGACTTGCAGAGCCGGTGGTGCATGCGCCATCTTGGGGCTAATTTTTTCTCACAGTTCAAGAACAAGCGGTTGATGAACTTGTTTAAAAAATTATGCAAGCAGAACCAGCAGCGTAAATACCATTTTATTTGGTCAAAACTTGATGAGTTCACTAAGAAGCAGGTCCGCGCGAGGAAGAAAATGGAAGCAGATCAGGTTAAATTAGCAACACTCATGGCGGAGCTAGAGGAGCCAGTAGGTCTTTGTGACTTGCCAGCAATTGACCCTCCTAATACCAAGAGAAAGAAGGGCAGAGCAATAAAGAATTTTTCTGAGTGGATAGAGAAAGAGCCTCCAGTGAATTGGTCTTTGCTGCATGATACCCATGGAGCTAGGTATGGCCACATGACAACCAATCTTGCAGAGGTGTATAACTTTGTACTCAAAGGGAATAGAGCATTGCCACTGACAGCTATTGTGGAGGGTGTATTCCATGGCACTTTGAGATATTTCAGAGAAAGGCACGAGTTAGCAAAGAAGCATATTGCAGTTAATCAGAACACACCTTATTGTAGCCGTGTCATGGAGTACATGGCTCAGAAGATAAAGAAAGCAAAAAAGCACACTGTCACACTCATAGGTAATCAGGAAAGGAGGTATGAGGTTCAGCTTCCTACTGATGGTTTTGGTTCTGCAAATAAGGTGAAGACGCATGAGGTTAAAATTGGAACGGAATTTTATCCAACTTGTGAGTGTACATGCAACAAACCGCAGTTGTTGCACCTGCCTTGCTCACGTGTGTTGGCTGCCTGTGGCCAGATTGAGTTGGACGCTATCTCCTTCGTGTCTCTGTACTATTCAAAAGAGGCAGTACTCAATGTCTGGACAGATGAGATGACGGGGTTTAGAGTCGTCAGCAATTTCAACAAGGTAAACGATGGTGAGAGAGTATACATCCCGGATCCAGGACTTCGGCGAACAAGCAGGGGCAGACGCAAGGTAAAGCGCATCCGAAACGATATGGACCAATCTGAAGCTGGTGGAGCAACCAGACAATGTTTGCTATGCGCGGCTTATGGGCATAGGATGAAATATTGTCCCGACCTGAACAAAGGCGGTGCTTCCACATCGACGAGTGCTTCCACATCGACGACTGCGACAACAGTAGCAAGAGGTGGTCGTGGCAGTCGTGGTGGTCGTGGAAGTCGAGGCCGAAGGGGCGGACAAGGAAGAAATAACTCAGAAGCTATATAATGTGTCGCACTATGTTTTAATTTGTAATATGACGGACTATGTTTTATTCTGTAATATGTGTGGTCTATGTTTTAATGTGTAATATGACGGACTATGTTTTATTCTGTAATATGTGTGGACTATGTTTTAATGTGTAATATGACGGACTATGTTTTATTCTATAATATGTCTGGACGATGTTATAATTTGTAATATGTCTGGACTATGTTTTAATTTGTAATATGCCTGGGCTATGTTTTAATTGCAGATATGGCTTCGTATCCGTTGCTTAATGGGAATATCGATAGAGGGCACCGGGCCGCAGATATGGAAGCGGGCAAGAACTTAGACGTGTTGATCACTCGCACCCCAAAGCGTAACTGGATGATACACCCTTTATGGGTTGATAGGTATGTGTCGGTATAATGACTTACTATGTTTGACATCCTTTTGATAGCCGCTAACTGTACGCTACATTCTATTTATTTTGTAGGTTAAATTGGGCTGGACTTCTACCCTTGGCACGGCTGGTTGAGGGTACATTGGATGAGTGGGTTGATCATCCGGAATTGGATGAGGCAGGTGAACCAATGTAGTTACAGAAGAAGCAAGTTACACGCTTCTCTTACGACAGGTCACTCCTTACCTGCTTAGTAGATAGATGGAGACCAGAGACACATACGTTTCACTTTCCCTGGGGAGAGATGGCGCCTACATTACAGGATGTGTCTTACTTGTTGGGATTACCTCTGGCCGGTGCTGCCATAGGTCCTTTAGAGCCAGAACCTGGTTGGCTAGCATCAATTCGTCGCCGTTTTCTGGATGCGGTGCCAACTACTACGGTGCTAGGCAACGATCGTCACGGGCCTCTTTTTAGGTGGTACAGCCAGTTTCAGATTGTCTCCTTAGGATATCCCAATGTTGAGTTGTCAGAGGCACAGATTGACCGATCCCTAGAGGCATATATTATGTGGTTGTTCGGCAAGACGATGTTCACGGAAAACCACGTGACCACTGTCGATGCACGACTCATCGGTATTGCACGAGAGATAGCTGATGCACGTTGCCCGGGGGACATTGTGCAGAGGAGTTTTGGTTCTGCTGTGTTAGCGGCTACGTACAGAGGCCTGTGCAAAGCTTGCCAGTTGAAGTCTAGAAAATCAGGTCTTCTTGGATGTCCACTATTGTTGCAGCTCTAGTCATATGAGAGATTCCCTATTGGTCGACCCTATGTCAGCGTTGAAAAATCTTTTGGTAATGAGGACATGGCTGGGACTTACGTGCCTTCTATCGGCGACTTGCCTACTATGGGATCTGTTTGGACACGGAGAGAGGTATTTTCATAATTTGTAACAATATGAATTACTAATGTTTATTTCTCGCTATTCAATGTTTGTTGTCAAATACAGAGACAGTTTGCGCATAGCCAGGTGAGGGGCTGCTACCCCTCCTTCACGGCGCAGTTTGACAGTTTGCACGAGGATCAAGTTATCTAGGAGCCATACTCCGATCGTGCTATTTCCTCCAGATGTGCAGATGGGATTTCTGGAATGTGCCCTAGAGATCGGCATTATTGGATGACCAAGGTCAGGTTGGTGTTCGACGTGACGGTTGAGGAGATGGCTATTCATAGGGTGATGAGACAGTTCGGTCGATGCCAAGAGCCTGACATTCCTGTTATTCCACACTTACCAGATCACGTGCACAAGTAAGTAATACTACTTTAGTTGTCATGTCTGCATTCAGAATATAACTAATCATGTAACGTGCATTTCAATCTTAGGTACACTCGCTCAGGAGGAAACAAGTCCCAGGATTCTTGGCTTCGTGACATTAGCCCTTACGTGGACGAATGGACTACTGCGCCGACAAATATCTGGGATGAAGTTCGGCCCTTTGACTGGGACAAGTTCGGGTTGTATCTGCAGCGTTACCGGCATAGCACAAGGATCTACTTGGTTCCATCATCAGCTCCTGATCAGATCGAAGCCCCTCTCACCAGCGATCTGTTCCCAACTGCCTCTGTTGTCGGAACCAGACACCACGCGGTACGTGCTATGTTTCTCACATGTTAAGTTTTTTCTTAACCTGAACATATACAATTGGTTAACTATTCGTGTTGTCTGCCATACAACGATGATCTAATTGGTTAACTCTCCGTGTACAGGGTGACTTGGCATGCGAGGTGCTAGATGAGGTTTCCTCTTTAATGCAACGCTTTGAGAGAGGAGATAATATCCCACCGCGAGAGCACGTCTCATGGTTGAGGGGTCTTCATGAGAAGGTACGCGGGATTTACGCAGCTGTTACATGTAGACGATCTTCGGATGTTGCTATTCCTCGTCCAGCACATCGTCCGCCACGCCCCTCTCTGCAGCGTTCAGAACCTCGAACCTCTGTGCACCGTTCGGAACCACGACCTTCACAACCAGGGAGCTCTTCCTGGCAGCAGACACCTCCTTCACAACCAGGGAGCTCTTCCTGGCAGCAGACACCTCCTTCACAACCAGGGAGCTCTTCCTGGCAACAGACACCTCCTTCACAACCAATGAGCTCTTCATGGCAGCAGATACCTCCTTCACAACCAGGGAGCTCTTTCTGGCATAATCAGATGGACCTAGGTAACACTACTTTGTACATTCTTTTAAACATTCTAGGTTCACAAATCAATTTTACATGTTTTACTTTACCGCAGTCGGCAGCCAGTCACAACCGTTCATGCAGTCTAATGTCCAGTCACCGATGTTTACTGGTGCTGGTTCGTTCTTTGCCGGCGACGGCGACGACGATGACCGAGCTGCAAACACCTATGATTTCTCGGAGACAGTTCTTGCCACTCCACCACCACCATACACGCAGGAGACACAGACACAGACAGACGAGGCGGCCTATGGTCGTGGTCATCGTGAGACTCGTCCACCGCGTGAGCGCTTATCGCCTTCCGGTCCTCGTCCGAGGAAGCCGAAGATTCGTCGCCGTCCGCAGCAGTGATATGGTTATCTATGTATGAGACATGACTATCTAATTATGTATGAGACGTATGTCTATTTTATGTATGGGACAAATTAGTATCTACTTATGTATGAGACGTATTCATGTTTTATTTCAGTGGTCAATTGGTCTAGAGAGATAACACTTCTACTGCGAACTAAATGCATCCAACGCCGCGCTTTACATAAAACATAATGCCCACAAAACAAGACAATACACAACGATAATATATGTCTAAACGGTACGAGATACATTTCCAACCAGACTACAACAGATAATTAAGATGCATCAAAAATAACATGCATAAAATAAGATACATAAAAATTAAGATACAACTTGCTGCGAATTTTAAGATACGACTTGCTGCAATGCGAATGTTACGATACAATAACATAAATCTACTGAGTCCAACGGGGATATTTTCCTTTTCCATCACCAGCTTCTTCTGCTGCCTTGGCTGCACGAGCCCTTTCTTTCTTCATCTGCCTCTTAGCCTCACGGGCCTCCTGTCGCTGTTGTTGAACCTCCGCCAGTCGAAGTCCCTCTTCTCGGTTTTTCTTCTTCATCTCATCAAGAAAAGCCCTCTGCTTCACACAGTACTCTTGCCACTCTCTCTCCTGCTCTGCTTTCTCATCTGCTGCCGCCTTCGCGCGACGCTCTTCCGCGTCCAAGCTTGCCCATGCACGACGACCTCTTTCACGAATCTCGGTCACCGCCCAGTCCGGTTTTTTCGTGTCAATCCAACGATAGTACATGCACAGAGGCGGAGGAGACTACAACAAAAATAGAAATAGAAATATCAAATCAACAATAATATCCACAACGTGTTTATTCTTGCTGACTAAAACATACCGGAGGCCTGATGTACGGTGAAATAGCAACGGGTGGATCTTCCTCATAATTGGCGCACATGAAAAACTTCATGCCCAACCAATCTGAAAAATCCGTCACCTCCTTCACCTTGCAGAGATCGCCACACCAACAACGAAGTACTTCCACCCCCCGAGGCAAAGTCGCACTCTTCATTTTCGTAGGCCTAATGCTTTGATCCGAGCAAGGCAAACTCATAATGACTAGCGCGTTGGTGTTTTGAAGTGCGGCTGGACGATGGAGAAGAGAGTGAGAAAGAGCAAGCAGTGTGGGCAGAAGCAAAGAGAAGAGCGTGAGAGAGCAGGCAACGGCATCTCGTATATAAAGATGAGGAGCACTGTGTTGTCGGTAGAAGAAAATAAAACACGCGCGTCCGCCGCAGCAACAGCACCGCACCGCACCGCAGACAACAGGAATCAGACAAAGCAGACAACAGGAATCAGACAAAGCAAACAAAGCAGACACCCGCTCGGCCGAATCTTTGCCTAAAAATCAGCGCCGTTACTACAGTCTGCCAATCACTACAGTGTGTGCATCGGAATCAGCGTCTGCGCATGGGAAAAGCAAAGGAAAAGCGAGCTGGCTGAGGGAGAAGCCGTCGGTGGCAATTGGTTTAGAGAGATAACACTTGTACTGCGAACTAAATGCATCCAACTGAAATTAAACATTACCGCTGAATTACACAGTACAACTGAAATAAACAGTACAACTGAAATATACACTACAACTGAATTAAACACTACAACTGAAAATAAACAGTACTACATAAAACAATACTACATTAATGCATCATCCTCCTCTTCCGTCGATGCAGATCTCTTGCCCTTCGTCGAAGTAGAACTCTTGGCCTTCGACGATGCGGTAGTCTTGACCTTGGTGCTCGGCATGAAGACGTCCTCTTCGTCCTCCGTCGATGCAGATCTCTTGCCCTTCGTCGATGTAGAGCTCTTGCCCTTCGACGATGCGGTAGTCTTGACCTTGGTGCTCGGCATGAAGAGGTCGTCTTCGTCCTCACTGTCTGCTGACCATAAATCTGAATTATTCCTCGCAAGCCTGATGTAAGATTCACTCTTATGCAGTTTGACCTTCTGCCATCTGCCATGCAACCTGAGAAGTTCTTTCCGTATCTCCTCAAATGTCCTGGGAGGCCACCCACTCCTAGCTAATGAGTGAGCCAACTCATTCATTATGGTGTCACTACTGATGAGTTCCTCCCATGGAACTACTCTATCATCCATCTTGAAATTGGCGGCTAGTTTGAGAAGACGATCGGACATACTAGAGTGAAAACTACGATCAAAAGGATAATGAGGATGAGACATCTCCACGAAAGGATGGCGGGAGCGAAAGGCGTGAGAGAAAGGGGGACAGAAGGGCCTGCTCACCCACCTTACTGCGGATGTGGTTATATAGGTTGTTCACAAGAGAAGATGGCGGGAGAGAAAGGCGGGAAAGAAAATGGCGGGAGAGAATGGCGGGAGAAAAAGTGGCTGGAGAGTATGGCGGGAAAGAAAATGGCGGGATAGTAGGGCAGGAAAAGAAAATGGGGGGATAGTAGGGCGAGATAGTACGATCACTGTGGCAGATGACTTCGGCGAAGGAAATACCAAAAAATATACTATTTCTGAAAAAAATTCAAGATAACTTTTGGGCAGGCTATCTACGGGCCTATCGGCCTCTGGTAGGCCGACGGCCACCTTTCGGCCTGCTGGTGGCCGACAGCCCACCAGTCGGCCTACTGGTGGCCGACAGGCTGCGCTCGGCCCACTGCTGGCCGACAGGGCCCCTTTCGGCCCACCGCAGGCCGACGGGGTCATATTTTCGGTATTTTTTCATTTCGCCGTATAATTTTCAAATTTGTTATAAATTTAGTCATACTTTTGAAAAAAAATCAGAAAAATATCTCTCCTGGATCAAGTTAAGTTGGAGTGCGATGGCGACGACCGCATCGTGTCCTCCTTCCGCCCTCATCCCCATTCGCACCACCACCGCCGGAGCGCGGTTGACTTCCGCGCACGGGAGCAGAGCCGGCCACGCCACCGCCACCAGCGGCGCCGCGCACGCACGACCACCGCTGCCAATGGGCATGGCGAGGGCCCTGCTGCCGCCGCGCGCGCCGCTGCTCCGGCGGCTCCTCATGGCCGGCGCGCTGGCCGCCTCCTGCACTTGCTTCCTCCTCGTCCTCCAGGCGCAGGCCTCCGTCCCGCCGCGCTACGACGGCTTCGCCTACGGGGTCGGCGCCGCCGCCTGGAAGGACGCCGTCCTCGTCGAGGCCTTCCTCGACCCGCTCTGCCCCGACAGCCGCGACGCCTGGCACCCGCTCCGGCTCGCCGTCGAGCGCTACTCCCCGATGGTCTCCCTCATCGTCCACCCCTTCCCCCTCCCGTAAGATCGCACCGCGCAACCACTCCTTTGGTTCCCCTCTTCTCCTCTCCTGCTAGCGGCTGCTGCTCCACACTATGGGGACTGTATCTTAGTCCAGTGTTCAACTCCGGTAGTTTCGATATACAGTAATTGTGAAAAATTAGCGCATTTGAGCAGTCTTCCGCTGCACGGTTACATGGAACTGTCTCCTGAGATTGCGAATTCAGGCGATTGAAGTCTCATCTGAGTATGAGTAGCCTGAGTGAGCCAGCAGGTGATTCCATTAGTTATAACTTGGTAACTTTCGGGAATGGAAAATTTGTGGGACTGTCCTCGGGTGATGTGTACTCTGGCTATTGAGATTGATCCATGGGAGAAGGCTATAGTTAC
This sequence comes from Elymus sibiricus, assembly GCA_039707655.1. Taxonomy (NCBI): domain Eukaryota; kingdom Viridiplantae; phylum Streptophyta; class Magnoliopsida; order Poales; family Poaceae; genus Elymus; species Elymus sibiricus. Next base: position 352,197,377 of record CM077672.1, on the reverse strand, counting down.
AGTAAGATTACAGAGAGGTATATTGCCACTGATTAGATGTGGTAGAAGGGATTGTGAATGGTTGTCAGATATTTCTGGAGATGACGTATAGCCAATAGTCCTCGCATTGACACTCTAGAATTTGAGAATTGGACTGGATCCTCCCTAGTATCTGGCCCTGTTTCATTGGCCCTTTATGGCTTTACCGATTTAGATGTGTGCTATTTGGTTCAGATTTTGGTCCTGTTGGTCTCGCGATATTTATACTGAACTTGAACATGTAAAATTTCATTGGCTGGCGTCAGTCACAAAAAATAGTGTGCTTGGCCTTGCATTTTCACTTGGTAGAATCTGGCACTAATGTGATTCTTATAGCAGAAGGTGCTATACACCTCATTCTAACACCATTTTACTGTGCTGCAAAACTGCAGGTACCACACCTATTCATACCATGCCTGCCGTGCGCTTCATATAGCTAACAAGTTGAATTCGTCATCAACCTATCCGTTGCTGGAGCTGTTCTTCAAGAATCAGGTCCGTTGCATTCTTTAGTTTAACACTTAACCTTTGTTATGATACTTCCATCATTGCAACTCCTATGTTGATTTATCATTTACCTATGCAAGTTCTTTTTCCATCAATGGGTAATGCTTCTCCAGGGTTGTGTCATCAAATACTTCATGATTTCGAAATTTAAAGTTACATAACCAATTTGCAGCATTTCCTTTTGTAGTTTTTTGGTATCCATGCGTGTTATTTATTTTATGATATGCCATACTCTGTTTCATCAAGGAATCATTGTCAAGTAATAAATATGTATATAAGTGCATGCTTTACGTGGGTTTGCACATCGGTGTGCTCCAGGGTTTGCCAATATGTGTGCAGAACGCATATGAGAACCTTCAAAGCTTTTGCTCTGTTTGCTAATATCATGGAGCGTGGCCTTGCACATCCGTGTGCTGCAGGGTTTGCTAATATGTGTGCAAGAACACATATGAGAACCTCTAAAGTTTTTGCTCAGTTTGTCAATATCCTGGAGCGCCTGATCGATGATTTAGCATTGTCATGCTCGATTGGCAGATTCTGTCAGAAACCGATTAGAACCTGGAAACCAGTTTTAGGATCTACGAAATAGTCTTACAAAATCAAGGTTTAAGCCAAACTGGAACACTGCAAATAGCAAAAACACAAGCCAGCCAACATCCACCTTTCCTGTCCTGACAAGCAAGAAGGCAAGCGAAACAGAATACCACCTCAGGAGCACTAGAGTTGTGCACACAGGGTACTTGGCCGCCATCCTTTTCTGTCTCATACAACTCTTGCTAACACATCTTGAAATTGACACACATGCAGGGAAAATTCTCCAACCGCGCGACATCATCAATATCGAGTACTGCTGTGACCGGCGAGATATCAAAGATGGCGGCCCAGGCGGTGGGTAATTCAGTCTCCGAGTTCCAGTCGGGCTTCAGCGACATGAGGTCGGACATGGCAGCGAGGGTTTCTTTCAAGGTCAGCTTTACTTGTCGCATCGAGTACACTGTTAGAAATTCTAGCTTCAAGCATCTTTTCTTGAACCGTTTGTTGTCGCCACCATTGGATAAAACCTATCTGAACTACGGATCCATTGCTGCATTCTTTATCAGTATGGGTGCACGCGAGGGGTGGCTGGCGCGCCGTTCTTCTTCGTGAACGGCTTCCTTCAGCCCGGGGGTGGGTCACCCATCGACTTCAGCACGTGGACCAGCATCCTGGAGCCCCTTGTCGCGCATCACGGTCAGACGATCGAGATGTTCACTTCGGTGTAATGTAAGCATTTCAAGTCAAGTGGCTTTTATATGTTGGACTGAAAGGATGGATGCCAGCGGCTGGCTATTGTACAGACAGCAGCCCTGTGTGTGTAAACCGGTCGACAGTAGTATTTTGTTCTTCTATGGAACCCCACGCCCAGATGAAAACATTATATACATACTCTTGTTACTGGATAGTGATTTCGGAACTCATCTGATCGTTTGGCCACCATCATTATGACCTCAAAGTTTGAGGCGAAGTAAAGTGGCTGCATATGCGTGAGGACCAGCGATTTTTGACGTAGATTGATGGCAAATCAATTTGGTTTTCGGTGCTATTAATGGTCAGTCAATCAGCTGTTCAAGTTTTTAGTGCCACCTCATCAGGCTTATGGTTTGCTTTGGGTCTTGTTTTCTCCGTCAGTCTGTCGCGCGATGATTCGATCGGCAAAGGGTAGGGCTGAGTTGTTCCCTGATGGAACCTGAACCGGACCATCAAGAATACTTTCTTTTTGCCGTCGCCTCCGAGGATCTGACCGTGGCTGGTGCCCGGTGACGTTGTGCCCTGCCTGTCCGTCCACGGGCACCGACCGGCGAGTGTCGTGTGGCCGACGGACGCTGCCGTATCGTATCAGCGTCGTCGCCGGTTTTCACGATCGGACGTAGGTGGCACGCCGATGGCGACGGAGGATTTTTACACGCGAGGCAGGCAGGCTGGGCAACCATCGTTTCGCCGGGGTTCATGTGTCGCGCTGGGGTCCGTCCGCGCGGAGGGGAGCGGAGGAGATCAGTGCTGGTTAGGGCATCTCCAACGCCGACCCTTAAATTGCCCGCATACGTCCGGAAGTGTTGTGCCATCCAACGCGGGTCTGTATCGGTCCATTGGATGGTCCGAACGTACTTTCTCCCGCAAACCGGAGACAAACGTGGGGAGGCTTTGCAGACGTCCGGACCGCTCCCAAGCCCGCGTCTGACCGTCTTGTCCCACCAATAATCCCTCAATCGTCCGCGCGCGCTTTTCCCGCCCGAAACGGCTAGCGCCGCTCCAGAACATCAGTGTCGCATTCATGCCCCCGGTCAGAGCGGACGCAACCTCTCACTTGCGCCGTCATTGAAGCGGCGCGCCAGCCGAGAGAGCGCCGCCCGCACCGCTTCCCGGTGCAGGCGACTGATCCGCGTTCAAACGACACCACGGCCGGCCGTCTGCCGCCCACATTAATGACATGTGGTTACCGAGGAACCTACTCCGGCGCCACCCGTCCTTCCCTCTGCCGCCCACCATTGCCTCCTCGCCCGCTATATAAATTGCAGCCCTGGCCATAGCCGCATTCATCCTCCTCCAGTCCCTTTCCCCTCTTCCGCACCATTCCCACCATGGCCTCCTCGCACGCCAAAGCTCTCTGGGACGGACTATCGCCGAAGCAGAAGAAGGTGATGGCCGCCATTGCTGCCGGCAGGCAGCCGGAGGCCGACGACGCCCCAATGGAGGACACAACCAACAACGAGCCGGCGCCATCCTCGTTGGCGGCGCTACCATCGGCGATGCATTGCACCATGACCATCAGCGAGGCCCGTGCCCATTACATGGACATGGTGCGGGAGGAGCGGGAGGAGAAGTTCCGGGAGGCGCAGGCCGACACGGCCTACAACCTCCAGCTCCTCCAATAGCACCAGTAGGCGGAGGAGTGGCTCAACGCCAGCAGGGAGATCACGCCGGACGCGGACGTGGCAGAGCAGGCGACGCTAAACGTGTCATACTGCTCCGCCCGTCAGATCCGCCTCGACCGATGGCGGTACCGCCAGCGTTAGGCGGAACTGGAGGCCGCCTACAAGGAGTTTGACGAGGCGGCGGACGAGGTGTGGGGCAAGACTGACGACGAGGAGCAACATCGCCGGTTCCGCCTCGGCCGCCACCCGCCGCCACGACCACGAATCTGGCACGTCCGTCGGCGCCGCCGGCAACGAGGAAGAGTAGTGCACGGTAGGTCACCGCCGCTTGGGTCCCAAGAAGGCACCGCTCCTCCCCTCCCTTTGAAGTCAAGCTTGGTGGGCTGAACATCGGCGGCCGATTAGCCGCTTGGCGGCGACGTGGAGGTGGACAGCTTCACTTCCCGGGGCTCCGGAGGCGAAGGTTACAGAGGCGGAGGTTACGGAAGCGGACCTGGAGAGCGCCGAGGCGGAACTGGAGAAGACGAAGTTTCAGTTCTCGGGGCTCATGGCCGGACACGGGGAACGGGCGCCGGCGATCATAGATTAGGTAAATTAATTATATCTCCAGAGCTGGATGAGCACCGCTTGTAGTTGAAGTATGCCCGAAATGTAATGAAATCCGTCATGTTTATATGAAATCCGGCTGTGTTTGAACGAACTTCGTCCGGTTGGTTCAAAGAGTGGTTGAAATGTATGCGGGCAGCGTTGGATGGCTGCCTCCCGCATCAGTGTCCGCGGACTGGTCCCTCCCTGTCCGCGGACGGATGCGGGAGAAAATTTGCGGGTCGCCGTTGGAGATGCCCTTAGATGGTGGTTCTCGGGTCAAAACCCTGTTCGCCTCCTCCTCCCCTCTCATCCTACCAGCATCATCATCCCGGTTCGCAAGATCGGATTCTGCCTTTTCTTTCTCTAAATGTTAAAAATCTTGCATCATTTTTTTAACAATTCCCATTCAACGCCCAGATTTGTCATGTGAAAACAGATAAATTTCCATACTTGTGTAGAAGGATTTTCTTTTTTGCATCGTTGTGTATGATTTGACAACTCCCGCCCCTGCTGTGTTAATCTGAGCACAACATATAAACACAACAGATTAACACAGCAGAGTAAAACATCATATTAAGGTAGTCATTACCACATATTATGCACAAATCCAAAGGGGAGTTGAAGACAGCAAGGGTATCCAATGCCCCTCAGAACATCAACAAAATAGACAACTTTCAGACCAAAACATAGGGATGCCCCTGCACAACATCAGCAAAATAGACAAGTGAAGTCATGCTTGTGGCATCTGTACCTGCAGATGGTGGAGTTGGTGGCATTGTAGATCTGGACCTTGAAGTTGAGGTTCGACAACTTGAAGACGAGGAGGTCATAGAGCACTATCTTGTGCTTCAGGGTGAAGTACTGCCAGCCCCTCCCTAGTACGATATGCTCATTGAACTCTCAGACCTGAACCCACCTGTTGCAGGCCGTGTTCACCGAGAGATTGACGACGCGTGGAAGCCTGATGTATATCCAAGTCTTCATCACTGGCAGAAAAGCCTTGGGGATGACGACCTGATGTATATCCAAGTCTTCATCACTGGCAGAAAAGCCTTGGGGATGACGAACATGGCTATATCATCAGTGTCCCGGATCATCACGTAGAACCGATGTGGCATCGGTACTACTATCTCATGCCCAATCCTGGGCATAGGCTTCGCCATCTCTTTCCTCCTTTCCTGGCATGTCGACCTTCACCAACCACTTGCTCTCCGGGATGATGTCCTCGGCGACCTCCGCACCTTGGACGACCTGGACCCCATGACCGGCTCGATCCCAACCCGTCTTTATCACTTTGTCAATTCATATGACAATAGTTAGACTCATCGTTCTAGTGCAGAAGTAATAACTGATGTATGAAATGTCCTTGATCATAGCCAAGCCCATTGCCCATGATCTGTGATGTGTTCATGTGCAATGAACGTGCCAATGGGGCATTGAACATCCCGAGTTCAACCTAGAGTGCACGCATGTCCAAGATCCATCCATGTTGTGCTACTTTCGAATCCTAATTCCTCCGTCTCTTCTTTTCTCCCGGCAAACTAATTAGCATATTGTAATTGTAATGATGGATATGTACAGGAAAAAGATAGAGAGAAGAAAGAGAAGCAGAATGTGGGAAGAAGTTGGAGATTGCATGTGGGTCCGTTGAGAGTAGTGTGGGATCCCATCCAAGATCATTCCCACGGTGCGGCAAACGGGCACTTAGCAGAAATCAACCGGCATAGACCAGGATTAGAGAGCACGAGGTGTCAAATTCAGGGATTTGGAGGTTATGGTTTGATTCAGACCGAGCGTACGAATTCAAGGTTTATTCCATTCTTGTCTCCTCCAGAAACCGAAAGACTCGTGTTTATCGTGTGGGTTCTCCCCGCGTATGTACCCCTTGGCTTTGTGTCAAAAATGCTCTTATATTAACGGAGGGAGTAGATGGCAACAACGACATGTATTGCAGGGTCCAAGTCCACGGAAACGTTTTATTGGGCAGGCAAGGCAGCGCCGTGGTGTACTCGTACCTTGACCCCTCACCCCTCACCGTGTTTCTGCCGTGTCGCACCCCCTACACTGGAGACAGGAGTCGACACCTGTGCTCGTTGGTTCGCCATGATCGTCATCACCCACCTGACCTGACCTGAATAAACTAGGCGACGACACACGTCGGGCAGGGCCAACCGGTGTGAACCCAGGACCCAAACCAAATCGGCCTCGTCGACACCGCTTTTCAACCCATACATCATCCCAACCCTACACAAGTATGGAGCGGCCACCTCACCTCACTTCGACACCCCGATCATTCTTCTCGTCTCCGGCAACAGGATAGATTGATTAAATAGCGACGCCCCGGCCGACGCATATTTTTTCAGTTCCTTTCCTTCCTTCCCTCCCTCCCCGTAATAAAGGCGCGAGCTTTTTAAGCCGTGGGGGGTGGAGCCTAGCTTGGCTGCTCTGCTGCCGGCATGGGCGCGGCGGTGCGAGCTCTGCTGCTGCTCCTGGCTGTTGCCATAGCGGCCGCGGCGGGGACGGAGGCGCTGAGCCTGGACGTCCACCACCGGTACTCGGCAACGGTGCGGGGCTGGGCGGGGCTCCGCCGGGGGCCGGCGCCGGGCACGGCGGAGTACTACGCCGCGTTGGCGGGCCACGACGACATCCGCCGCCGCTCGCTCGCCGCAGCCGCCGCCCCCGCACCAGGAGCCGGCGGGCCGCTGGCCTTCGCCGAGGGCAACGACACGTACCGCCTCAACCAATTTGGATTGTAAGCCCGCCCCTCTCATCATCATCGTCTCCATGGCTCAGTAATCCCGAAGAGAGATTGGTAGCGATAATAAAGCACCGATCAATCGATCGGAAGAACTAGTTGTGGTTGCTGTCACCCAGCCCAGACGGACAGACTGTCTGGCCATCTTTTTCGTCTCGCTTTTGTGCTAAAGAAGCCGGTGGTGGTGGTGGTTGGCTTTGGGTGTGCAGCTTGCATTACGCGGTGGTGGCGCTGGGGACGCCGAACGTGACGTTCCTGGTGGCGCTCGACACCGGCAGCGACCTCTTCTGGGTGCCCTGCGACTGCGTCAAGTGCGCCCCGCTCTCCTCGCCAGACTACGGGGTACGTACGTACCACCATCTCCTCCGTCCTCCATCTTCTTCCTGCTTCTACGCCATTGTTTTGTGAATTCGTTAGGATTCGAGCTCGTGTCCGTCGCTCCAAGAGATATTTCCGGGGGCTAAGTAGTTAATTACCGGAAGATTACGATAGGATTAGTTGCATGGTAGAGATGAAAAAAGTTGGTACTACTGCTAGTCGACATGCTTGTGAGATGGAGTTGTTGCGAGCATAATTCGGGGAAGAAAAGGGAAAAATTCACGGAAGCACCGCACTGGGGAAACCTCTCCAGGAGCATGACAGCCTCAGCTGGGGCCTTCCTCATGGAGCTTAGAAAACACTACTACTACTACTAACCCAAGGCTTTTGGCCCTTCTCTTTATGTTCTTGTTGGAGGTTTCAATTCAAATAAACTGTTGCTGAATCATGATGCCTTAATTGACGACTCTTGACAGTAAAAATGCTAGGACATGTCTCTGCTTCATGTTCTTGCTTAGTTTGTGAAATGTAACCACGTTTCTGCGAAACGGCGAAATTTTGAGCAGAATCTGAAGTTCGACGTGTACAGCCCTCGGAAGTCGAGCACGAGCCGGAAGGTGCCCTGCAGCAGCAACCTGTGCGATCTCCAGACCGAATGCAGTGCCGGCAACAGCTGCCCGTACAGCATCGAGTACCTGTCGGACAACACGTCGTCGAACGGGGTGCTGGTGGAGGATGTCCTCTACCTGGCGACCGAGTCCGGGCACTCCAAGATCACCCAGGCCCCCATAACATTCGGGTATGCCCCTCTATGATCTGTTACACTTACAATGCACAATTCTTAGTTGGTGTTTGCTTTGCTGTGCTGAATCTGTGTGCATTGTTAGCTGTGGACAGCTCCAGACGGGTTCGTTTCTAGGCAGCGCCGCGCCGAACGGCCTGCTCGGGCTCGGCATGGACAGCAAGTCGGTGCCGAGTCTGCTAGCAAGCCAAGGAGTTGCCGCTAATTCCTTCTCCATGTGCTTCGGGGAAGACGGTCATGGCAGAATCAACTTCGGGGACACCGGAAGCGCCGACCAGCTGGAAACTCCGTTGAACATTTATAAACACAAGTATGCTTGTCTTCAATTTTCACAGCTTCACAAATACAAACAGTATAGGTCTCTGACCTCTCGCGGCGTTGGCGCGCTCTCTTTCTGCAGTCCATATTACAACATCAGCATCACAGGAGCCATGGTGGGAGGTAAAACGTTCGGCACCAAGTTCAGTGCCGTTGTGGACTCCGGCACCTCGTTCACGGCTCTCTCCGACCCAATGTATACCGAGATCACCAGCGCCGTAAGTAGATTCACCGCATTATACCAGTGGTTTCACCATATTTATGTTTTCACAGCGATACTCATATATGTTTTCATTCACGTTCTAATTCAGTTCGATAAACAAGTCAAAGAGAAGAGAAATCCGGCCGATTCTTCGTTGCCATTTGAATATTGCTACACCATAAGGTAAGTTTGTCTAGCAACAGTCCTTGATATGTGAGACACATTTTCTCAAACCACTGCTTGCCTGTATCTGATGGATTTGCTGCTGCTCTCTCCAGTGCCAAGGGAGCTGTTAGTCATCCAAACATAAGCCTGACGGCGAAAGGTGGCAGTATATTTCCGGTCATTGATCCAATAATTACCATAACGGATATTTCTTCGGTAAGATATCATCGATACATATATAGTTTCTTCCAGCCATGTAAGCTATCTGGTGGATTTATTCTTGCTGCTCTTTGATGGAACAGAAACCAACTGCCTATTGCTTGGCTATTATGAAGAGTGAAGGTGTTAACTTGATTGGGGGTGAGCTTCTGTACTCTACACTGTTACACTATCTAAATTTGCCTTATGCTCTGTTTTTTTATTAGATTCAGTCTGAACCATACTAGTGATATTTGAGGTGTGCAAAGAAGCAAATTAGATTCTCTCTAATCCATCTAGCTTAATATTCTTTGATTTGAGTTCATGGATGGAGTTGGTAGCATATGTTAGTTGCAAAGAACCAATGATTAATGAATAACTACTACTTTTCATATGCCTTCCAAATTTTCAGACCTGCTTTGCTAGCTTTATTTGTCAGGTTTATGTCCTCTTATATGCTACAAAACTATGTGCAACATCTTTGTTGTAGCATTATTGCCTATAAAGTACTACTACTACCTTTTTGCCTTGATGTGTCCTAAACCACACACTAAACCACCTCACCGTCAATAATCCACGTCATTGTTCTTACTGCGGTCTGCTCACTTCCGGTGCAGAGAATTTCATGTCTGGGCTCAAGGTGGTGTTCGACCGCGAGAGGCTGGTCTTGGGATGGAAATCTTTCAACTGTAAGTACCTCAACTCATCCCTTAACCGGTTCTTCCGTTTCGGTTCCTGAGAAAAAAGCCCTTACGCACCGTGCTTGTCATCATCATCGTGAATCAGGCTACAGCGTCGACCACTCGGCCAAGCTCCCGGTGAGCCCAAACCCCTCGGCCGTCCCTCCGAAGCCGGCCTCCGGACCAGGCAGCTCCAACCCGGAAGCCGCGAAGCGCCCTTCGCCAAACATCACCCAGATCGACGCGGCCCAGCCTTCGTCCGGCTCGTCGATCCACTTGCATTTCAGCAGGACCTTCTTCTTCGCCGCCACCGCTCCGCTGTTCCTCGCCATTCTTTGATCCTGCCATTGCCTTGTATTGGTTTGAAGTTGACATGGATACATGATCACACACTCTCACACGTTCTTTTTTTTGTAGTTGCCGTAGGAGTTGGTACAGTACAGGATAGAACACACAGGATGAGTTGAGTTGCGTAGGTAGACCCAGGCCATTTTTACTTTGATTATTAATGTCACGTGTTGATATGTATACACTCGTAATAACGCGCTCCGCCGAGGAGTTTGTGACGAGGTGGACGCGCATGTATATGTAGTGAAACCACAGAATAATGACACTTCACTGTCGTATACTTCGTACTTGCTGCTGTCTACTGCTTCTTTCAGCTACAAAACAGTTTGAACTTACATCGAGACGAATAAATCAATTATGAAATCTCCCCGCACCGTGGTATTCATGATGCCGATGCGGGAAGCTTGTTTATTCATTTTGTGCAGGACTTCTAATTCTAAATCGACTGAGAAATTTTCATTTTCAGAGCGAAGTTCCTGAATGTGGTTCCATGTCAGATTAGGAAGTTGAAAGTTCCACTTGCACTTTACTTTTTAAAGATTGCGTGCAAATTTAGGTTTAGTAATAATGTGCAAATGAACCAAACACTTGCACACTTCATCGATAATTTTCCGCTTCACGGCATACAATTCTACCGACTTAGAAATAACACTCTCGGGGAGATGAGACATAACAAACCCGATTTTTTTTTGACATAGTACAGACGCAAACGCTCATATATACGCGCATACACTCACCCCTATGAACGCACATACGCACACCCTACCCCTATGAGCACCTTCGAGAAACTGAGCCGGCATGTCATCTTGAGATTTTACGAAGTCACCGTAGGCGCCTCGTAGTCGACGGGAACGTCTCCTCCCATTGAACGCGTATAGCTGGAAATGCTGAAATAAATCCAGGATAATTTTTTTTTTGAACACAGGACAGACGCAAGCGCTCATATACACGCGCATACACTCACCCCTATGAACGCACACACGCACACCCTACCCCTATGAGCACCTCCGAGAGACTGAGCCGGCATGTCATCTTGAGATTTTACGAAGTCACCGTAGGCGCCTCGTAGTCGACGGGAACGTCTCCTCCCATTGAACGCGTATCGCTGGAAATGCTGAAATAAATCCAGGATAATTTTTTTTTTGAACACAGTACAGACGCAAGCGCTCATATACACGCGCATACACTCACCCCTATGAACGCACACACGCACACCCTACCCCTATGAGCACCTCCGAGAGACTGAGCCGGCATATCATCTTGAAATTTACGAAGTCACCGTAGGCACCTCGTCGTCGACGGGAACGTCTCCTCCCACTGAATGCGCATCGCCGGAGATCCTGAAATAAATCCAGGAATAAATGCAAGCACTAGGATTTGAACCCTGGTGGGCTGGGGATACCATAGTCCCTCTAACCATCCAACCACAGGTTGGTTTGCAAATCCAGGATAATTTTTTTTTTGAGCAGTAAACCACACTTTATTGAATAATGTTAAGGTTTACAGGAATAATTAGGGGATCATGGGGATCACCTAGCCACACATGTCGTCCAACATCTAATGAACTCGAAAATTTTGCTAAGCTATGAGCTTCCCAGTTGGAAGCCCGGCCTTCGAATTTGATATCACAAGTGGAGAACTCCCTCGAACGTAACACAATTTCTTTGACAATGGCTGAATATCTTCCTTCAGTGCCTTTGCTAATATCTGCTACCACCGATTTTGAATCACAAGCGACAACAATTCTGTCCTCCATAAGATCAAGGGCTAATGAAAGAGCTTCCCTGCAAGCCAAGGACTCAAGTGTAGCCGCGTCGTTAATACCTTCAAAGACCATTGCCGATGAGCCCAAGAAGGTACCATTATTGTTTCTGCAAACCGCTGCTGCTGCCCCTCGTTCTCCATTCCTCGAGAATCCGCCATCAACATTGATCTTAACAAAGCCTTCACCTGGAGGTCTCCAGTTCTGGCGAGAAGTGTTCCCCGCCATGGCTGCTCGCACCCTCTCACCTTGTGATCTCTCTGTGTTTTGTAAAGACTCCAGCTCGGCTATGAAACTGATTACGAAAGAATGAGTTGCATGTGGACTCTGCAGGTTACCTTCATGAATTGCCTTCCGCCTTGCCGTCCAGATTGCCCAAAGAGTGACAAACAGCTCTGTAAGTTTTTTGTGGGATAAACTCTCAATCATAGCGAAAATCCAGCTCTTGGCGTTCGGCTCCCTAGTGGTCTCCATATGATCAACAATATCCCCATCAGCTAGAGCCCACACACACCTTGATGCTGAGCACTCCATCAGTGAGTGCCGCCATGAATCTTGTGCACCGCATAGTTGGCAATTCTCACTATCAGCCATGTTTCTGCTATGACGAACGTCCTCTGTCGGGATAGAACATCTAGCAAGTCTCCACAAAAAATTCTTGATTTTTCCGGGTACCCCAACAGACCATAGCGAGGACCACTCCCTTGCTTCTTCTTCATAGTTTGATCTCCCGGCATTGTTTTCCAGCCAATCCTCTCTCCTTCTCTTTGTATCCACTAGCATACAATACGCTGATCGGACCGTGAAGATGCCATTTTTCTCAAAATTCCAAGACCACGTATCCTCCAAATTTCTGGTACATAAGGGGATGCTAAGTATAGTGTTCACATCCGGAGCCAAAAACACTTGCTGTAGCACGTCCCTCCTCCAAGAAGCACTAGTGGCATCAATTAGCTCATTTACTCTTACCGGCGGATCGTTTGCCAAGCAGGCAATCGGTCTCATCATGGCATTATTTGGCAACCAGTTCTGCTCCCAAATCATTGTTGTTACTCCGTTCCCGATTCTCCTTATTAAGCCTTGATTCAAAACATCTCTGCCTTCTAGAATAGCACGCCATATCTGAGATGGCCTGCCTCCCAATTCTGCATTAAGGATGGTTCCATCTGGATAGTACACTGCTTTAAGCAAGCGGGCACATAAAGAATTTGTATTCTGAAGCAGACGCCATGATTGCTTTGCAAGAAGAGCCAAATTAAAAAGCTCAAAATCTCGAAAACCTAAACCACCCATGAATTTTGGTTGAGTCATAGTCTTCCAAGACACCCAACTTGGTTTTCGTTTTCCTTCCTTGCTTCCCCACCAAAATTGCCTGATTAGCTTGTTCAAGTGTTCACATAATCCTCTTGGTAACTTAAAACAAGACATAGAGAAAACTGGCACTGCTTGGGCCACGGATTTGACCAGGACCTCCTTGCCCTGAAAAGATATCGTTTTCTCTATCCATCCTTTCACCTTGCTCCACAATCTATCCTTCAGATATTTAAAAGCTCCAAACTTTGAAGTACCTATATCAGAAGGCATACCTAGGTACTTTTCATTCAAAGTTTCATTTGGGACATTCAGAATTCCCTTGATCTCATCTTTTGTATTAGCTGGGCAACCCTTACTAAAAAATATTGATGACTTACTTGGGTTGATTCTCTAGCCAGAAGCTTGACAATACCTCTCTAGCAGGTTTGATACCTCTCGAGCCCCATCACCACTCGCTTTGAAGAACAGCAGGCTATCATCCGCAAACAAAAGGCGATTTACAGGTGGTGCCGACGGCGCCACTTGAACCCCACCCAGCTGGGTTGACTGGTCTAAACTTTTTAGGAGGCACGAAAGGCCCTCCGCTGCCAACAAGAACAAGTAAGGGGAAATCGGATCTCCCTGCCGGATACCTCTGCTCGGCTTAAATTCCTCAAGTTTTTTCCCATTGAACAGAACTGAATATGACACAGAAGTAACAAGATTCATCACAATGTCGACCCATCTCTGAGAGAAACCCATCTTAGTCATAATGGCTCTCAGGTAATCCCATTCCACTCTGTCGTAGGCCTTCATCATATCGAGTTTCAAGGCACAATGACGATGCTTGATGGCTCTGTTTCTTTTCATAAAATGTAAGCATTCATAGGCAACTATAATGTTATCCGTTATCAGTCTACCTGGGACAAACGCTGACTGCTCTGCTGATATGATGTCTGGTAACACCAACTTTAATCTGTTGGCCACCACTTTCGAAGCGATTTTATATAACACATTACAAAGGCTGATAGGACGGAACTGAGAGAGCATTGATGGATTTTTTACCTTTGGGAGTAGCACCAAGAAAGTCTGGTTTATGCCTTCAGCACTCTCCTGTCCCTCTATAATTTTTAAAACCACTGCCGTAACCTCGGCTCCACAAACGCCCCAATGTTGCTGGAAGAAATGTGCTGGAAATCCGTCCGGACCAGGCGCCTTTGACGGAAACATTTGATATAAAGCAGTTTTCACTTCGGCCTCCGTATATGTAGCATCCAGGAGGACTTGCATGTCGTTTGTGAGCTTTCTAGGGACCGCATCAATGACCTCTTGCATGTTCTGGCAGCCCTCTGACGTGTACAAATTTTTATAAAACTCCGTCGTCATCTCCTCTAACTCTGCCACATCCTCCGTCACCTGTCCATCAGGTTTAGCAAGCGATTTAATGCGATTTTTCCTCCGTCGCATGGAGGCCCTCATCTGAAAGTAATGGGTATTTTTGTCACCATGGGTTAACCAATCCACCCTTGAACGTTGCCGCTGCAAAATTTCTTCTCTCTGATATAGCTCAACGAGGCGGTCGGTGATCTTGATTTCCAGTCTACTCGGGCCTGTACGCCCCTGCATGTTTTTCAAAGCTTCCAATTGGCTTCCAGGATAAATGCGAGCACCAGGATTTGAATCGTGAAATAAACTCCTGGTTTTTTTTTGCTGGGTGGAGAACCCAGTAAAGGCCCACCAGGCCGCAACAGAACCATCGTCGAGTCCTTGTCCAAGCCTGCGCCGCAATGGAGAAATCTGAGCCGTACACGCGTCACCGTCCCCGAGGATCCGTCCGTCCAGAGAGCGATGCCCACGCGGCCGCAAAACCCCGGAACGTGGAGGGGCAGTCCCGTAACTTCCGCCCGCAAAACCCTAGACGCGCGCGCGGGGGCGAGGGCGAGTCCGACCCGGTCCCGCCTTCCCGGCCCGAACGGAGGCGGCCATATAAAAGCCCTCACTCCCACCCCCCCGGCGGTTACCGCATCGTCGCCAGGACAAGCCGCCAGCCAACCCAACCCGAACCACCGGAGCAGCCGACGCCTCGCAACCGCCGCGCAGGTACGGCCTCTCTCCCTCGTCGCCGCCGTCGCCGTGTTTGTGTTCCGTGGATCTGAGGCGGTGCGCATTGCGGCGTTGCAGACGAGCCGACAGGAGCCATGGATCGGTACCAGAGGGTGGAGAAGCCGCGGGAGGAGGTGCCCATCAAGGAGAACGAGATCCGCATCACCACCCAGGGCAGGATGCGCAACTACATCACCTACGCCACCACCCTGTTCCAGGTACCGCCGACGCCTTCAGCCGTTTGAATCGCCGGTTTAGCGCCCGCGCTTGGGGGCCGTGATAAGCTGTTGGGGTTTGTTTAGGGCGGTCTCTTGAAAGTTAGCCGAATGATTGAGGCGTACGGATTGCTGTACTACTTGCTACTATTATCCGCTATATAAGCGTGTGTCTTCAATGCGAACTATTAATTCGAGGCTAGGAGGAACTTGTTATCCTGATGCCCTGTTTGGTAGGATTGGTTCTGATTTTAGCAATACTGTGATAAAAAGTTAATGCTCTCAGCACTGTAGGCGATGACTTTTACTGTGTGGTTGCCAAAACTGAAAACGCGGTGTGGCGAATTAGGCATAGTTTTTGGATAAGACGCAATCGTACAAATAGATGTTGTATACTCTCACTGGGTGTGATTTGTCACTTTAAAACATTGAACAATCGTGTTGGGCCGCTAATGTGCCTGGTTGCCACTTTTTGTACGGCCAGTCACCACTTTAGTTGATGAGTGTGGTGCACGGCACGCTACTTCATCTATTCTCTAATTGATGGTGACTGTTAGTCACATCCATGTTTTGATGATTTCGCCATGTGTGATTTATGAGTTTCCTTTTAGGTGTTCTATAAATCCTCTCAGGGATCTAGACACCCATAAAAACATCAAACGTAAGCGCACAGTTTTGTTTACGTACTGTGGCTGATGCTTTGCAATGTATACATACAGGATAAGGGTTGCGATGAAGTTGTATTCAAGGCGATGGGAAGGGCCATAAACAAAACTGTGATGATCGCAGAATTGATCAAGGTACTTTTGACGGTGGCTGTGCATGTAAGCTATGCATCCGACTTTATTCTAAATTGTTGATTGCTCTTTTGCTGCACAGAGGAGAATTGTGGGTCTTCACCAAAACACTGCCACTGAATCCACTGATATTACTGACACATGGGAGCCACTGGAGGAAGGCCTACTTCCGTAAGAAGCGACTCTAAACATCTTATAGTATATATAAAGCTACTAGTAATTGCTAGAGATTTTTTTTCCTTACTTTTAGATGAATTCAGCTGTGCTCTAAACATCTTTTCTCTTTGCAGGCTTGAGACAACAAGGCATGTGTCTATGATTACTATAACTCTTTCAAAGAAGGAGCTGGACACGTCATCTGTCGGGTATGCTATCTGATGCTACGAGAAGTATTTTAATTTTACCTATCATCCCTGTGGTTTCATGGGTTATACTGGTTACAGTGGAATATTTTTTTGGGAGCTTTCAGGCTACCCCTCTTCAGTGTCTCATGAATTGCTAGTATTCAGTTATGAAGTTCTTGCAATTATGGTTTTTTGCACAACTTTTGCTATCTAGAAAAATTGTATCAGCTTGTGGCATGTAGTTGTAAAATTGCAAACTGGCAATAGATTATACTTCTGCATGTATGATAGGTTGAGTTATAATTGTATGTGCAGATATCAATCTCCTCTGCCTGCTGACAAGGTGAAGCCGTTTGTTGAATACGATAATGAAGAAGGTACTGGGCATGTTACACTTTGTTGTCCTTATTATCTTTGTGGTTCTGTATGTTTTCTTATTTCACTGTAACTGTAGATGCGCACTCACCTCCTGGACGAGGAAGAGGCCGTGGCCGAGGCCGTGGAAGGGGAATGGGAAGGGGTAGAGGTGCACGTGGTGAGGCTAATTGCTTCTTAGTAAATCAATAGTAGAGTATAAAAGTGTGCAGCTTTTCATTACATATACTATTTTTCAGGAAATGGATACATGGAGTATGCTGATGGTGGATGGGAAAACGAGCATGCTCCTGCCTATGCAGGCAATGGGTATGCTGACTATGGTCCTGCTTATGAGGGTAATGGGTATGCGCGTGGTAGAGGCCGTGGTTTCAGGGGGCGTGGCAGGAGAGGCGGCTATGGTGGTCAGCCTGATTATCAGCACGATGGAGGGTATTATGACGAGGCACCGGCCCCACCCCGAGGTGGGGGCCATGGTTTCAGGGGGCGTGGCAGGAGAGGTGGCTACGGTGGTGGCCAGCCTGATTATCAGCAAGACGGAGGAGGGTATTACGAGGAGGCTCCTCTTCCTGCACCGGCTGGAGGTAGAGACAACTTCCTTCTATCAAATTGGTTGTATGCATCTACATCCCTTGTTAATAATCTGCTGCCTCTATGTTGTGCTGCAGGTCGTGGTCGAGGCCGTGGCCGTGGGAGAGGCGGCCCAGCTCGGGGCAGAGGGCGCGGTGGCAATGCCAATGGCAACATGGTGTATGCCGCCGCTTCGGGCGCATAAGCAGTCCGCAGCTAGCTGCCGTCGTTAGTTGGATGCCTGCTCCAAGCATGAATATGTATCATCTGTGTTGTTTATCTGTTGACATATATACTTTGTATAAGCTTATCATTCGTTGCGAATGAGGCCAGATTTTGATCTTTGACTAGATTTGTAGGGGTAGCGCCGTTATTATTGTGCTTTGTTTTTTCAAAGTAGATGTCAAACTAATTGTAGCTACCAGTTGGTAAAGGTTTAGAGCAGGGCATTCTTTCAATTTTTACATAAACGAAGTCTTGTTCTCTGTTACATTGTGCCAATTTCGTTTGGTGTCCTGTCTTTGAAGTGTTTAGTTCTATTTAGCGGTACTTACAATTTGATTTCTTTTCGCTGGGCCTCTGGTTGCAGGATTTTTGAAAACCCTGGAATAGGAGAAACATAGCTTGTGTTATAAACGTCTTAGTTTCTATAGGATATATTCCAAGTACTTTCTTTGAAGATCATAGAGCATCTCCAACAGATGATGTAAAAGTAAACTTAAGCATGATTCATTGCATATTTTGAAATTTTGAACTCTAATACAAAATGTTCCTGTCGAAGTTGTCATCGTGTGAGTCGATTTAGATCACCCCTCTGGTCTGCCTTGTGGTCATTGTTGGTAGATGCTAGTTGAACAAATCATCAACCTCGGCGTTGATCCTGCGAGGTAATTCTCGTCTTCCTTCCTGCTGTGCTCCCAGTCTTTCTCGGCGAAGAATACAAGCTCCGTCGCCACGAGGCCCGAATTGGCCCCGCCCCACGTTTGTCGCGTGCCACCACATCCACCTCGCCGCTGCCGATATCCGGATCGATTTCCATCTCACTTGCAAAAAAGACAAATTCATGGTCCGAGAGGATGAATAGTATCATGTGTTAAACAGCCATAGATTTGTCTTTTTTGCACAACCCTCGTTTCAACGTATTTCGTCCTGAAAATTTACACACTCGTGCACTATGCCTTCATTTATCTCTGTATTTTTTTTAGAATTTTTTGAAATGTAAAAATATGAATTTTCACAAATTTTAAAATTTGCATTTGGAGGCCTCCATGGAGCTCGGCCTCCAAAAGCAATTTCCGTTATTCGATGTTTTATTAAAAAAATTGATGTTTGAAAATTTGCAACTATATATGTGAAGACACGAGTGCCAGTGCATTTGTTCCATGGTTTTATGGCACTGCTTATTTTCACCTAGAGGCTGAACAGAGCTGCCCCCTATGGCAGTCGCCGCCGCAGGTGCTCCACGAGCTCGTCGACGTACTGCTCCTGCTTGGCCCTGTCGCAGAGCATCTCCTGGAACTCCCTGGCGTTGCGCGCGAGCGCCTTCCCTTCCTCGTCCTCCCGCGCCATCACCCGCCGCACCGTGCTGGCGAGGTCGGCCCGGCCGAAGGAGCCGTCGCGCTCGTCCCTGGGCACCTCCAGCCCGACCCCCCTCGCCGCCATGACGCGCGCCGTGAGGCCCTGGTCGGCGAACAGCGGGAGCATCACCAGCGGGTGCCCGAACAGGAAGCTCTCCATGAGCGAGCTCCACCCGGCGTGCGTCAGGAACGCGCCCACCGCGCCGTGCGCCAGCACGCGCACCTGCGGCACCCACCCGGCGCGCACGACGCCGCGCCCGGCCACGCGCTCCGTGAACCCGTCGTTGGGGAGCAGGGGAGCGCTGGCCTCCCGCAGCGCCCAGAGGAACCGCGCGCCCGACAGCTCCAGCCCGGCCGCCAGCTCGCGCACGTTGTCCGGGGTCAGCGGCGCCTCGCTCCCGAACGCGACGTAGAGCACCGACCTCGCCGGCTGCTCGTCCAGCCAGCGCATGAGGCTCGCGCTCTCCTCGTCGTCGTCCTCGCCGCCGGCTTCTTGGGCGGCTCGCGCGGCGTCGTAAGGAGCGAGGAGGCCGGACAGGGCGAGGGGCTTGCCGAAGAGGTCGGCGATGAGGGGGCAGAGCGCGCCGTCGACCTCGCGGCAGCTGCGCAAGATGAAGAGCTGGCATTGCCGCTCCGTCTCCCAGAAGCGGAAGGCGTCGCATAAGCCGGAGGCGTTGGGGCGGAAAACGTAGACCATCTGCTCGGCCTCGTAGAGGCGGTGGGTGATGGGGGTCGGGAACGGTATCCACGGCGGCTGTGCCATCAGGTCCTCCGCCGTCACCCGCGGGCGCGCCTCGTTCGCCGCCTTCGTGCCGGCGAAGGCGATGAACGACGCCGGGAAGATGGAGAAGAACGCGCACGGTACCTGCAGGCAGCATGGAGAGCATTGGAGCCACACCATGACCGCACGTACTACCTATACTTGCCATGGCAGAGCAGACACGTACCTTGTGCTGCTCAGCTATGGGCGGGAGCCAGTGGTGCGCGAAGTCGACGAAGATCCAGTCGGGCTTCTTGCCGAACCCTGTCGCGCCCTCACCCTCCCCGCCGCTCCCGGCGCAGGCTCCCGCGAGAAAGCCGGCGAAAGGGGCCGCCAGGCCGTCGAACGCGGCCTTAAGGAGGTCGCCCTTCTCGGCCGGGACGTCGGCCGTGGACTCGGCGCCGTCCGGGAGGCCGTCGACGGTCGGCATTGGCAGGGGGAGGAGGCGGATGCGGGCACGGAGGTCCTCGGGGACGGGCCGCAGCCTGGCGAGGTTCCTCGGCGCGGAGACGAAGGTGACGGCGTGCCCGCGCCGCGCCAGCTGCTCCGAGAGCTCCATGTAGGGGATGATGTGGCCGAACGCGAGCCACGGGAACACAACGACGTGGAGCGGCGAAGAAGACCGCGCGGTCGCGGTTGCGTCTCCGGTTTCCGCCATGGCCTCTGCTCTCGCTTCTTGGAAGCAAGTGTGCTTCCGCTACAACTGAACCATCATGGCAAGCGTGGAGTGAAATCCCCATTGCAGAGACGGAAAACATGCCATATTTGGTAAAAAGAGCTTCTTCGCACCTGCACAGACCAAGAAAGTAGGTGTCCTGCTCCGATCGCCGGCGAGAGAGACGAGACACAGAAGATGTGTCGATCCAGATCTGGTGGAGAGAGATAGGAATGGAATCGGGGAGAGATGGGACGTGTCCGGCTGAGACCGTGACCCGAGATATGTTTATTGTTTTTTGAAAGGGAAATGTTTGTGACGGCACGTACGATATCCCAGCGCACAGCCCTCCCATCCTTTTTTCCCTTATCCCTTTCGTGGGTGTCTTCCTCCTCGATTTGCTACCTCTATTTTCCCCCTTTTTCTTCGCCACCATCCATTGCGCTAGCGACTGCAGCTTCACGGCCTGCTCAGCGCCCAATCTCATCCTCCGTCGTGGCCGGCGAGCCCCTCTCCCATCCCATCCTTCTCCTCAATTCACATCCCCGCTAGCTGCCCGCGGCCATGGCCAAAAGTGCTACAACCGGCGGCCAAATTTGCTACAACACGCGATCCAAGATGCTACGATGGCCGACGGCGAGGTCCCGACGACCGGCGAGATGCTACAACCGGCAAAGCGATTTGCTGTAACCGGAGACCCAAGATGCTACGACGACCGAAGGCGAGGTCCCGGCGACCGGCGAGATGCTGCAACCGGCGAAGCGATTTGCTACGACGGACGAGGCGGGGTCCTGGCGACCCAGCGAAAATGCTGCAACCGGCGAAGTGATTTGCTACGACCGGCGACGCAATTTGCTACCATGACCGAAGGCGAAGGTCCTGGCGCCCCCGGCGAGATGCTGCAACCTGCGAACCGATTTGCTACGCCCGGCGAGGTGATTTGCTACTACGGGCAAAGACAGGGGCCTGGCGACCTGGGCGAGCCAAGGTGCTACGACAACGGCCGGACCCTACCACACCCGGCACCCCTGCTGCAAGCAGCGACGGTGAGCTGCGAGGAGCGGTGCGTCCAGGATATGCGGCGGCACGGCAAGGCGAAAACAGCTTCAACGGCGACATTTTTTTTTCAACCCAGTACGGCACGCTGAAGCTGATAGTGATTTAATGGCGGCTGGCTTTTCTTCATCCAGACGCAAGGCACGGAGCAGTCAAGCCGGTGCAGCGAGCGGGTGCTGCGAATTTGTGGCTGGCAGCCGCCCCGGCCGTCGCGGAGCTGCGAGGCATGCCGGCGCAAGCAGTTTTTGCAAGAAGGGTCAACGCTGCGATTCTATTTCTATGAGATTTAGAAGACGAAGTGGGCACAGAGAAGATGACGTAGGGATAGATATCCAACGGTTATACATGGACGAATCCAACGGACGCGCCGCGACCGGCGCAGAGTGGTGGCCTTTTTGAAAGAGCTAACTGCTCATACCAAGCGGTCGTGACACGTGATATGGGGAATTTTTTTTTGAGAACCGTGATATGGGGAGTATGATCGTGCCGTTTTCTTGGGAGGGAACCTTCCTTTTCTAACGTCACTAAGAGCAACTCCAACGCGCCGACCCAAACGGACGCGTGCTTTGTTCGTTTTTTGTCCGTTTGGGTCGGCCAAACGGATGGCCGTGTCCGCTTTTTGATTTGGGTCGGCGCGTGCATCCAACACTGGCCCGACCCATAAATTGTAAACGTGGGCTAAAAAAATAAAAAAAAACGCACAGAATTTAACATAATTAAACATTACAAACATCGGTCAACAGCCGGCCAAAGTCCACATTAACAACTAAAAAACATTAAACAAACATAAAAAAAGTCTGGGTCGCGCCGCGCCGCCCCGCACGCTGCCCTAGCGTCCTCGTCGTCCGAGCCAGGCCGGTGAGGTCGACGGGCTCCGGCGCCGGGCCAGCCCATGGGAATGCTGCCTCCCACGCCCGGGCCACGTCGTCCTGCCGCGCCGGCTGCACCGCCGGTTCGGCTGCGGCACGGCGGTGGTCCTCCCGCTCCCGCTCGCGCCGCTCCTCCTCCTCCGCCTCACGCTCCATCTGCATGAGGCGCTCGCCGTTGGCGCGCTCATCCGTTGATACGTCTCCAACGTATCTATAATTTTTGATTGTTCCATGCTGTTATATTATCAATTTGGATGTTTTTATAATCATTTACAGCAATTATATATCATTTTTGGAGACTAACCTATTAACTTGTGCCCACTGCCAGTTGTTGTTTTCTGCCCTGTTTTTGTTTTACAGAAAATCAATACCAAACGAAGTCCAAATGCCACGAAACTTTTTGGAGATTTTTTTCTGGACAAGATAAACACTAGAAGCTTCGGGAGAGGGCCAGAAGACCCAGGAGGTGGCCACGAGCCACCAGGGCACGCCTGGGGGGGGGGGGGGCAGGCGCGCCCTGGTGCCTCGTGGGCCCCCCTTTGCTCCGTTTGACCTAATTCCATCTCTATAAATTCAGAAAAAATCAGAAACCCTAAGGAGAGTCCACGAAATACTTTTTCCGCCGCCGTAAGTTTCTGTTCTTGAGAGATCCCATCTGGGGTCCTTCTCCGGTACTCCGCCGGAGGGGGAATCGATCACGGAGGGGTTCTACATCAACTTTGCCGCCCTTCCGATGATGCATGAGTAGTTTACCACAGACCTTCGGGTCCATAGGCAGTAGCTAGATGGCTTCTTCTCTCTTTTTGATCTTCAATACAATGTTCTCCTCGATGTTCTTGGAGTTCTATCTGATGTAATCACTTTTTGCGGTGTGTTTGTTGGGATCCGATGAATTGTGAGTTTATGATCAGATTATCCATGAATATATTTGAGTCTTTGCTGCACTCTTTTATGCATGATTATTATAGCCTCGTATTTCTTCTCCGATCTATTGATTTGGTTTGGCCAACTGAGTTAATTTATCTTGCCATGGGAAGAGGTGCTTTGTAATGGGTCGATCTTGCGGTGCTCAATCCCAGTGACAGAAAGGGACATGACACGTATGTATCGTTGCTATTAAGGGTAAAAAGATGGGGTTTATTCATGCGTGAGTTTATCTTGTCTACATCATGTCATCGTTCTTAAGGCGTTACTCCGTTCTTTGTGGACTTAATACACTAGATGCATGCTGGATAGCGGTCGATGTGTGGAGTAATAGTAGTAGATGAAGGCAGGAGTCGGTCTTTTTGTCTTGCAGGTGATGCCTATATACATGATCATTGCCTTGGATATCGTCATGATTATTTGTTTTTCTATCAATTGCCCAACAGTAATTTGTCTACCCACCGTATGCTATTTTCTCGAGAGAAGCCTCTAGTGAAAACTATGGCCCCCGGGTCTATCAAAATCATATTAGTAAAAACCCTAAAAATATTGCTGCCATTTTCTTTTATTTATTTTATTTTGTATTTTTGTTTCAATCTATCTATCTATCACATACAATTTAATCTTGTAATTGACTGCCGAGAGATTGACAACCTCTCGTTTGCGTTGGGTGCAAGGATTTGTTGTTTGTGTGCAGGTGCTGCTAACGAGGTGTTGCGTGATTCTCCTACTGGTTCGATAACCTTGGTTTCATAACTGAGGAAAATACTTATCTCTACTGTGCTGCATCATCCCTTCCTCTTCGGGAAAAATACCAACGCAAGCTACAAGTAGCAGGAAGAATTTCTGCCGCCGTTGTCGGGGAGACATCATCAACATCTATCAAGTACCTTTGCATAAACTCTCATCTCCTTGCATTTATTTTATTTGCCATTTGCCTCTCGTTTTCATCTGCCCCACTTCTAAAATGTTTTTATAAAAATATAAAAATATTTTTCGTTTGCCTTTTTCTTGTTTGCTTGCTTGTTATCTTGTTTGCATAGTCAAGATGTCTCAAGAAAATACAAAATTATGCGATTTTTCCAATACTAATAATAATGATGTTATTAGTACTCCGATTGCTCCTCCCGCTGCTAGTGCGGAGACTTGTGATATTAATGCCGCTTTGCTAAATCTTATCATGAAAGATCAATTTTCTGGTAGTCGTAATGAATATGCTGCATCCCATCTTAACACTTTCGTAGAATTGTGTGACATGCAAAAGAAAAAAGATATGGATAATGATATTGTGAAATTAAAATTATTCCCATTCTCGTTGCGGGATCGTGCAAAAATTTGGTTTTCATCTTTACCACGAAATAGTATCGATTCTTGGGATAGGTGTAAAGATGCTTTTATTACTAAGTATTTTCCTCCCGCGAAAATTATTTCTCTTAGAAATCAAATTATGAATTTTAAGCAACTTGATCATGAACATGTTGCCCAATCTTGGGGGAGGATGAAATTAATGATAAGAAATTGCCCTACTCATGGTTTAAATTTATGGATGATCATACAAAAAATTTATGCGGATTGAATTTTGTTTCTAGAAATCTTTTAGATTCCGCCGCGGGTGGTACTTTTATGGAAATTACTTTGGGGGAAGCGACTAAATTGCTTGATAATATTATGGCAAATTATTCACAATGGCATACTGAAAGAGCTCCTACTAGTAAAAAAGTGAATTCTATTGAAGAAATTAATACTTTGAGTGATAAAGTTGATGCGCTTATGAAATTGGTTGCTAGTAAAAATGCTCATACTTATCCTAATGATGTGCCATTGTCCACTTTGATTGAGCAAAATAATGATCCCGTAGATGTGAATTTTGTCTCGCGAAACAATTTTAATAATAATGCTTATAGAAGTAATTTCAACGCTAGGCCGTTTCCTGGAAATTCCTCTAATAATTATGGCAATCCTTATGGTAATTCCTATAATAATAATAATAGGATGCCCCCTGATCTTGAAAGTAATATTAAAGAATTCATTAATACTCAAAAAGTTTTCAATACTACGATAGAAGAAAAATTGAGTAAACTTGATGATATGTCTAGGAGCATTGATAGAATTATTCATGATGTGGAAAATCTTAAGACTAAAATTTTGCCACCCAAAATTGATATTAGTGAATCAATTAAAGCTTTATATGTCTCCATGGATGAGAGTAATAAAAGAACCGCCATGCTAAAAGCTAAACGAGAATTTTTAGAAAAAGCAATTCCTCCCGGTTTCTATCGTAGTAATGATGAGGATATTAAAATGATTGGTGTTTCATCTATTGATTCTTTGTTTAGCAATATAAAAATTGATGAAAAGGGGACTGAAGAAGAGTCAACTTTAGCTAGTAGGCGTTCCCATAATTCGGAGGGTGAAAATCTTAATGAAAAAATTGCTAAAAGTGGGTTTGGAGAGGTAAAAACTTTAAATAGCGATGTGCCCACTCTCTTGGATTACAAAGATTTTAATTATGATAATTGTTCTTTGATTGAGTGCATTTGTTTGTTACAATCCATGTTAAATTCACCCAACGCTTATGAGCAAAACAAGGCTTTTACTAAACACATCGTAGAAGCGATGATGAAAGCGTTAAAAGAAAAGTTAGAACTAGAGATTTCAATTCCTAGAAAATTATATGATGAATGGGAACCCACCATTAAAGTTAAAATTAAAAATTATGAGTGCAATGCTTTATGTGATTTGGATGCTAGCGTTTCAACAATTCCAAAATCTCTATGTGATGTGCTAGGTTTTACCAATATAGATGAATGTTCTCTTAATTTGCATCTCGCGGATTCTACTATTAAAAAACCAATGGGTAGAATTAATGATGTTCTTATTCTTGAAAATAGAAATTATGTGCCCGTTGATTTTATTGTTCTTGATATTGAATGCAATTCTTCTTGCCGCATAATACTTGGTAGACCGTTCTTACGAACTATAGGTGCCGTTATTGATATGAAAGAAGGGAATATAAAATTTCAGTTTCCACTAAAAAAGGGTATGTAACATTTCCCTAGGAAGAAAATTAAAGCACCATATGAATCAATTATGAGGGCCACTTATGGAATCAACTTGAAAGATGACAATACTTAAAACTATGCATTATGCCTAGCTAGGGGCATAAAACAATAACGCTTGTTGGGAGGCAACCCAATGAATAAAATAATTTTTTTCTGTTATTTTGTGTTTTCATGTTTAAGTTACTGGTATGATTGTGTTTTTGTGTTTTTAATTAGTGTTTGTGCCAAGTAAAGCCTTTGGGATGATTTGGAAGATAGTATAATTGATGCTGTTTGGAAAACAGAAAGTTTTGCGTCCAGTGCCCGAATTTTGTTTCTGTACTGGAGCATCAGAAAAATCTGAATTGTTTACACAGTATTGGTATATGAATTTCCCACGTTGTACTAATTTTTCAGAATTTTTGGAGTTACAGAAGTATGGATTTTAAATAGATTTCTACAGACTGTTATGCTTTTGACAGATTCTGTTTTTGATGCACTACTTGCTTGTTTTGATGAATCTATGGATTGTATCGGGGGGTATAAGCCATGGTGAAGTTAGAGTAAAGTAGGTATAATGTAAAAATAAAATATGAATGGGTTTCCAACAGTACTTAAAGCGGTGATTTATTTTGTTATACTAACGGATCTCACGAAGGTTTTGTTAAGTTTTGTGTGATTGAAGTTTTCAAGTTTTGGGTGAGATCACGATGGATGAAGGAATAAGGAGTAGCAAAAGCCTAAGCTTGGGGATGCCCGAGGCACCCCAAGGTAATATTCTAGGAAGACTCAAGCGTCTAAGCTTGGGGATGCCCCGGAAGGCATCCCCTCTTTCTTCTACCAACCATCGGTAATTTTACTTGGAGCTATATTTTTATTCGTCACATGATATGTGTTTTGCTTGGAGCGTCTTCTATTATATGAGTCTTTGCTTTATTTGCTTTTTACTTTGTCACAATCATCTTTGCTGAACACACCCATCTTGAGAGAGTCACACGTTTATCATCATTTGTTAGAATACTCTATGTGCTTCACTTAAATTTTTTGAGCTAGGCAGTTGCTCTAGTGCTTCACTTAAATCTTTTTGAGCACAGTGGTGGCTAAATTTTGAAGAAATAAACTCTCATGCATCACTTATATTATTTTGAGAGTTGATTGAAATTTTGAAGAAATGAATTCTCATGATTCACTTATATTATTTTGAGAATTGATAAGATTGAAATTTTGAAGAAATATTTGCACTCTCATGCTTCACTTAAATCTTTTTGAGAGTTGATAATAGTAATGGTAATTTGCACAAGATATGAATTTGGTCCCAAAGTGATGAATATTCTAGAGGGATATAAATAAAAACTTTCATATAGATCATTGGATATGATAAGTGTGATTCCTTCCAATAGTTTTGCGATATGGAAATGATAATATGTGAGTCATGTTAGTGAGTAATTGTGTTTAGTAAGAATATTAGTGTTAAGGTTTGTGATTCCCTATGCATGCACATCAAGTCAATAGTTATGCAAAGAAATTATATCCTACTTATGGTGCATTATTTGGTGTTAGTTATGTTCAATGCATGTTTATGACCGTTTTTGTTTTTTGGTTGGTTGCTTCTCAATCTATTTGCTAGCCTTCATTTGTACTAAGCGGAAATATTGCTTGTGCATCCAAAATCCTTACACCCAAGTTGTGCCAAATGAGTCCACTATATCTACCTAGCTATATGCGGTATTTCAATGCCGTTCCAAGTAAATTTGCGTGTGCCAACTCTAATTTTCAAAATAATTTTCCCGTTTTGTGTGCCCGTACTGCTCATGAAGCGGCAGGGGGTAGCCATTATTTTCCATGCTAGGTGTGTTATTCTCACGATGAGTGTTTATTCACTTGTCATTGCACGAGAGAGTGGCTGGTAATAGGGATGCCCAGTCCCATGATGAAATTAAAAATTAATAACAACAAAATTCCTTGGAAAGTGTTGGTATGGAGGGCACCCGTGGATACGGCTAGCCATGGATTGTGAAAGAATGGTGAAAAGGAAATAAACTTTACTTTCTGTTTGGGAACCGCCTATGATGTGTCTAGCATGGAAAATATTGGGAATTCTCGGTCGTTTTCGTTGACAGGAAAAGCATGCCTCTCAAAATAATTTTATCTCTTTAATTTCAGGTTTGAGCTCTGGCACATTTGACAAATCTCTGCTTCCCTCTGCGAAAGGCCTATCTATTTACTTTTATGCAATTTTTATTTTATTTGAGTCTCCATCTTCTCTTATAAATCACCAACTAGAGAGCACTATTGTCATACTTGTGCATTGGATGTAGCTAATATTTGAGTGTGTTTCATGAATGGATCAATGATTGAGCATAATGGGCTAGGGATAACTTACTTTAGCATTGATATTTTGAAAGACATGATTGCTTGTTAGCATGCTTGAGTATTTATATTTTCATGTCAAATTATAGACTATTGCTTTGAATCATTCAAGTCCAATGTCCATGCTACAAAAGAAAAGAATATATGATGAATATGATAGGCAGCATTCCACATCAAAAATTCTGTTTTTATCATTTGCCTACTCGAGGACGAGCAGGAATTAAGCTTGGGGATGCTGATACGTCTCCAACGTATCTATAATTTTTGATTGTTCCATGCTGTTATATTATCAATCTTGGATATTTTTATAATCATTTACAGCAATTATATATCATTTTTGGAGACTAACCTATTAACTTAGTGCCCAGTGCCAGTTGCTGTTTTCTGCCCTGTTTTTGTTTTACAGAAAATCAATACCAAACGAAGTCCAAATGCCACGAAACTTTTTGGAGATTTTTTTCTGGACAAGATAAACACTAGAAGCTTTGGGAGAGGGCCAGAAGACCCAGGAGGTGGCCACGAGCCACCAGGGCGCGCCTGGGGGGCAGACGCGCCCTGGTGCCTCGTGGGCCCCCTTTGCTCCGTTTGATCTTATTCCACCACTATAAATTCAGGAAAAATCAGAAACCCTAAGAAGATTCCACGAAATACTTTTTCTGCCGCCGCAAGTTTCTGTTCTCGAGAGATCCCATCTGGGGTCCTTCTCCGGTACTCCGCCGGAGGGGGAATCGATCACGGAGGGGTTCTACATCAACCTTGCTGCCCTTCCGATGATGCGTGAGTAGTTTACCACAGACCTTCGGGTCTATAGGCAGTAGCTAGATGGCTTATTCTCTCTTTTTGATCTTCAATACAATGTTCTCCTCGATGTTCTTGGAGTTCTATCCGATGTAATCACTTTTTGTGGTGTGTTTGTTGGGATTCGATGAATTGTGAGTTTATGATCAGATTATCCATGAATATATACGAGTCTTTGCTGCACTCTTTTATGCATGATTATTATAGCCTCGTATTTCTTCTCCGATCTATTGATTTGGTTTGGCCAACTGAGTTGATTTATCTTGCCATGGAAAGAGGTGCTTTGTAATGGGTTCGATCTTGCGGTGCTCAATCCCAGTGACAGAAAGGGACATGCCACGTATGTATCATTGCTATTAAGGGTAAAAAGATGGTGTTTATTCATGCGTGAGTTTATCTTGTCTACATCATGTCATCGTTCTTAAAGCGTTACTCCGTTCTTTATGGACTTAATACACTAGATGCATGCTGGATAGCGGTCGATGTGTGGAGTAATAGTAGTAGATGCAGGCAGGAGTCGGTCTACTTGTCTTGGACGTGATGCCTATATACATGATCATTGCCTTGGATATCGTCATGATTATTTGCTTTTCTATCAATTGCCCAACAGTAATTTGTCTACCCACCGTATGCTATTTTCTCGAGAGAAGCCTCTAGTGAAAACTATGGCCCCCGGGTCTATCAAAATCATATTACTAAAACCCTAAAAATATTGCTGCCATTTTCTTTTATTGATTTTATTTTATATTTTTGTTTCAATCTATCTATCTATCACATACAATTTAATCTTGCAATTGACCGCCGAGAGATTGACAACCTCTCGTTTGCGTTGGGTGCAAGGATTTGTTGTTTGTGTGCAGGTGCTGCTAACGAGGTGTTGCGTGATTCTCCTACTGGTTCGATAACCTTGGTTTCATAACTGAGGGAAATACTTATTTCTACTGTGCTGCATCATCCCTTCCTCTTCGGGGAAAATACCAACGCAAGCTACAAGTAGCATCCGCCAGCGCGCGCTGCCTCCATTGCTCGAGGTAGGCGGCCTCCTGCAGCAGCGTCACGCCGAGCCAGACGGGGGGCGCGCTGACCCACTCGCGCACCTGGCCGGTCCAGACGTAGAGCTCGGTCGTATCTGTCGGCGGCGGCTCGGCCTTGGGCGTCTGGGGGGTGGACCTCGGCGGTGACGGTGGCACGACGCAGTCACCGGCGGCAGAGAGGGCGAGGGCCTCTGCCAGCCGCGCCTAGTAGTCCGCCTCCACCTTGCGTCGCTCCTCCTCGATGGAGGTCTCCATGGCCACCGCAACGCGCCCTGGTAGGCGGCCTCCTCCTCGACCTCCTCCGGCTTGACGACGAGGGGCGGCGGAGCTTGCGTGTGGTGCTCCTGGACGCCGAGGTGGCGTTGCTCCTCGTGTTCGAGGGCAAACCACCTTTCCTAGTTGGGAGAGTCCGCCACGTACGCAGGCATAGCGCGCTGCTCTGGCATGAGCAGCGCCCGCCGCCTGCGCACTGCTACTTGTAGTCTGCGTTGGTATTTCCCCGAAGAGGAGAGGATGATGCAGTATAGTAGAGATAAGTATTTCCCTCAGTTAAGAACCAAGGTTATCAATCCAGTAGGAGAACCAAGCAAAATTCCGTTAAGCGCACCTGCACACAAAAGAGCAAACACTTGCACCCAACGCAAATAAGAGGGTTGTCAATCCTCTTAGCGGTTATTTGCAAGGATTAAATCTTATCAAGGTAAATAGATAAACTAAAATACTAATTAAAATAAAAGTAAATAAATTGCAGCAAGGTATTTTTAGGTTTTTAATATATGATAAAGTAGACCGGGCGCCATAGTTTTCACTAGAGGCTTCTCTCTCGAACACATATCATACGGTGGGTAAACAAATTACTGTTGGGCAATTGATAGAAAAACAAATAATTATGACGGATTCATGGCAATGATCATGTATATAGGCATCACGTCCGAAACAAGTAGACTGACTCGTGCCTGCATCTACTACTATTACTCCACCCATCGACCGCTATCCAGCATGCATCTAGGGTATTAAGTATGAAACAGAGTAACGCCTTAAGCAAGATGACATGATGTAGACAAAGTAAACTCAAGCAATATGATTAAAGCCCATCTTTTTATCCTTAATGGCAACAATACAAATACATATCATGTCCCCTTCTGTCACTGGGATTGAGCACCGCAAGATTGAACCCATCACAAAGCACCTCTCCCATTGCAAGATAAATCAATCTAGTAGGCCAAACCAAATCGATAGATCGGAGAGAAATACAAAGCTATAATAATCATGCATAAAAGAGTTCAGAGAAGACTCAAATATTTCTCGTGAATAATCTGATCATAAACTCACAATTCATCGGATCCCAACAAACACACCGCAAAAGAAGATTACATCGGATAGAACTCCAAGAACATCGAGGAGAACATGGTATTGAAGATCAAAGAGAGATAAGAAGTCATCTAGCTACTAGCTATGGACCCGTAGGTCTGTGGTAAACTACTCACACATCATCGGAAGGACAACAAGGTTGATGTAGAAGCCCTCCGTGATCGATTCCCCGTCTGGCAGATTACCGGAGAAGACCTCTAGATGGGATCACGGAAGAATATAGGCTTGCGGCAGCGGAAAGGTTTTCTCTTCTGGCTCTCTGTTGGTTTTGGAATATTTGTGAATTTATAGCGAAGGAATTAGGTCAAGAGGTGCCACGAGGGGTCCACAAGTCTGGGGGGCGCGGCCACCCCCCTGGGGCGCGCCCTCCAGGCTTGCCGCCTCCTCGTGGCTCTTCTGGTCTTGTCCCGAAGCTTCCTGGGTCTCTTCTGGTCTAGAAAAAATTAATCCAAAGTTTTTTTTTCTCGTTTGGACACTTTTTGATAATGATTTTCTAAAAAAGCAAAAACAAGCAGAAAACAACAACTGGCACTGGGCACTGGGTTAATAGGTTAGTCCCAGAAAAATGATATATAATGGCATATAATTGAATATAAAACATCCAAGATTGATACTATAATAGCATGGAACAATCAAAAATTATAGATACGTTGGAGACGTATCACGCACCTCCTCGGCGTGCGCGCAGCGTCACGTCGGGGTAGGGCAGTGGCATCCTGTACTGGTGGTGCCACCGCGCTTGGTGCACCGGGATGTGCAGCCGCTGCCTGGCGGGGCGGGCAGGCGACGGCGGCGGCGGGGGAAGGGCGCGGGAGGAGGAAGCGCCGGCCGTCTGCTTACCCTTGTTCTTGCCGGAGCCGCCGAAGAAGCCCATGGTGGCTGGCTAGGGTTGTCGCCGGCGAGGGAGCACGCGGCCAGATGTGGACACACAGCGGAAGTGGAAGTGGATGAGGACGCCCCCCCCCCCCACGGATTAAAAAAGGACGGGGCCCCGCAGCTTCCAGTCGCTGACGCGTGGGCCCGCAGTAGGTGGCCGTGTTAACTACGACCGCATGCGGTAGTTGGCTGACTTACACGTGGGGCCGCGGCGGACACCGAGAGGACGCGCGGCGCGTCCGCGCTGACGCAATTCA
Organism: Elymus sibiricus; assembly: GCA_039707655.1. NCBI lineage: Eukaryota > Viridiplantae > Streptophyta > Magnoliopsida > Poales > Poaceae > Elymus > Elymus sibiricus. Next base: position 352,164,519 of record CM077672.1, on the reverse strand, counting down.
GGCCCAAATTTAGGCCGGAAATGGATCGGCGCGGACACGAAGCGGGCACGTTTTGGGTTTGGGTCGGCGCGTTGGGCCGACGTTTTTGTCCGCGGCGACCCAAACGGACGTGGGCGGACGAAATAGGTCGCCCCGTTGGAGTTGCTCTAACCAGTTAACCAGCGAACGCCAGTTTTTAAGCAATCCCAACGAACACCCTTAGGAACGTCAGATCCCAAACGAACACATGACAATTTCTCTGCATAGCGTGGCAGTTTTTCTGCCATTTTTGTACTACATGGCAATTTTCGCTTTAGAGCATGAAAAATCCCTTACAACAGCATGGCAACTTTAGCTGTTTTTGCATGTCAATTCTGGGCGTTTGCTCGAAAATTTTTAAAAAAATCAGACGTTAGCTTTTTAACATCTTCGAAACAAAAAAAAACATACAAGCTCCATTCTATAATATATACTCCTAGTAGGCAACGTCGCACTCGTTTTCTTAAAAGTCAAACTTCACCAAGTTTATAGAGAAAATTATCTTTACCTTTAATACTAATTCATGATGATTCTAATACCGAGTTGATATTCTAGATTGATATATTTTTCTGTAAACTTGAACATATTTTTTTTTGACTTTAAGAAATGTTGTATGCACTGTATGAAACAAATGGACTACAAAGAAATTCTAAAGGCAACTAATATAATTGACCTACACACACACATACACACACACACACACACACACACACACATATATATATATATATAAATATGTACAGAAGGATACAAAGTTCATCGATGAGCGTGCCATTATGATTGTGCTTTCTTTTTCAGTACATGTCAAACGAACAATTAGAGCATGTCATTCTTTCAATTTTTTATACAAACCGCATGCATTTTTGTTTGGTGCAGTGTCTTTAAAATGTTAGTTATATATTGTGCCTTTTGCAATTTGATTGCTTCTCTTTATATGTATTGAATACCTTCTTTTTAAGAAAATAGGGGTTACGCGGTTCCATTTTATTAGAATGAAACCACATATCATCGCTTACAACACTCAGGTTGTGCTAGAATAGCTGAGCACATGTATTGGAGATGAAGTGCTACATATTTCTCTTCTTTGTTTTGGCTTTTAGGATTATATATGGTTTAGGATGTTCCAATGCATTTCTTCTCTGTTTAGCTTTTGCGATGATATGTTAGCTAGATATCCAATCGATGTTTTAATGCGAAAAGAGTGGTGCGGTATACATGATTATGAGAGCATGATGCAGATTCAGATTGTCAAATTATTTAATATTTTCTCTAGCGTGTATACCTTAATTTACTTGCATGTATTATGTACCAATAAGTGGGCATTCAACAACGTATATCAAATACTTGTGGATTTAAAAAGATTTAAGGAATGACACTAAGATTCATAAATTTAGATTTAATAACCTAGGTAGGGTTTGTAAATTTCTCGATTATATAAGTTGTACTAGTTATTATGGGTTATACTATTAGTTAAAGCTTGAGTTACATGTTTACTATAGTTTTCATCGACGTCAATAATATTTAGGATAAAAGAATGTAAGGTTGTTGTGTTTTTGTAATGTGATGCCCCATGAGTGTAGGGGGTCAATTGTAAATCATGTATCAATCCACCAGGAGCCGAAGAAAATGGTAAATGTAAAAATAGCAAGGATTCAGTGCAAACGCTAATTGGTTTGATAGTGTTGTGAATTGTGAAGGTGAAGCAGTAGCCAAACATGAGTAGTAACAAAATATAAAAGAGTCCAGCAAGTGACCCAATCCTTGGTAATGCTAAGGACAAACTGGTTGTGTTACTTATGATGATCAAACTTTCTTGAGGATGGCGGGATAATTGTATAGTTATCAACTCCATACGTGATTTGCATTGATTATTGTTGCTTATTCGGTGTTGTAGGGATAGAGCCTAATATTATGTGCTGCAACACCATTGACTCACGCATACTTATGAGTTATGATTGTGCTTTTAGAAAGCAATCTATGACTACTTAGATTTATTAAGGTAAACACCCAACCATAGCCATAACTTCCTCTAGGTCCTATTCACCCCTCATATCATAATTTGTAAACTCGGGGAATGGTAATTTGTGTCACTCCGGCCTCCCATCCTGAACTTATGATGACACAATGTTCTCCTCTAGGCCCATATAGGTGAAGTGTCATGCATTCGACGTTCGCATAACACCACTAGAGAATTACAGTACAACATGATCAACCAACAATCTTTACTGTAAATACATACGAAACTTGACAACTAGCTTTCGCCCATATCCTCAAGAACACAAGCGAACTACTCACAATGCATCATGGTGAACATATTCAGTGGTAATGATAATTTTATCAACCTGAAAGCAATGATCTTTCACCAATAATACATAAGGCATCAACTACCTATACAACAATTAACACCAACATGTTGTAACGATAAGCAATTCACACTTGATTGTACAAGGATGGATGAGATTAGAATGGGGGTGATGGTGTTGTTGATGGATATGGTGAAGATGGCTTGGATGAAGATGCCCCCCTTGATGCCCTGGAGTCGGTGATGACGATTGCTTCGAATTCCCCTGGCCCGAGGGGGCAGATCTGGCTTGAAACAACCCTCCAGATAGAACTAGCTCTCCGCCTGGCATCGACCGCGAAAAAAATCGGAGAAACATGGATATGGAAGAAATTCCTCAAAAGTTACCATATAGGACCATGGGGGCACCAAAAGCCACCTGTGGGTGCGCCTAAGCACCCCATGGACCACCTGACAGCCCCCTTCTGGCTCCTGGGCTCTTCTTGTGCAAAACTTCAGGAACTAACTTTCCTTTCTTTCTAGGGTCCTGGCGCTGGCAGGGTGTTTTCTTCACGATGGTCCAAATTCCCCACCATGGACGACATCACTAGCAATTATTTCATGGATTTTCTGCATTATAAGATAAACCACCATTAAATTGATGCAAAGGCAATTGAAAATGGCATAAAAGTAGAGTATTTATCCTTTAAATTTGTGATGCAAAATGCACATATCATAGTGCTCGTACCGCGAGATAGGTTATAGATATTGGTATATAACTACATAAAATAAGGATATGCCAGATGACCTAATTTCGTTAAATCACAATCAATTCTACTCAACAGTTGGATGCCTCGTCTATTGCTTTCGTTTACAAACAACACACTTTCTCACTTGGTTTCGACAACTACTACAACTATCCAATCCAACATTGCTATTGGAGTTAATTTTGTCTCTCCATGATCATTCCTACTATTTTTTTGATATATCCAAGTTACCTCACTAAGAAATCAAAGGAGCATCCATGGCTGCTTTGAATGGTGGGACTCTCAAAACATCTAAATAGGCAAAGGGACTGTCTATTTGGCAGTTTACTGATTTTAAATTTGGTATCATTTTTTTCCGCACCATATAACCGTGAAAATGTTCTACCAAATTATGACTTTTCACCATGAACTATTCAGAGAACAAGTGGGAAAGTCATGTTATGCTCCCGAGCTCATTTGATCTCAGGATGAACAGTAAAATCTAAAAAATGAAAACATTTAAAAAAATCTGATTTTTTTTGGGTGGAAACATTGACAAAAGTTCTCAGTGCTTGCAAAATTTCATCCAAAAATGACATTCGTACAAGTTGCGGCAAAAAAAAAAAAAAAACCAGTCCTCCAAAATGTTTTCGAAAATAACATTTTTGGAGCATCAATTTTGTTTTTTTTGCTACGACTTCCACGAATGTTATTTTGTGAACACTGAGAACTTTTGTCAATGTTTGCACCAAAAGAAATCAGAATTTTTTGAGTTTTTTTTGAATTTTTTTGGGTTTACTGTTCACCTGAGCTCATTTGTGCTCGGGCTCAAATACACCACGTCCGAACAAGTGATCCTATATTTATCATAATACTAAAATGCACACTTTTGTAACCACAATACAATTGTAATGTAAAAATCACTAATAACATGCAAATATGGACTTGATGGAACTAGTGGCAAAGAAAATGATAAAACCAAAAATGGGGAAATAAGAAAAAAAAATTAAACTAGGGCAAAACCACCATCCATGCTAAAGTCTCTTACCTAAAATAAATAATTAAATAATTAGGTACCAAAGCAACCCACTAGATAAAATATTCATCATCAACAAATAAAAAAAGCAAAAAAACAAATAGGCACAAGAAGAGAAAAATTGGAGAGTAAAAATAAAACCCGATTTGAAGCTGAAAAAGATCATTCAACTAATAAACTAATTCTAATCCTATATACCTAAATAGTTGATCTCCACTAATTCTTATTCTCTCAACATGCAAGTATGCCACCTCACCAAGCCATCATGCATGAACTACATAATTGATCTCCACTAACTCCAATTCTCAACATGCAACTATGCCACATTATCATGCCATCATGCATGAGAAAAGACCTACATTAACATGCCCCATGCATGCTACTCATATTTAATAAATATTCTACAACTATATAATAATAAAATACAATAAGTTATATGTTAGTTTCAGTTCACACATTTTTTTGAGCTACAATTCACACATTGTTAGTCTAAATACTAATGTTTCATACAAACAAATCCCAATGAAATAATTCAAAAGTTTCCGCAACAACGTGCGGGGTATCATCTCTAGTATGATTAGAATGTCTTGTTCTCTTGACTCCTATACGATTAGAAAATTACATGAATTCAAAAGAAAGAGTGTCTAACCCTTGACGGCTAGGGTAAACTCTCTCCTCCAGACTTCGCCGGCGAGCCCATGGATTCGCCTCCTCTCTGCCTGCCGCTCCAGCGGCTGGTGGCGGGGAGGAGAGTCGCGTGCCTCCGCTCCGGTTAGTAGTTTAGGTTAGGGTTTTTTAGTCCTCGCAGGTGCGGCGCTCGGGCGGATGTCGGCGCTTCTTCTTTGAGTTTGTCTTCCGGGCTCATTCTTCTCGAGTTCATCCATCTAGACGTAGTCAACGGAGCTACGGCATAGATTCCTGCCGTCTCCTTGGTGTCAGGTGTTTCAGATCTATTCAAGGGTTCAACGGTGGCGACTGCGGCTCCAGAGCGCTGGTCATTAGGGGCACGTGCACGAAGACTTCCCGACTATCATCGACGGTCAAGCCGGCTCCGGTAGAGGAGCGACAATAGCAACGCATCGGCGCTCATTCTGATGGCGGTAGTGGTCGTTTGGTGGTCTTAGAATCTTGATGTAATTTTGTGCTTTTGTACTTCCGGTGAACTTTGATAATAGATTTGAATCAAATTTGCCAAAAAAAGAGTGTCTAACAGTACACAAAAAGCAAAATTATTTTATCAAGAGATGTGAGTGGATGAAAATTGTCCGCTAAAATAGAGTGCGATCCTAAAAAAAAACCCAAGGATTCTAATCCTATAAATCAAACGACCAATGTAGAAAAAAGAAATCTGAACGTCAGGTAGAGGCACATGGCAAATCGAATGTTTTCGATGATAAGTTTAGTGATGCGATGATGATAACTTTAGTTGGCAAGCATGACAACTTCGTGCTTCAGTTTATTTTTTGACAGAAAATTGCCGCGTGTGTCGACTAACTTGCCATACTTGCGTCACTAGAATTGCCATGAAAAACGTTCGATTTGCCATGTGCTTGTACGTGGCGTCAGGTACTTATCATTTTCGAGAAAAAAGTATGGAGAATCCAAATCTTCAAAAACTCTTATGAAATTAGTTTTGAATCAAAAGAGCCCTCAAGTTTCTTTATTTAGACTTGTGACCCTATTCGTTTCGTGTTGGCGTCACCAGAGGAAACTCATATTCATCGATCTGTTTCTAATTCTACCCCTGGCGATATCTCCCTGCTCCGGCCTTCCTTTCACTCCCCCTCTTGCGCCGCACGCACTACCCCCTCCCCCTCGACCTCGTCGCCGACGCCGCGATGCCGAAGGACGTCGAGATGAACGACTCCGCCCAGCCCGCCCCCGCTGCCGCTCCTGCGGCCGCCGACGCGCCCGCGCCCCCGCCCGCTCTCTCCACCCTGCAGCGTGAGTATCCCGGCCCTCTCGCCTCCTAGCCCCCCCCCCCCCCCCCCCCCCCCCCCCCCCCGGTCCCCCAAAACCCTAGCTCAGCTTCCGGTGCCGTGGGCGCTCAGCGGGCGGTGGCTCACGTGTGTTTGCCTCGCTGTGCCTGCAGATCTGAAGGAGATCGCGTCCGTGGTCGAGGCGGGGTCGCTGACCAAGGAGGTCCGCCGGATCTCCCGCGCCGTCCGCCTCACCGTCGCCCTCCGCCGCCGCCTGGCCGCCCCCGACGTCGCGGCCTTCCTCGCCTTCGCGCTGCCCCCTTCCTCCGAGGCCTTCACCCGCCTCTCCCCGCTCCTCCCCAAGGTATTTTTCTGCCTGCAACTTCAGAGCTCTCGTGATTTGGAATAAACAAGCAATTATGCCTGAATCTGATGACAGCGTCAAGGACGTGAGCATCTAATGCTATGTTTGTTAATCTACATGTGTTACATGTGTCTTGGCTGCCGATTGACATGGTAGATCGTTCTCGATTGATTGGCCTTTTAGAAGTAAATGGGAACTCATAATCTAGGCAATTGTGGTAGAGTAACTGTCATTCGGCTACTGTATGGTGATGCAATGCAAGCCTTTAGATTTTCGAATTTGGTTTCACTGTTGAAGTTCACGACAAAGCAGGTTCCTTCTGTTCTGACGATTAATTGGTAATTGACAGTCTTGGGTATCTCATGTTATGTATGACTTCAGATCGTTCTGGATTTCTTGGCTTATTAGAAGTAAATTAGAACTCATAATCTAGGTCATTGCTGCAACACAAAGCAACTGTTATTGTATGGTGATGCAGTACAAGCCTTGAGTAACTCCATATTTTGCAAGTGAGTTTCACTATTGAAGTTCATGTCGAACCAGGTTCCTTCTGTTCTGATGCTTAATTGGTAATTGACAATCTCATGCCTGGTGCGTAGGGGGTTAGAACTTGATTCAGTTTAATTTTGAAACTGAAGTATTCTCTTGCTCAGAGGTGTTTGACGTTCGTATGGTGTTACCTCTTTTAGGAAGATGGAAGTGAGATGGATGTTGATGCTGCAGCTCCAGCGGCTCAAGTTTCAATCAAGCATGGACTCCCAGAGATTGAAATATACTGCTACCTGCTTGTGTTGATTTTCCTTATTGATCACAAGAAATATGATGAGGTACGTCCGAGAATTTCCTCCACTTTGTCATCATTAGTGATGAAACATACCAATTTGATGTTCTCTTCAGGCTAAAGCATGTGCAAACTCTAGCATTTCTCGTTTGAAGAATCTCAACAGGAGGACTATTGATGTTTTGGCTTCTAGGCTGTATTCGTATTACTCGTATGTCCATGAACTCACCAACAGCCTTGCTGAAATTCGTGGGTGAGTTATTATATCATGAATTGTTATTCTCAGTACACGGTATCTATACAGACCTTCCATTGCGTCTCTGAGTAACTAGTAAGCTCTTTTTTCTGTTCGGTCCTGCTTTAATTTGCTTCTCATACAATTATCTCTTTGCAGAACTCTCCTTGGGTTGCACAGGATGGCAACTCTTCACCATGATGAGCTTGGGCAGGTTGTTCTGAGACCCTAGTTTTCAATTTTTTAGACATACAGCTTGAATGCTGTCAAATTATGGGGTTGACTTCTGGTTTCGATGGCAGGAAACTCTTCTTAACCTGCTTCTTCGCAATTACCTGCACTACAATCTATATGACCAGGCAGAAAAGCTTAGGTCAAAGGCACCACGTTTTGAAGCACATTCCAATCAGCAGGTAATCATCATTCATCAAGTATCTTATTTGCTCTCCTGTTTTTATGCTGAGTTGTTGCAGTTGAAGTAGAAATGCAATATGTCTTTATTCTTTGTAATAAGGCTGGTTATCGATTTAATGATGAGCACCCTACGAAATTGTCATTATTTCATTTGATCATGTGAAGGTATGTTGTAGACAAGAACTAATCTCTCTATTTTCTCACAGTTCTGCCGCTATCTGTTCTACTTGGGAAAAATTAGAACAATTCAGCTCGAATACACTGATGCTAAAGAGAGCCTCTTGCAAGCTGCACGGAAAGCACCCACTGCAGCTCGTGGATTCCGCATCCAGTGCAACAAATGGGCTATACTAGTAAGGCTACTTCTAGGGGAGATACCAGATAGAACTGTTTTCATGCAGAAAGGAATGAAGGCGGCTTTGACACCATATTTTGAGCTTACAAATGTAAGTTCACCTTCTTTGGAAAATATACATGTTACTGCTGCATGGTACATTCTTAATTGTTTTTCATGTATGATCTCCAGGCTGTTCGAGTTGGGGACCTAGAAGTGTTCAGAGCTGTTGCAGAGAAATTTGGGAGCACTTTTAGTGCCGACAGGACATCCAATTTGATCGTGAGGCTGCGCCACAACGTCATCCGGACTGGACTGCGCAACATTAGCATTTCCTACTCACGGATCTCCCTTGCTGACATTGCCAAGAAACTGAGGCTAGATACTAAGAACGCTGTTGCTGATGCTGAGAGCATTGTAGCCAAGGCCATCAGAGATGGGGCAGTTGATGCCACCATTGATCATGCCAATGGCTGGGTGGTGTCAAAAGAGACTGGCGACGTTTACTCAACAAACGAGCCACAGGCTGCGTTCAACTCCAGGATTGCATTCTGCCTGAACATGCACAACGAGGCAGTCAAGGCTCTGAGGTTTCCCCCTAATTCTCACAAGGAAAAAGAGAGTGCCGAGAAGAGGCGAGAGAGACTCCAGCAGGAGGAAGAACTCGCAAAACACATGGCCGAGGAGGACGACGATGACTTCTAGATTCCCTCTCCATGCTTTCAGGTGCTGCCTGTTCTTTACGAAGAAGCTAGTACTACTCTGTCGATTTCAGGGGCCGCAGTCCAATATCCTTGCAGGGACAATCTGAATGATTACTCAGTGCGGTTTTTTATGTTTGTAGGAAGCACCTTATTTTTCACTGCAAATTCTTATATCACTACGAATTGGTAGGAAGCGCCTTATTTTTCCATGAGATACTGTAATCGAGGAACTGAGAGCCGTGTCGGAACACTGTTTTGCACTGCATCCTGTGTTTGCTTTGTGGGAAGCTGATTTGAGGACTAGTTCCGTGTGTTGCTTCATTTTCGATGTACGTGATTCATCTTATGCCCGTAGCGTTGCCTATTTTCATAATCACTCTGGTAATGTTTTTGGGTGGCCGAAACTTTGTTGCTACTATTAACATTGGAGAGAATTGTACCTTTTAACTCCTCAGTCATCTTGCGGAGTTGCAGTAAGGTGCTGCTCTTTGCACTTGGCAGTATTACTATTGAATGACGAGAAGAATTAGAAGAGAGGTTGTGGTTGTAAGCACAATCTTTTTAGGGTTTTACCCTGTTCAAGTGACATCTGTGTTTGGCACATGCCAGGCCTGAGCGAAATCTGTTAGTGTTCAACAGTATAGCAGTACTTAACTGGTTCACTTGGCATTCATTTTCTACCTGTCTTGCATATCACCAGAATACAATTATGGTGCAAGATTGTGACGATATATTCTATGATGCCCAACAGAAATAGCATTAATTATTTGTTTAGCAGGCTTTGGAGAGCTAAGGCAGCTTAAGTTTTGTTCTGACTAAACAAGCCTAAGATGATACATCTTCAAGAATTTAACATGTAAGTTCAGATGGAAAGATCTTGATAAACTTTTAGCATAGTTGGCCTTTCTTTGGGTGAAGGAGTTAGGCAATCAAATGCCACAGAGATGCACTGCTTCACGTCGTCCGCCTCGGTTTCGGGTCGTGGAAGTCGTTTATCCAAAATTTCTTCCAGAAGAAATTGGTCATTGAGTGAAGAATGAAAAGCTTGTATGTCTCCTGGATGTTTGCCCATCAACACCTCGAGCACCACCACACCAAAGCTATATACATCACATTTCTCTGTAACTAGAGAAGTGTAGGAACATTCTGCATCCAAAACAGGAACATAAGAATTAGGATTATGCATTAGTGCAGAGTGTTCCATTTAACAAACTTTAGGTAGTATTGTGCCGAATAAACATACCAGGTGCTATGTACCCATAAGTCCCCGCTAGTGCACTCCAGTTTGATGAATCAGGTTTCAACATTCTTGCAATACCAAAATCCGAGACAAATCCTTTGTAATCAGCATCTAGTAAGATGTTTTTGCTTGTGATGTCTCGATGAATTATGGGCGGGTGAACATCATGATGGAGGTAAGTGAGGGCTTGAGCTACATCTCTTATGAGAGCCGTCCTTCTTTGCCAATGGAACTGGATTGCTAGTTCTTCATTGCTTAAGACCGAAGCTAGATTTCCTTTCTCTATAAACTGACAAACAAGGAACTTGTACCGTGGATGAGAACAATATCCATATAGCTTGACGATGCTGCGTTGGCGAATTTTTGTTAACAATTCAATCTCATGCTGGAATCTTTCTTCATCATGTGCCTCTTCATCGCTTGGATATAGTTTCTTTACTGCAACTACTTGTTCATCTTGAAGTTCTGCTTTATAAACACTGCCATATGACCCCTCTCCAATGCAATGCTTCTCATCAAAATTATCAGTTGCATTGATGATATCCTCAAATGCCATTCTACCATCAAAGCTCCATACAGAGAATACCTCCCTTTTGCTCGCGTCATCAGTTTTTTGAGATACTTTCTTGCGGCAAATCAAAAAGGCAATTACACATGTTGCTATTGAAATAGTAGCAGCAAACATAAGACCAACTGGCAGTATAATCTTTTCATGCTTTTGCCTATGATCCGCAGGGGGGGAATTACAAGGGGACATACCAACAAGATCACCGCAAAGAGCTTTGTTGTGAAGAAACCATTGAGCTGATGCATTGTGGATCCCTTTTGGGACAGAGCCTTCTAGGAAGTTGTACGATACATCAAATACTGACAGGCTTTGCATGCTTGTAATCGAGAGAGGGATGGCACCGTTGAACTGATTGTGTGAGAAGTTCACATAGATCATCATCTGTAGTTTGCTGAGTTCCCATGGTATTGGTCCACTGAGACTATTCATACTAAGATCTAGCATGCTTTGCAAGGAAGCTAAATTGCCCACACTTTCAGGAAGAATTCCGATCTCTTTTGCTATTTTACCAGTTAAAAGGTTGCTTGAGAAATCAAGCATCTCAAGATTACTAAGCTGGCCAATTTGCTTGGGAATCTGGCCAGATAGTTGGTTGTCTCTTAAATCCATCCAGTATAGGTTGGTTAACATTCCAATTTCTGGCGGTATCTCGCCAGTCAACCTATTGAAATGCATATTAAGAAATGTAAGCTTTTTTAGCTCCCCCAGCTCAGAAGGTATACTGCCTTCTATCATGTTGTGTGCAAACTCAATACTTGTCAAGTTTTGACATGAGCCCCAATTTGGCGAGAGCTTCCCTACAAATTTGTTTGAAGATAAACCAAAGATATTGAGGTGTGGATACACCCCAAATGCTTTATTTATGTCTCCTTCAAACTGATTATGGCTGATTCTGAAATAATGTAGTGAACTGCAATCCCTCAAACCTTTTGGGACAGGCCCACTCAGATTGTTATTAGCAACATGGAAAACCTGTAGCCTCTTACTTTGGCAAAAATCTGGCAAGTGTCCACTCAGCTTGTTTTCACCAAGTTCAATGTCGATCAAATTGGTCAGGTTGGAAAGCGCTGAAGGCAAAGGGCCGGAGAGCTGATTCATGAACAAATACATTTTTGCCATGCTCGTCAATTTCCCAAAACTTTGAGGGATTAAGCCAGATAATTTGTTCTCATAGGTTGTAAGCGTTTCCAAATTTGCCAAATTTCCAAACTCTGTCGGCAATTCCCCAGTGAGATTGTTGCTACCTAATAGTAATTGACTGAGTGAAGACATGTTCCCAATACTTGACGGCAGTGACCCAACTATAAAATTGTCCGAGATTATGAGTTTTTCAAGATTCACGAGATTTCCAAACTCATGAGGGATGGATCCTGTTATGTGGTTATTTGAAAGAGAAAAATACATCAATGAAGTAAGATTTCCAGCAACACCATAAGGAATTGAGCCGGTCAAATGGTTGTCTGACAAATCCAACTCAATCAAGCGTGAGAGCATCCCAAGCTCTACCGGGACTGGGCCAGTGTGCTGGTTCCGTTGCAAGTGCAGGAACATGAGCATCGTGAGGCTTCCAAGGGAGGGCGGAATTGTGCCATCCAGGATATTATTGAACAAGTATAGTGCTTGCAGGGTTTGAACTTGTGCTAGCTCTTCAGGTATGGGTCCTGACAGACGATTATCAGAAAGGTCTAGATGGTTGATGTTGGTCAAGTTTGCAAGGGCCGAAGGTATCTGGCTAGAAAGGATATTGAAGCTCAAATCCAACTCTCTCATTTTCTGAAGCTGTCCGAGGTGCCATGGGATGTTGCCTGAGAGCATATTCCCATCTAGATAAAGAAAGGCAAGCCTTGAGAGATTGCCCAGGGCAGGAGGGATTTGGCCGGTGAGGTTGTTGCTGGAGAGGTCCATGTCCATCCGTGTGAGCCTCCCAAGGTTACAAATCGATGAAGGTATGTGCCCGCTGATATGATTACGGGAGAAGTTGAGGCTAGAAAGCATGGACAGAGAGCTGATGCCAGAAGGGATGGCACCGGAGAGCTGGTAGTTGTCGCTGAGGTCGAGGTTTACGAGGTAAGGGAGTGACTGGAAGCTCAGGGCGTCCAGCTGCCCTGCAATGCCGGCACCGCCAAGGGAGATTCCTCTGATGACCTTCACCGTGGTTCCTCGGCGTGACCGAGTGTGGCCGCAGGTGATGCCGGTCCAGTTGCACGGGTGCATGCCGTCGTCTCTCCAGGTCCCCATGTGCGTGGAGTACTCGACGGCTGATTTCCAGTGGAGAAGCGCTCCGGCCTGGGATCTCAGCGAAGTGCCGCGGCGTGCTGCTGCTGCAGCTGGAGGCGAGGCGCGGCCCTCGGCTTGCGTGGAGGCAAGGAGAAGAAAATCAACCGAGATGCATGCGAAAGAAAAGACATGATGATTAACCGGCGATAGCTAAGAAGAGTACCTGCGGTGTCCGGAGCAGAACGCGCGCGCGTCGGCAGCCGTCTACGCTTGGTTTTGGTTTCGCCGGCCGGGTGGCGGGTGGTGCATGTGTGTGAGCTGAGAAGTGTCGGCTGGCTCCTCGTCCAGGGGTTTATAAACAGATTTGGTCGCAGGCACAGCAGCCTCACATTTTCCTTCAGCTGCATGCAGCCAAGTCTAAAGTCTTCGCTCGTAGACCTTGACTACGTCCTAAACTGCGGCTATATGCCTTTCATACGGGACGGGACCACCGGACCAGACAGATGACTTGTGCGTTGATGTGCGACCTAGCTATCTCCACTGGTTTCAATGCTGACAAACACCATCACAAGGTGAGTGTCACTGCTATGAGATTCTCCGTGATGATCGTGCTTCCAGTCCGTTGAAAAAAATATGTCGTGCCGACATGGATTTTGTTTTGGTTTTCTTATGATTTAGCGCGTCCATATTTCAAATAAACTCATTTTTTTTAGAAAAGAGGCTGGCGCCCAGCTTTAAATTGCGACATGAAATGGACAACATTAATATTTATGCCTGAATTGAAACATGAAATGTACATTTGTGAAGCGGCGTCCGTTGGAATATGGTAGAAGATAACTCAATAGAATTATTAATAAGATGATCCTCATATACTATTAGCTAGCAATTTCTTTTGGACACGGCTAGCCAACACCCGTTGGCTGGGTAGTGCCCCCGAGCACACACTCCAAAAAAGCAAATTTCTGTCCACACCGTCCTAAAAAAGGAAAGGTTGTCCCTATCCCATGTGGCCCTCAACAGAAAGGATTCTGCCACCCCACCACGTGGTTCCATCATGTTATAATGCCTTCCTGCAATCATATGGAGCACACAAGTTAGAAAATGCATCACGTGCATTTAATTCATTCAAAAAAACTTAAAAAGCTATAACTTTTAAACTGAGCGTCAAAATTAAGTTTCGTTTTCACCGTTTGGTTTCTTGCAATGAGCTCTTCGAAACAAGACCCCATATGGGTATGTTTCGCCGAACTTTTTTTTTCAAGCAACTTTGATGCTATCTGGGGCAACATTGGTGCTACAGGAAGCAATTTTGCAGTAGATTGCCCATCACAATTACATATCTACTGCAAGCACTCTAAAGTTGACTACTAGTGATACAAGAAGACTTTGGTGCTATATGAGGAAACATTGATGCTACAGGAAGCAACTTTGCAGAAGATTGCCTATCACGGTTACATATCTACCCCTAAACACTTCTAAGTTGGCTACCAGTACTACAGGAAGCAACTTGATGGGGCAACTTTGATGTTGCCTAATATCACATATAAAGTTGCCTATCATGGATGTCTATCAACTCAAAATGCGTCCCCCTAAGTTGAACACTATGACTTCCAAGTTGCCTAACGTCGTTTTAAAGTTGCATAACATCATCTCTAAAGTTGCCTAACATTATCCTAATTTGCCTACAGGTACTTTCTAGTACTATAAGCAACAGAGGTAGACAAAACTTATAGACCAGTTGTTTGAAGTGGAAACTTTCCCCTAACTTTGCCTACAATACTACAAAGTTAGGCAACTTTAAAAGGACATTAGGCAACTTTGCCACAAAGTACTTTCCTTGAACATTATCCTAACTTGCCTACAAGTACTTTCTAGTACTATAAGGCAACTTTTCCCTAACACTATCCATGTATCAAAATAATAGGTGTTGATTATGTTACAACCGAAATGGTTTGCATATTTAGGTGGACCAAACGAAAAGCTATTTCCGCGTATCAAATTAGTGGATAACAAAATATCTACAAAACTTAGGTGTTTAGGCAAGTACTGTCTATATGTAGGCAACTTATCCTATTGAAAATAGCAACTTTTGGGCAAATTAAATTAATTTGTTGCTAAAAAATATCTTTGGGCAACTCGTGTTAGCTCTGTAGTAACTAACTATCATGTGTTGGGAAAGTTTTGGGTAAAATAAAACCCAACACTCTCAGGAGCGGATCTCTAGGCAACTAGCGCCAACATCTCCAGCAACTAACTATCAAGCGTTGGGCAAATTTTGGACACTTCCGGCTCAAAACGTCAACTATTCCAGCCCCTGCATTCCCGCGCCGCAAAACCACCCCCGTGCACAAAGTCATCGATTTGTCCAAAAACCCGGGGCTGCGCACACCCCTCTTCAACCTCCCTATCCTGCCTCTAACACATAGAGTCATAGATTTGAGTATAAAAACACATGCTTAGGGGGGCGATTTTGAGATACTTACTGGCGATTTGCAGCCAAATTCCTCGACCACTAGCAACAAAGTTTTTCCGGATCTAGCTCCTCCCTGCTAGGTGGTCGCAACGCATAAATGGCAGCGTCCTCTTGGCTCTCGCTCCTGCTTCGCTTGCTGGTTGCCGGCACTCCAAGACCTCTCTCCTCCAACTGCTTGCTGGTTGCCACAAATCATATGCCAAATTATTAGGCAAGTTAGGGCAGGTTACTGTAGAATCATTGACTTAGAAGGAAGCAAAATCATCAATTATAAAAACTACTCAATTCTCAGGCAACAAGTAGTGTAACTACTACAACACTCATCAGACAGAAATCAAATCACCAACCTAACATGCAGATCATGCACAAAGGTCTTGGTCATTCCAGTCTTTAAGAAGATCCTCTATACGCATTGTTTCCGATGAACACCCGAACACCGACACAACTTCACCATCCTGGTACCAAGAAGCAAAAAATTAATTATATTAACAAGTTTTCAGTGCACCTATTTTCAGTTTTTCACACACAAGAAAACACCCCTCTGATGTCGCTAAATCAACTTCTGTGTGAAAAATGTACAGCTCACAACTCATACAAAAAAATCAAGCAAGAAGGAGGACCAATTCATGTGCAACACGGCGCCGTGTTTGTCGGGGAGGAGCCATGCTTCTCCTGCGGCTGTATTCTACAAGAGCGCACCTGCTGGCCATTGCATATTTGCATTGCCCCCCACACTCACATGACAACAATTCAGAGTTGACACAGGGGAAATACACAACCTCGGACTCATTGAAAGCAATCAACGAATATCAGGACAGAGCGAAGAACTACGAAATGGGCAAACTGGACATGCATGATAAACCTGAGTTCCCAACAAGGAACAAGGCAGGGAACATGCTGGCAAACTCTATCAGATATATGCAGTCTCAGGTAATGATGATGATACTTGTACTTAAACATACAGATGGATTATGTTCACCGGAAGAGCTAGGCCAGGGGAAAAAAGCAAGTGTTCATGTGATGTAGGCAATTTGCATATAAGTTTCAGGCAACTCCCTTTATTTGCTAGAACAAAAAATGCTAACAGCCAGCTACTGGGAGGCAGAAAAAACTAGTTAGAAAGCTACTGGGGATGTGTGAAATTTACCTGGAAGTGGCTGGCAAAGCTTCTTGGTTGCAAAGAGGGAAAACAAAAAGCAAGTCCTGCTGGGATGTAGGCAAAATGCATAAGTTTTGAGGCAACTCCTCTTTTTTGCTGAAACAAAAAAATGGATAGCTCCTGGAAGTGGATGTTGAGGCATCTTGCTTGGCCGTGTGCACAAAACCTCGAAAACGTTGCTTTGACATCATTTTAGAATTTAGTGAGGCCTTACAAACAAAACAAACCATTTGTTTAGGCACGAATATCTATGAAAGCATATTTATGAAACTTAGGTCATTACGGTAGCGTTTTGAACAAAAAAAATGTGGGCCTATATTGTGTGGAACATCAAGTTGTGCTGTGCTTCCCTGGCAAATGCATCAGTGGTTGAAGGCAAGTTGTACTCTGATCTAAGCAAATTGCATAGTATATCCAGGCAACTCCAGGTTTTGTTTAGAAAAAGGATTGAAAGGTAGCAACTCGTACTAGGTTTGCAGGCAATTTCCATAGATTCTGCAGCCAACTCATTAGCTTGCTAGCCTAAGAAAAATAAAGTGGAAGTCAGGAGCAACTACTACTTTGTTTGTAGGAAATTTTCCTACAAGTTTTAGGCAAACCTATATTGTATGGAACATCAAGTTGTGCTGTATCCCCTGGACAAATGCTTTAGTTGTTGCAGGCAAGTTGTGCTCTGATCTAAGCAAATTGCATACTATCCAGGCAAACCAGGTTTTGTTTAGAAAAATGATTAAAAGGTAGTACCTCATACTGGGCTGGTAGACAATTTCCATAGATTCTGCAGCCAACTCATTAGCTTGCTTGCCAAAGAAAATAAAATAGTGGATACAAACTGCTTGTCGACCCATTGAGCAAGTCCAATAGCAGAAATGAGGCAACTACTTATCAAAACATCATGCAAGTTTGAGCAAGTCCAATATTAGTAATGAGTCCAATAGCTCGATACAAATCTTGATTTTTTTCTGCTTTATTATATGCTGTAATCACTTGGACACAAATAAGCAAATATCTATCGAGTTTGCATAAATGACACATGTTCTTTATAATGGCTAAAAAAGAATTGGAATGGTAAAGAAACAACATATTACTTCATAATGCAGTCTCTTTTTTGCCCATGTGTTAGATGAATAATCATAGTACATTTACCACTATACTATGAACTACCCATTCAAGAGAGTATGTACTTGCTACTATCATCTCTCCTAACTGTCACAGCAGATCAATGTCAAGCATTAAAACAACACAAGCCACAATGCACCTTGTGCTAAGCAATAGAATCATCGCGCATAGGGGAAGCACAATTGCAGAATAAGGAGAGAGAGAGAAAAAACCACTTCTTCAAATTGCAGCCATCACCAGCAATAATTTAGAAGAAAGGAAGCGGCACCATCATCCACAAGCTACCTCGATGCAATTTTTCTGCTCCAGTTCAAGCTACAGGCAGCACCTGTACACAGTCACGAGTAGAAGTTCAGACATTGGAGCTAGGGCAGCTGTAGGGTGCAGCAGGAGATAGCAGCAGGGAGAAGGATGTGCACCAGCAGCTAGCAGCAGCAGGTCGAGGCCATCCCAAATGCGACCGACGGCGAGATGCTGGAGAGGAAGAGACCCGCTGCGACGGTGTCAGGGCCAGCGACGCTGAATGAGGATCATGGGGACGGTGCGCGCTTGCCTTCGTCGTGGAGATGGGTCGGGCCGGCGTTGGGGCGCGGGATGCAACGACAGTACTGTGCGACGGCGGTGGGATCCGGGAGGCCGCGGGGCTCCGAGTGCAGCGGCTGCATCCGGGAGGCCTCCGAGATCAACACTGCCAATTGCAGTAACATGGCATAAAAATGCATTTTCAGCAGCACACACCAAAAGTGGGCAGACTGTGTATGTATGAACGAAGACAAAAAGGACGAACAGACCGACACATTCAGAGAAGAAAAAACTGAAAGCAACTACTAATCAGGCCACACTAACATATCGATGCCTGGACAATCTCAAAACAGCCGCAAATCTGGCAACTCCTACCATAAAATCCGGGCAACTACCCACCCAAGCCCTACCAAAACTTGTCTGCTCGTTAGCATAAGCAACTACCAAAGCAAATCCTACTTCGCAAATCCCTGCCCGAAAAACTAAGACACCCCTAGTTATCAAAATCCACATTGACATGTCGACGCCTAGACAATCTTAAACAAAAAGGCAGTTCTGGCAAACCTCCTAAAAAACAGTAAATCCTGGCAACTACCCACACCAACCCTACCCCAAACTTGCCTGCTAGCCAAAATCACCAAAAATGTTCGTCAACGCTTCAACGTCTGCAGCAGAAAACACCTGTTCCCCTCTCCATACGATGCAAATCCCACATCCCCCGCCACGCCATCACCAAATCGGTGCCCGCACCCCCATCTCTCTGCTCTACCATTCCGCGGGAAAGGACGGGAAAATCACCAAAAAATTGGGTGCCAAAACCATTAGTGGACGCCCATAATGGCCTCTGCTCGTCGCTAGAACCCTACCTCGACCACACCGTCTCGCCAATTGAAATCAAAACTTAACCCCACTGCGTTACCCTAACCACCACCGAACCACATCGGAAACCACCATTGGCGTACAGAAAACTACCAAATCCGGATGTAACGGGTGGTTCACCTCCTGAATTTTTCCCCGGAGAACCACCTCCTCGCAAGCCGAGAAGGGCGCCGTCGACCTTCGCATCGATGCCGCGAGTGCCGCTCCGCGAGGACGCCTAGCGCGCGTGCGAGAGCCGCTCACGCGGCCGCCGTGCCGCACACGAGTGCCCCTGCACGCCCCGGCACTCCCAACTCCGGCGGTCACCAGCAGTTCGCATCGATTTGGGCGGCGGGCGCGATTTGGGCGGCGAGCGTGATTTGGGGGAGAATAACGAACCGCCCAGCCCTCTCTCACTCCGCCAGGGAATAGTGCTACTGCGGGGGAGAACGTGGTAAATGGGTGGGGCCCTCCCGCCGCTAGCCGTCCTTCCGACGAACAACCATCTGGTGCGCGATCTGGAGATCGGACGGACGCGAGAGGGTGTGCTCGGGGAGGCTAAAAAGTGCAGCTGCACTTTTTAGAATTTGGGATTTCTTTTTTTCTGTTTTACCAATGTATATGATTTAAATTAACCATGTCTTTGCATTAACTAGCTGAATGCCCAAATACTTATGCATCAGTATGGAATAATGGTGAATTGGTCATTTAGCGTCCCTCCCTCTACCGCTAGCTCCCTTAGCATGTTGCTTCGCTCCCCATCAATCCATTCTTTTATTTATCAACCCTATCAGCCATTCCACTTCGCTCGCAAATGTATGTGCTTTCTGCAACTACGAGGATCCTCACAGCGGTTCATGCCATATATGATGATAATTGGTATTTTGAATAATAATAAAACCTGAAATCTTAAAAGTGCACGCGCGCTCGTTGGAGAGAACGAGCGGCCGCTCTACCACTCACATGCATGTGTACTTTTTTTGTCTGCTAGTGCATGTGGTTGTTGGCATTACATGTGGTTAGACTGGTCAAATCGAAAGGAGAAGAACAGATCTTTGTGCAATTATTTTGGGTTTTCAAAATTTTAAAAAGCCATATCTTTCAAACCGCGCGTCGAAATTTGGATCTGTTTTCACCGTTGGATTCCTCATGATGAGATTTTCAAACTAGACCCCGCATGGATATGTTTCGACGATTTTTTTTATGCCAACTTTGGTGCTATATGGTGCAACTTTAGTACTGCATTGTGCAACTTTAGTACTGTATGGTGCAACTTTTTTTCAAAACCAATTTTTGGAGCTGTATGAGCCAAATTCCTCTGCGTTTGCAACCTAGCAACCATGACAACCTGATGTGCAACTAGTCTACTGTCCCGGCCAACTACCTAGTAGTTGATGTGCAACCCTCCTCTCTACTCGTGGATGTGTAGTTTTTCAATATTGGCACACCCTGCCCCACCTCCACTACCAATGATATGTGCATTTTAGTCTGTTGTTCAAGCCAACTGTCTATTTAGTCGATGTGCAACTCCTTACCTCTTCCTACTTGTGAATATGTAGTTTCAGTTGGCGAGGGCAACAAACGGAGTTGCACATAGTCTGCTAGGCAGTTGGCCGGGGCAACATACAAGGTTGCACATCTCACAGGCAGGGGTAGTTTGGATGGTGAAAATTCCACATTCATGAGGGTAGTGAAAAGTTGCATATAGGCAGGGCACGAAAGTTGTACATCTCACTAGCAGGGGTGGTTTGGACCGGGTGCTAGCAGGGAAACCACACATTTACGGGGGTATGAGGGAAATTTGCACATCACTGTTAGACAGTTGGCCGTGATAGTATCCGAAGTGGCACATCCACTACTAGGCAGTTGGCCGATGCAGCAAATAGTGAAAGCACATCCACGGGCATGAGGACAGTTGCACATCAACTGCTAGGCAGTTGGCCTGGACAACAGACGAAGTTGCACATCTCACTAGAAGGAAGTAGTTTGGGGGTGAAGGTGACATCAGTAAAAACTGCACGTTCACAGGTAGGCGGGAAGTTGCACAACCACTGTCAGCTACTCCCTCCGTCCGGTGAAAAGTGTACATATAGAAATTTTAGGACAAATTATGGAGTGGAGTAAAAAATGCATTGGAAAGATGCAAGCCATCATCTCTCTCCTCTTTAATTACCCAACCTCCAATGAGCTAAGTGCATGTAGAAATTAAGGAGACCATATGTTATTGGTCTTGATTACCGTGTGATGAGAGAGAATCATTTTTTTCAACTTTAAAGTGCATTGGGAAGATAGAAGTACACTCTTTTGTGGACAAATTTTAAAGCCAAACGTATACTCTTCACCGGACGGAGGGAGTAGTTGCACATCGACTCCTAGGCAGTTGCATAAAACGAGGGACTAAATTGCACACACAAAAATTTCGTCGAAACATACCCATGCGGGATCTAGTTTCGAAGAGCACGTCACGAGGGTTCCAATAGTGAAAACGGATCTTAATTTCGACGCGCGGTTTGAAAGTTATAGTTTTTTTAAATTTGTAAATCATGAATTAAATGATAGAAAGCCATCCACGCCCATGCAGTAAAAGAAGACACGGTCGGATGCATGTGGACCATTTAATACGCATGTTGGTGGGTTACTTTCTGTTTAAGTAGTTGGGACCAGGGAATCTTTCCTAATCAAGACAAGGGGACAAACACTTACCAAAAATTACCGGCTGCCACGGAGCGCTAGCGAGCCAACGGCTGCTCGCTAGACGCGTCCATAATAAAAGGACTTGGTAACTCAACTATTCAATCCGGTGCATCTGGGTTAAAGCACATCTTTCTTTAACCGGGTAGGAAGGTCCCTCCGCATCCGAACAACAACAACAACGGGTGAAAGCACCGCACAGTGCCCTATCACATACACCCAGGAGGCGGGTTGTAATTGAGCTCGAGTTAAAAATGTGCCATGGTTAGGCGTTCTGAATTTGATAACAATTACCCGCTGCCTAATCTCGTCATCCTCACTTAACAAACACCCATGGCCATCACAGTCGGTCACACAAAACATACATGCGCTAAAAAGCTTGCGGCCGCGCACACATACCCGACTGCTATTTGTACCCAAACCATCATCGTAGAATTGGATGGAGTGGAGCCGACGTTTCCTTTCCAAAGGCCGGGTGCCCGGGTGGTCTCTTGCTTTTGTGGGTGTGTCTGATGCCTGGGCCACCAGGATTTTTTTTAAAAGGAGGATGTACCCCCGGCCTCTGCATTTGGGAGATGCATGCAACCACTTTATTAATTATTCACAAAGACCTTACAAAATAATACATTAGTAAGCCTGAAGCCACCATCTTGGCAACACCTGTCGCTACTCCTATGCCCTTGATGAAGGGGTGCCGAATATCCGAGCCGAATACCAAACAGACATCGCACCAAAACCTAACACCTAAAGCCGGATGCCCCAGCCCAGCCACATACCGGGACTGTGTCACACACCGGTCCGACGCACTCTCAGAAGCCGCCGCCACCGTCTTCCACTGGTCCATCTCCAGAGCAGGCACTAACGCACCGACCTTGTCAGGCCTGCCATCGACGCCACCACGGCGCCAGACAGCGCCACCATCCTACACGTATCCATCCGCCCGCGCCCGTCGCCGAAACTCCGCAGCGCCATGCCACCGGGATCCGCCGTCGGCCTTGCGGTAGATGGAATACCGCTCCTCCTCTAGTCCCCTCCAGCCAGCACATGCTCCAAAACGATGCCCCCAGGAGGGCGAACGACACCAAAGGCGCCGTCATCGTCCGATCCGGGAGACCCAGATCTAGGGTTTCCCCCGGAGCATCCTGAGCCTGATGACGCAAACTGCAACGACGATGCCTCAACAAGGAAACGACATCGGAGACGCCACCATCGTCTGCCATGACCGATAACGATGCCCTCAAGAAGGACTACGATACAAAAGCACCGTCATCGCTCGGTCCCAATGAGACCTAGGGTTTCCCCCGGAGTTGCCCGCGGTGCGAAGGACCTAGACCAGGGTTGAATCTCGGAGTGATCATAAGAACCCGTCGATATCCGCCCAGTTGCCGGCAGTCCGCACCCGCCATCGCGCCGTCCGCAACCCGGTGACCATGGACAGTCACCGGACATCACGAACGCGTCCAGCCACCAGCCACGGCCAGATCTGGCCGAGGCCAGCGACCCCAACCAGCGATCCCGCGCCGCCGCAGCCCTCGTCGCCATATGCTTGGATCTGATGGAGCCGCTGCCGCAGCTAGCCGCCCCGCCTCCCCAAAGCGCCAGCACGTCCCACCAGGAATTCCGCACAGCCGCCGCCGCTCCGTCGCACCCGCAGCATGGCCGGCCGCGTCGTCGCCGAGCCGCCCCGCGCGAGCACCTCGCTCCTCACCAGCACGTCGCGTCCTGCGCCGCAGGGCACCAGGGGAGGAGGGAAAATGGCCCCGCCGCCACCGACACCAGCCGGGCTTCGCCCGGCGGCGGCGAGGAGTATGGAAGGTGGGGGAGAGGCCTCTGGCGGGCGGCGGCTAGGGTTTCCCCCTGGCCGCCCACGGGGGCGGACGAGGGGGTCACGAGGGGAGGAGGGTCCCCAGGATAGATGGCATTTGGAGTTGCCAACTCGCGCTAGAGAAGCGGACAAAACGATCATTACCCGTCCAATCTCACTTCCACCGAGTTCATACGGAGTAGGGATACAGAGCGATGAAACCCAGTTTGCGCCCCCGGATGTTCGGCTCAACGACTCATTCGGCTGTTGGCGTGCGCTAGGTCGTATTGTGTCGAGCACCTCCGTTGCGGTGTTGCCGGGCTGGTGGAGGGATGTCCCTTTCCCTATCCAGTTTACCAGGCACTTTGGTGTGCTGTCGGCTCCACGTCTTATTCGCTTGTTGGCGTGCATTGGGTTTGTACTGTGTCGAACACCTCCTCTGTGCTGCTCTTGGGTCGGTGGAGGGTTGTTTCTTTCCGGCTCCAATTTGACGGCTACCTTTGGTTTGGTATCAGTTGTCGGTTAGGTTGAGTTGCCACCCCCCGCACGGCCTTGGCTCAAGCGCCAAGGAACCTCGATTGCCTGGTTCCGCGGCTTATTCGGTTGTTGGTGTGCGCCGGGCTGGATTCTACCGGGCATCTTCTCTACGCTGTTGGTGGGTCGGTGTATTTTGTAGAGTTCGAGGACGGCTGTGAAATGTACCGTTCTTGGATTAGTAGGGCCTGAGATAATACAAGCACAATATGCACATGCTCATTTGCAAATAATTAGGAAAGAACGTCTTTCAAATATTTCACCTAACTTTTTGGTTGCATTCGGTACTTGCGCCATGAGAGTTGTCACCGCGAGAGTTTGTAGGAGAACTAGGAGATAATACAGAAAGAGAAATTGGGCACCAGAAGTGTTCCAGATGATCCCGAAAGTGTTCTAGGAGGTCCCATTAGTGTCCCAGAAGTGCACGGATGCTTCCAGGAGGTCTCGGAAAGTCATGGAAGGTTCTTGAAGTTTCGGAACATTCCAAGCGGTTCTAGTGGGCTGCCCCTTGGTTGGACCAAGGGTCAATGCCCACATGGGCCTTATATTCCCCATAGTGGGGCGCACCATGGGGGGCAAGGCACGGGGGGAGTCATAGGAGGACTCCCATCCTGGTCAGCTGACCTTTGGGGAGGCCCCTCCTCCAAGTCGATGCCCCTCCCCCTTGGTCACCTATAAATAGGGGGGAGCCCCTTAGAGCACACCAAATTTGTGGACGTTGCCCTCTTGCTACCCGCACCTAGTTTTCTCTCCCATCTTGTTGTACACCTCTAGGTTGACTCTCCCTCTAGTTCTCCTGGTTGTTCTTTGTGTTGGTCCATGAAGTGTTGCCGAACCTCTATATCGGTAGGCTTGGATAGCTTGGAGGTACCGTCTTCTTAGGTACTAGATCATGGATCGTCTCAGAGTAATTCTTGTGGCTGGGAGGTATCACCTAGCCGCGGGAAACATTGTGCTTCACCAACAACCTTCATCGCCTTCACTACGTTCCAGTTGGTGAGATTGATTGTTGCTGCCCTATTCATAGTATAGTGTTTCTGGGTGTGATCGTGTACGGCAAAAAATTATTGCAAGTATGTTCCCCTATAGGCTAGTGATTTTAACACTCAAAACCACCTCCGTGGAACGCCTCTAATGCATCTTTTTCTACTGGGGTCATCTCAAACATCCAATACGGACAAAGAATCTCTAAGTCTTGTGCTGAGTTCAAAGGATATTCTACTCCGACATGTATTCCAAACCTTTGAATCTCTCTTATTTGCTTTCAAACCTATCTTCCAAACGCCCAACCTCCCTATTTTATGACATTTTGAGTGTGGTTGAGATTTGTCATTTGAAGAGCAAGCAATGGATTTGTCACCAAGCAATGTTTGTTGTGTATGGAGGGTGTGAGCCTCCTAGATAGGTTAGGTGTGCTTAGGAGCTTTCGCGAAAGAACCAAGAAGTTTGTGAGGGCGTAGAGATCACCTACTTCTTGAAGTTCTACACCGAGTGATGCTTGACCTTAGTGCTCTATAAGCCATGGTGGAATATGTAGGTAAGTTCTTTGTGCACGCTTGGTGGGCAATGCTACCATGACTTTCACCTTTTGGTATGAAGTCTTAGAGCCTTTACGGTTCAAACCTCCACCAATGAGGAATAGGATAGTGCCAATAATTTAAAGTTTAAAAAGAAATCAACATTTCTGATCTTTCTTTCGAACACTTTACCTTGACACTTTTGCTTATGTGCTTTACTATTTCATAGAATTTCATGTGCAAAGTATTCTTAGGCAACCTCTAGATAAGCTTAAGATTTATCAAGATTAAAATTGATTCGAATTTCTAAGTGGTAATTTTGTTAGTCTATTCACCCCCTATAGACTCCAAACAATCCTAAATATTTTGCAAGTTGATGCACTAAAATAAATCCACACGGCAAACACTAATAGTTGGAATTACCTCCATGAGAAGGGGCAACACTTATGAGAGATTTCCTCAAGGCAATTAATGATCATCCTGAAACCATTGATGACAATTAAGCTCCCTCTACTTCTTATTGTGAATATTCGATTGCCTTGAAATCAAGAGAAGAAGCTAAGCCAAAAATAATAATTAATACCTCACCTAATAAGATATTGTTATTCAATATGTCCTCTTTGAAATGAATAGTTATTTTGTCATCACGCAACTTATCTTTTGGAATCAATAAAATACAATAATTGCATAGCTGGAATGTTGTCATCAAGAACGGAAAAGAAGCAGCCAGTGCTTGTCGCGACTTATCACCAGCACTATTGGCGACAAATAACCGTCACTCTTATCATCTTGAGCGTTTCATATAACTCTTTAATATCTGCCTTGCACACTCTATATAATAGACCCGGGCGTCCTTTGCTCAAGATCATCTGAGGAAAAACTTGTGTGCTAATGGTGTTATATTGTTACAACGTACAAACATGTGTTCAAGGTGGTAGCCGCTGATGATAATTGTTGAGCCTCTCATGATCAAAAACCTATCTGCATCTAAGGTTCTTCTCTTCTTCCACATGCTTTCATGTTTTTGTTGTTGTTGTTGTTGTTATGTTTTTTGTGAGGGTTTTGGTGTTGTTTATTCTGATTTGCAATATGGTGTAATGTTTGGGTTGTACTATGGATGGAAACCACCTATTTGGTAAACCCAAACATAAATCGATGGGTCGTATTTGCCTCACAGAAAATGATGAGGCTTATGTGAATTATCTTTAACTCTATTTGTGAGCAAGTCTATTTTTATAGATATAGACCCCTCATGTATAAGTGACAAAGATCCATGAAAATGGATAATTCCAGGGATAAAGTATATTGATTTGTGTGTTAAGTTCATGCAAATTGTATATGTAGGTCTAGACTATCTCCCGGAGAAAGTATGTACATTTGTGTGTTCCATTCATTCAAATTTCATGTCAACAAGACTAACTTTATATGAAGACTATTACGTATGAACATGCAATTTTCTGGTGGAAAAGTATGTAGTCCGTCTGTGTGTTGAAGAAACAAGAAGTGTCTATTTTGCATCTGTATATAGTTTTTATACCAATGAAAATGGACATACTTTGTACCACAAAGTTCAACTTCCTTGAATTCAGCATGTGCCATACAACTTATACTAGCTTAATTGGGGGTTTAGGCCAAGAAACCTTGCGGACCCCCTCCTAAAAGTTGGCTAAAATTTCAAAGGTTTTCAGGAGATACTACATGAATTGAAAAGAGCCCGGTGACCTTTTACATGTCCCAGCAAGATAAGTGTTGTTTTTGTGAAATATAATTCTTTATATACATTGTATTTGCATACACAAGTAAATTTATGGCAAGATATTCACATGCTCTTTGTTACCAAAGTGTGAGCACCTTATGCTAATACTCATATTTGGCTTTATGCTTCCCTGGAAAAAAAAACTTTCACTGATGCAATTAATACATCGAAACAACACACACAATATCGTTGTATACTTTTACATAATCTTTGGCAATTTTTAATGGCATGACCTTATCTAGACGGCCCTAGCCTTGGCTATAAAACAACAGTTACTTAAGAAAAGAAAAAAAGGGAAGGAAACAAATAGCAGCAGTTGATCTTTTTCGAGGATAAGGCAACATTTACTACTATATATATTAAGGAAAATAAAAAGGGAGGAGGAAAATGTACATATGCCAAGGAAAAACATGATCTGTCTATCTCCTTGAATTGACCACAGAGGAAGCATCGTGCTAAAGAGACAACTTGTAGAGTTAAAGATTCAGGTAAAAAAAGCCTATGTGTAGTTGCGGACATCCTTGTATCATGCCACTGTACTATTGCCTTTGGGGTGTACACTAGGAAATTGACGTGAAACTACTTCCAGAAATCAAGTGAAACTTCCACATTTCATCGGCATATTGTAAAGTGCTTAGTAGCAACACCTCACGTCTTCTCACAAGCAATGACCAATGTGACCTTTTGCTTTAATTAATATTTATTTTGTGCTAAAGAGATAAATAATGAGAGAACAACCTGTTGGTGAAGCTCCCCTATAAATACACTTTATCATTCTTAAGGTTCTTGTAAACTAGAACAACAAGCCCTCACCTACTCAGTGATCATCGTGTAGTTGCATGGCTCGAGGAGACAATGAAGATAATTCAGTAAGGAGGCACACAAAGAAATTCAATGCATGGGTAAACGGTGCAATCAATATTGATGTTTGTACTCCCTCCGGTCCTTTTTAGTCTGCATATAAGTTTTGTCCAAAGTCAAAGTATCTCTACTTTGACCAAACATATAGAAAAAAATATCAATATTCACAATGCCAAATCAATATTGTTAGATTCATTATGAAATGTAGTTTCATAGTATATATATTTGGTATTGTAGATGTTGATATTTATTAATATAAATTTGGTCAAACTTTGCAATGTTTGACTTGACAAAAATCTAACACGCGGAGTAAGAAGGACCGGAGGGAGTACTTTCTATTACTGTGGGGAGTGTCTCAGTGTCTATAATCTCCGTATTTCACAAATATTGTTTGATCAAGGCATCACTTTTTCCTAGCTAGGAATCATGAGGCATGATATATATTTGAGTAATGTTTAGTACAACTGTATCATATGTACTTGCTCATCATTCCTGTATAGGACGACATTGTTGGCAGTTGGCAAGCCTTGAGACCATGAATGAAGAAGAACTAATAGAGTATGCTAAGCAAAACAAATATATGTTTAACAGTCAAATGGTAGTGGCATTAAGAAGGTAAGCCTTATACAATTAGTTCCTTGAAACGTACTTTATTCCTACAAAATTGTTCTTGTATATATGTGTGGATCCAATAATTTTCTCAAGTTTAAGCAATCCACTTGTGTCGCCAAGGGTATTCCTCGTAGTTTGCCACGCGGGACTGCCTGATACGGCTAGATGACTTTTTCATTTTGAGCCCTAACATAGGTGTGATCCATTTTCCCAAGCATGTTAGTGGCATGCTACCCCCTCGGTGAGGTACATAAGCATTTATGTGATATTGGGTCAACCCATACAGGCGGGTGTCGCAAATATATCATGTTTGGTAAGGCGGCATGCAGTATTGGCTTGGAGCCCCCAAGCATCTCGAAGGTATGCTGACCTAACGAGTGGAGGGTCTAGGGAGGAGATAGCTAATGTGCTCTGATGTCAGTGTCGATGCGCTTCCTCGAACTTGAATAATGTGACAACGACATTGAGGCTGTAACTAAACCTAGACGCTTCCATCAATCGACCCCTACATCTGTTCAATTATTGGTTTCTTTCTCAGATTATTGGTTTACTTTTAGTTTCCTGGCAATTTGCGTCACGGACGGAGAGCAGCAAGAAAGGCCGAGTTATTCCTACTTGGATTCATCTCTTCTTAAACAACCGCGTTGGAATAGTATCTGGAGCAAAGAAACCACGTGAACATATAAAGCTAGTGGCCATGTTAGGAACTCACGGCACGAGGATCAGGAGCTGCTTCGGAATGAGGTGGTAGTTATGCGTGCGTTAGTGGCCCTGCTGCTCAAGATGAGTGTGAGCTTGCGCCCCTGCCATTTCATAAATCCTGCCACATGAATACATTCCAAGTTCATACAAAATCCAACTTATATCTTCGAAAAATCAAACCACCTTTTGTCTTTTGACAAAACCGAGAACTCGGATTTTGCTCTGGGCTAACTTTTTACCGGACAATAACAACAACTGAATTTTAGGTGCCTAACCAGTAGATAAATACAATCAAGTTCCCAAAAGATTAATTTATAATGAAGAAATATATATAATAGGACTTACCACCTGTTACTTGTAGACTGCGTTGATATTTCTCCGAAGAGGAGAGGATGATGCAGTATAGTAGAGATAAGTATTTTCCTCAGTTAAAAACCAAGGTTAACAATCCAGTAGGAGAACCAAGCAAAATTCCGTTAAGCGCACCTGCATACACAAAAGCAAATACTTGCACCCAACGCAAATAAGAGGGTTGTCAATCCTCTTAAGAATTATTAGCAAGGATTAAATCTTATAGAGATAAATAGATAAACTAAAATACTAAATAAAATAAAAGTAAATAAAGTGCAGCAAGGTATTTTTGAGTTTTTTATATATGATAAAGTAGACCCGGGGGCCATAATTTTCAGTAGAGGCTTCTCTCTCGAACACATAACATACGATGGGTAAACAAATTATTGTTGGACAATTGATAGAGAAGTAAATAATTATGACGGATTCATCGCAATGATCATGTATATAGGCATCACGTCCGAGACAAGTAGACCGACTCCTGCCTGCATCTACTACTATTACTCCACCCATCGACCGCTATCCAGCATGCATCTAGGGTATTAAGTATGAAACAGAGTAACGCCTTAAGCAAGATGACATGATGTAGACAAAGTAAACTCAAGCAATATGATTAAGCCCCATCTTTTTATCCTTAATGGCAATAATACAAATACGTGTCATGTCCCCTTCTGTCACTGGGATTGAGCACCGCAAGATTGAACCCATAACAAAGCACCTCTCTCATTGCAAGATAAATCAATCTAGTAGGCCAAACCAAATCGATAGATCAGAGAGAAATACAAAGCTATAATAATCATGCATAAAAGATTTCAGAGAAGACTCAAATATTTCTCATGAATAATCTGATCATAAACTCACAATTCACTGGATCCCAACAAACACACCGCAAAAGAAGATTACATCGGATAGAACTCCAAGAACATCGAGGAGAACATGGTATTGAAGATCAAAGAGGAAGAAGAAGCCATCTAGCTACTAGCTATGGACCCGTAGGTCTGTGGTAAACTACTCACACATCATCAGAAGGGCAACAAGGTTGATGAAGAAGCCCTCCGTGATCGATTCCCCCTCCGACAGAGTACCGAAAAAGGCCTCCAAATGGGATCGCGGAAGAACAGAGGCTTGCGGAGGCGGAAAGGTTTTCTCTTCTGTCTCTCTGGTATATTGGGAATATTTTAGAATTTATAGCGCTGTAATTAGGTCAGGAGGGGCAACGAGGGCCCCACAAGCCTGGGGGATGCGCCCTACCCCCCTGGGCGCGCCCTCCAGGCTTGTCGCCTCCTCGTGGCTCTTCTGATCTTCTCCCAAAGCTTTGTGGGTCTCTTCTGGTCCAGAAAAAAGTAATCTAAAGTTTTTTTCTCGTTTGGACACTTTTTGATAATGATTTTCTGAAAAGGCAAAAACAAGCAGAAAACAGCAACTTGCACTGGGCACTGGGTTAATAGGTTAGTCCCAAAAAATGATATATAATTGCATATAAAACATCCAAGATTGATACTATAATAGCATGGAACAATCAAAAATTATTGATACGTTGGAGACGTATCAAGCATACCAAGCTTAATTCCTGCTCGTCCTCGAGTAGTTAAATGATAAAAACAGAATTTTTGATGTGGAATGCTACCTATCATGTTTCATCATGTGATCTCTCTCTTACGGTATGAATAATAAGATCCGAATGATTCAAAGCAATAGTCTATAATTTGATATAAAGACATCAATACTCAAGCATACTAATAAACAATCATGTCTTTCAAAATAAAAATGCTAAAGAACGTTATCCCTACAAAATCATATAATCATGTCATGCTCCATCTTCTTAACACAAAATATTTGTCATGAACAACCCCGGTTTTAGCCAAGCAATTGGTTCATACTTTTTAACGCGCTTCAGCTTTTTCAACCCCCACGCAATACATGAGCGCAAGCCATGGATATAGCAGGTGGAATAGAGTGTGGTGGTAGAGATCAATAAGGGAAAGTCAAAAATAAGAAGATAGTCTCACATCAATGAGGCTAATCACCAGACTATGGAAATGCCCATCAATTGATGTCAATGCGTGGAGTAGGGATTGCCATGCAACGGATGCACTAAGAGCTATAAGTGTATGAAAGCTCAACATGAAAACTAAGTGGGTGTGCATCCAACTTGCTTGCTCATGAAGACCTTGGGCATTTGAGGAAGCCCATCATCGGAATATACAAGCCAAGTTCTATAATGAAAAATTCCCACTAGTATATGAAAGTGAAAAAATAGGAGAATCTCTATATGAAAAACATGGTGTTACTCTGAAGCACAAGTGTGGAAAAAGGATAGTAACATTGCCCCTTCTCTCTTTTTCTCTCATTTTTTTCATGGCTCTTTTTGGCCTCTTTTTCTTCTTCTTTTTTATTATTATTTTCGTCCGGAGTCTCATCCCAACTTGTGGGGGAATCATGGTCTCCATCATTCTTTCCTCACTGGGACAATGCTCTAATAATGATGATCATCACACTTTTATTTACTTACAACTCAATATTACAACTCGATAAAAATATGACTCTATATGAATGCATCTGGCAGTGTACCAGGATGTGCAATGATGCTAGCGTAACATGTATAAAAAATGATGAACGGTGGCTGAGCCACGAATACTATGTCAGCTATATGATCATGCAAAGCAATATGGCAATGACGATGTGTGTCATAAAAACGGAACGGTGGAAGTTGCATGGCAATATATCTCGGAATGGCTATGGAAATGCCATGATAGGTAGGTATGGTGGCTGTTTTGAGGAAGATATAAAGAGGCTTATGTGTGATAGAGTATATCATATCACGGGGTTTGGATGCACCGGCTGTAGGGTAACGCAGCAGAAAACAAAAATTTTCCGACCTACGTACCAGCCCAGGATCACTATGGAGACTGCATACAAGGTTTGATCTTTTTCGTTACCGACTCGTAGCGCAGCGGAAGTAGAGTCGATGACAAACGGCGGTGCAGATCCCCGCAGCTAGGATTTACAACCTCCCAACCGCGAGGATGTACTCCCACGTCAGCTCACCGGACGGATCTCCGGGCAGCCCTTCGGGAGGCATCGGGACAGTCCCTCGGATAGTCCCACCGGACGGATCCTCGGACAGCCCTTCGGGAGGCCCCTGGACAGTCCCTCGGATAGTCCCACCGGACGGATCCTCGGACAGCCCTCCGGGAGGCCTCTGGACAGTCCTTCGGATAGTCCCACCGGACGGATCCTCGGACAGCCCTCCGGGAGGCCTCACGGACAGCCCTTCGGGCGGGTCACTCGGACAGCCCTTCGGGAGGACACCCGAAACTCAAACTGTAACTCGGACAGCCCTTCGGGAGGCACTCTCGAACTAAGACCGAAACTACGATCTCTCTACAGAGTTGCACACATACGGTGTCATCTATCCGGCAGGGCTTCGCCGTCCAGAACTAGTTCCCACCGGAACCCAGAACGCCTTTCGGCTCTACGAAACTATTTCGCTGGGAGGGAGAGAGAAGCCAGAAATGTCATGGCATGTGTATGTGAGAGCAAGGATGTAGCATATGGGGCTGCCTCCTCCCCTCTATTTATAGGAAAAACAAGGGGTAGGATGGGCATATCCAAAATGCCATGTCATCCCAAAATATCTTGGGAAGATATTTGTGGAAAACCAACTTCCAACCATATCCATAAATCTGATTTCACTATTCACGACGACATTTTTCAGCATCTGATCGAACTGAAAATATTCATGTGGGCTTAGAACATTTCCAGTACCCACCAAAATAATTTTCAACGCGAGCCGGAACAATTCCGGTTTAGTGATTTTCATCTGCGAAAAGCATCTGAAGCGGTTTCGGCAGCTCCGGAACATTTCCGGTTTTCATTCCGGAAAATTCCAGAAAGTTTCCAGAATGATTCTGGCACCCTCCAAGAATTATCAGGCATGTGCCGAAACCAATTTGACTTTATGGTGTACTCCGAAACAACTTTTCGGTTTAGTGATTTTCATCTGTGAAAAGCAACTAAAGCGGTTCCGGCAGTCCGGAACATTTCCGGTTTTTGTCTCTGAAAAATCTCAGAAGTTACCGGAACAATTCTGGTACCTTCCAATAATTTCCAGGCATGTGCCGAAACCAATTTGACTTTATGGAATACCCTGAAACAACTTTTCAGTTTCACCGGAACTATTCCGATATCCTCTCCGGAACGTTTCCGTTTCGTCCGAAACTTTTTTGGTGAATTTCTCTCAGACTCCCCGTCTAGTATTCAGCAGATAGATGACCCTTAAGCGTGTGACCCTATAGGTTCGGTGAAGTATAGACATGACCCGGAACACTTTCCGATCAATGATCAACATCGGAGCCGTGGACACCCATATTGACCCCTATACCCACACGAATGAATATTCGAGTGAACCTCCAGTTGCCGTGTGCTATTCCTGTTGCTTCGCGATATGTTTACAAATACCCGAGGTGAGACATGTAGGCATCCCCGTGGATCAACAACTTGTCCACTATGCCAGTTACCTCGTTACCGGTATTGTTCTCTTTTCTCGTTCCCGTGTTCCGGCATCCCCGTGATCAAATCACAAAGTGTCTGGCCAGACGATGATGGATACCGTAACACCGAGAGGGCCCAGAGATATCTCTCCATCGTCGGAGGAGCAAATCCCAATCTTGAGCTATCAAGTTACTTGACATACTTTTCCATGAACCCGTAAGCCGCCGTAATAGCCACCCATTTACGGATGACGTTTAACAAACCCCAAAGTTCATGAAGCAAGCATGAAGAAACTCGATACTCTCATGGTCTAAGGAATCAAACATTAACCATCTCTGTGTTATTAACCATTAACTAATGACGAATGTATCTCATAGCATAACATCAATTCGGGTCGATTCAACACAAGTGTTCTACCAACAATTGTGCCCTCAAAATTGCCGGCGTAGTCATGCCCATGATCAGGAAAACAGGATCATCATGCAATACTTGAGCCAGTCATAGAGGCTTGACTAGGAATACTTTTTACCGTTTATTATCCCACACGTGCACATGAGTTTCCCTCCAAGCCTCGTTTTATTTGCAGACTCGAGAATCATTGCAGTTATAGCATGGAACATAAACATAATTATGAACAGGGAGATAATCAATAACATTTATTATTGCCTCTAGGGCATATCTCCTACAGACTCCCACTTGCACTAGAGTCAATAATCTAGTCAATGCTAATGCACTTTACACCTATGGCATACTGGTGTAAAATATGCTTCGCATGTGGTATAGCCTGATGTCCAACGGATCTGACGACTTCAGCTCCGTGTGTAACTTTGCATATCCCCGCGTTTTCACGCTTTCACAAAATTCATATTTTGTGTGGACTTGGCTTTGCATATGTGTGAATCATTGGTCGAAACCTGATTCCTCAGACTGAGCTATGGAGCAGCTATCTGCAATAGTGTCCCATAGACCAAAGCCATCTTGGAACCATACTAAGTTCATGAATGAACTATATGATTCAACAACTTCTTTGTCGCTTCTTAAGCGTCAACATACTTAGCCTTTGTTATAGAATTCGCCACAGTATCTTGTTTGGAACAATTTCCAACTACCGTGCCACCATATTGTGTATTACACAAAACCCTTAACTTAAATCGAAAATCGCATGGAGCATTGATGAAGACTGTATCGATGTAACCTTTTACAACGAACTCTTCATGATCTCCGCTTGCGAGAAAACATGTCATCAGTACTGCTCTAGTACTCAATGACATCTTTCACTGTTGTCCCATGATCAGTACTTTGATCACTATGGTATCTATACTCGCAACAACTTTGGAGTATTGGACATATCTGGTTGTTTTTACATACCATGGAATACATGATTAATCCAAACACAAGAGTGTGTGGAATCACCATCATGTATTTTGCTCATCAGTGTTTTGAGACACCGAGTCTTGCAAAACCCTTTCCATCTGACTTCGGCAAGAATCACTCCTTGGCGTTTTAAATGCTAAAAGGTTTTAGCACCTTGTCAATATGTATTCATAGCTTAGCCCCATTAGGTAAATCTATCTCCATAGATCATCATGCCTAATATTAAGGCTATTTAGCCTAAGCACTTCATCGAAAAACTATTTTCAAATGAAGTCCTAATTCGTGTCAAGAAATTTATTTCCAATTAACAATGTGTTAAGTACACAAGGTTTTTAGAAATATTATTATGCTCCCACTTACTTTCTTGAATCACAAGCATCTTCGATACCCATTTGATGAAGTCAAAAACCCTTTTGACCATTCCATCAAAAACGAAGATTCCAACTCCACTTTGCTCTCTTCTGTCCATCGCTGGAACTCTGAAGTTTGCATATTTACTAGCATCCTCTGGATCGACAAATTACTTTGGACTGTATCACATACAAGTCCTAGGTTTCATTTCCATCAGATGGAAATCCCTTTGTCATCCATGTTTCATATCTCATGATTGAAATATGTATTAATTGCTAGTTCAACCCGAACCGACATCAAGCATCGCTACGGTGAGACAATCTCATCGTAGTCAACTCCTTGAACTTGTTTATTGCAACAAGTCGAGCTTTATGGATAAAACATTTTATCCGTATCAGTTTTTAGTTTCAATAAATATTCGTTAGACTCTAAGTCTTCTGAAAGGTGTATCAAGATCTTAATCTTGAATCACTTATATGGAAACTATCTCGGATTGTATTGGCATTTAGCCAATTCCGGAGTCAGGGCCCATCAACGCTTCCTTGTGTATTGTAGGTATACTGTTGTCTAACAACAATATCTCGTTTGCGCACCTGATAGGTTAGCACGAGCTTTGCCTACGTGGTTCAACTGCAAGTTCGATCGAAGTCCATACATTTTATTGTAGAGACTTCCGTATCAGTCGCAGTAGGAAACTTCGGAATCACTTCCAAGGTTTCTTTCCTTTGATCTGATGACGAAGATACTGGTTATCTTGTCGAGTTGCACTGTCCTCCCACTCGCCTTTTGTAAGAACTATTCTCTTTAAAAGCATACCATTTTGTGGCAAAGTCCTTTGCCTCGGTATAGTGGTGGGGAATACCCAATGACTTGGGATAACCTTACAAAGTAGCACTTGTCTAATTTGGAATAGGTTTGTAACCTTTTACACAAGCCCCATATTCCAAATGTTAAGAAAAGATATAACATGGTTGGGCATACCATACCATGGCGTCATTTCAACAGACCTGATGGATCTCTTTTCAGTGTAAAAGCCGCAGTATCTAAAGCATTACTCTTTAAAAGGGGTAATGGCAAATTTATTTATGTCATCTTTGATCTTACCATGTCATAAATGGTTCGATTACATCTTCACGGACTTTCCACTTGCAATGGTGTTCCGGGAGGTGCAAGTTATGAAACCCCTTTCACAACTCATCAGACATTCGCTAAACTTGTAACTCAAATATTCCTTTCTACAATCGAATTGTAGAAACATAATTTTCTTGTTACAACAACTTCTACTTCAATTTTTGAAAACCTTATGAATGAATTCAAAAGATCCAGACTTACGTCTCAGCAAGTAAATATCCATATATCTACTTGAGTCAATTTTTGAAGGTAGACAAATCCACTGTTTGCAACAACATTCATTGGACTACACACATCATAGTGTATGATCACCAATATGTTCTTTGCTCGTTCCTTATGGCCTATGAACGGTATTTCAGTCACTTCACTTTTCAGAGGAAAGTTGCAAGTGTCAGATGATTCAAAATCAAATGACTTCAAAATCCATCATAATGGAATTTTCCATGCGGGTTTCTCCAATGTGACCAAATGCAGTGCCACACTTGTGTGGTATTCTTTTAGTCTTGCGACATTTAGCGTCAGTGTTATGGATGTATCATATTACCATCAATATTCATAGCATACATCCCATCTTGTATGGAAGCATGACCCTTCAAGTTATTCATAACACCGAACATGAAAAGTTCTCTTATGAATAACCTTCTTGCAAGATACCTTATGCAAAGGGCTAGAGTATATGAAACTCTAAAATAAATTATGAAAGTAAATACAGAGGTAATGTATTATTATCAATATTCATAACATACGTCTCATTCATAATGAAAGTATGGCCCTTATGTTATTCATAACATCGAACATCAAAAGTTCTCTTATGAATAACCTTCTTGCAAGATACCTTATGCAAAGGGCTAGAGTGTGAAACTCTAAAAATGAATTATGAAAGTAAATACATAGGGAATACACCGATGGAAGGCATAGTAACATTTACTATGTTCCCTGCGTGTATCTAAACCTCATTCCTGGCTAGTCTTTCAGGCCATAGTAGTTCTTACATCGAGTTGCAACAGAATGCAATCGAGCGGGTATCTTTGTGATTAACTCACAATACCCAAGAATTAGTGATTAACATGTTTAACCATAATTCCCAAGAACTATATCTTTGACCAGCCTTCTATACATCAAAAAACCTGTATGACATTCATACATGAGCTGGATATTCCAGTCTTCTATCCTTTTGCCATTACACTTCTAACAGTTTAACTTTTAGTATTTCTCCTACTCTCAGAAGAAGCACCCAACTTAAGAGTGGCGTTAGCCCCGGACTTCCTAGGCGTGAAAGTTTCACTAACACCCTTCGGACACTTCCTTTCTCTTTAAGTTGTTGTTTTATTCACCATCATCATATGACAGGCGTTCTTCTGGATCCCTCTCTTATCAGTCTAATGCATAGTAAACTCCTTTACTAACAGTTCGCAAACAAACATTGCTTTGGATATCTCATATCTTTTAGCCTTTGTCTGTCTCTGAAAATGATTTCCAGATTCCATGAATATCACATAACTATCCAAACTTTCGAAGTTCGGGTCTCATGGAAGCAAACATATTGCACTTTGACTGAAAAGGAATTCTAGCTTTTGGATTGAAGGACGAGAGTCACATGATCCATAGCATTAGCGGGAGAATACCGAAAGCATGCGATAGGACAAAGTCCTTCTCGGCACTCTTGAGGACAATCCTCACATTACGTTACCAACCGTAAAGATTTAACCAGATATTTACCAGCTTATTCAATTTTAATAGGGAAGGTGGAAACGCGAGCCATTATTCTACAACTATTTTGCAAATCACACTTAGACAGTGTTCATAATTAATTGCACCGAGAATTAAACAAGTTAATTCAACAGTGCGCTCCCACTCAAATCAATATCTCTCATAATTGATTGTGAGTGATACAAGATCCGCATTTCAATTCAACGCCATTGACGGGTTCATCACTGATGACGCGAATTTCAATCGGTAGGCCAACTTGCCAATCACATCTCTATGTGACTCTTGTTCATCTTTCGATGCGTGTGTTCCGAGCTCATGACTCTCATGCCTGAACGTCAAGACAACCAAGTGATCTCGCTGCGAGGTCTGACCTCACCCGCCTCACACATCCCTAATCGTTCGTACTCATGTGTACATGTCGTACCCCGAAAAGTTAGGTGCCGTGACGGTGCTACACTTGGGAGAACACTAACTACTTGATATTTTTGTGAGAGATCACCCTAATAAAAAGCGACTACCGCGCAATCAAGAAGGGTGCATCATAAGGGATAAACATCTCAGGCAATTCATAATTAGCATGACATGGTGTAGCCCTTTCTGACGGAGAAGTCTCATTTCTTCGTCTTCGGCATTCGCGTCGGTGTTCACCTTTGCGAAGATTGCCACCACCTTGTCGGTGCACCAGATAATATTGCTATCTCTATAGCTAATAAAATAAGTGCATTACATAAGGTTGACACGCAGGTCATTAAAGTGCAATCATATGGCTCCAGCCATCATGCCGAATCATGACACGCAGGTCATGTTAATCAATTTACATCATATAGTCATCTCATACATAATCAAATTATAATGAGCACTGCTATACCACATCACATGCACATGCAAACCATCCTGCAAAACCAAGTTAGACGCCTCTAATCGGTTTATACAAGATTTTATTTTACGTGGCTTCTAAGGTTTCGAAACAAACCGAAGCTACCAACGTCCATCATCAAGCATGATAATCCAAGTCGCTAGATTAACATTGCGGGGTGTATGAAACACGAGATAATTAAATCTCGAGCCCCATACTAAACTTCGTCATACGCATGACCCCCGTGCAGATCATATCTGCAATGCCCTTTCATCTGCGAATTTCATCTTTCTTTTGACTATGGCGGAACCCAAAGAACTGAAGCACTTCGTTGATCAATCAGGATCGCGGATTGCTAGAACTTTGTGAAATTCCACCATACTGTCTCGAGATTGAGCAAACGCAAATTCTAGGGAAGCAACAAGAACATCGGGTAACAGACTTCATCTGTCACCCGCACAAATAATTTTCAGCAATAGATCTCATCTACTACCTAATTATATTGTGCAACACCCATACATCTCTATGTATTCTAGATCGCAACCTGCATCTACGCATAGCACGGCTCTTGATGCCACTGTAGGGTAACGCAGCAGAAAACAAAAAATTTCCGACCTACGTACCAGCCCAGGATCACTATGGAGACTGCATACAAGGTTTGATCTTTTTCGTTACCGACTCGTAGCGCAGCGGAAGTAGAGTCGATGACGAACGGCGGTGCAAATCCCCGCAGCTAGGATTTACAACCTCCCAACCGCGAGGATGTACTCCCACGTCAGCTCACCGGACGGATCTCCGGGCAGCCCTTCGGGACGCATCGGGACAGTCCCTCGGATAGTCCCACCGGACGGATCCTCGGACAGCCCTTCGGGAGGCCCCTGGACAGTCCCTCGGATAGTCCCACCGGACGGATCCTCAGACAGCCCTCCGGGAGGCCTCTAGACAGTCCTTCGGATAGTCCCACCGGACGGATCCTCGGACAGCCCTCCGGGAGGCCTCACGGACAGCCCTTCGGGCGGGTCACTCGGACAGCCCTTCGGGAGGACACCCGAAACTCAAACTGTAACTCGGACAGCCCTTCGGGAGGCACTCTCGAACTAAGACCGAAACTACGATCTCTCTACAGAGTTGCACACATACGGTGTCATCTATCCGGCAGGGCTTCGCCGTCCAGAACTAGTTCCCACCGGAACCCAGACAGCCTTTCGGCTCTACGAAACTATTTCGCTGGGAGGGAGAGAGAAGCCAGAAATGTCATGGCATGTGTATGTGAGAGCAAGGATGTAGCATATGGGGCTGCCTCCTCCCCTCTATTTATAGGAAAAACAAGGGGTAGGATGGGCATATCCAAAATGCCATGTCATCCCAAAATATCTTGGGAAGATATTTGTGGAAAGCCAACTTCCAACCATATCCATAAATCTGATTTCACTATTCACGACGACATTTTCCAGCGTCTGATCGAACTGAAAATATTCATGTGGGCTTAGAACATTTCCAGTACCCACCAAAATAATTTTCAACGCGAGCCGGAACAATTCCGGTTTAGTGATTTTCATCTGCGAAAAGCATCTGAAGCGGTTTCGGCAGCTCCGAAACATTTCCGGTTTTCATTCCGGAAAATTCCAGAAAGTTTCCAGAATGATTCTGGCACCCTCCAAGAATTATCAGGCATGTGCCGAAACCAATTTGACTTTATGGTGTACTCCGAAACAACTTTTCGGTTTAGTGATTTTCATCTGTGAAAAGCAACTAAAGCGGTTCCGGCAGTCCGGAACATTTCCGGTTTTTGTCTCTGAAAAATCTCAGAAGTTACCGGAACAATTCTGGTACCTTCCAATAATTTCCAGGCATGTGCCGAAACCAATTTGACTTTATGGAATACCCCGAAACAACTTTTCAGTTTCACCAGAACTATTCCGATATCCTCTCCGGAACGTTTCCGTTTCGTCCGAAACTTTTTTGGTGAATTTCTCTCAGACTCCCCGTCTAGTATTCAGCAGATAGATGACCCTTAAGCGTGTGACCCTATAGGTTCGGTGAAGTATAGACATGACCCGGAACACTTTCCGATCAATGATCAACATCGGAGCCGTGGACACCCATATTGACCACTATACCCACACGAATGAATATTCGAGTGAACCTCCAGTTGCCGTGTGCTATTCCTGTTGCTTCGCGATATGTTTACAAATACCCGAGGTGAGACATGTAGGCATCCCCGTGGATCAACAACTTGTCCACTATGCCAGTTACCTCGTTACCGGTATTGTTCTCTTTTCTCGTTCCCGTGTTCTGGCATCCCCGTGATCAAATCACAAAGTGTCTGGCCAGACGATGATGGATACCGTAACACCGAGAGGGCCCAGAGATATCTCTCCATCGTCGGAGGAGCAAATCCCAATCTTGAGCTATCAAGTTACTTGACATACTTTTCCATGAACCCGTAAGCCGCCGTAATAGCCACCCATTTACGGATGACGTTTAACAAACCCCAAAGTTCATGAAGCAAGCATGAAGAAACTCGATACTCTCATGGTCTAAGGAATCATGCAAACATTAACCATCTCTGTGTTATTAACCATTAACTAATGACGAATGTATCTCATAGCATAACATCAATTCGGGTCGATTCAACACAAGTGTTCTACCAACAATTGTGCCCTCAAAATTGTCGGCGTAGTCATGCCCATGATCAGGAAAACAGGATCATCATGCAATACTTGAGCCAGTCATAGAGGCTTGACTGGGAATACTTTTTACCGTTTATTATCCCACACGTGCACATGAGTTTCCCTCCAAGCCTCGTTTTATTTGCAGACTCGAGAATCATTGCAGTTATAGCATGGAACATAAACATAATTATGAACAGGGGGATAATCAATAACATTTATTATTGCCTCTAGGGCATATCTCCTACACCGGCGAAGTTTGCACCAACTCTCGATGTGAGAAAGGGCAATGCACGGTACCGAAGAGGCTAGCAAATTGCGGAAGGGTGAGAGTACGTATAATCCATGGACTCACGTTAGTCATAAAGAACTCACATACTTATTGCGAAACTTTATTAGCCCTCGAAGCAAAGTACTACTACACATGCCCCTAGGGGGGAGGTTGGTAGGAGTTAACCATCGAGCGCCCCCGACCGCCACACAAAGGAAGACAATCAATAATAAAT
This sequence comes from Elymus sibiricus, assembly GCA_039707655.1. Taxonomy (NCBI): domain Eukaryota; kingdom Viridiplantae; phylum Streptophyta; class Magnoliopsida; order Poales; family Poaceae; genus Elymus; species Elymus sibiricus. The sequence continues at coordinate 352,121,609 of CM077672.1, read as the reverse complement.
CATGCTCCAACTTCTTAGCATAACGACAGATCATACGTGCATGCTTCGGGAATCACAAACCTTAACACCAATATTCTTACTAAACCACAATTATCTACTAATACCTCCCACATATTACCATCTTAATATCACAAAACTATTGCAAGGAATCAAACTTATCATATTCAGTGATCTACATGAAAGTTTTTATTATATCCCTCTTGAATACCTATCATATCAGGACCAAATTCATAACCCGTGCATATTACCATTGCTATTCATTAGACTCTCAAAAATATATAAGTGAAGCATGAGAGTGCAACTATTTCTTTAAAATATAACCACCACTGTGCTCTAAAAGATATAAGTGAAGCACTAGAGCAACTGCCTAGCTCAAAAGATATAAGTGAAGCACATAGAGTATTCTAACAAATCACGAATAATGTGTGTCCCTCTCAAAAAGGTGTGTTCAGCAAAGATGATTGTGACAAAGTAAAAAATAAAACAAACTATATCACAAGACGCTCCAAGTAAAACACATATCATGTGATGAATAAAAATATAGCTCCAAGTGAGTTACCGATAGATTGTAGACGAAATAGGGGATGCCTTCCGGGGCATCCCCAAGCTTAGACGCTTGAGTCTTCCTTGAATATTACCTTGGGGGTGCCTTGTGCATCCCCAAGCTTAGGCTCTTGCCGCTCCTTATTCCTTTATCCATCGTAGTCTCACCCAAAACTTGAAAACTTCAGCACACAAAACTCAACAGAAACCTCGTGAGATCCGTTAGTATAACAAACAAATCTTAAACTTTAGGTACTGTTGTAAATTGATTCATATTTAATATTGGCATAATGCTACTGTACTCCAACTTCTCCATGACTCTTACCCCCGATACGATCCATAGATTCATCAAAATAAGCAAATTATGCAACAAAAACAGAATCTGTCTAAAACAGAACAGTCTGTAAAGATCTGAATTAACGTAATACTTCTGTAACTCCAAAAATTCTGAAAAATTAGGAAAACGTGGGAAATTCATATATCAATATTGTGTAAAAAATTCAGAAGGTTCTGACGCTCCAGAGAAAAACCAAAATTTCAGCACTGAACGCAAAAGTTTCTGTTTTCAAACAACATCAATTATACTATCATCAACATCATCTCAAAGTCATTACTTGGCACAAACACTAATTAAAACATAAAAATACAATAATAAAAGAGGCTATAATTTTGTAAAAACTCAAGAATAATTTTTTTCAATAAAAATAAATATTGGGTTGCCTCCCAACAAGCTCTTTCTTTATAGCCATTAACATATGCTTGAGATTTCAATGATGCTCACATGAAAGATAGTAATTGAAACACGAAGAGAGCATCATGTAGCATGTGAAAAACTAATTTAAGTCTAACATACTTCCTATGCATAGGCATTTCATAAGCAAACAAATTATCAAGACAAGCAAAACCTAGCATATGCAAGTAAGAAGAAAGAAACAATAGCAATTTCAACATGAAGAGAGGTAATTTAGTAACATGAAGATTTCTACAACCATATTTGCCTCTCTCATAATAATTACATGTAGGATCATAATCAAATTCAACAATATAGCTATCATATAAAATTTTATCTTCATGATCCACATGCATAAAAGTTTTATAATCTTCCAAGATAGTGGGATTAACATCAACTAAGGTCATGACCTCTCCAAACCCACTTTTATCAAAAGTTTCATAAGATTGAACACTCTCCAAATATGTGGGATTATTTTTACCTAAAGTTGACACTCTTCCAAACCCACTTTCAATATTATTGTAAATATTATTATTAATAACATATTCATCATGGGGCTTAAATAAATTTTCAAGATCATAAGAAGCATTATCACCCCAATCATGATCATTGCAATAAGTAGTGGACATGACAAAATTATCATCCCCAAGCTTGTAGCTTTGCGTATAATTAGCACAATTGACATTAATAGAATTTATAATAACATCATTGCAATCATGCTTTTCAATCAAGGAGCTATCATGAATCTCTTTATAAATTTCTTCTTCTAACACTTCATCACAATTTTCAGATTCATGATTTTCAAGCAAAACTTCATAGAGATAATCAAGTGCACTCAACTCATTAGCAATTTGTTTATCATAATTGGATTTTTTGAAAAGATTAGCTAGTGGATGAGGATCCATAGTATCTTAACTTTTTGTTTTACTTTCTGTTCTTGTGTGTTTGACATGAAGGCAATAAAAGCAAGCAAGCAAGCAAATAAAATATTTTTGCGTTTTTGTAAAAAAATTTAGAACTGAGGGAGATGAAAACTAGAAGCAAATGCAAATAAAAGGCAAATAAAAAAATGCAAGTGAATGATAGTCTGTGCGAAGGTACTTGATAATTTTGATGATGTCTCCCGGCAACGGCGCCAGAAATTCTTCCTGCTACTTGTAGACTGCGTTGGTATTTCCCCGAAGAGGAGAGGATGATGCAGTATCGTAGAGATAAGTATTTCCCTCAGTTAAGAACCAAGGTTATCAATCCAGTAGGAGAACCAAGCAAAATTCCGTTAAACGCACCTGCACACACAAAAGCAAACACTTGCACCCAACGCAAATAAGAGGGTTGTCAATCCTCTTAGCGGTTATTTGCAAGGATTAAATCTTATAGAGATAAATAGATAAACTAAAATACTAAATAAAATAAAAGTAAATAAAGTGCATCAAGGTATTTTTGAGTTTTTTTATATATGATAAAGTAGACCCGGGGGCCATAGTTTTCACTAGAGGCTTCTCTCTCGAGCACATAGCATACGGTGGGTAAACAAATTACTGCTGGGCAATTGATAGAAAAGCAAATAATTATGATGGATTCATGGCAACGATCATGTATATAGGCATCACGTCCGAGACAAGTAGACCGACTCCTGCCTGCATCTACTACTATTACTCCACCCATCGACCGCTATCCAACATGTATCTAGGGTATTAAGTATGAAACAGAGTAACGCCTTAAGCAAGATGACATGATGTAGACAAAGTAAACTCAAGCAATATGATTAAACCCCATCTTTTTATCCTTAATGGCAACAATACAAATACATATCATGTCCCCTTCTGTCACTGGGATTGAGCACCGCAAGATTGAACCCATCACAAAACACCTCTCCCATTGCAAGATAAATCAATCTAGTAGGCCAAACCAAATCGATAGATCGGAGAGAAATACAAAGCTATAATAATCATGCATAAAAGAGTTCAGAGAAGACTCAAATATTTTTCATGAATAATCTGATCATAAACTCACAATTCATCGGATCCCAACAAACACACCGCAAAAGAAGATTACATCGGATAGAACTCCAAGAACATCGAGGAGAACTTGGTATTGAATATCAAAGAGAGAGAAGAAGCCATCTAGCTACTAGCTATGGACCCGTAGGTCTGTGGAAACTACTCACACATCATCGGAAGGGCAGCAAGGTTGATGAAGAAGCCCTCCGTGATCGATTCCCCCTCTGGCAGAGTACCGGAAAAGGCCTCCAGATGGGATCGTGGAAGAACAGAGGCTTGCGGCGGTGGAACGGTTTTCTCTTCTGTCTCTCTGGTATATTGGGAATATTTTAGAATTTATAGCGCTGGAATTAGGTCAGGAGGGGCAACGAGGGGCCCACAAGCCTGGAAGGCGCGCCCTCCAGGCTTGTCGCCTCCTCGTAGCTCTTCTGGTCTTCTCCCGAAGCTTCGTGGGTCTCTTCTGGTCCAGAAAAAATTAATCCAAAGTTTTTTTCTCGTTTGGACACTTTTTGATAATGATTTTCTGAAAAGGCAAAAACAAGCAGAAAACAGCAACTGGCACTGGGCACTGGGTTAATAGGTTAGTCCTAAAAAATGATATATAATGGCATATAATTGCATATAAAACATTCAAGATTGATACTATAATAGCATGGAACAATAAAAAATTATAGATACGTTGGAGACGTATCACCACCGTCGTGGCAAACATAGCAACATGGACTTGGCAATAGGACACATCTTTTATTACCATAAATATACAAGTTTACATGGAATGAAATCCAAGGCCATACATGCATCATAGCCACACATCATCAATATGCTGGAAAGGCGGTAACTTGAATTCCAAACATCTCTTCATTATACTCACACTTCTACATGAAATAAAATATAGAGCAGCACATAAATAGACACACGGATAATTTAGTCGAGCACCTTTCAATAGCGACTTATAGAGCCAGGACCGATAACAGACACTTTAGCATGCACTAGGAGCTCCTCCTGGGGGTTGCTAGCATCATTGTTCTTGTGGAACTTTAGCACCGCACCCAATATTGGACTTGGCGCGGTCTTCTTATTTTTATTTTTGGGTTGTTGTTGCCGAAGCTGCAAAAGTGGATTACTTAATCTTGAGAAAACTTATTGGATCACACATATATGTACAACTATGATTTTTTAGGAATAAAGTAAGTATCAACAAACTAATTATATAAGGCATACCTTCTTAAATGTCGCTACCATTTCACTATTAAAAATATCTTTGTTTTTCTTTCCTTGAAGCTGCAAAAGTGGATTAGTTAATCTTGAGAAAACTTATTGGATCCACACACATATATACAACTATGATTTTTTAGGAATAAAGTAAGTATCAAGAAACTAATTATATAAGGCATACCTTCTTATATGTCGCTACCATTTCACTATTAAAAATATCTTTGTTTTTCTTTCCTTGAAGCTGCAAAAGTGGATTAGTTAATCTTGAGAAAACTTATTGGATCCACACACATATATACAACTATGATTTTAATAAAGTAAGTATCAAGAAACTAATTATAAGTCTTACATTCTTAAATGTCTCTACCATTTCACTGTTAAACATATCTTTGTTTTGCTAAGCATACTCCATTAATTCTTCTTCGTTCATGGTCTCGAGCCTTGCCAGCTGCCAATAGTGTCATTGTATACAGGAATGATGAGCAAGTACATATGATACAATTGTACTAAACATTACTTAAATATAAATATCATGCCTCCTGATTCCTAGCTATAAAGAAGTGTTGCTGAAAAAGCATGGTGCCCCCATGTGTGGTTTTGGTAATTGATGACAATCTCTATGGACTAATGGTTGCCTTGAGTTATATTGAAGGGTTTGTTCATAGGCATTTCTTGAAGTCCATTTGTTGGTTTCAAGAAGATTATGTGATGACCAAGGTGGTATTCAAGGTTTTATCCAAAGATTGGTCATGTGAGTGTTGAGCTCATTGCAAGCATGTCTTGAAGAAGATTGTGTGAACTTTCATGTTTACCTTCGAGACATCATCTTAGTGAATCAAGTTGATCAACACACAAAGCGTACAAGATGTACCGAGAGGGATCAAGTGATCCCATGGTATGGTAAGCATTGTCTATTACGCTTTGTGTACTAACCCATGGTCTACGTGAGAGTTCTATGTGGGGTTAGCTATGTTTCCATGGGCTTGCGTCAAGAGGAAGATCTCATTCAACGCATGGAAGATGACATCAAGTGGTGATCGTCATCAAGATTGTGGTGTGCAAGTTCAAGTGGAGCATCACGAAGAGATCATGCTTGAAGTTTGCCGTCCATTGTGGTGACAATGGACATGTGAAGATGTGCTGAAGAGAGGCTCACCCATAGTGGAGTATGGGGGAGCAATCAACTAGTCTTCATCGAGCCAACGCAATCAAGAAAGGTGGTCCAACTTGAGAAAGTCAAGATCGTCATCATCTAGCTCAAGTGGACTATGTGCAAGGCAAAGGTTTGCCCTTGATAGGTTTTCTATTTTACCGGTCTCATGGTGGTAGTTGGGAGACCGGGTTATAGGATAGTTTGCCGTACTATCAAGGGGGGGCTCTCCAGTGAGTAGCTTGATCGTATCATTTGTAGAGAGCTCAAACCATTGCATCCCTTGCATCATCTTTCTTGGTTCTTATTTGACTCTTCTCTTTGTGAGGTTTTAGAGTTTGTGTTCGTCTTCTTGTCAAACTCAAGCTCATCGAAAACGGAGTTCGTATGCTTCATCTTTGTGTTTTCGTTGGTGGAGAGTTTGCCGATTCATATTGTGGGAAGGTCCTCTTTCTTATCCTATTGGCATTTCTTCTCCATTACAGGTTCTTAATATAACCTTGGGAGCTGTTGGATAGTACTTGTCATCATCTATCCAACAAGCTTGAGTTTGCTGGATTCGGAGTTCATTTGCAGTAGTTATCGCAGTTTCGATCTTCTTGACCGCATCTGTTTTACTGGGCAGGTTTTCAGCTCCCAAGTGGTAGTACCGCTCTGCTCCACGGTAGTACCGCTTATGCGGTACTTCCGCTATGAGCTACCGCGGCCTCTACCGCTTACTTTGATTGTTCTGTTGTCTTCTCGCGCTCAACAGAAGTAGAGCGGTAGTAGAGCACGGTAGTACCGCTGTCCAGCGGTAGTACCGCCCTGCCACTTCCGCCGCTACTTCCGGTTATATTATTGCCTCTAGACTAGTTTGCCTCTCCGCGGTACTAGGGCGGCAGTAGACCACGGTAGTACCGCCCCGTGCTGTACTTCCGCCCTGATGCCTCCCTGTGCCATTGTTCCTACTGTACTAAGTGTACTTAAGCGGTAGTACCGCTGCTGTGGGACAGTAGTACCGCTCCGGCGGCACTACCGCTCCCGCACTTCACGTGCACACTGAGCTACACCCGGAACCACCGCTCCAAGCGGTAGTACCGCTCCGCTGAGCGGTAGTACCGCTTGTGTGCGGGCTGAGCAGGTAACGGTTGGATTTTCCCCTTCCTATAAAAGGGGGTCTTCTTCCCCAATGGATCTTATCCTTTGAGCTCGTGTTTTGTCCCCATTGTTGACCTTCTTCGAGCTTTCTATCTCTCAATCCCTCCATGGATTCTTGCTAGTTTTTGAGGGAAAAGAGAGAGGAGATCTAGATCCACATTTCCACCAATCACTTTCTCCTCTATGTGAGGGGAACCCCTTGGATCTAGATCTTGGAGTTCTTCGTGTTCTCTTCTTCGTTCTTCCTCTCATTTTCCTCCATAGCATTAGTTGTTGTGGTGGGATTTGGGAGAGGACTTGGGCACTCCGTTTGCCCTTGTCATTGCATTTGGTGCATCGGTTTGAGTTCTCCACGGTGATACCTGGAAGTGAAAGTTGAGAAGCTTGTTTCTCTTGGGTGTTTGGGCACCCTAGAGCTTGTTCCTCTTGGGTGCTTTGGTGCCCTAGACGGTTGGTGTTGTCGGAGCTCAATCATTGTGGTGTAAAGCTCCGGGCAAGCGTTGGGGTCTCCAATTAGGTTGTGGAGATTGCCCCGAGCAATTTGACGGGTACCGGTGGCCGCCCCCAAGGGTTGCCAATTGTACGGGTTCGGTGACCGCCCCCAAGGGCTGCCATTTGTACGGGTTCGGTGACTGCCCTCAAGGGCCCCTTAGTGGAATCACGATATCTTGCATTGTGCGAGGGCGTGAGGAGATTGCGGTGGCCCTAGTGGCTTCTTGGGGAGCATTGTGCCTCCACACCGCTCCAAACGGAGATTAGCATCCGCAAGGGTGTGAACTTCGGGATACATCGTCGTCTCCGCGTGCCTCGATCATCTCTTACCCGAGCCCTTTACTTATGCACTTTACTTTGTGATAGCCATAGTGTTTCTTATTATATATCTTGCTATCACTTAGTTGTTTATCTTGCTTAGCATAAGTTGTTGGTGCACATAGGTGAGCCTAGTTGTTTTAGGTTTTGTGCTTGAAAAATTAAACGCTAGTTTTATTCCGTATTTGTTCAAGCCTAAACCGTAATTATTTTAAAGCACCTATTCATTCCCCCCTGTAGGTGACATCCACGATCTTTCACTCGATAAACAATAATTGTGAAACACGGAGATTATAGACATTGCGACACCCTCCCAGCAACAAAAAGTACAAACATCAATATTGATTGTCCATTTACTCAGGCATCTAATTCCTTGGTGTGCCTCTTTACTGAAATATCTTCATTATCACTTCGAGCCATGTCAACTACAGGATGATTGCTGAATAGGTGAGGGCTTGTTGTTCTGGTTTGCAAGAACCTTAAGAATGATAAAGTGTATTTATAGGGAAGCTTCACCACTAGGTTAGTCTCTCATTCTTTATCTCTTTAGCACACAATAAATATTAATTAAAGCAAAATGCCACATTGACTGTTGCTTGTGACAAGACGTGAGGTGTTGCTACTAAGCACTTTATAGTATGCCAATGAAATGTGGAAGTTTTCACTCGATTTCAGGAGGCAGTTTCACATTGATTTCTTAGAGTACACCCCATAGGTAATAGTACAACTGCGTGATATAAGGATTTCCACAACCCCACATAGGCTTTTTTAAATGAATCTTTACATCTACAAGTTGGCTCTTTAGCAGGATGCTTCCTTTGTGGTGAATTCAAGAAGATAGACATATCACATATTTTCTTGGCGTATGTACAATTTCCTTCTCCCTTTTATTTTCCTTAATACCTCCTAATAACTGTTGCCTTATCCTCGGAAAATATTAGGTGGTGCTATTTGTTTCCTTCCCCAAATTGCTTTTCTTATGTAACTGTTGTTCTATAGCCAAAGCTAAGGCTCTCTAGGTAAGGTCATGCCATTAAACATAGCCAAATATTATGTAGAAGTATACAATGATGTTGCATGTGTTGTTTCGGTGTATTAATTACATTAGCAAAAGCTTTTCTGCGAGGAAGCAAAAGGCAAATATGAGTATCAGCATAAGATCACACTTTAGTAACGAAGAGCATGTGAATATATTGCCAGAAATATACTCGTGCATGCAAATACAATGTATATAATGAAATATATTTCACAAAAACGATACTTATTTTGCTGGGACATGTAAAAAAGGTGGCACTAGGTTCTTTTCAATTTGCAAAGTATCTCCTGAAACCTTTTGAAATTTTAGCTAGATTCCAGGAGGGAGTCTGCATGGTTTCTTGGCCTAAACCCCAAATTAAGCAAACAAGTTTTTTCTCAGATGTATGATCAATGTTTAGCAAATGAGGCTCGGGTCTATATATAGAGTGCGCAAGGCGGATATTAAAGAGTTATATGAAACATTCAAGATGATAAGCACGGCGGTTATTTGTCGCCAATAGTTCGGGTGATACGTCACAACAAGCATTGGCTGCTTCTTTTCCGTTCTAGATGACAACATTCCATCTATGTAAATATTGCATTTTATTGATTCCAAAAGGTAAGTTGCGTGATCATGAAAAAACTGGTCATTTCAAAGACACATTGAATAACCTTATCTTATTAGTCGAGGTATTAATTTTTTGGCTTAGCTTGTTCTCCTAATTTCAAGGATATCAAATATTTACAATCAGAAGTAGTGGGAGCTTAATTGCCATGAGTGGTTTTGGGATGATCGTTAATTGCATTGAGGAAAACTCTCATATGTCATGCCCTTTCTCATGGAGGTAATTCCAACATTAGTATTTGTCACGTGGGCTCATTTTCGTGCATCAACTTGCACAATATTGTAGGATTGTTTGGAGTCTACAAGGAGGGTTGAATAGACTTACAAATTACTACTTAATTAGAAATTCAAATCAGTTTTAATCTTGGTAAATTTTAAGCTTGACTTAAGAACACGTTTCACATACAAGTCTACGAAATAGTAAAGCATGGAAGAAAAAGTTTCAAGGTAAAGAGTTTGAAAGATAGATTCAAAGCATTGATTTTTTTTAACTTCGAATTGTTGGCGCTATCATACTCCTCATTGGTGGAGATTTGAATAAAGGCTCTAAGACTTCGTACCAAAAAGGTAAAAGTCTCGATAGCATCCCCCACCAAGGGCCCATGAAGAACTTACCTACATATTCCACCATGGCTTATAGTCCACCAAGGTCAAGTATCACTCGGTGTAGAACTTCAAAAAGTAGGCGATCTCTAAGACCTCACAAACTTGGTTCTTTCTCATCCCCAAGGGTCCTAAGCACACCTAACCTATCTAGGAGGCTCACACCATCCATATGTAACAAATGTTTCTTGGTGATGAATCCATTTCTTGCACTTCAAATGATAATCTCATCCACAAGCAAAATCTCATGGGATAGGGAGGTTGGGGGTTTGAAAGATAGGCTTCAAAAATAGGATAAGAGAGATTCAAAGGTTTGGAATGTATGTTGGAGTAGAATGCCCTTTGAACTCAACACAAGACTTCCGAGGTGGGCTTGCCATTTTTCTTTTCTATATCTGATCCCGAGTGTGTGGATCTCATCACATGCTGACGAGCATTACAACTGGCGCTGGAGTGGATGTGCCAAAGCTGATGCTCGAAACAGGCAACACTGGGTTGCAACAAAGTTGAAGGGAGCGGAGATTGAGAGGTCCATGCATGATCCTCTTGTTGAAGAAGGTGGTGTAGGCATTAAGGACCTTCAGGTTAAGAATGCTGCCTTACTTAGTAAATGGTTGTTGAAACGGACGGGGCGTTTTGGCTCCCGGGCTCAGATGAGCCCGGGAGTGAACAGTAAATTCGCCAAAAATAGTAAAAAAATTCAAATTAATCCAAATTTTTTTTGGTGGTGAAAGATTCTTGAGTGTGTGATGTCCGTGCAAAAATTCAGTGCATTTGAACATCTGAAGAGCTCTCTGAAAAAAAGAGAAATTTTGGGTCTGTGAAAAAGTTTACTGTTTTGCATTGTTCCGATCTGATTTTTTTTATGGAGAACTACTCAGATGTCCGAATGAGCTGAAACTTGGCACGGACATCGCACACTCAAGCATCTTTCACCATACATTTTTTGGAATTTTCTGAATTTTGCTAGTATTTATTTAATTTACTGTTCACATGGTGTAGATGAGCTCGGGAGTCGAATTGGATATTCATGTTGAAACTAGTTACTGAGGATGGCGTTTGACAAACCTTGCTGCGCAATAAGTACCTAGGCTAGAAGGCTTTATCTTAGGTAGTTTGGAAACTTGGAGATTCACACTTTTTTGGAAGGTCTAATGGTGGTAAATAAACACCTATTTCGCTTTGGATCGTTCACGATAAGGGGCGACTCAGAGATACGTTTCTGGGAGGATAAGCAGCTAGGCAATTCTACTCTCCGGGAACAATATCCAGCCTTGTACCGGATTGTACGCAATAAGAATGATACTGTTGTGCACGTGCTCAGTTCATCCCCTCCGGATATTTCTTTCAGACGGGATTTGTTTGGCCCTCGTCTTTTGTCATGGTAGAATCTTCTCTCCAGATTTGATTCGATTAACCTAGCACAAGGACAGGATGTATTTCGCTGGAATCTCACCACATCTGGGTCATCCACTGTTGACTCTATGTACCATGCACTTTCGCATTCAGAAATTCCAGTGGATAATAACAAGCAAATTTGGAAGGCCAAGATTCCACTAAAAGTGAACATTTTCATGTGGTATCTTCGGATTGGATTTGTACTCACCAAAGACAACCTCGCTCGTTGTAATTGGCACGGAAGTGAGAAGTGTAGTTTTTATACTCATGACGATACAATCAAACACATCTTCTTTTAGTGCAAATTCGCGCGTTCTATTTGACCAGTCATCCAAATAGCATCCAGTTTGTATCCACCCACAGGTGTTGCCAAACATTTATGATCATTGGCTGGATGAAATTCCAAATAGGTTTAGAACGCTAATAAGGGTGGGAGCATCTGGCTATGGTCATTTTGACTATGTAGAAATGATTATATTTTTAATAGTAAAAATTCTTCTTCTTTGTAGGTTATTATCCGGTCTACGCACTCGCTTCGTACGTGGTCTATGCTGCACCGTAGGGACTATCGATCGTTGCTCAAGACGGTGTGTTTGCGGTTGGAGCGGATGGCCAGGGAGGTTTTTACCCAACATGGGTGGCAACATAATATCCGGATTGGTCCACCGCCGCATAGGCGATTTTGACATAGGCATAGTATCGTTTTTTTATGGCTTTACTGTTGCTGTCATGTCGTGTTTGTTTTAGTCAGACTTTTGAAGTGTGCTTGTGTGCATCTTAACTTGAGTACATATTAAATTAATAAAAAGGCCCTTTATCGGAAAAAAAAAATGAAGTCTCCGTCGTTGCTGTTAGGCGATCTACCAATGATGTGGCTCACAGGCTAGCTAAGCACGGCTGAACGAATAATTTTACTACTTGGGTTAATAAGATGTGTGGCTCGCTTAATCTAAAAAGAAGAGCCGCAACGGAACACTGTATTTTGCACTGCATCTGTGCTTGCTTTGCGTGAAGCTGATTTGAGGATAAGTTTAGTTTGTCGCCTCATTCGCCTTAACAAGTGATTAATCATATACCCGTAGTGTTGCTTGTGTTCATAATCAGTCGCTACGTAATGTTTTCGGGTGGCTGAAACTTTGTCGCTGTTAATGTCAGAGAGTTTGTACCTTAGCAACGCCCGAGTCAACTTGCCAAGTCGCAGTACGTCGCTGTTCTTTGCACAAGAGGATGGAAGAACAGGTTTTTCTTTAATTTACTGTGTATATATGATGTGGTCAGACAGATGCTGGGGCAACAAGAGTCCGGAGTATAAGAGGAGCCGGGCCAGCAGAGTTTTGTCAAGTTGAGGTCGCAAGTGCAATCTGTTAGGGGGTTAACTCTGTTTGATATCTGTGTATCTCACTTGGGCATGTTTCCAGTAGTAATCTGGGAAAATCTCAGCTTATTTGGACAATAGAATTAGGAGATAATGGTGTTTTTCTTCAAACGAACATTTCGTTTTTCACTGTTAACTTTGAGCCCGCCCTGCATTTTTCTTCCTGGATTCGCCACTCTTTGAAGATAATACTCCCTATAGTTGGCAGTGGTAAACTGGAAGGGAGGTCAGGAGATAAGAGAAGTTCAGATAGCAGAAGATGAACGAGACATTTATCATCATCTCCAAGCCTCATCTAAATATACTATCATGAGCTTGATCCATGATCTGTATGATCACCAGAATACAATTATACAGTGTAAAATTGTGACTCATGTATTCTATGATGCCCAACAAAAATAAATCATTTATTTGGTACTCCCTCTGTAAAGAAATATAAGAGGGTTAGATCACTAGAGTAGTGATCTAAACGCTCTTAGATTTCTTTACGGAGGGAGTAACAGCTAAGGTAGCCTAAGTTTGTTCTAAACTAAACAAGGCTAAGATGATACATATGTTAGAATTTATCATGTAACTTCATGGAAATATCTCGATAAACTTTCAGCATAGTTGGTCTTTCTTGAGGTGAAGAAAGTAGGCAGTCAAATGCCGCAAAGATACATTGTTTCGCTGGGAGGATGGCATTTGCGAACGATTTCCATAGAAATTTTAGTTGTAGAGGGTTGGCAAATTCTTCAGACTAGCATGGCAATTTTTTTGAGAAACTGTCATTGTTTGATCTTGATCAAAAAGCTGTGAGTGCGTTCGCTGGGAGTTCCTTCCTATTGAACGTTTGCCAGTTAGCATTGCCGTTGTTTGTTGCCTCATCAGTTTTGGGCTGCGGTTGTGGAAGTCGTTTTTCCAAAATATCTTCTGGAAGAATTTTGTCCTTGCATGAAGAATTAAAAGCATGCATATCTCCTGGATGCCCCTAAAAAAATGCAACAATATCGTGCCAACATGGATTTTGGTTTGGTTTGGTTTTCGACTGAACCTATATGTATATGTATGTATTGGGCATGGACAAAGTTGATGTTTGAGTGTGCAATTGCTATCTCTCCCCACGGAACTGATGGTGAACATGACGGGTACAGTTCAAGTAGAGGGAAATGCGTATCTATCAAGTGACGTCCGCTGGAATATGGTACAAGATGGTCTGAAATGTCTTTCAGAGGAAATGTATTAGTGGTTAGGCAGTTCAACAAAATTTCAAATCCAAATTGATGAACCTGGACTGCCCCAAAGAGCGCACACCGCACACGCATAGACACAACCGAGGAGGATATGGTGAATTGACTCCTCTGACTGGTCGCAGAACCGGCATGGCCCTAACGCACATGTTCCTAATCGACAGTCACGCGAAGAAGCGACAGGATGGTGGACCTCGTGAGCTCCAGAGGTCCTCCGCCGCAGGGGATGCCTACATGCCCGCGGACAGGGCATTGTACGCAGACATAGCGGAGATAACAGAAGAAGTTCAGAGAATTGAACATATATGAGACAATTATCATCACTTGGAGCCTCCTCCCAAAATATTATCATAAGCTTGATCCATGATCTGTATGATCATCGGAAGAACAATTATACAGTGTAACAATCGTGACCCATACATTTTATGATGCCCAATAGAAATAGCATTATTATTCGGTTTGAAGATCCTTGGACAGCTAAGGTAGCCTAAGTTTTATTCAGAACTAAACAAGGCCAAGATGATATACCTGGAAGAATTTAACATGTAACTTCAGGTGGAAAGATCTCGATAAACTTTCATCATAGTTGGCCTTTCTTTGGGTGAAGGAGTTAGGCAGTCAAATGCCACAGAGATGCACCGTCTCACTTCCTCCCCAGCTTCAGGTTGTGGAAGTCGTTTGTCCAAAATTTCTTCCAGTAGAAACTGGTCCTCGAGTGAAGAATGAAAAGCCTGCAAATCTCCAGGATGTTTGCCCATCAACACCTCAAGCACCACAACACCAAAGCTATACACATCACATTTCTCTGTAACTAGGGAAGTGTAGGAACATTCTGCATCGGACACAGGAACATAAGAATCAAGAGTATGCATCAGTGCAGAGCATTCCATCTAACACAGTATACTAGAGAATATAGTATTGTATGGAATAAACATACCAGGTGCTATGTAGCCATAGGTCCCCGCTAGTGCACTCCAATTTGATGAATCGGGTTTTAACATTCTTGCAATACCGAAATCCGAGACATATGCTTTGTAATCAACATCTAGTAAGATGTTTCCACTTGTGATGTCTCGATGAATTATGGGTGGGTGAACATCATGATGGAGGTAAGCGATGGCTTGAGCTAGATCTCTTATTAAAGCTGTCCTCCTTTGCCAGTGGAACTGGATTGCTAGTTCTTCATTTCTTAAGGTTGAAGCTAGACTTCCTCTCTCTATAAACTGGCACACAAGGAACCGGAACCGCGGATGAGAACAATATCCATACAGCTTGACGATGCTGCGTTGGCGAATTGTTGTTAACATTTCAATCTCATGCCGGAATCTTTCTTCATCATGTGCCTCTTCATCGCCTGCATGGAGTTTCTTTACTGCGACCACTTGTTCATCTTGAAGTTCTGCTTTATAAACAATACCATATGATCCCTCTCCAATGCAATGCTTCTCATCAAAATTGCCAGTGGCATTTATAATATCCTCAAATGCCATTCTACCATCAAAGCTCCATACAGAGAACACACCGTTTTTCCTCACATCATCAGTATTTTGAGGTGCTTTCTTGCGGCAAATTAAAAAGGCAATGACACCTGCTGCTATTGAAATAATAGCGACAAACATAGTAAGACTGACTGGTAGTATAATCTTTTGGTGCTTTCGCCTATGATCTGCAGGGGGCAAATCACAAGGAGACAGTCCAACAAGGTCTCCTCAAAGACCTTTGTTGTGGAGAAACCATTCAGCTGATGCATTGTGGATCCCATTTGGGACATTGCCTTCTAGGAGGTTATATGCAACATCAAATATTGATAGGCTTTTCATGCTTGCAATGGAGGCAGGGATTGCACCACTGAATTGATTGTGTGAGAAGTTTACATACATCAGCATCTCTAGGTTGCTGAGTTCTGACGGTATTGGTCCACTGAGACTATTCATGCTAAGATCAAGCATTCTTTGCAGGGAAGCTAAATGGCCCAAACTACCAGGAAGACTTCCACTAAGGCTGTTGTTATTCATATGTAGTGACTGCAGTTTCAAACAATTTCCCATCTCTTCTGGCACTTTACCGCTCAACAAGTTGTTTGAGAAATCAAGAATCTCAAGATTGCTAAGTTGGCCGATTTGCTTAGGGATCTGGTCAAATAGTCGATTGTTTCTTAAATCCATCCAATAGAGGTTGCTTAACTTGCCAATTTCCGGTGGTATCTCACTGGTCAACCTATTGAAACTCAGTTTTAGCTTTACAAGATTTTTTAGCCCCCCAACCTCAGAAGGTATACTGCCTTCTATCATGTTGTGTGCAAAATTAATACTTGTCAAGTTTTGACATGAGCCCCAACTCGGCGAGAGCTGCCCAACAAATCTATTTGAAGATAAATTGATCGTATCGAGGTGTGGATACACCCCAAATGCTTCAGTTATGTCTCCCTCAATATGATTATTGGCGATCATGAGCGATGTTAGTGAACTGCAATCCCTCAAGCCTTTTGGGACAGGACCATCCAGATTGTTGTTATGAACTTGTAAAACCTGTAGCTTTTTTACTTTGGCACAAATCTGGCAAGTGTCCGATCAGCTGGTTGTCATTCAGTAAAATGTGGACTAAATTGGTAAGGTTGGACAGTGCTGGAGGCACAGGGCCGGAGAGCTGGTTGTTGAACAGTCGCATTTGTGTCATGCTGACCAATTTTCCATAACTTTGAGGGATTGAGCCGGACAATTGGTTTTCATAGGACATAAGATACTCCAAATTTGCCAAATTTCCAAACTCGGTCGGCAATTCCCCGGAGATACTATTGTTATGTATTATTAATTGTTTGAGTGAAGACATGTTCCCAATACTTGACGGCACTAATCCAACTATCAAATTGTCCGAGAGGGCAAGGATTTCCAGATTCACGAGATTCCCGAACTCATGAGGGATGGATCCGGTTATGTAGTTACCAAAAAGAGAAAAATAGGTCACTGAAGTAAGATTTCCAGCAACACTAGAAGGAACAGGGCCGGTCAAATGGTTATCTGATAAGTCCAACCCAATCAAGCTCGAGAGCATCCCAAACTCTGCCGGTATTGGACCAGTGTATTGGTTCCGATATGCCGTCAGGTATGTGAGCATTGTAAGGTTACCAAGGAAGGGCGGAATTGTGCCGCCCAGATTGTTTTTCTCCAAGGATAGTACTTGCAGGGTTTGGATGTGTCCTAGCTCTTTAGGTATGGGTCCTGACAGACGATTATCAGAAAGGTCCAGATAGTCGAGATTGGTCAGGTTTGCAAGGGCGGAAGGTACATGGCCAGAAATGTCATTAAGGCTCAAATCCATCTCTCGCATGTTCTGAAGCTGTCCAAGGTGCCAGGGGATGTTACCTGAGAGCCTATTCCCACGTAGATAAAGAAAACCAAGTCTTGAGAGATTACCTAAAGCAGGAGGGATTTGTCCGGTGAGATTGTTGCTGGAGAGGTCCATCCCTGTGAGCTGTCCAAGGTTGCAGAATGATGCAGGTATGTGCCCGCTGAGCTGATCACCAGAGAAGTTGAGGGTGGAAAGCATGGAAAGAGAGCCGATGCCTGGAGGGATTGCACCGGAGAGTTGACAAGGTAAGGGAGTGACTGGAATCTCAGTTTGTCCAGTTGCCCCGCAATGCCGGCACCATCAAGGGAAATTCCTGTGATGACCTTCACCATGGTTCCTCTGCGTGACAGAGTGTCCCCGCAGGTGATGCCGGTCCAGTTGCACGGGTACATGCTGTCGTCTCCCCAGGTTCCCAGCTGGTGCTTGGAGGAGTACTTGATGGATGATTTCCAGTGGAGAAGTGCCCCAGCTTGGGATCTCAGCGAAGTGCCGCGTCGTGCTGCTGCTGCAGGCGTGGCGCGGCCCTCGGCTTGCCCGGAATTAAGGAGAGGCAGCAGCAGGAGGAGCAACGCGAGAACCAGGCGATGTAGCAGCGTTGGCACCATGGAATTCGCCATGATCTCACGACGTACTATGAATATGACTGCATAGGCCAAGTGATCATGTAAACTGAACTAGTCCCACAATTCTAGCAGCAAGACACACACAGGCGAAAAAATATGGTCAATGAGATAGCGAGAATAAGCGCACCGTCTGAAAGTAGAACGCCGAAGCCTGGTGATGGTGGTGTGTGAGTTGGGTACTCATCTGGCTCGGTTCTCCAGGGGTTTATAAACACATTTAAAGCAGCCTAACACACCTACGCACTTGCCTCTCACCTGCAGCGAAGACCTTGGCTGAGTCCAATCTGGCGGCATAATTTTCTGCCATTGATGCGATCTAAGATTTTCGGTTTCAGATAACTGTGACTGGTTCTCTGTGATGATTGTGCACGCTTTCAGTCCGCTCAAAGGAAGAATAGAATATCAATGCTTGTCATGTGGACGTTGATTATTGCTTGGTTTTCTATGCGTCAACAGGAAGTGAACTTAATTGCATTGTTGACTGTATTCGACATGGACAGCGTTGACGTTTGTGTGTGCAAATACATATCTTCAACGGCTAGCTACGCTGATGGTGAATGCAATTAATGCAGTTCAAACAGAGGAAATGTATACCCAGAAGTGACATTCGTTTGGAATATAGTAGAGGATGGTCTGAAATGATTTTCAGAGGTAGTGACTGCGGCTCCTCCTTTTCAACCTATAACTTGGGGCATCTCCAACAATCTATTACTATGACCGGCACTAAGGGGGGAGTAAGCAAACCCCATTCGAAGTAACAGCTTCTCCAACAGTTGGTCTCTCTATCTTTTTCACTAAGACAAACGCCACCAACATTATTTTGTTGCTGCATATAGGATTGATTTGTGGGAACCTACAATGTACTTTAACTTTGTGGTCTATATTGTTTTGTTAGAACTCAATGCATTCCCATGCTGTTAACAAGAATCCTCGTCTGACATCCACCTAATTTTTTTAGGAACTCTCCTGAATAGTTCTAATCTAGGCTTTGCCAAAGTACTACATCCACCTAATCTGAAGGAGTAGTACTAACAGAATGTCCACTGACCACTGAACTTTCATTAAGCAAAACTCAAGAGACTCGCCCAAATGGTCATAGATGAACTAGGCCGCTGGAATCTCTCGAACCTGCTGCGGCAACCAATCCGTGCGAGGAGAAGACCACCTAGCGGCGGAAGTGCAGCCACCAGTGCCGTCGGTGAGCAGCGGCAGAGGAGTGCCCCCTCCTCCCACTGAGGCCGCGCCGCTTCTGTACCATCGCGACGCCTAGTCTCTCCTTGCGGCGAGACATCTCCAAACGTGCGGATCTTGGAGGCAGGTGGAGTGGGGTGAGGACGTCGTTGCAGCGGGGAAGACGGACGGCGACCAGGCCGGAACATGCAGGAACAGGCGGCGGGATGGGGAAGAAGGTCAGGGGAAAGTGACCCGATTAACTGCGGTTGGCCCACAATGGGCCCTGTTGACGATTTACTTTTTTTTTATTTGCCCTGTTTTATTTGTATTTTTTAGAGAAATGATTCCCTTCGACCGGCCGATCCGCGTTTTTGTCTACCGCCTCCCACAAACAACATGTGACAGTGGGCCACGGACGCTGCAACTTGATCTCTGTCTTAACCCACGGGAGGTTCACTTCGAGCAGATTCACCACCGTCCCCAACTCCCATCCCCTAACACCGATCCACCATGGCGTCGACCAGGCTGCTCCTTCTGCTCCATGGTGCTGGGCGACCCTGTGCTCTGTTGCAACAAAGAAAATCTGCAACAGGTCGCCATCGCAGAGGGTCGTTGCAGCCGGGTCCTCGCACGGTCGTCGCTCGCCTTCACCATGACAGCCGGTCGCGCGCGCGTGCGCCACCTCGCTAGTAAGGTGACCTGGTCGGAGGTCCGGCACTCACCTGCGGTGCTCCTCCCTCACCACCGTTCGACGGGAGCTCACGGCTAATGACGGTGATTTTTTCTTGCAACATCCTCCTTGTTGCAAGTGAGATGTCTGCAACATCAGTGATGTCACGACACTTTCTCCTATAACACCTATATAAAGGTGAAGACAAATAAATACTACAACATTAGCTCTTTTGAAAAAAAAAGAAAACCCTGCAACAATACCTTTGTTGCAAAAGTTCTGCAATACGAACTTAGTTGCAAACGTCCGAGCGCAACATCATCCTTGTTCCAAAGGTGGCAGTTGAATCTCATGGCCATCTCACGTTGAATCCAATGTCTCACGTGGCGACGGATCTTTTAAAAAGATCCACCGGTAGGGTTGCCTTTTTTAGGGGAGTTTTATTTGTATAAAGTGTCATGATTTGAGAGACCTCCTAAGCAACGCGTGTGGCACAGCAACCCCAGCTGGCGGCCTGGCACTCACGTGCACATGCTATGGGCAAGCCCAGCTACCCCAGCTCGCTCGCCTTTTTTTCTAAAAAAAAGACCAGTCGACCGGTTGACTTTTGATCTTTTGAAAAAGTTCAAAAAAATGGAAAAATGGAAAAATGGAAAAAAAATGTGAGTTTGAAAAATTTTAAAAAATGAAAAAAATTCACGGCTTCAAAATGTTCATGAATTAGAAAAAAAGTCATAAAATGGGAAAAAAAATCCCATGTTTGAAAAAAAAGTTCAACAAAAATTTGAAAAAATGTTCGTCAACTTATAAAAAGTTCAAGACTTGGAAAACTTCGTAATTTGGAAAAAGTTCACAAAAATGAAAAAAAGTTCGCGAATTTGAAAAATAAATTCACAAAAAATAAAAAGGTTCATGAAATTTGAGAAAAAATTCACAAATTTGCCAAAAAAATAAGAATTTTAAAAAAATCACACATTTGAAAAAATAAAAAATAAATAAGAAACAGAAAAAGAAATATAAAAACGAAAAAACCAAACAAAACTAGGTAAAACAGTAGAAAAGGAAAAAAAAAATAGGTCGAAAGCTTCCCAAAACCGGGCTTAGAAGCTTCCCCAAATTAGAAGGAGCTTTCAACCGGACTGCACGCTAAGCTACGATACATGGGTCGGTCTTTAACGAAGGAAACAATTGATGGGTGTGCGCCAAATACCAAACACATGGGTCGGTCTTCCACGTGATTTGAAGTTTCGGTTAAAGAGAGTTTCAAAAAAATAAAAATCAAAAGATATATTTAAAATTTATGAAAAGTCCACATATATACAATGATATATCTATCCCTATCCCTACCTATCTTTCCCTAATCTTTCCCTATCTTTCCCTAATAATAATAAAGCACGGATTGACTCCGTGGGTTCACCGTCATTAAAACTATCCCTAAAGTTGAAGTAAATTACCCACCCTGCCACCCGTAAGTGAAAAAAAAACTGTTCGTTTTTTTTATCCACGCCCACTTGGGCTGGAATTGGGCAAGGTGATATTCGCGTGGCAGCCTCGCACGCTGCGCGACCTGCGTCCCTACCATCGCAGAACTCGGTCTATACAGGGCCTCGCCTTGCACTTTGGGTGGCCTACCTACCAGGTCACAATTTGCCTAGAGTATAAAAAATTTTAATTGCCAAGGGTGCGACTTGAACACAGGACCTCCCAAGTAGGAGCAACCCGAACTAGCCAGTGCACCAGGCAACCATCTTGTTCTTACTTACAGAGAGACACTTCATATATGCAGTGGATAGATGGAGACCAGACGCCCATATTCTCTATGGGCCGGCCCATCCAAGCTGTTTCTCCGGTTTTGAGCTGCCTATACTCAATTCTTTCACGTTTGTTACACATTAAATAATCCCACCTTGCTCCCTTACATGCAATCAAATCAGTTTATATACTTTTGTTCTTTTGAATCAATAAGCCTCCTCAGAAACTAATAAAGAAAGGATCAGGTGTGGCTCCAAGGAGAAAAGAGACCCAAATATATGCATGATGCATAATTAAAGGAGGATATGTAAAGGAAGGATTGTGGGAAGGATTAAGAAAAACAGGTGGAATAACTAAAGGAGGGATTAAAGGGCTCAAAGGAAGAATTGTTGTGTGGGTAAACAAGTGGGATAATAAGAGTAAAGGAAGGATTGAGACGTCGTGTGGTGCCATCTTTCAGCGACGGAGGCTGTACTCGTGGCCTGGGACGAGAGGAGCCGAGCGTGGACGATGTTGAGCCTGAGCCGAGGTGGTCGCGTGGGTTCATCTCGTACACGTGTAAGGAGGAAAAACTGCATATCAGACTATCTGATGTCTGCATTGTGAGAATTGTGTGCCTCGCCGACAGCAGCCATGCAAGTTTGCCTCTCTAACGCCAAAGCTCCTGCACTGCATCCATCCAATGCAGAGCTGCCGGAACTTCCTGTACTCGGCTATGATGCCAGAAAGGTGCAGCTTTTTCGAAAGTGCTCTTCTGCTCCCGAGCTCATGTGAGCTCGGGTGAACAGTAAAATCGAAAAAAATAGTAAATTTTTTTTTAAAAATCTGATTTTTTTTTGTGAGAAACATTGATGTTTTTCTCACATGCCTGCAAAATTTCATCACCAGATGACATTCGTGGAAAATGTGGCAAAAAAAACAAAATCGATGCTCCAAAATGCTACTTTTTTGGATTTTTTTTCTATTTTTTTTGATTTTACTGTTCACCCGAGCTCATGTGAGCTCGGGAGCAGAACAGCTGCGTCCCAACTTTTTCCCAATCCTAAGTGTTGCCTTCTCTGGTGCATAAAAGCAATGGCTTCATTTTTGACCGGTGTACTCCTTTGACCCAGTTTGATGTCAACAGAAACTGTCCTTTTTTTTTTGCGAATAAACAGAAACTGTCCGTAGGTGTGTGACGGGTGTTGGAAGGCCGAATGAGTGATCAAGTGTTGTAGTTTTTGCACTTATTTGGCTTGTCTATCGAGAGAAATTATGCATGTCCATATTTGGCTTGGAAACCATTTTGATGCTTATATTCGGATTAAACCAGTCTAGAATAAATAAGTGTGAACTATTAAAAACGGCGGAAGAAATATTTCTCCTTTTAATATTGTTATTAGAGAGGTAGACATATGAAACGATGTGCACTTTTCTGTTTGAGAATGATTTTTTAAGAATGATTCTTGATACTTTTAATATTGTTTTCTAGATTGCTCAATGACAGGTGTGATTAGTGGACACTCCTTGCGTGTGGTCTTGAGCCAATGCTTTTTTGTCTCCCGTTGCAACGCACGGGCCCTTTTGCTAGTCTTTCCTTAATAATAATAAAGCACGGATTGACTCCGTGGGTTCACCGTCACAATACGCTTCTTCCCGTGAGTTTACGCCTTCAGTTTGAATTTAAAACATATACGTGAGGTGGTACTAATTCGGGGAACCACGTCGTTTTTGGTCCGTCCACCACTTCCGTTGTTGTATGTGGTTTCGTACGTAGCTGAAACTATTCGTCCGTCTGTCTCACAGAACCAGAACTTGCTTACTCGGAAACCAGCCAGACTACGCCGTAACTCAAAAGGTCACGACTCAGGATTCCTAAATTTTCTATTCTCATGTATAAATATATGGCCAGGCACGTCAGGGTCTACGAATCGCTGCCGGTTTTCACGCAAACGTTTTTGGACGGATGCAGCGGCAACATGGTTTGGCGTGTCGCCGTCCTGACCTTGCAGGACATGAGTTGGCCACAAGTTGAGGCACAGGGCAGCTCGCAGCCACCGTCGCCGGCCTGATGTAGATCGTGTACGTATGGGTTGTTGCACTTCAGCGATTGTCGTGATTCTGACGGCATGGTCCTCCTTTGCATCCTCGGCCGCCTCCTCCTCAACATCTGCCCGTCCCCCTTCACCAGTCCATGCCCGGAGCAAGCGGCACGCCAAGGCAGCCCCGACCCATCTTTCTTGTCGCCAATTGGGTAATCCACGAGCGTGAGCGACATGCTCCAATGATGGCCGTTGTAGTCGCCGTGTCCGCTGGCGCCAGATTCCTGCTCACCGTATGAGCTTGGTTGTCGATTAGGGAGGCGAAGGAAAGAAAACCAGGACGAGACAACGGGAGACGTGTGTGGCGGGCTGCAGCGGCACCGTACGAGCCTTCATGTCATGGGCGTTGGCGTGGATTTGGCCCCGGCTCTGTAGGGATGGCGGCGGTCGTGCGTGTGTGCGGCGCGCGGCTGTGTCTGGCCAGCGTGATGTGCGACGCGTGTGTGCACCACGTGGGGCGGCAAAGCATGTTCGCCGGCTGCGTGCGTCTCCGACATCGTGTAAATGGCGTGCGTGTTCGATGTGGCGTGCCGCGTGCGTGTGTCCGGCGTGCTGGGCCTAGGCCGTCAGCCGTCGAACATGAAACCGGCTGAGCGCGGTACGCGAGAGACGACGACCCTACACGCACTCCAGCCCGATGCAGCCCCGGCGTCAGGATCATCCAACTCAGCCCGATGCAGAGCGCACAATGGCATCGACACTGTCGTCGTTCCTCCCGGCGTGGCCGTTCATGGCCCACGGAGGTTCCGTCTAGCAACGCCCTCAGGAGTGACTAGCGTCGCCAGGTGCGCTCGGCGCTACACCACCTTCCCAACGAGCGGCGGAGGCGACCAAGCAGCGTAGGAGATGACGCAAGACCGGTGCATGACGCGAGGATGCCAGGTTAGTTTACATTGTAGTATGATTGCCTATTACTTTTTTGTTACTATCACACCTCATGTAGATCCTTGTTCTTGTTGTATGTCAGCGGCACCTTCATCATCTCCCTACTGGTGATAGAATATATATTTTTATTGGTGATGATGCTGGTTTTGGTAAGGGCTGAACAATTGTTGGATTAATCTGCTGAACTTTTAAGATTTTCTGCCATCACGTCTTCTTCACTACTTACCTTTAGCTGAATTTCCAACTGCAATTTCCAGGTGGGTATCGATTGGTTCTGACTTGAAGTATGATGCTCGAAGAGATTTAGATGATGTTTGTGCAAAATGCGTACAAGGTATGAAACCTATTAAAATTGATTGATATTTTTACCTTAAGTCAATGCCATCTGCATTTCACCAACAGTGTGTGACCTTGCGGGCTGCGGCTCTACATGATAGCATCTTAAACTTTTTGTGAATTGACACGTGGATTTAACAACATGACATCTATCAAGAAATGCTAGAAGGGACTGATCGTGTGTGAATGTTTTTCTTTACATGGAATGTAATAAACGATAAAAAAAACCAATTCACAATAAAAAACATATGAGAAAAATAATACTATATTGTAATATGGGTATGCGGATCGCAAATAGGATTTTGAATCTTTAACTCAAAAATATAAATGATTTTAGTTACTGCCAATATTGGTATGGTCGCATTATTAATTAAAGTGAAATTGGATCTGCTATTGTAGATTCAACTTGAGTCTTGACACTTGCAGTCATGTACCTGATTTGCCTCTCCCTACGTTTTTAGGTTTTTGAGTTTCTCCTCCCGTTCTCCACAAAATACATAATTTTTCAGCGAATAAATGTAGCAATCCATGTCTTATTCATACAATTTTTATTTTATTTTTAGAGTATCTTAATGCTTATGTATTTATTGCTTGGATAGGTCACAACACCGGTGTTAACCGTATCTTTTTTACGATGGGAAGGAGGACAAGCAGTACCACGGGGGGTGATGTGTTGAAATAGAGGGTATGTGCTTGTGTGTGTGCGCCGGGGGTAGAGGAGGGATTGTTAGTGTCGTGTGATTTTTTTTTTGGAAGAGTATTTGCGTCATACTTATTGTGTTAGGGGAGTGCGATATTTTTCTCCCGTTGCAACGCACGGGCCCTTTTGCTAGTTAATAATAAAGCACGGATTGACTCCGTGGGTTCACCGTCACGACATTTTTGCAAATAAAACCCTCTGTTTTTAATCAGTTCACCCATTTTTTCTTTTTCTATCCGATGTGGTACTAATTCTTAGTCCGTCCGTCCGGTACATCTGATCCGTCACCTATCTTTGTGCGTGGGTTGCAGTTTACGATTTAAGTGCATGGGCCAAGCTGGGCCAGCTGCGCCCCTTTCCTTCTTTTTGTTGATTCGGGAGAAAAAAATAGCTGCGGCTTGTGCGACCATACTGCGTAATTAAATAGTCCCACATCGTCCCTTTGCAATAAAAACGATCAACTTATATACGGCCGAGTTATACCAGAAAACAAGCAGCCTCAAAAATAAACAAACGAGGGTGAGATGTGCGTCTCGACGGTGTGCGGCTGTGAAAAAAGAAGGAAGAAAGAAGGCTCGTGGGGACATTGGCTTGTGTTGTCTGTTGACTCTAATTAAACGAGTTCGTGGGATGTGCTGGCTGAATCGACGCCGCCGGGGAAGTGAAGAGGAGGAGTTCGTGGGATGTGCTGGCTGAATCGGCGCCACCGGGGAAGTGAAGAGGAGGAGCGGGAACATGTGCACTTGCTCAATCGGGAGGAGGAGCAGGAACAACCTGGCTTCCCACGGATGGGGTAAAAGCGGAGCAGGAACAATCTGGCTTCCCACGGATGGGGCAAAAGCGGCGGTGAACTGACCGCCGGCACATCCGAAGCGGGGGCCGCTCCCCGAACATCGAGGCGAGACCCACGGCGCCTGCGCGCGGTTGCTGCGGGGTCTGCTTGACCTCCGACCGACCGCATGAACGCGGCGTTGGACCCAGCTCCTCCACCACAGGGTAGGCCGAGCACCCAGCTCCTCCAGCTCGCCACACTCGACGGCGCCCAGCGGCCAGATAGCGTGCGAGCCATGCGGCCAGCACTCTCCCCTATCCTACGCTTCCTCTCTCTCTCAGCTTTGACGAACAAGGAGCAGATAGTAGAGCGCTCTCTGCCTGGAAGAGATAAGGTTGATAGTGGATCCATGTGAATTATTTTAGCTGGTCAGCTGCCGTCTAAGTGTATCCATGTAAAGAGATAAAGTTGTCTCTCTAGAAGAGATAAGGTCAGGATGGGTCCACGTGCTTGAGCTAAAAACAGGATAGTTCATCAATGGAAATTAAATATTTGTACTTTATTATTTTATACTATAGTTAAATAAAAATGTCTCAAATTAGTATACTCTCCTATCAATATTATTTGTCTTAGATTTGTTTAGATACAGATGTCGGTTTTAGATAAGGATACCAAACGGTTTTAGATACATCCATCCGTATCTAGACAAATCTAATACAACTAATATGATATCTAAAATCGTTTGGTTTTAGATATATCCGTATCTAGACAAATCTAAGACAAATAATATGAATAGGAGGGAGTATCTTTACTTTTAGGAACGCGGATGGGACAAATAAAATGCATACTATAGGAAAAGTATACCCTTAGGGCTAAAAGGATGGACTGATAACCAACTCATGTCCCATATAATATATATGGTCCAAAATACAAATGCAATATCTGTATAAATGCATCTGTCACTCATCCTAATATACTCGCACATTTAGAATAAGTGCATATATGATCTACCATCTTCTATGTGCTTACGAATTATGACACATATTTTTTGGTTTTTATCAGCTTATATTTATATAGGTTCATGAAAGGGGAGTAAATTTTCCCATGATGCTACTCTAACTTTTTGCTGCATTTATACAAGATGTGCTTGGTGGACCATTAAGATGACAATAATTTTTGCCACACCTTCCCTCTACTTGGTGGTCGTGCTAGAAGGAGGAAGATGTATGGGTTGGCTACGGCGGGAGCAGCAGATGAGCGGGCGTTACGCCATCATCCTGTGGAGGACATGTACAAGATGTGTGTAGTGCGCAATATGCGACCACGTCTTTACTGGCGATCCAGTTGTCGCTTGTCACTGAAGCGTTCCTCTCCTGGGCACCGCCAGATAGAAGCTCGCGTCGCTGAGGAGTGAAGGTCTTGAGACATTATTATCAGGGCTAGAGTGTGTGATATTCTCCCGTTGCAACCCACGGGCCTTTTTCCTAGTAATAATAATAATAATAATAAAGCACGCATTGCTTCTGCCCGCACACCCGTCGCGGTCGTTTTGCAAAAAGGTCCTCTTGTTTTTCGGAAATTGTACCCGCAGTCCAAGTTAGAAAACATCTGGGCCCAAGCCAGCCGAGCGCCGCCCGTACGCCGCACCCGCAGCCAGGCGCCCGAGGCCGAGCTCCTGAGCGCGCCGCCGCCTCGACCTCGCGACCCGCCGGCGACCGGATCCTCGCCGGAGATGAGTACCGCCGTGCCCTGCTCCCTCCTCTCTTCCTCTGTCTCCTCTCACCTCGCTCATCCCCCGATCTCTCTGTCCCCAGGACGAACAGGAGCATGCCATGGCCTCGGATCCGCGCCGCCGTCGCCGGAGAACGTCGTCCGCCACCGGTTCTTCGACCACAACTACCGGATCAAGTTGCCCCGCCTCCGATCTACCCGTTCCTGGCCACCCCGACCTCGCTCGTCGTCGGGCCGCCATACTGACGATCCGACTGTCGTCGTCCCACTACCGCTGAATCATCCGCCGTCAGCCGCGCCCGGTATCGTCCACATCGATTGCCCCACGCTGGTCTCATGCAACCGTGATTACTCCTCTCATGCATCTACGTAGTAGTCTGATGGTGTTATGTGACTTTTGTCCCAAAATTCTGCTGCATTTGAAGAGATTCATGGTGACGACCAGCTTGGGGGACCGGGGCGCGTGGGAGGGGCAGCGTCCCGACATGGTGTTCATCCCGACCCGGGTGTTTAGGAATCCTGGCGTGACCAGGGACGACCTCTTTGTTTTATCTTTTTCCCTCCTATCGCCGATTCTCTTTTCCATCGATTGATCATGGTGTTCATCCCGACCTGGGTGTTTAGTAATCCTGGCATGACCAGGGACGACCTCTTTGTTTTATCATTTTCCCTCTTATCTTCGATTCTCTTTTCCATCGATTGATTATTGTTACTGTCTACATGTTAGATGACAATTATTGGTATTTCCTCCTTCTAACCATACTCCATGTCGCTTAATTTCTCAAGCGGGTATTTAGGTTTGTCAGGCACAACGAAATGAGTTCCACAGATTGTTCTCTTATATATGGATGGGTGAGATCTTTTTTCCCTTTCTATTATTACATGTTTGCTTCTTCAGGTAGCTTGGACTTTTCAGTTTTCATAGATAGTACAAACTGAATGAGATGTGCTCCATGTTGATCTGCATCTCTTATATGTAAATGTATCTTGCAAATCAGAGCTAGCCTGCAGTTTGATTCCTTTTTTAGATTGCTGGGTATGGTAAATCTTTTAAACCACAGTAATTAACGTGGGGCTGTTGAAATAAGGCTGAATTTAAGGAATGCTTACACCTGACTTGGAGCCAGTATTTTAAATTCTCTGACTTATCCTTGCTCCTACGGGCTGCCTTCTTCTGTATAAAGGTATGAAGTACACTATCATGTCACACAGTCACAGGAAAGAAGCAAGTACAGACACACATGTGTGCGATATCCTGGGTTTTGATTGAGGTTGTTCAACCTGGTATGTTATTGTCTTTTGGAATAAAGTGCCAAGGGCGTTTTAACTTTAAAAAAATCTGGTTTAAAATGTTACAGTGCGACAAAGATGTTGCTCAAAGTATGCTCTGGTATGCTGAGCCCCTCTCAATACTCAATACTTGATGGCTTAGTTACCTTACTTGTCAGACTACTGGTTTCTTTTCCTTTGAAGAATAAACCCTTGATCCAGTTCATAAGGGAATCGAGCTGCAGCAGCCGTTAATTAATATGCTTGTTAGTCTATCATTGCATATATGTATCTAACTGGAGCCATATTGACAGGGCAGTAGCTTCTAGATAGATTACTAGAACTTGGATAGTCTGATGGAAAATTGTAGTTGTCCTGATGTATCTCTGAAGAAAACTTATTGAGGTTTCTGCTCTATTTTCAGGAAATAGAAGATGATTATAACTTCTATGGATGCTTTTGCTGATGTATACATCTAGCTTCACAATGATAGCACATGCTTCTGGTCTGTACTAATAACATTAAATCTCAATTATAGAGGCGCATGATGCTTTCAGGACAATTTTTTTTACTGGTCTATTTTAATTCAGATTAAATCAACAAACTAAGACTTGCACCTGTAGTTGTTTCTTGCCGAAGAAAGTCGACGCTTAGTTTTGGATGAGAGTTCAATGTTGTGATGCTTGTTTTGCAGGAAGTGGCACAAAGGATTGGTGAAGTGATTGCCAACTCTTGCTTGGTGAAAGGAATCACCAAAGTCGTCTGACCGAGTGGGTTTCCTCTACCATGGCTGTATCAAACCTCTAGCTGATGCTGCTAGAGAGAATGGGAGTTATGAATTTTTCTATCGATATTGCTAGGATCACATGTAATATCTTTCGTTTTCTGTTTGGTTTCATCACTTTGGTTATCTGTTTGTATATATTAGTAAATGATTTGTATACTTGCATTATTCTTTAAATGTTTTGTACTACCTCCATCCGAAATACTTGTCGGAGAAATGGATGTATCTATACGTATTTTAGTTCTAGATATATCCATTTTTATCCATTTCTACGACAAGTATTTCCGGACGGAGGGAGTATATTGTAAGTCATGCGAAATCTTTTGATTTTTTCATGCATGCGTCCTAAGGAATTAAGAGGCTCAGATGTGAGATGCCACATCAACACCACAACCACGAGGACATGGAAATTTAAATCAAGTTGCTTATGTGTTGTTTTTATTCTAAGGCCCAATTATCTTCCTTGCCTGTGGTATCTGCTCATAAGAAAATTGCCTGTGGTGGCTGCTCATAAGAAAATTGCTTAAAACTGGCATAAATGTATTACACGATTAATGTTTAACTACAAAAATATTTATTCGCTCGTTGCAACGCATGGGCATTGTAACTATGCAAGCATGCATGACTAGATTTTTTTTTTGAAATTTCCAAAAAAAATTGTCAACACTGGACATTTTTTTTCTCGGATGTGATATATTGATATGTTTGGAGATACTTACAGATATATTCCTACGTTTCATATATTTCTAATTCCTGAAAACACTAAACAAATCCTAAAAGAAAACTTATTTTTTTGTATTTAAAATCACTACCATTGACCTCTCTTTTATATTATTAAAGCATTGACCATGAGTGAGTTTGTCACAACAAAAGGAGAACCCAATTTCATGAATGACACTTATTCTTCCGTTGCAACGCACGGGCCCTTTTGCTAGTACCTACTAATAAGGGGAGGCGCGATTCTCCGATTTTTTGGTCAGCTCACCGTATAGAATTATTTTCTCTCATACCTATCTGAGGTGGTACTAAATTTTTTGTCCGTCCATGCATAAATAAATTTTTGGGCTGGGCCTCCAAACCGAGCAGTCAATAAGGGCCTTGTTCTGCATCTTCTTTTTTCCTTCGATTGGGCCACAGGAAGTCTGTCCCCTATGTGGGCCAAGGGGCCTGCTCCGTACCTTTTTTTCCTTCAATTGGGCTGCAAGGAAAAATAAATGCTACTCATGTGGGATTCAAACTCAGGATCTCACCTACTGAAACGAAGGCTCCAGCCGACTGACCTAAGCGTACAATTGTGTTACAGGAGAGGGTTTATTAGCCAATTAATAGTACCACCTTAATTCTTTACACCTAATCCCATCAATTTATATACGTTTGCAAATTGCCTGAAATATCAACAAACTTTCTCATGATCCAAGAAACAGAGAGAACGAAGAGAAAGATTTGATAAAGGAGGGAACATGCATGGCTCAGGCAAATTAGATCATGACCCGGAAGTAATTATTTATGGTTTAAAGACTCGGACTTTCAGAACGAACTTTCTGAAGTCGCACAACAACCAGGCAACACCAAAAAGCAGGAACCAAGCAATAGGACTATGACCCGAAGATACCGACAACCAGCCTCCCCAGCGACGTCTCATTTGAACACCGTCATAGCACCAAAACTGGTCGGAACCGGGTTCAGAGACCGAGCACATATCCTACATCACCTCCGTAGACAGCCCCAGGTAACCAGTCTTCTCTTCGTGGTACCAAGCTGACACCTAGACCAAGGGTACCCCGAGCCGGGCACACGAACGTACCTAGCTGGCGCAACCAAAGCAATGCGTGCCCATCAACCGACGAGAAGAAGCCTGAATCAGTTGCAAGTATTGCAAGCAAGAAGGCAAAGAGAAGACACTAAGAGAGAATAAGAACGGCGACCCCATATATAGGACAACATGTCGTATTGCCGTTGGGCCAACGGCAAACCGACATAGCAAACCCCTACCCGGGGGCACGAACGGAACTGGCGCACACAAACACAGGCAATATGCCCGGACACGTGCGCGTATCCGAAAGGCACAGGTGGAGCGAGGACCTCAACAAAGCCGCACCATTCGGCAGCCGGCCGAACCGCCATCTGGATAGCCTCCCGAGTAATCGGACAGAGAGCACCCGGGTAGCGCGTACCCTGGCGAAGCCAAGAGCCTTGACCGACCAGCGCGTAACCGGGCGAGGCCAAAGGCCCTAATCAGCCAGCGCGCACCCAGTCATGGCAAACTGTCCTGACCGTCTGGCCTCACTCTAGCACTGGCCGGCTACCGCAGCGCACACCCCGAACCGAACCTGCTACTTGTGAGCTGCGTTGGGATTTCCTCGAAGAGAA
The DNA here is from genome assembly GCA_039707655.1 of Elymus sibiricus. NCBI lineage: Eukaryota > Viridiplantae > Streptophyta > Magnoliopsida > Poales > Poaceae > Elymus > Elymus sibiricus. The sequence goes on along the minus strand of CM077672.1, from coordinate 352,089,280 downwards.
GAGGATGATGTAGTACAGTAAAGACAAGTATTTCCCTCAGTTAAGAACCAAGGTTATCAATCCAGTAGGAGAACCACACAGAACCTCGTTAGCAGCACCTACACACACAAAAGCAAATACTTGCACCCAACGCGAACAAGAGGGTTGTCAATCCCCTTGGCGGTTACTTGCAAGGATTAATTCTGATAGTGATAGATAGAAAGGTAAATTGCAAAATAAAAGAAATGAAATAAAATTGCAACAAGGTATTTTTGGATTTTAATATATGACAAAAGTAGACCCCGGGGCCATAGTTTTCACTAGAGGCTTCTCTCTCGAACGCATAGCATACGGTGGGTAAACAAATTACTATTGGGCAATTGATAGAAAAGCGCATAGTTATGACGATATTCAAGGCAATGATCATGTATATAGGCATCACGTTCGAGACAAGTAGACCGACTCTTGCATGCATCTACTACTATTACTCCACCCATCGACCGCTATCCAGCATGCATCTAGGGTATTAAGTTAATGAAAACAGAGTAACGCCTTAAGCAAGATGACATGATGTAGACAAAGTAAACTCAAGCAATATGATTAAACCCCATCTTTTTATCCTTAATGGCAACAATACAAATACATGTCTTGTCCCTTTCTATCACTGGGATATATAACACTGCAAGATTGAACCCATCACAAAGCACCTCTCCCATTGCAAGATAAATCAATCTAGTTGGCCAAACCAAACAGATAGATCGGAGAGAAATACAAAGCTATAACAATCATGCATAAATAAGTTTAGAAAAGACTCAAATATTTCTCATGAATAATCTGATCATAAACCCACAATTCATCGAATCCCAACAAACACACCGCAAAAGAAGATTACATCGAATAGAACTCCAAGGAGATCGAGGAGAACATTGTATTAAAGATCAAAGAGAGAGAATAAGCCATCTAGCTACTAGCTATGGACCCATAGGTCTGTGGTAAACTACTCACACATCATCGGAAGGGCAACAAGGTTGATGCAGAAGCCCTCCGTGATCGATCCCCCCTCCGGCAGAGTACCGGAAAAGGCCTCCAGATGGGATCACGGAAGAACAGAGGCTTGTGGCGGCGGAAAAGTTATTCAAGGTGGCTCTCTGTTGGTTTCCCAATATTTGAGAATTTATAGAAGTGGAATTAGGTCAAACGGAGCCACGAGGGGCCCACAGGGCAACAGGGCGCACCCCCCTGGGTCGCGCCCTGTTGCCTTGTCATCTCATCGTGAGGCTTCTGGCCTCCTCCCGAAGCTACCAGGGTCTATTTTGTCCAGGAAAAAATCGTCAAAATGTTTCGTGGCATTTGGACTTTGTTTGGTACTGATTTCCTAAAAACCAAACACAAGCAGAAAACAACAACTGGCACTGGGCACTAGGTTAATAGGTTAGTCTCAAAAAATGATATAAAATAGCATATTATTGCTTATAAAACATCCAAAATTGATACTATAATAGCATGGAACAATAAAAAATTATAGATACGTTGGAGACGTATCAAGCATCCCCAAGCTTAATTCCTGCTCATCCTCGAGTAAGTAAATGATAAAAACAGAATTTTTGATGTGGAATACTACCGAACATGTTTATCATGTAATCTCTTCTTTCATGGTATGAATATTAAGAAACGAGTGATTCAAAGCAATAGTCTATAATTTGATATAAAGACATCAATACTCAGGCATACCAATAAACAATCATGCCTTTCAAAATAAAAATGCTAAAGAACGCTATCCCTACAAAATCATATAGCCCATAATTCCTAGTCTTCCTAACATAAAGTATTAATCATGCACTACCCCGATGTCAGCCGAGCAATTGGTTCATACTTGTTAACACGCTTCAGCTTTTTCAACCCTCATGCAATACATGAGCGCGAGCCATGGACATAGCACTATGGGTGGAATAGAATGATGATAGATATTAATAATGGGAAGTCAAAAAGGAAGATAGTCTCACATCGACGCGGCTAATCAACGGGCTATGGAGATGCCCATCAATTGATGTCAATGCGAGGAGTAGGGATTGCCATGCAACGGATGCACTAAGATCTATAAGTGTATGAAAGCTCAAAATAAAAACTAAGTGGGTGTGCATCCAACTTGCTTGCTCATGAAGACCTCGGGCATTTGAGGAAGCCCATCATCGGAATATACAAGCCAAGTTCTATAATGAAAAATTCCCACTAGTATATGAAAGTGACAACATAGGAGACCCTCTATATGAAAAACATGGTGCTACTCTGAAGCACAAGTGTGGAAAAGGATAGTAACATTGCCCCTTCTCTCTTTTTCTCTCATTTTTTTGTTGGGCTCTTTTTGGCCTCTCTTTTTTTCTTCCGGAGCCTCATCCCGACTTGTGGGGGAATCACAGTCTCCATCATCCTTTCCTCACTGGGACAATGCTCTAATAATGATGATCATCACACTTTTATTTACTTACAACTCAATATTACAACTCGATACTAGAACAAATATGACTCTATATGAATGCCTCTGGTAGTGTACCAGGATGTGCAATGATACTAGCGTAACATGTATAAAAATGATGAACGGTCGCTGAGCCACGAATACTATGTCAGCTATATGATCATGCAAAGCAATATGACAATCATGATGTGTGTCATATGAAAAGAACGGTGGAAGTTGCATGGCAATATATCTCGGAATGGCTATGGAAATGCCATTATACGTAGGTATGGTGGCTGTTTTGATGAAGATATAAAGAGGCTTATGTGTGATAGAGCGTATCATATCACGGGATTTGGATGCACCGGTGAAGTTTGCACCAGCTCTCGAGGTGAGAAAGGGCAATGCATGGTACCGAAGAGGCTAGCAAATTGCGGAAGGGTGAGAGTACGTATAAAGCATGGACTTACATTAGTCATAAAGAACTCACATACTTACTGCAAAAGTCTATTAGCCCTCGAAGCAAAGTACTACTACGCATGCCCCTAGGAGGGAGGTTTGTAGGAGTTAACCATCGCGCTCCCCCGACCTCCACACAAAGGTAGACAATCAATAATAAATCATGCTCCAACTTCATCACACTAAGGACTATACGTGCATGCTTCGGGAATCACAAACCTTAACACCAATATTCTTACTAAACCACAATCATTCACTAGTACCTCCCACATATTACCATCTTAATATCGCAAAACTTTTGCAAGGAATCAAACTTATCATATTCAGTGATCTACATGAAAGTTTTTATTATATCCTTCTTGAATACCTATCATATTAGGACCAATTTCATAACCCGTGCATATTACCATTGCTAATTATTAGACTCTCAAAAAGATATAAGTGAAGCATGAGAGTGCCACTATTTCTTCAAAATATATCCACCACTGTGCTCTAAAAGATATAAGTGAAGCACTAGAGCAACTGCCTAGCTCAAAAGATATAAGTGAAGCACAAAGAGTATTCTAACAAATCACGAATAATGTGTGTCCCTCTCAAAAAGGTGTGTTCAGGAAAGATGATTGTGACAAACTAAAAAGCAAACAAAAGCAAGCAAACTATAGCACAAGACGCTCCAAGTAAAACACATATCATGTGATGAATAAAAATATAGCTCCAAGTGATATACCGATAGATTGTAGACGAAAGAGGGGATGCCATCCGGGGCATCCCCAAGCTTAGACGCTTGGGTCTTCCTTGAAAATTACCTTGGGGTGCCTTGGGCATCCCCAAGCTTAGGGTCTTGCCGCTCCTTATTCCTTCATCCATCGTGGTCTCACCCAAAACTTGAAAACTTCAGCACACAAAACTCAACAGAAACCTCGTGAGATCCGTTAGTATAACAAATAAATCTTAAACTTTAGGTACTGTTGTAAATTGATTCATATTTAATATTGGCATAATGCTACTGTACTCCAACTTCTCCATGACTCATACCCCCCGATACGATTCATAGATTCATCAAAATAAGCAAACTATGCACCAAAAACATAATCTGTCTAAAACAGAACAGTCTGTAAAGATCTATTTTAAAACCATACTTCTGTAATTCCAAAAATTCTGAAAAATTAGGAAAATGTAAAAAATTCATATAACAATACTGTGTGAAAAATTCAGAATTTTATCACCCTCCAGTATAGAACCAAAAATCCAGCACTGGACTCAAAACTTTCTGTTTTCAAACAGTATCAATCATACTATCATCCAAATCATCCCAAAGGCATTACTTGGCACAAACACTAATTAAAAGATAAAAATCACAATCATAACAGAGGCTACAATTATGTAAACACACAAAACAGAAATAAAAAGCAAAAATTTAAGATACATATTGGGTTGCCTCCCAATAAGCGCTATTGTTTTATGCCCCTAGCTAGGCATAATGCACAGTTTCAAGTACTGTCATCCTTCAAATTAATTCCATAGGTGGCCCTCATAATAGATTCATATGGTGGCTTAATTCTCTTTCTAGGGAAGTGATCCATCCCTTTCTTTAATGGAAATTGAAATCTTATATTACCTTCTTTCATATCAATAATAGTACCTATGGTTCATAGGAAAGGCCTACCAAGTATTATAGAAAAAGACGGATTGCATTCAATATCAAGCACAATAAAATCCACGAGTACATAATTCCTATTTGCAAGAAAAAGCACATCATTTATTCTACCCAATGGTTTTTTAATAGTGGAATCCGCTAGATGTAAATTAAGGGAACAAGCATTCATATCGGTGAGACCTAGCACGTCACATAAAGATTTTGGTATAGTAGAGATGCTAGTACCTAGATCACACAAAGCATTACATTCATAATCTTTAATTTTAACTTTAAATGTAGGTTCCCATTCATCATGTAATTTTCTAGGTATTGAAACCTCCAACTCAAGCTTTTCTTCATGAGCTTTTATCATGGCTTCTACAATATGTTTAGTAAAAGCTTTATTTTGTTCATAGGCATTAGGTGAATTAATCATGGATTGCCACAAGGAAATACAATCAACTAAAGAGCAATTATCATAATTAAAGTCCTTGTAATCCAAAGTAGTGGGCACATCACTGATACGTCTCCAACGTATCTATAATTTATGAAGTATTCATGCCATGTTTATAACAATTTTATATGGTTTTGATATGATTTGAATGGAACTAACCCGGACTGACGCCGTTTTCAGCTGAACTACCGTGGTGTTGTTTTTGTGCAGAAATAAAAGTTCTCGGAATTGGCTGAAACTTTTTGGTGATTTTTTTGGAACATAAGAGACCCCCGAAGCTTCGTGGAAGGACCAGAAGAGTCACGAGGAAGCGACAAGCCTGCTAGGCGCGCCCTTGGGGGGTAGGGAGGGCCTAGCGAGCTTGTCGCTTCCTCGTGGGCCCACTTGACGTGAAACCAACGCCAAAAATTCCTATAAATACCAAAAACCCCAGAAAGAAACCTAGAACTTCCACGCTGCCGCCGCGAGCCTCTGTACCGAAGCGATCTCATCCGAAGCCCTGTTCCGGCACTCTGCCGGAGGGGGAAATCATCGCCGGAGGCCATCTTCATCATCCCGGCGGTCTCCATGACGAGGAGGGAGTAGTTCACCCTCGGGGCTGAGGGTATGTACCAGTAGCTATGTGTTTGATCTCTCCCTCTCGTGTTCTTGATTTGGCACGATCTTGATGTATCGCGAGCTTTGTTAATATAGTTGGATCATATGGTGTTTCTTCCCTCTCTATCTTCTTGTGATGGATTGAGTATTTCCCTTTGAGGTTTCGTTATTGTCGGATTGAATATTTCAGATTTGAGAACACTTGATGTATGTCTTGCATGTGGATACCCGTGGTGACAATGGGGTATTCTATTGATTCACTTGATGTATGTTTTGGTAATCAACTCACGGATTCCCGTGACCTTGGGGTGATCTAGGCATAGGGGTTGGTTGCACGTTTTCATTATCTTTTCTTCGATAAGAAACTTTGGGGTATGTAACACCCCTAAGTAATGAGCTACAGTGACCCTCCTGATTAAGCGAAATCATTTTGATTTACAATGCTTGATCATATTGGATTCATATCTCATTTCAAATTCCACCACTGAATTCAATTCAAATTTGCAAGTGAAATTTGAAGTTGCACAAAAGTTGCTGCAAAATAGTTCATCATTTAGCAAATATTCCATAACAATTATTTGTTAGGAAAACAATATCACTTATTTGCTAAAATGGATTATAGCAATTAAAACAGTGCCATTTCAGCATTTTAAAATGCCATTTCAATTATGAAAAATTCAAATGAATTCATTTGCTTTCCAAACTTTTTGTGGCAGTGCACAATATTCCCTAGTATTTGTTTTGACCAGCTCCATATTTTTGCAAAGTCATTTGCTGGCTTAAAATAAATGCAAACAACTGCTGGAAAAGAAAAACAGAAAAGAAAAGGGAAAAGGCCCTAACACTACTGCGCATATGGGCCTAAGTGCACAGTGCCCGTGGCCCAGCCCACCTCTCTCTCTCTCCCACCTTCCGCCTCTCTCCTCTGCCGTGTCGGCACGCCCGTGGCCACGTGCGCGCGCCGGCGAGACGGCAACACGGCGCTGCTACAGGGCCGTCGAGGGGATAAGGACGCGCCCCCTCGGCCTCCTCGTCGTCCTCACCCACTTTCCCCCTTCTCTCTCGCCCTCTCTCGGCCGTGCTCGAGCTCACCCGAGCGCTGCCGTGGCTGCGCCGCCGCGCCCGCGTAGCCACTGTCGACGCCTAGCCTCGCCGCCGTGTCCACGCACCTCGCCGTCGTCCGCTACGTCGGCTACGCCCGCGAGAACGAACCGGGAGCCGCTGCATAGTCGCCTCCGTCTTCGTCTTCTTCCTCGGATCCCGAAGCTCGCCGCCGTCGATTCGCCGTTGCCACGGCGCTCCCGTTCACCCAAAGGGCCTCCGTGTGCCTGCTAGGTGAGCCGCACACCTCCCCTGCCCTTGAGCTGCTCTGGATTGCCCCGCAGCCGTAGCTGCCGCCGTGGCCGTAGCTCGTCTCCGCCGCCGTGCTCGTTGCCATCGATGCCGTCGCTGTCGAGCTCAACTGAGCACGTCATGCAGACGTGCTCAGCGCACGCGTAGGAACCCAATGCCACCGCCCGCTCGTCTTGCCGTGCCCGCTAGCCCCGGATCCGCCCTCGCTCGAACGCCGTTGTCCGCCACGGTGGTCGCCGTCGTCGCTACGGTCCACCCCAGCCCACGCCACCGCCACCATTCGTCGCGCCGTCGAGCGCACGTTCGAACGCGACCGGTCGCGCTCGAAACGGCCCCCTGTACGCGTTTTCCGGCGAGTCCCGAGCCATGCCGCCGTGTTTTCTGGTCGCCGGCGTTTAAACGCCAGCCGCCGCTGACCTGGCTGGCCTGGGGCCCACCCCTGGGTCGCTGCCAGTGGGTCCCAGGGGCCCAGTTGACCAAGTTGACTTGGTCAACTGTGCTGACTGGGCACCCCCGGTCACTGACAGGCGGGCCCCACTCTCTAATTAACCGGTTTTATAAATTAAACTAATCTGTTAATCTAATTAGTCACTGATAGATGGGTCCCACTAGCTAATTAACCTAATTAGTTAAAATTAACCTCTGTTAGTCAACTCAGTCACTGACATGTGGGTCTCAGCGGTCAGGTTTGACCTGGACCGGCTGGGTTGACTGCTGACGTCACCCTGACGTAATGATGGCGTAGTAAAGTATTTTCTGTTATTTTCGAAATTAAATTAAATCCAAGAAATTCCAGAAAATTGCTAAAACTTCGAAAATTCGTAGAAATTAATCCGTAGCTCGGATGAAAAAGTTTTCTACATGATAGTTGATCAGAAAAATGAGACGAATCCGAATATGCCCTCCATGTAGCTGTCACATGCCCACAACCATGCAAACATGGAACCTTCCCCTCCGGATCGTCTGTCCGATAATCATCTAAAGCCGGGAAAATATTCCCTGATATTTTCCCGCTTCGCCTATAACGTGTAGTGCTGCATTAGGTCGCACCCATCACAACTTTTTGCCGTGCCATGCATCTGTGTTGCTTTTGTTTGCTTTGTATTTATTGTTTCTTCTCCCTCTTCTATACGGTAGACCCCGAGACCGATGCTGCTCCAAAGTACGACTACACCTCTGACGACCAGCCCTTTTCAGCAGAGCTTCCAAGCAAGCAAAACCCCCTTGATCATTCCTATATCGCCCATTCTTTCTCTCCCGTGCTTGTATTAGATTTTGCTACTGCATTTGATTGCTTCTATTCTGATGCATAGCCTGATTTTGTAACCTGCTGTTGATAATTTACCTGCTAGCCTAAATGCTTAGTATAGGTTGGTTAGTGATCCATCAGTGGCCCCGCACCCATGTCAGTGTTGCCATGCTTAGCTTCCGGATACTCGATCCGTGTGATCGACGTGCAGAGACCGTCACATCACCGCACCCCCACCCCCTAAGTTGTACAACTCTATAGAGCTACTATCGAGTGCCGAGGGTGATACCTCCTACCTCACTCCTAATGATACCTCTGTGGCATAGCTAGTCGGTTGTGGGTTACCGAGGGTGATTCCTCTTTCACCACCTCCGATGATGCCTCTGTCATGCAACCCCTCAAGTGTGAACCCATCGAGGGTGATTCCTCCGAGTTCACCTTGACGGTTGCATCGAGTGGGAATCCATCGAGGGTGATTCCTCGGATTTCCCCCTTCATGTTACGGACACACGGTTACCTTTATCTGTTGTTCCCCCATGTATTGTTACTGCGGGACTGAAAGGACAGGCGGTACCACCCCGGTAGAGGTGGACCTGAGTTCCCGACAGTCTCTTGGGAAGTCGGGTTGACCTGGAGGGTACCCGTGAGATAATTACGTGGCACGGCCGGGCATTCCTGGCCCTTGCCGTAAGTCCATGAGACGGGGCGACAGGACCACAGATCGTGGATCACTAATTGTCACCGCGAGCTCCCAACACACTAATGGGTTAGGATATGTGATCTGAGTAGGCTTCTGGCCTTTTCGCACTAACCAGCACGCGGGAATAGTATGGGCACTCGGCGTCATATGTATCAACCGAAGTTCTTTAGACGTCAGCAGTTGAGCGGCACGCTCCCGGGTGGACCACGAAAGCCTGCGTGTGTATACAGGGGCTAGGTCTAGTCCCGGCTGTCCTCGCAACGCGCAGGAGTGCAACGGGCGATGGGCCCAAGACCCCAGAGCGCTTAGGGTGTAGACCGGCGTGCTGGCCTCTCTGCTGAGCCTAGGTAGGGCCGCGGCGTGTCGATCAGCCGAGGCCGGGCATGACCTGATAAAAGTGTGTCCGGCCAGAGTTAATCGAGCGTGTTGGGTAAGTTGGTGCACCCCTGCAGGGAAGTATATCTATTCGAATAGCCGTGTCCTCGGTAACGGACGCTCAGAGAGTATCCCGATCTTCTACAACTAGAACTGGATACTTGTGGAACTTAATTAATATGTTAGCTCCGGGATCGCTTTCTCGCAAGGGGTCGAGGAAGGATCTCTAGGCTTTGCTATTATATACTTACTACTTTATAATATGCTAATCTGCACTCTTCTAATGCTGCAAGATGCTAGTCTTCGATAGGCTAGGCCTTCTCTCTCTTCTGGCATTTCTGCAGTTTAGTCCACAGATACAACCCCTTCTTGATACCGATGCATATTAGCATAGATCTGATGTAAGTCTTGCGAGTACTTTGGATGAGTACTCACGGTTGCTTTGCTGCCTCTTTTTCCCCATACCCGATTGCTGCGATCAGATGACGGAGCCCCGGAGCCAGCTGATCCCGCCGACGACTACTACTACCACGGTGGAGCCTACTACTATGTGGAGACCGACGACCAGGAGTAGATAGGAGGCTCCCAGGCAGGAGGCCTGCGCCTTTTCGATCTAGTGTTGTTGTTTTGCTCAGCCTTCTTAAGGCAGATTTGTTCAACTATATGTCTGTACTCAGATATTGCTGTTGCTTCCGCTAACGCTTGTGCGCGAGCTTATGTATTCGAGCCCTCGAGGCCCCTGACTTATAATATAAAGCTTGTATTATTTAATTTTGTGTCTAGAGTTGTGTTGTGATATCTTCCCATGAGTCCCTGGGCTTGATCGTGCGCATTTGCGTGTATGATTAGTGCACGATTGAGTCGGGGGCGTCAAAAGTTGGTATCGGAGCCGACTGCCTGTAGGAAGCCCCTTTCCAACTCCTTGGCTGAAGTCGAGCCTAGTCTTTGAAAAACGATTTTACTAACATGGCTGTGTGGCTTACGAGCCCACGTCGCCAATGGATGGGTTTAGGATCTTTTATTCCTCTTCCTTACTCTGGGACTCTGATCTCTCTTCTATTCGGGTTAAAGATTTTGCTAACTCTAACACTAGGTTCTCGTAATCATATCAACCTAGAGAGCTGGATTATCTGCAACCATTCCATTCAAAGTTATCATATGCTTCTCACACTGTCTTTTGACATCTTGCACTCCCCTATTTCAGATGCGTCCCGCAAGACAGCTCGTACGCCAGACTATGGCTGTTGATGCGACTGAGTTCCCTGCTATATTGGTCGATCTTTTGACCAGGCTGGGATATCGCTGGTACCCCGAGTACACTATTTACGAGGACTACCGCGAGTTCAACCAGGAGCAGTACCACGCTGTGGTCCATATCTTTGATCGGCAGAACAACTCCATCACTGAGTTACACACCTTTCATGGTGTTGGAGTGACTGTTGACATGGCAGTCCATGATGCTGCCTATACTGCTATTGCCCGTCTCCGTGGAGAGCACAGCCGCTTGGAGGAGACTGGTTTCAGATATATGCCGCATACCCCCGCTGGGGATGAGAGTGGGTACTACACTGCTATCTGTACACCTTATGTGCGACGTCGTTATGACCCGCAGGTTTTGGTTCAGTACACTGAGGCTTTGGATCGCACTGCCCGAGCTCTTGCTGTTGAGTTGTACGCCACTCGTGCTCGTCTTTACAACGCTCTGACACAGTTGCTGCCAGCAGTCAGTGCAGGGATACATCCTCAGTACATCCTTTACCCGCGCAGGACGGAGATGCCACCAGGTCTTGAGTGGCCTGCTGTTGGAGGTTTTACTCCTCCACGTGGCCCTCTTCTTCCAGTTCGGGACCAGGTTCTGCACCAGAGTGTTCACGGAGCGCAGGATCCTAGTGTCGAGGGCACCCTGTGTCGTCACTTGCAGCTGCCTGGCTCCAGTGGTTCTTTCTGATGTTGATGTAGCTATCGCTATGTCCCGTTGTTGTATCCCTCCACCGCGTGCCTGCGTGCTGCCTAATATGTCTAGCTTTTCCTTTCCGAACTTGTACCGCTAGCTGGTAACCGAATCTATGTATGGATCTGTATGTCATGTTTGACTATGATGTTGTAGCTATTGCACTTCCTTTGTTGTGCGTGTTACTTCATGAATGATTACATACACCTGAAATTGCTCGTTGCTAAACTACCCCTGTTAATTTTAGCAGGATGGTTAGACCCGCAGGACGTGGCCGTGGTGCCAACAATCCACCACCGCCCGACTATATGGCTGGAATGATGCAACAGTTTGAACTGAACCGTCAATTCATGCAAGGGCTTATGGATCAGTTTCCACGTCCGAACATGAATCAACAGCCATTTCCAATAACCTTGCAAGACTTTGTTCGCCTCAACCCTGCTGTGTTCCGCAACTCCGTTCAGCCGCTTGATGCTGACGACTGGCTTCGTGACATCACTTATGAGATGGAATCAGCCAATGTTGTCCCTGACAGCTATGTCATGTTTGCATCCTACTTCCTGAAGGGTCCCGCTGCTCAATGGTGGGACAGTCACAGGCGTACCCTACCTGTTGGAACCATCATCACTTGGCTGGAATTCCAAGCTGCTTTTCGTGCCCGCTACATTCCTCAGGGAATCATGGACCAGAAGAAACGTGAGTTCCGCAACCTTACTCTGGGCAGCAAGACTGTGGAAGTTTACCAGCGGGAGTTCCTTGACCTGTCTCGCTATGCTGAGGAAGACATTGCTATTGATGCCCGCAGACAGGAGAAGTTTCATGAAGGGCTCAACCCTGATATCAAGCTAGCCCTTCTTGTCCAAGACTTCGCTGACTTCGCCACCTTGTTGAATAAGTCCATTCAAGTTGAGACTGGACTAAAGGAACACAAGGACGCTCTCAAGCGCACCCATGATGCGGGCTCATCTTCGGGCTCGTCATCGCAGAAGCACCGTATCTGGATTCCTCACAGCATGTACCATCCAGCTACACCTCCTCCACCGCCAGGGCAGCCAAGACCTCCGGCTCCACTGCTTCGAGCTCCTGCTCCCTGTCCCAATGATGGGCTCTTCTTCAAGTGTGGCCGTCCAGGTCACCGAGCCAGAGAATGCCCTCAGAATCAGAATCAGCTTGCGCTCCCATCAGCGGGCCATGGAAATGGCCGTGGCAACAACCATCCCCGCAACAACAATGCCAGACCTTCTTATGGTCATGGTCAAGCTTACCATGTTGATCTGAATAAAGCTCAAGGTCAGTCAGCTACTATGAAGGGTACTCTTCTTGTTAATTTAGTACCAGCTTCTGTTCTATTTGATTCAGGAGTATCGTATTCATTTATATCCGAAGCTTTTGCATACATGCACAACATTAAATTTGAGGAATTGAAAACGTTCCAGTCGTTCGCGACTTTTAAGAGGTACTTCCAGAAGAACTTCCAAGAATACCCCTATCTTTTCCCTTCTACCTCCTGAATTCTTGGGACGAGAATTTCTTTTAGAGGAGGAGAATTGTAACACCCCTAAGTAATGAGCTACAGTGACGCTCCTGATTAAGCTAAATCATTTTGATTTACAATGCTTGATCATATTGGATTCATATCTCATTTCAAATTCCACCACTAAATTCAATTCAAATTTGCAAGTGAAATTTGAAGTTGCACAAAAGTTGCTGCAAAATAGTTCATCATTTAGCAAATATTCCATAACAATTATTTTTTAAGGAAAACAACATCACTTATTTGCTAAAATGGATTATAGCAATTAAAACAGTGCCATTTCAGCATTTTAAAATGCCATTTCAGTGATGAAAAATTCAAATGAATTCATTTGCCTTCCAAACGTTTTGTGGCAGTGCACAATATTCCCTAGTATTTGTTTTGACCAGCTGCATATTTTTGCAAAGTCATTTGATGGCTAAAAATAAATGCAAACAGCTGCTGGAAAAGAAAAACAGAAAAGAAAAGGGAAAATGCCCTAACACTACTGCGCATATGGGCCTAAGTGCACAGTGCCCGTGGCCCAGCTGACCTCTCTCTCTCTCCCACCTCCCGCCTCTCTCCTCTGCCGGGTCGGCGCACCCGTGGCCGCGCGCGTGCGCCGGCGAGACGGCGACATGGCGCCGCTACAGGGCCGCCGAGGGGATAAGGACGCGCCCCCTAGGCCTCCTCGTCGTCTTCACCCACTTTCCCCCTCCTCTCTCGCCTGCGCTCGAGCTCACCCGAGCGCTGCCGTGGCTGCGCAGCCACGCCCGCGTAGCCACCGTCGACGCCTAGTCTCGCTGCCGTGTCCACACACCTCACCGTTGTCCGCTACATCGGCTACACCCGCGAGAACGAGCCGGGAGCCGCTGCATCGTCGCCTCCATCTTCGTCTTCTTCCTCGGATCCCGAAGCTCGCTGCCGTCGATTCACCGTTGCCACGGCGCTCCCGTTCACCCAAAGGGCCTCCGTGTGCCTGCTAGGTGAGCCGCACACCTCCCCCCGCCCTTGAGCTGCTCTGGATTGCCCCGCAGCTGTAGGTGCCGCCGTGGACGTAGCTCGTCTTCGCCGCCGTGCTCGTCACCATCGATGCCGTCGCCGTCTGCTACTTGTGAGCTGCGTTGGTAATTCCCTGAAGAGGAAGGGAGATGCAGTACAGTAGATATAAGTATTTTCCTCAGTTATGAAACCAAGGTTATCAATCCAGTAGGAGAATCACGCAACACCTCGTTAGCAGCACCTGCACACAAAACAGCAAATCCTTACACCCAACGCAAACAAGGGGTTGTCAATCCCTCGGCGGTAAATTGCAAGATTAAATTCTATGTGATAGATAGATAGATTGAAGCAAAAATAAAATAAATAAAGAAAAAGTGCAGCAAGTATTTTTAGGGTTTTAGTATATGATTTAGATAGACTCGGGGGCCATAGTTTTCACTAGAGGCTTCTCTCAAGAAAATAGCATACGGTGGGTAGACAAATTACTGTTGGGCAATTGATAGAAAAGCAAATAATCATGACGATATCCAAGGCAATGATCATGTATATAGGCATCACATCCGAGACAAGTAGACCGACTCCTGCCTGCATCTACTACTATTACTCCACACATCGACCGCTATCCAGCATGCATCTAGTGTATTAAGTCCATAAAGAATGGAGTAACGCCTTAAGAACGATGACATGATGTAGACAAGATAAACTCACGTATGAATAAACCCCATATTTTTACCCTTAATAGCATTGATACATACGTGTCATGTCCCATTCTGTCACTGTGATTGAGCACCGCAAGATCGAACCCATTACAAAGCACCTCTTCCCATGGCAAGATAAATCAATCTAGTTGGCCAAACCAAATCAATAGATCGGAGAAGAAATACGAAGCTATAGTAATCATGCATAAAAGAGATCAGAAAAGACTCAAATAATATTCATGGATAATCTGATCATAAACTCACAATTCATCGGATCCGAACAAACACACCGCAAAAAGTGATTACATCGGATAGAACTCCAAGAACATCGAGGAGAACATTGTATTGAAGATCAAAAAGAGAGAAGAAGCCATCTAGCTACTAACTATGGACCCGAAGGTCTGTGGTAAACTACTCACGCATCATCGGAAGGGCAGCAAGGTTGATATAGAGCCCCTCCGTGATCGATTCCCCCTTCGGCGGAGTACCGGAGAAGGCCTCTAGATGGGATCTCTCGAGAACAGAAACTTGCGGTGGCGGAAAAAGTATTTCGTGGACTCCCCTGAGAGTTTTTCATTTTTTGGGAATTTATAGTGGTGGAATTAGGTCAAACGGAGCTGGGGTGGGCCCACGAGGCACCAGGGCGCGCCTGCCCCCCCCTAGGCGCGCCCTGGTGGCTCGTGGCCACCTCCTCTGGCGTCTGGTCTTCTCCCGAAGCTTCTAGTGTTGGTATTGTCCAGAAAAAAATCTCCAAAAAGTTTCGTGGCTTTTGGACTTTGTTTGGTATTGATATTCTGTAAAACAAAAAACAGGCAGAAAACAACAACTGGCACTGGGCACTAAGTTAATAGGTTGGTCCCAAAAAATGATATATAATTGCTGTAAATGCTTATAAAAACATCCAAGATTGATAATATAACAACATGGAACAATCAAAAATTATAGATACGTTGGAGACGTATTAGCATCCCCAAGCTTAATTCCTGCTCGTCCTCGAGTAGGTAAATGATAAAAACAGAATTTTTGATGTCGAATGCTGCCTATCATATTCATCATATATTCTTTTCTTTTGTAGCATGGACATTGGACTTGAATGATTCAAAGCAATAGTCTATAGTTTGACATGAAGATATAAATACTCAAGCATGCTAACAAGCAACCATGTTTTTCAAAATATCAACGCTAAAGAAAGTTATCCCTAGCCCATTATGCTCAATCATTGATCCATTCATGAAACACACTCAAATATTAGCTACACACAATGCACAAGTATGACAATAGTGCTCTCTAGTTGGTGCTTTATAAGAGAAGATGGAGACTCAAAATAAAAATAAAAATTGCATAAAGGTAAATAGATAGGCCCTTCGCAGAGGGAAGCAGAGATTTGCTAATGTGCCAGAGCTCAAAGCTTAAATTAAAGAGATAAAAATATTTTGAGAGGCATGCTTTTCCTGTCAACGAAAACGACCGAGAATTCCCAATATCTTCCATGCTAGACACATCATAGGCGGTTCTCAAACAGAAAGTAAAGTTTATTGCCTTTCCACCATTCTTTCGCAATCCATGGCTAGCCTTATCCACGGGTGCCCTCCATACCATCACTTTCCAAGGAATTTTGTTGTTATTAATTTTGATTTCATTGTGGGACTGGGCATCCCTATTACCAGCCACTCTCTCGTGCAATGACAAGTGAATAAACAATCATCGTGAGAATAACACACCTAGCATGGAAAATACTGGCCACCCCCTCTCGCTTCATGAGTGGTACGGGCACACAAAACAGAAAAATTATTTTGAAAATTAGAGTTGGCACACGCAAATTTACTTGGAACGGCATTGAAATACCGCATATAGGTAGATATAGTGGACTCATTTGGCACAACTTGGGTTTAAGGAGTTTGGATGCACAAGTAGTATTTCCGCTTAGTACAAATGAAGGCTAGCAAAAGATTGAGAAGCAACCAACCAAAAAGCGAAAACGGTCAGAAACATGCATTGAACCTAGCTAACACCGAATAATGCACCATAAGTAGGATATAATTTCGTTGCTGAACTATTGACTTAATGTGCATGCATAGGGAATCACAAACCTTAACACTAATATTTTTACTACATCACAATTACTCACTAACATGACTCACATATTATCATTTCCATATCGCAAAACTATTGCAAGGAATCACACTTATCATATCCAATGATCTATATGAAAGTTTTTATTATATCCCTCTTGAATATTCATCACTTTGGGGCCAAATTCATATCTTGTGCAAATTACCGTTACTTTCGTCAACTCTCAAAAAGATATAAGTGAAGCATGAGAGTGCAAATATTTCTTCAAAATTTCAATCTTATCAACTCTCAAAATAATATAAGTGAAGCATGAGAGTTTATTTCCTCAAAATTTTAATCTTGTCAACTCTCAAAATAATATAAGTGAAGCATGAGAGTTTATTTTTAAAAATATAGCCACCTCTGTGCTCAAAAAGATTTAAGTGAAGCACTAGAGCAACTGCCTTGCTCAAAAAATTTAAGTGAAGCACATAGAGTATTCTAACAAATCATGATAACGTGTGGCTCTCTCAAAATAGGTCTGTTCAGCAAGGATGATTGTGACAAACTAAAAAGCAAACAAAGCAAAGACTCTTATAATACAAGCCGCTCCAAGCAAAACACATATCATGTGACGAATAAAAATATAGCTCCAAGTAAAATTACCGATGGTTGGTAGAAGAAAGAGGGGATGCCTTCTGGGGCATCCCCAAGATTAGATGCTTGAGTCTTCCTTGAATATTACCTTGGGGTGCCTCGGGTATCCCCAAGCTTAGGCTCTTGCCACTCCTTATTCCTTCATCCATCGTGATCTCACCCAAAACTTGAAAACTTCATTCACACAAAACTCAACAAAACCTTCGTGAGATCCGTTAGTATAACAAAATAAATCACTACTTTAAGTACTGTTGTAAACCCATTCATATTTTATTTTTGCATTATACCTACTGTATTCTAACTTTTCCATGGCTTATAGCCCCCGATACAATCCATAGTTTCATCAAAACAAGCAAGTAGTGCATCAAAAACAGAATCTGTCAAAAACAGAATAGTCTGTAGCAATATATTTAAAAGCCACACTTCTGTAACTCCAAAAATTCTGAAAACTTAGGAAAACGTGGGAAATTCATATACCAATACTGTGTAAAAATTGCAGATTTGTCTGACGCTCCAGTGCAGAAACAAAATTCCAGCACTGGACGCAAAACTTTCTGTTTTCCAAACAGCATCAATTATACTATCTTCCAAATCATCCTAAGGCCCAATTCTTTTGGCTCGATTCTCAAGAATTACTACCTGGAGAATCAAAATGACAAAAGAACTCGTTTCTTCCCCAGGAATCATCTGAGAATCGTCAGAATCAGTAGTGTATTTCAGAATCGCCATATACGGACAATTCTGGCGATTCTGCGCAGCCCCTCAAAACAAAACGGTTCGTTTTGACACATTGCCCCTATTTGACGTGGTAATTACCCTCAAAATGCCACTCGGGCCAGTCCATCGAGAGAGGAAACGCTTGGCCCAAAACGCTTGACCGGTTCCTCTGCTCTCTCTCGTCTCAACCCGCTCGATCCAGCGCGGCGCTAGGGTTCGCACCGCCGCCAGCCGACCCCGCCCCGTCTTGCTGCAGGACGCTGGCCGCCAGACACCGGCCCATCGCCGCCTCGTCCTCAGACGACGCCGCTCGTCCCCCGCTCGACCCCTTCCATGGTAGCCGTCGGCTAGAGCTCGCCGTTGCCCCCCTCCTCCTCTATCAAGAGCGGCCACCTCTGGCCACAGGATCGAGCCAGCGAGTTCACCTCAGGCGGCGGCGATGTAGGCAGTCGGGGCTGCTGGTTGCCGAAGGCGGCAACCGATTTCGGGCAGAGGGGGGTGCAGCAACCTGACTGCTCGGCCCCAAATCCTCTCAGCTCACCGCGGCGAGCAGGAAAGCGGAGCATCAGCGCTCACCGGAAGGAAAGAGCAGTGCTACTTGCCGTTGCCATGGTCGCATCTCCCCTCTGTCTTTCTTCTCTGTTCTGTCTCCTCTCCTCTCTGTCTCTTCTCTGTAATTTTGTCCAATGTTGTGACTAGGAACCTGAACTCTTATCTCTATAAAAATACCGTTGGACGCTAGCAGTTTATCTGAATTTACAATCTTCAGTCTAGGCAGCACCTATTTTGTAATGCAGTAAAAAAATTTGTATGCTCACTTGTTTGCTAAATTGTATGGATTGATGGCTCCTTTGATATTTGCAACTCGGTTTTATATTGTAATATTAGACATGAAACTGTCCGAATTAACCAAGTGTTAGCAATTCAGCACTCAGTTCAATCTAGGGGCGTTACAGACATTTCAGCACACAACTCATACAACAATCACAGGCTAGAATCACAGAAAAGAACTGTACAGACAATTCTGTGGACAGACGATTCTGTGGGCAGTTTCCAGAATCGTAATTCTCCAGAATTATAGGGCGAAAAGAACTGGCCCTAAAGGCTTTACTTGGCACAAACACTAATTAAAAACATAAAAAACACAATCATAACAGTAGCATAATTGTGAAAACACACAATAACAGAAACAAATAATTAAAAATTTATTTTATTCATTGGGTTGCCTCCCAACAAGCGCTATTGTTTTATGCCCCTAGCTAGGCATAATGCAAAGTTTCAAGTATTGTCATCTTTGGTCTTCTTACCCAAAGATGTAAGTTCATTAGAGGGTTTTTCAAAGGTAATATGAAACACATCATCCATAGAAATTTTAGCATTAGCAAGTTGTCCATCCGTAAATCCCTCTTGATTACCGGCTACAATCCAAGAGTATTGCCTATTAACATTATTAAAAACTTGTTGGATTATATTCAAAGGAGGGACTTCCTTTTTAATATTTTCATCAAAGATGTGGTCATTGCCGGACAAATATCTCAACAAGTAGTCATTATTATAAAGGATCTCATCTATTA
Source organism: Elymus sibiricus (assembly GCA_039707655.1). Classification (NCBI taxonomy): domain Eukaryota; kingdom Viridiplantae; phylum Streptophyta; class Magnoliopsida; order Poales; family Poaceae; genus Elymus; species Elymus sibiricus. The sequence goes on along the minus strand of CM077672.1, from coordinate 352,069,862 downwards.
CCGGTTTTTCATGGTTCATACCATAAAAATCAAAGATCTCCCTAGCTTCTCGCACTATGTGATCAAATTCATTCATGAGGATAAGAGTGGCTATTTTCTTAGCTCTAGGATCTTTTATAACCGGTAACTCATAAAACAATCTTTGCAAAGTAGGATGGGTGCGAATAAATCTTCTTTCAACTTTAAGAATAAGTGCGGAAATAGCATCGGCATAATTCTTTGTTTCTTTAAGTATAGGAGCATCATCAAAAGCCAAGGTTCCAATGCAATTAAAGAATTCTTGGATGACACTTTTTCCTATAACATTACCATGTCCCAACACAAAGGTTTTAGCATCAAGATTGGTAGAACTTCCTATTTTAGGAGTTTTACCATCATCAGTTTCCGCCATGCCAAAATTACTCATGATAACAATCTTCAAGCAAGCGAACAAGCAAACAAGAAAAAGGCAAATGGAAAATATTTTTGTAAAAACTTTTTAGAAGTGGGGGAGATGAAAACGAGAGGCAAATGCAAATAAATTAAATGCAAGGAGATGTGAGTTTTATGCGTAGGTACTTGATAGATGTTGATGATGTCTCCCCGGTAACGGCGCCAGAAATTCTTCCTGCTACTTGTGAGCTACGTTGGTAATTCCCTGAAGAGGAACTGAGATGCAGTACAGTAGAGATAAGTATTTCCCTCATTTATGAAACCAAGGTTATCAATCCAGTAGGAGAATCACGCAACACCTCGTTAGCAGCACCTGCACACAAAACAACAAATCCTTGCACCCAACGCAAACAAGGGGTTGTCAATCCCTCGGCGGTAAATTGCAAGATTAAATTGTATGTGATAGATAGATAGATTGAAAAAAAATAAAAAAAATAAAGAAAAAGTGCAGCAAGTATTTTTAGGGTTTTAGTATATGATTTAGATAGACCCGGGGGCCATAGTTTCCACTAGAGGCTTCTCTCAAGAAAATAGCATACGGCGGGTAGACAAATTACTGTTGGGCAATTGATAGAAAAGCAAATAATCATGACGATATCCAAGGCAATGATCATGTATATAGGCATCTCGTCCGAGACAAGTAGACCGAGTCCTGCCTGCATCTACTACTATTACTCCACGCATCGACCGCTATCCAGCATGCATCTAGTGTATTAAGTCCATGAAGAACGGAGTAACGCCTTAAGAACAATGACATGATGTAGACAAGATAAACTCACGTATGAATAAACCCCATATTTTTACCCTTAATAGCAACGATACATACGTGTCATGTCCCTTTCTATCACTGGGATTGAGCACCGCAAGATCGAACCCATTACAAAGCACCTCTTCCCATGGCAAGATAAATCAATCTAGTTGGCCAAACAAATCAATAGATCGGAGAAGAAATACAAAGCTATAATAATCATGCATAAAAGAGATTAGAAAACACTCAAATAATATTCATGGATAATCTGATCATAAACTCATAATTCATCGGATCCCAACAAACACACCGCAAAAAGTGATTACATCAGATAGAACTCCAAGAACATCGAGGAGAACATTGTATTGAAGATCAAAAAGAGAGAAGAAGCCATCTAGCTAATAACTATGGACCCGAAGGTCTGTGGTAAACTAATCACGCATCATCGGAAGGGCAGCAAGGTTGATGTAGAGCCCCTCCGTGATCGATTCCCCTTCCGGCGGAGTACCGGAGAAGGCCTCCAGATGGGATCTCTCGAGAACAGAAACTTGCGGCGGCGGAAAAAGTATTTCGTGGACTCCCCTGAGGGTTTCTGATTTTTTGGGAATTTATAGTGGTGGAATTAGGTCAAACGGAGCTGGGGTGGGCCCACGAGGCACCAGGGTGCGCCTGCCCCCCCAGGCGCGCCCTGGTGGCTCATGGCCAGCTCCTCTGGCGTCTAGTCTTCTCCCGAAGCTTCTAATGTTGGTATTGTCCAGAAAAAAATCTCCAAAAAGTTTCGTGTCTTTTGGACTTCGTTTGGTATTGATATTCTGTAAAACAAAAAATAGGCTGAAAATAGCAACTGGCACTGGGCACTAAGTTAATAGGTTAGTCCCAAAAAATGATATATAATTGCTGTAAATGCTTATAAAAACATCCAAGATTGATAATATAACAGCATGGAACAATAAAAAATTATAGATACGTTGCAGACGTATCAGCATCCCCAAGCTTAATTCCTGCTCGTCCTCGAGTAGGTAAATGATAAAAACAGAATTTTTGATGGGGTCGAACGCCGGCGTCCTCCACGGTGGTCGCCGTCGTCGCTACGGTCCACCCCAGCCCACGCCACCGCCACCATTAGTCACGCCGTCGAGCGCACGTTCGAACGCGACCGGCCGCGCTCGAAACGGTCCCCTGTACGCGTTTTCTAGCGAGTCACGAGCCGCACCGCCATGTTTTCCAGTCGCCGGCGTTTAAACGCCGGCCGCCGCTGACCTGGCTGGCCTAGGGCCCACCCCTGGGTCGCTGCCAGTGGGTCCCAGGGGCCCAGTTGACCAAGTTGACTTGGTTAACTGTGTTGACTGGGCACCCCCAGTCACTGACAGGCGGGCCCCACTCTCTAATTAACCGTTTTTATAAATTAAACTAATCTGTTAATCTAACTAGTCACTGACAGATGGGTCCCACTAGCTAATTAACCTAATTAGTTAAAATGAACCTCTGTTAGTCAACTCAGTCACTGACATGTGGGTCCCAGCGGTCAGGTTTGACCTGTACAGGCTGGGTTGACTGCTGACGTCACCCTGACGAAATGATGACGCAGTAAAGTATTTTCTGTTATTTTCAAAATTAAATTAAATCCAAGAAATTCCAGAAAATTGCTAAAACTTCGAAAATTCATAGAAATTAATCCGTAGCTCGGATGAAAAAGTTTTCTACATGATAGTTGATCAGAAAAATGAGACGAATCCGAATATGCCCTCCATGTAGCGGTCACATGCCCACAACCATGCAAACATGGAACCTTCCCCTCTGGATCGTCTGTTCGATAATCACCTAAAGCCGGGAAAATATTCCCAGATATTTTCTCGCTCCGCCTGTAACGTGTAGTGCTGCATTTGGTCGCACCCAGCACAGCTTTTTTGCCGTGCCATGCATCTGTGTTGCTTTTGTTTGCTTTGTATTTATTGTTTCTTCTCCCTCTTCTATACGGTAGACTCCGAGACCGACTCTGCTCCAGAGTACGACTACACCTCTGATGACCATCCCTTTTCAGTAGAGCTTCCAGGCAAGCAAAACCCCCTTGATCATTCCTATATCGCCCATTCTTTCTCTCCCGTGCTTGCATTAGATTTTGCTACTGCATTTGATTGCTCCTATTCTGATGCATAGCCTGATTTTGTAACCTGCTGTTGATAATTTACCTGCTAGCCTAAATGCTTAGTATAGGTTGGTTAGTGATCCATCAGTGGCCCCGCACCCATGTCCGTGTTGCCATGCTTAGCTTCCGGATACTCGATCCGTGTGATCGACGTGCAGAGACCGTCACATCACCGCACCCCCACCCCCTTAGTTGTACGACTCTACAGAGCTACTATCGAGTGCCGAGGGTGATACCTCCTACCTCACTCCTGATGATACCTCTGTGGCGTAGCTAGTCGGTTGTTTGTTACCGAGGGTGATTCCTCTTTCACCACCTCCGATGATGCCTCTGTCGTGCAACCCCTCAAGTGTGAACCCATCAGGGTGATTCCTCCGAGTTCACCTTGACGGTTGCATCGAGTGGGAATCCATCGAGGGTGATTCCTCGGATTTCCCCCTTGATGTTACGGACACACGGTTACCTTTATCTGTTACCCCCCCATGTATTGTTACTGCGGGACTGAAGGGACAGGCGATACCACCCCGGTAGAGGTGGACATGAGATCCCGACAGTCTCTTGGGAAGTCGGGTTGACCTGGAGGGTACCCGCGAGATAATTACGTGGCACGGCCGGGCATTCCTGGCCCTTGCCGTAAGTCCACGAGACGGGGCGACAGGACCACAGATCGTGGATCACTGATTGTCACCGCGAGCTCCCAACACACTAATGGGTTAGGATATGTGATCTGAGTAGGCCTCTGGCCTTTTTGCACTAACCAGCACGCGGGAATAGTATGGGCACTCGGCGTCGTATGTATCAACCGAAGTTCTTCAGACGTCAGCAGTTGAGCGGCACGCGCCCGGGTGGACCGCGAAAGCCTGCGTGTGTATACAGGGGCTAGGTCTGGTCCCGTCCGTCCTCGGAATGCACAGGAGTGCAAAGGGCGATGGGCCCAAGACCCCTGAGCGCTTAGGGTGTAGACCGGCGTGCTAGCCTCTCTGCTGAGCCTAGGTGGGGCTGCGGCGTGTCGATCAGCCGAGGCCGGGCATGACCCGATAAAAGTGTGTCGGGCCAGAGTTAATCGAGCGTGTTGGGTAAGTTGGTGCACCCCTGCAGGGAAGTACATCTATTCGAATAGCCGTGTCCATGGTAATGGACGCTCAGAGAGTATCCCGATCTTCTACAACTAGAACTGGATACTTGTGGAACTTAATTAATATGTTAGCTCCGGGATCGCTTTCTCGCAGGGGGTCGAGGAAGGATCTCTAGGCTTTGCTATTATATACTTACTACTTTATAATATGCTAATCTGCACTCTTCTAATGCTGCAAGATGCTAGTCTTCGATATGCTAGGCCTTCTCTCTATTCTGGCATTTCTGCAGTTTAGTCCACAGATACTGCCCCTTCTTTGATACCAATGCATATTAGCATAGATCTGATGTAAGTCTTGCGAGTACTTTGGATGAGTACTCACGGTTGCTTTGCTGCCTCTTTTTCCCCATACCCGATTGCTGCGATCAGATGACGGAGCCCCGGAGCCAGCTGATCCCGCCGACGACTACTACTACCACGGTGGAGCCTACTACTACGTGGAGACCGACAACCAGGAGTAGATATGAGGCTCCCAGGCAGGAGGCCTGCGCCTTTTCGATCTAGTGTTGTTGTTTTGCTCAGCCTTCTTAAGGCAGATTTGTTTAACTATATGTCTGTACTCAGATATTGTTGTTGCTTCCGCTAACGCTTGTGCGCGAGCTTATGTATTCGAGTCCTCGAGGCCCCTGACTTATAATATAAAGCTTGTATTATTTAATTTTGTGTCTAGAGTTGTGTTGTGATATCTTCCCATGAGTCCCTGGGCTCGATCGTGCGCATTTGCGTGTATGATTAGTGCACGATTGAGTCGGGGGCGTCAAAAGTTGGTATCAGAGCCGACTGCCTGTAGGAAGCCCCTTTCCAACTCCTTGGCCGTAGTTGAGTCTAGTCTTTGAAAAACGATTTTACTAACATGGCAGTGTGGCTTACGAGCCCACGTCGCCAATGGATGGGTTTAGGATCTTTTATTCCTCTTCCTTACTCTGGGACTCTGATCTCTCTTCTATTCGGGTTAAAGATTTTGCTAACTCTAACACTAGGTTCTCGTAATCATATCAACCTGGAGAGCTGGATTATCTACAACCATTCCATTCAAAGTTATCATATGCTTCTCACATTGTCTTTTGACATCTTGCACTCCCCTATTTCAGATGCGTCCCGCAAGACAGCTCGTACGCCAGCTTATGTATTCAAGCCCTCGAGGCCCCTGGCTTGAAATATAAAGCTTGTATTATTTTATTTTGTGTCTAGAGTTGTGTTGTGATATCTTCCCGTGAGTCCCTGGGCTTGATCGTGCGCATTTGCGTGTATGATTATTGCACGATTGAGTTGGGGGCTCACAGGGTACTCTTTGAAGTTCTTTGTGTGGATTGAATATTATGAATTTGAAGTTGTTTGATGCATATCGAATAATCAACTCACGGATACTTGTGGTGATATTGGAGTATCTAGGTGACATTAGAGTTGGTTGATGCGTATCATATGGTGTTATTTTAGTACGAACTCTAGGGCAGTTTGTGACACTTAAAGGGATGGCTCAATAGATTGATCGGAAAGGATAACTTTGAGGTGGTTTCATACCCTACAACAATTTCATCTTATGTTCTCCGCTAATAGGAACTTTGGAGTGATTCTTTGTCGCACGTTGAGGGATTGTTATATGATTCAATTCTGTTAGCACCGTTGAGGGATTGTGATAACCCACAAGTATAGGGGATCGCAACAGTTTTCGAGGGTAGAGTATTCAACCCAAATTTATTGATTCGACACAAGGGGAGCCAAAGAATATTTGCAAGTATTAGCAGTTGAGTTGTCAATTCAACCACACCTGGAGACTAAATATCTGCAGCAGAGTGATCAGTAGCACAGTAGTATGATAGTTTGATAGCAGTAGCGATAATAGTAACAGTAACAGTAATGGTAGCAGCAATAGCAGTAGCGATTGTAACAGCAGTAGCAACAGTAGTAACTTAGCAAGAACAATATGTGAAAAACTCATAGGCATTGGATCGGTGATATTGTTGGATAACATTCATCATGTAACAGTCATAACCTAGGGCGTCCCAGAACTAGCTCCAATTCATCAATGTAATGTAGGCATGTATTCCGTATATAGTCATACGTGCTTGCGATAAGAACTTGCATGACAACTTTTGTCCTACCCTCCTGTGGCAGCGGGGTCCATAAGGAAACTAAGGGATATTAAGGCCTCCTTTTAATAGAGAACCGGAACAAAGCATTAGCACTTAGTGAATACATGAACTCCTCAAACTACGGCAATCACCGGAAAGAATCCCAATTATTGTCACCTTGGGGTATGCGGATCATAACACGTGGCAGGTGCATACAACTTGCAAGATCGGATCAAGAACACAAATATATTCATGAAAACATAAAGGGTTCAGATCTGAAATCATGGCACTCGGGCCCTAGTGACAAGCATTAAGCATAGCAAAGGCATAGCAACATCAATCCCAGAACATAGTGGATACTAGGGATCAAGCCCTAACAAAACTAACTCGATTACATGATAAATCTCATCCAACTCATCACTGTCTAGCAAGCCTACGAAGGAATTACTCACTCCCGGCGGTGAGCATCATGAAATTGGTGATGAAGGATGGTTGATGATGACGATGCCGGAAGATCCCCCTCTCCGGAGCCCCAAACGGACTCCAGATCTGGCCTCCCGATGAAGAACAGGAGGTGGCGGCGGCTCCGTATCGTGAAACGCAATAAAACTTTCTATCTTATTTTTTTCTTGGGAAATAGGAATTTATAGGCCTGAGATTAGGGTCAGCGGAGCCATGTGGGCCCCACGAGCCACCAGGGCGCGCCTGGGGTGGTGGCGCGCCCTGGTGCCTCGTGGGCACTGGGTGGCCCCCCTTCTGTTGATTCTTGCGCCAATAATTTTTATATATTCCATAAAAATTCTCCAAATTTTTTCATCCAAATCCAAGAACTTTGATTTCTGCACAAAAACAACATCATGGCAATTCTGCTGAAAACAGCGTCAGTCCGGGTTAGTTTCATTCAAATCATGCAAATTAGAGTCCAAAACAAGAGCAAAAGTGTTTGGAAAAGTAGATACGACGGAGACGTATCAACTCCCCCAAGCTTAACTCATTGCTTGTCCTCAAGCAATTCAGTTGACAAACTGAAAGTGATAAAGAAAAACTTTTACAAACTCTTTTGTTCTTGTATGTATATATATGCTTAAATAGTACCCAAGTTTTCAGCTATTATAATTTTAATTATGGGACTGGGCATCCCGATTACCAGCCCCTCTCGTGCAAGGACAAGTGAGTAAACACTCGTCATGAGAATAACCCGCTTAGCATGGAAGATACTGACCGCCCCCTGTCGCTCCATGAGCGGTACGGGCACACAAAACAGAAGTTCATTTGAATATTTAGAGGTGGCATATGCAAATTTACTTAGAATGGCAGAGTAAAACCGCATATAGGTAGATATAGTGGACTCATCTAGAATAACTTTGGTTTAAGGGTTGTGATGCACAAGCAGTATTCCCGCTTAGTACAGGTGAAGGCTAGCAAATAGGTTGAGAAGCGACCAGCTAGAGAGCGAAAACGGTCATAATCATGCATTATGAATAATCAACATTGAATACTAGCATGAGTAGGATATAAGCACCATGAACATAAATATCGTGGAGGCTATGTTGGTTTTGAATCAACTACATGCGTGAACATGTGCCAAGTCAAGCCACTTGAAACATTCAGAGGAGGATACCATATCATCATACTACATCACAATCATTTTAATGCATGTTGACACTCAAGATAAATCATTATCCACTCCTAGCAACTTAAGCATGGCATGAGCAACTATAATCTCTAATTGTCATCATAAACATGTTTAATCATAATATGCTGAATCATGGATACTGAGTTAAACATATTTACAAAAACAAAGAACAAGTTGAGTTCATACCCGCTTTTCCTTGCCACAGTCACTTCATCAAATCATCATCATTATTGCCTTTCACTTGCACGACCGAATGATATGAAAATAAAAATAGTGCAAGTGTGCCGTGGACTAAACTGGAATCTGCAAGCATTTTATTTAAAGGAGAAGACAAGGTAATATGGGCTCTTTGTTAGATCAACAATAATGCATATGAGAGCCACTCAACATTTTCATCGTGGTCTTCTCCTTACAATGACTCAACAAAAGAAAAGAATTTTGGAGAAACACACTGAAATATTTTTGGAGTTTTTAGTTTTTATGAAGAAAGCAAATTAAAGAAGAAAACGAAAAACGAGAACATAAAACTATTTACACGGGAGAACTCCCAACAAGCAAAAGAAGAAATGGGAAATCTTTTTGGGTTTTCTTTTAATTCTACAACTAGTTAAGCTAGAAAGAAAAACAGAAAAGAAACGAGAAATATTTTTGGATTTTCTCAAAGTTTTTCAAACACACAAGAAGAAAGCGAGAAAAATAAAATTAACATGGATCATACAATGAAAAAGTATGAACACCGACAACTAGAATGAAATGTGTGAACATGAATGAAATGTCAGTGAGAGATACGTACTCCCCCAAGCTTAGGCTTTTGCCCTAGCTTGGTCTACGGCCATCCGTAGTAGCCATCCGGTCCCATGTGAAAGTCCTAAGGCGGCGGCACCCGAGCGTCCCAATCCTGGGCCTCCTCCTCTGCCGCTACGAATGCGTTCCGGTAAGCAACGATGTCCGGTGGCATCACGGTATATCCGTTCCTGGCATGAGAATCAAACAAAGTAGGTGCAGGCAACGGAATAATATCACGAGTATCCTCACTAAAAACCAAGTTATAACGAATGTTGTGAGGAGGCTCAGGGGTATCAAGAAATTGGTGGTCCCTCATGGACTGGTGATGTAAGTAAATTCTAGGCAACAAGTAATCATGAGGGCGTATGTTAACATTAAAATGTCTCGCTAAGCGAGTAGCATAAATACCACCATGAATTTTACCCCTAGTCCTATTAGTGTGCAGGCGGCGTGCAATGATATCTCCCATGTTATAAGTGTTGTCATTATGCAGTGCGCGGCGTAAAATGGCAAAGTCAAGTGCAGCTAGCGCACTTCCTTGCTCCCTAGCAATCAAGCATTTCCCTAAGAATAGAGCAAAGTAATGAACAGAGGGAAACTGCAAGCTAGTGGCTCGGGCTCTCGATACGCCCCTCGTCTCTCCCACAGTTAAAGTGTGGCGGAAACCCTCAAACTCCTCCAGTCGAGGCTCTCTTATGTCCCCATCAAAGGGAATCAAACATATCTCACAAAATTCAGCAAGTGGTATCTGCTGATGTTTAGCATATAAATCAAAGCACACCTCGGGGGGTTCGAGCCTATTCAGAAAATGAAAATTTTGCACAAAGGATATTGTAAGGATGTGGTGCTGGTCACACTCATCTGCGAGGAAGTCGGTCAATCCGGCATTTGCAACAAATTGCGCAAACTCTTGGTAGAATCCGGCTTCGTTCATGAATGCATTGTGCGGCCATTCGCACGGTCGGACCTCCGTCCTTCGCGGGATGTTGAGGTCGTTGTCCGAGGAGTCCCCAAGGACTCCCTTCGCGTTCCGCTTCGAAGAACTCCTCCGCAAGATATTCATTTTCCTAAGAACAATTTTCTGAAATTTTTTGGGTCACAAAATGATATCAATAAAACTTCACAAGATTGATAGCAACTACTCATATGGATGTCTAGAGGCTATATCAAGCATTCAAACTACTTGGAACTCAAAGAATTCAACATGCAAGCTCATTTACAGTAGCACCAAGAGCAACTAATTAAGAAAAATATAATCCACTAGAGCAAAAACTAATTGGAGCAATGGGGGAGTCACATACCAAGGAGCAATCTCCCAAAACAGTTTCGGAAACGGAGCTCCGAGAAAAGAGATCAAAAATTTTAGGTTTGTGAGCAAGAACACGAGAGAGAGAGAGAGCTACCAGAAATTTTTGCTAGAGGTAAGAGACGAAGTGGGCTGAAGGGATAAGTGAGGGGGTCCCTGTGGGGCCCATGAGCCACCTGGGCGTGCCAGGGGAGGTGGCGCGCCCTGGTGCCTCATGGGCACCTGGGGCACCCCCCTGGTATGTTTCCAGTGCCAAAAATTCTTAAATAATATATAAAAATTCATATCAAAATTTTATTGCATTCTGAGCACTTTCATTTTTGGACATTTTTTTATTGCATGGATAATTCAGAAAATAGGGTAATCATGGCATTTTATTTTATTTTATTTAACTAGAAATAACAGAAAACAAAGAGTGGGTACAGAAGGTTGTGCTTACTAAATTCATCGACCACATGCCCCTCAAAAAGAATCCATTAATAAGGTTGATCAAGTCTTATTAACAAACCATTTCCGAGTGACATGAAACCGAAGAATTTTCGTATAACACTAGGTTACCTCAACGGGGATATGCATCTCCCCAATAATAAGAGTTTCATATTTCTTTTTAACAGTAGGAAGAGGGAGTTGAAAACTTCCAATAGTAATTGTCGGAGTCTTTCCAATAACACGAATACCATTTACTTGAAATTGTTTCTTCGGAAAGTGCACCGTATGTTCATTACCATTGATATGAAAAGTGACCTTGCTTTTGTTGCAATCAATAACAGCCCTTGCAGTATTCAAGAAGGGTCTACCTAGGATAATCGACATGTTGTCGTCCTCGGGCATATCAAGTATAACAAAGTCTGTTAGGATAGTAACATTTGCAACTACAACGGGCACATCCTCACAAACACCGATAGGTATGGCAGTTGATTTGCCAGCCATTTGCAATGATATTTTAGTGGGAGTGAGTTTATTCAAATCAAGTCTTTTATATAAAGAGAAAGGCATAACACTAACACCGGCTCCTAAATCACACAAAGCAGTTTTGACATAATTTCGTTTAATGGAGCATGGTATAGTTGGTATTCCTGGATCTCCTAGTTTCTTAGGTACTCCATCCTTAAAAGAATAATTTGCAAGCATGGTAGAAATTTCAGCTTCAGGTATCTTTCTTTTATTTGTGACAATGTCTTTCATATATTTAGCATAAGGGGCCATCTTTAAAATATCAGTGAAACGAGTGCGCAAAAAGACTGGCCTAAGCATTTCAGCAAAGCGCTCAAATTCTTCCTCATCCTTTTTCTTAGATGGTTTAGGAGGAAAGGGCATGGGTTTTTGAACCCATGGTTCTCTTTCTTTACCATGTTTTCTAGCAACAAAGTCTCTTTTATCATAACGTTTATTTTTAGGAGGTGGGTTATCAAGATCAACAGCAGGTTCTATTTCAACATCATTATCAGGTTCTTTATCATTATCTGGTTGGGTATCCACATGAGCATCATCATTAGGTGAATGTTCATTACCAGATTGTGTTTCAGCATCAGAAATAGAAACATCATTACTATCCTCCAAGGGTTTTTCTACCTCAGGTTCACTAGAAGTATGCAAAATCCTATCATTTTTCTTTTTCTTTTTCTTTTCAGATGGACTAGGTGCATCAACATTAATTCTTTGAGAGTCTTGTTCAATTCTTTTAGGGTGACCTTCAGGATAAAGAGGCTCCTGAGTCATTCTACCTCCTCTAGTCATTACTCTAATAGCATGATCATTCATATTGTTATTCATTTCATTGAGCAATTCACTTTGAGATATAGCAACTTGTTCTAACTGGGTTTGAACCATAGATGCATGTTTACTTACACCCTTAACATCATTAGCAATTCTAAATAACAAGTCACTCAAGCGATCAATCATGTAGGCATTTCGTTTCAATTGTTTCATAACATTTGCATTGAAATGATCTTGCTTAATAATATAATTGTCAAATTCATACAAGCATTGACTAGGAGGTTTTTTTATAAGGAATATCACTTTCATCAAAATTTATAAGAGAATTTACCTCTACTACCTGTGTCGATTTGTCAAGACCATGTATCTCTTCAATAGGTGGTAAATTCTTAACATCTTCAGCTTTAATACCTTTTTCCTTCTGGCATTTCTTTGCTTCTTGCATATCTTCAGGACTGAGATATAAAATACCCCTCTTCTTCGGAGTGGGTTTAGGCGGTGGTTCAAGAAGTGTCCAATCATTATCATTCTTCAATATATTATTCAATAATTCCTCAGCTTGTTCAATAGTCCGTTCCCTGAAAACACAACTCGCACAACTATCTAGGTAGTCCCTAGAAGCATCGGTTAGTCCATTGTAAAAAATATCAAGTATTTAATTTTTCTTAAGAGGATGATCAGGCAAAGCATTAAGTAATTGGAGAAGCCTCCCCCAAGCTTGAGGGAGATTCTCTTCTTTAATTTGCACAAAGTTAAATATTTCATGTAGAGCAGCTTGTTTCTTATGAGCAGGAAAATATTTTTCAGAGAAGTAATAAATCATATCCTGGGGACTACGCACACAACCAGGAGCAAGAGTATTATACCATTCTTTAGCATCACCCTTTAATGAGAAAGGAAATAACTTAAGAATATAGTAATAGCGATTTTTTCCTCATGAGCAAATAGGGTGGCTATATCATTTAATTTAGTAAGATGTGCCACAACGGTTTCAGTTTCATAACCATGGAAAGGATCAGATTCAACCAAAGTAATTAACTCAGGATTGACAGAGAATTCATAATCCTTATCAGTAACAAATATGGGAGAGGTAGCAAACTTAGGATCATATTTCATTCTCTCCCTCATAGATTTTTCTTTCATTTCAGCAAGCAGTTTTATAACTTCATCTCTATCATTACAAGCAAGAATGGCTCTAGCCGTCTCCCTATCAAAGCAATGTTCATCAGGTGTTTCAACTCTAGTAGGAGAGCTAGGCATAATAGGTGAATCATAATTCTCAAGAGTTTCAGCATTTTCAATTTCTTTAGCTTTAGCAATTTGTTCACTAAGAAATTCACCAAGTGGCACAGCATTATCAAGCATAGTACTAGCATCATCATGAGTATCATTCATGGCAGAAGTGGTATCATCAATAACTTGCGACATATCAGAATTAATAGCATGTGGTGGTGTTGCAAGTTTACTCAAAACAGAAGGTGAATCAAGTGCAGAGCTAGATGGCAGTTCCTTATCTCCCCTCGTCTTAGAGGGAACGATCTTGGTCTTAGCGTCTTTCAGATTCTTCATAGTGATCAACAGATATAAATCCCAAGTGACCCCACAAATATAGCTATGCTCCCCGGCAATGGCGCCAGAAAAAGGTCTTGATAACCCACAAGTATAGGGGATCGCAATAGTTTTCGAGGGTAGAGTATTCAACCCAAATTTATTGATTCGACACAAGGGGAGCCAAAGAATATTTGCAAGTATTAGCAGTTGAGTTGTCAATTCAACCACACCTGGAGACTAAATATCTGCAGCAGAGTGATCAGTAGCACAGTAGTATGATAGTTTGATAGCAGTAGCGATAATAGTAACAGTAACAGTAACAGTAGCAGCAATAGCAGTAGCGATTGTAATAGCAGTAGCAACAGTAGTAACTTAGCAAGAACAATATGGAAAAACTCGTAGGCATTGGATCGGTGATATTGTTGGATAACATTCATCATGTAACAGTCATAACCTAGGGCGACACAGAAGTAGCTCCAATTCATCAATGTAATGTAGGCATCTATTCCGTATATAGTCATACGTGCTTGCGATAAGAACTTGCATGACATCTTTTGTCCTACCTTCCCGTGGTAGCGGGGTCCATAAGGAAACTAAGGGATATTAAGGCCTCCTTTTAATAGAGAACCGGAACAAAGCATTAGCACTTAGTGAATACATAAACTCCTCAAACTACGGCAATCACCGGAAAGAATCCCAATTATTGTCACCTTGGGGTATGCGGATCATAACACGTAGCAGGTGCATACAACTTGCAAGATCGGATCAAGAACACAAATATATTCATGAAAACATAAAGGGTTGAGATCTGAAATCATGGCACTCAGGCCCTAGTGACAAGCATTAAGCATAGCAAAGTCATAGCAACATCAATCTCAGAACATAGTGGATACTAGGGATCAAGCCCTAACAAAACTAACTCGATTACATGATAAATCTCATCCAACTCATCACTGTCCAGCAAGCCTACGAAGGAATTACTCACTCCCGGCGGTGAGCATCATGAAATTGGTGATGAAGGATGGTTGATGATGACGATGCCGGAAGATCCCCCTCTCCGGAGCCCCAAACGGACTCCAGATCTGGCCTCCCGATGAAGAACATGAGGTGGCGGCGGCTCCGTATCGTGAAACGCAATAAAACTTTCTCTCTTATTTTTTTGGTTATGTCATGTATGCTATAAAAAGTGAGATTTTAATGTTCAATTTGGTTATGTCAATCAAGTATCATATGATGGTTATTTTGTTGAGTTTGCTCCCACTATTATGAATGAGAAGAAAATTGCTTATGTGGAGAGTAATAAAAATTCTATGCTTGTGGATCATGAAAAGAATGATTTATGTGAAAGTTATATTGTTGAATTCATTCATGATGCTACTGAAAACTATTATGAGAGAGGAAGATATGCTTATATATATTTCAATAATATCAAGTTTCCTCTCTATGTGTTGAAAGTTTTGAAGTCATACTTGTTTTGCCTTCCTATGCTAGTTGATTCTTGCTAGACCGGTAATCATTATTGCAATTTTATATGAGGGAGAGGCATGAGCTAACATACTTTCCGTACTTGGATCATATGCACTTATGATTGGAACTCTAGCAAGCATCCACAACTACCAAAGATCATTAAGGTAAAACCCAACCATAGCATTAAGTATCAAGAACCCTTTACTCCCATACGCAACAACCCCCTGACTCGGGTGTAAGCTTCTGTCACTCTAGCCGCCCACTATAAGAGAATTATGAACGTATTGCAAACCCTACAGTGGGAATCCCTCACTCTTGCGCGACACGGAGGGCACCATAGGACAACACCAAAATAAAACATACAACTCAAACCAATCACGATCATCAATCAACCCATATGACAAAACGAATCTACTCAAACATCATAGGATGGCAACACATCATTGGATAATAATATGTAGCATTAAGCACCATGTTTAAGTAGAGATTACAATGGGGAGAAGAGATGTTACACTGCTGCATAGAGGGGGAGAGAGTTGGTGGTGACGGCGGCGAAGTTGTTGGTGTAGATCGCCATCATGATGTTTCCCCCGGTGGCGCTCCGGCGCCACCGGAAGAGAGGGGGAGAGAGCCCGCCTCCTTCTTCTTCTTGCTTGGCCTCCCCCCTAGTTGGGAGGAGAGTTTCCCCTCTGGTCTATGGCTGCCATGGCGGTGGAGGAGCAAGAGCCCCTCCGAGATTGGATCTCTCTCTCTGTTCTCTTCTGTTTCGTGTTCCTGTTTTCTGGCCTTTCACCGTTTCTTAAATTCCCGGAGATCCGTAACTCCGATTGCGCTGAAATTTTAACACGATTTTTTTATGGATATTAGCTTCCTCGCGGCCAAAGAAGAGCCCCAACCGACTTACGGTGTGCCCATGAGGCACCACCGCGCTCCAGGGGGGCCCGCGCCCAGGTGGCTTGTGGAGGCTGTGGGCCTCCGTTTGCGTTGATTCCACCTCCCAAAAATCACATATATTCCAAAAATAATTCTCCGTAAAATTTTATTGCATTTGGAATTCGTTTGATATGGATTTTCTATGAAACAAAAAACAAGCAGAAAACAGGAACTGGCACTGGGCACTGGATCAATATGTTAGTCCCAAAAAAAATATAAAATGTTGCCAAAAATATGTGAAAGTGGTAGAATATTGGCATGAAACAATCAAAAATTATAGATACGACGGAGACGTATCAGCATCCCCAAGCTTAATTCCTGCTCGTCCTCGAGTAGGTAAATGATAAAAAAGATAATTTTTGATGTGGAATGCTACCTAGCATAATCTTGATCATATAATCTAATCATGGCATGAATATTAAGACACGAGTGATTCAAAGCAATAGTCTACAATTTGATATAAAGACATCAATACTCAGGCATACCAACAAATAATCATGTCTTTCAAAATATCAATGCTAAAGAAAGTTATCCCTAGCCCGTCATGCTCAATCATTGATCCATTCATGAAACACACTCAATATTAACTACACCCAATGCACAAGTATGACAATAGTGCTCCCCAGTTGGTGCTTTATAAGAGAAAGGTGAAGACTCAAAATAAAAATAAAAATTGCATAAATGTAAAATAGATAGGCCCTTCGCAGAGGGAAGCAGAGATTTGCAGAGGTGCCAGAGCTCAAAGCTTAAATTAGAGAGATAAAATTATTTTGAGAGGCATGCTTTTCCTGTCAACGCTACGACCGAAAGTTCCCAATATCTTCCATGCTAGACACATTATAGGCGGTTCCCAAACAGAAAATAAAATTCATTTCCTTTCCACCATTCTTTCACAATCCATGGCTAGCCGTATCCACGGGTGCCTTCCATACCAACACTTTCCAAGGAATTTTGTTATTATTATTTTTGATTCATTGTGGGACTGGGCATCCCTATTACCCGCCACTCTCTCGTGCAATGACAAGTGAATAAACACTCATCTTGAGAATAACCAGCCTAGGATGAAAGATATTGGCCACCCCCTGCCGCCACATGAGCGGTATGGGCACACAAAACGGAAAATTATTTTGAAAAATTAGAGTTGGCACATGCAAATTTACTTGGAACGACATGGAAATACCGCATATAGGTAGGTATGGTGGACTCATTTGGCACAACTTTGGTTTTAAGGAGTTGGACGCACAAGCAGCATTCCCGCTTAGTACAAATGAAGGCTAGCAAATAGATTGAGAAGCAACCAACCAGAAACAAAAACGGTCATAAGCATGCATTGAGAATAACTAACACTGAATAATGCACCATAAGTAGGATATAACTTCGTTGCATAACTATTGACTTTACGTGCATGCATAGGGAATCACAAACCTTAACACCAATATTCTTACTAAATCACAATTACTCACTAGCATAACTCACATATTATCATCTCCATATCGCAAAACTATTGCAAGGAATCAAACATATCATATTCAGTGATCTACAAGGTTTATGTAGGATTTTCTGACTAATCATGTGAATGACCAATTCCTGTTGACTCTCTAAATAGATATAAGTGAAGCAAGAGAGTTTAATTCTTTCTACAAAAGACCATGCTCTAATAAATATAAGTGAAGTGAAAGAGCATTCTTAAAATAACGGTTTTATATAAGTAGAGAAATAGGCATCCAAACTTCAAATGATATAAGTGAAGCACATGAAGCATTCTATAAAGCCATACTCAAAAGATATAAGTGAAGTGCAAAGAGCATTCTATAAATCAACCAAGCACTATCTCATACCAGAATGGTGCATTATTAAAAGAAAAAGAAAAAGCACACGACGGTCCAAGAATTTACGCATATCATGTGAACAAAACAAAAACCGAAACATACCGATACTTGTTGAAGAAAGATGGGATGCCTTCCGGGGCATCCCCAAGCTTAGACGCTTGAGTCTCCTTGAATATTTACTTGGGGTGCCTTGGGCATCCCCAAGATTGAGTTCTTGCCTCTCCTCATTCTTCTCATATCAATACCTCCTCGATCTTCGAACACTTCATCCACACAAAACTTAACTGAACTTTTTATTAGAAGGGTTAGTACATATAACATCAAATCCCATCATGTCCTGCTCTAAAATTATTGTATAATTGTAATCAAACATTACCCACTGTATGCTATCACAATTCTATGGCTCCCAAGTCAATGGGGCTCAACAAGATTTCAAACATAAGCAAATAACGAAACTATAACAACAATTTGTGAAAACAGGACAGTCTATAAAGATGCAAATATTAAATATACTTATGTAACTCAAAAAATTCTGAAAAATTAGGAAAAAATAAATAATTTTCATAGCAGTACTGTGTAGAAATTTCAGAATTTTTGCATGTTCCAGTAAAAAAAAAATTCAAGCACTACAGCAAAAGTTTCTGTTTTTGCACTGCACATACCAAACAAGCAATTTAAACATCCTAACGGTAAATCTTGGCACATTATTTTTATAATACAATGGATTTGTACAAGGGGATAATTATTTTTGTTGAAAAGTTTCTGTAATCAAGGTTCACAAAGTTTCCATGGGCATGAACAAAGTTCAAGGCTAGCCCCCAGTTCCACATTGCTCATCTGTCTCACTTTCACTTTTCTTTTTATAAAAGTTTTAGGTTCCCCTCTATATTTTTTTTGTTTTTAAACTTTATAAAAGCACTCAACAGAAATAAATGACTCTCTAAAACTTCCGGGTTATCTCCCTGGCAGCGCTTTCTTTAAAGCCATTAAGCTAGGCATAAAGTGCTCAAGTAATCGATTCACCCGGATCCCAAGGTATATCAAAGCCAATTTTAATTAACAATGATTTGTAATTTAGTAGTGAGCACCAAGAAACATATATCATGCAATGACGAAGTCTAACTCTCTTCCTATGCATCGGCATGTCATAAAAGAACAATTCATGCACATCAAGTAAAGGCCCATGCATAGTATAAACAGTTTCTTGCAATTTTATCGTATTGAAAACATAGAGAGGCGGAGATGTAGTTCCTCTCTCATAATAATTGCAATTAGGAGCAGCAAGCACATCATATTATATTCATCAAAATCATCATGTGCAACGGTAAAACGCAACCCATCAATATAATCCTTAATAAGAGCAAACTTCTCCGATATAGTGTAGTTGGGAGAATTCAAAAAGATAATAGGACTATCATGTGTGGGTGCAATAGCAACAATTTCATTCTTAACATAAGGAATTATAGCAAGTTCATCTCCATAAGCATCATTCATATTGACATCATGGCCACAAGCATACCAAGCATCAATTTCATCAAAAAGGGATATTTCAGACGCATCAAAGGGATCATAGCATTCATCCTTCGGTAAGCACGAAGGGAAATTAAACAATGTATGAGATAAAGAGTTACTCTCATCAGAAGGTGGGCACCGGTGATCAATCCGCTCTTCCTCCTTTTGTTCTTCACTCTCCTCCCCATTTTTTTCATCTAATGAGCTCACAGTGTCATCAATTTCTTCTTCCATAGATTCCTGCAAAATATTAGTCTCTTCTTGGACAGCGGATGTGTCCTCAATATATTCTTTCACATAAGCATTAGAAGCATAGTTTTCATAGCAATATTTAAGTATGGCAGAATTTTTAGATTTGTAAAGAGTAGCACCATACTTTTCAATCAAAGAAGCAATTTCATAAGCACCCTTAAAAGCAATAAATTCTTCAAATTGTTCAATATCATAGTAACTATAAACACCTTTAGCATAAGATGATATGATTCCATTATCACTAAACTCACATTGGTAGGGAAGGTGTTTCTTAGGGTCTTCAGAACAACAAGTAAAATCATGTATTTCGCATAAATTCCAAGCATAGCAATGCATAGTATTAATATGATGCCATAAAAGTTTCCCTTTTTGAGATAAGCGGTGTCGCACAAAATGAGCATGCTCATCTAATGATTTTCCCTCAACTAGGCTAGTTGGGTTTTCAGCGCGAGCACAAAGGGATCGAAGATGATCCAAGTAGAAAGCTTCAGCAGTATGATAGATTTTGGGTGGTTCTTCAACCATTGGCTTAGCAGGTACAACTATTTTTTTTTGGTATTTTACGTTTCCTACCCATAACTAAAGATAGAAAACAAGAGCACAAAATAAAAACTACTTAGTGATAAAGCAAACAAGCACACACGAGAATATTCACCCCACGCTATTGCTCCCCGGCAACGGCGCCAGAAAAAGGTCTTGATAACCCACAAGTATAGGGGATCAATTGTAGCTTTTTCGATAAATAAGAGTGTCGAACCAAACGAGGAGCTAAAGGTAGAATTAATATTCCCTTCAAGTTCTATCGACCACAGATACAACTCTACGCACACTTAACGTTTGCTTTACCTAGAACAAGTATGAAACTAGAAGTACTTTGCGAGAATAAAACTACGAGTAATTTGCAAGATAATAAAAGCTAGTTTGTTTTAGTAGAAAGCTTTTGGAACACAAGAGAAAGATTTGTCCATAGGCAATCGATAACTAGACCGGTAATCATTATTGCAATTTTATATGAGGGAGAGGCATGAGCTAACATACTTTCCGTACTTGGATCATATGCACTTATGATTGGAACTCTAGCAAGCATCCGCAACTACCAAAGATCATTAAGGTAAAAACCAACTGATACGTCTCCGTCGTATCTATAATTTTTGATTGTTTCATGCTAATATCCTATAATTTCCACATACTTTTGGCAACATTTTATATTGTTTTTTGGGACTAACATATTGATCCAGTGCCCAGTGCCAGTTCCTGTTTGTTGCATGTTTTTTGTTTCGCAGAATATCCATATCAAACGAAGTCCAAATGCAATAAAATTTCACGGAGAATTATTTTGGAATATATGTGATTTTTGGGAAGAAGAATCAATGCAAGACGGTGCTCGTGGGCCCCACGAGGCACCAGGGCGGGCCTGGGGGGGCAAGGCGCGCCATGGTGCCTCGTGAGGCCCTCGTAGGTCGGTTGGTGCTATTCTTCGGGCACAAGGAAGCTAATATCTGGAAAAAAATCGTGTTAAAATTTCAGCGCAATCGGAGTTACGGACCTCGGGGGAATTTAAGAAATGGTGAAGGGCCAGAAAACAGGAACGCGAAACAGAAGAGAACAGAGAGAGAGAGAGAGAGAGAGAGAGAGAGAGAGAGAGAGAGAGAGAGAGAGAGAGAGAGAGAGAGAATTATGAATGTCCCTTTTACTCCCATACGCAACAACCCCCTTACTCGGCTGTAAGCTTCTGTCACTCTAGCCGCCCACTATAAGAGAATTATGAATGTATTGCAAACCCTATAGTGGGAATCCCTCACGCTTGCACGACACGGAGGGCACCATAGGACAGCAACTAAATAAAACATACAACTCAAACCAATTACGATCATCAATCAACCCATAGGACAAAATGAATCTACTCAAACATCATATGATGGCAACACATCATTGGATAATAATATGTAGCATTAAGCACCATGTTTAAGTACAGATTACAGCGGGGAGAAGAGGTGTTACACCGCTGCATAGAGGGGGAGAGAGTTGGTGGTGATGGCGGCGAAGTTGTTGGTGTAGATCGCCATCACGACGATTCCCCCGGCGGTGCTCCGGCGCCACCGGAAGAGAGGGGGAGAGAGCCCCCCCTCCTTCTTCTTCTTATTGCTTGGCTTCCCCCCTAGATGGGAGGAGAGTTTCCCCTTTGGTCCATGGCTGCCATGGCGGTGGAGGAGCAAGAGCCCCTCCGAGATTGGATCTCTCTCTCTGTTCTCTTCTGTTTCGCTTTCCTGTTTTCTGGCCTTTCACCGTTTCTTAAATTCCCAGAGATCCGTAATTCCGATTGCACTAAAAATTTTACATGATTTTTTTCCTGGATATTAGCTTCCTTGTGGCCGAAGAAGAGCCCCAACCGACTTATGGTGTGCCCACGAGGCACCACCGCGCGCCAGGGGGGCTGCGCCCAGGTGGCTTGTGGAGGCTGTGGGCCTCCGTTTGCGTTGATTCCACCTCCCAAAAATCACATATATTCCAAAATAATTCTCCGTAAAATTTTATTGCATTTGGACTTCGTTTGATATGGATTTTCTATGAAACAAAAAACAAGCAGAAAACAGGAACTGGCACTGGGCACTGGATCAATATGTTAGTCCCAAAAATAATATAAAATGTTGCCAAAAATATGTGAAAGTGGTAGAATATTGGCATGAAACAATCAAAAATTATAGATACAATGGAGACGTATCTGTGGGTTAGACTTAAATGAGCTTTCCATGTGATTCATGATGCTCTCTTCGTGTTTCAATTCTTATCTTTTATGTGAGCATCATTAATATCATCATGCCTAGCTAAAAAGGCTATAAAGAAAAGCGCTTGTTGGGAGACAACCCAACATTTACCCCTACTGTTTTTTGTGTTCACATGATTAAGATACTGTAGTAATCATGTTTCATATGTTTTCTTTCAATAATGTGCCAAGTAAAGCCTTTGGGATTGTGTGGATGCTTGTTGAGTTGATTCTGTGCAAAAACAGAAAATTTTGCGTCCAGTGCTGAAATTTCTGTTCTGTACCAGAGCATGAGAAAATTCTGAAATTTTTACACAGTATTGGTCTGCAAATTATTTACGCTGTCCTAATTTTTCAGAATTTTTGGAGGGACAGAAGTATGCTTTTTAATTCTCTCACTACATACTGTTCTGTTTTTGACAGATTCTGTTTTCAATGCATAGTTTGCTTGTTTTATTGTTTCTATGGCTTATATTGGTCAATATAAATTGTGGAAATGATTGAATACAGTAGGTATTATGTGAGAACAATAATAAATCTTGTCTTTACAGTATCTAAGTGGATGATTTAATTTTATCATACTAACCTATCTCACAAGTTCCGTTAAGTTTTGTGTGATTGAAGTTTTCAAGTTTTGGGTGAGATATCGATATGAGGAGAATAAGGAGCGGCAAGACCCTAAGCTTGGGGATGCCCAAGGCACCCCAAGTTAATATTCAAGGAAGACTCAAGCGTCTAAGCTTGGGGATGCCCCGGAAGGCATCCCCTCTTTCTTCTTCAACACTATCGGTAACCTCACTTTGCTTGTTGTTGTCAATAATCATGTTTTTTATCTTTTAGTTCAATAAAATGCCAATTATAGCCTTTACCATGCTCAGTTTGCAAGTTTATGTGTTGTTGTTTGAAAACAGAAAGTTTTCTGTTATGTCCTGAATTTTTGTGAATAGTCAGAACATGATAAAAATCTGAAATTTTTACACAGTAAGAATGCATGAGTTATCTGTCACATGGTAATTTTTCAGAATTTTTGGAGTTAGGGAAGTATGAAATTTTATTCCCCCTTTACAGACTGTTCTGTTTAGACAGATTTCGGTTATAGTTGCATTGTTTGCATATGTTTGCTTGTTTAATGTTTCTATTTGTGGATAGGAGTATTAATATGCAGAGGCATTTAGTATGCAATGTTTAATTATAATTTTAGTGATTTGCTACAGTAGAGAATGTTAAGGTTTTGAGTTCATTTATACTAACTTATCTCACGAGCTCTTGTTGAGTTTTGTGTGGATGAAGTTTTTAAGATTTAGGAGAAGCCATGATATGAGAGGAATTAAGGAGACACAAGAGATCAAGCTTGGGGGATGCCCAAGGCTCCCCAAGATAACATTCCAAGAAGTCTCAAGCAACTAAGCTTGGGGATGCCCCGGTAGGCATCCCACCTTTCTTCATCAATACCTATCGGTTAGCCTAAGTTTTTACTTGTTCACATGATATGTGCTATTCTTGGAGCGTCCTTTTATTTTCATTTTGCTTTCTGTTTTAATAAAACATTTAGATCTGAAAGTTTTTATTGAGAGAGAGTCTTCACATAGCTACCCATTAACTTAACTACTCTTTGTTCTTCACTTATATCTTTTGGAGTAGTTTGTCATTTACTCTCGTGCTACACTTATATCCCAAGAGTAAATTGTTGAATGAATTGAATATCATAAAGTTGAAATTATATGTGATTCATATGCTTGTTCCATGGGGAGTAGTGACTTCACATATAAGAAGTATAAGTGGTAAAATTTATTGAAAGTTAGCAAACATAGCATTGGTCACTTGAACAATTCATGAAAGAATATTGAAGGAAGAGAGATTTCACATATAAGTATACTATCTTGGACATCTTCTATGATTGTGAGCCCCCATTAATTATTTTCAAACTTGATCAAGTAGTTGATGTTGGACAAGGAAGACAACGTAATGGGTTATGTTTGTTTATATTCACATAGAAGTTATATGTTCTTGGATTCTCTAACATGTGGTGCTTGCCCATAATCTTTTGCTAGCCAAAATTTTGTACTAAGTAGAGATACTACTTGTGCATCCAAAAACCCTTAAACCCAGTTTCTTGCCATGAGAGTCCACCATATCTACCTATGGATTGAATAAGATCCTTCAAGTAAGTTGTCATCGGTGCAAAAGCAATAAAAATTGCTCCTAAATATGTATGATCTTTTATTGTAAGGGAAAATAAGCTTTGTACGAACTTGTGATGGTGAAGAAATAAAAGCGACGGACTGCATAATAAAGGTTGCTATCACAGGGGGCAATATAAAGTGACGTTCCTTTGCATTAAGAGTTTGCACATCCAAAAATAAAAAGCGCATGACAACCTCTGCTTCCCTCTGCGAAGGGCCTATCTTTTACTTTATGTATTTACTTTTATGCAAGAGTCAATAGTGTTCTTCTCTATTCTGTTTTTATTTTCTCTCTTGGCAAGCATCATGTGGTGGGGAATGATCTAGGCACATATATCTAGTTGAATATAGGTGATCATGAGTTATTATTGTTGACATTATCTTTGAGATAAATAAGTTGGGAGGCGAGACATTAAGCCCCTATCTTCCTATGTGTTTGACTGAAATGGTTTGTTCTAAAAATATGCTTTGAATTTCAGCAATCATGGAAGACTAAATGATAGTTGAGTATGTGGAATTTGCTAAATCAAAGCTCTTACATAGACCCTTCCCGAAAATAAGATGAATTGCAATTGTTTGATGACTGAGAACATAGTTTGTTAGTTTTCAAAAAAGTTTATGATCTATACTTTAACATGTGAATAGCTTGCTACTTGATCATGAGAAGTTTTATGACATGAGCTACTGTTTACGATATATAATGATGCTAGAAAAGTGACTGAAATTATCATTGATCAAACTTGTGCACTATGCTAGCATTCTGCTACTTGTAGTCTGCATTGGTATTTCCCCGAAGAGGAGAGGATGATGCAGTATAGTAGAGATAAGTATTTCCCTCAGTTAAGAACCAAGGTTATCAATCCAGTAGGAGAAACAAGCAAGATCCAATGAACAGCACCTACACACAGAAAACCAAACACTTGCACCCAACGCAAATAAGAGGGTTGTCAATCCTCTTAGCGGTTACTTGCAAGGATTAAGTCTGATAGAGATAAATTGATAAACTAAAATACTAATAAAAATAAAAGTAAATAAATTGCAGCAAGGTATTTTTAGGTTTTTTATATGATAAAGCTAGACCCGGGGGCCATAGTTTTCACTAGAGGCTTCTCTCTTGAGCACGGAAACATACGGTGGGTAAACAAATTATTGTTGGGCAATTGATAGAAAAGCAAATAATTATGACGGATTCATGGCAATGATCATGTATATAGGCATCATGTCCGAGACGAGTAGACCAACTCCTGCCTGCATCTACTACTATTACTCCACTCATCGACCGCTATCCAGCATGCATCTAGAGTATTAAGTTAATAAAAACAGAGTAACACCTTAAGCAAGATGACCTGATGTAGAGAAGCAAATTCAAGTAATATGAATAAACCCCATCCTTTTATCCTCAATAGCAACAATACAAATACGTCTCATGTCCCCTTCTGTCACTGGGATTGAGCACCACAAGATTGAACCCATCACAAAGCACCTCTCCCATTGCAAGATAAATCAATCTAGTTGGCCAAACCAAATCGATAGATCGGAGAGAAATACAAAGCTATAACAATCATGCATAAAAGAGTTCAGAGAAGACTCAAATATTTCTCATGAATAATCTAATCATAAACTCACAATTCATTGGATCCCAACAAACACACCGCAAAAGAAGATTACATCGGATAGAACTCCAAGAACATCATGGAGAACATTGTATTGAAGATCAAAGAGAGAGAAGAAGCCATCTAGCTACTAGCTATGGACCCGTAGATCTATGGTAAACTACTAACACATCATCGGAAGGGCTGCAAGGTTGATGTAGAAGCCCTCCGTGATCGATTCCCCCTCCGGCAGAGTACCGAAAAAGGCCTCCAGATGGGATCGCAGAAGAACAGAGGCTTGCGGCGGCGGAGAGGTTTTATCTTCTGGCTCTCTATTGGTTTCCCAATATTTGTGAATTTATAGAAGTGGAATTACGTCAAACGGAGTCACGTGGGCCCCACAAGGCAACACGGCGCGCTCCCCCTGGGGTGCGCCCTGTTGCCTTGTGAAGCCTCTGGCCTCCTCTCGAAGCTTCCAAGGTTTCTTTTGTCCAGAAAAAAATCTCCAAAAAGTTTCGTGGCATTTGGACTTCATTTGGTACTATTTCTCTGAAAAGCCAAAAACAAGCAGAAAACAACAACTGGCACTGGGCACTAGGTTAATAGGTTAGTCCCAAAAAATGATATATAATTGCATATAATTACATATAAAAACATCCAAGATTGATACTATAATAGCATGGAACAATCAAAAATTATAGATACGTTGGACACGTATCAAGCATCCCCAAGCTTAATTCCTGCTCGTCCTCGAGTAGGTAAATGATAAAAACAGAATTTTTGATGTGGAATGCTACCTATCATGTTTCATCATATAATCTTTCTCTTACGGTATGAATAATAAGATCCGAATGATTCAAAGCAATAGTCTATAATTTGATATAAAGACATCAATACTCAGGCATACTAATAAACAATCATGTCTTTAAAAAAAATGCTAAAGAACGTTATCCCTACAAAATCATACAATCCTGTCATGCTCCATCTTCTTAACATAAACTATTTATCATGAAAAACCCCGGTTTTAGCCAAGCAATTGGTTCATACTTTTTAACGCGCTTCAGCTTTTTCAACTCCCACGCAATACATGAGCGCAAGCCATGGATATAGCACTATAGGTGGAATAGAGTATGGTGGTAGAGATAAATAAGGGGAAGTCAAACATAAGAAGATAGTCTCACATCAACGAGGCTAATCAACGGGCTATGGAGATGCCCATCAATTGATGTCAATGCGAGGAGTAGGGATTGCCATGCAACGGATGCACTAAGAGCTATAAGTATATGAAAGCTCAACACGAAAATTAAGTGGGTGTGCATCCAACTTGCTTGCTCATGAAGACCTCGGGCATTTGAGGAAGCCCGTCATCGGAATATACAAGCCAAGTTCTATAATGAAAAATTCCCACTAGTATATGAAAGTGACAAAATAGGAGACTCTCGATATGAAAAGATGGTGCTACTTTGAAGCACAAGTGTGGAAAAGGATAGTAACATTGCCCCTTCTCTCTTTTTCTCTCATTTAATATTTTTTTTTCATGGCTCTTTTTCGCCTCTTTTTTTTTAGAACGGTCTCATGGACCTCATCCCCACTTTTTCGAGGACTCATTAGTCTCCACCATTCTTTCCTCACTGGGACAATGCTCTAATAATGATGATCATCACACCTCTATTTACTTACAACTCAACATTACAAGTCGATACTAGAACAAAAGTATGACTCTATATGAATGCCTTTGGCAGTGTACCAGGATGTGCAATGATGCTTGTGTAACATGTATAACAATGATGAACGGTGGCTGAGCTACAAATACTATGTCAGCTATATGATCATGCAAAGCAATATGACAATGATGATGTATGTCATAAAAACGGAACGGTGGAAGTTGCATGGCAATATATCTCGGAATGGCTATGGAAATGCCATGATAGGTAGGTATGGTGGCTGTTTTGAGGAAGATATAAGGAGGCTCATGTGTGATAGAGCGTATCATATCACGGGGTTTGGATGCACCGGTGAAGTTTGCACCAACTCTCGATGTGAGAAACGGCAATGCACGGTACCGAAAAGGCTAGCAAATTGCGGAAGGGTGAGAGTGCGTATAATCCATGGACTCACATTAGTCATAAAGAACTCACATACTTATTGCGAAATTTTATTAGCCCTCGAAGCAAAGTACTACTATGCATGCCCCTAGGGGGGAGGTTGGTTGGAGTTAACCATCACGCGCCCCCGATCGCCACACAAAGGAAGACAATCAATAATAAATCATGATCCAACTTCTTAGCATATAGACAGATCATATGTGCATGCTTCGGGAATCACAAACCTTAACACCAATATTCTTACTAAACCACAATTATCTACTAATACCTCCCACATATTGCCATCTTAATATCGCAAAACTATTGCAAGGAATCAAACTTATCATATTCAGTGATCTACATGAAAGTTTTTATTATATCCCTCTTGAATACCTATCATATCAGGACCAAATTCATAACCCGTGCATATTACCATTCCTATCATAAGAATCTCAAGAAGATATAAGTGAATCATGAGAGTGCAATTATTTCTTTAAAATATAACCACCGCCGTGCTCTAAAAGATATAAGTGAAGCACTAGAGCAACTGCCTAGCTCAAAAGATATAAGCGAAGCACATAGAGTATTCTAACAAATCACGAATAATGTGTGTCCCTCTCAAAAAGGTGTGTTTAGCAAAGATGATTGACAAACTAAAAATCAAACAAAATCAAACAAACTATATCACAAAACGCTCCAAGTAAAACACATATCATGTGATGAATAAAAATATAGCTCCAAGTGAGTTACCGATAGATTGTAGACGAAAGAGGGGATGCCTTCCGGGGCATCCCCAAGCTTAGACGCTTGAGTCTTCCTTGAATATTACCTTGGGGTGCCTTGGGCATCCCCAAGCTTAGGCTCTTGCTGCTCCTTATTCCTTTATCCATTGTAGTCTCACCCAAAACTTGAAAACTTTAGCACACAAAACTCAACAGAAACCTCGTGAGATCCGTTAGTATAACAAATAAATCTTAAACTTTAGGTACTGTAGTAAATTGATTCATATTTAATATTGGCATAATGCTACTGTACTCCAACTTCTCCATGACTCATACCCCCCGATACGATCCATAGATTCATTAAAATAAGCAAACTATGCAACAAAAACAGAATCTGTCTAAAACAGAACAGTCTGTAAAGATCTATTTAAAAGCCATACTTCTGTAACTTCAAAAATTCTAAATAATTAGGAAAACATAAAAAATTCATATACCAATACTGTGTAAAAATTCAGATTTTTGTGACGCTCCAGTACAGAATTAAAATTCCATCACTGGACGCAAAACTTTCTGTTTTTCAAACAACATCAATTATACTATCCTCCACATCATCCCAAAGGCATTACTTGGCACAAACACTAATTAAAACATAAAAACACAATCATAAGAGAAGCTATAATCATGCAAACACTCAAAAATAGAAGGTAAAAGCAAAAATTTATTTTATTCATTGGGTTGCCTCCCAACAAGCGCTATTGTTTTATGCCCCTAGCTAGGCATAATGCATAGTTTCAAGTGTTGTCATTCTTCAAGTTAATTCCATAAGTGGCCCTCATAATGGATTCATAAGGTGCTTTAATTCTTTTTATAGGAAAGTGTTCCATCCGTTTCTTTAGTGGAAATTGAAATCTTATATTACCTTCTTTCATATCAATAATAGCACCAATAGTTCGAAGAAAAGGCCTACCAAGTATTATGGGGCAAGAAGGATTGCATTCAATGTCAAGAAAAATAAAGTCCACGGGCACATAATTTCTATTTGCAAGAATAAGAACATCATTTATTCTACCCAATGGCTTTTTAATAGTGGAATCCGCAAGATGCAAATTAAGGGAACAAGGATCCATGTCGGTGAGACCTAGCACATCACACAAAGACTTTGGTATAGTGGAAACGCTAGCACCAAGATCACAAAGAGCATTACATTCATAATCTTTAATTTTTACTTTAATAGTAGGTTCCCATTCATCTTGTAATTTTCTAGGAATTGATACTTCCAACTCAAGTTTTTCTTCATGTGCTTTCATCATGGCTTCTACAATGTGTTTAGTGAAAGCTTTATTTTGTTCATATGCATTTGGTGAATTAATCATGGATTGCAACAAGAAAATACACTCAATTAAAGAATAACTATCATAATTAAAGTCCTTGTAACCCAAAGTAGTGGGTGCATTACTATTTAAAGTTTTGATCTCTCCAAACCAACTTTTTTCATTTTTATGATCAAGATTATCACCCTCCAAGCAAGTGGGACTCCTTCTATCTAAAGTTGACTCTTCTCCAGTCCCTTTTTCATCAAGTTTTATGTTACTAAATAATGATTCAATAGGAGTGACACCAATCATTTTAACATCTTCATCATTACTAGATAGTGATTCTGGTTTGGCAGCCATCTTATTCACTAGAGTTGTTTGTTTATCCGAAGTTTTTCCTAGTAAATTTTCAGTGTTAGCAAGTTGAGCCTGAAGGTTTGATACTTCTAGAGTAATATCTTCAAGTTGTTTCTTAATGCCATCCAACAAGCTAGAATGTTCCTTAAGCTCTTCGGTAAAGAATTTATTTTTCTCAAATTGCGAGGTCATAAAACTCTTAGTAACATTTTTAATTTCAGACAATATTCTGCTATAGAAACTATCACGAAATTCCTCTAATGACATGGTGACAGAACTAGCGAACAAGCAAACAAGCAAATAAAATATTTTTGTGTTTTTAAAAAAAAAATTAGAAGTGGGGGAGATGAAAACAAGAGGCAAATGCAAATAAAAGGCAAATAAAGTAAATGCAAGTGATTGATAGTTTGTGCGAAGGTAGTTGATAGATTTTGATGATGTCTCCCCGACAACGGCGCCAGAAATTCTTCCTGCTACTTGTAGTCTGCGTTGGTATTTCCCCGAAAAGGAGAGGATGATGCAGTATAGTAGAGATATGTATTTCCCTCAGTTAAGCACCAAGGTTATCAATCCAGTAGGAGAACCAAGCAAGATCCAGTGAACAACACCTACACACAGAAAAGCAAACACTTGCACCCAACGCGAATAAGAGGGTTGTCAATCCTCTTAGCGGTTACTTGCAAGGATTAAGTCTGATAGATATAAATTGATAAACTAAAATACTAATAAAAATAAAAATAAATAAATTGCAGCAAGGTATTTTTAGGTTTTTTTATATGATAAAGATAGACTCGGGGGCCATAGTTTTCACTAGAGGCTTCTCTCTTGAGCACGGAAACATACGGTGGGTAAACAAATTACTGTTGGGCAATTGATAGAAAAGCAAATAATTATGACAGATTCATGGCAATGATCATGTATATAGGCATCACGTCCGAGACAAGTAGACCGACTCGTGCCTGCATCTACTACTATTACTCCACTCATCGACCGCTATCCAGCATGCATCTAGCACTACAGGAATCAGAGAATTTGCCATCAGTCCATTCTTTGCCGTCTGCTAGCCGACGACAAAGATGGTCTTTGCCGTCAGCTTCCCAAAAGCAGACGACAAAGAATGGCCTCATGGCAAAGATCGTATTTGCCGTCAGTGCACTCTTTGCCGTCTGCTAGCCGACGGCAAAGAGCCTAAAAGCAGACGGCAAAGAGCCCATCTGGGCCCCACTGGAGCCCGGAGCTGATTTGGTCAAACGGACGGCCTGGATACCGTCTGCTAGCAGACGGCAAAGCGAAGCAGATGGCAAAGACCGCAAAAAGCAGACGGCAAAGCTCGTATTGCCTAACGTATCTAACGGCCGTGCCCCGCCCCACCTCTCTCTCTCTTTCTCTCTCTCTCTCTCCTGCGCAGCCGCCGCCCCGATGACCCACCACCGCCCCGCCGCGCCCGTCGCTGCCGCCGCCCCACCATCCGCGGCCCCGCCGCCCCGCCACCCAGATCCACCGCCCAGCCGCCCCCGCCGCCCGGCCGCCCCCCTCGGGTGAGTTTTTTTCTTATCTATTTTTTTTCTTTTTTTATTTAATTGGTACTGTTAGGTTAGTGCTAGGTTAGGTTAGAAAAGAACTAGGAGAAGAAGATTTTAGGTTAGTCAAAATTAGAAGAAGATGAAAAAAAAAGAAGAAAAGAAGAATAAGTAGAAGAAGAGGAAAAAGGAAAAGAAGGAAGAAGAAGAAGAAGAAGAAGAAGAAGAAGAAGAAGAAGAAGAAGAGGAGGAGGAGAAGAAAAGAAGAAGAAGAAGAAGAAGAAGAAGAAGAAGAAGAAGAAGAAGAGGAGGAGAAGAAGAGGAAAAAGGAAAAGAAGAAGAAGAAGAAGAAGAAGAAGAAGAAGAAGAAGAGAAGAGAAGAAAAGAAGAAGAAGAAGAAGAAGAAGAAGAAGAAGAAAAAGAGGAGAAGAGGAGAAGAAGAAGAGGAGAAGAAGAGGAAAAACAGGAGAAGAGGAGAAGAAGAAGAAAAAGAGGAGAAGAAGAAGAGGAGAAGAAAAGAAGAAGAAGAAGAAGAAGAAGAAGAAGAAGAAGAAGAAGAAGAAATAGAGGAGAAGAAGAAGAATAAAAGAGTAGTGGAAAAGTAGTTATATATATAGAGATTTTTTATCGGGATTGAATATTCGTGTTGATCGGGTGGATTTAAATGTGAAGTTGTTTCGTCGCTGCGAGGGTCTGGTGTTCGACGACCTCCCCGTGCGTTCGACGAGCTCCCCTGCGTTCGTGGGTGAGCACAAATGACATCTCCTCCTCCCCCCTTCATTTGCTCTGTTCCGGTCTTCGTGCCGATGATACTTGCTAGCTATAGGTAGATTCAATCATCAGTATGCGTGACCAGTATGCGTCTCCCATTCGAAAGGGTTACAGTTATAAATATGCATGCATTTGCATATTTATAACCGTGATTCTTTCGAATTGTCCAACGTTATCCACGGACAGCCCGAGTATGTGTAGATTGGGTTCGTTTTCCCATGCTCTGCTCCGGATCCGATGCAGAATTTCGTCAGTGCCTCCCTGTTGTTCTCCAGGTACACATCCTCTCTGTTTATTGCCGAGACGTGTATCAGGAGAATAGCGGGGAGGTGCTACCGAAATTTTGCGTCGGATCCGGAGCAGAGCATGGGAAAACGAACCCAATCTACACATACTCGGGTGGGATTAGGACCCATCTTTACCTATTAGCGTGTAGGTTGCATGGACGTAATAAAATTGACAAACTTGATTAACTGATGAATATATATGCTGAATTATATATATATATATATATATTTCTTGTGTGTTTAGTAGGTAGGCAAGATGAGTGATCGTGCGTGGATGTACACCGGTCACACTAGTCAGAAAGACACGACCAATGAATGGTTAACAAAAACCAAGGGGTTTGTGAAAGCCGCATTTGCAAATGGCCAGAGAAAAACCTGGTGCCCCTGTGTTAGGTGCGACAACTTTTCACAGAGGACAGAGGGTGAAATGGGTAAACACCTACAAAAGTGGGGTTTTACGCCTAATATGCCACATACTTAGCTTCGTACATGCTAGTTAGCCCTAATATGCCACATACTTAGCTTATTTTCCCCAAAAAAGACATACTTAGCTAATTATCCTCCAAAATGACATAATTAGCTTATTTAGTTCATTTATGACATAATTAGCTTAGTTAGGTCAAAAATGGCATAATAACCTTAGTTAGCTCATAAATGTCATATACTTAGCTTATTTTCCTCCAAAATGACATAATAAGCTAAGTTAGCTCAATAATGACCTATACTTACCTAAGTTAGCTCAAAAATGGCATAATTACCTAAGTTAGCACAAAAATGACCTATACTTACCTTATTTTCCTCCAAATTGACATAATAAGCTTAGTTAGCTCAAAAATGGCATAATTACCTAAGTTAGCTCAATAATGACCTATACTTACCTTATTTTCCTCCAAAATGACATAATAAGCTTAGTTAGCTCTAAAATGGCATAATTACCTAAGTTAGCTCTAAAATGACACAAATAAGGAATAAGAAGAAGAAAAACAAGGAAGAGGAGAAAAAGAAAGAATAGAAGAAGAAAGAGAAGAAAAAGAAAGAATAACAGAAGAAGAATGAGAAGTAAAAGGATAAAAAGATAGAAGAGAAGAAGAAACATGAGAAAAAGAGAGAAGAAGAAGAAAATATATTCTCTTTCTTCCTTTTTCTCTTCTTTCTTTTTCTCCATCTTCTACTCCTTATTATTCTTATTCTTCTTCTTTCTTCTTCTTTCTTCTTCTTTCTTTCTTCTTCTTATTTTTCTTCTTCTTCTTCTTCTTCTTCTTCTTCTAGTCTTCTTCTTCTTCTTCTTCTAGTCTTCTTCTTCTTCTTCTAACTTTCTTATTCCCATTTTGCAGATTTGATTCACTTCATGGAAGCTGGCATTGATGGACTACTAGTGTTTAGTTTTTGTTTTGATTTGTATTGATGAACAATGTGAAACTATGTATCTATATATGGATGAACAGTGTGAAACTATGTATGTATTGGTTCTTTTAATAGCCTATGTGTTCTCTTGTTCAATATTTCACGATGATGTTGGATTGTTGGAATACATGGCCTATGCTTCAGCTTGAAACTATATATATCATATATGTGTTGTGAAAATGCAGGGAAATAACAGAAAACAGACAAAAAAGA
Organism: Elymus sibiricus; assembly: GCA_039707655.1. Taxonomy (NCBI): domain Eukaryota; kingdom Viridiplantae; phylum Streptophyta; class Magnoliopsida; order Poales; family Poaceae; genus Elymus; species Elymus sibiricus. The sequence goes on along the minus strand of CM077672.1, from coordinate 352,035,131 downwards.
GGCAGTACAGGCACTTTGCCGTCCGCCTGCTGACGGCAAAGACCTTTGCCATTGGTAGGCGGACGGCAAAGGTGCCACGTGGCAGCAACCTGTGCAACCTGGGAGCACCATGTCTGACCCATTTGGTCATTCCGCCGTCAGCTGGCAGACGGCAAAGACAAAGCAGGCAGACGGCAAAGACAAAGCAGGAGTGACGGGCAGCCACAGGCCTGCTGACATCACTGGGCAGACGGCAAAGGCAAGTGTTCGTTTGCCGTCCGCAGGTAGACGGCAAAGTCTGCCGTTAGCCACCTAACGGGGCTAACAGCTATACTTTGCCGTCCAGAACCTTTGCCGTCAGCTTAGCCAGGAAGGAGGACGGTAAACGTCTTTGCCGTCCGTTGCCGTTCTACAGAGGGCAAAGAAGCTATTTACCGTGACTTTCAGTGCTGAAAGTGGGGCCGTCAGCCAGCAGACGGCAATGCTGTTTGCCGTCCGTGGCCTGGGCCTTTGCCGTCTGCTATGGCAGACGGCGAAGTAACTGACTCCTGTAGTGTAGAGTATTAAGTTAATAAAAATAGAGTAACGCCTTAAGCAAGATTACATGATGTAGAGAAGCAAATTCAAGTAATATGAATAAACCCCATCTTTTTATCCTTAATGGCAACAATACAAATATGTGTCATGTCCCTTTCTGTCACTGGGATTGAGCACCGCAAGATTGAACCCATCACAAAGCACCTCTCCCATTGCAAGATAAATCAATCTAGTAGGCCAAACCAAATCAATAGATCAGAGAGAAATACAAAGCTATAACAATCATGCAGAAAAGAGTTGACTCAAATATTTCTCATGAATAATCTGATCATAAACTCACAATTCATCGGATCCCAACAAACACACCGCAAAAGAAGATTACATCGGATAGAACTCCAAGAACATCAAGGAGAACATTCTATTGAAGATCAAAGAGAGAGAAGAAGCCATCTAGCTACTAGCTATGGACCCGTAGGTCTGTGGTAAACTACTCACACACCATCGGAAGGGCAGCAAGGTTGATGTAGAAGCCGTCCGTGATCGATTCCCCCTCCGGCAGAGTACCGGAAAAGGCCTCCAGATGGGATCGCGGAAGAACAGAGGCTTGCGGCATCGGAAAGGTTTTCTCTTCTGGCTCTCTGTTGGTTTCCCAATATTTGTGAATTTATAGAAGTGGAATTAGGTCAAACGGAGTCACGTGGGCCCCACAAGGCAACATGGCGCGCCCCAGGGCAACACGGCGCCCCCCGGTGCTCGCCCTGTTGCCTTGTGAAGCCTCCATGAGGCTTTTGGCCTCCTCCTGAAGCTTCCAAGGTTTCTTTTGTCCAGTAAAAAATCTCCAAAAAGTTTCGTGGCATTTGGACTTCATTTGGTACTGTTTCTCTGAAATTCCAAAAAACAAGCAGAAAACAGCAACTGGCACTGGGCACTAGGTTAATAGATTAGTCCCAAAAAATGATATATAATTGCATATAAAAACATCCAAGATTGATACTATAATAGCATGGAACAATAAAAAATTGTAGATACGTTGGAGACGTATCACATTCACACTTCATAAATTATTTCTTTTATCATTTACCTACTCGAGGACGAGTAGGAATTAAGCTTGGGGATGCTGATACATCTCCAACGTATCTATAATTTATGAAGTATTCATACCATGTTTACAATAATTTTATATGGTTTTGATATGATTTGAATGGAACTAACTCGGACTGTCGTTGTTTTCAGCAGAACTACCGTGGTGTTGTTTTTTGTGCAAATATAAAAGTTCTCGGAATTGGCTGAAACTTTTTGGTGATTTTTTTTGGAACATAAGAGACCCCCGAAGCTTTGTGGAAGGACCAGAAGAGTCACGAGGAAGCGACAAGCCTGCTAGGCGCGCCGTGGGGGGTAGGAAGGGCATAGAGAGCTTGTCACTCCCTCGTGGGCCCACTTGACGTGAAACCAACAGCAAAAATTCCTATAAATACCAAAAACCCCAAAAAGAAACCTAGAACTTCCATGCCGCCGCCGCAAGCCTCTGTACTGAAGCGATCTCATCCAGAGCCCTGTTTCGGCACTCTGCCGGAGGGGGAAATCATCGCCGGAGGCCATCTTCATCATCCCGGTGGTCTCCATGACGAGGAGGGAGTAGTTCACCCTCGGGGATGAGGGTATGTACCAGTAGCTATGTGTTTGATCTCTCTCTCTCTCATGTTCTTGATTTGGCACGATCTTGATGTATCGCGAGCTTTGTTAATATAGTTGGATCATATGGTGTTTCTTCCCTCTCTATCTTCTTGTGATGGATTGAGTATTCCCCTTTGAGGTTTCGTTATTGTCGAATTGAATATTTCAGATTTGCGAACACTTGATGTATGTCTTGCATGTGGATACCCATGGTGACAATGGGGTATTATATTGATTCACTTGATGTATGTTTTGGTAATCAACTCACGGATTCCCGTGACCTTGGGGTGATCTAGGCATAGGGGTTGGTTGCACGTTTTCATTATCTTTTCTCCGATAAGAAACTTTGGGGTACTCTTTGAAGTTCTTTGTGTGGATTGAATATTATGAATTTGAAGTTGTTTGATGCATATCGAATAATCAACTCACGGATACTTGTGGTGACATTGGAGTATCTAGGTGACATTAGAGTTGGTTGATGCGTATCATATGGTGTTATTTTAGTACGAACTCTAGGGCTGTTTGTGACACTTAAAGTGATGGCTCAATAGATTGATCGGAAAGGATAACTTTGAGGTGGTTTCGTACCCTACTACAATTTCATCTTATGTTCTCCGCTAATAGGAACTTTGGAGTGATTCTTTCTCGCACGTTGAGGGATTGTTATATGATTCAATTATGTTAGCACCGTACCGTTGAGAGATTGCACTTGTGAATGTATGAACCCTAGGCCTTGTTTCTAAGCATTGCAATACCATTTGTGCTCCGTTTTATCACTTGCTACCTTGCTGTTTTTATATTTTCAGATTACAAAAACCTATATCTACTATCCATACTACACTTGTATCACCATCTCTTCACCGAACTAGTGCACCTATACAATTTACCATTGTATTGGGTGTGTTGGGGACACAAGAGATTTCTTCTATTTGTTGCAGGGTTGTTTGAGAGAGACCATCTTCATCCTACACCTCTCACGGATTGATAAACCTTAGGTCATCCACTTGAGGGAAATTTGCTATTGTCCTACAAAACTCTGCACTTGGAGGCCCAACAACGTCTACAAGAATAAAAGTTGCGTAGTAGACATCAATCACTATTTAAAGTTTTGACCTCTCCAAACCCACTTTTATTATTTTCATCAATGAGATCATCACCCTCCAAATAGTTTTATGTTAAAGTTGACTCATCTTCAGTCCCTTTTTCATCAAGTTTTATGTTACTAAATAAAGATTCAATAGGTGAGACACCAATCATTTTAATATCTTCATCATTGCTACAATAAAAACCGGGTGGGATAGCTTTTTCTAGGAATTCTCGCTTAGCTCTCAACCTAGCAGTTCTTTCTTTACTTTCATTAATGGAGAGATAGATAGCTTTAATAGACTCATTTATATCATGCTTGGGTGGCAAAATTTTAATTTTGAGAGTATCCACATCATGAGCAATTCTATCCATGTTCCTAGCCATGTCATCAACTTTATTCAATTTTTCTTCTACCATAGCATTGAAAATCTTTTGAGAATTAATAAATTCTTTAATATTATTTTCAAGATCAGAGGGTATCCTATTATTATTATAGGAATTACCATAGGAATTACCATAATTATTAGAGGAATTTCCTGGAAATGGTCTAGGATTGAAATTACCCCTATAAGCATTGTTGTTGAAATTATTTCTAGAGACAAAATTCAAATCAATAGCATCATTATTTTGCTCAATCAAAGTATACAATGGCACATCATTAGGATCAACATGAGTACTTTTACTAGCAACCAATTTCATAAGAGCCTCCATTTTATCACTCAAGGTATTAATTTCTTCGACAGAATTTACCTTCTTACCAGTTGGAGTTCTTTCAGTGTGCCATTGAGAATAATTTGTCATAATATTATCAAGGAGTTCTGTGGCTTCTCCCAATGTAATTTCCATAAAAGTACCACCTGTGGCAGAGTCTAGAAGATTTCTAGAAACAAAGTTTAGTCCCACATAATTTTTTTGTATAATCATCCATAAGCTTAAACCATCTGTTGGGCAATTTCTTATCATTAATTTCATTCTCTCCCAAGATTGTGCAACATGTTCATGCTCAAGTTGCTTAAAATTCATAATTTGATTTCTAAGAGAAATAATCTTAGCAGGAGGAAAATATTTGGCAATAAAAGCATCCTTATACTTGTCCCAAGAATCAATACTATTTCGAGGCAAGAATGAAAACCTAGTTTTAGCACGATCTCGTAGTGAGAACGGAAATATTTTCAATTTAGCAATATCATTATCCACATCTTTCTTCTTTTGCATATCACAAAGTTTAACGAAAGTATTAAGATGGGATGCAACATCTTCATTAGGACTACCAGAATTTTTTTCTTTCATAACAAGATTGAGCAAAGCAGCATTAATGTCACACGACTCCGCACTAGTGGCGGGAGTAGCAATAGGAGTACTAATAAAATCATTATTATTAGTATTTGAAAAGTCACACAATTTGGTGTTTTCTTGAGACATAGCGACAAAGCAAACAAACTAACAAACAAGCAAACGAAAATATTTTTGTGTTTTTGTAAAATTGTTTTAGAAGTGGGGGAGATGAAAACGAGAGGAAAATGCAAATAAAAGGCAAATGAAAATAAGAGCAAGTAGATGATAGTTTATGCAAAGGTACTCGATAGGTTTTGGTGATGTCTCCCCGGCAACGGCGCCAGAAATTCTTCCTGTTACTTGTGAGCTGCGTTGGGATTTCCTCGAAGAGGAGATGATGATGTAGTACAGTAGAGACAAGTTTTCCCTCAGTTAAGAACCAAGGTTATCAATCCAGTAGGAGAACCACACAGAACCTCGTTAGCTGCACCTACACACACAAAAGCAAATACTTGCACCCAACGCGAACAAGAGGGTTGTCAATTCCCTTGGCAGTTACTTGGAAGGATTAATTCTGATAGTGATAGATAGAAAGGTAAATTGCAAAATAAAAGAAACGAAATAAAATTGCAGCAAGGTATTTTTGGATTTTAATATATGATAAAAGTAGACCCGGTGGCCATAATTTTCACTAGAGGCTTCTCTCTCGAACTCATAGCATACGATGGGTAAACAAATTACTGTTGGGCAATTGATAGAAAAGCGCATAGTTATGACGATATTCAAGGCAATGATCATGTATATAGGCATCACGTCCGAGACAAGTAGACCGACTCCTGCCTGCATCTACTACTATTACTCCACCCATCGACCGTTATCCAGCATGCATCTAGGGTATTAAGTTAATGAAAACAGAGTAATGCCTTAAGCAAGATGACATGATGTAGACAAAGTAAACTCAAGCAATATGATTAAACCCCATATTTTTATCCTTAATGGCAACAATACAAATACGTGTCTTGTCCCTTTCTGTCACTGGGATATAGAACACCGCAAGATTGAACCCATCACAAAGCACCTCTCCCATTGTAAGATAAATCAATCTAGTTGGCCAAACCAAACGGATAGATCGGAGAGAAATACAAAACTATAACAATCATGCATAAATAAGTTCAGAAAAGACTCAAATATTTCTCATGAATAATCTGATCATAAACCCATAATTCATCGGATCCCAACAAACACACCGCAAAAGAAGATTACATCGAATAGAACTCCAAGGAGATCGAGGAGAACATTGTATTGAAGATCAAAGAGAGAGAAGAAGCCATCTAGCTACTAGCTATGGACCCGTAGGTCTGTGGTAAATTACTCACACATCAAAGGAAGGGCAACAAGGTTGATGTAGAAGCCCTCCGTGATCGATTCCCCTTCCGGCAGAGTACCGGAAAAGGCCTCCAGATGGGATCGCAGAAGAACAGAGGCTTGCGGCGGCGGAAAAGTTATTCGAGGTGGCTCTATGTTGGGTTCCCAATATTTGAGAATTTATAGAAGTGGAATTAGGTCAAACGGAGCCATGAGGGGCCCACAAGGCATCAGCGCGCCCCCCCCGGGCCGTGCCCTGTTGCCTTGTTATCTCCTCGTGAGGCTTCTGGCCTCCTCCCGAAGCTTCCAGGGTCTCTTTTGTCCTGAAAAAAATCATCAAAAAGTTTCGTGGCATTTGGACTTCGTTTGGTACTGATTTCGTGAAAACCAAAAACAAGCAGAAAACAACAACTGGCACCGTGCACTAGGTTAATAGGTTAGTCCCATAAATGATATAAAATTGCATATTATTGCATATAAAACATCCAAGATTGATACTATAATAGCATGGAACAACAAAAAATTATAGATATGTTGGAGACGTATCAGAACTCCATGCGCGAACCGGCGGTACGACCGCAACACACGCAACGCCAGCCACGACGGTCGATGCGTCGACAGACGGGCCCGACTGCACCTTTGCGCGTGCCATAGTGCACTTGCGGGGGCGATCGGCGCCGCCCAATGATGGTGGCCCTAGACGTGTACCCGCGGCCCACCCGTAAAGGATCTTCCAGCCGAGGCACCCCGACGCGAGCTGTCCGGGCAAATCAGATAGCTCAGACAGCCCCCGAGAGGCCCTCACAGCACGCCAGCCGGAGATGGACTGCGCGGCCGACTCGGAGAAGCCCCGAGAGGCCCCCGCGGGCCGCCACCGGGCACGCCCTGAGGTCCACCCGTCATGGACCACTGAGTGGGTCTCTACCGCGAGAAAGGCCGCTCGAGGGCGCGTCCAATGAAGGTGGCCCCGGGCGATCCGGGCGGTCCACGCATCATGGACCCGCCAGGCGGTTCGCCCGGGTCTGAGCCGTCCGGCAAATCGGACGGCTCGGAGCGCTTCCGACTGGCCCTTGCGGCACGCCACCGAGCGACGGACGGCTCGGGGGCACTATTTGGTCGCGAGGCGCCCAGGGAGGCGGGTACTCCACCATCCTTTATAGGAGTAGTATTCAATTTCCTTGAAATCAGGAGAAGAAGCTAAGCCAATTTTTTTTATTACCTCACCTAATAAGATATTGTTATTCAATATGTCCTCTTTGAAGTGAATATTTATTTCGTGATCACGCATCTTATCTTTTGGAATCAATAAAATGCAATAATTGTATAGCTGGAGTGTTGTCATTGAGAACGGAAAAGAAGCAGCTAGTGCTTGTCGTGACTTATCGCCAGCACTATTGGCAACAAATAACCGTCACCCTTATCTTCTTGAGCGTTTCATATAACTCTTTAATGTCCGCCTTACACACTCTATATAATAGAACCCAGTGTCATTTGCTAAAGATACATCTGAGGAAAAACTTGTGCGCTAATGATGTTAGATTGTTACAATGTACACACATGTGTTCCAGGTGGTAGCCACAGATGATAATTGTCAAGCCTATGATGATCGAAAACCTATCTGCATCTAAGGTTCTTCTCTTCTTCCACATGCTTTCACGTTTTTGTTGCTGTTATGTTTTTTCTTGAGGGCTTTGGTGTTGTTTATTCTACTTTGCAATAGTGTAATGTTTTGGTCATGCTACCGATGGAAACCACCTATTGGGTAAACCCAAACATAATCGATGGGCCGTATTTTCCTCACAGAAAATGACGGGGCTTATGTGAATTATCTTTAACTCTATTTGTGAGCAAGTCTATTTTTATATGTAGGTCTAGACCCTCATGTATAAGTAACAAAGATCCATGAAAATGGATAATTCCAGAGATAAAGTAAATAGATTTGTGCGTTTAGTTCATGCAAATTGTATATGTAGGTCTAGACTATCTCACGGATAAAGTATGTCCATTTATGTGTTCCATTCATTCATGTGAGCAAGACTAATTTTATATGCAGCCTATTACGTATGAACATGCAATTTTCTGGTGGAAAAGTATGTAGTCCATTTGTGTATTGAAGAAACAAGAAGTGTCTAAAACAACATTTGGCATTTGTATACCAATGAAAATGGACATACTTTGTATCACAAAGTTCAACTTCCTTGAATTAAGCATGTGCCAAACAACTTATACTAGCTTAATTTGGGGTTTAGGCCAAGAAACCATGCGGACCCCCTCCTGGAATCTGGCTAAATTTTCAACAGTCTCAGGAGATACTTTGTGAATTGAAAAGAGCCCGGTGCCACCTTTTACATGTCCCAGCAAGGTAAGTGTTGTTTTTGTGAAATATAATTCTTTGTATACATTGTATTTGCATACACGAGTAAATTTCTGGCAAGATATTCACATGCTCTTTGTTACCGAAGCGTGAGCACCTTATGTTGATACACATTTCCTTTTTTCCTTATGCTTCCCTGAAAAAAAAGAACTTTCACTAATGTAATTAATACACCGAAACAACACATGCAACATCATTGTATACTTCTTCATAATCTTTGGCAATGTTTAATGGCATGACCTTATCTAGAGGGCCTTAGCCTTGGCTATAAAACAACAGTTACTTAAGAAAAGCAAAAAGGGGAAGGAAACAAATAGCATCACTTGATATTTTTCGAGGATAAGGCAAGAATTACTACTAGATATTAAGGAAAATAAAAGGGAGGAGGGAAAATGTAGATATGCCAAGGAATAACGTGATCTGTCTACCTCCTTGAATTCACCACAAAGGAAGCATCGTGATAAAGAGCCAACATGTAGATGTAAAGATTCAGGTAAAAAAGCCTATATATGTGCAGTTGTGAACATCCTTGTATCATGCGACTGTACTATTGCCTTTGGGATGTACAGTAAGAAATCGATGTGAAACTATTTCCTGAAATCGAATGAAAACTTCCACATTTCATTAGCATAGTGTAATGTGCTTAGTAGCAACACCTCACGTCTTCTCACAAGCAACGGTTAATGTGACCTTTTGCTTTAATTAATATTTATTTTGTGCTAAAGAGATAAATAATGAGAGACTAACCTGTTGGTGAAGCTCCCCTATAAATACACGTCATCATTCTTAAGGCTCTTGCAAACTAGAACAACAAGCCCTGACCTATTCAATGATCATCGTGTAGTTGATATGGCTCGAGGAGATAATGAAGATAATTCGGTAAGGGGGCACACAGAGAAATTTAATGCATGTGTAAATGGGGCAATCAATATTGACATTTGTACTTTCTGTTACTATGGGAGTGTCTCGGTGTCTATAATCTCCGTGTTTCACAAATATTATTAGATCAAGGCATCACTTTTTTCTAGCTAGGAATCAGTAGGCATGATATATTTAAGTAATGTTTAGTACAACTATATCATATCTACTTGGTCATCATTCCTGTATACGACGACATTGTTGGAAGCTGTCAAGGCTTGAGACCATGAATATATATCATGACTCCTGATTCCTAGCTAGAAAAATGTGCTGTCTAGATCAAACAATACTTGTGAAACACGGATATTAGACATTGTGGCACTCCCCACAGTAACAGAAATTACAAATATTAATATCGATAGGGTCATTTACCCATGCATTGAATTCCTCTATATGCCTCCTTACTGAATTATCTTCAGTATCTCCTCGAGCCATACCAACTATAGGACGATCACTGAATAGGCGAGGGCTGCTTGTTCTGGTTTTCAAGAACCTTAAGAATGATAAAATGTATTTACAAGGGGAGCTTTGCCATCAGGTTAGTCTCTCATTCTTTATCTCTTTTGCACAAAATAAATATTAATTAAAGCAAAAGGCCACATTGACCGTTGTTTGTGAGAAGACGTGGGCTGTTGCTACTAGGCACTTGACAGTATGCCAATGAAATGTGGAAGTTTTCACTCAATTTCAGGAGGCAGTTTGACATCGATTTCTTAGTGTACACCCCTAAGGTAATAGACCACACGTGATATACAAGGATGTTCACAACTGCACATAGGCTTTTTGACCTGAATCTTTACATATGTAAGTTGGCTCCTTAGCACGATGTTTCCTTTGTAGTGAATTCAAGAAGATAGAAAGATCACATTTTTTTTCTTGGCATCGTAAATTTCTCCTCCCTTTTTTTCCTTAATATCTGCTAGTAACTGTTGCCTTATCCTCGAAAAAGATGAGGTGGTGCTATTTGTTTCCTTCCCCATATTGCTTTTCTTAAGTAACCATTAGGGTCTGGCCCGGAAGTTGCTTTATCTTTAGCTCTTGATGATTGTAAGGATCTTGTGATTGAGTAATACAAGTTTTCACCTGCAAAAAAAAAACAAAGCTACAACCCTCTAGATAGGGTCATGCCATTAAACATTGCCAAGACCAATCTGGCATGCCAACCTAACCGCCTACCAATCGACCGTCAGCCACCCAAAATCCTGCAAGAGCGAAGAAGAGACGTGCAAACACCACCGGACGGAGAAATCAATGGTGGATACATCAGCAAACCCCTCCGGCAGCGGAAGACTATGGGCCAGTTCTTTTGGCGGCTTAAAAAATAAGTTGCCTCCTCCCCAGCTTAAAAACAAGCCGCTCCCTAAATTTGTTGATGCTTCTAAATTAGTTATCACATAACTAGTTTAGAAGCCCCAATGAATGAGGGATGCGGCTTATGGGGATCTGACTCCAAAAGCAAAGATCTGACTCCCTATTCCTCTGCTCTGCTGGAAACTTCATCTTTCAGGGAAGTGCACTTCTAAAAATGCTTACAGGATTTGTTTGCAAGATTTACATGAGCCTCAGGCTAGACAGGTACGTACCTCTGAGTTGAACAGCTTTTCAAACAGACTTGGAGCGGCAAAGAAATAGTACCTATTGCCCATCCAAAATTTTGCAGAGGATTCTTCTCACATTGAAAAACATTTCTCAAGATGTAATCTGGAAGAAACCGACCTGCACTTATTGTTTACTTGCACATTGGTCATTGCAGCTTGGTTCTCTGAACCTTGATATAAAATAAGAACCGGATATTTGTTCAGACCATCGGCACAATTCCTGCTATTATTCAGGTTATTCTCAATTATAATCCCCCTCAGGCTTCTTTAAACAACATAGCGGCAGGAGAACAAACTCTCCACATGGCATCAGCAATAATACAGAGTCAAAACTTCGCATCTTGCACAGATGAGACAGGTCTGTCCATTAAGCAAGGCTTGCGGCTAAATCAAGAGTCTGAAAGTATTTCAAAGCAAGGTTCTACAATCAAATCAGATTTATTAATTACATGATGCAGGGTAATACTGGGATGCCACTTGACTTGGGGGAAAGAATACAAGTAACTCCACTCCAGATCTCCGCTGCTGGTAGTGCTGCATCATCAGTTCATCACCATTGCTGGCGCTTCAAGTTGCTGCTGCAACCAGGCTGCAACTGCATCTCAGGTTACCAACAGGCCAATCACTTTCTTGGTGGACAATTCACTCTTCCAAAAGCAGCAGTTTTCCTCTGCCCTGGGCACTGGGAAATTAGAAGCCAGTTAGCAAGTTTCTTTGCTACACAACCACTCTGAAAACTCAGGTTCTTCACATATCGACCATTCCAAAAAAAAGGTTCTTCACATATCCAGAGATAGGAATACCAATGTGCTTCAGGATGCTTGTTGTAGCCCAGCACATAGTGGAGATCAATGCCCTATTGCTTTTAAAGCTACGCAATCTTGTCGTAAAGGATTTCCAAATCCTGCCTATAAACTGTGCTGGCGCCGCCAACTGTTGCACTGCATCCCGTGTTTGCTTTGCGGGAAAGTTCAGTGTGTCAATTCATTTTCTCTGTACATGATTCATCATATGCTGTAGTGTTGCTTTTGTTCATGGTCAGTCTCTTTTTTTTTGAGGGGTAAATGGCAGGTGCTCTGCCTTTGCATTATAGATTAGGGATGTACAAGAGGTAGAGACAATCTGGAGAGAGAGGAACAGAAAGAAGGGGCAAAATAAAACAAGGAGCAGTCGCCCCAGGCGCTGCCTATACATGCATGATCAGCTAATTAAGGTTCTACTACATCCAGTCGGATCAGCTGCAGGTCATTGATCAAGCCACCAACAACAGAGTCTGGGCATGATGCCGTGTTGGTGAAGATGCGTCTGTTCCTCTCATTCCAGATGTGCCAAGCAAAGTAGGCTCCCGTAACAGCCGTCTGCTTCGGCCCATCGGCGAGGTGTTGCCACCATCTGTCAATGGAGTTGAAGGAGGTGATGGTTACATGACGGGTAGCAGGAATTGAAGCGCCGAGCTTGAACCACACTTCAGCAGCGAAAGGGCATTGACAGAAGAGGTGAGCTGCAGATTCAATGATCTGATCGCAGAGGGAGCATTTGTCATCATGCTGGCTGCCCTGATCGCGAAGTCTATCGGCAGTTGGTAGTCTGTTCTGGACCAGCAGCCAAGTAAAGAAGCGGACTTTCCCTTCCATCTTGAGATTCCAAATGGCATTCAGGTAGGGCTTGTGGATTGTTCCAATGTGTTGACAGTCGTAGGCAGATTTGGCGGAGTAAGAGCCCGAAACCGTCCAGTTCCAGGAGATGGAGTCAGGCACTTGGTTGAGTTGAATCAGTTGTAGCTTGTTCCAAAGAGCTACGAAGGAGTCAAACTCCTCAGGAGAGTTGATACGCTGTAATCCATTCATCCATCTGTCATCCACGAGGGCAGTCGCAACCGTCAGGTTCTTCCTTCTTGCCAACTGGAAAAGCTTTGGGGCAAGGTTAATCGGAGTGGCACCGAAGAGCCAATTGCTGGTCCAAAAAGGGGCAAGCTTCCCATCTCCCAAAGAAACCGTGGTGGATGCACGAAACAGACTCATATCATCCGCTGAGCAGGGCAGAGGGGTGCTGGTCCAAGGCCGGGATGGGTTTTTCCAGGCACACCAGGGCCATCTTAGTCGAAGAGCATGGCTGTAGGCTCCCAGATTTTTAATGCCAAGTCCCCCCATGCGTTTTGGAGTGCAAACCTGCTTCCAATTGACAGCACAGTGCCCTCCTTTGGCTTCTTCATCTCCTCTCCACAGGAAGCTACGGCGAATCTTGTCGATGCACTTGATGATCCACTTGGAAGGTGCAAAGAGAGTGAGGTAGTAGGTAGTAATTGAGGTTAGCACGGAGTTGATGAGCGTCAGTCTTCCAGCCTTGTTTAGGAGTTTTCCTTTCCATCCCGCAAGCTTAGCAGCGATCTTGTCGATGAGTAGCTGAAAATCAACTCTTCTGAGCTTTCTTGTGTTAAGTGGTAGCCCTAGGTATCTGCAAGGGAACGAGCTGATCTCCCCCTCGAAAGTGGCAAGCACCTCATGGATGATGCTTTCATCACAACAGACAGGATATGCTGAGGATTTACTGAAGTTGGTCTGCAGCCCGGAGATGCGGCCGAAGGAGGCAAGAATGGCCTGCAGTGCCTCAATTTCAGTCTTGACTGGGTTGAGGAACAGCGCCGCGTCATCAGCGTACAGGCTGATGCGAAGGCAAGCATGCCGGTGAGGGATGGGGCTTAGAATGCCCACCTCCGTTGCTTTCTCCAGAATTTTATGCAAAGGATCAATGGCAAGCAGGAAGAGCAGCGGAGAGAGAGGATCTCCCTATCGTAGACCTCTTTTGTGGAAGAAAGGTGTGCCCGGCGAACCGTTGAGGATGATGCGCGAGGAAGTAGAAGCCAGGGAGATCGCCACCATGTCCCGGGTGCGCTGACTGAAGCCATATTGAGCAAGGACAGAGAGGAGGTATTTCCAGTTTACGGAGTCAAAAGCTTTCGCTATATCTAGCTTGAGGAAAATTGATGATTTCTTCTCACGGTGCAGCTGCTGGATAATAGCCTGGACATAAAGGAAATTCTCCTGGATGCAGTGGCCTTTGAGGAATGCACTTTGACTATGAGAAATGAGGTTGTCCAGCTCTGGGGCAAAACGGTTGGCAAGCAGCTTCCCGAGAATTTTGGCGACGCTATGAGTTAGACTCTGTAATCTGATGGCCGCAGAGCTGCATCTTTTTTTGGAATTAGAACTATGAAAGCCGAGTTCAGCAGGCTCCATGGTCAGTCTCTACATACCGTTTTGGGGTGGCTGAAACTCTGTTGCTATCAATGCCAGAGATTTGCAGAGTTAGCAACGCCTCAGCCATCTCACCGAGTTGCTTCCCATACGTCCTCCCTCACGGTTGCACTTGGCAAGAGGAGAAGTGTACAGTGTGTTCTCCTCACATGGCTTTTCAGAGTATCTGATACATACTGGGGCAATAAGAGTTCGGACTAGAAGTTAGCAATATTGCCAGCCCAGCATTTCAGTGTTACCACTGGATAGTAAGAAGGATTAAATGATACTTTAGCATTACAGTTAATATTCAAGGAGGATTAAGTGACATCTCCACTGATCTCATCCTTTTCCACCCTACCATCCACTCATTTGTTGTCCATCGATACTTGTCTGCCTATCTTGAGGCACAGTAGGATGACAGTACTCTTTCAAATTAATTGGTTCACTCCGCGCTGATTTTCTACCTGTCTTACATACCAAGGGCATCTTAGAATTTCTGATCTTAAAAGAAATTACTTAGCCGGACTTCAATTATTAAAGATCCCACATAGGCAGTGGTAAAGATGAAGGAAGGTAAGGAGATAACAGAAGTTCAGAGACAAGAACATAAATGAGATAATTATCATCACTTCAAACCTCCTTCCAAAATATTATCATAAGCTTGATCCATGATCTGTATGATCACCGGAAGAACAATTATACAATGTAAATTTTGTGACGTGTATATACTATTATACAAGTTTGTTCTGAACTAAACAAGGCTAAGATGATACATCTAGAAGAATTTAACATGGAACTTCAGATGGAAAGATCTCGGTAAACTTTCAGCATAGTTGGCCTTTCTTTAGGTGAAGGAGTTAGGCAGTCAAATGCCACCGAGATACAACATCTCACGTCTTTCGCCTCCTCAGTTTCGGGCTGTGGAAGTCGTTTATCCAAAAAAAAATCCAGGAGAAATTGGTCCTTGAGTGAAGAATGAAAGGCTTGCATATCTCTAGGATGTTTACCCATCAACACCTCAAGCACCACAACACCAAAGATATATACATCACATTTCTCCGTAACTAGAGATGTGTAGGAAAATTCTGCATCCAACACACGAACATAAGAATTAGTTGTATGCATGAGTGCGGAGAGCATATAGTATTTGTACTGGAAAAACATACCAGGTGCTATGTACCCATAGGTCCCTGCTAGTGCACTCCAATTTGATGAATCGGGTTTTAACATTCTTGCAATACCAAAATCCGAAACAAATATTTTGTAATCAGCATCTATTAAGATGTTTTTGCTTGTGATGTCTCGATGAATTATGGGTGGGTGAACATCATGATGGTGGTAACTGATGGCTTGAGCCACATCTCTTGTTAGAGCTATCCTCCTTTCCCAGTGGAACTGGATTGCTAGTTCTTCATTACTTAAGATAGAAGCTAGATTTCCTCTCTCTATGAATTGGCATACAAGGAACCTGTACCGTGGATGAGAACAATAGCCATACAACTTGACGATGCTGCGTTGGCGAATTTTTGTTAACATTTCAATCTCATGCTGGAATCTTTCTTCAGCATGTGCCTCCTCATCGCCTGCATGGAGTTTCTTTACAGCAACCACTTGTTCATCTTGAAGTTTTGCCTTATAAACACTACCGTATGATCCTTCTCCAATGCAGTGCTTCTCATCAAAATTTTCAGTTGCATTGATAATATCCTCAAATGCCATTCTGCCATCAAAGCTCCATACAGAGAAAACACCCCCTTTGCTCACATCATCAGTACTTTTAGATGCTTTCTTGCGACAGATCAAAAGGGCAACTACACCTGCTACTATTGAAATAGTAGCGACAAACATAGGAAGACCCACTGGTAGTATAATCTTTTGATGTTTCCGCCTATGATCTGCAAGTTGCAAATCACAAGGAGACATGCCAACAAGGTCTCCACAGAGACCTTTGTTGTGGACAAACCATTCAGCTGATGCATTGTGAATACCATTTGGGACAGAGCCTTCCAGGAAGTTGTATGATACATCAAATACTGTTACACTTTGCATGCTTGCGATGGAGATAGGGATGCCACCACTGAATTGATTGTGTCAGAAGTTCACAAACATCAGCATCTCAAGTTTGCTGAGTTCCGATGGTATCGGACCACTGAGACTATTCATACTAAGATCAAGCATGCTTTGCAGGGAAGCTAAATGGCCCAAACTACCAGGAAGACTTTCACTAAGGCTATTGTTATTCATATGTAATGACTGCAGTTTCAAACAATTACCGACCTCTTCTGGTATTTTACCACTTAACAGGTTGCTTGAGAAATCAAGAATCTCAAGATTACTAAGTTGGCCGATTTGCTTAGGGATCTGGCCAGATAGTCGATTGTTTCCTAAATCCATCCAATAGAGGCTGCTTAACTTGCCAATTTCCGGTGGTATTTCACTAGTCAACCTATTGAAACGCATATCGAGAATTGCAAGATATTTTAGCTCCCCAAGATCAGATGGTATACTGCCTTCTATCATGTTGTGTCCAAAATCAATACTTGTCAAGTTTTGACACGAGCCCCATTTTGGCGAGAGCCGCCCTACAAATTTGTTTGAAGATAAACTAATGTCATTGAGATGCGGATACACCCCAAATGATTTAGTTATGTCTCCCTCAATTTGATTTTCGTCAATTCCAAGGGATATTAGTGAACTGCAGTCCCTCAAACCTTTTGGGACAGGACCATCCAGATTGTTATCAAAAATTTGGAAATTTTGTAGCTTTTTACTTTGGCACAAATCTGGCAAGTGTCCTGTCAGCTGGTTGTCAGCCAGCAAAACCAGGACCAAATTTTAAGGTTGGAGAGTGTCAAAGGCAAAGGGCTAGAGAGCTGATTCGTGAATAGTCGCATTTCTGTCATGCTCACCAATTTTCCAAAACTTTGAGGGATTGGGCCGGACAATTGGTTTTCGTGGGATGACAGTGATTCCAAGTTTGCCAAATTTCCAAGCTCAGTCGGCAATTCTCCAGAGAGATTATTGGTATGTATTACTATTTGTCTGAGTGAAGACATGTTCCCAATACTTGACGGCACTGGTCCAACTATGAAATTTTCAGAGAGGTCAAGGATTTCCAGATTCACGAGATTTCCGAACTCATGAGGGATGGATTTGGTTATGTGGTTACCCCAAAGAGAAAAATAGGTCAGTGAAGTAAGATTTCCAGCAACACAAAAAGGAACAGTGCCGGTCAAATGGTTCTCTGACAAATCAAATTCAATCAAGCTCGAGAGAGTCCCTAGCTCTACCGGGATCTGACCAATGTGCTGGTTCCGATATAGGTACAAGAATGTGAGCATTGTGAGGTTTCCAAGGGAGGGCGGAATTGCACCATTCAGCCTGTTTTTTTGCAAGTATAGCACTTGTAGGGTTTGGACTTGTCCTAGCTCTTCAGGTACGGGTCCTGACAGATGATTATCAGAAAGACCAAGAGAGTTGAGGTTCCTCAGGTTTGCAAAGGAGGAAGGTATTTGGCCAGAAAGGATATTCCAGCTCAAATCCATCTCTCTCATGTTCTGAAGCTGTCCTAGGTTCCATGGGACGCTACCTGAGAGCCTATTCCCAGGTAGATAGAGAAAAGCAAATCTTGAGAGATTACCGAAGGCAGGAGGGATTTGGCCAGCGAGATTGTTGCTGGAGAGGTCCAGATGTGCAAGCCTCCCAAGGTTGCAGATTGTTGCAGGTATGTGCCCACTAAGCTGATCACCAGAGAAGTTGAGGGTGGAAAGCATGGAAAGAGAGCCGATGCCTGGTGGGATGGCACCAGAGAGATGATGATTGTCGCTGAGGTCGAGGTTGATGAGGTAAGAGAGCGACTGGAATCTCAGGGTGTCCAGTTGCCCTGCAATGCCGGCACCAACAAGGGAAATTCCTCTGATGACCTTCACCGTGGTTCCTCCATGCAGCCGAGTGTCACTGCAGGTGATGCCAGTCCAGTTGCATGGGTACATGCCGTCGTCTCTCCATGTTCCCATGTGCTTGGAGTATTCGACTGATGATTTCCAGTGGACAAGCGCCCCCGCTTGAGATCTCAGCGAAGTGTAGTGGCGTGCTGCTGCTGCTGCTGGTGTGGCATGGCCCTCGGCCACTAGTAGAAAACAGGGCTTTGGTCCAGGCCAGATAAGAGCATCAATCCCGGTTCTGTTACGAACCGGGACCAATGGGTGCATCATTCCCGGTTCGTGAGGCCAAGGCGCCGGCCGGGCCACGGCAGGCACCAATCCCGGTTCGTCTGACCCCTTTGGTCCCGGTTCCAGACACGAACCGGGACTAATGGGCCTCGCTCCTGGCGCAGCCCCTTTAGTCCCGGTTGGTGGCTGGAACCGGGACTAAATGTGTGTCTTCTGTCCCGGTTCTAGCCACAAACCGGGACTAAAGAGATGCCTATATATATGCTCTCCCCTGCCCGCTCACTCCTCTGTTTTTTGGCCAGCCGGTGTGGGAGGTGTGTGCTGCTCTGTTCTCACCTCCTATGCACATAAGGTGTTCGATGAAATGCCCGAGTCACACTTAAGCTTTCTCCTCTCCAAGCTCGACCTCCAAGCTCCATTTTCCCCAAGATTTGTCTAGGTTTGGCGGTGCACCATTGTCCCCGTCCCCGTCCTCACCGCCGTCGATCGCCCATGCTGATCTCGTCGCCGGCACCACCGTGGTGAGCCTCTTGTTCTTATCTTCTTTTTAAAAGAAAAAAATTCTTACTTGTTGTATGAGTTATATAGCTACTTGTATAATTTTCTTACTTTTATTATTGTTTGTTATTATATAGTGCCATGGTTTTGGTATCCGCCCTCGTCGGCTCTCGTCTGGTCTATGATTCGGATGTGGTATATTATCTTTTATAACTATTTGTTTCATTTAGTGTTTATGAGAATTATGCCGACCAACGTGACATAGATGTTTTTATCTAGGAGGTATGTGAACCGGAAATTCCAACCGACCCTCTTGTCGAGAGGTTAAATTTAGTTAAAAAAGAAAACAATTATTTGAAAGAAAAATTGAAAAGAATTGCAGAGGAGAAGATGAAATTGGAGTTGCATGTTGCCGATGTCGTCGATGATCACAAGATGCAGATGGATGCAATGCACTTGAAGATTAGAAAGATTAGAAAATATGCCATTGATAATGAGGCTTGGTATCATTATGTTGTTGGATCAATTGTTACCTTCGCTGCGATTATGATCGCATTTGTTGTTGCATTTAAATGTTTTACATAGTTGATAATGAGAACTATGTATGAACTTTATGTATTTATTTTTTCAGTAATAACATTTGATCACTACAGTACTTTGGTTTTAATGTGATGATGAACTTGTATTAATTTGGTCACTTCTCTATTCATGATGTTATGTAATGGTTTTTGATACACTTAATTATATAATGCACGCAGATGAACCGGCAATGGATGTACGGTGACCGACGCACCTCCGAGTACATTGATGGCATGCATAATTTTCTCGAAGTTGCTGAGGCAAACAAGTAGAATGGTTTTATGTATTGTCCATATACTGTCTGTGGGAATACGAAGGATTACTCTGACTCGAAAACCCTTCACTTGCACCTGCTTGAGAAGGGTTTCATGCCACACTATAATGTTTGGACCAAGCACGGAGAAATAGGGGTTATGATGGAAGACAACGAAGAAGAAGAGCATGATGACAACTATCCCCCTGAATACGGTGATACTGCAACGGGGGAAGCTGAAGATCAAGATGAACCAGACGATGTGCCCGATGATGATCTTCGCCGGGTCATTGTTGATGCATAGAGAGAATGCGAGAGTGAAAAGGAGAAGTTGAAGTTCGATCGCATGTTAGAGGATCACAAAAAATGGTTGTACCCAAATTGCGAAGATGGCAACACAAAGCTCGGTACCACACTGGAATTGCTGGAATGGAAAGCAGAGAATGGTGTATCTGACAAGGGATTTGAGAAGTTACTGAAAATAATGAAGAAGAAGCTTCCAAAGGATAACGAATTGCCTGACAGTACGTACGGAGCAAAGAAGGTTCTCTGCCCTCTAGGATTAGAGGTGCAGAAGATACATGCATGCCCTAATGACTGCATCCTCTACCGCGGTGAGGAGTACGAGAATTTGAATGCATGCCCGGTATGCGGTGCATTGCGGTATAAGATCAGACGAGATGACCCTGGTGATGTTGAGGGCGAGCGCCCCAGGAAGAGGATTCCTGCCAAGGTGATGTCGTATGCTCCTATAATACCACGGCTGAAACGTCTGTTCAGAAACAAAGAGCATGCCAAGTTGATGCGATGGCACAAAGAAGACCGTAAGAAAGACGGGAAGTTGAGAGCACCTGCTGACGGGTCGCAGTGGAGAAAAATCGAGAGAAGGTGGGGGGACTTTGCAGGTGACGCAAGGAACGTATAGTTTGGTTTAAGTGCAGATGGCATTAATCCTTTTGGGGAGCAGAGCAGCAATCATAGCACCTGGCCCGTGACTCTATGTATCTATAACCTTCCTCCTTGGTTGTGCATGAAGCGGAAGTTCATTATGATGCCAGTGCTCATCCAAGGCCCTAAGCAACCCGACAACGACATTGATGTGTACCTAAGGCCATTAGTTGAAGAACTTTTACAACTGTGGAATGGAGAAGGTGTACGTGTGTGGGATGAGCACAAACAGGAGGAATTTGACCTACATGCGTTGCTGTTTGTAACCATCAATGATTGGCCTGCTCTTAGTAGCCTTTCAGGACAGACAAATAAGGGATACTACGCATGCACGCACTGTTTAGATGATACCGAAAGTATATATTTGGACAAATGCAGGAAGAATGTGTACCTGGGACATCGTCGATTTCTTTCGACCAACCATCTCTTAAGAAAGAAAGGCAAGCATTTCAAAGGTGAGGCAGATCACCGGAAGAAGCCCACCCTCCATACTGGTGATGACATACTTGATATGGTCAAGGATTTACAAGTAATCTATGGAAAGGGTCCTGGCAGACAATCTGTTCCGAATGACGCTGAGGGACGCGCACCCATGTGGAAGAAGAAATCTATATTTTGGGACCTACCCTATTGGAAAGACCTAGAGGTCCGCTCTGATTTCGACGTGATGCACGTGACGAAGAATCTTTGCGTGAACCTGCTAGGCTTCTTGGGCGTGTATGGGAAGACAAAAGATACACCGGAGGCACGGGAGGACCAGCAACGTGTGCACGAAAAAGACGGCATGCATCCAAAGCAGTATGAAGGTCCTGCCAGCTACGCTCTTACCAAAGAAGAGAAGGAAATCTTCTTTGAATGCCTGCTCAGTATGAAGGTCCCGTCTGGCTTCTCGTCGAATATAAAGGGAATAATAAATATGGCAGAGAAAAAGTTCCAGAACCTAAAGTCTCATGACTGCCACGTGATTATGACGCAACTGCTTCCGGTTGCATTGAGGGGGCTTCTACCGGAAAACGTTCGATTAGCCATTGTGAAGCTATGTGTATTCCTCAATGCAATCTCTTTGAAGGTAATCGATCCAGATATCCTACCAAGGTTAAAAAATGATTTGGTGCAATGTCTTGTCAGTTTCGAGCTGGTGTTCCCACCATCCTTCTTCAATATCATGACGCACGTCCTAGTTCATCTAGTCGACGAGATTGCCATTCTGGGTCCTGTATTTCTACACAATATGTTCCCCTTTGAGAGGTTCATGGGAGTCTTAAAGAAATATGTTCGTAACCGTGCTAGGCCAGAAGGAAGCATCTCCATGGGCCATCAAACAGAGGAGGTCATTGGGTTTTGTGTTGACTTTATTCCTGACCTTAAGCCGATTGGTCTCCCTCAATCACGGTATGAGGGGAGACTGACTGGAAAAGGCACGCTAGGAGCGGATGCCATAATATGTAGGGACGGGCATTCTTGGGCTCAAGCACACTACACAGTTCTACAGAATTCTACCTTGGTGACCCCGTATGTCAATGAACACAAGAATTTTCTGCGCTCCAGACACCCGGAGCAGTCTGGCGACTGGATTACATGTGAACACATCAGGATTTTTGGCAGTTGGTTGCAAACACATCTCATGGGTAACAACATTGTTGAAGATGAGCTGTACTCGTTGGCCAGGGGACCATCTTCGACTGTATTGACTTACCAAGGGTACGAGATAAATGGGAATACATTTTACACGATCGCCCAAGATCAAAAGAGCACCAACCAAAACAGTGGTGTCCGCTTTGATGCAGCAACCAACAGGGGAAAGGACACATATTATGGTTACATAGTGGACATATGGGAACTTGACTATGGACATGATTTTAAGGTCCCTTTGTTTCGGTGCAAATGGGTCAATCTGTCAGGAGGCGGGGTACAGGTAGACCCGCAGTACGGAATGACAACAGTGGATCTCAACAATCTTGGGTACACAGACGAACCATTCATCCTAGCCAATGATGTGGCGCAGGTTTTCTATGTGAAGGACATGTCTACCAAACCGAGAAAAAGAAAAGATAAGGAAGCGAATACATCATACGATGAGCCAAAGCGCCACATAGTTCTTTCAGGGAAAAGTGACATCGTGGGAGTGGAGGGCAAGACAGACATGTATGAATATTATGAAAAGTTTCATTAAATTCCTCCCTTCAAAGTGAAGGCTGACCCAAGCACCCTGTTAAACGATGAAGATTATCCATGGTTACGGCGCAATAAGCAAGCGACACACGCGAAGAAAAAGTGAAGACTTTCTCTCCACAACTATTCTGATGATGGCTTTGATCTAGAATATCACTGCAGTTACATGTCAAGAAATGAAATGCCTTTTGTAACATATGAGTTTTCGTCTGAAACCGTGATACTTCGAAAGAGATTGTCCATTTTGTACACGAAGTGCATCCAGTTTTTGCCGTAACCCTCTCAACTTTTTAGCACATGCTATGTGGGTGAAATGATGATACCATGCCAACTTTCAACCTTTTCAGAGTTCATTTGTACTGCTTTTCAATTTCAGGTTCATTTAGCTAAAATAAAACAGTAAATGCATGAAAAATAGCAAATGAAGTCAAAAAGGGTTGAAAATTGATGATGTGGCTTTGAATGGTGCATGTTGAACGCACAAAAAGTTTGGAGTTGAAATAAGTTAAAAAAATGGAATGCCTTTGGAACATATGAGTTTTCGTCCGAAACCCTGATACTTCGAAAGAGATTGTCCATTTTGTACATGAAGTGCATCCAGTTTTTGTCGTAACCCTCTCAACTTTTTAACACATGCTATGTGGGTGAAATGATGATACCATGCCAACTTTCAACCTTTTCAGAGTTCATTTGTACTGCTTTTCAATTTTAGGTTCATTTAGCTCAAAGAATGAATTAATAGCAAAAATAATGAATCAAAAAACTTTTATAAAACTCTAATAGCAAAAAAAAATGAACTAAAAAGCTTTCATAAAATTCTAATAGCAAAAAGAATGAACTAAAAAGAATCAATTAAATATAATATTTTTCAATAGCAAAAAGAATCAACTAAAAATAATCAAAATAATATTAACTAAAATTATCAAAGTATTTATTTGTTAAAAACTTTAATAGTAAAAAGAATTTTCATAAAGTATTTTTTGTTACAAACTTTAATAGAAAACTAAAAAGCTTTTATAAAACTCTAATAGCAAAAGGAATCAACTAAAAAGAATCAATAAAAAATAAAATTTATGCAACTAAAATTATATAACTAAAAATAACATATGCAAAAAATAACATTAAAAAATTAAAAACATAACATATGCAAAAAAAATGCCCACCTACTAGCCACCACGGCCTGCATACGACTAGAAACCCTAGAGATGGGCCAGGATGCAGGCCCGCAGTGGAAGCAGGCCCAAGAGGGCGTCAGATAGGCATTTACTGCCTGCAGTAGAGAGGAGCTCGAGAGGAAAGCGGCAGCAGCGCTTATAAACAACTCTGTGCCCCTCTCAACTAGCGAGGTGGGACTAAAGTTTTGGATGCGGCAGCACAGACCATTGGTCCCGGTTGGTGGCTCGAACCGGGACGAAAGGCCCCCCTTTCGTCCCGGTT
The DNA here is from genome assembly GCA_039707655.1 of Elymus sibiricus. NCBI lineage: Eukaryota > Viridiplantae > Streptophyta > Magnoliopsida > Poales > Poaceae > Elymus > Elymus sibiricus. The sequence goes on along the minus strand of CM077672.1, from coordinate 352,011,030 downwards.
CGAGCCACCAACCGGGACCAAAGGTCTCTGCTTCCCGCCTTTTGGGCTGCTGAAATTGACCTTTAGTCCCGGTTGGTGTCACCAACCGGGATGAAAGGGGGGCCTTTCGTCCCGGTTGGTGACACCAACCGGGACCAATGCTTTTTGTATATAAGCAGCACTTAGCAGTTTCTCGAAAGATCAGTTCTTTCTTCCCCGACGCCCCCAGGCTGCTCCTCGTCGACGTCGCTCCCATCGTCGTCGAGCCCTGCCCCGCCGTCGCCGTCCCCGAGCCCGCGCCGCCCCCGAGCTCGCGTGCGCCGCCCCTGAGCTCCCCCGAGCCCGCGCCGCCCGCGCCGCCCCTGAACTCCCCCGAGCCCGCGCCGCCCGCGCCGCCCCCGAGCTCCCCCGAGCCCACGCCGCTCCCGCTGTGAGCCGCCGCCGCTCCGGCCCGCTGTTTTTTTTATTATGTTTATGTATATATGTATGTATATGTATGTATGATATGATGATAGATGATAGATGTATGTATGTATGTATGTATGTATATGTATGTATGTATATGTTTATTTTTATTTTTTTTGCGGGCATGTATATGTTTATTAATTATGTTTATTTTTATGTAGATGCTTAGTGTATATATAATGTAGATGTATATGTAGATGCTTAGTGTATATATAATGTAGATGTATATGTATGCATGTATGGATAGATGTATATAGAAAATATTGGTAAAACTTTAGAAATTCGTACAAAATTAACCGTAACTCCGATGAAAATAATTTATATATGAAAATCGATCAGAAAAATATGACGAATCCGAATATGCCCTCCATTCGTCTGTCACAAGCAGCTAGCATAGCGAACCTGGAATCGCCCCCCTCCGGTTCATCTGTCCAAAAATGCAGACTTCGGGAAAACATTCCCGGATGTTATCCCCCTTCACCTATATCGTGTAGTGCCGCGTTAATTAGAGCACCCCTAACTCTCTCGGGAATTCAACATATCCCCGATAACTTCGACATGAGGGGGGGGGGGGGGGTCCGCAAGTATCGTCGACGACGATGAGAGAGGCGGTCCGCAAAGTATCCTCTCTCGAAAGTATAACCCCCGATAGCTTTGCATGATGTTTGCGACTAATCCATTGCTCATATATGCATATGATTCCTTGTTGTGATTAGCTAGGTCTATGTTTGCCACTAATCCATCTCTCATGGTTGTAATATTTGCAGAAACTATGGACAGAGACTTAGAAAAAGAAGAGTTGTTGGGGGATATAATCCGCGACGGAGGTGATATCACCTTGTCGTTTCTCAACGACACCGATGGTCAGGAAAGAGAGATGATGGCTCCGGTGATCCAATGGAGGAGGAAGGAGATCATGACGGCTCCAGTGACCAAACGGAGGAGGAAGGAGATCATGACAGCTCTAGTGACCGAACGAAGGAGGGAGCCTTAACTGTTGCAAAGTCCGGCGAGGTATATATACATATATTAATTAAGCCTCTACTGACTTGATGCATTAATTGTTTTGTATGTACATATATTAACACTTCTTTCTTCTTTTAATTAGCCCTCCGGATCGAGCCAAACTTCCGTAAGGAGACGAGGCCCGAAGAAAAGGTTGCGCCAGGATGAAAGGTTCACGATCGAAGAAGTCGGTCGAGATGGCCAACCGATTGCTCCCAAGCAGAACAGGGACACATTTATACATCAGTGCGGAGTGGTTGTTAGGGACAGCGTCCCGATCAGCATCCAAGAATGGAATAAGAAGAAGGACCCTGAAGTTTCTTATGTCCAGGATAGACAGAAAGATGATCTTTGGACCTCGCTGATGACAAATTTCAGCCTACCACCAGAGGCGGATCCGAATAAGGTCAAGGCGTTTGCTCTTAAGAAGATGGCAGAACTATTCAAGAACTGGAAGAAAGATTTGAACAAAAAGTTTGTCGAGAAAGACAAGACTCCAGAATTCACCGGTCCATATGAGAAGATAAAAGATCACTGGCCCGCATTTGTGGCCTACAAGAAATCGGACAAGGGCAAGCAAAGGTCAGCGACAAATAAGCTAAATGCTGCAAAGAAGAAGTATCACCATGTTACGGGGTCAGGTGGCTACAGCAAAGCCCGGCCTACGTGGGACAAAGCTGAGCAAGACCTGCTGGCTAAAGGGGTCCAACCAGCGACATTGCACTGGCCAGATCGGTCAAGGACTTGGTTCTTCGGGGTTGGGGGAACTTTGGACCCAGACACAGGGAAGTGTGTTTGGACGAAAGCTCAACTTGCAATACCCGTCAAGAAGCTTGAGGAAGCAAACCAGGCAGCGCAGGAAGGGAGGTTACATCCCGACAGAGAGAATGACGAGCTGACACTGGCCCTTGGGAATCCTGAACACCCTGGACGAACACGAGGCACATCAGGCTCCCTTCCGTGGGTGTATGGGTTTCCCGACAGCGGTGGTTATAGAAGCCGAGAGAGAAAGAAGAAAGCGGAAGCAAGCGAAATGCAGAAGATCAATGCAAGATTAGCAAAACTAGAGGAACTTGAGAGCCAGCGAGCTACCGGCCAACCATCTCAGCGGCACGAAGATCCTTCGTTCGACCCTGCCCCCGAAGCTACCCCACCATCTAGTTGGAGAAGCAGCGTGGCTTCCACGGAGCTCCTTCAGCCTGATATCACGGCTCCTCGCTACCCCGTGGATAGTATCACGGAGAGTGAACATTGTGTGCTAATGGCGAAATGCCATAACCTGACCTTGAAGGTGGCGCTCGGCTCTGTCTTACCTCCTCGAGCTGAGGGAACTTTCCATTGCCGTCCGATTCCACATGGCTTTGCTATTGTCGGGGTGGGTGAAATAATGGAGGGATTTGAGGGGCTGGAGCTTGAGTACCCTACAGGTGAAGGGGAGATGTTTCTGAAAAATGCCTTAAGGAGTACCTGCCTATGGAGAAAGGAGAACATCAAGCTTCCAAACTGGACGCCGCCTCAGCAGACTCAGCCGGAGGAGGCCCCTCAGCAGACTCCGCTGCCTTATTCGTCTCCGGCACGTCAGCTGTCTCCGCCGCCTCAGCTGTCTCCGTCGCGTCAGCCGACTCCGGCGGAAGAGGCCCCTCAGCAGAATCCTCCTTCGCCTCCTCCGCGGCGTCAGCGGACTCCGCCTCCTGCGCCGCGTCAGCGGACTCCGCCTCCTCCGCCGCGTCAGCGAACTCCGCCTCGTTAGCAACGGCAGAAGAGAGCCGCAGCCGCTCCGGCGGCTAGCAGTACAAGAGGTGGTGGGAAGAAATTCAAATTTGGTCCAAGCCTCAAGCCTCTTGCCAAGTTACCATATGAGCTGACTGACAAGGAAACCGATGCGGTCGTGGCTGCCGATTTGAAACGCCAATTTGCACGGAAAGTTCCACCTCCAAAGGAAAAAATAGATCCGGTAAAGGCGAATCGCACTCTGGATGCCCTTACGCGACCACCTCCGCCTCCGCCGCTATCAAACTATGACCGCATTATTGCAAAGACATATGACGAAGCTATGAGTCGGTCGAGAAGTAGCAGTACTGGTGCAAGAAGTGGGAAAACAATTCCCCAGCTCGGCGAACAGGAAAAGCAATCGTGCCCCCCGCTCAAGGTGTTTACCGATACCCCGGGGGTAGCGGCCGTTGCTCCTGGTTTCAATCCTGGTGATTACCTAGGCGATGATGTATATTTTGAAATCGCTAAGATTGACACCTTTAAATACCAGCACGGGAAGCGTCTCGTCAGAAGTGATGATCTGGAACGAGATCTACCAACGATGATGCGAAGATTACATAAATGGTACTTGGAAACCTGCAAGGATGGGACGGGCAGTATCTTGGTGGGAATTAAGGATAAGCACGACTTCGTTGGAGTCGACTCGATCTACGTTGAATTTGACGACCTCTTTCAGTTATACAATCAAGCCGCCCTCGACAAAAGTCTCGTGGGTTGTTATTGTCTGTAAGTATTATTTCTGTAATTAAGTCTCTAGCTCAGCTCGTTCATTGCATGTATATAATTATCCTCACTATATTATGCAGATTGAATGTCGTCAAATTTAAAAGAGGACAAATCTATATCGTAAATGAATGGTCCGTACAGAAGATCCCCGAGGAGACTGAGAAAATCTTGCTAATGGCGTTCCTTCGACACCAAAACAAAAGGGAAATACTCTTTCCTTACAACTTCAAGTGAGTGTTACTGTCTTCTGCATATTCTGTTTCGCTGACTCGAGGTTAAGTGTAATTGATGAGTTATGCGCGCGCAAGTTCCACTTTATTCTGCTAGCCATTCAGCTTGACGAGGGAGCAGTAACTGTCTTGGACTCGAGACGTAAAGAGGCTACGGAGTATGCGGACATGATTGAAATGCTCCAGAAGTAAGTTCAATCATTATCGCACTATATCGGCAACTTTCGTTCATTTCCTGATATCAAGTAATCATTTTCTTTACCGGGCAGGGTTTGGAAAAAGTTCATCACGCGGGTTAAGGATGAATGGAGACCGGAGCTGCGATTTACACAACCCAGAGTAAGTAGTACTAGCTAGTTCCGTGCATCTCTCATTGATTCAAGTTTCAATACCATTATCATGGTTGATTATCATTTTGATTGAACTCTATTCTCGTAAAGTGCATGTGGCAGCAACCCGGAAATGATTTCCGTGGATACTACGTTTGCGAGTTCATTCACCAAAAGACCACTGAGAGGGGCTTCACTAAACAACAATTTGAAGTACGTAAACAATATTCATAATTTTATTTTATCACCATCAATTGTGTTGATTTCATTCATATATATATATTGACCCCCCTTCTTTAAATTAGACCTGGCAGAAGTGGGACGTACTCCTACCAGCTGATCGCCTACGCGCAATTCAAGAGGAGTTGGCGGGATTCTTTGTTGACCACGTCATTCCTAAAGACGGAAAATGCCATCGGGAATTGCAAACCGATTTTGGTCGTTGATGATGTTAGGGATCATAACAGATGTTATATTGTATATATATATATATATGCATCAACGTGTACTATCTGTAGTAGCGTCGAATAGATATACGAAAACTTGTTGTTCGACCAACAAGCACGGAGAAAGAGAGGTCACTTCTCTCTATATATTGATCATGCATGATGATGTTGTGTAATTAATGGTTACTTCATTGCTTACTAGCTAGCGTCGAGTTATCTCTATATGTAGTAGCTAGCGTCGACCAAGCACGGAGAAAGAGAGGTCACTTCTCTCTATATGTAGTAGCTAGCTAACACAATATGAAACCCCTAAACCCTCCAAAACCCCTAAACCCCCCTTTTAAAAAAAAAACCCCAGCGCCTGGGAGCTGCTGACGCGTGGCTACCTTTTAGTCCCGGTTGGTGTTACCAACCGGGACTAAAGGTCCTCCTGCCTAGGCGCCCCACAGCGTCCACGTGGAGCACCTTTAGTCCCGGTTGGTGTTACCAACCGGGACTAAAGGTCCTCCTGCCTGGGCGCCCCACAGCGTCCACGTGGAGCACCTTTAGTCCCGGTTCGTAAGCCAACCGGGACTAAAAGTGATGGACATTAGTCCCGATCGTTTTGTCCCGGTTCCAAAACCGGGACTAAAGGCTCTCTGGAACCGGGACAGATGCCCTGTTTTCTACTAGTGGGCTTGCCTGGAAGTAAGGAGAAGGAGCAGAAGCTGGGCAAACGAGAGAACCAGGCGATGTAGCGGGGGCAATGGCAGCATGAAATCCGCCATGATCTCACGACGTACTATGATATGCCTGCATACGCCAAGTGATTACGTAAAGATAAGTACTCCCACAAGTCTGGCAGCAAGAAGACACACACACGCGGAAATATGGTTAAGGAGATAGAGAAACTGGCACACCTCCGGTGTCCGGACAGCAAAACGAGGCACCGTTTATGCATGCTTGGTTTTGCTGGGTGGTGCGTGAGTTGGGTACTCATCTGGCTCGTTGTCCAGGGGTTTAAAAACACATTTACAGCAGCCTCACATGCATACACACTTGGTTTTCACTTGCAGCGAAGACCTTGACTATGTCCAAGTCTGGCTACATAATTTCCATACGGAACCGCACAGAGATCTTCTACGTCGATTGATGTGCGACCAAACTCGAGGTCTTAATGCTGACAAACATCAGCTTGTAGAGCAGTTTACTGTTCTAAGATTTTTGGTTTCAAAAAATTGTGTCCGGTCCTCTTTGATTTTTTCGATAAAGGGCATTTCATTGAATTGAAATATCGAGTTGATACAATCGCATCGTAGAACGCCCGGCCTCTGCATAACTAGATGCATACAGCCAACAAGTCCAAAAACCAAAAAAGGAAAAGCAAAGGCTCAAACAGCCACTAAGACGAAAATAAAGATAAAGCCAGCCTAAGACGTGGCGGATCCTATCCGAAGATCACACCGCCATCCATAGGGGTAGAAAACCTCCCTGGCCGTACGCTCCAGCCGAGTAGACGCCGTCATAAAAAGGTCTCTGTCCTCCGGCCTCTGCAGGATAGACCAAGTACGGAGCCATCGCGAACATACATGAATAACCTGCATAGGAGATGAAACACATTTATTATTAAAAACTATATCATTCCTGGTGAGCCACAATGCCTAACATAAGGCAGCCGCCCCCACTAGAATGTGTGTAGAAAATTGTTTATCTATTCCCCTCAACCAATTGCCGAACATGTTCCGTGCACTACGTGGGGGATAAAGATTTGAAGCTATTTGAACAATGGCCCACACAGACCGAGCAAACTTGCACTCAAAAAATAAGTGTTTAATAGACTCGTCATGATGGCAGAAGACACATTTTTTGCACCCTTGCCAGTTGCGTCGTGCCAAATTATCCCTAGTTAAGATCACCCCTCTATTCAGAAACCAGAGGAATATCTTCACTTTTAGAGGGATTTTGAGCTTCCACAATTTCCTGTTATCAATCGGAACCTCGTTATGAACCAGTGCATCATACATGGACTTGACTGAAAACTTGCCATTCTGGTGCAATTTCCATCTAAAGGTATCCGGTTCATCCGACAACTGAATGACCTCCAAACGGATGAGCAATTCATTCCAGGCTGCCAGGCGAGGTCCTAAAAGATCCCTACGAAAAGAAATATCAGGGTTTGCCTGACCCAAAGCTTGTTTGATCGTGACAAATTTATGTCTAACAATCCGGTACAAACTTGGGTATTGCACGCTAAGAGGGTTGGTCCCTAGCCAGGTATCTTCCCAGAAACGGACTTGGGACCCGTCCCTGACAGAGAACGTGCCAAATTGAAAAAAGAATTCTTTAGCTTTCATCACCCCACTCCAAAAATGTGAATCGCCAGGTTTCCAGTAAACTTGAGATATAGCTTTGGAACCCACATACTTATTACGAATGATTTCCTGCCAAACACCATTCTCAGTGAGTAGTTTGTACACCCATTTGCTGAGAAGCGCGATGTTTTTAATCTCAAGGTCCTGGATTCCAAGACCCCCTTGGCTTTTAGGTCGACATAATACATTTCACCTAGCTAGACGATATTTCTTGGTTTCATTATCACTCTGCCAAAAAAATCTTGATCTAAAGTAGTCTAGGCGCTGAAGCACTCCTTTTGGAAGATGGAAGAATGATAACATGTATAGAACCATATTGGTGAGGACCGAGTTGATCAAAATTAATCGACCCCCATAGGACAAGAGTTTGGCCTTCCAACTAGCCAGGCGTTTCTGCAGTCTCTCTTCTACATGCTTCCATTCAGCTATAGTCAAGCGCTGATAATGAATGGGGATGCCCAGGTAACGAATCGGGAACTGCCCGAGTTGACAGCCAAAGATTTCAGCATATTCAGGTGCAGCTTCTGCGGCCTCGCCAAAACAGAAGAGTTCACTCTTATGAAAATTAATTTTGAGTCCAGAGAGTTCCTCAAAAGCACATAACAGCAATTTAAGGTTTCTGGCTTTTTCTAAATCGTGATCTAAGAACAAAATGGTATCATCCGCATATTGTAGAATAGATAGTCCTCCTTCTACCAAATGAGGAATGACACCGCTAACTTGTCCGGCTATCTTAGCCCTCTCAACAAGGGTAGCTAACATATCAGCCACAATGTTAAACAAAATAGGGGATGCGGGGTCCCCTTGGCGAAGCCCCTTCCTAGTCTGAAAGTAATTGCCCACATCATCATTTACCTTGATGGCCACACTACCTCCAGACACAAAACTCTCTACCCATCGACACCATGTATTCGAGAACCCCTTCATGCGTAATGTTTGCAACAGAAAGGGCCATTTAACTTTATCATAGGCTTTTTCAAAGTCGATTTTAAAGATGACTCCATTCAACTTTTTATGGTGAAGCTCATGTACAGTTTCATGCAGAACAACAACTCCATCTAATATGTTCCGTCCTTGCATGAAAGCTGTTTGGGTGGGTTTGACAACATGGTCAGCCACCCCGTTCAGCCGGTTAGTCGCAACCTTCGTAAAGATTTTAAAACTTACATTTAGTAGGCAAATCGGTCTATATTGTTGAATCCGACTAGCATCTTTGATCTTAGGTAGTAGAATGATTTCCCCAAAGTTTAAGCGGGAGATGTCAAGTTGCTCAGCATGCAGTTCATTAAACAACTGAACCAGGTCTGACTTAATCATATCCCAAAAACATTGATAGAACTCCGCCGGAAAACCATCTGGACCCGGAGCCTTGTTGTGTAACATCTGAAACACCGCGGTTCGAATTTCCTCCTCAGAGAATGGGGAGGTTAGGAATTCATTTTTCGCATCCGAAACTTGATGAATGTCATGTATAATAGACTCATCCATCTCAAGAGTTGTATCAGTTGATGGTCCAAAGAGTTCTTTATAATACTTAGTAATGAAGCTTTTAAGTGGTGCCTCCCCCTCAATCCGACCCTCCTCCTTATCTAGAGCGAAGATACGTTTCTTTCTATGTCTGCCGTTGGCTAACATTTGGAAGTATTTCGTATTATCATCTCCTAGGACGAGCGAGTCCATCTTACAACGTTGGTACCATTTAATTTCCTCCTCACGTAACAGGCGGGCTAGCTGCTCATTGAGATGACTTTTTTGCTCAATCTCCGTGGCAGAAAGAGGCCTCACCTCCGTGATTTTATCGAGAGTATCAATTAAGGTAGAGAGACGCAACTTCTCTTTCTTGTAAATACCAGCGGTGTGTTTAGCCCATCCACGAAGGAATCGGCGCAGAGCGCGGATACGATTATTCCATCGTTGAATTGGCGTGTTACCATGAGGTTGGCGTGCCCACACTTTTTTAACCAGCTCATGAAAACCCTCTCTAGTGAGCCATCCCAGTTCAAATTTAAACTGATGGCAATTCGCACTTGGAGCTGCGTGACCGAAATCGGTTAGCAATGGAGCGTGGTCCGATAAGGCCTCGATTCTTTCTAGTGCCCGTACCGAAGCTAGGGGATATTTATATTCCCAGTCGGTGGTAACTAGTACCCGGTCAAGTTTTTCAAAGGTTGGGTTTGCTATGTTATTGGCCCAGGTATACTGGCGACCAGACATAGTGAGTTCCCGCAAATCGAGACTGTCAATAACAGCATTAAAAAGAAACGGCCATCTAGTATCAAACCGGTCATTGTTTTTTTCCTGCTGATATCGAAGGATATTAAAATCCCCCCCGATTAACATGGGATGAGGATTCTCTCGGCAGGTATTGACCAATTCTTTGAGAAAGGCCGACTTGAACTCCTCTTGAGCGGCGCCATAAACAGCCACCAAGCTCCAAAGGAAGTTGTCAGATTTATTTCTAAGGTGGAATTTGATATGGTATTCCCCCTTAGACGTGGACAGAAGTTCCAAGTATGTGGAGTGTATGCCAAGCAATATACCCCCAGACCTCCCAGATGGCGGTAGAATATGCCATTCATAATGATAACCACATGAAAAATGGTCAAGATCACGTGTTGGAAAGTCACGTTTGCCACACTCAGAGATGGCCACAAAGTCTAGAGCGTGATCCCTAACACAATCGGAAATATGTTTGTGTTTAGCCAAGTCACCGAGACCTCTGCTATTCCAAAACATTCCTCTCATGATGAACCTTTTTTTTGTTTATAGACCTTTGCCTTCTTAGTTGGACGTCCCTTTTTATTTGTTGAATTAGACTTGTTCTTTCGTACCGACGCGACAAGCTCACATAGCATAGTGTCACGCGCAGTATCATCCAAGTCTACTTCAGTTGTGTCTTTAACCAGATGGGAAAGGAGCTTGCCTTCATGGTTGGCATCTGCCTCCTCATCCTCCTCATCTGACATTACGGGATCCACAAACATAGGCGACTTAGGAGCAACCGTAAGCCGGTCGAACTCCACTTGCTTAAGAGCCTTAACAGAAAAATCTACCGCTTTTTCATTTCTTCCTAATGAAATACCAAGACTAGCAATATTTGAAGAAACTTTGGCTTTATCAAAAGACACAAAAGATGTGCGAGCGGAAGTACCTTCGAAGTTGAGGTTGCGAGAAGCCGTTCTGCGCATGGTCTTCAGCATCGAATCCTCGTCGGTAGCAGATGCGCCGTCAGCACTAACGAGGTGACGGCCGCTGCGTCTGAGGGGTGTGGGTGTGGATTCCGCAGCAACAAGTGTCCCGGAGACCCTGAAAGGCGGCGTAGATGGGTCCGACGATGATGTCGAATACCGCGAGGGCTGCGCCTCGTCCTCCTCCGCCGCGATCGCACCGGTCGCCGACGCCCCTCCTGGTGATGATGGCGCAGACGACAGAGCCCGCAGCTCCGCCATCGCCAGCTCGTGATCAGCCCGAACAGACGGACAAAATTGGGGGGAGAATTTCACTTCCCCGGCCTCTGCACCAACTAGGGATGCATACGGCCATTTTAGTATGAGTACCAAGATAAACATGGTCCTCAGAATTTTTTAAATGAGTATCAAGATATTTTTTAATGAGTGGTTCCACCACACACCAAACTTGATCCTCAATAAATGGGGGAAAACCCCTGTGCATCACCTGTCAATTCTAGGAATTGAACTCGGGCGTTAGGCTGCACAACCGCATGCCCAACCACTGAGCCAAGGCTCTCTTTGCTCTGGTCCTCTTTGATGATCGTGGAAATGCATGCTTTCAGCCCGTTCAACAGAAAAAGAAAATATCGTGCCTGTCATGTGGACATGGATTATTACTTGGTTTTCTTGGATAAATTGGAGCGTCAACAGGTCAAGTGAACTTAACTGTCTCTCTTTTTGTGGAAACTTTTTGTGTTCGACATGGACACTGTTGACGTTTGTGTGTGAAAATGCCATTTCTTCCAAGGCTAGCTACGCTGATGGTGAATACCACTAATGCTGTTCAAACAGAGAAAATGCATATCTAGAAGTGTCAGTGGTTGGACTATGGCAGAAGGTGGTGTGGACTGACTTTCAGAGTAGTGACTGTGCCTCCTTTTCAGCCCATAGACCGTTACTAATAGGAGAGAGTAAGCAATCCCGTTCAAAGTAACAGCTTTCCCAACAGTTTATCTCTCTATCTTATCACTAAGGCCTACAAAATTATTTGATTGCTGCATATATGATTGATTTCAGGAGCCCTCACCCTCGCCCCCGCGTGGCGACGGGGAGACGACCAAATCCCGCCGCCGCCAAGCCCCCCTCCCTACTCTCCTCCTCCCTCGCCGCCGCCGCCACAGGGCGCGGCCGGGCAAAGCCCCGGTCGGCATCGGCGGCGGCGGGGATCGATTGTCCCCTTGCGCAAAGGGCTGGCGCGGGCCGGTTCTTCGGGTGAGGGCTTGATGCTGCCGGGTGTCAGGGCGTGTTCGTCCGCCGGCGCTTTGCGTTTGGTGTGGCGGAGATGCGGCGGACGGCATGGCATGAGGCTGGTGCCCGGCGGAGCGGCGATGTGGTGGTGGTGGGGCGCCGCCGGCGGCCGGCCGATCTGGCGCAAGGCTCCCAGGACGCGGAGCCGCTCGGGTCGATCTGGGCTTGGCTGCCCGATCTCGCCTTTGGGCTTAGATCTGGGTGTGTCGGGTCCAGCCAGGGCCGGCTATGGTGGTCTGGCTGTGGCCTTCGGCCATGCCGGCAACCTAGAGTTGGGCACTGGTCTACCCCGCCGTTGCTGTCGTTCCTGCTGAGAGTGGTCTCGCGGCGTCGGGGCCTGCGAGGCTTCAGAATAATGGCGGCGGTCCTAGGGTTCCTCTTACGTCAAGACGAAGATCTGCCTGATGCCTGTCCTCCTGATCTGGCCGGAGTGTCGGGTTCCGGAAGGCTCCGCTGGCGAACTCCCATGGGCGTGTTATGCCTGGAGATTGCTAGATCGGGTGGGATTCGGTCATGCCCATTGGTCCTCCGTTAAGGAGGGAGCGGCGCGAAGCACTGCTATCTGTTGCCATCAGGAGCTATGTTTTGCTCCATGGTGAAGTCAGAGGCGGAGAATGTCATGGAAGCCGAGGTTGGAGGACTAGCAATGGTGATTGGAGTCTACGGCGTTGAGGAACTTGCTTGGAGTTTCGGGATTCATAGCAGCGGTATGTAAGTGGGGGCGACAGCACAGGTGAAGTTCAAAGTCTTGCCTTTCAGGGTGAAAATCTTAGGTCTGGCCTTAATTGGTTGTGCCTGGCAATGGCCTTGTTGAAGGCATTGTTTTGAGAGCGGGGATTATCTCCGGGGTGAAAACCCAAGATCTACGATCGGGCGACGACGGCGTTGGTGCACTGTTTCCTCCTTGGAGGCGTCGCTTTTGGAGAACTTGGACATCAGGTGTTGTGTTGGTGGTGGTTGTGCTGCTGCAGGGCCTGGAACACTGTAGCGGGACTTTTCTTTTTTAGCTTCTTCTTCTTTTTTTTGGCTGTGTGCATCCGTCATGCCATTAGGGCATTGCGTTGTTGCAGAGGCTGGACGTAATTGGTATCTTCGCGATATTAATATATACTCTTTATCGAAAAAAATATATGATTGATTTGTGGTGACTTACAGTGGACTTTAACTTTGTGGCCTTCATTGTTTTGTTAGAACTCGATGCATTCCCATCCTGTCAACAAGAATCCTCGGCTGATATCTAGCTCAAAATTTTAGGAACCCTCCTGAATAGTTCTAATCTAGGAGTAGGTACTAGTACTAATAACCGGCTGATTTGCTAACTGAAGAGACTCGCCCAAATGGTCGTAGATGGACCAGGCCGCTGGAATCACTCAAACCTGCTGCGGCAACCAATCGGTGTGACGAGAAGATCACCTAGCGGCGAAATGAAGCCACCAGCGCCGCCGGTGAGCAGCGGCAGAGGGCGCCCCCTCCTCCCACCTGAGGCCACGCCGCTTCTGTGCCATCGCGACGCCTAGTGTCTCCTTGCGGCGAGCCATATCCAGACGTGCGTATCCTGGTGACAGGTGGAGTCGGGTGAGGACGTACGTCGTTGCGGTGGGGAAGATGGCCGGCGACGTGCCGGAACATGGAGGAAGAGGCGGCGGGATGAGGAAGAAGGGCAGGGGAAAATGAACCGATTTATTTTTATTTTTATTTGCCTTGTGTTTATTTTTACACTCTTGCTAAAACTCAGTCGTCTGATTTCAATTCACGTCAGGTCGAATTCTGAGTCGTTGGATCTCGTCGCTAATCTCTGCGTCCCCCTCCCCCTGTGGGTTGTCCGTCGTGGACGGTTTGTTGCTTATGTGGTCGCGGTCTTTTTTTATCGGGTTCACGGGTGTCCATCATTTCTTTTCTATGTGGGAGACCCGTGTCAGTTTGCGCAGCAGGAGGGGGGAAGCGGTGGGGGGGGGAGGCGAGCTGCTGGCCATGGAGCCATGGAGGGGTTGGAGAGGAGGCCAGCTTGGGCTCCTGACATGAGGCGCGTCATGACCGGCCGTCACTGGAGAGACAGGTACAACGAGCTTATGTCTTCCCCAATGCTCAGGGCATTGTTCTCCGTCGTCTGAGTTTTGCGTCGCCGGGGGCCTCCTCCTAACCAAATCCCATTCCATAGGTTTTGCGAGGCAGCGCATCCACGTAGTTCGCTCAATCGAATCCCCTGACCTTGGCCCCTGTGATTTGGGTTCTGTCAAAGCGCGACCCCGCATATGATTTTGTTCATTGTTGTAGGCGTTTTTTTTTTACAACAAGCGAGCTTCTGATTAGTGATGGGATTAGTGATGGGAAAGTAGGTATGTGAGGATTGCGGCTTGAATTTTTTGCTGCCTTCTGGGAAGCGCTTTCGATTCAGCGATGTATGTCTTCTGTGTCGATTGCGGCCGCAGGGGTTTGTGTTTGTGCTAGCATGGGGGGCACACACTATCTTCTGTCAGTTATCAGTATTATGTGAAAAAATAGTTAACATTCATTTTCAGTCTGAATAGAGTACTCTTAGTATCTCATTGTTTTTTCATTTTAAGTCTTTTGTTACATGAATAACCTTCAATTATGAATGAAATCAGTTATTAAGAGCAGAGCTACAGTGAGCAGTTTGTTTTGTACATCCATGAGATGGAGCATTTTTTACTTCTGACTGCTAGTCATCAGCTTGTTATACTTTTTTGCTGCAGCAGTATTGTTATTCCCTCTATTAAAACATGGCTGTGGTAGTACAAGATTAGGTGATGTTATAAACTTGTTCATTTCCTTAACATATTGAGTCTGAAATGCCCTTTTGCAAGCACAAGCTGATTTTGGGGCTGCGGAGAGGGATGACACTGTTGTGGTCCATTAGTATTTGATTTCAGTCAAGTGTCGAGATTAACAATGTTCACTCCAGCACTAGCTTCAGTGTTTTGTTTAGCTCATCACTTTGATCATGAGGAGCATGAGCAGATGAGGTGATGTGAAGACTGAGTAGTTTCTTCAGTTTCTTTAGTCATTGTCTAGGCATGAGCAGATGAAGTAATGTGAAGACTAGGTAAGATCATATATAGTCAAGTGCACATACACAAGCAAACTCAATGTTGATCCCTCAGTTTTCCATAATGTGAAGACTAGGTAACATCATATACAGTCAAGTGCACACACGCAAGAAAAATCAGATCCCTCGGTTGTTCGTTTTCTTCAGTCATTTCATAGTCCATCATTTATATCATCGAGAGAAGATCAATTATCTTTATTTGTTAGTTTAATTTCAGTCATTTGTCTCTCAGTTAACACAGCTTTTGTAGGATGACAACCACATATTTCAATACTTGTTTGTAAGTATTCATTGTTCATTATTTTTGCCCTTTCAGTCATCTTTCTTTCTGTCTTTAGTCTCTTATTTCTTCAATCATATTCAGTTTCAGTCCTCGTTCAGTCTTTCATTATCTTCTTTTGTCCCCAGTCTCCAATTTTCTTCTTTATTCAATCATATTCAGTCCCAGTTCTTATTCAGTCTTTCATTATCTTCTTTTGTCCCCAGTCTCCAGTTTTCCTCTTTCTTCAGTCATATTCAGTCACAGTCCTTGTTAAGTCTTTCATTACCTCCTTTTTACTCGGTCTGTAATTTTCATTATTATCAACTGTGCATATATACTTTTTTTTGCTCAGTCTTCATTTTTATCCTTTTGCTCCCTCATTTTGTATCGACATAACAAATAATTCACAAGGTCATGCAAACCACATATGCAAAGGAAGGCTTTTCTTAGAAAAATTCAGTACAATACAGAGAAAAAAGTTTCAACGTTATTATCTACTTGTTTCAAGGTTTTTCTTAGTCACGACTTTCTTTTCTCTACCAGCATTAGGTGGGAGATCCATCTAATTTCACTTTGCCCTGTGCACTATTCTTTTATGCAATTTGGTGGATTAGTTGGAGTTATAAATAATGTTTTCTGATGCCAACACCCTTTATATAGAGAAATAGTTCTTCATATTGTTATTTCTTTTGTTTTCGTTTGTGCTTATTGCTCCGAATGTTAATTGTTTGTTAGGCTGCCAATATATATTATTAGTATATTGCAGTTCTTTTCAGTAAATCTTCAGTCTCTTCTTTCTCCGGTCCTCTTCAGTGCGCATGTTTCTTCATTATTTCAGTAACTCCCTTCTCACTGTTCAGCCTTCATTTCTCAAATCCCTACTTATCAGTTATCCCTCTGTATACATTAGTGATCAATATTTCTTGTTCAGCCTTCAGTATTTGAGCCTTCACTCTACAACCTCATTATTTCATGAAGTCCCTGCTCGCCCCAGCCTTGATAAATTCAGTATGTCCCTGCTTATTGTTTACTTTTTTTTTAGCATACTTGTTTCTTATCTTTTTTATTTCACCATCAGGTTTTAACCAGAGGAAGTTTGCGCTCCCACTTCTTCAAGGAAGAACAAGGTCCCAACTTTGTTTTAGCACATGTTTTTTTTTTCCAGATGTCGGGATCTTGGGAGAGCTTCTCTCTTTTCAGCCGTCGCCATGCTCCGGTGTCGCCACGCTCCGGCGTCGCCGAAACATCAGATAGAGTACCATCAATACCAAATTCCATCGCAACACGATCACAATTCATCTGCTCTGCGATCGCAACACGATCACAATTCATCTGCTTTGCGAAACTTGGATGGGGCTCACCGCACCTCTTGGTGCCTAGTAGATCGAGCTTTGGACACTGTACACAATGGGCTTTCGATATGTCGCTATCTGTATTCTTCGGTCTCCCTTTTCAGATATTTTTTTGATCTTCTTCAGTTTCTATCGCTCTTCTTCATTATTCATTGAACATCGAGAGAAGATCAGTTTTCTCTGTTTCTTAGTTTATTGTTCAGTCATTTGTTTCTCAGTTTGCAATCTATGATGTGGAAGAGGAGAGCAAAAATTAATTGGTGCAAACTTGGTGAAGAGAGCTGCATATTCTTTTATATTGCAGCATTTTTTATTCTATAAGAAACACTATAAGGTTCTCTTCATTCGATTTCTTCAGACCCTCCGAGGCTGCCCTTCTCTTTGCATTTTTTATCATACATTTTCCGATTCAAAATGAATTGAACCCTTGTATTAGCCCTGATATTGCAGCAAATTGTCATTTTTGTACTTTGATTTTTTTTTTTTTGTGATAATTTTGTCCTTTACCACTTGACTTTAACTTCAGTCCTTTCTTTGCACTAGTAAGTGCGCACGTGCAACGCACGTGTAATCTTAGGATTTGTTTTTGTTTATTCTTGTAGCGGTCATATATTTATCGCCATGTTTTAGGTGTAATAATGCACCATGCATCATCTTTGGGGGTCTGTTGATGTACAATGCAACAAAGTCCAACTGAGCCATCTTCTTGCAAACATAACGTACATAGACATACAAATCTCAATGTAAATTTACAAATATATATAGTACGCGGGCTACTATAGACAACACAGTTAAGTTTAAACAGCAGATATTTACTTGTACATGCATAGTTAATTGTACAGGCAAGTAACCAGGGGAGGGGGCACATACCTTGTCCCCAGCCTCTAGAGGACAATTCCGAAAATCTAAGCACAATCCATTCGAATCAGGTCAACCGATGCATTACCAAGCTGCGACCAAAAGTTCCAATTCACTGTGTAACTTTGTTGTTTCATAGCGCATCATTCAGGAGAAACCACTAATTCCGCGACCAAGTAAAAAAAAAATTGAGGATAAGAATCGAGACTACTCAAGGAGCTGGGGGAATATTCAGAATACAAAACTTCTTTGAGCTCCACTGGAACGTCCGCGATCAGGAGTAAATCTTCTCTTGTCCTGGCTCTGGCTGCAAGCAAATGAGCCAAGTTATTCTGATCTCTCCAGACACACTGAACCTGTACTTCAGAAAAGGATTTGGAAGCACTTACTTAATGTCGCATATGACATGGAAACAGGCTGATCGATTACTTGTTTCCGGGATCAATTGTTGTGCTAAGAAGGCACAATCTATTTCAGCAATTGGGGGACGCATGTACATGCCTGATAGAGCGATCAATCCATTCAGTAGTGCTCTGGCTTCAGCTTCTTCCACGTCCGCGCACGCCTCTATTTTCTTCGACAGCGAGCAAAAAACAAAGCCTCTATGGTCGCTAGCAACTGCCCTGACAGTGCTTTGACCGATGGAAATAATGAACGACGCGTCTGCATTGATTTTAACAATTCCCTTGGTAGGCGCG
This sequence comes from Elymus sibiricus, assembly GCA_039707655.1. NCBI lineage: Eukaryota > Viridiplantae > Streptophyta > Magnoliopsida > Poales > Poaceae > Elymus > Elymus sibiricus. The sequence continues at coordinate 351,993,011 of CM077672.1, read as the reverse complement.
CTTCATCGACTGATTCCCAGCTCCAGCGAATCTCCAGTCTCCGTTCTTTCTGTCCACTGACTGTACCAGTTTGGTGGCGTCCTTGTTCAGAATGTCTGGTACTCGCCGCCAGTATAGATCCTTCTCGGATGCCTCGATCGTCATTGTACACAAGATACGATTCAGATCAAATCTGCACATGCTAAAATGAAACTGAGCATACCTCTAGATCAATCCACTCATCCAGTCATATCTACTTAGATACCCAAATATGCTTGTAGAGAAGTCATGCATAAAGCAAAATATTTGGAGTTGCATCTTCTTCAAAATAAAGCGAAAAAACATCAACTGGTCCTATTTCAATGAGTATCTAAGTAGCCTACCTTGACAAAGCAAATTAACTGAATCATAGGTGGCGTCGAACTGCTGAGGCGACGACGACGTCCAGATCGTGGCATCCACGCGAGTAGGTCAGCCTGGGGACGGCGATGACGTTAAGGCCGCCGCGTCCGCGTGTGGAGTGGACCGACAGTGGCCGCGTCCAGGCGGTGGATGCCATGCGAGGAGGGGAGCGCGACCGAGGCGGCTTATATGCAGTCTAGATCGAGTGGATCCGGCCGGTGAGGCGGCTCGCAGCGTCGGAGTGAGGGGAGGCAGTAGACGCCCGTTATCGATTTTTTAGAATCCTCAAAAACCCCATAGAAAAAAAGTTACGATGCTTTTAAGATCTGGAGGCAAAAAAATAAAAAATTTAAAAAAAGTTAGCAATGGCGCATTCGTGCATAGTGCGCCACTATTATTTTCCCGCCTTCAAAATTCAAAAAAAATTAAAAATAGTAATGGCGCACCACACCTAGGTGCGCCATTACTAATTTAAAAATCAAACTCAGTAATGGCGCACCTACCCATGGTGCGCCATTACTATCTTCCCGCCTTCAAAATTCAAAATAAATCAAAAAAATAAAAAAAAGTTAGTAATGGCGCACCTGCCCAAGGTGCGCCATTACTATCTTCCCGTCTTCAAAATTCAAAATAAATAAAAAAAATAAAAAAAAAGTTAGTAATGGCGCACCTGCCCATGGTGCGTCATTACTAATTTAAAAATCAAACTCAGTAATGGCGCACCTGCCCATGATGCGCCATTACTATCTTCCCACCTTCAAAATTCAAACTATATCAAAAAAATAAAAAAAAAAATAGTAATGGCGCACCTGCCCACGGTGCGCCATTACTATGCCGTATATATGGCTGGGCGGGGTCCTTCTCCTCCTTACCTCTTCATTCTTCTCCTCCTCTCCTCCACTCCATCTCCTCCTCTCCTCCACCATACTCCCCTCCTCCTCTCCGGCGACCTCCTCTCCGGCGACATCCTCTCCGGCGACCTCCTCTCCGGCGACATCCTCTCCGGCGACCTCCTCACGGTGCTCTCCGGCGACCTCCTCCTCCTCCTCTCCGGCGACCTAGGTGACCTCCTCCTCCTCTTCTCCGGCGACCTAGGCGACCTCCTCTCCGGTCCTCTCCGGCGACCTCCTCCTCCTCCTCTCCGGCGACCTAGGTGACCTCCTCCTCCTCCTCTCCGGCGACCTAGGCGACCTCCTCTCCGGTCCTCTCCGGCGACCTCCTCCTCCTCTCCGGCGACCTAGGCGAGCTCCTCTCCGGCGACCTCCTCCTCCCTCCTCTCCTCCTCATGGTCTCTCCTCCCTCCTCTCCGGCCACATGTGGAGCTCCCCGGCACAAAGAACGTAGCAGAACGAAATTTGAAAAAATATCACAAAAAAAATCGCAAAAAAAAATCGTGCCAGATCCGGATCTAGAATTCAAAAAAAAGTTAGCAATGGCGCACCAGTGCATGGTGCGCCACTACTATTTCCCGCCTTCAAATTTTAAAAAAAAATTCAAAAAAATTCAATAAAAAAAAAGTTACCAGTGGCGCACCTGTAGCAATAGTAATGGCGCACCACATGGTGCGCCACTAGTATTTGGATTACTAATGGCGCACCAGAGGTGCGCCATTACTATTTGTTACTAATGGCGTGATAATAGTGGCGCACCTATAGTGCGCCATTAATAGCCAAAATAGGTGCGCCACTAACAGCCTTTTTTCTAGTAGTGTGAGAAGATAAAAGATCACTGGCCCGCATTTGTGGCCTACAAGAAATCGGACAAGGGCAAGCAAAGGTCAGCGACAAATAAGCTAAATGCTGCAAAGAGGAAGTATCACCATGTTACGGGGTCAGGTGGCTACAGCAAAGCTCGGCCGTTGTGGGACAAAGCTGAGCAAGACCTGCTTGCTAAAGGGGTCCAACCAGCGACATTGCACTGGCCAGATCGGTCAAGGACTTGGTTCTTCGGGGTTGGGGGAACTTTTGACCCAGACACAGGGGAGTGTGTTTGGACGAAAGCTCAACTTGCAATACCCATCAAGAAGCTTGAGGCAGCAATCCAGGCAGCGCAGGAAGGGACGTTCATTCCCGACAGAGAGAATGACGAGCTGACAGAGGCCCTCGGGAATCCTGAACACCCTGGACGAACACGAGGCACATCAGGCTCCGTTCCGTGGGTGCATGGGTTTCCCGACAGCGGTGGTTATAGAAGCCGAGAGAGAAAGAAGAAAGAGGAAGCAAGCAAAATGCAGAAGCTCAGTGCAAGATTAGCGAAACTAGAGGAACTTGAGAGCCAGCGAGCTACCGTCCAACCATCTCAGCGGCACGAAGATCCTTCCTTCGACACTGCCGCAGAAGCTACCCCACCATCTCAGTGGAGAAGCAGCGTGGCTTCCACGGAGCTCGTTCAGCCTGATTTCACGGCTCCTCGCTACCCCGTGGATAGTATCACGTTGGCTGAACATTGTGTGCTAATGGCGAAATGCCAGAACCTGACCTTGAAGGCGGCGGTCGGCTCTGTTTTACCTCCTCGAGCTGAGGGAACTTTCCATTGCCGTCCGATTCCACATGGCTATGCTATTGTCACGGTGGATGAAATAATGGAGGGATTTGAGGGGCTGGAGTTTGACTACCCTACAGGTGAAGGGGATAATCTTCTGGAAAATGCCTTAAGGAGTACCTGTCTATGGAGAAAGAAGAACATCAAGCTTCCAAACTGGACGCCGCCTCAGCAGACGCAGCCGGATGAGGCCCCTCAGCAAATTCCTCACAGTCCAGCTCAGCCGGATGAGGCCCCTCAGCAGACTCAGCCGGATGAGGCCCCTCAGCGGAGTCCTCTTCCGCCTCAGCTGTCTCCGGCGCGTCAGCGGACTCCGCCTCCTCCTCCGCCTCCTCCAGCGCGTCAGCGGACTCCGCCTCCTCCGGCGCGTCAGCGGACTCCGCCGCCTCAGCAACAGCGGAAGAGAGCCGCCGCCGCTCCGGCGGCTAGCAGTACAAAAGGCGGGAAGAAATTCAAATTTGGTCCAACCTCAGGGTTCCTCCAAAGTTACCATATGAGATGACTAACAAGGAAACCGATGACATCGTGAAAGCCGAACTGCAGGCCCATTTTGAACCGAAACGTCCACCTCCGAAGGAAACAATAGATCCGGTGAAAGCGAAGCGCACTCTGGATGCCCTTAAGCGACCACCACCGCCTCCGCCACAATCCAACTATGACCGCTGTATTGAAAAGACATATGATGAAGCGCGGCGGTCGGGAAGTACTGCCAGTGCTTCAAGACGAAGAAGTGGGAAAACAATTCCCCAGCTCGGCGAACAGGAGAAGCAATCGTGCCCCTCGCTCAAGGTGTCTAGCGATATCGCTAATCATCCGGGGCTGCTGCCCGGTACCACTCTTGGTGATTACGTGGGCGATGATGTACAGTTTGAAACGGCTGGGGTAGTAGAGATCTTTAGATACGAGCACAGGAAGCCTCTCGTCAAACCTGATCATCCTCCTCTAACAACGATGATGCGAAGATTGCATGAGTGGTACTTGGAAAGCTGCAGGAAGAATGGGTCCGATTGTTTGATGGTGAGAATTAAAGATGAGCACGACCTCATTGGAGTCGACCTGATGCCTGTTGAATTTGTGGAGTTATTTCAGTTATTCAATCAAGAGGCCCTTGACAAACAACTCATGACTTGCTACTGTCTGTAAGTATTACTTCTGTAATTAAGTCTCTAGCTCAGCTCGTTCATTGCATGTATATATAATTATCCTCACTATATTATGCAGATTGAAGATCGTCGAATGCCCAAAAAGACAAATCTATGACATTGGGTTCATTAGCCCAAATACCGTAAATGAATGGGCAGTACAAAACAGAGTTAAAGAAACCGAGGAAAACTTGCTAAAAGCGTTCCTTCGACATCAAAACAAAAGGGAAATACTCTTTCCTTACAACTTCAAGTGAGTGTTACTGTCTTGTGCATATTCGGTTTCGCTTACTCGAGGTTAAGTACTGTAATTGATGAGTTATGTGTGCGCAGGTTCCACTTTATTCTGCTATCCATTAAGCTTGACGGGGGAGTAGTAATTGTCTTAGACTCGAGACGTAAAGATCCCAAGGATTATGCGGACATGACTGCAATGCTCCAGAAGTAAGTTCAATCAATACCGGGACCATATCGGCAACTTTCGTTCATTTCCTGATATCAAGTAATCATTTTCTTTGCTTGGCAGGGTTTGGAAACAGTTCACCAGAAAGGTTCCGAGTCTGAAGAACGAGCTGCGATTTACACACCCCAAAGTAAGTAGTACTAGCTAGTTCCGCGCATCTCTCATTGATTCTAGTTTCATCAATACCATTATCATGTTTGATTATCAGTTTGATTGAACTCTATTCTCGTAAAGTGCTGGTGGCAGGCACCCGGGAATAATTTATGTGGATACTACGTTTGCGAGTTCATTCGCGACTCGACCACTGAGCGGGGCTTCTTGTCTGACAAACAATTTGAAGTACGTAAACAATATTCACAATTTTATTTTATTACCATCAATTGTGTTGAGTTTCATTCATATATATGTATTGACCCCCTTCTTTAAATTAGATCTGGCAGATGCGGGATGAACTCCTACCACATGATCGCATACGAGCAATTCAAGAGGAATTGGCGGGATTCTTTCTTGACCACGTCATACATGAAAAGGGAGAATACCATACGGAAATTCAATGGGAGTTTGGCGCATGATGATGTCAGGGATGTTATATTGTATATATGTAGTAGCGTCGGATAGATATACGAAAACTTGTTGTTCGACCAAGCATGGAGAAAGAGAGGTCACTTCTCTCTATATATGTTCATGACGATCTTGTGTAATTAATGGTTTCCTTCATTTGCTTACTAGCTAGCGTCGAGTTCTCTCTATATGTAGTAGCTAGCGTCGACCAAGCACGGAGAAAGAGAGGTCACTTCTCTCTATTAGCTAGCTAACACAATATGAAACCCCTAAACCCTCCAAAACCCCTAACCCCCCCCCCCCTTTCAAAAAAAAAAAAAAACCCCAGCGCCTGCGAGCTGTTGACGCGTGGCTGCCTTTTGGTCCCGGTTGGTGTTACCAACCGGGACTAAAGGTCCTCCTGCCTGAGTGCTGCGCATCGGCCACGTGGAGCTCCTTTAGTCCCGGTTGGTGTTACCAACCGGGACTAAAGGTCCTCCTGCCTGGGCGCCCCACAGCGGCCACGTGGAGCACCTTTGGTCCCGGTTCGTAGGCCAACCGGGACTAAAGGTTTTGGGCATTAGTCTCGATCGTTTTGTCCCGGTTCCAGAACCGGGACTAAAGGCCCTCTGAAACCGGGACAGATGCCCTGTTTTCTACTAGTGCAGTCTTTCCTCATAACTTGGTTTCCACTTGATATTTTCTCGTATTCGACATGGACATCACTGATGTTTGTGTGTGAAATTGCCATGTCTTCCACGGCGTCTTCCATGGCTACAGTGATGGTGAACAAAATATTACAGTTCAAATAGAGGAAATGTATATTTGTAAGGCCAAATTCATTGTGATAAAATTCTCGGCCATCCTGTCAACGTGTGCTCCAATCTCAGGACTTGGTCTTGCGTTGCCGCTTGTTAGGGGGTCGGCACATCGAGTGTTTGCCTTCAGTCGGGTTTACCGGGGCCATAAATATTTTCAAATAAACTTTGACCATTAGTTTAATCAACAAAAAAATGTGTCATGTGAATCCAATGATATACTTGGTCATTTTTTGTTTTTAAAATACGACAAAGTTACATGGCGAACCATATGTTTTTTGCAACAAATATGAACACCTCGCCTCGCATTGAATGGATATCAAGCGACTGGGACCATTCGGTTGGTTTCTCCCATTTTCTCCACGATCCTGCAACTAATGACAGTTGGACCCCGTAATCTCGAACTACTTTAAGTGCGATCCGAGAAAGGGATGGAAGGTTTTTTTTCCTAGCACAAGGCTAGGGTTTCTCTCTCCCCGCGCGACGGCTCCCGCAGCCGTGAGTTTCCCCGCCCAGATCACTGTCCCCTAGTGCTCTGGACGCCCCGTGCTGTTCGTGGGTAGGCTAGGGTTGGTAGATAATACTCCCTATAGTTGGCAGGAAGGAAGGTCAGGAGATAAGAGAAGTTCAAATAGCAGAAAATATATGAGACATTTATCATCATCTCCAAGTCTCATCTAAATATGCTATCATGGGCTTGATCCATGATCTGTATGATCACTAGAATACAATTATACAGTGTAAAATTGTGACCCATGTATTCTATGATGCCCAACAAAAATGAAATCATTTATTTAGTAACAGCTAAGGTAGCCTAAGTTTGTTCAAAACTAAACAAGGCTAAGATGATGCACATGTTAGAATTTATCATGTAACTTCAGATGGAAAGATCTCGATAAACTTTCAGCATAGTTGGTCTTTCTTGAGGTGAAGAAAGTAGGCAGTCAAATGCCGCAAAGATACATTGTTTCAGGACCCTCTTAGCCGGTGAACATTCGCCGGGGAGGATGGCATTTGCGAACGATTTCCATAGAAATTTTAGTTGTAGGGGGTGGAAAATTCTTCACACTAGCATGGCAATTCCTTTCTAGAGAAGGCAATTTTTTTGAGAAACTGTCATCGTTTGATCTCGATCAAACAACTGTGAGTGTGTTCGTTGGGAGTTTCTTCCCAGCGAACGCTCGCCAGTTAGCATTACCGTTGTGTCACGCCTGTTGCTTCATCAGTTTTGGGCTGCGGTTGTGGAAGTCGTTTGTCCAAAATATCTTCTGAAAGAAATTTGTCCTTGCATGAAGAGTTAAAAGCATGCATATCTCCTTGATGTTTTCCAATCGTGCTGCCAGTTGGTTCAAAAACAATATCGTGCCAACATGGATTTTGGTTTGAACGATAACAGGAGAGCTGTTATAGTCATTGTAAAGAAGAAGATGGTACAAGGACCCAAACTGCTCGGTTTATTAAAGGGAAACCAGGCGAAACCACAACACACCTGGCCGGGTACTCAAGTGCCTACGCTGCTACCAAAGTGCACACCGAAAAACCATCGTATCAATCCGGGTTGCCACAAGCCTCTCTGCAAATCTCGACAACACCGAAGAGGAACACTATGTCTGATAGAGCAAACATATGCCGCTCCGATCCCGCGAGGTTAGCAGACACGCTCACCCGATGCACTTTGCATGTGGGGGATGCTTTTGTTGCTCCCACGGATAAGTCACAGGAGCCGCCGTCAACCACCTCCGTGAGCCCTGAGTTCCTTTGACCGAGACGATCTCCAAGACGATGCTGCAAGAGGAAACACAACGTCAAGCAAAATCAGTAGCGTCATAATCGTCCCATCCGGAAGACCGGATCTAAGGTTTCCCCTTAAGCGTGATGGGAAAGGAGGGGGAAGGGCTGCAACATCGATGCCTCCAACAAGGGAACAGTGCCCGTAGCCGTAGGCACCACCATCGACGACCGGGCATAGCCGAAGTATGGCTTTCGCCGGCAGCCTACCCACTCAAACCCATGACTCGGCCAGCCCATCCGGTCTACCACCTTCATGAGTCATGACATGCAAGCACCGCGCCACCTCTCGCCCTTGCGCAGCCCAGACACGACCTGCAGCAAGGACCCCACGCCGCAGGCCAGCAGAAACCCAGATCGGCCCCTGCTTCCTGTGGATCTCGCTCCTCCGCTGCACCTCCACCTCAAGCTTCACGCAAGACCTGGTCAGAAACACTCCGGCCAACCAGATCCGCCGCAGCCATCACAGGCCCACCCCGCTGGGCGCCAAGACCATGCAAGCACGGGCCGACACCCAGCAGAAATCACGCTCAGGGCGCCATCCGAATGTCGCCGTGCGCAGCAGCAGATCCGCGCAGGGACGTCTCCCGCGCCCTGCGGACCACGCACGTGCACACACATGCCGCACCTCGCGTGCCAACGCCGCGCCGCGACAACACGCACCCGGCCGCGGATGGCGGCGCCTCGCCGCGCCAGCCCACGCGCTGCCCCGCGTCGCGCCCGCTCGCGCACCGACGGCGCGCCTCCTCCTCCGTGCGCACCGGCGGCGACTCACCCGGTGCCCGACCGCTCCCCGCATCTTCGAAAAATGAGCCGCCCCCGCCACGCTCGAGATCCTCGCAAGATGGAGAAGGCCCCACCGCCGCTGGCGCGGCGCGGGCTTTTCCCAGCGGCGCCCTCCAGCGGCGGCTAGGGTGGAGGGGGGTGTGGGGTGGTGGCGGCGGCGATTTAGGGTTCTCCCGTGCCGCTCCGCTGGAATATGGTACATGGATTTTGGTTTGGTTTGGTTTTCGACTGAACCAGTATGTATATGCATGTATTGGGCATGAACAAAGTTGATGTTTGTGTGTGCAATTGCCATGTCTCCCACGGCACTGATGATAAACACGACGAGTACAGTTCAAGTAGAGGGAATATGGTACAAGGTGGTCTGAAATGTCTTAAAATTTCAAATCCAAATTGATGAACCTGGACTGCCCCAAAGAGCGCACAGCGCAAAAGCATAGACACGGCCGAGGAGGATATGGTTAATTGACTCCTCGATCGGACTGGTCGCAGAACGGCCATGGTGCCTAACGCAGCAAACCCTGTCACGTCGTGCTTATCTGTCAAACGTCCAACACATGTTCCTAATTGACAGTCACGCGAAGAAGCGACACGATGGTGGAGCTCGTGAGCTCCTCCGCCGCAGGGGATGCCTCCATGCCCGCGGACAGGGCATTGTACGCAGACATAGCGGAGATAACAAAAGTTCAGAGAGCCGAACATATATGAGACAATTATAATCACTTCGAGCCTCCTCCCAAAATATTGTTAAGATTGATCCATGATCTGTATGATCATCGAAAGAATAATTATACAGTCCCATATATTTTACGATGCCCAACAGAAATAGCCTTATTTATTCGGTTCAAAAATCCTTGGACAGCTGTACTTGCCTAAGTTTTATTCAGAACTAAACAAGGCTAAGATGATACATCTGGAAGAATTTAACATGTGACTTCAGATGGAAAGATCTCGATAAACTTTGAGCATAGTTGGCCTTTCTTTGGGTGAAGGAGTTAGGCAGTCAAATGCCACAGAGATGCACCGTCTCACTTCTTCGTCCCCAGCTTCGGGTTGTGGAAGTCGTTTGTCCAAAATTTCTTCCAGTAGAAACTGGTCCTCGAGTGAAGAATGAAAAGCCTGCAAATCTCCAGGATGTTTGCCCATCAACACCTCAAGCACCACAACACCAAAGCTATACACATCACATTTCTCTGTAACTAGGGAAGTGTAGGAACATTCTGCATCGGACACAGGAACATAAGAATCAAGAGTATGCATCAGTGCAGAGCATTCCATCTAACACAGTATACTAGAGAATATAGTATTGTATGGAATAAACATACCAGGTGCTATGTAGCCATAGGTCCCCGCTAGTGCACTCCAATTTGATGAATCGGGTTTCAACATTCTTGCAATACCGAAATCCGAAACAAATGCTTTGTAATCAACATCTAGTAAGATGTTTCTGCTTGTGATGTCTCGATGAATTATGGGCGGCTGAACATCATGATGGAGGTAAGTGAGGGCTTGAGCCACATCTCTTATGAGAGCCGTCCTTCTTTGCCAATGGAACTGGATTGATAATTCTTCATTGCTCAAGATAGAAGCTAAATTTCCTCTCTCTATAAACTGACATACAAGGAACCTGTACCGTGGATGAGAACAATAGCCATACAGCTTGACAATGCTGCGTTGGCGAATTTCTGTTAACATTTCAATCTCATGCTGGAATCTTTCTTCATCATGGGCCTCTTCATTACATGCATGGAGTTTCTTTACTGCAACCACTTGTCCATCTTGAAGTTCTGCCTTATAAACACTACCGTATGATCCCTCTCCAATGCAATGCTTCTCATCAAAATTGTCAGTTGCATTGATAATATCCTCAAATGCCAGTTTACCATCAAAGTTCCATACAGAGAATACGTCCCTTTTGCTCACATCATCATTTCTTTCAGATACTTTCTTGCGGCAAATCAAAAAGGCAATTACACCTGCTGCTATTACAATAATAGCAACAAACATAGGAATACTCACTGACAGTACAACCTTTTGATGCTTTTTCCTATGATTCACAGGGGGCAAATCACAAGGGGACATGCCAACAAGGTCTCCGCAAAGACCTTTGTTGTGGACAAACCATTCAGCTAATGCATTGTGGATCCCTTTTGGGACAGGGCCTTCTAAAAGGTTGTATGATACATCAAATACTGTTAGGCTTTGCATGCCTGCAACGGAGTCAGGGATGGCGCCACTGAATTTATTGTGTGACAAGTTTACAAAGATTAGCATCTCCAGTTTGCTTAGTTCCGATGGTATTGGTCCACTGAGACTATTCATACTCAGATCAAGCATTCTTTGCAGGGAAGCTAAATTGCCCAAACTAGCAGGAAGAGTTCCACTAAGGCTGTTGTTATCCATCTGTAATAACTGCAATTTAAAACAGTTTCCGATCTCTTCTGGTATCTTACCGCTCAGTAGGTTGCTCGACAAACCAAGAAGCTCAAGATTGCTAAGTTGGCCGATTTGCTTAGGGATCTTGCCAGATAGTTGGTTGTTTCTTAAATCCATCCAATAGAGGCTGGTTAACTTGCCAGTTTCCGGTGGTATCTCACCGGTCAATCTATTGAAACGCAGTCTAAGCCTTGCAAGGTTTTTTAGCTCCCCAAGCTCAGAAGGTATACTGCCTTCTAGCATGTTCTGTGAAAAATCAATTGTAGTCAAGTTTTGACATGATCCCCAATTTGGTGAGATTCGGCCTACAAACCTGTTTGAAGATAGATGAATGGTATTGAGGTGTGGATACACTCCAAATGCTTCAGCTATGTCTCCCTCAAACTGATTATTCCTCATTCCAAGGGATGTTAGTGAAATGCAATCCCTCAAGCCTTTTGGGACCGGACCATACAGATTGTTATCAAAAATTTGCAGAATCTGTAGCCTTTTACTTTGGCACAAATCTGGCAAGTGTCCAGTCAACCGGTTGTCACTCAGTTCAATGTCAACCAAATTGGTAAGATTGAAGAGTGATGAAGGCAAAGGGCCGGAAAGCTGATTGGTGAATAGTAACATTTCTGTCATGCTCGTTAATTTTCCAAAACTTTGAGGGATTGAGCCGGACAATTGGTTTTCGTAGGATGTAAGGTATTCCAAATTTTCCAAATTTCCAAACTCAGTCGGCAATTCCCCGGAGAGATTATTGCTATTTATCAGTATGTTACTTAGTGAAGACATATTCCCAATACTTGACGGCACTGATCCAACTATGAAATTGACCGAGAGATCGAGTTCTTCCAGATTCACGAGATTTCCGAGCTCATGAGGGATGGATCCAGTTATATGGTTACCCCAAAGAGAAAAAAAGGTTACTGAAGTAATATTCCCAGCAAGACTAGAAGGGATTGAGCCGGTCAAATGGTTCTCTGACAAGTCCAACTCAATCAAGCTTGAGAGCATCCCAAGCTCTGCCGGGATCGGTCCAGTGTGCTGGTTCAGATATATGTATAGGAACCTAAGCATTGTGAGGTTTCCAAGGGAGGGCGGAATTGTACCATTCAGGTTATTATTGTGCAAGTATAGTTCTTGCAGGTTTCGGACTTGTCCTAGCTCTCTAGGTATAGGTCCTGACAGACGATTTTTAGCAATGCCAATATGGTTGAGGTTCGTTAGGTTTGCAAGGGCAGAAGGTATTTGGCCAGAAAGGATATTAAAGCTCAAATCCAACTCTCTCATGTTCTGAAGCTGTCCGAGGTGCCATGGGATGCCACCTGAGAGCCTATTCCCAGGTAGATAAAGAAAGGCAAGTCTTGAGAGATTACCCAAGGCAGGAGGTATTTGGCCAGTGAGATTGTTGCTGGAGAGGTCCATTAGTGTGAGCCTCCGGAGGTTGCTTAAAGACAACGGTATGTACCCCCATAGCTGGTCACCGGAGAAGTTGAGTGTGGAAAGCATGGAAAGAGAGCCGATGCTAGGAGGGATTGTACCGGACAGCTGGTAGTTGTCGCTGAGGTCGAGGTTGACGAGGTAAGGGAGTGACCGGAATCTCAGGGCATCCAGTTGCCCTGCAATACCGGCACCGCCAAGGGAAATTCCTCTGATGACCTTGACCGTAGTTCCTCCGTGCAGCCGGGTGTTGCCGCAGGTGATGCCGGTCCAGTTGCATGGGTACATGCCATCGTCTCTCCAGGTTGCAAGCTGGTGCTTGGAGGAGTACTTGATGGATGATTTCCAGTGGAGAAGCGCCCTGGCTTGGGATCTCAGCGAAGTGCCGTGGCGTACTGCTGCTCCAGCTGCAGGCGAGGTGCGGCCCTCGGCTTGCCTGGAAGTAAGGAGAAGAAGCAGCAGCGGCAGGGCAAACGAGAGAACCAGGCGATGTAGCCGTGGCAGGGGCACCATGGAAGTCGCCATGATCTCACGATGTACTATGACACGACTGCATGCGGCAAGTGATCATCTAAATTAACCGAAATACTCTCACAGCAAGATGCACACAACAAGCAAAAAAATATGAATAGAGAGAATAGCGTACCTCCGCTGTTCGGAGAGCAGAAGGCGGCAGCCGTTGCAATTGGTTTTGCCAGATGGTGGCGTGTGAGTTGGGTACTCAGCTTGCTCCCGGTCCAGGGGTTTAAAAACACATTTACTCTCTTGCCTAGATCAACTCGCTCGATCTCGACTCATTTGCAGCCCTACTTGCAAGACCTTGGCTCCGTCCTACACTCCGGCAGAGGTCTGCGTTGATGTGCCACCTTTCTCGAGAGCGAGAGGTTTCGATGCTGACAAATATCAGCAAGTCGACAGGTTTACTGGTCTAAGATTGTCTGTGATGATCGTGCTTCCTGTCCGTTCAAGAGTTAAATATCGTGCTTGTCATGTGGACAATTTTCTTGGTTTTCTTGGGATAATTTAGCACGTCAACAGGTCAAGTGAACTTGTATGTGCTTGTCATGTGGAAAATTTTCTTGGTTTTCTTGGGATAATTTAGCACGTCAACAGGTCAAGTGAACTTGTATGCATTCGACAAGAAAATAGCAGGTGGAAACTAGTGAAACCCATAGTGCGTTCAAAGGATCCAAAGAGTGTAAAATAGATACAATATGCATGCTTGAGAGGTGACGTCGTACAAACATGTAAAATTTCAAGTTTAAATTCAATTTCAGTTGACATCAACGCTGAATTTGTTTTTTGGTTTTACCGAAAAAGGCTTTCGCCCCGCTTTATATATAAAGCAATGATCATCAACAACCCGGTACAAACGCACGCCACCACAACACACGCACACACCCAAGGCAGGATACATAGGCGCTGAGCGCAACAACGACCACCCCTAGCACTACCCGCGAGGAGATGAAGTCGCATACGACGAACCGTGGGCTCCAAGGCGGCGCCTTCAGAAAGGATACGACACCGGAGTGCCGCCACCGCCCGATCCAAGGATCAAAGTTTCCCCTCAAGCCGCACGATGGGCAATGAGAGCCGCGACGACGCATTCAAGAAGGGAACGAGCTACGCCGCCGCCGGTCCGTCCGAAGATAGAATAGGTTTTCACCCCGGCCAACACTCATCGCCACCGAACGCCACACCCCGGCAGCCACGCCGCCCACACGCCCATGGCCACCGGGCAGCACCAAGCCACGGGCTCTGCCCATGAGCACCGCGCTACCACCACCAGGGCCGCCACCCCGGCATCCAAGACCTAGACACCACCTCACCCGAGACCCGCCGCTACCCCAACCAAAGAAATGAGCGGAAAGGTCCCACCTTTCGCACCCCCGGCCCCCAGGCGCCAGATCCGGGCGGATCTGGCCGGACGCCCGCCCGCGCGCCGCCACCCATGCCGGACCACCCAGCAGCCGCCGCACCACCACTGGGGCCCAGACCGCCGCCGCGCCGCCACCAGACGGCCGCACCGCCGCCCCGCACCACCGGCGTCGTGCCGCTGGGCCCTGCCGAAGCCCAGCGCCGCCACCCGAGAGCTCCGCCCCGCGTCGGACCCCGAAGCCAGAGGAGGAGGGAAAGGCCCCGCCGCCGCTGCGCCGACCGGGCTTTGCCCGTCAACGCCTGCCAGCGGCGGCGGGGGAGGGAGGGAGGAGGAAGGGAACAGGAGGTGCGGCGGCTAGGGTTCCCTCCCCGTCGCTCGCGGGAGCGACGCGGGAGGGTCAGGCTTCTTCATAGCTCCCAAGTGAAATTAAATTTGAACTTGACATTTTACATGTTTATAGAATGTCTACGTACTCTCCAGTATATTATATTTGTGAAACATACCTTTCATTAGGCTTCCACCGGTCTTCCGTCGTAACTTGGTTTCTACTTGATATTTTCTCGTATTCCACATGGACATCACTGATGTATGTGTGTGAAATTGCCGTGTCGTAACTTGGTTTCCACTTGATATTTTCTCGTATTCGACATGGACATCACTTATGTATGTGTGTGAAATTGCCGTGTCTTCCACGCCTACATTGATGGTGAACAAAATATTACAGTTCAAATAGAGGAAATGTATATTTGTAAGGCCAAATTCATTGTGAAGCTTATAGCACTCGCTAGGGATAAAATTCCCGGCCATCCTGTCTACGTGTGCTCCAATCTCAGGACTTGGTCTCGCGTTGCTGCTTGTTGTGGAGGTCGGCACATCGAGTGTTTGCCTTCAGTCGGGTTTATCGGGCCCATAAATATTTTCAAATAAACTTTGACCATTAATTTAATCAACAACAAAAATGTGTCATGTGAATCCAATGTTGGTCTTTCTTGAGGTGAAGAAAGTAGGCAGTCAAATGCCGCAAAGATGCATTGTTTCAGGACCCTCTTAGCCGGTGAACATTCGCCGGGGAGGATGGCATTTGCGAAAGATTTCCATGGCAATTTTAGTTGTAAGGGGGTGGCAAATTCTTCACACTATCATGGCAATTCCTTTCTAGAGAAGGCAATTATTTTTTGAGAAACTGTCATTGTTTGATCTCGATCAAACAACTGTGAGTGCATTCGTTGGGAGTTTCTTCCTAGCGAACGTTCGCCAGTTAGCATTACCGTTGTTTCACGCCTGTTACTTCATCATTTTTGGGCTGCGGTTGTGGAAGTCGTTTGTCCAAAATATCTTCCGAAAGAAATTTGTCCTTGCAAGAAGAGTTAAAAGCATGCATATCTCCTGGATGTTTTCCCATTGTGCTCCCAGTCGGTTCAAAAACAATATCATGCCAACATGGATTTTAGTTTGAACGATGACAGGAGAGCTGTTATATTCATTGTAAAGAAGAAAATGGTACAAGAACCCAAATTTATTAAAGGGAAACCGGGTGAAAACCTAAACAACGGCAAGCCACACCTAGCTAACCAGAACAGCCTAAAGCACCACAAAACATACAAGACATCGGAAAGCCAACACACCTGGCCGGGTACACGATCGAGCGCCTACGCTGCTACCAGAGTGCACACCAAAAACCATTGTATCAATCCGGGTTGCCACAAACCTCTCTGCAAATCTCAACAACACCGAAGAGGAACACTATGTCCGATAGAGCAAACATATGCCACTCCGATCCCGCAAGGTTGGCAGACACACTCACCCGATGCACTTTGCATGTGGGGGATGCTTTTGTTGCTCCCACGGAGAAGTCACGGGAGCCGCCGTCAACCACCTTCGTGAGCCATGAGTCCCTCTAACCGAGTCGAGCTCCAAGACGATGCCCTGAGAGGAAACACGGCGCCAAGCAAAGTCAATAGCGTCGTCATCGTCCGATCCGGAAGACCGAATCTAAGGTTTCCTCTTAAGCATGATGGGAAAGGGGGGAAAGGGCTACAACATCGATGCCTCCAACAAGGGAACAGTGCCCGTAGGCACCGCCATCGACGACCGGCCATAACCGAAGTATGGCTTTCGCCGACAGCCTACCCACCCAAACCCACGACTCGGCCAGCCCATCCGGTCTACCATCTCCATGACATGCAAGCCCCGCGCCACCTCTCATCCTTGCGCAGCCGAGACACGACCTGCTACAAGGACCCCACGCCGCAGGCCAATAGAAACCCAGATCGGCCCCTGCCCCCGGCGGATCTCACTCCTCCGCTGCACCTCCGCCTCAAGCTTCACGCAAGACCCGATCAGAGGCACTCCGGCCAACCAGATCCGCCGCAGCCATCACAGGCCCACCCCGCTGGGCGCCAAGACCATGCAAGCACGGGCCGACACCCAGCAGAAATCGCGCTTAGGGCGCCATCCGAGCGTTGCCCGTGCGCAGCAGCAGATCCGCGCAGGAACGTCTCCCGCGCCCCGCATACCACGCGCGCGCACACACATGCCGTACCTCGCGTGCCAGCCGTCGCAACGCCGCGCCGCAACAGCACGCAACCGGCCGTGCCTCGCCGCGTCAGCCCACGCGCTGCCCCGCGTCGCGCCCGCTCGCGCACCGCTACGTGCCGACGGCGCGCCTCCTCCTTTGTACGCACCGGCGGCGACTCACCCGGTGCCCGACCGCTCCCCGCATCTCTGAAAAATGAGCCGCCCCCGCCACGCTCAAGATCCTCGCAAGATGGAGAAGGCTCTGTTGCCACCGACGCTGCGTAGGCTTTGCCCAGCGGCGCCCTCCAGCGGCGGCTAGGGTGGAGGGGGGTGTGGGGTGGTGGCGGCGGCGATTTAGGGTTCTCCCGGGCTGCTCCGCTGGAATATGGTACTCTCCGCTGGAGTACATGGATTTAGGGTTCTCCCGGGCTGCTCCGCTGGAATATGGTACTCTCCGCTGGAGTACATGGAACAGCAAAACATGCACAACAGCAGCGCACACGAAACAGCAGCTGTAGAGAGAGACATGAACAGATGACGATGGACGTACTGTTCGTTAACTGTTGTAGGTGCGACGGTGTTGATGACGATGTTGGCGACGATCTGCTGCTGATGGCGATGAAGACGGCGATGAGTAGCACCGCCCGACTTGGACGAAAGACGACCCGTGATGACGAACTTGAGCAGTCGCGCTGAGCGCTTTCCAAAAAACCTAATTCGTCCTCTCCCGATGCAGGATCGCAAGGACGAACGGTTCCGGAGACCTGCTCTCCCGCGCGCCAATGCACGCCGGCGTTTGGGATGGAGTAGACAACGGTGGCGGCGCAAGTTGCGAGATGAGGGAAAACCCTAGGTATTTTCGGTTGTCTTTTGGCGGCGGCCGATAGCAGTATATATATTAGGACCAGAGGCGGTATCATGTCGCGATCACGATCTCAAACCGACTAGGTTTCTAAGTCGTATACTTACCGGACAAGAAATAATTAACTTATCTGCCAAGACATAAAAAACAAAACGGCAAAAGGAAGCCGCGCCCCCGCAAGGCAACGGACCGGATTTCGGCGGACCATTCACGCACATGTCGCACGTACGCGCCGCCCTGGCCCCGGCCCGAGCCCGGCCAGGCCAGGCGAGGCGAGCGAGCGCACGCGTGTAGTCTTCTCTTTCTCTTCTCAACACACCACTTAGAGTGATGGAGAGAACCCACTATATAAAGAGGTCCAACTCTTCCTTAACTAGCGGTATGGGACTAAACTTTAGCACCACCTCTTGCCATTTTATTCATGGGCCACTATTTGAGATTTCAGAAATTGCTATGGGCCTAGCCCATTAATTCTAACAACCCCCCACCAGATCTCACATACCCATTTAGAGATTTGCCTTCTCTCACCACTTCTTTAATATACCAGTGTTTCAACAAAGACTGTTAAGTTGAACTTCTGCCTAGAACTTTAAAATACATCCGTCCACAACTTGACAATGGACTATGCCTTGAATTGCTAGTTTTGTGTGAACGGGTTCACTCAAAGTCTTAACCAGTACCTGGCTGCCAGTAGGCTACCCCGCGGTTTGGAGCATATACGTCGTACTCCCTGGTCTCTTTGTGAGCTTACTAGAGATCACCCAAGTCTCATAGACTGCGACGTTTACAATCGGAGCTCATATAGGTGCGTTCTTTCAAGACTGCTCTGTAGGACAGCATCTTTGCTAATCATAGCCAATAGAACCACATTAAGGCATGTTGCCAACCTGCCTTACAGCTCTGAGCTTTACAGCTCTGAGAGTTTTGCATCTTCACTTAGAGACGGTCATAAATTACTCTCCTCAGTTAACCAATAGCTTGTTCTTCCCAGGTCCTAATTCACGGGATCTCCGATCACAAAGGTTGGGTTACTACTATGGTGTAACATCTCTGGGTCTCATACCCATCTCCCTCGATGCAATATCTATCACATTTCGTGATAGTCCCTTTGTAAAAGGATGTGCCAGATTTTTGTCTGTTTGAATAAATGTAACAGTTATTACTCCGGGGTTTCTCAACTTCCTGATAGATTTCAAACGTCTCTTCACGTGTCTTGATGACTTCGCATTATCCTTAGAATTGTTCACTTTAGCGATAACCGTTTGGTTGTCACAATTCATAAGAATAGCCGGAACAGGTTTTTCAACCACAGGCAAGTCCATCAAGAGCTCACGCAACCATTCTGCCTCAACAGTGGCCGTGTCTAAAGCATTTAGTTCTGCTTCCATAGTTGACCTCGTCAATATGGTCTGTTTGCAGGACCTCCATGACACTGCACCACCTCCATGAGTAAATACATACCCACTTGTGGCGTAGAGTACATCAACATTGGAAATCCAGTTCGAATCACTATATCCTTCTAGCACAGCAGGATGCCCTGAATAGTGAATTCCATAACTCATAGTACCTCTCAGATAGCGCAAGACCCTTTCTAGTGCATGCCAATGATCATCACCCGGGTTGGACATGAACCAACAATTTGAGAGTATCTTAATTGATCTCTCGTTTCTTTCTTGTTCTTTCTGAGTGTCACGCTGGGATCATAAGGTGTTGGAGAAGGCTTGCTATCCATAAAGCCGAACCGGCTCAAGACCTTCTCAACATAATGAGACTGCGTTAGAGTAATCCCACTCTCTTCCTTAATAAGCTTGATGTTTAGTATCACATCAGCTTCTCCCAGATCTTTCATCTCAAAACTCTTTGATAGAAAAGACTTGACCTCATTGATCGCATCAATGTTTGTACCAAAGATTAGTATGTCATCAACATACAAACATAATATAACACTATTGCCCCCACCATGGCGATAGTAAACACACCTATCAGCCTCATTAATGACAAATCATGCAGAAGTTAGAGTTCTTTCAAACTTCTCATGACATTGCTTAGGTGCTTGTTTTAGACCATACAAAGATTTTAACAACTTGCACATCTTTCTCTCTTCACCCTTTACCACAAACCCATCAGGCTGATCCATATAGATTTCCTCTTCCAACTCTCCATTTAGGAAAGCTGTCTTTACATCCATTTGATGAATGATAAGACCATAAGAGGCAGCCAGGGAAAGTAGCACCCGAATGGTGGTCATTCTAGCAACAGGTGAATAGGTGTCAAAGTAATCTTCGCCTTCTTTCTGAGTGTAGCCCTTAGCCACAAGACGCGCCTTGTACTTATCAATAGTACCATCAGGCCTTAGCTTCTTTTTGAATACCCACTTACAGCCCACAGGTTTACAACCATATGGTCTATCAGTTAGTTCCCAAGTTCCATTAGAAAGAATTGAGTCCATCTCATTATGAACAGCTTCTTTCCAATCATCTACATCCGGAGATGCATATGCCTCTGCAATAGACTTGGGAGTATCGTCCACAAGGTATACAATGAAATCATCACCAAAGGATTTTGCAACCCTTTGTCTCTTACTCCTCACAGGAGCTTCATTGTTATCCTTCTCAAGGACTTCCTCATGTGATTGTTCGAAATACTCATCAGATGTACTAGATTCAGGAATTATCTCAGAAGAAAATCTAGCAATGCTATGCATATCTTTCATAGGAAATATATTCTCAAAAAATGTTGCATCACGAGATTCCATTATAGTATCAACATGCATATCAGGTACCTCAGATTTAACCACTAAAAATCTATAAGCAATGCTCCGTTGAGCATAGCCTAGAAAGACACAATCCACTGTCTTTGGTCCGAGTTTGCGTTTCTTAGGAATAGGAATATTGACCTTTGCCAAACATCCCCAAGTGCGCAAGTAAGAAAGTGATGGTTTTCTCCCAACCCACTCCTCATAAGGGGTTTCTCTTTATTCTTGTTAGGAACTTTATTCAGGACATGACATGAAGTCAATAGAGCATCCCCCACCATGCCTTAGATAAACCAGCAGTGTCTAACATGGCATTCACCAAATCAGTCAGCGTGCGATTTTTCCTCTCGGCAACCCCATTTGATTGGGGTGAATAGGGAGACGTCCTCTCATGAATAATACCATGTTCCTCACAAAATTCATCAAATAATTTGGGAAAATACTCTCCACCACGATCGGACCTAAGACGCTTGATCTTTCTCTCTAGTTGATTTTCAACTTCAGCTTTATAGATTTTAAAGTAGTCTAAAGCTTCATCTTTAGTTTGCAACAAATAAACATAGCAAAATCTAGTCGCATCATCAATCAACGTCATGAAATATCTCTTTCCACCTTTCGTCAACACACAATTCATCTCACAAAGATCAGAATGTATGAATTCTAGAGGTGCCAAGTTTCTCTCCTCGGCAGCCGTATGAGTCTTTCGAGGTTGCTTCGATTGCACACAACTATGCCACTTAGAACCTTTGGCAACAGTGAAATTCAGAATTAAACTCATACTGGATAGCCGAGACATTAAACCAAAATTAATATGAGATAAACGAGAGTGCCAAACACTTGCATCATCATTAACACTAGCACAAATTTGGTTTACTGACTTATTGCAAAAATCTGAAAGGGAAAAGATGAACAAGCCTCCGCACTCATAGCCTTTGACTATAAATTGTCCAAATCTTGACACGATTACTTTATTCGACTCTAGAACTACCTTAAACCCATCTCGACATAGAAGGGAGCCGCTAACTAGATTCTTGTTCATAGTAGGGACATGCTGCACGTTCCTTAGTTGCACGATCTTTCCCGAAGTAAACTTCAGATCCACCGTGCCAATGCCACGAACAGAAGCATGTGACCCATTCCCCATTAAGACGGAAGAATCCCTTGCGACCTGATAAGAAGTAAACAAAGAGACGTCAGCACACACATGAATGTTAGCACCCGAATCAATCCACCATGAAGATGATTGAAATACTGAAAGCACAATAGGTAAATTACCATACCCATCAGTATTGCTAGCGGTCACCATGTTGACAGTCTTGGAGCTCGTTTTCCCTCAGCGGTCTGCACGTTCTGGGCATTCCTTGGAAAAGTGTCCGGGCTTCCCACAGGCGTAGCACTCTAGCTCAGCCTTGTTAAACTTCTTCTTCTTGAAGGTAGTAGTCTTGGTAGGCTTGTTGAAAACAGGCTTGTTTTTCCCTTTGTTCTCGTTCTGTGGGTACCTCTGCACCATGTTGGCGGTAGGCTGAACCTCACCTCCTTTCTCAGTAGTGTCTTTAGCCCAAGCTTTCTCTTCAACATCAAGAGATGCAATCAGATTTTCAACTGATATCTCATGTCTCTTATATTTCAGAGTTGTGGCGAAATTCCTCCATGAAGGAAGCAGCTTTGCAATCATGCACCCAGCCACAAATTTGTCAGGTAGAACACACTTAAGGAGTTCCAGTTGCTTCACAATGCACTGTATCTCATGAGCTTATTCAACCACAGAACGGTTATTCACCATCTTGTAGTCATGGAAACTCTCCATGATGTACAGTTCACTGCCTGCATCTGTTGCACCGAATTTAGCATTCAGTGCATCCCACAGAGTCTTTCCGTCATCAATGTGCATGTACACATCACACAGACGGTCAGCAAGAACACTCAGAATGCATCCCACAAACATAGTATTGGCTTCCTGAAATTTTCTCTGATCTTCGTCAGACATTCCCTCTGTAGCACCAACACTAATGTGGAAAACTTTCAGAGCAGTAAGCCAGAGCGTGGTCTTCACCTGCCACCTCTTAAAGTGCACACCGGTAAACTTATCCGGCCTCAGTGCATCGGCGAATCCAGCCATAGTTAACTCAGGAAATTGCCTACAATTTAGGTTTTTGGATTGTTTGAAAATTAGGCAAGTTCATGATTAATTCCAATAAATAATTCATGACTAGAACAGAGACTAGCATGTAACAATCTAGCAAACTAGAGGAACAGCAAAACATGCAAAACAACAGTGCACACGAAACAACAGCTGTATAGAGAGACATAAACAGATGACGATGGACGTACTGTTCGTTAACTGTTGTAGGTGCGACGGTGTTGATGACGATGTTCGCGACGATCTGCTGCTGACGGCGATGAGTAGCACCGCCCGACTTGGCCGGAAGACGACCCGTGATGACGAACTTGAGCAGTCGCGCTGAGCGCTTCGCACAAAACCTAATTCGTCCTCTCCCGGTGCAGGATCGCAAGGACGAACGGTTTCGGAGACCTGCTCTCCCGCACGCCGGTGTTTGGGATGGAGTAGACAACGATGGCGGCGCAAGTTGCGAGATGAGGCAAAACCCTAGGTATTTTCGGTTGTGTTTTGGCCGCAGCCGGTAGCAGTATATATATTAGGACCAGAGGTGGTATCGTGTCGCGATCACGATCTCAAACCGACTAGGTTTCTAAGTCGTATACTTAGCGGACAAGAAATAATTAACTTGTCTGCCAAGACATAAAAAACAAAACGGCAAAAGGAAGCCGCGCCCCCGCAAGGCAACGGACCGGATTTCGGCGGGCCATTCACGCGCATGTCGCACGTACGCGCTGCCCCGGCCCCGGCCCGAGCTAGGCCAGGCCAGGCGAGCGAGCGCACGCGTGTGGTCTTCCCTTTCTCTTCTCAACACACCACTTAGAGTGGTGGAGAGAACCCACTATATAAAGAGGTCCAACTCTTTCTCAACTAACGGTATGGGACTAAACTTTAGCACCACCTCTTGCCATTTTATTCATGGGCCACTATTTGAGATTTCAGAAATTGCTATGGGCCTAGCCCATTAATTCTAACAAGTTCTTCATTTCTTAAGGTTGAAGCTAGACTTCCTCTCTCTATAAACTGGCACACAAGGAACCGGAACCGCAGATGAGAACAATATCCATAAAGCTTGACGATGCCGCGTTGGCGAATTGTTGTTAACATTTCAATCTCATGCCGGAATCTTTCTTCATCATGTGCCTCTTCATCGCCTGCATGGAGTTTCTTTACTGCGACCACTTGTTCATCTTGAAGTTCCGCTTTATAAACAATACCATATGATCCCTCTCCAATGCAATGCTTCTCATCAAAATTGCCAGTGGCATTTATAATATCCTCAAATGCCATTCTACCATCAAAGCTCCATACAGAGAACACACCGTTTTTCCTCACATCATCAGTATTTTGAGGTGCTTTCTTGCGGCAAATTAAAAAGGCAATGACACCTGCTGCTATTGAAATAATAGCGACAAACATGGTAAGACTGACTGATAGTATAATCTTTTGGTGCTTTCGCCTATGATCTGCAGGGGGCAAATCACGAGACAGTCCAACAAGGTCTCCGCAAAGACCTTTGTTGTGGAGAAACCATTCAGCTGATGCATTGTGGATCCCATTTGGGACAGTGCCTTCTAGGAGGTTATATGCAACATCAAATATTGATAAGCTTTTCATGCTTGCAATGGAGGCAGGGATTGCACCACTGAATTGATTGTGTGAGAAGTTTACATACATCAGCATCTCTAGGTTGCTGAGTCCTGACGGTATTGGTCCACTGAGACTATTCATGCTAAGATCAAGCATTCTTTGCAGGGAAGCTAAATGGCCCAAACTACCAGGAAGACTTCCACTAAGGCTGTTGTTATTCATATGTAGTGACTGCAGTTTCAAACAATTTCCCATCTCTTCTGGCACTTTACCACTCAACAAGTTGCTTGAGAAATCAAGAATCTCAAGATTGCTAAGTTGGCCGATTTGCTTAGGGATCTGGCCAGATAGTCAATTGTTTCTTAAATCCATCCAGTAGAGGTTGCTTAACTTGCCAATTTCCGGTGGTATCTCACTGGTCAACCTATTGAAACTCAGTTTTAGCTTTACAAGATTTTTTAGCCCCCCAACCTCAGAAGGTATACTGCCTTCTATCATGTTGTGTGCAAAATTAATACTTGTCAAGTTTTGACATGAGCCCCAACTCGGCAAGAGCTGCCCAACAAATCTATTTGAAGATAAATTGATCGTATCGAGGTGTGGATACACCCCAAATGCTTCAGTTATGTCTCCCTCAATATGATTATTGGCGATCATGAGCGATGTTAGTGAACTGCAATCCCTCAAGCCTTTTGGGACAGGACCATCCAGATTGTTGTTATGAACTTGTAAAACCTGTAGCTTTTTACTTTGGCACAAATCTGGCAGGTGTCCGATCAGCTGGTTGTCATTCAGTGAAATGTGGACTAAATTGGTAAGGTTGGACAGTGATGGAGGCACAGGGCCGGAGAGCTGGTTGTTGAACAGTCGCATTTGTGTCATGCTGACCAATTTTCCATAACTTTGAGGGATTGAGCCGGACAATTGGTTTTCATAGGACATAAGATACTCCAAATTTGCCAAATTTCCAAACTCGGTCGGCAATTCCCTGGAGATACTATTGTTATGTATTATTAATTGTTTGAGTGAAGACATGTTCCCAATACTTGACGGCACTGATCCAACTATCAAATTGTCCGAGAGGGCAAGGATTTCCAGATTCACGAGATTCCCGAACTCATGAGGGATGGATCCGGTTATGTAGTTACCAAAAAGAGAAAAATAGGTCACTGAAGTAAGATTTCCAGCAACACTAGAAGGAACAGGGCCGGTCAAATGGTTATCTGATAAGTCCAACCCAATCAAGTTCGAGAGCATCCCAAACTCTGCCGGTATTGGACCAGTGTATTGGTTCCGATATGCCGTCAGGTATGCGAGCATTGTAAGGTTACCAAGGGAGGGCGGAATTGTGCCGCCCAGATTGTTTTTCTCCAAGGATAGTACTTGCAGGGTTTGGATGTGTCCTAGCTCTTTAGGTATGGGTCCTGACAGACGATTATCAGAAAGGTCCAGATAGTCGAGATTGGTCAGGTTTGCAAGGGCGGAAGGTACATGGCCAGAAATGTCATTAAGGCTCAAATCCATCTCTCGCATGTTCTGAAGCTGTCCGAGGTGCCAGGGGATGTTACCTGAGAGCCTATTCCCACATAGATAAAGAAAACCAAGTCTTGAGAGATTACCTAAAGCAGGAGGGATTTGTCCGGTGAGATTGTTGCTGGAGAGGTCCATTCCTGTGAGCTGTCCAAGGTTGCAGAATGATGCAGGTATGTGCCCGCTGAGCTGATCACCCGAGAAGTTGAGGGTGGAAAGCATGGAAAGAGAGCCGATGCCTGGAGGGATGGCACCGGAGAGATGGTAGTTGTCGCTGAGATCGAGGTTGACAAGGTAAGGGAGCGACTGGAATCTCAGTTTGTCCAGTTGCCCTGCCATGCCGGCACCATCAAGGGAAATTCCTGTGATGACCTTCACGATGGTTCCTCTGCGTGACAGAGTGTCCCCGCAGGTGATGCCGGTCCAATTGCATGGGTACATGCCGTCGTCTCCCCAGGTTCCCAGCTGGTGCTTGGAGAAGTACTTGATGGATGATTTCCAGTGGAGAAGTGCCCCAGCTTGGGATTTCAGCGAAGTGCCGCGGCGTGCTGCTACTGCAGGCGTGGCGCGGCCCTCGGCTTGCCCGGAATTAAGGAGAGGCAGCAGCAGGAGGAGCAACGCGAGAATCAGGTTATGTAGCAGCGTTGGCACCATGGAATTCGCCATGATCTCACGCAGTATGATGATATGACTGCATAGGCCAAGTGATCATGTAAACTGAAGTAGTCCCACAAGTCTGGCAGCAAGACATACACAGGCGAAAAAATATGGTCAAGGAGATAGAGAGAATAAGCGCACCTCTGGTGTCTGAGAGCAGAACGCCGAAGCCCGGTGATGGTGGTGTGAGTTGGGTACTCATTTGGCTCGGTTCTCCAGGGGTTTATAAACACATTTAAAGCAGCCTAACACACCTACACACCAATGTTTTTGAGTCGATGAGTCGACGAGTCGCTCGGAGGGGGCGACTCTAGACTAGTCGTGACTAGTCTAGACTCATGGTCGACGAGTCGACATGGCGACGAGTCGACGTGAGTTAAGCAGCAGCAGCCAGTGGAGGAGCACACCAACAGCAGCAGCATCCAGGGGAGGAGGATGAGAGCACACCAGCAGCAGCAACCAGGGGAGGAGGGGGGGAGCACACGAGCAGCAGCAGCAACCAGAGGAGGAGGGGAGGAGCAGACTAGCAGCAACGTCAACCAGGGGAGGAGGGGAGGAGCACCCCAGCAGCAGCAGCAGCCCTGGGAGGAGGAGAGGAGCCGGCGGCTGGCAAGGAGAGGGTTGGATCGGGGTGGGGGGAGAAAGAGTCGATCTAGGTTTCCAGGAGGGGATGGGCAAGCAGATAACACTAAAAAACATATGACAGATGGGCCCCCCAATAATTGAGTCGTTTTCGACCCATACATAGCGACTAGTCGTGACTAGTCGAGACTAGTCGCTTGAGTCGCTCGACTCAAGCCAGGAAGCGAGTCGAGGATCCGAGTCGACCCTGAAGCAGCGACTCGTCGACTAGTCGACGACTAGTCGAGACTAGTCGCTCGACTCGAAAACCATGCTACACACTTGCCTCTCACCTGCAGCGAAGACCTTGGCTGAGTCCAATCTGGCGGCATAATTTTCTGCCATTGATGCGATCTAAGATTTTCGGTTTCAGATAACTGTGACTGGTTCTCTGTGATGATTGTGCACGCTTTCAGTCCGCTCAAAGGAAGAATAGAATATCAATGCTTGTCATGTGGACGTTGATTATTGCTTGGTTTTCTTGTGAATAATTTAATGCGTATGAAGTGAACTTAACTGCATTGTTGACTGTATTCGACATGGACAGCGTTGACGTTTGTGTGTGCAAATGACATATCTTCAACGGCTAGCCACGCTGATGGTGAATGCAATTAATGCAGTCCAAATAGAGGAAATGACATTCAGAAGTGAAATTCGTTTGGAATATGGTAGTGGATGGTCTGAAATGATTTTCAGAGGTAGTGATTGCGGCTCCTCCTTTTCAGCCTATAGCTTAGGGCATCTCCAACAATCTATTACTATGACCGTCACTAAGGGGGAGAGTAAGCAAACCCCATTCGAGATAACAACTTCTCCACCAGTTTGTACTTTTAACTTTGTGGCCTATATTGTTTTGTTAGAACTCAATGCATTCCCATCCTGTCAACAAGAATCCTCGTCTGACATCCACCTAAAAATTTTAGGAACTCTCCTGAATAGTTCTAATCTAGGCTTTGCCAAATAATAGTACTAATCGAATATCCACTGACCACTGAACTTTCATCAAGCAAAGAGACTCACCCAAATGGTTATAGATGAACCAGGCCGCTGGAATCACTCGAACCTGCTGCGGAAACCAACCCATGCGAGGAGAAGACCACCTAGCGGCGGAAGTGCAGCCTTCAGTGCCATCGATGAGCAGCGGTAGAGGACCACCCCTTCCTCCCACTGAGGCTGCGCCGCTTCTGTACCATCGCGACGCCTAGTCTCTCCTTGTGGCGAGACATCTCCAAACGTGCGGATCTTGGAGGCCGGTGGACTGGGGTGAGGACGTCGTTGCAGCGGGGAAGACGGACGGCGACAGGCCGGAACATGGAGGAAGAGGCGGATTGATGGGGAAGAAGGTCAGGGGAAAGTGACCCGATTAACTGCGGTTGGCCCACAATGGGCCCTGTTGACGATTTACTCTTATTTTTATTTGCCCTGTTTTCTTTGTATTCTTTTCAGAGAAATGATTCCCTTCATCATGGCCGATCCGGCGTTTTTTGTCTACCGCCTCCCACGGACAACACATGGCAGTGGGCCACGGACGTTGCAACTTCATCTCTGCCTTATACTCGCACGAGGTTCACTTCCTTCGAGTAGATCCACCACAGTCCCCAACTCCCATCCCCCAACACCGATCCACCATGGCATCGGCGAGGCTGCTCCTTCTGCTCCATGGTGCTGGGCGACCCCTGTGCTCTGTTGCAACAAAGAAAATCTGTAACAGGTCGCCACCGCAGAGGGCCGTTGCAGCCGGGTCCTCGCATGGTCTCCGCCCACCTTCACCATGACAGTCGGTCGCGCGCGGTGTGCCACCTCGCTGGTGAGGAGACCTGGTCGGAGGTCCGACGCTCACCGGCAGCGCTCCTCCCTCACCACCGTTCGACGGGAGCTCATGGCTAATGACGGTGATTTTTTCTTGCAACATCCTCCTTGTTGCAAGTCAGATTTCTGCAACATCAGTGATGTGGCAACACTTTCTCCTATAACACCTATGTAAAGGTGAAGACAAATAATTTCTACAACATTAGCTCTATTGCAAAAAAAAAACCTGTAACAATAACTTTGTTGCAAAAGTTCTGCAATATGAAATTAGTTGCAAACGTCCAAACACAACATTATCCTTGTTGCAAAGGTGGCAGCTGAATCTGACGGCCATCTCGCATTGAATCCAATGGCTCATGAGGCGATGAATCTTTCAAAATGATCTACCGACCGACGTGTAGCGTTGCCTTTCTTAGGGGAGTTTTATCTGTATAAATTGTCATGATTTGAGAGACCTCCTAAGCAACGCTTGTGGCAACAGCAACCCCAGCTGGCAGCCTGGCGCTCACGTGCATGTGCTATGGGCCGGCCCAGCTACCCCGGCTCGCTCGCCTTTTTTTCTAAAAAAAAGACTGGTCGACCGTTGACTTTTGATTTTTTGAAAAAGTTCAAACTAATGAAAAAATGGAAAAAATGTGAGTTTGAAAAAGGTTCACAAAAAATGAAAAAGTTTCACGGCTTCAAAATGTTCAGGAATTAGAAAAAGTCATAAAATTTGGGGAAAAGTTCACAAATTTGAAAAAATGGTTCAAAAAATTTGAAAAAATGTTCGTCAACTTATAGAAAGTTTAGGACTTGGAAAACTTCATAATTTGGAAAAAGTTAATGAATTTGAAAATAAATTCACAAAAAATAAAAAGGTTCATGAAATTTGGGAAAAAAAGTTCACGAATATACGAAAAATTAGAATTTGAAAAAAGTTCACACATTTGAAAAAAAGAAAACGAAAAATAAATAGAAAAGAAATAAGAAACAAAAAAAGAAAAAGAAATATAAAACCAAACAAAACCAGGAAAAAAAACTAGGTTGGAAGCTTCCCAAAACCGGGCTTGGAAGCTTCTAGAAGCTTCCCCAAATTAGAAGGAGCTTTCAACCGGATTGCATGCTAAGCTACGATACATGGGTCGGTCTTTTAATGAAGGAAACAATCGACAGGTGCGCGCCAAATACCAAACACATTGTATATGGCGTTGTAAGCGCCAAATAGGATTCCACGTGATTTGAAGTTTCGGTTAAAGAGAGTTTCAAAAAAATCGAAAGATATATTTAAAAGTTATGAAAAATCCACATATATACAATGATATATCTATACCTACTAATCCGATTTTTTGGTCAGCTCACCGTATAGAATTATTTTCTCCCGTAACTATTTGAGGTGGTACTAAATTTTTTGCCCGTCCATGCATAAATAAATTTTTGGGTTGGGCCTCCAAACCGTGCAGTCAAGGGCCCTACTCCGCATCTTCTTTTTTCCTTCAATTGGCCCGTAGGAAGTCTGTCCCCTATGTGGGCTAAGGGGCCTGCTTCATATCATTTTTTACCTTCGATTGGGCCGCAAGGAAAAAATAAATGCTACTCATGTGGGATTCAAACTCAAGATCTCACCTACTGAAACGAAGGCTCCAGCCGACTGACCTAAGCATAGAATTGTGTTACAGGAGAGGGTTCGTTAGCCAATTAATAGTACCACCTTGATTCTTTACACCTAATCCCATCAATTTATATACGTTTGCAAATTGCCTGAAATATCAACAAACTTTCTCATGATCCAAGAAACAAAGAGAACGAAGAGAAAGATTTGATAAATGAGGGAACATGCATGGCTCAGGCAAATTAGATCACGACCTGGAAGTAATTATTTATGGTGTAAAGACTCGGACTTTCAAAACGAACTTTCTGAAGTCGCACAACGACCAGGCAATACCAAAAAGCAGGAACCAAGCAATACCAAAAAAACAGGAACCAAGCAATAAGACTATGACCCGAAGATACCGAAAACCAGCCTCCCCAGCGACGCCCCATCTGAACACCGTCATAGCACCAAAACTGGTTGGAACCGGGTTCAGAGACCGAACACATGTCCTACATCACCTCCGTAGATAGCCCCAGGTAACCAGTCTTATCGTCGTGGTACCAAGACGACACCTAGACCAAGAGCACCCCAAGCTGGGCACACGAACGTACCTAGCTGGCGCAACCGAAGCAATGCGTGCCCACCGACCGATAAGAAGCTTGAATCAGTTGCAAGCATTGCAAGCAAGAAGGCAAAGAGAAGACACAGAGAGAGAATAAGATCGGCGACCCCATATACAGGACAACATATCGTTTTGCCATTGGGCCCAAGGCAAACCGACATAGCAAATCCCTACCTGGAGGCACGGACGGAACCGGCGCACACGAACACATGCAATATACCAGGATACGCGCGCGTATCCGAAAGGCACGGGCGGAGCGAGGACCTCAACAAAGCCGCACCATCCGGCAGACGGCCGAACCGCCATCTGGACAGACTCCCGAGTAACCAGACAGAGAGCACCCGGGTAGCGCGTACCCTGGTGAGGCCAAGAGCCCTGAGCGACCAGCGCATAACGGGGCGAGGCCAAAGGCCCTAACCAGCCAGCGCGCACCCAGTCATGGCAAACTATCCTGACCGTCTGGCCCCACTCTAGTACTGGCCGGCTACCGCAACGCACACCCCGAACAGAACCCCACACGCAAACCGGCGGTACGATCGCAACACACGCACCACCAGCCACGACGGCCCGGCTGCACCTTTGCGCGGGCCATAGTGCGCTTGTGGGCGCGACCGACGCCGCCCAATGACGGTGGCCCCGGACGCGCACCCGCGGCCCACCCGTCAAGGAACTCCCAGCCGGGGCACGCCGATGCGAGCTGTCCGGGCAAATCAAATGACTCAAAGAGCCGCCGATAGGCCCACGCAGCACGCCAGCCGGAGACGGACTGTGTGGCCCACTCGAAGAAGCCCTGAGAGGCCCCCGTGGGTCGCCACCGGGCACGACGGTGGACCCAGGCATGCCCCCGCGGTCCACCCATCATGGACCACCGAGTCGGTCTCTACAGCGAGAAAGCCCGCTCGAGGGCACGTCCAATGAAGGTGGCCCCGGGCGATCTGGGAGGTCTACCCATCATGGACCCGCCAGGCGGGTCGCCCTGGTCTGAGCCGTCCGGGCTGATCGGACGGCTCGGAGCGCTCCCGACTGGCCCTCGCGGCACATCACTGAGTGATGTACGGCTCGGAGGCGCACTCTGCTACTTGTGAGCTACGTTGGGATTTCCTCGAAGAGGAGAGGATGATGCAGTACAGTAGAGATAAGTATTTCCCTCAGTTAAGAACCAAGATTATCAGTCCAGTAGGAGAACCACACAGAAACTCGTTAGCAGCACCTACACACACAAAAGCAAACACTTGCACCCAACGCAAATAAGAGCGTTGTTAATCCTCTTAGCGGTTATTTGCAAGGATTAATTCTGATAGTGATAGATAGATAAAGTAAATACTAAATAAAATAAAAGTAAATAAATTGCAACAAGGTATTTTTGGTTTTTAATATATGATAAAAGTAGACCCGGGGGGCATAGTTTTCACTAGAGACTTCTCTCTCGAGCGCAGAACATACGGTGGATAAACAAATTACTGTTGGGCAATTGATAGAAAAGCAAATAATTATAACGGATTCATGGCAATGATCATGTATATAGGCATCATGTCCGAGACAAGTAGACCGACTTCTGCCTGTATCTACTACTATTACTCCACCCATCGACTGCTATCCAGCATGCATCTAGGGTATTAAGTATAAAACAGAGTAACGCCTTAAGCAAGATGACATGATGTAGACAAAGTAAACTCAAGCAATATGATTAAATCCATCTTTTTATCCTTAATGACAACAATACAAATACGTGTCATGTCCCTTTCTGTCACTGGGATTGAGCACCGCAAGATTGAACCCATCACAAAAGCACCTCTCCCATTGCAAGATAAATCAATCTAGTAGGCCAAACCAAATCAATGTTGGAAATATGCCCTAGAGGCAATATTAAATTGGTTATTATCATATTTCCTTGTTCATGATAAAGGTTTATTATTCATGCTATAATTGTATTGATCGGAAACTTAAATAAATGTGTGAATACATAAACAACACCGTGTCCCTAGTAAGCCTCTACTAGACTAGCTCGTTGATCAAAGATGGTTAAGGTTTCCTAACCATAGACATGAGTTGTCATTTGATAACGGGATAACATCATTAGGAGAATGATGTGATGGACAAGACCCAACCATAAGCTTAGCATCAGATCGTTTAGTTATTTGCTACAACTTTCTTCATGTCAAGTATCTGTTCCTTCGACCATGATCATGCTACTCCCGGATACTGGAGGAATGCCTTGTGTGCTATCAAACATCACCTCGTAACTGGATGATCATAAAGATGCTCTACAGGTATCTCTGAAGGTGTCTATTGGGTTGGCATGGATCGAGACTGGGATTTGTCACTCCGTATGACGGAGAGATATCTCTGGGCCCTCTCGGTAATACAACATCGTAAAGAGCTTGCAAGCAATGTGGCTAATGAGTTAGTCACGGGATCTTGTATTACGGAACGAGTAAAGAGACTTGCCGGTAACGAGATTGAACTAAGTATGGAGATACCGACGATCGAATCTCGGGCAAGTAACATATCGCTGGACAAAGGGAATTGCATACGGGATTACCCGAATCCTCGACATCGTGGTTCAACTGATAAAGATCTTCATTGAATATGTAGGAATCAATATGGGCATCCAGGTCCCGCTATTGGTTATTGATCGAAGAGGAGTCTCGGTCATGTCTGCATGTTCCCGAACCCGTAGGGTCGCACGCTTAACGATCGGTAGCGCTTGGGTAGTAATGAGAAATTAACAGTGGAACATCCGAAGGTTGTTCGGAGTCCCGGATGGGATCCAGGATATCACGAGGAGCTCCGGAATGGTCCGGGGGTAAAGATTTATATATGGGAAGTCATATTTTGGGTTCCGGAAAAAGTTTGGTTTTTTCGGTATTGTATCGGGAAGCTTCCAGAAGGTTCCGGAGGGTTCCGGAGGTGTCCGGAAGTCCACGGAGGGTCCACATGGACTCTGAAGGGGGCGCACCAGCCCTTCATGGGCCAGGCGCAGCATCCCCCTTGGCCCATGCGGCTGCCCCAAAGGATAAGATCAAATCCCTTTAAATTAGGAGATAAGATGGAAAGAGGAGGCTTTACTTGGGAAAGGGAATTACTATTCATGTGGTACTATTCACACATGTACTAATCATGTGGTACTATTCACACATGTACTAATCATGTGGTACTGTTCACACGGCACTATTCCTCCTCCTCCAAGTTTCCTTCTTTATATATAGTGGGGACTGGGGAGGGGCGCGGGGGGAAGCACGCTTCGACCTTTGGCCGCCCCCTCCCTCTCTTCCTCCTCCACGTTTCGTCAGTGCTTGGTGAAGCCCTGCCGGATTTCTGCTTCCACCACCACCACCTTACCGCCGTGCTGGTTCCGATCTCATCTACCTCCTCTCCCTCGCTTGCTGGATCAAGAAGGAGAGGACACCATCGAGCTGAACGTGTGCTAATCTCAGAGGTGCCGTCCGTTCGGCACTAGATCGGATTGGATCGCGATTGGATCATGAAGAGTACGACTACATCAACCGCGTTACGACGCTAACGCTTTCGGTCTATGAGGGTACGTAAGACACACTCCCCTCTCATTGCTATGCATCTCATAGATTAGATCTTGGGTGTTTCGTAGGAAATTTTTTGATTTTCATGCAACGTTCCCCATCAATGGCATCATGAACTAGGTCTATGCGTAGATGTATTTGCACGAGTAGAACACAAAGAAGTTGTGGGCGTTGATGTTCAAATTGCTTACTTTCTTTGTCTTATTTGGATTCGGCGGTATTGTGGGATGAAGCGTCTCGGACCAACCTTACTTGTCCACGCACAAGAGACCGGTTCCACTGACTGACATGCAACTTGTATTGCATAAAAGTGGCTTTGCGGGTGTCTGTCTCTCTCACTTTAGGTGAATCTGATTTGACGAGGGCGGTCCTTGTAGAAGGTTAAAAGACAACTTGTATATCACCGTTGTGGTTTTGCGTATATAAGAACGGTTCTTATAGTTTGCCCATAGCAGCCACGTAAAATTTGCAACAACAAAGTAGAGGACGTCTAACTTGTTTTTGCTGGGCATGTTGTGATGTGGTATGGCCAAAACATGATGTGATATATGTTAATGTATGAGATGATCATGTTTTGTAATAGGTTCACGACTTGCATGTTGATGAGTACGGCAACCGGCAGGAGCCATAGGGTTGTCTTTAATTTATTGTATGACATGTGTGTCAATCATTAAACGCCATGTAATTGCTTTACTTTATCGCTATGCGTTAGCAATAGTTGTGGAAGCAATAGTTGGCGAGACAACCACATGACGACACAATGATGGAGATCATGGTGTCATGCCGGTGACGATGGAGATCATGCCGGTGCTTTGGAGATGGAGATCAAAAGCACAAGATGATGATGGCCATATCATGTCACATATTGATTGCATGTGATGTTTATCTTTTTATGCATCTTATTTTGCTTAGGACGACGGTAGCATTTTAAGATGATCCATTCACTTAATTTCAAGATAAAAGTGTTCTCCCTAATTATGCACCGTTGCGAAAGTTCGTCGTTTCGAAGCACCACGTGATGATCGGGTGTGATAGACTCTACGTTCACATACAACGGGTGTAAGCCAGTTTTACACATGCTGAATACTTTGGTTAAACTTGACGAGCCTAGCATATACAGACATGGCCTCGGAACACATGAGACCGAAAGGTCGAACATGAGTCATATAGTAGATATGATCAACATGGAGATGTTCACCATTGATGACTGCCTCATCTCACGTGATGATCAGACATGGGTCAGTTGATATGGATCATGTAACACTTAGACAACTTGAGGGATATTGATTTAAGTGGGAGTTCTTAAGTAATTTGATTAGAAGAACCAATTATCATGAACTTAGTCTAATTGTCTTTGCAAATTAATGTTGTAGATCAATGGCTCGCGCTGTAGCTCCCCTGAATTTTAATGCGTTCCTAGAGAAAGAAAAGTTGAAAGATGATGATAGCAACTATGCGGACTGGGTCCGTAATTTGAGGATTATCCTCACTGCTGCATAGAAAGTTTATTTCCTTGATGCACCGCTTGGTGATGCACCCCCATAAGATGCACCTGCAGATTTTATGAACGTCTGGCGGGCATGTTCTGATGACTACTCGATAGTTCAGTGCACCATGCTTTATGGCTTAGAACTGGGGCTCCAAAGACGTTTTGAGCACCACGGAGCATATGAGATGTTCCAGGAGCTGAAATTGGTATTTCAGGCTCATGCCCAGGTTAAGAGGTATGACACCTCCGACAAGTTCTTTAGCTGTAAGATGGAGGAGAACAGCTCCGTTAGTGAGCACGTACTCAAAATGTCTGGGTACTATAATCACTTGAATCAATTGGGAGTTAATCTTCCGGATGAAGTAGCGATCGACAGAGTTCTTCAGTCACTGCCACCGAGCTACAAAGGCTTCGTGATGAACTATAATATGCAAGGGATGGAGAAAACGATCCCTGAGCTTTTCGCGATGCTAAAGGCCGCGGAAGTAGAAATCAAGAAAGAGCATCAAGTGTTGATGGTCAATAAGACCACCAGTTTCAAGAAGAAAGGCAAGGGAAAGAAAGGGAACTTCAAGAAGAACGGCAAGCAAGTTGCTGCTCCCGTGAAGAAACCCAAGGCTGGACCCAAACCTGAGACTGAGTGCTTCTATTGCAAGGGGAATGATCACTGGAAGCGGAACTGCTCCAAGTACTTGGCAGATAAGAAGGCTGGCAACGTCAACAAAAGTATATATGATATACATGTTATTGATGTGTACCTTACTAGTGCTCGTAGTAGCGCCTGGGTATTTGATACTGATTCGGTTGCTAATATTTGTAACTCGAAATAGGAGCTGCGGAATAAACGGAGACTAGCTAAGGACGAGGTGACGATGCGCGTCGGAAATGGTTCCAAGGTTGATATAATCGCCGTCGGCATGCTCCCTCTATGTTTACCCTTCGGGATTAGTTTAAAACCTGAATAATTGTTATTTGGTGCCTGCGTTAAGCATGAACATTATATCTGGATCTTGTTTATTGCGAGACGGTTATTCATTTAAGACAGAGAATAATGGTTGTTCTATTTATATGGATAATAGCTTTTATGATCATGCACCCTTGGTGAATGGTTTATTTCTGTTAAATCTCGATCGTAGTAATATACATGTTCGTAATATCGATGCCAAAAGATGCAAAGTTAATGATAATAGTACCACATACTTGTGGCACTGCCGCTTAGGTCATATTGGTGTAAAGCGCATGAAGAAACTCCATGCTGATGGACTTTTGGAATCTCTTGATTATGAATCATTTGAGACATGTGAACCATGCCTCATGGGCAAGATAACTAAAACCCCGTTTTCCGGTACAATGGAGCGGGCAAGTGACTTGTTGAAAATAATACATACCAATGTATGCGGTCCGATGAGTGTTGAAGCACGCGGTGGATATCATTATTTTCTTACCTTCACAGATGATTTGAGTAGATATGGGTATATTTACTTAATGAAACACAAGTCTGAAACATTTGAAAAGTTCAAGGAGTTTCAGAGTGAAGTGGAGAATCATCGTAATAAGAAAATTAAATTTCTACGATCTGATCATGGAGGTGAATATTTGAGTTACGAGTTTGGTATGCATTTGAGACAATGTGGAATTGTTTCACAGCCCACGCCACCTGAAACACCACAGTGTAATGGTGTGTCCGAACGTCGTAATCGTACTCTATTGGATATGGTGCGTTCTATGATGTCTCTTACCGATTTGCCAGTATCGTTTTGGGGTTATGCATTAGAGATAGCTGCGTTCACTTTAAACAGAGCACCATCTAAATCCGTTGAGACGACACCGTATGAGTTGTGATTTGGCAAGAAACCTAAGCTATCGTTTCTTAAAGTTTGGGGATGCGACGCTTATGTCAAGAGGCTTCAGCCTGATAAGCTCGAACCCAAAGCGGAGAAGTGCGTTTTCATAGGATACCCTAAAGAGACCATTGGGTATACCTTCTACCACAGATCCGAGGGCAAGATCTTTGTTGCCAAGAATGAGTCTTTTCTAGAAAAGGAGTTTCTCTCGAAAAAAGTGAGTGGGAGGAAAGTAGAACTTGATGAGGTAATTGTACCTTCTCTCGAATTGGAAAGTAGCGCATCACAGAAAAAAGTTCCCGTGATGTCTACACCAGAAGGAGAGGAAGCTAATGATGATGATCATGAAACTTCGGATCAAATTACTACTGAACTTCATAGGTCGACCAGGGTACGTTCTGCACCAGAGTGGTACGATAATCCCGTCCTGGAAGTCATGTTGTTGGACAACGGTGAACCTACGAACTATGAAGAAGCAATGATGAGCCTGGATTCCGACAAATGGCTTGAGGCCATGAAATCCGAGATAGGATCCATGTATGAGAACAAAGTATGGACTTTGGTGGACTTGCCCGATGATCGGCAAGCCATTGAAAACAAATGGATCTTTAAGAAGAAGACAGACGCTGATGGTAATATCACCGTCTATAAAGCTCGACTTGTCGCAAAGGGTTTCCGACAAATTCAAGGGGTTGACTACGATGAGACTTTCTTACCCATAGCGAAGCTTAAGTCTATTAGAATTATGTTAGCAATTGCCGTATTTTATGATTATGAGATCTGGCAAATGGACGTCAAAATGGCATTCCTTAACGGGTTTCTTAAGGAAGAGTTGTATATGATGCAACCAGAAGGTTTTGTCGATCCTAAGGATGCTAACAAAGTATGCAAGCTCCAGCAATCCATCTATGGATTGGTGCAAGCATCTCAGAGTTGGAATATTTGCTTTGATGAGGTGATCAAAGCTTTTGGTTTTATACAAACTTACGGAGAAGCTTGTATTTACAAGAAAGTGAGTGGGGGCTCTATAGCATTTCTGATAGTATATGTGGATGACATATCGTTGATTGGAAATGATGTAGAATTTCTGGAAGGCATAAAGGGTTGTTTGAAAGGAGCTTTTCAAAGGAAGATCTGAGTAAAGCTGCTTACATATTGGGCATGAAGATCTATAGAGATAGATCAAGACGCCTGATAGGACTTTCACAGAGCACATAGCTTGACAAAATTCTGAAGGAGTTCAAAATGGATCAGTGGAAGAAGGAGTTCTTTCCTGTATTGTAAGGTGTGAAGTTGAGTAAGACTCAAAGCTCGACCATGGCAGAAGAAAGAGAAAGGATGAAAGTCATCCCCTATGCCTCAGCCATAGGCTCTATAATGTATGCCATGCTGTGTACCATACTTGATGTGTGCCTAGCCATGAGTCTAGCATGGGGGTACAAGTGTGATCCAGGAGTGGATCACTGGACAGCGGTCAAATTATCCTTAGGTACCTAAAGAGGACTAAGGAAATGTTTCTCGGTTATGGAGGTGATAAAGAGTTCGTCGTAAAGGGTTACGTCGATGCAAGCTTTGACACCGATCCGGATGACTCTGAGTCGCAAACCGGATACGTATAGTGGAGCAGTCATTTGGAATAGCTCCAAGTGGAGCATGGTAGCAGCATCTACAGAATGACATAGAGATTTGAAGTACATACGGATCTGAATATGGCAGACCCGTTGACTAAAACCTCTCTCACAAGCAAAACATGATCAAACCCCGGAACTCATTGGGTGTTAATCACATAGCGATGTGAACTAGATTATTGACTCTAGTGCAAGTGGGAGACTGTTGGAAATATGCCCTAGAGGCAATAATAAATTGGTTATTATCATATTTCCTTGTTCATGATAAAGGTTTATTATTCATGCTATAATTGTATTGATCGGAAACTTAAATACATGTGTGAATACATAAACAACACCGTGTCCCTAGTAAGCCTCTACTAGACTAGCTCGTTGATCAAATATGGTTAAGGTTTCCTAACCATAGACATGAGTTGTCATTTGATAACGGGATCACATCATTAGGAGAATGATGTGATGGACAAGACCCAACCGTAAGCTTAGCATCAGATCGTTTAGTTATTTGCTACAGCTTTCTTCATGTCAAGTATCTGTTCCTTCGACCATGAGATCATGCTACTCCCGGATACCGGAGGAATGCCTTGTGTGCTATCAAACGTCACCTCGTAACTAGGTGATCATAAAGATGCTCTACAGGTATCTCCGAAGATGTCTGTTGGGTTGGCATGGATCGAGACTGGGATTTGTCACTCCGTATGACGGAGAGATATCTCTGGGCCCTCTCGGTAATACAACATCTTAAAGAGCTTGCAAGCAATGTGGCTAATGAGTTAGTCACGGGATCTTGTATTATGGAACGAGTAAAGAGACTTGCCGGTAACGAGATTGAACTAGGTATGGAGATACCGACGATCGAATCTCGGGCAAGTAACATATCGCTGGACAAAGGGAATTGCATACGGGATTACCCGAATCCTCGACATCGTGGTTCAACCGATAAAGATCTTCATTGAATATGTAGGAATCAATATGGACATCTAGGTCCCGCTATTGGTTATTGACTGGAGAGGAGTCTCGGTCATGTCTGCATGTTCCCGAACCCGTAGGGTGGCAAGTTAACGTTCGGTAGCGCTAGGGTAGTAATGAGATATTAACAGTGGAAAGTCCGAAGGTTGTTCGGAGTCCCGGATGGCATCCAGGATATCACGAGGAGCTCCGGAATGGTCCGGAGGTAAATATTAACATATGGGAAGTCATATTTTGGGTTCCCGAAAAAGTTTGGTTTTTTTTCGGTATTGTACCGGGAAGCTTCCAGAAGGTTCCGGAGGGTTCCGGAGGTGTCTGGAAGTCCACGAAGAGTCCACATGGACTCTAAAGGGGGCACACCAGCCCTTCATGGGCCAGGCGCAGCATCCCCCTTGGCCCATGCGGCTGCCCCAAAGGATAAGATCAAATCCCTTTAAATTAGGAGATAAGATGGAAAGAGGAGGCTTTACTTGGGCAAGGGAATCACTATTCACGTGGTACTATTCATGCGTGTACTATTCATGTGGTACTGTTCATGCGGCACTATTCCTCCTCCTCCAAGTTTCCTTCTTTATATATAGTGGGGAGGGGCGCGGGGGAAGCACGCTTCGACCTTTGGCCGCCCCTCCCTCTCTTCCTCCTCCACGTTTCGTCAGTGCTTGGCGAAGCCCTGCCGGATTTCCGCTGCCACCACCACCACCTCACCGTCGTGCTGGTTCCGATCTCATCTACCTCCTCTCCCTCACTTGCTGGATCAAGAAGGAGAGGACGCCATCGAGCTGAATGTGTGCTAATCTCGGAGGTGCCGTCCGTTCGGCACTAGATCGGATTGGATCGTGAAGAGTATGACTACATCAACCGCGTTACGACGCTAACACTT
The DNA here is from genome assembly GCA_039707655.1 of Elymus sibiricus. NCBI lineage: Eukaryota > Viridiplantae > Streptophyta > Magnoliopsida > Poales > Poaceae > Elymus > Elymus sibiricus. The sequence continues at coordinate 351,951,808 of CM077672.1, read as the reverse complement.
TCGGTCTACGAGGGTACGTAAGACACACTCCCCTCTCATTGCTATGCATCTCATAGATTAGATCTTGGGTGTTTCGTAGGAATTTTTTTGATTTTCATGCAACGTTCCCCATCAATCGATAGATCGGAGAGAAATATAAAGCTATAACAATCATGCATAAAAGAGTTCAGAGAAGACTCAAATATTTCTTATGAATAATCTGATCATAAACTCACAATTCATCGGATCCCAACAAACACACCGCAAAAGAAGATTACATCGGATAGAACTCCAAGAACATCGAGCAGAACTTTGTATTGAAGATCAAAGAGAGAGAAGAAGCCATCTAGCTACTAGCTATGGACCCGTACGTCTGTGGTAAACTACTCACACATCATCGAAGGGGCAGCAAGGTGGATGTAGAAGCCCTCCGTGATCGAATCCCCCTCCGGCAGAGTACCGGAAAAGGCCTCCAGATGGGATCGCGGAAGAACAGAGGCTTGCGGCGGAGGAAAGGTTTTTTCTTCTGGCTCTCCGTTGGTTTTCTGGGCATTAGGTTGATAGGTTAGTCCCAAAAAATGATATAAAATTGCATAAAGTTGCATATAAAACATCCAAGATTGATAATATAATAGCATGGAACAATCAAAAATTATAGATACGTTGGAGACGTATCAAGCATCCCCAAGCTTAATTCCTGCTCGTCCTCAAGTAGGTAAATGATAAAAACAAATTTTTTGATGTGGAATGCTACCTAACATGTTTCATCATGTAATCTCTCTGACGGTATGAATAATAAGACCCGAATGATTCAAAGCAATAGTCTATAATTTGATATAAAGACATCAATACTCAGGCATACTAACAAACAATCATGTCTTTCAAAATAAAAATGCTAAAGAAAGTTATCCCTACAAAATCATATAATCCTGTCATGCTCCATCTTCTTAACACAAAGTATTTATCATGCACTACCCCGATGACAAGCCGACAATTGGTTCATACTTCTTAACACGCTTCAGCTTTTTCAACCCTCACGCAATACATGAGCGCAAGCCATGGACATAGCACTATGGGTGGAATAGAATATGATTGTAGAGATCAATAAGAAGAAGTCAAAAATAAGAAGATAGTCTCACATCGACGCGGCTAATCAACGGGCTATGGAGATGCCCATCAATTGATGTCAATGCAAGGAGTAGGGATTGCCATGCAACAGATGCACTAAGAGCTATAAGTGTATGAAAGATCAAAATAAAAACTAAGTGGGTGTGCATCCAACTTGCTTTCTCATGAAGACCTCGGGCATTTGAGGAAGCCCATCATCGGAATATACAAGCCAAGTTCTATAATGAAAAATTCCCACTAGTATATGAAAGTGACAACATAGAAGACTCTCTATATGAAAAACATGGTGCTACTTTGAAGCACAAGTGTGGAAAAGGATAGTAACATTGCCCCTTCTCTCTTTTTCTCTCATTTATTTATTTATTTTTTTCTTTTCCTTTTTTTTCTTGGGCTCTTTTTGGCCTCTCTTTTTTTCATCCGGAGCCTCATGCTGACTTGTGGGGGAATCATAGCCTCCATCATCCTTTCCTCACTGGGACAATGTTCTAATAATGATGATCATCACACTTTTATTTACTTAGAACTCAAAATTACAACTCGATACTAGAACAATATGACTCTATATGAATGCCTTTGGCAGTGTACCAAGATGTGCAATGATCTAGCGTAACATGTATAAAAAAATGATGAACGGTGGCTTTGCCACAAATACTATGTCAGCTATATGATCATGCAAAGCAATATGACAATGACGATGTGTGTCATATAAAAAGAACGGTGGAAGTTGCATGGCAATATATCTCGGAATGGCTATGGAAATGTCATAATAGGTAGGTATGGTGGCTGTTTTGAGGAAGATATAAAGAGGCTTATGTGTGATAGAGCGTATCATATCACGGGGTTTGGATGCACCGGCAAAGTTTGCACCGACTCTCGATGTGAGAAAGGGCAATGCACGGTACCGGAGAGGCTAGCAAATTACGGAAAGGTGAGAGTGCGTATAATCCATGGACTCACATTAGTCATAAAGAACTCACATACTTATTGCGAAAGTTTATTAGCCCTCGAAGCATAGTACTACTATGCATGCCCCTAGGGGGATAGATTGGTAGGAAAAGACCATCGCTTGTCCCCGACCGCCACTCATAAGGTAGACAATCAATAATAAATCATGCTCCAATTTCCTAGCATAACAACAGATCATACGTGCATGCTTCGGGAATCACAAACCTTAACACAATTATTCGTACTAAACCACAATCATCTACTAGCACTTCCCACATATTACCATCTTAATATCGCAAAAATATTGCAAGGAATCAAACTTATCATATTCAGTTATCTACATGAAAGTTTTTATTATATCCCTCTTGAATACCTATCATATTAGGACCAAATTCATAACCCGTGCATATTACCATTGCTATTTATTAGACTCTCAAAAAGATATAAGTGAAGCATGACAGTGCAACTATTTCTTTAAAATAAAACCACCACCGTGCTCTAAAAGATATAAGTGAAGCACTAGAGCAACTGCCTAGCTCAAAAGATATAAGTGAAGCACATAGAGTATTCTAACAAATCACGAATAATGTGTGTCCCTCTCAAAAAGTTGTGTTCAGCAAAGATGATTGTGACAAACTAAAAAGCAAACAAAAGCAAGAAAACTATAGCACAAGACGCTCCAAGGAAAACACATATCATGTGATGAATAAAAATATAGCTCCAAGTGAGTTACCGATAGATTGTAGACGAAAGAGGGGATGACATCCGGTGCATCCCCAAGCTTAGACGCTTGAGTATTCCTTGAATATTACCTTGGGGTTCCTTGGGCATCCCCAAGCTTAGGCTCTTGCCACTCCTTATTCCTTTATCCATCATGATCTCACAAAAAACTTGAAAACTTCAGCACACAAAACTCAACAGAAACCTCGTGAGATCCATTAGTATAACAAATAAATCTTAAACTGTAAGTACTGTTGTAAATTGATTCATATTTAATATTGGCATAATGCTACTATACTCCAACTTCTCCATGACTCATACCCCCCGATACGATCCATAGATACATCAAAATAAGCAAACTATGCAACAAAAACAGAATCTGTCTAAAACAGAATAGTCTGTAAAGATCTGAATTATGATCATACTTCTGTAACTCCAAAAATTCTAAAAAATTAGGAAAACGTGGGAAATTCATATTCAAATACTGTGTAAAAAATTCAGAATTTATTGACATTCCAGAAAAAAATTTCAAAATTCCAGCACTAGACGCAAAAGTTTCTGTTTTCAAACAGCATCAATCATACATCTTCCAAATCATCCCAAAGGCATTACTTGGCACAAACACTAATTAAAACATAAAAACACAATCATAATAGAGGCTATAATTATGTAAACACACAAGAACAGAAAGTAAAACAAAAAAAATTAATTTATTCATTGGGTTGCCTCCCAACAAGCGCTATCGTTTTATGCCCCTAGCTAGGCATAATGCATAGTTTCAAGTGTTGTCATCCTTGGTTTCCAAATCCTTTTTAATCAAATCTTCAAAAACTTTTCGCATTAATTCTCTACTCTCATATTCTGATTTTCTAGTGGGAGAGCTTAAATAATTGAAAGGACTTTGCTTGGTGAGTTTAACATTCATAACCTCGAACTCAGAATCATCACCATAAACATCTTCATATAAAACATGTATCTCGTCATCAATAGGGTCTCTAGCCATGCTCTCGAACCATTCGTCACTAAATCCCTCATCAATTCCTTTAGTAACCCACTCAAAATTATCACAAGCATGGTGGTACAATGTTTTAATTATTTCTACATATGGAACTCTTCTTCTAATATTTTCACCATAAGCAAAGTAATCCTTAGACTCCAACCTATGGATAGTATCTTTATCATGAAGAATTTCCTCTATGGGAGGATGCTCAAAATCAATTTTATAAAAGGAAAAGATGTTCCTAGCTTCTCGGATTATGTAATCAAATTCATGCATAAGGATAATCGTGGCAATTTTCTTAGCCCTAGGATTATGCATGTTGGGAAGTTCATAGAATATCTTTTGTAAGGCAGGATGAATATGCAAAAAAAATCTTTCTAATTTAACCACAAGCATAGCAATAGCATCCACATAGCAATTTGTTTTATCAAGAATAGATCCCTTAATTATTGGTATAACTCCCGCGCAATTAAAGAATTCCTGAATAATGTTCTTCCCGATAATATTACCACTTCCCACATGATAGAATTTAGTTTTGAAATTAGTGGGAGGATCAATCTCAGTAGGATCATGATTAAGATCAAAAGGATGAGTTTTCTCCTCAAGAGATTCACTAGCACTACCCTCGCTAGCACTATCAATAGCAACTTTCTCAAGTTCAGACATGATAACGATTTCGAGCAAGCAAACAAGCAAACAAACAAGCAAATAAAAATATTTTTGTGTTTTTTGTGAAATTGTTTTAGAAGTGGGGGAGATTAAAATGAGAGGCAAATGCAAATAAAAAGGAAAATAAAATAAATGCAAGTGGATGATAGTTTGTGCGAAAGTACTTGATAGATTTTGGTGATGTCTCCCCGGCAACGGTGCCAGAAATTCTTCCTGCTACTTGTGAGCTGCGTTGGGATTTCCTCGAAGAGGAGAGGATGATCCAGTACAGTAGAGATAAGTATTTTCCTCAGTTAAGAACCAAGGTTATCAATCCAGTAGGAGAACCACACAGAACCTCGTTAGCAGCACCTACACAGACAAAAGCAAACACTTGCACCCAACGCAAATAAGAGGGTTGTCAATCCTCTTAGCGGTTATTTGCAAGGATTAATTCTGATAGTGATAGATAGATAAAGTAAATTCTAAATAAAATAAAAGTAAATAAATTGCAGCAAGGTATTTTTCGTTTTTAATATATGATAAAAGTAGACCCGGGGGGCATAGTTTTCACTAGAGGCTTCTCTCTCGAGCGCAGAACATACGGTGGGTAAACAAATTACTATTGGGCAATTGATAGAAAAGAAAATAATTATGACGGATTCATGGCAATAATTACCGACTCCTGCCTGCATCTACTACTATTACTCCACCCATCGACCGCTATCCAGCATGCATCTAGGGTATTAAGTATAAAACAGAGTAACGCCTTAAGCAAGATGACATGATGTAGACAAAGTAAACTCAAGCAATATGATTAAACCCCATCTGTTTATCCTTAATGGCAATAGTACAAATACGTGTTATGTCCCTTTCTGTCACTAGGATTGAGCACCGCAAGATTGAACCCATCACAAAGCACCTCTCCCATTACAAGATAAATCAATCTAGTAGGCCAAACCAAATCGATAGATCGAAGAGAAATACAAAGCTATAATAATCATGCATAAAAGAGTTCAGAGAAGACTCAAATATTTCTCATGAATAATCTGATCATAAACTCACAATTCATCGGATCCCAACAAACACACCGCAAAAGAAGATTACATCGGATAGAACTCCAAGAACATCGAGGAGAACTTTGTATTGAAGATCAAAGAGAGAGAAGAAGCCATCTAGCTACTAGCTATGGATCCGTAGGTATGTGGTAAACTACTCACACATCATCGGAGGGGCAGTAAGGTTGATGTAGAAGCCCTCCGACAGAGTACCGAAAAAGGCCTCCAGATGGGATCGCGGAAGAACAGAGGCTTGCAGCGGCGAAAAGGTTTTTTCTTCTGACTCTCCGTTGGTTTTGGAATATTTGTGAATTTATAGCGTTGGAATTAGGTCAAGATGTGCCACGAGGGGCCCACAAGCCTGGGGGGCGCGCCCTACCCCCCAGGGCGCGCCTCCCGAGCTTGTCGCTCCCTCGTGGCTCCTCTGGTCTTCTCCCGAAGCTTCTAGGGTCTCTTCTGGTCCAGTAAAAATTAATCCAAAGTTTTTTTCTCGTTTGGATCTTTTTTGATAATGATTTTCTGAAAAGACAAAAACAAGCAAAAAACAACAACTGGAACTGGGCACTAGGTTAATAGGTTAGTCCCAAGAAATGATATAAAATTGCATAAAGTTGCATATAAAACATCCAAGATTGATAATATAATAGCATGGAACAATAAAAAATTATAGATACGTTGGAGACGTATCACACTCCACCATCCTTTATAGCAGTAATATTCGATTTCCTTGAAATCAGGAGAAGAAGCTAAGCCAAAAAATAATAATTAATACGTCACCTAATAAGATATTGTTATTCAATATGTCCTCTTTGAAATGAATTGTTATTTCATGATCACGCAACTTATCTTTTGGAATCAATAAAATGCAATAATTGCATAGCTGGAGTGTTGTCATTGTGAACGGAAAAGAAGCAGCCAGTGCTTGTCGTGACTTATCACCAACACTATTGGGAACAAATAACTGTCACCCTTATCATCTTGAGCGTTTCATATAACTCTTTAATGTCCACCTTGCACACTCTATATAATAGAAACCAGCGTCATTTGCTAAAGATACATCTGAGGAAAAACTTGTGCGCTAATGATGTTAGATTGTTACAATGTACACACATGTGTTCTAGGTGTTAACCACTGATGATAATTGTCGAGCCTATCATGATCGAAAACCTATCTGCATCTAAGGTTCTTCTCTTCTTCCACATGCTTTCACGTTTTTGTTGTTTTTATGTTTTTTCTTGAGGGCTTTGGTGTTGTTTATTCTGATTTGCAATATAGTGTATTGTTTGGGTAGTGCTATGGATGGAAACCACCTATTGGGTAAACCCAAACATAAATCGATGGGCCGTATTTGCCTCACAGAAAATGAAGGGGCTTATGTGAATTATCTTTAACTCTATTTGTGAGCAAGTCTATTTTTATATGTAGATCTAGACCCTCATGTATAAGTGACAAAGATCCGTGAAAATGGATAGTTCCAGAGATAAAGTAAATAGATTTGTGCGTTTAGTTCACGCAAATTGTATATGTAGGTCTAGACTATCTCACGGATAAAGTATGTCCATTTATGTGTTCCATTCATTCATATGAGCAAGACTAATTTTATATGCAACCTATTACGTATGAACATGCAATTTTTTGGTGGAAAAGTATGTAGTCCATTTGTGTGTTGAAGAAACAAGAAGTGTCTAAAACAACATTTGGCATTTGTATATAGTTTGTATACCAATGAAAATGGACATACTTTGTATCACAAAGTTCAACTTCCTTGAATTCAGCATGTGCCAAACAACTTATACTAGCTTAATTTGGGGTTTAGGCCAAGAGACCATGCAGACCTCCTCCTAGAATCTGGCTAAAATTTCAAAGGTCTCAGGAGATACTTCATCAATTGAAAAGAGCCCGCTCCCACCTTTTACATGTCCCAGCAAGGTAAGTGTTGTTTTTGTGAAATACTATAATTCTTTGTATACATTGTATTTGCATACACGAGCAAATTTCTGGCAAGATATTCACATGCTCTTTGTTACCAAAGCGTGAGCGCCTTATGTTGATACACATTTTTTTTTCCTTATGCTTCCCTGGAAAAAAAACATTCACTAATGTAATTAATACACCGAAACAACACATGCAACATCATTGTATACTTCTTCATAATCTTTGGCAATGTTTAATGGCATGACCTTATCTAGAGGGCCTTAGCCTTGGCTATAAAACAACAGTTACTTAAGAAAAGCAAAAAGGGGAAGGAAACAAATAGCATCACTTGATATTTTTTGAGGATAAGGCAACAGTTACTACTAGATATTAAGGAAAATAAAAGGGAGGAGGGGAAATGTAGATATGCCAAGGAATAGCGTGATCTGTCTATCTCCTTGAATTCACCACAAAGGAAGCATCGTGCTAAAGAGCCAACATGTAGATGTATAGATTCAGGTAAAAAAGCCTATGCGCAGTCGTGCACATCCTTGTATCATGCGACTATACTATTGCCTTTGGGGTGTACACTAAGAAATCGATGTGAAACTATTTCCTGAAATCGACTGAAAACTTCCACATTTCATTAGCATATTGTAAAGTACTTAGTAGCAACACTTCACGTCTTCTCACAAGCAACGGTCAATGTGACCTTTTGCTTTACTTAATATTTATTTTGTGCTAAAGAGATAAATAATGAGAGACTAACCTGTTGGTGAAGCTCCCCTATAAATACAGGTTATCATTCTTAAGGTTCTTACAAACTAGAACAACAAGCCCTGACCTATTCAATGCTCATCGTGTAGTTGATATGGCTTGAGGAGATAATGAAGATAATTCTGTAAGGGGGCACACAGAGAAATTCAATGCATGGGTAAATCGCTTAATCAATATTGATGTTTGTACTTTCTGTTACTATGGGGAGTGTCTCGGTGTCTATAATCTCCGTGTTTCACAAATATTATTAGATCAAGGCATCACTTTTTTCTATCTTGGAATCAGGAGGCGTGATATATTTAAGTAATGTTTAGTACAATTGTATCATATGTACTTGGTCATCATTCATGTATACGACGACATTGTTGGAAGCTGTCAAGGTTTGAGACCATGAATATATATCATGACTCTTGATTCCTAGCTAGAAAGAAAGTGCTGCCTAGATCAAACAATACTTGTGAAACACGAATATTAGACATTGTGACACTCCCCACAGTAACAGAAATTACAAATAATAATATCGATTGTGTCATTTACCCATGCATTGAATTCCTCTATATGCCTCCTTACTGAATTATCTTCAGTATCTCCTCAAGCCATACCAACTATAGGATGATCGCTGAATAGGCGAGGGCTTGTTGTTCTGGTTTCCAAGAACCTTAAGGATGATAAAATGTATTTACAGGGGAGCTTTGCCACCAGGTTAGTCTCTCATTCTTTATCTCTTTAGCACAAAATAAAGATTAATTAAAGCAAAAGGCCACATTGACCGTTGCTTGTGAGAAGACGTGGGCTGTTGCTACTAGGCACTTAATAGTATGCCAATGAAATGTGGAAGTTTCCACTCAATTTCAGAAGGCAATTTCACATCGATTTCGTAGTGTACACCCCTAAGGCAATAGAGCAGATGTGAGATACAAGGATGTCCACAACTACACATAGGCTTTTTGACCTGAATCTTTACATATGCAACTTGGCTCCTTAGCACGATGTTTCCTTTGTAGTGAATTCAAGAAGATAGAAAGATCGCATTTTTTTTCTTGGCATCGTAAATTTCTCCTCCCTTTTTTTTCCTTAATATCTGCTAGTAATTGTTGCCTTATCCTCGAAAAAGATCAGGTTGTGCTATTTGTTTCCTTCCCCATATTGCTTTTCTTAAGTAACCATTAGGGTCTGGCCCGGAAGTTGCTTTATCTTTAGCTCTTGATGATTGTAAGGATCTTGTGATTGAGTAATACTACAAGTTTTCACATGCAAAAAGAAAAAAAAAAGCTACGGCCCTCTAGATAAGGTCATGGCATTAAACATTGCCAAGACCAATCTGGCGTGCCAACCTAACCGCCTACCAATTGACCGCCAGCCACCCAAAATCCTGCAAGAGCCAATAAGAGACGTGCAAACACCACCGGACGGAGAAATCATCACATCAGCAAACCCCTCCAACGAAGCCCCAACCCACCGACCAGCCGCACAGCAACATCGAAGAAACCAACCACGGACAAGTGGGACCAAAACAAAGCGGGCCTACCATGCAGCTAGTACAAACAGACCGGCCGGGACGCCACGCTGGAAGAGCCCTCCCACGCTGGAAGTGGGACCAAAACTCGCAACCATGTTATTCGTTGACTTGGCTCAGTTCTTAAGAAGCATATCTTAGTCCCTAGTTAGGCTGCCAAAGCAAAGATCTGACTCCCTATTCCTCCGCTCTGCTGGAAACTTCATCCTTCAGGGAAGTGCACTTGTAGAAATGCCTACAGGATTTGTTTGCAAGATTTACCTGAGCCTCAGGCTAGACAGGTACGTACCTCGCATCTCAGGTTACTAACAGGCCAATCACTTTCTTGGTGGACAATCTCACTCTGCCAAAAGCAGCAGTGTCTAGAGATGTTTTCCTCTGCCCTGGGAACCGGGAAATTAGAAGCCAGTTAGCAAGTTTCTTTGCTACAACAACCACTCTGAAAACTCAGGTTCTTCACATATCGACCATTCCAAAAAAAAAAGGGTTCTTCACATATCCAGAGATATAGGAATACTGTGGCTCACCAATGTGCTTCAGTTTCAAATAGACTAGTTCAGGATGCTTGTTGTAGCCCAGCACATAGTGGAGATCAATGCCCTATTACTTTTAAAGCTAGGCAATCTTGTCGTAAAGGATTTCCAAATCCTGTCTATAAACTGTGCTGGCGCCGCCAACTGTTGCACTTCATCCCGTGTTTGCTTTGCGGCAAAGTTCAGTGTGTCGATTCATTTTCTCTGTACGTGATTCATCATATGCTGTAGGGCTGCTTTTGTTCATAGTCAGTTTTTGGGTGGCTGAATTCTGAAACTCTGTTGCTATTAATGCCAGAGATTTGCAGAGTTAGCAGCGCCTTAGCCATCTCGCCGAGTTGCTTGCCGTACGCCCTCCCTCCACGGTTGCACTTGGCAAGAGAAGAAGCGTACAATGTGCTGTCCATCGATACTTTTTTGCCTATCTTGAGGCACAGCACGAGGGAAATATTCTTTGAAATTAATTGGTTCACCCCGCACTGATTTTCTTACATACCAAGTGCATTTTAAAATTTCCGTCTCAATTTTTAAAGATGGGTGTGGCTAGGTCTCAGTCGACTGAGACTTAACCAGTTAAGTCAAGTGATAGAGTATAAGAAGAAAACTGAAAAGAAAAATTAGTAATCAGTACTAAAGCGGGAAGCATACGTGGCAGTGATAGTCTCCTTTGTAACTGGAAATTTCTGGATATGGGCTTAAGCGGTGCAATCTGAGACCCGTACAAAAATATAGACCACCCCACTCCATTTGCCCATAACAACCAATCTCTACTAGTAGAACGCCCGTGCGTTGCCACGGGCCAAAAAATAGATCTATCACGCGCACCCCAAGTTCGCCAAATCGCCATAGGCCTTCCCATCATCCCTATCTTTGCATGTCTTCCAACATTTATCATCCACTCCCTCCTAAAAGTTACAGGGAGTTAAGTTTTAGGGTTAGGGCTGGTTGTAATAACCTTTTAACTCCTCAAAATTTGAGTTGAACTTGGAGTGTCTTATGAGGACTTAAACTTTAGGGAAGCGCTATAGATGCCCTTCTCAGATTACATTTCCAAATTTAATCAATAAACCTTATGTACAGTCTCAGCAGATACCAAATGAGTAATCTATTGTCAGGTCTCCTGTAATCTCCCTCACACTATCTGCATCAAAGAAAGGATGAACACGAAAGAAATTGAACCAAGCACAATTGGTACTGCAACAAAACAACTACTATATCCTATTATTTGAGGGAGATTTTTCCTCGGTATTTCCAAAATCAAACGCCACCTATACTACTAAAAAAAACTAAAGAATGTAAAATTATGTCCTCTAGCAGCAGAAGAAAGTTTTGCAGGGAAGAAACATAAGATATATATCTTAAGCTTCTACCCTAGATATGAGGCTATTCCATGTCCTTCTTCCTTAGCCTATCGGCAATGGCGAAGGTCAGCTCGAGCGACTGTCACACATTCAGCCTGGGGTCGCAGTGTGTGCGGTAGCGGGAACTGAGATCATTTCAGGTCACTGTGTTGGATCCACCAATGCACTCTGTAACGTTCTGCCATGTCATCTCTAGGTGAACCCTTCCAGGTAGCTCCCTCTCACTCATGGACATCAACAAAGCCCAAAGCTCAGCCTGCACAGCCATAAGAAACAGTGAAAATTCTGAACCATGCAATGCCAAAGTTGACAAGTCCAAACAATGCTATTGGATGTCTAAATGGCATGTGGTTCCGTAACAAATGACATGAAAAATCAGACATAGGTAGGTTGTTCTGTGTCGAATCATGCAAAAAGTTATCATGATTATCCGGATTGCATCGAATGATCTTGTCTTGAGCCTGCAAGATGCGCTAATGGTGTTCCGGTGCATGGGATCGCTGACCCAGGTGACAATCAGCCCTGCTTAACGCACGACATTGATCATATGGGGGAGCTTGTCATGCATCTTCTCAGCCCCCATCCTCGTGATAAGTGCCAGCCTCTCGGGCTTGTTGTGGGGATTCAAAATCTCACACGGTTTCACAAGCTCCGATGGATCAAGCTTATCACTCACCTGTATAGCATAGACGAAGTCATTAGATTTGTCAATTATGTTGTATCTGCAGAACTGACAACTTCTAATTAGCATTTAGAAACATGTCGAGAAAACATGTAATGTTGTTGGACTATTAAGTTCAAGTATGTTGGATGCTATATATTCATGGATTCAGCAATACCATACACACCTGTTTACACAATTAAAATGAAGGGCAGTGCATACGATTCTCTTACTTTCATAGTTTAGAAACAACAGTTAGAGGTTACGCAAGAGTGTCCCCATGCCCCAGCTGCCCCTTCTGCTAGAAATAACAGTGGTAAGTAAGAAACGTGACAAAAATTAAGCATCGACTCATACGTATACCTGCAAGTTTGCAGCCAAAAGCCTTGACACGCAAGAACAACAATAACAGCGAACCTGCTCGAGTCTGGGCATACACTTGACTTCCCGTGCAAATCTATTCACTATATTTTTTACCCATAAATCACTCTTCATCATCTTCTTATTTCTCCAACAGCTATCTCTGCATGACCAATCCAAGTTCACCACCTCTGTTAATGACAGATCCAACTCACAATCCCCCTTCCACTTCCACCAACACACTTAAAATTTCGAACACTTACCGGTGCACTTGTCTTCCACAGCTCATTAAAGTGGAACCTTAATATTTACATGGTGTAATGCAACTTCTCGAACTTCATCCTGGCTCATTAACTCCACCACTCTAGCGCACACACAAAAAAATGATTATACTCTGTAGAACAAAGAACAAAAATGACTTCACATGCTAAATAATGATTCTGACAAGGACATACTGTTTCGAGAAGCTGATCAATACTCGTAAGATCTGCAGTAGGTACAGATGTTGCAGAAGTTGATGTACTTTCTGAAACTTCCCCAAAGATATCATTGTCATTCCCCAGGTCAATCAGCATAGCCTATTGAACACATTCAAATGTCACGTTCAGTATTGATAAATTCAGAATTATTTATTTACAACTCATGCAAGGTACTTTGTTCAGTTTTCCTCATATTGATAAGGAACAAGAATAACAGATCAAGTAATTCCAACAAAAGCTAAGAGAGGAGCATATAGTGTTACTTAAATATTTCAGTTTTTCAGTGAGATCCTTTTTGGTCAGCTATCCAAACATGCTGCTGCATTTCAAAGCCGCGAAAATGTGCTACATTGAATTCGTGCTCCCATACACATTAATTGTTTGTGAATGGAAGATCAGGGCCAATGAGACCAACAGTGGGTCCTTTCTTTGCTGATTCTGCAGCCAGAGATAACTCGGCTGGAGGACCACAGCCATAAGCTATAGGCAACAGCTACAAAGATTCAGACGACGTAATCAACTACCTAAAGAATGCTACCACACACCAATTTACTAAAAATGACATTGAACTTTGAAACTTAATTAATGTATCATTGAAGAAAAAGAACTAAATAAAATATCAGTAGAAGGACTCTTAACATCTTAATACACAGTGTATTTATTTATTGCCTGTGCAAAAGTTCAGTTAAGTTTGCTAGAACCAGGTTGAGAGCTTCGTTTCCTAGTAATAAGCGCAGGCAACAAACTCAAACCACCATGAAGGAAAATTAGGATGTTAGTAAGCCATTAAGATCCACGTCTTGGTGCAAAGAAATTATGGAATGATGATGATGAACGTACCAGCAGATACGATCTCAACTGCACCCCCGTGCCACCTATCGCCGTCTCACCCACCGTCTCTCAACACCCTGTGGAGGTTCTTACGGGAGAATTCAATGCCGTGCCAGCCAAAAAGGCGTCTCCCTTGAGCCCAAATTAGTAAATCTACTTTCCAAAAGATGGGAAACTCTCATGATGACAAGTAAGAAAAGAAAACATCAAATAAAATGATCAGATATGTTCGTATTTACAAAGGAGCCTGACCAAAGACATGATTGACATTTAATTTGTTTTCTAATCTTAGAGATGAACAAAAGTGGAGCTAAATCATGTCTCACTTGAAATATCACATATGTTTGTCTTAGAGCTAGTCTCACAAAAGTTATGGACTTTTTACACCATGAGAGAGAAAACAAGTAAATTGTAATTAAACGTCTGATTTGATTGCGGTGTCTTGATTCTCGAGTAGCGCACAATCAAATTAAAGACCTCGAAATAAAAAAAATGTATGATGAGAAAATGAGCAAGTGAAAGACAATACGATGTCGAAGTAGAACATGAGTGTGTACCTTCTTATCCATATTTTACAAGAGTTCCGCTTCGGTACAACCCCCTCACAAAATGTATAAAAGGCAATATGGACATTTAACAAACTGTATCCATTTTCGTATGTATAATGCATCACCCGCTACATATACGCCGCACGTTTCGGGACTGGACCCGCTACTGGGCCGGCCCACTAATAGGAAGCAAAACCAGAGCAGGAGTAAAAGTCACAAAAATTAGCAACGCGCTTCTAGGATTCGAACTCACAACATTATAGTCTGGAAGGAGTGGTACTAGCCACTCGCCCTATCAGCAGCTTTTGGTCTGAACCTGGCACGGATTATTTTATTAAAACACAGTAGCGGCACATTTCACACAACGCTTACAAAATTTTGAACGTTTCAATGAAAATTGTGACCATATCTTCATACCGAATATTTTATAGATTCTATGAACATTTTTTGAACACATAAACATTTTTCAAAATTCCAGAACATTGTTTGAAATCCACTTTTTTTTAATACGCAGAAATTTTTTGAAATCCACGATTTTTTAATACACGAACAATTTTTGCAATCCACGATTTTTTTAACTAGATGATATCCCCGCACGTTGTGGGAATATTTTGCAACATATTTCAATGTGTTTCGCTGTATGAAAACATAAATATTTGAAATAATAATATAAACAGCTAAAACTAAAAAATACATATAATTTTTTATGTTCGATTAATATATAGTTGTAAAATATTTATTAAATATAAATAGCATAATAGAATGAAAATTCTCATGTATATTTGCATGTTGAGATGGGTCTTTTTTCCATGCTTGTTTCATGATGAAGTGGCATGCTTGTATGTCGAGAGACATATGTAGTGGGCGTGAGCCTTTTCTCATGCATATTGTGCGATGATGTGGCGTGATTGCATGTTGAGAAAGATAGTTAGTGGGGGCTAGCTATTTAGATATAGAAGATATGCGAACATTTTCTGAAACCCATGAATTTTTTTAATACGTGAACATTTTTTGAATCTGTGAACAATAGTTTAAAATGAGGACATTTTTCTGAAAACACAAATAATCTTGGAAAATTTGGAACACATTTGGAAATTCTGAACACATCATAAAAATGAAAACAAAACTCGAAATTATGAAAAAAAAATGTTCACCTGAACAAAATTTGAAACTTTGAACCTTTTTGAAAACACGAACAAAGTTTGAAATTCCGAACATGTTATGAAATTGTGAACAATTTTTAAAAGTGTGAAGAAGTTCTTTTAACTCCAAACCTGTTTTGGAAAACATGACCAAATTAAAAAATTCTGAATATTTGTAAAACGCGAACTATTCTTGAACACATGATCAAAATTTAGAAATTTCGAACATATTTGGAAAAAAAATTGAATATGTTGAATTGTTTTTGAAATTTATGATTTTTCCCCAAAAAAATTTCCATGGCTTTGTATCACTAATTCAAGGCACCATGCCAAGTTATTTGGGTTTTCGATAATTTTTGCATTTTCTAGAGTTTTCTTTAGAAAAGGTCGACAAATGCCCGGACGTGTCGCAACATGCAAACGGTGTCGAAATTCGTTCAAACCTAGTATGTATGCTTACCATGGGCATTCCCATCTGCTTGAAAAAGTGGGGGTCATTTCATGGATGTCCAAAAATAGACCTTGTTAAACGGATGTTGTTCGGGTATGCGGAAAGGCTCCGTCTGAGAGCACGTCGTTTCTCAAAATCCTTGAAATGGCCCCAATTTTTTTAAATGTCCTTGTATGACTAATTTAAGGCACCATGCCAAGTTCTTTGTGTTTTCAACAAGTTTTGTATTTTCTGAAGTTTTCCCATGAAAAAGGCTTGATAAATAGCCGGACGTGTCGCAACGTGCATACGGTGTCGGAAGTCATTCAAACTAGGCATGGATGCCTAACATGTGCATTCCCATCTGTTTGCAAAAGTTAGGGTCAGTCCTAAGATTTCAAAAAAATAAAATCATGTTCAACGGAGGGTGTTCAAATAGGCCATAAGGGTCCGTTTGGGAGCACCTCATTTTCTCGACATCCGTTAAATATCCCCAAATTTTTTTTCATGGTCTTGTATAAGCAATTCAATTCACCATGCCATGTTGTTTGGGTTTTTCACAAGTTTTGCATTTTTTGAATTTTTCTTGGTAAAAAAAGGCCGATAAATGGCCGGATGTGTCGCAACTTGCATATGGTGGTGAAAGTCATTCAAACCAGGAATGGATGCCTACCATGGGCATGTTCACCTGTTTGCAAAAGTTGGGGTCATTTTAAGGATGTCCAAAAATAGACCATATTCAATGGAGAGTGTTCGGGTAGGCCAGAAAGTCCGTTTAAAAGCACGTTGTTTTTCGACATTAGTCAAATAGCCCTAAATTCTCTCCACTAGCTTCTATGAAGAATTCAAGGCATCATGCCTAGTTGTTTGGATTTTCGACAAGTTTTAATTTTTCTGAAATTTTCTCGGTCAATAAGGATCGATAAATGGCTGGACGTGTCGCAACGTGTAAACGGTGTCAGAAGTCGTTCAAACCTGACATGGATGCCTCATATGTCTGTGCCAGTCTACTGCAAGAAGTTGGGGTCATTTATCCATAGTAAAAAAAACCATCAGTTGAGAGGAGTGTGCCAGCCTAGGCCAGACATGGTGCATCCGTGAGCATGTAGTTTTTTCCTAATTTGCATGCTTTTATTATTTGCAATTTCTGTCATTATTAATCAAGATGGACATTTGTTATGTCCTAATCATTTCTTGAAATTTGAAATTTCAAATTGTGTATGAAAATTTTACATGCTTGAACACTTTTTCCAAAATTGTTAACAAATTCCAATAATTGATGATTTTGAACACAAATTACAAACCACATACTGTTTAAAAATTTATCAATTTTTTCCAAACGCAAATATTTTTAAAATTTGTGAACAAAAAATTCGAAAATGTGAACATTTTTTGAAATTCTAGAACATGGGCCAGCACATTTTAATCTGTTCGTTGCCTCTATAGACGCCGGTTTTGGGAACCTTGTACATTGTTCTAGGCAAGTTTTTACCGGTTTGGGAACCTTCTAGAAGGATCAATCATTTTTTTGTTTTTCTGTTTCTTTTTTTCTTTTTCAAAATCATGAAGTTCAAAAAATGTTCAACATATTCATTTATTTATTCATATTTTTCCAAAAAATTGAAAATTTCAAAAATGGTCGTGTTTTCAAAAAAGTTCAGAGTTTCAAAATTGCTTGTGTTTTCAAAAAAAATCAGAATTTCAATTATTTTCTCATTTTTAGAATTTTTTTAGAGTTTCAAAATGTGTTCCAGTTTTCTTAACATTTGTTTGCATTTTCAAAATTTTGCTTACAATTTTAAAAAATGGTCGCCTTTAAAAATGGTCGCGTTCAAAATTGAGTCACCGTTTAAAAACTTAGCGTTAGTTTTTTTTCTCGATCTGATTTAGTCCAATGGCGTCGCTGTAATTGAGTCACCGTTTAATCAGGGGATGCTAACGGACATACTACTCCATCGCGCTAAGCGGCGATCAAGACATGCATGCATTAAATCCCACGCAAAAATAGGGGAAGTGGTGTGCGGCCAGGAGCGATTTTACGGGAATGAAGAAGGCCAGCTGTAGCGATTAATTAGGTGAATTTAATGACTAGCGGGCCTCATTCCTGCTTCGTATTGGAACGTTCGCCAGAGCGATAATTGTTTTTAATATTCAGCGCTGATTAGCCTAGATAGCTTGCTTGGTCTATTGGTTCTGTTCGCTTGCGGTGAGAGCGGGAGGTCCGTCTTCAATTCCCGTCCAGTGCAAAACTTTTTGGATTTTCAATGTCACTACAGAGACTATTCGCTTCTGGGCCGGCCCAGTTGGCCTCCCATGTACGCCGGGCCGCGTATGAGCGGTATGTACACACGCTACGTATCGGTATAAGCCACAAATTTTCTAAAAATACTATCCTATCCTTTATTATGAAGGGGTATGGACAGATCTCCTTTGTTGATGTGTTTAAGGGGGTTGTACCGAAGAAGAAGTGATTTTACAATAAACCGTTTGTAGGACCATTTCTTTCTAATCCTCCGTCTTCGGGCCAGGAAGAATAGGATACTGTTGTTAGTATTGTGGATAAGTAGAATAGAGCTGACAGAAGGTGCAATGTAGCCATAGGTCCCCGCTAGTGCGCTCCAATTCGATGAATCGGGTTTTAACATTCTTGCAATACCAAAATCCGAGACAAATGCTTTGTAGTCAGCATCTAGTAAGATGTTTCCTTGTGATGTCCCTATGAATTATGGGCGGGTGAACATCATGATGGAGGTAACTGATGGCTTGCGCCACATCTCTTATTAGAGCTATCATCCTTTCCCAGTGGAACTGGATTGCTAGTTCTTCGTTACTCAAGATAGAAGCTACATTTCCTCTCTCTATGAACTCGCATAGAAGAAACATGCACCGTGGATGAGAACAATAGCCATACAACTTGACAATGCTGCGTTGGCGAATTCTTGTTAACATTCTAATCTCATGCTGGAATCTTTCTTCATCATGTGCCTCTTCGTCGCCTACATAGAGTTTCTTTACTACAACCACTTGTCCATCTTGAAGTTCTGCTTTATAAACCCTACCGTATGATCCCTCTCCAATGCAATGGTTCTCATCAAAATTGTCGGTTGCATCGATAATATCCTCGAATACTATTCTACCATCAAAGCCCCATAGAGAAAATACATCCCTTTTGCTGACATTATCATTTTTTTGGGATACTTTCTTGCAGCAAATAAAAAGGAATATTGTACATGTTGCTATTGAAATAGTAGCGACAAACATAGAAAGACCGACTGATAGTACAATCTTTTGATGCTCTCCTGTATGATCCGCATTGGGTAAATTGCAAGGAGACATGCCAACAAGGTCTCCACAAAGACCTTTGTTGTGGAGAAACCATTCAGCTGATGCATTGTGGATCCCCTTTGGGACAGATCCTTCTAGGAAGTTGTATGATAGATCAAATATTGATAGGCTTTGCATGCTCGCAATCGAGACAGGGATGGCACCACTAAATTGATTGTGTGAGAAGTTTGCAATCATCAACATCTCTAGTTTGCTAAGTTCCAATGGTAGTGGTCCACTGAGACTGTTCATGCTAAGATCAAGCATGCTTTGCAGGGAAGTTAAATTGCCCAAACCACCAGGAATACTTCCATTAAGACTGTTGTTATTCATATGTAATGACTGCAATCTCAAACAATTTCCGATCTCTTTTGGTATTCTACCACTTAAAAGGTTGCTTGAGAAATCAAGGATCTCAAGATTGCTAAGTTGCCCAATTTGCTTAGGGATCTGGCCAGATAGTTGATTGTTACTTAAATCCATCCAATACAAGTTACTTAACTTGCCAATTTCTGGCGGTATCTCACTATTCAACCTATTGAAACTGAGTCCGAGCCATCCAAGATTATTTAGCTCCCCAAGCTCAGAAGGTCACTACACCACAACACGGATGCAAGGACAGAAAATCTGCCGGGACAAGGCACTTACAAGGGCAGTCAAAACTTCTCCAAGATGGTTACAACCTATTGAAACTGAGTCCGAGCCATCCAAGATTATTTATCTGATTTTTAGATAGATGGTTGGACAGCTAAGGTAGTCCAAGTTTGTTCTGAACTAAACAAGGCTAAGATGATACACCTGGAAGAATTTAATATGGAACTTCAGATGGAAAGATCTCGGTAAACTTTCAGCATAGTTGGCCTTTCTTTAGGTGAAGGAGTTAGGCAGTCAAATGCCACCGAGATACAACGTCTCACGTCTTTCGCCTCCTCAGTTTCGGGCTGTGGAAGTCGTTTATCCAAAATTTCTTCCAGGAGAAATTGGTCCTTGAGTCAAGAATGAAAGGCTTGCATATCTCCAGGATGTTTGCCCATCAACACCTCAAGCACCACAACACCAAAGCTATATACATCACATTTCTCCGTAACTAGAGATGTGTAGGAAAATTCTGCATCCAACACACGAACATAAGAATTAGTTGTATGCATGAGTGCAGAGAGCATATAGTATTTGTACTGGAAAAACATACCAGGTGCTATGTACTCATAGGTCCCTGCTAGTGCACTCCAATTTGATGAATCGGGTTTTAACATTCTTGCAATACCAAAATCCGAAACAAATGTTTTGTAATCAACATCTATTAAGATGTTTTTGCTTGTGATGTCTGAATTATGGGTGGGTGAACATCATGATGGAGGTAACTGATGGCTTGAGCCACATCTCTTGTTAGAGCTATCCTCCTTTCCCAGTGGAACTGGATTGCTAGTTCTTCATTGCTTAAGATAGAAGCTAGATTTCCTCTCTCTATGAATTGGCATACAAGGAACCTGTACCGTGGATGAGAACAATAGCCATACAACTTGACGATGCTGCGTTGGCGAATTTTTGTTAACATTTCAATCTCATGCTAGAATCTTTCTTCAGCATGTGCCTCCTCATCGCCTGCATGGAGTTTCTTTACAGCAACCACTTGTTCATCTTGAAGTTCTGCCTTATAAACACTACCAGTTCCTCTAGAGTTGCCTCCGCGAGGACCGGGACGCCATCAACATAATCATTGCTGATCTCCATTCGATGGCCCTTCGCTTGGCGCCGCCGCTTCCTCCTCCACCTCCTGAGCCGGATTAGATCCTTCGCTGCGATGTTGCCCTCTTGTTTTTCTTCTTTCAGGGCTTGTTGAGTTGTGCCCTCAGCAGAACCCTATTGCACTTCGTGTTGTGCTACTTGCATGTGTGTGTGTGTGGATCTATGTTGAACCTTGTGGCTGTGGTGGTTTGCTTTATTTATAAAGCGGGGCGAAAGCCTTTTTCGGTAAACACTACCGTATGATCCTTCTCCAATGCAGTGCTTCTCATCAAAAATTTCAGTTGCATTGATAATATCCTCAAATGCCATTCTACCATCAAAGCTCCATACAGAGAAAACACCCCCTTTGCTCACATCATCGGTACTTTTAGATGCTTTCTTGCGACAGATCAAAAGGGCAACTACACCTGCTACTATTGAAATAGTAGCGACAAACATAGGAAGACCCACTGGTAGTATAATCTTTTGATGTTTCCGCCTATGATCTGCAAGTTGCAAATCACAACGAGACATGCCAACAAGGTCTCCACAGAGACCTTTGTTGTGGAGAAACCATTCAGCTGATGCATTGTGAATACCATTTGGAACAGAGCCTTCCAGGAAGTTGTATGATACATCAAATACTGTTACACTTTGCATGCTTGCGATGGAGATAGGGATGCCACCACTGAATTGATTGTGTGAGAAGTTCACAAACATCAGCATCTCAAGTTTGCTGAGTTCCGATGGTATCGGACCACTGAGACTATTCATACTAAGATCAAGCATGCTTTGCAGGGAAGCTAAATGGCCCAAACTACCAGGAAGACTTTCACTAAGGCTGTTGTTATTCATATGTAATGACTGCAGTTTCAAACAATTACCGACCTCTTATGGTATTTTACCACTTAACAGGTTGCTTGAGAAATCAAGAATCTCAAGATTACTAAGTTGGCCGATTTGCTTAGGGATCTGGCCAGATAGTCGATTGTTTCCTAAATCCATCCAATAGAGGCTGCTTAACTTGCCAATTTCCGGTGGTATTTCACTAGTCAACCTATTGAAATGCATATCGAGAATTGCAAGATATTTTAGCTCCCCAAGATCAGATGGTATACTGCCTTCTATCATGTTGTGTCCAAAATCAATACTTGTCAAGTTTTGACACGAGCCCCATTTTGGCGAGAGCCGCCCTACAAATTTGTTTGAAGATAAACTAATGTCATTGAGATGCGGATACACCCCAAATGATTTAGTTATGTCTCCCTCAATCTGATTTTCGTCAATTCCAAGGGATATTAGTGAACTGCAGTCCCTCAAACCTTTTGGGACAGGACCATCCAGATTGTTATCAAAAATTTGGAAATTTTGTAGCTTTTTACTTTGGCACAAATCTGGCAAGTGTCCTGTCAGCTGGTTGTCAGCCAGCAAGACCAGGACCAAATTGGTAAGGTTGGAGAGTGTCAAAGGCAAAGGGCTAGAGAGCTGATTCGTGAATAGTCGCATTTCTGTCATGCTCACCAATTTTCCAAAACTTTGAGGGATTGGGCCGGACAATTGGTTTTCGTGGGATGACAATGATTCCAAGTTTGCCAAATTTCCAAGCTCATTCGGCAATTCTCTAGAGAGATTATTGGTATGTATTACTATTTGTCTGAGTGAAGACATGTTCCCAATACTTGACGGCACTGGTCCAACTATGAAATTTTCAGAGAGGTCAAGGATTTCCAGATTCACGAGATTTCCGAACTCACGAGGGATGGATTTGGTTATGTGGTTACCCCAAAGAGAAAAATAGGTCAGTGAAGTAAGATTTCCAGCAACACAAAAAGGAACAGTGCCGGTCAAATGGTTCTCTGACAAATCAAATTCAATCAAGCTCGAGAGCGTCCCTAGCTCTACCGGGATCTGACCAGTGTGCTGGTTCCGATATAGGTACAAGAATGTGAGCATTGTGAGGTTTCCAAGGGAGGGCGGAATTGCACCATTCAGCCTGTTTTTTTGCAAGTATAGCACTTGTAGGGTTTGGACTTGTCCTAGCTCTTCAGGTATGGGTCCTGACAGACGATTATCAGAAAGACCAAGAGAGTTGAGGTTCCTCAGGTTTGCAAAGGAGGAAGGTATTTGGCCAGAAAGGATATTCCAGCTCAAATCCATCTCTCTCATGTTCTGAAGCTGTCCTAGGTTCCATGTGACGCTACCTGAGAGCCTATTCCCAGGTAGATAGAGAAAAGCAAGTCTTGAGAGATTACCGAAGGCAGGAGGGATTTGGCCAGCGAGATTGTTGCTGGAGAGGTCCAGATGTGCAAGCCTCCCAAGGTTGCAGATTATTGCAGGTATGTGCCCACTAAGCTGATCACCAGAGAAGTTGAGGGTGGAAAGCATGGAAAGAGAGCCGATGCCTGGTGGGATGGCACCAGAGAGATGATGATTATCGCTGAGGTCGAGGTTGATGAGGTAAGGGAGCGACTGGAATCTCAGGGTGTCTAGTTGCCCTGCAATGCCGGCACCAACAAGGGAAATTCCTCTGATGACCTTCACCGTGGTTCCTCCATGCAGCCGAGTGTCACCGCAGGTGATGCCAGTCCAGTTGCATGGGTACATGCCGTCGTCTCTCCATGTTCCCATGTGCTTGCAGTATTCGACTAATGATTTCCAGTGGAGAAGCGCTCCCGCTTGAGATCTCAGAGAAGTGTAGTGGCGTGCTGCTGCTGCTGCTGGTGTGGCATGGCCCTCGGCTTGCCTGGAAGTAAGGAGAAGCAGCAGAAGCTGGGCAAACGAGAGAACCAGGCGATGTAGCGGGGGCAATGGCAGCATGAAATCCGCCATGATCTCACGACGTACTATGATATGCCTGCATACGCCAAGTGATTACGTAAACATAAGTACTCCCACAAGTCTGGCAGCAAGAAGACACACACACGCGGAAATATGGTTAAGGAGATAGAGAGATTGGCACACCTCCGGTGTCCGGACAGCAAAACGAGGCACCGTTTATGCATGCTTGGTTTTGCTGGGTGGTGCGTGAGTTGGGTACTCATCTGGCTCGTTGTCCAGGGGTTTAAAAACACATTTACAGCAGCCTCACATGCATACACACTTGGTTTTCACTTGCAGAGAAGACCTTGACTATGTCCAAGTCTGGCTACATAATTTCCATACGGAACCGCACAGAGATCTTCTACGTCGATTGATGTGCGACCAAACTCGAGGTTTTAATGCTGACAAACATCAGCTTGTAGAGCAGTTTACTGTTCTAAGATTTTTGGTTTCAAAAAATTGTGTTTGGTCCTCTTTGATGATCGTGGAAATGCATGCTTTCAGCCCGTTCAACAGAAAAAGAAAATATCGTGCTTGTCATGTGGACATGGATTATTACTTGGTTTTCTTGGATAAATTGGAGCGTCAACAGGTCAAGTGAACTTAACTGTCTCTCTTTTTGTGGAAACTTTTTGTGTTCGACATGGACACTGTTGACGTTGTGTGTGAAAATGCCATTTCTTCCAAGGCTAGCTACGCTGATGGTGAATACAACTAATGCTGTTCAAACAGAGAAAATGCATATCTAGAAGTGTCAGTGGTTGGACTATGGCAGAAGGTGGTGTGGACTGACTTTCAGAGTAGTGACTGTGCCTCCTTTTCAGCCTATAGACCGTTACTAATAGGAGAGAGTAAGCAATCCCGTTCAAAGTAACAGCTTTCCCAACAGTTTATCTCTCTATCTTGTCACTAAGGCCTACAAAATTATTTGATTGCTGCATATATGATTGATTTCAAGAGCCCTCACCCTCGCCCCCGCGTGGCGACGGGGAGGCGACCAAATCCCGCCGCCGCCAAGCCCCCCTCCCTACTCTCCTCCTCCCTCGCCGCCGCCGCCACAGGGCGCGGCCGGGCAAAGCCCCGGTCGGCGTCGGTGGCGGCGGGGATCGATTGTCCCCTTGCGCAAAGGGCTGGCGCGGGCCGGTTCTTCGGGTGAGGGCTTGATGCTGCCGGGTGTCAGGGCGTGTTCGTCCGCCGGCGCTTTGCGTTTGGTGTGGCGGAGATGCGGCGGACGGCATGGCATGAGGCTGGTGCCCGGCGGAGCGGCGATGTGGTGGTGGTGGGGCGCCGCCGGCGGCCGGCCGATCTGGCGCAAGGCTCCCTGGACGCGGAGCCGCTCGGGGCGATCTGGGCTTGGCTGCCCGATCTCGCCTTTGGGCTTAGATCTGGGTGTGTCGGGTCCAGCCAGGGCCGGCTATGGTGGTCTGGCTGTGGCCTTCGGCCATGCCGGCAACCTAGAGTTGGGCACTGGTCTACCCCGCCGTTGCTGTCGTTCCTGCTGAGAGTGGTCTCGCGGCGTTGGGGCCTGCGAGGCTTCAGAATAATGGCGGCGGTCCTAGGGTTCCTCTTACGTCAAGACGAAGATCTGCCTGATGCCTGTCCTCCTGATCTGGCCGGAGTGTCGGGTTCCGGAAGGCTCCGCTGGCGAACTCCCATGGGCGTGTTATGCCTGGAGATTGCTAGATCGGGTGGGATTCGGTCATGCCCATTGGTCCTCCGTTAAGGAGGGAGCGGCGCGAAGCACTGCTATCTGTTGCCATCAGGAGCTATGTTTTGCTCCATGGTGAAGTCAGAGGCGGAGAATGTCATGGAAGCCGAGGTTGGAGGACTAGCAATGGTGATTGGAGTCTACGGCGTTGAGGAACTTGCTTGGAGTTTCGGGATTCATAGCAGCGGTATGTAAGTGGGGGCGACAGCACAGGTGAAGTTCAAAGTCTTGCCTTTCAGGGTGAAAATCTTAGGTCTGGCCTTAATTGGTTGTGCCTGGCAATGGCCTTGTTGAAGGCATTGTTTTGAGAGCGGGGATTATCTCCGGGGTGAAAACCCAAGATCTACGATCGGGCGACGACGGCGTTGGTGCACTGTTTCCTCCTTGGAGGCGTCGCTTTTGGAGAACTTGGACATCAGGTGTTGTGTTGGTGGTGGTTGTGCTGCTGCAGGGCCTGGAACACTGTAGCGGGACTTTTCTTTTTTAGCTTCTTCTTCTTTTTTTTGGCTGTGTGCATCCGTCATGCCATTAGGGCATTGCGTTGTTGCAGAGGCTGGACGTAATTGGTATCTTCGCGATATTAATATATACTCTTTATCGAAAAAAATATATGATTGATTTGTGGTGACTTACAGTGGACTTTAACTTTGTGGCCTTCATTGTTTTGTTAGAACTCGATGCATTCCCATCCTGTCAACAAGAATCCTCGGCTGATATCTAGCTCAAAATTTTAGGAACCCTCCTGAATAGTTCTAATCTAGGAGTAGGTACTAGTACTAATAACCGGCTGATTTGCTAACTGAAGAGACTCGCCCAAATGGTCGTAGATGGACCAGGCCGCTGGAATCACTCAAACCTGCTGCGGCAACCAATCGGTGTGACGAGAAGATCACCTAGCGGCGAAATGAAGCCACCAGCGCCGCCGGTGAGCAGCGGCAGAGGGCGCCCCCTCCTCCCACCTGAGGCCACGCCGCTTCTGTGCCATCGCGACGCCTAGTGTCTCCTTGCGGCGAGCCATATCCAGACGTGCGTATCCTGGTGACAGGTGGAGTCGGGTGAGGACGTACGTCGTTGCGGTGGGGAAGATGGCCGGCGACGTGCCGGAACATGGAGGAAGAGGCGGCGGGATGAGGAAGAAGGGCAGGGGAAAATGAACCGATTTATTTTTATTTTTATTTGCCTTGTGTTTATTTTTACACTCTTGCTAAAACTCAGTCGTCTGATTTCAATTCACGTCAGGTCGAATTCTGAGTCGTTGGATCTCGTCGCTAATCTCTGCGTCCCCCTCCCCCTGTGGGTTGTCCGTCGTGGACGGTTTGTTGCTTATGTGGTCGCGGTCTTTTTTTATCGGGTTCACGGGTGTCCATCATTTCTTTTCTATGTGGGAGACCCGTGTCAGTTTGCGCAGCAGGAGGGGGGAAGCGGTGGTGGGGGGAGGCGAGCTGCTGGCCATGGAGCCATGGAGGGGTTGGAGAGGAGGCCAGCTTGGGCTCCTGACATGAGGCGCGTCATGACCGGCCGTCACTGGAGAGACAGGTACAACGAGCTTATGTCTTCCCCAATGCTCAGGGCATTGTTCTCCGTCGTCTGAGTTTTGCGTCGCCGGGGGCCTCCTCCTAACCAAATCCCATTCCATAGGTTTTGCGAGGCAGCGCATCCACGTAGTTCGCTCAATCGAATCCCCTGACCTTGGCCCCTGTGATTTGGGTTCTGTCAAAGCGCGACCCCGCATATGATTTTGTTCATTGTTGTAGGCGTTTTTTTTTTACAACAAGCGAGCTTCTGATTAGTGATGGGATTAGTGATGGGAAAGTAGGTATGTGAGGATTGCGGCTTGAATTTTTTGCTGCCTTCTGGGAAGCGCTTTCGATTCAGCGATGTATGTCTTCTGTGTCGATTGCGGCCGCAGGGGTTTGTGTTTGTGCTAGCATGGGGGGCACACACTATCTTCTGTCAGTTATCAGTATTATGTGAAAAAATAGTTAACATTCATTTTCAGTCTGAATAGAGTACTCTTAGTATCTCATTGTTTTTTCATTTTAAGTCTTTTGTTACATGAATAACCTTCAATTATGAATGAAATCAGTTATTAAGAGCAGAGCTACAGTGAGCAGTTTGTTTTGTACATCCATGAGATGGAGCATTTTTTACTTCTGACTGCTAGTCATCAGCTTGTTATACTTTTTTGCTGCAGCAGTATTGTTATTCCCTCTATTAAAACATGGCTGTGGTAGTACAAGATTAGGTGATGTTATAAACTTGTTCATTTCCTTAACATATTGAGTCTGAAATGCCCTTTTGCAAGCACAAGCTGATTTTGGGGCTGCGGAGAGGGATGACACTGTTGTGGTCCATTAGTATTTGATTTCAGTCAAGTGTCGAGATTAACAATGTTCACTCCAGCACTAGCTTCAGTGTTTTGTTTAGCTCATCACTTTGATCATGAGGAGCATGAGCAGATGAGGTGATGTGAAGACTGAGTAGTTTCTTCAGTTTCTTTAGTCATTGTCTAGGCATGAGCAGATGAAGTAATGTGAAGACTAGGTAAGATCATATATAGTCAAGTGCACATACACAAGCAAACTCAATGTTGATCCCTCAGTTTTCCATAATGTGAAGACTAGGTAACATCATATACAGTCAAGTGCACACACGGAAGAAAAATCAGATCCCTCGGTTGTTCGTTTTCTTCAGTCATTTCATAGTCCATCATTTATATCATCGAGAGAAGATCAATTATCTTTATTTGTTAGTTTAATTTCAGTCATTTGTCTCTCAGTTAACACAGCTTTTGTAGGATGACAACCACATATTTCAATACTTGTTTGTAAGTATTCATTGTTCATTATTTTTGCCCTTTCAGTCATCTTTCTTTCTGTCTTTAGTCTCTTATTTCTTCAATCATATTCAGTTTCAGTCCTCGTTCAGTCTTTCATTATCTTCTTTTGTCCCCAGTCTCCAATTTTCTTCTTTATTCAATCATATTCAGTCCCAGTTCTTATTCAGTCTTTCATTATCTTCTTTTGTCCCCAGTCTCCAGTTTTCCTCTTTCTTCAGTCATATTCAGTCACAGTCCTTGTTAAGTCTTTCATTACCTCCTTTTTACTCGGTCTGTAATTTTCATTATTATCAACTGTGCATATATACTTTTTTTTGCTCAGTCTTCATTTTTATCCTTTTGCTCCCTCATTTTGTATCGACATAACAAATAATTCACAAGGTCATGCAAACCACATATGCAAAGGAAGGCTTTTCTTAGAAAAATTCAGTACAATACAGAGAAAAAAGTTTCAACGTTATTATCTACTTGTTTCAAGGTTTTTCTTAGTCACGACTTTCTTTTCTCTACCAGCATTAGGTGGGAGATCCATCTAATTTCACTTTGCCCTGTGCACTATTCTTTTATGCAATTTGGTGGATTAGTTGGAGTTATAAATAATGTTTTCTGATGCCAACACCCTTTATATAGAGAAATAGTTCTTCATATTGTTATTTCTTTTGTTTTCGTTTGTGCTTATTGCTCCGAATGTTAATTGTTTGTTAGGCTGCCAATATATATTATTAGTATATTGCAGTTCTTTTCAGTAAATCTTCAGTCTCTTCTTTCTCCGGTCCTCTTCAGTGCGCATGTTTCTTCATTATTTCAGTAACTCCCTTCTCACTGTTCAGCCTTCATTTCTCAAATCCCTACTTATCAGTTATCCCTCTGTATACATTAGTGATCAATATTTCTTGTTCAGCCTTCAGTATTTGAGCCTTCACTCTACAACCTCATTATTTCATGAAGTCCCTGCTCGCCCCAGCCTTGATAAATTCAGTATGTCCCTGCTTATTGTTTACTTTTTTTTTAGCATACTTGTTTCTTATCTTTTTTATTTCACCATCAGGTTTTAACCAGAGGAAGTTTGCGCTCCCACTTCTTCAAGGAAGAACAAGGTCCCAACTTTGTTTTAGCACATGTTTTTTTTTTCCAGATGTCGGGATCTTGGGAGAGCTTCTCTCTTTTCAGCCGTCGCCATGCTCCGGTGTCGCCACGCTCCGGCGTCGCCGAAACATCAGATAGAGTACCATCAATACCAAATTCCATCGCAACACGATCACAATTCATCTGCTCTGCGATCGCAACACGATCACAATTCATCTGCTTTGCGAAACTTGGATGGGGCTCACCGCACCTCTTGGTGCCTAGTAGATCGAGCTTTGGACACTGTACACAATGGGCTTTCGATATGTCGCTATCTGTATTCTTCGGTCTCCCTTTTCAGATATTTTTTTGATCTTCTTCAGTTTCTATCGTTCTTCTTCATTATTCATTGAACATCGAGAGAAGATCAGTTTTCTCTGTTTCTTAGTTTATTGTTCAGTCATTTGTTTCTCAGTTTGCAATCTATGATGTGGAAGAGGAGAGCAAAAATTAATTGGTGCAAACTTGGTGAAGAGAGCTGCATATTCTTTTATATTGCAGCATTTTTTATTCTATAAGAAACACTATAAGGTTCTCTTCATTCGATTTCTTCAGACCCTCCGAGGCTGCCCTTCTCTTTGCATTTTTTATCATACATTTTCCGATTCAAAATGAATTGAACCCTTGTATTAGCCCTGATATTGCAGCAAATTGTCATTTTTGTACTTTGATTTTTTTTTTTTGTGATAATTTTGTCCTTTACCACTTGACTTTAACTTCAGTCCTTTCTTTGCACTAGTAAGTGCGCACGTGCAACGCACGTGTAATCTTAGGATTTGTTTTTGTTTATTCTTGTAGCGGTCATATATTTATCGCCATGTTTTAGGTGTAATAATGCACCATGCATCATCTTTGGGGGTCTGTTGATGTACAATGCAACAAAGTCCAACTGAGCCATCTTCTTGCAAACATAACGTACATAGACATACAAATCTCAATGTAAATTTACAAATATATATAGTACGCGGGCTACTATAGACAACACAGTTAAGTTTAAACAGCAGATATTTACTTGTACATGCATAGTTAATTGTACAGGCAAGTAACCAGGGGAGGGGGCACATACCTTGTCCCCAGCCTCTAGAGGACAATTCCGAAAATCTAAGCACAATCCATTCGAATCAGGTCAACCGATGCATTACCAAGCTGCGACCAAAAGTTCCAATTCACTGTGTAACTTTGTTGTTTCATAGCGCATCATTCAGGAGAAACCACTAATTCCGCGACCAAGTAAAAAAAAAATTGAGGATAAGAATCGAGACTACTCAAGGAGCTGGGGGAATATTCAGAATACAAAACTTCTTTGAGCTCCACTGGAACGTCCGCGATCAGGAGTAAATCTTCTCTTGTCCTGGCTCTGGCTGCAAGCAAATGAGCCAAGTTATTCTGATCTCTCCAGACACACTGAACCTGTACTTCAGAAAAGGATTTGGAAGCACTTACTTAATGTCGCATATGACATGGAAACAGGCTGATCGATTACTTGTTTCCGGGATCAATTGTTGTGCTAAGAAGGCACAATCTATTTCAGCAATTGGGGGACGCATGTACATGCCTGATAGAGCGATCAATCCATTCAGTAGTGCTCTGGCTTCAGCTTCTTCCACGTCCGCGCACGCCTCTATTTTCTTCGACAGCGAGCAAAAAACAAAGCCTCTATGGTCGCTAGCAACTGCCCTGACAGTGCTTTGACCGATGGAAATAATGAACGACGCGTCTGCATTGATTTTAACAATTCCCTTGGTAGGCGCGCTTCATCGACTGATTCCCAGCTCCAGCGAATCTCCAGTCTCCGTTCTTTCTGTCCACTGACTGTACCAGTTTGGTGGCGTCCTTGTTCAGAATGTCTGGTACTCGCCGCCAGTATAGATCCTTCTCGGATGCCTCGATCGTCATTGTACACAAGATACGATTCAGATCAAATCTGCACATGCTAAAATGAAACTGAGCATACCTCTAGATCAATCCACTCATCCAGTCATATCTACTTAGATACCCAAATATGCTTGTAGAGAAGTCATGCATAAAGCAAAATATTTGGAGTTGCATCTTCTTCAAAATAAAGCGAAAAAACATCAACTGGTCCTATTTCAATGAGTATCTAAGTAGCCTACCTTGACAAAGCAAATTAACTGAATCATAGGTGGCGTCGAACTGCTGAGGCGACGACGACGTCCAGATCGTGGCATCCACGCGAGTAGGTCAGCCTGGGGACGGCGATGACGTTAAGGCCGCCGCGTCCGCGTGTGGAGTGGACCGACAGTGGCCGCGTCCAGGCGGTGGATGCCATGCGAGGAGGGGAGCGCGACCGAGGCGGCTTATATGCAGTCTAGATCGAGTGGATCCGGCCGGTGAGGCGGCTCGCAGCGTCGGAGTGAGGGGAGGCAGTAGACGCCCGTTATCGATTTTTTAGAATCCTCAAAAACCCCATAGAAAAAAAGTTACGATGCTTTTAAGATCTGGAGGCAAAAAAATAAAAAATTTAAAAAAAGTTAGCAATGGCGCATCAGTGCATAGTGCGCCACTATTATTTTCCCGCCTTCAAAATTCAAAAAAAATTAAAAATAGTAATGACGCACCACACCTAGGTACGCCATTACTAATTTAAAAATCAAACTCAGTAATGGCGCACCTACCCATGGTGCGCCATTACTATCTTCCCGCCTTCAAAATTCAAAATAAATCAAAAAAATAAAAAAAAGTTAGTAATGGCGCACCTGCCCAAGGTGCGCCATTACTATCTTCCCGCCTTCAAAATTCAAAATAAATAAAAAAAATAAAAAAAAAGTTAGTAATGGCGCACCTGCCCATGGTGCGTCATTACTAATTTAAAAATCAAACTCAGTAATGGCGCACCTGCCCATGATGCGCCATTACTATCTTCCCACCTTCAAAATTCAAACTATATCAAAAAAATAAAAAAAAATTAGTAATGGCGCACCTGCCCACGGTGCGCCATTACTATGCCGTATATATGGCTGGGCGGGGTCCTTCTCCTCCTTACCTCTTCATTCTTCTCCTCCTCTCCTCCTCTCCTCCACTCCATCTCCTCCTCTCCTCCACCATACTCCCCTCCTCCTCTCCGGCGACCTCCTCTCCGGCGACATCCTCTCCGGCGACCTCCTCTCCGGCGACATCCTCTCCGGCGACCTCCTCACGGTGCTCTCCGGCGACCTCCTCCTCCTCCTCTCCGGCGACCTAGGTGACCTCCTCCTCCTCCTCTCCGGCGACCTAGGCGACCTCCTCTCCGGTCCTCTCCGGCGACCTCCTCCTCCTCCTCTCCGGCGACCTAGGTGACCTCCTCCTCCTCCTCTCCGGCGACCTAGGCGACCTCCTCTCCGGTCCTCTCCGGCGACCTCCTCCTCCTCTCCGGCGACCTAGGCGAGCTCCTCTCCGGCGACCTCCTCCTCCCTCCTCTCCTCCTCATGGTCTCTCCTCCCTCCTCTCCGGCCACATGTGGAGCTCCCCGGCACAAAGAACGTAGCAGAACGAAATTTGAAAAAATATCACAAAAAAAATCGCAAAAAAAAATCGTGCCAGATCCGGATCTAGAATTCAAAAAAAAGTTAGCAATGGCGCACCAGTGCATGGTGCGCCACTACTATTTCCCGCCTTCAAATTTTAAAAAAAAATTCAAAAAAATTCAATAAAAAAAAAGTTACCAGTGGCGCACCTGTAGCAATAGTAATGGCGCACCACATGGTGCGCCACTAGTATTTGGATTACTAATGGCGCACCAGAGGTGCGCCATTACTATTTGTTACTAATGGCGTGATAATAGTGGCGCACCTATAGTGCGCCATTAATAGCCAAAATAGGTGCGCCACTAACAGCCTTTTTTCTAGTAGTGTGAGAAGATAAAAGATCACTGGCCCGCATTTGTGGCCTACAAGAAATCGGACAAGGGCAAGCAAAGGTCAGCGACAAATAAGCTAAATGCTGCAAAGAGGAAGTATCACCATGTTACGGGGTCAGGTGGCTACAGCAAAGCTCGGCCGTTGTGGGACAAAGCTGAGCAAGACCTGCTTGCTAAAGGGGTCCAACCAGCGACATTGCACTGGCCAGATCGGTCAAGGACTTGGTTCTTCGGGGTTGGGGGAACTTTTGACCCAGACACAGGGGAGTGTGTTTGGACGAAAGCTCAACTTGCAATACCCATCAAGAAGCTTGAGGCAGCAATCCAGGCAGCGCAGGAAGGGACGTTCATTCCCGACAGAGAGAATGACGAGCTGACAGAGGCCCTCGGGAATCCTGAACACCCTGGACGAACACGAGGCACATCAGGCTCCGTTCCGTGGGTGCATGGGTTTCCCGACAGCGGTGGTTATAGAAGCCGAGAGAGAAAGAAGAAAGAGGAAGCAAGCAAAATGCAGAAGCTCAGTGCAAGATTAGCGAAACTAGAGGAACTTGAGAGCCAGCGAGCTACCGTCCAACCATCTCAGCGGCACGAAGATCCTTCCTTCGACACTGCCGCAGAAGCTACCCCACCATCTCAGTGGAGAAGCAGCGTGGCTTCCACGGAGCTCGTTCAGCCTGATTTCACGGCTCCTCGCTACCCCGTGGATAGTATCACGTTGGCTGAACATTGTGTGCTAATGGCGAAATGCCAGAACCTGACCTTGAAGGCGGCGGTCGGCTCTGTTTTACCTCCTCGAGCTGAGGGAACTTTCCATTGCCGTCCGATTCCACATGGCTATGCTATTGTCACGGTGGATGAAATAATGGAGGGATTTGAGGGGCTGGAGTTTGACTACCCTACAGGTGAAGGGGATAATCTTCTGGAAAATGCCTTAAGGAGTACCTGTCTATGGAGAAAGAAGAACATCAAGCTTCCAAACTGGACGCCGCCTCAGCAGACGCAGCCGGATGAGGCCCCTCAGCAAATTCCTCACAGTCCAGCTCAGCCGGATGAGGCCCCTCAGCAGACTCAGCCGGATGAGGCCCCTCAGCGGAGTCCTCTTCCGCCTCAGCTGTCTCCGGCGCGTCAGCGGACTCCGCCTCCTCCTCCGCCTCCTCCAGCGCGTCAGCGGACTCCGCCTCCTCCGGCGCGTCAGCGGACTCCGCCGCCTCAGCAACAGCGGAAGAGAGCCGCCGCCGCTCCGGCGGCTAGCAGTACAAAAGGCGGGAAGAAATTCAAATTTGGTCCAACCTCAGGGTTCCTCCAAAGTTACCATATGAGATGACTAACAAGGAAACCGATGACATCGTGAAAGCCGAACTGCAGGCCCATTTTGAACCGAAACGTCCACCTCCGAAGGAAACAATAGATCCGGTGAAAGCGAAGCGCACTCTGGATGCCCTTAAGCGACCACCACCGCCTCCGCCACAATCCAACTATGACCGCTGTATTGAAAAGACATATGATGAAGCGCGGCGGTCGGGAAGTACTGCCAGTGCTTCAAGACGAAGAAGTGGGAAAACAATTCCCCAGCTCGGCGAACAGGAGAAGCAATCGTGCCCCTCGCTCAAGGTGTCTAGCGATATCGCTAATCATCCGGGGCTGCTGCCCGGTACCACTCTTGGTGATTACGTGGGCGATGATGTACAGTTTGAAACGGCTGGGGTAGTAGAGATCTTTAGATACGAGCACGGGAAGCCTCTCGTCAAACCTGATCATCCTCCTCTAACAACGATGATGCGAAGATTGCATGAGTGGTACTTGGAAAGCTGCAGGAAGAATGGGTCCGATTGTTTGATGGTGAGAATTAAAGATGAGCACGACCTCATTGGAGTCGACCTGATGCCTGTTGAATTTGTGGAGTTATTTCAGTTATTCAATCAAGAGGCCCTTGACAAACAACTCATGACTTGCTACTGTCTGTAAGTATTACTTCTGTAATTAAGTCTCTAGCTCAGCTCGTTCATTGCATGTATATATAATTATCCTCACTATATTATGCAGATTGAAGATCGTCGAATGCCCAAAAAGACAAATCTATGACATTGGGTTCATTAGCCCAAATACCGTAAATGAATGGGCAGTACAAAACAGAGTTAAAGAAACCGAGGAAAACTTGCTAAAAGCGTTCCTTCGACATCAAAACAAAAGGGAAATACTCTTTCCTTACAACTTCAAGTGAGTGTTACTGTCTTGTGCATATTCGGTTTCGCTTACTCGAGGTTAAGTACTGTAATTGATGAGTTATGTGTGCGCAGGTTCCACTTTATTCTGCTATCCATTAAGCTTGACGGGGGAGTAGTAACTGTCTTAGACTCGAGACGTAAAGATCCCAAGGATTATGCGGACATGACTGCAATGCTCCAGAAGTAAGTTCAATCAATACCGGGACCATATCGGCAACTTTCGTTCATTTCCTGATATCAAGTAATCATTTTCTTTGCTTGGCAGGGTTTGGAAACAGTTCACCAGAAAGGTTCCGAGTCTGAAGAACGAGCTGCGATTTACACACCCCAAAGTAAGTAGTACTAGCTAGTTCCGCGCATCTCTCATTGATTCTAGTTTCATCAATACCATTATCATGTTTGATTATCAGTTTGATTGAACTCTATTCTCGTAAAGTGCTGGTGGCAGGCACCCGGGAATAATTTATGTGGATACTACGTTTGCGAGTTCATTCGCGACTCGACCACTGAGCGGGGCTTCTTGTCTGACAAACAATTTGAAGTACGTAAACAATATTCACAATTTTATTTTATTACCATCAATTGTGTTGAGTTTCATTCATATATATGTATTGACCCCCTTCTTTAAATTAGATCTGGCAGATGCGGGATGAACTCCTACCACATGATCGCATACGAGCAATTCAAGAGGAATTGGCGGGATTCTTTCTTGACCACGTCATACATGAAAAGGGAGAATACCATACGGAAATTCAATAGGAGTTTGGCGCATGATGATGTCAGGGATGTTATATTGTATATATGTAGTAGCGTCGGATAGATATACGAAAACTTGTTGTTCGACCAAGCATGGAGAAAGAGAGGTCACTTCTCTCTATATATGTTCATGACGATCTTGTGTAATTAATGGTTTCCTTCATTTGCTTACTAGCTAGCGTCGAGTTCTCTCTATATGTAGTAGCTAGCGTCGACCAAGCACGGAGAAAGAGAGGTCACTTCTCTCTATTAGCTAGCTAACACAATATGAAACCCCTAAACCCTCCAAAACCCCTAACCCCCCCCCCCCCCTTTCAAAAAAAAAAAAAAACCCCAGCGCCTGCGAGCTGTTGACGCGTGGCTGCCTTTTGGTCCCGGTTGGTGTTACCAACCGGGACTAAAGGTCCTCCTGCCTGAGTGCTGCGCATCGGCCACGTGGAGCTCCTTTAGTCCCGGTTGGTGTTACCAACCGGGACTAAAGGTCCTCCTGCCTGGGCGCCCCACAGCGGCCACGTGGAGCACCTTTGGTCCCGGTTCGTAGGCCAACCGGGACTAAAGGTTTTGGGCATTAGTCCCGATCGTTTTGTCCCGGTTCCAGAACCGGGACTAAAGGCCCTCTGAAACCGGGACAGATGCCCTGTTTTCTACTAGTGCAGTCTTTCCTCATAACTTGGTTTCCACTTGATATTTTCTCGTATTCGACATGGACATCACTGATGTTTGTGTGTGAAATTGCCATGTCTTCCACGGCGTCTTCCATGGCTACAGTGATGGTGAACAAAATATTACAGTTCAAATAGAGGAAATGTATATTTGTAAGGCCAAATTCATTGTGATAAAATTCTCGGCCATCCTGTCAACGTGTGCTCCAATCTCAGGACTTGGTCTTGCGTTGCCGCTTGTTAGGGGGTCGGCACATCGAGTGTTTGCCTTCAGTCGGGTTTACCGGGGCCATAAATATTTTCAAATAAACTTTGACCATTAGTTTAATCAACAAAAAAATGTGTCATGTGAATCCAATGATATACTTGGTCATTTTTTGTTTTTAAAATACGACAAAGTTACATGGCGAACCATATGTTTTTTGCAACAAATATGAACACCTCGCCTCGCATTGAATGGATATCAAGCGACTGGGACCATTCGGTTGGTTTCTCCCATTTTCTCCACGATCCTGCAACTAATGACAGTTGGACCCCGTAATCTCGAACTACTTTAAGTGCGATCCGAGAAAGGGATGGAAGGTTTTTTTTCCTAGCACAAGGCTAGGGTTTCTCTCTCCCCGCGCGACGGCTCCCGCAGCCGTGAGTTTCCCCGCCCAGATCACTGTCCCCTAGTGCTCTGGACGCCCCGTGCTGTTCGTGGGTAGGCTAGGGTTGGTAGATAATACTCCCTATAGTTGGCAGGAAGGAAGGTCAGGAGATAAGAGAAGTTCAAATAGCAGAAAATATATGAGACATTTATCATCATCTCCAAGTCTCATCTAAATATGCTATCATGGGCTTGATCCATGATCTGTATGATCACTAGAATACAATTATACAGTGTAAAATTGTGACCCATGTATTCTATGATGCCCAACAAAAATGAAATCATTTATTTAGTAACAGCTAAGGTAGCCTAAGTTTGTTCAAAACTAAACAAGGCTAAGATGATGCACATGTTAGAATTTATCATGTAACTTCAGATGGAAAGATCTCGATAAACTTTCAGCATAGTTGGTCTTTCTTGAGGTGAAGAAAGTAGGCAGTCAAATGCCGCAAAGATACATTGTTTCAGGACCCTCTTAGCCGGTGAACATTCGCCGGGGAGGATGGCATTTGCGAACGATTTCCATAGAAATTTTAGTTGTAGGGGGTGGAAAATTCTTCACACTAGCATGGCAATTCCTTTCTAGAGAAGGCAATTTTTTTGAGAAACTGTCATCGTTTGATCTCGATCAAACAACTGTGAGTGTGTTCGTTGGGAGTTTCTTCCCAGCGAACGCTCGCCAGTTAGCATTACCGTTGTGTCACGCCTGTTGCTTCATCAGTTTTGGGCTGCGGTTGTGGAAGTCGTTTGTCCAAAATATCTTCTGAAAGAAATTTGTCCTTGCATGAAGAGTTAAAAGCATGCATATCTCCTTGATGTTTTCCAATCGTGCTGCCAGTTGGTTCAAAAACAATATCGTGCCAACATGGATTTTGGTTTGAACGATAACAGGAGAGCTGTTATAGTCATTGTAAAGAAGAAGATGGTACAAGGACCCAAACTGCTCGGTTTATTAAAGGGAAACCAGGCGAAACCACAACACACCTGGCCGGGTACTCAAGTGCCTACGCTGCTACCAAAGTGCACACCGAAAAACCATCGTATCAATCCGGGTTGCCACAAGCCTCTCTGCAAATCTCGACAACACCGAAGAGGAACACTATGTCTGATAGAGCAAACATATGCCGCTCCGATCCCGCGAGGTTAGCAGACACGCTCACCCGATGCACTTTGCATGTGGGGGATGCTTTTGTTGCTCCCACGGATAAGTCACAGGAGCCGCCGTCAACCACCTCCGTGAGCCCTGAGTTCCTTTGACCGAGACGATCTCCAAGACGATGCTGCAAGAGGAAACACAACGTCAAGCAAAATCAGTAGCGTCATAATCGTCCCATCCGGAAGACCGGATCTAAGGTTTCCCCTTAAGCGTGATGGGAAAGGAGGGGGAAGGGCTGCAACATCGATGCCTCCAACAAGGGAACAGTGCCCGTAGCCGTAGGCACCACCATCGACGACCGGGCATAGCCGAAGTATGGCTTTCGCCGGCAGCCTACCCACTCAAACCCATGACTCGGCCAGCCCATCCGGTCTACCACCTTCATGAGTCATGACATGCAAGCACCGCGCCACCTCTCGCCCTTGCGCAGCCCAGACACGACCTGCAGCAAGGACCCCACGCCGCAGGCCAGCAGAAACCCAGATCGGCCCCTGCTTCCTGTGGATCTCGCTCCTCCGCTGCACCTCCACCTCAAGCTTCACGCAAGACCTGGTCAGAAACACTCCGGCCAACCAGATCCGCCGCAGCCATCACAGGCCCACCCCGCTGGGCGCCAAGACCATGCAAGCACGGGCCGACACCCAGCAGAAATCACGCTCAGGGCGCCATCCGAATGTCGCCGTGCGCAGCAGCAGATCCGCGCAGGGACGTCTCCCGCGCCCTGCGGACCACGCACGTGCACACACATGCCGCACCTCGCGTGCCAACGCCGCGCCGCGACAACACGCACCCGGCCGCGGATGGCGGCGCCTCGCCGCGCCAGCCCACGCGCTGCCCCGCGTCGCGCCCGCTCGCGCACCGACGGCGCGCCTCCTCCTCCGTGCGCACCGGCGGCGACTCACCCGGTGCCCGACCGCTCCCCGCATCTTCGAAAAATGAGCCGCCCCCGCCACGCTCGAGATCCTCGCAAGATGGAGAAGGCCCCACCGCCGCTGGCGCGGCGCGGGCTTTTCCCAGCGGCGCCCTCCAGCGGCGGCTAGGGTGGAGGGGGGTGTGGGGTGGTGGCGGCGGCGATTTAGGGTTCTCCCGTGCCGCTCCGCTGGAATATGGTACATGGATTTTGGTTTGGTTTGGTTTTCGACTGAACCAGTATGTATATGCATGTATTGGGCATGAACAAAGTTGATGTTTGTGTGTGCAATTGCCATGTCTCCCACGGCACTGATGATAAACACGACGAGTACAGTTCAAGTAGAGGGAATATGGTACAAGGTGGTCTGAAATGTCTTAAAATTTCAAATCCAAATTGATGAACCTGGACTGCCCCAAAGAGCGCACAGCGCAAAAGCATAGACACGGCCGAGGAGGATATGGTTAATTGACTCCTCGATCGGACTGGTCGCAGAACGGCCATGGTGCCTAACGCAGCAAACCCTGTCACGTCGTGCTTATCTGTCAAACGTCCAACACATGTTCCTAATTGACAGTCACGCGAAGAAGCGACACGATGGTGGAGCTCGTGAGCTCCTCCGCCGCAGGGGATGCCTCCATGCCCGCGGACAGGGCATTGTACGCAGACATAGCGGAGATAACAAAAGTTCAGAGAGCCGAACATATATGAGACAATTATAATCACTTCGAGCCTCCTCCCAAAATATTGTTAAGATTGATCCATGATCTGTATGATCATCGAAAGAATAATTATACAGTCCCATATATTTTACGATGCCCAACAGAAATAGCCTTATTTATTCGGTTCAAAAATCCTTGGACAGCTGTACTTGCCTAAGTTTTATTCAGAACTAAACAAGGCTAAGATGATACATCTGGAAGAATTTAACATGTGACTTCAGATGGAAAGATCTCGATAAACTTTGAGCATAGTTGGCCTTTCTTTGGGTGAAGGAGTTAGGCAGTCAAATGCCACAGAGATGCACCGTCTCACTTCTTCGTCCCCAGCTTCGGGTTGTGGAAGTCGTTTGTCCAAAATTTCTTCCAGTAGAAACTGGTCCTCGAGTGAAGAATGAAAAGCCTGCAAATCTCCAGGATGTTTGCCCATCAACACCTCAAGCACCACAACACCAAAGCTATACACATCACATTTCTCTGTAACTAGGGAAGTGTAGGAACATTCTGCATCGGACACAGGAACATAAGAATCAAGAGTATGCATCAGTGCAGAGCATTCCATCTAACACAGTATACTAGAGAATATAGTATTGTATGGAATAAACATACCAGGTGCTATGTAGCCATAGGTCCCCGCTAGTGCACTCCAATTTGATGAATCGGGTTTCAACATTCTTGCAATACCGAAATCCGAAACAAATGCTTTGTAATCAACATCTAGTAAGATGTTTCTGCTTGTGATGTCTCGATGAATTATGGGCGGCTGAACATCATGATGGAGGTAAGTGAGGGCTTGAGCCACATCTCTTATGAGAGCCGTCCTTCTTTGCCAATGGAACTGGATTGATAATTCTTCATTGCTCAAGATAGAAGCTAAATTTCCTCTCTCTATAAACTGACATACAAGGAACCTGTACCGTGGATGAGAACAATAGCCATACAGCTTGACAATGCTGCGTTGGCGAATTTCTGTTAACATTTCAATCTCATGCTGGAATCTTTCTTCATCATGGGCCTCTTCATTACATGCATGGAGTTTCTTTACTGCAACCACTTGTCCATCTTGAAGTTCTGCCTTATAAACACTACCGTATGATCCCTCTCCAATGCAATGCTTCTCATCAAAATTGTCAGTTGCATTGATAATATCCTCAAATGCCAGTTTACCATCAAAGTTCCATACAGAGAATACGTCCCTTTTGCTCACATCATCATTTCTTTCAGATACTTTCTTGCGGCAAATCAAAAAGGCAATTACACCTGCTGCTATTACAATAATAGCAACAAACATAGGAATACTCACTGACAGTACAACCTTTTGATGCTTTTTCCTATGATTCACAGGGGGCAAATCACAAGGGGACATGCCAACAAGGTCTCCGCAAAGACCTTTGTTGTGGACAAACCATTCAGCTAATGCATTGTGGATCCCTTTTGGGACAGGGCCTTCTAAAAGGTTGTATGATACATCAAATACTGTTAGGCTTTGCATGCCTGCAACGGAGTCAGGGATGGCGCCACTGAATTTATTGTGTGACAAGTTTACAAAGATTAGCATCTCCAGTTTGCTTAGTTCCGATGGTATTGGTCCACTGAGACTATTCATACTCAGATCAAGCATTCTTTGCAGGGAAGCTAAATTGCCCAAACTAGCAGGAAGAGTTCCACTAAGGCTGTTGTTATCCATCTGTAATAACTGCAATTTAAAACAGTTTCCGATCTCTTCTGGTATCTTACCGCTCAGTAGGTTGCTCGACAAACCAAGAAGCTCAAGATTGCTAAGTTGGCCGATTTGCTTAGGGATCTTGCCAGATAGTTGGTTGTTTCTTAAATCCATCCAATAGAGGCTGGTTAACTTGCCAGTTTCCGGTGGTATCTCACCGGTCAATCTATTGAAACGCAGTCTAAGCCTTGCAAGGTTTTTTAGCTCCCCAAGCTCAGAAGGTATACTGCCTTCTAGCATGTTCTGTGAAAAATCAATTGTAGTCAAGTTTTGACATGATCCCCAATTTGGTGAGATTCGGCCTACAAACCTGTTTGAAGATAGATGAATGGTATTGAGGTGTGGATACACTCCAAATGCTTCAGCTATGTCTCCCTCAAACTGATTATTCCTCATTCCAAGGGATGTTAGTGAAATGCAATCCCTCAAGCCTTTTGGGACCGGACCATACAGATTGTTATCAAAAATTTGCAGAATCTGTAGCCTTTTACTTTGGCACAAATCTGGCAAGTGTCCAGTCAACCGGTTGTCACTCAGTTCAATGTCAACCAAATTGGTAAGATTGAAGAGTGATGAAGGCAAAGGGCCGGAAAGCTGATTGGTGAATAGTAACATTTCTGTCATGCTCGTTAATTTTCCAAAACTTTGAGGGATTGAGCCGGACAATTGGTTTTCGTAGGATGTAAGGTATTCCAAATTTTCCAAATTTCCAAACTCAGTCGGCAATTCCCCGGAGAGATTATTGCTATTTATCAGTATGTTACTTAGTGAAGACATATTCCCAATACTTGACGGCACTGATCCAACTATGAAATTGACCGAGAGATCGAGTTCTTCCAGATTCACGAGATTTCCGAGCTCATGAGGGATGGATCCAGTTATATGGTTACCCCAAAGAGAAAAAAAGGTTACTGAAGTAATATTCCCAGCAAGACTAGAAGGGATTGAGCCGGTCAAATGGTTCTCTGACAAGTCCAACTCAATCAAGCTTGAGAGCATCCCAAGCTCTGCCGGGATCGGTCCAGTGTGCTGGTTCAGATATATGTATAGGAACCTAAGCATTGTGAGGTTTCCAAGGGAGGGCGGAATTGTACCATTCAGGTTATTATTGTGCAAGTATAGTTCTTGCAGGTTTCGGACTTGTCCTAGCTCTCTAGGTATAGGTCCTGACAGACGATTTTTAGCAATGCCAATATGGTTGAGGTTCGTTAGGTTTGCAAGGGCAGAAGGTATTTGGCCAGAAAGGATATTAAAGCTCAAATCCAACTCTCTCATGTTCTGAAGCTGTCCGAGGTGCCATGGGATGCCACCTGAGAGCCTATTCCCAGGTAGATAAAGAAAGGCAAGTCTTGAGAGATTACCCAAGGCAGGAGGTATTTGGCCAGTGAGATTGTTGCTGGAGAGGTCCATTAGTGTGAGCCTCCGGAGGTTGCTTAAAGACAACGGTATGTACCCCCATAGCTGGTCACCGGAGAAGTTGAGTGTGGAAAGCATGGAAAGAGAGCCGATGCTAGGAGGGATTGTACCGGACAGCTGGTAGTTGTCGCTGAGGTCGAGGTTGACGAGGTAAGGGAGTGACCGGAATCTCAGGGCATCCAGTTGCCCTGCAATACCGGCACCGCCAAGGGAAATTCCTCTGATGACCTTGACCGTAGTTCCTCCGTGCAGCCGGGTGTTGCCGCAGGTGATGCCGGTCCAGTTGCATGGGTACATGCCATCGTCTCTCCAGGTTGCAAGCTGGTGCTTGGAGGAGTACTTGATGGATGATTTCCAGTGGAGAAGCGCCCTGGCTTGGGATCTCAGCGAAGTGCCGTGGCGTACTGCTGCTCCAGCTGCAGGCGAGGTGCGGCCCTCGGCTTGCCTGGAAGTAAGGAGAAGAAGCAGCAGCGGCAGGGCAAACGAGAGAACCAGGCGATGTAGCCGTGGCAGGGGCACCATGGAAGTCGCCATGATCTCACGATGTACTATGACACGACTGCATGCGG
Source organism: Elymus sibiricus (assembly GCA_039707655.1). NCBI lineage: Eukaryota > Viridiplantae > Streptophyta > Magnoliopsida > Poales > Poaceae > Elymus > Elymus sibiricus. The sequence continues at coordinate 351,907,593 of CM077672.1, read as the reverse complement.
CAAGTGATCATCTAAATTAACCGAAATACTCTCACAGCAAGATGCACACAACAAGCAAAAAAATATGAATAGAGAGAATAGCGTACCTCCGCTGTTCGGAGAGCAGAAGGCGGCAGCCGTTGCAATTGGTTTTGCCAGATGGTGGCGTGTGAGTTGGGTACTCAGCTTGCTCCCGGTCCAGGGGTTTAAAAACACATTTACTCTCTTGCCTAGATCAACTCGCTCGATCTCGACTCATTTGCAGCCCTACTTGCAAGACCTTGGCTCCGTCCTACACTCCGGCAGAGGTCTGCGTTGATGTGCCACCTTTCTCGAGAGCGAGAGGTTTCGATGCTGACAAATATCAGCAAGTCGACAGGTTTACTGGTCTAAGATTGTCTGTGATGATCGTGCTTCCTGTCCGTTCAAGAGTTAAATATCGTGCTTGTCATGTGGACAATTTTCTTGGTTTTCTTGGGATAATTTAGCACGTCAACAGGTCAAGTGAACTTGTATGTGCTTGTCATGTGGAAAATTTTCTTGGTTTTCTTGGGATAATTTAGCACGTCAACAGGTCAAGTGAACTTGTATGCATTCGACAAGAAAATAGCAGGTGGAAACTAGTGAAACCCATAGTACGTTCAAAGGATCCAAAGAGTGTAAAATAGATACAATATGCATGCTTGAGAGGTGACGTCGTACAAACATGTAAAATTTCAAGTTTAAATTCAATTTCAGTTGACATCAACGCTGAATTTGTTTTTTGGTTTTACCGAAAAAGGCTTTCGCCCCGCTTTATATATAAAGCAATGATCATCAACAACCCGGTACAAACGCACGCCACCACAACACACGCACACACCCAAGGCAGGATACATAGGCGCTGAGCGCAACAACGACCACCCCTAGCACTACCCGCGAGGAGATGAAGTCGCATACGACGAACCGTGGGCTCCAAGGCGGCGCCTTCAGAAAGGATACGACACCGGAGTGCCGCCACCGCCCGATCCAAGGATCAAAGTTTCCCCTCAAGCCGCACGATGGGCAATGAGAGCCGCGACGACGCATTCAAGAAGGGAACGAGCTACGCCGCCGCCGGTCCGTCCGAAGATAGAATAGGTTTTCACCCCGGCCAACACTCATCGCCACCGAACGCCACACCCCGGCAGCCACGCCGCCCACACGCCCATGGCCACCGGGCAGCACCAAGCCACGGGCTCTGCCCATGAGCACCGCGCTACCACCACCAGGGCCGCCACCCTGGCATCCAAGACCTAGACACCACCTCACCCGAGACCCGCCGCTACCCCAACCAAAGAAATGAGCGGAAAGGTCCCACCTTTCGCACCCCCGGCCCCCAGGCGCCAGATCCGGGCGGATCTGGCCGGACGCCCGCCCGCGCGCCGCCACCCATGCCGGACCACCCAGCAGCCGCCGCACCACCACTGGGGCCCAGACCGCCGCCGCGCCGCCACCAGACGGCCGCACCGCCGCCCCGCACCACCGGCGTCGTGCCGCTGGGCCCTGCCGAAGCCCAGCGCCGCCACCCGAGAGCTCCGCCCCGCGTCGGACCCCGAAGCCAGAGGAGGAGGGAAAGGCCCCGCCGCCGCTGCGCCGACCGGGCTTTGCCCGTCAACGCCTGCCAGCGGCGGCGGGGGAGGGAGGGAGGAGGAAGGGAACAGGAGGTGCGGCGGCTAGGGTTCCCTCCCCGTCGCTCGCGGGAGCGACGCGGGAGGGTCAGGCTTCTTCATAGCTCCCAAGTGAAATTAAATTTGAACTTGACATTTTACATGTTTATAGAATGTCTACGTACTCTCCAGTATATTATATTTGTGAAACATACCTTTCATTAGGCTTCCACCGGTCTTCCGTCGTAACTTGGTTTCTACTTGATATTTTCTCGTATTCCACATGGACATCACTGATGTATGTGTGTGAAATTGCCGTGTCGTAACTTGGTTTCCACTTGATATTTTCTCGTATTCGACATGGACATCACTTATGTATGTGTGTGAAATTGCCGTGTCTTCCACGCCTACATTGATGGTGAACAAAATATTACAGTTCAAATAGAGGAAATGTATATTTGTAAGGCCAAATTCATTGTGAAGCTTATAGCACTCGCTAGGGATAAAATTCCCGGCCATCCTGTCTACGTGTGCTCCAATCTCAGGACTTGGTCTCGCGTTGCTGCTTGTTGTGGAGGTCGGCACATCGAGTGTTTGCCTTCAGTCGGGTTTATCGGGCCCATAAATATTTTCAAATAAACTTTGACCATTAATTTAATCAACAACAAAAATGTGTCATGTGAATCCAATGTTGGTCTTTCTTGAGGTGAAGAAAGTAGGCAGTCAAATGCCGCAAAGATGCATTGTTTCAGGACCCTCTTAGCCGGTGAACATTCGCCGGGGAGGATGGCATTTGCGAAAGATTTCCATGGCAATTTTAGTTGTAAGGGGGTGGCAAATTCTTCACACTATCATGGCAATTCCTTTCTAGAGAAGGCAATTATTTTTTGAGAAACTGTCATTGTTTGATCTCGATCAAACAACTGTGAGTGCATTCGTTGGGAGTTTCTTCCTAGCGAACGTTCGCCAGTTAGCATTACCGTTGTTTCACGCCTGTTACTTCATCATTTTTGGGCTGCGGTTGTGGAAGTCGTTTGTCCAAAATATCTTCCGAAAGAAATTTGTCCTTGCAAGAAGAGTTAAAAGCATGCATATCTCCTGGATGTTTTCCCATCGTGCTCCCAGTCGGTTCAAAAACAATATCATGCCAACATGGATTTTAGTTTGAACGATGACAGGAGAGCTGTTATATTCATTGTAAAGAAGAAAATGGTACAAGAACCCAAATTTATTAAAGGGAAACCGGGTGAAAACCTAAACAACGGCAAGCCACACCTAGCTAACCAGAACAGCCTAAAGCACCACAAAACATACAAGACATCGGAAAGCCAACACACCTGGCCGGGTACACGATCGAGCGCCTACGCTGCTACCAGAGTGCACACCAAAAACCATTGTATCAATCCGGGTTGCCACAAACCTCTCTGCAAATCTCAACAACACCGAAGAGGAACACTATGTCCGATAGAGCAAACATATGCCACTCCGATCCCGCAAGGTTGGCAGACACACTCACCCGATGCACTTTGCATGTGGGGGATGCTTTTGTTGCTCCCACGGAGAAGTCACGGGAGCCGCCGTCAACCACCTTCGTGAGCCATGAGTCCCTCTAACCGAGTCGAGCTCCAAGACGATGCCCTGAGAGGAAACACGGCGCCAAGCAAAGTCAATAGCGTCGTCATCGTCCGATCCGGAAGACCGAATCTAAGGTTTCCTCTTAAGCATGATGGGAAAGGGGGGAAAGGGCTACAACATCGATGCCTCCAACAAGGGAACAGTGCCCGTAGGCACCGCCATCGACGACCGGCCATAACCGAAGTATGGCTTTCGCCGACAGCCTACCCACCCAAACCCACGACTCGGCCAGCCCATCCGGTCTACCATCTCCATGACATGCAAGCCCCGCGCCACCTCTCATCCTTGCGCAGCCGAGACACGACCTGCTACAAGGACCCCACGCCGCAGGCCAATAGAAACCCAGATCGGCCCCTGCCCCCGGCGGATCTCACTCCTCCGCTGCACCTCCGCCTCAAGCTTCACGCAAGACCCGATCAGAGGCACTCCGGCCAACCAGATCCGCCGCAGCCATCACAGGCCCACCCCGCTGGGCGCCAAGACCATGCAAGCACGGGCCGACACCCAGCAGAAATCGCGCTTAGGGCGCCATCCGAGCGTTGCCCGTGCGCAGCAGCAGATCCGCGCAGGAACGTCTCCCGCGCCCCGCATACCACGCGCGCGCACACACATGCCGTACCTCGCGTGCCAGCCGTCGCAACGCCGCGCCGCAACAGCACGCAACCGGCCGTGCCTCGCCGCGTCAGCCCACGCGCTGCCCCGCGTCGCGCCCGCTCGCGCACCGCTACGTGCCGACGGCGCGCCTCCTCCTTTGTACGCACCGGCGGCGACTCACCCGGTGCCCGACCGCTCCCCGCATCTCTGAAAAATGAGCCGCCCCCGCCACGCTCAAGATCCTCGCAAGATGGAGAAGGCTCTGTTGCCACCGACGCTGCGTAGGCTTTGCCCAGCGGCGCCCTCCAGCGGCGGCTAGGGTGGAGGGGGGTGTGGGGTGGTGGCGGCGGCGATTTAGGGTTCTCCCGGGCTGCTCCGCTGGAATATGGTACTCTCCGCTGGAGTACATGGATTTAGGGTTCTCCCGGGCTGCTCCGCTGGAATATGGTACTCTCCGCTGGAGTACATGGAACAGCAAAACATGCACAACAGCAGCGCACACGAAACAGCAGCTGTAGAGAGAGACATGAACAGATGACGATGGACGTACTGTTCGTTAACTGTTGTAGGTGCGACGGTGTTGATGACGATGTTGGCGACGATCTGCTGCTGATGGCGATGAAGACGGCGATGAGTAGCACCGCCCGACTTGGACGAAAGACGACCCGTGATGACGAACTTGAGCAGTCGCGCTGAGCGCTTTCCAAAAAACCTAATTCGTCCTCTCCCGATGCAGGATCGCAAGGACGAACGGTTCCGGAGACCTGCTCTCCCGCGCGCCAATGCACGCCGGCGTTTGGGATGGAGTAGACAACGGTGGCGGCGCAAGTTGCGAGATGAGGGAAAACCCTAGGTATTTTCGGTTGTCTTTTGGCCGCGGCCGATAGCAGTATATATATTAGGACCAGAGGCGGTATCATGTCGCGATCACGATCTCAAACCGACTAGGTTTCTAAGTCGTATACTTACCGGACAAGAAATAATTAACTTATCTGCCAAGACATAAAAAACAAAACGGCAAAAGGAAGCCGCGCCCCCGCAAGGCAACGGACCGGATTTCGGCGGACCATTCACGCACATGTCGCACGTACGCGCCGCCCTGGCCCCGGCCCGAGCCCGGCCAGGCCAGGCGAGGCGAGCGAGCGCACGCGTGTAGTCTTCTCTTTCTCTTCTCAACACACCACTTAGAGTGATGGAGAGAACCCACTATATAAAGAGGTCCAACTCTTCCTTAACTAGCGGTATGGGACTAAACTTTAGCACCACCTCTTGCCATTTTATTCATGGGCCACTATTTGAGATTTCAGAAATTGCTATGGGCCTAGCCCATTAATTCTAACAATCCCCCACCAGATCTCACATACCCATTTAGAGATTTGCCTTCTCTCACCACTTCTTTAATATACCAGTGTTTCAACAAAGACTGTTAAGTTGAACTTCTGCCTAGAACTTTAAAATACATCCGTCCACAACTTGACAATGGACTATGCCTTGAATTGCTAGTTTTGTGTGAACGGGTTCACTCAAAGTCTTAACCAGTACCTGGCTGCCAGTAGGCTACCCCGCGGTTTGGAGCATATACGTCGTACTCCCTGGTCTCTTTGTGAGCTTACTAGAGATCACCCAAGTCTCATAGACTGCGACGTTTACAATCGGAGCTCATATAGGTGCGTTCTTTCAAGACTGCTCTGTAGGACAGCATCTTTGCTAATCATAGCCAATAGAACCACATTAAGGCATGTTGCCAACCTGCCTTATAGCTCTGAGCTTTACAGCTCTGAGAGTTTTGCATCTTCACTTAGAGACGGTCATAAATTACTCTCCTCAGTTAACCAATAGCTTGTTCTTCCCAGGTCCTAATTCACGGGATCTCCGATCACAAAGGTTGGGTTACTACTATGGTGTAACATCTCTGGGTCTCATACCCATCTCCCTCGATGCAATATCTATCACATTTCGTGATAGTCCCTTTGTAAAAGGATGTGCCAGATTTTTGTCTGTTTGAATAAATGTAACAGTTATTACTCCGGGGTTTCTCAACTTCCTGATAGATTTCAAACGTCTCTTCACGTGTCTTGATGACTTCGCATTATCCTTAGAATTGTTCACTTTAGCGATAACCGTTTGGTTGTCACAATTCATAAGAATAGCCGGAACAGGTTTTTCAACCACAGGCAAGTCCATCAAGAGCTCACGCAACCATTCTGCCTCAACAGTGGCCGTGTCTAAAGCATTTAGTTCTGCTTCCATAGTTGACCTCGTCAATATGGTCTGTTTGCAGGACCTCCATGACACTGCACCACCTCCATGAGTAAATACATACCCACTTGTGGCGTAGAGTACATCAACATTGGAAATCCAGTTCGAATCACTATATCCTTCTAGCACAGCAGGATGCCCTGAATAGTGAATTCCATAACTCATAGTACCTCTCAGATAGCGCAAGACCCTTTCTAGTGCATGCCAATGATCATCACCCGGGTTGGACATGAACCAACAATTTGAGAGTATCTTAATTGATCTCTCGTTTCTTTCTTGTTCTTTCTGAGTGTCACGCTGGGATCATAAGGTGTTGGAGAAGGCTTGCTATCCATAAAGCCGAACCGGCTCAAGACCTTCTCAACATAATGAGACTGCGTTAGAGTAATCCCACTCTCTTCCTTAATAAGCTTGATGTTTAGTATCACATCAGCTTCTCCCAGATCTTTCATCTCAAAACTCTTTGATAGAAAAGACTTGACCTCATTGATCGCATCAATGTTTGTACCAAAGATTAGTATGTCATCAACATACAAACATAATATAACACTATTGCCCCCACCATGGCGATAGTAAACACACCTATCAGCCTCATTAATGACAAATCATGCAGAAGTTAGAGTTCTTTCAAACTTCTCATGACATTGCTTAGGTGCTTGTTTTAGACCATACAAAGATTTTAACAACTTGCACATCTTTCTCTCTTCACCCTTTACCACAAACCCATCAGGCTGATCCATATAGATTTCCTCTTCCAACTCTCCATTTAGGAAAGCTGTCTTTACATCCATTTGATGAATGATAAGACCATAAGAGGCAGCCAGGGAAAGTAGCACCCGAATGGTGGTCATTCTAGCAACAGGTGAATAGGTGTCAAAGTAATCTTCGCCTTCTTTCTGAGTGTAGCCCTTAGCCACAAGACGCGCCTTGTACTTATCAATAGTACCATCAGGCCTTAGCTTCTTTTTGAATACCCACTTACAGCCCACAGGTTTACAACCATATGGTCTATCAGTTAGTTCCCAAGTTCCATTAGAAAGAATTGAGTCCATCTCATTATGAACAGCTTCTTTCCAATCATCTACATCCGGAGATGCATATGCCTCTGCAATAGACTTGGGAGTATCGTCCACAAGGTATACAATGAAATCATCACCAAAGGATTTTGCAACCCTTTGTCTCTTACTCCTCACAGGAGCTTCATTGTTATCCTTCTCAAGGACTTCCTCATGTGATTGTTCGAAATACTCATCAGATGTACTAGATTCAGGAATTATCTCAGAAGAAAATCTAGCAATGCTATGCATATCTTTCATAGGAAATATATTCTCAAAAAATGTTGCATCACGAGATTCCATTATAGTATCAACATGCATATCAGGTACCTCAGATTTAACCACTAAAAATCTATAAGCAATGCTCCGTTGAGCATAGCCTAGAAAGACACAATCCACTGTCTTTGGTCCGAGTTTGCGTTTCTTAGGAATAGGAATATTGACCTTTGCCAAACATCCCCAAGTGCGCAAGTAAGAAAGTGATGGTTTTCTCCCAACCCACTCCTCATAAGGGGTTTCTCTTTATTCTTGTTAGGAACTTTATTCAGGACATGACATGAAGTCAATAGAGCATCCCCCACCATGCCTTAGATAAACCAGCAGTGTCTAACATGGCATTCACCAAATCAGTCAGCGTGCGATTTTTCCTCTCGGCAACCCCATTTGATTGGGGTGAATAGGGAGACGTCCTCTCATGAATAATACCATGTTCCTCACAAAATTCATCAAATAATTTGGGAAAATACTCTCCACCACGATCGGACCTAAGACGCTTGATCTTTCTCTCTAGTTGATTTTCAACTTCAGCTTTATAGATTTTAAAGTAGTCTAAAGCTTCATCTTTAGTTTGCAACAAATAAACATAGCAAAATCTAGTCGCATCATCAATCAACGTCATGAAATATCTCTTTCCACCTTTCGTCAACACACAATTCATCTCACAAAGATCAGAATGTATGAATTCTAGAGGTGCCAAGTTTCTCTCCTCGGCAGCCGTATGAGTCTTTCGAGGTTGCTTCGATTGCACACAACTATGCCACTTAGAACCTTTGGCAACAGTGAAATTCAGAATTAAACTCATACTGGATAGCCGAGACATTAAACCAAAATTAATATGAGATAAACGAGAGTGCCAAACACTTGCATCATCATTAACACTAGCACAAATTTGGTTTACTGACTTATTGCAAAAATCTGAAAGGGAAAAGATGAACAAGCCTCCGCACTCATAGCCTTTGACTATAAATTATCCAAATCTTGACACGATTACTTTATTCGACTCTAGAACTACCTTAAACCCATCTCGACATAGAAGGGAGCCGCTAACTAGATTCTTGTTCATAGTAGGGACATGCTGCACGTTCCTTAGTTGCACGATCTTTCCCGAAGTAAACTTCAGATCCACCGTGCCAATGCCACGAACAGAAGCATGTGACCCATTCCCCATTAAGACGGAAGAATCCCTTGCGACCTGATAAGAAGTAAACAAAGAGACGTCAGCACACACATGAACGTTAGCACCCGAATCAATCCACCATGAAGATGATTGAAATACTGAAAGCACAATAGGTAAATTACCATACCCATCAGTATTGCTAGCGGTCACCATGTTGACAGTCTTGGAGCTCGTTTTCCCTCAGCGGTCTGCACGTTCTGGGCATTCCTTGGAAAAGTGTCCGGGCTTCCCACAGGCGTAGCACTCTAGCTCAGCCTTGTTAAACTTCTTCTTCTTGAAGGTAGTAGTCTTGGTAGGCTTGTTGAAAACAGGCTTGTTTTTCCCTTTGTTCTCGTTCTGTGGGTACCTCTGCACCATGTTGGCGGTAGGCTGAACCTCACCTCCTTTCTCAGTAGTGTCTTTAGCCCAAGCTTTCTCTTCAACATCAAGAGATGCAATCAGATTTTCAACTGATATCTCATGTCTCTTATATTTCAGAGTTGTGGCGAAATTCCTCCATGAAGGAAGCAGCTTTGCAATCATGCACCCAGCCACAAATTTGTCAGGTAGAACACACTTAAGGAGTTCCAGTTGCTTCACAATGCACTGTATCTCATGAGCTTATTCAACCACAGAACGGTTATTCACCATCTTGTAGTCATGGAAACTCTCCATGATGTACAGTTCACTGCCTGCATCTGTTGCACCGAATTTAGCATTCAGTGCATCCCACAGAGTCTTTCCGTCATCAATGTGCATGTACACATCACACAGACGGTCAGCAAGAACACTCAGAATGCATCCCACAAACATAGTATTGGCTTCCTGAAATTTTCTCTGATCTTCGTCAGACATTCCCTCTGTAGCACCAACACTAATGTGGAAAACTTTCAGAGCAGTAAGCCAGAGCGTGGTCTTCACCTGCCACCTCTTAAAGTGCACACCGGTAAACTTATCCGGCCTCAGTGCATCGGCGAATCCAGCCATAGTTAACTCAGGAAATTGCCTACAATTTAGGTTTTTGGATTGTTTGAAAATTAGGCAAGTTCATGATTAATTCCAATAAATAATTCATGACTAGAACAGAGACTAGCATGTAACAATCTAGCAAACTAGAGGAACAGCAAAACATGCAAAACAACAGTGCACACGAAACAACAGCTGTATAGAGAGACATAAACAGATGACGATGGACGTACTGTTCGTTAACTGTTGTAGGTGCGACGGTGTTGATGACGATGTTCGCGACGATCTGCTGCTGACGGCGATGAGTAGCACCGCCCGACTTGGCCGGAAGACGACCCGTGATGACGAACTTGAGCAGTCGCGCTGAGCGCTTCGCACAAAACCTAATTCGTCCTCTCCCGGTGCAGGATCGCAAGGACGAACGGTTCCGGAGACCTGCTCTCCCGCACGCCGGTGTTTGGGATGGAGTAGACAACGATGGCGGCGCAAGTTGCGAGATGAGGCAAAACCCTAGGTATTTTCGGTTGTGTTTTGGCCGCAGCCGGTAGCAGTATATATATTAGGACCAGAGGTGGTATCGTGTCGCGATCACGATCTCAAACCGACTAGGTTTCTAAGTCGTATACTTAGCGGACAAGAAATAATTAACTTGTCTGCCAAGACATAAAAAACAAAACGGCAAAAGGAAGCCGCGCCCCCGCAAGGCAACGGACCGGATTTCGGCGGGCCATTCACGCGCATGTCGCACGTACGCGCTGCCCCGGCCCCGGCCCGAGCTAGGCCAGGCCAGGCGAGCGAGCGCGCGCGTGTGGTCTTCCCTTTCTCTTCTCAACACACCACTTAGAGTGGTGGAGAGAACCCACTATATAAAGAGGTCCAACTCTTTCTCAACTAACGGTATGGGACTAAACTTTAGCACCACCTCTTGCCATTTTATTCATGGGCCACTATTTGAGATTTCAGAAATTGCTATGGGCCTAGCCCATTAATTCTAACAAGTTCTTCATTTCTTAAGGTTGAAGCTAGACTTCCTCTCTCTATAAACTGGCACACAAGGAACCGGAACCGCAGATGAGAACAATATCCATAAAGCTTGACGATGCCGCGTTGGCGAATTGTTGTTAACATTTCAATCTCATGCCGGAATCTTTCTTCATCATGTGCCTCTTCATCGCCTGCATGGAGTTTCTTTACTGCGACCACTTGTTCATCTTGAAGTTCCGCTTTATAAACAATACCATATGATCCCTCTCCAATGCAATGCTTCTCATCAAAATTGCCAGTGGCATTTATAATATCCTCAAATGCCATTCTACCATCAAAGCTCCATACAGAGAACACACCGTTTTTCCTCACATCATCAGTATTTTGAGGTGCTTTCTTGCGGCAAATTAAAAAGGCAATGACACCTGCTGCTATTGAAATAATAGCGACAAACATGGTAAGACTGACTGATAGTATAATCTTTTGGTGCTTTCGCCTATGATCTGCAGGGGGCAAATCACGAGACAGTCCAACAAGGTCTCCGCAAAGACCTTTGTTGTGGAGAAACCATTCAGCTGATGCATTGTGGATCCCATTTGGGACAGTGCCTTCTAGGAGGTTATATGCAACATCAAATATTGATAAGCTTTTCATGCTTGCAATGGAGGCAGGGATTGCACCACTGAATTGATTGTGTGAGAAGTTTACATACATCAGCATCTCTAGGTTGCTGAGTCCTGACGGTATTGGTCCACTGAGACTATTCATGCTAAGATCAAGCATTCTTTGCAGGGAAGCTAAATGGCCCAAACTACCAGGAAGACTTCCACTAAGGCTGTTGTTATTCATATGTAGTGACTGCAGTTTCAAACAATTTCCCATCTCTTCTGGCACTTTACCACTCAACAAGTTGCTTGAGAAATCAAGAATCTCAAGATTGCTAAGTTGGCCGATTTGCTTAGGGATCTGGCCAGATAGTCAATTGTTTCTTAAATCCATCCAGTAGAGGTTGCTTAACTTGCCAATTTCCGGTGGTATCTCACTGGTCAACCTATTGAAACTCAGTTTTAGCTTTACAAGATTTTTTAGCCCCCCAACCTCAGAAGGTATACTGCCTTCTATCATGTTGTGTGCAAAATTAATACTTGTCAAGTTTTGACATGAGCCCCAACTCGGCAAGAGCTGCCCAACAAATCTATTTGAAGATAAATTGATCGTATCGAGGTGTGGATACACCCCAAATGCTTCAGTTATGTCTCCCTCAATATGATTATTGGCGATCATGAGCGATGTTAGTGAACTGCAATCCCTCAAGCCTTTTGGGACAGGACCATCCAGATTGTTGTTATGAACTTGTAAAACCTGTAGCTTTTTACTTTGGCACAAATCTGGCAGGTGTCCGATCAGCTGGTTGTCATTCAGTGAAATGTGGACTAAATTGGTAAGGTTGGACAGTGATGGAGGCACAGGGCCGGAGAGCTGGTTGTTGAACAGTCGCATTTGTGTCATGCTGACCAATTTTCCATAACTTTGAGGGATTGAGCCGGACAATTGGTTTTCATAGGACATAAGATACTCCAAATTTGCCAAATTTCCAAACTCGGTCGGCAATTCCCTGGAGATACTATTGTTATGTATTATTAATTGTTTGAGTGAAGACATGTTCCCAATACTTGACGGCACTGATCCAACTATCAAATTGTCCGAGAGGGCAAGGATTTCCAGATTCACGAGATTCCCGAACTCATGAGGGATGGATCCGGTTATGTAGTTACCAAAAAGAGAAAAATAGGTCACTGAAGTAAGATTTCCAGCAACACTAGAAGGAACAGGGCCGGTCAAATGGTTATCTGATAAGTCCAACCCAATCAAGTTCGAGAGCATCCCAAACTCTGCCGGTATTGGACCAGTGTATTGGTTCCGATATGCCGTCAGGTATGCGAGCATTGTAAGGTTACCAAGGGAGGGCGGAATTGTGCCGCCCAGATTGTTTTTCTCCAAGGATAGTACTTGCAGGGTTTGGATGTGTCCTAGCTCTTTAGGTATGGGTCCTGACAGACGATTATCAGAAAGGTCCAGATAGTCGAGATTGGTCAGGTTTGCAAGGGCGGAAGGTACATGGCCAGAAATGTCATTAAGGCTCAAATCCATCTCTCGCATGTTCTGAAGCTGTCCGAGGTGCCAGGGGATGTTACCTGAGAGCCTATTCCCACATAGATAAAGAAAACCAAGTCTTGAGAGATTACCTAAAGCAGGAGGGATTTGTCCGGTGAGATTGTTGCTGGAGAGGTCCATTCCTGTGAGCTGTCCAAGGTTGCAGAATGATGCAGGTATGTGCCCGCTGAGCTGATCACCCGAGAAGTTGAGGGTGGAAAGCATGGAAAGAGAGCCGATGCCTGGAGGGATGGCACCGGAGAGATGGTAGTTGTCGCTGAGATCGAGGTTGACAAGGTAAGGGAGCGACTGGAATCTCAGTTTGTCCAGTTGCCCTGCCATGCCGGCACCATCAAGGGAAATTCCTGTGATGACCTTCACGATGGTTCCTCTGCGTGACAGAGTGTCCCCGCAGGTGATGCCGGTCCAATTGCATGGGTACATGCCGTCGTCTCCCCAGGTTCCCAGCTGGTGCTTGGAGAAGTACTTGATGGATGATTTCCAGTGGAGAAGTGCCCCAGCTTGGGATTTCAGCGAAGTGCCGCGGCGTGCTGCTACTGCAGGCGTGGCGCGGCCCTCGGCTTGCCCGGAATTAAGGAGAGGCAGCAGCAGGAGGAGCAACGCGAGAATCAGGTTATGTAGCAGCGTTGGCACCATGGAATTCGCCATGATCTCACGCAGTATGATGATATGACTGCATAGGCCAAGTGATCATGTAAACTGAAGTAGTCCCACAAGTCTGGCAGCAAGACATACACAGGCGAAAAAATATGGTCAAGGAGATAGAGAGAATAAGCGCACCTCTGGTGTCTGAGAGCAGAACGCCGAAGCCCGGTGATGGTGGTGTGAGTTGGGTACTCATTTGGCTCGGTTCTCCAGGGGTTTATAAACACATTTAAAGCAGCCTAACACACCTACACACCAATGTTTTTGAGTCGATGAGTCGACGAGTCGCTCGGAGGGGGCGACTCTAGACTAGTCGTGACTAGTCTAGACTCATGGTCGACGAGTCGACATGGCGACGAGTCGACGTGAGTTAAGCAGCAGCAGCCAGTGGAGGAGCACACCAACAGCAGCAGCATCCAGGGGAGGAGGATGAGAGCACACCAGCAGCAGCAACCAGGGGAGGAGGGGGGGGAGCACACGAGCAGCAGCAGCAACCAGAGGAGGAGGGGAGGAGCAGACTAGCAGCAACGTCAACCAGGGGAGGAGGGGAGGAGCACCCCAGCAGCAGCAGCAGCCCTGGGAGGAGGAGAGGAGCCGGCGGCTGGCAAGGAGAGGGTTGGATCGGGGTGGGGGGAGAAAGAGTCGATCTAGGTTTCCAGGAGGGGATGGGCAAGCAGATAACACTAAAAAACATATGACAGATGGGCCCCCCAATAATTGAGTCGTTTTCGACCCATACATAGCGACTAGTCGTGACTAGTCGAGACTAGTCGCTTGAGTCGCTCGACTCAAGCCAGGAAGCGAGTCGAGGATCCGAGTCGACCCTGAAGCAGCGACTCGTCGACTAGTCGACGACTAGTCGAGACTAGTCGCTCGACTCGAAAACCATGCTACACACTTGCCTCTCACCTGCAGCGAAGACCTTGGCTGAGTCCAATCTGGCGGCATAATTTTCTGCCATTGATGCGATCTAAGATTTTCGGTTTCAGATAACTGTGACTGGTTCTCTGTGATGATTGTGCACGCTTTCAGTCCGCTCAAAGGAAGAATAGAATATCAATGCTTGTCATGTGGACGTTGATTATTGCTTGGTTTTCTTGTGAATAATTTAATGCGTATGAAGTGAACTTAACTGCATTGTTGACTGTATTCGACATGGACAGCGTTGACGTTTGTGTGTGCAAATGACATATCTTCAACGGCTAGCCACGCTGATGGTGAATGCAATTAATGCAGTCCAAATAGAGGAAATGACATTCAGAAGTGAAATTCGTTTGGAATATGGTAGTGGATGGTCTGAAATGATTTTCAGAGGTAGTGATTGCGGCTCCTCCTTTTCAGCCTATAGCTTAGGGCATCTCCAACAATCTATTACTATGACCGTCACTAAGGGGGAGAGTAAGCAAACCCCATTCGAGATAACAACTTCTCCACCAGTTTGTACTTTTAACTTTGTGGCCTATATTGTTTTGTTAGAACTCAATGCATTCCCATCCTGTCAACAAGAATCCTCGTCTGACATCCACCTAAAAATTTTAGGAACTCTCCTGAATAGTTCTAATCTAGGCTTTGCCAAATAATAGTACTAATCGAATATCCACTGACCACTGAACTTTCATCAAGCAAAGAGACTCACCCAAATGGTTATAGATGAACCAGGCCGCTGGAATCACTCGAACCTGCTGCGGAAACCAACCCATGCGAGGAGAAGACCACCTAGCGGCGGAAGTGCAGCCTTCAGTGCCATCGATGAGCAGCGGTAGAGGACCACCCCTTCCTCCCACTGAGGCTGCGCCGCTTCTGTACCATCGCGACGCCTAGTCTCTCCTTGTGGCGAGACATCTCCAAACGTGCGGATCTTGGAGGCCGGTGGACTGGGGTGAGGACGTCGTTGCAGCGGGGAAGACGGACGGCGACAGGCCGGAACATGGAGGAAGAGGCGGATTGATGGGGAAGAAGGTCAGGGGAAAGTGACCCGATTAACTGCGGTTGGCCCACAATGGGCCCTGTTGACGATTTACTCTTATTTTTATTTGCCCTGTTTTCTTTGTATTCTTTTCAGAGAAATGATTCCCTTCATCATGGCCGATCCGGCGTTTTTTGTCTACCGCCTCCCACGGACAACACGTGGCAGTGGGCCACGGACGTTGCAACTTCATCTCTGCCTTATACTCGCACGAGGTTCACTTCCTTCGAGTAGATCCACCACAGTCCCCAACTCCCATCCCCCAACACCGATCCACCATGGCATCGGCGAGGCTGCTCCTTCTGCTCCATGGTGCTGGGCGACCCCTGTGCTCTGTTGCAACAAAGAAAATCTGTAACAGGTCGCCACCGCAGAGGGCCGTTGCAGCCGGGTCCTCGCATGGTCTCCGCCCACCTTCACCATGACAGTCGGTCGCGCGCGGTGTGCCACCTCGCTGGTGAGGAGACCTGGTCGGAGGTCCGACGCTCACCGGCAGCGCTCCTCCCTCACCACCGTTCGACGGGAGCTCATGGCTAATGACGGTGATTTTTTCTTGCAACATCCTCCTTGTTGCAAGTCAGATTTCTGCAACATCAGTGATGTGGCAACACTTTCTCCTATAACACCTATGTAAAGGTGAAGACAAATAATTTCTACAACATTAGCTCTATTGCAAAAAAAAAACCTGTAACAATAACTTTGTTGCAAAAGTTCTGCAATATGAAATTAGTTGCAAACGTCCAAACACAACATTATCCTTGTTGCAAAGGTGGCAGCTGAATCTGACGGCCATCTCGCATTGAATCCAATGGCTCATGAGGCGATGAATCTTTCAAAATGATCTACCGACCGACGTGTAGCGTTGCCTTTCTTAGGGGAGTTTTATCTGTATAAATTGTCATGATTTGAGAGACCTCCTAAGCAACGCTTGTGGCAACAGCAACCCCAGCTGGCAGCCTGGCGCTCACGTGCATGTGCTATGGGCCGGCCCAGCTACCCCGGCTCGCTCGCCTTTTTTTCTAAAAAAAAGAATGGTCGACCGTTGACTTTTGATTTTTTGAAAAAGTTCAAACTAATGAAAAAATGGAAAAAATGTGAGTTTGAAAAAGGTTCACAAAAAATGAAAAAGTTTCACGGCTTCAAAATGTTCAGGAATTAGAAAAAGTCATAAAATTTGGGGAAAAGTTCACAAATTTGAAAAAATGGTTCAAAAAATTTGAAAAAATGTTCGTCAACTTATAGAAAGTTTAGGACTTGGAAAACTTCATAATTTGGAAAAAGTTAATGAATTTGAAAATAAATTCACAAAAAATAAAAAGGTTCATGAAATTTGGGAAAAAAAGTTCACGAATATACGAAAAATTAGAATTTGAAAAAAGTTCACACATTTGAAAAAAAGAAAACGAAAAATAAATAGAAAAGAAATAAGAAACAAAAAAAGAAAAAGAAATATAAAACCAAACAAAACCAGGAAAAAAAACTAGGTTGGAAGCTTCCCAAAACCGGGCTTGGAAGCTTCTAGAAGCTTCCCCAAATTAGAAGGAGCTTTCAACCGGATTGCATGCTAAGCTACGATACATGGGTCGGTCTTTTAATGAAGGAAACAATCGACAGGTGCGCGCCAAATACCAAACACATTGTATATGGCGTTGTAAGCGCCAAATAGGATTCCACGTGATTTGAAGTTTCGGTTAAAGAGAGTTTCAAAAAAATCGAAAGATATATTTAAAAGTTATGAAAAATCCACATATATACAATGATATATCTATACCTACTAATCCGATTTTTTGGTCAGCTCACCGTATAGAATTATTTTCTCCCGTAACTATTTGAGGTGGTACTAAATTTTTTGCCCGTCCATGCATAAATAAATTTTTGGGTTGGGCCTCCAAACCGTGCAGTCAAGGGCCCTACTCCGCATCTTCTTTTTTCCTTCAATTGGCCCGTAGGAAGTCTGTCCCCTATGTGGGCTAAGGGGCCTGCTTCATATCATTTTTTACCTTCGATTGGGCCGCAAGGAAAAAATAAATGCTACTCATGTGGGATTCAAACTCAAGATCTCACCTACTGAAACGAAGGCTCCAGCCGACTGACCTAAGCATAGAATTGTGTTACAGGAGAGGGTTCGTTAGCCAATTAATAGTACCACCTTGATTCTTTACACCTAATCCCATCAATTTATATACGTTTGCAAATTGCCTGAAATATCAACAAACTTTCTCATGATCCAAGAAACAAAGAGAACGAAGAGAAAGATTTGATAAATGAGGGAACATGCATGGCTCAGGCAAATTAGATCACGACCTGGAAGTAATTATTTATGGTGTAAAGACTCGGACTTTCAAAACGAACTTTCTGAAGTCGCACAACGACCAGGCAATACCAAAAACCAGGAACCAAGCAATACCAAAAAAACAGGAACCAAGCAATAAGACTATGACCCGAAGATACCGAAAACCAGCCTCCCCAGCGACGCCCCATCTGAACACCGTCATAGCACCAAAACTGGTTGGAACCGGGTTCAGAGACCGAACACATGTCCTACATCACCTCCGTAGATAGCCCCAGGTAACCAGTCTTATCGTCGTGGTACCAAGACGACACCTAGACCAAGAGCACCCCAAGCTGGGCACACGAACGTACCTAGCTGGCGCAACCGAAGCAATGCGTGCCCACCGACCGATAAGAAGCTTGAATCAGTTGCAAGCATTACAAGCAAGAAGGCAAAGAGAAGACACAGAGAGAGAATAAGATCGGCGACCCCATATACAGGACAACATATCGTTTTGCCATTGGGCCCAAGGCAAACCGACATAGCAAATCCCTACCTGGAGGCACGGACGGAACCGGCGCACACGAACACATGCAATATACCAGGATACGCGCGCGTATCCGAAAGGCACGGGCGGAGCGAGGACCTCAACAAAGCCGCACCATCCGGCAGACGGCCGAACCGCCATCTGGACAGACTCCCGAGTAACCAGACAGAGAGCACCCGGGTAGCGCGTACCCTGGTGAGGCCAAGAGCCCTGAGCGACCAGCGCATAACGGGGCGAGGCCAAAGGCCCTAACCAGCCAGCGCGCACCCAGTCATGGCAAACTATCCTGACCGTCTGGCCCCACTCTAGTACTGTCCGGCTACCGCAACGCACACCCCGAACAGAACCCCACACGCAAACCGGCGGTACGATCGCAACACACGCACCACCAGCCACGACGGCCCGGCTGCACCTTTGCGCGGGCCATAGTGCGCTTGTGGGCGCGACCGACGCCGCCCAATGACGGTGGCCCCGGACGCGCACCCGCGGCCCACCCGTCAAGGAACTCCCAGCCGGGGCACGCCGATGCGAGCTGTCCGGGCAAATCAAATGACTCAAAGAGCCGCCGATAGGCCCACGCAGCACGCCAGCCGGAGACGGACTGTGTGGCCCACTCGAAGAAGCCCTGAGAGGCCCCCGTGGGTCGCCACCGGGCACGACGGTGGACCCAGGCATGCCCCCGCGGTCCACCCATCATGGACCACCGAGTCGGTCTCTACAACGAGAAAGCCCGCTCGAGGGCACGTCCAATGAAGGTGGCCCCGGGCGATCTGGGAGGTCTACCCATCATGGACCCGCCAGGCGGGTCGCCCTGGTCTGAGCCGTCCGGGCTGATCGGACGGCTCGGAGCGCTCCCGACTGGCCCTCGCGGCACATCACTGAGTGATGTACGGCTCGGAGGCGCACTCTGCTACTTGTGAGCTACGTTGGGATTTCCTCGAAGAGGAGAGGATGATGCAGTACAGTAGAGATAAGTATTTCCCTCAGTTAAGAACCAAGATTATCAGTCCAGTAGGAGAACCACACAGAAACTCGTTAGCAGCACCTACACACACAAAAGCAAACACTTGCACCCAACGCAAATAAGAGCGTTGTTAATCCTCTTAGCGGTTATTTGCAAGGATTAATTCTGATAGTGATAGATAGATAAAGTAAATACTAAATAAAATAAAAGTAAATAAATTGCAACAAGGTATTTTTGGTTTTTAATATATGATAAAAGTAGACCCGGGGGGCATAGTTTTCACTAGAGACTTCTCTCTCGAGCGCAGAACATACGGTGGATAAACAAATTACTGTTGGGCAATTGATAGAAAAGCAAATAATTATAACGGATTCATGGCAATGATCATGTATATAGGCATCATGTCCGAGACAAGTAGACCGACTTCTGCCTGTATCTACTACTATTACTCCACCCATCGACTGCTATCCAGCATGCATCTAGGGTATTAAGTATAAAACAGAGTAACGCCTTAAGCAAGATGACATGATGTAGACAAAGTAAACTCAAGCAATATGATTAAATCCATCTTTTTATCCTTAATGACAACAATACAAATACGTGTCATGTCCCTTTCTGTCACTGGGATTGAGCACCGCAAGATTGAACCCATCACAAAAGCACCTCTCCCATTGCAAGATAAATCAATCTAGTAGGCCAAACCAAATCAATGTTGGAAATATGCCCTAGAGGCAATATTAAATTGGTTATTATCATATTTCCTTGTTCATGATAAAGGTTTATTATTCATGCTATAATTGTATTGATCGGAAACTTAAATAAATGTGTGAATACATAAACAACACCGTGTCCCTAGTAAGCCTCTACTAGACTAGCTCGTTGATCAAAGATGGTTAAGGTTTCCTAACCATAGACATGAGTTGTCATTTGATAACGGGATAACATCATTAGGAGAATGATGTGATGGACAAGACCCAACCATAAGCTTAGCATCAGATCGTTTAGTTATTTGCTACAACTTTCTTCATGTCAAGTATCTGTTCCTTCGACCATGATCATGCTACTCCCGGATACTGGAGGAATGCCTTGTGTGCTATCAAACATCACCTCGTAACTGGATGATCATAAAGATGCTCTACAGGTATCTCTGAAGGTGTCTATTGGGTTGGCATGGATCGAGACTGGGATTTGTCACTCCGTATGACGGAGAGATATCTCTGGGCCCTCTCGGTAATACAACATCGTAAAGAGCTTGCAAGCAATGTGGCTAATGAGTTAGTCACGGGATCTTGTATTACGGAACGAGTAAAGAGACTTGCCGGTAACGAGATTGAACTAAGTATGGAGATACCGACGATCGAATCTCGGGCAAGTAACATATCGCTGGACAAAGGGAATTGCATACGGGATTACCCGAATCCTCGACATCGTGGTTCAACTGATAAAGATCTTCATTGAATATGTAGGAATCAATATGGGCATCCAGGTCCCGCTATTGGTTATTGATCGAAGAGGAGTCTCGGTCATGTCTGCATGTTCCCGAACCCGTAGGGTCGCACGCTTAACGATCGGTAGCGCTTGGGTAGTAATGAGAAATTAACAGTGGAACATCCGAAGGTTGTTCGGAGTCCCGGATGGGATCCAGGATATCACGAGGAGCTCCGGAATGGTCCGGGGGTAAAGATTTATATATGGGAAGTCATATTTTGGGTTCCGGAAAAAGTTTGGTTTTTTCGGTATTGTATCGGGAAGCTTCCAGAAGGTTCCGGAGGGTTCCGGAGGTGTCCGGAAGTCCACGGAGGGTCCACATGGACTCTGAAGGGGGCGCACCAGCCCTTCATGGGCCAGGCGCAGCATCCCCCTTGGCCCATGCGGCTGCCCCAAAGGATAAGATCAAATCCCTTTAAATTAGGAGATAAGATGGAAAGAGGAGGCTTTACTTGGGAAAGGGAATTACTATTCATGTGGTACTATTCACACATGTACTAATCATGTGGTACTATTCACACATGTACTAATCATGTGGTACTGTTCACACGGCACTATTCCTCCTCCTCCAAGTTTCCTTCTTTATATATAGTGGGGACTGGGGAGGGGCGCGGGGGGAAGCACGCTTCGACCTTTGGCCGCCCCCTCCCTCTCTTCCTCCTCCACGTTTCGTCAGTGCTTGGTGAAGCCCTGCCGGATTTCTGCTTCCACCACCACCACCTTACCGCCGTGCTGGTTCCGATCTCATCTACCTCCTCTCCCTCGCTTGCTGGATCAAGAAGGAGAGGACACCATCGAGCTGAACGTGTGCTAATCTCAGAGGTGCCGTCCGTTCGGCACTAGATCGGATTGGATCGCGATTGGATCATGAAGAGTACGACTACATCAACCGCGTTACGACGCTAACGCTTTCGGTCTATGAGGGTACGTAAGACACACTCCCCTCTCATTGCTATGCATCTCATAGATTAGATCTTGGGTGTTTCGTAGGAAATTTTTTGATTTTCATGCAACGTTCCCCATCAATGGCATCATGAACTAGGTCTATGCGTAGATGTATTTGCACGAGTAGAACACAAAGAAGTTGTGGGCGTTGATGTTCAAATTGCTTACTTTCTTTGTCTTATTTGGATTCGGCGGTATTGTGGGATGAAGCGTCTCGGACCAACCTTACTTGTCCATGCACAAGAGACCGGTTCCACTGACTGACATGCAACTTGTATTGCATAAAAGTGGCTTTGCGGGTGTCTGTCTCTCTCACTTTAGGTGAATCTGATTTGACGAGGGCGGTCCTTGTAGAAGGTTAAAAGACAACTTGTATATCACCGTTGTGGTTTTGCGTATATAAGAACGGTTCTTATAGTTTGCCCATAGCAGCCACGTAAAATTTGCAACAACAAAGTAGAGGACGTCTAACTTGTTTTTGCTGGGCATGTTGTGATGTGGTATGGCCAAAACATGATGTGATATATGTTAATGTATGAGATGATCATGTTTTGTAATAGGTTCACGACTTGCATGTTGATGAGTACGGCAACCGGCAGGAGCCATAGGGTTGTCTTTAATTTATTGTATGACATGTGTGTCAATCATTAAACGCCATGTAATTGCTTTACTTTATCGCTATGCGTTAGCAATAGTTGTGGAAGCAATAGTTGGCGAGACAACCACATGACGACACAATGATGGAGATCATGGTGTCATGCCGGTGACGATGGAGATCATGCCGGTGCTTTGGAGATGGAGATCAAAAGCACAAGATGATGATGGCCATATCATGTCACATATTGATTGCATGTGATGTTTATCTTTTTATGCATCTTATTTTGCTTAGGACGACGGTAGCATTTTAAGATGATCCATTCACTTAATTTCAAGATAAAAGTGTTCTCCCTAATTATGCACCGTTGCGAAAGTTCGTCGTTTCGAAGCACCACGTGATGATCGGGTGTGATAGACTCTACGTTCACATACAACGGGTGTAAGCCAGTTTTACACATGCTGAATACTTTGGTTAAACTTGACGAGCCTAGCATATACAGACATGGCCTCGGAACACATGAGACCGAAAGGTCGAACATGAGTCATATAGTAGATATGATCAACATGGAGATGTTCACCATTGATGACTGCCTCATCTCACGTGATGATCAGACATGGGTCAGTTGATATGGATCATGTAACACTTAGACAACTTGAGGGATATTGATTTAAGTGGGAGTTCTTAAGTAATTTGATTAGAAGAACCAATTATCATGAACTTAGTCTAATTGTCTTTGCAAATTAATGTTGTAGATCAATGGCTCGCGCTGTAGCTCCCCTGAATTTTAATGCGTTCCTAGAGAAAGAAAAGTTGAAAGATGATGATAGCAACTATGCGGACTGGGTCCGTAATTTGAGGATTATCCTCACTGCTGCATAGAAAGTTTATTTCCTTGATGCACCGCTTGGTGATGCACCCCCATAAGATGCACCTGCAGATTTTATGAACGTCTGGCGGGCATGTTCTGATGACTACTCGATAGTTCAGTGCACCATGCTTTATGGCTTAGAACTGGGGCTCCAAAGACGTTTTGAGCACCACGGAGCATATGAGATGTTCCAGGAGCTGAAATTGGTATTTCAGGCTCATGCCCAGGTTAAGAGGTATGACACCTCCGACAAGTTCTTTAGCTGTAAGATGGAGGAGAACAGCTCCGTTAGTGAGCACGTACTCAAAATGTCTGGGTACTATAATCACTTGAATCAATTGGGAGTTAATCTTCCGGATGAAGTAGCGATCGACAGAGTTCTTCAGTCACTGCCACCGAGCTACAAAGGCTTCGTGATGAACTATAATATGCAAGGGATGGAGAAAACGATCCCTGAGCTTTTCGCGATGCTAAAGGCCGCGGAAGTAGAAATCAAGAAAGAGCATCAAGTGTTGATGGTCAATAAGACCACCAGTTTCAAGAAGAAAGGCAAGGGAAAGAAAGGGAACTTCAAGAAGAACGGCAAGCAAGTTGCTGCTCCCGTGAAGAAACCCAAGGCTGGACCCAAACCTGAGACTGAGTGCTTCTATTGCAAGGGGAATGATCACTGGAAGCGGAACTGCTCCAAGTACTTGGCAGATAAGAAGGCTGGCAACGTCAACAAAAGTATATATGATATACATGTTATTGATGTGTACCTTACTAGTGCTCGTAGTAGCGCCTGGGTATTTGATACTGATTCGGTTGCTAATATTTGTAACTCGAAATAGGAGCTGCGGAATAAACGGAGACTAGCTAAGGACGAGGTGACGATGCGCGTCGGAAATGGTTCCAAGGTTGATATAATCGCCGTCGGCATGCTCCCTCTATGTTTACCCTTCGGGATTAGTTTAAAACCTGAATAATTGTTATTTGGTGCCTGCGTTAAGCATGAACATTATATCTGGATCTTGTTTATTGCGAGACGGTTATTCATTTAAGACAGAGAATAATGGTTGTTCTATTTATATGGATAATAGCTTTTATGATCATGCACCCTTGGTGAATGGTTTATTTCTGTTAAATCTCGATCGTAGTAATATACATGTTCGTAATATCGATGCCAAAAGATGCAAAGTTAATGATAATAGTACCACATACTTGTGGCACTGCCGCTTAGGTCATATTGGTGTAAAGCGCATGAAGAAACTCCATGCTGATGGACTTTTGGAATCTCTTGATTATGAATCATTTGAGACATGTGAACCATGCCTCATGGGCAAGATAACTAAAACCCCGTTTTCCGGTACAATGGAGCGGGCAAGTGACTTGTTGAAAATAATACATACCAATGTATGCGGTCCGATGAGTGTTGAAGCACGCGGTGGATATCATTATTTTCTTACCTTCACAGATGATTTGAGTAGATATGGGTATATTTACTTAATGAAACACAAGTCTGAAACATTTGAAAAGTTCAAGGAGTTTCAGAGTGAAGTGGAGAATCATCGTAATAAGAAAATTAAATTTCTACGATCTGATCATGGAGGTGAATATTTGAGTTACGAGTTTGGTATGCATTTGAGACAATGTGGAATTGTTTCACAGCCCACGCCACCTGAAACACCACAGTGTAATGGTGTGTCCGAACGTCGTAATCGTACTCTATTGGATATGGTGCGTTCTATGATGTCTCTTACCGATTTGCCAGTATCGTTTTGGGGTTATGCATTAGAGATAGCTGCGTTCACTTTAAACAGAGCACCATCTAAATCCGTTGAGACGACACCGTATGAGTTGTGATTTGGCAAGAAACCTAAGCTATCGTTTCTTAAAGTTTGGGGATGCGACGCTTATGTCAAGAGGCTTCAGCCTGATAAGCTCGAACCCAAAGCGGAGAAGTGCGTTTTCATAGGATACCCTAAAGAGACCATTGGGTATACCTTCTACCACAGATCCGAGGGCAAGATCTTTGTTGCCAAGAATGAGTCTTTTCTAGAAAAGGAGTTTCTCTCGAAAAAAGTGAGTGGGAGGAAAGTAGAACTTGATGAGGTAATTGTACCTTCTCTCGAATTGGAAAGTAGCGCATCACAGAAAAAAGTTCCCGTGATGTCTACACCAGAAGGAGAGGAAGCTAATGATGATGATCATGAAACTTCGGATCAAATTACTACTGAACTTCATAGGTCGACCAGGGTACGTTCTGCACCAGAGTGGTACGATAATCCCGTCCTGGAAGTCATGTTGTTGGACAACGGTGAACCTACGAACTATGAAGAAGCAATGATGAGCCCGGATTCCGACAAATGGCTTGAGGCCATGAAATCCGAGATAGGATCCATGTATGAGAACAAAGTATGGACTTTGGTGGACTTGCCCGATGATCGGCAAGCCATTGAAAACAAATGGATCTTTAAGAAGAAGACAGACGCTGATGGTAATATCACCGTCTATAAAGCTCGACTTGTCGCAAAGGGTTTCCGACAAATTCAAGGGGTTGACTACGATGAGACTTTCTTACCCATAGCGAAGCTTAAGTCTATTAGAATTATGTTAGCAATTGCCGTATTTTATGATTATGAGATCTGGCAAATGGACGTCAAAATGGCATTCCTTAACGGGTTTCTTAAGGAAGAGTTGTATATGATGCAACCAGAAGGTTTTGTCGATCCTAAGGATGCTAACAAAGTATGCAAGCTCCAGCAATCCATCTATGGATTGGTGCAAGCATCTCAGAGTTGGAATATTTGCTTTGATGAGGTGATCAAAGCTTTTGGTTTTATACAAACTTACGGAGAAGCTTGTATTTACAAGAAAGTGAGTGGGGGCTCTATAGCATTTCTGATAGTATATGTGGATGACATATCGTTGATTGGAAATGATGTAGAATTTCTGGAAGGCATAAAGGGTTGTTTGAAAGGAGCTTTTCAAAGGAAGATCTGAGTAAAGCTGCTTACATATTGGGCATGAAGATCTATAGAGATAGATCAAGACGCCTGATAGGACTTTCACAGAGCACATAGCTTGACAAAATTCTGAAGGAGTTCAAAATGGATCAGTGGAAGAAGGAGTTCTTTCCTGTATTGTAAGGTGTGAAGTTGAGTAAGACTCAAAGCTCGACCATGGCAGAAGAAAGAGAAAGGATGAAAGTCATCCCCTATGCCTCAGCCATAGGCTCTATAATGTATGCCATGCTGTGTACCATACTTGATGTGTGCCTAGCCATGAGTCTAGCATGGGGGTACAAGTGTGATCCAGGAGTGGATCACTGGACAGCGGTCAAATTATCCTTAGGTACCTAAAGAGGACTAAGGAAATGTTTCTCGGTTATGGAGGTGATAAAGAGTTCGTCGTAAAGGGTTACATCGATGCAAGCTTTGACACCGATCCGGATGACTCTGAGTCGCAAACCGGATACGTATAGTGGAGCAGTCATTTGGAATAGCTCCAAGTGGAGCATGGTAGCAGCATCTACAGAATGACATAGAGATTTGAAGTACATACGGATCTGAATATGGCAGACCCGTTGACTAAAACCTCTCTCACAAGCAAAACATGATCAAACCCCGGAACTCATTGGGTGTTAATCACATAGCGATGTGAACTAGATTATTGACTCTAGTGCAAGTGGGAGACTGTTGGAAATATGCCCTAGAGGCAATAATAAATTGGTTATTATCATATTTCCTTGTTCATGATAAAGGTTTATTATTCATGCTATAATTGTATTGATCGGAAACTTAAATACATGTGTGAATACATAAACAACACCGTGTCCCTAGTAAGCCTCTACTAGACTAGCTCGTTGATCAAATATGGTTAAGGTTTCCTAACCATAGACATGAGTTGTCATTTGATAACGGGATCACATCATTAGGAGAATGATGTGATGGACAAGACCCAACCGTAAGCTTAGCATCAGATCGTTTAGTTATTTGCTACAGCTTTCTTCATGTCAAGTATCGGTTCCTTCGACCATGAGATCATGCTACTCCCGGATACCGGAGGAATGCCTTGTGTGCTATCAAACGTCACCTCGTAACTAGGTGATCATAAAGATGCTCTACAGGTATCTCCGAAGATGTCTGTTGGGTTGGCATGGATCGAGACTGGGATTTGTCACTCCGTATGACGGAGAGATATCTCTGGGCCCTCTCGGTAATACAACATCTTAAAGAGCTTGCAAGCAATGTGGCTAATGAGTTAGTCACGGGATCTTGTATTATGGAACGAGTAAAGAGACTTGCCGGTAACGAGATTGAACTAGGTATGGAGATACCGACGATCGAATCTCGGGCAAGTAACATATCGCTGGACAAAGGGAATTGCATACGGGATTACCCGAATCCTCGACATCGTGGTTCAACCGATAAAGATCTTCATTGAATATGTAGGAATCAATATGGACATCTAGGTCCCGCTATTGGTTATTGACTGGAGAGGAGTCTCGGTCATGTCTGCATGTTCCCGAACCCGTAGGGTGGCAAGTTAACGTTCGGTAGCGCTAGGGTAGTAATGAGATATTAACAGTGGAAAGTCCGAAGGTTGTTCGGAGTCCCGGATGGCATCCAGGATATCACGAGGAGCTCCGGAATGGTCCGGAGGTAAATATTAACATATGGGAAGTCATATTTTGGGTTCCCGAAAAAGTTTGGTTTTTTTTCGGTATTGTACCGGGAAGCTTCCAGAAGGTTCCGGAGGGTTCCGGAGGTGTCTGGAAGTCCACGAAGAGTCCACATGGACTCTAAAGGGGGCACACCAGCCCTTCATGGGCCAGGCGCAGCATCCCCCTTGGCCCATGCGGCTGCCCCAAAGGATAAGATCAAATCCCTTTAAATTAGGAGATAAGATGGAAAGAGGAGGCTTTACTTGGGCAAGGGAATCACTATTCACGTGGTACTATTCATGCGTGTACTATTCATGTGGTACTGTTCATGCGGCACTATTCCTCCTCCTCCAAGTTTCCTTCTTTATATATAGTGGGGAGGGGCGCGGGGGAAGCACGCTTCGACCTTTGGCCGCCCCTCCCTCTCTTCCTCCTCCACGTTTCGTCAGTGCTTGGCGAAGCCCTGCCGGATTTCCGCTGCCACCACCACCACCTCACCGTCGTGCTGGTTCCGATCTCATCTACCTCCTCTCCCTCACTTGCTGGATCAAGAAGGAGAGGACGCCATCGAGCTGAACGTGTGCTAATCTCGGAGGTGCCGTCCGTTCGGCACTAGATCGGATTGGATCGTGAAGAGTATGACTACATCAACCGCGTTACGACGCTAACACTTTCGGTCTACGAGGGTACGTAAGACACACTCCCCTCTCATTGCTATGCATCTCATAGATTAGATCTTGGGTGTTTCGTAGGAATTTTTTTGATTTTCATGCAACGTTCCCCATCAATCGATAGATCGGAGAGAAATATAAAGCTATAACAATCATGCATAAAAGAGTTCAGAGAAGACTCAAATATTTCTTATGAATAATCTGATCATAAACTCACAATTCATCGGATCCCAACAAACACACCGCAAAAGAAGATTACATCGGATAGAACTCCAAGAACATCGAGCAGAACTTTGTATTGAAGATCAAAGAGAGAGAAGAAGCCATCTAGCTACTAGCTATGGACCCGTACGTCTGTGGTAAACTACTCACACATCATCGAAGGGGCAGCAAGGTGGATGTAGAAGCCCTCCGTGATCGAATCCCCCTCCGGCAGAGTACCGGAAAAGGCCTCCAGATGGGATCGCGGAAGAACAGAGGCTTGCGGCGGAGGAAAGGTTTTTTCTTCTGGCTCTCCGTTGGTTTTCTGGGCATTAGGTTGATAGGTTAGTCCCAAAAAATGATATAAAATTGCATAAAGTTGCATATAAAACATCCAAGATTGATAATATAATAGCATGGAACAATCAAAAATTATAGATACGTTGGAGACGTATCAAGCATCCCCAAGCTTAATTCCTGCTCGTCCTCAAGTAGGTAAATGATAAAAACAAATTTTTTGATGTGGAATGCTACCTAACATGTTTCATCATGTAATCTCTCTGACGGTATGAATAATAAGACCCGAATGATTCAAAGCAATAGTCTATAATTTGATATAAAGACATCAATACTCAGGCATACTAACAAACAATCATGTCTTTCAAAATAAAAATGCTAAAGAAAGTTATCCCTACAAAATCATATAATCCTGTCATGCTCCATCTTCTTAACACAAAGTATTTATCATGCACTACCCCGATGACAAGCCGACAATTGGTTCATACTTCTTAACACGCTTCAGCTTTTTCAACCCTCACGCAATACATGAGCGCAAGCCATGGACATAGCACTATGGGTGGAATAGAATATGATTGTAGAGATCAATAAGAAGAAGTCAAAAATAAGAAGATAGTCTCACATCGACGCGGCTAATCAACGGGCTATGGAGATGCCCATCAATTGATGTCAATGCAAGGAGTAGGGATTGCCATGCAACAGATGCACTAAGAGCTATAAGTGTATGAAAGATCAAAATAAAAACTAAGTGGGTGTGCATCCAACTTGCTTTCTCATGAAGACCTCGGGCATTTGAGGAAGCCCATCATCGGAATATACAAGCCAAGTTCTATAATGAAAAATTCCCACTAGTATATGAAAGTGACAACATAGAAGACTCTCTATATGAAAAACATGGTGCTACTTTGAAGCACAAGTGTGGAAAAGGATAGTAACATTGCCCCTTCTCTCTTTTTCTCTCATTTATTTATTTATTTTTTTCTTTTCCTTTTTTTTCTTGGGCTCTTTTTGGCCTCTCTTTTTTTCATCCGGAGCCTCATGCTGACTTGTGGGGGAATCATAGCCTCCATCATCCTTTCCTCACTGGGACAATGTTCTAATAATGATGATCATCACACTTTTATTTACTTAGAACTCAAAATTACAACTCGATACTAGAACAATATGACTCTATATGAATGCCTTTGGCAGTGTACCAAGATGTGCAATGATCTAGCGTAACATGTATAAAAAAATGATGAACGGTGGCTTTGCCACAAATACTATGTCAGCTATATGATCATGCAAAGCAATATGACAATGACGATGTGTGTCATATAAAAAGAACGGTGGAAGTTGCATGGCAATATATCTCGGAATGGCTATGGAAATGTCATAATAGGTAGGTATGGTGGCTGTTTTGAGGAAGATATAAAGAGGCTTATGTGTGATAGAGCGTATCATATCACGGGGTTTGGATGCACCGGCAAAGTTTGCACCGACTCTCGATGTGAGAAAGGGCAATGCACGGTACCGGAGAGGCTAGCAAATTACGGAAAGGTGAGAGTGCGTATAATCCATGGACTCACATTAGTCATAAAGAACTCACATACTTATTGCGAAAGTTTATTAGCCCTCGAAGCATAGTACTACTATGCATGCCCCTAGGGGGATAGATTGGTAGGAAAAGACCATCGCTTGTCCCCGACCGCCACTCATAAGGTAGACAATCAATAATAAATCATGCTCCAATTTCCTAGCATAACAACAGATCATACGTGCATGCTTCGGGAATCACAAACCTTAACACAATTATTCGTACTAAACCACAATCATCTACTAGCACTTCCCACATATTACCATCTTAATATCGCAAAAATATTGCAAGGAATCAAACTTATCATATTCAGTTATCTACATGAAAGTTTTTATTATATCCCTCTTGAATACCTATCATATTAGGACCAAATTCATAACCCGTGCATATTACCATTGCTATTTATTAGACTCTCAAAAAGATATAAGTGAAGCATGACAGTGCAACTATTTCTTTAAAATAAAACCACCACCGTGCTCTAAAAGATATAAGTGAAGCACTAGAGCAACTGCCTAGCTCAAAAGATATAAGTGAAGCACATAGAGTATTCTAACAAATCACGAATAATGTGTGTCCCTCTCAAAAAGTTGTGTTCAGCAAAGATGATTGTGACAAACTAAAAAGCAAACAAAAGCAAGAAAACTATAGCACAAGACGCTCCAAGGAAAACACATATCATGTGATGAATAAAAATATAGCTCCAAGTGAGTTACCGATAGATTGTAGACGAAAGAGGGGATGACATCCGGTGCATCCCCAAGCTTAGACGCTTGAGTATTCCTTGAATATTACCTTGGGGTTCCTTGGGCATCCCCAAGCTTAGGCTCTTGCCACTCCTTATTCCTTTATCCATCATGATCTCACAAAAAACTTGAAAACTTCAGCACACAAAACTCAACAGAAACCTCGTGAGATCCATTAGTATAACAAATAAATCTTAAACTGTAAGTACTGTTGTAAATTGATTCATATTTAATATTGGCATAATGCTACTATACTCCAACTTCTCCATGACTCATACCCCCCGATACGATCCATAGATACATCAAAATAAGCAAACTATGCAACAAAAACAGAATCTGTCTAAAACAGAATAGTCTGTAAAGATCTGAATTATGATCATACTTCTGTAACTCCAAAAATTCTAAAAAATTAGGAAAACGTGGGAAATTCATATTCAAATACTGTGTAAAAAATTCAGAATTTATTGACATTCCAGAAAAAAAATTCAAAATTCCAGCACTAGACGCAAAAGTTTCTGTTTTCAAACAGCATCAATCATACATCTTCCAAATCATCCCAAAGGCATTACTTGGCACAAACACTAATTAAAACATAAAAACACAATCATAATAGAGGCTATAATTATGTAAACACACAAGAACAGAAAGTAAAACAAAAAAAATTAATTTATTCATTGGGTTGCCTCCCAACAAGCGCTA
This sequence comes from Elymus sibiricus, assembly GCA_039707655.1. Lineage (NCBI taxonomy): Eukaryota > Viridiplantae > Streptophyta > Magnoliopsida > Poales > Poaceae > Elymus > Elymus sibiricus. The sequence continues at coordinate 351,875,758 of CM077672.1, read as the reverse complement.
TCGTTTTATGCCCCTAGCTAGGCATAATGCATAGTTTCAAGTGTTGTCATCCTTGGTTTCCAAATCCTTTTTAATCAAATCTTCAAAAACTTTTCGCATTAATTCTCTACTCTCATATTCTGATTTTCTAGTGGGAGAGCTTAAATAATTGAAAGGACTTTGCTTGGTGAGTTTAACATTCATAACCTCGAACTCAGAATCATCACCATAAACATCTTCATATAAAACATGTATCTCGTCATCAATAGGGTCTCTAGCCATGCTCTCGAACCATTCGTCACTAAATCCCTCATCAATTCCTTTAGTAACCCACTCAAAATTATCACAAGCATGGTGGTACAATGTTTTAATTATTTCTACATATGGAACTCTTCTTCTAATATTTTCACCATAAGCAAAGTAATCCTTAGACTCCAACCTATGGATAGTATCTTTATCATGAAGAATTTCCTCTATGGGAGGATGCTCAAAATCAATTTTATAAAAGGAAAAGATGTTCCTAGCTTCTCGGATTATGTAATCAAATTCATGCATAAGGATAATCGTGGCAATTTTCTTAGCCCTAGGATTATGCATGTTGGGAAGTTCATAGAATATCTTTTGTAAGGCAGGATGAATATGCAAAAAAAATCTTTCTAATTTAACCACAAGCATAGCAATAGCATCCACATAGCAATTTGTTTTATCAAGAATAGATCCCTTAATTATTGGTATAACTCCCGCGCAATTAAAGAATTCCTGAATAATGTTCTTCCCGATAATATTACCACTTCCCACATGATAGAATTTAGTTTTGAAATTAGTGGGAGGATCAATCTCAGTAGGATCATGATTAAGATCAAAAGGATGAGTTTTCTCCTCAAGAGATTCACTAGCACTACCCTCGCTAGCACTATCAATAGCAACTTTCTCAAGTTCAGACATGATAACGATTTCGAGCAAGCAAACAAGCAAACAAACAAGCAAATAAAAATATTTTTGTGTTTTTTGTGAAATTGTTTTAGAAGTGGGGGAGATTAAAATGAGAGGCAAATGCAAATAAAAAGGAAAATAAAATAAATGCAAGTGGATGATAGTTTGTGCGAAAGTACTTGATAGATTTTGGTGATGTCTCCCCGGCAACGGTGCCAGAAATTCTTCCTGCTACTTGTGAGCTGCGTTGGGATTTCCTCGAAGAGGAGAGGATGATCCAGTACAGTAGAGATAAGTATTTTCCTCAGTTAAGAACCAAGGTTATCAATCCAGTAGGAGAACCACACAGAACCTCGTTAGCAGCACCTACACAGACAAAAGCAAACACTTGCACCCAACGCAAATAAGAGGGTTGTCAATCCTCTTAGCGGTTATTTGCAAGGATTAATTCTGATAGTGATAGATAGATAAAGTAAATTCTAAATAAAATAAAAGTAAATAAATTGCAGCAAGGTATTTTTGGTTTTTAATATATGATAAAAGTAGACCCGGGGGGCATAGTTTTCACTAGAGGCTTCTCTCTCGAGCGCAGAACATACGGTGGGTAAACAAATTACTATTGGGCAATTGATAGAAAAGAAAATAATTATGACGGATTCATGGCAATAATTACCGACTCCTGCCTGCATCTACTACTATTACTCCACCCATCGACCGCTATCCAGCATGCATCTAGGGTATTAAGTATAAAACAGAGTAACGCCTTAAGCAAGATGACATGATGTAGACAAAGTAAACTCAAGCAATATGATTAAACCCCATCTGTTTATCCTTAATGGCAATAGTACAAATACGTGTTATGTCCCTTTCTGTCACTAGGATTGAGCACCGCAAGATTGAACCCATCACAAAGCACCTCTCCCATTACAAGATAAATCAATCTAGTAGGCCAAACCAAATCGATAGATCGAAGAGAAATACAAAGCTATAATAATCATGCATAAAAGAGTTCAGAGAAGACTCAAATATTTCTCATGAATAATCTGATCATAAACTCACAATTCATCGGATCCCAACAAACACACCGCAAAAGAAGATTACATCGGATAGAACTCCAAGAACATCGAGGAGAACTTTGTATTGAAGATCAAAGAGAGAGAAGAAGCCATCTAGCTACTAGCTATGGATCCGTAGGTATGTGGTAAACTACTCACACATCATCGGAGGGGCAGTAAGGTTGATGTAGAAGCCCTCCGACAGAGTACCGAAAAAGGCCTCCAGATGGGATCGCGGAAGAACAGAGGCTTGCAGCGGCGAAAAGGTTTTTTCTTCTGACTCTCCGTTGGTTTTGGAATATTTGTGAATTTATAGCGTTGGAATTAGGTCAAGATGTGCCACGAGGGGCCCACAAGCCTGGGGGGCGCGCCCTACCCCCCAGGGCGCGCCTCCCGAGCTTGTCGCTCCCTCGTGGCTCCTCTGGTCTTCTCCCGAAGCTTCTAGGGTCTCTTCTGGTCCAGTAAAAATTAATCCAAAGTTTTTTTCTCGTTTGGATCTTTTTTGATAATGATTTTCTGAAAAGACAAAAACAAGCAAAAAACAACAACTGGAACTGGGCACTAGGTTAATAGGTTAGTCCCAAGAAATGATATAAAATTGCATAAAGTTGCATATAAAACATCCAAGATTGATAATATAATAGCATGGAACAATAAAAAATTATAGATACGTTGGAGACGTATCACACTCCACCATCCTTTATAGCAGTAATATTCGATTTCCTTGAAATCAGGAGAAGAAGCTAAGCCAAAAAATAATAATTAATACGTCACCTAATAAGATATTGTTATTCAATATGTCCTCTTTGAAATGAATTGTTATTTCATGATCACGCAACTTATCTTTTGGAATCAATAAAATGCAATAATTGCATAGCTGGAGTGTTGTCATTGTGAACGGAAAAGAAGCAGCCAGTGCTTGTCGTGACTTATCACCAACACTATTGGGAACAAATAACTGTCACCCTTATCATCTTGAGCGTTTCATATAACTCTTTAATGTCCACCTTGCACACTCTATATAATAGAAACCAGCGTCATTTGCTAAAGATACATCTGAGGAAAAACTTGTGCGCTAATGATGTTAGATTGTTACAATGTACACACATGTGTTCTAGGTGTTAACCACTGATGATAATTGTCGAGCCTATCATGATCGAAAACCTATCTGCATCTAAGGTTCTTCTCTTCTTCCACATGCTTTCACGTTTTTGTTGTTGTTATGTTTTTTCTTGAGGGCTTTGGTGTTGTTTATTCTGATTTGCAATATAGTGTATTGTTTGGGTAGTGCTATGGATGGAAACCACCTATTGGGTAAACCCAAACATAAATCGATGGGCCGTATTTGCCTCACAGAAAATGAAGGGGCTTATGTGAATTATCTTTAACTCTATTTGTGAGCAAGTCTATTTTTATATGTAGATCTAGACCCTCATGTATAAGTGACAAAGATCCGTGAAAATGGATAGTTCCAGAGATAAAGTAAATAGATTTGTGCGTTTAGTTCACGCAAATTGTATATGTAGGTCTAGACTATCTCACGGATAAAGTATGTCCATTTATGTGTTCCATTCATTCATATGAGCAAGACTAATTTTATATGCAACCTATTACGTATGAACATGCAATTTTTTGGTGGAAAAGTATGTAGTCCATTTGTGTGTTGAAGAAACAAGAAGTGTCTAAAACAACATTTGGCATTTGTATATAGTTTGTATACCAATGAAAATGGACATACTTTGTATCACAAAGTTCAACTTCCTTGAATTCAGCATGTGCCAAACAACTTATACTAGCTTAATTTGGGGTTTAGGCCAAGAGACCATGCAGACCTCCTCCTAGAATCTGGCTAAAATTTCAAAGGTCTCAGGAGATACTTCATCAATTGAAAAGAGCCCGCTCCCACCTTTTACATGTCCCAGCAAGGTAAGTGTTGTTTTTGTGAAATACTATAATTCTTTGTATACATTGTATTTGCATACACGAGCAAATTTCTGGCAAGATATTCACATGCTCTTTGTTACCAAAGCGTGAGCGCCTTATGTTGATACACATTTTTTTTTTCCTTATGCTTCCCTGGAAAAAAAACATTCACTAATGTAATTAATACACCGAAACAACACATGCAACATCATTGTATACTTCTTCATAATCTTTGGCAATGTTTAATGGCATGACCTTATCTAGAGGGCCTTAGCCTTGGCTATAAAACAACAGTTACTTAAGAAAAGCAAAAAGGGGAAGGAAACAAATAGCATCACTTGATATTTTTTGAGGATAAGGCAACAGTTACTACTAGATATTAAGGAAAATAAAAGGGAGGAGGGGAAATGTAGATATGCCAAGGAATAGCGTGATCTGTCTATCTCCTTGAATTCACCACAAAGGAAGCATCGTGCTAAAGAGCCAACATGTAGATGTATAGATTCAGGTAAAAAAGCCTATGCGCAGTCGTGCACATCCTTGTATCATGCGACTATACTATTGCCTTTGGGGTGTACACTAAGAAATCGATGTGAAACTATTTCCTGAAATCGACTGAAAACTTCCACATTTCATTAGCATATTGTAAAGTACTTAGTAGCAACACTTCACGTCTTCTCACAAGCAACGGTCAATGTGACCTTTTGCTTTACTTAATATTTATTTTGTGCTAAAGAGATAAATAATGAGAGACTAACCTGTTGGTGAAGCTCCCCTATAAATACAGGTTATCATTCTTAAGGTTCTTACAAACTAGAACAACAAGCCCTGACCTATTCAATGCTCATCGTGTAGTTGATATGGCTTGAGGAGATAATGAAGATAATTCTGTAAGGGGGCACACAGAGAAATTCAATGCATGGGTAAATCGCTTAATCAATATTGATGTTTGTACTTTCTGTTACTATGGGGAGTGTCTCGGTGTCTATAATCTCCGTGTTTCACAAATATTATTAGATCAAGGCATCACTTTTTTCTATCTTGGAATCAGGAGGCGTGATATATTTAAGTAATGTTTAGTACAATTGTATCATATGTACTTGGTCATCATTCATGTATACGACGACATTGTTGGAAGCTGTCAAGGTTTGAGACCATGAATATATATCATGACTCTTGATTCCTAGCTAGAAAGAAAGTGCTGCCTAGATCAAACAATACTTGTGAAACACGAATATTAGACATTGTGACACTCCCCACAGTAACAGAAATTACAAATAATAATATCGATTGTGTCATTTACCCATGCATTGAATTCCTCTATATGCCTCCTTACTGAATTATCTTCAGTATCTCCTCAAGCCATACCAACTATAGGATGATCGCTGAATAGGCGAGGGCTTGTTGTTCTGGTTTCCAAGAACCTTAAGGATGATAAAATGTATTTACAGGGGAGCTTTGCCACCAGGTTAGTCTCTCATTCTTTATCTCTTTAGCACAAAATAAAGATTAATTAAAGCAAAAGGCCACATTGACCGTTGCTTGTGAGAAGACGTGGGCTGTTGCTACTAGGCACTTAATAGTATGCCAATGAAATGTGGAAGTTTCCACTCAATTTCAGAAGGCAATTTCACATCGATTTCGTAGTGTACACCCCTAAGGCAATAGAGCAGATGTGAGATACAAGGATGTCCACAACTACACATAGGCTTTTTGACCTGAATCTTTACATATGCAACTTGGCTCCTTAGCACGATGTTTCCTTTGTAGTGAATTCAAGAAGATAGAAAGATCGCATTTTTTTTCTTGGCATCGTAAATTTCTCCTCCCTTTTTTTTCCTTAATATCTGCTAGTAATTGTTGCCTTATCCTCGAAAAAGATCAGGTTGTGCTATTTGTTTCCTTCCCCATATTGCTTTTCTTAAGTAACCATTAGGGTCTGGCCCGGAAGTTGCTTTATCTTTAGCTCTTGATGATTGTAAGGATCTTGTGATTGAGTAATACTACAAGTTTTCACATGCAAAAAGAAAAAAAAAAGCTACGGCCCTCTAGATAAGGTCATGGCATTAAACATTGCCAAGACCAATCTGGCGTGCCAACCTAACCGCCTACCAATTGACCGCCAGCCACCCAAAATCCTGCAAGAGCCAATAAGAGACGTGCAAACACCACCGGACGGAGAAATCATCACATCAGCAAACCCCTCCAACGAAGCCCCAACCCACCGACCAGCCGCACAGCAACATCGAAGAAACCAACCACGGACAAGTGGGACCAAAACAAAGCGGGCCTACCATGCAGCTAGTACAAACAGACCGGCCGGGACGCCACGCTGGAAGAGCCCTCCCACGCTGGAAGTGGGACCAAAACTCGCAACCATGTTATTCGTTGACTTGGCTCAGTTCTTAAGAAGCATATCTTAGTCCCTAGTTAGGCTGCCAAAGCAAAGATCTGACTCCCTATTCCTCCGCTCTGCTGGAAACTTCATCCTTCAGGGAAGTGCACTTGTAGAAATGCCTACAGGATTTGTTTGCAAGATTTACCTGAGCCTCAGGCTAGACAGGTACGTACCTCGCATCTCAGGTTACTAACAGGCCAATCACTTTCTTGGTGGACAATCTCACTCTGCCAAAAGCAGCAGTGTCTAGAGATGTTTTCCTCTGCCCTGGGAACCGGGAAATTAGAAGCCAGTTAGCAAGTTTCTTTGCTACAACAACCACTCTGAAAACTCAGGTTCTTCACATATCGACCATTCCAAAAAAAAAAGGGTTCTTCACATATCCAGAGATATAGGAATACTGTGGCTCACCAATGTGCTTCAGTTTCAAATAGACTAGTTCAGGATGCTTGTTGTAGCCCAGCACATAGTGGAGATCAATGCCCTATTACTTTTAAAGCTAGGCAATCTTGTCGTAAAGGATTTCCAAATCCTGTCTATAAACTGTGCTGGCGCCGCCAACTGTTGCACTTCATCCCGTGTTTGCTTTGCGGCAAAGTTCAGTGTGTCGATTCATTTTCTCTGTACGTGATTCATCATATGCTGTAGGGCTGCTTTTGTTCATAGTCAGTTTTTGGGTGGCTGAATTCTGAAACTCTGTTGCTATTAATGCCAGAGATTTGCAGAGTTAGCAGCGCCTTAGCCATCTCGCCGAGTTGCTTGCCGTACGCCCTCCCTCCACGGTTGCACTTGGCAAGAGAAGAAGCGTACAATGTGCTGTCCATCGATACTTTTTTGCCTATCTTGAGGCACAGCACGAGGGAAATATTCTTTGAAATTAATTGGTTCACCCCGCACTGATTTTCTTACATACCAAGTGCATTTTAAAATTTCCGTCTCAATTTTTAAAGATGGGTGTGGCTAGGTCTCAGTCGACTGAGACTTAACCAGTTAAGTCAAGTGATAGAGTATAAGAAGAAAACTGAAAAGAAAAATTAGTAATCAGTACTAAAGCGGGAAGCATACGTGGCAGTGATAGTCTCCTTTGTAACTGGAAATTTCTGGATATGGGCTTAAGCGGTGCAATCTGAGACCCGTACAAAAATATAGACCACCCCACTCCATTTGCCCATAACAACCAATCTCTACTAGTAGAACGCCCGTGCGTTGCCACGGGCCAAAAAATAGATCTATCACGCGCACCCCAAGTTCGCCAAATCGCCATAGGCCTTCCCATCATCCCTATCTTTGCATGTCTTCCAACATTTATCATCCACTCCCTCCTAAAAGTTACAGGGAGTTAAGTTTTAGGGTTAGGGCTGGTTGTAATAACCTTTTAACTCCTCAAAATTTGAGTTGAACTTGGAGTGTCTTATGAGGACTTAAACTTTAGGGAAGCGCTATAGATGCCCTTCTCAGATTACATTTCCAAATTTAATCAATAAACCTTATGTACAGTCTCAGCAGATACCAAATGAGTAATCTATTGTCAGGTCTCCTGTAATCTCCCTCACACTATCTGCATCAAAGAAAGGATGAACACGAAAGAAATTGAACCAAGCACAATTGGTACTGCAACAAAACAACTACTATATCCTATTATTTGAGGGAGATTTTTCCTCGGTATTTCCAAAATCAAACGCCACCTATACTACTAAAAAAAACTAAAGAATGTAAAATTATGTCCTCTAGCAGCAGAAGAAAGTTTTGCAGGGAAGAAACATAAGATATATATCTTAAGCTTCTACCCTAGATATGAGGCTATTCCATGTCCTTCTTCCTTAGCCTATCGGCAATGGCGAAGGTCAGCTCGAGCGACTGTCACACATTCAGCCTGGGGTCGCAGTGTGTGCGGTAGCGGGAACTGAGATCATTTCAGGTCACTGTGTTGGATCCACCAATGCACTCTGTAACGTTCTGCCATGTCATCTCTAGGTGAACCCTTCCAGGTAGCTCCCTCTCACTCATGGACATCAACAAAGCCCAAAGCTCAGCCTGCACAGCCATAAGAAACAGTGAAAATTCTGAACCATGCAATGCCAAAGTTGACAAGTCCAAACAATGCTATTGGATGTCTAAATGGCATGTGGTTCCGTAACAAATGACATGAAAAATCAGACATAGGTAGGTTGTTCTGTGTCGAATCATGCAAAAAGTTATCATGCTTATCCGGATTGCATCGAATGATCTTGTCTTGAGCCTGCAAGATGCGCTAATGGTGTTCCGGTGCATGGGATCGCTGACCCAGGTGACAATCAGCCCTGCTTAACGCACGACATTGATCATATGGGGGAGCTTGTCATGCATCTTCTCAGCCCCCATCCTCGTGATAAGTGCCAGCCTCTCGGGCTTGTTGTGGGGATTCAAAATCTCACACGGTTTCACAAGCTCCGATGGATCAAGCTTATCACTCACCTGTATAGCATAGACGAAGTCATTAGATTTGTCAATTATGTTGTATCTGCAGAACTGACAACTTCTAATTAGCATTTAGAAACATGTCGAGAAAACATGTAATGTTGTTGGACTATTAAGTTCAAGTATGTTGGATGCTATATATTCATGGATTCAGCAATACCATACACACCTGTTTACACAATTAAAATGAAGGGCAGTGCATACGATTCTCTTACTTTCATAGTTTAGAAACAACAGTTAGAGGTTACGCAAGAGTGTCCCCATGCCCCAGCTGCCCCTTCTGCTAGAAATAACAGTGGTAAGTAAGAAACGTGACAAAAATTAAGCATCGACTCATACGTATACCTGCAAGTCTGCAGCCAAAAGCCTTGACACGCAAGAACAACAATAACAGCGAACCTGCTCGAGTCTGGGCATACACTTGACTTCCGTGCAAATCTATTCACTATATTTTTTACCCATAAATCACTCTTCATCATCTTCTTATTTCTCCAACAGCTATCTCTGCATGACCAATCCAAGTTCACCACCTCTGTTAATGACAGATCCAACTCACAATCCCCCTTCCACTTCCACCAACACACTTAAAATTTCGAACACTTACCGGTGCACTTGTCTTCCACAGCTCATTAAAGTGGAACCTTAATATTTACATGGTGTAATGCAACTTCTCGAACTTCATCCTGGCTCATTAACTCCACCACTCTAGCGCACACACAAAAAAATGATTATACTCTGTAGAACAAAGAACAAAAATGACTTCACATGCTAAATAATGATTCTGACAAGGACATACTGTTTCGAGAAGCTGATCAATACTCGTAAGATCTGCAGTAGGTACAGATGTTGCAGAAGTTGATGTACTTTCTGAAGCTTCCCCAAAGATATCATTGTCATTCCCCAGGTCAATCAGCATAGCCTATTGAACACATTCAAATGTCACGTTCAGTATTGATAAATTCAGAATTATTTATTTACAACTCATGCAAGGTACTTTGTTCAGTTTTCCTCATATTGATAAGGAACAAGAATAACAGATCAAGTAATTCCAACAAAAGCTAAGAGAGGAGCATATAGTGTTACTTAAATATTTCAGTTTTTCAGTGAGATCCTTTTTGGTCAGCTATCCAAACATGCTGCTGCATTTCAAAGCCGCGAAAATGTGCTACATTGAATTCGTGCTCCCATACACATTAATTGTTTGTGAATGGAAGATCAGGGCCAATGAGACCAACAGTGGGTCCTTTCTTTGCTGATTCTGCAGCCAGAGATAACTCGGCTAGAGGACCACAGCCATAAGCTATAGGCAACAGCTACAAAGATTCAGACGACGTAATCAACTACCTAAAGAATGCTACCACACACCAATTTACTAAAAATGACATTGAACTTTGAAACTTAATTAATGTATCATTGAAGAAAAAGAACTAAATAAAATATCAGTAGAAGGACTCTTAACATCTTAATACACAGTGTATTTATTTATTGCCTGTGCAAAAGTTCAGTTAAGTTTGCTAGAACCAGGTTGAGAGCTTCGTTTCCTAGTAATAAGCGCAGGCAACAAACTCAAACCACCATGAAGGAAAATTAGGATGTTAGTAAGCCATTAAGATCCACGTCTTGGTGCAAAGAAATTATGGAATGATGATGATGAACGTACCAGCAGATACGATCTCAACTGCACCCCCGTGCCACCTATCGCCGTCTCACCCACCGTCTCTCAACACCCTGTGGAGGTTCTTACGGGAGAATTCAATGCCGTGCCAGCCAAAAAGGCGTCTCCCTTGAGCCCAAATTAGTAAATCTACTTTCCAAAAGATGGGAAACTCTCATGATGACAAGTAAGAAAAGAAAACATCAAATAAAATGATCAGATATGTTCGTATTTACAAAGGAGCCTGACCAAAGACATGATTGACATTTAATTTGTTTTCTAATCTTAGAGATGAACAAAAGTGGAGCTAAATCATGTCTCACTTGAAATATCACATATGTTTGTCTTAGAGCTAGTCTCACAAAAGTTATGGACTTTTTACACCATGAGAGAGAAAACAAGTAAATTGTAATTAAACGTCTGATTTGATTGCGGTGTCTTGATTCTCGAGTAGCGCACAATCAAATTAAAGACCTCGAAATAAAAAAAATGTATGATGAGAAAATGAGCAAGTGAAAGACAATACGATGTCGAAGTAGAACATGAGTGTGTACCTTCTTATCCATATTTTACAAGAGTTCCGCTTCGGTACAACCCCCTCACAAAATGTATAAAAGGCAATATGGACATTTAACAAACTGTATCCATTTTCGTATGTATAATGCATCACCCGCTACATATACGCCGCACGTTTCGAGACTGGACCCGCTACTGGGCCGGCCCACTAATAGGAAGCAAAACCAGAGCAGGAGTAAAAGTCACAAAAATTAGCAACGCGCTTCTAGGATTCGAACTCACAACATTATAGTCTGGAAGGAGTGGTACTAGCCACTCGCCCTATCAGCAGCTTTTGGTCTGAACCTGGCACGGATTATTTTATTAAAACACAGTAGCGGCACATTTCACACAACGCTTACAAAATTTTGAACGTTTCAATGAAAATTGTGACCATATCTTCATACCGAATATTTTATAGATTCTATGAACATTTTTTGAACACATAAACATTTTTCAAAATTCCAGAACATTGTTTGAAATCCACTTTTTTTTAATACGCAGAAATTTTTTGAAATCCACGATTTTTTAATACACGAACAATTTTTGCAATCCACGATTTTTTTAACTAGATGATATCCCCGCACGTTGTGGGAATATTTTGCAACATATTTCAATGTGTTTCGCTGTATGAAAACATAAATATTTGAAATAATAATATAAACAGCTAAAACTAAAAAATACATATAATTTTTTATGTTCGATTAATATATAGTTGTAAAATATTTATTAAATATAAATAGCATAATAGAATGAAAATTCTCATGTATATTTGCATGTTGAGATGGGTCTTTTTTCCATGCTTGTTTCATGATGAAGTGGCATGCTTGTATGTCGAGAGACATATGTAGTGGGCGTGAGCCTTTTCTCATGCATATTGTGCGATGATGTGGCGTGATTGCATGTTGAGAAAGATAGTTAGTGGGGGCTAGCTATTTAGATATAGAAGATATGCGAACATTTTCTGAAACCCATGAATTTTTTTAATACGCGAACATTTTTTGAATCTGTGAACAATAGTTTAAAATGAGGACATTTTTCTGAAAACACAAATAATCTTGGAAAATTTGGAACACATTTGGAAATTCTGAACACATCATAAAAATGAAAACAAAACTCGAAATTATGAAAAAAAAATGTTCACCTGAACAAAATTTGAAACTTTGAACCTTTTTGAAAACACGAACAAAGTTTGAAATTCCGAACATGTTATGAAATTGTGAACAATTTTTAAAAGTGTGAAGAAGTTCTTTTAACTCCAAACCTGTTTTGGAAAACATGACCAAATTAAAAAATTCTGAATATTTGTAAAACGCGAACTATTCTTGAACACATGATCAAAATTTAGAAATTTCGAACATATTTGGAAAAAAAATTGAATATGTTGAATTGTTTTTGAAATTTATGATTTTTCCCCAAAAAAATTTCCATGGCTTTGTATCACTAATTCAAGGCACCATGCCAAGTTATTTGGGTTTTCGATAATTTTTGCATTTTCTAGAGTTTTCTTTAGAAAAGGTCGACAAATGCCCGGACGTGTCGCAACATGCAAACGGTGTCGAAATTCGTTCAAACCTAGTATGTATGCTTACCATGGGCATTCCCATCTGCTTGAAAAAGTGGGGGTCATTTCATGGATGTCCAAAAATAGACCTTGTTAAACGGATGTTGTTCGGGTATGCGGAAAGGCTCCGTCTGAGAGCACGTCGTTTCTCAAAATCCTTGAAATGGCCCCAATTTTTTTAAATGTCCTTGTATGACTAATTTAAGGCACCATGCCAAGTTCTTTGTGTTTTCAACAAGTTTTGTATTTTCTGAAGTTTTCCCATGAAAAAGGCTTGATAAATAGCCGGACGTGTCGCAACGTGCATACGGTGTCGGAAGTCATTCAAACTAGGCATGGATGCCTAACATGTGCATTCCCATCTGTTTGCAAAAGTTAGGGTCAGTCCTAAGATTTCAAAAAAATAAAATCATGTTCAACGGAGGGTGTTCAAATAGGCCATAAGGGTCCGTTTGGGAGCACCTCATTTTCTCGACATCCGTTAAATATCCCCAATTTTTTTTTCATGGTCTTGTATAAGCAATTCAATTCACCATGCCATGTTGTTTGGGTTTTTCACAAGTTTTGCATTTTTTGAATTTTTCTTGGTAAAAAAAGGCCGATAAATGGCCGGATGTGTCGCAACTTGCATATGGTGGTGAAAGTCATTCAAACCAGGAATGGATGCCTACCATGGGCATGTTCACCTGTTTGCAAAAGTTGGGGTCATTTTAAGGATGTCCAAAAATAGACCATATTCAATGGAGAGTGTTCGGGTAGGCCAGAAAGTCCGTTTAAAAGCACGTTGTTTTTCGACATTAGTCAAATAGCCCTAAATTCTCTCCACTAGCTTCTATGAAGAATTCAAGGCATCATGCCTAGTTGTTTGGATTTTCGACAAGTTTTAATTTTTCTGAAATTTTCTCGGTCAATAAGGATCGATAAATGGCTGGACGTGTCGCAACGTGTAAACGGTGTCAGAAGTCGTTCAAACCTGACATGGATGCCTCATATGTCTGTGCCAGTCTACTACAAGAAGTTGGGGTCATTTATCCATAGTAAAAAAAAACCATCAGTTGAGAGGAGTGTGCCAGCCTAGGCCAGACATGGTGCATCCGTGAGCATGTAGTTTTTTCCTAATTTGCATGCTTTTATTATTTGCAATTTCTGTCATTATTAATCAAGATGGACATTTGTTATGTCCTAATCATTTCTTGAAATTTGAAATTTCAAATTGTGTATGAAAATTTTACATGCTTGAACACTTTTTCCAAAATTGTTAACAAATTCCAATAATTGATGATTTTGAACACAAATTACAAACCACATACTGTTTAAAAATTTATCAATTTTTTCCAAACGCAAATATTTTTAAAATTTGTGAACAAAAAATTCGAAAATGTGAACATTTTTTGAAATTCTAGAACATGGGCCAGCACATTTTAATCTGTTCGTTGCCTCTATAGACGCCGGTTTTGGGAACCTTGTACATTGTTCTAGGCAAGTTTTTACCGGTTTGGGAACCTTCTAGAAGGATCAATCATTTTTTTGTTTTTCTGTTTCTTTTTTTCTTTTTCAAAATCATGAAGTTCAAAAAATGTTCAACATATTCATTTATTTATTCATATTTTTCCAAAAAATTGAAAATTTCAAAAATGGTCGTGTTTTCAAAAAAGTTCAGAGTTTCAAAATTGCTTGTGTTTTAAAAAAAAATCAGAATTTCAATTATTTTCTCATTTTTAGAATTTTTTTAGAGTTTCAAAATGTGTTCCAGTTTTCTTAACATTTGTTTGCATTTTCAAAATTTTGCTTACAATTTTAAAAAATGGTCGCCTTTAAAAATGGTCGCGTTCAAAATTGAGTCACCGTTTAAAAACTTAGCGTTAGTTTTTTTTCTCGATCTGATTTAGTCCAATGGCGTCGCTGTAATTGAGTCACCGTTTAATTAGGGGATGCTAACGGACATACTACTCCATCGCGCTAAGCGGCGATCAAGACATGCATGCATTAAATCCCACGCAAAAATAGGGGAAGTGGTGTGCGGCCAGGAGGGATTTTACGGGAATGAAGAAGGCCAGCTGTAGCGATTAATTAGGTGAATTTAATGACTAGCGGGCCTCATTCCTGCTTCGTATTGGAACGTTCGCCAGAGCGATAATTGTTTTTAATATTCAGCGCTGATTAGCCTAGATAGCTTGCTTGGTCTATTGGTTGTGTTCGCTTGCGGTGAGAGCGGGAGGTCCGTCTTCAATTCCCGTCCAGTGCAAAACTTTTTGGATTTTCACTGTCACTACAGAGACTATTCGCTTCTGGGCCGGCCCAGTTGGCCTCCCATGTACGCCGGGCCGCGTATGAGCGGTATGTACACACGCTACGTATCGGTATAAGCCACAAATTTTCTAAAAATGCTATCCTATCCTTTATTATGAAGGGGTATGGACAGATCTCCTTTGTTGATGTGTTTAAGGGGGTTGTACCGAAGAAGAAGTGATTTTACAATAAACCGTTTGTAGGACCATTTCTTTCTAATCCTCCGTCTTCGGGCCAGGAAGAATAGGATACTGTTGTTAGTATTGTGGATAAGTAGAATAGAGCTGACAGAAGGTGCAATGTAGCCATAGGTCCCCGCTAGTGCGCTCCAATTCGATGAATCGGGTTTTAACATTCTTGCAATACCAAAATCCGAGACAAATGCTTTGTAGTCAGCATCTAGTAAGATGTTTCCTTGTATGAATTATGGGCGGGTGAACATCATGATGGAGGTAACTGATGGCTTGCGCCACATCTCTTATTAGAGCTATCATCCTTTCCCAGTGGAACTGGATTGCTAGTTCTTGTTACTCAAGATAGAAGCTACATTTCCTCTCTCTATGAACTCGCATAGAAGAAACATGCACCGTGGATGAGAACAATAGCCATACAACTTGACAATGCTGCGTTGGCGAATTCTTGTTAACATTCTAATCTCATGCTGGAATCTTTCTTCATCATGTGCCTCTTCGTCGCCTACATAGAGTTTCTTTACTACAACCACTTGTCCATCTTGAAGTTCTGCTTTATAAACCCTACCGTATGATCCCTCTCCAATGCAATGGTTCTCATCAAAATTGTCGGTTGCATCGATAATATCCTCGAATACTATTCTACCATCAAAGCCCCATAGAGAAAATACATCCCTTTTGCTGACATTATCATTTTTTTGGGATACTTTCTTGCAGCAAATAAAAAGGAATATTGTACATGTTGCTATTGAAATAGTAGCGACAAACATAGAAAGACCGACTGATAGTACAATCTTTTGATGCTCTCCTGTATGATCCGCATTGGGTAAATTGCAAGGAGACATGCCAACAAGGTCTCCACAAAGACCTTTGTTGTGGAGAAACCATTCAGCTGATGCATTGTGGATCCCCTTTGGGACAGATCCTTCTAGGAAGTTGTATGATAGATCAAATATTGATAGGCTTTGCATGCTCGCAATCGAGACAGGGATGGCACCACTAAATTGATTGTGTGAGAAGTTTGCAATCATCAACATCTCTAGTTTGCTAAGTTCCAATGGTAGTGGTCCACTGAGACTGTTCATGCTAAGATCAAGCATGCTTTGCAGGGAAGTTAAATTGCCCAAACCACCAGGAATACTTCCATTAAGACTGTTGTTATTCATATGTAATGACTGCAATCTCAAACAATTTCCGATCTCTTTTGGTATTCTACCACTTAAAAGGTTGCTTGAGAAATCAAGGATCTCAAGATTGCTAAGTTGCCCAATTTGCTTAGGGATCTGGCCAGATAGTTGATTGTTACTTAAATCCATCCAATACAAGTTACTTAACTTGCCAATTTCTGGCGGTATCTCACTATTCAACCTATTGAAACTGAGTCCGAGCCATCCAAGATTATTTAGCTCCCCAAGCTCAGAAGGTCACTACACCACAACACGGATGCAAGGACAGAAAATCTGCCGGGACAAGGCACTTACAAGGGCAGTCAAAACTTCTCCAAGATGGTTACAACCTATTGAAACTGAGTCCGAGCCATCCAAGATTATTTATCTGATTTTTAGATAGATGGTTGGACAGCTAAGGTAGTCCAAGTTTGTTCTGAACTAAACAAGGCTAAGATGATACACCTGGAAGAATTTAATATGGAACTTCAGATGGAAAGATCTCGGTAAACTTTCAGCATAGTTGGCCTTTCTTTAGGTGAAGGAGTTAGGCAGTCAAATGCCACCGAGATACAACGTCTCACGTCTTTCGCCTCCTCAGTTTCGGGCTGTGGAAGTCGTTTATCCAAAATTTCTTCCAGGAGAAATTGGTCCTTGAGTCAAGAATGAAAGGCTTGCATATCTCCAGGATGTTTGCCCATCAACACCTCAAGCACCACAACACCAAAGCTATATACATCACATTTCTCCGTAACTAGAGATGTGTAGGAAAATTCTGCATCCAACACACGAACATAAGAATTAGTTGTATGCATGAGTGCAGAGAGCATATAGTATTTGTACTGGAAAAACATACCAGGTGCTATGTACTCATAGGTCCCTGCTAGTGCACTCCAATTTGATGAATCGGGTTTTAACATTCTTGCAATACCAAAATCCGAAACAAATGTTTTGTAATCAACATCTATTAAGATGTTTTTGCTTGTGATGTCTGAATTATGGGTGGGTGAACATCATGATGGAGGTAACTGATGGCTTGAGCCACATCTCTTGTTAGAGCTATCCTCCTTTCCCAGTGGAACTGGATTGCTAGTTCTTCATTGCTTAAGATAGAAGCTAGATTTCCTCTCTCTATGAATTGGCATACAAGGAACCTGTACCGTGGATGAGAACAATAGCCATACAACTTGACGATGCTGCGTTGGCGAATTTTTGTTAACATTTCAATCTCATGCTAGAATCTTTCTTCAGCATGTGCCTCCTCATCGCCTGCATGGAGTTTCTTTACAGCAACCACTTGTTCATCTTGAAGTTCTGCCTTATAAACACTACCAGTTCCTCTAGAGTTGCCTCCGCGAGGACCGGGACGCCATCAACATAATCATTGCTGATCTCCATTCGATGGCCCTTCGCTTGGCGCCGCCGCTTCCTCCTCCACCTCCTGAGCCGGATTAGATCCTTCGCTGCGATGTTGCCCTCTTGTTTTTCTTCTTTCAGGGCTTGTTGAGTTGTGCCCTCAGCAGAACCCTATTGCACTTCGTGTTGTGCTACTTGCATGTGTGTGTGTGTGGATCTATGTTGAACCTTGTGGCTGTGGTGGTTTGCTTTATTTATAAAGCGGGGCGAAAGCCTTTTTCGGTAAACACTACCGTATGATCCTTCTCCAATGCAGTGCTTCTCATCAAAAATTTCAGTTGCATTGATAATATCCTCAAATGCCATTCTGCCATCAAAGCTCCATACAGAGAAAACACCCCCTTTGCTCACATCATCGGTACTTTTAGATGCTTTCTTGCGACAGATCAAAAGGGCAACTACACCTGCTACTATTGAAATAGTAGCGACAAACATAGGAAGACCCACTGGTAGTATAATCTTTTGATGTTTCCGCCTATGATCTGCAAGTTGCAAATCACAACGAGACATGCCAACAAGGTCTCCACAGAGACCTTTGTTGTGGAGAAACCATTCAGCTGATGCATTGTGAATACCATTTGGAACAGAGCCTTCCAGGAAGTTGTATGATACATCAAATACTGTTACACTTTGCATGCTTGCGATGGAGATAGGGATGCCACCACTGAATTGATTGTGTGAGAAGTTCACAAACATCAGCATCTCAAGTTTGCTGAGTTCCGATGGTATCGGACCACTGAGACTATTCATACTAAGATCAAGCATGCTTTGCAGGGAAGCTAAATGGCCCAAACTACCAGGAAGACTTTCACTAAGGCTGTTGTTATTCATATGTAATGACTGCAGTTTCAAACAATTACCGACCTCTTATGGTATTTTACCACTTAACAGGTTGCTTGAGAAATCAAGAATCTCAAGATTACTAAGTTGGCCGATTTGCTTAGGGATCTGGCCAGATAGTCGATTGTTTCCTAAATCCATCCAATAGAGGCTGCTTAACTTGCCAATTTCCGGTGGTATTTCACTAGTCAACCTATTGAAATGCATATCGAGAATTGCAAGATATTTTAGCTCCCCAAGATCAGATGGTATACTGCCTTCTATCATGTTGTGTCCAAAATCAATACTTGTCAAGTTTTGACACGAGCCCCATTTTGGCGAGAGCCGCCCTACAAATTTGTTTGAAGATAAACTAATGTCATTGAGATGCGGATACACCCCAAATGATTTAGTTATGTCTCCCTCAATCTGATTTTCGTCAATTCCAAGGGATATTAGTGAACTGCAGTCCCTCAAACCTTTTGGGACAGGACCATCCAGATTGTTATCAAAAATTTGGAAATTTTGTAGCTTTTTACTTTGGCACAAATCTGGCAAGTGTCCTGTCAGCTGGTTGTCAGCCAGCAAGACCAGGACCAAATTGGTAAGGTTGGAGAGTGTCAAAGGCAAAGGGCTAGAGAGCTGATTCGTGAATAGTCGCATTTCTGTCATGCTCACCAATTTTCCAAAACTTTGAGGGATTGGGCCGGACAATTGGTTTTCGTGGGATGACAATGATTCCAAGTTTGCCAAATTTCCAAGCTCATTCGGCAATTCTCTAGAGAGATTATTGGTATGTATTACTATTTGTCTGAGTGAAGACATGTTCCCAATACTTGACGGCACTGGTCCAACTATGAAATTTTCAGAGAGGTCAAGGATTTCCAGATTCACGAGATTTCCGAACTCACGAGGGATGGATTTGGTTATGTGGTTACCCCAAAGAGAAAAATAGGTCAGTGAAGTAAGATTTCCAGCAACACAAAAAGGAACAGTGCCGGTCAAATGGTTCTCTGACAAATCAAATTCAATCAAGCTCGAGAGCGTCCCTAGCTCTACCGGGATCTGACCAGTGTGCTGGTTCCGATATAGGTACAAGAATGTGAGCATTGTGAGGTTTCCAAGGGAGGGCGGAATTGCACCATTCAGCCTGTTTTTTTGCAAGTATAGCACTTGTAGGGTTTGGACTTGTCCTAGCTCTTCAGGTATGGGTCCTGACAGACGATTATCAGAAAGACCAAGAGAGTTGAGGTTCCTCAGGTTTGCAAAGGAGGAAGGTATTTGGCCAGAAAGGATATTCCAGCTCAAATCCATCTCTCTCATGTTCTGAAGCTGTCCTAGGTTCCATGTGACGCTACCTGAGAGCCTATTCCCAGGTAGATAGAGAAAAGCAAGTCTTGAGAGATTACCGAAGGCAGGAGGGATTTGGCCAGCGAGATTGTTGCTGGAGAGGTCCAGATGTGCAAGCCTCCCAAGGTTGCAGATTATTGCAGGTATGTGCCCACTAAGCTGATCACCAGAGAAGTTGAGGGTGGAAAGCATGGAAAGAGAGCCGATGCCTGGTGGGATGGCACCAGAGAGATGATGATTATCGCTGAGGTCGAGGTTGATGAGGTAAGGGAGCGACTGGAATCTCAGGGTGTCTAGTTGCCCTGCAATGCCGGCACCAACAAGGGAAATTCCTCTGATGACCTTCACCGTGGTTCCTCCATGCAGCCGAGTGTCACCGCAGGTGATGCCAGTCCAGTTGCATGGGTACATGCCGTCGTCTCTCCATGTTCCCATGTGCTTGCAGTATTCGACTAATGATTTCCAGTGGAGAAGCGCTCCCGCTTGAGATCTCAGAGAAGTGTAGTGGCGTGCTGCTGCTGCTGCTGGTGTGGCATGGCCCTCGGCTTGCCTGGAAGTAAGGAGAAGCAGCAGAAGCTGGGCAAACGAGAGAACCAGGCGATGTAGCGGGGGCAATGGCAGCATGAAATCCGCCATGATCTCACGACGTACTATGATATGCCTGCATACGCCAAGTGATTACGTAAACATAAGTACTCCCACAAGTCTGGCAGCAAGAAGACACACACACGCGGAAATATGGTTAAGGAGATAGAGAGATTGGCACACCTCCGGTGTCCGGACAGCAAAACGAGGCACCGTTTATGCATGCTTGGTTTTGCTGGGTGGTGCGTGAGTTGGGTACTCATCTGGCTCGTTGTCCAGGGGTTTAAAAACACATTTACAGCAGCCTCACATGCATACACACTTGGTTTTCACTTGCAGAGAAGACCTTGACTATGTCCAAGTCTGGCTACATAATTTCCATACGGAACCGCACAGAGATCTTCTACGTCGATTGATGTGCGACCAAACTCGAGGTTTTAATGCTGACAAACATCAGCTTGTAGAGCAGTTTACTGTTCTAAGATTTTTGGTTTCAAAAAATTGTGTTTGGTCCTCTTTGATGATCGTGGAAATGCATGCTTTCAGCCCGTTCAACAGAAAAAGAAAATATCGTGCTTGTCATGTGGACATGGATTATTACTTGGTTTTCTTGGATAAATTGGAGCGTCAACAGGTCAAGTGAACTTAACTGTCTCTCTTTTTGTGGAAACTTTTTGTGTTCGACATGGACACTGTTGACGTTGTGTGTGAAAATGCCATTTCTTCCAAGGCTAGCTACGCTGATGGTGAATACAACTAATGCTGTTCAAACAGAGAAAATGCATATCTAGAAGTGTCAGTGGTTGGACTATGGCAGAAGGTGGTGTGGACTGACTTTCAGAGTAGTGACTGTGCCTCCTTTTCAGCCTATAGACCGTTACTAATAGGAGAGAGTAAGCAATCCCGTTCAAAGTAACAGCTTTCCCAACAGTTTATCTCTCTATCTTGTCACTAAGGCCTACAAAATTATTTGATTGCTGCATATATGATTGATTTCAAGAGCCCTCACCCTCGCCCCCGCGTGGCGACGGGGAGGCGACCAAATCCCGCCGCCGCCAAGCCCCCCTCCCTACTCTCCTCCTCCCTCGCCGCCGCCGCCACAGGGCGCGGCCGGGCAAAGCCCCGGTCGGCGTCGGTGGCGGCGGGGATCGATTGTCCCCTTGCGCAAAGGGCTGGCGCGGGCCGGTTCTTCGGGTGAGGGCTTGATGCTGCCGGGTGTCAGGGCGTGTTCGTCCGCCGGCGCTTTGCGTTTGGTGTGGCGGAGATGCGGCGGACGGCATGGCATGAGGCTGGTGCCCGGCGGAGCGGCGATGTGGTGGTGGTGGGGCGCCGCCGGCGGCCGGCCGATCTGGCGCAAGGCTCCCAGGACGCGGAGCCGCTCGGGGCGATCTGGGCTTGGCTGCCCGATCTCGCCTTTGGGCTTAGATCTGGGTGTGTCGGGTCCAGCCAGGGCCGGCTATGGTGGTCTGGCTGTGGCCTTCGGCCATGCCGGCAACCTAGAGTTGGGCACTGGTCTACCCCGCCGTTGCTGTCGTTCCTGCTGAGAGTGGTCTCGCGGCGTCGGGGCCTGCGAGGCTTCAGAATAATGGCGGCGGTCCTAGGGTTCCTCTTACGTCAAGACGAAGATCTGCCTGATGCCTGTCCTCCTGATCTGGCCGGAGTGTCGGGTTCCGGAAGGCTCCGCTGGCGAACTCCCATGGGCGTGTTATGCCTGGAGATTGCTAGATCGGGTGGGATTCGGTCATGCCCATTGGTCCTCCGTTAAGGAGGGAGCGGCGCGAAGCACTGCTATCTGTTGCCATCAGGAGCTATGTTTTGCTCCATGGTGAAGTCAGAGGCGGAGAATGTCATGGAAGCCGAGGTTGGAGGACTAGCAATGGTGATTGGAGTCTACGGCGTTGAGGAACTTGCTTGGAGTTTCGGGATTCATAGCAGCGGTATGTAAGTGGGGGCGACAGCACAGGTGAAGTTCAAAGTCTTGCCTTTCAGGGTGAAAATCTTAGGTCTGGCCTTAATTGGTTGTGCCTGGCAATGGCCTTGTTGAAGGCATTGTTTTGAGAGCGGGGATTATCTCCGGGGTGAAAACCCAAGATCTACGATCGGGCGACGACGGCGTTGGTGCACTGTTTCCTCCTTGGAGGCGTCGCTTTTGGAGAACTTGGACATCAGGTGTTGTGTTGGTGGTGGTTGTGCTGCTGCAGGGCCTGGAACACTGTAGCGGGACTTTTCTTTTTTAGCTTCTTCTTCTTTTTTTTGGCTGTGTGCATCCGTCATGCCATTAGGGCATTGCGTTGTTGCAGAGGCTGGACGTAATTGGTATCTTCGCGATATTAATATATACTCTTTATCGAAAAAAATATATGATTGATTTGTGGTGACTTACAGTGGACTTTAACTTTGTGGCCTTCATTGTTTTGTTAGAACTCGATGCATTCCCATCCTGTCAACAAGAATCCTCGGCTGATATCTAGCTCAAAATTTTAGGAACCCTCCTGAATAGTTCTAATCTAGGAGTAGGTACTAGTACTAATAACCGGCTGATTTGCTAACTGAAGAGACTCGCCCAAATGGTCGTAGATGGACCAGGCCGCTGGAATCACTCAAACCTGCTGCGGCAACCAATCGGTGTGACGAGAAGATCACCTAGCGGCGAAATGAAGCCACCAGCGCCGCCGGTGAGCAGCGGCAGAGGGCGCCCCCTCCTCCCACCTGAGGCCACGCCGCTTCTGTGCCATCGCGACGCCTAGTGTCTCCTTGCGGCGAGCCATATCCAGACGTGCGTATCCTGGTGACAGGTGGAGTCGGGTGAGGACGTACGTCGTTGCGGTGGGGAAGATGGCCGGCGACGTGCCGGAACATGGAGGAAGAGGCGGCGGGATGAGGAAGAAGGGCAAGGGAAAATGAACCGATTTATTTTTATTTTTATTTGCCTTGTGTTTATTTTTACACTCTTGCTAAAACTCAGTCGTCTGATTTCAATTCACGTCAGGTCGAATTCTGAGTCGTTGGATCTCGTCGCTAATCTCTGCGTCCCCCTCCCCCTGTGGGTTGTCCGTCGTGGACGGTTTGTTGCTTATGTGGTCGCGGTCTTTTTTTATCGGGTTCACGGGTGTCCATCATTTCTTTTCTATGTGGGAGACCCGTGTCAGTTTGCGCAGCAGGAGGGGGGAAGCGGTGGTGGGGGGAGGCGAGCTGCTGGCCATGGAGCCATGGAGGGGTTGGAGAGGAGGCCAGCTTGGGCTCCTGACATGAGGCGCGTCATGACCGGCCGTCACTGGAGAGACAGGTACAACGAGCTTATGTCTTCCCCAATGCTCAGGGCATTGTTCTCCGTCGTCTGAGTTTTGCGTCGCCGGGGGCCTCCTCCTAACCAAATCCCATTCCATAGGTTTTGCGAGGCAGCGCATCCACGTAGTTCGCTCAATCGAATCCCCTGACCTTGGCCCCTGTGATTTGGGTTCTGTCAAAGCGCGACCCCGCATATGATTTTGTTCATTGTTGTAGGCGTTTTTTTTTTACAACAAGCGAGCTTCTGATTAGTGATGGGATTAGTGATGGGAAAGTAGGTATGTGAGGATTGCGGCTTGAATTTTTTGCTGCCTTCTGGGAAGCGCTTTCGATTCAGCGATGTATGTCTTCTGTGTCGATTGCGGCCGCAGGGGTTTGTGTTTGTGCTAGCATGGGGGGCACACACTATCTTCTGTCAGTTATCAGTATTATGTGAAAAAATAGTTAACATTCATTTTCAGTCTGAATAGAGTACTCTTAGTATCTCATTGTTTTTTCATTTTAAGTCTTTTGTTACATGAATAACCTTCAATTATGAATGAAATCAGTTATTAAGAGCAGAGCTACAGTGAGCAGTTTGTTTTGTACATCCATGAGATGGAGCATTTTTTACTTCTGACTGCTAGTCATCAGCTTGTTATACTTTTTTGCTGCAGCAGTATTGTTATTCCCTCTATTAAAACATGGCTGTGGTAGTACAAGATTAGGTGATGTTATAAACTTGTTCATTTCCTTAACATATTGAGTCTGAAATGCCCTTTTGCAAGCACAAGCTGATTTTGGGGCTGCGGAGAGGGATGACACTGTTGTGGTCCATTAGTATTTGATTTCAGTCAAGTGTCGAGATTAACAATGTTCACTCCAGCACTAGCTTCAGTGTTTTGTTTAGCTCATCACTTTGATCATGAGGAGCATGAGCAGATGAGGTGATGTGAAGACTGAGTAGTTTCTTCAGTTTCTTTAGTCATTGTCTAGGCATGAGCAGATGAAGTAATGTGAAGACTAGGTAAGATCATATATAGTCAAGTGCACATACACAAGCAAACTCAATGTTGATCCCTCAGTTTTCCATAATGTGAAGACTAGGTAACATCATATACAGTCAAGTGCACACACGCAAGAAAAATCAGATCCCTCGGTTGTTCGTTTTCTTCAGTCATTTCATAGTCCATCATTTATATCATCGAGAGAAGATCAATTATCTTTATTTGTTAGTTTAATTTCAGTCATTTGTCTCTCAGTTAACACAGCTTTTGTAGGATGACAACCACATATTTCAATACTTGTTTGTAAGTATTCATTGTTCATTATTTTTGCCCTTTCAGTCATCTTTCTTTCTGTCTTTAGTCTCTTATTTCTTCAATCATATTCAGTTTCAGTCCTCGTTCAGTCTTTCATTATCTTCTTTTGTCCCCAGTCTCCAATTTTCTTCTTTATTCAATCATATTCAGTCCCAGTTCTTATTCAGTCTTTCATTATCTTCTTTTGTCCCCAGTCTCCAGTTTTCCTCTTTCTTCAGTCATATTCAGTCACAGTCCTTGTTAAGTCTTTCATTACCTCCTTTTTACTCGGTCTGTAATTTTCATTATTATCAACTGTGCATATATACTTTTTTTTGCTCAGTCTTCATTTTTATCCTTTTGCTCCCTCATTTTGTATCGACATAACAAATAATTCACAAGGTCATGCAAACCACATATGCAAAGGAAGGCTTTTCTTAGAAAAATTCAGTACAATACAGAGAAAAAAGTTTCAACGTTATTATCTACTTGTTTCAAGGTTTTTCTTAGTCACGAGTTTCTTTTCTCTACCAGCATTAGGTGGGAGATCCATCTAATTTCACTTTGCCCTGTGCACTATTCTTTTATGCAATTTGGTGGATTAGTTGGAGTTATAAATAATGTTTTCTGATGCCAACACCCTTTATATAGAGAAATAGTTCTTCATATTGTTATTTCTTTTGTTTTCGTTTGTGCTTATTGCTCCGAATGTTAATTGTTTGTTAGGCTGCCAATATATATTATTAGTATATTGCAGTTCTTTTCAGTAAATCTTCAGTCTCTTCTTTCTCCGGTCCTCTTCAGTGCGCATGTTTCTTCATTATTTCAGTAACTCCCTTCTCACTGTTCAGCCTTCATTTCTCAAATCCCTACTTATCAGTTATCCCTCTGTATACATTAGTGATCAATATTTCTTGTTCAGCCTTCAGTATTTGAGCCTTCACTCTACAACCTCATTATTTCATGAAGTCCCTGCTCGCCCCAGCCTTGATAAATTCAGTATGTCCCTGCTTATTGTTTACTTTTTTTTTAGCATACTTGTTTCTTATCTTTTTTATTTCACCATCAGGTTTTAACCAGAGGAAGTTTGCGCTCCCACTTCTTCAAGGAAGAACAAGGTCCCAACTTTGTTTTAGCACATGTTTTTTTTTTCCAGATGTCGGGATCTTGGGAGAGCTTCTCTCTTTTCAGCCGTCGCCATGCTCCGGTGTCGCCACGCTCCGGCGTCGCCGAAACATCAGATAGAGTACCATCAATACCAAATTCCATCGCAACACGATCACAATTCATCTGCTCTGCGATCGCAACACGATCACAATTCATCTGCTTTGCGAAACTTGGATGGGGCTCACCGCACCTCTTGGTGCCTAGTAGATCGAGCTTTGGACACTGTACACAATGGGCTTTCGATATGTCGCTATCTGTATTCTTCGGTCTCCCTTTTCAGATATTTTTTTGATCTTCTTCAGTTTCTATCGTTCTTCTTCATTATTCATTGAACATCGAGAGAAGATCAGTTTTCTCTGTTTCTTAGTTTATTGTTCAGTCATTTGTTTCTCAGTTTGCAATCTATGATGTGGAAGAGGAGAGCAAAAATTAATTGGTGCAAACTTGGTGAAGAGAGCTGCATATTCTTTTATATTGCAGCATTTTTTATTCTATAAGAAACACTATAAGGTTCTCTTCATTCGATTTCTTCAGACCCTCCGAGGCTGCCCTTCTCTTTGCATTTTTTATCATACATTTTCCGATTCAAAATGAATTGAACCCTTGTATTAGCCCTGATATTGCAGCAAATTGTCATTTTTGTACTTTGATTTTTTTTTTTTGTGATAATTTTGTCCTTTACCACTTGACTTTAACTTCAGTCCTTTCTTTGCACTAGTAAGTGCGCACGTGCAACGCACGTGTAATCTTAGGATTTGTTTTTGTTTATTCTTGTAGCGGTCATATATTTATCGCCATGTTTTAGGTGTAATAATGCACCATGCATCATCTTTGGGGGTCTGTTGATGTACAATGCAACAAAGTCCAACTGAGCCATCTTCTTGCAAACATAACGTACATAGACATACAAATCTCAATGTAAATTTACAAATATATATAGTACGCGGGCTACTATAGACAACACAGTTAAGTTTAAACAGCAGATATTTACTTGTACATGCATAGTTAATTGTACAGGCAAGTAACCAGGGGAGGGGGCACATACCTTGTCCCCAGCCTCTAGAGGACAATTCCGAAAATCTAAGCACAATCCATTCGAATCAGGTCAACCGATGCATTACCAAGCTGCGACCAAAAGTTCCAATTCACTGTGTAACTTTGTTGTTTCATAGCGCATCATTCAGGAGAAACCACTAATTCCGCGACCAAGTAAAAAAAAAATTGAGGATAAGAATCGAGACTACTCAAGGAGCTGGGGGAATATTCAGAATACAAAACTTCTTTGAGCTCCACTGGAACGTCCGCGATCAGGAGTAAATCTTCTCTTGTCCTGGCTCTGGCTGCAAGCAAATGAGCCAAGTTATTCTGATCTCTCCAGACACACTGAACCTGTACTTCAGAAAAGGATTTGGAAGCACTTACTTAATGTCGCATATGACATGGAAACAGGCTGATCGATTACTTGTTTCCGGGATCAATTGTTGTGCTAAGAAGGCACAATCTATTTCAGCAATTGGGGGACGCATGTACATGCCTGATAGAGCGATCAATCCATTCAGTAGTGCTCTGGCTTCAGCTTCTTCCACGTCCGCGCACGCCTCTATTTTCTTCGACAGCGAGCAAAAAACAAAGCCTCTATGGTCGCTAGCAACTGCCCTGACAGTGCTTTGACCGATGGAAATAATGAACGACGCGTCTGCATTGATTTTAACAATTCCCTTGGTAGGCGCGCTTCATCGACTGATTCCCAGCTCCAGCGAATCTCCAGTCTCCGTTCTTTCTGTCCACTGACTGTACCAGTTTGGTGGCGTCCTTGTTCAGAATGTCTGGTACTCGCCGCCAGTATAGATCCTTCTCGGATGCCTCGATCGTCATTGTACACAAGATACGATTCAGATCAAATCTGCACATGCTAAAATGAAACTGAGCATACCTCTAGATCAATCCACTCATCCAGTCATATCTACTTAGATACCCAAATATGCTTGTAGAGAAGTCATGCATAAAGCAAAATATTTGGAGTTGCATCTTCTTCAAAATAAAGCGAAAAAACATCAACTGGTCCTATTTCAATGAGTATCTAAGTAGCCTACCTTGACAAAGCAAATTAACTGAATCATAGGTGGCGTCGAACTGCTGAGGCGACGACGACGTCCAGATCGTGGCATCCACGCGAGTAGGTCAGCCTGGGGACGGCGATGACGTTAAGGCCGCCGCGTCCGCGTGTGGAGTGGACCGACAGTGGCCGCGTCCAGGCGGTGGATGCCATGCGAGGAGGGGAGCGCGACCGAGGCGGCTTATATGCAGTCTAGATCGAGTGGATCCGGCCGGTGAGGCGGCTCGCAGCGTCGGAGTGAGGGGAGGCAGTAGACGCCCGTTATCGATTTTTTAGAATCCTCAAAAACCCCATAGAAAAAAAGTTACGATGCTTTTAAGATCTGGAGGCAAAAAAATAAAAAATTTAAAAAAAGTTAGCAATGGCGCATCAGTGCATAGTGCGCCACTATTATTTTCCCGCCTTCAAAATTCAAAAAAAATTAAAAATAGTAATGGCGCACCACACCTAGGTACGCCATTACTAATTTAAAAATCAAACTCAGTAATGGCGCACCTACCCATGGTGCGCCATTACTATCTTCCCGCCTTCAAAATTCAAAATAAATCAAAAAAATAAAAAAAAGTTAGTAATGGCGCACCTGCCCAAGGTGCGCCATTACTATCTTCCCGCCTTCAAAATTCAAAATAAATAAAAAAAATAAAAAAAAAGTTAGTAATGGCGCACCTGCCCATGGTGCGTCATTACTAATTTAAAAATCAAACTCAGTAATGGCGCACCTGCCCATGATGCGCCATTACTATCTTCCCACCTTCAAAATTCAAACTATATCAAAAAAATAAAAAAAAATTAGTAATGGCGCACCTGCCCACGGTGCGCCATTACTATGCCGTATATATGGCTGGGCGGGGTCCTTCTCCTCCTTACCTCTTCATTCTTCTCCTCCTCTCCTCCTCTCCTCCACTCCATCTCCTCCTCTCCTCCACCATACTCCCCTCCTCCTCTCCGGCGACCTCCTCTCCGGCGACATCCTCTCCGGCGACCTCCTCTCCGGCGACATCCTCTCCGGCGACCTCCTCACGGTGCTCTCCGGCGACCTCCTCCTCCTCCTCTCCGGCGACCTAGGTGACCTCCTCCTCCTCCTCTCCGGTGACCTAGGCGACCTCCTCTCCGGTCCTCTCCGGCGACCTCCTCCTCCTCCTCTCCGGCGACCTAGGTGACCTCCTCCTCCTCCTCTCCGGCGACCTAGGCGACCTCCTCTCCGGTCCTCTCCGGCGACCTCCTCCTCCTCTCCGGCGACCTAGGCGAGCTCCTCTCCGGCGACCTCCTCCTCCCTCCTCTCCTCCTCATGGTCTCTCCTCCCTCCTCTCCGGCCACATGTGGAGCTCCCCGGCACAAAGAACGTAGCAGAACGAAATTTGAAAAAATATCACAAAAAAAATCGCAAAAAAAAATCGTGCCAGATCCGGATCTAGAATTCAAAAAAAAGTTAGCAATGGCGCACCAGTGCATGGTGCGCCACTACTATTTCCCGCCTTCAAATTTTAAAAAAAAATTCAAAAAAATTCAATAAAAAAAAAGTTACCAGTGGCGCACCTGTAGCAATAGTAATGGCGCACCACATGGTGCGCCACTAGTATTTGGATTACTAATGGCGCACCAGAGGTGCGCCATTACTATTTGTTACTAATGGCGTGATAATAGTGGCGCACCTATAGTGCGCCATTAATAGCCAAAATAGGTGCGCCACTAACAGCCTTTTTTCTAGTAGTGTGAGAAGATAAAAGATCACTGGCCCGCATTTGTGGCCTACAAGAAATCGGACAAGGGCAAGCAAAGGTCAGCGACAAATAAGCTAAATGCTGCAAAGAGGAAGTATCACCATGTTACGGGGTCAGGTGGCTACAGCAAAGCTCGGCCGTTGTGGGACAAAGCTGAGCAAGACCTGCTTGCTAAAGGGGTCCAACCAGCGACATTGCACTGGCCAGATCGGTCAAGGACTTGGTTCTTCGGGGTTGGGGGAACTTTTGACCCAGACACAGGGGAGTGTGTTTGGACGAAAGCTCAACTTGCAATACCCATCAAGAAGCTTGAGGCAGCAATCCAGGCAGCGCAGGAAGGGACGTTCATTCCCGACAGAGAGAATGACGAGCTGACAGAGGCCCTCGGGAATCCTGAACACCCTGGACGAACACGAGGCACATCAGGCTCCGTTCCGTGGGTGCATGGGTTTCCCGACAGCGGTGGTTATAGAAGCCGAGAGAGAAAGAAGAAAGAGGAAGCAAGCAAAATGCAGAAGCTCAGTGCAAGATTAGCGAAACTAGAGGAACTTGAGAGCCAGCGAGCTACCGTCCAACCATCTCAGCGGCACGAAGATCCTTCCTTCGACACTGCCGCAGAAGCTACCCCACCATCTCAGTGGAGAAGCAGCGTGGCTTCCACGGAGCTCGTTCAGCCTGATTTCACGGCTCCTCGCTACCCCGTGGATAGTATCACGTTGGCTGAACATTGTGTGCTAATGGCGAAATGCCAGAACCTGACCTTGAAGGCGGCGGTCGGCTCTGTTTTACCTCCTCGAGCTGAGGGAACTTTCCATTGCCGTCCGATTCCACATGGCTATGCTATTGTCACGGTGGATGAAATAATGGAGGGATTTGAGGGGCTGGAGTTTGACTACCCTACAGGTGAAGGGGATAATCTTCTGGAAAATGCCTTAAGGAGTACCTGTCTATGGAGAAAGAAGAACATCAAGCTTCCAAACTGGACGCCGCCTCAGCAGACGCAGCCGGATGAGGCCCCTCAGCAAATTCCTCACAGTCCAGCTCAGCCGGATGAGGCCCCTCAGCAGACTCAGCCGGATGAGGCCCCTCAGCGGAGTCCTCTTCCGCCTCAGCTGTCTCCGGCGCGTCAGCGGACTCCGCCTCCTCCTCCGCCTCCTCCAGCGCGTCAGCGGACTCCGCCTCCTCCGGCGCGTCAGCGGACTCCGCCGCCTCAGCAACAGCGGAAGAGAGCCGCCGCCGCTCCGGCGGCTAGCAGTACAAAAGGCGGGAAGAAATTCAAATTTGGTCCAACCTCAGGGTTCCTCCAAAGTTACCATATGAGATGACTAACAAGGAAACCGATGACATCGTGAAAGCCGAACTGCAGGCCCATTTTGAACCGAAACGTCCACCTCCGAAGGAAACAATAGATCCGGTGAAAGCGAAGCGCACTCTGGATGCCCTTAAGCGACCACCACCGCCTCCGCCACAATCCAACTATGACCGCTGTATTGAAAAGACATATGATGAAGCGCGGCGGTCGGGAAGTACTGCCAGTGCTTCAAGACGAAGAAGTGGGAAAACAATTCCCCAGCTCGGCGAACAGGAGAAGCAATCGTGCCCCTCGCTCAAGGTGTCTAGCGATATCGCTAATCATCCGGGGCTGCTGCCCGGTACCACTCTTGGTGATTACGTGGGCGATGATGTACAGTTTGAAACGGCTGGGGTAGTAGAGATCTTTAGATACGAGCACGGGAAGCCTCTCGTCAAACCTGATCATCCTCCTCTAACAACGATGATGCGAAGATTGCATGAGTGGTACTTGGAAAGCTGCAGGAAGAATGGGTCCGATTGTTTGATGGTGAGAATTAAAGATGAGCACGACCTCATTGGAGTCGACCTGATGCCTGTTGAATTTGTGGAGTTATTTCAGTTATTCAATCAAGAGGCCCTTGACAAACAACTCATGACTTGCTACTGTCTGTAAGTATTACTTCTGTAATTAAGTCTCTAGCTCAGCTCGTTCATTGCATGTATATATAATTATCCTCACTATATTATGCAGATTGAAGATCGTCGAATTCCCAAAAAGACAAATCTATGACATTGGGTTCATTAGCCCAAATACCGTAAATGAATGGGCAGTACAAAACAGAGTTAAAGAAACCGAGGAAAACTTGCTAAAAGCGTTCCTTCGACATCAAAACAAAAGGGAAATACTCTTTCCTTACAACTTCAAGTGAGTGTTACTGTCTTGTGCATATTCGGTTTCGCTTACTCGAGGTTAAGTACTGTAATTGATGAGTTATGTGTGCGCAGGTTCCACTTTATTCTGCTATCCATTAAGCTTGACGGGGGAGTAGTAACTGTCTTAGACTCGAGACGTAAAGATCCCAAGGATTATGCGGACATGACTGCAATGCTCCAGAAGTAAGTTCAATCAATACCGGGACCATATCGGCAACTTTCGTTCATTTCCTGATATCAAGTAATCATTTTCTTTGCTTGGCAGGGTTTGGAAACAGTTCACCAGAAAGGTTCCGAGTCTGAAGAACGAGCTGCGATTTACACACCCCAAAGTAAGTAGTACTAGCTAGTTCCGCGCATCTCTCATTGATTCTAGTTTCATCAATACCATTATCATGTTTGATTATCAGTTTGATTGAACTCTATTCTCGTAAAGTGCTGGTGGCAGGCACCCGGGAATAATTTATGTGGATACTACGTTTGCGAGTTCATTCGCGACTCGACCACTGAGCGGGGCTTCTTGTCTGACAAACAATTTGAAGTACGTAAACAATATTCACAATTTTATTTTATTACCATCAATTGTGTTGAGTTTCATTCATATATATGTATTGACCCCCTTCTTTAAATTAGATCTGGCAGATGCGGGATGAACTCCTACCACATGATCGCATACGAGCAATTCAAGAGGAATTGGCGGGATTCTTTCTTGACCACGTCATACATGAAAAGGGAGAATACCATACGGAAATTCAATGGGAGTTTGGCGCATGATGATGTCAGGGATGTTATATTGTATATATGTAGTAGCGTCGGATAGATATACGAAAACTTGTTGTTCGACCAAGCATGGAGAAAGAGAGGTCACTTCTCTCTATATATGTTCATGACGATCTTGTGTAATTAATGGTTTCCTTCATTTGCTTACTAGCTAGCGTCGAGTTCTCTCTATATGTAGTAGCTAGCGTCGACCAAGCACGGAGAAAGAGAGGTCACTTCTCTCTATTAGCTAGCTAACACAATATGAAACCCCTAAACCCTCCAAAACCCCTAACCCCCCCCCCCCTTTCAAAAAAAAAAAAAACCCCAGCGCCTGCGAGCTGTTGACGCGTGGCTGCCTTTTGGTCCCGGTTGGTGTTACCAACCGGGACTAAAGGTCCTCCTGCCTGAGTGCTGTGCATCGGCCACGTGGAGCTCCTTTAGTCCCGGTTGGTGTTACCAACCGGGACTAAAGGTCCTCCTGCCTGGGCGCCCCACAGCGGCCACGTGGAGCACCTTTGGTCCCGGTTCGTAGGCCAACCGGGACTAAAGGTTTTGGGCATTAGTCCCGATCGTTTTGTCCCGGTTCCAGAACCGGGACTAAAGGCCCTCTGAAACCGGGACAGATGCCCTGTTTTCTACTAGTGCAGTCTTTCCTCATAACTTGGTTTCCACTTGATATTTTCTCGTATTCGACATGGACATCACTGATGTTTGTGTGTGAAATTGCCATGTCTTCCACGGCGTCTTCCATGGCTACAGTGATGGTGAACAAAATATTACAGTTCAAATAGAGGAAATGTATATTTGTAAGGCCAAATTCATTGTGATAAAATTCTCGGCCATCCTGTCAACGTGTGCTCCAATCTCAGGACTTGGTCTTGCGTTGCCGCTTGTTAGGGGGTCGGCACATCGAGTGTTTGCCTTCAGTCGGGTTTACCGGGGCCATAAATATTTTCAAATAAACTTTGACCATTAGTTTAATCAACAAAAAAATGTGTCATGTGAATCCAATGATATACTTGGTCATTTTTTGTTTTTAAAATACGACAAAGTTACATGGCGAACCATATGTTTTTTGCAACAAATATGAACACCTCGCCTCGCATTGAATGGATATCAAGCGACTGGGACCATTCGGTTGGTTTCTCCCATTTTCTCCACGATCCTGCAACTAATGACAGTTGGACCCCGTAATCTCGAACTACTTTAAGTGCGATCCGAGAAAGGGATGGAAGGTTTTTTTTCCTAGCACAAGGCTAGGGTTTCTCTCTCCCCGCGCGACGGCTCCCGCAGCCGTGAGTTTCCCCGCCCAGATCACTGTCCCCTAGTGCTCTGGACGCCCCGTGCTGTTCGTGGGTAGGCTAGGGTTGGTAGATAATACTCCCTATAGTTGGCAGGAAGGAAGGTCAGGAGATAAGAGAAGTTCAAATAGCAGAAAATATATGAGACATTTATCATCATCTCCAAGTCTCATCTAAATATGCTATCATGGGCTTGATCCATGATCTGTATGATCACTAGAATACAATTATACAGTGTAAAATTGTGACCCATGTATTCTATGATGCCCAACAAAAATGAAATCATTTATTTAGTAACAGCTAAGGTAGCCTAAGTTTGTTCAAAACTAAACAAGGCTAAGATGATGCACATGTTAGAATTTATCATGTAACTTCAGATGGAAAGATCTCGATAAACTTTCAGCATAGTTGGTCTTTCTTGAGGTGAAGAAAGTAGGCAGTCAAATGCCGCAAAGATACATTGTTTCAGGACCCTCTTAGCCGGTGAACATTCGCCGGGGAGGATGGCATTTGCGAACGATTTCCATAGAAATTTTAGTTGTAGGGGGTGGAAAATTCTTCACACTAGCATGGCAATTCCTTTCTAGAGAAGGCAATTTTTTTGAGAAACTGTCATCGTTTGATCTCGATCAAACAACTGTGAGTGTGTTCGTTGGGAGTTTCTTCCCAGCGAACGCTCGCCAGTTAGCATTACCGTTGTGTCACGCCTGTTGCTTCATCAGTTTTGGGCTGCGGTTGTGGAAGTCGTTTGTCCAAAATATCTTCTGAAAGAAATTTGTCCTTGCATGAAGAGTTAAAAGCATGCATATCTCCTTGATGTTTTCCAATCGTGCTGCCAGTTGGTTCAAAAACAATATCGTGCCAACATGGATTTTGGTTTGAACGATAACAGGAGAGCTGTTATAGTCATTGTAAAGAAGAAGATGGTACAAGGACCCAAACTGCTCGGTTTATTAAAGGGAAACCAGGCGAAACCACAACACACCTGGCCGGGTACTCAAGTGCCTACGCTGCTACCAAAGTGCACACCGAAAAACCATCGTATCAATCCGGGTTGCCACAAGCCTCTCTGCAAATCTCGACAACACCGAAGAGGAACACTATGTCTGATAGAGCAAACATATGCCGCTCCGATCCCGCGAGGTTAGCAGACACGCTCACCCGATGCACTTTGCATGTGGGGGATGCTTTTGTTGCTCCCACGGATAAGTCACAGGAGCCGCCGTCAACCACCTCCGTGAGCCCTGAGTTCCTTTGACCGAGACGATCTCCAAGACGATGCTGCAAGAGGAAACACAACGTCAAGCAAAATCAGTAGCGTCATAATCGTCCCATCCGGAAGACCGGATCTAAGGTTTCCCCTTAAGCGTGATGGGAAAGGAGGGGGAAGGGCTGCAACATCGATGCCTCCAACAAGGGAACAGTGCCCGTAGCCGTAGGCACCACCATCGACGACCG
Organism: Elymus sibiricus; assembly: GCA_039707655.1. Lineage (NCBI taxonomy): Eukaryota > Viridiplantae > Streptophyta > Magnoliopsida > Poales > Poaceae > Elymus > Elymus sibiricus. The sequence goes on along the minus strand of CM077672.1, from coordinate 351,840,105 downwards.
GGCATAGCCGAAGTATGGCTTTCGCCGGCAGCCTACCCACTCAAACCCATGACTCGGCCAGCCCATCCGGTCTACCACCTTCATGAGTCATGACATGCAAGCACCGCGCCACCTCTCGCCCTTGCGCAGCCCAGACACGACCTGCAGCAAGGACCCCACGCCGCAGGCCAGCAGAAACCCAGATCGGCCCCTGCTTCCTGTGGATCTCGCTCCTCCGCTGCACCTCCACCTCAAGCTTCACGCAAGACCTGGTCAGAAACACTCCGGCCAACCAGATCCGCCGCAGCCATCACAGGCCCACCCCGCTGGGCGCCAAGACCATGCAAGCACGGGCCGACACCCAGCAGAAATCACGCTCAGGGCGCCATCCGAATGTCGCCGTGCGCAGCAGCAGATCCGCGCAGGGACGTCTCCCGCGCCCTGCGGACCACGCACGTGCACACACATGCCGCACCTCGCGTGCCAACGCCGCGCCGCGACAACACGCACCCGGCCGCGGATGGCGGCGCCTCGCCGCGCCAGCCCACGCGCTGCCCCGCGTCGCGCCCGCTCGCGCACCGACGGCGCGCCTCCTCCTCCGTGCGCACCGGCGGCGACTCACCCGGTGCCCGACCGCTCCCCGCATCTTCGAAAAATGAGCCGCCCCCGCCACGCTCGAGATCCTCGCAAGATGGAGAAGGCCCCACCGCCGCTGGCGCGGCGCGGGCTTTTCCCAGCGGCGCCCTCCAGCGGCGGCTAGGGTGGAGGGGGGTGTGGGGTGGTGGCGGCGGCGATTTAGGGTTCTCCCGTGCCGCTCCGCTGGAATATGGTACATGGATTTTGGTTTGGTTTGGTTTTCGACTGAACCAGTATGTATATGCATGTATTGGGCATGAACAAAGTTGATGTTTGTGTGTGCAATTGCCATGTCTCCCACGGCACTGATGATAAACACGACGAGTACAGTTCAAGTAGAGGGAATATGGTACAAGGTGGTCTGAAATGTCTTAAAATTTCAAATCCAAATTGATGAACCTGGACTGCCCCAAAGAGCGCACAGCGCAAAAGCATAGACACGGCCGAGGAGGATATGGTTAATTGACTCCTCGATCGGACTGGTCGCAGAACGGCCATGGTGCCTAACGCAGCAAACCCTGTCACGTCGTGCTTATCTGTCAAACGTCCAACACATGTTCCTAATTGACAGTCACGCGAAGAAGCGACACGATGGTGGAGCTCGTGAGCTCCTCCGCCGCAGGGGATGCCTCCATGCCCGCGGACAGGGCATTGTACGCAGACATAGCGGAGATAACAAAAGTTCAGAGAGCCGAACATATATGAGACAATTATAATCACTTCGAGCCTCCTCCCAAAATATTGTTAAGATTGATCCATGATCTGTATGATCATCGAAAGAATAATTATACAGTCCCATATATTTTACGATGCCCAACAGAAATAGCCTTATTTATTCGGTTCAAAAATCCTTGGACAGCTGTACTTGCCTAAGTTTTATTCAGAACTAAACAAGGCTAAGATGATACATCTGGAAGAATTTAACATGTGACTTCAGATGGAAAGATCTCGATAAACTTTGAGCATAGTTGGCCTTTCTTTGGGTGAAGGAGTTAGGCAGTCAAATGCCACAGAGATGCACCGTCTCACTTCTTCGTCCCCAGCTTCGGGTTGTGGAAGTCGTTTGTCCAAAATTTCTTCCAGTAGAAACTGGTCCTCGAGTGAAGAATGAAAAGCCTGCAAATCTCCAGGATGTTTGCCCATCAACACCTCAAGCACCACAACACCAAAGCTATACACATCACATTTCTCTGTAACTAGGGAAGTGTAGGAACATTCTGCATCGGACACAGGAACATAAGAATCAAGAGTATGCATCAGTGCAGAGCATTCCATCTAACACAGTATACTAGAGAATATAGTATTGTATGGAATAAACATACCAGGTGCTATGTAGCCATAGGTCCCCGCTAGTGCACTCCAATTTGATGAATCGGGTTTCAACATTCTTGCAATACCGAAATCCGAAACAAATGCTTTGTAATCAACATCTAGTAAGATGTTTCTGCTTGTGATGTCTCGATGAATTATGGGCGGCTGAACATCATGATGGAGGTAAGTGAGGGCTTGAGCCACATCTCTTATGAGAGCCGTCCTTCTTTGCCAATGGAACTGGATTGATAATTCTTCATTGCTCAAGATAGAAGCTAAATTTCCTCTCTCTATAAACTGACATACAAGGAACCTGTACCGTGGATGAGAACAATAGCCATACAGCTTGACAATGCTGCGTTGGCGAATTTCTGTTAACATTTCAATCTCATGCTGGAATCTTTCTTCATCATGGGCCTCTTCATTACATGCATGGAGTTTCTTTACTGCAACCACTTGTCCATCTTGAAGTTCTGCCTTATAAACACTACCGTATGATCCCTCTCCAATGCAATGCTTCTCATCAAAATTGTCAGTTGCATTGATAATATCCTCAAATGCCAGTTTACCATCAAAGTTCCATACAGAGAATACGTCCCTTTTGCTCACATCATCATTTCTTTCAGATACTTTCTTGCGGCAAATCAAAAAGGCAATTACACCTGCTGCTATTACAATAATAGCAACAAACATAGGAATACTCACTGACAGTACAACCTTTTGATGCTTTTTCCTATGATTCACAGGGGGCAAATCACAAGGGGACATGCCAACAAGGTCTCCGCAAAGACCTTTGTTGTGGACAAACCATTCAGCTAATGCATTGTGGATCCCTTTTGGGACAGGGCCTTCTAAAAGGTTGTATGATACATCAAATACTGTTAGGCTTTGCATGCCTGCAACGGAGTCAGGGATGGCGCCACTGAATTTATTGTGTGACAAGTTTACAAAGATTAGCATCTCCAGTTTGCTTAGTTCCGATGGTATTGGTCCACTGAGACTATTCATACTCAGATCAAGCATTCTTTGCAGGGAAGCTAAATTGCCCAAACTAGCAGGAAGAGTTCCACTAAGGCTGTTGTTATCCATCTGTAATAACTGCAATTTAAAACAGTTTCCGATCTCTTCTGGTATCTTACCGCTCAGTAGGTTGCTCGACAAACCAAGAAGCTCAAGATTGCTAAGTTGGCCGATTTGCTTAGGGATCTTGCCAGATAGTTGGTTGTTTCTTAAATCCATCCAATAGAGGCTGGTTAACTTGCCAGTTTCCGGTGGTATCTCACCGGTCAATCTATTGAAACGCAGTCTAAGCCTTGCAAGGTTTTTTAGCTCCCCAAGCTCAGAAGGTATACTGCCTTCTAGCATGTTCTGTGAAAAATCAATTGTAGTCAAGTTTTGACATGATCCCCAATTTGGTGAGATTCGGCCTACAAACCTGTTTGAAGATAGATGAATGGTATTGAGGTGTGGATACACTCCAAATGCTTCAGCTATGTCTCCCTCAAACTGATTATTCCTCATTCCAAGGGATGTTAGTGAAATGCAATCCCTCAAGCCTTTTGGGACCGGACCATACAGATTGTTATCAAAAATTTGCAGAATCTGTAGCCTTTTACTTTGGCACAAATCTGGCAAGTGTCCAGTCAACCGGTTGTCACTCAGTTCAATGTCAACCAAATTGGTAAGATTGAAGAGTGATGAAGGCAAAGGGCCGGAAAGCTGATTGGTGAATAGTAACATTTCTGTCATGCTCGTTAATTTTCCAAAACTTTGAGGGATTGAGCCGGACAATTGGTTTTCGTAGGATGTAAGGTATTCCAAATTTTCCAAATTTCCAAACTCAGTCGGCAATTCCCCGGAGAGATTATTGCTATTTATCAGTATGTTACTTAGTGAAGACATATTCCCAATACTTGACGGCACTGATCCAACTATGAAATTGACCGAGAGATCGAGTTCTTCCAGATTCACGAGATTTCCGAGCTCATGAGGGATGGATCCAGTTATATGGTTACCCCAAAGAGAAAAAAAGGTTACTGAAGTAATATTCCCAGCAAGACTAGAAGGGATTGAGCCGGTCAAATGGTTCTCTGACAAGTCCAACTCAATCAAGCTTGAGAGCATCCCAAGCTCTGCCGGGATCGGTCCAGTGTGCTGGTTCAGATATATGTATAGGAACCTAAGCATTGTGAGGTTTCCAAGGGAGGGCGGAATTGTACCATTCAGGTTATTATTGTGCAAGTATAGTTCTTGCAGGTTTCGGACTTGTCCTAGCTCTCTAGGTATAGGTCCTGACAGACGATTTTTAGCAATGCCAATATGGTTGAGGTTCGTTAGGTTTGCAAGGGCAGAAGGTATTTGGCCAGAAAGGATATTAAAGCTCAAATCCAACTCTCTCATGTTCTGAAGCTGTCCGAGGTGCCATGGGATGCCACCTGAGAGCCTATTCCCAGGTAGATAAAGAAAGGCAAGTCTTGAGAGATTACCCAAGGCAGGAGGTATTTGGCCAGTGAGATTGTTGCTGGAGAGGTCCATTAGTGTGAGCCTCCGGAGGTTGCTTAAAGACAACGGTATGTACCCCCATAGCTGGTCACCGGAGAAGTTGAGTGTGGAAAGCATGGAAAGAGAGCCGATGCTAGGAGGGATTGTACCGGACAGCTGGTAGTTGTCGCTGAGGTCGAGGTTGACGAGGTAAGGGAGTGACCGGAATCTCAGGGCATCCAGTTGCCCTGCAATACCGGCACCGCCAAGGGAAATTCCTCTGATGACCTTGACCGTAGTTCCTCCGTGCAGCCGGGTGTTGCCGCAGGTGATGCCGGTCCAGTTGCATGGGTACATGCCATCGTCTCTCCAGGTTGCAAGCTGGTGCTTGGAGGAGTACTTGATGGATGATTTCCAGTGGAGAAGCGCCCTGGCTTGGGATCTCAGCGAAGTGCCGTGGCGTACTGCTGCTCCAGCTGCAGGCGAGGTGCGGCCCTCGGCTTGCCTGGAAGTAAGGAGAAGAAGCAGCAGCGGCAGGGCAAACGAGAGAACCAGGCGATGTAGCCGTGGCAGGGGCACCATGGAAGTCGCCATGATCTCACGATGTACTATGACACGACTGCATGCGGCAAGTGATCATCTAAATTAACCGAAATACTCTCACAGCAAGATGCACACAACAAGCAAAAAAATATGAATAGAGAGAATAGCGTACCTCCGCTGTTCGGAGAGCAGAAGGCGGCAGCCGTTGCAATTGGTTTTGCCAGATGGTGGCGTGTGAGTTGGGTACTCAGCTTGCTCCCGGTCCAGGGGTTTAAAAACACATTTACTCTCTTGCCTAGATCAACTCGCTCGATCTCGACTCATTTGCAGCCCTACTTGCAAGACCTTGGCTCCGTCCTACACTCCGGCAGAGGTCTGCGTTGATGTGCCACCTTTCTCGAGAGCGAGAGGTTTCGATGCTGACAAATATCAGCAAGTCGACAGGTTTACTGGTCTAAGATTGTCTGTGATGATCGTGCTTCCTGTCCGTTCAAGAGTTAAATATCGTGCTTGTCATGTGGACAATTTTCTTGGTTTTCTTGGGATAATTTAGCACGTCAACAGGTCAAGTGAACTTGTATGTGCTTGTCATGTGGAAAATTTTCTTGGTTTTCTTGGGATAATTTAGCACGTCAACAGGTCAAGTGAACTTGTATGCATTCGACAAGAAAATAGCAGGTGGAAACTAGTGAAACCCATAGTACGTTCAAAGGATCCAAAGAGTGTAAAATAGATACAATATGCATGCTTGAGAGGTGACGTCGTACAAACATGTAAAATTTCAAGTTTAAATTCAATTTCAGTTGACATCAACGCTGAATTTGTTTTTTGGTTTTACCGAAAAAGGCTTTCGCCCCGCTTTATATATAAAGCAATGATCATCAACAACCCGGTACAAACGCACGCCACCACAACACACGCACACACCCAAGGCAGGATACATAGGCGCTGAGCGCAACAACGACCACCCCTAGCACTACCCGCGAGGAGATGAAGTCGCATACGACGAACCGTGGGCTCCAAGGCGGCGCCTTCAGAAAGGATACGACACCGGAGTGCCGCCACCGCCCGATCCAAGGATCAAAGTTTCCCCTCAAGCCGCACGATGGGCAATGAGAGCCGCGACGACGCATTCAAGAAGGGAACGAGCTACGCCGCCGCCGGTCCGTCCGAAGATAGAATAGGTTTTCACCCCGGCCAACACTCATCGCCACCGAACGCCACACCCCGGCAGCCACGCCGCCCACACGCCCATGGCCACCGGGCAGCACCAAGCCACGGGCTCTGCCCATGAGCACCGCGCTACCACCACCAGGGCCGCCACCCCGGCATCCAAGACCTAGACACCACCTCACCCGAGACCCGCCGCTACCCCAACCAAAGAAATGAGCGGAAAGGTCCCACCTTTCGCACCCCCGGCCCCCAGGCGCCAGATCCGGGCGGATCTGGCCGGACGCCCGCCCGCGCGCCGCCACCCATGCCGGACCACCCAGCAGCCGCCGCACCACCACTGGGGCCCAGACCGCCGCCGCGCCGCCACCAGACGGCGGCACCGCCGCCCCGCACCACCGGCGTCGTGCCGCTGGGCCCTGCCGAAGCCCAGCGCCGCCACCCGAGAGCTCCGCCCCGCGTCGGACCCCGAAGCCAGAGGAGGAGGGAAAGGCCCCGCCGCCGCTGCGCCGACCGGGCTTTGCCCGTCAACGCCTGCCAGCGGCGGCGGGGGAGGGAGGGAGGAGGAAGGGAACAGGAGGTGCGGCGGCTAGGGTTCCCTCCCCGTCGCTCGCGGGAGCGACGCGGGAGGGTCAGGCTTCTTCATAGCTCCCAAGTGAAATTAAATTTGAACTTGACATTTTACATGTTTATAGAATGTCTACGTACTCTCCAGTATATTATATTTGTGAAACATACCTTTCATTAGGCTTCCACCGGTCTTCCGTCGTAACTTGGTTTCTACTTGATATTTTCTCGTATTCCACATGGACATCACTGATGTATGTGTGTGAAATTGCCGTGTCGTAACTTGGTTTCCACTTGATATTTTCTCGTATTCGACATGGACATCACTTATGTATGTGTGTGAAATTGCCGTGTCTTCCACGCCTACATTGATGGTGAACAAAATATTACAGTTCAAATAGAGGAAATGTATATTTGTAAGGCCAAATTCATTGTGAAGCTTATAGCACTCGCTAGGGATAAAATTCCCGGCCATCCTGTCTACGTGTGCTCCAATCTCAGGACTTGGTCTCGCGTTGCTGCTTGTTGTGGAGGTCGGCACATCGAGTGTTTGCCTTCAGTCGGGTTTATCGGGCCCATAAATATTTTCAAATAAACTTTGACCATTAATTTAATCAACAACAAAAATGTGTCATGTGAATCCAATGTTGGTCTTTCTTGAGGTGAAGAAAGTAGGCAGTCAAATGCCGCAAAGATGCATTGTTTCAGGACCCTCTTAGCCGGTGAACATTCGCCGGGGAGGATGGCATTTGCGAAAGATTTCCATGGCAATTTTAGTTGTAAGGGGGTGGCAAATTCTTCACACTATCATGGCAATTCCTTTCTAGAGAAGGCAATTATTTTTTGAGAAACTGTCATTGTTTGATCTCGATCAAACAACTGTGAGTGCATTCGTTGGGAGTTTCTTCCTAGCGAACGTTCGCCAGTTAGCATTACCGTTGTTTCACGCCTGTTACTTCATCATTTTTGGGCTGCGGTTGTGGAAGTCGTTTGTCCAAAATATCTTCCGAAAGAAATTTGTCCTTGCAAGAAGAGTTAAAAGCATGCATATCTCCTGGATGTTTTCCCATCGTGCTCCCAGTCGGTTCAAAAACAATATCATGCCAACATGGATTTTAGTTTGAACGATGACAGGAGAGCTGTTATATTCATTGTAAAGAAGAAAATGGTACAAGAACCCAAATTTATTAAAGGGAAACCGGGTGAAAACCTAAACAACGGCAAGCCACACCTAGCTAACCAGAACAGCCTAAAGCACCACAAAACATACAAGACATCGGAAAGCCAACACACCTGGCCGGGTACACGATCGAGCGCCTACGCTGCTACCAGAGTGCACACCAAAAACCATTGTATCAATCCGGGTTGCCACAAACCTCTTTGCAAATCTCAACAACACCGAAGAGGAACACTATGTCCGATAGAGCAAACATATGCCACTCCGATCCCGCAAGGTTGGCAGACACACTCACCCGATGCACTTTGCATGTGGGGGATGCTTTTGTTGCTCCCACGGAGAAGTCACGGGAGCCGCCGTCAACCACCTTCGTGAGCCATGAGTCCCTCTAACCGAGTCGAGCTCCAAGACGATGCCCTGAGAGGAAACACGGCGCCAAGCAAAGTCAATAGCGTCGTCATCGTCCGATCCGGAAGACCGAATCTAAGGTTTCCTCTTAAGCATGATGGGAAAGGGGGGAAAGGGCTACAACATCGATGCCTCCAACAAGGGAACAGTGCCCGTAGGCACCGCCATCGACGACCGGCCATAACCGAAGTATGGCTTTCGCCGACAGCCTACCCACCCAAACCCACGACTCGGCCAGCCCATCCGGTCTACCATCTCCATGACATGCAAGCCCCGCGCCACCTCTCATCCTTGCGCAGCCGAGACACGACCTGCTACAAGGACCCCACGCCGCAGGCCAATAGAAACCCAGATCGGCCCCTGCCCCCGGCGGATCTCACTCCTCCGCTGCACCTCCGCCTCAAGCTTCACGCAAGACCCGATCAGAGGCACTCCGGCCAACCAGATCCGCCGCAGCCATCACAGGCCCACCCCGCTGGGCGCCAAGACCATGCAAGCACGGGCCGACACCCAGCAGAAATCGCGCTTAGGGCGCCATCCGAGCGTTGCCCGTGCGCAGCAGCAGATCCGCGCAGGAACGTCTCCCGCGCCCCGCATACCACGCGCGCGCACACACATGCCGTACCTCGCGTGCCAGCCGTCGCAACGCCGCGCCGCAACAGCACGCAACCGGCCGTGCCTCGCCGCGTCAGCCCACGCGCTGCCCCGCGTCGCGCCCGCTCGCGCACCGCTACGTGCCGACGGCGCGCCTCCTCCTTTGTACGCACCGGCGGCGACTCACCCGGTGCCCGACCGCTCCCCGCATCTCTGAAAAATGAGCCGCCCCCGCCACGCTCAAGATCCTCGCAAGATGGAGAAGGCTCTGTTGCCACCGACGCTGCGTAGGCTTTGCCCAGCGGCGCCCTCCAGCGGCGGCTAGGGTGGAGGGGGGTGTGGGGTGGTGGCGGCGGCGATTTAGGGTTCTCCCGGGCTGCTCCGCTGGAATATGGTACTCTCCGCTGGAGTACATGGATTTAGGGTTCTCCCGGGCTGCTCCGCTGGAATATGGTACTCTCCGCTGGAGTACATGGAACAGCAAAACATGCACAACAGCAGCGCACACGAAACAGCAGCTGTAGAGAGAGACATGAACAGATGACGATGGACGTACTGTTCGTTAACTGTTGTAGGTGCGACGGTGTTGATGACGATGTTGGCGACGATCTGCTGCTGATGGCGATGAAGACGGCGATGAGTAGCACCGCCCGACTTGGACGAAAGACGACCCGTGATGACGAACTTGAGCAGTCGCGCTGAGCGCTTTCCAAAAAACCTAATTCGTCCTCTCCCGATGCAGGATCGCAAGGACGAACGGTTCCGGAGACCTGCTCTCCCGCGCGCCAATGCACGCCGGCGTTTGGGATGGAGTAGACAACGGTGGCGGCGCAAGTTGCGAGATGAGGGAAAACCCTAGGTATTTTCGGTTGTCTTTTGGCCGCGGCCGATAGCAGTATATATATTAGGACCAGAGGCGGTATCATGTCGCGATCACGATCTCAAACCGACTAGGTTTCTAAGTCGTATACTTACCGGACAAGAAATAATTAACTTATCTGCCAAGACATAAAAAACAAAACGGCAAAAGGAAGCCGCGCCCCCGCAAGGCAACGGACCGGATTTCGGCGGACCATTCACGCACATGTCGCACGTACGCGCCGCCCTGGCCCCGGCCCGAGCCCGGCCAGGCTAGGCGAGGCGAGCGAGCGCACGCGTGTAGTCTTCTCTTTCTCTTCTCAACACACCACTTAGAGTGATGGAGAGAACCCACTATATAAAGAGGTCCAACTCTTCCTTAACTAGCGGTATGGGACTAAACTTTAGCACCACCTCTTGCCATTTTATTCATGGGCCACTATTTGAGATTTCAGAAATTGCTATGGGCCTAGCCCATTAATTCTAACAATCCCCCACCAGATCTCACATACCCATTTAGAGATTTGCCTTCTCTCACCACTTCTTTAATATACCAGTGTTTCAACAAAGACTGTTAAGTTGAACTTCTGCCTAGAACTTTAAAATACATCCGTCCACAACTTGACAATGGACTATGCCTTGAATTGCTAGTTTTGTGTGAACGGGTTCACTCAAAGTCTTAACCAGTACCTGGCTGCCAGTAGGCTACCCCGCGGTTTGGAGCATATACGTCGTACTCCCTGGTCTCTTTGTGAGCTTACTAGAGATCACCCAAGTCTCATAGACTGCGACGTTTACAATCGGAGCTCATATAGGTGCGTTCTTTCAAGACTGCTCTGTAGGACAGCATCTTTGCTAATCATAGCCAATAGAACCACATTAAGGCATGTTGCCAACCTGCCTTATAGCTCTGAGCTTTACAGCTCTGAGAGTTTTGCATCTTCACTTAGAGACGGTCATAAATTACTCTCCTCAGTTAACCAATAGCTTGTTCTTCCCAGGTCCTAATTCACGGGATCTCCGATCACAAAGGTTGGGTTACTACTATGGTGTAACATCTCTGGGTCTCATACCCATCTCCCTCGATGCAATATCTATCACATTTCGTGATAGTCCCTTTGTAAAAGGATGTGCCAGATTTTTGTCTGTTTGAATAAATGTAACAGTTATTACTCCGGGGTTTCTCAACTTCCTGATAGATTTCAAACGTCTCTTCACGTGTCTTGATGACTTCGCATTATCCTTAGAATTGTTCACTTTAGCGATAACCGTTTGGTTGTCACAATTCATAAGAATAGCCGGAACAGGTTTTTCAACCACAGGCAAGTCCATCAAGAGCTCACGCAACCATTCTGCCTCAACAGTGGCCGTGTCTAAAGCATTTAGTTCTGCTTCCATAGTTGACCTCGTCAATATGGTCTGTTTGCAGGACCTCCATGACACTGCACCACCTCCATGAGTAAATACATACCCACTTGTGGCGTAGAGTACATCAACATTGGAAATCCAGTTCGAATCACTATATCCTTCTAGCACAGCAGGATGCCCTGAATAGTGAATTCCATAACTCATAGTACCTCTCAGATAGCGCAAGACCCTTTCTAGTGCATGCCAATGATCATCACCCGGGTTGGACATGAACCAACAATTTGAGAGTATCTTAATTGATCTCTCGTTTCTTTCTTGTTCTTTCTGAGTGTCACGCTGGGATCATAAGGTGTTGGAGAAGGCTTGCTATCCATAAAGCCGAACCGGCTCAAGACCTTCTCAACATAATGAGACTGCGTTAGAGTAATCCCACTCTCTTCCTTAATAAGCTTGATGTTTAGTATCACATCAGCTTCTCCCAGATCTTTCATCTCAAAACTCTTTGATAGAAAAGACTTGACCTCATTGATCGCATCAATGTTTGTACCAAAGATTAGTATGTCATCAACATACAAACATAATATAACACTATTGCCCCCACCATGGCGATAGTAAACACACCTATCAGCCTCATTAATGACAAATCATGCAGAAGTTAGAGTTCTTTCAAACTTCTCATGACATTGCTTAGGTGCTTGTTTTAGACCATACAAAGATTTTAACAACTTGCACATCTTTCTCTCTTCACCCTTTACCACAAACCCATCAGGCTGATCCATATAGATTTCCTCTTCCAACTCTCCATTTAGGAAAGCTGTCTTTACATCCATTTGATGAATGATAAGACCATAAGAGGCAGCCAGGGAAAGTAGCACCCGAATGGTGGTCATTCTAGCAACAGGTGAATAGGTGTCAAAGTAATCTTCGCCTTCTTTCTGAGTGTAGCCCTTAGCCACAAGACGCGCCTTGTACTTATCAATAGTACCATCAGGCCTTAGCTTCTTTTTGAATACCCACTTACAGCCCACAGGTTTACAACCATATGGTCTATCAGTTAGTTCCCAAGTTCCATTAGAAAGAATTGAGTCCATCTCATTATGAACAGCTTCTTTCCAATCATCTACATCCGGAGATGCATATGCCTCTGCAATAGACTTGGGAGTATCGTCCACAAGGTATACAATGAAATCATCACCAAAGGATTTTGCAACCCTTTGTCTCTTACTCCTCACAGGAGCTTCATTGTTATCCTTCTCAAGGACTTCCTCATGTGATTGTTCGAAATACTCATCAGATGTACTAGATTCAGGAATTATCTCAGAAGAAAATCTAGCAATGATATGCATATCTTTCATAGGAAATATATTCTCAAAAAATGTTGCATCACGAGATTCCATTATAGTATCAACATGCATATCAGGTACCTCAGATTTAACCACTAAAAATCTATAAGCAATGCTCCGTTGAGCATAGCCTAGAAAGACACAATCCACTGTCTTTGGTCCGAGTTTGCGTTTCTTAGGAATAGGAATATTGACCTTTGCCAAACATCCCCAAGTGCGCAAGTAAGAAAGTGATGGTTTTCTCCCAACCCACTCCTCATAAGGGGTTTCTCTTTATTCTTGTTAGGAACTTTATTCAGGACATGACATGAAGTCAATAGAGCATCCCCCACCATGCCTTAGATAAACCAGCAGTGTCTAACATGGCATTCACCAAATCAGTTAGCGTGCGATTTTTCCTCTCGGCAACCCCATTTGATTGGGGTGAATAGGGAGACGTCCTCTCATGAATAATACCATGTTCCTCACAAAATTCATCAAATAATTTGGGAAAATACTCTCCACCACGATCGGACCTAAGACGCTTGATCTTTCTCTCTAGTTGATTTTCAACTTCAGCTTTATAGATTTTAAAGTAGTCTAAAGCTTCATCTTTAGTTTGCAACAAATAAACATAGCAAAATCTAGTCGCATCATCAATCAACGTCATGAAATATCTCTTTCCACCTTTCGTCAACACACAATTCATCTCACAAAGATCAGAATGTATGAATTCTAGAGGTGCCAAGTTTCTCTCCTCGGCAGCCGTATGAGTCTTTCGAGGTTGCTTCGATTGCACACAACTATGCCACTTAGAACCTTTGGCAACAGTGAAATTCAGAATTAAACTCATACTGGATAGCCGAGACATTAAACCAAAATTAATATGAGATAAACGAGAGTGCCAAACACTTGCATCATCATTAACACTAGCACAAATTTGGTTTACTGACTTATTGCAAAAATCTGAAAGGGAAAAGATGAACAAGCCTCCGCACTCATAGCCTTTGACTATAAATTATCCAAATCTTGACACGATTACTTTATTCGACTCTAGAACTACCTTAAACCCATCTCGACATAGAAGGGAGCCGCTAACTAGATTCTTGTTCATAGTAGGGACATGCTGCACGTTCCTTAGTTGCACGATCTTTCCCGAAGTAAACTTCAGATCCACCGTGCCAATGCCACGAACACAAGCATGTGACCCATTCCCCATTAAGACGGAAGAATCCCTTGCGACCTGATAAGAAGTAAACAAAGAGACGTCAGCACACACATGAACGTTAGCACCCGAATCAATCCACCATGAAGATGATTGAAATACTGAAAGCACAATAGGTAAATTACCATACCCATCAGTATTGCTAGCGGTCACCATGTTGACAGTCTTGGAGCTCGTTTTCCCTCAGCGGTCTGCACGTTCTGGGCATTCCTTGGAAAAGTGTCCGGGCTTCCCACAGGCGTAGCACTCTAGCTCAGCCTTGTTAAACTTCTTCTTCTTGAAGGTAGTAGTCTTGGTAGGCTTGTTGAAAACAGGCTTGTTTTTCCCTTTGTTCTCGTTCTGTGGGTACCTCTGCACCATGTTGGCGGTAGGCTGAACCTCACCTCCTTTCTCGGTAGTGTCTTTAGCCCAAGCTTTCTCTTCAACATCAAGAGATGCAATCAGATTTTCAACTGATATCTCATGTCTCTTATATTTCAGAGTTGTGGCGAAATTCCTCCATGAAGGAAGCAGCTTTGCAATCATGCACCCAGCCACAAATTTGTCAGGTAGAACACACTTAAGGAGTTCCAGTTGCTTCACAATGCACTGTATCTCATGAGCTTATTCAACCACAGAACGGTTATTCACCATCTTGTAGTCATGGAAACTCTCCATGATGTACAGTTCACTGCCTGCATCTGTTGCACCGAATTTAGCATTCAGTGCATCCCACAGAGTCTTTCCGTCATCAATGTGCATGTACACATCACACAGACGGTCAGCAAGAACACTCAGAATGCATCCCACAAACATAGTATTGGCTTCCTGAAATTTTCTCTGATCTTCGTCAGACATTCCCTCTGTAGCACCAACACTAATGTGGAAAACTTTCAGAGCAGTAAGCCAGAGCGTGGTCTTCACCTGCCACCTCTTAAAGTGCACACCGGTAAACTTATCCGGCCTCAGTGCATCGGCGAATCCAGCCATAGTTAACTCAGGAAATTGCCTACAATTTAGGTTTTTGGATTGTTTGAAAATTAGGCAAGTTCATGATTAATTCCAATAAATAATTCATGACTAGAACAGAGACTAGCATGTAACAATCTAGCAAACTAGAGGAACAGCAAAACATGCAAAACAACAGTGCACACGAAACAACAGCTGTATAGAGAGACATAAACAGATGACGATGGACGTACTGTTCGTTAACTGTTGTAGGTGCGACGGTGTTGATGACGATGTTCGCGACGATCTGCTGCTGACGGCGATGAGTAGCACCGCCCGACTTGGCCGGAAGACGACCCGTGATGACGAACTTGAGCAGTCGCGCTGAGCGCTTCGCACAAAACCTAATTCGTCCTCTCCCGGTGCAGGATCGCAAGGACGAACGGTTCCGGAGACCTGCTCTCCCGCACGCCGGTGTTTGGGATGGAGTAGACAACGATGGCGGCGCAAGTTGCGAGATGAGGCAAAACCCTAGGTATTTTCGGTTGTGTTTTGGCCGCAGCCGGTAGCAGTATATATATTAGGACCAGAGGTGGTATCGTGTCGCGATCACGATCTCAAACCGACTAGGTTTCTAAGTCGTATACTTAGCGGACAAGAAATAATTAACTTGTCTGCCAAGACATAAAAAACAAAACGGCAAAAGGAAGCCGCGCCCCCGCAAGGCAACGGACCGGATTTCGGCGGGCCATTCACGCGCATGTCGCACGTACGCGCTGCCCCGGCCCCGGCCCGAGCTAGGCCAGGCCAGGCGAGCGAGCGCGCGCGTGTGGTCTTCCCTTTCTCTTCTCAACACACCACTTAGAGTGGTGGAGAGAACCCACTATATAAAGAGGTCCAACTCTTTCTCAACTAACGGTATGGGACTAAACTTTAGCACCACCTCTTGCCATTTTATTCATGGGCCACTATTTGAGATTTCAGAAATTGCTATGGGCCTAGCCCATTAATTCTAACAAGTTCTTCATTTCTTAAGGTTGAAGCTAGACTTCCTCTCTCTATAAACTGGCACACAAGGAACCGGAACCGCAGATGAGAACAATATCCATAAAGCTTGACGATGCCGCGTTGGCGAATTGTTGTTAACATTTCAATCTCATGCCGGAATCTTTCTTCATCATGTGCCTCTTCATCGCCTGCATGGAGTTTCTTTACTGCGACCACTTGTTCATCTTGAAGTTCCGCTTTATAAACAATACCATATGATCCCTCTCCAATGCAATGCTTCTCATCAAAATTGCCAGTGGCATTTATAATATCCTCAAATGCCATTCTACCATCAAAGCTCCATACAGAGAACACACCGTTTTTCCTCACATCATCAGTATTTTGAGGTGCTTTCTTGCGGCAAATTAAAAAGGCAATGACACCTGCTGCTATTGAAATAATAGCGACAAACATGGTAAGACTGACTGATAGTATAATCTTTTGGTGCTTTCGCCTATGATCTGCAGGGGGCAAATCACGAGACAGTCCAACAAGGTCTCCGCAAAGACCTTTGTTGTGGAGAAACCATTCAGCTGATGCATTGTGGATCCCATTTGGGACAGTGCCTTCTAGGAGGTTATATGCAACATCAAATATTGATAAGCTTTTCATGCTTGCAATGGAGGCAGGGATTGCACCACTGAATTGATTGTGTGAGAAGTTTACATACATCAGCATCTCTAGGTTGCTGAGTCCTGACGGTATTGGTCCACTGAGACTATTCATGCTAAGATCAAGCATTCTTTGCAGGGAAGCTAAATGGCCCAAACTACCAGGAAGACTTCCACTAAGGCTGTTGTTATTCATATGTAGTGACTGCAGTTTCAAACAATTTCCCATCTCTTCTGGCACTTTACCACTCAACAAGTTGCTTGAGAAATCAAGAATCTCAAGATTGCTAAGTTGGCCGATTTGCTTAGGGATCTGGCCAGATAGTCAATTGTTTCTTAAATCCATCCAGTAGAGGTTGCTTAACTTGCCAATTTCCGGTGGTATCTCACTGGTCAACCTATTGAAACTCAGTTTTAGCTTTACAAGATTTTTTAGCCCCCCAACCTCAGAAGGTATACTGCCTTCTATCATGTTGTGTGCAAAATTAATACTTGTCAAGTTTTGACATGAGCCCCAACTCGGCAAGAGCTGCCCAACAAATCTATTTGAAGATAAATTGATCGTATCGAGGTGTGGATACACCCCAAATGCTTCAGTTATGTCTCCCTCAATATGATTATTGGCGATCATGAGCGATGTTAGTGAACTGCAATCCCTCAAGCCTTTTGGGACAGGACCATCCAGATTGTTGTTATGAACTTGTAAAACCTGTAGCTTTTTACTTTGGCACAAATCTGGCAGGTGTCCGATCAGCTGGTTGTCATTCAGTGAAATGTGGACTAAATTGGTAAGGTTGGACAGTGATGGAGGCACAGGGCCGGAGAGCTGGTTGTTGAACAGTCGCATTTGTGTCATGCTGACCAATTTTCCATAACTTTGAGGGATTGAGCCGGACAATTGGTTTTCATAGGACATAAGATACTCCAAATTTGCCAAATTTCCAAACTCGGTCGGCAATTCCCTGGAGATACTATTGTTATGTATTATTAATTGTTTGAGTGAAGACATGTTCCCAATACTTGACGGCACTGATCCAACTATCAAATTGTCCGAGAGGGCAAGGATTTCCAGATTCACGAGATTCCCGAACTCATGAGGGATGGATCCGGTTATGTAGTTACCAAAAAGAGAAAAATAGGTCACTGAAGTAAGATTTCCAGCAACACTAGAAGGAACAGGGCCGGTCAAATGGTTATCTGATAAGTCCAACCCAATCAAGTTCGAGAGCATCCCAAACTCTGCCGGTATTGGACCAGTGTATTGGTTCCGATATGCCGTCAGGTATGCGAGCATTGTAAGGTTACCAAGGGAGGGCGGAATTGTGCCGCCCAGATTGTTTTTCTCCAAGGATAGTACTTGCAGGGTTTGGATGTGTCCTAGCTCTTTAGGTATGGGTCCTGACAGACGATTATCAGAAAGGTCCAGATAGTCGAGATTGGTCAGGTTTGCAAGGGCGGAAGGTACATGGCCAGAAATGTCATTAAGGCTCAAATCCATCTCTCGCATGTTCTAAAGCTGTCCGAGGTGCCAGGGGATGTTACCTGAGAGCCTATTCCCACATAGATAAAGAAAACCAAGTCTTGAGAGATTACCTAAAGCAGGAGGGATTTGTCCGGTGAGATTGTTGCTGGAGAGGTCCATTCCTGTGAGCTGTCCAAGGTTGCAGAATGATGCAGGTATGTGCCCGCTGAGCTGATCACCCGAGAAGTTGAGGGTGGAAAGCATGGAAAGAGAGCCGATGCCTGGAGGGATGGCACCGGAGAGATGGTAGTTGTCGCTGAGATCGAGGTTGACAAGGTAAGGGAGCGACTGGAATCTCAGTTTGTCCAGTTGCCCTGCCATGCCGGCACCATCAAGGGAAATTCCTGTGATGACCTTCACGATGGTTCCTCTGCGTGACAGAGTGTCCCCGCAGGTGATGCCGGTCCAATTGCATGGGTACATGCCGTCGTCTCCCCAGGTTCCCAGCTGGTGCTTGGAGAAGTACTTGATGGATGATTTCCAGTGGAGAAGTGCCCCAGCTTGGGATTTCAGCGAAGTGCCGCGGCGTGCTGCTACTGCAGGCGTGGCGCGGCCCTCGGCTTGCCCGGAATTAAGGAGAGGCAGCAGCAGGAGGAGCAACGCGAGAATCAGGTTATGTAGCAGCGTTGGCACCATGGAATTCGCCATGATCTCACGCAGTATGATGATATGACTGCATAGGCCAAGTGATCATGTAAACTGAAGTAGTCCCACAAGTCTGGCAGCAAGACATACACAGGCGAAAAAATATGGTCAAGGAGATAGAGAGAATAAGCGCACCTCTGGTGTCTGAGAGCAGAACGCCGAAGCCCGGTGATGGTGGTGTGAGTTGGGTACTCATTTGGCTCGGTTCTCCAGGGGTTTATAAACACATTTAAAGCAGCCTAACACACCTACACACCAATGTTTTTGAGTCGATGAGTCGACGAGTCGCTCGGAGGGGGCGACTCTAGACTAGTCGTGACTAGTCTAGACTCATGGTCGACGAGTCGACATGGCGACGAGTCGACGTGAGTTAAGCAGCAGCAGCCAGTGGAGGAGCACACCAACAGCAGCAGCATCCAGGGGAGGAGGATGAGAGCACACCAGCAGCAGCAACCAGGGGAGGAGGGGGGGGAGCACACGAGCAGCAGCAGCAACCAGAGGAGGAGGGGAGGAGCAGACTAGCAGCAACGTCAACCAGGGGAGGAGGGGAGGAGCACCCCAGCAGCAGCAGCAGCCCTGGGAGGAGGAGAGGAGCCGGCGGCTGGCAAGGAGAGGGTTGGATCGGGGTGGGGGGAGAAAGAGTCGATCTAGGTTTCCAGGAGGGGATGGGCAAGCAGATAACACTAAAAAACATATGACAGATGGGCCCCCCAATAATTGAGTCGTTTTCGACCCATACATAGCGACTAGTCGTGACTAGTCGAGACTAGTCGCTTGAGTCGCTCGACTCAAGCCAGGAAGCGAGTCGAGGATCCGAGTCGACCCTGAAGCAGCGACTCGTCGACTAGTCGACGACTAGTCGAGACTAGTCGCTCGACTCGAAAACCATGCTACACACTTGCCTCTCACCTGCAGCGAAGACCTTGGCTGAGTCCAATCTGGCGGCATAATTTTCTGCCATTGATGCGATCTAAGATTTTCGGTTTCAGATAACTGTGACTGGTTCTCTGTGATGATTGTGCACGCTTTCAGTCCGCTCAAAGGAAGAATAGAATATCAATGCTTGTCATGTGGACGTTGATTATTGCTTGGTTTTCTTGTGAATAATTTAATGCGTATGAAGTGAACTTAACTGCATTGTTGACTGTATTCGACATGGACAGCGTTGACGTTTGTGTGTGCAAATGACATATCTTCAACGGCTAGCCACGCTGATGGTGAATGCAATTAATGCAGTCCAAATAGAGGAAATGACATTCAGAAGTGAAATTCGTTTGGAATATGGTAGTGGATGGTCTGAAATGATTTTCAGAGGTAGTGATTGCGGCTCCTCCTTTTCAGCCTATAGCTTAGGGCATCTCCAACAATCTATTACTATGACCGTCACTAAGGGGGAGAGTAAGCAAACCCCATTCGAGATAACAACTTCTCCACCAGTTTGTACTTTTAACTTTGTGGCCTATATTGTTTTGTTAGAACTCAATGCATTCCCATCCTGTCAACAAGAATCCTCGTCTGACATCCACCTAAAAATTTTAGGAACTCTCCTGAATAGTTCTAATCTAGGCTTTGCCAAATAATAGTACTAATCGAATATCCACTGACCACTGAACTTTCATCAAGCAAAGAGACTCACCCAAATGGTTATAGATGAACCAGGCCGCTGGAATCACTCGAACCTGCTGCGGAAACCAACCCATGCGAGGAGAAGACCACCTAGCGGCGGAAGTGCAGCCTTCAGTGCCATCGATGAGCAGCGGTAGAGGACCACCCCTTCCTCCCACTGAGGCTGCGCCGCTTCTGTACCATCGCGACGTCTAGTCTCTCCTTGTGGCGAGACATCTCCAAACGTGCGGATCTTGGAGGCCGGTGGACTGGGGTGAGGACGTCGTTGCAGCGGGGAAGACGGACGGCGACAGGCCGGAACATGGAGGAAGAGGCGGATTGATGGGGAAGAAGGTCAGGGGAAAGTGACCCGATTAACTGCGGTTGGCCCACAATGGGCCCTGTTGACGATTTACTCTTATTTTTATTTGCCCTGTTTTCTTTGTATTCTTTTCAGAGAAATGATTCCCTTCATCATGGCCGATCCGGCGTTTTTTGTCTACCGCCTCCCACGGACAACACGTGGCAGTGGGCCACGGACGTTGCAACTTCATCTCTGCCTTATACTCGCACGAGGTTCACTTCCTTCGAGTAGATCCACCACAGTCCCCAACTCCCATCCCCCAACACCGATCCACCATGGCATCGGCGAGGCTGCTCCTTCTGCTCCATGGTGCTGGGCGACCCCTGTGCTCTGTTGCAACAAAGAAAATCTGTAACAGGTCGCCACCGCAGAGGGCCGTTGCAGCCGGGTCCTCGCATGGTCTCCGCCCACCTTCACCATGACAGTCGGTCGCGCGCGGTGTGCCACCTCGCTGGTGAGGAGACCTGGTCGGAGGTCCGACGCTCACCGGCAGCGCTCCTCCCTCACCACCGTTCGACGGGAGCTCATGGCTAATGACGGTGATTTTTTCTTGCAACATCCTCCTTGTTGCAAGTCAGATTTCTGCAACATCAGTGATGTGGCAACACTTTCTCCTATAACACCTATGTAAAGGTGAAGACAAATAATTTCTACAACATTAGCTCTATTGCAAAAAAAAAACCTGTAACAATAACTTTGTTGCAAAAGTTCTGCAATATGAAATTAGTTGCAAACGTCCAAACACAACATTATCCTTGTTGCAAAGGTGGCAGCTGAATCTGACGGCCATCTCGCATTGAATCCAATGGCTCATGAGGCGATGAATCTTTCAAAATGATCTACCGACCGACGTGTAGCGTTGCCTTTCTTAGGGGAGTTTTATCTGTATAAATTGTCATGATTTGAGAGACCTCCTAAGCAACGCTTGTGGCAACAGCAACCCCAGCTGGCAGCCTGGCGCTCACGTGCATGTGCTATGGGCCGGCCCAGCTACCCCGGCTCGCTCGCCTTTTTTTCTAAAAAAAAGACTGGTCGACCGTTGACTTTTGATTTTTTGAAAAAGTTCAAACTAATGAAAAAATGGAAAAAATGTGAGTTTGAAAAAGGTTCACAAAAAATGAAAAAGTTTCACGGCTTCAAAATGTTCAGGAATTAGAAAAAGTCATAAAATTTGGGGAAAAGTTCACAAATTTGAAAAAATGGTTCAAAAAATTTGAAAAAATGTTCGTCAACTTATAGAAAGTTTAGGACTTGGAAAACTTCATAATTTGGAAAAAGTTAATGAATTTGAAAATAAATTCACAAAAAATAAAAAGGTTCATGAAATTTGGGAAAAAAAGTTCACGAATATACGAAAAATTAGAATTTGAAAAAAGTTCACACATTTGAAAAAAAGAAAACGAAAAATAAATAGAAAAGAAATAAGAAACAAAAAAAGAAAAAGAAATATAAAACCAAACAAAACCAGGAAAAAAAACTAGGTTGGAAGCTTCCCAAAACCGGGCTTGGAAGCTTCTAGAAGCTTCCCCAAATTAGAAGGAGCTTTCAACCGGATTGCATGCTAAGCTACGATACATGGGTCGGTCTTTTAATGAAGGAAACAATCGACAGGTGCGCGCCAAATACCAAACACATTGTATATGGCGTTGTAAGCGCCAAATAGGATTCCACGTGATTTGAAGTTTCGGTTAAAGAGAGTTTCAAAAAAATCGAAAGATATATTTAAAAGTTATGAAAAATCCACATATATACAATGATATATCTATACCTACTAATCCGATTTTTTGGTCAGCTCACCGTATAGAATTATTTTCTCCCGTAACTATTTGAGGTGGTACTAAATTTTTTGCCCGTCCATGCATAAATAAATTTTTGGGTTGGGCCTCCAAACCGTGCAGTCAAGGGCCCTACTCCGCATCTTCTTTTTTCCTTCAATTGGCCCGTAGGAAGTCTGTCCCCTATGTGGGCTAAGGGGCCTGCTTCATATCATTTTTTACCTTCGATTGGGCCGCAAGGAAAAAATAAATGCTACTCATGTGGGATTCAAACTCAAGATCTCACCTACTGAAACGAAGGCTCCAGCCGACTGACCTAAGCATAGAATTGTGTTACAGGAGAGGGTTCGTTAGCCAATTAATAGTACCACCTTGATTCTTTACACCTAATCCCATCAATTTATATACGTTTGCAAATTGCCTGAAATATCAACAAACTTTCTCATGATCCAAGAAACAAAGAGAACGAAGAGAAAGATTTGATAAATGAGGGAACATGCATGGCTCAGGCAAATTAGATCACGACCTGGAAGTAATTATTTATGGTGTAAAGACTCGGACTTTCAAAACGAACTTTCTGAAGTCGCACAACGACCAGGCAATACCAAAAAGCAGGAACCAAGCAATACCAAAAAAACAGGAACCAAGCAATAAGACTATGACCCGAAGATACCGAAAACCAGCCTCCCCAGCGACGCCCCATCTGAACACCGTCATAGCACCAAAACTGGTTGGAACCGGGTTCAGAGACCGAACACATGTCCTACATCACCTCCGTAGATAGCCCCAGGTAACCAGTCTTATCGTCGTGGTACCAAGACGACACCTAGACCAAGAGCACCCCAAGCTGGGCACACGAACGTACCTAGCTGGCGCAACCGAAGCAATGCGTGCCCACCGACCGATAAGAAGCTTGAATCAGTTGCAAGCATTGCAAGCAAGAAGGCAAAGAGAAGACACAGAGAGAGAATAAGATCGGCGACCCCATATACAGGACAACATATCGTTTTGCCATTGGGCCCAAGGCAAACCGACATAGCAAATCCCTACCTGGAGGCACGGACGGAACCGGCGCACACGAACACATGCAATATACCAGGATACGCGCGCGTATCCGAAAGGCACGGGCGGAGCGAGGACCTCAACAAAGCCGCACCATCCGGCAGACGGCCGAACCGCCATCTGGACAGACTCCCGAGTAACCAGACAGAGAGCACCCGGGTAGCGCGTACCCTGGTGAGGCCAAGAGCCCTGAGCGACCAGCGCATAACGGGGCGAGGCCAAAGGCCCTAACCAGCCAGCGCGCACCCAGTCATGGCAAACTATCCTGACCGTCTGGCCCCACTCTAGTACTGGCCGGCTACCGCAACGCACACCCCGAACAGAACCCCACACGCAAACCGGCGGTACGATCGCAACACACGCACCACCAGCCACGACGGCCCGGCTGCACCTTTGCGCGGGCCATAGTGCGCTTGTGGGCGCGACCGACGCCGCCCAATGACGGTGGCCCCGGACGCGCACCCGCGGCCCACCCGTCAAGGAACTCCCAGCCGGGGCACGCCGATGCGAGCTGTCCGGGCAAATCAAATGACTCAAAGAGCCGCCGATAGGCCCACGCAGCACGCCAGCCGGAGACGGACTGTGTGGCCCACTCGAAGAAGCCCTGAGAGGCCCCCGTGGGTCGCCACCGGGCACGACGGTGGACCCAGGCATGCCCCCGCGGTCCACCCATCATGGACCACCGAGTCGGTCTCTACAGCGAGAAAGCCCGCTCGAGGGCACGTCCAATGAAGGTGGCCCCGGGCGATCTGGGAGGTCTACCCATCATGGACCCGCCAGGCGGGTCGCCCTGGTCTGAGCCGTCCGGGCTGATCGGATGGCTCGGAGCGCTCCCGACTGGCCCTCGCGGCACATCACTGAGTGATGTACGGCTCGGAGGCGCACTCTGCTACTTGTGAGCTACGTTGGGATTTCCTCGAAGAGGAGAGGATGATGCAGTACAGTAGAGATAAGTATTTCCCTCAGTTAAGAACCAAGATTATCAGTCCAGTAGGAGAACCACACAGAAACTCGTTAGCAGCACCTACACACACAAAAGCAAACACTTGCACCCAACACAAATAAGAGCGTTGTTAATCCTCTTAGCGGTTATTTGCAAGGATTAATTCTGATAGTGATAGATAGATAAAGTAAATACTAAATAAAATAAAAGTAAATAAATTGCAACAAGGTATTTTTGGTTTTTAATATATGATAAAAGTAGACCCGGGGGGCATAGTTTTCACTAGAGACTTCTCTCTCGAGCGCAGAACATACGGTGGATAAACAAATTATTGTTGGGCAATTGATAGAAAAGCAAATAATTATAACGGATTCATGGCAATGATCATGTATATAGGCATCATGTCCGAGACAAGTAGACCGACTTCTGCCTGTATCTACTACTATTACTCCACCCATCGACTGCTATCCAGCATGCATCTAGGGTATTAAGTATAAAACAGAGTAACGCCTTAAGCAAGATGACATGATGTAGACAAAGTAAACTCAAGCAATATGATTAAATCCATCTTTTTATCCTTAATGACAACAATACAAATACGTGTCATGTCCCTTTCTGTCACTGGGATTGAGCACCGCAAGATTGAACCCATCACAAAAGCACCTCTCCCATTGCAAGATAAATCAATCTAGTAGGCCAAACCAAATCAATGTTGGAAATATGCCCTAGAGGCAATATTAAATTGGTTATTATCATATTTCCTTGTTCATGATAAAGGTTTATTATTCATGCTATAATTGTATTGATCGGAAACTTAAATAAATGTGTGAATACATAAACAACACCGTGTCCCTAGTAAGCCTCTACTAGACTAGCTCGTTGATCAAAGATGGTTAAGGTTTCCTAACCATAGACATGAGTTGTCATTTGATAACGGGATAACATCATTAGGAGAATGATGTGATGGACAAGACCCAACCATAAGCTTAGCATCAGATCGTTTAGTTATTTGCTACAACTTTCTTCATGTCAAGTATCTGTTCCTTCGACCATGATCATGCTACTCCCGGATACTGGAGGAATGCCTTGTGTGCTATCAAACATCACCTCGTAACTGGATGATCATAAAGATGCTCTACAGGTATCTCTGAAGGTGTCTATTGGGTTGGCATGGATCGAGACTGGGATTTGTCACTCCGTATGACGGAGAGATATCTCTGGGCCCTCTCGGTAATACAACATCGTAAAGAGCTTGCAAGCAATGTGGCTAATGAGTTAGTCACGGGATCTTGTATTACGGAACGAGTAAAGAGACTTGCCGGTAACGAGATTGAACTAAGTATGGAGATACCGACGATCGAATCTCGGGCAAGTAACATATCGCTGGACAAAGGGAATTGCATACGGGATTACCCGAATCCTCGACATCGTGGTTCAACTGATAAAGATCTTCATTGAATATGTAGGAATCAATATGGGCATCCAGGTCCCGCTATTGGTTATTGATCGAAGAGGAGTCTCGGTCATGTCTGCATGTTCCCGAACCCGTAGGGTCGCACGCTTAACGATCGGTAGCGCTTGGGTAGTAATGAGAAATTAACAGTGGAACATCCGAAGGTTGTTCGGAGTCCCGGATGGGATCCAGGATATCACGAGGAGCTCCGGAATGGTCCGGGGGTAAAGATTTATATATGGGAAGTCATATTTTGGGTTCCGGAAAAAGTTTGGTTTTTTCGGTATTGTATCGGGAAGCTTCCAGAAGGTTCCGGAGGGTTCCGGAGGTGTCCGGAAGTCCACGGAGGGTCCACATGGACTCTGAAGGGGGCGCACCAGCCCTTCATGGGCCAGGCGCAGCATCCCCCTTGGCCCATGCGGCTGCCCCAAAGGATAAGATCAAATCCCTTTAAATTAGGAGATAAGATGGAAAGAGGAGGCTTTACTTGGGAAAGGGAATTACTATTCATGTGGTACTATTCACACATGTACTAATCATGTGGTACTATTCACACATGTACTAATCATGTGGTACTGTTCACACGGCACTATTCCTCCTCCTCCAAGTTTCCTTCTTTATATATAGTGGGGACTGGGGAGGGGCGCGGGGGGAAGCACGCTTCGACCTTTGGCCGCCCCCTCCCTCTCTTCCTCCTCCACGTTTCGTCAGTGCTTGGTGAAGCCCTGCCGGATTTCTGCTTCCACCACCACCACCTTACCGCCGTGCTGGTTCCGATCTCATCTACCTCCTCTCCCTCGCTTGCTGGATCAAGAAGGAGAGGACACCATCGAGCTGAACGTGTGCTAATCTCAGAGGTGCCGTCCGTTCGGCACTAGATCGGATTGGATCGCGATTGGATCATGAAGAGTACGACTACATCAACCGCGTTACGACGCTAACGCTTTCGGTCTATGAGGGTACGTAAGACACACTCCCCTCTCATTGCTATGCATCTCATAGATTAGATCTTGGGTGTTTCGTAGGAAATTTTTTGATTTTCATGCAACGTTCCCCATCAATGGCATCATGAACTAGGTCTATGCGTAGATGTATTTGCACGAGTAGAACACAAAGAAGTTGTGGGCGTTGATGTTCAAATTGCTTACTTTCTTTGTCTTATTTGGATTCGGCGGTATTGTGGGATGAAGCGTCTCGGACCAACCTTACTTGTCCACGCACAAGAGACCGGTTCCACTGACTGACATGCAACTTGTATTGCATAAAAGTGGCTTTGCGGGTGTCTGTCTCTCTCACTTTAGGTGAATCTGATTTGACGAGGGCGGTCCTTGTAGAAGGTTAAAAGACAACTTGTATATCACCGTTGTGGTTTTGCGTATATAAGAACGGTTCTTATAGTTTGCCCATAGCAGCCACGTAAAATTTGCAACAACAAAGTAGAGGACGTCTAACTTGTTTTTGCTGGGCATGTTGTGATGTGGTATGGCCAAAACATGATGTGATATATGTTAATGTATGAGATGATCATGTTTTGTAATAGGTTCACGACTTGCATGTTGATGAGTACGGCAACCGGCAGGAGCCATAGGGTTGTCTTTAATTTATTGTATGACATGTGTGTCAATCATTAAACGCCATGTAATTGCTTTACTTTATCGCTATGCGTTAGCAATAGTTGTGGAAGCAATAGTTGGCGAGACAACCACATGACGACACAATGATGGAGATCATGGTGTCATGCCGGTGACGATGGAGATCATGCCGGTGCTTTGGAGATGGAGATCAAAAGCACAAGATGATGATGGCCATATCATGTCACATATTGATTGCATGTGATGTTTATCTTTTTATGCATCTTATTTTGCTTAGGACGACGGTAGCATTTTAAGATGATCCATTCACTTAATTTCAAGATAAAAGTGTTCTCCCTAATTATGCACCGTTGCGAAAGTTCGTCGTTTCGAAGCACCACGTGATGATCGGGTGTGATAGACTCTACGTTCACATACAACGGGTGTAAGCCAGTTTTACACATGCTGAATACTTTGGTTAAACTTGACGAGCCTAGCATATACAGACATGGCCTCGGAACACATGAGACCGAAAGGTCGAACATGAGTCATATAGTAGATATGATCAACATGGAGATGTTCACCATTGATGACTGCCTCATCTCACGTGATGATCAGACATGGGTCAGTTGATATGGATCATGTAACACTTAGACAACTTGAGGGATATTGATTTAAGTGGGAGTTCTTAAGTAATTTGATTAGAAGAACCAATTATCATGAACTTAGTCTAATTGTCTTTGCAAATTAATGTTGTAGATCAATGGCTCGCGCTGTAGCTCCCCTGAATTTTAATGCGTTCCTAGAGAAAGAAAAGTTGAAAGATGATGATAGCAACTATGCGGACTGGGTCCGTAATTTGAGGATTATCCTCACTGCTGCATAGAAAGTTTATTTCCTTGATGCACCGCTTGGTGATGCACCCCCATAAGATGCACCTGCAGATTTTATGAACGTCTGGCGGGCATGTTCTGATGACTACTCGATAGTTCAGTGCACCATGCTTTATGGCTTAGAACTGGGGCTCCAAAGACGTTTTGAGCACCACGGAGCATATGAGATGTTCCAGGAGCTGAAATTGGTATTTCAGGCTCATGCCCAGGTTAAGAGGTATGACACCTCCGACAAGTTCTTTAGCTGTAAGATGGAGGAGAACAGCTCCGTTAGTGAGCACGTACTCAAAATGTCTGGGTACTATAATCACTTGAATCAATTGGGAGTTAATCTTCCGGATGAAGTAGCGATCGACAGAGTTCTTCAGTCACTGCCACCGAGCTACAAAGGCTTCGTGATGAACTATAATATGCAAGGGATGGAGAAAACGATCCCTGAGCTTTTCGCGATGCTAAAGGCCGCGGAAGTAGAAATCAAGAAAGAGCATCAAGTGTTGATGGTCAATAAGACCACCAGTTTCAAGAAGAAAGGCAAGGGAAAGAAAGGGAACTTCAAGAAGAACGGCAAGCAAGTTGCTGCTCCCGTGAAGAAACCCAAGGCTGGACCCAAACCTGAGACTGAGTGCTTCTATTGCAAGGGGAATGATCACTGGAAGCGGAACTGCTCCAAGTACTTGGCAGATAAGAAGGCTGGCAACGTCAACAAAAGTATATATGATATACATGTTATTGATGTGTACCTTACTAGTGCTCGTAGTAGCGCCTGGGTATTTGATACTGATTCGGTTGCTAATATTTGTAACTCGAAATAGGAGCTGCGGAATAAACGGAGACTAGCTAAGGACGAGGTGACGATGCGCGTCGGAAATGGTTCCAAGGTTGATATAATCGCCGTCGGCATGCTCCCTCTATGTTTACCCTTCGGGATTAGTTTAAAACCTGAATAATTGTTATTTGGTGCCTGCGTTAAGCATGAACATTATATCTGGATCTTGTTTATTGCGAGACGGTTATTCATTTAAGACAGAGAATAATGGTTGTTCTATTTATATGGATAATAGCTTTTATGATCATGCACCCTTGGTGAATGGTTTATTTCTGTTAAATCTCGATCGTAGTAATATACATGTTCGTAATATCGATGCCAAAAGATGCAAAGTTAATGATAATAGTACCACATACTTGTGGCACTGCCGCTTAGGTCATATTGGTGTAAAGCGCATGAAGAAACTCCATGCTGATGGACTTTTGGAATCTCTTGATTATGAATCATTTGAGACATGTGAACCATGCCTCATGGGCAAGATAACTAAAACCCCGTTTTCCGGTACAATGGAGCGGGCAAGTGACTTGTTGAAAATAATACATACCAATGTATGCGGTCCGATGAGTGTTGAAGCACGCGGTGGATATCATTATTTTCTTACCTTCACAGATGATTTGAGTAGATATGGGTATATTTACTTAATGAAACACAAGTCTGAAACATTTGAAAAGTTCAAGGAGTTTCAGAGTGAAGTGGAGAATCATCGTAATAAGAAAATTAAATTTCTACGATCTGATCATGGAGGTGAATATTTGAGTTACGAGTTTGGTATGCATTTGAGACAATGTGGAATTGTTTCACAGCCCACGCCACCTGAAACACCACAGTGTAATGGTGTGTCCGAACGTCGTAATCGTACTCTATTGGATATGGTGCGTTCTATGATGTCTCTTACCGATTTGCCAGTATCGTTTTGGGGTTATGCATTAGAGATAGCTGCGTTCACTTTAAACAGAGCACCATCTAAATCCGTTGAGACGACACCGTATGAGTTGTGATTTGGCAAGAAACCTAAGCTATCGTTTCTTAAAGTTTGGGGATGCGACGCTTATGTCAAGAGGCTTCAGCCTGATAAGCTCGAACCCAAAGCGGAGAAGTGCGTTTTCATAGGATACCCTAAAGAGACCATTGGGTATACCTTCTACCACAGATCCGAGGGCAAGATCTTTGTTGCCAAGAATGAGTCTTTTCTAGAAAAGGAGTTTCTCTCGAAAAAAGTGAGTGGGAGGAAAGTAGAACTTGATGAGGTAATTGTACCTTCTCTCGAATTGGAAAGTAGCGCATCACAGAAAAAAGTTCCCGTGATGTCTACACCAGAAGGAGAGGAAGCTAATGATGATGATCATGAAACTTCGGATCAAATTACTACTGAACTTCATAGGTCGACCAGGGTACGTTCTGCACCAGAGTGGTACGATAATCCCGTCCTGGAAGTCATGTTGTTGGACAACGGTGAACCTACGAACTATGAAGAAGCAATGATGAGCCCGGATTCCGACAAATGGCTTGAGGCCATGAAATCCGAGATAGGATCCATGTATGAGAACAAAGTATGGACTTTGGTGGACTTGCCCGATGATCGGCAAGCCATTGAAAACAAATGGATCTTTAAGAAGAAGACAGACGCTGATGGTAATATCACCGTCTATAAAGCTCGACTTGTCGCAAAGGGTTTCCGACAAATTCAAGGGGTTGACTACGATGAGACTTTCTTACCCATAGCGAAGCTTAAGTCTATTAGAATTATGTTAGCAATTGCCGTATTTTATGATTATGAGATCTGGCAAATGGACGTCAAAATGGCATTCCTTAACGGGTTTCTTAAGGAAGAGTTGTATATGATGCAACCAGAAGGTTTTGTCGATCCTAAGGATGCTAACAAAGTATGCAAGCTCCAGCAATCCATCTATGGATTGGTGCAAGCATCTCAGAGTTGGAATATTTGCTTTGATGAGGTGATCAAAGCTTTTGGTTTTATACAAACTTACGGAGAAGCTTGTATTTACAAGAAAGTGAGTGGGGGCTCTATAGCATTTCTGATAGTATATGTGGATGACATATCGTTGATTGGAAATGATGTAGAATTTCTGGAAGGCATAAAGGGTTGTTTGAAAGGAGCTTTTCAAAGGAAGATCTGAGTAAAGCTGCTTACATATTGGGCATGAAGATCTATAGAGATAGATCAAGACGCCTGATAGGACTTTCACAGAGCACATAGCTTGACAAAATTCTGAAGGAGTTCAAAATGGATCAGTGGAAGAAGGAGTTCTTTCCTGTATTGTAAGGTGTGAAGTTGAGTAAGACTCAAAGCTCGACCATGGCAGAAGAAAGAGAAAGGATGAAAGTCATCCCCTATGCCTCAGCCATAGGCTCTATAATGTATGCCATGCTGTGTACCATACTTGATGTGTGCCTAGCCATGAGTCTAGCATGGGGGTACAAGTGTGATCCAGGAGTGGATCACTGGACAGCGGTCAAATTATCCTTAGGTACCTAAAGAGGACTAAGGAAATGTTTCTCGGTTATGGAGGTGATAAAGAGTTCGTCGTAAAGGGTTACGTCGATGCAAGCTTTGACACCGATCCGGATGACTCTGAGTCGCAAACCGGATACGTATAGTGGAGCAGTCATTTGGAATAGCTCCAAGTGGAGCATGGTAGCAGCATCTACAGAATGACATAGAGATTTGAAGTACATACGGATCTGAATATGGCAGACCCGTTGACTAAAACCTCTCTCACAAGCAAAACATGATCAAACCCCGGAACTCATTGGGTGTTAATCACATAGCGATGTGAACTAGATTATTGACTCTAGTGCAAGTGGGAGACTGTTGGAAATATGCCCTAGAGGCAATAATAAATTGGTTATTATCATATTTCCTTGTTCATGATAAAGGTTTATTATTCATGCTATAATTGTATTGATCGGAAACTTAAATACATGTGTGAATACATAAACAACACCGTGTCCCTAGTAAGCCTCTACTAGACTAGCTCGTTGATCAAATATGGTTAAGGTTTCCTAACCATAGACATGAGTTGTCATTTGATAACGGGATCACATCATTAGGAGAATGATGTGATGGACAAGACCCAACCGTAAGCTTAGCATCAGATCGTTTAGTTATTTGCTACAGCTTTCTTCATGTCAAGTATCTGTTCCTTCGACCATGAGATCATGCTACTCCCGGATACCGGAGGAATGCCTTGTGTGCTATCAAACGTCACCTCGTAACTAGGTGATCATAAAGATGCTCTACAGGTATCTCCGAAGATGTCTGTTGGGTTGGCATGGATCGAGACTGGGATTTGTCACTCCGTATGACGGAGAGATATCTCTGGGCCCTCTCGGTAATACAACATCTTAAAGAGCTTGCAAGCAATGTGGCTAATGAGTTAGTCACGGGATCTTGTATTATGGAACGAGTAAAGAGACTTGCCGGTAACGAGATTGAACTAGGTATGGAGATACCGACGATCGAATCTCGGGCAAGTAACATATCGCTGGACAAAGGGAATTGCATACGGGATTACCCGAATCCTCGACATCGTGGTTCAACCGATAAAGATCTTCATTGAATATGTAGGAATCAATATGGACATCTAGGTCCCGCTATTGGTTATTGACTGGAGAGGAGTCTCGGTCATGTCTGCATGTTCCTGAACCCGTAGGGTGGCAAGTTAACGTTCGGTAGCGCTAGGGTAGTAATGAGATATTAACAGTGGAAAGTCCGAAGGTTGTTCGGAGTCCCGGATGGCATCCAGGATATCACGAGGAGCTCCGGAATGGTCCGGAGGTAAATATTAACATATGGGAAGTCATATTTTGGGTTCCCGAAAAAGTTTGGTTTTTTTTCGGTATTGTACCGGGAAGCTTCCAGAAGGTTCCGGAGGGTTCCGGAGGTGTCTGGAAGTCCACGAAGAGTCCACATGGACTCTAAAGGGGGCACACCAGCCCTTCATGGGCCAGGCGCAGCATCCCCCTTGGCCCATGCGGCTGCCCCAAAGGATAAGATCAAATCCCTTTAAATTAGGAGATAAGATGGAAAGAGGAGGCTTTACTTGGGCAAGGGAATCACTATTCACGTGGTACTATTCATGCGTGTACTATTCATGTGGTACTGTTCATGCGGCACTATTCCTCCTCCTCCAAGTTTCCTTCTTTATATATAGTGGGGAGGGGCGCGGGGGAAGCACGCTTCGACCTTTGGCCGCCCCTCCCTCTCTTCCTCCTCCACGTTTCGTCAGTGCTTGGCGAAGCCCTGCCGGATTTCCGCTGCCACCACCACCACCTCACCGTCGTGCTGGTTCCGATCTCATCTACCTCCTCTCCCTCACTTGCTGGATCAAGAAGGAGAGGACGCCATCGAGCTGAACGTGTGCTAATCTCGGAGGTGCCGTCCGTTCGGCACTAGATCGGATTGGATCGTGAAGAGTATGACTACATCAACCGCGTTACGACGCTAACACTTTCGGTCTACGAGGGTACGTAAGACACACTCCCCTCTCATTGCTATGCATCTCATAGATTAGATCTTGGGTGTTTCGTAGGAATTTTTTTGATTTTCATGCAACGTTCCCCATCAATCGATAGATCGGAGAGAAATATAAAGCTATAACAATCATGCATAAAAGAGTTCAGAGAAGACTCAAATATTTCTTATGAATAATCTGATCATAAACTCACAATTCATCGGATCCCAACAAACACACCGCAAAAGAAGATTACATCGGATAGAACTCCAAGAACATCGAGCAGAACTTTGTATTGAAGATCAAAGAGAGAGAAGAAGCCATCTAGCTACTAGCTATGGACCCGTACGTCTGTGGTAAACTACTCACACATCATCGAAGGGGCAGCAAGGTGGATGTAGAAGCCCTCCGTGATCGAATCCCCCTCCGGCAGAGTACCGGAAAAGGCCTCCAGATGGGATCGCGGAAGAACAGAGGCTTGCGGCGGAGGAAAGGTTTTTTCTTCTGGCTCTCCGTTGGTTTTCTGGGCATTAGGTTGATAGGTTAGTCCCAAAAAATGATATAAAATTGCATAAAGTTGCATATAAAACATCCAAGATTGATAATATAATAGCATGGAACAATCAAAAATTATAGATACGTTGGAGACGTATCAAGCATCCCCAAGCTTAATTCCTGCTCGTCCTCAAGTAGGTAAATGATAAAAACAAATTTTTTGATGTGGAATGCTACCTAACATGTTTCATCATGTAATCTCTCTGACGGTATGAATAATAAGACCCGAATGATTCAAAGCAATAGTCTATAATTTGATATAAAGACATCAATACTCAGGCATACTAACAAACAATCATGTCTTTCAAAATAAAAATGCTAAAGAAAGTTATCCCTACAAAATCATATAATCCTGTCATGCTCCATCTTCTTAACACAAAGTATTTATCATGCACTACCCCGATGACAAGCCGACAATTGGTTCATACTTCTTAACACGCTTCAGCTTTTTCAACCCTCACGCAATACATGAGCGCAAGCCATGGACATAGCACTATGGGTGGAATAGAATATGATTGTAGAGATCAATAAGAAGAAGTCAAAAATAAGAAGATAGTCTCACATCGACGCGGCTAATCA
The DNA here is from genome assembly GCA_039707655.1 of Elymus sibiricus. Classification (NCBI taxonomy): domain Eukaryota; kingdom Viridiplantae; phylum Streptophyta; class Magnoliopsida; order Poales; family Poaceae; genus Elymus; species Elymus sibiricus. Next base: position 351,805,613 of record CM077672.1, on the reverse strand, counting down.
ACGGGCTATGGAGATGCCCATCAATTGATGTCAATGCAAGGAGTAGGGATTGCCATGCAACAGATGCACTAAGAGCTATAAGTGTATGAAAGATCAAAATAAAAACTAAGTGGGTGTGCATCCAACTTGCTTTCTCATGAAGACCTCGGGCATTTGAGGAAGCCCATCATCGGAATATACAAGCCAAGTTCTATAATGAAAAATTCCCACTAGTATATGAAAGTGACAACATAGAAGACTCTCTATATGAAAAACATGGTGCTACTTTGAAGCACAAGTGTGGAAAAGGATAGTAACATTGCCCCTTCTCTCTTTTTCTCTCATTTATTTATTTATTTTTTTCTTTTCCTTTTTTTTCTTGGGCTCTTTTTGGCCTCTCTTTTTTTCATCCGGAGCCTCATGCTGACTTGTGGGGGAATCATAGCCTCCATCATCCTTTCCTCACTGGGACAATGTTCTAATAATGATGATCATCACACTTTTATTTACTTAGAACTCAAAATTACAACTCGATACTAGAACAATATGACTCTATATGAATGCCTTTGGCAGTGTACCAAGATGTGCAATGATCTAGCGTAACATGTATAAAAAAATGATGAACGGTGGCTTTGCCACAAATACTATGTCAGCTATATGATCATGCAAAGCAATATGACAATGACGATGTGTGTCATATAAAAAGAACGGTGGAAGTTGCATGGCAATATATCTCGGAATGGCTATGGAAATGTCATAATAGGTAGGTATGGTGGCTGTTTTGAGGAAGATATAAAGAGGCTTATGTGTGATAGAGCGTATCATATCACGGGGTTTGGATGCACCGGCAAAGTTTGCACCGACTCTCGATGTGAGAAAGGGCAATGCACGGTACCGGAGAGGCTAGCAAATTACGGAAAGGTGAGAGTGCGTATAATCCATGGACTCACATTAGTCATAAAGAACTCACATACTTATTGCGAAAGTTTATTAGCCCTCGAAGCATAGTACTACTATGCATGCCCCTAGGGGGATAGATTGGTAGGAAAAGACCATCGCTTGTCCCCGACCGCCACTCATAAGGTAGACAATCAATAATAAATCATGCTCCAATTTCCTAGCATAACAACAGATCATACGTGCATGCTTCGGGAATCACAAACCTTAACACAATTATTCGTACTAAACCACAATCATCTACTAGCACTTCCCACATATTACCATCTTAATATCGCAAAAATATTGCAAGGAATCAAACTTATCATATTCAGTTATCTACATGAAAGTTTTTATTATATCCCTCTTGAATACCTATCATATTAGGACCAAATTCATAACCCGTGCATATTACCATTGCTATTTATTAGACTCTCAAAAAGATATAAGTGAAGCATGACAGTGCAACTATTTCTTTAAAATAAAACCACCACCGTGCTCTAAAAGATATAAGTGAAGCACTAGAGCAACTGCCTAGCTCAAAAGATATAAGTGAAGCACATAGAGTATTCTAACAAATCACGAATAATGTGTGTCCCTCTCAAAAAGTTGTGTTCAGCAAAGATGATTGTGACAAACTAAAAAGCAAACAAAAGCAAGAAAACTATAGCACAAGACGCTCCAAGGAAAACACATATCATGTGATGAATAAAAATATAGCTCCAAGTGAGTTACCGATAGATTGTAGACGAAAGAGGGGATGACATCCGGTGCATCCCCAAGCTTAGACGCTTGAGTATTCCTTGAATATTACCTTGGGGTTCCTTGGGCATCCCCAAGCTTAGGCTCTTGCCACTCCTTATTCCTTTATCCATCATGATCTCACAAAAAACTTGAAAACTTCAGCACACAAAACTCAACAGAAACCTCGTGAGATCCATTAGTATAACAAATAAATCTTAAACTGTAAGTACTGTTGTAAATTGATTCATATTTAATATTGGCATAATGCTACTATACTCCAACTTCTCCATGACTCATACCCCCCGATACGATCCATAGATACATCAAAATAAGCAAACTATGCAACAAAAACAGAATCTGTCTAAAACAGAATAGTCTGTAAAGATCTGAATTATGATCATACTTCTGTAACTCCAAAAATTCTAAAAAATTAGGAAAACGTGGTAAATTCATATTCAAATACTGTGTAAAAAATTCAGAATTTATTGACATTCCAGAAAAAAAATTCAAAATTCCAGCACTAGACGCAAAAGTTTCTGTTTTCAAACAACATCAATCATACATCTTCCAAATCATCCCAAAGGCATTACTTGGCACAAACACTAATTAAAACATAAAAACACAATCATAATAGAGGCTATAATTATGTAAACACACAAGAACAGAAAGTAAAACAAAAAAAATTAATTTATTCATTGGGTTGCCTCCCAACAAGCGCTATCGTTTTATGCCCCTAGCTAGGCATAATGCATAGTTTCAAGTGTTGTCATCCTTGGTTTCCAAATCCTTTTTAATCAAATCTTCAAAAACTTTTCGCATTAATTCTCTACTCTCATATTCTGATTTTCTAGTGGGAGAGCTTAAATAATTGAAAGGACTTTGCTTGGTGAGTTTAACATTCATAACCTCGAACTCAGAATCATCACCATAAACATCTTCATATAAAACATGTATCTCGTCATCAATAGGGTCTCTAGCCATGCTCTCGAACCATTCGTCACTAAATCCCTCATCAATTCCTTTAGTAACCCACTCAAAATTATCACAAGCATGGTGGTACAATGTTTTAATTATTTCTACATATGGAACTCTTCTTCTAATATTTTCACCATAAGCAAAGTAATCCTTAGACTCCAACCTATGGATAGTATCTTTATCATGAAGAATTTCCTCTATGGGAGGATGCTCAAAATCAATTTTATAAAAGGAAAAGATGTTCCTAGCTTCTCGGATTATGTAATCAAATTCATGCATAAGGATAATCGTGGCAATTTTCTTAGCCCTAGGATTATGCATGTTGGGAAGTTCATAGAATATCTTTTGTAAGGCAGGATGAATATGCAAAAAAAATCTTTCTAATTTAACCACAAGCATAGCAATAGCATCCACATAGCAATTTGTTTTATCAAGAATAGATCCCTTAATTATTGGTATAACTCCCGCGCAATTAAAGAATTCCTGAATAATGTTCTTCCCGATAATATTACCACTTCCCACATGATAGAATTTAGTTTTGAAATTAGTGGGAGGATCAATCTCAGTAGGATCATGATTAAGATCAAAAGGATGAGTTTTATCCTCAAGAGATTCACTAGCACTACCCTCGCTAGCACTATCAATAGCAACTTTCTCAAGTTCAGACATGATAACGATTTCGAGCAAGCAAACAAGCAAACAAACAAGCAAATAAAAATATTTTTGTGTTTTTTGTGAAATTGTTTTAGAAGTGGGGGAGATTAAAATGAGAGGCAAATGCAAATAAAAAGGAAAATAAAATAAATGCAAGTGGATGATAGTTTGTGCGAAAGTACTTGATAGATTTTGGTGATGTCTCCCCGGCAACGGTGCCAGAAATTCTTCCTGCTACTTGTGAGCTGCGTTGGGATTTCCTCGAAGAGGAGAGGATGATCCAGTACAGTAGAGATAAGTATTTTCCTCAGTTAAGAACCAAGGTTATCAATCCAGTAGGAGAACCACACAGAACCTCGTTAGCAGCACCTACACAGACAAAAGCAAACACTTGCACCCAACGCAAATAAGAGGGTTGTCAATCCTCTTAGCGGTTATTTGCAAGGATTAATTCTGATAGTGATAGATAGATAAAGTAAATTCTAAATAAAATAAAAGTAAATAAATTGCAGCAAGGTATTTTTGGTTTTTAATATATGATAAAAGTAGACCCGGGGGGCATAGTTTTCACTAGAGGCTTCTCTCTCGAGCGCAGAACATACGGTGGGTAAACAAATTACTATTGGGCAATTGATAGAAAAGAAAATAATTATGACGGATTCATGGCAATAATTACCGACTCCTGCCTGCATCTACTACTATTACTCCACCCATCGACCGCTATCCAGCATGCATCTAGGGTATTAAGTATAAAACAGAGTAACGCCTTAAGCAAGATGACATGATGTAGACAAAGTAAACTCAAGCAATATGATTAAACCCCATCTGTTTATCCTTAATGGCAATAGTACAAATACGTGTTATGTCCCTTTCTGTCACTAGGATTGAGCACCGCAAGATTGAACCCATCACAAAGCACCTCTCCCATTACAAGATAAATCAATCTAGTAGGCCAAACCAAATCGATAGATCGAAGAGAAATACAAAGCTATAATAATCATGCATAAAAGAGTTCAGAGAAGACTCAAATATTTCTCATGAATAATCTGATCATAAACTCACAATTCATCGGATCCCAACAAACACACCGCAAAAGAAGATTACATCGGATAGAACTCCAAGAACATCGAGGAGAACTTTGTATTGAAGATCAAAGAGAGAGAAGAAGCCATCTAGCTACTAGCTATGGATCCGTAGGTATGTGGTAAACTACTCACACATCATCGGAGGGGCAGTAAGGTTGATGTAGAAGCCCTCCGACAGAGTACCGAAAAAGGCCTCCAGATGGGATCGCGGAAGAACAGAGGCTTGCAGCGGCGAAAAGGTTTTTTCTTCTGACTCTCCGTTGGTTTTGGAATATTTGTGAATTTATAGCGTTGGAATTAGGTCAAGATGTGCCACGAGGGGCCCACAAGCCTGGGGGGCGCGCCCTACCCCCCAGGGCGCGCCTCCCGAGCTTGTCGCTCCCTCGTGGCTCCTCTGGTCTTCTCCCGAAGCTTCTAGGGTCTCTTCTGGTCCAGTAAAAATTAATCCAAAGTTTTTTTCTCGTTTGGATCTTTTTTGATAATGATTTTCTGAAAAGACAAAAACAAGCAAAAAACAACAACTGGAACTGGGCACTAGGTTAATAGGTTAGTCCCAAGAAATGATATAAAATTGCATAAAGTTGCATATAAAACATCCAAGATTGATAATATAATAGCATGGAACAATAAAAAATTATAGATACGTTGGAGACGTATCACACTCCACCATCCTTTATAGCAGTAATATTCGATTTCCTTGAAATCAGGAGAAGAAGCTAAGCCAAAAAATAATAATTAATACGTCACCTAATAAGATATTGTTATTCAATATGTCCTCTTTGAAATGAATTGTTATTTCATGATCACGCAACTTATCTTTTGGAATCAATAAAATGCAATAATTGCATAGCTGGAGTGTTGTCATTGTGAACGGAAAAGAAGCAGCCAGTGCTTGTCGTGACTTATCACCAACACTATTGGGAACAAATAACTGTCACCCTTATCATCTTGAGCGTTTCATATAACTCTTTAATGTCCACCTTGCACACTCTATATAATAGAAACCAGCGTCATTTGCTAAAGATACATCTGAGGAAAAACTTGTGCGCTAATGATGTTAGATTGTTACAATGTACACACATGTGTTCTAGGTGTTAACCACTGATGATAATTGTCGAGCCTATCATGATCGAAAACCTATCTGCATCTAAGGTTCTTCTCTTCTTCCACATGCTTTCACGTTTTTGTTGTTGTTATGTTTTTTCTTGAGGGCTTTGGTGTTGTTTATTCTGATTTGCAATATAGTGTATTGTTTGGGTAGTGCTATGGATGGAAACCACCTATTGGGTAAACCCAAACATAAATCGATGGGCCGTATTTGCCTCACAGAAAATGAAGGGGCTTATGTGAATTATCTTTAACTCTATTTGTGAGCAAGTCTATTTTTATATGTAGATCTAGACCCTCATGTATAAGTGACAAAGATCCGTGAAAATGGATAGTTCCAGAGATAAAGTAAATAGATTTGTGCGTTTAGTTCACGCAAATTGTATATGTAGGTCTAGACTATCTCACGGATAAAGTATGTCCATTTATGTGTTCCATTCATTCATATGAGCAAGACTAATTTTATATGAAACCTATTACGTATGAACATGCAATTTTTTGGTGGAAAAGTATGTAGTCCATTTGTGTGTTGAAGAAACAAGAAGTGTCTAAAACAACATTTGGCATTTGTATATAGTTTGTATACCAATGAAAATGGACATACTTTGTATCACAAAGTTCAACTTCCTTGAATTCAGCATGTGCCAAACAACTTATACTAGCTTAATTTGGGGTTTAGGCCAAGAGACCATGCAGACCTCCTCCTAGAATCTGGCTAAAATTTCAAAGGTCTCAGGAGATACTTCATCAATTGAAAAGAGCCCGCTCCCACCTTTTACATGTCCCAGCAAGGTAAGTGTTGTTTTTGTGAAATACTATAATTCTTTGTATACATTGTATTTGCATACACGAGCAAATTTCTGGCAAGATATTCACATGCTCTTTGTTACCAAAGCGTGAGCGCCTTATGTTGATACACATTTTTTTTTTCCTTATGCTTCCCTGGAAAAAAAACATTCACTAATGTAATTAATACACCGAAACAACACATGCAACATCATTGTATACTTCTTCATAATCTTTGGCAATGTTTAATGGCATGACCTTATCTAGAGGGCCTTAGCCTTGGCTATAAAACAACAGTTACTTAAGAAAAGCAAAAAGGGGAAGGAAACAAATAGCATCACTTGATATTTTTTGAGGATAAGGCAACAGTTACTACTAGATATTAAGGAAAATAAAAGGGAGGAGGGGAAATGTAGATATGCCAAGGAATAGCGTGATCTGTCTATCTCCTTGAATTCACCACAAAGGAAGCATCGTGCTAAAGAGCCAACATGTAGATGTATAGATTCAGGTAAAAAAGCCTATGCGCAGTCGTGCACATCCTTGTATCATGCGACTATACTATTGCCTTTGGGGTGTACACTAAGAAATCGATGTGAAACTATTTCCTGAAATCGACTGAAAACTTCCACATTTCATTAGCATATTGTAAAGTACTTAGTAGCAACACTTCACGTCTTCTCACAAGCAACGGTCAATGTGACCTTTTGCTTTACTTAATATTTATTTTGTGCTAAAGAGATAAATAATGAGAGACTAACCTGTTGGTGAAGCTCCCCTATAAATACAGGTTATCATTCTTAAGGTTCTTACAAACTAGAACAACAAGCCCTGACCTATTCAATGCTCATCGTGTAGTTGATATGGCTTGAGGAGATAATGAAGATAATTCTGTAAGGGGGCACACAGAGAAATTCAATGCATGGGTAAATCGCTTAATCAATATTGATGTTTGTACTTTCTGTTACTATGGGGAGTGTCTCGGTGTCTATAATCTCCGTGTTTCACAAATATTATTAGATCAAGGCATCACTTTTTTCTATCTTGGAATCAGGAGGCGTGATATATTTAAGTAATGTTTAGTACAATTGTATCATATGTACTTGGTCATCATTCATGTATACGACGACATTGTTGGAAGCTGTCAAGGTTTGAGACCATGAATATATATCATGACTCTTGATTCCTAGCTAGAAAGAAAGTGCTGCCTAGATCAAACAATACTTGTGAAACACGAATATTAGACATTGTGACACTCCCCACAGTAACAGAAATTACAAATAATAATATCGATTGTGTCATTTACCCATGCATTGAATTCCTCTATATGCCTCCTTACTGAATTATCTTCAGTATCTCCTCAAGCCATACCAACTATAGGATGATCGCTGAATAGGCGAGGGCTTGTTGTTCTGGTTTCCAAGAACCTTAAGGATGATAAAATGTATTTACAGGGGAGCTTTGCCACCAGGTTAGTCTCTCATTCTTTATCTCTTTAGCACAAAATAAAGATTAATTAAAGCAAAAGGCCACATTGACCGTTGCTTGTGAGAAGACGTGGGCTGTTGCTACTAGGCACTTAATAGTATGCCAATGAAATGTGGAAGTTTCCACTCAATTTCAGAAGGCAATTTCACATCGATTTCGTAGTGTACACCCCTAAGGCAATAGAGCAGATGTGAGATACAAGGATGTCCACAACTACACATAGGCTTTTTGACCTGAATCTTTACATATGCAACTTGGCTCCTTAGCACGATGTTTCCTTTGTAGTGAATTCAAGAAGATAGAAAGATCGCATTTTTTTTCTTGGCATCGTAAATTTCTCCTCCCTTTTTTTTCCTTAATATCTGCTAGTAATTGTTGCCTTATCCTCGAAAAAGATCAGGTTGTGCTATTTGTTTCCTTCCCCATATTGCTTTTCTTAAGTAACCATTAGGGTCTGGCCCGGAAGTTGCTTTATCTTTAGCTCTTGATGATTGTAAGGATCTTGTGATTGAGTAATACTACAAGTTTTCACATGCAAAAAGAAAAAAAAAAGCTACGGCCCTCTAGATAAGGTCATGGCATTAAACATTGCCAAGACCAATCTGGCGTGCCAACCTAACCGCCTACCAATTGACCGCCAGCCACCCAAAATCCTGCAAGAGCCAATAAGAGACGTGCAAACACCACCGGACGGAGAAATCATCACATCAGCAAACCCCTCCAACGAAGCCCCAACCCACCGACCAGCCGCACAGCAACATCGAAGAAACCAACCACGGACAAGTGGGACCAAAACAAAGCGGGCCTACCATGCAGCTAGTACAAACAGACCGGCCGGGACGCCACGCTGGAAGAGCCCTCCCACGCTGGAAGTGGGACCAAAACTCGCAACCATGTTATTCGTTGACTTGGCTCAGTTCTTAAGAAGCATATCTTAGTCCCTAGTTAGGCTGCCAAAGCAAAGATCTGACTCCCTATTCCTCCGCTCTGCTGGAAACTTCATCCTTCAGGGAAGTGCACTTGTAGAAATGCCTACAGGATTTGTTTGCAAGATTTACCTGAGCCTCAGGCTAGACAGGTACGTACCTCGCATCTCAGGTTACTAACAGGCCAATCACTTTCTTGGTGGACAATCTCACTCTGCCAAAAGCAGCAGTGTCTAGAGATGTTTTCCTCTGCCCTGGGAACCGGGAAATTAGAAGCCAGTTAGCAAGTTTCTTTGCTACAACAACCACTCTGAAAACTCAGGTTCTTCACATATCGACCATTCCAAAAAAAAAAGGGTTCTTCACATATCCAGAGATATAGGAATACTGTGGCTCACCAATGTGCTTCAGTTTCAAATAGACTAGTTCAGGATGCTTGTTGTAGCCCAGCACATAGTGGAGATCAATGCCCTATTACTTTTAAAGCTAGGCAATCTTGTCGTAAAGGATTTCCAAATCCTGTCTATAAACTGTGCTGGCGCCGCCAACTGTTGCACTTCATCCCGTGTTTGCTTTGCGGCAAAGTTCAGTGTGTCGATTCATTTTCTCTGTACGTGATTCATCATATGCTGTAGGGCTGCTTTTGTTCATAGTCAGTTTTTGGGTGGCTGAATTCTGAAACTCTGTTGCTATTAATGCCAGAGATTTGCAGAGTTAGCAGCGCCTTAGCCATCTCGCCGAGTTGCTTGCCGTACGCCCTCCCTCCACGGTTGCACTTGGCAAGAGAAGAAGCGTACAATGTGCTGTCCATCGATACTTTTTTGCCTATCTTGAGGCACAGCACGAGGGAAATATTCTTTGAAATTAATTGGTTCACCCCGCACTGATTTTCTTACATACCAAGTGCATTTTAAAATTTCCGTCTCAATTTTTAAAGATGGGTGTGGCTAGGTCTCAGTCGACTGAGACTTAACCAGTTAAGTCAAGTGATAGAGTATAAGAAGAAAACTGAAAAGAAAAATTAGTAATCAGTACTAAAGCGGGAAGCATACGTGGCAGTGATAGTCTCCTTTGTAACTGGAAATTTCTGGATATGGGCTTAAGCGGTGCAATCTGAGACCCGTACAAAAATATAGACCACCCCACTCCATTTGCCCATAACAACCAATCTCTACTAGTAGAACGCCCGTGCGTTGCCACGGGCCAAAAAATAGATCTATCACGCGCACCCCAAGTTCGCCAAATCGCCATAGGCCTTCCCATCATCCCTATCTTTGCATGTCTTCCAACATTTATCATCCACTCCCTCCTAAAAGTTACAGGGAGTTAAGTTTTAGGGTTAGGGCTGGTTGTAATAACCTTTTAACTCCTCAAAATTTGAGTTGAACTTGGAGTGTCTTATGAGGACTTAAACTTTAGGGAAGCGCTATAGATGCCCTTCTCAGATTACATTTCCAAATTTAATCAATAAACCTTATGTACAGTCTCAGCAGATACCAAATGAGTAATCTATTGTCAGGTCTCCTGTAATCTCCCTCACACTATCTGCATCAAAGAAAGGATGAACACGAAAGAAATTGAACCAAGCACAATTGGTACTGCAACAAAACAACTACTATATCCTATTATTTGAGGGAGATTTTTCCTCGGTATTTCCAAAATCAAACGCCACCTATACTACTAAAAAAAACTAAAGAATGTAAAATTATGTCCTCTAGCAGCAGAAGAAAGTTTTGCAGGGAAGAAACATAAGATATATATCTTAAGCTTCTACCCTAGATATGAGGCTATTCCATGTCCTTCTTCCTTAGCCTATCGGCAATGGCGAAGGTCAGCTCGAGCGACTGTCACACATTCAGCCTGGGGTCGCAGTGTGTGCGGTAGCGGGAACTGAGATCATTTCAGGTCACTGTGTTGGATCCACCAATGCACTCTGTAACGTTCTGCCATGTCATCTCTAGGTGAACCCTTCCAGGTAGCTCCCTCTCACTCATGGACATCAACAAAGCCCAAAGCTCAGCCTGCACAGCCATAAGAAACAGTGAAAATTCTGAACCATGCAATGCCAAAGTTGACAAGTCCAAACAATGCTATTGGATGTCTAAATGGCATGTGGTTCCGTAACAAATGACATGAAAAATCAGACATAGGTAGGTTGTTCTGTGTCGAATCATGCAAAAAGTTATCATGCTTATCCGGATTGCATCGAATGATCTTGTCTTGAGCCTGCAAGATGCGCTAATGGTGTTCCGGTGCATGGGATCGCTGACCCAGGTGACAATCAGCCCTGCTTAACGCACGACATTGATCATATGGGGGAGCTTGTCATGCATCTTCTCAGCCCCCATCCTCGTGATAAGTGCCAGCCTCTCGGGCTTGTTGTGGGGATTCAAAATCTCACACGGTTTCACAAGCTCCGATGGATCAAGCTTATCACTCACCTGTATAGCATAGACGAAGTCATTAGATTTGTCAATTATGTTGTATCTGCAGAACTGACAACTTCTAATTAGCATTTAGAAACATGTCGAGAAAACATGTAATGTTGTTGGACTATTAAGTTCAAGTATGTTGGATGCTATATATTCATGGATTCAGCAATACCATACACACCTGTTTACACAATTAAAATGAAGGGCAGTGCATACGATTCTCTTACTTTCATAGTTTAGAAACAACAGTTAGAGGTTACGCAAGAGTGTCCCCATGCCCCAGCTGCCCCTTCTGCTAGAAATAACAGTGGTAAGTAAGAAACGTGACAAAAATTAAGCATCGACTCATACGTATACCTGCAAGTCTGCAGCCAAAAGCCTTGACACGCAAGAACAACAATAACAGCGAACCTGCTCGAGTCTGGGCATACACTTGACTTCCCGTGCAAATCTATTCACTATATTTTTTACCCATAAATCACTCTTCATCATCTTCTTATTTCTCCAACAGCTATCTCTGCATGACCAATCCAAGTTCACCACCTCTGTTAATGACAGATCCAACTCACAATCCCCCTTCCACTTCCACCAACACACTTAAAATTTCGAACACTTACCGGTGCACTTGTCTTCCACAGCTCATTAAAGTGGAACCTTAATATTTACATGGTGTAATGCAACTTCTCGAACTTCATCCTGGCTCATTAACTCCACCACTCTAGCGCACACACAAAAAAATGATTATACTCTGTAGAACAAAGAACAAAAATGACTTCACATGCTAAATAATGATTCTGACAAGGACATACTGTTTCGAGAAGCTGATCAATACTCGTAAGATCTGCAGTAGGTACAGATGTTGCAGAAGTTGATGTACTTTCTGAAGCTTCCCCAAAGATATCATTGTCATTCCCCAGGTCAATCAGCATAGCCTATTGAACACATTCAAATGTCACGTTCAGTATTGATAAATTCAGAATTATTTATTTACAACTCATGCAAGGTACTTTGTTCAGTTTTCCTCATATTGATAAGGAACAAGAATAACAGATCAAGTAATTCCAACAAAAGCTAAGAGAGGAGCATATAGTGTTACTTAAATATTTCAGTTTTTCAGTGAGATCCTTTTTGGTCAGCTATCCAAACATGCTGCTGCATTTCAAAGCCGCGAAAATGTGCTACATTGAATTCGTGCTCCCATACACATTAATTGTTTGTGAATGGAAGATCAGGGCCAATGAGACCAACAGTGGGTCCTTTCTTTGCTGATTCTGCAGCCAGAGATAACTCGGCTGGAGGACCACAGCCATAAGCTATAGGCAACAGCTACAAAGATTCAGACGACGTAATCAACTACCTAAAGAATGCTACCACACACCAATTTACTAAAAATGACATTGAACTTTGAAACTTAATTAATGTATCATTGAAGAAAAAGAACTAAATAAAATATCAGTAGAAGGACTCTTAACATCTTAATACACAGTGTATTTATTTATTGCCTGTGCAAAAGTTCAGTTAAGTTTGCTAGAACCAGGTTGAGAGCTTCGTTTCCTAGTAATAAGCGCAGGCAACAAACTCAAACCACCATGAAGGAAAATTAGGATGTTAGTAAGCCATTAAGATCCACGTCTTGGTGCAAAGAAATTATGGAATGATGATGATGAACGTACCAGCAGATACGATCTCAACTGCACCCCCGTGCCACCTATCGCCGTCTCACCCACCGTCTCTCAACACCCTGTGGAGGTTCTTACGGGAGAATTCAATGCCGTGCCAGCCAAAAAGGCGTCTCCCTTGAGCCCAAATTAGTAAATCTACTTTCCAAAAGATGGGAAACTCTCATGATGACAAGTAAGAAAAGAAAACATCAAATAAAATGATCAGATATGTTCGTATTTACAAAGGAGCCTGACCAAAGACATGATTGACATTTAATTTGTTTTCTAATCTTAGAGATGAACAAAAGTGGAGCTAAATCATGTCTCACTTGAAATATCACATATGTTTGTCTTAGAGCTAGTCTCACAAAAGTTATGGACTTTTTACACCATGAGAGAGAAAACAAGTAAATTGTAATTAAACGTCTGATTTGATTGCGGTGTCTTGATTCTCGAGTAGCGCACAATCAAATTAAAGACCTCGAAATAAAAAAAATGTATGATGAGAAAATGAGCAAGTGAAAGACAATACGATGTCGAAGTAGAACATGAGTGTGTACCTTCTTATCCATATTTTACAAGAGTTCCGCTTCGGTACAACCCCCTCACAAAATGTATAAAAGGCAATATGGACATTTAACAAACTGTATCCATTTTCGTATGTATAATGCATCACCCGCTACATATACGCCGCACGTTTCGGGACTGGACCCGCTACTGGGCCGGCCCACTAATAGGAAGCAAAACCAGAGCAGGAGTAAAAGTCACAAAAATTAGCAACGCGCTTCTAGGATTCGAACTCACAACATTATAGTCTGGAAGGAGTGGTACTAGCCACTCGCCCTATCAGCAGCTTTTGGTCTGAACCTGGCACGGATTATTTTATTAAAACACAGTAGCGGCACATTTCACACAACGCTTACAAAATTTTGAACGTTTCAATGAAAATTGTGACCATATCTTCATACCGAATATTTTATAGATTCTATGAACATTTTTTGAACACATAAACATTTTTCAAAATTCCAGAACATTGTTTGAAATCCACTTTTTTTTAATACGCAGAAATTTTTTGAAATCCACGATTTTTTAATACACGAACAATTTTTGCAATCCACGATTTTTTTAACTAGATGATATCCCCGCACGTTGTGGGAATATTTTGCAACATATTTCAATGTGTTTCGCTGTATGAAAACATAAATATTTGAAATAATAATATAAACAGCTAAAACTAAAAAATACATATAATTTTTTATGTTCGATTAATATATAGTTGTAAAATATTTATTAAATATAAATAGCATAATAGAATGAAAATTCTCATGTATATTTGCATGTTGAGATGGGTCTTTTTTCCATGCTTGTTTCATGATGAAGTGGCATGCTTGTATGTCGAGAGACATATGTAGTGGGCGTGAGCCTTTTCTCATGCATATTGTGCGATGATGTGGCGTGATTGCATGTTGAGAAAGATAGTTAGTGGGGGCTAGCTATTTAGATATAGAAGATATGCGAACATTTTCTGAAACCCATGAATTTTTTTAATACGCGAACATTTTTTGAATCTGTGAACAATAGTTTAAAATGAGGACATTTTTCTGAAAACACAAATAATCTTGGAAAATTTGGAACACATTTGGAAATTCTGAACACATCATAAAAATGAAAACAAAACTCGAAATTATGAAAAAAAAATGTTCACCTGAACAAAATTTGAAACTTTGAACCTTTTTGAAAACACGAACAAAGTTTGAAATTCCGAACATGTTATGAAATTGTGAACAATTTTTAAAAGTGTGAAGAAGTTCTTTTAACTCCAAACCTGTTTTGGAAAACATGACCAAATTAAAAAATTCTGAATATTTGTAAAACGCGAACTATTCTTGAACACATGATCAAAATTTAGAAATTTCGAACATATTTGGAAAAAAAATTGAATATGTTGAATTGTTTTTGAAATTTATGATTTTTCCCCAAAAAAATTTCCATGGCTTTGTATCACTAATTCAAGGCACCATGCCAAGTTATTTGGGTTTTCGATAATTTTTGCATTTTCTAGAGTTTTCTTTAGAAAAGGTCGACAAATGCCCGGACGTGTCGCAACATGCAAACGGTGTCGAAATTCGTTCAAACCTAGTATGTATGCTTACCATGGGCATTCCCATCTGCTTGAAAAAGTGGGGGTCATTTCATGGATGTCCAAAAATAGACCTTGTTAAACGGATGTTGTTCGGGTATGCGGAAAGGCTCCGTCTGAGAGCACGTCGTTTCTCAAAATCCTTGAAATGGCCCCAATTTTTTTAAATGTCCTTGTATGACTAATTTAAGGCACCATGCCAAGTTCTTTGTGTTTTCAACAAGTTTTGTATTTTCTGAAGTTTTCCCATGAAAAAGGCTTGATAAATAGCCGGACGTGTCGCAACGTGCATACGGTGTCGGAAGTCATTCAAACTAGGCATGGATGCCTAACATGTGCATTCCCATCTGTTTGCAAAAGTTAGGGTCAGTCCTAAGATTTCAAAAAAATAAAATCATGTTCAACGGAGGGTGTTCAAATAGGCCATAAGGGTCCGTTTGGGAGCACCTCATTTTCTCGACATCCGTTAAATATCCCCAATTTTTTTTTCATGGTCTTGTATAAGCAATTCAATTCACCATGCCATGTTGTTTGGGTTTTTCACAAGTTTTGCATTTTTTGAATTTTTCTTGGTAAAAAAAGGCCGATAAATGGCCGGATGTGTCGCAACTTGCATATGGTGGTGAAAGTCATTCAAACCAGGAATGGATGCCTACCATGGGCATGTTCACCTGTTTGCAAAAGTTGGGGTCATTTTAAGGATGTCCAAAAATAGACCATATTCAATGGAGAGTGTTCGGGTAGGCCAGAAAGTCCGTTTAAAAGCACGTTGTTTTTCGACATTAGTCAAATAGCCCTAAATTCTCTCCACTAGCTTCTATGAAGAATTCAAGGCATCATGCCTAGTTGTTTGGATTTTCGACAAGTTTTAATTTTTCTGAAATTTTCTCGGTCAATAAGGATCGATAAATGGCTGGACGTGTCGCAACGTGTAAACGGTGTCAGAAGTCGTTCAAACCTGACATGGATGCCTCATATGTCTGTGCCAGTCTACTACAAGAAGTTGGGGTCATTTATCCATAGTAAAAAAAAACCATCAGTTGAGAGGAGTGTGCCAGCCTAGGCCAGACATGGTGCATCCGTGAGCATGTAGTTTTTTCCTAATTTGCATGCTTTTATTATTTGCAATTTCTGTCATTATTAATCAAGATGGACATTTGTTATGTCCTAATCATTTCTTGAAATTTGAAATTTCAAATTGTGTATGAAAATTTTACATGCTTGAACACTTTTTCCAAAATTGTTAACAAATTCCAATAATTGATGATTTTGAACACAAATTACAAACCACATACTGTTTAAAAATTTATCAATTTTTTCCAAACGCAAATATTTTTAAAATTTGTGAACAAAAAATTCGAAAATGTGAACATTTTTTGAAATTCTAGAACATGGGCCAGCACATTTTAATCTGTTCGTTGCCTCTATAGACGCCGGTTTTGGGAACCTTGTACATTGTTCTAGGCAAGTTTTTACCGGTTTGGGAACCTTCTAGAAGGATCAATCATTTTTTTGTTTTTCTGTTTCTTTTTTTCTTTTTCAAAATCATGAAGTTCAAAAAATGTTCAACATATTCATTTATTTATTCATATTTTTCCAAAAAATTGAAAATTTCAAAAATGGTCGTGTTTTCAAAAAAGTTCAGAGTTTCAAAATTGCTTGTGTTTTCAAAAAAAATCAGAATTTCAATTATTTTCTCATTTTTAGAATTTTTTTAGAGTTTCAAAATGTGTTCCAGTTTTCTTAACATTTGTTTGCATTTTCAAAATTTTGCTTACAATTTTAAAAAATGGTCGCCTTTAAAAATGGTCGCGTTCAAAATTGAGTCACCGTTTAAAAACTTAGCGTTAGTTTTTTTTCTCGATCTGATTTAGTCCAATGGCGTCGCTGTAATTGAGTCACCGTTTAATTAGGGGATGCTAACGGACATACTACTCCATCGCGCTAAGCGGCGATCAAGACATGCATGCATTAAATCCCACGCAAAAATAGGGGAAGTGGTGTGCGGCCAGGAGGGATTTTACGGGAATGAAGAAGGCCAGCTGTAGCGATTAATTAGGTGAATTTAATGACTAGCGGGCCTCATTCCTGCTTCGTATTGGAACGTTCGCCAGAGCGATAATTGTTTTTAATATTCAGCGCTGATTAGCCTAGATAGCTTGCTTGGTCTATTGGTTCTGTTCGCTTGCGGTGAGAGCGGGAGGTCCGTCTTCAATTCCCGTCCAGTGCAAAACTTTTTGGATTTTCACTGTCACTACAGAGACTATTCGCTTCTGGGCCGGCCCAGTTGGCCTCTCATGTACGCCGGGCCGCGTATGAGCGGTATGTACACACGCTACGTATCGGTATAAGCCACAAATTTTCTAAAAATACTATCCTATCCTTTATTATGAAGTGGTATGGACAGATCTCCTTTGTTGATGTGTTTAAGGGGGTTGTACCGAAGAAGAAGTGATTTTACAATAAACCGTTTGTAGGACCATTTCTTTCTAATCCTCCGTCTTCGGGCCAGGAAGAATAGGATACTGTTGTTAGTATTGTGGATAAGTAGAATAGAGCTGACAGAAGGTGCAATGTAGCCATAGGTCCCCGCTAGTGCGCTCCAATTCGATGAATCGGGTTTTAACATTCTTGCAATACCAAAATCCGAGACAAATGCTTTGTAGTCAGCATCTAGTAAGATGTTTCCTTGTGATGTCCCTATGAATTATGGGCGGGTGAACATCATGATGGAGGTAACTGATGGCTTGCGCCACATCTCTTATTAGAGCTATCATCCTTTCCCAGTGGAACTGGATTGCTAGTTCTTCGTTACTCAAGATAGAAGCTACATTTCCTCTCTCTATGAACTCGCATAGAAGAAACATGCACCGTGGATGAGAACAATAGCCATACAACTTGACAATGCTGCGTTGGCGAATTCTTGTTAACATTCTAATCTCATGCTGGAATCTTTCTTCATCATGTGCCTCTTCGTCGCCTACATAGAGTTTCTTTACTACAACCACTTGTCCATCTTGAAGTTCTGCTTTATAAACCCTACCGTATGATCCCTCTCCAATGCAATGGTTCTCATCAAAATTGTCGGTTGCATCGATAATATCCTCGAATACTATTCTACCATCAAAGCCCCATAGAGAAAATACATCCCTTTTGCTGAAATTATCATTTTTTTGGGATACTTTCTTGCAGCAAATAAAAAGGAATATTGTACATGTTGCTATTGAAATAGTAGCGACAAACATAGAAAGACCGACTGATAGTACAATCTTTTGATGCTCTCCTGTATGATCCGCATTGGGTAAATTGCAAGGAGACATGCCAACAAGGTCTCCACAAAGACCTTTGTTGTGGAGAAACCATTCAGCTGATGCATTGTGGATCCCCTTTGGGACAGATCCTTCTAGGAAGTTGTATGATAGATCAAATATTGATAGGCTTTGCATGCTCGCAATCGAGACAGGGATGGCACCACTAAATTGATTGTGTGAGAAGTTTGCAATCATCAACATCTCTAGTTTGCTAAGTTCCAATGGTAGTGGTCCACTGAGACTGTTCATGCTAAGATCAAGCATGCTTTGCAGGGAAGTTAAATTGCCCAAACCACCAGGAATACTTCCATTAAGACTGTTGTTATTCATATGTAATGACTGCAATCTCAAACAATTTCCGATCTCTTTTGGTATTCTACCACTTAAAAGGTTGCTTGAGAAATCAAGGATCTCAAGATTGCTAAGTTGCCCAATTTGCTTAGGGATCTGGCCAGATAGTTGATTGTTACTTAAATCCATCCAATACAAGTTACTTAACTTGCCAATTTCTGGCGGTATCTCACTATTCAACCTATTGAAACTGAGTCCGAGCCATCCAAGATTATTTAGCTCCCCAAGCTCAGAAGGTCACTACACCACAACACGGATGCAAGGACAGAAAATCTGCCGGGACAAGGCACTTACAAGGGCAGTCAAAACTTCTCCAAGATGGTTACAACCTATTGAAACTGAGTCCGAGCCATCCAAGATTATTTATCTGATTTTTAGATAGATGGTTGGACAGCTAAGGTAGTCCAAGTTTGTTCTGAACTAAACAAGGCTAAGATGATACACCTGGAAGAATTTAATATGGAACTTCAGATGGAAAGATCTCGGTAAACTTTCAGCATAGTTGGCCTTTCTTTAGGTGAAGGAGTTAGGCAGTCAAATGCCACCGAGATACAACGTCTCACGTCTTTCGCCTCCTCAGTTTCGGGCTGTGGAAGTCGTTTATCCAAAATTTCTTCCAGGAGAAATTGGTCCTTGAGTCAAGAATGAAAGGCTTGCATATCTCCAGGATGTTTGCCCATCAACACCTCAAGCACCACAACACCAAAGCTATATACATCACATTTCTCCGTAACTAGAGATGTGTAGGAAAATTCTGCATCCAACACACGAACATAAGAATTAGTTGTATGCATGAGTGCAGAGAGCATATAGTATTTGTACTGGAAAAACATACCAGGTGCTATGTACTCATAGGTCCCTGCTAGTGCACTCCAATTTGATGAATCGGGTTTTAACATTCTTGCAATACCAAAATCCGAAACAAATGTTTTGTAATCAACATCTATTAAGATGTTTTTGCTTGTGATGTCTGAATTATGGGTGGGTGAACATCATGATGGAGGTAACTGATGGCTTGAGCCACATCTCTTGTTAGAGCTATCCTCCTTTCCCAGTGGAACTGGATTGCTAGTTCTTCATTGCTTAAGATAGAAGCTAGATTTCCTCTCTCTATGAATTGGCATACAAGGAACCTGTACCGTGGATGAGAACAATAGCCATACAACTTGACGATGCTGCGTTGGCGAATTTTTGTTAACATTTCAATCTCATGCTAGAATCTTTCTTCAGCATGTGCCTCCTCATCGCCTGCATGGAGTTTCTTTACAGCAACCACTTGTTCATCTTGAAGTTCTGCCTTATAAACACTACCAGTTCCTCTAGAGTTGCCTCCGCGAGGACCGGGACGCCATCAACATAATCATTGCTGATCTCCATTCGATGGCCCTTCGCTTGGCGCCGCCGCTTCCTCCTCCACCTCCTGAGCCGGATTAGATCCTTCGCTGCGATGTTGCCCTCTTGTTTTTCTTCTTTCAGGGCTTGTTGAGTTGTGCCCTCAGCAGAACCCTATTGCACTTCGTGTTGTGCTACTTGCATGTGTGTGTGTGTGGATCTATGTTGAACCTTGTGGCTGTGGTGGTTTGCTTTATTTATAAAGCGGGGCGAAAGCCTTTTTCGGTAAACACTACCGTATGATCCTTCTCCAATGCAGTGCTTCTCATCAAAAATTTCAGTTGCATTGATAATATCCTCAAATGCCATTCTGCCATCAAAGCTCCATACAGAGAAAACACCCCCTTTGCTCACATCATCGGTACTTTTAGATGCTTTCTTGCGACAGATCAAAAGGGCAACTACACCTGCTACTATTGAAATAGTAGCGACAAACATAGGAAGACCCACTGGTAGTATAATCTTTTGATGTTTCCGCCTATGATCTGCAAGTTGCAAATCACAACGAGACATGCCAACAAGGTCTCCACAGAGACCTTTGTTGTGGAGAAACCATTCAGCTGATGCATTGTGAATACCATTTGGAACAGAGCCTTCCAGGAAGTTGTATGATACATCAAATACTGTTACACTTTGCATGCTTGCGATGGAGATAGGGATGCCACCACTGAATTGATTGTGTGAGAAGTTCACAAACATCAGCATCTCAAGTTTGCTGAGTTCCGATGGTATCGGACCACTGAGACTATTCATACTAAGATCAAGCATGCTTTGCAGGGAAGCTAAATGGCCCAAACTACCAGGAAGACTTTCACTAAGGCTGTTGTTATTCATATGTAATGACTGCAGTTTCAAACAATTACCGACCTCTTATGGTATTTTACCACTTAACAGGTTGCTTGAGAAATCAAGAATCTCAAGATTACTAAGTTGGCCGATTTGCTTAGGGATCTGGCCAGATAGTCGATTGTTTCCTAAATCCATCCAATAGAGGCTGCTTAACTTGCCAATTTCCGGTGGTATTTCACTAGTCAACCTATTGAAATGCATATCGAGAATTGCAAGATATTTTAGCTCCCCAAGATCAGATGGTATACTGCCTTCTATCATGTTGTGTCCAAAATCAATACTTGTCAAGTTTTGACACGAGCCCCATTTTGGCGAGAGCCGCCCTACAAATTTGTTTGAAGATAAACTAATGTCATTGAGATGCGGATACACCCCAAATGATTTAGTTATGTCTCCCTCAATCTGATTTTCGTCAATTCCAAGGGATATTAGTGAACTGCAGTCCCTCAAACCTTTTGGGACAGGACCATCCAGATTGTTATCAAAAATTTGGAAATTTTGTAGCTTTTTACTTTGGCACAAATCTGGCAAGTGTCCTGTCAGCTGGTTGTCAGCCAGCAAGACCAGGACCAAATTGGTAAGGTTGGAGAGTGTCAAAGGCAAAGGGCTAGAGAGCTGATTCGTGAATAGTCGCATTTCTGTCATGCTCACCAATTTTCCAAAACTTTGAGGGATTGGGCCGGACAATTGGTTTTCGTGGGATGACAATGATTCCAAGTTTGCCAAATTTCCAAGCTCATTCGGCAATTCTCTAGAGAGATTATTGGTATGTATTACTATTTGTCTGAGTGAAGACATGTTCCCAATACTTGACGGCACTGGTCCAACTATGAAATTTTCAGAGAGGTCAAGGATTTCCAGATTCACGAGATTTCCGAACTCACGAGGGATGGATTTGGTTATGTGGTTACCCCAAAGAGAAAAATAGGTCAGTGAAGTAAGATTTCCAGCAACACAAAAAGGAACAGTGCCGGTCAAATGGTTCTCTGACAAATCAAATTCAATCAAGCTCGAGAGCGTCCCTAGCTCTACCGGGATCTGACCAGTGTGCTGGTTCCGATATAGGTACAAGAATGTGAGCATTGTGAGGTTTCCAAGGGAGGGCGGAATTGCACCATTCAGCCTGTTTTTTTGCAAGTATAGCACTTGTAGGGTTTGGACTTGTCCTAGCTCTTCAGGTATGGGTCCTGACAGACGATTATCAGAAAGACCAAGAGAGTTGAGGTTCCTCAGGTTTGCAAAGGAGGAAGGTATTTGGCCAGAAAGGATATTCCAGCTCAAATCCATCTCTCTCATGTTCTGAAGCTGTCCTAGGTTCCATGTGACGCTACCTGAGAGCCTATTCCCAGGTAGATAGAGAAAAGCAAGTCTTGAGAGATTACCGAAGGCAGGAGGGATTTGGCCAGCGAGATTGTTGCTGGAGAGGTCCAGATGTGCAAGCCTCCCAAGGTTGCAGATTATTGCAGGTATGTGCCCACTAAGCTGATCACCAGAGAAGTTGAGGGTGGAAAGCATGGAAAGAGAGCCGATGCCTGGTGGGATGGCACCAGAGAGATGATGATTATCGCTGAGGTCGAGGTTGATGAGGTAAGGGAGCGACTGGAATCTCAGGGTGTCTAGTTGCCCTGCAATGCCGGCACCAACAAGGGAAATTCCTCTGATGACCTTCACCGTGGTTCCTCCATGCAGCCGAGTGTCACCGCAGGTGATGCCAGTCCAGTTGCATGGGTACATGCCGTCGTCTCTCCATGTTCCCATGTGCTTGCAGTATTCGACTAATGATTTCCAGTGGAGAAGCGCTCCCGCTTGAGATCTCAGAGAAGTGTAGTGGCGTGCTGCTGCTGCTGCTGGTGTGGCATGGCCCTCGGCTTGCCTGGAAGTAAGGAGAAGCAGCAGAAGCTGGGCAAACGAGAGAACCAGGCGATGTAGCGGGGGCAATGGCAGCATGAAATCCGCCATGATCTCACGACGTACTATGATATGCCTGCATACGCCAAGTGATTACGTAAACATAAGTACTCCCACAAGTCTGGCAGCAAGAAGACACACACACGCGGAAATATGGTTAAGGAGATAGAGAGATTGGCACACCTCCGGTGTCCGGACAGCAAAACGAGGCACCGTTTATGCATGCTTGGTTTTGCTGGGTGGTGCGTGAGTTGGGTACTCATCTGGCTCGTTGTCCAGGGGTTTAAAAACACATTTACAGCAGCCTCACATGCATACACACTTGGTTTTCACTTGCAGAGAAGACCTTGACTATGTCCAAGTCTGGCTACATAATTTCCATACGGAACCGCACAGAGATCTTCTACGTCGATTGATGTGCGACCAAACTCGAGGTTTTAATGCTGACAAACATCAGCTTGTAGAGCAGTTTACTGTTCTAAGATTTTTGGTTTCAAAAAATTGTGTTTGGTCCTCTTTGATGATCGTGGAAATGCATGCTTTCAGCCCGTTCAACAGAAAAAGAAAATATCGTGCTTGTCATGTGGACATGGATTATTACTTGGTTTTCTTGGATAAATTGGAGCGTCAACAGGTCAAGTGAACTTAACTGTCTCTCTTTTTGTGGAAACTTTTTGTGTTCGACATGGACACTGTTGACGTTGTGTGTGAAAATGCCATTTCTTCCAAGGCTAGCTACGCTGATGGTGAATACAACTAATGCTGTTCAAACAGAGAAAATGCATATCTAGAAGTGTCAGTGGTTGGACTATGGCAGAAGGTGGTGTGGACTGACTTTCAGAGTAGTGACTGTGCCTCCTTTTCAGCCTATAGACCGTTACTAATAGGAGAGAGTAAGCAATCCCGTTCAAAGTAACAGCTTTCCCAACAGTTTATCTCTCTATCTTGTCACTAAGGCCTACAAAATTATTTGATTGCTGCATATATGATTGATTTCAAGAGCCCTCACCCTCGCCCCCGCGTGGCGACGGGGAGGCGACCAAATCCCGCCGCCGCCAAGCCCCCCTCCCTACTCTCCTCCTCCCTCGCCGCCGCCGCCACAGGGCGCGGCCGGGCAAAGCCCCGGTCGGCGTCGGTGGCGGCGGGGATCGATTGTCCCCTTGCGCAAAGGGCTGGCGCGGGCCGGTTCTTCGGGTGAGGGCTTGATGCTGCCGGGTGTCAGGGCGTGTTCGTCCGCCGGCGCTTTGCGTTTGGTGTGGCGGAGATGCGGCGGACGGCATGGCATGAGGCTGGTGCCCGGCGGAGCGGCGATGTGGTGGTGGTGGGGCGCCGCCGGCGGCCGGCCGATCTGGCGCAAGGCTCCCAGGACGCGGAGCCGCTCGGGGCGATCTGGGCTTGGCTGCCCGATCTCGCCTTTGGGCTTAGATCTGGGTGTGTCGGATCCAGCCAGGGCCGGCTATGGTGGTCTGGCTGTGGCCTTCGGCCATGCCGGCAACCTAGAGTTGGGCACTGGTCTACCCCGCCGTTGCTGTCGTTCCTGCTGAGAGTGGTCTCGCGGCGTCGGGGCCTGCGAGGCTTCAGAATAATGGCGGCGGTCCTAGGGTTCCTCTTACGTCAAGACGAAGATCTGCCTGATGCCTGTCCTCCTGATCTGGCCGGAGTGTCGGGTTCCGGAAGGCTCCGCTGGCGAACTCCCATGGGCGTGTTATGCCTGGAGATTGCTAGATCGGGTGGGATTCGGTCATGCCCATTGGTCCTCCGTTAAGGAGGGAGCGGCGCGAAGCACTGCTATCTGTTGCCATCAGGAGCTATGTTTTGCTCCATGGTGAAGTCAGAGGCGGAGAATGTCATGGAAGCCGAGGTTGGAGGACTAGCAATGGTGATTGGAGTCTACGGCGTTGAGGAACTTGCTTGGAGTTTCGGGATTCATAGCAGCGGTATGTAAGTGGGGGCGACAGCACAGGTGAAGTTCAAAGTCTTGCCTTTCAGGGTGAAAATCTTAGGTCTGGCCTTAATTGGTTGTGCCTGGCAATGGCCTTGTTGAAGGCATTGTTTTGAGAGCGGGGATTATCTCCGGGGTGAAAACCCAAGATCTACGATCGGGCGACGACGGCGTTGGTGCACTGTTTCCTCCTTGGAGGCGTCGCTTTTGGAGAACTTGGACATCAGGTGTTGTGTTGGTGGTGGTTGTGCTGCTGCAGGGCCTGGAACACTGTAGCGGGACTTTTCTTTTTTAGCTTCTTCTTCTTTTTTTTGGCTGTGTGCATCCGTCATGCCATTAGGGCATTGCGTTGTTGCAGAGGCTGGACGTAATTGGTATCTTCGCGATATTAATATATACTCTTTATCGAAAAAAATATATGATTGATTTGTGGTGACTTACAGTGGACTTTAACTTTGTGGCCTTCATTGTTTTGTTAGAACTCGATGCATTCCCATCCTGTCAACAAGAATCCTCGGCTGATATCTAGCTCAAAATTTTAGGAACCCTCCTGAATAGTTCTAATCTAGGAGTAGGTACTAGTACTAATAACCGGCTGATTTGCTAACTGAAGAGACTCGCCCAAATGGTCGTAGATGGACCAGGCCGCTGGAATCACTCAAACCTGCTGCGGCAACCAATCGGTGTGACGAGAAGATCACCTAGCGGCGAAATGAAGCCACCAGCGCCGCCGGTGAGCAGCGGCAGAGGGCGCCCCCTCCTCCCACCTGAGGCCACGCCGCTTCTGTGCCATCGCGACGCCTAGTGTCTCCTTGCGGCGAGCCATATCCAGACGTGCGTATCCTGGTGACAGGTGGAGTCGGGTGAGGACGTACGTCGTTGCGGTGGGGAAGATGGCCGGCGACGTGCCGGAACATGGAGGAAGAGGCGGCGGGATGAGGAAGAAGGGCAGGGGAAAATGAACCGATTTATTTTTATTTTTATTTGCCTTGTGTTTATTTTTACACTCTTGCTAAAACTCAGTCGTCTGATTTCAATTCACGTCAGGTCGAATTCTGAGTCGTTGGATCTCGTCGCTAATCTCTGCGTCCCCCTCCCCCTGTGGGTTGTCCGTCGTGGACGGTTTGTTGCTTATGTGGTCGCGGTCTTTTTTTATCGGGTTCACGGGTGTCCATCATTTCTTTTCTATGTGGGAGACCCGTGTCAGTTTGCGCAGCAGGAGGGGGGAAGCGGTGGGGGGGGGAGGCGAGCTGCTGGCCATGGAGCCATGGAGGGGTTGGAGAGGAGGCCAGCTTGGGCTCCTGACATGAGGCGCGTCATGACCGGCCGTCACTGGAGAGACAGGTACAACGAGCTTATGTCTTCCCCAATGCTCAGGGCATTGTTCTCCGTCGTCTGAGTTTTGCGTCGCCGGGGGCCTCCTCCTAACCAAATCCCATTCCATAGGTTTTGCGAGGCAGCGCATCCACGTAGTTCGCTCAATCGAATCCCCTGACCTTGGCCCCTGTGATTTGGGTTCTGTCAAAGCGCGACCCCGCATATGATTTTGTTCATTGTTGTAGGCGTTTTTTTTTTACAACAAGCGAGCTTCTGATTAGTGATGGGATTAGTGATGGGAAAGTAGGTATGTGAGGATTGCGGCTTGAATTTTTTGCTGCCTTCTGGGAAGCGCTTTCGATTCAGCGATGTATGTCTTCTGTGTCGATTGCGGCCGCAGGGGTTTGTGTTTGTGCTAGCATGGGGGGCACACACTATCTTCTGTCAGTTATCAGTATTATGTGAAAAAATAGTTAACATTCATTTTCAGTCTGAATAGAGTACTCTTAGTATCTCCTTGTTTTTTCATTTTAAGTCTTTTGTTACATGAATAACCTTCAATTATGAATTAAATCAGTTATTAAGAGCAGAGCTACAGTGAGCAGTTTGTTTTGTACATCCATGAGATGGAGCATTTTTTACTTCTGACTGCTAGTCATCAGCTTGTTATACTTTTTTGCTGCAGCAGTATTGTTATTCCCTCTATTAAAACATGGTTGTGGTAGTACAAGATTAGGCGATGTTATAAACTTGTTCATTTCCTTAACATATTGAGGCTTAAATGCCCTTTTGCAAGCACAAGCTGATTTTGGGGCTGCGGAGAGGGATGACACTGTTGTGGTCCATTAAGTATTTGATTTCAGTCAAGTCTCGAGATTAACAATGTTCACTCCAGCACTAGCTTCAGTGTTTTGTTTAGCTCATCACTTTGATCATGAGGAGGATGAGAAGATGAGGTGATGTGAAGACTGAGTAGTTTCTTCAGTTTCTTTAGTCATTGTCTAGGCATGAGCAGATGAAGTAATGTGAAGACTAGGTAAGATCATATATAGTCAAGTGCACATACACAAGCAAACTCAATGTTGATCCCTCAGTTTTCCATAATGTTAAGGCTAGGTAACATCATATACAGTCAAGTGCACACACACAAGAAAAGTCAGATCCCTCGGTTGTTCGTTTTCTTCAGTCATTTCATAGTCCATCATTTATATCATCTAGAGAAGATCAATTATCTTTATTTGTTAGTTTAATTTCAGTCATTTGTCTCTCAGTTAACACAACTTTTGTAAGACGAAAACCACATATCTCAGTACTTATTTGTAAGTATTCATTGTTCATTATTTTTGCCTTTTCAGTCATCTTTCTTTCTGTCTTTAGTCTCTTATTTCTTCAATCATATTCAGTTCCAGTCCTTGTACAGTCTTTCATTATCTTCTTTTGTCCCTGTTGGAAATGTTAGCACCTTTTCGACTAATCTAATCCACGAGTAGATAATAGACATGCCAATCACAGTATGCAACTCATACCGATACCTAAACATGTGAACACGTACAACACATAGAACCAAGACATCTATGAACAGAACATATACGGCTAGGACATGAACGAGCAAATAGGGGATGAACGAGTCATACCCTCTGGTTGGCCAGGGCAACGCCGCGGCGGCGGCGGCAGCCTCGGCATCGGACGAGGCCTTCTTCTTGGTGGCTTCGTCATCAGCCATGGAGTCGATGTAGGGGGAGTAGTGGAAGCAGAGGCGGACGGAGACGGGGACGGATCGGGAGCAGTCGCGTCGAGACGCTCCCCAAAAACCTTATTGCCGTTCTCCTGGGCAGGATCTCGAACGACAGGATTTCGGAGGCACCTACTCTCCCGACCAACCGTGCACGCGGTCGTTGGGATGGGATTGCCGAAAGCAGCACAGAGAGAGGAACAGTAGATGACGGCTAGGGTTGTGCAGGAGGGAGTGAGTGAACTGAGTTAGAGTTCACTCCATTGGCCAGCTCCTCCTTATATAGGTCGTTAGGTAGATGGGCCTGGGCTCAGGCCTACGACCGAGTCCGCGAACAGCCCACGGTCCAACATCTTGGACAGTGGCACTACTGTAGCAACTCGTCAATTAATCCGAGATTAATTAACCATTCCGGGCTAACAAAAATAAGGCTCGACTCGGCTCATTCCCGCAACCCGCGGTGCGCGTGCGTCATGACGAGGCGAGGCGGGCGGTGGAGGAGGAGGAGCGCGCGTGTATAGCTCCTCTTCCCAAGCTCCCAATGGCATGTGGTAGAGCAGCCCTTATAAAGGGGGTCTCACTCTCACTCCACTAGCAGTATAGTACTAAACTTCCCACCACTTGCCATGCACCTAAATGGGTGTAACACCCCTGTGTAATGAGCTACAGTGATCACCATCTTAATGCTAAGCTACTTTGATTAGTGAGGAATGATTACAGTGATTCCATATCTCATTTCAAATTCCTCCACTGAATTCAATTCAAATTCAAAGTGAAATTTGAAGTTACTCAAAAATTGCTGAGAAAAAGTTCATCATTTAGCAAAAATTCCAAAATAAATGATGTTTAGAAAAACAACATCACCATCAATGCTAAATATGGGTTAGAGCATTAAACCAGTGCAAAAGCAGCACTTTAAATGCCATTTCCATTTTTGAAAAATTCAAATGGATTCAAAAATTGCCCAAACTTTTTGTGGCAGAGCAGAATAATGCATTGTAATTATGTGGACAAGTTTCACATTTTTGCAAAAGCATTTGGCAGTTCATTTGTTTTTCTACTCTTTCTGTAAAATAGAAAACAGAAAAGAAAAAGAAACGGCCTAAACCGGCTGGGCCTAAGTGCACAGTGCACCTGGCCCAGCCCAGCCGCCCCCCTTCTCCCTCCTCGCTCTCTCTCTCTATGCGCGTGTCGCCGTCGCCGTGGCCGAGAGCGCGCGCACCGGCGAACGGCCGACACGGCGACGCTCGAGCCCGGGCGAGGGGATAAGGCTGGCCTCCCCGGCCTCCTCTTCCTCCCAGATCCACTCGCCCCCCTCTTCTGCCTCTCTCTCGCTCGCTCCCACCGAGGACCGAGCGCGGCCGTCGCCGCACGCCGTCGTCACCGCGGCCACCGGCCTCGCTTCGCCTCGCCATCGTGTTCGTCGCCTCCGCCGTCGTCGGTTACATCGTCCACGGCCTCGAACGCGAGCCGGGGAGCTCCACAGCGCGGATCCACGCCGCCGTCTCCTTCCTCGGGTCGCCGCCGTTCTTCTCCAATTTCGGCCGCCGTGCTGCGCTACTAAGCTGCCAACGGCCACCGTGCGCCTCGCGGTGAGCTCCTCTACCTCCTCCCCCTCTCCGTTTGCTCGCGCGTGCTCGCTAGCTAGCTACCTCACCGCGCCGGAACGCGCCGCCATCGACGAGCTCGTTGCCGTCGCCTTAGCCACTGCCATGCTCGCCCGAGTTCGCCTTCGAGCTCCTGGGGCTCCCAGGAGCTCAACGCACCCGTGCACGTCGCCTGCCGTGCCCACAAACGCCGGATCCGAGCTCGCCCGAATGCTCCGCCGCTCGCCGTGGTTGCTCCGGTCGATTCCGGCCAACTCCGGCGACGCCACCACCGCCATTCGACGCGGCTCGTTCGAACGAGCCCAGCCGCGCCTCGTTTGGCCGCCCGTAGCGCAATTCCGGCCAGCGCCCGTGCGCTCCGCCGCGTTTTGACATTGCCGGCGGCTTGCCGCCAGCCAACGCCACGCTGGCCGCCACGTGGGGCGCCCTGGGTCACTGACCAGTGGGCCCAGGGGCCCAGTTGACCCATTGACTAGTCAACTGTGCTAACGTGGCAGCACAGTGCCACTGACCAGTGGGTCCCCTGCGGTTAATTAGCTAAATAGGTTTTTAAAATAAATCTATTAACTTAGTTAGTGACTGACACCTGGAGCCCACCCTCTAATTAGTTCTGTTTAGTTTAAATTAACCACTGTTAGTCACTGTGTCTATGACATGTGGGAGCCAGCTGTCAGGTTTGACCTGGAACAGCTGGGTTGACTCGCTCACGTCACATTGACGTCATGCTGACGTCATCAGTCACTGTCCTGGATAATACGATTTAATTAATTAAAATAATTCTAGGATTTTCAGAAAACTGTTTAAATCTTTGAAAATTCGTGGAAATTCAACCATAGCTCGGATCGAAAAGTTTTCAACATGAAAGTTGATCAGAAAAACGAGACGAATCCGAATACGTGGTCAAAATCCCAGATATTTTCCCGCTTCGTCTGCGACATGTAACACTGCATTAGGTCACCACCAATACTGCATATTGCCATGACATGCATCTGTATTGTCTTGTTTGCCTTTATTTATTGTTTCGTTCTCCCTCTTCTTATCCGATAGCCCCCGAGACCGACGTAGCTCCGGAGACCGACTACATCCCCGACGATCCCTCTGTTGCCGCAGAGCTTCCAGGCAAGCAACCCCCCTTGAGCATGCCTATATCGCCTAATCTTTCTCCCTCCTGCTTGCATTAGAACTGCTACAGTTATTGTTCCGAATACCTATTCTGGTGCATAGCCTGTTTTTGTAAACTGCTATTGATACTTTACTTGATATCCTAAATGCTTAGTATAGGTGGGTTGGTAAACCACCTGTGGCCCCTCTTCCTTGTTCTAGTTGCACCGCTTTAGTACCTGTGCCCCGATCGATGTGATCGAACGGGCTGAGACCAGCACATCACCGCACATCCCCCCTAAGTTGCTCGACTCTGCAGAGATATCATCGAGTGTCGAGGGTGATACCTCTTATCTCACTTCTGATGTGATCTCTGTAGTATAGCTAACCGGTTGTGGGTTACCGAGGGTGATTCCTCTTTCACCACCCCCGATGAAGCTTCTGTCGTGCAACCCCGCAAGTGTGAATACCATCGAGGGTGATTCCTCCGGGTTCACCTTGACGGTTACATCGAGTGGGAATCCAATGAGGGTGATTCCTCGGATTACCCTCTTGATGTTACGGACACACGGTTACTTTTACCTGTTGCCCTTTTACTGTTACTGTTACTGCAGGACTGAAGGGACAGGCGGTACCACCCCGGTTGAGGTGGACCTGAGTTCCCGACAGTCTTTTGGAAAGACGGGTCGGCCCCGAGGGGTACCCGTGAGTGATGTGGATTCGGGTTGACCATGAGGGTACCCGAGAGATGATTACGTGGCACGGCCGGGCATTCCTAGCCCTTGCCGTAAGTCCACGAGATGGGGCGACGGGGTCACATGATCGTGAGTCTCTGCTTGTCACCGCGAGCTCCCAACGCACTAATGGGTTAGGATATGTAATCTGAGTAGGCCTCTGGCCTTTTCGCCCTAACCAGCACGTGGGAATAATATGGGTACTCGGCGTCGTATGTATTAGCCGAAGCTCTCCAGATGTCAGCGGTTGAGTGGCACGCGCCCGGGTTGGACCGCGAAAGCCTGCGCTTGTATTAAGGGGGCTAGGTCTGCTCCCGGCCGTCCTCGCAACGCGCAGGAGTGCAAAGGGCGATGGGCCCAAGACCCATGAGCGCTTAGGATGTAGACCGGCGTGCTGGCCTCTCTATTGAGCCTAGGTAGGGCTACGTCGTGTCGATCAGCCGAGGCCGGGCATGGACCGAGCAAGTGTGTCCGGCCAGAGTTAATCGAGCGTGTTGGGTAAGTTGGTGCACCCCTGCAGGGAAGTATATCTATTCGAATAGCCGTGTCCACAATAACAGGACGCTCGGAAAATATCCCGATCTTCTACAACTAGAATATTGGCTCCGGGATCGCTTTCTCGCAGGGAGTCGAGAAAGGATCTCTAGGCGTGGTTACTACCTGTTGCTATTATTATATTTATGTACTAATCTGCACTCTTCTAATGCTGCAAGATGCTGAAGATGCTAGTCTTCGATAGGCTAGGCCTTTTCTCTCTATTCTGGCATTTCTGCAGCCAAGTCCACATATACAGCCTTCTTTTGATAATGTTGCATAACTAGACTAGTTCTGATGTAAGTCTTGCTGACTACTTTGGATGAGTACTCACGTTTGCTTTGCTTCCCCTTTTCCCCATACCCGATTATTGCGACCAGATGACGGAGCCCCAGAGCCAGCTGCCCCAGTCGACGACTACTACCACTACTACCCCTCTGGTGGATACTACTACTACGAGGAGGAGCCCTCCGACGACCAGCAGGAGTAGATAGGAGGCACCCAGGCAGGAGGCCTGTGCCTTTCGATCCAGTGTTTTTATTTTGCCCCGCCTTCTGAAGGCTTATCTGTTTAACTTTATGTTTGTACTCAGATATCTAATGCTTCCGCTGATGCTTGTATGACATCTAGCTTATGTATTCGAGCCCTCGAGGCCCCTGGCTTGTAATATAAAGCTTGTATGACCTTTATTCGTGCTTAGAGTTGTGTTGTGATATCTGCAAGTGAGTCCTTAGGCTTGATCATGTGGATTTGCGTGTATGATTAGTGCACAATTAAGTCGGGGGCGTCACAAGTTGGTATCAGAGCCGACTGCCTGTAGGAACCCCCTTTCCAACTCCTTGGCCGAAGTTGAGTCTAGTCTTTGCAAAACGAATTTACTAACATGGCTGTGTGGCTTACGGGCCCACGTCTCCAATGGGTGGTATTAGGATCTTTTATTCCTCTTCTTTACTCTGGGACTCTGATTTCTCTTCTTTTCGGGTTAAATGATTTTGCTAACTCTGACATTAGGTTCTCGTAATCACATTCACCCGGGGAGCTGGATTGTCTGCAACTAATCCTTTCCTTTGGTTGGATTAATCTGATAATCACCTTTTCCTTTCCATTGGTCTGTTTAACCTTTCTTTCCGAGTTATCTTATGCTTCTCACACTGTCATTTGACATCTTGCACTCCTTGTTGCAGATGCGTCCCGCAAGACAGCTTGTGCGCCAGACCATGGCTGTTGATGCGACTGGGTTCCCGGCCATCTTGGTCGATCTTCTGACCAGGCTGGGATATCGCTGGTACCCCGAGTACACGGTTTACGAGGATTACCGCGAGTTCAACCAGGAGCAGTACCATGCTGTGGTCCGCATCTTTGATCGGCAGGACATCTCCATCACTGGGTTGCACACCTTTCATGGTGTTGGAGTGACTATTGACATGGCCGTCCATGATGCTGCCTATACTGCTATTGCCCGTCTCCGTGGAGAGCACAATAGTCGCTTGGAGGAGACTGCTTTCAGATACATCCCGTATGCTCCCACTGGGGATGAGACTGGATATTACACTGTTGTCTGTACTCCTTATGTGTCGCGTCGCTATGACCCGCAGGTTTTGGTACAGTACACCCAGGCTCTGGACCGCACTGCTCGAGCTCTTGCTGTCGAGTTGCACGCCACTCGTGCTCGTCTTTACGACGCTCTGACACAGTTGCTGCCAGCAGTCAGTGCACGGATGCACCCAAAGTACATTCTTTACCCGCGCCGGACGGAGATGCCACCAGGTCTTGAGTGGCCTGTTGTAGGAGGTCTTACCCCTCCACGTGGTCCTCTTCTTCCAGCTCGGGACCAGGTTCTGCACCAGAGTGTTCATGGAGCGCGGGATCCTTACATCGAGGGTACCCTACGTCGTCACCTGCAGCTGCCTGGCTTCAGTGGTTTTCTCCGACGTTGATCTAGCATATCGCTACGTCGCGTTGTTGTATATATCCCTCCACCGCGTGCCTGCGTGCCGCCTAGTTGTCTAGCTTTCCTTTTCGCTGTTGTAACGCTGGCTTGTAACCGAACCTATGTATGGATCTGTATGTCATGTTGACTATGTTGGTGTATCTATTGCACTTCTTTTTGTTGTGCATGTTACTTCATGAATGAATCCATACTAGTGCAATGCTCGTTGCTAAACTACCCCCCTGTTGAATTTTAGCAGGATGGTTAGACCAACAGGTCGTGGCCGTGGTGCCAACAATCCACCACCGCCCGACTATATGGCTGCAATGATGCAACAATTTGAAATGCACCGCCAGTTTATGCAAGGGCTGATGGATCAGTTTCCCCGCCCCAATGCCAACTAGCAGCCAGTCGCAATCACCTTGCAAGAGTTTGTGCGCATGAACCCAACCATCTTTCGCAACTCAGTTCAGCTGCTAGATGCTGATGACTGGCTCCGCGACATCGCTTTCGAGATGGAGTCTGCGAATGTGGCCCCTGTCAACTATGTCACATTCGCATCCTACTTTCTGAAGGGACCCGCAGCCCAATGGTGGGACACTCACAGGCAAACCTTAGCTGCTGGAACCATCATCACTTGGATGGAGTTCAAAGCTGCTTTCCGTGCTCGTTACATTCCTCAAGGAGTCATGGACCGGAAGAAGCGTGAGTTCCATAATCTCACTCAGGGGAACAAGTCTGTGGAAGCCTATCAGTGGGAATTTCTGGAATTATCTCGCTATGCTGAAGAGGACATTGCTACTGACGCCCGCAGGTAGGAAAAGTTCCGTGAAGGGCTCAACCCTGAAATCAAGATGGCACTCCTAGTCCACGACTTTGCTGACTTCACCACCTTGGTGAACAAGGCTATACAGGTTGAGACTGGTATCAAGGATAACAAGGACGCACTCAAGCGCACCCGTGAAGCGGGCTCATCTTCCCAGAAGCGCCGTATTTGGATCCCTCAAAGCATGTACCGTCCGGCTATACCTGTTCCAAGGCCATCATATGTTGCACCACGTATGCCTACTCCACCTCCGAGGCAGTTCAGACCTCCAGCTCCAATGCCTCGAGCTCCTGCTCCCCGTCCCGACAATGGACTCTACTTCAAGTGTGGCCATCCAGGTCACCGTGCCAGAGACTGC
Source organism: Elymus sibiricus (assembly GCA_039707655.1). Lineage (NCBI taxonomy): Eukaryota > Viridiplantae > Streptophyta > Magnoliopsida > Poales > Poaceae > Elymus > Elymus sibiricus. Next base: position 351,770,808 of record CM077672.1, on the reverse strand, counting down.
TCCCAGAGTCAGAATCAGCTTGTGCTTCCCTCTGCTGGCCGTGGTAATGGCCGTGGCAACAACCAGCCTCGCAACAACAATGCCAGGCCTTCATATGGTCGTGGGCAGGCATATCATGTCAATATGAGTGAAGACCCAGACCAACCAGCTACTGTCATGGGTACACTTCCTGTTAATTCAGTACCAGCATCTATTCTATTTGATACAGGAGCATTGCATTCTTTTATATCAGAAGAGTTTGCATTCATGCATGGCATTAAGCATGAAAATTTGCACCAGCCGTTAGTGGTTAACACTCCCGCGGATCATTGTCAAACCTCTATGTACAGCCCCGATGTTACCATTGAAATTGAAGGGTTGGAATTCCATGCATTTCCCATTATTTTGAAGTCTTCCAAAGTTGACCTCATTCTGGGAATGGATTGGTTGAAGGCTCACATCGCCTTAATCAATTGTGCCACCAAGTCTGTCCAACTCCTGCACCCCTCGGATGAGATAGTAAACTACCATGTGCATCTCGTTCATAATGCCGAGGCTCAGATTTATGCACTGAATGCGTTGAACGCTTCTCCTCTTGAGGAGATCGAAAACGTTCCAGTCGTTCGCGACTTCCAAGATGTCTTTCCGGAAGAACTTCCAGGAGTACCCCCTGCTAGAGCTGTCGAGTTTGTCATCGACCTAAAACCAGGCACAACTCCTATTGCGAAGCGTCCTGACAAGATGCCTCCGCTTGAACTTCTTGAGCTTAAGGAGGAAATCGACAAATCACTTCGCAAGGGTTTCATTCGTCCAAGTTCCTCTGCCTGGGGAGCACCTTCTCTCTTTGTCAAGAAGAAAGATGGTACTAATCGATTGGTCCAAGATTACCGTCCTATCAATCAAGCCACCATTCAGAACAAGTATCCGCTTCCTCGGATCAATGACCTGTATGATCAACTTGCTGGATCATCAGTGTTCTCTAAACTCGACTTGTGGTTGGGTTATCATCAGATCAGCGTCCGCGAAGAGGATATTCCCAAGACTGCCTTTGTTACTCGCTATGGCTCTTATGAGTACACTGTCATGTCATTCGGTTTAACTAATGCTCCAGCAACGTTCTCCCGCCTGATGAATTATATCTTCATGGATTACCTCGACAAATTCGTCGTGGTTTATCTGGATGATATTCTGGTATATTCCAAGAATAAGAAAGAACATGACGAACATCTTCGTCTTGTTCTGGAAAAGCTTCGAGAGCACCAATTATATGCCAAGTATTCCAAGTGTGAATTTTGGTTATCTGAAGTAACCTACCTTGGTCATGTGATTTCCAAGGATGGCATTGCCGTCAACCCAGAACGAGTTCAGGCTATTCTTGACTGGACTGCTTCGAAGAATGTTAAGCAAGTCAGGAGTTTTCTAGGACTCGCAAGTTATTGTCGTCGCTTTGTTGAGAACTTCTCAAAGATTGCCAAGCCTCTGACTAATCTGCTTCACAAAGGCGTTAAGTTTGAGTGGACAGACAAATGTCAGGAAAGCTTTCAGACCCTCAAGGACAAGCTGACCTCTGCACCAGTGCTTGCTTCTCCGGATTCTCGCAAAGATTTCGTGATCTATTGCGACGCCTCTCGTCAAGGATTAGGTTGTGTCCTGATGCAAGAACGCAGAGTAATTGCTTATGCCTCGCGACAGTTGCGTCCTCATGAAGAGAATTATCCTGTGCATGATCTTGAACTTGCTGCAGTGATATATGCATTGAAGCTGTGGCGACATTACCTTCTCGGTAACCGGTGTGAGATTTATACTGATCATCAAAGTCTGAAGTATTTATTTACTCAGCCGGACCTCAATCTCCACCAGCAGCGATGGTTGGAAACTATTACGGACTATGACTGTGGTATTTCATATACCCCTGGCAAGGCTAATGTGATGGCCGATGCCTTGAGCTGCAAGTCCTATTGTAACAACCTCATGGTTCAGCGAGCTCAACCTCGTCTGTATGAAGAACTGCGCAAGCTGAACCTTCACATTGTTCCACAGGGTTCTCTTAATACCCTTGTTATACAGCCAGATCTTGAGAAGGCTGTTAAGTGTGCGCAAGCTAAAGATGCTGAAGTTGATCTGAAGAAAAGAGATCTTCACCTTGAAAAGTACAGAGATTTCTCGCTTGCTGAAGACGGAACTTTGTATTTCAGAGGCCGCATTGTGGTACCTCGCTTCGAGCTTATGACCGACAAGGTTATGAAGGAGGCACATGATACTCGACTGTCTATTCATCCGGGTAGTACCAAGATGTATCGTGATCTCCGTCAAAGGTACTGGTGGTCTAGAATGAAGCAGGACATTGCTCGATATGTTGTTGAATGTGACGTTTGCCATCGCGTTAAAGCAGAACATCAGAAGCCTGCTGGAATTCTGCAACCGCTCCCTATTCCTGAATGGAAGTGGGACAAAGTGCAAATGGACCTTATCACTGGCCTTCCCAGGTCATAGAAGGGTCATGATGCTATTCTTGTCGTCATTGACCAACTCTCCAAAGTTGCACACTTTCTGCCAGTCAAGGAGACGATTACTGCTAGTCAGTTAGCGGATTTATATATCTCCATAATTGTATCACTCCACGGTATTCCAAAGGAGATCAGTTCAGACCGTGGCAGCCTTTTCACCTCAATGTTCTGGAAAAGTTTCCAAGAAGCTATGGGAACTCATATAACCTGGAGTTCAGCTTATCACCCCCAGTCCCAAGGCCAGGTCGAACGGGTTAATCAAGTGCTGGAAGATATGCTGCGAGCTTGTGTTATTTCATTTGGCAAGAAGTGGGAAGAATCTCTCCCGTATGCCGAATTCTCTTACAACAACAGCTATCAAGCCAGTTTGAAAATGGCCCCCTTCGAGGTATTATATGGACGTAAGTGTCGAACCCCTATGAATTGGTCAGAAACTGGGGAACGACCGCTCATTGGTCCGGATATTATCCAACACGCTGAAGAGCAAGTCCGTATTGTGCGGGGAAATCTCAAAGCTGCTCAGTCTCGCCAGAAGAGCAATTATGATCGTAAACACTGGGAATCGATCTATCAACCTGGTGAGCAAGCCTATCTGCATGTCACTCCTATGAAGGGCACTCACCGCTTTGGAATCAAGGGCAAGTTATCTCCTCGCTACATTGGCCCCTTCCGCATTCTCGCCAGACATGGACATGTGGCTTATAAATTGGAGTTGCCGCCACAATTCTCTCACATCCACGACATCTTCCATGTGTCGCAACTTCGTCGTTGCTTCAAGGATTCTCCGCACCGAGCAGTGGATCATGAATTGCTCGATTTGCAAGATGATCTATCTTATAAGGAGCATCCGATCCGCATTCTCGATCAAGCTGAACGTCGGACCCGTCAGAAGACAACCAAGTTCCTTAAAGTGCAGTGGTCAAATCATACTGAAGATGAAGCCACTTGGGAACGCGAGGATCGTCTTCGCGAGGAATACCCCGACCTTTTCCCTTCTACCTCCTGAATTCTCGGGACGAGAATTTCTTTTAGAGGAGCAGAATTGTAACACCCCTGTGTAATGAGCTACAGTGATCACCATCTTAATGCTAAGCTACTTTGATTAGTGAGGAATGATTACAGTGATTCCATATCTCATTTCAAATTCCTCCACTGAATTCAATTCAAATTCAAAGTGAAATTTGAAGTTGCTCAAAAATTGCTGAGAAAAAGTTCATCATTTAGCAAAAATTCCAAAATAAATGATGTTCAGAAAAACAACATCACCATCAATGCTAAATATGGGCTAGATCATTAAAACAATGCAAAAGCAACACTTTAAATGCCATTTCCATTTTTGAAAAATTCAAATGGATTCAAAAATTACCCAAACTTTTTGTGGCAGAGCAGAATAATGCATTGTAATTATGTGGACAAGTTTCACATTTTTGCAAAAGCATTTGGCAGCTCATTTGTTTTTCTACTCTTTCTGTAAAATGGAAAACAGAAAAGAAAAAGAAACGGCCTAAACCGGCTGGGCCTAAGTGCACAGTGCACCTGGCCCAGCCCAGTCAGCCCCCTTCTCGCTCCTCGCTCTCTCTCTACGCGCGTGTCGCCATCGCTGTGGCCGAGAGCGCGCGCACCAGCGAACGGCCGACACGGCAACGCCCGAGCACGGGCGAGGGGATAAGGCTGGCCTCCCCGGCCTCCTCTTCCTCCCAGATCCACTCGCCCCCCCTCTTCTGCCTCTCTCTCGCTCGCTCCCACCGACGACCGAGCGCGGCCGTCGCCGCACGCCGTCGTCACCGCGGCCACCGGCCTCGCTTCGCCTCGCCATCGTGTCTGTCGCCTCCGCCGTCGTCGGTTACGTTGTCCATGGCCTCGAACGCGAGCCGGGGAGCTCCACAGCGCGGATCCACGCCGCCGTCTCCTTCCTCGGGTCGCTGTCGTTCTTCTCCGATTCCGGCCGCCGTGCTGCGCTACTAAGCCGCCAACGGCCACCGTGCGCCTCGCGGTGAGCTCCTCTACCTCCTCCCCCTCTCCGTTTGCTCGCGCGCGCTTGCTAGCTAGCTACCTCGCCGCGCCGGAACGCGCCGCCGCCGACGAGCTTGTTGCCGTCGCCTTAGCCACTGCCATGCTCGCCCTAGTTCGCCTTCGAGCTCCTGGGGCTCCTAGTTGCTCAACGCACCCGCGCACGTCGCCTGCCGTGCCCGCAAACGCCGGATCCGAGCTCGCCCGAATGCTCCGCCGCTCGCCGTGGTTGCTCCGGTCGATTTCGGCCAACTCCGGCGACGCCACCACCGCCATTCGACGCGGCTCGTTCGAACGAGCCCAGCCGCGCCTCGTTTGGCCGCCCGTAGCGCAATTCTGGCCAGCGCCCATGTGCTCCGCCGCGTTTTGACATCGCCGGCGGCTTGCCGCCGGCCAACGCCACGCTGGCCGCCACGTGGGGCGCCCTGGGTCACTGACCAGTGGGCCCAGGGGCCTCGGTTGACCTGTTGACTGGTCAACTGTGCTGACGTGGCAGCACAGTGCCACTGACCAGTGGGCCCCCTGTGGTTAATTATCTAAATAGGTTTTTTAAATTAATCTATTAACTTAATTAGTCACTGACACCTGGGGCCCACCCTCTAATTAGTTATGTTTAGTTTAAATTAACCACTGTAAGTCACTGTGTCTATGACATGTGGGAGCCAGCTGTCAGGTTTGACCTGGAACAGCTGGGTTGACTCGCTGACATCACACTGACGTCATGCTGATGTCATCAGTCACTGTTCTGGATAATACGATTTAATTAATTAAAATAATTCTAGGATTTTCAGAAAACTGTTTAAATCTTTGAAAATTTGTAGAAATTCAACCGTAGCTCGGATCGAAAAGTTTTAAACATGAAAGTTGATCAGAAAAACGAGACGAATCCGAATACGTGGTCAAAATGCTTGACCATCACTCCTATCTATCTGAACATGGAACCTTCCCCTCCGGTTCACTATACCGAAATCAGCCTAAACGCCGGGAAAATATCCTCCCGCTTCGTCTGCGACATGTAACACTGCATTAGGTCACCACCAACACTGCATATTGCCATGACATGCATCTGTATTGTCTTGTTTGACTTTATTTATTGTTTCTTCCCCCCCTCTTCTTATCCGATAGCCCCTGAGACCGACGCAGCTCTAGAGACCGACTACATCCCCGATGATCCCTCCTTTGCCGCAGAGCTTCCAGGCAAGCAACCCCCCTTGAGCATGCCTATATCGCCTAATCTTTCTCCCTCCTGCTTGCATTAGAACTGCTATAGTTATTGTTCCGAATACCTATTCTGGTGCATAGCCTGTTTTTGTAAACTGCTATTGATACTTTACCTGATATCCTAAATGCTTAGTATAGGTGGGTTGGTAAACCATCTGTGGCCCCTCTTTCTTGTTCTAGTTGCCCCGCTTTAGTACCTGTGCCCCGATCGATGTGATCGAACGGGCTGAGACCAGCACATCACCGCACATCCCCCCTAAGTTGCTCGACTCTACAGAGATATCATCGAGTGTCGAGGGTGATACCTCTTATCTCACTTCTGATGTGATCTCTGTAGTATAGCTAACCGGTTGTGGGTTAGCGAGGGTGATTCCTCTTTCACCACCCCCAATGAAGCTTTTGTCGTGCAACCCCGCAAGTGTGAATACCATCGAGGGTGATTCCTCCGGTTTCACCTTGACGGTTACATCGAGTGGGAATCCAATGAGGGTGATTCCTCGGATTACCCTCTTGATGTTACGGACACACGGTTACTTTTACCTGTTGCCCTTTTACTGTTACTATTACTGCAGGACTGAAGGGACAGGCGGTACCACCCCGGTTGAGGTGGACCTGAGTTCCCGACAGTCTTTTGGAAAGACGGGTCGGCCCCGAGGGGTACCCGCGAGTGATGTGGATTCGGGTTGACCATGAGGGTACCCGAGAGATGATTACGTGGCACGGCCGGGCATTCCTAGCCCTTGCCGTAAGTCCACGAGACGGGGCGACAGGGTCACATGATCGTGAGTCTCTGCTTGTCACCGCGAGCTCCCAACGCACTAATGGGTTAGGATATGTAATCTGAGTAGGCCTCTGGCCTTTTCGCGCTAACCAGCATGTGGGAATAATATGGGTACTCGGCGTCGTATGTATTAGCCGAAGCTCTCCAGATGTCAGCGGTTGAGAGGCACGCGCCCGGGTTGGACCGCGAAAGCCTGCGCTTGTATTAAGGGGGCTAGGTCTGCTCCCGGCCGTCCTGGCAACGCGCAGGAGTGCAAAGACCCCTGAGCGCTTAGGATGTAGACCGGCGTGCTGGCCTCTCTGTTGAGCCTAGGTAGGGCTACGACGTGTCGATCAGCCGAGGTCGGGCATGGACCGAGCAAGTGTGTCCGGCCAGAGTTAATCGATCGTGTTGGGTAAGTTGGTGCACCCCTGCAGGGAAGTATATCTATTCGAATAGCCGTGTCCACGGTAACAGGACGCTCGGAAAATATCTCGATCTTCTACAACTAGAAATGGGTTAAATATATTTGCTCCGGGGTCGCTTTCTCGCAGGGAGTCGAGAAAGTATCTCTAGGCGTGGTTACTACCTGTTGCTATTATTATATTTATGTACTAATCTGCACTCTTCTAATGCTGCAAGACGCTGAAGATGCTAGTCTTCGATAGGCTAGGCCTTTTCTCTCTATTCTGGCATTTCTGCAGCCAAGTCCACATATACAGCCTTCCTTTGATAATGTTGCATAACTAGACTAGTTCTGATGTAAGTCTTGCTGAGTACTTTAGATGAGTACTCATGGTTGCTTTGCTTCCCCTTTTCCCCATACTCGATTATTGCGACCAGATGACAGAGCCCCGGAGCCAGCTGCCCCAGTCGACGACTACTACCACTACTACCCCTCTGGCGGATACTACTACGAGGAGCCCTCCGACGACCAGGAGTAGATAGGAGGCACCCAGGCAGGAGGCATGCGCCTTTCGATCCAGTGTTTTTATTTTGCCCCGCCTTCTGAAGGCTTATCTATTTAACTTTATGTCTGTACTCAGATATCTAATGCTTCTGCTGATGCTTGTATGACATCTAGCTTATGTATTCGAGCCCTCGAGGCCCCTAGCTTGTAATATAAAGCTTGCATGACCTTTATTTGTGTTTAGAGTTGTGTTGTGATATCTTCAAGTGAGTCCTTAGGCTTGATCGTGTGCATTTGCGTGTATGATTAGTGCACGATTAAGTCGGGGGCGTCACAATGGGCGTTAGAGATTAACCAGGGATTATTCTCTTATATGGGCCTAAGCCCATCTATAATCCAACAATCCCCCACCAGATCTCGAGGCACATAAGTTTGTCAACTGTTTCAAACAATGTTTGATATACCAGAATTTTCAGTGGAGACTGTTAAGTTGAACTTCCACCTAGAGCAACATGATTAGACTTCTTCACAACTAAACAATGGACTATGCCTTGAATTATCAGTTTAGCGTGCAAAAGTTTCGCCTATTGTCAGCTGATACGTGGCTGCCGAAGGCTAAACCCCACGGGTGGAGCTTACTAGTCATACTCCTTGCCTTCTCATCAGCTTCCTAGAGATTACCCAATCTCGTAGACTGTGACCAGCAGTCGGGCTCACATAGGTGTGTTCCTCTAAAGAATGCTCTGTAGGATAGCATCTTGCTTACACAAGCTTTTGAACACATTAAGACAAAAGTCAGCCTGCCTTACAGATTAAGAGAGTATTTCATCTCCAATGGAGTGGGTTAGTAAGGTACTCTCCTCAGTTGTCCGCTGGATTGTTTTCCCAGGTCCTAATTCACGGGATCTCCGATCACATAGGTTGGGTTACCCCCATGGCAACTTACGTGGGTCTCATGCCCATCTCCCTCGATGCATTTTCTATCACGATATGTGATAGCCCTTTCGTAAAAGGTTCTGCTAGATTTTTAGCAGGCTGGATATAATCCAGCGCTATCACTCCAGAGTTTCTTGATTTTCTGACAGATTTTAATCTTCTTCTTATGTGATTTGTGGATTTCATATTGTCCTTTGAACTCTTAGCCTTGGCAATCATTGTTTGATTGTCACAGTTCATAAGGATAGCCGGGACTGGCTTATCAACCACTGGCAAATCCATTAAAAGCTCTCGAAGCCATTCTGCTTTGACGCATGATGTGTCTAATACTGTGAGTTCTGCTTCCATAGTCGATCTCGTTAAGATCGTCTGCTTGCAAGACTTCCAGGAAACAGCACCACCACCAAGTGTGAAGACATATCTTGTGGCTTTCATCTCATCAGCATCAGATATCCAATTCGAATCACTATACCCCTCAAGTACCGTCGGGTACCCAGAATAGTGAATTCCATAGTTCACAGTACCTTGCAAATAACGCATGACTTGCTCAACAGCATGCCAGTGCACAACTCCCGAATTGCAAACAAACCGGCTCAATTTGCACACAACAAATGATATGTCAGGCCGAGTAGCACAAGCTAGGTACATGAGTGAACCAACCACTTGAGAATATCTCAATTGATCAACAACAGTGCCTTAGAACTTTCGAATCTGCACGCTAGGATCATATGGTGTTGCGGAAGGTTTGCAATCAGAATATCCAAAACGACTCAAAATCTTCTCAACATAGTGGGATTGCAGAAGTGTAATTCCACCTTCATTGTCTCTCAGTAGCTTGATGTTCAAGATAACATCAGCCATACCCAGGTCTTTCATCTCAAAGTTATGAGATAGAAAAGCCTTGACCTCCTCAATTACTTTGAGGTGGGTCCCAAATATTAGTATGTCATCGACATACAGACACAGTATAACTCCTTCGTCCCCACCATAGCGATAGTATACACATTTGTCAGCTTCGTTAACAACAAAGCCAACAGATGTCAGAGTTGTATTGAACTTCTCATGCCATTGCTTAGGCGCTTGTTTCAGGCCATACAAAGATATCAATAGCTTGCACACCTTTCTTTCCTGACCATTTACAACAAAGCCATCTGGTTATTGCATGTAAATTTCCTTGTCTAGCTCTCCATTAAGGAAAGTCGTCTTAACGTCCATCTGATGAACGAGAAGACCATGCGAGGCAGCCAACGAGAGTAACACTCGAATGGTTGTCAGTCTAGCCACAGGTGAGTAAGTATCAAAGAAATCTTCTTCTTCTTTCTGGGTATAACCCTTGGCCACAAGCCTAGCTTTGTACTTTTCAACAGTACCATCGGGCCTAAGCTTCTTCTTGAACACCCACTTACATCCCAATGGTTGGCAACCATAAGGATGATCAGTGATCTCCCATGTCCTGTTAGCCAAGATAGAATCCATCTCTCTACGGACCGCATCCTTCCAGTAGTCAGCATCAGGTGATGCATAAGCTTCTGAAATAGAACTGGGAGTGTCGTCATCCATGAGGTACACGAGGAAATCATCACCAAAGGACTTTGCATTCCTCTGTCTCTTGCTCCTAACAGGAGCTTCCTTGTCATCCTCCATGGAATTTTCATCACTTTTGTGTTCATAATATTCCATCGGAATGGCAGGTTCAGGAGTCTCATCAGATTCCAGTCTAGAAGTGCTTTGCATATCTCTCATGGGAAAATATCCGCAAAGAATTTAGCATCTTTAGACTCCATGATCGTACCGACCTTCATGTCGTGTACATCAGATTTCACCACTAGAAATCTATAGCCGACGCTATGCTTGGCATAGCCAGAAAAACGCAGTCCACAGTCTTTGGTCCCAACTTATGCTTTTTGGTTATCGGCACATTGACTTTCGCCAAACAGCCCCAAGTGTGCAAGTACGAGAGTGTAATTCTTTTCTTTTCCCATTGCTCATAGGGAGTAGTCTCATTATCCTTCGTGGAAACTTTATTCAGGACATGACATGATGTCAATACAGCCTCCCCCACCATGCCTTGGATAAACTCGATGTATCTAACATGGCGTTAACCAAATCAGTTAGAGTACGGTTTTTCCATTCGGCAACCCCGTTTGACTGGGGTGAATAGGGAGGTGTCCTTTCATGAATAATATCATGTTCCGCACAGAATAAATCGAACTCATTAGAAAAGTACCCTCCACCACGATCAGACCGGATTTGTTTTATTTTCTTTTCAAGTTGGTTCTCAATTTCTGCCTTATAGATTTTAAAGTAGTGTAGAGCCTCATCCTTAGTATTTAACAAATACACATAGCAGAATCTAGTGGACTCATCAATCAACATCATGAAATATCTCTTTCCACCTTTAGTCAACACACCATTCATCTCGCACAGATCTGAATGTATGAGCTCTAGTGGTGCCAGGTGTCTCTCCTTCGCAGGCTTGTGAGGCTTACGAGGTTGCTTTGCTTGCACACATGAATGGCACTTAGAGCCTTTGGCTAAAGTGAAACTCGGGATAAATCCATCTTAGCTAGCTGCGTCATACAACCAAAATTAATGTGACAAAGATGTGAATGCCAAACCTCAGATTCGTTCACGTTAGAATGAATTTGGTTCACAACTTTATTATAGAAATCCGCCAAGGAAAGGCGGAACAAACCTCCGCAATCATATCCTTTTCCAACAAACAGTCCATACCGAGAAACGACTACTTTATTAGACTCGAATACCAACTTAAACCCTTCTTTACAAAGAAGGGAGCCACTAAGGAGATTCTTCTTGATGGCGGGGATATGCTGCACGTTCTTCAGTTGCACGATCTTTCCCGAAGTAAACTTCAGATCTATCGTGCCAACACCATGAACAGAAGCATGCGAGCCATTCCCCATCAGGACGGAGCAATCTCGTGTGACCTGGTAAGAACAGAATAATGACATATCAGCACACACATGAATATTAGCCCATGTGTCAACCCACCAATCGGTGGACTGACAAACTGAAAGTATGGTAAACAAATTACCATACCCAGTTGCCCCATCATTGTTGCTCATAGTCACATTGACAGACTTGGAGTCCTGCCCTGGCTTCTTGTACTTGTTTGGGCACTTGTTTGCCCAATGTTCCTCTGAATCACAAGTATAGCAGCCATCTCTCTTTTTGTCTTTCTTCTTACCCTTCTTAAAGGTAGTATTCTGCTGGACAGTGTTCTTTCCCTTGAACTAGTGAAAATTCTTCTGCACCACATTGGCGCTAGATGAACCCTCTGCCCCTTTCACGTGTGAGTCCTTTGCTCTCGAGTTCTGCTCAACACTTAGATGACCGATGACATCCTCAACAGAGAATTCACGTCTCAAGTGCTTGAGAGAAGTAGCAAAGTTCCTCCATCCAGGAGGGAGTTTTGCAATAATGCTACCCGCGACAAACTTGTCCGGTAACTCACACTTCAGGAGCTCCAGCTCCTTAGCGATGCACTGTAGCTCATGAGCCTGGTCCAATACAGAACGGTTATCAACCATCCTGTAATCATGGAACTGCTCCATAGCATACAGTTCGCTTCCAGCATCGGTTGTGATGAACTTAACTTCGAGCGCATCCCACAATTTTTTGGCAACCCGCATATGAATATATGCGTCAACCAACTTGTCTCCAATCACACTCAGAACTGCTCTCACAAAGATAGTGGTTGCCTCCCTAAACGCCTTCTCTTGTTCAGGAGCAATCATTTCTGTCGGAGACACACCACCAACCCAAAACACATTCATCGCTCTGAGCCACAAGGTGGTCCTTGTCTGCCAACGCTTAAAATGCGTTCCGGTAAACTTTTTCAGTTTCAGTGTAGCGGCGAAGCCATGTGTCGAAAAGTGCCTAAAATAAGGTTTTTGGATTGTTGGAAATGTTAGCACCTTTTCGACTAATCTAATCCACGAGTAGATAATAGACATGGCAATCACAGTATGCAACTCATCCCGATACCTAAGCATGTGAACACGTACATCACATAGAACCGAGACATCTATGAACAGAACATATACGGCTAGCACATGAACGAGCAAATAGGTGATGAACGAGTCATACCCTCCGGTTGGCCAGGCCAACGCGGCGGCGGCGGCGGCAGCCTCGGCATCGGCCGAGGCCTTCTTATTTGCGGCTTCGTCGTCAGCCATGGAGGCGATGCAGGGGGAGTAGTGGAAGCAGAGGAGGACGGAGATGGGGACGGATCGGGAGCAGTCGCGTCGAGACGCTCCCCAAAAACCTTATTGCCGTTCTCCCGGGCAGGATCTCGAACAATAGGATTCTAGAGGCACCTGCTCTCCCGACCAACCGTGCACGCGGTCGTCGGGATGGGATCGCCGGAAGCAGCACAGAGAGAGAGGAACAGTAGATGACGGCTAGGGTTGTGCAGGAGGGAGTGAGTGAACTGAGTTAGGGTTCACTCCACTGGCCAGCGCCTCCTTATATAGGCCGTCGGGTAGATGTGCCTGGGCTCAGGCCCACGACCTAGTCTGCGAACAGCCCACGGTCCAACGTCTTATATTATGGGACGGTGGGAGTATATCACTTCATGCCTCCTTCCAAAATATGACCATAAGCTTGATCCATGATCTGTATGATCACCGGAAGAACAACTGTACAGTGTAATATTGTGACCCATATATTCTATGACGTCCAACAGAAATATCACTATTTATTTGGTTTGCAGATAGATGCTTGGACAGCTAAGGTAGTCCCAAGTTTGTTCTGAACTAAACAAGGGTAAGATGATACATCTGCAAGAATTTAAAAATTAATTACTTCAGATGGAAAGATCTCGATAAATTTTCAGCATAGATGGCCTTTCTTTGGGTGAAGGAGTTAGGCACTCAAACGCCACAGAGATGCACAGTCTCAAGTCTTTTGCCTCCTCAGCTTCGGGTTCTGGAAGTTGTTTGTCCAAAATTGCTTCCAGATAAAATTGGTTACCGAGTGAAGAAAGGAAATTTTGCATGTCTCCTGGATGTTTGCCCATCAACACCTCAAGCACCACAACACCAAAGCTATACACATCGCATTTCTCCGTGACTTGAGATGTGTAGGAACATTCTGCATCCAACACGGGAACACAAGAATTAGAAGTATGCATCAGTCCAAGGCATTCCATCTAACACAATTTACTAGATAATATAGTATTGTGCTGAATATACATACCTGGTGCTATGTAGCCATAGGTTCCCGCTAGTGCACTCCAATTTGATGAATCGGGCTTTAACATCCTTGCAATACCGAAATCCGAGATAAATGCTCTGTAATCAACATCTAGCAAGATGTTTCTGCTTGTGATGTCTCGATGAATTATGGGTGGGTGAACATCATAATGGAGATAAGTGATGGCTTGAGCCACATCTCTTATTAGAGCTATCCTCCTTTCCCAGTGGAACTGGATTGCTAGTTCTTCGTTGCTTAAGATAGACGCTACATTTCCTCTCTCTATGAACTCACATAGAAGGAACCTGCACCGTGGATGAGGACAATAGCCATATAACTTGACGATGCTGCGTTGGCGAATTTTTGTTAACATTTCAATCTCATGCTGGAATCTTTCTTCATCATGTGCCTCTTCGTTGCCTGCATGGAGTTTCTTTACTGCGACCACTTGTCCATCCTGAAGTTCTGCCTTATAAACACTACCGTATGATCCCTCTCCAATGCAATGCTTCTCATCAAAATTGTCGGTTGCATTGATAATATCCTCAAATACTATTCTACCATCCCTTTTGCTCACATCATCAGTTTTTGAAGATACCTTCTTGCGGCAAATAAATATGAAAATTGTACATGTTGCTATTGAAATAGTAGCGACAAACATAGAAAGACCGACTGATAGTACAATCTTTTGATGCTCTTGTGTATGATCTGTTGGGGAACGTTGCATGGGAAACAAAAAATTTCCTACGCACACACAAGATCTATCCATGGTGATGAGCATCTACGAGAGGGAGAGTGAATCTACATACCCTTGTAGATCGCTAAGCGGAAGCGTGAAGAAACGCGGTTGATGTAGTCGAACGTCTTCGCGATCCAAATCGCCGAGCGTCCCGCGATCCAATCACGATCCGTCCCGATCTAGTACCGAACGGACGGCACCTCCGCGTTCAGCACATGTACAGCTCGATGACGATCTCCGCCTCCTTGATCCAGCAAGAGAGAGAGCGGAGAGGTAGAAGAGTTCTCCGGCGGCGCGACAGCGCGGCGGCTATGGTGGTGGAACAATTCCGGCAGGGCTTCGCCTAAGCACCGCTGAAACTAGACTAGAGGAGAAACCGATCTAGATGAAGTAGAGGGAGCACGTGGCAATTAGGGTTATTTTTCTCCTCTAAATCCTCTAGTATATATAGGAGGGAGGGAGGGGAGGAGGCAGCCTCAAACCCTCAAGGGCTGGCCGAAATTGGAGGTGGAGGAGGTGGACTCCTCCACTTCAATCCTAGTCCAAATAGGACACCTTCCATATTTGGTCTCCCTTCCCTTTTCTTTGGGGTTTTTCCTTTCCCACTTATTCCTAGCCGCATGGGCCTTGTAGGGCTGGTTTGCCCAGCCCACTAAGGGCTGGTGCAACCCCCCTCAGGCCCATGTGGCCTCCCGGCGTGGGTGGCCCCTCCCGATGGCCCTCCGGTACTCCCGGTACACTACCGGAAATACCCGAAACTTTTTCGGTGGCCAAAACGGGACTTCCTATATATCAATCTTTACCTCCGGACCATTCCGGAGCTCCTCGTGATGTCCGGGATCTCATCCGGGACTCCGAACAACCTTCGGTCACCAATCATACATAACTCAATTCTACTGAAACGTCACCGAACCTTAAGTGTGCAGACCCTGCGGGTTCGAGAACTCTGTAGACATGACCGAGACACCTCTACGGCCAATAACCAATAGCGGGACCTGGATGCCCATATTGGTTCCTACATATTCTACGAAGATCTATATCGGTCGAACCTCTATGTCAAGGATTCAATTAATCCCGTATGCTGTTCCCTTTGTTCTTCGGTATGTTACTTGCCCGAGATTCGATCGTCGGTATCTCTATACCTAGTTCAATCTCGTTACCGGCAAGTCTCTTTACTCGTTCCGTAATACAAGATCTCGTGGCTAACACTTTAGTCACATTGCTTGCAAGGCTCATTGTGATGTTGTATTACCGAGTGGGCCCTGAGATACCTCTCCGTCACACGGAGTAACAAATCCCAGTCTTGATCCATGCCAACCCAACAGACACCCTCGGAGATACCTGTAGAGCACCTTTATAGTCACCCAGTTACGTTGCGACGTTTGATACACACAAGGTATTCCTCCGGTGTCAGTGAGTTGCATGATCTCATGGTCATAGGAACAGATACTTGACATGCAGAAAACAATAGCAATAAACTGACACGATCATATGCTACGTTTATAGTTTGGGTCTTGTCCATCACATCATTCTCCTAATGATTTGATCCCGTTATCAAATGACATCTCATGTCCATGGCTAGGAAACCTTCACCATCTTTTGATCAACGAGCTAGTTAACTAGAGGCTTACTAGGGACACAGTGTTGTCTATGTACCCACACATGTATTTGAGTTTCCAATCAATACAATTATAGCATGGATAATAAACGATTATCATGAACAAGGAAATATGATAATAACCAATTTATTATTGCCTCTAGGGCATTAGGTAACTTGCAAGGAGACATGCCAATAAGGTCTCCACAAAGACCTTTGTTGTGGAGAAACCATTCAGCTGATGCATTGTGGATCCCTTTTGGGATAGATCCTTCTAGGAAGTTGTATGATAGATCAAATATTGACAGGCTCTGCATGCCCGCAATCGAGACAGGGATGGCACCACTGAATTGATTGTGTGAGAAGTTTGCAGACATCAACATCTCAAGTTTGCTAAGTTCTGATGGTAGTGGTCCGCTGAGACTGTTCATGCTAAGATCAAGCATGCTTTGCAGGGAAGTTAAATTTCCCAAACTACCAGGAATACTTCCATAAAGACTGTTGTTATTCATATGTAATGACCGCAGTCTCAAACAATTTCCGATCTCCTTTGGTATTTTACCACTTAAAAGGTTGCTTGAGAAATCAAGGATCTCAAGATTGTGAAGTTGCCCAATTTGCTTAGGAATCTGGGCAGATAGTTGATTGTTTCTTAAATCCATCCAATTCAAGTTACGTAACTTGCCAATTTCTGACGGTATCTCACTATTCAACCTATTGAAACTGAGTCCGAGCCATCCAAGATTTTCTAGCTCCCCAAGCTTAGATGGTATACTGCCTTCTATCATGTTCTTTGTAAAATCAATACTTGTCAAGTTGTGACATGAAGCCCAATTTGGCGAGAGACGGCCTACAAATCTGTTTGAATATAAACTAATCCCCTTGAGATGAGGATACACCCCCCAAATGATTCAGTTATGTCTCCCTCGATCTGATTATTATCGACTCCAAGGGCCTTTAGTGAACTGCAATCCCTCAAGCCTTTTGGAACAGGACCATCCAAATTGTTATCACTAACATCAAAAAACTCCAGTCTTTTACTTTGGCACAAATTTGGCAAGTGTCCAGTCAGCTGGTTGCCATCTAGTTCAATGATGACCAAATTGGTAAGGTTGGAGAGAGCTGACGGCAAAGTGCCGGAGAGGTGATTCATGTATAGTCGCATTATTGTCATGTTTGCCAATTTGCCAAAACTTTGAGGGATTGGGCCGGATATTCTATTTGCATAGGATTCAAATGTTTCCAAACGTGCCAAGTTTCCAAGCTCGGCGGGAAGTTTCCCGGAGATATTATTGCTATACATGTACACCTGGCTGAGTGAAGACATGTTTCCAATGCTTGACGGCACTGATCCAACTATGAAATTGACCGAGAGATCGAGGTATTCCAGATTCACGAGATTTCCAAACTCATGTGGGATGGATCCAGTTATATTGTTATCCCAAAGAGAAAAATAGGCCGCTGAAGTAAGATTTCTAGCAAGACTAGAAGGAACTGAGCCAGTCATATGGTTGTGTGACAAATCCAACTCAATCAAGCTCGAGAGCATCCCAAGCTCTACCGGGATCGAGCCAGTGTGCTAGTTCAGATATATGTCCAGGAACCTGAGCATCGTGAGGTTTCCAAGGGAGGACGGAATTGTACCATTCAGGCTATTATTGTACAAGTATAGTTTTTGCAGAGTTTGGACTTGTCCTAGCTCTTCAGGTATGGGTCCTGACAGACGATTGTCAGAAAGGTCCAAATAGTTGAGGTTCGTCAGGTTTGCAAGGGCGGAAGGTATTTGGCCAGAAAAGATATTAAAGCCCAAATGCAACTGTCTCATATTCCCAAGCTGTCCGAGCTGCCATGGGATGCTACCTGAGAGCCTATTCCCAAATACAGAAAGAAAAGCAAGTCTTGAGAGATTACCCAAGGCAGGAGGGATTTGGCCGGTGAGATTGTTGCTAAAGAAGTCCATTTTTGTTAGCCTTCCAGGGTTGTAGATCGATGCAGGTATGTGCCCACTGAGCTGGTCACCAGAGAAGTTGAGGGTGAAAAGCATGGAAAGAGAGCCGATGCCAGCAGGGATTGCACCAGAGAGATGGTAGTTGTCGCTGAGGTTGAGGTTGACGAGGTAAGGGAGTGACTGGAAACTCAGTGCGTCCAGCCGCCCAGCAATGCCGGCACCGCCAACGGAAATTCCTCTGATAACCTTCACCATGGTTCCTCGGCGTGACCTGAGTGTCGCCGCAGGTGATGCCGGTCCAGTTGCACGGGTACATGCCGTCGTCTCTCCAGGTCCCCAGCTGGTGCTTGGAGGAGTACTTGACGGATGATCTCCAGCGGAGAAGCGCCGCGGCTTGAGCCCTCAGCGAAGTGCCTCGCGGCGTGGCTCGGCCCTGGGCTTGCCTGGGACAAGAGGACCAGGCGACCGGCCGGCGGCGGTGGCGCCATGGAGTTCGCCATGATCGAGTGACTGCCTGCAATGGAAAATGATCCTGTAAACAGAAGGTATGCTATACTACCAGTCCCATAATTAAGTCTCACAATTAACAAGGACTCACACAAGCGGCAAGACGTGATTGTTGAAGGAGATAAAAGAGTAGCGCACCTCTGGTAGCAGCTGTTCCGAGAGCAGACCTTCTACTTGGTGTCCGTGTGTGAGCTCGACACTACTAGGAAATAGCTTATAGGTAGACGTTTACTAGTAGCGCGCTGTATTGACCCCTCGCTACTAGTAAATATTACTGGTAGCGCATGGTGAAAAAAACGCGCTATTAGTAAATATCTCCCGCGGACACGGCATAGTAATAGCGCGGGTTGTAAAACATGCGCTACTACTAAGTGAATAGCTATAGCGCAGGTGAGACGCCCATGCTACTACCGAGCATGTCCACTGCCGCACCACCCACCCCACCAAACTCTCTTGCGCGAATCCCTCAAAAAAAACTCTCTCTCGCGACCCTCACCCCCACCCCGCGGTCAAGCTCCTCTCCGCCACGATCTCCTTGCACCCGCCACCACCCACGCCGGCCGGTTCCGGCGAGCTCCGGCCGCCCCAACACGCCCCCAAGCTCCGCCCCTCCCTCCCCTCCGTCCAGATCCGTGCCTCAAGGCCTGCACCTTTGCCCGCGGCTAGGGTTTCGGGCGCCTCCCGTGTTCTTGCCGGAATCCACCATAATCGGCGATGGCGAGGCCGGAGCTTGTGTGATCCGTCACCGGCGTTGCCCAGGTAGGCCCTTCCCCTCCTTCCTTGCTCGGGTCCACCCTCTCCTCCTCACCTCACCTTCTCCTCCTATCCGTCCCTTTGCTGCAGGTCACCATGGCGCGGAGACGGCAATGACGGCAAGAGGGCACCGACCTTGCCCTGCTCGAGGAGGAGGTGGAGGAGGGGCGCACCTAGCCGCCGGCCCTGCTCTGCTCGAGTAGGAGGGGCGGGAGGGGTCTGCTCCTAGGGCGACCAAGAGGTCCTGCGTGAGCTCAAGCATGGCCACGATGACCCACCATGGCAGGTAGCATCTCCATCTCCCTCCCCCTCTTCCACTGCGCACTACTGCTGCTAAGTTGAGGCCAAATGTCAATAAATATGCATCATGGGCCTGAGTCAATTCATTGAATTTTGTCTTCAATGAACCTATCATTGTTCTTTTAGTTGCATCGTAATGGTATTCTGTAATAACTGTAGCTTGCTGAATCTCGTGAGATGCTAAATTCACCAAATCCTCGAGCAAGTATATGGGAGAGAAGGATGCAGTAGCATTGAAGCTTAGTATTTTCCAATGAAAAACCATTATATGGCTGTTTCACACCATCTTCAGTTGTATCAGGATATTTGTTAACTGCACAAAAAAGAGAAATATGAAAGTAGACTCGCTGGCATAAATAATAATTTTGGGAATAACGACATTAGCCTAAAGTGGCACGAAAGTTTTGCCCTTCTACATATATCTAGGTGAGTAGGTGTTCTATTATCGGAAGTCTGTTGTATCAAACGATTATATCGAAACGGTTTGGCGAGATGTGATGGTCTACTGCACTATGTTTGTCTCACTAGTAGTTGTAACAGGTGCTCATTATGCCTGATGGTCTGAAATGCTTCTGTGCATTACCAGTGTTTACACAGTGTATTTTTTTTATGTGTGGCACTTGCAGACTTGTGAATCAATCAAGATGCATTTACAATCTTGACCGTAAAAACTTTCGTAAGATAAGCTTGTGTCTATCTTTGTTTCCTCACTTTGCTTCTATTATTCCAGTTAACTGAAAAGGATCCAAACAAGGCAGTTCCATTGTTCTGGGCAGCTATTAACAGTGGTGAACGAATTGAAATCGGGCTGAAGAAGCCATCGAAGCGATAAGATCCTTCCATGACCGTTGTCCAAATGAAGCTCAGGAGTCTCTTGACAATATTCTTCTTGACCTATACAAGCTATCTCGGGCCTGTAAATTTACGTATATAAGCTAAACGTTTCTTCTGAAGCCCACTTTTGACGTTTAATTATACTAGTAGATCCTGAACACATTTAATATATTGCG
Source organism: Elymus sibiricus (assembly GCA_039707655.1). Lineage (NCBI taxonomy): Eukaryota > Viridiplantae > Streptophyta > Magnoliopsida > Poales > Poaceae > Elymus > Elymus sibiricus. Next base: position 351,750,414 of record CM077672.1, on the reverse strand, counting down.
CAAACCCATACGAAAAAGTCATGAAGGTTCTGCTTTGTCATGAAGGTTGTCGGGTAACCTCGCCTGGGCCTATATGCAGTCTGAAAACTATGAGGTGGCTGAAATGCTCTACTGGTATATCTCGGCCCTGAATTCGGTGTCCACGGCCAAACCCAGGTACCTACAAACTCCCCTCTGTTCTGTTTTAGACCAACTCTATTTTTCTGCTAGTCAAATAGACAGTAATACTAGTACCATTGTGTAGCTAGATAGATCATTGTTGGTTCTGATGCTTATTGATTGACACACCAAGTGCTGTTACTGCTGATGATTACTAGTACTACAGCAATAATACATCTGCAACCAAGAGTTAAATTGAAATGACCTGACAGTAAAGGGTACAATGACATTGCTGATGAAACTCCAACATTGACACTGCAACACTGCTAGTTTTTTTCATTCCCAAACCCAAAGGCCCAACCTAATGATATTTTGTGGCTAAATAATTGGTTGTTAACTGCGATATTAATATGATTTGCCTTTCAAGTGGTCTGAAACTCCACCCTAAAGTAGGCAGGGTTATTACATGCTACTGGGAGGGTAGGGTAATCTGATCTGGTTTGGCATGTTTGTTCGTGTTAGAAGTCAGAAGTCTAAAGATGACATGGTTTGTCTGTACTAGCTATTATAGAGTGCACTCGGTTAAGATGCCTTAACTTAAGTCAAACAGTTCTAAGAGCTGCCAATAATTTCTGAACTTTTGAGTTGGTCTAGGTAGTTCGTGATTCTGTTCTGAAAAAAATGGAATTTATTGATCTAAAGATGGATCAGATTAATAGTCGCATTACCAAACCACCAGATAATATGAAATCATACCGTGATTTGGATTTTATGTTTTACTGGGCCTCCCCAAGCAAATCCCAAGTATTTAGCGTACTACTATTTAGTGTACTACTATTATGCGTAATCGTTGCTGCAACACATATTATTATTAGTTGTCTCTTACTTGCTCAATGGTTCAGGTAAAGTATGGGATGCTGTTGAGGTATCTGGTAAGAACGTGATGCAAACATCATCAGTTGTCACAACTTCGGTTGTAATGCATAGGTAATGTACATACACTGCATTGCATCCATGCTTTCAAAATTTCAAATGTTTTTGGTTCAGCAACAACTAGTCATAACCAAAATGTTTTGTGCAGTAATGATCGTTTGATGCCGCCGGTTGATAGGATCGTTGATATTGTCTTCTCCTTTTTGCAGGTACGGTGACCAAGCAGGAGAGATAACACAGGACTAACTCCACGCCACCGGAAACGCTCTTCAACCACCGGAAATGCTCTTCAAGCAGGAGAGATAACACAGGACTACCACAGCCCGGTGGGTGTCGTGCTCTTCAACCCCTCAAAGGCGGACTTCGCAGTGAAGCCCGGAGACTACGTCGCGTAGATGATCGTCCAGGTGATTGCGACGCCGGAGGTCGCCGAGGTGGAGGACCTCGATGCCAACGCCACCGTCCGGGGGGAGGGAGGGTTCGGGTCCACCGGAGTTTGAACTCCGAGGCTTGGTAGATACATCTAGAGAATTGGTCTGGTTGTTTGCGTCTGATGTTAAATGGGATCTTGTGATCTCTTCGAGTTGAGATGTTCAATGTTGCATCCATGAACGCTGCAAGTGCTAAGATGGTTATGTGACCTTTGCACTAGACGTGTCTTGATTTCCATCCATGAATATTGCATCTAATTTTTTTTTAATTTCTAATTAGTTAGCAGTAGCGTTGGGTCAAAATGGTGCGCTACTAGTACTTAGATAGTAGTAGCGCAGGTACTGAATAGTAGTAGCGTGGGTGGCACGCGCTACTACTAACTTTTTAGCTGTAACGCGGGGTAAAAACGCGCTACTGCTAAAAAATAGTTGTAGCGCCTTAGCAATAGCGCGGTACCCCACGCTACTGGTATGCAAAAAACCTACGCTACTAGTAGTGTTTTTTCTAGTAGTGCGAGCTACTGTGAGTGTGAACTAGTGAGGTGAGAGTTGCATTGGATGAAAGGTTCAGGGGTTTGAAAACATATGTAAAAGCAGCCTCACGCACCTGCACACGCGTTTCTCATGTGCAGCGAATATATACCTTGACTCCGACTTCTCCGCCGGTGCGCGACGGCCTAACTCGACAGATTTTAGTGGTGATAAACATCATAAGGCATGTAGAGTGGTTGTGGCGGTTGCTCTCATGAGCACTGGCGGATCCAGAAATTGAACTTATAAAGTCTTTTTTTTTGCACAAATTCAAGTCTCTATTCAACCAAAACTCATGGACTTCAGTTACTAATTTATTTATTTTCTAAGGAGAAGGAATTCAGTTACTAAGGCCTGTTTGGGACTGCTCCGCTCCTTGAAATTCAGCTCCGCTCTAGAAAACGCAAGCCAAACAGGGTAGCTTGGCGACATGCCGCTCCGTAAAAAGACAAGAATCTGGGGTACAACTCCCTGTTTTTTGTGAAGCTCTTTAATTAGGAGGTGCTCCGAAAAAACTGTAGAAACTAGAGTTGAAAGGAAATTACCCACCACTTCCACCAATAAGTGGATATCCCTTCGTTTCTCCCCACTCATCCAATCAAATAGATCATTTCCACCAAATTTTCCATTCTTGAAGCTGAAGTTAGATGAAAGCCAAACATTCTCTTTGAAAGACTTGCAACTCCTGTCTGAAACTGCTCCAAAGTGGATTTGGTGGAGCGGTACTAATTTTGATAGGGCAGAACAGTCCCAAACAGGCCCTAAAAACACAAAAATAGTCATGGCTTCTCTGAAGCCAGCCTCTAGTTGGCAAGCCCACGTTTCTTCTGTGGTTTTTTGCTTCCAGTTTTTTCACTGTTTTTTGTTTTTTTTTTGGTCCCTTTTTCCAGAATTTTCTTTTACGCTTTTTTTTTAGTATTGTATAAAAAGTTCACCACGTATTACAAAAATGTTTATCATATACTAAGAACATGTTCACTGTATATTATGACAAAGTTCATCACTGTTTTCTTTGACTTTTAGTGCCCCGTCAGCGCTTACGGGTGGGCCCTTTCTGTCAGAAAATGGATTAAATCGCCCAAATCGGTCATTAGTGTTTATTAAGAAAATTGGCAAGAAAACTGATAGATTTTTGAGGCGCGCAAGAAATGTGGTGGCGATTCCAAAAGTGAATTTCAAATGTAATGGTTTTTTGCAATTCACTCCGCGTAGGGAGACGGGACACAAGGCATCTCGACCGTACCGGTGCGAGGCACATGCGCCTCCATAACACAGCAACGACTTCAGAGTCGTCTGGGCAACATCACTTGTTTCAAATTTATCTCAAGAATGTGGTAGAACTAATTAATGTATTCTTAACTTGGTCCCAACTTTTCTCCTTCAAACTTGGCAAGGAGTTAAGGGCATCTCCAAGGCGGACCTTTAAACCACCCGCAACCGTCCGGACCGCACTGTGACGCCCCCGACTTAATCGTGCACTAATCATACACGCAAATGCACACGATCAAGCCTAGGGACTCACTTGAAGATATCACAACACAACTCTAGACACAAATAAAATAATACAAGCTTATTATTACAAGCCAGGGGCCTCGAGGGCTCGAATACATAAGCTCTATGTCATACAAGCATCAGCGAAAGCATTAGATATCTGAGTTCAGATATAAAAGTAAAACAGATATACCCTAACAGGCGGGGCAAAACAACAACACAGATCGAAAAGGCGCAGGCCTCCTGCCTGGGAGCCTCCTAACTACTCCTGGTCGGCTGGCTCGATCCAGAAGTAAGTACCATCTGGACCCTCTTGGTAGTAAGCTCCGGCGGTGGCATCTGGCTCCTGGGCTCCATCGTCTGATGTATCATCATATGGGTATGGAGGAAAAGAAGAGCAAAGCAACCGTGAGTACTCATCCAAAGTACTCGCAAGACTGATATCAGAACTATGCTACATATGCATTGGTATCAAATGAGAAGGCTGTATTTGTGGACTGTATTGCAGAAAAGCAAGATTAGGGAGAAAGGCCTAGCCTATCGAAGACTAGCATCTTCAAGTAGTCTTGCAGCATCAGAAGAGAGTAGATAGTAGTAGCATACATGTTGTCATACAGTAGCAATGCCCTGAGATCCTTTCTCGACACCCTGCGAGAAAGCGATCCCGAGAGCAGTATTAACAGTTTATCCTGTATCATCATCTCTTTATAGTTGTCATGGATCCGGGCACAACTCCAAGCGTCCTGTTACCGTGGACACGGCTATTCGAATAGATATCTTCCCTGCAGGGGTGCACTACTGTTACCCAACACGCTCGATTACCTCCGGCCGGATACACTTGCTGGGTAATACCCGGCCTCGGGTGATCGACACAACGCAGCCCGACCTAGAGCTCAGCAGAGAGGCCAACACGCCGGTCTAAATCCTAAGTGCGCAGGGGTCTTGGGCCCATCACCCATTGCACTCCTGCACGTTGCGTGGCTGGCCGGAGAAACAGGCGCGACACTGGACAACCCAGTGACGTAACCAGCCCAATCCCGGCGATCAGCCCGCAAAGTAACCTGTGACGTCTGAAGAGCTTTCGGCTGATACTACGCTGCAGAGGGCCCCATTAAACCATTATCCCACGTGGTGGTAGTGCGAAATGGGCACGACGACCCACTCAGATCAAATACCCAGTTCCGTTAGGCGTATTTAGTATCGCGCGGGTGCTCTTGGAGCCGACCCGTCTTTAATGATATTCGCTCGCGGGCACCCTTGGGGCCAGCCCGACTTTACATTTCCCCGCGGGTACCTCTCGAGGTGGACCCGCCTGTAACAAAGGTCAAAGTAACCGTGTGTCCAAGTATCGAGGAGGAATCCGAGGAATCACCCTCGATGGATTCCCACTCGAGGAGTTGCGCGACGGTGTTGGAAATATGCCCTAGAGGCAATAATAAATTGGTTATTATTATATTTCCTTGTTCATGATAATCGTTTATTATCCATGCTATAATTGTATTGATTGGAAACTCAAATACATGTGTGGGTACATAGACAACACTGTGTCCCTAGTAAGCCTCTAGTGGACTAGCTTGTTGATCAAAGATGGTTAAGGTTTCCTAACCATGGACATGAGATGTCATTTGATAACGGGATCACATCATTAGGAGAATGATGTGATGGACAAGACCCAAACTACGAACGTAGCATATGATCGTGTCAGTTTATTGCTATTGTTTTCTGCATGTCAAGTATCTGTTCCTATGACCATGAGATCATGCAACTCCCTGACATCGGAGGAGTACCTTGTGTGTATCAAACGTCGCAACGTAACTGGGCGACTATAAAGGTGCTCTACAGGTATCTCCGAGGATGTCTGTTGGGTTGGCATGGATCAAGACTGGGATTTGTTACTCCGTATGACGGAGAGGTATCTCAGGGCCCACTCGGTAATACAACATCACAATGAGCCTTGCAAGCAATGTGACTAAAGTGTTAGCCACGAGATCTTGTATTACGGAACGAGTAAAGAGACTTGCCGGTAACGAGATTGAACTAGGTATAGAGATACCGACGATCGAATCTCGGGCAAGTAACATACCGAAGAACAAAGGGAACAGCATACGGGATTAACTGAATCCTTGACATAGAGGTTCGACCGATAAAAGATCTTCGTAGAATATGTAGGAGCCAATATGGGCATCCAGGTCCCGCTATTGGTTATTGGCCGTAGAGGTGTCTCGGTCATGTCTACATAGTTCTCGAACCCGCAGGGTCTACACACTTAACGTTTGGTGACGATTAGTATAATTGAGTTATTATGTTGGTGACCGAAAGTTGTTCGGAGTCCCGGATAAGATCCCGGACATGACGAGGATCTCCGGAATAGTCCGGAGGTAAAGATTGATATATGTGATAATAGTGTTTTGATCTCCGGAAGGGTTCCGGAGTTCACCGGAAGGGGTTCCGGATGTTTACCGAAGTGTTCGGGTGCGAGAACACTTTATATGGGCCAAGGGATAAAAACCCACGAGGTATTGGAAAGTGCAAAAATAGTTTTGTTGCCGCGTAAGCGGTACTACCGCTTGGTGAAGCGGTACTACCGCCCGAGCGGTACTACCGCTTGTGTGAAGCGGTACTACCGCCCAAGCGGTACTACCGCTTGTGAGCGGTACTACCGCTTGTGCGCGGCTGTGCACGGTTCGGCAGGGATCCGAGTTGGACTCTTTTCCTGCGGGCCAAACCGACCTTGTGCGGGCAAAACCGACCTGGAGGAGGCTTTTACTCCAAGTTTAGACCCCAAGGCTCAACATATAAATAGAGGGGCAGGGCTAGCACACGGGATACATCAAGATTTCCCCAAGCCGTGTGCGGCAACCCTAACCCTCTAGTTCCTCCGTCATAATATCCGTAGCGCTTGGCGAAGCCCTGCAGAGATTGTTCCTCACCACCATCACCACGCCGTCGTGCTGCTGGAACTCAACCACTACTTCACCATCGCTCGCTGGATCGAGGAGGTGAAGGCGTCATCAAGCCGTACGTGTGTTGAACGCAGAGGTGCCGTCCCTTCGGCGCTAGTTCGTGATCGGATCGAGGGACGACTTGCGATTTGGATCGCGGAGACGTTCGACTACATCAACCGCGTTTCTTAAACGCTTCCGCTTAGCGATCTACAAGGGTATGTAGATTCACTCTCCCGCTCGTAGATGCTCATCACCATGGATAGATCTTGTGTGTGCGTAGGAAAAATTTTGTTTCCCATGCAACGTTCCCCAACAGACGGTAGCTTAGCGGAGGTGATGTAAGAGGAATCACCCTCGATAACACACATCCGGGAAGCTATTCTACAGAGGCACCATCGAAAGTGAGCTAAGAGGTATCACCCTCGGCACTCGATGCCAGCTCTGCAGTGTCGAGCAATTTAGGGGGTGTGTGGTGATGTGTTGTCTTCAGCCCATCGGTCTTCCGTTCCGCCGATCATATTGATCGGGGCTTCGATACTAGAGCGGAGCAACTATAGCAAGGGAGAGGGGCCATAGATGGTTTTCCATCCAACCTATACTAAGCAGTTTGGATAATAAGGCAGGTATCAATAGCAGTTATCAAAAACAGGCTATGCATCAGAAATAGGATAAAACAGTAGCAGCGGTAACTTCTAATGCAAGCAGGAGGGAGAAAGGAATGGATGATATAGGCATGCGTCAAGGGGGGTTGCTTGCCTGGTTGCTCTGCGGCAAAGGCGGGGTCGTCAGACGTAGTCGTACACAGCAGTTTCATCGGTAGTCTCAGCGTCTATCGCAGTATCAGGGTCTACCGAAAAAGAAGCAACGAGGGGAAACAAATAAATAACAGCGCAAACAATAGCATCACAAAGTATGACATGGCAATACGCGGTGACAGAGGGGATCTAACGCAGTGTTACACGACACCGAGAAAGGGGGATCCTATCCGGGAAAGTATTCCCGGTTCCGGACATGTGTCAGACAGATGACCGGAGGGGGCAATGTTCCAGGCTGCGATGTTGTAAGCATGGGACAGCTAGGATGCAGCGCAGGGTTGATATACTGCCTATCTAAGTGCTCTAGTCAATTTAGGAATTTAACCGGAATTATTTTATTAAAGTCATGCACTATTCATTTGCCAGAAACAGGCAAAAAGTTACAGGTGCGCTATGCTAGGGGCATCTGACAGACTAACGGACAGCGTAATCGGATTCGTCTCGTCGTTCTGAGCAACTTTCATGTTCAAAGTTTTTCGATCCGGGCTACGGTTTATTTTATACTAATTATTAAAGATTTAATCATTTTCTGAATTTCATTTAATTATTTAATCCGAATTATCTAAAACAGTATTTACTGTTTATTTAAATCAATTAACTAACAGATTAATTAGTTAATCTAATTAACCTTAATCAGTTAATTAATTAGCTAATTATCTAGTTAATTATATCACTAATCAACTAATTAATTAATCTAATTAATTAATTATTAATATTAATATTTATCTAATTACTTTCTTTTCTAGATTCAATTTTGTTCTAATATTTTTATTAGTGTATATGTATACATATATGTATATACACACATACATGTGTATATACATACACATATACACACACACACGCTGGACACACGCACGCACGCTACACGGACGCACACACTACACACACATCCACACACGCACACACAGCACGGGGCCGGCCGGGCCGGTCCGGCGGCCGGCGGCCGGCGGCGGCAGCGCGGTGCAGAGGGCCGCCGGGGCGGGGCGGTGCGCGGCGGGGGCGGTCGCGGAGGCGGGGCGACGCGGGCCAGCGGAGGGAGGCGGCGCCGGGGCGGAGCGCGGCGGCGGTGGCCAGCGGCGGGCACGGCGGCGGGCACCGGCGGAGGCGGGGAAGAGGAGGCGGCGGGCGCCCGGGCCGGCGCGTCCGTCGGGGGGGGGGGGCAGGCGAGCGGGTCTGGATGGCTCGGGCCGGCCGTCGCCGGCGTGGGGGGGGTGGAGGCGCGGGCGGGAGGCGCTGGCGCGCGCGCGGCTGCGCGGGGCGGGGGGGGAAATCGGGGCACGGGGGCGGCTGGGGTGCTGCGGGGCTAGGGTTTGACCCGGTTCGGTCTTTTATATGGGTCCGGCTGGGCCAGTCGATTTTGACCCCGTTAGGTCCAATTTTCCCTGCGTTTCTAAAAACGTCTAAAATGATTTTGGGGCACTAAACTAATTCCTAAAATTCCGATTTCAATTTTATAAAACATTACGGAATACTTGCAACCCATCCAACATTTTTAATCTTAGTTTCGCACAACTTTATAATCCACTTTTTCGGACGGATTAAATTTGCGACGGAACCGAACGGGGTTCGCACAGGCGCGAATTCAACAACAGCGATCGAGGCAACAGTGAACGCGGTGACGTGGCAACATTAGCGTGGGATTACTGTAGCTTAATTACCGAAATTACTGTAGCCTAATTATCCGGGCGTCACACGCACGGTCTGAACGCGGTTTGCCATCCAACGCGGCCTGTATCGGTCCGCCGAGCGGTCCGGACGTACCTTTTTGGCAAACCCAAGACAAATGTGGGGGCTTTGCGGGAGTCCGGACAACAGACACGTAGGACTCCGACACCCCGCGCCTGCATCGTCCTCATTTTCTCTTCTTCCTTCTTTCTCTCTTGCCTTCGCCGTCGCTCCACCACCCCGGCCGCCACGCCACACCCCTGCCGGAACTCTACGTCTCTGTCACCTCCAGCGTTCCAGCTGGGCTCCACCCCGCTTCTCCTCTGTCGCCGTTTAACCCTTGTCCTCCGACCGCCCTGCCAGGTACCATCCGCTACTGCTATACTCACCATGCCCGGCAACTGTTCGATGAATTGTCGGAGCTATTCTTTTTTTTGCCATCTTCTTTCAAGCAATGGATTCCGATTTGGAGTACATATACGAGCACTATGTTGAGTCGTCCGATGAGGAGGACTACACGGATGAGACGGCGATGACGCATGCGGTCCTTGAAGACGCGAAGCGTGCGAAAGAGCATGTTCTCAATTTCAAGGGATCGATCAAGAGTCATCGAGTGCTCAACCGCAACAGGGCGCGCGGCCATTTGACACTGATGGCCGACTACTTTGCCCCCGATGCACTCTTCGCTGACCATTTTCGTCGGCATTTTCGAATGCACAAGACTGTCTTGGATCGTTTGTACCATGGCGTCTGGTCATATGATGACTACTTCGACTTGAAGAAGGACGCCGTGAGAACGATTGGCTTCTCTGGTTACCAGAAGTGCACGGCCGCACTCCGGATGCTTGCATATGGCATGACCGCTGATTTGTGGGACGAGTACCTACGGATGTCTGGGAGCACATGCGGAGATGCCATGGTCAGGTTTGCAACTGCCATGGTCAAGGTGTTTGGACCTCAATACTTGAGAGAACCAACTGTGGCAGACACCGAGAGGCCCTTGGCAATCTTAGAAGCAAGATGGTGGCCAGGTTTGCTTGGATCTCTTGACTGCATGCATTGAAAATGGAAGAACTGCCCGAAGGCTTTACAAGGGCAATATCAGGGTCATGTTAAGAAGCCCATTATCATTCTTGAAGCAGTTGCATCACATGATCTTTGGATTTGACACGCTTTCTTTGGCATGCCCGGGTCTCACAATGACATCAATGTGCCGCAGCGATCACCATTGTTTGCGAGCCTGACAGAAGGAAAAGCTCATCCTTGCCACTATACTGTCAATGGACATGAGTACAACATGGGCTACTATCTGGTTGACGGTATCTATCCTCCGTGGACTACCTTTGCATCACCATCTCTAACCCAGTTGGCCAAAAAAAGTCTCATTTTGCCAAAAGACAAGAAGCGGCTAGAAAGGATGTCAAGAGGGCATTTGGAGTTCTGCAGGCCCATTTTGCAGTTGTTCGTGGACCTGCTAACAATGGGATCCGGAGACCTTGTGGGAGGTGATGACATGTTGTGTGATCATGCACAACATAATCGTCGAGGAAGAGGGTGAGGATGCTACCGTAGCTCTAGAATTTGAGAACATGGGTGATCCTATCGAACTTCCAGACCAGAATCCAGCCACATTTGAAGAGTTTATTTAAATGCATCAACAAATTCGGCATCGACCAACTCACGAGCAACTGAAGGAAGATCTGATTGAGCATCAGTGGGCGGTTAAAGGGAACAACAATGTTGGAATGTAATATTTGAACATTTTTTTATTTGAACTAGTGCTGCATGCGGCTATTTGAACGTCTGAACTCTATGTATGCGGCTATTTGAACTTGTGGACTTTAAACAAAATGAGGGAGGCGAGATGTGTGCGGGCAGGGTTGGATGGCCGCCTCCCGCATCCGTGTCCGTGGACTGGTCCCTCCCGTCCGCGGACGGATGCGGGAGGAAATTTTAGGATCACCGTTGGAGATGCCCTTAGTGAGCTCTCCCTGTAGCCAACAGTGAGGAAATTGGCAAAGTGTGGATGGCCTCATGACCACGTTTGCAACTTAGAGCATCTCTAGCAGATACTCTAAAATCGTACTGTAAAATCGTTTTAGGGTATACCGCAAAACGTCTTTTAGAAGTTATTAGGGTATGACATATGTGAGGGTAGAACAAATCCCGTTAAATTGTTGGCAAAATAGCATAAAGCCCCCTGCACTCAAAATAAAGATTGCAATTGGGACCTTTGTCCCGGTCGAGCTCCTGCGCCAGCCATGCGCCGCGCCGCCGCCCACGTGCCAGGCACGTGCCGCCCACGCAGCGGCAGGAGCAGGTCGCAGCGGTTGCATCTCGTGGTGGCAGCGGCAGGAGCAGGTCGCGGCGGGGAGGATCCTTCCGTCGTCTCCTCGTGCGGTGAGGGTCGAGCAGCGCCGCCACTTCCGTCATCTCCTCCTAGGGTCCGGTGGTCGTCAGCGTCGAGGTATTCCGGCGAGGTGGCGTGGAGGCGCTCGGGGAGGATCGAGCAGAGGCGGCAAGGATGGCCAGAAGACCATGGCGGGAGCTGAAAGTTCCCTCCCGCCAACCATTTCTTGTTTTAGAGGTCCCTGCAAAAAGAGGGAGGGATCCCGCAGATATAGCGGAAACGGTCCGGACTTTGTGGATCCCGTAAAAAAATTTAGCGGACGGCCGATTTTACGGGATCTATTCGGGGCAGAAAAAAGGAGCTCGTCCGCTAAACCGGCGGTTATTTTATCGGATGACCTCTTTGGCGGATCTGCTGGAGATGCTCTTATGCTGCGTTTGGTGGATGATCAAAGAGGAGGTTGTCGACGATGGTCAGCTTTCAATCAAGACTAGAAGGGTTGGGCGCGCTTTGCTGTGCCGTTGATGTTGTTGGGTTTCTTAAAAAATACTCAATCTATTTCAAAATATATTGTGTATTAGTTTTTTGGAAATTCAAACCTTTTAAGTTTGGTCAAATTTGGAGGGAAATATATCAAAATCAATAATGTCAAATCGGTATGATTAGATTCTTCATGAAATGAATTTTCATACCTTTTATGTTTAATATTGTGGATGTCAATATTTTTTGCTCTGAACTTCGTCAAAGTTACAGAAATTAGGCTTTTCAAAAAACAAATACCCCTTATATTTTTTAACTGATGGAATATTTAGTTTGGCGGGTGGGGGAGATGATGGACTGTGTATTATTTTTATTTATAATGCAGTGATTTGGTGTGCTTTTCGTGGTGTGATTCTGTGTTATCCGCTATCCGACCTATATTTATGTGAGGAAATTTCTACGTCGGTGCTTGCATATACTATATTGGTGCTACAGTATAACATGGTGACGCTTGTTTTTTCTAAGTGATGGGAGGGTGTGTGGGATTGATATGTCTTTATATGTCGGTTGCCGTTGATTGATTTGGAAAACCGTTGGCCCAGCAAAATCATAAACCAAATCCAAATTTGAATACCTGGATTGAATGAAATAGCTTTAAAATTAGGGAACGGGAGATTTAAAGAATTGAATGGAAGACTATACCACATCTCATGTCATCCTGCAAAACCAAGTTAGACGCCTCTAATTGGTTTATGCAAAAATTTATTTTTCGTGGCTTCTAAGGTTTTGACTTAACCGCAGTTACCAACGTTTATCATCAAGTATGATTATTCAAGTCACTAGATTAACTTTGCGGGGTGTATGAAACATGAGATAATAAAATCTCGAGCCCCATACTGAACTTCGTCATACGCATGACCCCCGTGCAGATCATATCTGCATTGCCCTTTCGTCTGCGAAATTTCATCTTTCTTTTAACTATGGTGGAACCCAAAGAAATGATAGCACTTCGTTGATCAATCAGGATCGCGGATTGCCAGAACTTTGTGAAATTCCACCATGCCGTCTCAAGATCAGAAATACGCAAATTCTAGGGAAGCAACAAGAAAATCGGGTAACAGATTTCATCTGCCACCCGCATAAATAATTTTCAGCAATAGATCTCATCTACTACAAAATTATATTATGCAATACCCATACATCTCTATGTATTCTAGATCGTAACCTGCATCTACGCATAGCACGACTCTTGATGCCACTGTAGGGGAACGCGAGAGAAAACAAAAAAATTCGGTACAGCGAGCACGCCCAGGATCACTATGGAGATGGCATACAAGGTTTGATCTGATCATTACCGACTCGTAGCGCAGCGGAAGTAGAGTCGATGTAGATCGTTGGTGCAGATCCCCGAAGCTAGGATTTACAATCTCCCAACCGCGAGGATGTACTCCCTCGCCGGACAGCCCTTCGGGAGGCGGTCGGACAGTTCCTCGGACGATGTCACGGACAGCCCTCCGGGAGGACCCTCGAGGCTCGAACGGTAACTCGGACAGCCCTTCGGGAGGACCCTCGAACAGCCCCTCGGGCAAAAGATTGAACCTACGACCTCTCTACGGGGTTGCTGATGGGGAACGTTGCATGAAAATCAAAAAAAATCCTACGAACACCCAAGATCTATCTAGGAGAAGCATAGCAACGAGAGAGGAGAGTGTGTCTATGTACCCTCGTAGACCGAAAGCGGAAGCGTATATAACGTGGTTGATGTAGTCGTACTCGTCACGATCCAATCGCGATCCAATCCGATGAAGTACCGAACGGACGGCACCTCCGCGTTCAGCACACGTGCGGCTCGATGACGTCTCCTCCTTCTTGATCCAGCAAGCGGGAGAGGAGAAGTAGATGGGATCACAACCAACACGATGGCGTGGTGGTGATGGTGGTGGTGGAGCACCGACAGCGCTTCGCTAAGCGTCGTCGGGACGAGGCGGTGGTGTAATGGGAGAGAGGGGCGCCCAGGGGCTGGTGTGTTGTTTGGAGTGCCCCCTCCTATATATATATAGGTGGAGGGGCCTGGGAAACAGCCCCTCCAAGCCCTAGGGCGCAGCCAAGGGGGGGAGGACTTGGACTCCAAGTCCAATCCTATTCCTACTAGGACTCCCCTTTTTTCCCTTCCCTAGCCACATGGGTTTTTGAGGACTTGGTGTGCCTAGCCCAATAATGCCAGGGCGCCTCCCCTCAGCCCATGCCAGCCCTTGGGACGTGGTGGACCCACTTGTGGACTTCCGAACCCCTCCGGAATCCTCCGGAACCTTCTGGAACACTAGTAGAAAACAGGGCATTAGTCCCGGTTCGTAAGGGCCTTTAGTCCCGGTTGTGCAACCGGGACTAAGGAATCGGGACTAAAGGCCCCCACTTTTAGTCCCGGTCGTGTTACGAACCGGGACTAAAGGGTCTCCACGTGGCCGCTACGCAGCGCTCAGGCAGGAGGACCTTTAGTCCCGGTTGGTAACACCAACCGGGACTAAAAGGCCGCCACGCGTCAGCCCCTGCCAAGCGCTGTTTTTTTTGAAAGGAGGGGTTTAGGGTTTCATTTTTATTTTATGTTTTCCATTCAACTCGACGCTAGCTACTAATAGCAATGAAGGAACCGTTACACAACATCGTCATGAATATAGAGAAGTGACATCTTTCTCCGTGATTGGTCGAACAACAAGTTTTCGTATATATGTTCGACGCTACTACATATAGTACACGTTCATGCATATATACAAGATAACATCTCTTACGATCCCTAATATCTAATTACCAACATTCACTACCAATTTCCGATGGTATTCTTCGGTTGTAGCTATGACCTCTTTAAGGAAGAATCCCGCCAATTCCTCTTGAATTGCCTTTACGAGATCCTTTGGTAGGAGATTGTCCCGCATCCGTTGAATCTAATTTAAAGAAGGGGGTCAATATATATGAATGAAACTCAACACAATTGATGGTAATAAAATAAAATTGTTAATATTGTTTACGTACTTCAAGTTGTTGTAAATTTCTGCCAGTCTCACTGGTCGTCATGCGAATGAACTCGCAAACGTAGTATCCACATAAATTAGTCCCCCTTTCCTGCCTCAAGCACTTTACGAGAGTAGAGTTCAATCAAAATAATAATCAAGCATGATAATGGTATTGAAATTAACTAGAATCAAAGAGATGCGCGTACCTAGCTAGTACTACTTACAGTGAGTTGTCGAAATTGCAGCTCCTCTTTCCATTCACCCCTAGCCTTCTTGGTGAACCGTTTCCAAACCCTGCCCGGCAAAGAAAATAAATAAACGAGTTATTAATTACTTGATATCAGGAAATGAACGAAAGTTGCCGATATAGTGCGATAATGATTGAAATTACCTCTGGAGCATATCACGCAGGTCTGCCCACATCTTAGGGTCTTTACGTAGCGAGTCTATGACAAGTACGCTTCCTGAGTCAACCCGAATGACTAGCAGAATAAAGTGGAAGCTACGCACACAGCATAACTCATCAATTACACTTAACATCGAGTAAGGGAAACAGAATGTGTACAAGACAGTATAACACTCACTTGAAGTTGTAAGGAAATAGTATTTCCCTTTCGTTTTGTTGTTCAATTAACGCCCTTAGCAAGATCTTCTTTGTATCCTTGGCGTTCATTTGTACCATAACTTCATGAATAGTATTTGGGTTAATGAACCCAATGTCATAGATTTGTCCTCTTTTGCATTCGAGGATCTTCATTCTGCATAATATAGTGAGGATAATTATACATGCAATGAACGAGCTGAGCTAGAGACTTAATTACAGAAATGATACTTACAGACAATAGCAACTGACGATAGATTTGTCGACGGCGTCTTGATTGTAATACTGAAATAATTCATCAAATTCAACGTAAATTTCCTCGTCTCCATTGAAGTAATGCTCATCTTTAACTCCCGCAATGATATAGTTGGTCCCTTCCTTTGAGGCTTCCATGTACCACTCATGCAATTTTCGCATTTGTGTTGGTAGTAGCCGGACCTCCTCAGGTTTGACGAGAGGCTTCCCGTGCTGGTATCTGTATGCCAACTCAGCCATGGGGAACTCTACCTCCTCGCCTAACAATTGACCAAGAGTGAAACCAACATCATCGGCCGCTACCCCCGGATCATAATCGATATCGGTAAACACCTTGAGCGGGGGGCACGATTGGTTTTTCTGTTCGCCGAGCTGGGGAATTGTTTTCCCACTTGAACTACTGCTACTTCCCGGCCGCTTCACATGGTCTCTATATGACTTTACAATAGACCGATCATAGTCTGATAGCAGCGGAGGCGGTGGTGGTCGCGTAAAGTTTTCTATACAGTGCTCCGCTATTGCCAGATCTAATTTCTCCTTTCGATTGGGCCGTTTCGGTGCAAGCTGGCGTTTCACATCGGCATCCACGACATTCTTGAGTTCCTCATCAGTCATATCGTATGGTTTCTTGGCAGGAGCCTTCTTGACGCTTGTATCTGCTCTGGATTTCTTCGCAGTTGTACTACTAGCCGCCGGAGCGGCGGCTCTCTTCCGCCGGTGCTGAGGTGGCGGAGGAGGCGGAGTCAGCTGATGCGGCGGATTCTGCTGAGGGGCCTCCTCTGGCGGAGTTTGCTGACGCGGCGGAGACAGCTGAGGCGGCGGAGTGTGCTGACGCGGCGGAGACGGCTGAGGTAGCGGAGATAGAGCTGGGCTGTGAGGAGTCTGCTGAGGGGCCTCCTCCGGCAGAGTCTGCTGACGCGGCGTCCAATGTGGAAGCACGATGTGTTCCTTTCTCCATAGAACGGTAGTCCTTCTGGCATCTCCCAGATGAGTCTCCCCTTCACCTGTACGGTACTCAAGCTCCAGCTGCTCAAATCCGTTGATAACTTCATCCACCCCGACAACAGCATAGCCATCTGGAATCGGAGAGCAATAGTAAGTTCCATCAGGTACACGAGGTAAGGCATAGCCGACCGCCACCTTCAAGGATATGTTCATGCATTTCGCATGTAGATCACAATGTTCCCTCTGCGTGATATCATCCACGGGGTAGCGAAGAGCCGTCATATCAGGCCGAACGAGCTCCGTGGAAGCCACGCTGCTTTTCCACTGAGATGGTGGGGTAGCTCCGTGGGCAGTATCGAATGAAGGATCATCGTGCCGCTGAGATGATGGGCCGGTAGCTCGCTGGCTGGTAAGTGCCTCTATTTGCTTCTGCTGCAACGCTAATATTTCTTCTACCTTCTGCAGCCGGTCTGCATCCTGTTTCTTCTTTCTCCCTCGGCTTCTGTAAGTGTCACTGCTGTCGGGAAACCCAACCTTCCACGGAACGGAGCCTGATGTGCCTCGTGTTCGTCCAGGGTGTTCAGGATTCCCGAGGGCGCGTGTCAGCTCGTCCTTCTCTCTGTCGGGATGGAACTTCCCCTCCTGCACGTCCTTCATTGCAGCTTGAATGGCTTTGACGGGTGTTGCAAGTTGAGCTTTCGTATAAACACACTTCCCTGTTTCTGGGTTCAAAGTTCCCCCATGCCCGAAGAACCAAGTCCTTGCCCGTTCGGTCCAGTCCAATGTCTCTGGATGGATCCCTTTATCAAGCAGGTCGTTCTCAACTTTCTCCCACTTAGGCCGGGCAGCCTTGTAGCCACCTGACCCCGTAACGTGGTGATATTCCTTCTTTGCAGCATTTTGCTTATTTATATTTGACCTTTTCTTACCTGCCTCCGATGTCTTGTACTCCACAAATGCGGGCTAGTGATCTTTTAACTTCTCATCTGCTCCGGTGAATGTTGGAGTCTTCCCTTTCAGGACATACTTTTCGTGCAATCTTTTCTTCCAGTTGTTGAATTGTTGGGCCATCTTCTTAAGAGCCCACGCCTTGACTTTTTGCTCCACCTCTGGCGGTAGGGTGAAATTTGTCATGAGCGTATTCCAAAGCTCATCTTTGGATCTATCGTCGGAAGAAACTCCATCCGCCTTTGGCTTATTCCATTCTTGAATGCTGATCGGGATGCTGTCCCTAACAACAACTCCGCACTGACTTATAAATCGGTCTGCGGTCCGCTTGGGAGCAGTCGGTTTGCCATCTGTAGTGAGTTCTTCGATCGTGAACCTTTCATTCTCGCCCAACCTTTTCTTCGGGCCTCGTCTCTTTATAGAAGTCTGGCTCGATCCGAAGGGCTAAAAGAAGAAAGAAGTGTTAATATATGTACATGAAAATCAATTAATGCATCTAGTTAGCAGAGGCTTAATTAATATACCTCGCCGGACTTTGCAACAGTTAAGGCTCCAACACCGTCGGAGCCGTCATCTTCTCCCTCCATTCGATCACCGGAGCCGTCATCTTCTCTTCCCTCACCATCGGAGTCGTTGTTGAGAAACTGTGAGGTGATATCATCATCTCCGTCGCGGATTATTTCCCCCAACATCTCTTCTTGTTCTAAGTCTCTGTCGTGTTCCATAGTTTCTGCAAATATTACAACATGGCAAAACAGTAACATTATGATGACAACTTGAGAGCAAGATTGAGTCATGCTACAGTAACTTTACATGGCAACCAAGGGCATGGCATCAAAGTACACATTACATAGACCAAATCACAAGAAGGAATCATATGCATATGAGCAATGGATTAGTGGCAAACATCAAGCAAAGTTGACAAGTTTTATAATAGTCAGTTTCAGACTTAGCAGTTTTTCAGCAAGTGTAAAACAGCAACAGTATCATAGCATGTTTGCAAGCTTGTTACAGTGCGTAAACATGTTTACCATGGCATGGAAAAAATACCAGCAGCAAATAGACATGAAAATGCACCAAACACATGTACAAAGTTTATTCATATAATGCTTGCATTAAATCACACAAAAATAACAAAATGGCAAGTTTTATCAGTTGCATGTTAGGTAACCCTCCGGCGATCGTCGGGGACTCCTCCGACGATCGTCGGGGACTCGTCACCGGCAATCGTCGGGGACTCCTCCGGCGATCGTCGGGGACTCCTCACCGGCGATCGTCGGGGACGACTCCTCCGGCGATCGTCGGGGACGACTCCTCTGGCGATCGTCGAGGACTCCTCCGGCGATCGGTAATAATAATTCCGCAATTACTCAATTGTTTGCTAAACTTATGACTTAGACATATTTCTTCATGAAAGAAGAATTATTTTATCTTTTGTCATAATGATATTATATCTTCATCCTGAATTTCTTTGAACTATTTCAAATATTTCTATGTCACAAAAATATATATGTCTAAGCCCGATCGAGGGGAATTGAACGGCGGCGGCTCACACAGCGGGGGCGGCGTTGCCGGGGAGCGGGGGCGGCGATCGTAACATCTCGAATAATCCAGTTAATGCAATAATATTATCATATAATATCACTAATACATCTCGAATAATCCAGTTAATGCAACAATAATATCACTAAACATCTTGCCCAATCAAACTGGACGTCGACTCCCGGTTCCTGAGCCGCGGGTGGTGAACACCCAAAGAGAAGGAACTATCACAGGATCATAGCTCGGGTGAGATCCCTGAAGAAACTGCCAGGTATTGGAGAAGTTGTCGTCCAACGCAACCATGTAGCGACGGACGTGCTCGTCCTCCTCCCTGACACGGCGACGTACCACCCTCTCGGGGGCCGGCTCCCTCTGCACCGATAGTGGCCCACGCGACCGCCACCAAAGAAGCTCCGGGTCGACGATGAGACCCTGATTCCTCACCAAGCTGCGCGCCCCGGAAGGTAGCACCTCCCAGTGCCAGCCCGGCGGAGCCTAGTCCCGGACATGGCGCCTCTCAAACAGTTTGTCGCCGCCGAGTCGACGACGAGGATGCAGGCCGGGCATCGTCGCCGAGAACAAATTCCTATGAAAACAAATCAGGTCTATTTCTCGTTCATTGTGAGACGTTGCTCCGGCTCGCCTTTATTTCATTGTTTGCATCAGATTTCTTTAATTTTTCTTTTTTTCTCTCACCACATGTCTATATTTTTTATACACCTATCAAATACACGATTCACATTTTTTATAATATATGTTTTAATACCAATTTTTATTCATACACATTGTACATTTTTGTATACATCTAAAACATTTTATACACATCTAAGTGATTAACTTTTTTCATATAAATATCATTAAATTTTTTTTTGAATGCTTGTTAGACATTTTTCAAATACACGTTAAATGTTTTATTCAAAAGATATAAAATATATCAACTTCTACAGTCTCAAAAAAAATACTAGCTTTACATTTTCATAGCTACTCATCTACTACTACATTTATGAAAACATCTATGAAAACTTGCATATAACAAGACCATTTAGCACATCATATCCATCTAGACCTAGAACTTGAATAATTTCTAGAACTTGAAAAAAACAGCACCAATAACACCAATGCACAGCAGCAAAAATCTACAAATTCATCCATACTTCCATCTAACAACATCCACAATCAATCCATCCATACATCTAACAAATTCAGGCATAAATCTATCTATCTAAGCAACATCAATCCATCCATCTAAGCAACAGGGAAGGAGGGAGGAGGGAGGAGAGAGATATACCTTGGTGGAGGAGGAGCGGGGGCGACGACGGCAGCGGTGGGCGACGGCTGCGGCGGGCTCGGGCGGCGCGTGCAGGCCGGCGGCGGGAGCAGACGTCGAGGGCGCGCGCGCGTGGAGGAGCGCCGGCGCGGGCTCGGGCGGCGCGTGGAGGAGTACTCCTGGCGGCGGCGGTCGGGCAGCCTGACGGCGTCGCGAGAGCGCGCGAGCTCTCCTGGCGGCGGCGGTGAAAATGGAGGAAGATTGGGGGAGGGAGAATTTAACCGTGAGGGCTTTAGTCCCGGTTGGAGCTACCAACAGGGACGAAAGGGTCTTTAGTCCCGGTTGGTGGCTCTAACCGGGATTAAATGTAGTCCTTTAGTCCCGGTTGGAGCCACCAACCGGGACTAAAGCTAATTTTCGGTAGCCAAAAGGGCGCGAAAGGGTAGGCATTTAGTCCCGGTTGGTGGCTACGACTGGGACTAAAGGTTGGCCTTTAGTCCCGGTTTGTGCCCCCAACCGGGACAAACCTGGTGTTTTAATCAAAAACAGATTATGTTTAGCTCTTTTAGTTTTATACCTTTTTCCTTTGTTTTAATTATTTTAGTTTATGTTTTCTTGTTAATCTTTTGCCAAATTATATTATGTTAATTCTAAGTTAATATTATTTTGATCATAACTAGAGTTTTATAAAAGCTTTTTAGTTGATTCTTTTTGCTATTGAAGAATATTATGAAATACTTTTTGTTAACCTAATAATGTTATATTTTCTTTTCTGTTAAGTTATTAGTTTAGTATTTTGTTTTGTTTTCTATTTGCTTTTTCTTATTGTTTTCTTTATTGCTTTATTCATTGATTGTATTTTGATTGCTAGAATGCTTGCTAAAGTGAATGCTTATATGAATGCAATGTTTGATTATATAGATTTTCATCAGATAGTGAGAAATAGTTCTATCAAGTTATTTTTCATAGGTACCATTGCCGCAACATTTCGCATTGAAGGGCCAGCATCAGGTGGTAGTTTGTCAATATGTTTTTGAAAATATGACACAAGGCGATCAATGTTGTCAAAATCTTTCTTCCGGAATCTAAAGCCCTTTGGGTATAACCCAACATACTCATGATGTGGGGTTGTACTCCTGATGTAAGATAATATAAAGGTGCCTGGATGTTCATGAGATATGCCTGCATATTTGTACAAGGAAAGAAACATACATTTACCAAAAATTAAAACAGATGCCAATCTTGCCAATTAATACATCACCTTCATGTAACTGTAGTGATTCTAGATCAAAGCCATCATCAGAATAGTTGTGGAGCATAACTATGGCTTTCAACCCAGAATCAAAGGTGCAAATTATTCGGTTATCTTGTATATGCCGAACAGTTACTTGAACAATCCTACCATCTGATATGTTGTCCTCGGTTTCACCAGAAAGCAACCAGAACTCCTCTCATCTGGACTTGGCTCGGCATAAGGGGTCCTTCGATCAGAGAAACCACACGGTAGGGGTGGAATCTTGCAAAACTTGGGATTTTCCAGCTATAAGTCCGGAAACTAACTAGAGAGAAAGTCTTCACTTTTTCTTCGCGTGTGTCCCTTGCTTATTGCGCCGTAACCATGGATAATCTTAATCGTTTAACAGGATGCTTGGGTCAGTCTTCACTGTGAAGGGAGGAATTTCATCAAACTTTTCATAATCTTCTGACTTGTCTGTCTTGTCCTCCACTCCCACGATGTTTCTTTTCCCTAAAAGAACTATGTGGCGCTTTGGCTCATCGTATGATGTATTCGCTTCCTTATCTTTTCTTTTTCTCGTTTTGGTAGACATGTCCTTCACATAGAAAACCTGCGCCACATCATTGGCTAGGACGAATGGTTCGTCTGTGTACCCAAGATTGTTGAGATCCACTGTTGTCATTCCGTACTGCGGGTCTACCATTACCCCGCCTCCTGTCAGATTGACCCATTTGCACCGGAACAAAGGGAACTTAAAATCACGTCCATAGTCAAGTTCCCATATCTCCTCTATGTAACTATAATATGTGTCATTTTCCCTATTGGTGTTTGCTGCATCAAAGCGGACACCACTGTTTTGGTTGGTGCTCTTTTTATCTTGGGCGATCGTGTAAAATGTATTCCCATTTATCTCGTACCCTTGGAAAGTCAATACAGTCGAAGATGGTGTCCTGGCCAACAAGGACAGCTCATCTCCAACAATGGTGTCATTCATGAGATGTGTTTGCAACCAACCGCCAAAATTCGCCATGTGTGTACGTTTAATCCAGGGGTCAGACTGCTCCGGGTTCTTGGAGCGTACAATATCCATGTGTTCCTCGATATACGGGGCCACCAAGGTAGAACTTTGTAGAACTGTGTAGTGTGCTTGCGCCCAAGAATGCCCGTCCCTACATATTATTGATTTCGGTCCTAGCGTGCCTTTTCCACTCAGTCTCCCCTCATGCCGCGATTGAGGAACACCAATCGGCTTAAGGTCAGGAATAAAGTCAACACAAAACTCAATAACCTCCTCTGTTCCATGGCCCTTGGAGATGCTTCCTTCTGGCCTAGCACGGTTATGAACATATTTCTTTAAGACTCCCATGAACCTCTCAAAGGGGAACATATTGTGTAGAAATACAGGACCCAGAATGGCAACTTCTCATTAGGGCATGCATGTATCTTCTGCACCTCTAATCCTAGAGGGCAGAGAACCTTCTTTGCTTCGTACGTACTGTCAGGCAATTCGTTATCCTTTGGAAGCTTCTTCTTCATTATTTTCAGTAACTTCTCAAATCCCTTGTCAGATAAACCATTCTCTGCCTTCCATTGCAGCAATTCCAGTGTGGTACCGAGCTTTGTGTTGCCATCTTCGCAATTTGGGTACAACCGTTTTTTGTGATCCTCTAACATGCGATCGAACTTCAACTTCTTCTTTTCACTTTCGCATTCTCTCTGTGCATGAACAATGACCCGGCGAAGATCATTAGCGGGCACATCTGGTGCCTCTTGATCTTTAGCTTCCCCCGTTGCAGTATCACCGTATTCAGGGTACATAGGATAGTTGTCATCATCCTATTCTTCTTCATTGTCTTCCATCATAACCACTCTTTCTCCGTGCTTGGTCCAACAATTATAGTGGGGCATGAAACCGGACTTAAGCAGGTGGTAGTGAAGGGTTTTCGAGGAAGAGTAATCCTTCGTATTCTCACAGACAACACATGGACAATACATAAAACCATTCTGACTGTTTGCCTCAGCCACATCGAGAAAATTATGCAGGCCCGTAATGTACTCGGAAGTGCGTCGGTCACCGTACATCCATTGCCGGTTCATCTGCATTATATAATTAAGTATATCAAAAACCATTACAGAACATCATGAATAGAGAAATGACCAAATTAATACAAGTTCATCATCACATTAAAACCAAAGTACAGTAGTGATCAAATGTTATTACTGCAAAAATAAATACATAAAGTTCATACATAGTTCTCATAAAACAACATACAACTATCTAGAGCATCTAATTAAAACACACATTGAAACTAACATACAACTATGTAATACATTTAAATGCAACAACAAATGCGATCAAAATCGCAACTAAGGTAACAATTGATCCAACAGCATAATGATACCAAGCCTCTTTATCAATGGCATATTTTCTAATCTTTCTAATCTTCAAGCGCATTGCATCCATCTGGATCTTGTGTAGATCGACGACATCGGCAACATGCAACTCCAATTTCATCTTCTCTTCTTCAATTCTTTTCAATTTTTCTTTCAAATAATTGTTTTCTTTTTCAACTAAATTTAACCTCTCGACAAGAGGGTCGGTTGGAATTTCCGGTTCACATACCTCCTAGATAAAAACATCTATGTCAAATTGGTCGGCATAATTGTCATAAACACTAAATGAAACAAATAGTTATAAAAGAAAATATACCACATCCGAATCATAGACCGGACGAGAGCCGACGGGGGCGGATATCAAAACCATGGCACTATATAATAACAAACAATAATACAAGTAAGAAAATTATACAAGTAGCTATCTAAATCATACAAGTAAGAAATTTTTTTTCTTTTTATAAAAAGATAAGAACAAGAGGTTCACCACGGTGGTGCCGGCGACGAGATCGGCGCGGGCGATCGACGGCGGTGAGGACGGGGACGGGGACGGGCTTGGAGGAAGAACAGAGGAGAAGAAAGAGGGGAAAGCTTAAGTGTGGCTCGGGCACCTCATATCATGTTTGTTTTGTGTGAACTCAAGTGGCATCATGCTCTCAGGCATTTCATCGAACACCTCATGTGCATAGGAAGGGAGAGCAAAGTAGCACACACCTCCCACCTTCTATGAGCCAAAAACAGACGAGAGGGCCGGCAGGGGCGAGGATATATATAGGCATTTTTTTAGTCCCGGTTGGTGTCTAGAACCGGGACTGAAGACAGACCTTTTAGTCCCGGTTGGAGACACCAACCGGGACTAAAGGGTGGCAACCCCTTTAGTCCCGGTTGGTGTCACCAACCGGGACTAAAGGTCCCATTCGAACCGGGACGACTGATGCCTGCCGAGCCCCGGCCGGCTTCCTAGCCGCTCGAACCAGGACTGATGCTCACATTAGTCCCGGTTCGTAATGCGACCGGGACTATTGCTCCCATCCGGCTAGAACCAAAGCCATGTTTTCTACTAGTGGAAGCTTTCCGGTACAATACCGAAAAAACTGCACCTTTTTACTGAACCCAAAATATGACTTCCCATATATAAATCTTTACCTCTCAACCATTCCGAGACTCCTCGTGACGTCCGGGATCTCATCCAGGACTCCGAACAACATTCGGTTACAAATCATCAAATATCCCAATACTACTCTAGCGTCACCGAACGTTAAGCGTGCGGACCCTACGGGTTCGAGAATCATGTAGACATGACCGAGACACCTCTCCGGTCAATAACCAATAGCGGGACCTGGATGCCCATATTGATTCCTACATATTCCACGAAGATCTTTTATCGGTTGAACCACGATGTCAAGGATTCGGTTAATCCCGTATGCAATTCCCTTTGTCCGGCGATATGTTACTTGCCCGAGATTCGATCGTCGGTATCTCCATACCTAGTTCAATCTCGTTACCGGCAAGTCTCTTTACTCGTTCCGTAATACAAGATCCCGTGACTAACCCATTAGCCACATTGCTTGCAAGCTCTTTACGATGTTGTATTACTGAGAGGGCCCAGAGATATCTCTCCGTCATACGGAGTGACAAATCCCAGTCTCGATTCGTGCCAACCCAACAAACACCTTTGGAGATACCTGTAGAGCACCTTTATGATCACCCAGTTACGAAGTGACGTTTGGATACACACTAAGTATTCCTCCGGTGTCAGGGAGTTGCACGATCTCATGGTCTAAGGAACAGATACTTGACATGAAGAAAGTTGTTGCAAATAAACTAAACAATCTGGTGCTAAGCTTACGGTTGGGTCTTGTCCATCACATCATTCTCCTAATGATGTCATCCCGTTATCAAATGACAACTCATGTCTATGGTTAGGAAACCTTAACCATCTTTGATCAACGAGCTAGTCTAGTAGAGGCTCACTAGGGACACGGTATTTGTTTATGTATCCACACATGTATTTAAGTTTCCGGTCAATACAATTCTAGCATGAATAATAAACCTTTATTATGAACAAGGAAATATGCTATAACCATTTTATTATTGCCTCTAGGACATATTTCCAACAGTTGCACACATACGGTGTCAGCTATCCGGCAGGGCTTCGCCGTCCAGAACTAGTTCCCACCGGAACCCAGACAGCCTTTTGGCTCTACGAAACTATTTCGTGTGAGGCAGAGAAGAAGCCAGATCATTGCATGGCATAATGTATGAGAGAAAGAGTGAGTTTGGGCAGCCCCCTCCACCCCTATTTATAGGCCAAGCCCAAGGGGTAGAGGACACTTGGAAATACCAAAATGCCCTCAAAGGTGGCTTCCCAAAGAAGCTACCAAATAGTGTTTCTACTATTCATGAAAATATTTTTCCGCGATCGTTAAATCCGAAAATATTTCTGTAGGTTCAGAACATTTCCAGTACCCACTAAAACAATTCTGGACGCGTTCCGAAACATATCCGGATCAATGATTTTCATCTACGAAAAGCAAACAAGAATGTGTTTTCACTATTCATGAAGATAATTTTTCGCGTCCGTTAAATTCGAAAATATTTTTGTAGGTCCAGAACATTTCCAGCACCCACTAAAACAATTCTGAACGCGTTCCGAAACATTTTCGGATCAATGATTTTCTTCAGCGAAAACCAACCAAAGCAATTCCGGCTGCTCCGGAACATTTCCGGTTTTTTCTCCGGAAAAATTTTAGAAGTTCCCAGAACATTTCTGGCTCCTCCAAAAAGTTCCAGGCGCGTGCCGAAACCTATTTGGCTTAATGGTTTACACCGAAACAACTTTTCGGTTTTACGGAAACTTTTCCCGTGTTCTCTCCTGGAACTTTTCCGTTGTCGCCGAAACTTTTCCGGTGACTTTCTCTCAGACTCCCTGTCTAGTATTCAACAGATAGATGACCCTTAAGCGTGTGACCCTATAGGTTCGGTGAAGTATAGACATGACCGGAACACTTTCCGATCAATGATCAACATCGGAGCCGTGGACACCCATATTGACCCCTATACCCACACGAATAAATATTCGAGTGAACCTCCAGTTGCCGTGTGCTATTCCTGTTGCTTCGCGATATGTTACAAACACCCGAGGTGAAATTTATCGGCATCCCCATGGATCAACAACTTGTCCACTATGCCAGTTACCTCGTTACCGGTTTTGTTCTTTTTTCTCGTTCCCGTGTTCCGGCATCCCTGTGATCAAATCACAGTGTGCCTGGCCAAACGATGATGGATACCGTAACACCTAGAGGGCCCAAAGAATATCTCTCCATCGTCGGAGGAGCAAATCCCAATCTTGAGCTATCAAGTCCCTTGACATACTTTTCCATGAACCCGTAAGCCGCCGTAGATGACGTTTAACAAACCACAAAGTTCATGAAGCAAGCATGAAGAAACTCGATACTCTCATGGTCTAAGGAATTATGCAAACGTTAACTTTCTCTGTATTATTAACCATTAACTTGTGACAAATGTATCTCATAGCATAACATCAATCGGGTCGATTCAACACAAGTGTTCTCCTAACATTGTGCCCTCAAAGTTGTCGACATAGTCATGCCCATGATCAGGAAAACAGAACCATCATGCAACACTTGAGCTAGTCTTAGAGGCCAGACTAGGAATACATTTTACCGTTTATTATTCCACACGTGCATATGAGTTTCCCTCCGAGCCTCGTGGTTATTGTAGACTCGAGAACCATAGCAGTTATAGCATGGAACATAAACATAATTATGAACATGGAGATAAATAATAGCATTTATTATTGCCTCTAGGGCATATCTCCTACAGGAGGAGGGGCGGCTAGAGGAGGGAGGAGCAGGGGGAGGGAGGAGGAGGGAGGAGGGAGGAGGAGGGGGGATGGAGGAGGGAAGAGGTAGGAGGAGGCTTACCGAGGCCGGGGGATGGCGGCGACGACGACGGCAATGCGGCGACGGCGGCGACGGTAGGAGGAGGACGGCCGCGACGGTGAGAGAGTGAGGCAGGGAGAGTGAGGAACGGGCGGGACGGGGAGGATAAGTCTGGATTAGCAGCAGCGCGGGTCACGGCCCAACGCTACTGCTAACTCAGTTAGCTGTAGCGCGTGTTCCAGCCCAGCACTGCTGCTAAGTGGGGAAGGGCAGCTGGGCCCGGGCTGGCCACAGTAGCAGCGCGGGCCGTGGGCCGGCGCTACTGCTAATGTGTTTAGCAGTAGCGTTGGGCCGAGATCCGCGCTGCTGCTATGGCCAGCCCGTGGGGGGACGGCAGGGCCCTCATAGTAGTAGCGCCTGTTCGGCATGCCCACGCTACTACTAAACTCCATCTGCAGCGCGTGTGCTAAGCCCGCGCTACTGCTAAATAACAGTAGCGCCGCCCATTATCCCCACGCTATTGTTAATCCTCTATCTATAAGGTATTTCCTATAGTGTCTTTTGCAAGACCTTAAAAATTAGGAAGCATCGTGTATAGTATAAAAAGTTGAATGATAGAGCTTTAAGAAATTGTTGACCCGGTCAAAATCGGGTGACCCAATTGTATTTGGAGACCTCAATTGAATGTGAGCTCTTTAAAACTAGGGAGCTTAGTGTTAGGATGATGCGTTGGTGGAGGACCGCAGGGCACAGCTGGGTTGCGTCCACTGATCAGCCGGACGAACCTTAGGGACATATTTTTCTTCTTTCCTTTTACAGTTGTAAAAAACATACTCCCATGCGCAGCTTCTCTTTATCTCAATGAATGAAAGCAGCGCTGATTCATTTTGTCGAACAAAAATAAGAAGGGCTTTGTATCTGTGAGTGGCGTTGAGTTGGTCCGGATTCTGTTTCATTTTCAGGCTCATCGCTACATAACTGGTATTCAGTGTCATGTATTTTTTTCCTCCGAAAAGGAGAGAATGGTGGGGCTGCCGCTTTGGCTCCTCTGGCAGGACATTCACATTCTCATTCCACCTGAACCACAAGAACGTACAGTATGATTTAAGCAGAACTACAGCAAATGTAAGCTGAGTCGTCACCAGAACCTATGATCGTTCTAATTTCAGCTAATTTTCTTTTCGGATTATGATGCCACGGATGTCCAGAGGATTAGTGGGGTACATAACACGGCCATGATCTATCTCTGTATCATCGATTCCCCAAACCACATTTCAACACAGCCCTGTCCAGTGCAGACTGTACATGTACAGTGGTGCTTAACAGAGTGCAATCCAATCCAAACAAACTTAGAGAGAAGAGGCTAGCTACGCGACGTGGCTCTTGGGCTAGTTTGGCATATCGTCCTGAAACCTGAACCAGAACTAGAAGGAAAGGCATCGAGCAGTCTACTCGGTCGGGGCCGTCCCTGATGCACAGGCATCAGGGTCCAATTATATTTTTAGTGCTAACTACCTTGTGCATCAGCCTGGATCAGAGGCAGTGTACGTGCATCAGAGACACCAGTCTCCACCTTCCCAGCCCGCGAGGCCTGCAACCCATGCTACGCACGGCCGCAGCCCAAATCAAGCACGCACCCGCTATGTTGGGACCGCCTGGCGGCGCCGGAGAAGCAGAGGATTGAGTAGAGAAAAACTGCAGAGCAGAGGGCTCACGGGTGCTCGTCGGTGCGGTTGGCGTCGTCGTGGTCGTCTGCCATGATCGCCAGACGGGCTATACTGCTTCAACTCGGACTCGGTTTTCCTCCAAAACGGAGGAACCCCACTCGGTCTCGTACGTGTATCTCTACCAGACTACCACGCGCCGACTCCGACCGGTAGTTCTCGATCAGTGCCATAATATAAGAGGCAGCCGCCAGGTTCGATCTCTACGTCAAACCAAGCCATCGAGCAACCTACCCACCAACGCGAGATCAAGCGCAAGGTGCAAACCAACAACGCTAGATCGATCCAAGAGCTAGCGAAGCAAACCAACATGGGGTGCAGCATGAGCCGCCTCATGAAGGCCGTCCTTACGCTGGTCATCCTCGTCAGTCTGTTCATGCCCGGGGCCATGGCGGCCGCCGCTGCCAGCTTCGATGCCACCCGGAGCCAACAGCTGCCTCTGCCGCCGGGGACGGTCCGCTGGCCAGAGAGCGTCGCGTTC
This sequence comes from Elymus sibiricus, assembly GCA_039707655.1. NCBI lineage: Eukaryota > Viridiplantae > Streptophyta > Magnoliopsida > Poales > Poaceae > Elymus > Elymus sibiricus. The sequence goes on along the minus strand of CM077672.1, from coordinate 351,720,364 downwards.
GACGGCCAGGGCCACGGCCCCTACAGCGGCGTCTCTGACGGCCGCATCCTGAAGTGGAACGGAGACTGTTGGTGTTAACCGTTGTTGTTAAGTAGTTCATCTAGTTTATTTCCGTTTGAGTTTGTTGAGTCTAAGTCTAGTACAGCGATGCATGGCATCATGGTGAAGTGGACTGATGGATTAGCAGAGGTGAGACCTGATCGTCAGTCAAGTGGACCAGGAGTTGTGAGTACATGCAAGTACTAGTTAGATTTAGTCAAGAACTAGCTTAGTGGTCGTTCTGTTAGTGTGAAGCTGCATGCACCCGTGTAGTGTGGAGTCTCAGTAGCCAAGTCGTGATCAGATGGACGTGGAGCTAGAGAAGCAGATCGTGGTGCCGTTGTGGACTAGCTCCTTCGTGGCAGTGACTCAACGTGTGTGCGTGTGGGTAGTGGTGAGTAGAAATCGGAGCAAGCCGGTGTGTGGCTTAGCCGGTGCGTTTGCTCCCCTTTAAAAGGAGTTGTAATCAGTTTGTTTCATTAAAAGCAAAAAAGAACAAAAGAAGAAAAGGCAGAAGTGCGTTGCCACCAAAAGCTCTGTGTGTTCTTGTGTGCTGTGTGTGTGCCCGCGTGAGTTCATCTTCTTCCTTGGGCAGGGACTTCAGAGACAAGCTCGGCTGGACAACGTACGCGTACGGTCCGGGGTATGACAGCGAGACATGCAGGGCGACCAGGCACCGCCCGGAGACAGTCACGGAGAGCCGTTGCGGCCGCCCGCTCGGCCTGCAGTTCAACCAGAAATCGGGTGACCTATATGTAGCCGACGCGTACAAGGGGCTCATGCGGGTACCACCGGGCGGAGGGGAGGCCACTGTGTTGGTCAACCGGGTTGATGGCGTGCCTCTACGCTTCACCAACGGGGTTGACGTCGATCAAGTTACCGGCCAAGTCTACTTCACCGACAGCTCCATGCACTACAAGAGATCGCAGCATGAGATGGTCACCAAGACAGGGGACTCGACCGGGCGCCTCATGATGTATGACCCACGGACGTCGGATGTCACCACGCTCCAAGCCGGGATGACATACCCAAATGGCGTCGCGCTCAGCGCCGACCGGACACACCTCGTGGTCGCATCTACTGGGCCGTGCAAGCTGCTAAGGCATTGGATCAAAGGGGTCAACGCAGGCACATCCGAGCCTTTTGCCGACCTACCGGGCTACCCAGATAACGTGAGGCCCGACAGGAAATGAGGTTATTGGGTGGCGTTGCACCGTGAGAAGAATGAGTTGCCCTTTGGTCGTAATAGTCATCTTCTCGCTGTGAGGGTCGGTGCTAACGGGGAGATAGTCGAGGAGATGAGAGGGCCAAAGGGTGTGAGGCCGACCGAAATAATGGAGAGAGAGAACGGCAAACTCTACTTAGGTTCGGTGGAGCTCCGTTATGTCGGTGTAGTTAAACGCAAGTAGAGAGAACAGTAGACATAGGATGGATTTTTTTTGTTTCCTATTACCAATAAATGTAATTTTTCCTATTCTTTTTTCTGATTGACATGCTGTAATCCACGGTTTTAATCAGCGAAATCATATGTTCTTTCCTTCATCTTGCGCGTATAGATTTCTACAAATAAAATTTCCCACAAATAAGATACATAGTGTGAGATACGGTTACATACACATATCCACGCAGATAGTCCGATAAGGCAATGCATGCCCGACACAAATTCTCATGCCAGTGACCGTAAACAAGCGTGTGTTTGTGTTGGCGTTTGTCTTAGTAATTTCATGAATCGGGAGCATGAGGGACGCGGAGTTTCTCAGCCTGAGCTCATTATGAGCTCGGGTGAACAGTAAAATCGAAAAAAAATCAAAACAAATTCAAAAAAATCTGAATTTTTTTTATGACAAGACATTGACAAAAGTTCTAAGGGCTTGCAAACATATGCCGTGAGACGGTTGGCAAAAAAAGATGTTTAAAAAACAAGCCAGTATATGCATTCACATGACAGGATTATGCAAGAGAACAGAAAATTTCACAAAGGAACCGCTCTTATTGTTCTTTCGAATATTCACATGATCACAAATCTACCAGGACAGCAGCGTCAACAAGGTATAACAATTAGCTAACCCAGTGCATCATCATATCCATGAAATAGTTAGGAATTTCATCTGAAATGACAAAAGCCCCCCAAAAAAGCAGCAGATGGAAAACTCAGCACATTATTAGAGGGGGAGCATCAGAATGGGGCAGGGGATGAATTCAGCCAGTAAATTCCCATCGACGTGCTTCGAGTGGATCGCTTCCATGCTAAGGACGACCAGGTCTAACTCCAAATCATCTGCGACCTCTGCGATGATAGCTGTTGGCTTCTTTCCTTCTCCAAGGCGCTCCATCAACCCAAACTCTGTAAATCCACCTGCACAGAAGCACGAATATATCGGCACTACTGTTTGGAAATGGCATCACTCGGAAACAAGCGGCGATACAAAAACGCTGATAATCCTCGGTGAGGTTATTTCTCCATATTGGGTTTGTAATATGTGGCTAGACCTCGAATGCACTGATACGTGAGGCAGCTAGCGCACCCGTATCGGATACCGAATCCGATACGGACACGCCTCCGATACGTCCTGGATACGTATCCTGGAAGTATCCGCGAATAAACGATTTAAAACAATTCCGATACTCGATGGATGCTTGGTTAGTACGTCTTGGATACGGCCCAGCCCAAGAACGAGCCCAGTTAAGAGAAAAACAGCAACCCTAGTACCCCCGATGCCCCACTCCTTTCCCTCTCCCTGTTTCTTTCCTCCCTCCCGAGCCCCACACCAGGCGGCGGCTGCGACCTAGCGGCTGCTCATCCAGCGGCGGCGGCGGCGAGCCGTCGACAAGCTCCTCCTCCTTCCTCACCGACTCTCCGTCGTCCTCACCCTTGGTCCCTCTCACGCAGCAGCGCAGCCAGGCAGCAGGTACCAACACATCTCTTCTCCTCTTCTCCTGCCGCCCCGTTGCTAAGCTCAGTAGGCAGTAGCTCACCTTCTCATCTCCTCCAGATGGCTCCTCCTGTTGAACCACCTGCTCAACCTATGAAGATGAGGAGGCCGGGGACGAGGCCTAACTTATTTATTTGTAATGTGGTGTTGTAATATGTTCCTATTCGAACACCTATGTGTGTTGCTTGCTGCCCTGCTACTGTTATTGCTAGTGTTATGCATTGCACTATGCAGCAGGCAGCAGCTATGTTATTTGCTACCTATATCTGGATAGTGGATACTAAACAGCCCCCTATGTTATGTAATATTGAATTAAAAAAATAGTAAAACGTATCCACGTATTGGCACTTTTTCAAAATGACGAATTTACGTATCAGTATCTGCCTGATACTGATACCCGTATCCGTATCGGTGCTTCGGAGGGCTAGACTCTTTTCTTTTTCCCCCAAAGGGTATGCTATGTTTTTAATATTACAGTAAGAACCATACAACCACACAGAGTGCTCCTTCAGCCATGAGTAGATTTGACGGATATCATAATGTTTTTCTAGATCTTCAGGGGATAACTACAATCCCTTGGTTCCATTATCAAATGAACCAGGTGTTACAACATCAAAGTTCTCTTACAAACGAAAAATAAGAAGCAAAAGGTTTTAACACTAACCACAACGCATACAAGTTCAGGAAGGCAATCAGAACGCAAAAGAAAATACAAGGCTAATGCATTTTTCCATGTACAAAAACTCATGTACTTAATGAAATTGAGGGGCAGCACTTTAACTCAAAATAAATAAATGAAATGGTTCTGACCTTCAGAAAGGTGCCATCTAATGCTTGACATTTGAGTATCATGTTCTGGAAATGACTCCTTTGGCTTATCATCAATAACTGAAATGAAGAGTAGAATTATAATGCATCGGAATTTAAGCTATGTAAACGAATATGAGCAATAGCTTAAGCCCAGAAAAAGTAATATTTAAGGATTGAGATCATACCAACTACTGTAATGTTTGCTCCATACTTCTTTGCGAGACTGGTGGTTGTTGCTGCAGCCTGGTACATCATCAGCCATTATGGGTAAGCCACTATTTCTAGTGTATACGAACTCAAAGTAAAAATGAACAAATGTTGCACTCCATGAAGGAAAAAGGATCAGCTAAGAATCCTTCCTTCGAAGATTATAAAACTATGGTGTAACTAATAGGCATAATAAAACTGCCCTGGAAATTGGCCACAATGTTTCGAGTCCTCTAAATTATCAATACAGTATATATGATCCTTTAGCAATGAAACGCAAACTAACGAATATCTGAAAAAGGAACCAGACCTGTCTTGTGCCTTCTGAAAGGTAAGGGTTGCGGTCAGTGATCGGAAGTAGAACATGCTTAACTTGGGAGAGAGCATCAATCCATAAAGCACTTGCAGATTCGTTCACTTCAGCCCTGACTGGTTACAAACAAAGTCGCAAACAAACATCAAACGGTAGGCAAACATAAATAAAATAAGGATGCTTCTTAAATTGTCTTTACAGGTGCTGTTAGTTTTCAGTTTGACTACAATCACCACAATTTTCCCTGGTAACAAGAAAGCCAAACATGGTGAGCAATCCACTAACTTGGGTGCAGCAAACGAAGGCTACTACATTGTCAGGATTCAGGAACCAGCAGAAGCATAAGTAAGGCTTGGTCAGGCACAAAAATTCGAACATCGCAGCAAAATCATTACTCACAACCCGACTTCAAATCAGAGCGAAGGAACTAATTCTTTTCTTTTTATTTAGGGGCGAAAGAACTAATCTTGAGCACACGTAGTGACAGCACGAAGCCACGGCCTAGCAATTAGCCTATAAATCTCAGGCCGATTCCAGTGAGAGCAGCTTGAGCACGAGCTGGTTGAAGCGTAGACAGATACCTCCGTGCCGGGCTCCCCGGCGCCGCAGCGAGACGCCGCCCTTCCTGTTGACCGGCGGGAAGGCGAGCTCCCGGGCGTGGCTCGAGCGGACGCCGGAGGCGGGCCCGGGCAGGAGCGAGCTGGCGAAGGCCATGGGGGGTCGGTTGGATCGGAGCGGCAGCGGCAGCGGCAGGGTGGCTTCTGGAGGGGCGTGGAAAGGGGGAGAGACGACAGAGACGGCGACGAGCGACTCTGCAGGTGTGTTCTGGAGTACTACAACGGAGTGGGCCCCGGCCCGCTCGGCGACGACGCTGGATGGATAAGTTTCTCTTTTTTTTTCTTCTTGCTAGCAACCATTTTGTGTGTGTTTTAAAAAAAAAAAATTGTGTGTTTTCCTTTTGGTCTCTGTTATTATATTTCTTTTCTACAAAGGTTGTATATTTTTCATCAGTTAGGAGTGAAAAAAAAAACCGCCCACAACATCCCATTCGGTTTTATCACCTTGTTGGTTAGGTATACAATCGGTGAATATCATGTAAAGTAATTAGTGCACGATCTAGCAGTGTGAATTGACCTGCAGATTGCTATGATATAGGGCATACAGAATTGTGATATGAATAGTCTAATCCAATTGGTGAATCAATCTCATCTACAACCCAAAAAATACCATGACCGCGTATCTTCGCTATAGGCCTACCCCCACCTGGAAAATAGCATTGCCGCCGGAGCGGGAACAGGCACGAACCACCCCAAAGAACCCTAACCCCAGATGAACCGTCGAACAGTCTACATCTACGAAGCAATGTTGAGGTTCAATATACTTACATCGTCGTGAGAAGGTTGGGCTACTGCCGCCGGAGGTGGAGCGCATGTTGCCGGGGCAGAGCAAGAAACCGGGGCGGCCATCAAAATCCCCAGCATAGACGCAACAGATGTGCCGGTAAACACAACCAAATCCCATGCTAGCGTGGTCGAGGTGCCAGCAGCCGATGAGGGCTCGATATATATGTTGACCGCCATCGGATGCAAATCGGGGAAGGAGCCTTGATCATCCTCCTCAACTGCACAGGGTTGTCACCCCACCCCTACCCCCACCCACCGTTGTGATGGCGGCGAGCCATCGGTCATGAAACTACCGCTGGGGGGCATGGAGTTGGGTGTTGCGGTGATGGGGCTTCAACATCCATTGGTGGCAACGAGGGGGTGAGAGAGGGGGTTTTGGCCGATGAGGGGAGAAGAGTGATGAGTTAGGCCCGATATGTCGCTCTCGCGTTTTCCGAGGCGGGCAATTGCGTGCAACCGTGTGCAGCACTGCGCCCGTTTGGGCCCGGCTCGTTGGAAATGGTCGATTTAGCCATTTTTCTTCATCCGGGCCCATAGCTGCTTTAAAGTTCCTACGGCCCACTAGTTCGGTGTAGTCCAGGCTACCAGACGGGCCATGTTTGAATATCTGGTAATCGAATGTTCTAGATATTGGAAATATTCCCTAGAGGCAATAATAAATTGGTTATTATTATATTTCCTTGTTCATGATAATCGTTTATTATCCATGCTATAATTGTATTGATTGGAAACTCAAATACATGTGTGGGTACATAGACAACACTGTGTCCCTAGTAAGCCTCTAGTTAACTAGCTCGTTGATCAAAAGATGGTGAAGGTTTCCTAGCCATGGACATGAGATGTCATTTGATAACGGGATCACATCATTAGGAGAATGATGTGATGGACAAGACCCAAACTATAAACGTAGCATATGATCGTGTCAGTTTATTGCTATTGTTTTATGCATGTCAAGTATCTGTTCCTATGATGAGATCATGCAACTCACTGACATCGGAGGAATACCTTGTGTGTATCAAACGTCGCAACGTAACTGGGTGACTATAAAGATGCTCTACAGGTATCTCCGAGGGTGTCTGTTGAGTTGGCATGGATCAAGACTGGGATTTGTTACTCCATGTAACGGAGAGGTATCTCAGGGCCCACTCGGTAATACAACATCACAATGAGCCTTGCAAGCAATGTGACTAAAGTGTTAGCCACGAGATCTTGTATTACGGACCGAGTAAAGAGACTTGTCGATAACGAGATTGAACTAGGTATAGAGATACCGACGATCGAACCTCGGGCAAGTAACATACCGAAGAACAAAGGGAACAGCATACGGGATTAACTGAATCCTTGACATAGAGGTTCGACCGATATAGATCTTCGTAGAATATGTAGGAACCAATATGGGCATCCAGGTCCCGCTATTGGTTATTGACCGTAGAGGTGTCTCGGTCATGTCTACATAGTTCTCGAACCCGCAGGGTCTACACACTTAACGTTTGGTGACGATTAGTATAGTTGAGTTATTGTGTTGGTGACCGAAGGTTGTTCGGAGTCCCAGATAAAATCCCGGACATGACGAGGATCTCCGGAAGAGTCCGGAGGTAAAGATTGATATATGTGATAATAGTGTTTTGATCTCCGGAAGGGTTCCGGAATTCACCGGAAGGGGTTCCGGATGTTTACCGAAGTGTTCGGGTGCAGCAACACTTTATATGGGCCAAAGGGGTAAAACCCACGAGGTATTGGAAAGTGCAAAAGGAAGTTTTGTTGCTGCCTTAAGCGGTTCTACCGCTGGTAAGGCAGTACTATCGCGTAAGCGGTACTACCGCTTGTGTGAAGCGGTACTACCGCTCATGAGCGGTACTACCGCTTGTACGCAGTACTGCTGGAATCCGAGTGGGACTCTTTCTGTGCGGGCCAAACCGACCTTGTGCGGGCAAAACCGACCTTGTGGAGGCTTTCTCTCCAAGTTTAGACCCCAGGGCTCAACATATAAATAGAGGGGCAGGGCTAGCACACGGGATACATCAAGATTTCCCAAGCCGTGTGCCGGCAACCCTAACCCTCTAGTTCCTCCCGTCATAATCTCCGTAGTGCTTGGCGAAGCCCTGCAGAGATTGTTCCTCACCACCATCACCATGTCGTCGTGCTGCCAGAACTCATCCACTACTTCACCATCGCTCGCTAGATCGAGGAGGTGAAGGCGTCATCAAGCCGTACGTGTGTTGAACGTGGAGGTGCCGTCCGTTCGGCGCTAGTTCGTGATCGGATCGAGGGACGACTTGCGATTTGGATCGCGAAGACGTTCGACTACATCAACCGCGTTTCTTAACGCTTCCGCTTAGCGATCTACAAGGGTATGTAGATTCACTCTCCCTCTCGTAGATGCTCATCACCATGGATAGATCTTGCGTGTGCGTAGGAAAATTTTCGTTTCCCATGCGACGTTCCCCAACAGTGGTATCAGAGCCAGGTTTATGTGTAGATGAGATCTCGAGTAGAACACAAAGGAGTTTGTGGGCGTTGATATTCAGATTGCTTCCTCCCTTGGTCTTTTCTTGTTTCGGCGGTATTGTGGGATGAAGCGGCTCGGACCAACATTACTCGTACGCTTACAAGAGACCGGTTCCATCAACTGACATGTAACTTCGTTGCATAAAGATGGCTGGCGGGTGTCTGTCTCTCCTACTTTAGTCGGATCGGATTTGACAAAGACGGTCCTTGAGAAGGTTGAAAAGCAATTTTTGTATCACCGTTGTGGTTTTTGCGTAGGTAAGAATTGTTCTTGCTAGATACCCGTAGCAGCCACGTAAAACTTGCAACAACAACTAGAGGACGTCTAACTTGTTTTTGCAGGGTATGTTGTGATGTGATACGGCCAATTTCATGATGAGATATATGTGATGTATGAGATGATCATGTGTTGTATCGAATATCACGACTTGCATGTCGATGAGTACGGCAACTGGCAGGAGCCATAGAGTTGTCTTTAATTATTTTCGCCATTTTGCTTTACTTTATCGCTTTGAGTTAGCAATAGTCGTGGAAGCAACAATCGGCGCGACAACCTCATGGCGACACGTTGATGGAGATCAAGATGATGGAGATCATGGTGTCATGCCGGTGACGATGGAGATCATGCCGATGCTTTGTAGATGGAGATCGAAAGCACAAGCTCATGGCCATATCATGTCACTTATGATTTGCATGTGATGTTAATCCTTTTATGCATCTTATTTTGCTTAGGACGACGGTAGCATTATAAGGTGATCCCTCACTTAAATTTCAAGATAAAATTGTGTTCTCCCCGAGTGTGCACCGTTGCGAAAGTTCGTCGTTTCGAGACACCACGTGATGATCGGGTGTGATAGACTCTACGTTCGCATACAACGGGTGCAAGCCAGTGTTGCACGTGCGGAACACTCGGGTTAAACTTGACGAGCCTAGCATGTACAGACATGGCCTCGGAACACAAGAGACCGAAAGGTCAAACATGAGTCATATAGTGGATATGATCAACATGAAGATGTTCACCATTGAAACCACCTCAACTCACGTGATGATCGGACTTGAGTTGGTGGATTTGGATCATGTGACACTCGAATGACCGGAGGGATGTCAATTTGAGTGGGAGTTTTTTAAGTAATATGATTAACTAAACTCATTATCTTGAACAATAGTCTAAGTTGTCTTTGCTATATTTATGTTGTAGATCATGGCTCGCGCAGTAGCACCCCTGAATTTTAATGCGTTCCTAGAGAAAGCTAAGTTGAAAGATGATGGAAGTAACTTTGTGGACTGGGCCCGTAATCTAAGGATTATCCTTACGGCTTCCTAGAAGGCTTGTGTCCTTGATGCACCGCTTGGTGATCCACCCGCTCCAGTTGAGTCTCTAGACGTTGTGAACGCCTGGCAGGCTCGCTCTGATGATTACTCAATAGTTCAATGTGCAATTTTGTATGGCTTAGAACCGGGACTTCAAAGACGTTTTGAATGTCATGGAGCATATGAGATGTTCCAGGAGTTGAGGTTTATCTTTCAGAAGAATGCCCGGATCGAGAGGTATGAGACCTCCGATAAGTTCTATACTTGCAAGATGGAGGAGAACGGGTCTGTTAGTGATCACATACTCAGAATGTCTGGGTACTCCACCCATCTGGCTGAATTAGGGATGCCCCTTCCGCCAGAGGCTATCACTGACAGAGTTCTTCAATCATTGCCACCTAGCTACAATAGCTTCGTGTTGAACTATAACATGCACGGGATGAACAAGTCAGTCGCCGAGCTGTTTGCGATGCTGAAAGTCGCTGAGTCTGAAATTCAGAAGGAGCATCAAGTGTTGATGGTCAATAAAACCACTAGTTTCAAGAAAAATGACAAGGGTAAGAAGGGTAACTCCAAGAAGAGTGGCAAAGCAGTTGCTCCTCCCGTGAAGAAACCCAAGGCTGGACCCAAACCAGAAACTGTGTGCTTTCATTGCAAGGGAACTAGACACTGGAAGCGGAACTGTCCCAAGTATTTGGCTGACAAGAAGGCGGCCAACAACAAACAAGGTATATATGATATACATGTTATTGATGTGTGCCTTACCAACTCTCGTTGTAGTGCCTGGGTATTTGATACCGGTGCGGTTGCTCACATTTGCAACTCTAAACAGGAACTGCGGAATAGACGGAGGCTGGCAAAGGATGAAGTGACGATGCGCGTGGGAAATGGTTCCAAGGTTGATGTGATCGCCGTCGGCACGCTCGCTCTTCGATTACCATCGGGATTAGTGATGAACCTGAATAATTGTTATTTAGTGCCTGCGTTAAGCATGAACATTATATCTGGATCTTGTTTATTGCGAGACGGTTACTCATTTAAATCAGAGAATAATGGTTGTTCTATTTATATGAGTAATATCTTTTATGGTCATGCACCCGAAGTGAGGGGTTTATTCTTATTTAATCTCGATAGAAATGATACACATGTTCATAACATTGATGCCAAAAGATGTAGAATTGATAATGATAATACCACTTTCTTGTGGCACTGCCGTTTAGGTCATATTGGCGTAAAACGCATGAGGAAGCTCCATGCTGATGGACTTTTGGAGTCACTTGATTTTGAATCACTTGACACATGCGAGCCATGCCTCATGGGCAAGATGACTAAAACGCCGTTCTCTGGAACAATGGAACGGGCAAGTGACTTGTTGGAAATCATACATACCGATGTGTGCGGTCCGATGAGCATTGAGGCGCGCGGTGGTTATCGTTACTTTCTCACCTTCACTGATGACTTAAGTAGATATGGGTATATTTACTTGATGAAACACAAGTCTGAAACGTTTGAAAAGTTCAAACAATTTCAGAGTGAAGTTGAGAATCATCGTAACAAGAAGATTAAATTCCTACGATCTGATCGAGGAGGAGAGTATCTGAGTTATGAGTTTGGCAGTCACTTAAGACAGTGTGGAATTGTTTCACAATTAACACCGCCTGGAACACCACAGCGTAATGGTGTGTCCGAACGTCGTAATCGAACCTTATTAGATATGGTGCGATCTATGATGTCTCTTGCTGATTTGCCACTATCGTTTTGGGGTTATGCATTAGAGACAGCTGCATTCACTTTAAATAGGGCACCATCGAAATCCGTTGAGACGACGCCATATGAACTTTAGTTTGGCAAGAAGCCAAAGCTGTCGTTTCTTAAAGTTTGGGGATGTGATGCTTATGTCAAAAAGCTTCAGCCTGAAAAGCTGGAACCCAAAGCGGAGAAATGCGTCTTCATAGGATACCCAAAAGAGACAGTTGGGTATACCTTCTACCTCAGATCCGAAGGCAAAGTGTTTGTCGCTAAAAACGGAACATTTCTTGAGAAAGAGTTTCTCTCGAAAGAATTGAGTGGGAGGAAGATAGAACTTGATGAGGTTGTTGAACCTTCAACCTGAGAGTAGCGCAGCGCATAAAGATGTTTCTGTAGAGCCTACATCAGCTGAAGAGGAAGTTGATGATGATCATAAAGCTTCGGATCAAGTTGCTATCGAACCTCGTAGGTCGACAAGGACGCGTACTGCTCCTGAGTGGTACGGCAACCCTGTCTTAGAGGTCATGTTGTTGAACAACGATGAACCTACGAGCTATGGAGAAGCGATGATGGGCCCGGATTCTGAGAAGTGGTTAGAGGCCATGAAATCCGAGATGGGATCCATGTATGAAAACAAAGTGTGGACTTTGGAAGTATTACCTGAAGGGCGTAAGGCCATTCAGAACAAATGGATCTTTAAGAGGAAGACGGACGCGGACGGTAATGTCACCGTCTATAAAGCTCGACTTGTGGCAAAGGGTTTTTCACAAGTTCAAGGAGTTAACTACGATGAGACCTTCTCACCCGTAGCGATGCTTAAGTCCGTCAGAATCATGTTAGCAATAGCTGCCTTTTTCGATTATGAAATTTGGCAGATGGATGTCAAAACAGTGTTCCTTAACGGTTTACTTAAGGAAGAGTTGTATATGATGCAACCAGAAGGTTTTGTCGATCCAGAGAATGCTGACAAAGTTTGCAAACTCCAGCGATCCATTTATGGACTGGTGCAAGCATCTCGGAGTTGGAATCTTCGCTTTGATGAGGTGATCAAAGCGTTCGAGTTTATACAAGTTTACGGAGAAGCTTGTATTTACAAGAAAGTGAGTGGGAGCTCTATAGCGTTTCTAATATTATATGTGGATGACATATTACTGATTGGAAACAATATAGAAATGTTGGAAAGCGTGAAGGAATATTTGAACAAGAGTTTTTCAATGAAGGACCTAGGAGAAGCTGCTTTCATATTAGGCATCAAGATCTATAGAGATAGATCAAGACGTTTAATAGGACTTTCACAAAACACATACCTTGATAAGATTTTGAAGAAGTTCAAAATGGATCAATCCAAGAAGGGGTTCTTGCCTGTTTTGCAAGGTGTGAAGTTGAGTAAGACTCAATGCCCAGTGACTGCAGAAGATAGAGAAAAGATGAATGTCATCCCCTATGCTTCAGCCATAGGCTCTATCATGTATGCAATGCTGTGCACAAGACCCGATGTCAGCCTTGCCATAAGTATGGTCGGAAGGTTTCAAAGTGATCCAGGAATGGAACACTGGACGGCGGTCAAGAATATCCTGAAGTACATGAAAAGGACTAAGGACATGTTTCTCGTTTATGGAGGTGATCAAGAGCTCGTCGTAAAGGGTTACGTCGATGCAAGCTTTGACACTGATCCGGATGACTCTAAGTCGCAAACCAGATACGTATTTATTCTTAATGGGGGTGCGGTTAGCTGGTGCAGTTCCAAGCAAAGCGTGGTAGCTGATTCTACATGCGAAGCGGAGTACATCGCTGCCTCGGAGGCGGCGAAGGAAGGTGTCTGGATGAAGGAGTTCATGACAGATCTTGGAGTAGTGCCTAGTGCGCTTAACCCAATGACTCTGTTTTGTGATAATACTGGTGCCATTGCTCTAGCCAAGGAACCAAGATTTCACAAGAGGACCAGACACATAAAGCGACGTTTCAATTCCATCCGCGATTACATCAAGGAGGACGACATAAATATTTGCAAAGTACACACGGATCTGAATGTTGCAGATCCGATGACTAAACCTCTTCCAAGGGCTAAACATGAACAACACCAGAACTGCATGGGTGTTCGATTCATTACAATGTAAATCACATAGTGATGTGAACTAGATTATTGACTCTAGTGCAAGTGGGAGACTGTTGGAAATATGCCCTAGAGGCAATAATAAATTGGTTATTATTATATTTCCTTGTTCATGATAATCGTTTATTATCCATGCTATAATTGTATTGATTGGAAACTCAAATACATGTGTGGGTACATAGACAACACTGTGTCCCTAGTAAGCCTCTAGTTAACTAGCTCGTTGATCAAAAGATGGTGAAGGTTTCCTAGCCATGGACATGAGATGTCATTTGATAACGGGATCACATCATTAGGAGAATGATGTGATGGACAAGACCCAAACTATAAACGTAGCATATGATCGTGTCAGTTTATTGCTATTGTTTTCTGCATGTCAAGTATCTGTTCCTATGACCATGAGATCATGCAACTCACTGACACCGGAGGAATACCTTGTGTGTATCAAACGTCGCAACGTAACTGGGTGACTATAAAGATGCTCTACAGGTATCTCCGAGGGTGTCTGTTGGGTTGGCATGGATCAAGACTGGGATTTGTTACTCCATGTAACGGAGAGGTATCTCAGGGCCCACTTGGTAATACAACATCACAATGAGCCTTGCAAGCAATGTGACTAAAGTGTTAGCCACGAGATCTTGTATTACGGACCGAGTAAAGAGACTTGCCGATAACGAGATTGAACTAGGTATAGAGATACCGACGATCGAACCTCGGGCAAGTAACATACCGAAGAACAAAGGGAACAGCATACGGGATTAACTGAATCCTTGACATAGAGGTTCGACCGATATAGATCTTCGTAGAATATGTAGGAACCAATATGGGCATCCAGGTCCCGCTATTGGTTATTGACCGTAGAGGTGTCTCGGTCATGTCTACATAGTTCTCGAACCCGCAGGGTCTACACACTTAACGTTTGGTGACGATTAGTATAGTTGAGTTATTGTGTTGGTGACCGAAGGTTGTTCGGAGTCCCGGATAAAATCCCGGATATGACAAGGATCTCCGGAAGAGTCCGGAGGTAAAGATTGATATATGTGATAATAGTGTTTTGATCTCCGGAAGGGTTCCGGAATTCACCGGAAGGGGTTCCGGATGTTTACCGAAGTGTTCGGGTGCAGCAACACTTTATATGGGCCAAAGGGGTAAAACCCACGAGGTATTGGAAAGTGCAAAAGGAAGTTTTGCTGCTGCCTTAAGCGGTTCTACCGCTGGTAAGGCAGTACTATCGCGTAAGCGGTACTACCGCTTGTGTGAAGCGGTACTACCGCTCAAGCGGTACTACCGCTTGTACGCGGTACTGCTGGAATCCGAGTGGGACTCTTTCCGTACGGGCCAAACCAACCTTGTGCGGGCAAATCCGACCTTGTGGAGGCTTTCTCTCCAAGTTTAGACCCCAGGGCTCAACATATAAATAGAGGGGCAGGGCTAGCACACGGGATACATCAAGATTTCCCAAGCCGTGTGCCGACAACCCTAACCCTCTAGTTCCTCCCGTCATAATCTCCGTAGTGCTTGGCGAAGCCCTGCAGAGATTGTTCCTCACCACCATCACCACGCCGTCGTGCTGCCGGAACTCATCCACTACTTCACCATCGCTCGCTAGATCGAGGAGGTGAAGGCGTCATCAAGCCGTACGTGTGTTGAACGCGGAGGTGCCGTCCGTTTGGCGCTAGATCGTGTTTGGATCAAGGGACGACTTGCGATTTGGATCGCGAAGACGTTCGACTACATCAACCGCGTTTCTTAATGCTTCCGCTTAGCGATCTACAAGGGTATGTAGATTCACTCTCCCTCTCGTAGATGCTCATCACCATGGATAGATCTTGCGTGTGCATAGGAAAATTTTCGTTTCCCATGCGACGTTCCCCAACACTAGATGCAACTGGCCAAACAAGCTGTGAGAGCTAACACGCAGCTTCACGTTTTTGGGGGTAGCTTCCGCGTGTTTCTCCCCCTAAATAAACTTCTGGGTATTTCTTCGTCACCTCCCCGTCATTCGTGGGTGCACACCGCATAGCTCCATGCGGTTGTGATCATCTGTTCAGACTACCCATCAAACACATGACTCACGATTGCAAAGTGACCTCGATGTACATGGTGCCTCTTGATGCTCCCGAATTACCGCTATCCACCTGATCGGGTGGAATCGACACACCTTATTCTATGGCCGGCTAGAATGATCACAAAATAGGACGGAACCGGCTCCCAGGAGTGCTACGTCTGCTACTTCCGCCCATAACGTCCACCGGTCATACCGTACATGGTCCGGACATATCGGCCCGTATGTGGAGCGAATTTGGTGTAGCCGGGCATGCCTGCACGAGCGCACACCTCGGGAAGCGAGAGAGGCGGGACGAGTAAACCACTTAATCCTCACTCCTCTCCCCTCACCGCCCAAACCCCCATTCGCACCCCTCTCTCACCGCCCACTATATATGGCAGACAACAATCAACCACCGCACCGCCCGACCCCTCCGCCCATTGGTGATAGCAACCACGCCCGCCGGCTTGCCTCTGTGACGCAAGGTGCCCTCATTCCCGGTCAGTTGGAGAGGATGTTGACTCCCCTCCCCCCCATTTGCACTAGGCCAGCGGCAGAGCCGGGGGCTGGCACGGTCGGCTTTTTGCTGCCGCAGTGTTGACTTCGGCCAAGCCAGGGGCAGGGACATCCGCTGCAGCAAGGACGGGGATGTTGTCGTTCCCATCGGGGTTTGCTCCGTCGCCATCCAGTCCTACTCCACCCCTGGTGGCACCCGCTCCAGATCCGCGAACGTTGTAAGTACATCGAACTCAACATTGCTTCTCTGTTGTGCATATTCGATTGAGCGACTAGGATTTTTAGGGCAGTTGCTAGGATTGTGCAACGGTTGTACACCAATTCGATTAGATTTTAGGATTATCGATTTGGGTGTCGGTTTAGGTTGGATTTGGGAGAAGCTCAAATCAATTAGAGGTAGATCGGTTTGATTTTGGGGGGGGGGGGGGGGGGGGGATAGTTTGATTAGGGATGTGTTGACCAATGATCTCCACTGAAGTGCACTCCATGTGGTAGGGTGATCATTGTTACAAGGGTAGGTTTTACACATTGTAGTTCTTATCCTTGTAATAGCTCTCCTCTTCTACATGACATCAATCAGTGAAGATCATCACCCTTGACATGTATATTTTTATGATCATACACATTGTAGTTCGGTAGCGTGTTGACCATAACGTTCTTCATTGTAGTGGTCTGCCGACAAGTTGGTCATTGGCAATGATACTCTGGGAAGCTGCCCAAGGTTGTAGCGACACACCTTATTGTATGGCCGGCAACTTGATCGAGGGTGAGCTGGCTTCGCCATAGCTCACAAGATGTAGATCAAGTACTTCCTCACCTCAAGGTCGTGACTGAGGATAGTTTCAGGGCCATTGTCTTCGACCTTTTTGGCACTGAGGTGGTGGTTAGGTACGGCCAGCACGCCCCAACACTTGCCATGATCGAAGAATTGTAATCTCTATTTGTTAGCCTGTCGGTCCTGGCCTGACAGTTGACAATTATATTTTGTGTTGCAGGTTGTCATGTCATAAAAGCAAGATCGTACTTTACGACCAATTCATTAAAAAATGGTTCATATAGTTTGACCAACTTTTCAGCTGCATTTAGCCGTTGCGCCATCGGTGCAACACATCATCTAGTGTAAGGATAAGGTGTCACACAACCTTCGCCGATGAGTCTGATCCCAGGGTGCAAGCATGTTGACGGCAGCCTGAGGCGCATAACGGAGCACGTATAATGTGCAAGTACAGGAAGTTAAAAGGGGAAGACGTTATCTAGACGTGTCTTCTTTCTTTTCGTACTGTTTTCTCACGCATAAGGTACAAATATGAGTAATACCTCTCATGCATCATGGAATGTACAAGTACGATCAGTGTGGCATGAGACCTCCGATGGCTGCTAAATCAGCCATAACTTCCGCGATTCTTTACCGATTTCATCCCGGTTTATTCCTACGCGATCCTTGGCGGCCAAGGTGGTATTGGGAGAGGATTTGCCTCCCCTAGAACCCTTGGATGAAGGGTTAGGTGAAGGATCTATGGAGGAGACCCATGGAGGTCTCATATATATACAGTGTACCTTTGATCAACCATAACCATAACTGGACAACCAGAAATAGCGGGACAGTGACACACGTATGCACCGTGGCATCTAGTATTGAGGCCGTACGCCGTCGCCGGGTGGTTTGACGACAGGGGATAAGAGGTTGACCTTATAAGTTCGTCGTAGGATCATTGTGGGATATCAAACAGATGTTGGTTGCCCGGAGAGCAAAGGGACCTCTGGATATCGGTAGCCACGACTACACCGCTCGTGTCAATCCCTTCCTTCACAAACGGATCTCCGATTACGGTAAAAGAATGAAATGTTACTCAATTTTTATCATCCGAAAGACTAGTTGTTCATATCGTACTATCATTTAATTAAGCCTCGTATGTACGGGTATGTACATAGGGAAAGCATTTCTGTAATGGTTGGGACCAATACCGACGATATCTTCTACCGACTTGGAGCTAGTCAAGCAAGTACTGAAAGACAAGACAGAGTTGTTCCGAAAGTACTACCTGAATCCAAACTTGGAACGCATCTTTGGCAAAGGACTTCTGACAACAAACGGTGATGACTGGAAGCGGCATCGCGGAGTCGTATACCAGATATTCACCCACGAGAACTTCAAGGCTGTTCTCTCTCAGCATCTACCCAGAATGGCAAGAGAAGCTTAGGGAGGAAGTGTTAACAGAATGCAGGGAAGATGGTGATGCTCCTAGCAATAACATTGAAGTCCTTAACAAACTGAAGTCCGTATGTTCACATGTTACATATAAGAGATAATGCTTTGATTCAATGTGTATAAATTCTCTGATATCTTCGTGTATGCCAATGCAACTTAACATGTTCCTTCTCGAGACACTGAGGCTCTATAGACCTGCACCGTTCTTGCTGAGCAAGACCGCCACTGACACAACACTAGCAAACATCAAATTTCTAAAAGGAACCATGATAACTATTACGGTCATGATGTTGCACATGAGAAAGGAGATTCGGGGCCTCGACGCCAACAAGTTCAACCCCATGAGGATTGAGAAAGGCGTCTTGGGGCCTGCCAAAAACATGCATGCATTGTTGGGCTTCTCATGTGGGCCACGTGGGTGCCCTAGGAAGAACTATGCCATGATCTAGGTGCAGACCGTGATGGCGATGATCCTGAGAAGATTCTCCTTCTCCCTCTCTTCCAAGTATGTCCACATGCCCATGAACTTTATCACACTGGCACCTAGGTATGGGCTTCCCATAATTGTTAGGATCCTGCTGGATGAAGAAAAAGGTGACATGTAATATCTTACTTTGTGTCGTCTTTGACAAAAAATATCTATGTTCTTGCCCAAAAAAGAAGCAATGGATGTGTGGTGTCTGTTGTGCTTTGTGAAACTATGATTTGGGAAACTCGGATCTTGGTTGTGTATGTAGTGGTATGCTTGTATGTTTAGGTCATCTTCCAGATACTACAACATATTGTCTCAGAGTATCCTATGAATTCATGGTTAGTTGGTATCTTTTCTCAATCATAAGAGACATGACAAAATGTGACCTCCTAGAGAGTGTAATTAAAAACATTTTATCACAGTGCTTGAAGGGAATGCAGACTTGTTCCACAAAAACACTTCCTGAATCCAAGTTCGAGAGAATCTTATGCAACAGAGTTATATTCTCAAATAGAGCATCTTATGCAAAGTGATATATCTGCTCTTCAACCAGGAGAATCTCATGGCTTTCCCCCGAATTAGGAGAGTTTCCTAGTACAATGTTTTTAAAGTTTTTTTTAAAGAGCAGTAAAAACCCAACATGGCCTTTTTTTTTAATAAAGAGAGCATCCTGGACCAGCTCATGTTTTGGGCATCCACAGATCGAACCCCCAAAAGCAAAGAGCTGAAACACCCAGGCTAGGCAAAGGCAACAATTCAAAACTAAGCACCTAAGCAATTCTGACGACCGAAAAATCTAGATCATCTATCGTTGCTATTACATAACAACGGCGGCGCCCACGGGCATCGTGACCTTGTTGAGGGTGTTGGAAGTTCTTCCTTTTTCATGTTATCTTTTTTTTAACTGATTGTCATGTTATCTTATTCCTCTTGATGTTGCAGAAGCAGGACATAAACCTCGATTCTTCTGGATGCGACTTGCCGTTCTTATATAGTTTCTGTGTTTTCGTTCTATGCGAACTTACAGAAATGGATACCTAAAAGCTATGCCATTAGATTTCACAGGCATGAAAGACTCTGCATATTTCACATCCTCTTCAAGTTACACAAACATGAAAGAATATCTGGGTTGTCTGTTTTGTTCTTGAGAACCTGTATCAAATGAGGGGGCGACGTGTCTGTGGACAATTGCGCGCAAGTGGCCGATTACTTTCTAGACGGCGTGCAACTACTCCGACTACGGTCTATGGCGTCTTCACCATCATGGGTGACAACAACACCGACAAGAACAGCTTTGCTGCCTTCACAAGCAACACATGTTTTGCTTTATATGCAAATATGGCTAAGATGCTAGTTTAATACTTGGTGCAAACTTGCATGTCTATTCCGCCATTGATCACGAACCATGCATATTTTCTATGATACTTATCTGGTTCAATCTTGGTCGCAAATTTATAGTATTCTCAACAACTTCTGTTGGCAGGTCTTGTAGTCTCACTTATCCAAGCACATGCTATCATTTGGTTTAAATAAAAAAACATCCCGACAATTTTATCAACTACAAAATTAGTTTTCATGCAAATACTGACTCGGTGGTGTACAAATTTGTTTCAAATCTTCAAAACAAAACAAAAAAGCACGTTAAAACAATATACTCCCTCCGTCCCATAATATAAGAACGTTTTTCAAGCTATGTAGCTTGAAAAACGTTCTTATATTATGGGACGGAGGGAGTAGTATGTAATATTACAACTAAGTGTTTTATCTTATCTTCTATCCCATGATATCTTAGGTCAATAACGACAAAATGAAATGCATTTGACTCTAATTAGCATTGTCATATTACGTTCTCACAACATGTTCGCTTTGTTCGCTGGCAGAGCTCGATAACTTAAAGCTAGATTCTGGAAAAAAATAAAACTTAAAAGCCTAAAGTTATATTATGGGTGTGAAAGTGAAGCAACCAATACCAGCTCAACACTCAAATCACATGGTGGCTATTTCCTCGCATGCATGTTATTATGAGACACATCCCGAAATATCAGTATGGCATGAAGCTGCAACAGATCAACCGTATGATAGTAACTTCACAACCGGAAACGCCGGGACAATGACACACGTCCAGCCTATATAATTAGCCACTATCCAAGACTTGAATAAAACTCACCATTGACTAAGTGGAGTATATCCATGGAGGCGACCATGGTAGTAGTGGTACACACCCTTGCCGCCATCCTTACACTCTGGCTGATCTCGAGGTCCCTGTGGCATCTGGTATGGAGGCCGTACGCCGTCGCCAGCTGGTTTGAACGGCAGGGGATACGAGGGCCACCTTACAGATTCATCCTTGGGTCCTTGTGGGAGATGAAACAGATGTTGGTTGCCGAGAGGGCAAAGGCGCCTCTGGATATCGGCAGCCACGACTACACCTCCCGCGTCAATCCTTTCTTTCACAAATGGACCTCCGATTACGGCAAGTGCATGAATGTTTCTCACATTTTATCATCTGAAAGACTGATTGTTCATCATATAGTACTTGTATCATTTAATTACGTAAGCTCTATATATATATATACACGGGTATCTACTTAGGGAAAACATTTTTGTACTGGTTGGGACCAATACCGACAATATATTCTATCGACTTGGAGCTAGTCAAGCAAGTACTGGAAGACAGGACAGAGTTGTTCCAAAAGGACTACCTGAATCCAAGCTTGGAACGCATCTTCGGCAAAGGACTTCTGACCACAAACGGTGATGACTGGAAACGGCATCGCAGAGTCGTATACCCGATCTTCTACCACGAGAACCTCAAGGTTGTTGCAACACGGTACTAGTTAAGTTTATTTTGGCCGTCTGTTTTGTTGGACTAAATAGCCTACTTTTGGTGGTTTATCCTATGTGTATATAGTCTGTGTCAGCTATGACATGGGAAGGCACACAAAAGATGATTGCGCAATGGTGCAACCAAATAGAAAAGGGTGACGGCCACCGTGCCGAGATAGACATGAGGTGCTACGCCGAAGAGTTGACTTTAGGAGTCATTGAACGGGTGATCTTCGGCGAGCGCTACAAAGAAGCCCAGGAGGTATTCACCAAGGGCAAGGAGATCCAGAAGCTCGCGGTATATGCGCTTGCAGACCCTCGAATACCCGGATTTAGGTATAAATATTTGTAGATTTAGCAAGCATTGGGCTAGCCAGCCAGATCACAGTATCTAGCTAAAAATTTGTTGGTGTATACAGATACCTGCCGACCCTCCGTAACTTTCGTGCATGGAAACTTGACAAGTCGGCGACGAGCAAGATAACACGGCTCATAAAGGAGCGGCTTGCCAGTGGTATCGACGGAGACGACCTACTCGGGTTGATGCTGCGGGCGTGCAAGTTAGAAGAAGTCGAGTCATTGAGCACCGATGAGATGATCGGTGAGATCAAGACCATCTTCGCCGCTGGGCAGGACACAGGTGCCACCCTGCTCACCTGGGGGATGTTCTTGCTCACCATCTACCCAGAATGGCAAGAGAGGCTCAGGGAGGAAGTGCTGAGGGAATGCAGGGATGATGATGGCGATAGCATCCAAGTCCTTGGCAAACTGAAGCTAGCATGTTCACAAGTTACATATAATACTTTGACTCCCGTCTTATAAATTCTCTGATATCTTGGTGCATATGCCAATGCAGCTTAACATGTTCCTTCTGGAGACACTGAGGCTCTACGGTCCTGTGCCGTTCTTGCTGAGGAAGACCGCATCTGACACAACATTGGCAAACATCAAACTTCCAAAAGGAACCATGATAACAATTCCGCTCATGATGTTGCACCGGAGCAAGGAGATTTGGGGCCGCGACGCCGACGAGTTCAACCCCATGAGGTTTGAGAAAGGCGTCTTGGGGGCTGCCAAGAACACGTATGCTGCAATGTTGGCCTTCTCATGTGGGCCACGTGGGTGCCCTGGGAGGAACTATGCCATGATCGAGGTGCAGACCGTGATGGCGATGATCCTGAGAAGATTCTCCTTCTCCCTGTCTTCCCAGTATGTTCACATGCCCAGGAACTTCCTCACACTGGCACCTAGGTATGGGCTTCCCCTAATCGTGAGGAACCTGCTGGATGGAGAAAAAAAGTGACATGTTATATCTTAATTTGTGTCGTCTGTAAGAAACAATATCTATGTTCTGCCTAGAAAATAAGCAAGATGGATGTGTGGTTGTGATGTGCTTTATGAACCTGTGATTTGAGAACCCGCAAAAAAAATTGTGATCTGAGAAGGTGGCACACAAGTGAATAAACTCGGTTCTTGGTTGTGTATGTAGTTGTATACTTGTATGTTTAGGTCCCATTCTACATACTACAACATCTTGTCTCATGGTGTCCTTCGAATTCATGGGTAGTTCGTATTTTTAGAAAGAGATGTGTTTTTTCTATAACCTCCTATAATGTAATTTGTTATACTGATAGGGAGGTAGTCCAGCAAGTGGTTAAAGACAGAGCAGACTTGTTCCAAAGGACCACTTGAATCCAATCACGGAACGCATCTTAGACAACGGAATTGTACTCTCAAACAGATGATTTGAAGCGGCATCGCAAAGTTATATACCCGATCTTCAACAAGGAGAGTCTCAATTGAGGGTCTTTTCATTTTTGAAGATGAGAAGATTTCTGGTCATCAAGATGCCCCAAACTGCTAACAACAGAATCCCGTGATTTACTTGTAAAATTTCACGGAGCTGAAGGTCTTTCATTGCCAAATGCAGGACAAAGAGGACATCAGATACATTGGCCTCTGATTACGGTAAATGAATTTAGTTTATTATTATTTTTGAGTGTTAAATGTGGTTTTATATTAGATCAAGAAGACATCATATATACGTACATCATTACATCAATAAAAGAGGGTAACTAAGGACCCGTTCGGCATTCCACCAGCTCCTAGAATCTACGGAGTGGCTGTTTGCTAGCTCGGAGATTTTGAACTACAGCTCCGTCCGCTCCCGGAGCGGAGCCGTGGAGCGGCGAACGGGGCCCTAAACCCACCGACGGATGAACAAAGTACAATCTACCTATTTGAGTATTTGAATCACAGTTCTAGTGACGCGCACCCAATTTAGAACAGAACCATTTTTCACTAAAATTTGAGTTTTTACTCAAATCACACAAATACAGCTTCAAATTTGTCACCACTCACAGGCACATCATATAGCTAATATTAACACACAGGAAAAGAAAAATGCACGCGCACACATCCAAACTGCCACTGATTCGTCTTCCCGATCAGAAACCCACGGCCATGGCGCTGACAAGTACCGCAGCTCCAATCGCCGCGAGATGGGCTCCACGGCTGCCCTTGTAGGCTCCACTGTCGTAGGGGCTGTTGTCCACCAGCGGCTGGCTGCCGAACCCTGCCGCTCCCACGACACCGCCGGCCGCCGTTGCCGCTTCACCCTGTCCGGCCACGTCCCCGGCACCGTCGAAGGCTCCTGTCCCGGCGCCCGGTGCGATCCCGTAGCCGTCGCCGAAGGGTCCTGTCCCCGCGGCAACACCTCCGGCGCCTCCTGCCGCCGGTGCAATGCCGTAGCCGTAGCCGTCGCCCAAGCCACCTCCCCCCGGGGCAACTCCTCCAGCGCCTCCTGCCGCCGGCGCAATGCCGTAGCCGTCTCCCAAGCCACCTGCCCCCGGGCCAACTGCTCCTACGCCGGCTAGGGCTCCGGCCCCTGGAGCAACTCCGTCCCCGAGGTCCGCCGCCTGCGGCAGCTCCGTCGCGTGGCCGTTGCCGCCCTGCACCTGGCCGAAGGGCAGGTTGCTGCTGTGCGCGCCGATGGGCTCGGCGAAGGGCGGCAGCGCGGCCGCGAGGCCCGGGGACCCCGGCGCGCCGCAGTGCTGCGCGTGGCGCGGCTCGTCGCTGGCCCGCCACGCGAGCTCGCCGTCCTTGTCGCGGACGCGCATGTCGCCGTCGTCCACGAGCTCGAGCGTCTGGAGGAAGTTGGTCCCGTCGGTGTTGGTCTCGCCGTGCCACACCTCCTCGCTCCCGTCGAACACCTCCAGCCCGTGCCACGAGAAGAGCAGCGTGCACGTGTTCACCGTGCTCACCGGCCGGCACTCCGACTCCCACGCGCTCGCGCCCCCGGCAGCGCCGCCTCCTTCACCGCCCTCGGCCGCTTTGCCGCTACCGGCCATCACCTCGACGTAGCAAAAGTCGGCGCCGAGCCCGCCGGCGCCCGGCGCGGTGTGGGTGCGCACGAAGTAGGCCGCGTACTTGCCGGACGGAGACGTGAGGAACAGCACGGGCGGGCCGGCGTGCCCGCCCGGCGGGATGCTCGCCAGGATCTGCTGCTTGGACACGCGCTCGATCGTGCCGGCCGGCACCGTCGCCACCGCGAGGGAACAGGAGAGGAGTAGGAGGACGGCTACGAAAGGCAAGAACTCCATGGCTGGCTGGCTAGCGGCTTCTCGTATCTCTTACTTGTATCCTTGCTGCTGCTCTGTGGCTGTGGACCTGTGGTTGTGCATGGTGTAGCATGATGAGCTGCGTACATATAGTTAGGGTGGCGATGGAGTAGGAGATGGCGAGTGGTTAGAGGAGCTGGATGGAGTTAGTAGTACATCACCCGTTCCAATACTAGGATGCAGCTGGGTTGAATAGTTGGGGCATGGGAGCCCACAAACATCTGGCTCCCCTTTTTGCTTAGTCCTACGAGTGGTTACTCTGATTGGTTCAGACTTGAGTGAATGCTGTATTTTCTTTTCCGATTTAGCTGCATGTAAGTCGTCTGAATTTTATTTTGGGTAGTCGATTTTGTGTGCCGTTGATCTTGCTTTGTGTTGTGCTGGTTTTGTTTTGGTTTGTTCTCAGAAGTGTTTGGGATGTGTTAAATCGACTGGCCACATATTTGGATCAGTCTATTCCTTAACGGGCCAAAGCCTATTACAAGATGCAACCCAGCCTTTCCCTTTCTCTCCTTATTCCCCCTATTTTTCTCCTTTTGCATTCGTTTATTCTTTTTCTTTATTAGTTGTTTTTCTTTTCTTTTGTGGCTATTTTTACAATGTTGGGTAATTATAAATATATGCACACAAATACGATACAATATGTGCTAAAATTGCACTATATATTATTAATCTTCGGTTTAAATAAAAATTTATTTCAGTGCAAGGTTTTTTAATATTTATTTTTAAAGGGTAAAACCAATGCTACTAATTCATTTCCCTTGTAAAATTTTATAATTTTAATTTTGTTCTAGTTTCATTTATTTTTATTTTTCTTTAAGGGTAATGCCAATGCCACTAATTCATTACTTTTCGGGAACCTTATTTTTTGAGAAAATTTTCCACTATCGTATGTTTATTCTTGTATGTTTTAATAAAAGTTCATTTTTTGTGCACATTGTGTGCAAATTTTTTCATTGTTTATTTTATATAATTTTTCATTTTCTATCTTCTTAAAGGGTTATACCAATTTCACTAATTCATTCTTTCTTAGGAAACTTCATTATTTTGATTTTGTTTTATTTCTTCTCTAAGGGCAATACCATTGCCACTAATTACACTATTATATTCTTACTCTTACATATTTTTTAAAAGCTCATTTTTATATATAGTGTGCAAAATTTGTCATTGTTTGTATTACATTTTTTTGGTATTCTTTCTTCTTAAAGGGTAACACCAATGCCGTTAATTCATTCTTCCTTAGGAAACTTCATTATTTTAAATTTGTGTAGTTATTATTTCATTTTCTCTATTCTTTAAGGGTAGTACCAATGCCACTAATTCATTCTTCCTTATAAAGCTTTATATTTTGATTTTGTTTTAGTTTTTTCCTCATTTTTTTGTTTTATTTGATGGTAATACCAATGTCACTAATTCACTCCTTTTTAGGAATCTTCTTTTTTGGAAATTTCCCCTATCATTTGCTTATTCTTGCATACTCCCTCCGTCCCAAAATAAGTGACTCAAAAGTGACCCAACTTTGCACTAAAGTTAGTACAAAATAGGGTCACTTTTGAGTCACTTATTTTGGGACGGAGGGAGTATTATATAAAAAAAACTTCAATTTTTGTGTAAACTGTATGCACATTTTGTAATTGTTTGTTTTAGAATTTTGTTTCATTTTCTTTCTTTTTGAAGGGTAATACCAATGCCACGAATTCATTCTTCCTTAGAAAACTTTACTATTTTGAGTTTGTTTTAGTTTTGTTATGTGGAAACTTATTTATTCTTAAAACTTTTTTTGTGTGTGTGTAACTATACACACAAGTATTATTAAATGTGTATCATGTATGCAAATTATACTAGAGTGTGAAAATTGCACTATTATATGTTTATTCTTTGCATAGTACAAAAAGTACAATTTATGCCACTAATTGGTTCTTTCTTATGAAAAATTATTTTTTGCGAAAATTCCACGTCTATATGCTATTTTTGCATATTATTAAAAAACATTTTTATGTGTAAAATTTGTCATTGTTTTTTAGATTTTTTTAATTTTTCTTTCTTCTCAAAGGGTAACACTAGTGGCACTAATTCATTCTTTTCTTATAAAATTTCATTATTTTGATTTTATTTTAGTTTCAGCTTTATTTTATTTCTTCTTCTAGTGTAATACCAAAATCACTAATTAAATCCTTCTTACAAAACTTCTTTTTTGTGAAAAAATCCCTATTATATGCTTATTCTTGTGTGTTAAATCAAACCGCAATTTCTATGTAAATTTTGTGCCATTTTTAAAATATTTGTTTTTATTTTATTTTTGAAATGTTCTTTCATTATTTGTTTTATCTTGGTCGACGGGTCAGATATTCTGAGATGTTCTGCTTAACTATCTTGGCATTTGGTTATACTCAAATAAAAATCACATCATCTAGTGGTCCTAGCTCGTATATAAATCTTGGTTTAGTTGTTAGGGTACAAATGGGCTAGGACGGTATTGAATATTTAGAATATGTAGGAGAGTTATTAGATATTTTTTGGATATCTCGGTTGATGTACCAAAAACTAGTTATTTGTGCGCTTATTATAAGGCCTAGTTTGGCAACATAGTTTTCTCAAAACTGTAGTAATCTAAAACATTGGTGTTCAATTGCCTAGGCAATTAATACTTCAGTTTCTAATAATCACAAATTTTTTATTCAGTTTAGAAAAAAGTGGTCAAGACCTCTTTCTTAAATACTACCAAAAAAACATGGTATTGGAGATACTACAGTTTATAAAACTATGGTATTTGTTGAAGCTAAACACCTCAAAGTTTTGAAAATTGTGGTTTGTGAGAAAACCATTGTATTCTCCAAATACTTCAAAAAAAAATTGAGCTGCCAAACACAGCCTAAGTTTTCTTTATCCTCTTCATTCATGACGTTTCCACCCTTTTCAGAAACGTACATACATAACTTTTTACCAAGCTACCGTCCACACTGGATCAGATGTACTAGTGTAGAATATGAGCTCTATGTCAGCAGTGTAGTTTTTTGGCTAGTTGCATTACAAAATGGATATTTTGATGAGAGATGGATTGCGCCCTCACCAACACTCTCGTTAGATGGGCCAGCTCGAGCGCTGCTTGTTTCCACATATGGCTCTTAAGTACTAGCATTCCTGCACACACGGCATTATCAGTAGGAAGCAGATCAACTGAAATGAATCTGTGATAGTCAACTGACCTAGTTTTTTTTTCCAGTCAACTGACCTCTAGCCGGTCCTTTTCTTCTTTGAAAAGACACGGATCTATTATAGAAGTTCATAAAAAATACAGAGCACCTAAAACATAATAAAAATTACATCAAGCTCCTTGAACCATCGAATGACCACCATTGCCGTCAGCACGAGCTCATGGACGGCCGCCGTCACCGCTCCCATACCAGCGTCGGACTAACCTTGTCAATGACAACCATGAAGTTTTGTGCACGTGCCCCTATGAACCAGCGTCCTGGAGCGTAGTCGTCGTCATTGAACCCTTGAATAGATCTGAAGTGTTTGACACTAGATCTCTCCATCGCGCACGTACGACGATAAACCCTAACCTCGCCGCTTTAAGGAGATGGCATGAATCTACGTCAGAGCTTCGTCACTCCATCCACATGGACGGATTCAAAGAGGATCAAAACCTGGAAGACCAAGTCAAAGATGAAGCGCTATCATTTTGCCAAACACTGCCCCTACGGGGAGTAAAAAACCCTGGCATAAACTACTAGCCGGATCCGGGACACCAAGATTCCCCTCCCTGCCACTAGCCACGGCCGGCTGGCCAATGGAGCTTGGAGGGAAGGAGAACTTTGCGCTAGTGTCCACACATGTAGGAAAAGAAAAGATGTGAGTAGATAATGTACTTAGGAGGACATCTCTAATGGTCCCTTGGTTTCAAGATACATTACTTCCTTCATTTGAAATGTAAGTGTTTTGTTTTAATTTTTTTGTTTAAGCTTATAGCTAAATATATCAACATCTACTATCAAATTAGTGAAATGTGATGACATATTTCATGATGAATCTAACTATCACATTTTACCATGTGTCAATTTTAAGGATGCAATATTGGGTGAGGACAACCTATATGGCAAACAAAGTAATATACTAGTTAAACAAAAGGTAACACGCTAGCTAGCAAGCACAACAAATAAAAGGTACCAAAAAGATTAACCACACAAGTCGGAGACGAAAATCTACCCTGAAGTTCATACTCTTGGGGTGTGTCAATCTCCGTTGGAGAGGTGCGAAAGCCAAAGCTCCCGAACGCCACCAAGTGTGCGGAGGGTGTGTCTCCGGCAGATTTCGTCGGATTCGGTCGGCATTGTCCTTCAATGGATCTCCATGGATCCAATATTCATTCGTGTGCATTCATGTGTGTATAGGTTGGACCCTTCCGATCTACGCTTATTTTTATCGGTGACGTTTAGCTGTTCTGGTGTGCTGGTCATGTGAGGCCTTAGCACGATAACTTTCTGACCGTCTACTACAACAAGTTTTGCCTGTCTCTAGTGAGGGAGGGACGATGACGACGGTGCGTCTTCGGCTCGCTTAAGTGCTTACAGTCGTCGCTAGGTGGACTATTGACCTAGATGTAATATTTATTATTTCTGATGTTCCTTTCACTGCACGTCATATGATGAATAGATCGTAGGATTTTTTTTTTTTGGGCAAGGAAATTTGGGACGCACATGTTCTAGCACGGCAAAATTGACAAATTTGACCTCAGAGTGAAAGTATTTCACAAACTAAACTATTTTTGAAAATATTTCACACCGCTGACCCTTTTGTGCAGAGCCCAACAACAAGGCTGGATGAAATACTTTTAAAAACAGTTTAGTTTGTGAAAAATGAGATCAAATTTATGCCTTTTGCCTTCTAGCACAAAGCTACCCGGAAGGCGTATTTGCTTGAGGTGCACGTACACCGTGCCGTGTCCGAGAGGAGCCTCTTTCTGCAAGAAAGAAAGGGAGGTTCGCGGGTCGCCACGCACTCGGGTCCACGTCTCTTTTAGCCGCCGCCGCGCCGATCTGACGGACCGACCGACCAGAAAACCCTAGCCCGTCGCGCCGCCGCCGCCGCCGCAGCCGCAAAATCTTAAACCCGCACGCGCCTCCCCTGCCCCCGACCTCGCCGCCGGCGGCACCAGCCATGGCGTTCACCGCCCGCATGAAGGACCTCATGAGGAAGTACGGCAAGGTGGCCCTCGGCGTCCACGTCGGCGTCTCCGTCGCCTCCGTCTCCGGCCTCTACGTCGCCATCAACAACAACGTCGACGTCGACGCCATCTTCCGCAAGATCGGCATCAGCGCCCCCGGCGACGCGGCCCTGCCCGCCCCCGCTCCCGGCGCCGGCGGCGATGCCGTCCCCAACCCCGGCCCCGCCCCCGCCGTCGTCGTCGGCCAGGAGGCGCCGCGGAACCGGACGGGGGAGCTCGCGGCGTCCAGCGGCGGCGCGCTCGCGCTCGCCGTCCTCTGCAACAAGGCCCTGTTCCCCGTCAGGGTCCCCATCACCATCGCGCTCACGCCGCCCATCGCCAGGCTCCTCGCCCGCTGGAAGCTCGTCAAGAGCCTCAAGCAGACCTGACCTGAGCTGTGAGCCTCAAGCAGACCTGAGCTGTGAGTTTCTTTTCTGGAGTACTGTTCTTCATCTGTACTGCTTTGCACAAGCTACAATATTAATACACTGTTTCGAATATCTAGCCAATCCTCTTTTTTTGCAGTGTTCTGGATTCAGTTCCAACAACCTCGACAGTGTAGTTATCTGCATCTCTTTTGTGCACAGGCTAAAGTACTCTGTTTTAAACAATTTAAATTCTTAACACCAGTGTGGCTAGTGTCAATGCATCAGAAATTAGAAGAGAATTGTAATAGACTCATAACTGCCTTTTGAGCAAAACCATTTGGAATGACTATTAATAAATTCTAAGCTCTTTGAGTGTATAAACATCTAGTGCATATCAGGGACAGCCTGACATTTATGTCCTTTTGATTCATTTGTAGCCTTTGTTTGAACCTTGCTACTGCATAGCGTTCTCAAGCCTACTTCTCGTTGTGCAATAACTTTCATTTCAAGCTAGGCATAGTGTGCTCACTCCTCAGTAACCTAGTATGATAATGTATACAAGTAAAATATACTCCTACCTTTTTGATCAAAGAAACTCTGTGCTCCCAAATTTAATTACTGAAACCGGAGCACACACAGAAACCCAATGGAAATGTAATCATCCACAGACATTGTCCAGCCGGCTGACAACCGGAGCCCAACCATGGCGTGCAACTGAAAATAGTCAGATTATACTTGTTTTTAATGAATAGACGAATTATTAGGTCATGCACATACACAATCTCTGTATAACATTCTATTCTACACAGACTGTCATATGCTGTTTATTGCAGTGTAGTTGCTTGCTAGTCGCAATAGGATACACATTCTCTGTATAACATTCTATTCCACTCGGACTGTCATATGCTGTTTATCAGTGTGGTTGCTGGCTAAATGCAGTAGGATTTGGAGAAATTTGTAGCTTTAGTTGCTGTCATCATAGTCAATTATCAAATTCACCCTCATTACATCTGAGAAGATAACGCCTTCAACAGATTGAGTATATGCTGCCACAGAATAAAATTTGAGTATATACTGCAACAGAATAGAATAAGGTGCCTGTACTCTGTCTTGTACTTATCATATGACTTGTTCTTATAGGTGTCTTATTGCAAGTGCTCTGGGAGATTGCCGCATCCAGTCCAGGATTGAAGGTCCACTTTCCAGGGCATCCGCAATGGGGTGACGCTGTAAATTACTCCACTCTGCCGTCTCGTGCCATTGCACTTGTTTGATTTTTGTCAGGTCATGGATGCATGCACTTGCAACAAAGTTTCATACGCAGGAACTCTTGTTATCCTCTTGAGGAACTCATTCTCTGAATTTTGTAACTTCTACAAAAAAAGAAGTTTAGAGCAGAATAAGCACTACGATGATTAATCCAAGTAGATTTATTTCTGTGACTTTTCAAGATTGGTGATATCCCGTTCTGTTATCGACATTTGGTCTGTGACGGCATGATTGGGATTCATGCACAAATCTTTAATTTGTTCAATATCTGTGATACAATTTTTTTTTTGCCATGTACAGCTGATTAATTTGTTCAATATCTGTGGTACGATCTGTTGATTATTTTTTGATACATCATCTGGTGTTGAAACCTGTACTGAAAAATGTTCATGGGACGTCTGAAGCACTGAACCTGAATCTGAACAGACTGCATCAAGATTGGTGCGACTCCGAGCACCGGTAGACAGCGGCCCTCCGATCCACTAGTATAGGCCGCCTTCGTCTCCTCCCCGCGCGCACGGTCCAACAACCAGCAGGGAACAGCCTCCGTCAATCCGCCGCGCGCCTCCGTCTCGCCGTCGCCGCGTCAACTGCCGGCCGGCCGGCAGCGCTGCCTCCGACCAGCTCGCCCGGCGGAAACATGATCGTCTGCGTCGCCGTCGTCGGTCACCAGGTCAGGACCACCTCTCCCACCCAGCCCCCTCGCTCCAGATCCCGAAATCCCGATCTCGGCTCCTCGCCGGCGCCGGCGGGAGTAAAGCTCTGATCTCCTCAACGGATCCTCTGGCGCTTTGCTGCAGAACAACCCGCTGTACCTGCAGAGCTTCACGGAGGCGGACGACGCCCTCAAGCTCCACCACGTCGTCCACTGCTCCCTCGACGTCATCGACGAGCGAGGTAGGCACATTACCCCCCGTGGCGATCTAGATCTAGGCATCTGTTCCTGTCAAATGCACCGAGATAGCTCAAATTCGATTCCATCTCCTGTCAAATCATCATTAGTTAAAGTCATCGGTATCTTGTTGTTTCTGTCAATGGATGTTGATTATATATCAGATTAGACAACTAACTCATCCCGAACCCCTACAGCCACGCCGAAAGCTTCGCAAAGCAAGAGCGCAGAAGTTAATTGCAATTTATTCATTCAAAACCATGGGACTGGTTCGAGATGAGTCCTGATAAGTGTGGTGGTTGCATCCATCTCACTGGATTTAATTCAAATGAACTGGAGAGGGCTCAAATCTGACTCATCTCCTGTCAAATCCTTGGTTAAATGCATAGAAATCTAGTTTGTAACTGTCAATGAACGTTGATTATATGTCAGATTAGACAAGTGATCCATGTTAAGTAAAAGAGAGTGGTTACAAATTCCATGTTGTGTGGGTACAGAAATCGCAATTAACTTTGCCACTCTGCTATGCAAATTTTTTGATGTGCATAGAGCTATAGGGGTTCTAGCTGAGTCCCGATGGTTGCATCCATCTCATTAGAGTTGGACTTAGTTCACATGGGTCTTTGTCTAACTATTTAGATTGCAGCCATCAAAGTTTCATTCTAGTGACATTGCAATTATTGTTTGTCGATCCCTTGTATCGTCTATCTTACTTTTGTTCACATACATTCCGTTGGCAGTGAACAATCCTAAAAAGAGTGCACCTACACTGAATGAGACATTTTTGGGTCTTCTATATCCGACTGAGAACTACAAAGTGTAAGTCCTTTCACAGTTTTGGTTATCACCTGTCCCAAGTCAAACTTCTTTAAGTCTTGACCAAGTATTTTGATTAATATGCTACTCCCTCCGTTCCTAAGTATAAGACTTTTTAGAGATTCCACTATGGAGTACCGTATGTACTCCATAGTGGAATCTCTAAAAGGTCTTATATTTAGGAACGGAGGGAGTACTATCTAGAACATCAAGTATATATAGTGTGAAAATATGTTTTATGACAGAACTAATGAAACTAATTTGGTGTTGTAGATGTTAATATATTTTTATATAATCTTTGTCAAACTTTAAGAATTGACTTAGGACAAAGCTAGAACTTAATGTTATTTGGAACGGATGGAGTAGTTTTCATTTACAGATATTACTGAAGTTTCAAAATCCAGTTACTTGCCTTTACACAGAGTCACACAAGTTACTTTATCTGAATTATTCAGAAAGAAGAAAAGACAATAGCTCAATTTCAGAAAGAGTATATTAGATCCTGCAGTATAATGTCAAGTGAGAAAAATAGAATCTAAACTGTGCTAGTTGTTTTATAATATTTCTCTTCATTGCCAATTTATCATTGTTGCTGGATGCACTTACTGCTAACAATTCATGAACTATGACAATCTATCATATGCAGGTATGGCTATTTGACAAACACAAAGGTCAAATTTTTAATGGTTACGACTGATCTTGATGTGAAAGATGCAGATGCCCGAAATGTAAGCTCTTAAACTGTTTACTTGCGGCATATTTTAGTAGAATTACAGAATAAGTATCCCTGGTGTATCTCTCTTCTTTCATCCAATGGGAAAGCGCAAGTACGGAGATATTTGATTAGAATACTTCCGTCCTGTTTCTTGGCTGCTGTGATGAGTTTGCTGTTCATACCAAGTCATACCTGACAACGTGGAAAGTCTCAGGTTTTCTCAGTCCAGCTTCTGAATAAGTCAGAACCACAAGTTCCAGATGATACGTAAATTTTATAGTGATACTCCTAAACTCCGGGCTCTTTCTGGGTGTAGACAATATGAAGTATAGTTCATGCTTGCTTTGTCAAGATGCAAAATTAGAGAACCTTCTCATGGTCATCCTCTCTTTTCTCAGTTTTTCAGGAAGTTCCACGCCGCATACGGGGATGCCGTCTCGAACCCCTTCCATGTCCCAGGGAAGAAGATCGCCTCGAGAAGCTTCGGCGCTAGAGTGAGCACCATAGTAAAATCCTTCGGCTCAGGGACTGTCGGTTAAAAACCACATCCGCCTGAGCACCCCCCCTCAATCAATCGTCGTGTGCTTTCCCCCTTAACAGGCAACCTATCTATACCTCCATTGTGTACCGCAAATGTATGTTGGACAAGAACTAGTTTGATACTCAAGGAAGAATATATGGCTATTATTGATTTATAAGGATTATGCCTCGTTTCCCTTCATCAATTCAATGCACCTGTACTGATCCATGCTGTGCTGTTGTGTGGGCTGTCGCCTGCCCCTCCTGTTCCCCCCTCTTAGCTGCAGGCATCAATGGCTGTTTTTTCAAAGCACTGGTGAGTTCCAGTGAAAGTTGAGAATGGCTTGGCATGGCATGGCATGGCAGCAGCAGAGTTTCCCTGCATTTGCACCAGCAAACGAATGCTGCTGCTGATGTGCTGCCTTTCATCATCACTCATCAGGTGAAGCAGACAGGAATTTCGATGCACCTGCAACTCCCAAGAATATTGGATCCGCTAATTGCTCTTTTTTTCTTTCTCTTGGAGCAAAATAAATAACAATAATACTAGCAACATTGTTGAGTCTGACTTAGACTTGACCTGATCTTGGTCAGATTAGTGAGCCAACTAGACGTGCTCAGCATTATCCTAATGCTAACTATCATACATTCATACTCGTGTCATCTACGATGCTTTCCCATCTCAGACTAGTCGAAGCATGGTGTATCAGTTCTCTCTCCTATTTTCTCCTCGGATTCGGACGGATAAAACATACTTCCCCACCTCACCTCTACCGATGTCCTGGCGAGCCCTCGCCGGCCGTGGCGTCCCCGGCTCGAGCTCCTTGCTGCGCTTGCTCTCTTTCATCCAAAATCGGCTGAGCTGATTTTTTTTTTTCCGATTGAGTGACGAATAGCAAGTGTGTTCCAAAGATAACACTCCCTCCGTTCATAAATACTCCGGTACAATATAAGATGTTTTAGATATTTCAATATGGATTATGGACTGAAGTGACACACTAAAACGTGCCTATATAGAAAAAAAGTTAGAGCATCCTACCAACATGACGTGTACGTGTGCATGACATGATCTGGCTTGACTTCACCCACTGCTCATGTTTCACTTCACGAACTGCAGCAGATACACCTTGACGTGACGGATGGCAATGTGCGTTCAGCGCTGTGACGGGCGAGAGAACTGTTGCTGCTGCACAGACCGGGGACAGATTGCCATCCGAGACTCGATAGAGAGACAGATGCCTTTGCCTTTTGTCGTGGCCAATAATGACGCGACAGTTCGCTGCCGACCCAGCTCCCGTCGTGCCGACACGGCGCCGGGCTGTAGCACTAGTAACCGTCGCCGATCAGCTACTGCGTCTCCTGCACCTTTTACCAACCCAGTTATTTGGGGTTTTCCTTTCGTTGAGAGGGAACCGGCAGGGCCGGGAATAACGAAAAGAATGAGATGGTCACAGATCACACCGGAGAAGAAAGAACACAACATGGCGAAAAGTGCCTGCAGCTACCGGGCTCCATGGCTCTTGATATTTGAAATTTTTGAAAAACACACTTTCGTTGCTAAAAAAAATCTTAAATCAAATACGTGAATACATACACACATTCCTAAGGCCCGGTAAAAAGCTGAAAAAGAAATACTTTGTATTTTGGGAAATACAAAAAAGAGAAAATTCTGACATAAATGACACCCCTTTTCTACTATATACTGTCAGAAATTTGTTTTTTTTAATAGCCCAAAACAATATGAGATTTCTACCGTAACTTGCCAAGGGTATTCGGAATGTGTATATGTATCCCCGAGAAAAAATTCACATTTTTTTGAAACTTCAAAAACACAAATTTCAAAATGTTTAAATATAGAGAGCAGTGGAGCTCGGGTGCTGCAATCCCTCTCTCCACAACATGGGAGGTATATTGATATTGATGGGAAAGAACGCCGCTTGCAATCACATATCTCGTCGACACATCCAACACACAAGAATTTCAGCCTTCATCTTCATCTGGCAAAGCAAGGGCTTGTTTGTCTCGTTGCCACCTAAAAACGCCCCTTGAAGAGGGGTACGGGTGTCGGATAGGGAATGAGACGATCCAAGGTGGATTCAGGCTTGCTAACCCGTTTTCCGATGAGAACATCGGTCTCTTCCGCAAACTTGGTCGAACGGTGAGACTAATGCACACACCTCAAGCAACCACCACCATCGCAAACAACATGCACATATCTCATACCGGCTAACCACACTCCAACCGAGACATCATTGATGACTCAAAGGCGGCGCCTCCAAGGAGCTTGCGCCGCCGAGGACACCGTCATCATCTAATCTAGAAACTAGATCTGAGGCTTTCGCCTAGAGACTACACGGGGTGGGCGAGGTGTTGAGTATCCACGACGACGTCTCCAAGGAGGAAGACGACAGCTGCCATCGCCCGCACTGCCAAAAGCCTGTAGGAGATATGCCCTAGAGGCAGTAATAACAGTTATTTTGTATCTCCGAGTTTGTAATGAATGTTTATGATCCATGCTATAACTGCAATGATTCTCGAGTCTGCAATATCCACGAGGCCCGGAGGGAAACTCATTTGCACGTGTGGTATAATAAACGGTAAATTGTATTCCTAGTCTTGCCTCTAAGACTGGCTCAAGTATTGCAGGATGATCCTGTTTTCCTGATCATGGGCATGGCTATGCCGGCAATTTTGAGGGCACGATGTTGGTAGAACACTTGTGTTGAATCGACCCAAATTGATGTTATGCTATGAGATTCATTCGTCACAAGTTAATGGTTAATAACACAGAGATAGTTAATGTTTGCATAATTCCTTAGACCATGAGAGTATCGAGTTCCTTCGTGCTTGCTTCGTGAACTTTGGGGTTTGTT
Source organism: Elymus sibiricus (assembly GCA_039707655.1). Taxonomy (NCBI): domain Eukaryota; kingdom Viridiplantae; phylum Streptophyta; class Magnoliopsida; order Poales; family Poaceae; genus Elymus; species Elymus sibiricus. The sequence goes on along the minus strand of CM077672.1, from coordinate 351,682,630 downwards.
AAACGTCATCCATTACTGGGTGGCCATTACGACGGCTTACGGGTTCACGGAAAAGTATGGCAAGTAACTTGATAGCTCAAGATTGGGATTTGCTCCTCCGACGATGGAGAGATATTCTCGGGCCCTCTCGGTGTTACGGTATCCATCATCGTCTGGCCAGACACAGTGTGATTTGATCACAGGGATGCCGGAACACGAAAACGAGAAAAGAGAACAAAACCGGTAACGAGGTAACTTGCATAGTGGACAAGTTGTTGATCCACGGGGATGCAGAAAATCTCACCTCGGGTGTTTGTGACATATCGCGAAGCAACAGGAATAGCTCACGGCAACTGGAGGTTCACTCGAATATTCATTCGTGTGGGTATAGGGGTCAATATGGGTGTCCACGGCTCCGATGTTGATCATTGATCGGAAGGGGTTCCGGGTCATGTCTATGCTTCACCGAACCTATAGGGTCACACGCTTAAGGGTCATCTATCTGCTGAGTACTAGACAGGGAGTCTGAGAGAAAATCACCGAAAAAGTTTCGGACACCGGAAAAGTTTCGGACAGCGGAAAAGTTCCGCAGAGAGAACACCGGAACAGTTTTGGTAAAACTGAAAAGTTGTTTGAGGGGATACCATTAAGTCAAATTGGTTTTGGCACATGCCTGATAATTCTTGGAGGGTGCCAGAATCATTCTGGAAACTTCTGGGAATTTTCCGGAAGAAAAACCGGAAATGTTCCGGAGCTGCCGGAACCGCTTCGGATGCTTTTCGCAGATGAAAATCACTAATCCGGAATTGTTCCGGATCGCATTGAGAATTATTTTAGTGGGTACTGGAAATGTTCTAAGCCCACATAAATATTTTCAGTTCGACCGGACGCTGAAAAATGTCGTCGTGAATAGTGAAAGTGCTTTTTGGGATATTTATGGAAAGTCACCTTTTGGGATATTTTCAAAAGGCTTCTAGAAGAGCTTTGGGGCTAAGCAAACCCCTCATGGGGGGCCCCCCAAGGGGTGGCCGGCCAAGCAAGGTGGAGCTCCTTGGAGCTCCACATGGCACCCTATTTTGCTTTATTCTTTATGTAAATGACATAAAGTGGGGGTACTTTTGGTATTTGTGAATGCCAACTTTACCCCTTGGCTTTCCTATAAATAGAGGTGAGTGGGCTGCCCACAAACCTCATCCTTCTCTCATACACATGCCATTTGACTTGTCTGGCTTCTCCCTCCCTCCCAGCGAAATAGTTTCGTAGAGCCGAAAGGCTGTCTGGGTTCCGGCAGGAACTAGTTCTGGACGGCGAAGCCCTGCCGGATAGATGACACCGTATGTGTGCAACTCTGTAGAGAGATCGTAGTTTCGGTCTTAGTTTGAGAGGTCCTCCCGAAGGGCTGTCTGAGTGACCGTCCGAGTTTCAAAGGTCCTCCCGAAGGGCTGTCCGTGACATCGTCCGAGGGACTGTCCGACCGCCTCCCGAAGGGCTGTCCGACGAGGGAGTACATCCTCGCGGTTGGGAGGTTGTAAAATCCTAGCTGCGGGGATCTGCACCAACGATCTCCACCGACTCTTCTTCCGCTGAGCTTCGAGTCGGTACGGATCAGATCAAACCTTGTATGCAGTCTCCATAGTGGTCCTGGGCATGCTCGCTATACCGGAAATTTTTGTTTTCTTTCGCGTTCCCCAACAGTGGCATCAAGAGCCAGGCTATGCGTAGATGCATGTTATGATCTAGATTACATGAGATGTATGGGTATTGCATAGTATAATTTTGTAGTAGATGAGATCTATTACTGAAAATTATTTGTGCGGGTAGCAGATGAAATCTGTTACCCGATGTTCCTGTTGCTTCCCGTGAATTTGCGTAGTCCTGATCTTGACGGCATGGTGGAATCTCACAAAGTTCTGGCAATCCACGATCCTTTCATGCTGCTCCTGAGTATGCTGATTGACAGATCAACGAAGTGCTAACAGTTCTTTGGGTTCCACCATAGTTAAAGAAAGATGGATGTTTCGCAGACGAAAGGGCAATGCAGATATGATCTGCACGGGGGTCACGCGTATGACGAAGTTTAGTATGGGGCTCGAGATTTTATTATCTCGTGTTTCATACACCCTGGAAGTTAATCTAGCAACTTGAATTATCATACTTGATGATGAGCGTTGGTAGCTGCGGTTTGAGTCAAAACCTTAGAAGCCACGTAAAATAAAATTTTGCATAAACCAATTAGAGGCGTCTAACTTGGTTTTGCAGGATGGTTTGCATGTGATGTGGTATAGCAAGTCTCATATTAATTTGATTATGTATGAGATGACTATATGATGTAATTAACATGACCTGCGTGTCATGATTCGGCATGATGGCTGGAGCCATATGATTGCACTTTAATGACCTGCGTGTCAACCTTATGTAATGCACTTATTTTATTAGCTATAGAGATAGCAATATTATCTGGTGCATCGACAAGGTGGTGGCAATCTTCGCAAAGGTGAACGCCGACGCGAATGCCGAAGACGAAGAAATACTTGACTTCTCCGTCAGAAGGGGCTATACCATATCATGCTATTATGAATTGCCTGAGATGTTTATCCCTCTTGATGCACCCTTCTTGATTGCGCGGTATTCGCTTTTTATTAGGGTGATCTCTCACTAAAAATGTCAAGTAGTTAGTGTTCTCCCAAGTGTAGCACCGTCACAGCATCTATCCTTTCGGGGTGCGCCATGGATGCATGGGTACGAACGATTGGAGAAATGTAAGGCGGGTGAGGCCAGACCTCGCAGCAAGATCACTTGGTTGTCTTAACGTTCATGGCAGGATCGTCCTGAGCTCGGAACACATGCATCGAAAGATGAACAAGAGTCATATAGAGATATGATCGGCAAGTTGGCCTACCAATTGAAATCCTCGTCATGAGATGATGATTCTATGATGTTGAATTGATATTTGGATCTTGAATCACTCATAATCAATTTTGAGAGATATTGATTTGAGTGGGAGCGCACTTTAGAATAAAATTGTTTATTCACTAGTGCAAAAATCATTATGAACAAAGTCTAAGTGAACTTGTGTTTTCCGTTGTAGATCAAATGGCTCGCAATAGCGCGTTCAACTTAGGCCCGATGTTAGAGAAAGAGAAGTTAGCTGCGAATGGAAACAACTATGCGGACTGGGTTCGTACCCTGAGGATTGTCCTCAGGAGTGCTAAGAAAGTGTACGTGCTTGACGGACCTCTTCCACCTAAGCCGGCGGCAACAGCCGCGGCAGATATACAAAATGTCTGGGCCACTAAGGATGATGACTTCAACTTAGTGCAGTGCCTCATGCTATCTTGCATGAGTTCAGAGCTTCAAAAACGTTTTGAATTCCATGACTCCTTTGATATGATCAAGGAACTGGATGCTCTATACAAGTTTAATGCACGTTCTGAACGTTTTGATATCGTCAAGACCATGTCGGAGACCAAGATGGCTGAGGGCAGTTCAGTTGGCGAACACGTGGTCAATATGATTGGCCACGCTGAGAGGCTTAAAACCCTAGAATTTCCACTTCCAGAAGAGCATGTTATGGACATGTTGCTCGGTTCACTCCTTCCTTCTTACGAAGGTTTTGTCATGAACTACAACATGAATGGGATGGACAAAACACCTAATGAGGTGCTTGCCATGCTGAAAACTGCTGAAGGAGGACTGCGGAAAAATCGCAAGCAAGTGTTGCTTGTGAATAAAACTGCCAGTTTCAAAAAAGGCAAGCCAAAGAAGGGCAAGGGCGCCGGTAAGACCGGCTTCCAAAGCAAATCTAAGGGCAAAGCCAAGAATGAAACTGAGTGCTTCTACTGCAAGGGCACATGACACTGGAAGAGAAACTGCAAGAAGTATCTGGAAGATAAGAAGTCCGGGAAAACCGGAAAAGGTATAATTGTTATACAAGTTAATGTCATTGACGTTTTGCTTGCTAGCGAAAATTCTAAGTCTTGGGTATTTGATACCGGATCGGTTGCACACATTTGCAACTCGATACAGGGGCTTTAGAAGGTGTGCAAGCTGGCAAAGAATGAAGTCGTGATGCGTGTCGGGAACGGCGCTGGGATCACCGCTCAAGCCGTCGGCATTATGCCTCTACGTCTCCCTTCAGGATTTATTTTGGAACTAAGTAACTCTTATTTTGTTCCGTTGTTGTGTAGAAACATTATCTCTGGATCATGTTTAGTGCACGATGGGTACTCCTACAAGTCTGAGAACAATGGTTGTTCACTTTATTGTAAGGATATGTTTTATGGATTTGCACCCATTGTTGGGGGCCTTTTCATACTAAATCTTGAATGTGAAAATGGTGTCTTTAACGTGAATGCTAAACGCCTTAAGAAGGCTGATACCACCACCACTTACTTGTGGCATTGTCGGCTTGGCCACATCGGAAAGAAACGCATGCAAAGACTCCAGAGAGATGGAGTTTTACCGTCCTTTGATTTTGAATCATTTGACACATGTGAAGCTTGTCTGATGGGGAAAATGACCAAGACGCCGTTCACGGGTCATCCTGAACGGGCGGGTGAATTATTGGAAATAATACATAGTGATGTATGTGGTCCAACGAGCACAGCCGCACGGGGTGGGTATTTCTACTTCGTGACTTTTACTGATGATTTAAGTCGGTATGGCTATATCTACTTAATGAAGCATAAGTCAGAAACCTGTGAAAAGTTCAAAGAATTTCAGAATGAGGTAGAAAATCATCGTAACAAAAAGATTAAGTTTCTGCGGTCTGATCGCGGAGGCGAATATCTTAGTCATGAGTTTGGCCAACATCTGAGTGACCGTGGAATCGTTTCACAGCTTACGCCTCCCGGAACTCCACAGAGAAACGGAGTATCGGAAAGACGTAACCGAACCCTGTTGGACATGGTAAGGTCGATGATGTCTCTTACAGATCTGCCGATATCTTTTTGGGGTCACGCACTAGAAACTGCCGCTCACACACTAAACAGAGCACCGTCTAAGTCTGTTAAGACGACACCACATGAAATGTGGAATGGGAGGAAACCCAGTTTGTAGCATCTTAAAATTTGGGGATGTGAGGTACATGTAAAACGTTTACAACCTACCAAACTCGATCCCAGATCAGACAAATGTAACTTTGTAGGTTATCCAAAAGAAACAGTTGGGTATTCCTTCTACCTACCCTCCGAGCACAAAGTGTTTGTCGCTAAAAGCGGAGTCTTTCTTGAGAAAGAATTTCTCGCTAAAGAATTGAGTGGGAGGACAATACAGCTTGATGAGATTAGTGAATCTTCGGCAACCGTTGATATGGCTAAGGAACCGGAAGTAATTCCGCAAATTATCCCTACAACCGAGCCGGAAGTTGTCGCATGTGATGCAGAAACTTCAGACAATGTTGTAACTGAACCGCGCAGATCAGGTAGGGCTATCCAGCCACCTGAATGGTTTCATAACGAAATCTTCATTCTTGAAGACGATGAACCTGCGCACTACAAGGAAGCGATGGCGGGGCCTAGCTCAAGGGAATGGCACAAGGCCATGAAATCCGAAATGAAATCCATGTACGAAAACCAAGTTTGGAACTTGGAAGAACTTCCAGATGGCGTAAAACCCATTGGTTGTAAATGGATTTTCAAAAGAAAGACGGACGCGGATGGTAACATTACTATCCACAAAGCTAGACTTGTCGCGAAAGGGTTCATGCAAGTTCTAGGGGTAGACTACGACGAGACTTTCTCGCCCGTAGCTATGCTTAGGTCTGTTCGGATATTACTAGCAATTGCTGCTTATTTCGATTATGAAATATGGCAGATGGATGTCAAAACGGCTTTCCTAAATGGAAACCTTGAAAAGGATGTATACATGATACATCCAGAAGGTTTTGTCGATCCTAAGAATGCTGGAAAGGTATGTAAGCTTCAGAAAGCCATTTATGGTCTGAAGCAAGCATCAAGGAGCTGGAACATTCGTTTTGATGAAGTGGTCAAAGAGTTTGGCTTCATCGGGAACGATGAAGAATCTTGTGTTTACAAGAAGTTTAGTGGGAGCGCAAAAGCATTTCTAATCTTGTATGTGGACGACATATTGTTGATTGGAAATGACGTGAATTTTCTTAGCGAAATAAAAGACTCATTGAAGAAGAGTTTTTCAATGAAAGACTTAGGCGAAGCGGCATATGTATTGGGCATCAGAATCTATAGAGATAGATCAAGACGCCTGATAGCGCTTAGCCAAAGCACGTACATTGACAAGGTGTTGAAAAGGTTCAACATATAGAACTCCAAGAAAGGCCTACTCCCCATGTCACCTGGCACAGTGCTTTGCAAGAATCAGTGTCCTCGGACCCTCGATGAGCGAGTACAAATGAATGATATTCCATATGCTTCGGCAGTTGGTTCTATTATGTATGCCATGCTATGTACAAGACCGGATGTTTCCTATGCGCTAAGTGTTAGCAGCCGGTACCAAGGTGATCTAGGATTGGAACACTGGGCCGCAGTCAAGGGTATTCTTAAGTACCTCAGAAGGACCAAGGATTTACTCCTTGTGTACGGAGGTGATGAAGAGCTCATTGTAAGTTGTTACACTGATGCAGGCTTCATGACTGACCCAGATGACTTTAAATCTCAATCTGGCTATGTTTTCATATTGAACGGCGGCGCAGTTGATTGGAAAAGTTCCAAACAAAAGACTGTGGCGGATTCTACAACGGAGGCGGAATATGTTGCTGCTTCAGAAGCCTCCAAGCAGGCTGTCGGGATCAAGCAATTTCTTGAAGACCTTGGTGTGGTTCCAAGTGCTCTGGACCCAGTGGAGATCTATTGTGATAATAGTGGCGCCGTGGCTCAGGCAAGGGAGCCATGTTCGCACCATAAGACAATGCATATTCAACGCAAATATAAACTCATTCGACATCATGTCGAAGAAGGTTTAGTGAAAGTACGCAAAGTTCACACGGATCTGAATGTGTCAGACCTGTTGGGGATATAACCCCGCGGTTAACCCTGTTGGCGACTCATAGTGCAAGAGCCTAAGCCGGCCCAGGAAGGCAAGACGAGAAGACGACGACTTACAGGTGGGCCAGTTTAAGATCCAAAGCCTGGTGGCGGCTCAAGGCCCGAAAGGGTAAGCCGCCACGTGAAGACTTACCTTGTAAGACTAGGAAAGTAGAACCGGGGTCGGTTACGTTGTGTAACCCGACCCGGATTCTTGTAAGCCCAGGGTTTCTACCTATGTATATAAAGGTGAGCCCCTGCGGCGGGTGAGAGAGAGGAGAGACAGACAAGCCTTACGGCGAGAGAGATCAAGCAATCGAGAGTTAGGGCAAGCCAGCCGCCCCTTGTACTGAATATACCAGTTAATACAGCTTAAGCAGGACGTAGGCCTTTACCTCCACCGTGAGGGGCCGAACCTGGGTAAACCCGTGTCCCTTGTCCCGCTTAACCCCTTTGAGTCCACTTCCATGGCGTTGACTCCGAACCTAAGCCTCCGGGCATCTGCCGTGACAAAACCACGACAGTTGGCGCCCACCGTGGGGCTAGCGCTCGGTGGTGTTGAGTTCTCAAAGGGTGCTCTCCTCGGGGGCGAGGGGTACGTGGTCGGCGAGATGATTAAGAGCCGCCGCGGAAAGCTTTACATCGACGACGCCAGCTGGGGTCCTGAGGCTGACTCAATCGAGTACGGCTTCCGGGTCCCCTTCGGTGGAATCCATGTCTTCATCGGCAAGATTGGCGGATCTGAACCCGGGCCGGACATCTGCACCAACATCGTCGAGCCGGCCCGGCGCAAGCAACCCGCCCGGAGCATGCAACCCGCCCGTTCTAACCCGGGCAGGAAGCATGTCTTCGTCGGCTTCACTCAGGGCGTAGAACTTGAGGGTTCTGTGTCCGAGGAGGAAACTCACGACTACTCTGGGGAGGAATCTTCATGTGGGGAGACGGAATCGATCTATCAGCTTCAGGATGGAGGGCTTGGGGGTTACGACGAGCCTTACCCCGAGTCAGAATGCCATGAGCCGGAGGGTTATGAGCCGCCAAGTCATGCAGCCGTCTTCATGGCCGGTTCAGCGGCGGCTCAGGGCAGTACACCTGGTGCGGCCGTGTCCGGGTCAGGCGCGCCCCCGGCTCAAGTTCTCCTGGATCTGATGAACGAGCTTACGACCTTGATGGCAACCGAGGTCACTGTTGCGAACCAAGCGGCCCGCAATGCAGAAATCACTAGGTTGAAGGATCGGATGGCCGCGGTCCAGCAGGAAGTTAACGAGCTGAAGGCTCAGATGGATGCTGAGGCAGAGCGCCTTAAGGCAGATGCTCTTCGCCTCGAGATAGAGCAACAGTCGGCCGCGGCGGTTCAGCGGATGAGACATCAGTCCCGCTTGCCGGAGCAGTATGAAGCTAGGAATCTCTTCAACACGCCAGGAACGGGATGAAGTGTGCCTTTGGCCATAACCCGGACGGCGGAAATACCTGGGAGCTGGGCGGCGGTTCAGCGTCAAGACCCGCCAAGACAGGGCCAAAACCCGCCACCGCTTTATCAGACACCGCCGGGTCATTATTCTAACCCAGCGGAGAACATGGTGGCAGCATCAACCAGGCTTGATACAATTCCGATCCCCGATGAGGCGCCTTATGCAGAAGAGGTGCGGAACGCCATCGGATATCTGCGCACGGCGATGGCCCAGCAAGAGAAGTATAACTACAGCCGGAGTCGCGTGCACTCAACGCCCATCCACAGCCGTAGCTACAGCCGGCGTTATGAGTCGCCGGCGGTTTCTAGCAGCGAACGACATCGTAACCCGCCGCAAGCGGATCGGGCGGCTCTGGATGCTCAAACATTGGTGGATAAGGCGAGAGCACGGCGAGAAGAGGCGGCTCAGGCAACGGCGGCGTCTCAGGAACACATAGTCGCCCCTTCCGTTTCAGGAGGAGCGGGGTTGACTTCCAGGGCTGTGGGGGTACCGTGCCTGGTACCGGCTCTGCGGAATGAGCGTCTGCCGAAGGATTTCAAGGGTCCTCGTAAGGTGCCCAATTACACTGCTGATTTACCTCCAGAGGCCTGGGTGGAAAGTTATGAGCTAGCCATGGAGATGTTGGATGTTAGCGATGCGGTCTGCGCCAAGTATTTCATCATGATGCTGGAAGGGCCGGCTCGCACATGGTTGAAGGGTTTGCCACCCAACACCATTAACTCCTGGGCCGAGTTAAGGGCGAAATTCATCAAAATTTTTAAAGGAACATGCAAGCAGCCCATGATGATTGTGGACTTGGACCATTGTGTACAGCGTGAGGACGAGTCGGCTCATCACTGGGTCCGGCGGGTCTCTACTATCATCCACTCTTCGGAGCAGATTACGGCGTCTCAGGCGGTTTTAATTCTTGAGAAGAACTGTCACTTCACGCCTTTGAAGCAGAAGCTTGGCCGGCTCAAGCGGTCATGTCAAGACATGGGGGAGCTCATGGCGGCTCTCACCAAGTATGCGGATTCTGACAATACGAAGGACTCGGGCTCTGATGAGGAGAAATCAGGTCAGGGGAAGAAGGGTAGCAATGGCAAGGGTCAACAGCCGGGTACGGCTGGAAGTAACAACGCTGGAAAGCGGAAACACCCGGAAGGCGGGTCAGAGCTAGTGGCTAATACCAACACTGGGAATAACCGTGCTAAGGGCAATGGGAATTATAGACAGCCTTTTAACAGGGGTAAGATTCCCCTAGAGGAGATGCTTAATAGACCTTGTCCAGAGCACAGCCGGAATGGCAAGCAAGCAGATCATACCTGGGGAAATTGTAGCGTTATGCGGGATTTCCGGAACTACAGCATTCAGCAGCATCGTAACAACGGTAATGGCCCGTCGGGCGGTTCAGGGCCGGGCGGCCAGGGTCAAGGCAACCAACGAGGTCATAACCAACAGCCTAGTGGCGGAGGCCAGCAGCAGAATAACCAGTCAGGATATCAGAGTAACCCGAAGCAGCTCAGCGGGGGTCAGTACCACGTCTTCACAACCAGCCTTGATAAGCGGGAACGGAAGGTACGCAAACGGGCGGTTAACGCGGTCATGCCGGCTCTCCCACAGTATCTCAAGTGGTCTGAGTATGACATCACTTGGAGCAGGGTGGATCACCCGCCACGTGTTGATAACCCGGGGCAGCTAGCCTTAGTAGTTGCCCCCCAAGTGGGAGGATACAAGTTCACTAAAGTACTTATGGATGGCGGCAGCAGCATCAACATCTTGTACTATGACACCTTTCGCCGGATGAACTTACTTGACAAGGATCTTGAGCCTTCTTCAACAGCTTTTCACGGTGTGGTACCAGGAAAGTCGGCTTATCCAGTCGGGAAGATCTCTTTGGAAGTGGCATTTGGTGATGAACACAACTACAGGGTGGAGTCTCTATGGTTTGAGGTGGTCAAGATCAAGAGCCCGTACCACGCTATTTTTGGACGGCCGGCTTACGCGAAATTCATGGCCAGACCCTGTTATGTGTATTTGCAGCTCAAGATGCCCGGCTTGGAGGGAACGATTACTGTACATGGTGATCGGAAGACGGCTATGGAATGTGAGGAAGGTGATGCGGCTTACGCAGAGACAAGTTGTGCAGAGGTAGAACTTAATTTCTATAAGCAGAATGTTGACCCGGCAGATATGACCTCTCTGAAGAAACCCAACACGGAATCTGAGCCGCCCCTCAAGTTTTTGGCAGAAGATACTAAGTTGGTGGACTTTAAACCGGGCGACTCATCACAGCAGTTCACTATTAGGGCCAATATGGACCCCCAATAGGAAAGCGCGCTCATCGAATTCATCCGTGAGAATCGGGACATCTTTGCATGGAAGCCTTCTGACATGCCGGGTGTACGGAGAGAATTCGCTGAGCACCACCTTAATGTGGATCCTAAGTTTAAACCGGTTAAACAGTTCCTCCGGCGGTTTAACGAAGAGAGACGTAAAGCCATTGGAGAAGAGGTGGCCCGGCTCTTGGCTGCAGGGTTCATCGTCGAAGTGTTTCACCCGGAGTGGCTTGCTAACCCGGTGTTGGTACTTAAGAAGAACGGCACGTGGCGCATGTGTGTGGATTACACGGATCTGAACAAGGCGTGCCCGATTGATCCTTTTGCCCTCCCCCGCATTGATCAAATCATTGATGCCATGGCGGGTTGCGAGAGCCTATGTTTCCTGGATGCTTATTCCGGGTATCATCAGATCAAGATGGCGGTTGAGGACCAAGAGAAGACGGCTTTCATAACGCCTTTTGGTGCTTTCTGCTATGTGTCTATGCCTTTTGGGCTCAAGAGTGCCCAGGCGACTTATCAGCGCTGTGTGCAGAACTGTCTTCACAATCAAATTGGGCGCAACGTTCATGCTTATGTGGATGATATTGTGGTTAAGTCTCGGAAGAAGGAGACTCTGCTCGAAGACCTGAAGGAGACGTTTGATAATTTACGGGTTTACAAAATGATGCTTAACCTGGCCAAGTGTGTTTTTGGAGTTCCAGTAGGAAAACTCTTGGGGTTTCTAGTTTCAGAGCGAGGCGTTGAAGCTAACCCGGACAAGATAAAAGCTATTACCTCCCTGTCAGAACCGAAGTGTGTTAACGATGTTCAGCGCCTGGCGGGTCGAATCGCTGCGTTAAGCCGGTTCATAAGCCGCCTGGGCGAGAAAGCTATCCCCCTGTATCAGATGATGAAGAAGACAAACAACTTCATCTGGAGTAAGGAGGCGGGTGAGGCGTTTGAAGTTCTTAAGAGGCAGCTGTCTGAGCCGCCTGTCTTGGCTGCTCCGATTGAGAAGGAACCTTTGCTCCTCTACGTGGCGGCTAATAACAGAGCAGTCAGTGCCGCAGTGGTTGTGGAGCGAAAGGAGGCAGGGAAGGAATATCCGGTTCAGAGGCCGGTTTACTACATCAGTGAGGTGTTGAGTGAGTCTAAGCAGAGGTACCCCCATTGGCAGAAGCTGGTGTATGGGGTGTTCATGGCGAATCGCAAGCTGAAGCACTATTTCTTGGGTCACCCGATTACTGTGGTGAGCTCTGCCCCGTTGAGGGACATAATTCAAAACAGGGAGGCCACTGGTCGGATTGCAAAGTGGGCATTGGAACTTGGGCCTCTCAACCTGACGTACGTGCCTCGTGCGGCTGTCAAGTCTCAAGCTTTGGTGGATTTCATTAACGACTGGACAGAGCTGCAGGCGCCCGAGGAAAAGCCGGATAACACTTATTGGACGATTCATTTTGACGGGTCTAGACAGCTAGAAGGCTCGGGGGCTGGGGTTGTCTTAACCTCCCCTAAAGGTGATAAGTTCTGTTATGTGCTCAGACTAATGTTTACTTGTACTAACAATGCAGCTGAGTACGAGGCCTTGCTTCATGGTCTCCGCGTGGCGAAAGAGATGAGCCTGAGCCGGGTTCGATGCCTTGGCGATTCAGACCTCGTGGCTCAGTAGGTTTCAGGCACCTGGGACTCCAAAGACCCAAGGATGGCGGCTTATCGTCAGGCGGTCGATGAAATTGCTGGTCACTTCAAAGGCTATCAGGTGGACCATATTGACCGTCGTAAGAACGAGGTGGCTGACGCGTTGGCAAGACTTGGCTCACAGCGTAAGCCGGTGCCGCCTAACGTCTTCTTGGACGTGTTACACCACTCGTCTGTCAAGCTGCCTTCAGAGGAAGACCTGGCTGTCCCTGACCCGGAGGGGCCATTGGTGGCAGCTCTACATGCTACTCCTGACTGGACGTTGCCTTACTTGGCATATCTGACGCGCGGCGAGTTACCAGAGGATGAGATCTTGGCCAGACAAATCATAAGGCGGTCTAAATCTATGACTATCTTCAATGGCGAGTTACATAGACGCAGCGTCACCGGCGTCTTTCAGCGGTGTGTTTCACCAGAAGAGGGTAAGGAGATTTTAAATGAAATTCACGCTGGCGACTGTGGTCATCATGCCGGCTCAAAATCTTTGGTGTCCAAGGCTTTCCGTCATGGTTTCTTCTGGCTGACGGCTCATAAGGATGCGGAAGACCTGGTTCTTAAGTGTGACGGATGTCAGAAGTTTGGGCGTCGTGCTCACGTACCGGCTCAGGAGCTGCGTATGATTCCAATTACTTGGCCGTTTGCGGTCTGGGGGCTTGACATGGTTGGGCCCTTCAAAAGATCTAAAGATAAGAAGACCCACCTTTTGGTGGCGGTGGATAAATTTACCAAGTGGGTGGAAGCTGAGCCGGTCAGTAAGTGTGATGCGGCTACGACGGTTCAATTCATTAAGAAGATAATCTACCGTTTTGGTTATCCTCACAGTATCATCACTGATAATGGTACAAACCTGTCCAAAGGGGCTATGCAGACGTTTTGTGAGAGTGAACATATCCGGCTTGATGTTTCGGCGGTTGCTCATCCACAGTCCAATGGTCAGGCGGAGCGTGCTAACCAGGAGATCTTGAAAGGTATCAAGCCCCGGCTTATGGTTCCTTTGCAGCGAACACCGGGTTGTTGGGTTGAGGAGTTACCATCAGTGATATGGAACATCAATACTACTCCCAATAGATCGACGGGTTATACACCTTTCTTCATGGTTTACGGCGCGGAAGCTGTATTACCAAGCGACATACGTCATGACTCGCCGCGTGTGGCGGCTTATGTTGAGCAAGACAACGAGAGGGCGCGTCAGGATGCGCTAGATGCTCTGGAGGAGAAACGTGATCTGGCGGCGGCTCGTTCGGCGATTTATCAGCAAGACCTGCGTCGCTATCACAGCCGCCGAGTTAAGACCCGGACGTTTCAAGAAGGCGACTTAGTGTTGCGTTTGATTCAAGACCAGACGGATATGCATAAGCTATCTCCTCCATGGGAAGGGCCTTTTGTGGTCAGCAAGAATCTCAACAATGGGTCATACTACCTAGTTGACGTGCGAGACGAGTCAAATACCTCTGGGCAGGAGACCCGCCGGCCGTGGAACATAGTTCATCTACGGCCTTATTACACTTGAGTCATTGACTCCCGCCGTTGTACATATCACATATATGATAAATAAAGTTGGCATCCCCATAAGCCGGGGCTTCTGCTGTTTTTTCGTGTATCTCAGATTGTGCACAAGTTATGTCATCGACAAGGTCAAATTGGGGTGCAGCGAGTTTAATACTTACCCCCAATTTTGATGATTTTTTTTCCAAATTGGGGTGCAGCGAGTTTAATACTTACCCCCTCTTTGATGACTTATTCCAAAATTGGGGTGCAGTGAGTTGAGAACTTACCCCCTCTTTTGATGATTTTTTCCAAATTGGGGTGCAGCGAGTTGAATACTTACCCCCTCTTTGATGACCTTTTTTCAAAATTGGGGTGCAGCGAGTTAGCCACTCACCCCCTCTTTTGATAATCTCTCCAATATTGGGGTGCAGCGAGTTGGCCACTTACCCCCTTTTTGGATGACTTGTAAGAGCAGAGAACATCATACATCATGCATTGCATCATGCATCGTGCATTACATCATACGTCATGCATTGCATCATACATCACACTTACATGTCATGCCGGTTTTGACAAGCCGGGTCAAGGAAAGATTATGAAACAAGATGCAAGACCATGAAAGACATCTCCGGGTTGTGCTGTTATAAGCCGCCCTTACAACAATATAGAAGTTTTCTGTCTTGTTTATTTTGCAGGTTTTATCTTTTTTGATAAGCCGCCATGGACCTTGAAAGCATGGTTGAGAGTAAGAGCATATGAAAGATATTATTCAAAAAGGGTTATACGCGCACGAAGGCACGACTCAGGCATTTCCGATGTCTCTACAGCTATTACAAAAGCTCCCCATGGAGTACAAGACAAGGCAAGATTAAAGTTTTTTACAAAAGACAGCCTTGGCGGTTCAGACAGGCCAAGTTATCAGTTTCAGCCGAAAGTACAGCTCGCTGGCTAGTCATCCTTTGCCGAGTCTTCGACCTCTTCGATCTGAAGATTGTCGATATCCCAGTTGCAGCGTGTTAAGGCCTCAAATTGGGTCTGGTCGAAGAAGGGAGATGCATCAAGGTCAGGAGTGAAGAGCTGCTTACGACGTGCGGGAGTCAGGCTCTTCGATTCAAAGGTTGGGCCGCGCACGCGTTTGTTTTTCGCGTCATAAGCCGCCTGGTATGTGGAAAGGTCTAACTCATTGGCAAGACTTGAGGCCAGCACCCGGGAATCTTTCATACATTTGATGTAGTCGGCTTCTGTGAAATTTGAGCCGTCGACCTTTTTGGCTGGGAACCCGTCCGTCATTTCCGCTGTAGTTAACTCCGAGGCAAAAGCAAGACACCGGCTTAAAGCAGCCATGGCTCCCTGCCTGGCGGCTGACCGTTTGAGTTCTCCAACCTGTTTGGGCAGGGTGGATAGAAGTTCTATCACCCCCTTCATATGCTTTGGGATGCATTTCTCGGGCAGCATCGCCTTCATGGTGCAGAGGGTCCCGCAATATAACTGTTCGGTTAAGGAATAGATGGCTTTCAGCTTAATCACGCTGTCAGAAGCGAGTTGGCGGCTCCGTTCACCTGCAAGATAGTCAAGTATTATAAGCTGCCTGTATGAGTTATTCAACAAGACAAGGTAATTTTCAAGTGCTTGGCACTTACCGAAGATCGCAGAGGTCATTCTGGAGATATGGTCTTTGAGAGTTTGTAGCTCATCAGACACAACCTTAAGCCGGCTTTCAGTGTCGTTGGCTCGTTGGGTTATAGCAGCTTTTTCCGCCTCAGCCGTCTTCTGATAAGCAGCGAGTTCAGCCCGGGTTTTCTCCAGCTCTGTCACGGCAACTCGCCATTTATTGTCCGCCTCAGCCCTGGCGGCTTGTTGCACAGTGAAATTTGACTCAGCAGTTGCTAAAGCTTCCTGCAGTGCGCAAAAGACAGTTTCAAAGGTTTTCAGTCAGGATATGATTCGCACATTGGTGAAACTATTGTGTTATAAGTCTCAAGCAGATTGCAAGCAATATACTTGACACTTGGGGGCTAATGCCTGTGTTTTTTCTCTAAGTCTACATGGCAGTCCCGGCTCCTCTTTGTTAAGGTTAAACCGGCACTTGGGGGCTACACAGAGCTCTCCAAAGTTTACAATAGAGTTCTGGCTCATCGTCATGACCCGAACGAGGGGGCTACACTTGGATCAACCCTTTCAACTAAGTACCGGCTCAATATCAGTATTAACCCGATACTTGGGGGCTACAGGTATTATAATTTGAAGTATGACAAGAAGTATAAGACCCGGTCTACTATTTTGCAAGACTAAACCGGATCTTGGGGGCTACATAAGGGTATAAGGAAAGCAAGAAAGGAGCAGTACCTCAAATTTGGACTTCATAAGGCTAACAAGTTTTCGCTCCATGTTGTGGCTTGCGCTGAGACGATTTAAGTAGCCGGCATGAAGGTCATCTGTAGACATCTTTTCCAACGAGGGCAATGCAAAGTCGAATCTTTCTGGCGAGTTCTATTTAGCCTCGCCGGTGTGTCTTGTCAGCACATGAGAGGTCGATTGATAACCCGCCCCAGTAAGAGCGACGTTTTTGGTAGCTGGAGGGCTCGGTGTTTGGAAGTCAGTTCGTGGAGGGCTCGTAGGAGTGACCGTATCATGAACAGCCGGCTCGTGGGGCTGAGGATCATCGGTAGGTGTTTCTTTTATAGCTTCTGTAGGCTCAGCATGAGGTACAGGGGAAGCTGGCTTGGATCTCTCCGGCTCTTGGACAGTGAGGGCGGCTTCAGACCCGCCGGTTTTCTTCCGCTTCGCTTGAGCCCTAGAGAGCAAAAACAATTGTAAAATAAAAGACAAGATTGAAGAAAAATATAGTGCAAAGGAAAATGCATACTCTGGGTTGATTCTCAATGGAGGCAGCTTAGTGGCCCATTTCGAGTTCGCTGGAGAGGAGCGACGGCGACGGGACTGTTTGCTACCGTAGTCGCGACGGTGTCGCGAGGAGGAAGAAGAAGTGACACGGTAAAGGAGCGACCCTGTGCCCATTTATAAGGGTAGGTGGTGTAGTGAAACGGTAGGCCCGGAGATCGAGGGGGCGATATAGTTATCATTACTGAGATGGCGCCTCGTTTCTCGGATGGCGGGTAAATGAAAGATTCATTGTGATGTCACTGTTGGATATGGCGGGTTAGGGAAGACCAGTCAAAGTTGCAGTTTCAGAAGACCCGCAGAAGACCCGCCAACTGAAGAATTTAAATTGACATGAACAGGTTCAAATCAATTTGGGGCCTAATGTTGGGGATATAACCCCGCGGTTAACCCTGTTGGCGACTCATAGTGCAAGAGCCTAAGCCGGCCCAGGAAGGCAAGACGAGAAGACGACGACTTACAGGTGGGCCAGTTGAAGATCCAAAGCCTGGTGGCGGCTCAAGGCCCGAAAGGGTAAGCCGCCACGTGAAGACTTACCTTGTAAGACTAGGAAAGTAGAACCGGGGTCGGTTACGTTGTGTAACCCGACCCGAATTCTTGTAAGCCCAGGGTTTCTACCTGTGTATATAAAGGTGAGCCCCTGCGGCGGGTGAGAGAGAGGAGAGACAGACAAGCCTTACGGCGAGAGAGATCAAGCAATCGAGAGTTAGGGCAAGCCAGCCGCCCCTTGTACTCAATATACCAGTTAATACAGCTTAAGCAGGACGTAGGCCTTTACCTCCACCGTGAGGGGCCGAACCTGGGTAAACCCGTGTCCCTAGTCCCGCTTAACCCCTTTGAGTCCACTTCCATGGCGTTGACTCCGAACCTAAGCCTTCGGGCATCTGCCGTGACAAAACCACGACAAGACCCGATGACAAAGCCTCTACCACGAGCAAAGCATGAGCAACACCGGATAGCCATTGGTGTTAGGGAAGCCATGTAACTGGATTATGACTCTAGTGCAAGTGGGAGACTGTAGGAGATATGCCCTAGAGGCAGTAATAACAGTTATTTTGTATCTCCGAGTTTGTAATGAATGTTTATGATCCATGCTATAACTGCAATGATTCTCGAGTCTGCAATATCCACGAGGCCCGGAGGGAAACTCATTTGCACGTGTGGTATAATAAACGGTAAATTGTATTCCTAGTCTTGCCTCTAAGACTGGCTCAAGTATTGCAGGATGATCCTGTTTTCCTGATCATGGGCATGGCTATGCCGGCAATTTTGAGGGCACGATGTTGGTAGAACACTTGTGTTGAATCGACCCAAATTGATGTTATGCTATGAGATTCATTCGTCACAAGTTAATGGTTAATAACACAGAGATAGTTAATGTTTGCATAATTCCTTAGACCATGAGAGTATCGAGTTCCTTCGTGCTTGCTTCGTGAACTTTGGGGTTTGTTAAACGTCATCCGTTACTGGGTGGCTATTACGGCGGCTTACGGGTTCACGGAAAAGTATAGCAAGTAACTTGATAGCTCAAGATTGGGATTTGCTCCTCTGACGATGGAGAGATATTCTCGGGCCCTCTCGGTGTTATGGTATCCATCATCGTCTGGCCAGACACAGTGTGATTTGATCACAGGGATGCTGGAACATGAAAACGAGAAAAGAGAACAAAACCGGTAACGAGGTAACTTGCATAGTGGACAAGTTGTTGATCCACGGGGATGCAGAAAATCTCACCTCGGGTGTTTGTGACATATCGCGAAGCAACAGGAATAGCTCACGGCAACTGGAGGTTCACTCGAATATTCATTCGTGTGGGTATAGGGGTCAATATGGGTGTCCACGGCTCCGATGTTGATCATTGATCGGAAGGGGTTCCGGGTCATGTCTATGCTTCACAGAACCTATAGGGTCACACGCTTAAGGGTCATCTATCTGCTGAATACTAGACAGGGAGTCTGAGAGAAAATCACCGAAAAAGTTTCGGACACCAGAAAAGTTTCGGACAGCGGAAAAGTTCCGCAGAGAGAACACCGGAACAGTTTCGGTAAAACTGAAAAGTTGTTTCAGGGGATACCATTAAGTCAAATTGGTTTCGGCACATGCCTGATAATTCTTGGAGGGTGCTAGAATCATTCTGGAAACTTCTGGGAATTTTCCGGAAGAAAAACCGGAAATGTTCCGGAGCTGCCGGAACCGCTTCGGATGCTTTTCGCAGATGAAAATCACTAATCCGGAATTGTTCCGGATCGCATTGAGAATTATTTTAGTGGGTACTGGAAATGTTCTAAGCCCACATAAATATTTTCAGTTCGACCGGACGTTGAAAAATGTCGTCGTGAATAATGAAAGTGCTTTTTGGGATATTTATGGAAAGTCACCTTTTGGGATATTTTCAAAAGGCTTCTAGAAGAGCTTTGGGGCTAAGCAAACCCCTCATGGGGGGCCCGCCAAGGGGTGTCCGGCCAAGCAAGTTGGACCTCCTTGGAGCTCCACATGGCACCCTATTTTGCTTTATTCTGTATGTAAATGACATAAAGTGGGGGTACTTTTGGTATTTGTGAATGCCAACTTTACCCCTTGGCTTTTCTATAAATAGAGGTGAGTGGGCTGCCCACAAACCTCATCCTTCTCTCATACACATGCCATTTGACTTGTCTGGCTTCTCTCTCCCTCCCAGCGAAATAGTTTCGTAGAGCCGAAAGGCTGTCTGGGTTCCGGCAGGAACTAGTTCTAGACGGCGAAGCCCTGCCAGATAGATGACACCGTATGTGTGCAACTCTGTAGAGAGATCGTAGTTTCGGTCTTAGTTTGAGAGGTCCTCCCGAAGGGCTGTCTGAGTGACCGTCCGAGTTTCGAAGGTCCTCCCGAAGGGCTGTCCGTGACATCGTCCGAGGGACTGTCCGACCGCCTCCCGAAGGGCTGTCCGACGAGGGAGTACATCCTCGCGGTTGGGAGGTTGTAAAATCCTAGCTGCGGGGATCTGCACCAACGATCTCCACCGACTCTTCTTCCGCTGCGCTTCGAGTCGGTACGGATCAGATCAAACCTTGTATGCAGTCTCCATAGTGGTCCTGGGCGTGCTCGCTATACCGGAATTTTTTGTTTTCTGTCGCGTTCCCCAACAAAGCCAACACAGGGCTTTCGCCCACATCAACACACCTTGTCATCTTGCCGCTGAGTCCGGTAATATAAGCACTAGAGCGCATGACCTCACCAGCCTACGACCACCATGATGTCCGTGTGTGACCACCAAGCCCACTTGAAGAACGGGGGTACGACCACCATGATGTCCGTGTGTGACCACCAAGCCCGCTTGAAGAACGGGGGCAAGGCATCCCAACGCTATATGGTTGTGCATCACACCCGAACCGGGAGGAATCACGCCCACGCGTTGGCGGGCCAGATCCGCACACCCCCATCATTAAGAGGTTTCGAGCAGCACAAGAGGGCTATCGGCGCTCGAGCCAGCTGTAATCGAGGTCTGACCCATCACCGTCGGTCGGATCCAAGGACTGAACTACCCACTCGTAGCGCACCGAAAAACACCACCGCGTGCGGACCTGCTGACGCTGCGACAGAGGCTGGTGGCGACGATGGCTAAAGGGCGCAGCGAGGAGGAGTCCTGAGCATGGCGGCGACGTGAGTCTCCAGAGTCGCCCTAGGGATTATGACACATTTTCCCCCGACTCACGTATCGTATTCCCTAGGGCTCAAGAACACTTGAGTCTCCAGCCCAAAAATTACTACTCCCTCCGATTCATAATAAGTGTCATAGTTTTAAACTAACGTTGAAGTGTCGCAGTTTTGAACTAAGGTTGAACTATTCTTAGTTCAAAACTGCGACACTTATTTTGGATTGGAGAGAGTATCTTATTTTCGAAACTTGACAGCCCACTGTTTGGAACGCTTGAGCTGAAAACACATAGAAACAGAAACATTGTAGGAATTGAAGTGTGTGTACCCTAGATTTATATAGGAAGTAAAACATCAGAATGCTTTCGATGCAAGACAATAAATGTAATGTATTTGTAGACACAAGGGGCTGCCGGGATCGGTCCGTCGGCGGGTTGGTGCCGCGGCGGCTAACGGAGCCGAGCTACTTCTTCCTCCATTCCCTGTGATGTGCACTCCGTCTTACCGACATGGCCACGCTACTAGCCGGTTACCGGGATGGGGCGGAGCGGGAGGTGGGGATCCGGATTGGGATAATTCCCTGGTCGGCTCCTGCCGGCCGCGACGGCGACGACGCCCAAGGGTGCCGTTTTTCTTCCTGGAGATGTCGTTCGGGTCCGCCCTACCTTTTCCCACCTCACGGTCTCTCGGGTGAAAATCCTAGGGCGGCGACGGCGCTAATGGCGTCGTGTCCTTCTTGAAGGCTTCGCTGTGAGAGCTATGTGGCGGTGGTCACCTCTTGGGTTCGTGGGCAGTTGCATATGGTGTGCCCCTCTTCCTTCAGGGGGTATCTGTTCCGGGGGAAACCCTAGATCTGGGTCTCCCGAATCGGATGATGACGGAGACTGTGGAGCCGTTCTCCCTCTTGGAGGCATCGTTTTGGAGCAGAGGTTCATTGGAGGGGCCAACAGGTGGAGCAGTGTTACATCGACTGCATTGAAGATGGTGGGTCTCGGCGGCGTGGAGCAGTGGAGTCTCAGCGTTGGACACGGTTTGATGGGCGCGCGCAGGCTGGTGGCGTTGTCTGGCGTCATGGTGACGTTGACGGCAGAAGTGACTGGCAAGATCTATGCAATGTTTTCTCCTGAAGACGGGATGACGGAAGATGGCGGCGGCGGATCCTAGAGCGTGCGCATGCGGTGCGTGTTGTGGGACGCCTAGATTGGTGCTCTCAACTTGCCATGCGGGCGGCTTCTTGAGGCCACTGGATTAGATGGTGTGTGTTATGCGGACAGGGCACATCTGTATACTTGTAGGCAGTGGCGGACCCACCATTGGGGCGAGCTGGGGCGGCCGCCCCGGGTCGCCGATGGCGGAGGGTCGACCCCCACCTACGCATTTTTCCTCCGGCGCCCAGAATTGAGAAAGTCAGCGGCGGCGGCGCTGTTCTGTTTCTGCATGTGCGACAGAGATCGAAGGGGTACGCCGCGTGAGGGAGAAAGAGTATTGGGCTGGTGGACTCGGACTCACTGGGCTACGTTGTAAACAGGCCCAAACAACGACATGTCGCTCCTTTCATCGTCAAAACAAAAAAAGAAATCCCCAAATCCAATCGATCCAGAAATCGCATCGAGCCGCCAGAGTCCTCACGCACTGCTGCGCTGCCCCGCCGCCAGAGGTGCTGCGCCGCCCCGCCGCCAAAGCTGCTGCGCCGCCGCGAGAGGCCTCACGCGCCCACGCTGCGGTGCTGCGCCATCGCCAACGGCCTCACGCGCCCACTGCTGTGGTGCTGTGCCACCGCCGCCAGAGGCCACTCGCCGGAGCCTTAGTGCCAGTGATGGATTCCGGTGAAGAGGTTGACTGGATAGGGATAGTTGCTGCTGTCGAAATCGAAGAAGCTGAGGCTGAGGCTGCTGCCGAAGAAGCTTCGGCTGTGGTAGGGGCAGTAGCTTCGGCGCCCAGATCGGTAGTGGCAGCAGGCAGATCAACCAATCGGAAGAGACCACATGATTCCGACAACAACGACCACCACCAGCAGCAGGTATCCTCTTCTTGTATCCTTCCTTTCATATGTTGGTTCGAATGTTGAATAGGAACATTAGTTCAGCAGCAACAGGACACTCACTTTTGGTAATTGGTACCATTTGATGTTGTAGGGCATTCCTCCGGCATTTAATTTAGCTGATGTAGATCCTGATCCTGGCACACGTAAGCAAATTGAAGAGTATGCAACTCCAGAAATTAGAGATGAAATGAGAAGGGCATATTTGTCGAAAGGTGTGGGGCGTTTGTATGGTCATGATTTTTCTCGTACTCGTTTTGGGAAAGATTGGCGAAACTTCAAAGAAGCATGGTATAAAGATTATGACTGGCTGGAGTATAGTAAAGAGACAAAATCTGCCTATTGTTTCAATTGTTTTCTTTTCAAGACTTCAAGCATTGGTGACAAGTTTGGCCATGATGTCTTCACTAAGAAAGGGTTCAAAAATTGGAAGAAGGCAGTGGAAATATTCAATGCTCATGTAGGTGGACCAAACAGCGCTCACAACAATGCTAGAAGACGGTGTGAAGATTTCAAAAACCAAAAGCAAAGTGTGTCATATGCAATGACTTGCCATGTTGAGAAATCACATATTGAATATGAAGAGCGTTTGAGGGCTGTTGTAGGTGTGGTAAGGTTTCTTGTCTCTCAAGGTCTAGCTTTTTGTGGGCACGATGAGACTACCACTTCCATGAACAAGGGTAATTTCCTTGAGATGTTGGATTGGTATGCGGAAAGATGCAAAGATGTAGTAGATGTGGTCCATAAAAATGCTCCTGGCAATCATCAATTGACTTGCCATAAAATCCAAAAACAAATAGTACAAGCATGTGCCGAAGTGACTACAAAAGTGATAATGAATGAGCTTGGTGATAGTAATTTCTCTCTACTTGTTGATGAGTCTCGTGATGTATCAGTTAGAGAGAAAATGGCTGTGATTGTGAGGTTAGTTATTTGTCATGATTGTTCTAATTCTGAATGTAACTACTCTACCCTCGCATGCTTGTTTTAATTTTATATTTTGTTGCTTGCAGGTTAACGAACCAAAAAGGGGAGTCTTTGGAAAGATTGCTTGGTGTTGAACATGTTCTTGATACTACATCCGCTTCTTTGAAAAGATCTTTGGATGCAATGTTTGTTAAACATAATTTATCCATGTCTAGATTGAGAGGACAAGGATATGATGGTGCCTCAAATATGCGTGGAGAACTTAATGGTTTGAAGAAATTGGTGCTAGATGTCAACCCGTATGCTTTTTATGTGCATTGTTTTGCCCACCAACTTCAATTGGTGGTTGTTGCTGTTGTCAAGGGAGTTCTAGCTGTTAGTGATTTCTTTGGCCATACAAATAAGATTGTCAACATGGTTAGTGCTTCTTAGTTCTTATAGCTTATGGCTATTTGCAAATCCAAATAGTATGTATCTCGCCATTATAAAATACTAACCGCACTTACTCTTTTCTTGTAGGTAAGTGCCTCGTGTAAAAGGAAAGATGCATTGTTGCAGAAGCATCATGACAACCTAGTTGTACAGTTAGAGCATGGGGAGATTTTGTCAGGAAAAGGCCAGCATCAAGAGACAAGTTTAGCAAGACCCGGTGATACACGATGGGGGTCACACCACAAGACTCTAATCCGGATCTATCAAATGTGGGATTCCGTGGTTGAAGTGCTACATGGTATTTCTCTTGATGGAGTAGATGCAGATGATAGAGGTTTGGCTTCTGGCTTTATGATAAACATGGAAACTTTTGAATTTGTTCTTATCTTGCATTTAATGCTTCGAGTGATTGGTTTAACCAATGATTTGTCACAAGCATTGCAACAAAAAGATTAGAATATAGTCTGTGCTATGAATATGATTGTGTCAGTGAAAAGTCTATTACAAAAGTTGAGAGATGATGGATGGGAGCCTCTCTTGATATCTACTACTAACTTTTGTGCTGCAAGAAATATAATAGTGCCCAATATGGATGATAACATTTCAGCAAGGGGTTACGCAAGAAGATCACGCAAAATGGTTACTTGTCTCCATCATTACAAGGTAACTATATTCAATGAGGTGTTGGATAGAAACATAGTTGAGATGAATAATCGATTTAGTGAAACTTCTACACGCTTGTTGAAGTGCATTGCTTGCCTTGATCCTAGAGACTCATTTAGCAACTTTGATCATGATAAGCTAGTTGAGCTTGCAAATATTTACTCTATTGATTTCTCTTCACAAGAGCGCTATCTGTTGACTGATCAACTCAACATATATATTGATGTGATGAAAAGAAGTACTGAATTCTTGGCTTGCGATAGTTTGAGTTCTCTTGCTCACAAGTTGGTTCAAAGTAGACAACATCTGGTATTTCCATTGGTTTATCGGCTCATCAGACTTGCATTGACATTACCGGTGGCAACTGCATCAGTTGAAAGGGTTTTCTCAGCCATGAATATTATAAAGACAGATCTTCGAAACAAGATGGGTGATGATTGGCTTAATGATTTGATGGTTTGCTTTGTTGAGCGTGAGATATTTGCTAAAATTAGTGATAAACAGATCATGATTCATTTTCATGCCTTAAGAGTCGTCGAGGTCATCTACCTTCACAACCCCGTGTTCATTATGCAATTACATCTTAAAGGTATACTAGTACTACCACCCAGTTACCATCAGATGACCATATCAAAATATACAACTCTCAACACACTTGTGCTAATGCATCATAATTTTGTAGGTCTCGTTTGGAACTTGGAATTATGGGATCATATTGTGGCAGAAGTGAGCATTTCAAGCGACAATAGTCCATGTTAGCAGTGTACTAGTTTTTAAGAGCCTTTTTGTTCTTTTGTTGTTGAATGCTATGAGATTTGATTGAATAGAGTTGCATTTGTAGCGAAAAAAATTTAGACATTAAATGTTCGCCCCAGCTAACTTCAATTCCTGGGTCCGCCGCTGCTTGTAGGTGTAGCGACTTTTGTTGCCTAAAAGGTGGCTTTGGATTGATCTTTGTATTCATTTTGTCAGGCTCTGTTGTCTTTTTAATAAAATAAAAATAAAAAGACACAAGGAGAAGACACATGACGTAAGACCATATGTTCTTTTCCAGAATTTCTGTGGAATATCCGACTATATGAGTTTCAAAGAAATCTAAGATATCCGTTCCTTTGTCCTAAATAGTACACCAGCGGGGTTTTCCCTGTAGGAATCTTATCCTTCAATATCCATATGTTTTCCACTGTTCAAAACAGGACTATTCCACATGATCATTTTCTTACTTGGAGAGGATGGCTAGCCTATTCATGTGAAAGGCATGCACACCATTATTTGAGCATTTTCCAACACTTCGCTACATACTAGACATATAATTTTTGAGTTTTTATTTTCCGACAAGATCTCTTTAGGTCCTATTCTAAAGCCACGACTCTTCAAGGAGCACTTGGAGTAAAAAGGAGGGGTGAAGCTTTGGGTTATCTTTGTTGCCAACTTATGGTGTAGCCTTTTACTAATGAGCAACGACAAACACTAACCTAATAAAGGATATGACGAATTTCATCCCGACTCTTCTCTACCAGCTCTTCAACAGAAGATGGTCTAGCCTCGAAGGAAACACAAAACAGGACTGCCACGCGGCCCTAAGGAAACAACCGCCGTCACCCAAACACCAAGCCGCTGCCTCCTACCTCTCTATCCTCCTTCCCCCTCGCCACTACTAGAGACTAGTGGCCAGGTTAAGCCCCAATACGATAGCCTTTGGCGGCGAGATGCGATACACGGGCAGCAACTAGAGGTAGAGGGTATGGCTGTGCAACAATGTTGATGGAGTTTTCGGCCTGGCCGGTGGTCTCTGGTGGCGAGGCGCCGACGACCGTAATCATGTCTGCAAGTACGCATGCAGCAGTGGTGGCCTTCTACGTCCCAATGTGGCGGGCCTCTGCTCGGGCGTGTAGGTGGCGCTATGGTCCTACATTGTTAGGTGGTTGTCGCAGCAGCGGCTGGACGGTGGTCACCGACGGGTTGGAGGGTCCTAGACCTTCAGATCCGGCGACAATGGTGAGTATGTTATCCGACCGATTCTACTGCCACAGGCGAGGACGTGGAGCAAGAGGGTGGTGAGGGGCTGCCGGAGCATCCAAATTGGGATTTTGGTGGTGTCGATGACTTGCTTCCCTAGTTAATCTTCGTCGCATGTACGATGTCAACCTTTTGTTGTGACAGCTCGACTACCTGCTTGTGCGTGCATGGTCTTCACTTGGGTGGCATCTCACATCAATACCGTGCTATGCATGCAACTGCTGGTATCATGGAAAGTGGTGACAACAACCCATGATGACCTCGATTTGGTGGCACTTCTCGAGTACCCAGTCTCGAGCTCCGAGGTGAAGACCCTAGGTCTAATCTTAGTAGGTTATACTTAGCAAGGTTGGTATTTTTGTGTCGTTACCTTGTTGAGGCCATCGATGGCTGAATTAGGCAAAGATGTCGTTTGAGCGGCGTTCCCTTCCTGAGGGTGTTACTGTTGGAGATCCTTCCCAGTTGTCCTTTTGACGTCAAGAGATGGTTGGTGCGGATGGTCATTTGTGTAGTTCGTCGATCGCTGGTTTGATCGCTTTGAAGTTTTTTCCCTCTCCACTTAGGGATAGCTTTGGTCTTGTACTCATTTGCTCTTTGTCAGTGTGATTCTTTGTGTGTGTATATTGGTGTTGACTGTGTGATCCTAGTCATGGAGAGGCTGAGTGTGTGTTCATTGTATTTGTATCCTCTTGATGCTTCATTTTGAATTAATAAAATCCACGCTTTATCAAAAAAGGGAAACCAGGCAAGTAAAATCACTTATTTTGTACTCTTAATCATATTATCTTAGGCGATCAATTTGTTAGAGAAAGTAACCATAAAAAAGAGTGACTCTAATAGGATAAGAAAGCTTCCAGACATCATGAACAATTTAAGAAAAATGCTATTGGAAAACACATCATAGAAAATACTAGAAATTTATATCCAACAATTTTGATAATATCACACTAAATAATAGATGACGCTTCCATTGTTCTAGCTTATACCAAAAAGGCTTTCACCCCGCTTTACATATAAAGCACCAACCAACATTCGAACCGATACAAACACAACACTGTTCTAGCTTATATGAAACAGGCAAGTCAAATCACTTAATCTTTGACTCTTTGTGAGATCTCTAGTTATCAATTTGTGCATAGAAAGTAGTTACAAGAAAGCATGAACTGTAATGGGATTATAAATTTAAGCTTCAACATGAACAAATTAAGAAATAATGCCACTAGAAATCACAACATGAAAATATTGCACATGATAGATACCTAATGAATTCATCATCCAAATTATATGCTTTATTATTTATTGGTAAAGGCAAAAGACCGAGCAATTTCGAACAATATCATAACACATACGCATAACCATATCGATCTACTATACAATGACGAAACCTGATTTTAAGCTCAAAACCATTCAGACATTAGAAATGACAACATTCAGTTAACAATCTATACCACCCATTTTTCGTTATTGCACTTACCAAACTTCCAGATTCCCAACCCATTTTGAGAATGGCGAACCATAATCTAGATTGCATAAATAAACACATTTGGGTCCTCTGTCGCATGGATATTTGTTATAAGATTGCCTTATTTAATCTAGCTAATCTTAACATCATCTAAAAAATATATATATCTAGATAATCTAGTAAGCCAGTAAACACATGTAGATTCAACACCTTATTTCAGAGTGACTCTTATGGAATTATCGGAACTCTCTTACTCATTGTTATCCCAACCCGTTGCCAAAGCAAGCCATGTCACCAAGCACTTATGGATGGCAGAAATTTATTTTGTTTGTTTCTTTCTTTTCTCCTGTGTTCCCAGAGCATGTTAAACTAGTTATATAACCTGTTAATTTCACACAGCCGATCGACCGACCTCTGTGTATATATCTTTACACGGTCTGGGGGCGCTGAAAACATGCATGCATCGTCGGTGCTAGCTCGATCTTAATGAACTTTCAGGTTCAATGTCTCGCAGCAGCATCAGAGGAAAATTAACCAAACTAGATCGGGTAGAACTACAAGGAAATGTGCGGGCCACTTGGACCAACTCCGGCGAACGCATTCTGAAATCGAACTGTTCTATTTGGAGGATCACATTTCCATAGATCTGATCAGTGCAACAACCTGCAGCAGGAATATATTGTCTGCAGCCTGATCAGTCGTCTCAGATGATAAGTTCGATCGTGGTTTAAATTTAATCGGAGGACACCACGTACAGGCGGGTGCAGGAAATGGAACTCTCGCGCGACCTGCTTGCATGGAAGCGCTTCTGGAACATTCCATTCGCCCCCCGCCATTGTTTCTGATCCCAGCAGCTCGTCCTGTCGCCGTCGCGTGCAACAAATTGGACTCGCCTAAATCGACCAAATCAGTATGAAGAGGCAGGAGTTGTATCGAACGCGCACGCCGCCGGAGCAAGAGACTGCGATGAGTGGCCAACGGCCCCGGCCTCCACCACCATATCTATTGATCTACAGGACCAAAGTTCTGCCACACACAGAGCCAGCATTTTCGCTGGAAATTGGACTCGCAGACCAGTGCACTGCATCTCGTCGTTGTCCGAATTAAACAAACGCAACATCAAATTTCCCAAATCGATCGATCTTTCAGCGAATCGCACTCGCATATACTGAATTGCGAAAATCGCTTGCACGCAGGCATCGATCGGCCACGCCGCGCCGCGCAGAGTCGCGAGCTACCAGGCCGAATCCATGGCCGAAGCTGATCATCCTCTTCCCCGTGGAGAGAGACCATCGATCTGCAAAGGCGACCGATTCGGCCGAGATCCAGCCTAGCCAGCTAGCACCACAGTACGAGACGAACCAAATTAACCAATTCAGTTCAGAATTCAGAAACCGCCATGGATGGATTCAGCTCCGGACAACAAGTAAGTCTTATTGCAAAGATGAAGCTTTTATAGCGAGATCGACAGCGATAGCGACTCCTCCTCCCGGCGAGAGGAAGGAGAGGACTACAAGCTCGAACAATGAGCTACCCCCTAGCAATCATGTGAATTACAAGAAGGTCCCTCTCCCCTCTCATCTCTCCTCGTCTATTCCTTCTTGTTGTTCTTCCGGCTGCTGCAACTGCGACCCCCAATTTCCTTCGTCGCGGCATAGATCTCAGTGATCAAGCGGTAGCGCTTCACCCTGCGCTGGCTCCCGGCCACCTCGTTCTCCTCTTCTTCCTCCCAGTCCACGCAACCACCAAGAATTACGGCGCCAGGAGACGGCGCCGCCGGCGGGGCGTTCACGGACCGCAGGGAGGAGGAGAAGGAGCCGCCCGAGGGAGCCACGGAGGTGGCGACCGGGCGGGCGCGAGGGGTGCCCGAGGAGGCGCTGCTCCGGCGGTGGACGAGCTGCTCGGCCGCGGCGAACTCGAGCGCCGTGAAGGCCTCCGCCCCCGCGGGCGCCGCCGCGCCGGCCCTCTTCGTCTTGGACTCCGGCTCCATCTTCCCCTTCGCCGGTTCTGCCTCGCGCTGTAGGATTTTCATTGACGATTGGTGTGGCTGGGTTGCCATGGACGCGCGCGTTGGCTAATTTCGCCTCTTTCTAGTCTCGTCTTTCTTTGGTTGCTAGTTAATTTTCCTTGTCCTTTTCCTCTTGCTTTTGGGAAAGAGACTTGGATTTTATTTCTCTGTTTTCCCTTTGATTTTTGATATGTTTCAATTATTTGTCAAGGTAGCTTTGCATAAATGTTATTATGGCCTCGAATCGATTTGGCCCGACACGTGTAATTACCGTTGAGCCGTATTTCTACGTGAAACGCGTTACACATTGTGAGCTGTCCGGTCGATCCAGCGCATAACCCGTCCAACCGGATTTGTCCAACACGACGCCAGATCAGACACCCATTGACGCGTCGGAGGTCCTCACACGTCGTATGTACGTACACACTACACATTTCTTAATTATCATTACTTTTTGTGATGATCCATGATATGTATATGTAACTTGTTTTCGGTCTAGTTTCACGCTCGTTGTTACCGTTGCATATTCACACGGCTAGGTAGACACAATCACTACTGCAAAAATGGTACCAAAGACGAGCCTAAAAACAGTAATTTACATAAAAATGATGAACTCTAAATTTTGCCCATCACTGGTAGCTTCACACCGATAACAAGAACATCAGTTCCACAAAGCCCTTAGTCGTGCACGTCAAGGCTAACTATTCACGGATTTTAAAAAAAAAAAATACAGAATACACCAACATACATGTAGTTTATACAATACAATTGATATGATAAATACAATTTATAAAATCAACAATACATACTTGATGGTACAGATTATGATCTTAGAATGTAAATAGACAAAGGGGACGGTGGAGGCCGGATCCTGTCGAGGTGGATATGCTCGCTGCCGCGGAGCCATCGATGAGCATGGGGAGCCACCACCATCTCCATGGAAGAGAGGAGGTCGAAGCTCGAGGAGGCCATCATCGAGGATCTAAGACCAGTGCCACACTGTCGATGTTCTGATCCGGTAGCAGTTGTCATGGGTGTATGATGGATAGCTAAATTTGTTCCGAGCGGTATACAAGTAGCAAATCAGGATGGTTACACAAGAGAGATAACGATTAATGTAGGTTCGGGCCCTCCCTGGAGAGGTGATACCCTACTCCTACTACTGAGATGTATTGCATTGTGTGTTGACCGAAGATCAGAGAAATCTTGGCTAGGGTTCTTGGTACAAGGTGTGCCGTCGGTGGCTGCAAAGGTGGGAGATGAAGGGTTAGGTGAGGAACCCTAGATCTCGATGCTGTGTAGAATGATCTGAGAAGATTTGGTCTGGATCGAAAGGCCCCTAACATGCCTTATACACGTGGTCTACTTCGAGCAACATGGCTCGGTTAGGTTTAGAAGTTGGCGTCTGCTATGGGTTGCATCGGACCCTGACTAGTTGTGTGAGCTGCTTGTTTGCTATGTACCTTAAGATGATGGAGGCGTCCCGCCTAGAAGGCTAGTCTGAGTCGCCAGTATGACCCATGTCAAGGTTGTTGGGCTGGCTTTCGGCCTTGCTGTCCATATCCAAGTGTTGTGTCCTCATCAGTAGCCCCTAGAGTCCTTCACGATCTGACTGCTTGCCCTTGCGGTTCCCATCTGAGCGCGCCGCCTTGGAGCTTGCAGGGAGATTGTGAAGGACCAACTAGTGTCAGTCTAGGGGAGTATCCTACTACTCTTTCTAGGACCAGAACCAAGGCTATAGTGGTTTGGTGTCCAGTGGTTCAGCATCCATCTAGTGACCTGTTGAAGAAGCAATACAGTCGTCCTTCACTCTGTATATCTGAATGGTTTGGACCATGGAAATCAACCATCAAAACCCATAACTGGTAGTACCAGAGTCTAGAGCGGTTCGGTTCTTGGCTTGTGACCCACTAGAGGCGTACTATGATAGCACCGATCGAGGTGTGTCTTGGTGAGCATGAAGCCACTTGAGGCCCGTTGCCACCGAGTTCCATGTCAGGGGGGGGGTGCTGGAGAGCGAAACGGCCATGCCGTTCCATCGTTTTTCAGACAAATAGTTGCGTGGAGGGGCAAAGATTCCCACAATCTCCACAGCTTCAGTCAATTGGGTGCAAAAATGGAGTAGTGTGTCGTCTAGGGCTTCGTGGACGTCACTAAATGTGTCGCTTCAGTTTCTGGGGCTCTGCTTTTTCCGAACCAGGAAGGTGTTGGGCCCCCAAGTGCAAGGGTTGTAGCAAGTAACAGTTTCCCTCAAAGTGGATGACCTTAAGGCTAATCAAACCCGTAGAAGTTTGCGACATAGCCAATGACAAATACCTGCACACACAAATACAAAACCTCCTTGGCCCAAAAAAAACTAGTGAGATTTTCACTCTCACTAGCCTTGCTAGTTACAAGGATTAAATGCACGAGTGTATGGAAGATTTGATTGTAATGGAATAGTAAAAAGAGGAATTGTAAAAGAGAGCGTTGATCGAGGTTGAAAGAAATAGGAAGAAGAATGGACCAGGATCCATAGGTTCACTAGTGGTTTCTCTCGCAAAGATAACATAGTGTGGTAAACAAATTACAATTGTGTATCGACTAAATTGCAATTTTTATGACTATGATTATATATGGCATAACTACCTATGAGCATCACGTCCAAACATCTATAGAACGTTACTCCACCGAAGACCACTATCCAACATGCATCTTAAAGTGTTAAGTAAAAACAAAGTATTGCCTTAAGTATGATGACATTAAGTAGATGCTATATTTTCTTGACGCTGTGTTCAAAGGACAGCTCCGCAATCATCATTTTATCCCTAGTGGCAACAACACAATACAAGCCTTTTCCACTTTCTATCACTATGGTAGATTACTTGCAAGATTAGACCCAACTATCATACACAACTCCCTCTTGTGAGATCAAATATCAAACTTGGCCCAAAAAAGACAAATAGATTGGAGAGCATATATGAATAAGAATTAGGTAGCGAACAAACCAAATAGACCTCAAAAGGATTCATGGATAAACCTGATCATAAAGTGAAAATCAATCACACCGCAACGAACACACCAACCTATTACATCAAATGGATCACAATAATGTAATACATCTCATGTGGTCTTTGTGTTGAGAAGCAAGGGAGGGAAAACCATCTAGCTACTGCTATGGACCCTTAGTCCAAAGGAAACTACTCACGAGCGATCATGGTGACCTTCAAGTTAACGGAGATGGCCACCGTGATGATTCTCCTCCGGCAGTATCAGAAAAGGTCTCAAGATTGGATTGCCACAGAACAGAAAGGAGCGATGGCAGAAAAGAATAACTCCTCGATATTGAGGGTTTTTGGAGCGAACGAAAAATATAGGCATTGAGAGGCGGTGGAAAGG
Organism: Elymus sibiricus; assembly: GCA_039707655.1. Taxonomy (NCBI): domain Eukaryota; kingdom Viridiplantae; phylum Streptophyta; class Magnoliopsida; order Poales; family Poaceae; genus Elymus; species Elymus sibiricus. The sequence goes on along the minus strand of CM077672.1, from coordinate 351,649,231 downwards.
AGGTCCAGCGGCCACACGTGACCCCTCCACGTGCCCTTGGCTGCATGGAGGGTGTCAGGCCCCCTTTGGTGGGTCCCTAGTCCTCCGGAAGTTTTGGAATGAAAAATAATTTGTGGAGCTTCTTCGGTATTTTTGGAGCTGCGTAAAATTGATTTTTCTGTAAATTCACAAACATGCAGAAAAGAACAACTGACACTAGGCACCGAGTAAATAGGTTACTCCAGAAAAATGATAAAATAGTGCCAAAACTATGCCAAAATGATGTAAACATTACATGAAACAATAAAAAATTATAGACATGTTTGAGACATATCAACATCCACAGGCTTAATCCCTACTCGTTCTCGAGTAGGTAGATGATAAAATAATAATTTTTGATTGTAAATTCCACTGACATGAATTATAATCAATCTGATGTAATTAGGTTTGGCTTTAAAGAATATCGATGCAATGCAATAGTCTATAGTCGATACAAAGCAAGTAACATCAAAATGTGCAAATAAAATTATTCTCACGTTTCACAGATCAATGCTTTCACATTGATGACGCACAAGTATAGGGGATCAATCATAGTCCTTTCGATCAGTAAGAGTGTCGAACCCAACGAGGAGCGAAAGGAATTGATAGGCAGTTTTCAGCAAGGTTTCACTGCAAGTGTTGTAAGATAGTTTGATAGCAACATAAATAGTAACAAGGTAGCAAGTAACAATAGTAACAAAGTGCAGCAAGTGGCCCAATCCTTAATTGTTCTAAGGACAAGCCGGTGGTGTTTCTTATAGTGACTAAAATGCTCTTGAGGACACACGGGAATATCGCCAAGTTACTTTCATCATGATTCATTGAGTTAACGTTCATTGCCTTGATAAGTGTTATGTGGGTGAATCGGAGTTAAGGTACAGTCCTAACTTGAACAAATACCTACTTATGATTATACTCTCCATGGAAGCATCTGCAACTACAAGAGAAGTAATTAAGATAAATCTAACCATAGCATTAAACAATGGATCCAAAACAGCCCCTTACGGAATAATTCACAAACTAGGGTTTAGGTTTCTATCACTCCCCCAACCCATCATCTACAAACTAACTCCACAATGCCTTCCCTTAGGCCCAAAGATGGTGAAGTGTAATGTAGTCAAAGTTCACATAACACCACTAGAGGAAGAACAACACAACATAATATCAAAACATTGAACGGGAATCAACTTCACATGATTACTAGTAACAAGACTTCTCCCATGTCCTCAAGAACTAATGGAACTACTCACAACTCATCATATGGATCATGATCAGTGGGTATAAATACATGATTAACAATCTGGACATAACAATCTTTCACCAATTAAACCAACTAGCATCAAGTACTAGATGTAATCAACACTACAAGCACCCCCAGGTACCAATCTAAGGTTTAATAAAAGATTGAACATAATGGAAGAACTAGGGTTGGAGATGATATGGTGCTGGTGAAGATGTCTATGAAGATGATGATCCCCATGATGAACAGAGTGTTGGTTATGATGAAGGCTTTGATTTCCCCCTCCTGGAGGGAAGTTTCCCCGGCTGAATCGCTTCGCCGGAGGACAAAAGTGCTCCGCCCAAGTTCTACCTCGCAGACGATGGTGTAAACTCCCAAGAATTTTCTGTGATTTTTCTAGCGCATTCTTGAACTTGTAGCCAAAGGATATCGGGAGACGAGCCACCATAGCCCCACACAGCCACGTGATGCGCCCAGGGGGTAGGGCACGCCACCAGGCTGTGTGGGGCTTGGTGGGCCCCCTTTGATATTTCTTTGCTCCATAATTCCTTATATATTTCAAAATAATTCTCCAAAAATCCATGCTTAATTTGAGTTCCAAAGAATTGCTTTCTCTTCTGTTGAACTTTTAGGTCAGATTTCCAGCTGCCGATAATCCCCCTCTCTTTGTATATCTTGCATTTTAAGAGAGAAAAGGCATTAAAATTGCATCATATTGTGAAATATAACATTGAAATAGGATAAATTATAGTAAGAAATAATGATGCGAAATGGACGTATGAGCTCCCCCAAGCTTAGATTCCACTTGTCCCCAAACGAATACCGAGCTCAGCAAACATGACCATAAGTTTATTAAGAGAGGTGTCGATAATAAAGAATACAGACATGACAACATCAAATTTACTAACATCATTATATATCATAAACAACGAATCTCTCATAAAACTTCTCATGATCAAGTAGCAATCCATTTACATGTTAAGGTGTAGACAATAAACTCTCTTGAAACCCAACAAACTATATTCTTAGTCATCAAACAATTACAATTCATATTATTTTTCAGAAGAGTCTATGTAAGAGCTTTTGTTTAGCAAACTTCACATACTCAACTATCATATAGTCTTCTAATGATTGCTAGCACTCAAGAGCATATTTTTAGAACAATCTGTTTCCATCAGACACAAAGGAAGATGGGGGTTTAGTGTTTCACCTCCCAACTTACTTATCACAGGGATAATTGTCAACAGTAATAACTCATGATCATATCAACTGGATATATATGCCTCAATCCTTCCCCAACATACAATATTTGTCAAGTGGAGAATATTTGAGATTGGAATAAGGAGAAGTTGACTCAAGCATGAAAATAAAGTTGACAGAAAAAGGAGAAGATAGGCCCTTCATAAAGGGAAGCAGAGGTTGTAATGCATTTTTGAGTTGGATGTCTGAGTTTTTAATGAAAAAGCAACATCACTTTAATATTGCCCCTTGTGATAGTAGCCTTTATTTTGCATTCCACCACCACAAGTTCGTACAAAGCTTTTTTTCCCTTCCAATAAAAGATCATACATATTTAAAGCAATTTTTATTGCATGCACTGATGACAACTTACTTGAAGGATCTTACTCAATCCATAGGGAGTTATAGTGGTCTCTCAGGGAAGAAACTGGGTTTAGGGTTTTTGGATGCACAAGTGGTATTTTCACTTAGTACGAAAGTATTTGTCTAGCAAAGATTATAAATAAACACCATATGTTGGAGGATCCATGAAAATATAACTTTTATGAAAACATACACAGACATAAATCATTACGTTGTCTCCTTCTCCAACATCAACTATATGATCAAGTGTGAAATATTCAATGAGGGTTCACAATCACAAAAGATGTCCATGATAGTGTATTTGCATGTGAAATTTCTCTTCTTTGTACTAATCTTTCATGAATTGTTTAAATGACCAATGATGTGTTTGTTCAATTTCAATAGATTTTACTTCCTAAACCCAATGTGAAACTAGTACTTCCCATAAAATAAGCATATGAAATTGAATTGCAATGCTAAGTTACACAATAATGAAAAAGCAATTAATACTCATACAATTCTTTATTATAGATACTCTCACCAACGGATGCAATGAAAACACGAAGGAATGATAGCACACATTGCAAACTATTTCATACTAGAATTTTCTCTAAATGACGATATAAATAAGGATCCAGCTAAAAGATAATAATGATGATGATAAAGGGGATGATACGATTCTGGGGTACCTCCCCAAGCTTGGAACAAGCCAAAGGGTGGTGCGCATACCCAAGTAGTCAAGTTTCCTTCTTTGGTGCTGGAGGTGAAATCCTTTGTGTAGTGACCCCGCGGAGGATACAAACTTCCTCATCAAGTGGGTAATCCTTTGCTTGAGGAACCTGTTTTGGGCACACATATCATTTGTGGCCTGCAATACTTCGACGACTGCCGGAGGGAGATCAATGTATGGAGTTGGGAGTATATCTTCCTACACACGACGAGAAAATTTATTCCGAACATTAATAGCTCCCACTGGGATAGGCAAGCTTGACTTCTTGAACTCGACATGCATGTACCCGGGTTGAGGTAGAGAGACTTCTTCCTCTTCCTCTTTCGCTTAGAACCTCCTCCGTTGGTTCCCTTAAGTTGGCGGTGATCTCCTTGTCCGACGACCACTCATAGTAAACTTCATTGATGGGACATTTACCATGAGCCTTCCGAACGATTGGATGCTTGGTATGAAGTCTTCGGGGAGGCATGACGAACTAGAGCTCGAAACCCTGGTAGAAAACAACTCGAAATGACAATAGGAGGAAAACTTGCGATATGTAGATCAAAACATCCAAGGGATTTTATAGGAATTTTTACCATGCGGAACAAGCATACGAGAGAAAGATGGAGTCAGGAAGGTGTACGAGGCATCCACACGGCTAGGTGGTGCGCCCAGGGGGTAGGGCGTGCCCCCTGCCTGTGTGGGGCCCTCAAGCACCGCTTCGGCTGCTTCTTTTTCCCTAAAATTCTTAAATATTCCAAAACTTCCAGAAATAATTTTTATGGAATTTTCGTAGACGGTTTACTTATAGTATCGCGTACCTATTCCCTTTTCAGGACTTTGGAGTCTTCTGGAAGGTTTTTTTATGTATTCTTCCGATGTAATTACTTGAATAATGTCCGAATCTATGTTAGTGAGATTACCTGCAATATAATGTATAAGTCTTTGCCCATTAACTACCTTTGGTTTATCTCCTTCAGCGTTATTTATGTTGATAGCTCCAAAACGGTAAACTTCTTTGATGATATATGGACCTTCCCATTTGGAAAGAAGTTTGCCTGTAAAATGTCTAAAACAAGACTAGTACAAAATAACTTTATCACTAATGTTAAATTCTCATTTCTGAATTCTTTTATCATGCCATCTTTTAACTTTTTCTATAAACAACTTGGCATTTTCATAAGCTTCAGTTCTCCATTCATCTAGAGAACTCATATAAAATAAACTCTTTTCTCCAGCAAGTTTGAAATTATAATTGAGTTCTTTAATTGCCCAGTAGGCTTTATGTTCTAACGCAAGAGGTAAATGACATGCTTTTCCATAAACCATTTTAGGGGGACATTCCGATAGGATTTTATAAGCAGTTCTATATGCCCAGAGTGCATCATCTAGTTTCTTAGACCATTTCTTTCTAGATTTGTTAACAATATTTTGCAAGATTAACTTAATTTGTCTATTAGTTAATTTAACTTGCCCACTAGACTGCGAATGATAAGGAGATGCTACTGTATGGTTTACATCATATTTAGCTAAAACTTTCCTGAAAGCAGCATGAATAAAATGTGAACTACCATCAATTATTAAATATATAGGGACTCCAAACCTTGGAAAAATAACATTTTTAAGGATTTTAATAGAAGTCTTATGATCAGCACTTTTAGTTGGCATAACTTCTACCCACTTAGTGACATAATCAACAACTAGAATATGAGTGTTACCATGCAAAGAAGGAAAAGGTCCCATATAATCAAAACCCCAAACATCAAATGGTTCAATGACAAGAGAATAATTCATAGGCATTTCTTGATGTCTGCCAACAGTTTGAACTCTTTGACATTCATCACAAGAAAGGATAAACTTACGAGCATCTTTGAAACGAGTAGGCCAATAAAAACTAGATTGCAATACCTTGTGCATAGTTCTGTCTCTAGCATGGTGTCCTCCATATGGACTGGAGTGACACTTCCCTAAGATTTGTTCCTGCTCATGCTCAGGTAAACAACGTCTAATAATACCATCTACTCCTTCTTTATATAAGTATGGGTCATCCCAAAAGTAATGTCTCAAGTCAAGTAATATTTTTTTTTCTTTTGTTAGTACATAAAGTTAGGTGGCAAATACTTGGCATGCAACAATGTAATTTGCATAGTCAGCATACCAAGGATTATCACGAGAGGAAGCATTTATAACTGCCAATTGCTCATCAGAAAAACTATCATTAATAGGAATTGGGTCATCAAGAATATTTTCCATCCTAGACAAATTATCAGCTACATGATTTTCAGCTCCTTTTCTATCAAGAATATGCAAATCAAACTCTTGTAATAAAAGAACCCACCTAATCAACCTAGGCTTAGAATATTTCTTATCCATAAGATATTTAATAGCTACATGATCAGTGTGAATAGTTACTTTAGAATCAACAATAGAAGGTCTAAACTTATCACAAGCAAATAGAACTGCTAAAAACTCTTTCTCCGTAGTAGCATAATTTTTCTGGGCACTTTCTAAAGTCTTACTAGCATAGTGAATAACATTTAACTTCTTATCAACTCTTTGACCAAGGACAGCCCCTATAGCATAGTCACTAGCATCACACATAGTTTCAAAGGGTAAATTCCAATCAGGTGTGTGAACAATAGGAGCGGAAATTGATACGTCTCCGACGTATCTATAATTTTTGATTGTTCCATGCTATTATAGTATCAATCTTTTATGTATTATATGAAATCATATGCCATTATATTTCATTTTTTGGGACTAACCTATTAACCCAGTGCCCAGTGCCAGTTGCTGTTTTTTGCTTGTTTTTTTCTTTTCAGAAAATCATTATCAAAAAGTTTCCAAACGAGAAAAAACTTTGGATTAATTTTTTCTAGACCAGAAGAGACCCATGAAGCTTCGGGAGAAGACCAGAGGAGCCACGAGGAGGCGGCAAGCCTGGAGGGCGCGCCCAGGAGGGTAAGGCGCGCCCCCAGGCTTGTGGGCCCCTCGTAGCCCCTCCTGACCTAATTCCAGCGCTATAAATTCTAAAATATTCCCATTATACCAGAGAGACAGAAGAGAAAACCTTTCCACCGTTGCAAGCCTCTGTTCTTCCGCGATCCCATCTGAAGGCCTTTTCCGGCACACTGCCGGAGGGGGAATCGATCATAGAGGGCTTCTTCATCAACCTTGCTGCCCTTCCGATGATGTGTGAGTAGTTTACCACAGACCTACGGGTCCATAGCTAGTAGCTAGATGGCTTGTTCTCTCTCTTTGATCTTCAATACCATGTTCTCCTCGATGTTCTTGGAGTTCTATCCGATGTAATCTTCTTTTGCGGTGTGTTTGTTTGGATCCGATGAATTGTGAGTTTATGATCAGATTATTTATGAGAAATATTTAAGTCTTTTCTGAACTCTTTTATGCATGATTATTATAGCTTTGTATTTCTCTCCGATCTATCGATTTGGTTTGGCCAACTAGATTGGTTTATCTTGCAATGGGAGAGGTGCTTTATGATGGGTTCAATCTTGCGGTGCTCAATCCCAGTGACAGAAGGGGACATGAAACGTATTTGTATTGTTGCCATTAAGGATAAAAATATGGGGTTTAATCATATTGCTTGAGTTTACTTTGTCTACATCATGTCATCTTGCTTAAGGCGTTACTCTGTTTCATACTTAATACCCTAGATGCATGCTGGATAGCGGTCGATGGGTGGAGTAATAGTAGTAGATGCAGGCAGGAGTTGGTCTACTTGTCTCGGACGTGATGCCTATATACATTATCATTGCCATGAATCCGTCATAATTATTTGCTTTTCTATCAATTGCCCAACATTAATTTGTTTACCCACAGTATGCTATGTGTTCGAGAGAGAAGCCTCTAGTGAAAACTATGGCCCCCGGGTCTACTTTATCATATATAAAAACCTAAAAATACCTTGCTGCAATTTATTTACTTTTATTTTATTTAGTGGTTTAGTTTATCTATTTATCCCTATCAGATTTAAACCTTGCAAATGACCGCTAAGAGGATTGACAACCCTCTTATTTGCGTTGGGTGCAAGTGTTTGCTTTTGTGTGTGCAGGTGCGTTTAACGGGATTTTGCTTGGTTCTCCTACTGGATTGATAACCTTGATTCTTAACTGAGGGAAATACTTATCTCTACTATACTGCATCATCCTCTCCTCTTCGGGGAAATACCAACGCAGTCTACAAGTAGCAGGAAGAATTTCTGGCGCCGTTGCCGGGGAGACATCACCAAAATTTATCAAGTACCTTCGCACAAACTATCATCCACTTGCATTTATTTTATTTTCCTTTTTATTTGCATTTGCCTCTCATTTTCATCTCCCCCACTTCATTTTTTTTACAAAAAACACAAAAATATTTTTATTTGCTTGTTTGCTAGTTTGCTTGCTTTGTCGTGATGTCTCAAGAAAATACAAAATTGTGTGACTTTTCCAATACTAATAATAATGATTTTATTAGTATTCCTATTGCTCCTCCCGCCACTAGTGCGGAGTCGTGTGACATTAATGCTGCTTTGCTCAATCTTGTTATGAAAGAACAATTTTCTGGTAGTCCTAATGAAGATGCTACATCCCATCTAAATACTTACGTTGAACTTTGTGATATGCAAAATAAGAAAGGTGTGGATAATGATATTGTCAAGTTGAACTTATTTCCGTTCTCACTACGAGATCGCGCTAAAACTTGGTTTTCATCCTTGCCTAGAAATAGTATTGATTCTTGGGATAAGTGTAAGGATGCTTTTATTACCAAGTATTTTCCTCCCGCTAAGATTATTTCTTTAAGAAATCAAATTATGAATTTTAAGCAACTTGAGCATGAACATGTTGCACAATCTTGGGAGAGAATGAAATTAATGATAAGAAATTGCCCAACACATGGTTTAAATTTATGGATGACCATACAATTTTTTTATGTGGGGCTAAACTTTGTTTCTAGAAATTTGCTAGACTCTGCCACAGGTGGTACTTTTATGGAAATTACATTGGGAGAAGCTACAAAACTTCTCCATAATATCATGACAAATTATTCTCAATGGCACACTGAACGAACTCCGACTGGTAAGAAGGTAAATTCTGTTGAAGAAATTAATACTTTGAGTGATAAGATGGATGCTCTATTGAAATTGGTTGCTAGTAAAAATGCTAATATTGATCCTAATGATGTGCCATTGTCTACTTTGATTGAGCAAAATAACGATGCTATTGATGTGAATTTTGTCTCTAGAAATAATTTCAACAACAATGCTTATAGGGGTAATTTCAATCCTAGACCGTTTCCTGGAAATTCCTCTAATAATTATGATAATCCCTATGGTAATTCTTATAATAATAATAGGATACCTACTGATCTTTAAAGTAATATTAAAGAATTTATTAATTTGCAAAAGAATTTTAATGCTATGACAGAAGAAAAATTGAATAGAGTTGATGAATTGTCTAGGAACATGGATAGAATTGCTCATGATGTTGAAAATCTCAAAACTAAAATTTTGCCACCCAAGCATGATATAAATGAGTCTATTAAAGCTATCTATGTCTCCATTAATGAAAGTAATGAAAGGACCGCTAGGTTGAGAGCTAAGCGGGAATTCTTAGAAAAAGCCATTCCACCCGGTTTCTATGGTAGTAATGATGAAGATATTAAAATGATTGGTGTCACTCCTATTGAATCATTATTTAGTAATATAAAACTTGATGAAAAAGGGACTGAAGAAGAGTCAACTTTAGTTAGAAGGAGTCCCAATTACTTGGAGGGTGATAATCTTAATGATAAAAATGAAAAAAGTGGGTTTGGAGAGGTCAAAACTTTAAATAGTAATGCACCCACTACTTTGGATTACAAGGACTTTAATTATGATAGTTGGTCTTTAATTGAGTGCATTTCCTTGTTGCAATCCATGATTAATTCACCAAATGCATATGAACAACATAAAGCTTTCACTAAACATATTGTAGAAGCTATGATGAAAGCTTATGAAGAAAAACTTGAGTTGGAAGTTTCTATTCCTAGAAAATTACAAACAACAGACAACCACGGGCTCTAGAAGGAAAGCTCTGAAGACTTGGCGTCTCCTCCAAGAAACGATAGCGTAACCGGCATGGTTGTCTCTTGATAGTTACCGACCGTATGTAACCCTATGTACCCCTGGTGTCTATATAAACCAGAGGGTTTAGGCCGTAGGGGGCAGAACCATTATCATCATACCCACCTAGGGTTTAGTCCATCCGATCTCGAGGTAGATCAACTTTGTAATCATCATACAAACCCATACATCAATACAATCAAGCAGGAAGTAGGGTTTTACCTCTTCGAGAGGGCACGAACCTGGGTAAATCACTGTCTCTACATTCCCTGTTACCCGTTGACTCCAAGATCCACAGTTCGGACTCCCTACCCGAGATCTGCCGGTTTTGGTACCGACATTGGTGCTTTCATTGAGAGTTCCGCTGTGGGATCGTCAAGGATCAATGGCCTGCCTAGTCATCAGCAACGACATCCGCTGCGGGGACACCTTCGTCCCTGGACAACTCTTCGCTCTTGGCAGCATCATGCTACACGCTGATCCAACTGGCCGCCTCAGCCGGGTCAGTAGCTTTACCCCCGATCAGGAGATCAGGTTTGGAAACCTAGAGTTCGTCGCTGACTCCCGGGGAGACCTTATTCTCGCAGGGTCATCGGCTTCACCCGAGGGACCCGCAAACCCAGAAGTTCCGACTTCGGGTACGGCTTACCCCGCTATCGGGTCGGCCGCCACCGCGGATCCGACCCTGAGCTCGGATCCAGTTTTTGCGCTCGACAGCCCAAGATTAGCCTTGGCCGAGCACGACTACGGGGCGATGTCAAACGCTCCCAGCACTATAATACAACGGGTTGACCCCGAGAACGGCCAGAACATGGATCCGACGGATCTCTTGCTGTTAAACGGGATACTAGATCGGATCCAGGCCATGGGGATCACCAACGACCAATCCTCGGTCTACGACCAAATCGGACTTAAAGCCGATGACAGGGATATTTACGTCCCTCCTACCATCCACTTAGTTGCCACTATCGAAGACTCGGCCGAGGGCTCACCCCTTCTCCCTCTGGAGCCAAGAGCAGACTGGGTACACCTTTCCGATCATCAAGCTCCATCCTCCAGCTCGGCAGCCGATCTCTGCTTCGGAGAGAGACTAGAGTCGAAGTCTGATTCGGCCCACAACCTCGAGTCTGCGCAACCGTGCCTGGCGGAGAATTCACATCCAGAGCCCGGCACGCCGGACTCCATATCGGTCTAGGACAAAGTTGCCGAGACCCTGGACTCACATCCTGTTGGGATCAAAAAATTTATCCCACCCACACCCCATATCGAGTACTGTCCAGGTAACTCAGGACAGCCTGACATATGGGATTTAATGTACGTCAGACAACAGCCCGGAGAGACAGTTCGGCAATTTTGGACTAAATTTCTTCTCGTCAAGAACAAAATAGTGGACTGTGGCGACACGGAAATCCTGGCAGCTTTCCGACATAACTGCCGAGACGAAGGCATCTCAAACGCCCTCGCCCGCCGTCACATTCAAAACTTCTCTGAGCTATCAGACTTGGTGTTCAAATATTGCGCCATGGAGGATGCTTGGCAGGCTCAGCAAGAGCAAACGGAGTCAATCCTTGCCAAAGAATCAAGACGAGCTCGGGCGAAATGCGCACACCCTCACCGATCAGCTCAGTATGAGCCATCCGAGAAAAGGAAGAAACTCCTGACAGGATCCAGAACGGTCCTTGACGAACTACGGGATAAACCGTGCCCTATACACTCTGTCCTGCTCAACACAAACCCAACTCACAACCTTCGAGCTTGCTGGGTGGTCAGACAAGTGGCTAAGAACGGAGAAGCCATCCTCGGAGGCTCATACGCAGATAGACGCTTCGCAACACCCCTGGATGAGGACGCCGAGATCCTAACGATCTATGAGACATATTCCTCAAAGAGTCAGAGGAAGAGAGCCCTTCGAGAGCTTGGTCAAATTCACGACATAGCAGCGATGGACTCATGGGCCGATACACCTATCACTTTCAGCGAAGAAGACCAGCCGAGATCCTGCCCTACCCGAGCTGCCGCCGCCCTTGTCCTAAATCCCATAGTGGACGGATTTCGACTCCAGAAGGTGTTAATGGACGGCAGCAGTGGGTTAAACCTCATTTACGAGGACACCTTGGACAAAATGCAATTCTACAGATCTCGTATCGAACAAAGTCACACCACCTTTCGAGGGATCATCCCCGGAAAAGAGGCACGCTGCAGTGGTCGAGTCACCCTTGATGTAGTCTTCGGAACTCCCGAGAACAATCGATCTGAGGAGTTGCTCTTCCACGTTGTGCCCTTTCGCAGTGGCTACCACACCTTGTTGGGGCATGACGCATTCACTCGATTCCATGATATCCCACAAAATGGATATATGAAACTTAAGCTGCCAGGGCCAAACGGCGTGATCACAGTCACAAGTGATCCGGATAGAGCTCTTCGGGCCGAGAACAAAACAGCGTCGCTCGCCCTCGAAGCATTATCCGAAGCCCTTGCAGCTGAAGAATTAACCGCGCTCCGTTCAAAGGTGAACAAGGACGATGTAATCCTCGACAAAAGGCCCAAATCTACATCTTTCAAACCAGCAGACGAAATCGTCAAATTCCAAGTGCATCCAACAGATCCCAACAAGACGGCATCCATTGGAGCTCAGCTGGACCCCGCGGTCGATGAGGAACTGCGCAAATTTTTGCGCGAAAATTGGGACATCTTCGCCTGGCACCCCTTGGACATGCCAGGAATCCCATGAAGTTTAGCCGAGCATAGCTTGAACATAATTAAAAGTTTCAAGCCAGCCAAACAGGCTCTATGCCGATTTTCCGAACCCAAGCGTCAAGATATGGGCGAAGAATTGGCGAAATTGCTCGAAGCCGGATTCATCCGAGATATCAAACATCCTGTGTGGTTGGCTAATCTGGTCATGGTACCTAAGATGGATAAATCCTGGCGGCTGTGTGTCGATTTCAAAGACCTAAACAAGGCTTGCCCCAAGGACCCTTTCCCCTTGCCCCGCATAGACCAGATCATAGACGCCACCGCCGGTCATGACACATTGTGTTTTCTCGATGCTTACTCCGAATATCATCAAATTAAAATGAAGGAGTCCGATCAAGCGGCCACAACATTCATCACCCCCTACGGGCCGTTCTGTTTCAACACAATGCCCTTCGGATTAAAAAACGCAGGAGCTACATACCAGCGCATGATCCAAACATGTTTGGAAAAACAGATCGGCAAAACGGTCTAGGCATATGTGGACGACGTGGTTATCAAAACCAAACACGTCGGTCAGCTCATGGACGACCTCCGTCAAACCTTCGACAGTCTGTGTACTTTCGATATACGGCTCAATCCAGACAAATGTGTCTTCGAAGTGCCTACAGGCAAGCTGCTCGGATTTATTGTTTCCCATAGAGGAATAGAGGCTAACCCGGCGAAAATTCGGGCACTGTCCCAGCTAGCGGTTCCTACCGAGCTAAAGCACGTCCAAAAACTGGCTGGCTGCGTGGCGGCCTTGAGCCACTTCATCTCACACCTCGGTGAAAAGGCCCTACCACTCTATAGGCTGCTTAAACGGACCAAGAACTTCTAATGGACTAGCGAGGCAGTGGCCGCACTAGAGGAAATTAAAACGCTGCTGGCTAGCAACCCCATTCTGACAGAACCCAGCTTAGGTGAACCAATGTTGCTATACATCTCGGCCACAAACCAGGTGGTCAGTGCAGTTCTCGTCGTTGAACGAGAGGTTGAGGGTCACAAGCTCCTGGCGTAGAAGCCAGTGTACTACATATCCGAAGTGCTTACCCCATGTAAAACAAGGTACCCGCATTACCAAAAGATAACCTACGCAGTTTTCATGGCATCCCGAAAGCTCCGACACTATTTTCAAGAGTGTTTGGTCATGGTGGCATCTGAAGTACCCCTGAACGATATAATCAATAATAGAGACGCCACTGGCCGTATAGCCAAATGGGCCATCAAGCTCCTCCCCTTCGAAATCATATACCGACCGCGCTGAGCTATTAGATCTCAGGTGTTGGCGGATTTCGTGGTAGAATGGACAGAAGCCAAGCTCCCAGTATAGTACGTATTCGCAATGGACGATGTACTTCGACGGCTCCAAAATGCTCGCCGGACTGGGGGCTGGAGTAGTTCTCATATCTCCCATTGGCGACAATATCCGGTACGTACTGCAGATCATGTACACCGACTCTAACAACACTGCCGAATATGAGACGCTGGTACACGGACTTCGGATGGCAGTGTCAATGGGCGTACAACGGCTCGAGGTACGAGGAGACTCTAATCTTGCCATCTCCCAAGTCAACGGCGAATTCGATGCAAAAGACCCAAAAATGACAGCATATCGTAATGCCGTCTTAAAAATATCTGCCCGATTTGAAGGGCTGGAGTTCCACCATGTTTCTAGAGACAACAATCAAGCGGCCGATGTCCTTGCTCGAATGGGCGCTAAACGCGATCGCGTCCCTGAGAACACCTTTTTGGTGTGGCTCTTCAAGCCATCCGTAGTGTGGCAGGAGGATGGCAACGATGCGGAAACCAAGGCCTCAAGAGAACTCGTCCCTCCCACCGTCAAACCAGACGGAGGAATTATCGGGGGCTCGGCCATCGAAGAAACGTCTTCGGCCCATGAAGTCATGGCAATAATCGCCCCATGGACCGAGCCCTTTCTCACTTATCTTCTCCGCCAAGAGCTACCCGATGACCAGACTGAGGCAAGGCGCATAATTTGGTGATCTAAAGCCTACAAGGTCCACGAGAGTGAACTATACAAGAAAAGCACTACCGGCGTCCTCCAAAGATGTATATCCGAAGAAGAGGGCAGACAGCTCTTGGCCAAAATTCACGCTGGCATGGGCGGTCACCATGCAGTAGCTCGGGCCCTGGTCCACTGCCCACACAGACACCCAGAGCTGGGTTCTTCTGGCCCACTGCCCACGCAGACACCCAGACATTGGTCCAACATTGCGTTGGATGACAGCTCTTTGCAAATCAAAGTCACATGCCCCCTATGGCTCTTCGGACGATACCGATTACTTGGCCTTTCGCAGTCTGGGGGCTGAACATGATCGGACCACTTAAAGGGGGGACCAGGAAGAAAAAATATCTACTCATCATGGTAGACAAATTCACTAAATGGATTGAGGCAAAACCAGTAACCTCAGACAAGTCCGGACCGGTCATTGATTTTATATCCGGCATGGTTCACCGTTACGGTGTCCCCCATAGCATAATAACGGACAACGGATCCAACTTTACCGCCCAGGAAGTAAAGGACTGGTGTGCTAATTTAGGCATTAAGCTCGACTATGCCTCTGTATACCACCCACAGTACAATGGACAAGTCGAGCGAGCTAGTGGACTAATTTTGAGCGGCATTAAGCCCCGTTTGGTCCGATCTTTAAAAGAATCCGACTGCCACTGGGTTGAGGAGCTCGACTCCGTATTGTGGGGCCTGCACACCACTCCCAATCGATCCACGGGCTATACACCATTCTTTATGGTGTATGGGGCAGAAGCTGTTCTCCCCAGCGATCTTATTCATGACGCACCTCGAGTACGTATGTATGAAGAAAGGGAGGACGAGCTGGATCGACAAGATGACCTGGACGCCCTGGAAGGTGAGCGAGACGTAGCTCGGGCTCGTTCTGCCTTTTATCAGCAGCAGGCCAAACGCTATCAGAGCAGGGAAGTACGGGCAAAGGCTTATAACATGGGCGACCTCGTCCTGCGCCTCCCGGAGAAGCAGAAGCATAAGCTGTCGCCCAAATGGGAGGGGCCCTTCATAGTTGATCAGGTACTCGCAGGCGGAGCGTATCGTCTCTGCGACCCAAAGGATGACCGCCTCGAACCAAACCCATGGAACGCGGCTCGGCTTCGACGCTTCTACGGCTAAATCAGTGTCATCACCCTCTTCGGTTTATCCTTCTTGGATTTATATTTTGTTTTTCTCGCGTGACTAGTCTTTCCCGGGTTGTGTTCGGTTAAGCCGAACTACGTCAAGTTTTTTTCGGCACACATCTTCGAATGTACCACACATTTTTACCTGGGGGCTTCTTTTACGAAGCCGGTCATATATTATTTGTGCAACCATCAGTATTACCATGTTTGCAACCTTCCAGTATCGTTCTAAAGCCATCATATGCATCGATTTGACTTAAGATTTGGCCAAGCTGGGTTGCCTCGCTCCTATGCTTACTCCCTACGTTCCCGATTGTTCGGCTAGGGAGTAAAGGGAGCACCTCTGCGATTGTTTATGTCCGAATTACCAAGGTGCGTACCTCAGACGGGTGAAGCCAAAAGCTAGCGTTCTTAAGAACATAATTGGTCGGCCACGAGGGAAGTGAAAATAATTGGTAGCTATTACCAGATTCCGGGGTTATTTTCCCGAAGTAACCATCACCCGTCTATTTCGGGTATTCGGCTACACGTTCATGGTCAACATGACAAACCGAAGAAAGGAACCCACAGAGGAACTATTTTCATCGGAAGATGTTTCTTACGTTAAACATTAATATAACATAACTCCCCGAGCGCGTTTTGTCTGTTTGCACCAAATGGCTGGATTGCCTGGTTACCCGAAGTGTTTTTCCGATGTTCTCGGATCACATAGTAGGAAACACTCCTCGGCCCCTGGCCGAGGGGGCAGAAGCCGATGGCCGGTTAAGACAACATTTTAAGCACAGTTTGGAGAATATTTGATGTAAAGTACATAGATACATAGAATCAAAACATTACTCTTGGTCAAGACCATCTATTATGGTCTCCAGAGCACAATCCGCTTGGGACAACCGAGCTGCGGGCATAACTTGGTCATATACCAAATGTACGGGCACTTCCTGCCCATCTAGCCCTACCGGCCCAACCCTAGCTAAATGCTCCGGTTCAAGCTTGGTGAAGCGGGTCTTAATCATCGCCCAAGATTCCCGTGCTCCCTCTCGACAAGATGATAATTTCCATAACTCAAAGCGGCACCGAGCTCTTTTGAATCGATTCACGAGTCTGTCCATCCCTTCTGGAGCCACCTCGCCAGGCCACAATGCCTTGAACATGCTCTTCATTGCTTTTCGGGCCCGCTCATGTACGACAGATAGATCCTTCAGCAGGTCCCGTCCGAAGGAGCTGGTCTCCTCTTCGGGGCGTCCAGTCAGAAGAACTACAAGAGACACGACATTGTTCATATTACTGTCTAATACGCACAGACTAAGTATTGAAAAACTAGGTTGCACTCACCGAACATGCCAGCTTTCAGTCTCTAGTTCTCCTCCTGGGATAAAGCCAGTTGAGCTTCCAAGCTATTAATTTCTTGGGCCTGTTATTGATTCTCTGCCTTGAGCTTATCCCTTTCCTCATGACTTCGGGTCAGCACGCGGTAGCCAGCTTCTTGCTGCGACTCCGCATACCGTTGAGCCTCTCTGGCTGTGTCCAGATCCTTCTGCAGTTGATTTATTGAGTCGGTTGCTATGGACCAATCTTTCATTAGCAAAAGTGTCCCATATAATTCTTTACGGCACACATTTAAGTCTGTCACTTACCGTGTGCCTCTCTGGTCCATTTCTTGACCTCATTCAGCTCGGCCTCCACAGATTTTCAACTGTGTTTGTGTCAGCCCGAGGTCTTCGGTCAGTTTTTTGTTCTGCTCGCGAACAGTCTGCACCATAGTACGACATTATAACATCAGACCCTTAACTCGGCCGTGCCGCCCAAATTAAGGCTCAGGGGCTACTGGGTTAGACAATCGGTTATTAAAACGAATGGCATACCTGCAGACTAGTAGGCATAAGTTTAACTACCCCCTCGAGTCCCGTTCGGGCAGCTTCGAGGTACGCATCTACCGAACTAAGAGCATTAAACTCTTGATCGGAAAACGCAGAATGCCGTAGCGATGCCTTACGCCGCCAGTGATTCATCACACTTTCAACCTTGGAGTTGGTGACTGAGACGCCCCCTGAATCCTCCGGATGTTGGTCCTCGGCTGGGAGCCCGGAAGTAGCACCGGTCATGGCAGGGGACCGTGGTCTGGGGTCATCCCCCGGCACCTCTTCAATGCCCTCAGGTGAAGGTGGTTCTACATATCGCCTGCGGGCCACAGCCGAGAACATTGATGACATTCTCAGCGGTTGTCAAAGATGAAGACACTAAAAGTACAACGGATACGATACCTCTTTGGGGGAAGCGCGGACGATGTAACTCCCGTTGGCACTGCACGTTTGGACGCCCTGTGGCCACTCGCCGCTGGAGCCACCGGCGCCGCTCTCGCGAATGTCTGGCACATTGTGCGGCGGCCCTTGGGAGTGGAAGTCAGTGTATTCGGAGCCGCAGAAGCTGAACGTCTTTTTCGAGAAGAGGCTCGTTGGTCACTTACAGCGAAGGAGGGAAGTGCACCGGGGTGATCGGCCAAGAGGGCCACTTTAGAACCATCGAGACCCTCCTGATAGAAAACTCCCTCCTTGAAATCGATCGATGTCTCGGGATCGTCATGAAACCCTGGGTCGTCCTCGCGAGAATGACTCTCCGGTTGAGGAGCGGGGCAACTCAGTGTCTCGATCTAGCGCCTCCAGCTCTGTTCGGACGAATTAAAAATCCGATTAAGAAAAATTTGTCTACCATCCGAACTATGAAGTACAATTGGACTCACCGCTTCGATGGGTTTATTGCTCGAAAAGCCGTCCTTGGGCCTTAGTCAAACAAACTCTTGCTCTTCCCCCTTGAAGAGATCGGCCAATACGGCTGCCATTGCCGCCTGATCAGCGGGTCCTTTCTGTGTGTATCAGGTTGAGTCATTCACCCCGTTGTAGCACCATAGGGGGTGCACCCTTTGTTGGAGAGGTTGAACGCACCAAGTAATGGCTGTTGCCATCACATCAATGATGGTTAACCCGTTGTGGGCTAGCCACCTCACTTGAGCGGCTAGGCGCGTTACTTTGGCACTTTCCCCTTGGGAAGAGCCCTTCGGGCGCCAGTTGAACCGCTTCTTCGGAGAAGCGAGTGAGAATTCGGGCAACCCCCCCCTCCCCCCGAGCTGGATCGAATAGGGGGACATCTTCAATATAAAACCACTCCGAGGTCCACTCCTCGGCATCCTTCTTGGGAGTCCCTATAGGATATCCCGTTCTGGCGATGCGCCATACCTTGGCCCCGCCGACCTCGTAAATCATCCCTCCTCGGGTGCGAGGGACAAGGCAGAAATATTTCCTCCATAACTCAAAATAAACCTCGCAGCCCAGGAACATCTCACAAAGGGCGATGTAGCCCGAGATATGCAGAATAGATCCTGGGGTGAGGTGGTGGAGCTGGATCCCGTAAAACTCCAACAGTCCCCTCAGGAAGGGATGAATAGGGAAGCCTAAGCCCCGCAAGAGGAAGGGCACGAAGCATACCCTTTCCTCCCTGTGGGGGGCGGGGAAGTTCTCTGCAAGGGCCTCGCCATTCGCAGACGTCAATCCGGGGCGGGTCGACGCGAGATCTGAAACGGGTAGATACCCCTACGTCTCGAGGCTACCCCGTCACATGCGGGAGACTGAGCAGCTCGCCCAATCACCTTGAAGGGGGCCATGAGGACATGAGGAAGAGCCTGGGATGCTCGCCATTGTTTGCTGGCTATGGCCTCTCGGGGGTGTGGGGAAGAATGACAGGGGGTGGGATGCGTTAACCTTCGCCCCTTGGGCCTGTTAAAAGGTGTTTTGTCCCCCAAGAAGGGCATTTCTGTAAAAGACTATTAGTCCACTTGCCTTCCCTAGGCGGGTAGAAATCGAGGGGCGTCATTAATTCTGAATGAAGAAACATCGGGCCCCGCAATACCTCATTAATCGAAGGATTGCGAGTGGCCAAACTATTGCCAAACCGAACACAGGCGATGGAAGGAACTCGCCCCCCAAGCCGAAGACCCTTAGAGCATGGAGCTGACGAAGACTGTTGACCTTGGCATTGGAGGCTAGTTCAAGGGCTACTGAGGGTGTCCCGGACTAAGGGGTCCTCGGGCTGTCGGCCTATCTCTCATGGACCGGACTGATGGGCCACTCTTGACTCACCGAAGGAAGGCCGAACTACAGACAACCACGGGCTCTAAAAGGAAACCTCCAAAGACTTGGCGTCTCCTCCAAGAAACGATAGCGTAACCGGCATGGTTGTCTCTTGATAGTTACCGACCGTATGTAACCCTATGTACCCCTGGTGTCTATATAAACCGAAGGGTTTAGGCCGTAGGGGGCAGAACCATTATCATCATACCCACCTAGGGTTTAGTCCATCCGATCTCGAGGTAGATCAACTTTGTAATCATCATAGAAACCCATACATCAATACAATCAAGCAGGACATAGGGTTTTACCTCTTCGAGAGGGCCTGAACCTGGGTAAATCGCCGTCGCTACGTTCCCTGTTACCCGTTGACTCCAAGATCCACAGTTCGGACTCCCTACCTGAGATCTGCCGGTTTTGGTACCGACAAATGGGAACCTACTATTAAAGTAAAAATTAAAGATTATGAATGTAATGCTCTTTGTGATCTTGGTGCTAGCGTTTCCACTATACCAAAATCTTTGTGTGATGTGCTAGGTCTCACCGATATGGATTCTTGTTCCCTTAATTTGCATCTTGCGGATTCCACTATTGAAAAGCCATTGGGTAGAATAAATTATGTGTTTATTCTTGCAAATAGAAACTATGTGCCCGTGGATTTTATTGTTCTTGATATTGAATGCAATCCTTCTTGCCCTATAATACTTGGTAGGCCCTTCCTACGAACAATAGGCACTATTATCGATATGAAAGAAGGTAATATAAGATTTCAATTTCCATTAAAGAAATGGATGAAACACTTCCCTAGGAAGAGAATTAAGGCACCTTATGAATCTATTATGAGGGTCACTTATGGAATTAACTTGAAGGATGACAACACTTGAAACTATGCATTATGTCTAGCTAGGGACATAAAACAATAGCGCTTGTTGGGAGGCAACCCAATGAATAAAATAAATTTTTTGTTTTACTTTCTGTTATTGTGTGTTTACAAAATTATGGCCTCTGTTATGATTGTGTTTTTATCTTTTAATTAGTGTTTGTGCCAAGTAATGCCTTTGGGATGGTGTGGATGATAGTATAATTGATGCTGTTTGGAAAACAGAAAGTTTTGCATACAGTGCTGGATTTTTGATTCTGTACTGTAGCATCAGAAAAATCTAATTTTTTACACAGTATTTTTATATGAATTGTTAACGTTTTCCTAATTTTTCAGAATTTTTGGAGTTACATAAGTCTAGCTTCTAAATAGATCTCTACAGACTGTTCTGTTTTAGACAGATTCTGTTTTTGTTGCATAGTTTGCTTATTTTGATGAATCGATGGATCGTATCGGGGGGGTATGAGTCATGGAGAAGTTGGAGTACAGTAGCATTATGCCAATATTAAATATGAATCAATTTATAACAGTAACTAAAGTTTAAGATTTGTTTGTTATACTAACGGATCTCACGAGGTTTCTGTTGAGTTTTGTGTGCTGAAGTTTTCAAGTTTTGGGTGAGACTACGATGGATAAAGGAATAAGGAGCGGCAAGAGCCTAGGCTTGGGGATGCCCAAGTCACACCAAGGTAATATTCAAGGTAGACTCAAGCGTCTAAGCTTGGGGATGCCCCGGAAGGCATCCCCTCTTTCGTCTACAATCTATCGGTAACTCACTTGGAGCTATATTTTTATTCATCACATGATATGTGTTTTACTTGGAGCGTCTTGTGATATAGTTTGTTTGCTTTTGTTTGCTTTTTAGTTTTTCACAATCATCTTTGCTGAACACACCTTTTTGAGAGGGACACACATTATTCGTGATTTGTTAGAATACTCTATGTGCTTCACTTATATCTTTTGAGCTAGGCAGTTGCTCTAGTGCTTCACTTATATCTTTTAGAGCACGGCGGTGGTTATATTTTAAAGAAATAGTTGCACTCTCATGCTTCACTTATATCCTTTTGAGAGTCTAATAAATGGCAATGGTAATATGCACGGGTTATGAATTTGGTCCTGATATGATAGGTATTCAAGAGGGATATAATAAAAACTTTCATGTAGATCAATGAATATGATAAGTTTGATTCCTTGCAATAGTTTTGCGATATTGAGATGGTAATATGTTGGAGGTGCTAGTAGATAATTGTGGTTTAGTAAGAATATTGGTGTTAAGGTTTGTGATTCCCGAAGCATGCATGTATGATCTGTCGTTATGCTAAGAAGTTGGAGCATGATTTATTCTTGATTGTCTTCCTTTGCGTGGCGGTCGGGGGCGCGTGATACGTCCAATTTGCATCATGATTTCCTAGTAATAATTATTATGTTTTTGATCATTATTTCACTTTATGGTACAATTCTTATGCCTTTTCTCTCTTATTTTACAAGATTTACATGAAGAGGGAGAATGCCGGCAGCTAGAATTCTGGACCTGGAAGGGGTGAAACAGAGCTAGCTATTCTGCACAACTCCAAATGACCTGAAAATTTACGGAGAATTATTTTGGAATATATAAAAATACTGGCGAAAGAATTAACAGAAGGGGGCCCACCAGGAAGCCACAAGCCTGGGGGCGCGGCCTACCCCCTTGGGCGCGCCCCCTGGCTTGTGGGGCCCCTGGCAGGCCTCTGGCCCCCTCCTTCTACTATATGAAGCCATTTACCCTAGAAAAAAAATGAGAAGAAGACTTTCGGGACGAAGCGCCGCCGTCTCGAGGTGGAACCTGGGCAGGAGCTATTTTGCTCTCTGGCGGAGCGATTCCGCCGGGGATACTTCCCTCCGGGAGGGGGAAATTGAAGCCATCGACATCACCAACGATCCTCTCATCGTGGGAGGACCAATCTTCATCCACATATTCACCAGCACCATCTCATCTCAAACCCTAGTTCATCTCTTATATTCAATCTTTGTCTCAAAACCTCAGATTGGTACCTGTGGGTTGCTAGTAGTGTTGATTACATCTTGTAGTTGATGCTAGTTGGTTTATTTGGTAGAAGATTATATGTTCAGATCCTTAATGCTATTCAATACCCCTCTGATCTTGAACATGAATATGATTTGTGAGTAGTTACTTTTGTTCTTGAGGACATGGCAGAGGTCTTGTCATAAGTAATCATGTGAATTTGGTATTCGTTCAATATTTTGATGCTATGTATGTTGTGCTTCCTTTAGTGGTGTCGTGTGAACGTCGACTACATGACACTTCACCATCTTTGTGCCTAAGGGAAGGCATTGTGGAGTAGTAACTAGATGATGGGTTGCTAGAGTGACAGAAGCTTAAACCCTAGTTTATGCGCTATTCCGTAAGGGGCTGATTTGGATCCATATGTTTCATGCTATGGTTAGAGTTATCTTAATTCTTCTTTCGTAGTTGCGGATGCTTGCGAGAGGGGGTAATCATAAGTGGGAGGCTTGTTCAAGTAAGAACAGCACCCAAGCACCGGTCCACCCACATATCAAATTATCAAAGTAGCGAACGCGAATCAAACAAACATGATGAAAGTGACTAGATGAAATTCCCATGTGTCCTCGAGAACGCTTTGCTTATTATAAGAGTTCATTCCGGCTTGTCCTTTGCTACAAAAAGGATTGGGCCACCTTGCTGCACTTTATTATACTTGTTACTTGTTATGAATTATCTTGCTATCAAAACTATCTGTTACCGCTACTTTCAGTACTTGCAGAGAATACCTTGCTGAAAACCGCTTGTCATTTCCTTCTGCTCCTCATTGGGTTCAACACTCTTACTTATTGAAAAGACTACGATTGATTCCCTATACTTGTGGGTCATCAAGACTCTTTTCTGGCGCCGTTGCCGGGGAGTGAAGCGCCTTTGGTAAGTGGAATTTGGTAAGGAAACATTTATATTACGTGCTGAAATTTACTGTCACTTGTCACTATGGAAAGTAATCCTTTGAGGGGCTTGTTCGGGGTATCTTCACCTCGACCGGAAACATTGAGAATTGCTCCTCAACCTATTGAACCTACTAAAAATATTTATTATGAAATTCCTTCGGGTATGGTAGAGAAACTGCTAGCTAATCCTTATGCAGGAGATGGAACGGTACATCCTGATATGCACTTAATCTATGTGAATGAAATTTGTGGATTGTTTAAGCTTGCAGGTCTATCCGGAGATGGAGTTAAGAAGAAAGTATTCCCTTTATCTTTGGAGGGAAAGGCATTGACATGGTATAGGCTATGTGATGATACTGAAACATGGGACTGGAACCGGTTGAAGCTGGAATTCCACCAGAAATTTTATCCTATGCATTTGGTTCATCGTGATCGGAATTATATATATAATTTTTGGCCTCATGAAGGAGAAATTATCGCTCAAGCTTGGGGGAGGCTTAAGTATATATTGCACACATGCCCCGATCATGAGCTCTCAAGAGAAATAATTCTTCAAAACTTTTATGCTCGGCTTTCTCATAATGATCAATCCATGCTTGATACTTCTTCTGCTGGTTCCTTTATGAAGAGAACTATTGAATTCAGATGGGATCTTCTGGAAAGAATTAAATGTAACTCTAAAGATTGGGAAATCGACAAAGGTAATGAGTCAGGTATAAATCTTGAGTTTGATTGTGTTAAATCTTTTATGGAAACTGATGCTTTTCATAAGTTTAGTACTAAATATGGACTTGACTCTGAGATAGTAGCTACCTTTTGTGAATCTTTTGCTGCTCACGTTGATCTCCCTAAGGAGAAATGGTTTAAATATCATCCACCTATTGAATTGAATAATGAACCTATTAGTGTTAAAGAAGAAACAATTGTTTACCATGTTGATCCAGTTGTGCCTACTGGTTATATTGAGAAACCTCCTTTCCCTGTTAGGATTAAGGAACATGCTAAAGCTTCAATTGTGGTTAATAAGAGTAATATTAGAGCACCTAGACTGTGATGCCCCCGACTTAATCGTGCACTAATCATACACGCAAATGTACACGATCAAGCCTAAGGACTCACTTGAAGATATCACAACACAACTCGAAACATAAATAAAAGTCATACAAGCTTTATATTACAAGCCAGGGGCCTCGAGGGCTCAAATACATAAGCTCGATGTCATACAAGCATCAGCGGAAGCATCAGGTATCTGAGTACAGACACAAAGTTAAACAGATAGGCCTTTAAGAAGGCGGGGCAAAATAAAACACTGGATCGAAAGGCGCAGGCCTCCTGCCTGGGTGCCTCCTAACTACTCCTGGTCGTTGGAGGGCTCCTCGTAGTAGTAGTATCCGAAGGGGTAGTAGTGGTAGTAGTCGTCGTCGACTGCTGGGGCAGCTGGCTTCGGGGCTCCATCATCTGGTCTCAATAATCGGGTATGGGGAAAAAGGGAAGCAAAGCAACCATGAGTACTCATCCAAAGTACTCGCAAGACTTACATCAGAACTATTCTAAATATGTAACATTATCAAAGGAAGGCTGTATATGTGGACTTGGCTGCAGAAATGCCAGAATAGAGAGGGGGCCTAGCCTATCGAAGACTAGCATCTTCATGGTCTTGCAGCATAAGAATAGTGCAGATTAGTACATTAATATAATAGTAGTATCACATAGCAACAACGCCCAGAGATCCTTCCTCGACTCCCTGCGAGAAAGCGATCCCGGAGCCAATACATTTAACCCATTTCTAGTTGTAGAAGATCGGGATATTCTCCAAGCGTCCTATTACCGTGGACATGGCTATTCGAATAGATATACTTCCCTGCAGGGGTGCACCAACTTACCCAACACGCTCGATGACTCTGGCCGGACACACTTGCTCAGTCGATGCCCGGCCTCGGACTATCGACACGTCGTAGCCCTACCTAGGCTCAATAAAGAGGCCAGCATGCCGGTCTACATCCTAAGCACTCAGGGGTCTTGGGCCCATCGCCCTTTGCACTCCTGCGCATTGCGAACGCGGCCGGTGAGCAGTCCTAGCCCCCTTAATACAAGCGCAGGCTTTACCAAACCAACCCGGCGCGCGCCGCTCAATCGTTGACATCTGAAGAACTTCGGCTGATACTACGACGCCGAGTACCCATATTATTCCCACGTGCTGGTTAGCGCGAAAAGGCCAGTGACCTACTCAGATTACATATCCTAACCCATTGGTGCATTTGGAGCGTGCGGAAATGAGCAGAGACTCATGATCCTGTGACCCCGTCGCCCCGTCTCGTGGACTTACGACAAGGACTAAGAATGCCCGGCCGTGCCACGTAATCACCACGGGTATCCTCTTGGTCAACCCGATATTACATCTCTCGCGGGTACCCATCGGGGCTGACCCGTCTTATCAAAGACTGTCGGGAACTCAGGTCCACCTCAACCGGGGTGGTACCGCCTGTCCCTTCAGTCCTGTAATAATAGTAACAGTAATGGCAACAAGTGAAGGTGAACGTGTGTCTGTAACATCAAGAGGGTAATCCGGGGAATCACCCTCGTTGGATTCCCACTCGATGTATCCGTCAAGGTGAACCAGGAGGAATCACCCTCGATGGTATTCACTCCGGCGGTGTTACCGACAAAGCTTCATCGGAGGTGGGGAAGAGGAATCACCCTCAGTAACCCACAACCGACTAGCTGTACTACAGTGGCATCATCGGGAGTGAGATAAGAGGTATCACTCTCGGCACTCGATGTTAGCTCTGCAGAGTCGAGCAACTTAGGGGTGTGTGGTGATGTGCTGGTCTCAGCCCGTCGATCACATCGAACGGGGCACTGGTACTAAAGCGGGGCAACTATAGCAAGGAAGAGGGGCCACAGATGGTTTACCATCCAACCTATACTAAGCATTTTGGATATCAGGCAGGTATCAATAACAGTTACAAGGACAGGCTAAGCATCAGAATAGGATAAAGCAAGAGCAGTAGCAATTCTAGTGCAAGCAGGAGGGAGAAAGAATAGGTGATATAGGCATGCGTCAAGGGGGGTTGCTTGCCTGGAAGCTCTGCGGCAAAGGAGGGGTCGTCAGTGGTGTCGTCGGTCTCCTGAGCTGCGTCGGTCTCGGGGGCTATCGGAGAAGAAGAGGGGGGAAGAAACAATAAATAAAGGCAGACATATGCAACACAGAGCATGGCATGCTAAAATGCAGTGTAGGGTTGCCTAAATGCATCTCTAAACCATTTTAGCTATCTTAGGGTTTAAGTTGGAATTATTAACCGGTAGGTATGCATGCACTATTCATCTACCGGAAACAGGCAAAAAGTTGCGGGTTCACCTACGTAGAGGGTCCCGATAAGAAAACAAACGGCACGATCGGATTCGTGGGATTTTTCTGAGCAACTTTCATGTAGAAAGTTTTTCGATCCGAGCTACGGTTAATTTTCTATGATTTTCTGAAGTTTTAAACTATTTCTGAAATTATTTAAATTAACAGCATTGCCTAATTAGGAATATGACGTCAGACTAGAGTCATGCTTGCGTCAGCAGTCGACTGACTAGCTGACTGGTCAAACAGATAGGTGGGACCCACCTGTCAGCCTCAGAGGGTTAAAATAGATTTAATTTTAAACTAACAAAGTGATTAATCAGTGGGCCCGGCCTGTCAGTGAGTTAGTTAATTAATAGAATTAACCTAATTAACTATTAACGGTAATTATCCTCGCGGGCCCACACGTCAGAGTCAGAGGGGAACAGTACCCGCGCGCTGACCGTGGTCAACCCGGTCAAACGCGACCAGGGGCCCACATGGCAGCGACCCCGGGCGGGGCCCGCGCCCTGCCAGGTCAGCGCGTCGCCGGTGAGAGCTCCGACGAGCTCTGCGTGGCGGCCGAACGCCGGCGAGCGTCGGGTTTCGCGTACGGGCTACCGTTTCGCGCGTTTTTGGGCTCTATCGAACGTGCGGAGAACGCCGCATCCATCGCGGGTGGTCTCACGGGCTACGGTGACCGGAGCCGTCGCCGGTGACAAGGATGGCAGAGACCCAAAATCCGGTGAACTCGTGCGCGGTGATACGGAGGCCAAAACGAACGGCACTCCACTCCTACGGCATCTACTCGAGGCCCCGAATGCATTGACGAGCTCGGTGGACCGTGACGGCCACTGCTACGACGGCAGCGAGCTCGTCGGCGGAGCTCTGTTTGGCCGTTCATGGCGGCCGCAGGTAGAGCTCGAGAAAGAGCTCGAGAAGGGAGAGAGGAGAGGGGGAGCTTACGGTGCAGGCACACGGAGGCCTCTCGGTTATCGGGAGCGCAGGGGGAAGCCGGAGTTCGACGGTGGTCGCCGGCGATCCCAAAGAGGGGACCGGCTTGATCTCGGAAATGCAGGGGCCTCCGCCTCGAACGAGCGGCCGGAGAGGAAGGTGTGGACGGTGGCGGTGCAGATGAGCTGGTCGGAGAGGTGAAGGAGTGGCTGGCCGCGGAGATTCACGACGGCGTGGCGGCGACGACGTCGGGCAGAGGAGGATAGAGCGAGCGCCCGAGGGAGAGAGAGGGAGAACTGGCGAGGGGAGTCCAGGGGGAATGGAGGAGGCCTCGGCCTTATCCTCCCCTCACCTGCCCGTCGCGGTGGCAGCCAGCGGCTGGAGCTGCGCGAGATCGGCCATGGCGCGCCCGACACGGCGGCAGGAGCAAGTAGAAGACTGCTCCTGTGGGCTGGGCCGGCCTAGGCCGCGACAGGTAAGGCCTTTTTCCCTTTTCCCTTTTCTGTTTTTCTGTTATTTAATAAACAGAGAGAGAGAGATAGAATTAATTGGGCATCCAAAACATTTTAGAAAAATGTGGGATTAAGCCCAATAAATACATTGCATTTTTATGCACTGCCGCAAATATTTTGGAAGGCAGAGGAATTCATTTGGAATTTTTATAACTGAAATTGCATTTTAAATTGCTGGAATTGCATTGAAATAATTGCTACTGTCCATCTTTGCATAAGAGTGATGTTGTTTTCCTGAACAAGTATTTGTTTAGGAATTTTTACTAATTGATGAACATTTTTCTAGCAACTTTTAAGCAACTTCAAAACTCAATTGCATTTGAATTTGAATTCGGTGGCAGAATTTGAAAAGAGATATTAACCCAACATGATTATCATTGCAAATCTCAGATGACTTGGCATTAATATGATGTATCACTGTAGCTCATTACATAGAGGTGTTACAATTCTCCTCCTCTAAAAGAAATTCTCGTCCCGAGAATTCAGGAGGTTGAAGGAAACATATCGGGGTATTCCTCCCGAAGACGATCCTCGCATTCCCAAGTGGCTTCATCTTCAGTATGATTTGACCACTACACTTTAAGGAACTTGGTAGTGTTCTGGCGGGTCCGACGTTCAGCTTGATCGAGAATGCGGATCGGATGCTCTTTATAAGATAGGTCAACTTGCAAATCAAGCATTTCATGATCCACTGCTCGGTGCGGAGATTCCTTGAAGCAACGGCAAAGTTGCGACACATGGAAGACGTCATGGATATGAGAGAATTGCGGCGACATCTCCAATTTATATGCCACATGTCCACGTCTGGCGAGAATGTGGAAGGGGCCGATGTAGCGAGGAGCTAACTTGCCCTTGATTCCGAAGCGGTGAGTGCCCTTCATAGGAGTGACACGCAGATAAGCTTGATCACCAGGTTGATAGGTCAATCCCCATTGTTTGCGATCATAGTTGCTCTTCTGGCGAGACTGAGCAGCTTTAAGATTTTCCCGCACAATTCGGACTTGCTCTTCGGCGTGTTGGATAATATCCAGACCAATGAGCGGTCGTTCCCTCGTTTCTGACCAATTCAGAGGGGTTCGACACTTACGTCCATATAACAGTTCGAAGGGGGCCATTTTCAAACTTGCTTGATAGCTGTTGTTGTAAAAGAATTCGGCATACGAGAGAGATTCTTCCCACTTCTTGCCAAATGACATAACACAAGCTCGCAGCATATCTTCCAGCACTTGATTAACTCGTTTGACTTGGCCTTGAGACTGGGGGTGATAAGCTGAACTCCAGGTAATATGAGTTCCCATAGCTTGTTGGAAACTATTCCAGAAGTGTGAGGTGAAGAGGCTGCCACGGTCCGAACTGATCTCCTTCGGAATACCGTGGAGTGATACAATCCTGGAGATATACAGATCTGCTAATTGACTAGCAGTGATCGTCTCCTTGACTGGCAGAAAGTGTGCAACTTTGGAGAGTTGGTCGACGACGACAAGAATAGCATCGTGACCCTTCTGTGACTTGGGAAGACCAGTAATGAGATCCATTTGAACCTTATCCCATTTCCATAAAGGAATAGGGAGCGGTTGCAGAATTCCAGCAGGCTTCTGATGTTCTGCTATAACGCGACGGCAAACGTCACATTCAGCAGCATATCGAGCAATATCCTGCTTCATTCTAGACCACCAGTACCTTTGTCGGAGATCAAGATACATCTTAGTACTACCCGGATGAATAGACAGTGGTGTATCATGTGCCTCCTTCATAACCTTGTCAGTCATCAATTCGAACCGAGGTACCACAATGCGGTCTTTGAAATACAAGGTTCCCTCTTCAGCAAGCGAGAAATCCCTGTACTTTTCAAGGTGAAGATCCCTTTTCATGAGGTCAACTTCAGCATCTTTAGCTTGCGCACGCTTAACAGCCTTCTCAAGATCTGGCTGTATAACGAGGGTATTAAGAGAACCCTGTGGAACAATGTGAAGGTTCAGCTTACGCAATTCTTCATACAAATGAGGTTGAGCTCGCTGAACCATGAGGTTGTTACAATAGGACTTGCGGCTCAAGGCATCAGCCATCACATTAGCCTTGCCAGGGGTATAAGAAATACCACAGTCATAGTCCGTAATAGTTTCCAACCATCGCTGTTGGCGGAGATTGAGATCCGGCTGAGTAAATAAATACTTCAGACTTTGATGATCAGTATAAATCTCACACCGATTACCAAGAAGGTAATGTCGCCACAGCTTCAATGCATAAATCACTGCAGCAAGTTCAAGATCATGCACTGGGTAATTCTATTCATGAGGACGCAACTGTCGCGAGGCATAAGCAATTACTCTTCGTTCTTGCATCAGGACACAGCCTAACCCTTGACGAGAGGCGTCGCAATAAATCACGAAATCCTTGTGAGAATCCGGAGGAGCAAGCACTGGTGTAGAAGTCAACTTGTCCTTGAGGGTCTGGAAACTTTCCTGACATTTATCTGTCCACTCAAACTTAACGCCTTTGTGAAGCAGATTAGTCAGTGGCTTGGCAATCTTTGAGAAGTTCTCGACAAAGCGACGACAATAACTTGCGAGTCCGAGAAAACTTCTGACTTGCTTGACATTCTTCGGGGGAGTCCAGTCAAGAATAGCCTGAACTCGTTCTGGGTTAACAACAATAGTAACAGGGTTTTCTGACCGAGTTGTACACCGAGGCGTTTTCATAAGCAGGGAATTATCACTGCGTAGATCATATAGATCAGAAGAAATACACAAGGAACAATTTCAAGAACGGCAAGTAACTCAAGGTATAACCAAAACATGACCAAGTCTGTGTTGGCAGGAAGTCAAGGATGTTGCCGATGATAACACAAATCAGCGAGGGGCAAGGATGGCATTGCTATTATCAAAAGTGTCAAATGACAGTGTGAGAAGCATAAGATAACTTGGAAAGAAAAGGTTAAACAGACCAATGGAAAAGAAAAGGTGACTATCAGATTAATCAATCCAATGGAAAGGAATAAGTGCAGATAATCCAGCTCTCCGGGTGAATGTGATTACGAGAACCTAGTGTCAGAGTTAGCAAAATCATTTAACCCGAAAAGATGAGAGATCAGAGTCCCAGAGTATGGAAGAGGAATAAAAGATCCTAATACCACCCATTGGCAACGTGGGCCCGTAAGCCACACAGCCATGCTAGTAAAATCATTTTGCAAATTCTAGACTCAACTTCGGCCAAGGAGTTGGAAAGGGGGTTCCTACAGGCAGTCGGCTCTGATACCAACTTGTGACGCCCCCGACTTAATCGTGCACTAATCATACACGCAAATGTACACGATCAAGCCTAAGGACTCACTTGAAGATATCACAACACAACTCTAAACATAAATAAAAGTCATACAAGCTTTATATTACAAGCCAGGGGCCTCGAGGGCTCGAATACATAAGCTCGATGTCATACAAGCATCAGCGGAAGCATCAGGTATCTGAGTACAGACACAAAGTTAAACAGATAGGCCTTTAAGAAGGCGGGGCAAAATAAAACACTGGATCGAAAGGCGCAAGCCTCCTGCTTGGGTGTCTCCTAACTACTCCTGGTCATCGGAGTGCTCCTCGTAGTAGTAGTATCTGGAGGGGTAGTAGTGGTAGTAGTCGTCGTCGACTGCTGGGGCAGCTAGATTCGGGGCTCCATCATCTGGTCTCAATAATCGGGTATGGGGAAAAAGGGAAGCAAAGCAACCGTGAGTACTCATCCAAAGTACTCGCAAGACTTACATCAGAACTATTCTAAATATGTAACATTATCAAAGGAAGGCTGTATATGTGGACTTGGCTGCAGAAATGCCAGAATAGAGAGGGGGCCTAGCCTATCGAAGACTAGCATCTTCATGGTCTTGCAGCATAAGAAGAGTGCAGATTAGTACATTAATATAATAGTAGTATCACATAGCAACAACGCCCAGAGATCCTTCCTCGACTCCCTGCGAGAAAGCGATCCCGGAGCCAATACATTTAACCCATTTCTAGTTGTAGAAGATCGGGATATTCTCCGAGCATCCTATTACCGTGGACACGGCTATTCGGATAGATATACTTCCCTGCAGGGGTGCACCAACTTACCCAACACGCTCGATGACTGTGGCCGGACACACTTGCTCAGTCGATGCCCGGCCTCGGACTATCGACACGTCGTAGCCCTACCTAGGCTCAACAGAGAGGCCAACACGCCGGTCTACATCCTAAGCACTCAGGGGTCTTGGGCCCATCGCCCTTTGCACTCCTGCGCGTTGCGAACGCGGCCGGTGAGCAGTCCTAGCCCCCTTAATACAAGCGCAGGCTTTACCAGACCAACCCGGCGCGCGCCGCTCAATCGCTGACATCTGAAGAACTTCGGCTGATACTACGACACCGAGTACCCATATTATTCCCACGTGCTGGTTAGCGCGAAAAGGCCAGAGGCCTACTCAGATTACATATCCTAACCCATTAGTGCATTTGGAGCGCGCGGAAACGAGCAGAGACTCACGACCCTGTGACCCCGTCGCCCCGTCTCGTGGACTTACGGCAAGGGCTAAGAATGCCCGGCCGTGCCACATAATCACCACGGGTACCCTCTTGGTCAACCCGATATTACATCTCTTGCGGCTACCCCTCGGGGCCGACCCGTCTTATCAAAGACTGTCGGGAACTCAGGTCCACCTCAACCGGGGTGGTACCGCCTGTCCCTTCAGTCCTGTAATAACAGTAACAGTAATGGCAACAAGTGAAGGTGAACATGTGTCCGTAACATCAAGAGGGTAATCCGAGGAATCACCCTCGTTGGATTCCCACTCGATGTATCCGTCAAGGTGAACCAGGAGGAATCACCCTCGATGGTATTCACTCCGGCGGTGTTACCGACAAAGCTTCATCGGAGGTGGGGAAGAGGAATCACCCTCGGTAACCCACAACCGACTAGCTATACTACAGAGGCATCATCGGGAGTGAGATAAGAGGTATCACCCTCGGCACTCGATGTTAGCTCTGCAGAGTCGAGCAACTTAGGGGTGTGTGTTGATGTGCTAGTCTCAGCCCGTCGATCACATCGAACGGGGCACTGGTACTAAAGCGGGGCAACTATAGCAAGGAAGAGGGGCCACAGATGGTTTACCATCCAACCTATACTAAGCATTTTGGATATCAGGCAGGTATCAATAACAGTTACAAGGACAGGCTATGCAACAGAATAGGATAAAGCAACAGCAGTAGCAATTCTAGTGCAAGCAGGAGGGAGAAAGAATAGGTGATATAGGCATGCGTCAAGGGGGGTTGCTTGCCTGGAAGCTCTGCGGCAAAGGAGGGGTCGTCAGTGGTGTCGTCGGTCTCCTGAGCTGCGTCGGTCTCGGGGGCTATCGGAGAAGAAGAGGGGGGAAGAAACAATAAATAAAGGCAGACATATGCAACACAGAGCATGGCATGCTAAAATGCAGTGCAGGGTTGCCTAAATGCATCTCTAAACCATTTTAGCTATCTTAGGGTTTAAGTTGGAATTATTAACCGGTAGGTATGCATGCACTATTCATCTACCGGAAACAGGCAAAAAGTTGCGGGTTCACCTACGTAGAGTGTCCCGATAAGAAAACAGACGGCACAATCGGATTCGTGGGATTTTCTGAGCAACTTTCATGTAGAAAGTTTTTCGATCCGAGCTACGGTTAATTTTCTATGATTTTCTGAAGTTTTAAACTATTTATGAAATTATTTAAATTAACAGAATTGCCTAATTAGGAATATGACGTCAGACTAGAGTCATGCTTGCGTCAGCAGTCGGCTGACCAGCTGACTGGTCAAACAGACAGGTGGGACCCAACTGTCAGCCTCAGAGGGTTAAAACAGATTTAATTTTAAACTAACAGAGTGATTAATCAGTGGGCCCGGCCTGTCAGTGAGTTAGTTAATTAACAGAATTAACCTAATTAACTATTAACGGTAATTATCCTCGCGGGCCCACACGTCAGAGTCAGAGGGGAAAAGTACCCGCGCGCTGACCGTGGTCAACCCGGTCAAACGCGACCAGGGGCCCACATGGCAGCGACCCCGGGCGGGGCCCGCGCCCTGCCAGGTCAGCGCGTCACCGGTGACAGCTCCAGCTAGCTCTGCGTGGCGGCCGAACGCCGGCGAGCGTCGGGTTTCGCGTACGGGCTACCGTTTCGCGCATTTTTGGGCTCTATCGAACGTGCGGAGAACGTCGCATCCATTGCGGGTGGTCTCGTGGGCTACGGTGACCGGAGCCGTCGCCGGTGACAAGGACGGCGGAGACCCGAAATCCGGCGAACTCGCGCGCGGTGATACAGAGGCCAAAATGGACGGCACTCCACTCCTACGGCATCTACTCGAGGCCACAAATTCGTTGACGAGCTCGGTGGACCGTGACGGCCACTGCTGCGACGGCAGCGAGCTCGTCGACGGAGCTCTGTTCGGCCGTTCATGGCGGCCGCAGGTAGAGCTCGAGAAAGAGCTCGGGAAGGGAGAGAGGAGAGGGGGAGCTTACGGTGCAGGCACACGGAGGCCTCTCGGTTATCGGGAGCGCAGGGGTAAGCTGGAGTTCGACGGTGGTCACCGGCGATCCCGAAGAGGGGACCGGCTCGATCTCGGAAATGCAGGGGCCTCCGCCTCGAACGAGCGGCCGGAGAGGAAGGTGCGGACAGTGGCGGTGCAGATGAGCTGGTCAGAGAGGCGAGGGAGTGGCTGGCCGCGGAGATTCACGACGGCGCGGCGGCGACGACGTCAGGCAAAGGAGGAGAGAGCAAGCGCCCGAGGGAGACAGAGGGAGATCTGGCGAGGGGAGTCCAGGGGGACTGGAGGAGGCCTCGGCCTTATCCTCCCCTCACCTGCCCGTCGCGGTGGCAGCC
Source organism: Elymus sibiricus (assembly GCA_039707655.1). NCBI lineage: Eukaryota > Viridiplantae > Streptophyta > Magnoliopsida > Poales > Poaceae > Elymus > Elymus sibiricus. The sequence goes on along the minus strand of CM077672.1, from coordinate 351,614,058 downwards.
AGCGGCTGGAGCTGCGCGAGCTCGGCCATGGCGCGCCCGACACGGCGGCGGGAGCAGGTAGAAGACTGCTCCCGTGGGCTGGGCCGGCCTGGGCTGCGACAGGTAAGGCCTTTTTCCCTTTTCCATTTTTTGTTTTTCTGTTATTTAAGTAACAGAGAGAGAGAGAGAGAGATAGAATTAATTGGGCATCCAAAACATTTTAGAAAAATGTGGGAATAGGCCCAATAAATACATTGCATTTTTATGCACTGCCACAAATATTTTGGAAGGCAGAGGAATTCATTTGGAATTTTTATAACTGAAATTGCATTTTAAATTGCTGGAATTGCATTGAAATAATTGCTACTGTCCATCTTTGCATAAGATGAAGTTGTTTTCCTGAACAAGTATTTGTTTAGGATTTTTTACTAATTGATGAACATTTTTCCAGCAACTTTTAAGCAACTTCAAAACTCAATTGCATTTGAATTTGAATTCGGTGGCAGAATTTGAAAAGAGATATTAACCCAACATGATTATCATTGCAAATCTCAGATGACTTGGCATTAATACGATGGATCACTGTAGCTCATTACATAGGGGTGTTACATAGACCTTCTGAACAAATTAAAGTTGAACCTAATATTGCAATGGGTAAAGATCTTTTGGTTGATAATATTGATGGACATGTCATATATTTCTGTGATGAAGCAACTAGAATTGCTAAGCCAGACACTAAAGATAAAAACAAACCTATAGTTGGCATGCCTGTTATTTCTGTGAAAATTGGAGATCTTTGTTATCATGGTTTATGTGATATTGGTGCTAGTGTGAGTCTTATTCCGTTTACTCTCTTTCAAGAAGTCATGAATGATATTGCACCTCTTGAGATTGAAGATATTGATGTTACTATTAAGCTTGCAAACAGAGATACTATTTCACCACTTGGGATTGTTAGAGATGTTGAAGTCTTGTGTGGTAAGGTCAAATACCCTACTGATTTTCTTGTTCTTGGATCACCACAAGATGATTTTTGTCCCATTATATTTGGTAGACCTTTCTTGAATACTGTTAATGCCAAGATCGATTGCACTAAATAAATTATCAGTGTTAATTTTGGTGAGATGTCTCATGAGTTTAATTTCTCTAAGTTCCGTAGACAACCTCACGATAAAGAATTACCTAGTAAGGATGAAATTATTGGTCTTGCTTCTATTGCTGTGCCTCCTACTAATACTTTAGAACAATATTTGCTAGACCATGAGAATGATATGCATATGAATGAAAGAAATGAAATAGATGAGCTGTTCTTTAAACAAGCACCTATCCTTAAACATAATTTGCCTGTTGAAACCTTGGGAGATCCACCTCCACCCAAGGGTGATCCTGTGTTTGAATTAATGCAATTACCTCATACTCTTAAATATGCTTATCTTGATGAAAAGAAGATATATCCTGTTATTATTAGTGCTAACCTTTTAGAGCATGAAGAAAAGCGGTTACTTAAAACTCTAAAGAAGCACCGGGCTGCTATTGGATATACTCTTGATGATCTTAAGGGCATTAGTCCCACTTTATGTTAGCATAAAATTCATATGGAGCCAGATGCTAAACCCGTTGTTGACCATCAAAGAAGGCTAAGTCTTAGAATGAAGGATGTGGTAAGAACTGAAATATTAAAGCTTCTGGAGGCTGGTATAATTTATCCCATAGCTGATAGTAGATGGGTAAGTCCTGTTCATTGTGTTCCTAAGAAAGGAGGTATTACCGTTGTTCCTAATGATAAAAATGAACTTATCCCACAAAGAATTGTAACTGGTTATAGGATGGTAATTGATTTTAGGAAATTGAATAAAGCTACTAGGAAAGATCATTACCCCTTGCCTTTTATTGATCAAATGTTAGAAAGATTATCTAAGCATACACACTTTTGCTTCCTAGATGGTTATTCTGGTTTCTCTCAAATACCTGTGTCACCTGAAGATCAAGAGAAAACCACCTTTACTTGTCCTTTTGGAACTTATGCTTATCGTCGTATGCCTTTTGGTTTATGTAATGCACCTGCTACCTTTCAAAGATGTATGACTGCTATATTCTCTGATTTTTGTGAAAATATTGTTGAGGTTTTCATGGATGATTTCTTCGTTTACGGAACTTCTTTTGATGATTGCTTGAGCAACCTTGATCGAGTTTTGCAGAGATGTGAAGAAACTAATCTTGTCTTGAATTGGGAGAAGTGCCACTTTATGGTGAATGAAGGTATAGTTCTTGGGCATAAAATTGCTGAAAGAGGTTTTGAAGTTGATAAAGCTAAAGTTGATGCTATTGAGAAAATACCATGTCCTAAAGATATCAAAGGTATAAGAAGTTTCCTTGGTCCTGCTAGTTTTTATAGAAGGTTTATAAAAGGCTTCTCTAAAATTTGTAGGCCTCTTACTAATCTCTTGCAAAAAGATGTTCCATTTGTTTTTGATGATGATTGCGTAGAAGCCTTTGAAGTACTTAATAAAGCCTTGATTTCTGCACCTATTGTTCAACCACCTGATTGGAAATTACCCTTTGAAATTATGTGTGATGCTAGTGATTATGCTATTGGTGCTGTTATAGGACAAATAGTTGATAAGAAATTAAATGTTATCCATTATGCTAGTAAAACTCTAGACAGTGCTCAAAGAAATTATGCTACTACCGAGAAAGAATTTTTAGCAGTCGTGTTTGCATGTGATAAATTCAGATCTTACATTGTTGATTCTAAAGTTACTATTCACACTAATCATGCTGCTATTAAATATCTTATGGAAAAGAAAGATGCTAAACCTAGACTTATTAGATGGGTTCTTTTGCTACAAGAATTTAATTTGCATATTGTTGATTGAAAGGGAGCTGAGAATCCCGTAGCTGATAATTTGTCTGGAATGGAGAATGTTCTTGATGACCCACTTCCTATTAATGATGATTTCCCTGATGAACAATTAGCTGTGATAAATGCTTCTCGTAACACTCCTTGGTATGCAGACTATGCTAATTACATTGTTGCTAAATATATACCACCTAGTTTCACATACCAACAAAAGAAAAAGTTTTTCTTTGATTTAAGACATTAGTTTTGGGATGACCCACACTTATATAAAGAAGGAGTAGATGGTGTTATTAGACGTTGTGTACCTGAGCATGAACAGGAACAAATCCTACGTAAGTGTCACTCCGAGTCATATGGAGGACACCATGCGGGAGACAGAACTGCACACAAGGTACTACAATCTGGTTTTTATTGGCCTACTCTTTTCAAAGATGCACGTAAGCTTGTCCTTTCTTGTGATGAATGTCAAAGAATTGGTAATGTTGGTAGACGTCAGGAAATGCCTATGAATTATTCAATTGTTATTGAACCATTTGATGTTTGGGGTTTTGATTATATGGGACCTTTTCCTAAGTCCAATGGGTATACTCATATTCTAGTTGCTGTTGATTACGTTACTAAGTGGGTAGAAGCTATTCCAACTAGTAGTACTGATCATAACACTTCTATTAAAATGCTTAAAGAAGTTATATTCCCGAGGTTTGGAGTCCCTAGATATTTAATGACTGATGGAGGTTCACATTTTATTCATCGTGCATTCCGTAAATTGCTTGCTAAATATGATGTTAACCATAGAATTGCATCTCCTTATCATCCTCAGTCTAGTGGTCAAGTTGAATTAACTAATTGAGAAATAAAATTGATATTACAAAAGACCGTTAATAGATCTAGAAAGAATTGGTCTAAGAAACTTGATGATGCACTATGGGCTTACAGAACTGCTTATAAAAATCCTATGGGTATGTCTCCATATAAAATGGTTTATGGAAAAGCATGTCATTTACCTCTTGAGTTAGAACACAAAGCATATTGGGCAATTAAGGAACTAAACTATAATTTTAAACTTGCCGGTGAAAAGAGGTTATTTGGTATTAGTTCTTTAGATGAATGGAGAACCCAAGCTTATGAAAATGCCAAGTTGTTTAAAGAAAAAGTTAAAAGATGGCATGATAAGAGGATTCAAAAATGGGAATTCAAAGGAGGTGACCATGTTCTATTATACAATGCTCGTTTAAGATTTTTTGCAAGAAAACTTCTCTCTAAATGGGAAGGCCCATTCGTCATCGAAGAAGTTTATCGTTCCGGAGCCATCAAAATAAACAACTCCGAAGGAAATAATCCGAGAGTGGTGAATGGGAAAGGAATTAAACATTATATCTCAGGTATGACCATTAATGTTGAAACTAATATTATTCAAACAATTACTCCGGAAGAGCACATAGAGGAAACCTTTCGGAACGCTCCAGAATCCTGAAAACGAGTAGGTATGTGGTACGGTAAGTAAACCGACTCCAAAACTTCCATAAAAATACTTTCTGTCCATTTTGGAATATATAAAAATTAGGAAAATAATAAACAGTCCGAAAAGTGCACGAGGAGGCGACAAGCCTGGGGGGCGCACCTACCAGGCTTGTGGTGCCCTCATGGACTTTCCCGACTCCGTTTTTCTTCCATATTACTTGTTTTGCACGGGAAAATTCATTATATATACTCACGGGTGTTTTGACCGTCGCACCGCAAGTTTCTCCTCTGTTCTTGTTTCGGGCTATTTTTCTGACAGATCTAGACCGCCATGGCCCCCGAAGACTCCGCACCAAGCACCCGATTGTTCAACCTTCACCCAACAAACGTCCTTTCAGCGAAGTATATTATGAGTGGTCGTTCGGAGAGGAGGATATTGCTATGGAGGAGGAGCCGGGAAAGGTCTTGGAGGACCGGATTCAAGGAGAAGAAGATCAAGCCATGCACAAGACGGAACCAACAGAAAAGGGAGATTTGTGGGAAACTCTTTATGATAGATTTCCCCCATCTGAAATTGATACGCTAAAAGTTTTTGAAGCAATTTGTGCTCAGAATACTTCGCTTACTCGTGAAGTTATTGTGTTAGAAGAGCAGAATCATGCCCTATCGTAATTTGGAGTACTTGCTAAAGCTGAAGGACAAGCCCACCACCTCATCACCACCATCACCCAAGAAGGAGATTTGAGTACATGGGTATGGGCACCACCCTTGGCTTGTGCCAAGCTTGGGGGAGGTGCCCCGGTATCGTATCACCATCACTTTTTTTACCATCATTATCTATCTTAGTTCGATCCTTAGTTATTTCATGATTTAGAAGAATAAAGTTTTAGTATGATTTAGTTTCGAGTGCTTGCTTTGTGATCTATCTATCTATGTAATCATGTGTGAAAGTTATATAATAAAGAGTAGTTTGAGTTGAGTGTTTTGCTTTTGATGATCCAATCTTAGAGATAGAAAGAATAAAAAGTAAAGATCATATGCTAATCCCATGGGGAGTGATGACTTCACATAAAAGAAGTATAATTGATAAAACTTGTTGGAAGTTGACAAACATAGCATTGGTCATTGTTGCAATTCATGAAAAAGTAATAAAGGAAGAGAGGTCTCACATATAAATACACTATCTTGGACATCTTTTATGATTGTGAGCCCCCATCAAATATTCTATGTCAATTAGTTGATGTTGGACAAGGAAGACAACGTAATGTGTTTTGTTTGATTATATTCACATAGAAGTTATATTGTTTTGGATCCTCTAACATGTGATGCTTGCCCCCTATCTTTTGCTAGCCAAATTCTGTACTAAGTAGAGATACTACTTGTGCATCCAAAAACCCTTAAACCCAGTTTCATGCCATGAGAGTCCACTATATCTACCTATGGATTGAATAAGATCCTTCAAGTAAGTTGTCATCGGGGCAAATCAATAAAAATTGCTCCTAAAACATGTATGAAATTTTATTGTAAGGGAAAATAAGCTTTGTACGATCTTGTGATAGTGGAGAATAAAAGCGAGAGACTTCATAATAAAGGTCGCTATCACAAGGGGCAATATAAAGTGACGTTCCTTTACATTAAGAGCTTGCACATCCAAAAACAAAAAGTGCATGACAATCTCTGATTCCCTCTGTGATGGGCCTATCTTTTACTTTATGTATTTACTTTCATGCAAGAGTCAATAGTATTCTCCTCTATTCCATTTTTATTTTCTCTCTTGGCAAGCATCATGTGGTGGGGATTGATCCAGGCATATATATCCAGTTGGGGAAAAAGTGATCATGAGTTATTATTGTTGCCATTACCCTTGAGGTAAATACGTTGGGAGGCGAAATTTTAAGCCCCTATCTTTCTATGTGTTCGACTAAAACTTTTGCTCCATAAGTATGTCGTGAGTGTCAGCAATCATAGAAGACTAAATGATAGTTGAGTATGTGAACTTGCTAAAACAAAGCTCTTACATAGACTCTTTTTGATAATATGATGAATTGCAATTGCTTCAGTGACTGAGATCATAGTTTGTTAGTTTTCAATTTGGTTTATGGTTCATACTTTAACCTGTGGATGAATTGTCACTTTTGCATGAGAAGTTTTATGATGATATATTGTTGTTATAATAAAGATCATGATGCTCCATGTCCATATTTTATTTTTTATCGACGTCTCCCTCTCTAAACATGTGGTCATGATTATCGATTTTGACTTTCGCTTGAGGACAAGCGAGGTCTAAGCTTGGGGGAGTTGATACGTCCAATTTGCATCATGATTTCCTAGTAATAATTATTATGTTTTTGATCATTATTTCACTTTATGGTACAATTCTGATGCCTTTTCTCTCTTATTTTGCAAGATTTACATGAAGAGGGAGAATGCCGGCAACTGGAATTCTGGACCTGAAAGGGGTGAAACAGAGCTAGCTATTCTGCACAACTCCAAATAACCTGAAAATTTACGGAGAATTATTTTGGAATATATAAAAAATACTGGCGAAAGAATCAACAGAAGGGGGCCCACCAGGAAGCTACATGCCTGGGGGCGCGGCCTACCCCCCCTGGGCGCGCCCCCTGGCTTGTGGGGCCCCTGGCAGGCCTCTGGCCCCCTCCTTCTACTATATGAAGACATTTGCCCTAGAAAAAATGAGAATAAGACTTTCGGGACGAAACGCCGCCGTCTCGAGGCGGAACCTGGGCAGGAGCTATTTTGCTCTCCGGCGGAGCGATTCCGCCGAGGATACTTCCCTCCGGGAGGGGGAAATCGAAGCCATCGACATCACCAATGATCCTCTCATCATGGGAGGACCAATCTTCATCAACATCTTCACCAGCACCATCTCATCTCAAACCCTAGTTCATCTCTTGTATTCAATCTTTGTCTCAAAACCTCAGATTGGTACCTGTGGGTTGCTAGTAGTGTTGATTACATCTTGTAGTTGATGCTAGTTGGTTTATTTGGTGGAAGATTATATGTTCAGATCCTTAATGCTATTCAATACTCCTCTAATCTTGAACATGAATATGATTTGTGAGTAGTTACTTTTGTTCATGGGGACATGGGAGAAGTCTTGTCATAAGTAATCATGTGAATTTGGTATTCGTTCGATATTTTGATGCTATGTATGTTGTGCTTCCTTTAGTGGTGTCGTGTGAACGTTGACTACATGACACTTCACCATCTTTGGGCCTAAGGGAAGGCATTGTGGAGTAGTAATTAGATGATGGGTTGCTAGAATGACAGAAGCTTAAACCCTAGTTTATACGCTATTCCGTAAGGGGCTGATTGGATCCATATGTTTCATGCTATGGTTAGAGTTATCTTAATTCTTCTTTCGTAGTTGCGGATGCTTGTGAGAGGGGGTAATCATAAGTGGGAGGCTTGTTCAAGTAAGAACAGCACCCAAGCACCGGTCCACCCACATATCAAATTATCAAAGTAGCGAACGCGAATTAAACAAACATGATGAAAGTGACTAGATGAAATTCCCATGTGTCCTCGAGAACGCTTTGCTTATTATAAGAGTTCGTTCCGGCTTGTGCTTTGCTACAAAAAGGATTGGGCCACCTTGTTGCACTTTATTATACTTGTTACTTGTTACGAATTATCTTGCTATCAAAACTATCTATTACCGCTACTTTCAGTACTTGCAGAGAAGACCTTGCTGAAAACCGCTTGTCATTTCCTTCTGCTCCTCGTTGGGTTCGACACTCTTACTTATCAAAAGGACTACGATTGATCCCCTATACTTGTGGGTCATTAGCGCGCGATGGTTAACTCCTACCAACCTCCCCCCTAGGGGCATGCGTAGTAGTACTTTGCTTCGAGGGCTAATAAACTTTCGCAATAAGTATGTGAGTTCTTTATGACTAATGTGAGTCCATGGATTATACGCACTCTCACCTTTCCGCAACTTGCCAGTCTCTTCGGTACCATGCATTGCCCTTTCTCACATCGAGAGTTGGTGCAAACTTCGCCATTGCATCCAAACCCCGTGATATGATACGCTCTATCACACATAAGCCTCCTTATATCTTCCTCAAAACAGCCACCATACCTACCTATCATGGCATTTCCATAGCCATTCCGAGATATATTGCCATGCAACTTCCACCGTTCTGTTTTTATGACACACATTGTCATTGTCATATTACTTTGCATGATCATATAGCTGACATAGTATTTGTGGCTCAGCCACCGTTCATCATTTTTATACATGTTACACTAGCATCATTGCACATCCTGGTACACTGCCAGAGGCTTCATATAGAGTCACATTGTTCTAGTATCGAGTTGTAATATTGAGTTGTAAGTAAATAAAAGTGTGATGATCATCATTATTAGAGCATTGTCCCAGTGAGGAAATAATGGTCGAGACTAATGAGTCCTCGAAAAAGTGGGGATGAGGTCCATGAGACTGTTCTAAAAAAAAGAGGCCAAAAAGAGCCCACGAAAAAAATGAGAGAAAAAGAGAGAAGGGGCAATGTTACTATCATTTTTCCACACTTGTGCTTCAGAGTAGCACCATGTTTTTCATATAGAGAGTCTCCTATTTTGTCACTTTCATATACTAGTGGGAATTTTTCATTATAGAACTTGGCTTGTATATTCCGATGATGGGCTTCCTCAAATGCCTGAGGTCTTCATGAGCAAGCAAGCTGGATGCACACCCACTTAGTTTTCATGATTGAGCTTTCATACACTTATAGCTCTTAGTGCATCCGTTGCATGTCAATCCCTACTCCTCGCATTGACATCAATTGATGGGCATCTCCATAGCCTGTTGATTAGCCACGTCGATGTGATACTATCTTCTTATTTTTGACTTCTCCTTAATATTCCCTACCACCACACTCTATTCCACCCATAGTGTTATATCCATGGCTTGCGCTCATGTATTGCGTGGGGGTTGAAAAAGCTGAAGCGCATTAAAAAGTATGAACCAATTGCTTGGCTAAAACCGGGGTTGTGCATGATAAATATTTTGTGTTAAGAAGATGGAGCATGACAGGATTATATGATTTTTTAGGGATAATGTTCTTTAACATTTTTATTTTGAAAGACATGATTGTTTATTAGTATGCTTGAGTATTGATGTGTTTATATCAAACTATACACTATTGCTTTGAACCATTCGGATCTTATTATTCATACTGTAAGAGAAAGATTACATGATGAAACATGTTAGGTAGCATTCCACATCAAAATTTTTGTTTTTATCATTTACCTACTCGAGGATGAGCAGGAATTAAGCTTGGGGATGCTTGATACGTCTCCGACGTATCTATAATTTTTGATTGTTCCATGCTATTATAGTATCAATCTTGGATGTTTTATATGCAATCATATGCCATTATACATCATTTTTTGGGACTAACCTATTAACCCAGTGCCCAGTGCCAGTTGCTGTTTTTTTGCTAGTTTTTGTCTTTTCAGAAAATCATTATCAAAAAGTGTACAAACGAGAAAAAAACTTTGGATTAATTTTTTCTGGACCAGAAGAGACCCACAAAGCTTCGGGAGAAGACTAGAGGAGCCACGAGGAGGCGGCAAGCCTGGAGGGCGTGCCCCCAGGCTTGTGGGCCCCTCGTAGCCCCTCCTGACCTAATTGCAGCGCTATAAATTCTAAAATATTCCCATTATACCAGAGAGACAGAAAAGAAAACCTTTCTGCCGCCGCAAGCCTCTGTTCTTCCGCGATCCCATCTGGAGGCCTTTTCCGGTACTCTGTCGGAGGGGGAATCGATCACAGAGGGCTTCTTCATCAACCTTGCTGCCCTTCCGATGATGTGTGAGTAGTTTACCACAGACCTATGGGTCCATAGCTAGTAGCTAGATGGCTTCTTCTCTCTCTTTGATCTTCAATACCATGTTCTCCTCGATGTTCTTGGAGTTCTATCTGATGTAATCTTCTTTTGCGGTGTGTTTGTTGGGATCCGATGAATTGTGAGTTTATGATCAGATTATTCATGAGAAATATTTGAGTCTTCTCTGAACTCTTTTATGCATGATTATTATAGCTTTGTACTTCTCTTCGATCTATCGATTTGGTTTGGCCAACTAGATTGGTTTATCTTGCAATGGGAGAGGTGCTTTGTGATGGGTTCAATCTTGCGGTGCTCAATCCCAGTGACAGCAGGGGACATGACATGTATTTGTATTGTTGCCATTAAGGATAAAAAGATGGGGTTTAATCATATTGCTTGAGTTTACTTTGTCTACATCATGTCATCTTGCTTAAGGCATTACTCTGTTTCATACTTAATACCCTAGATGCATCCTGGATAGCGGTCGACGGGTGGAGTAATAGTAGTAGATGCAGGTAGGAGTCGGTCTACTTGTCTCGGACGTGATGCCTATATACATGATCATTGCCATGAATCCGTCATAATTATTTGCTTTTCTATCAATTGCCCAACAGTAATTTGTTTACCCACCGTATGCTATGTGTTCGAGAGAGAAGCCTCTAGTGAAAACTATGGCCCCCGGGTCTACTTTATCATATATAAAAACCTAAAAATACCTTGCTGCAATTTATTTAATTTTGTTTTATTTAGTATTTTAGTTTATCTATTTATCCCTATCAGATTTAATCCTTGCAAATAACCGCTAAGAGGATTGACAACCCTCATATTTGCGTTGGGTGCAAGTGTTTGCTTTTGTGTGTGCAGGTGCGTTTAACGGGATTTTGCTTGGTTCTACTACTGGATTGATAACCTTGGTTCTTAACTGAGGGAAATACTTATCTCTACTATACTGCATCATCCTCTCCTCTTCGGGGAAATACCAACGCAGTCTACAAGTAGCAGAAATCAAGGCTTTCTTAAGAATTTCAAAGGCTTCTACACAGTCATCATCAAAAATTATTTTTGCAAAATATTTGTAAGAGGCCTAGAAATTTTGCAGAAGTCCTTAATGAACCTTCTATAGAAACCAACATGATCAAGAAAACTTCTTATACCTTTGATATCTTTGGGACATGGCATTTTATCAATACCATCCACCTTAGCTTTATCTACTTCAATGCCTCTTTCAGAAATTTTATGACCAAGGATTGTTCCTTCATTTACCATGAAGTGGCACTTCTCGCAATTCAAGACAAGACTGTTTTCCTCACATCTCTGCAAAACTTTATCAAGATTGTCCAAGCAGTCATCAAAAGAAGTCCCATGGATAGAAAAATCATCCATGAAAACTTCAACAATTTTTTCGCAAAAGTCAGGAAATATATACAGTCATACATATTTCAAATGTAGCAGGTGCATTGCATAAACCAACTGGCATACGTCTATAGGCAAAAGTTCCAAAAGGACAAGTAAAAGTAGTTTTCTCTTGATCCTCGGGGTGAACAGGTATTTGAGAGACACCAGAATAACTATCTAGAAAGCAAAAACGTGTGTGATGAGATCATCTTTCTAACATTTGGTCAATAAAAGGCAAAGGATAATGATCTTTTCTAGTAGATTTGTTTAGTTTTATGAAATCTATAACCATCCTATAACCAGTGACATGTCTTTGTGGGATAAGTTCATTTTTATCATTAGGAACAACTAATGCCAACTTTCTTACGGACAGAACGAACAAGACTTACCCATCTACTATCAGCTATAGGAAAAATTATACCTGCTTCCAGAAGCTTTAATAGTTTATTTCTTACCACTTCCTTCATCTTAGGATTTAAGCAGTGCTGATGATCAACAACATGTTTAGCATCTGGCTCCATATTTATTTTGTGTTGACACATAACTGGGATAATTCCCTGTGATCATCCAAAGTATATCCAATTGCAGCATGATGCTTCTTTATAGTTTTCAACAACCTCTTTTCTTCGTGCACTGAAAGGTTAGAATTGATAATAACATGATATATCTTCTTTTCATCAAGATAAGCATATTTCAGTGTGTTAGGGAGTTTCTTAAATTCAAACGCAGGATCATCCTTAGGGGGTGGAGGATCTCCCAAAATTTCTACAGGAAAATTATGTTTAAGAATAGGCTCTTGCCTATTTTTTTCATCTATCTCATTTCTTTCCTTAATCTTCATATCATTCTCATGATCTAACAAGTTTTGCTCTAAAGTATCAGTAGGGGACACATCAATAGAAGCGAGACCAACATTTAAATCTTCATTAGGTAAATATTTAGCATGATGTTGTTTGGTGAACTTAGAAAAATTAAATACATGAGTTTCATCACCAAACTTAACTTCCACTTTCTGCTTAGTACAATCAATCTCAGCACCGACAATATTCAACAAAGGTATATCAAATATTATGGGACAAAAATTATCTTGTTCAGATCCAAGTAATAGAAAATCAGTAGGATATTTAATCTTAACACACAACACTTCAACATCTCTAACAATGCCAAGTTGTGAAATGGTATCCCTATTTGCAAGCTTAATAGTAACATCAATCTCTTCTATCTCAACAGGTGAAATATCATGCATTACTTCTTGATAGAGAGAAAGGAATTGCACTTATACTAGCACCAATATCACACAAACCATGATAACAATGATCTCCAATCTTAATAGGAACAATGGGTATGCCAACAACTTTAACATTCTATATTTTTCTTCTTTATGAGGCTTAGATATTCTAGCAGCTTCATCACAAAAATAGATAACGTGCCCATCAACATTTGCAACCAAAAGATATTTAACCATGGCTATTGAAGGTTCTACTTTATTTGTTCAGAATGTTTAGGTGCTTTAATATTACTTTTATTAACCACAGTTGTAACCCTAGAGTGCTCCTTAATTATAACAGGAAATGGAGGCTTTTCAACATAAGCAGTAGGCACAACACAATTATCTGCATAAGCTTGCATTTCAATATTAGCAATGATAGTTTCCTTACAAATATCTTTAATCGGTTCATGATATTTAAACCATTTCTCCTTAGGGAGATCAACATGGGCAACAAAATACTTATAGAAATTAACAACTATATCAGAGTCAAGTCCATATTTTGCACTAAGCTCATGAAAAACATCAGTTTCAACAAAAAACTTAACACAATCATATGCAAGATTTATACCCAACTCTTTACCTTTGCTGACTTCCCAATCTTTAGCATTGAGTTTAATTATTTAGACAAGATCCCATTTGAATTCAATTTTTCTACCTGAGAAAGGACCAGTAGAAGAACCATCAAGCATTTCCGTATCGCAAAGAGAAAGCCTAGCATAAAAATTATGAACAATAATGTTGGTGCAATGTCTTGCCCCTTGGGTTTTGGATATTGTTGTCAGAAACAGTAAGGGACTGATTTGTTTGCTAGTGCACATAGAAAGAAATAGTCCCTGACGTAACGAGAAGAATGCTACATTCTGATGAGAAGTTTGAAGAACTTCACCAAGAAGTATCTGCGTTGTAGAGAAGAGAGATATATGTTTCGAGAAGAAACTACACCGAGAAGATTGTGTGACGAAGTTGACCCCTTAAAATATTACTAACGCAAAGAAATTTTCGTTCGGTGTGTCAAAAAAAAATGACTATAGTCGAGAAGATTGAAGGTGAAGCGAAGACATAGTATTTGTTTTGTTGTTCTTCTTTCTCTTATTTGAGTCATAGGACCACCGTACTATTAAGAGGGGTATAGGTTTTCGAGACTTAAGTCTGTTGTGATGCTTAGCCAAAACCTATGAAAGACCGAGAGAAATCGCTTTGTGCACCAAAAGTTTACTTGCTAGCCAGAGGCATTGTTCTTCTAAGCTACAAGAGATATCTTTTGGACCGAGGAGTCAACTTTACTTGTTCCTCAAGTAAAGCTGCGATGTGCTCAAATTCTGACCGTTGGAAAACATGTAGGTTGGCATTGGCTGGACTGAGTTTCCTAAATGGTCATTCCCCATCAGGGAAGGCTGTGGCTATGAATAGCCACCCTGCCCCAACGTTATTCGTTGGCTGCTCTGCTTGAGATTCTGAGAAGATTGATTGAGCACCCCTCTCAAGAGATTTGAGTTTAAAATCCACTATGAGAAAATCAAGAGCTGAAACTTAGATAGTGGTTGAGCATCACAGTAGATATGTGTTGAGAGTTCTTGTACCTGTTACTCTTGAGAGTTACACACTCTCTAGACGGATAGGTTTCCGCTTGTGTGTCGAAGAGTAATTGTCTTCACCAAGCAAGTCTATCAAAGTTTTGGAGATCGCCGATAGTGGTTCAACAACCAAGAGTATGTGGTTCACGAAGCAAGTCTGTCGAAGGTTGGAGATCACCGATAAGGATCTACCCCATGTGAAATCAACCGAATTCTGATTAGCTTTGCGTTGAAGGAGAATAGGACGGAGAGAGGTTTGCTCCTGTGTTCAATCATAAGTCGCTCAAACCAGATGTACCTATTTTGCAGAAGAGTGAACTGGTCTACCAAATCACCCGTCACCATCAAGCACCATTGGTCAACTTTATTCTATTGCATTACTTTCAGTAGTCATTCTTCAATGCTTTGTTTCGATAGATATTCCTCTGATCTTATATCAGCACCATGACCATGTTGTTTAGTGTATTTCAATTTGTTGTTCTCAAAGTTGTTTGTCTGTATGCTCGTCTGTTGACTCTCTGATGTTACTTTGTTATTCAGTTGACTTATGCTCTGATGAACATCTCTCAGTAGAGTTAGTATTTATGGTGTTATGTCTCATTCATATTTTCAGTTTATGTTGTTTATCTTGTCTTCATTCTGTGTCACCATTGTCATCGTGAAAGTTCTCACTACTAGGAAAAGGGCTGCTAGTGGCGCACCTGTTTTCGCTACTAATGGCGCACTACAGGTGCGCCACTAGCACCACGCCATTAGAATTTTTTACTAATGGCGCACCACTGGTGCGCCATTAGTATCTGGTATACTAATGGCGCACCATGCAGTGTGCCATTAGTATAGCCCACGGTGCGCCATTAGTATGCCTCCCAGGGGCCATATTTACCCATGTGCTTTGGCATACTAATGGCGCACTGGTGGATGATGCGCCATTCGTGTGCTCTGGCTTACTAATGGCGCACTATGTGGTGGTGCGCCACTAGTATGAATATTAGGGATTTTTTTTTCGTTTCTGATATTTTCACAGGTTACAAAATATATTATTTGACAGAATATAGCTAGCACCACACAGCAACAGCAGATTCATCGAATACAATAGAAGATTAGTGTCCGAATACAATTCATCATATTAGTCTCCGAATTTAAAATACCGAACAAAGTTAGAACATTACAAGTCTCGAAACCGCGAGTAGCGAGTTTGTCTTCACATTACAAGTCGATATCGATCATCTAAACTACCATCACATAGAAGAGAGCTGCGGTCATCACGATGAGCATAATCGCGATGAAACTGGTCTTCATCCGGTTCCTCCAACGCTCCCTCCTCTCTCCCGCTAGATAGCGCACGTATCTAGATTCCGCCTCCGCCCTAGTGGTGTACCCTTTGTAACTGTTACCGCTGAAACGGTGAACCTGTGTCCGACACTCCTCCCAGTCGTCGTAGACTCCGGGAACCCTACCCTTGTACACGACATACGACGGCATCTCTATGCACTAGCCAAACAAAACGTTAGTACCAATTCACAGACAATACATAAGCAATATATAAGTATGCAACAAAAGGATCGAAAGAGAAAAGCAAGACATTAATAGCATCGATTACATCTAAGTTGAACGACTGTCCAAACCAAAGAGACATACAAGTTCATCAAAGTTTAATTACAACATGAGCCAATCGATGTTTCAAAACTAGACATAGCATCACTACTTTCGACTCGACTCAAGGGACCGGAGCGTGGATGAAGCCGCCGTCTATCGTGATGGTCATGAAATCGCGGGCGTTGTCAGCCTGCATTTGTAGCGTTGTGTCTATCTCACTGTTGGACGGTTGATTTCTGAGGTAGAACTGCCCCGAGGTACGAAGGACATCTTGATGGATGATTTCTGCAAACTCCGACTGGATGCGAAAGAATTCTTGTCTGATGTCCGTGTCCTGGATTGCCGACAAGCTTGCGGCCCAAGCTTTGAGATTATTTGGTAGCAGAAGGTGATTATGGTCCCGTACGATCGCCCGCATGTGATGGAGGGCGTAGTAGGCATCCTTCTGACCGCCAGGCGGCTGCTTGACGCAGGGGAACGTCGTATTGTGGGCGAACACGTGCTTGCCGTACTTACGAACTGGCCTGGTGAAGGTGCCTCCAGATTTGGCGTAGCCGGGGAGAACATCATCAAGAACTTTCTTGACATTTGTGTAGTCTTTCTTCGACTGACGGTCCGAGTCGAAATACGTGGCCATGGAATATTTCGGGCTTAAGAGGATGAGTGTGCAATGCGTGTCACTGCACAAAACACGGAATGTTAAAAAAAACGATCGAAATCTAAGAAATCATATGTTACGGGGCGGTTGAGGGGACGACTTACTCGGGAAAGTAAGGCACGAGGAAGTTATCCTTATCTGGGTTTGCCAGAATGACGCCTTCGAGGTAAGAACTCGCGACTTGCCGGTCCCCAGCGCTGCCCAAGATCTTGGCACGCATGTAGAAGGGGTCGACTATCACGATGTCCGGGGTCTTGTCTCTAATGATCCGCATCTCCATACTCAGCGAAAATAGCCGAACGAAGGTGTAGTGCAGCGGATGAAGGTTAAACATAGCGAAGATGTCATCAAACCGCAGGACGATCGTACCCCCGATGGCGCTATCCACAAAGCCCTTGCCCTCTGGCACCTTGGCCACGAAAACCGGGTATGCCACGTCATTCTCTCGGAGACGCCGCTTCTCCAAAGAAAGAACACTGTCATGCAGACTCCGCATAGCACCGGTTGCAGCATTGAGCATATTAGTCGGTAGCATCGGCCTACCCGCCACATGCACCCTCCTCGAGATATCCTTAGGTGAAGGTGGCCCGTCCTGAGCACGGGTCGTACTCGGTGCCGGCTGACTCGCACCCTTGTTACTCTTTCTTTTCCGTCCCTTCTTCTACTGCTGTAATGGGACCGAGTTCTGCTCACAGACCGCCTTCTTGAGTGTGCTGGGGCTGATAATATTTCGCACCTCGGCTATCTGAGGCTCGGTGAAGTCGGCAGCTGGAGGCGTCTCCTGAGAACTGAACGCCAGACGACGCCTGTTGCAATTGGGTTTCTCCGCGGTACCAGCTAGATCGCGATCGTCTTTTGCAGGGTTGGGTTCTTGAGAAGGAGGCCCCATGAATTCGTCATCGGACCCATGTTCGTTGAAGTACTTATCGACGTTGGTAAATGTACCGTCGTCGTTGTCGTCGTCGTCTGGATCCTTTGCCATATGCATGCCCGGATCCTGTGCCATATGCATGTCCGGCATGTCCGGTAGCGTTGCGGCGGTCTTGCCATGGCTTGGCGCCGGCACGACTGGCAGTGTTGTCTTTGGGGTGGTGTCCCCCGCCCCCAAACGAATCTGGCTCTTCGGCCAAAGCAGGGGCCAGCTTAGGCAGGCGCTGAGGGTCATCACATCATCTTCGTCGGCCCCGGCGGGTCGAATCGGAGGTAACAACTCGTCGCAGCCTGGCAGCACCCGAACCAGTTGAACCCTATACACGGTGGGTGGCATTGGATTACCGTGGAACACGGGGTTGCCCGGTTGAACGATTTTGCCCTTGGCGACATCGACCAACTCGTTGTTCACGAAGTGCAGGAGAGTGCACGGAACGTCGGCGGCGCCCTGCGAAAACATGAAGGGCGTCAGGGATGCCCAGTCAAAGGCAAGGAGATGAAGTCCTCGGCCGAGAGGCTTAATTAGTTACCGTGATGATGGCGTCGAGCTCGGCTAATGTCGAGGCACCGCCAACGGTGGGCGTGCAATTGACGGAGGGGCCGCTTGCTGCCGAGGTGCCGGCCGGCGTACACCCGGGTGCATTAAGCTCCAATGCCCGTGCCGGCGTCGGAGACACCAATACCGGCTCCGCCGGAGACACCAATGGCGCCGCCTGCGCGTTGTGCGAGTTGCTGGCCGTGAAGCTGGGAATCGGGGGCGGCCCCTGTTGGCCGCTCGCAATCCACGTCGTCAGCCCATGAATCAAGGTAGGCATAATGCCGGTGAGCGTCGATCCCAGTTGTTGTTGCACTTGCTCTTGGACAATCTCCGGAATCCGCGCCACTTGTGCCTTGAGTTCTTGAACCTCGCGCGACTGGCTTTCCGAGCTGGTCTTTCTCTCCTTTCGCCCACCAGCGTTATAGTATGACGACCATTTTGTGGACAAGCCTTTGCCGGCCACACGACCAGCTGACGACGGCTTACTGAGCTTATCCTTGTTTTTCATTACGTTCAACGCCCTATTTAGAGTGCTGTCCCAAGGGATGCTCTGAGACGACCCCGCGCTACTGCTTTCAGTCTCCTGCGCCAGAACAAGCTCAAGCGCCCTGGTCTTCGGATCCGTGGTAAGCTCCTTTGTTACCGGGTCCTCCTTGTACCGGGCCCTGACATAGTTCCTGGTCTGCTTGTCACGGCATTTCTCGAAGCGGGGCGGTAGGCCTTGCTCGGCACGCTCCGCGTCCTCCTTGTCCCATATAGGCTCCGCCACTCTGTAACCGCTGGGACCGAGTTTGTGTTCCCCTAAGTTCAACTCCCGCATTTCTTTCCCCCACTGACTTGATTCAGAGGTTGCGCTGCTCTCGCACTTGATCTTGAACTCCTTGTAGTCATCTTCGCTGATCCAAGGATTTTTCGCCTTGATCTTCTCATAACTATCACCTTTCTCAATCATTCTTTTCACCGCGCTTCTCCAAGTAGACAGGGCCGTGCTCATCCTCGTGAGGGCGGCACTGTTCACTTTATTCCCTGAGAGGCATGTGTTTTCAAATTCAGCGGGGAACTTGTATCGTTCGTGCAGCTTCGTGAAGAGGAGGTTGCGCAAATTCCCTCGGTCCTTATGCCTTAGGTTCTCGGTGTTGATCGAGACGGTGCTCCGGAGAATGCACCCGAGCTGAACCGAGTACCCCTTGACTATTTGTTTGGGCTCCGTTGGATGCCCGTCGGAGTCCACTTGAGTAAATTCCTCCTTGACGGTGCGGAGCACGTTCGGGCGCCGGTCCTTCCGTTGCCTCTTCGGTTGGCTGCCATCTGTCCGTGCGCTGCCATCATCAGTGGTGGCATCGTCGGCGGCACCATCAGTGGTGGCATCCTCGGCGGCACCATCAGTGGTGTCATCCCCGACGCCACTAGGGGTTGTGTAGTCAGGATCGGTGTCTTCCGCGGCGTCCTCATAGCGGTGAGGTTGTTCCTCCATCTCCTGGGACAGCTCCCAGAATTGCTTGCCGCCCGAACCACCGACCTCATCGTTGTGGGCCATGTTTCGCTCTAAATAGGAAAAAAGTTTGGTCAAAAAGTTGGTTATTGTCAAGGAACAAGATCATGGTCTCATCATTTAGGGTTTGTCGACACCGAGGCATCCTAAAAGCTAAGCTTTTATCATTTAGGGTTTGTCGACGCCGAGGCACCCTAAAAGCCTAAGCTTTCATCATTTAGGTTCTTATCGACACCGAGGCACCCTAAAAGCTACTTAATTAAGTACTAAGATACCCCGGCCCATGCATTAGTAGCAAGTACCCCATATGTCCGATTTTTAGCAAAGTCATGCTAAAATTCACGGAAAATTTCAGCATGACCTTTGCTGAAAATAGGACATATGGAGTACCCGAATTTGCCGGAACGGAAGTTAATCGACATTCCGGCAAACTCAAGGGCCTCTCGGGGTACTCACAGGTTATGAACAGATTTGCAAACAGCGAGGAGGATGGAGTATTTCCTCTGCTATCATGAACAATTTCTGAACAGAATTTTTGAACACAGAGACCTACTCCCAACAATTCAGTCTTTAGCAACATTACACAGGGGACAACATTTCTGAACATTTACACTGAACATTTCATGATCAAAAAAGAGAGAGTATGGAACAAAGGATTTGCTGCATGATAGCATAATTTCAGAACTTTCATTGTACACTGTAGGACAACATTTATCAAATTTCGTTTCATGACCTTTCTGAACTTTCTATAGCAAATCATTGATCAGGAAATTTCATGACCTACTCCAAATTTCTGAACTTTCATGATCAAATTTTTCAGTAATGAACAAAGACTGAACCTGCATCCCAAATTCCTGTCCCTTTCCTTGTTACTGAGACTGAACCCGAGGTCGTGTTCGCTGGGAGCAGAGGAGGAGGGCAGAGGAAGGAGGAAGGAGGAGAGGTACCTGGGCGGGCGCGGCCGGTCGCCGGAGGGGTCGGGGTCGGGGTCGGTGTCGGTGGCGGCGGCGGCGTCGAAGGGATGGCTCGAGGGCGTCCGAGCTCGTCCGGGTCCTCGTAGTCGAAGAAGAAGACGGCGGCGGTCCTCCTGGGCGCCTCGGTTGCTCGTGGGGAGGCCGACGGCCACGTGCTTCACGGGTCGGCGGCGGTCGTCGTCCTGCACCCCGTGCCCGGACTGAGGTAGAGGCGGCGCAGGGCAGGGGCCGACGCGGGGAGGCTGTCAGCGATGGCGAGGTCGCGGAGGCGTCGGCGATGGCGGAGCTGCAGTGGTGGGGGGCGCGGGGGCGCGGGGGCGGCGGCGCACGTAGGGGCGGCGGCGTGGTGGGTCGGGGCAGCGCGCGGGGGGGGGGGGGGGGGGGGTGGGGGGGGAGTGGATCTGGCGAGAGGGAGGGACGAAGGGGTCGGGCGAGTTAGAGCTAGGGGGAAGCTTACTAATGGCGCACCCCCGAGCGGTGCGCCATTAGAAATCTTTTTTTTATAGCAATGGCGCACCCCTTAGAGGTGCGCCATTAGAAAGCTTTTTTTTAGATAGCAATGGCGCACTACCCGAGCGGTGCGCCATTAGTATGTTTTTTTATTATTATTTTTTGTTGCTATTTTTAATATTTTTTTATAAAAACAGTAATAATTTTTTATAAAAAGAGTAATAATTTTTTTATTAATATGAAAAAATATCATCAAATTTGTTATTTGAAAATATCATCAAATGGGGGTGCTCGGCGGCGGCGGTGGAGCGGGGGAGGGTGCGGGGGGTGCTCGGCGGCGGTGGAGCAGGCCGGGGAGGGTGCGGGGGGTCGGCGGCGGCGGTGGAGCGGGGGAGGGTGCGGTGGGTCGTCGGCGGCGGTGGAGCTAGCGGGGGAGGGTGCGGGGGGGATCGAGATCGAGATGGAGGGGGATAGCGATCGAGATGGAGGGGGATCGAGATCGAGTGTCCTCATGAATATTCAATATTTTTTCATATTTAATATGAAAAAATATCATCAAATTTGAAAAAATATTCATGAATTCAAAAAGTGCCCATGAAATTTAAAAATATTCATGAGTTCAAAAAGTGCCCATGAAATACAATCGAGAAATGAAGACTACGATTTAAATACAATCGATCTTAGCTAGCTATCTGTTCACAATCTTCTTGCCCTTCTTTTTCGCAAATGGAGTTCTTCTGTGGAACAGACGTCCTTTAGGTAGGGTGGTCCTGCTTCTTCTTGTGGTGTATGCTGCTACTTCATCGTCGTCGTCATGTTCCATCTTCGGGTCGCCGTACTTGTCGAAGTCTTGCTCATTGGCGACTCCATCCATTCCGATGATCTTCCTTTTGCCTCTCCTCACGACAACACGACTGGGCTTTGACGGGTCGGTAATGAAGAAGCATTGGTCCACTTGGGAAGCCAGTACCCATGGCTCATTTTTCGCGGTGACGTTTGCGCCCGCGGTCTTGGATTTGGCTTCGGGTATAACCATGGTGGTGAAATACCGGTCTTCTTTTAGGACGCTCTTGGCCCATCTGACACGGAACATCGGGACCTTCTCTCCAGCGTAGCTCAGCTCCCAGATCTCCTCGATCCTTCTGTAGTATCTGTCCTTGTCGTTACCGGTGTAGGATTCCATCGTTACCCCGGAGTTCTGATAACCATCGCTCTTCATGTCCTTGTCCTCGGTGTAGAATGTGTAGCCGTTGATATCATACGCCTCATAGGTCATCAGGTTGTGCTCAGCGCCCTGTGACAAGGCGAATATGAGTTGTTCTTCCGCGGAAGAATCCTCATGTAAAGGGTACGATAGAAGCTTCTGCTTGAACCAACGCGTGAAACATGAGTTGTGCTCTTTGATTATATCTCCGTCCGTCCTCTGTTGGCCTCGGTCATTGTACGTCTTCTCAATAAAGGTTTTGTGCTCTGCCACCCAAGGATCGACCACGTCTATGTGTTGTAGCGCGACTAGGTTTGCTCTTTCAAAGTCGGCGAGTCGACCCTCGAAGTCGACATGCATTTCGCGCCGACCCTCACGGTGACCCCATCCAGCGAGCCTGCCGAGGTGCCTGTTGACGGGCAGACCAACGGGGTTCTTGATGCCTAGATAATTCGTGCAGTAGGAGATGCACTCTTCGGTCAGAAAGCCCCTGGCTATGCTTCCCTCTGGACGTGACATGTTGCGAACGTATCCTTTGATGACACCATTCATCCTTTCGAACGGCATCATGCTCTGCAGGAACGTCGGCCCGAGTTGGATGATATCCTCCACGATATGGACCAGCAGATGCACCATAACGTCGAAGAATGCGGGCGGGAAGTACATCTCAAGCTCGCATAGTATCACCACGATCTCTTCCTGTAGCCTTCTGAGTTGCCTCACGCCAACCGACTTCCGAGAGATGACGTCGAAAAAGTTGCATAGGCCAAATAGCGTTTCACGGACGTGCGCGTCCATGATCCCACGGATTGCAACTGGAAGTATCAGCGTCATCAGCACGTGACAGTCATGAGACTTCATCCCGCTGAACTTCTGCTTCGCTGGGTCTAGGTATCTGCTTATCTTCGCCGCGTAACCGTAAGGAAGTTTTACTCCTACGAGGCAGGTGAAAAACTGCTCGATCTCCTCCTGACTTAGAGTGAAGCACGCGGGAGGGTCGTCATTTCCGGTCTTCTTGGCCTTTTTGCCTTTGCGACGACTTTCTGTGTCCTGCTTCGCCTCATCATCATCATCATTAGCGTGAAGCTCCTCCCTGATGCCCATTGATTTCAAGTCTGCCCTTGCTTTCGGCCCATCTTTGGTCCTCTCTGGCATGTTGAGCAGGGTACCAAGCAAACTCTCGCACACGTTCTTCGTGATATGCATGACATCAAGGCTGTGAGGCACACGGTGGATCTTCCAGTACGGCAAGTCCCAGAAAACAGACCTCGTTTTCCATACCTTCAGCAGCGGCCCTGCCGCCTTTCGCTTCTTTCCCGGCTTTCTCGCCTTTTGCTTCTTTCCCGGCAGTGGGCAATCTTTCCAATTTTTCAACAGCTCGTCTATTTCCTCGCCGCTCGTCGTACGCGGGCGTCTTCGGGGTTCGGTTTCACCATCGAACAGATCCTTGCGTTTTCTCCACGGGTCATCGTCGCGAAGCCACCTTCGATGTCCCATGAACACGGTTTTCGAAGACCCAGGATCTCTATCTAGCTGGCGATACGTTGTGTCATCCATGCACCTGACGCATCCAGAAAATCCGTGGACCACCTGCCCCGCGAGATATCCGTAACCGAGATAGTCGTGCACCGTCGTGAGCAGTGCGGCTCTCATAGGGAAATATTCTTTCTCTGCGGCGTCCCACATATTGGCTGGCGTTTTCCACAGCGTGTCTAGCTCCTCTTTCAGCAGCCCCAGATACAGATTGATGTCGTTCCCTGGTTGTTTCGGCCCTTCAATTAGCATACTCATGTGAATGTACTTCCTCTTCATGCACAACCAGGGGGGAAGGTTGTACATCCACACAAACACAGGCCAGGTGCTATGTGTGCTTCTCTGGCTGCCAAACGGATTGACTCCATCGGTGCTCGCGCCCAGCACGATGTTCCTTGGATCGTTCCCAAATTCTGGGTCTTCGAAGTTCAACGCTTGCCACTGGCTCGCATCCTTAGGGTGACTCAGCATCTTGTCTTTTTTATTTATCTCCGGATCATTTCCGTCATCTTCTCGCTTCTTCTCCTCCCTATCCGCGTGCCAACGCAGGAGCTTTGCTACCTTAGGGTCCGCGAAATACCGCTGCAGACGAGGAGTGATCGGAAAGTACCACACCACTTTTCGAGGAGCTTTCTTCCTCTTCTTGTATCGAGTGACGCCGCACACCGGACATATGGTAGACTCCGCGTGCTCGTCCCGATAAATGATGCAATTGTTCATGCACACATGGTATTTCACGTGCGGTAAATCCAGAGGACACACGATTTTCTTCGCCTCCTCGAAACTGGTCGGGCACTTGTTCCCCTTGGGAAGACGTTCGTGCCAGAATGACATGTTCTCGTCGAAGCATGCGTCGGTCATTTTGTGTTTTACCTTCATCTCCAGAGCCATGAGCGTTACTTTTAGGCGGGTATCCTCGGGCCTGCATCCTTCATACAATGGAGTAACCGCGTCTATCTCCAGTTGATCCAGCTTGGCTTTCTCTCGGGCGGCAGCTCTTGCGTTATTCGTCTGCTTGAGAAGCAGCTCTTGAATATGAGGGTCCTGCACCCAGCCTCCATCGTCGTCTGCTCCGGCATCTTCATCTTCATGATCATGCCCTTCGTCTTGATCTTCCTCATCATCATGTCCGGCATCTTCTACATGATGACTGTGTACAGCATCACCGTCGTGATCATGTCCTGGAGATTCTTCGTCTTCTCGACCGCCCTCGCCGCGGTGGTTGTCTTGCTGCCCTTCCTCATTTCTTGCCCGGCCCCCATGGACGACTTCATAGTCATCTTCATCACCTTGCCACCGATAGCCATCCATGAAACCACGCAAGAGCAGGTGGTCCCGCACCTGCCCGGAATCCGGGTCCGCAATAAGGCTCTTCAGCTTGCATCTTCGACACGGACATCTTATCTCCGTCTCGTTCTTTTGAAGCATCTCGGCCTTCGCGGAGCTCAAAAACCTATTCACGATGCCTTCGGTCATCGTGCGGACCATGGTCGCCTGCGGGGTAGAGCAAAACGATATTTTAGATCCAAGAAAAAATTTGGCATGACTTTCCCTAAAAATAGGACCAAAAAGAATGCATAGTGCCAAAATTCTCGCCGAAACGGAAATGAATCAACATTCCGGCAAAATATTGGCAACTATCGCATTTCAAATACCGGTACCTGCAAACACAAACATATATGCAACACCACAAACATATGCAACACCACAAACATACATAGATCTAGCAAGGCCATAAAAAGTGCATGTGCACGTTGTTGGAGCGAGGGAGAGAAAAAAAGTAGATCTACAACATAAAGATAGCTTTCCCCTTACTTACCTATCAAAAAAAGGTAATTTAACCACCTAATTTTGATGAATCTATGGTGCAAATGAGGTGAGGAGGAGGAGGCAGCCGACACAATCTTGGAGGAGGTGGTGGAGAGAATGAAGTGGGGAAAGTGAGTGTGTAGGTGTGGCTGTCCAAAATATCTAGCTGGTCCCAGGTTACTAATGGCGCACCACCCATAGATACGCCATTAGTAACCCTGGTTACTAATGGCGCACCAGCTTGAGGTGCGCCATTAGTAGTTTTGCAAAAAAAAAAAAAAAAATAGTAGTGGCGCACTGTGTTGGAGGTGCGCCATTACTAGTTAAACTAGTAATGGCGCACTCTTCCCTGGTGCGCCATTAGTATTTTTGGAAAAATGAAAAAAAAAACATTTGTCACTAATGGCGCACCGTGTGTCTGGTGCGCCATTAGTGTCTACCACACTAATGGCGCACCAACTCATGGTGCGCCATTACTATATAGTAGTGGCGCACCACATGTATGGTGCGCCATTAGTAGCCATATCATCTATAGCCCTTTTCCTAGTAGTGTCTCTATTACTATACTCGAATGATTATCATTGACTTCATCGAAAGTTTTGCATAGTTCTTCCTGTTTAGTTCTTTTATCTTCGTGTGTCTGTGCTTATTCATTTTCAATGTTCCTGTTCTAGTTCTACTTCCGCTGTTTTGTCTTGAGGGATTTGAAGTTTTGAAAGAAATTTTAAATCTCCCATTGACCCCTCTAGTCGATATACTCCCGGTCCTAACAATGAGTATCGGAGCAAGGTCTCCTTGTCTCTTCTTATTAAAGGTCTAACCACCTTGGAGTTTTGAGTATGTCGCTGCTACTTGTGAGCTGCGTTGGGATTTCCCCGAAGAGGAGGAGATGATGCAGTACAGTAGAGATAAGCATTTCCCTTAGTTATGAAACCAAGGTTATCAATCCAGTAGGAGAATCACGCAACAACTTGGTAGCAGTACCTGCACACAAAACAACAAATCCTCGCACCCAACACGAACAAGGGGTTGTCAATCCCTTGGCGGTTAATTGCGAGATTAAAATGTATGGTGATAGATAGATAGATCAAACAAAAATAAAGTAAAATTGCAGCAAGGTATTTTTAGGATTTTCAATATATGATTAAAGTAGACCCGGGGGCCATAGTTTTCATTAGAGGTTTCTCTCTTGAAAATAGCATATAGTGGGTGAACAAATTACTGTTGGGCAATTGATAGAAAAGCAAATAATCATGACGATATCCAAGGCAATGATCATGTATATAGGCATCATGTCCGAGACAAGTAGACTGACTCCTGCCTGCATCTACTACTATTACTCCACACATCGACCGCTATCCAGCATGCATCTAGTGTATTAAGTTCATAAAGAACGGAGTAACGCCTTAAGCAAGATGACATGATGTAGACAAAGTAAACTCACACATGAATAAACCCCATATTTTTACCCTTAATAGCAACGATACATACGTGTCATGTCCCTTTCTGTCACTGGGACTGAGCACCGCAAGATTGAACCCATTACAAAGCACCTCTCCCATTGCAAGATAAATCAATCTAGTTGGCCAAACCAAATCAATAGATCGGAGAGAAATACGAAGCTATAACAATCATGCATAAAAGAGTTCAGAGAAAACTCAAATAATATTCATGGATAATCTGATCATAAACTCACAATTCATCGGATCCCAACAAACACACCGCAAAAAGTGATTACATTGGATAGAACTCCAAGAACATCTAGGAGAACATTATATTGAAGATCAAAAAGAGAGAAGAAGCCTTCTAGCTACTAACTATGGACCCGAAGGTCTGTGGTAAACTACTCACGCATCATCGGAAGGGCAGCAAGGATGATGTAGAGCCCCTCCGTGATCGATTCCCCCTCCGGCAGAGTGCCGGAAAAGGCCTCCAGATGGGATCTCTCGATAACAGGAACTTGCGGCGGCGGAAAAAGTATTTCGTGGACTCCTCTGTTAGTTTCCCAATTTTAGAGAATTTATAGAGGTGGAATTAGGTCAAACAGAGCAGAGGTGGGCCCACGAGGCACCAGGGCGCGCCACCCCCCTGGGGCGCGCCCTGGTGGCTCGTGGCCACCTCCTCTGGCTTCTAGCCTCCTCCCGAAGCTTCTAGTGTCTCTTATGTCCAGAAAAAAAATCTCCAAAAATTTTCGTGGCATTTGGACTTCGTTTGGTACCGATATTCTGGAAAACCAAAAACAGGCAAAAAAACAACAACTGGCACTGGGCACAAAGTTAATAGGTTAGTCCCAAAAAATTATATATAATTGCTTGTAAATGTATATAAAACATCCAAGATTGATACTATAATAGCATGGAACAATAAAAAATTATAGATACGTTGGAGTCGTATCAAGCATCCCCAAGCTTAATTCTTGCTCGTCCTCGAGTAGGTAAATGATATAAACAGAATTTTTGATGTGTAATGCTACCTATCATATTCATCGTATATTCTTTTCTTTGTAGCATGGACGTTTGGACTCGAATGACTCAAAGCTTAAATTAGAGAGATAAAATTATTTTGAGAGGCATGCTTTTCCTGTCAACGAAAACAACCGAGAATTCCCAATATCTTCGATGTTAGACACATTATAGGCGGTTCCCAAACAGAAAATAAAGTTTATTTCCTTTCCACCATTCTTTCACAATCCATAGCTAGCCGTATCCACGGGTGCCCACCATACCAACACTTTCCAAGGAATTTATTATTAACATCATATTAATTTTTTTTCATTTCGGGACTGAGCATCCCTATTACCTACCACTCTCTCGTGCAATGACAAGTGAATAGACACTCATCGTGAGAATAACACACCTAGCATGGAAAATATTGGCCACCCCCTGCCGCTTCCTGAGCGGTACGGGCACACAAAACGGAAAATTATTTTGAAAAATTTAGAGTTGGCACATGCAAATTTACTTGGAACGGCATGGAAATACCGCATATAGGTAGGTATGGTGGACTCATTTGGCACAACTTGGGTATAAGGAGTTGGATGCACAAGCAGTATTCCCGCTTAGTACAAATGAAGGCTAGCAAATAGATTGAGAAGCGACCAACCAAAAAGCAAAAACGGTCATAAACATGCATTGAACATAACTAACATCGAATAATGCACCATAAGTAGGATATAATTTCGTTGCATAACTATTGACTTTATGTGCATGCATAGGGAATCACAAACCTTAACACCAATATTCTTACTAAATCACAATTACTCACTAACATGACTCACATATTATCATCTCCATATCGCAAAACTTTTGCAAGGAATCAAACTTATCATATCCAATGATCTTTCATGAAATTTTTTATTATATCCCTCTTGAATATTCATCACTTTGGGACCAAATTCATATCTTGTGCAAATTACCATTACTATTATCAACTCTCAAAAAGATATAAGTGAAGCATGAGAGTGCAAATATTTCTTCAACATTTAATATTAACAACTCTCAAAATAATATAAGTGAAGCATGAGAGTTCAAGTATTTCTTCAAAATATAGCCACCACCGTGCACAAAAAGATTTAAGTGAAGCACTAGAGCAACTGCCTAGCTCAAAAGATTTAAGTGAAGCACATAGAGTATTCTAACAAATCATGATAAACGTGTGGCTCTTCTCAAATAGGTGTGTCCAGCAAAGATGATTGTGACAAACTAAAAAGCAAACAAAGCAAAGACTCATATAATACATGACGCTCCGAGTAAAACACATATCATGTGATGAATAAAAATATAGCTCCAAGTAAAATTACCGATAGTTGGTAGAAGAAAGAGGGGATGCCCAAGGCATCCCCAAGCTTAGACGCTTGAGTCTTCCTTGAACATTACCTTGGGGTTCCGTGGGCATCCCCAAGCTTAGGCTCTTGCCACTCCTTATTCCTTCATCTATCGTGATCTCACCCAAAACTTGAAAACTTCAATCACACAAAACTCAACAAAACCTTCGTGAGATCCGTTAGTATAACAAATAAATCCTTAACTTTAAGTAGTGTAGTAAATTGATTCATATTTAATATTGGCATAATGCTACTTTACTCCAACTTCTCCATGACTCACACCCCCCGATACGATCCATAGATTCATCAAAATAAGCAAACTATGCAACAAAAACAGAATCTGTCTAAAACAGAATAGTCTGTAAAGATCTATTTAAAAGCCATACTTCTGTAACTCCAAAATTTCTGAAAAATTAGGAAAACGTGGGAAATTCATATACCAATACAGTGTAAAAAATTTAGATTTTTCTGATGCTCCCGTACAGAATTAAAATTCCAGCACTAGACGCAAAACTTTTTGTTTTCCAAACAGCATCGATTATACTATCTTCCAAATCATCCCAAAGGCTTTACTTGGCACAAACACTAATTAAAACATAAAAACACAATCATAACAGTAGCATAATTGTGTAAACACACAAGAACAGAAATAAAAAGCAAAAATTTATTTTATTCATTGGGTTGCCTCCCAACAAGCGCTATTGTTTTATGCCTCTAGCTAGGCATAATGCATAGTTTTCAAGTATTATCGTCTTTCTTCTTCTTATCCGAAGATGTCCTTTCATCAAAGGGTTTTTCAAAGGTAATATGAAACACATCATCCATAGAAATTTTAGCATTAGCAAGTTGTCCATCTGTAAATCCCTCTTGATTACCGGCTACGATCCAAGAGTATTGTCTATTAACACTATTGGAAACTTGTTGGATTATATTCAAAGGCGGAACTTATTTTTTAATATTATCATCAAAGATGTAGTCATTGCGGAACAAATACCTCAACAAGTAATCATTATTATAAAGGATCTCATCTATTACCGTTTTTTCACGGTTCATATCATAAAAATCAAAGATCTCCCTAGCTTCTCGCACTATGTGATCAAATTCATTCATGAGGACAAGGGTAGCTATTTTCTTAGCTCTAGGATTTTTTATAACTAGTAACTCATAAAACAATCTTTGCAAAGTAGGATGAGTGCGAATAAACCTTCTTTCAAGTTTAAGAACAAGTGCGGAAATAGCTTCGGCATAATTTTTGGTTTCTTTAAGTATAGGAGCTTCATCACAAGCCAAGGTCCCAATGCAATTAAAGAATTCTTGGATGACACTTTTTCCTATAACGTTCCCATGTCCCAACACAAAAAATTTAGCATCAAGATTGGCAGAACTTCCAATTTTAGGAGTTCTACCATCATCAGTTTCTGCCATGCCAAAATCACTCATGATAACAATTTCAAGCAAGCGAACATGGAAATACGCAAAAAGGCAAACGGAAAATATTTTTGTATTTTTGTAAAAACTTTTTAGAAGTGGGGGAGATGAAAACGAGAGGCAAAGGCAAATAAAATAAATGCAAGGAGATGATAGTTTTATGCGTAGGTACTTGATAGATGTTGATGATGTCTCCCCGGCAACGGCGCCAGAAATTCTTCCTGCTACTTGTGAGGTGCGTTGGGATTTCCCCGAAGAGGAGGGGATGATGCATTACAGTAGAGATAAGTATTTCCCTCAGTTATGAAACCAAAGTTATCAATCCAGTAGGAGAATCACGCAACAACTCGTTAGCAGTACCTGCACACAAAACAACAAATCCTCGCACCCAACGCGAACAAGGGGTTGTCAATCCTTGGCGGTTAATTGCGAGATTAAATTGTATGGTGATAGATAGATAGATCAAACAAAAATAAAGTAAAATTGCAGCAAGGTATTTTTAGGATTTTCAATATATGATTAAGATAGACCCGGGGGCCATAGTTTTTACTAGAGGCTTCTCTCTTGAAAATAGCATACGGTGGGTGAACAAATTACAGTTGGGGAATTGATAGAAAAGCAAATAATCAGGACGATATCCAAGGCAATGATCATGTATATAGGCATCACGTCCGAGACAAGTAGACCGACTCCTGCCTGCATCTACTACTATTACTCCACACATCGACCGCTATCCAGCATGCATCTAGTGTATTAAGTTCATAAAGAACGGAGTAACGCCTTAAGCAGGATGACATGATGTAGACAAAGTAAACTCACGCATGAATAAACCCCATCTTTTTACCCTTAATAGCAACGATACATACGTGTCATGTCCCTTTCTGTCACTAGGATTGAGCACCGCAAGATTGAACCCATTACAAAGCACCTCTCCCATTGCATGATAAATCAATCTAGTTGGCCAAACCAACTCAATAGATCGGAGAGAAATACGAAGCTATAACAATCATGCATAAAAGAGTTCAGAGAAAACTCAAATTATATTTATGCATAATCTGATCATAAACTCACAATTCATCGGATCCTAACAAACACACCGCAAAAAGTGATTACATCGGATAGAACTCCAAGAACATCGAGGAGAACATTGTATTGAAGATCAAAAAGAGAGACGAAGCCATCTAGATACTAACTATGGACCCGAAGGTCTATGGAAAACTACTCACGCATCATCGGAAGGGCAACAAGGATGATGTAGAGCCCCTCCGCGATCGATTCCCCCTCCGGCAGAGTGCCGGAAAAGGACTCCAAATGGGATCTCTCGAGAACAGGAACTTGCGACGGCAGAAAAAGTATTTCGTGGACTCCTCTGTTGGTTTCCCGATTTTAGAGATGTTATAGAGATGGAATTACGTCAAACGGAGTAGAGGTGGGCCCACGAGGCACCAGGGCGCGCCCTGGTGGCTCGTGGCAACCTTCTCTGACTTCTGGCCTCCTTCCGAAACTTCTAGTTTCTCTTATGTCCAGAAAAAAATCTCCAAAAAGTTTCGTGGCATTTGGACTTCGTTTGGTACTGATATTCTGGAAAACCAAAAACAGGCAAAAAAACAACAACTGGCACTGGGCACTAAGTTAATAGGTTAGTCCCAAAAAATGATATATAATTGTTTGCAAATGTATATAAAACATCCAAGATTGATATTATAATAGCATGGAACAATCAAAAATTATAGATACGTTGGAGACATATCAGTCGCTTGCAGCATACCATGGGCACTCTGAAAGATTTCCTATCTTCGATGGAAATGACTTTCCATTCTGGAAACAAAATATGATGACCTTACTGAAGGCTATTAGTGATCAAATGTGGCAGATTGTGGAAAATGGATACACAATTCAGTTTCCCGAATCTTGCACACCTACTAACAAAAGAAACATTCAACTAGATGCTCAAGCTAAAGATATCATCTGCAACTATATCTCAAGAAATGTTTTCATTCAGTTCAGACGACTTGAGACTACAAAACAGATCTGTGATGGCATCAAGAATGTTCATGAAGAAAACTAGGCATGTAGAGATGCTCACACTAACATGCTTCGGGCCATGTTCACTCACTTCTGAAGTCTTCGTAAGGAAAGTGTCATGGAACTCACTGATCGACTGAGCACTATGTGGAGCGACTATGTCAAAGATGTGTCGAAGATATTTCTGATCATGATGTTGTTGAAAAGTTGTTTCAGTCACTTGACGAGACTTTCGATTCTCTAGTTGCAACCATCAAGGAAAGATCTGACTATGAAAATCTTCGTTCAACCGAAGTCATGGAGTTACTGATCGTTCATGAAGAACAACTGGAGAAAGAAAAAGGCCAAGCTGATTCTTCTTGAGAAGAGGAAGGTGAAATCCTGTCAGACTATGGCAGTTCAAACGAAGAAGAATATGAGAATCAGCACACTATCACAAGGGATCTAGAAATACTCACAAAACGCCTCAACTTCCTCAGACATCAAAATCTGTGCTTGACAAGATCTTCAGAGGATGATGCTACTTGTGAGCTGCGTTGGGATTTTTCCCTGAAGAGGAAGGGTGAAGCAATATAGTACCGAGTAGTATTTCCCTCAGTGAGAACCAAGGTTATCGAACCAATAGGAGAACCAAGCAAATCCTAGTCAAGCATTACCTACACATAAGAGAGCAAATACTTGCACCCAACGTGGGCAAGAGGGTTGTCAATCCCCTTGAACTCGTTATTACTTGCAAGGATTAAATCTGATAGTGATAGATATAAATTGAAAAGTAAATAAAAAGTAAATAATTGCAGCAAAATAATTTAGGGTTTTCTAATATTATTAAAGTAGACCCGGGGGCCATAGTTTTCACTAGAGGCTTCTCTCTCGAAACATAGCATACGGTGGGTAAACGAATTACTGTTGGGCAATTGATAGAAAAGCGCATAGTTATGATGTTATTCATGGCAATGATCATGTATATAGGCATCACGTCCGTGACAAGTAGACCGACTCCTGCCTGCATCTACTACTATTACTCCACCAACCGATCGCTAACCAGCATGCATCTATGGTATTAAGTTCATAACAAACAGAGTAACACTTTAAGCAAGATGACATGATGTAGACAGAATAAACTCAAGCAATATGAATAAACCCCGTCGTTTTACCCTTAATGGCAACAATACAAATACGTGCCTCGCTACCCCTACTGTCACTAGGTAAGGACACCGCAAGATTGAAATCTCATGTTACAAATGCAAAAGCTTCGGTCATTACATCACTGGTTGTCCAACATGGGAAATGGATGTCAAACCAAGTAGAAGATGGAATGCACTCAATTGCACAAGATTCAAGCATGCAGATCATCATACTAAGCTCACGAAGAAAAATGACCATCCTTCTACATCTTCTTCAACGAGACCAGTCACTGACATCAATCCCTACGCCGTGATTGAATCCAACATGAAGAGAATATCTAAGCTGGCTGGTGCTTATGTTGGAATGACCATGGACTCTGAAGAAGAAATTTCAGAATCTGAATCCGATAATGATGATGAGTACTTTGAAAAACTCGGACGTGGTCTTGCCTTCATCGCTCATGCTTCTATAACATCATTGAATTACATCGAGAACGATTTAATCGATGATGAAACACCTTACTATTTCATGGCGAAATCTTCAAGAGATCAGGTATCACCAAAACGATAAAAAGGTCACGACAAAAATGCTTTTTGTCAGCGAGAATATTGTCGATGCTAGACATATCAAAATTATATGTTGTTATTAATCACCAAAACCACCCGGGAATTAGTTGCAATTTCAGTTATCCATAGGGATTTATCGGTGGCAGGTAATTCCAAAAGCGGTGGCCACAAGGGTCTCAGGAAATTATCGGAGAATGCTTCGGAATGTCTTGATATATCAAGGGATGATCTAGAATGAGTGGCTCTCCGGAATGAATTCGTTACGAGAACCTAGAGTTAGAGTTAGCAAAATATTTAACCCGAAGAGAAGAGAAATCAGAACCCACAGTAAAGATGCGGAATAAAAGATTCTAATCCCATCCATAGGTGATGTGGGCCCGTAAGCCACACAACATAGTTAGTAGTTTAGAAAATAGTTTTTTAGGACTAGACTCAACATCGACCAAGGAGTTTGGAAGGGGTTCCTACAAGCAGTCGGCTCTGATACCAACTTGTGACGCCCCCATTTATAATCATGCACTAATCATACACGCATCATGCACGATCACAAACGGTGACTCACGTCTAACACAATTATACGACACAAATTAAAGATAAAACTTTATATTACAAGCCAGGGCCACGAGGACCCGTAATACATCAGTTACAAAAGCAAATATTATTTGAGTACAGACATAACTAGACAAGTTTTGCCTTAATAAGGCTGAGCAAAACAACGACATTTGATCGAAAGGCAAGGCCTCCTGCCTGGGACCTCCGGACTACTCCTGGTCATCGGTCTCCACGTAGTAACCACCATCGGGGTAACCTGCATCTGCGGTGCTACCAGCTGTTGCAGCAACTGGGTCGAATGAAAAGAGTAGCAAAGCAACGGTGAGTACTCATCCAAAGTACTTGCAAGACTTACATCAGATCTATACTAGATATGCATCAGTATCAAAGGAATGGGGAAATGTCTTTGGACTGAACTGCAGAAATGCCAGAATAAGGGGGAGAAGCTCATCCTACCAAAGATTACATCATTCAGCAGTAGAAGAGAGGAGCGTATATGGTATCAACTTGCACATACATATAGCAATAACCTGCCCAGAGATGCTCTCCTCATCACCCTGTGAGAAAGCGATCTTCAGGTATATATGTCTGTCATCTGGTGTATTTTATCAAGTATCCGGTTTTAATTGTAAGAGGTCGGGATACAACTCCAAGTCGTCCTGTTAACGTGGACATGGCTATTCGAATAGATTACTTCCCTACAGGGGTGCAGCATATAACCCGATACGCTCGATTACCTCTGGCCGGTCACACTTTTCAGGGTAATGCCCGGCCTCGGATAATCGATACGTTGTAGTCCTACCTAGGCTCTCTAGAGAGGTCAACACGTCGGTCTACATCCTAAGCGCGAAGGGGTCATGGACCCATCACCCTAAGCGCTCCTGCACGTTGCGAGACTGGTCGGGGACCAAAGCCCACTTCTGTATACACAAGCTGGTGGTTACTGCTCACCCCAACAATCAGCCCACTCCATTGCGACATCTGACAGAGCTTTGGGAGAATCGTACGACGGCGAGGGCCCCATAAACCATTATCCCGCACAGTGGTTAGTGCGTATATGCCAGTGGCAGTCTCAGATCAAATACCCAAATCTCGTTAAGCGTGTTATTATGAAATAACCACGGACACCGACTAGGGACCAGGCCCACCTCTCTCCTAGGTGGTCTCTACCTGCCCTGTCATTCCGCCACAGTGAACGATTTGGGTCGGCTGTCGGCACAGATCCCGAACTACCACCACATCCTGGGTGGTACCACTAACAGCCAGCTACCACAGTGAATCACTCGCGGGTGCTCTTCGAGCCGACCCGACTTTAGTATGAACATGTTTAGTGTAGTAGTATAAGTATATCCGTGATCATCTCCCGAAGGGATAACGACCCGATAGTATAGCTAGTCCATCTTCTTAGGCTAAACTACTTTGCTAACTATGTTACTATTATGTTCTTCAACAAAAGCTCCCAAAGGATTGTGTGCCTCCTTTAATGTATATCAAAAGTCACATGTATATCATTAGCTTACGACCAAATCTGCCTAGGGTTTTGCGCTGTCCATACTCGATTTCTCAAAGAGATGAAGACATCAGAATCAAAGAATTGAGAAAAGTAATGCAAACGCGCATGGAACTACTTGGAGGCAACATGGTGCGCTGCCCACGAATTGGAGACAGGTGGATCTCTATTCTCCATAATGGAGAAGAAGGGGCTCACCTGTTTTATGCAATTTTACCTAGCAGAGAGGAGTATGTCCTAGCTAGCTAGTACTCATCATGTGCTGAACAATTAGCTAGTGTTGGTTATGACTATGATGATGATGATGATGATGAGTTGTTATTATGATGATGATGATGAGTTATGTGCTAGAATGTGCTAGAATGATGAGTTCTTATATGACTATGATGATGATGATGATGATGATGATGAATTGTTATTATTATGATGATGATGCATGAGTTCTTATATGACTATGACGATGATGATGATGAGTTGTTATTATGATGATGATGAGTTATTATATCATTGGGTGGAAGAAACGCGGATTAGATTGAAGTGGATGGTTCCAAAGTGACCAAAAGTTGGATTAGTAGTTACTAATCCAACTTGTATAACCGTGTTACTTCCATCCAATGATATAATAACTCAACATGATCATAATGATATAATAATCTCTTAATTGCTACTGTATCAAAACTTGTATAACCATGTATAAATATAGTATAAAACAAAGGAAATGAAATACAGAAGAATAGCAGTAGCGCGGGGCACAGCCCACGCTGCTACTACTTAGCAGTAGCGCCGGTTCAGCCCAAAGCTACTGATAACAGAATTAGTAGTGGCGTGGGGTCAGACAGCGCTACTGCTAAAAGTTAGCTGTAGTGCCCGCGCTACTGCTAGGCACAAATCCCGCGCTACTACTAGGGTTTTCCCTAGTAGTGCCGGCCCGGTGGGATGGGCTGAGGACCACTAGGTCGGTTCCGTCCTAGGCCACATTGGGTGGCCCATGGCGTTTATATGGAAGACTCCAGAAGACTTGCAGTACAAGCCGAAAATACTGGAGCCGTGGAGCACTATATCTCCATGACGTAGCCAACTAGGATTTGTAACCCTAGGACCCCTGGTATGTTATATAAGCCGGCTGCATTTTTCCGATTTGGGTGTCCGAGTCTTAGGTCTTGTTTGTTTCAGCTTTAGTTGGCTTTGAATCACCCAACTGAAACCGAAACAAACAACCTTATTTCACGGACTCCATTCCTCCATAACATTACCCTCGGCTTGCCTAGTGACACTAATAATGGAATTATCCGAACCCTCATTGTCATAGTTATCCCATTCAATTTCCAAAGAAAGCCATGTCACCAAGCACATATGGATGACAGAAAGCTACTCTGTTTCTTCCCAAATACTTAAAAGTGCAGCTGCACTATCCCGTCGCGCCGAGCGCACGCACGCGGGCCGTCCGATGCTTGTGCACCCGCCACGCGACAAACTGCTAAGAAAACAGCGTCCTTCCTCCTCACGATGGTCCCTAAGGATTAGCTGCATGCATTTGCTGATGTCATCCCACTTTATTCCATCTCATTTTTTTCAAAAAGCTATAACTTTTGAACCCAGCGTCAGAACGAAGATCTGTTTTCACCATTAGGTTTCTTGCGACGAGATCTTCAAAACTAGATCCCATATGGATATGTTTCGATGATTTTTTTTAAAAGCAACTTTGGTTCTAGTTTGAGGCAATTTTAGTGCTAAACATAAGCAACTTCCTTGCATCATGTGTACTAGTGAATTTACCTAGAAATTATATCATAGACAACATAAAAAACATGTGGGACAAATTTTCATCGTATTTAGGCAACTGAGAATCATCCGTAGGCACCTATGAAATTACATGGAGCCAACTTTCAGCACTAAAGGAGGAAAATTGTGTTATGAAATTGTTTACAACGTATATTATGCATACACTCCTATTATCGATAATCCATATTCTGTAAAGGGAGATAAAACATTTCTCCTAGTTGTCTATCATTGTTATGAAGTTGCCTATTACCAAAAAATAGGGGGCCTTGTCCAGTTGCATGTCACTTTTGTTTGAATTAGTGGTGCAATTGTTTGCAGTCAATAGATTGGCAATTATGTGACTTATGGGAACAAAGCAGTCACCTGGATTTGCTAGAAGAGTTGCATCGTGTCGTACTGCGGTTGCTTGGTTTGCTTAGACAGTTTCGCACCGTGTTTTTTGGTAATGCGGTTGCTTGGATCTGCTAGGATAGTTGCTTGGTTTTGCTAGGACAGTTGCTTAGAATAGTTTTGCATTGTTTTTTTGTAATACAATTGCTTGGATTTGCTAGGATAGTTTCTTGGATTTTCCTAGGAATAGGTGCTTTGGATCTAGCTAGAACAGTTGTGTGAATTTTGCTAGGGGGACAGTTGCGTTCGATTTTGCTAGAACAGTTGCTATATGCATATATGTATAGTTACATATACACAAGATGAATATGAGTTGCTCATAGTGTGACATCTAGTTGCTAGGGGGTCAGAAGTTGCATACGGGGCATATTATAATGTTTGCCTACAAATCTTTGCAAGTTGTTCGTATTTTTTGCATGAAGTTTCTTGCAAAAATATAGCATCAGTTGGATAACCCTATGTTTTTTGATGCCATTTCTTACTCTTCGTGTGATAGGATGTTTCACCACTTTTATCCCTACAGTAGTAATGCTAGTTCTTTCAGTTATTTTAATTTTTTTAACTATCACGCACGTGTTGAGCGGGGTTGGATAGGAGAGGTGGCGAGAGGTTGACGAATATAGGAGTTTGCTCATAGGATGAGCTGGAGTTGCTCCCAGGATGATCAGGAGTTTCTCACAGTGTGAGGACGAGTTAATAGGGGTGGCATATGAGAAGTTGCATAGGGGGCGATGAGAAGTTTCATAGGGGCAGATCAAACAGTTGCCCACAAATCTACGCAAGTTGTTCACTGTTTTCTCACGAGTTGCTTATGAAATCATTGAAATCTTCAGATACAATGATGGAAAACACAGATGAGTTGCATGTTGAATGCACTGGAGTTGCACAAAATACCCCAAAAGTTGCTACCTTTTGTGTGTGTTACTCAAGTGCATAACGATCCCAAAGTTTCTTGCCCTTGTTTTGCCTCCAATAGCCCCATCAATGACAAAACATGATGTTTTATGTTCCTCATGGATATGTTGTGATGAGACCTCCGTTGGATTCCTTGTGACGAGCTCTTCAAAACTAAATCTCATATGGATATGTTTTGATGTTTTCTTTTAAAAGCAACTTTGATGCTGGATGAGGCAACTTTAGAGCTAAACATGAGCAACTTTGATGCAAAATGAATTGCACCTTGTGTATAAGTGAATTCGCCTAGTAGCCTCATAATTAGTTATGTGAAGTAGTGTAATAGGTGGTTACCATGGTTTCTAAGTTGCATACATCAGAAACTAAGTTGTAGATAGTTTAGTTGCCTACCATACTATGAAAGTTTCTTACCGTAGAGTAGAAAGGATTCTAACATGGATTCTAAGTTGTCTACCTCAGACACCAAGTTGCCTACGTTGCTACGAAGATGCCTACGAGGATCCTAAATTGCCTACAATACTATGAAAGTTGTCCATCAAGGGACCTAAGTTGCCTACAATGTTGAAAAGTTTTTGTGGGATCTAAGTTGTCTATCATGATTCGAAATTTTAAAACTATGTTGGGATAGATGTTATGTGATCTTTGTGCTTTCCTTTTCTGAGGGAGTCTGCCCACCAACGCTATTGAGCGTCGATGTTGGCTAGCCAAGTCGCGACGAGCTCTTCAAAGCTAAACCCCACATGATTTTTTCAAAAGCAACTTTAATGCTAGATGAGGCAACTTTAGTGCTAAACAGAAGCAACTTTCACTCCGTTATAAGTAACTAATTATCAACAATAAGCAACTAACTAGTAATAGAGAATAACTTCAAAACAGAGGTAGATAACATCACATCACCTTCATAAGAAACTTTCCTTATTCTAGAGACAAATTTAGTGCTAAAAAATAGGCAACTTCACTACATTTTGTGTCCTAATTAATTTTGTCTAACATTATCCTAACTTCCTCACCAGTAGTTCTAAGTTGCCTATTATTCATGCTCGTATGTCATTGTTTCTAAATTGGCTATAATAATATGAAGTCGTCTACCTATG
The DNA here is from genome assembly GCA_039707655.1 of Elymus sibiricus. Lineage (NCBI taxonomy): Eukaryota > Viridiplantae > Streptophyta > Magnoliopsida > Poales > Poaceae > Elymus > Elymus sibiricus. The sequence continues at coordinate 351,573,270 of CM077672.1, read as the reverse complement.
ATGCTCTTATATCTGCTATTGCTAGTTATGGTATGCAACTTGGTGGTGAATCTAAGCAACTTCAGACTGAGAATGATAAACAACTTCACAATATTGTAGGCAACTATTTTTCACAAAGTTAGGCAATTGAGCAGCAATGGTAGGCAACTAATTAACAATAGCAGGCAACTGGGCTTCAATGATAGGCAATTTAGTATATATAGGCAACTGAACATCAATCGTAGGCAACTGACAATCAACAATAGGCAACTGAGCAGCCATGATAGGCAAGTTGGGATAGTGTTAGCAAAATTCACAGGTACACATTGTGCATTGAAGTTGCTTTGTATGTAGCACTAAAGGTGTCCCATGTTTTGTGTCAGTTTTCTCGTTTTTACGTAAACCAACCTAATAGGCTGTCCTACTAGGCCAAAAATATGAAGTTGCTTCCCTATAGCACTATAGTTGCCTCCATCGCACCCAAAGTTGCCCTAAAAAAATGTTTGACGAAACCTACCCATATGGAATCTAGTTTTGAAGAACTCGTCGTAAGAAACACAACGGTGAAAACGGAACTGGATTTCGACGCTTGAATCAAAAGTTATGTCTTTTAAGACTTTTTGAACTCTTAATAAATGCACGTAGGGACAAGATCTGGACTGATTTATTTGCTAACGTAACAGGATCACGTGGTTACAAGAGAAGGTGGTGGCAGGGACGAGAGTGCTTCCTTTTTTGGAAGTATGTGGGGAGAAATCAGTTGCATTTCCATATATGGCAGGGGCGCTGGATCACACGGACGGGCGCCCATGCGCTCGCTAGCCGCGTCCCTGTTTCTTTCTTTCTTTTCTCCTGCTTGAAGAATCTGCGTTCCAAAGTATGTTAAACTTCTTGCTACGTTGTGAAACACATCACAGATCCAGTAAACATATATAACCAGTTTCACACAGCCGACCGATCTCTCTGTATCTTTACAATATTGCGCTGCAAACATGAATGCATCATCGGTGCTAGCACGATCGATCTTGCCGTTGCAGAACGAATTTGAGGTGCATGTCTCACAGCAGCAACAGAGGAAGATTGACAGTGCTACAAGGAGGATTGCATTTCCATACATCTGATAAGTACAACAACCTGCATCAGAAAGCTCGGATAAATTTATCTGCAGCCTCATCAGTGATCTCAGATGATAAGCTCGATCGTGGTATAATATAGGAAGGAAACCACGTACAGCCAGGGTGCAAGAAATGGAACTCTCGCATGACCGGCTTGGCCGCAACCTCCCGGGTGGCATGGAAGCGCTTCTAGAACATTCCATTCGCCCCCAGCCATTGTTTCTGATCCAGCAGCTCGATCCTCAGTCCCGAGACTCCTCACCCCGCCATGTTGCTGCGCGCAAGAAATTAGACTCGCCTAAATGGACCAAACCAGTATGAAGAGAAGAGGCAGGTGTTATATCGATCGAGCATTCGAACTAGAGTTGTACAACCACCGGAGAACAAGAGATTGCAACTGCCGGCGGCTCCGACGGTCCGGTCTGCACGGCCAAATCTACTGATCAAAACGCAGAGCAAGCATTTCTGCTAGAAATAGGACTCCCAAACCAGCGCAGCAGCAGTGCACCTCGTCGCTGCCCAAATCCGATAAACAAAGCACCAAATTTCACGAATCGATCGATCGATCTTTCAGTGAATCGCCCCTCGCCATGCGACTGGGAATAGTTAATTTCAAAAATTGCATGCACGCAGGGATTGATCGACCGCAGGCGCAGAGTCACGAGCTACCAATCCGAATCCCTGGCCGGAGCTGATCTGATCCTCTCCGCCCCGGAGACCATCCATTTGCAAAGGCCGTTGATCGGTCGATCGGCCGAGATCCAGCCTAGCCAGCTATCAACCGTAGAACAAAATCAATTCAGTTAAGAATTCGGAAGCCGCCATGGATGGATTCAGCTCCAGCCAACAAGTAAGTCTTATTGCAAAGATGAAGCTTTTACAGCAAGATCGATAGTGATAACGATTCCTCCTCCCGGCGAGAGGAAGGAGAGGACTGCAAGCTCGAACTACGGGCTACCCCCTAGCAATCACCTGAATTACAAGACGGTCGGTCCCTCTCCCCTCTCATCTCTCCTCGACCATTCGAACTACGGTTCTTCCGGCTGCTGCCGCTGGGCCCTCCAATTGGCTCGGTCGCGGCGTAGATCTCGCTTATAAGGCGGTAGCGCTTCACCCTCCGCTGCCTCCCGGCCACCTCGTGGTCCTCATCATCCTCCCAGTCCACGCAACCGCCAGGAATTATGGCGCCCTTAGCAGGCGGCGCCGGCGGGGCGTCCACGGAACTCAGGCAGGAGAAGGACGCGCCCGAGGACGCGCTGATCTTGCTGAGGCGGATGAGCTGCTCGGCCACGTCGAGCTCGAGCGCCGTGAAGGCCTCTGCCCCCGCCGGCGCTGCCACGCCGGCCTTCTTCGTCTTCGGCTCCGGCTCCATCTTCCCCTTCGCCGGCTGGGCCTCGCGCTGTAGGAATTTCTTGGACGATTGGTGTGGCTGGGTTGCCATGGACGCGCGCGTTGGCTAATTTCGCCTCCTCTCTCTCGTCTACTCTTTCTTTGGTTGCTACTTAATTTTCCTTGTCCTTTTCCTCTTGCTTTTGAGAGAAAGACTTGGATTTTATTTCTCTATTTCTCCCTGGGTTTTTATGGATACGTTTCAATTATTTCCTTAGGTGGGTTTGCATAAATGTTCGTATAGCCTGGAGTTGATTTGGCCTGACCAAGATTTTTTAGATGAAAGGCCTGACCAAGATTTGACACCTGTAATTACCATCGATACGTAATCGATGCCGTGTGGACGCGTCATGCGCGACCCATCATGAGCTGTTGGGTCGATACAGCGTGTAGCGCGTCCAATCTGCTCTGTCCAGCGTGTCACCAGATCAGACGACTATCGGCACGCCGTGCTGGAGGTCCTCACACGTGCAGTATGCACGCACTACAATTTTGCTGATTATTATTACATTTTGTCATGATCTAGGTATGGTATGTAACTTGTTTCTGCCTAGTTTCATACTCATTTTTACCGTTGGATATTCACACAACCATGTAGACATGGATTTAAAAAATCGGACCAGTGATCGAACTGATGAGATCGTCGATTTAGGTTTTTACCGATCGGACTACTGGTTCACCGGTTCAATTGTTACTCCAACCAATATTTTAACCTAAATGTTAGAAATCTGACATTAGATTTTTTTTAAAAGATTCTGAGCAAACGCTCTCATGCACGTCGGATCCCACATACAAATTCTAAAACGTTAGCTACGATTACACCCTTTGAATGAGATGACGGCAGTGATTGGTTTGCTCAGGATAGCAACCTAAGTGAACACATTCGGGGATGGCAATTTCTGTTTTTAGAGCACACAATTCTCACTTTTTCCCGTTGATTTCGCATGGCAATTCCCTTCAGCCAACATGGTAATTTTCACCATTTTCTTTTTAGGCCGGCAATTCTCCATGCCGCAATCTTCGAAAATCCCCCAAAATGCATGGCAATTACTCTGCTGCAACATGTCATTTTTCTGCCATTCTTTTTATACAACATGAAAACTTTTATTTTATAACATGGTAAATCTTTATGTAATCGCATGGCAATTTTATCGGCTTTCGCATGGCAATTCTGGAGTGTTCAATGGGGGTGGTTTTTTTAGCGAATGAAAATGTTAGTTTGTTCCCACCTAGCTAGGGGAACAATATTTCACTTGGGTGACCTTTCTGAGGGAGCGTCAGCGTGTTATTGTGGTCCTATTTTAAAATATGTGCAAAAACATGGTAAAGTGGTCAGCCTTAGCATCTTAATAATATGGCTAAAAAGGTAGTACTAACTAGTACCAAACCACCAACAAGCAACAGTAGACAATATCACACAGACTCACAAAGTAACAATTTCACCAACCATAACACACAAATCGAACATAGAAGCAGCAACCCCAATACCATTCTGCAATCTCAAATTATCTAGCACATGACCATAGGACAAACAACAACATACACCATTAGACATTACGATTTACACATGGGGGCGATAGTGAATCTACAGGCATAATAGTGAAGAACATAACATGCCTCCTACTCGCACCGGTGCTAAGTCGGTGCCTCGGTCCTGGTCGGGAATTCCGTAGTGCGTCATTGGAAATTGGAGAAGCAACGACAATGGCATCCCCTGGCATGGAGAGCGTTGACTCAATTTGTGTTGGTGGCATCCCCTAGCCTAGAGAAGGCAGGACCATGGACTCGAGCTGTGTGTCAGTGTATGTGACATGTAAGAGAAGAGAGCGAGTGATTCTTACCTAGTGGTCAGTGACTCAGCTAGGTGCTTCTTGTGGCACTCCCGCTTGACCACCCCTCCTATGATTCATCCACAACCAAGCGATGGCTGCCGGGGGGGGGGGGTGTTTTTTTTTTGCATCGGCGATAAACCATTGTTGAGTGCATTTTGCATCATGCTTTTGTTAGTCTTTTTGCATTGTAGAGATAGCATTTCCTATATTCTACCGCAGTCGCTTGCCCCTTTTTGCCCGATTGGACAAGGATCACCAAAATTATGTGTATCGGAGTATTTAATGGAGAACCTCTATACTTGGTGGTAAATGTGAAGATTGGACACCACATGAACCTTCACACGAACAGAGGAACCCAAAAGAGAAAACCCCATGTCGTTGTGTGCTTCCAAAGGAGAAAACGACCTCTCATATGAGCCCACGTGCTCGTACCTGTGGTCGTACCACTTGCCGTTGCAGCCTGGTCGATTGCTTCTCCAATGAGCATATGGCTCTAGCATACGATGAACAGGGAGACTCCACGATATAAAAAAATACAATAGACCTCACCTCTGGATAGTGGCGGATCCAGGATTTCATACTTGGGTGTTCAAAAAAAATTTTGCGGGTTTCAAAAAGTAAGCTAATCTAAGATTTGGAATTTTTATGTAGCAAGATTTTTTTTTCTATCAAAATGACAATACCTTATAAAAATGACAAAAGAATAAAGTTTATTTACTACATCATCATACATTTGGGGATCACATAGCCATTAGTATACAATACATCTGAAGACAATGAACAAGAAGAATGCTAATTACCTGGTGCTGGTGACATGCGTAGGTCTACACTGATGTGCAACTCGTGCTGAAGGTAACAGTCATGATGTTATGTCACCGGCGAGAAGTCATTTGGGGACTAAAAGTCACTATACACCATATATAAAAATTTCTTGCCAAATTTTTTGGGTGTACATCTGTACACCCATGACCAACTGTGGATCCGCCCCTGCCTCTGGAAGGGATTCAGAGGGCGAATCGGCAAGAGTACATCGACCATACCAATAACTCGAGCACAGAGGCCACGACCACCATCATCATCACCACACCATCACTATTTACTTTCTTGCCCATCTCATTGTAATCCCTGAACTCCCTAAGGATATGTACACGGATTGTTGTAACCATCCATTTGTAATTCATATACACTAGTAAGCGTACACAGGCAGCACATGTTTCAATTTGTATAATGACCGGATATGAGATTCACATGCATGGAACAAAAAAAATAGTACTAAACATATTATAAATGTACTTATGATTTAAAATGAATTTTAAGAAACAATATAATTTAACATCGTATGCATGGAGTAAAGGGCATTTAAGGCACTGGTAGTCTGATCTGTTGTAGTGTGTGCCTTGATTGTGTGAACGAGAGGGGAAAAGAGATAGGAATTGTGGGTGCCGAACAGGCGGTGGCAAGAATTAATGTAATTTGATGCGTTGTGCTTCGCTAAACAAAGAGTCAACCTAGGATGTTAGATGAGCTGGATTGTACAGTTCAGATAGATTGGTCCAGCACACAGCCGTGCTTTTATATTAGTAGTAGATAGTAGATATATTGCTTATGTCTTGTGCCCCTATTTCCTAGTTGTTACATGATTGGAATGCGGTAATATATTTGATGTATGTGATATTGTCATGATGATGTTCTACATGATGTTGTGCGAACGTTGACTGCACAACATTTTCTCTTAGGGGACGTAAAGGATGTCAGTTCCACGGCATCCGGGTTAGAGGTACGTCCATGATAGAAGCTACCTTCTCTTCAGTGAACCTTTGGTAAGAGATTAATGAGACCCATATGATTTAGGCCACATCCACAGGGAGACCCTTAATCAACATTGTATTCTGGTGGCAGCTATGGGGATGATGGTGGTTGTGTGTGATATAGGACTAAGGCATTAGTATCTATCTTATTATTGGCTCTCACTCTCACATAAACACATATCACATTGTTGGAATGGTTATCATTCACTATCATTTATACGCTAGTGGGAAATACGGAACCCTCAAGAACTCATGAGTGGATTTTATATTTTTTTTATAGCTCATTTGTTGCATAAAAATCCATCATATCATGCTCCATCTAGCCACTTTCATGTCCATTATGCATGATTACTAGTTTTCACTCATTTTAACGTGAACATTGCACGGTCTTTACTTTATATTAGATTTTATTACTTTTCTTTGTTATGTTGTGTCAGTAGGCGAGTTGGAGCTCCCATGGACTTATCACGATGAAAGAATCCAAGTTGTAATCAATTCAAAGAAGTTACGGGCACTAGATACAAAGCTAATGGAGAGTTTGACAAATGAGATTTCCGCATGAGCCCAAATTTAAGATCCAATACAAGAAGATTTTCGAGCTTGTCCATGTGAATCGAACGATCCCAAGAACAGCCAAATTGGTCATACCCGCACTCATGGTAAGGCCAAAAAACCCTCATTTTATTTATTTCAATGAGCCGGGTCAGTGGGTTACTTTTTAACCATTCGTTTGTGATACATCTCAAATGTATCTATAACTTTTATATGTTTCATGCCATTATATTAACAATTCCATACACTTTGGGAATATTTTTATCAATTATTATTTGACTAACATATTAATCCAATGCCAAGGTCAGTTCTTAGATTTTAGTGCTTTCGAAAATTGCAGAAACAGTTTTTCGGGCTGAATGAAAAATACGGGAAAACTAGTTCGGTAACTTGGATTGAGGCTTTCTTTGGACGCTAACTTGGGAACAAAGTTTATAAACGTACCTGAATTTTTCACCATTCTACCTCTTACAGAGTTCTCATGGCATACTTGAAGGTGGACGGGACTCAGATTTCGACGCCCAGAAAACAGCCCCTTAGAGTCAGATCCCCTATGAGGGGAAGCTCTCATTCTCCACAGCCAGGGCCACCAAGAACCAGTGGAGAAAACCCTTCTCCCACCTAGGGGGAATTCCAAGGAAGAAGGAGGAGGGGGATCTCTCCCCGTCCCTTCCGGCGGTGCCGTAACACCGTCAGAGGAATCGACATCGCCACCATCACCATCACACAATTGCATCAACGGTCATCCCCATCGCCTCCACCACCATCTTATTCCTTGGACCAGTGGGTTCATCCTTGTAAAACCTCTGTAATACCCTAATAAAACATGGTCTTTGATGCAGTGATAATTCCCTTATGATTTGTTTCATTGTTATCATGTTTCAGTGGTATTCTTTTGTCCTATGGCGTTGGTGATGTAGTTTTATTCGTATGAATTGTATGAGTTGTTATGGTGCTGTCCTAGGGTTCTAAGTAGAAGTGCACCATATATTAGATCACACTTAAGGGTAATCAATGTGTTATGATAAGTAGAGGATGGGACGTCGGAGTGACAGAAATTACCATTCCCTAAATTTATGAATCATGGCATAGGGGATTCGAGAGGAACCCTACTGGAAGTTATGGCTATAGTTGGGTTCTTTTTCGTTAATTGATCTTAGTATTTGTGTTACTTGCTAATAGAGCAATTATATGTACATGTGACACAATGGTTTAGCAGCATGTAGTCACATGCCTCTCCCCCATAATAATTGTACAAGCATGTGTATCGGTATAATGATGTTACTAGTTGTCTAGGGACAATTCCACCACCACTTTCACAACAGCACAAAATCTTTCTCTCTTTCTAATACATAATGATGTCTAACTTTTATTTTTAGTTTCTAAGTAGTTTAGTTACTACCCTTGCATCATATCTTAGTTGTAGAGAGTCTAGGTAAAGTAAAGGTTAAGTGCACACATAGTTGCGTACGTGGCATACAGAACTTCATAGAATAGGAAACCTATGTTTAGCTCCCTTTGGTTCGACACTCATATACTTCCACATTAAAATTGGAAAGTGCTACAATAACTCCTTGCACTTGGGTATTATCATTTTGCACTCTGATTTTCTTTAATTGCCTTTGAGACTCCCTAACTTACAATTCTCCATAGTAGTTCGTGTTTATTTTTTCTTTGTTGGGTTGGGTATACAAACTTCGTTCGTATATCGATTCATTTTTGTGTGTGGTATTTTCGTAGAGGCTTGGACCTTATGCGGTGATGTGGACGATATGGTGCCAACCGTACAAAAACCCACATAAGTCGTTCGGTGGCTTCAATTTTATAAGCTTTAACTACAAATGATAATATTTTCTGTAACAACGAGGGGGTTTTCCCAAAATTAGTAAATTGATTGTTATTTTATTTTTGCATTATCAGCATTGCATCGGCAGCACATTGCCTTCGTACCAAGTTATCCGGATGTTTTGTTAAACTTCTAGCACTATCTTATTTCACCATTCTTCGAAAAGGTGAATAAGTACCCCCCCCCCCCTCCCTATTCTTTTGCCCTTCTGCCCGAAGAGCACCGGACACTTGCACATGGCCGTGTGATAGCATTTTAAATTATTTTAATTTGTAAACAGGAAATAAATGTTCTCATTATTTGAGTCGGAATTTTGCGTGTGGTCTTGCTATAGTATCTCGAGGCTGCACGTCCAATTTAGTCTGATTCCTAGTTCGTATGATACCTGGACGTTTAAATATGTGCGCGCTAGTAGCCGGTCTAAATAATAAAAAGTTTTGCAAAACAAAACTTCCTAAGTGGGCTGCCTATATTCCCCTTCTCCTAAACCAGCCCACCTAACCCATCCTAGCCCCCCGTACCCCCTTCAATATACCCATACACTTCTATTTTGGGCAGCCATCCCCCAACCCAATTAGGATTTCCACGTCTCTCAGCCGCCACACTCCTCTTGCCAGTTACACCTCTCTCTCTCTCTCTCTCTCTCTCTCTCTCTCTCTCTCTCTCTCTCTCTCTCTCTCTCTCTCTCTCTCTCTCTCTCTCTCTCTCTCTCTCTCTCTCTCTCAGATTCCATTTTCTCCACCGAAATCCAGCTAACCCTCGCAGCACCCCAACCAATCTGAGCCATGAGATCAGCAATCAAACAGCTCAGAGGCCGCCCGCGCGTCCCACACGCCAACCACCCGCAAAGGCATGCAGAGCTCGCAGAGGCCACCTCGCGGGCCTGCAGAAGCCCATCTGGTCGCTCCTCCCCCGCTCGGTCTCTGGGCGCTTCAGGCGAGACATAGGGCAGCCCTCACATGAGGGAGCACGAGACTGGGTCGGCCCAGCTCGCAGGCATTTTCTTCCCCTTTTTCACTTTTTTTGTTTTTGTTTTTTGCTTTCTTGTTTTTTTACTTTTGTTTATACTTCCAAATATTCGAAATATATATATTACAAAAACACTCCACCGAAATATTTGAAAAATGTTAACCTAGCATTTGTAAAATGTTATATGTGTATAGAAAAAATGTTTCTCATGTATATGAAAAATGTATAAAAACAAAATACAATGTGAATGAAAAAAGTTCATCATGTATTTAAAAAAGTTAATTAACCATTAAAAAAATGTTAATAATCTATTTAAAAAATATTCCATACGTATACCAAAAATATAGAATCGTGTACTAAAAAAATTGAACATAAAAACATACATTTAAAAATGTTGATGGTGTATCAAAAAAAAATGTTAACCATATATTTAAAAAATGTTAACCATGTATAAAAAATGTTCCTAATATATACCAAAAATGTACAATTTGTATCAAAAAATTAGTCATCAATCACAAAAAAAAATTGAAAAAATGTTAATCATATATTTCAAAATTGTGAAACATGTACAATAAAAATGTTCCTAGTGTATATGAAAATGTAGAACATGTAATAAAAAATTTCAGCATAAAAACATAAATTTTAAAAATTTGATCATGTATAAAAATGTTAATCATATATTAAAAAATGTTAAACATTTCTTAAAAAGATTATCGTGACATATACCGAAAATGTACAATGTGTATGAAAAAAATAGTAATCAACCTTAATTTTGTTTAAAATGTTAATTATGTATTTGAAAAATGTAAACATGTATAAAAGAATGTGCCTGATGTATACATAAAATGTATAGAGGTGTACGAAAAATGTACACATGTGTTGAATAAAATGGAAAAAAATAGAAAAATGGTGAAAAAGTAAAGAAACGGAAGAAAGAAACAACAAAAAAAACACACCTGAAACAAAGAAAAACGAAAAACCGGAAGAAAACCGTGAAAATCCATGAGGAAACGAGGAAAAGCAAAACAAACCGAAAAAAACAAAGAAAACTCATGAAAACTAAGAAAGAAATAGAAAAATGGAAGAAAATAGAAACGAAAAGAAATAGAAATAAAAACCGAGAAAGGAACAGAAAAAATGAAGAAAAACAAAGAAACAAAAACCAGTAAAAACCGGAGAAAACGAAGAAAACAGTTAAAAAACAGAAAAATCCAAAGAAAACCTGTGAAGAAACTAAAAAACAAAAAGAAAAAAAAATGAAAAAGAAAAGAAAAAACATGAGCAAAACGCAGCGAACACTGTGAGTCAGGGTGTGCATTCGGTTTTTTCGGTATGATTTGGTTCGGTTTACACGGTTTTTGATTTATATGGTTTTTATACTTTGGTTTATACGGTTTTATACATAGATACGGTTCGGTTTCGTAATAACAGTTTACTTTCGGTTCGGTTTTGGTAATAACCAAATTAACCAAAGTTGACGTGAAGTTTTGAGCAACACATGGTTTGGCTACACGAAGAAAACAAATTTAGTACATGACGGCACGACACACACATAAAATTTGTTCAATACATGACACACACATGAAATTTTGGAACAACTAAATACTGAAGTCTCGATGTCAAGTACCGAGAGCCCCAACCACTCCACGGTGTAACTTCCCGAACGTGTGACACTGCTCTTTTATTTTCATTTTCACTTAACCAACATAAAGTAGTACACGTTTGTCTACTATACGCTTGGGTAAACAACTTTAGTCTATTTTCATGCCTATTTTTTACAACATACTGTAAGTATGTTCAACACAACACAGTTCAACGACTACAAACTGAATCTACGCAAGGCAGGACAACCAAGCCATCCTTTCGACAACCTGGGGAATCATGGACTTGACAGGCGCCAAATGCAACAAAGCTCCCTAACTCGTACAAAACAACCTGACTTCATGTGACAGTACCCTATAAAGACCATCGATCGTGGCGGTCTGCAATTTAAATTATTTTGGAGGGCTGGAGTGAGATCTTACGTCCAATTCTAATATCGCCAATCAATCGGAAAAATATCATTTGCGGTCTTTTCTATTGCAAATGGTGTAGTTTTCCACCGATGAGCAATGGCAAAGACTAATCTAATGCTGTTCTCTTCCCCTTGCTCGAGCTCATCCTCCATTTTTGCCAAGAATTGTCAAGATTTGAGGCACCCCATCTATCCAAGTGTTAACAAAGTTTAGCAACTTTGTCCTTTCATCTCTCATTGCTAGATTAGCTCGTGCAATGCTCTATAAGTATAGTGATTTGTGGGTTTTAGTTTGGGAGTAATTATGTGGGAGTTTATTTGATTTATATGCAATTTGAGCTCAAATTAACTTCTTAGTTTGCATATGTGTAGGTGTGGTTTACTTAGTGCCTTCCCGTCCCCGTCCTAACCACCGTCGATCGCCCGCACCGTCCCGTCGCTGGCACCACCTTGGTTAGCCTCTTGTTCTTATCCTTTTTATAAAAAAAATCTTATTTGTATGATTTAGATAGTTACTTGTATAATTTTCTTACTTGTATGATTGTTTGTTATACATAGTGCCATGGTTTTGATATCCGTCCTTGTCGGCCCTCGTCCGGTTTATGATTCGGATGTGGTATATTCTCTTTTATAACTATTTGTTGCATTTTGTGTTTATGACAATTATGCCCATCAAGTTGACATAGATATTTTTATCTAGGAGGTATGTGAACCGGAAATTGCAACCGACTCTCTTGTCGAGAAGTTAAATTTAGTTGAAAAAGAAAACGAGTATTTGAAAGAAAAATTGAACGGAATTGAAGAAGAGAAGATGAAATTGGAGTTGTATGTAACCGATGTCGTCGATGATCACAAGATCAAGATGGATGCAATGCGCTTGAAGATTAGAAAGATTAGAAAATATGACGTTAATAAAGAGGCTTGGTATCATTATTGTGTTGGATCAATTATTACCTTAGTTGCGATTTTGATCGCATTTGTTGTTGCATTTAAATGCTTTAGCTAGATAGTTTTATGTTGTTTTATGAGAATAAGTGTGTATGAACTTTATGTATGAACTTGTATTAATTTGGTCTTTTCGGTGTTGTGTAATGAAGATGAGTCGGCAATGGATGTACGATGACCGACGCTCTCCCCAATTCATTAATGACGTGCATAGTTTTCTGCGTGCGGCTGAGGCAAACAAGCGGAATGGTTTTATGTGTTGTCCATGTGGTGTCTGTAAGAATGATAGGAATTACTCTAGCTCAAAAGTCATTCACGTCCACCTGTTTACGTCCGGTTTCATGTCCAGCTATAACTGTTGGACCAAGCACGGAGAAAGAGGGGTTCTAATGGAAGAGAATGAAGAAGAAAAGGATGATGACAACTATCCTGGGTTCCCTGAATACGATGGTACTACAATGGGGGAAGAGAATGAAGAAGAAGAAGCTGAAGAAGAGGCATCAGATGAGCCCGCTGATGATCTTGGTCGGGCCATTGCTGATGCAAAGAGAAACTGCGAAAGTGAAAAGGAGAAGTTGAAGTTGCAGCGCATGTTAGAGGATCAAAAAAAATTGTTGTACCCAAATTGCGAAGATGGCAACACAAAGCTCGGTACCACACTGGAATTGCTGCAATGGAAGGTAGAGAATGGTGTATCTGACAAGGGATTTGAAAAGTTGCTGAAAATAATGAAGAAGAAGCTTCCAAAGGACAACGAATTGCCCGACAGTACGTACGAAGCAAAGAAGCCTGTCTGCCCTATAGGATTAGAGGTGCAGAAGATACATGCATGCCCTAATGACTGCATCCTCTACCGTGGTGAGGAGTATGAAATTTGAATGCATGCCCGGTATGCCGTGCATTGCGCTATAAGATCAGCCATGATGACCCTGGTGATGATGTTGAGGGCGAGCGCCCCAGGAAGAGGATTCCTATCAAGGTGATGTGGTATGCTCCTATAATACCACGGTTGAAACGTTTGTTCCAAAACAAAGAGCATGCCAAGTTGTTGCGATGGCACAAAGAAGACCGTAAGAAAGACGGAAAGTTGAGAGTACCCGCTGATGGGTCGCAGTGGAGAAAAATCGAGAGAAAGTGGCCGGAGTTTGCAGGTGACGCAAGGAACTTATGGTTTGGTATAAGTGCAGATGGCATTAATCCTTTTGGGGAGCAGAGCAGCAATCATAGCACCTAGCCTGTGACTCTATGTATCTATACCCTTCCTCCTTGGTTGTGCATGAAGCGGAAGTTCATTATGATGCCAGTGCTCATCCAAGGCCCTAAGCAACCCGGCAACGACATTGATGTGTACCTAAGGCCATTAGTTGAAGAACTTTTATAGCTGTGGGACATAAAAGGTGTACGTGTGTGGGATGAGCACAAACAGCAGGAATTTGACCTACGAGCGTTGCTGTTTGTAACCATCAATGATTGGCCTGCTCTTAGTAACCTTTCAGGACAAACAAACAAGGGATACCACACATGCACGCACTGTTTAGATGAGACCGAAAGTATATATTTGGATAAATGTAAGAAGAATGTGTACCTGGGACATCGTCGATTTCTTCCGATCAAGCATCTCTTAAGAAAGAAAGGCAAGCATTTCAAAGGTGAGGCAGATCACCGGAAGAAGCCTGACCACCGTACTGGTGATCATATACTTGATATGCTCAAGGATTTAAAAGTAATCTTTGGAAAGGGTCCTGGCGGACAATCTGTTCCGAATGACGCTGACGGACACGCACCCAATCTGGTGTTGACTTTATTCCTGACCTTAAGCCGATTGGTGTTCCTGAATCGCGGCATGAGGGGAGACTGAGTGCAAAAGGCACGCTAGGAAAGGATTCAGTAATATGTAGGGACGGGCATTCTTGGGCCCAAGCACACTACACAGTTCTACAAAATTCCACCTTGGTGGCTCCGTATATTGAGGAACACATGGATATTGTACGCTCCAAGCACTCGGAGCAGTCTGACCCCTGGATTAAACGTACACACATGGCGACTTTTGGCGGTTGGTTGCAAACACATCTCATGAATGACGACAGTGTTGGAGATGAGCTGTACTTGTTGGCCAAGTCACCATCTTCGACTATATTGACTTTCAAAGGGTACGAGATTAATGGGAATACATTTTACATGATCGCCCAAGATAAAAAGAGCACCAACCAAAACAGTGGTGTCCGCTTTGATGCAACAAACACCAATAGGGAAAATGACACATATTATGGTTACATAGAGGAGATATGGGAACTTGACTATGGACGTGAGTTTAAGGTCCCTTTGTTTCGGCGCAAATGGGTCAATCTGACAGGAGGCGGGGTAAAGGTAGACCAACAGTATGGAATGCAAACAGTGGATCTCAACAATCTTGGGTACACAGACGAACCATTCGTCCTAGCCAATGATGTGGCGCAGGTTTTCTATGTGAAGGACTTGTCTACCAAACCGAGAAAAAGGAAAGATAAGGAAGCGAATACATCATATGGTGAGCCAAAGCGCCACATAGTTCTTTCAGGGAAAAGAAACATCGTGGGAGTGGGGGACAAGACAGACATGTCAGAAGATTATGAAAAGTTTCATGAAATTCCTCCCTTCACAGTGAAGACTGACCCAAGCATCCTGTTAAATGATGAAAATTGTCCATGGTTATGGCACAAAGGGACACACACGAAGAAAAAGTTTTATACCCTAAGATCCCACTCTGGGATGTGATCGGCTTCACCGTTATCACTTTCTTCTCTAGTGAGTAGCCGAGATAGTCCAGTTTGTACACGAAGTGCATCCAGTTTTTTCCATAACCCTCTCAACTTTTTAGCACATCCTATGTGGGTGAAATGATGATACCATGCCAAGTTTCAACCTTTTCGGAGTTCATTTGTAGTGCTTTTCAATTTCAGGGTCATTTAGCTCAAAAAAAATCATTAAATGCATGAAAAATAGCAAATGAAGTTAGAAAGGGTTGAAATTTGAGGATGTGGCTTTGAATGGTGCACATTGAATGCACAAAAAGTCTGGAGTTGAAATAAGTTTAAAAAAAATGAAATGCCTTTGTAACAGATGAGTTTTCGTCCGAAACCTTGATACTTCGAAGGAGATGGTCCAGTTTGTACACGAAGTGCATCCAGTTTTTGCCGTAACCCTCTCAACTTTTTAGCACATGGTATGTGGGTGAAATGATGATACCATGCCAAGTTTCAACCTTTTCAGAGTTCATTTGTAGTGCTTTTCAATTTCAGGGTCATTTAGCTCAAAAAAATCATTAAATGCATGAAAAATAGCAAATGAAGTTAGAAAGGGTTGAAATTTGAGGATGTGGCTTTGAATGGTGCATATTGAATGCACAAAAAGTCTGGAGTTGAAATAAGTTTTAAAAAAATGAAATGCCTTTGTAACAGATGAGTTTTCGTCCGAAACCTTGATACTTCGAAAGAGATGGTCGAGTTTGTACACGAAGTGCATCTAGTTTTTGCCATAACCCTCTCAACTTTTTAGCACATGCTATGTGGGTGAAATGATGATACCATGCCAAGTTTCAACCTTTTCAGAGTTCATTTGTAGTGCTTTTCAATTTCAGGGTCATTTAGCTCAAAAAATCATTAAATGCATGAAAAATAACAAATGAAGTTAGAAAGGGTTGAAATTTGAGGATGTGGCTTTGAATGGTGCATATTGAATGCACAAAAAGTCTGGAGTTGAAATAAGTTTAAAAAAATGAAATGCCTTTGTAACAAATGAGTTTTCGTTTGAAACCTTGATACTTTGAAAGAGATGGTCGAGTTTGTAGACGAAGTGCATCCGGTTTTGGCCGTAACCCTCTCAACTTTTTAGCACATGCTATGTGGGTGAAATGATGATACCATGCCAAGTTTCAACCTTTTCAGAGTTCATTTGTTGTGCTTTTCAATTTCAGGGTCATTTAGCTTCAAAAAATCATTAAATGCATGAAAAATAACAAATGAAGTAAGTAAGGGTTGAAAATTAAAACTCCTCATGCTGACTAATAGAAACATAATATAATTTTGCAAAATAATAACAAGAAAACATATAAACTAAAATATTTAAAACAAATGAAGGTATAAAACTAAAAGAGCTAAACAGAATCTGTTTTTGATTAAAACACCTATTTCAAATAACCTAAAAATTACCAAATTGAACATACTGATTAAACACACTAATATTAAACAGCAGGAAAAAGAATCACTCAAAAATCTATTTTTAAACTAAAATTATTCACAAACGAGTGATTCACACAAATTTCAAAGAATTCAAATTTAAACTATTCAAATTTGAAAACTACTGGCACTAACAGAAAGTTTATAATTTTTGTGACCTAAAGCAAAAAGATTCACTCAAAAACTCTAAATATTTGGCTGTAAGTAGAAACAAAAGAAAAAAATAAAGCAAAAACAGAAAAAATGAAAAAAAACCTTTAGTCCCGGTTGGCACAACTAGACGGGACTAAAGGTCCTTCTCCCGCGCTTAATTTGGGCCCCGAAAACAGACCTTTAGTCCCGGACCGTGGCTGTAACCGGGACTAAAGGCCAACCATTTAGTCCCGATTGCAGCCACGAACTGGGACTAAAGGTCCTTTAGTCCCGGGGCGTGGATTCAACTGGGACTAAAGGTCGATCCTATATAAACTTTGCCTTTTCCACCGCCCAGGAGACAGATCGAACACCACACGCCGCCAGGACGCTCGTCTTCAACCTCCGACGCCGGAGATCGCCGACGCCGTCCCGCTCGCTCCGGCCCCTCCCCGAGCCCGCAGCCCGCTGCATCTTCCTCGACCACGGGAGTGAGCGAAGAGCCCCACAGCGCCCGTAATATTGTCTTCCTCCTCGTCGGTTGCCGCCACTGCCTCGACCTCGCCCTCGAGCACCGACGCGTCCACGACCTCCCCGAGCCCTTCCCGAGCTCGCGACGACCTAGCTATGAACCGCCGTCGTTCCCCTCCTCCTCCTATCCCCCCCCCCGCGGTCACCGACGCCGCCCGCGCTCAGGCCGCTCCGACGGCGCCGCCCACGGTACATGGAAGAGTGGATGGATTGATCGATGGGTGTAGATGATTTGCTTGTTCTTCTCTGTACATGGAAGAATGGATGGATTGATCGATGGGTGTAGATGATTTGCTTGATTGATCATGCTCAATGCTACTGTGTGTATGTAGATGATTTGTTAAATCTTTTTGCTACTGTGATTGCTCAATGCTACTTGTGAGTGGTTCTGTTTTGCTACTGCTATGTGCTAATTGATAGACATTGTAGATGGAGATTGATAGACATTGCTCAATTCCAATTCAGGGACGTTCAGGAACCCGCCTAGCTGTCTTTCTTTTTCTTTTTTGTTATTTTTGTCTCAGTGAATTATACCCCAGATTCATAGATTTTCAGTGAGCATTATCAATGTTGAAGAAGGAGTGATCTTGATGGACAGAAATTTTTTGTAAAGTTTGATCCAAAATTATTTGCGGGAGAAAGTTTGATCAAGTTATCAAAAAATATTTTGGGTTGCCGGAGGAGTCCCGACGATCGCCGGAGGAGTCCCCGACGATCGCCGGTGAAGAGTCCTCACCGTTTCCTCGCGATGTGATGATCTAATTTTTTTGTATGTGATGTGATGCAAAATGGAGGAGGACGCGTGGGCCACTATCGGTGCAGAGGGAGCTGGCCCCCGAGAGGGTGGTACGTCGCCGTGTCAGGGAGGAGGACGAGCACGTCCGTCGCTATA
Source organism: Elymus sibiricus (assembly GCA_039707655.1). Classification (NCBI taxonomy): domain Eukaryota; kingdom Viridiplantae; phylum Streptophyta; class Magnoliopsida; order Poales; family Poaceae; genus Elymus; species Elymus sibiricus. The sequence goes on along the minus strand of CM077672.1, from coordinate 351,555,052 downwards.
TGGTTGCGTTGGACGACAGCTTCTCGAATACCTGGCAGTTTCTTCAAGGATCTCACCCGAGCTATGATCCTGTGATGGTTCCTTCTCTTTGGGTGTTCACCGCCCGCGGCTCAGGAACCGGGAGTTGACGTCCAGTTTGATTGGGTGAGATGTTTAGTGATATTATGTGATATTATTGTTGCATTAACTGGATTATTCGAAATGTATTAGTGACGGAGGAACCGTGAGTCAACTAGATTATTCGATAATATTCGAGCTGTATTAGTGATGTTATATGATAATATTCGAGATGTATTAGTGATAATATTCGATGATGCATTAACTGGATTATTCGAAATGTATTAGTTTTTGCTTATTGAATGCATTCTAGTTTGAATACTAAATTGTTTTATCTTTCTTCTGGATTAGTTAAGCTATGGACTATAGCGGCAGAGACGACCATGATCAAGAGGATATCATGTTCGACATGATACGCTCCCAAAACCCAGAGATTGAACCAGATGACGGCTCACAATATCTGAACGAGTCCGGTGAGGGAATTGAGGAAGAACCAATAGACGAAGGGCACACAAATAATGATGGCGAAGGAAATGTTCTTCAATTAACAAAGTCCGGCGAGGTATATATATATATATATATATATATATATATATAAAAGGCCTCTGGTGATCGTTACATGTATTAATTGATTTGTATATATATATATTAACGAATCTTTCTTCTTTTGGCCCTCCGGATCGAGCAAATCTTCTACAAGGGTAGTATGAGGCCCGGCCAAAAAGTTGCCCGATGGCATAAAGTACAACATCGATGAAATCAAAGAAGATGCCGAACCGATTGCTCCTAAAAAGAATACGGACAAATTTATACGTCAATGCGGAGTTATTGTTAGGGACCAAATCCCGATCACCGTTCAAGAATGGAATAAGCCAAAGGAAGATCGAGGAGTTAGTTTTGTCGACGAAAGAGCAAAAAATCTACTTTGGGATACGCTCATGTCACATTTCACCCTACTAGAGGGTTTCACAGATCTCCAACGGGAGAAAGTCAAGAAGTGTGCTCTTAAGAAGATGGCCACACAATTCCGGTCTTGGAAGAAAAGATTATGGGCCAACTACGTCAACGCAGAAAAGAAGACTCCAGAATTCACTGGACCACTAGAGAAGGTAAAAGATCACTGGGACTTATTTGTGGAGTTCAAGGAATCGGAAGCAGCTAAGGAACGGTCGATGAAAAACAAGATAAATGCTGAGAAAAAAAAGTTTCACCATGTTCTGGGGCCAGGTGGCTACAAGACTGGGTTGCCTAAGTGGGATGAATTTGAGGAAAAGATGATTGCTGATGGGGTCACTCCACAAACAGTGGGTTGGCCCGACAGGTGCAGGACTTGGTTTTATGCGCATGGGGGAAAGTTGGACCCAAAGACAGGGGAGATTATTGAACAGGCAAGTCTTAAAGAAGCCTCGGACGCTTTACTTGAAGCAATAGAAGAGGCTCAAACGGGGGCGTTCCAGCCCGAGAGAGAGAATGACGAGCTTACACGAGCCCTCAAGAATCCTGAACACTCGGGACGAACACGAGGCAAAGGCGTTGTTCCATGGATTGAGGGGTTTGCGGAGTGGAACGACACTTACAGAAGCTGTGCGAGAAAGAAGAAGCGGGATGCAGACCAGAGGAAGCAGGATGCAGACCGGTATCAAAAGCTAGAATCAAAGAACGCGGAGTTGGAACGCGCTTTCATGCGGCAGCAGGAGCAGATCGACACAATTAGCCAGCAAAGGGCGTCTCAGCGGCAGGAGCAACCAGATCCAGCATTGGATAGTACCAGATCGATAGCAGTTCCTTGTTCAACGCACGGTTCTTCTTCGCAAGATCAACCGCTCTCTTCTCCAGATGGTGAGTTTTGATCCAACTATGTTCAATCACTCCGTGCAGCTCTTCGAAGGCAAGACCAACACGTGCTGGAGGTGGTGGGTCAACCCAAACTACCCACTCACATTCATCTGGCAACTAAAACAACAAAGGCAATCTGATTAAAACCATCCTCAATTGTTAGATCAAGAAGATTAAACTATGAAATGCAAATAAAAACATACATCCAAAGGGCACCCCGAAAACCGACGTCCAATGCTTGCGCCACCCCACGAGACACGACGAGCAGGGACTAGCTGGTGCCCTGGACAGCGGTGCTTTGAGCGCTTCTCCAAGCCATAGTAGGTTGAGTCCGGCAAGTAGAACTCAGAGCTGTGTTAAACAATGCCTACCCCATCCACCTTAATCAAGCGAAGGACGAAAAATTACACCCGAAATCAAGCCAAGATCTACAAATTACCATCGAAATCAAGCAAACCCTAGAAAATTAGGGGAAAAGATGAGATCTAGAACGTCCGCGGCTGCCGGCGACGAGCTCTCCGACGAGATGGCGGACGTTGCCATGCTCCTTCGCGCCTCTCCTCACACCTCGACGTGGAGCCCCGCTGCTTCTCTTTTTCTCCTATGTGCAGCGCGAGCTAGACGACGACTGAAAGGGTGGGGTATCGAACCCAGGGGCAAATATGTCCAAAACGGTGCGCCGTCTCGGTCAAACGGCGCTGACCAGGCGGAGCCATGACGAAAGGGCATTCGAGCGAGTCGAGCGGAAAAAGTAAGGGCAAAATTGAGCAAGCCCGAAAAGTAAGGGCAAAACCCGTGGGTAGGAACCAACTAGGGGCAAGAATGCAATTGGCCCATATATTAATTATCAGTAATATCCGGTATTACCCGATAAACTCTGAAACCCTTTCGGTGACCCCGAAACGCTTCCGGTTCCTCTCGAAACTATTCCGAATATGAATCAAACAATTTCACAAATAAATCCTCGATACTCTCGTCCTACTAACACTCAGCAGATCTTGATTGCCTTAAGCTTGTGACCCCGTAGGTTCAGTAACTCATAGACATGAACGAAATCGTTCGTTCAATGACGGACCGTGGACGTTCATATCGATCCCTATGAGCACACGAATGAAATTCGAGTGAACCTTTGGTTATCATGTGATGTTCCCTTTGCTTCGCGATATTTCACAAAACCCGGGATGTGTTAGTATCCTTCTGAGTCATCACCATACTCACTATATCGTTATCCTCATTACCGATTTTGTTCTTCTTTCTCGTTGTCGTGTTCCGGCATCCCCGTGATGTATTCACATGTGTTTGACCAGACGATGATGGATGCCGTCACACCGAGAGAGCCCTAAGAATATCTCTCCTTCGTCGAAGGAGCAAATCCCACTCTTGAGCTATCTAGTCCCTTGTCAAACTTTTTGATGAGCCTGTAAGTTGTTGTTATGATCACCGTGTTACAGGTGACGTTTGAGCAACCCCAAAGTCCACCGTACGCTAAGAAGTGACTACGATACTCTCATGGTCTAAGGAGCAAAATCACACGTTAACACTTCGTGTTATTACAATTGATTACAGACGATATTATCTCAATTCATAACAAACAAGTTTGAGTCGATTCAATATGATTGTTCTTCCAATGTCATAATCTCAATGTTGTTTTAGGACTATCGTTACACTTAACGACATCCTAAGATCTGGAAAACATGATCACCAACAACACTTAAGCTAGTCCTAGAGGCGAGACTAGGAACCTTTATTTTATCCATTTATCATTTCACACGTCCATATGAGTTTTACACTGAATCGCATATTCCAGGATCATAGCAGTTATAGCAGGATGTCGCCGCCATGGGTTGGGCGACTGATGGCCTGCAAGTGCACAGGGTTTAGCTGTAGCTTTTTTGAAGTAAGAGTATTGATCCCACGGGGAGCACAAGAATTTGGCGTTGCCTCTTGTAGTGAACTATGGATCTGTGCCTGCAAGTCTATATCTATACCACTATATAGTGTGCCAATAGATTCAAATATTAGCCGTTGGATATTCTCCATCCAACGGTCGAGAGATGGCAAATTCGAGCATTATCATCCGTTGGATAAAGTTTTCAACTCGTAGGATTCTGCCACGTGGCCTTCTAATTGAGCCCCCAACTCTACCATCTCATGTGTTCTAGAAGCATCTTTTCACATGTTTATCTGATACTCTAATAATAAAAAGACTAGAACAATCTGGATTCTAGAGAGGTAAGAACCAAGTTGGATCTTGTCCAATACGATTCTAGGAAAGAAAGTACATATTCAAATGTATTTTCTCATGCTTTTATATACTTAAATGACGTGCAAAGCATGTACAATTTACTAGTAATTGTAGTCTCCAAACAAAGTGAGGGCGGAAATATATGATTGTTTTTGGTGAAGTGCGAACTGAAAGTAAATAACATAAAAAGTAATAAAACAGTAGCACGAGTAACAATTGGAACTGGCAAAGGAGTAAGTCGTTCTCAGGGAGTTCGGAGTTCCCATTGGTACGTTTCTAACGTAACCTATGCAACGGCATAATATTATCTTGATACTTGAGCCACTCTTGACGATTATGCTGGGCGGAGCCTGGTACAAAACACGTTCTACTCTAGGTAGACGTTGTGTCACGCACGCCACCACTATAGTCTTCCCATGCGGGTTACAACTACGATAATTAAGGGTTACCACATGGACGCGACCTCTCTAGGTGTTCTCCGTAATTCCCGTATCAATTGCAAAAGCTAGGGATGAAGGCATTTACTGTCACATCGAATTACCTTCACGTCCTAACCTTTATAACGATAGTGATACACTTCGTGGCCTCGCGGAAAAATGCTGAGTGGGGCCCATGTTGTTGTGGGAATGTTTTGCAATATATGTGAGAGATATTTGGTTTTATGGAACATGAAAATTCGTAATAATAATATGCGAATTAAGATTGAAACTCATATGTTAATTATGTTTGACTATTGTATAGTTGTAAACTATTTATTAAATATGAATAGCATAATATAATGGAAAGTATCATGCATGTTTGCATGTGGAAGTGGGTTTTTCTCCATGCATGGTTGAATGTTGAGATGGACCTTTTTTTCATGCATGTTGCATGCTGAGGTAGCATGCTTTCATGTTGAGAGGAGTATGTTAGTGGGGGCTGGCTATTCAGATATAGAATATTACTTTATATAATTAGTTGTTAATTTCTAGTTTCTTGTAAAACGGTAGAGTTTCAGTTCAGAATACTGAACTTTGGATGACATTTGTTTTACACTTTACGAACATGTAATTAGAAACGATTAGATTTTACAGGCAAGTCCATAGGGATTTCACAAGTTTAAGACTCTTCTTTTGATAGTACACCAGATTATTGAGTTTAGCCCTCCAGAGCAACACAACTACACCATGTACGAAGCAACCAAATTTGTAAATTGGAGCACATGATTCACAAATAAAGAACACATAGTGCGAGACTGATAGTTGCTCGCAGGAAAGGATCTCGGTGTCCTCGTTGAGGTGCTTGCCCTTGAGGGATTTTTTGCTTGAGACCAAGGGCACCGTCGACCTCGGCAACAAGCGCATCCAGGTCCCATGTCGGGGGCGTCTTCCCACTGTGGAGGATAGCCAATGCTTGAGAGCGGATGCAGGGTCCAGCAGCATAGCGTGGGAGGCATTCTTGGGGTAGGCACCACAGACGATGGACAAAAGGATCAGCGCTCACTCTGGCAGCTGTCTTCTTGTCTCGAGCCCATCAGATCCCATCCCCTCACCAACACCCGCAGGGGCAAAAAACGGCAAGGAGATGATTCCACTCGCGAAAGGCGTCCACTATTGGAGAGGCGTGGGGGAGCAGAGGATAGGCGGGCGGGAAGGCCGAAGGAGTGTAAGGAGGGCCACTGCTAGAGGGGCATGCGTGGGGAGCGGCGAAAACTGGGAAGAGAGGTTGAGGGGAGCAGTATGTACGGTTTTCGTGGAGGGAGAAGGGGTATATGACAGATTAGGTGGGTTAGGTGGTGGCAGCGTGGGTAATTTAGCATGGCGTTGTGCGCTCAATGCGGTTGGTGCTCAACATTGTGAGGTTTTGGACCTTAAAACTTTGTGATTATACGGTTCAGATGATGATTTGGATTTGTCCTCTCATACTTTTATAGGGGTAGTAGATAGATACTATCTCCTTTCCGGTTTATAGGTCATGTGCGTATATCTAGGTCATCTATTTTACGAATGTAATACACATTATATGTCACAAAAGTTATACCATTAGAAGACAACATATTTGAAGTTTCTAATGATACAATTTATTGATATAAAACTCATATTATGTTGGTTAAATCATGGACCTAGGGATACACGTGGGCCTTCTAAAAGGAGGTAGTAGTAGATAGATGATGGGACATGATGAGTTTGACATAGACGCATGTTGAGAGAATTAGACTTAGTGGGATGAAAGCACATTTGCTCCCTTGGTGGTTTTGGTAATTTATGCCAACATACATGTTGTTGGACTAATGCTTTTATCTAGTGAATTTCAGACAAGTTCAACAATGGCGTGGCGTGGACAAGAGGATGTGGAACCCCTTCGAAATGCTAAGGACAAGGATTGGCAAAAGATCAAGACTCTACATTTTTGGTTTAGTGATCCAAGATCACATTGAGTCCATATGAAAGCCAATACTATTAAAAGGGGATGAGGTGTTGCTTAATGGTCTTTTTGCTCAAGTGCTTAGTGACAGTATTCCTAAACCCTCAACCACTCTCTCTACCCAAATATGTCCTAAACCTAAAGTCCAACTCGGCCCCATCGATTTTTCCTATCCGGCCCCACCGAGTTCATCCAAGACTTAGCCACTTCAAAACCCTAACAAATCGGATCCACCGAAATGGATCTCGGTCCCACTGAGATGGCCTTGCCAACTCTCTGTAATCGTTTGCATTCACTTCGGTCTCACCGAGTTATGCATATCGGTCCCACCGAGATGCCTTGCCAACTCTCTGTTGCCTTATTGCTTCACTTCGGTCCTACCGAGTTGATGCAATCGGTGCCACCGAGATGAGGATTGCCATAAGCCATTGCACTTCGGTCCATCCGAGTTGTTCGAATCGGTCCCACCGAGATTCCTAAAGTTCATATCTTTTACACAGTTCGGTGCTACCGAGATTATCATTTCGGTGCCACCGAGTTGGGTCAAAAGTGTGTAACGGTTGGATTTTGTGTGGAGGCTATATATACCCCTCCACCCCATCCTTCTCAGTAAGGAGAGCCATCAGAACGTGCCTACACTTCCACCGTTCATTTTCTGAGAGAGAACCACCTACTCATGTGTTGAGATCAAGATATTCCATTCCTACCATTTGAACCTTGATCTTTAGCCTTTCCCAAGTTGCTTTCCACTCAAATTCTTCTTCCACCATAGCCAAATCTGTGAGGAGTGTTTGAGTGCTGGGAAGACTATCATTTGAAGCACAAGAGCAAGGAGTTCATCAACAACACACCGTCTATTACCTTTTGGAGAATGGTGTCTCCTAGATTGGTTAGGTGTCACTTGGGAGCCTCCAACCAGATGTGGAGTTGAACCAAGAGTTTGTAAGGGCAAGGAGATCGCCTACTTCATGAAGATCTACCCCGAGTGAGGCTAGTCCTTCGTGGACGTAAGCCATGGTGGAATAGACAAGGTTGCTTCTTCGTGGACCCTTCGTGGGTGGAGCCCTCCGTGGACTTGCGCAGCCGTTACCCTTCGTGGGTTGAAGTCTCCATCAACGTGGACGTACGATAGCACCACCTATCGGAACCACGCCAAAAACCACCGTGTCTTCATTACGTTTGATCTTCCATACTCTACCCCTTTACTTTTCGTACTATTTCATGCTTTACTATTTCCGCTGCTCAATCTCTAGATATGCATGTGTAGAAAGTATTGGAGTGATCTTAACTTGTGCCAAAATCTGCCTAAATTCCAAGAGAAATTAAAAATTGCACCTTTGGCTGGTTAGGAGTCTATTCACCCCCCCTCTAGACATATCTCCTCGATCCTACAATTGGTATCAGAGCTTTGGTCTCCATTGCTTTGGTTTCATCACCATTGGAGGGAGATGGATATGTCTACGTTCGGGAGTATTAGACGTAGAGTGCCTATTCTCAATGGGGAGTATTACAACTTTTGGAGGGATGAAATGCTTGATATCTTTGATGAGTTTAACTTGAGCAAGTATATTCATAATCCTTATGTGCCCCCTATTGATCCCTTGCATCCTACTCATGAAGAGGAAATTGACATGCTTCGTAATCTTAGAACCGTCAATCTTATCATTAGAGGATTACCTAAGATTGTGCTTGGTTGTATGCGAAACTTTGCATGTGCTTATACTCTATGGCATGATTTAGAAAAGTGATATCCCAATTATTCTCTAAAGAGTCTTGATAAGATTCTTCATAAGGCTGTTGCTTTTCACAAGATGAGTCCTAATGATCCTAAGTTTGATGATTGCTTGTTTGAGCTTCGTGATCTCATGCGTGCCAAAGGAGATGTTAGAACTATTAGCAATATTATCATGGAAACTGTTAGAATTCATAAACTTGAACATTGTCATGATCATGAAACTAATGAATCTATTAATCACATGCATGATGATGATGATGTTGAGCACGGCTATTATGATGAAGACGAAGACTTTGATATTGAATTTGAGAAGACCATGAGGAATCTCAGCCTTATGGCAAATCTTTGAGATTATATGGCTAGAGGAAAAGAGTGGATTCTTGACAGCGGTTGTACCGATCACATGACCGGAGATAGAGACATGTTTCGTGAGGTTACTAAAAATGATGGTCCACGCAAGTATGTGACTTTTAGAGACAACTCCAAGGGTAAGGTACTTGGCCTTGGTAAGGTGGCCATATCCAATGATAGCTCCATACAAAATGTTATGCTTGTTGAATCTCTTGGTTACAATCTTCTTTCCGTATCTAGACTAGCCGATTTTGGTTTTAATGTTCTATTTACCAAAGTAGATTGCCAAGTGTTTCGCCAAGATAATCATAATATAGTTTTTACCGGCATTCGTAGAGGTGATCTATACATTGTTGATTTCACTAAGAGAGCCCAACCTCGTACATGTTTAATTGCAAAATCTTCTAAAGGTTGGTTATGGCATAGAAGACTTGGACATGTTGGTATGCGTAACCTTGATAAACTTGTTAAAGGAGATCACATTCTTGGAGTGAAAGATGTTATATTTGACAAAGATCGACTTTGTAGTGCTTGCCAAGCAGGAAAACAGGTTGGAGGAAGCCATCCCGTAAAGAACATTATGACCACGAGGAGACCACTCGAGCTACTTCATATGGATCTGTTTGGTCCCAACGCCTATAAGAGTCTTGGTGGTAACTCTTTCGGTTTAGTCATTGTTGATGATTTTTCCAGATTTACGTGGGTGTTCTTTCTTGATGACAAATCGCAGGTACAAAAGATCTTCAAGAACTTCGCAAGAAAGGCTCAAAATCAATTTGAAGTAAAAATCAAGAAGGTTCGGAGAACGGAGTTCAAGAACGCCAATGTGGACACCTTTCTTGATGAGGAGGGTATTTCACATGAGTTCTCGGCTACGTACACACCTCAACAAAATGGAGTTGTTGAGAGGAAGAACCGTACACTTATTGAGATGGCAAGAACAATGCTTGATGAATACAAGACGCCAAGACATTTTTGGGCAGAAGCGGTTGAAACAGCTTGTCATGCAACAAACCGACTCTATCTTCAAAAGCTTCTTGGTAAAACGGCATATGAACTGCTCACCGGTAACAAACCACAAGTTGGATACTTTCGAGTATTTGGCTCAAAATGTTACATTCTTGATAAGCATCGTCGTTCAAAATTTGCTCCTAAATCTCATGAAGGTTTCCTACTTGGTTATGGATCGAACTCTCACACTTACCGTGTCTACAACAACTTCACTCGAAAAGTTGAAGAGACGGTAGATGTGAAGTTTGATGAGACTAACGGCTCGCAAGTCGAGCAATTGCCACTTGATGTAGGAGATCAATAACCATCGGAAGCAATCCAAGACTTGTCCATTGGCAAGATTCGCCCCGTGGAAGTAAAGGAGAGTACCTCGTCTATTCAAGTGGAAGCCCCAACCTCACATCAAGGTGAACGACAAGCTGATATGGAGGCATCCACAAGTGGAACACGTCAAGACGATGGGAATGAGGAAGTGCAACAAGATGATCCACCTCAACCTCCTTCTCCACCTCCACAAACAAACAATGACAACATCAACGAAGAAGAAGAAGATGATGATGATGAGGAAGCCTCACCACAACCCAAGAAAAAGCTACCTCGAGTTAGAGCAAGAATTGACAAGGATCATCCCGTCGAACAAATACTTGGAGATATCCAAACCGGGAGAATTACTCGCTCTAAATCTCGTTTAGCTAACTTTTGTGAGAATTACTCATTTATCTCTAGTGTTGAACCCTTGAAGGTAGAAGATGCTCTCAAGGACCCCGATTGGGTGAATGCAATGCATGAAGAGCTACACAACTTTGAGAGGAACCAAGTGTGGACATTGGTTGAGAAGCCTAAGGAAGAGCAAAACATCATTGGAACCAAATGGGTGTTTCGGAATAAGCAAGATGAAGATGGACAAGTTGTACGCAACAAGGCTCGTCTCGTAGCACAAGGTTACACACAAATCGAAGGTATGGACTATGGTGAGACCTATGCCCCCGTTGCAAGACTTGAATCCATTCACATTTTACTTGCTTATGCCAATCACCATGATATCACTCTTTACCAAATGGATATTAAAAGTGACTTCTTAAATGGTGAAATTGAGGAGGAGGTATATGTTAAACAACCTCCCTGCTTTGAGAATCCCAAGAAACCTAATCATGTGTACAAACTTCGTAAAGCTCTTTATGGTCTCAAGCAAGCTCCTAGAGCTTGGTACAAATGCTTGACAAAGTTTCTTCTTGAAAAAGGTTTTGAAATTGGGAAGATTGATTCAATTTTGTTCACTAAGAGGGTTAATGGAGAATTATTTGTGTGCCAAATTTATGTTGATGATATTATCTTTGGATCTACTAACCCCTCTTTTAGTGAAAAGTTTGGAAGGTTGATGTCGGAGAAGTTTGAGATGTCTATGATGAGTGAACTCAAATTCTTTCTTGGTTTGCAAATCAAGCAAACTAGGGAAGGTACCTTTGGCTCTCAAACAAAGTATACCAAGGACTTATTCAAAAAGTTCAACATGCAAGAGAGTAAAGGTATGAAAACTCCCATGCCAACGAGCGGACATCTTGACTTGACCAAGGATGGCAAACCGGTTGATCAAAAGGTTTATCGATCGATGATTGGTTCATTATTATATCTATGTGCCTCCCGACCCGACATTATGCTAAGTGTGTGCATGTGTGCACGATACCAAGCGGCACCAAAAGAGTGTCACCTTAAGGCGGTGAAAAGAATTGTGAGATACTTGATACATACACCAAACTTTGGCATATGGTATCCCAAAGGATCTTCTTTCAATCTTGTTGGCTACTCCGATTCGGACTATGCTGGAGACAAGGTTGATAGAAAATCCACTTTGGGTACATGTCATTTTCTTGGTAGATCACTTGTGTCTTGGTCCTCCAAGAAACAAAATTCCGTATCTCTATCTACTGCCGAAGCGGAATACATTGTCGCGGGATCATGTTGTGCTCAATTACTATGGATGACACAAACTCTTAAAGATTATGGTGTGCATGTGAGACATGTACCATTAATTTGTGACAATGAGAGTGCTATTAAGATAGCACTCAATCCCGTGCAACATTCTCGAACTAAGCATATTGAGGTTCGTCACCATTTCATTCGAGATCATGTTGAGAAAGGTGATATTGACCTTAAACATGTTCGTACTGACAAACAATTGGCGGACATCTTTACCAAACCCCTTGATGAGAAAGTGTTTTGTCACTTGAGAAGTGAATTGAACATCATTGATGCTTCAAACGTAAACTAGAGGTTCATGTGGATGCATACAAGGGCATGAGCATTCTTGACTAATCCATGATATCCTTCATGATCATTTTATATCTTGGACATTTTGCTCCCTTGTATGGTATCTAACCTTTTGTAGGTACTTGGACAAGCTTCATATCACAAGATTGCATCACACTCTTATCTTGAGCAATCTTGTATAACCCAAGTATCAACAATTGATGGAGTAACAAGGAACAAGACAACCTAAACATATCCTTTGACAACATTTGAGTTATGCTTCATTCCTGTCATTTTGGATACACATGTTGTTCCTTGCAAGCCTAACCCATGTAGGAAGATGAACCACAAATGATAGGATAGCTCCAAACTTCAATTCATGAGCATCCACTTCAAGTTCAACTACATGATGGACTTCACCACCAAATACCAATGTAAGTTCTCACATCTTAGAGAAAGCTTCACTCAAAGATATGAGCTAAAGCAACTCAACAAGATGTGAATACATTGAAATGCTTAAAAGAAAAATGGCAACCCCATTTTGAGCTTAACGACGAGTATGACCTATGATCAAGTGTTTTCACTTGACTCCTAAGTCAAAATACTCTAACATAGGTGACCTAGTCGCCGACCCATCTAGATGAAGTTCTCTAGTGTTTCTTCTGCTTGCTAGAGTGTTTCTTTTCAAAAAAAAAACTTCATCTAGACGTTTCTTTGCTTCTTTTCTGTTTCTTCTCTTTTAGCTTGATTCGCAGTTAATTCTTTGCAAATCCTTGTGAGATTTCCTTGCCTAGTGAGCTGAGTTGACAAAATATTCCATTGCATCAAACTCGGTTCCACCGAATTGTCTCAACTCGGTGTCACCGATTTTGACCGCTCTAAGGAATTCTCTGTCAAATTTTCCCTGACTTTTTCTGCTCTAGCTCCACTCAATGATTCTTATCCTCTACATGCATCTAGCTGTATTTCTCAAGGACCAAACTCACTTAATCAATAACCTTGAAGTCCCTTGTTGGAAATTGATGTCAAAGGGGGAGAGAGGAATACATCAAAGCTTAAGCTTATCTATTCAAAACAAAGATGCACCTTACAAGAGGAGAGAATGTTACATGTTTCTAAGAGGGGAGAAACATGATTAGTTTGTTCTTTGGCTGTTGTTTGAGTTTTCTCACCCTACCTACTCCCAATATCCATGTCAGATTCAGGGGGAGAGGAAGTTCTTTAAGGGGAGACAGCTATTTCTTTTGGGGACATGTCTGCTTCAAAGAAGTATTCACCTAGTGATACTCTTCTACATGTCATCCCAATCTTGGTTTCTTGTTGATCTTGTGTCTTTTTCTTGAAGAAATTATCTTGTGTTATCTAACCCTGTTTTCTCAAGTGTATTTCTTCAGGTACTTGATCAAGAACTTCAAGGTAAGTATATGCATCACACTCATGTACATGGTTGACCTCTTGCTAAGTATATATTTTTTGCAAGGAGAAAATCTTGTACATGTGGATACCCTAATGTCACATATACATATTGCTCTAATGCATATAGCCAAGATACATGTTGCATGTATATTTCCCATAAGATATCATCATGTTATGCACATCTTCAGGGGGAGTTCAAGGGAGCTCATACATGTTACATGTTTCCTTCAAAGCTTTCATACATACCTCTGCTAAATCTTTATTTAAAGCTTTGATGTATGTTGTTATCAATTACCAAAAAGGGAGATATTGAAAGCACATTTGCTCCCTTGGCGGTTTTGGTAATTTATGCCAACATACATGTTGTTGGACTAATGCTTTTATCTAGTGAATTTCAAACAAGTTCAACAATGGCGTGGCGTGGACAAGAGGACGTGGAACCCCTTCAAAATGCTAAGGACAAGGATTGGCAAAAGATCAAGACTCAACGTTTTTCTTTAGTGATCCAAGATCACATTGAGTCCATAGGAAAGCCAATACTATTAAAAGGGGATGAGGTGTTGCTTAATGGTCTTTTTGCTCAAGTGCTTAGTGACAGTATTCCTAAACCCTCTGAAAGGATCTAGATGACGACTAGAGGGGGGGAGGGGTGAATAGGCATTTTAAAACTGTTACGGATTTGGCTTTATCCTAATGCGGAATTGAACTAAACGGATACCTTTCAAGCACAAATCCTAAATATGCTAGGCTCATCTAAGTGCACCAACAACCTATGCTAAACAAGAGGCACTTAAGGAAACTAGCAAGCACAAACTATATCACAAGATATGGAAATGTAGGAACAACAAAGCAATTCAACTAGCACAAGATATATCAATGAGAGCAAGTATGAAATGCGGAAAGTAAAGGGTGTGGGTATGAGATAACCACAAGTGAGTCAGGGACGAGGATTTATCCCGAAGTTCACACTCATGAGAGTGCTAATCTCCGTTAGAGCGGTGCCGAAGCCAAAGCTTCGGGGCGCCACCAAGTGGCTCACCGTATTCTCCCTTTCGAGTCACCCCCAACGGATGAGCCTCGATTCACTCGGGGTTGGTCTTGAAGGCGACCACCACACCTTTACAAACTTCTCCGGAGCACACCACAAATACGGAAACTTCCGGAGAAATTTGGCCACCTAGGCCACTTCACACCCTTCCCTGGAGCACACCCCAAAAGGAAGCTTCCGGAGGAACCTTGGCCACCTAGGCCTCTTCACAATCTTCTCAAGAAAATCACCAAACCGTCTAGGAGGCGGAAACCTCCAAGAGTAATAAACTCACGAACTCTCACTCGAACTAATCGATGCGGGGAGCTCAAACCAATGCAACAAATGCAATGCAAGCTCAAGCAACAAATGCTCAACACACTCTCTCAATCTCACAAGATGCAACTTAAGAAAGTAGGAGATTGAAGAGAGAAGTAGTAATGGGGGAGATCAACAAATGACTCACAAATCCATCCACAAATCCCCCTTCACATAGAGGGGAGATAGGGGTTTGGGAGAGGTGGTAAGAGGCTCCAAATGGTGTTTAGAAAGTGTTAAAACCAACCCCCAACCGGTGGGAGGAAGGAGCCCTTAAATAGCCAAAACCCAAAACTAGTCGTTGGGGCTCCAACGGACACTTCCTGGACACCCCGTGCCCACGGGGGTTGGGACCCCGTGCCCACGGGGCCCCGTGTGCACGGTACAAGGCCAAACAGCCCCGTGCGCATGGGGTACCCAGGACAGTCTGCAGCAGCCCACTGAAACAAGCATAACTTTGGCATACGAACTCCGAATTCGATGATCTTGGGCTCGTTTTGAAGCTATGGAAAAGCCCAAGGTCCTCACATATAGAACTACCCAAGATAAACAATAAAGAAAGATGCAAATTATGCAAAGGTTTGAGCTCTCTACATGCGACGTGATCAAGCTACTCGTCCGAAAGTCCCTCTTGATAGTACGGCTATCAAACTTATAATCCGGTCTCCCACCAAGCACTATGAGACCGGCAAAACTAGGAAAACCTAGCTAAGTTATACCTTTGCCTTGCATATTCAACTTGAGCTTGATGATGACTTTAATGCTTGCCTCAAGTTGGAATCCCTTTCTTGTCCACAACCACTTGGTGAAGATACTCGAATTGCTTCCTCGTAATGCAATGTGGGAAGCCTTAACTTAAGCCCATCTTCACATGCATATTATCATGATGTGGACCGCAAGCTTGAAAGCATATAACCTTCGGCTTCTCATCTTGCACTTGGACTCCTCGAACCCGATGACCATCACCACTTGATGTCATCCACACATAGGCTACTTGAAATCTTTCCTTTTGATGCAAGCCCATGAGAAACACCTAACCCACATAGACATAACAAACACATAGCATGGGTTAGGTAACAAAGCACAATTCATAACTACTTACCATACCACTAGATCACTTGATCCCATGTGGTACAATGTTTGCGCTTTGTGAGTTGACCATCTAGATATAATCTTCGAGCTTCATCTTGGTCAACCAACATCTTTACTTTATGCCCCATATTGGTTTCTTGAAAGCCACAATGAACTCTTCATTTCCCTTCATTGCTTCAAGACTATATCACCAAAGACTCTTTCATGACCATATCAAATTCCACTATGAATATTATCTTGGTCACCACTTTCCCTTCTAAAAACTCCATCACAAGCTCTTGAGAGGCACAATGAATTCTTCACTCTAGTTGCTTGCTTCAAGACTTGATCAACCGAAACCCAACACATGAGCTCACCATGATCTTGTCTTGAAACCTGTTGACACCAGATTTTGGCATGGCCAAAAACATAATTAAAAAGGCCTCAAATGGAAAAATGCTCAATGTAAGAAAGTTCCGTATCGTCGAAAGGAGAAACTTTGATGTTTCGGCCATAGCCATCCGAGCTCAGCTCTAAGGCCGAAGTTGTGTTCGAAGTACTGAAATTTTATATCCAGAACACTATTCGGCTTATTAGGCCCCCAAGACGGCCTCATATGAGAAAAGTGTCTACACGGATTGTCTTCGTCTCGTCGAATCGGTCGATTTTGATATAAAAATCGTCTCAATCCGAGATCGTATGCAAAAGTTACGGCCGTTACAAGATTGCTGATACAGTAGAGAACGGTACTACCGCTCCAATAAGCGGTACTACCGCTTGAGCGGTACTACCGCTCCTACTACCGCGTCTACTACCGCTTACGAAAAAGTTTCTGGCTTCCCGAGACCCTAAGCGGTACTAGAGCGGTACTACCACCCAGAACGGTACTACCGTGCCCAGAACGGTACTACCGCTTGACTATAGCCGCACAGATTCGGGCAGATCGAAAAAGTCCGAGTTTGGCTGCGTTTTTTGACCCTTTGGAAGGAAATCTGGGTCCGTGTCTTGTACGGGAAGTCCAACCCCCTCTTAAATAGAAGAGGTGATGGCCGATTGAAACAACACACAATCGAACAAATCAATCTACATCTTTTTACCCTACTTTTATCCCTCTCCCTTGTATCTTTCTTCTCGTTCTTCGTATTGAAGTGCGGCGATCCTTGAGGCCCTAGGGGCGAGCGAATCGACCTAGGGCAGCCCATCGTCCATCCGTGACTCCTGACGGGTTCCATCCCGGAGAAGCAGTCCATCGGGTTTCAAAAGTGCCTGCCGGATTGTCTTGCGTATCGCGCTTCCGGCAGGCCTCCCACGGTGCGAGCTGCGGAGCATCTCCCTCGACGCCGCAGGTACGCGTGACGCGTTCGTGTGTCAACACACTTTTTGGCGACTCCGCTGGGGACCAAAGCTTTGAACGGTCTCCGGCCCGTTCTTGCTACGAAGAGATCATCATCTAGGGTTTGCAATCTACAAAGGTAATATGAATACCCAATTCACTTATGTAGATGCAAATAATGCATATGTTGTTGCTAGATCGTTTAATGAGTATAATGTATCGGCTAGCCCTAATGTTTTCAATCATGCATCTAATTATGTGCAACAGCCGATTCAGAACAATCTCCATGCTTCAACTTCATATAATCTTAGCAACATGCAACATATGTATCCCAACTCCCATGCATCGGCAACCCCACAAATCCATATGCCGATGAACAACATGACGAGTTCGGTTAATCAAGTTGAAACACCCCATGTAGGAACTTCCAATAGCATGCAACAAGGTGTTTCACCTTTTTATTCATCGGCAACAAACATGCAATATGTCAATCTAAACATGCCGGTGGATAGGGGAATTGGCCATGCCACTACTAGTTATTCGGCCAATTATCCTCAAACATCATATGCTACACCTCATGCTACTAACTTTTTGGCACCATACGCAACTGTTGATGTCCATAATTCGGCTCCGCACCTTCACGGTCAAGGCCGAATAAGTGAAACTTCTGCAGGAGCACAAATGCCTTCACCTACTACCGTGGCATATCATATTTCCCCTACACAATTACAGAATTTCGGCAACATCTCATTGCCGGAAGAGTCTAGTAGCATTGGGGGGCAATCCAATGAAGATTGGGCTGAAATTGGGCAGAAAAAGCTTAAAGAAAGTCTAGCTGCAATGTTTGCTGAGTTTAGACAAGAACAAGCAGCCTTACGAATAAAAGAGAAAGCATTGTGAGTGAATAGAATTATCAGAAAGAATAATGATTCGGATAACAAAGTTATTTCGGTTATTGAAAAGGCCGAATCAAACAATACATGTGCCGAATCAATTCAAGAGAAAGAGGACGACAAGGTCTTGGAGAGTTGTCCAAAGGTGGAGCAAGCTTTTGTTCATATCACACCACCATCACACTCTCCCAACGTATTCGAAGAGGTATGTCTAGCAAGTGATTTACCTATTTTCCGATTTGGTCGCAACTATGTTATTGATACATCTATTAGAAAAATTTTCATTTGCAATCTTGAAAGACCAATGAAGAAGGGTAATTTACTTGTTAGCAATAAAATTGTTATAGAACATATCGGTCAACCTATTGTGCCATTTATAAAGACCGATAGTAACTTATTATTACAGCCAAAGTTTTCCCCATCGCTTTATCAAAATTTCATATCTAATTGGGTACCTTTGCTTGTTTCATACTTGGCTTGCACTTGGTCTCAATTGAGACATATGTATTTTCATTTCAGAAATTTAAAGCCAAGGTTAAATTCTATTGAGAAAACCGATGGTAGTATAATTTCTTATTCAAAGTCATCGGAGATGGAGTGCAAAAAACAATGCATAGCCGAATGGGGAGATTCCAAATCTGAAACATTCGTTTGCTTACCTCCAAAGCCGTTCTCACAACAAGATCGGCTAGAAAATAAAAGGTTTACCTTCAATTCAAACATGTGTGATCGAATATTTGATTTGTTGCTAAAAAATAATTACATTAGAATTCTTGATCACCATGTCAAGCCATCAGTCCAAGGACGAATGTATTGTAGGTTGCATCATTCGTTCAAACATAATTTTGAGGATTGCAATATGTTTCGTCAAATAGTCAAATCGGCCATTGATAAAGGACGATTGAGATTTGTTGAAACACCAAGAGATGACCAATCAATTCCGATTGGTCCTGATGGCAAACGGTTTTTGAATCGGCTGCTTCAAGCCGATCCATTTAAGCATGAGAAGGTAAAAACTGCGGATAATGGGATCAAGCTTTCAAGTAAGGAAGTTGTTCAAGAGCACAATGATAATATTCTTGAGGGCAAAGATTCCATCAAAGTTGCAATGAAGATGCCAAGTACTCGGGGGCAACAAGGAAATCCAAAGATCGATGTGAGCACAACCAAAGAAAGCAAAGGCCGAGGCAAGCACAAAGGTAAAAAGCCGAAAGTCACTTTCGCGCAGCTATTGGAAAAATATCAAAAAATAAGTGAGGAGAAGAGTGCTTGTCGGCCAAGTAATACAAAGAAACCAAGATCACCCCCAAGGCACAAATATGAGGGTCGGTATTGGCAAAGTGAGAATTTCAATGCAACATATTCATATCCTTATTTTGGGCCGCCAATGCCGATGCCGTGGCTGCCTTCCTATGCTCATGTAAATCCGTATCCATCATGGGACATGTATGATAAAAAGGCACATTCTCCATCTTATTATAAACCACCTCACCAATATTATGCAGCTCCAAGAAGACCAACGTTCAATGAGCAGTCATATGTTCAAGACCGTTTCAATAAAAAAGAATCGGTCTGGAGCTCAAGAAAAAATAAAGAGGTGGTCAAGCAAGTGTATCAAGTCAAGAAAGATGGTCGTAAGTGTGCTCATTCAGATTCGGTTCCAAATGAAAAAGTGCCAATTAAGATGTTGCTATTGGCTACTAAAGACAATGAGATGAAACACTCAATTGTTGAGAATCAAGATGCCTAATCTGGACAGAAGGAGTTGAAAGTGCACAAGGTAAAACAAGAATTGCCATTGCTTGAAACAAAATCACAGCCGAGGCGTCCGCTCGGCTTATCGTATTGGCAAAAGAAGGAATTACAAAAGCTTAGTGCACAAGAACTTGAAAAGAGGAACATGGCATGGGTTCCCAAAGGAAGTACTCAAAATAATACGCAAGCTTCCATTGCAAAAAGTACGGCAAAGGTGAAGAAGGAGAAGAGTGAAAACTCCGAACAACCAAGCCGAAGGTTTGCGCATCAAAATCTTCGGTTCAAACAATATCCATATTCTTCAACTATGGCATTAATTCCTATGCCATGGAATTCATCGTCAGGTATGATAGGTTACTCTTCATGGGTTTATTTTAATCCATGGGTGCATTATAATTTCTCACATCATGAAAGGGGTTTACCGAATCATTACTCATTTGATTAGCTGAAATCTTGTTGCTAATCCATATGGCCGATATATACTTATCGTCCTAAGTACATGCAAATGTCCGATGGAGTGTTGACGTCATCCTTAGAGCCAGCCTAATGCAAGTTATTTTTCGGCACACAAGCTTTGCCGAAAAACAGGGGGGCATGTGTTGACACCAGATTTTGGCATGGTCAAAAACATAATTAAAAAGGCCTCAAATGGAAAAATGCTCAAAGTGAGAAAGTTCCGTATCGTCGAAAGGACAAACTTTGATGTTTGGGCCATAGCCATCCGAGCTCAGCTCTAAGGCCGAAGTTGTGTTCGAAGTACTGAAATTTTATATCCAGAACACTATTCGGCTGATTAGGCCCCCAATACGGCCTCATATGAGAAAAGTTTCTACACGGATTGTCTTCGTCTCGTCGAATCGGTCGATTTTGATATAAAAATCGTCTCAATCCGAGATCGTATGCAAAAGTTACGGCCGTTACAAGATTGCTGATACAGTAGAGAACGGTACTACCGCTCCAATAAGCGGTACTACCGCTTGAGCGGTACTACCGCTCCTACTACCGCGTCTACTACCGCTTACGAAAAAGTTTCTGGCTTCCCGAGACCCTAAGCGGTACTAGAGCGGTACTAGAGCGGTACTACCGCCCCGAACGGTACTACCGTGCCCAGAACGGTACTACCGCTTGACTATAGCAGCACAGATTCGGGCAGATCGAAAAAGTCCGAGTTTGGCTGCGTTTTTTGACCCTTTGGAAGGAAATCTGGGTCCGTGTCTTGTACGGGAAGTCTAACCCCCTCTTAAATAGAAGAGGTGATGGCCGATTGAAACAACACACAATCGAACAAATCAATCTACATCTTTTTACCCTACTTTTATCCCTCTCCCTTGTATCTTTCTTCTCGTTCTTCGTTCGTTCTTCGTATTGAAGTGCGGTGATCCTCGAGGCCCTAGGGGCGAGCGAATCGACCTAGGGCAGCCCATCGTCCATCCGTGACTCCTGACGGGTTCCATCCCGGAGAAGCGGTGCGTCGGGTTTCAAAAGCGCCTGCCGGATTGTCTTGCGTATCGCGCTTCCGGCAGGCCTCCCACGGTGCGAGCTGCGGAGCATCTCCCTCGACGCCGCGGGTACGCGTGACGCGTTCGTGTGTCAACAAAACCATAACTTGAATTTTTCTCTTTGATTATTCTCTCAAGCCCTTGATCCTTAAAATCCCAAATATGTCAATCTTTGAGATCCTCCAATGAACTCCACCATGAACATAAATAGATTAGGCATTGAAATCAATCTTGATGGCTTCAATAGAAATTCCCGAGGACCAACTTGAAACCTCACTGGACATGGGATCTCGAAAGCCAAAAACCTAGGCCCCGTTAACACGGGGTATCCAGAGAGTTGACACTCGACCCCGTGCACACGGTACAAGCCCATGAGCACGGGGTCTCCAGAGAGGGATACCATAAGGACTTCTTCGGATGCTTTGATGGCATTCTGCACAAAACAACCCAAAGCACTTCAAGCATCACTATGGAACATATCTTTATATAAGATTCAATGCACTTGATGCTCCATAGGAATTTGTCATTTAATTCCAAAGCTTAGAGCAAATATATCTTCATATATATGGACTTCATCCTTGATTCCATTCAATATCCTTGAGGCACCATCTATGGACAAAACCTTCAAATATACCTCATTGAAAACATTAGTCCATAGAGATTGTCATTAATTACCATAACCACACTTAGGGGCTACATGCCCTTTCAATCTCCCCCATTTTGGTAATTGATGACAATCTCAACAAGAGGGTTTATATAATGAATTTAAAACAAGTATGCAATCTATCCGAGAATAAATTGTATACTTGAGGTGGTTTTGATAGCCTCAAATATCACAAAGATAGTTTATGTTATCAAAACCGGTTGTACTAGCATCGAAATACTACACAAGAATTTGATGCTAGTAGAACCACACTATATAGAGCAAACTCCCCCACAATATATGCACGTGAAAGAACTTGGTGGAGTTTTCTCTATATACACATCCATGCAACAAGCAAACATAACAAATGTAGATATGCATGAATGACAAGAACCAACCTACTTCTCCTAAACCCTCTAAACTTCTCCCCCATTGGCATCAAATGCCAAAATGGAAGAAATCCAGAATGCCAATATAGTATGAGTTCCTCCTTAATTTGCGCATTTCTCATATGTGAGTGGAATCAAATGCACATACCCATTTATGAATAAATGGAGGAGCTCAAACTATATTGGGGATCCATAGAATGCAACAAGAAGATATGACATGAGAATCAAACATTCAAAGGATCCAAAGAACATATTTTGGACAAGGGATAATGGAGATATCCAATATGATAATCATGCTAAGCATGGGTCCAAAATATATCCAAAAACCCATGAGTGCAAAGATATAAGAAATACATACAAGCACTCATTTCTCAACCTCTTACTGGATCCACCAAAGAATAAAAAGAGACAATCCAAGTGACAGGCAAGGAATAAAGGGTATCAACGAGGGATATGCATTTTCTCATGTGTATAAGTTTCTTATGTGGCCTCATCAAGATGAGCATCCACAAAGAAACTTTTACACACACAAAAAGATACAAAAGATAAGAGCATGATATCCATGAATGAATCCATTATTATACAAACTTGATCTTAGCATAAGAGCTTTGTCACATGGCACATGGCACAAGGCACATGGCGCAAATTGATCTCATTTGCATCAAAACGAATTACTAAGCATGAGAGCAAATTCCACAACCAAAAAGATTGTTTCTTGCAATTTTATCAATATTGCACATAAGAGCACTTTGAGGAATTGGTATGCAATAAATTGCTTAAATGGAATATTTGGGATAAGTGAGCCATGAGCATGGTTTTATAGATCCCCATGATATGCTTCTTCTCAAATGTCTCATAGAAGCAATAAGGAGGTTTAAGCTATTGCAAGAAACACAAACTCAACAAGTACTAATCATGCCATGATGCAACATACACAATGTTGACTCTAATTTAAATAAATGCATGAAGTAAGTACTTGTTACCGAGAGAGCATTGGTTCAAGGGGCCCTTGATCTAGCACGCGAACATGAGGGACTTGATCTTGTTCTTGGATAGGTACATGATCTCCCATAGCATCTTGCTCTTGTGTTGGGGGTGATGACTTCCCTTGTGATGGATCCACAAGAGGGGCTCTTACTCCTTCTTCTTCTACATGGACATGGGGTGTTTCTTGTGGAAGAATATGACCAATCCCCATTGTACTTGTAGCTTGGGAAGGAGCCTCATCACCTACAACACTTGAAACAATTTGCTTTGCATGGAAGCCGTTATCCTCATCAAACTCCACAGTCGCCATTTCCTCAATACATCCCGTGGATTTATTGAGAATAAGTAAGTGTGGGAGCTTGATGCATATCCAACAAAAAGACCCAAATTTTGTTAACCGGGTTTTCATGATGAGAATGAAACACTTACAACCGAACCGGTTTTCATTTATCTTCTCCCTCAAATCAAAGAATCAACCAAGCTTGGCTCTAATAATTTTCCACGGTGTCTCCACCTTCCTCATTTATAAGCCAAGCATCCAATGCTTCTCCAACGTACCTAAAGCACATTAAGGTACAATTTGGTCCCCAAACTTATTGGGTCCGAAGTAGTTAGTCCAACTACAATACATAGGGCAAACTCCACATTAAATATGTGCAAAAGGATATGAACTTGAAGTTCATGCACACTTTTAACCAATAATGATTTCATGGAGTTTACCCTATATAGAGGATCACGTAGAGCAAGCAAGGCATGAAGAAGAATATAAATAAATATGCATGCACATGGCTACCAAGATTCACAGAGATACAATTTGGACAAAAGAACACATAAACGATGAATACTCCAAAAATATCACAAAGCATTCAAGTTGTCCAAATTATATCAAAGTGACGAATCCACACAGGACCGCACACAAAGAACAACATATGAACTAAGCAAAAACCAATGAGCATATAGGAAATACATTACACACATGCTCAAAGGCTTATCTCACTCAAGTAGATAATAGATAGTACGAGCGGTGAGATACGACAAGTTGAAACACGAGCCGAGAAGAAGATGATCATAAAGTTCTACCACATGAAGAAATACCAATTGTAAGAGAATACAAATGGTATTTGGAATTAACACTCGGTGGAAGATTCCGAAGATGCACAAGATCAAAATCAATCCAAAGCATAAGAGAGCTTTATAGTGTACTTGGCCGGGTGGGCGTTTCTGCCCATTGGACCCCGTGCGCACGGGCTAGGTCAGCCCCGTGCGCACGGTGTGTCCAGAGAAGAAAACACCACCCCGTGCGCATGGGGGTCCAGGACCCCGTGCGCACGGGGTGTCCAGAGAGTTTCGTGGCACCCCGTGCGCACGGGGGGTCAAAGACCCCGTGCGCACGGGGGTCAAAGACCCCGTGGGCACGGGGTGTCCAGAGAGTTACTGACCACCCCGTGCGCACGGGGGTCAAAGACCCCGTGTGCACGGGGTGTCTAGTAAGTTTCTGTGAAACTCTAAGGACACCTCGGCGAAGCACGCTACAAAGGCAAATAAAAACTAACAAGAGATAATTAATGGATACTTTGAGAACTTGAATTTCAAATGAGCTTGACATACCACATAGTGACTAGATAAAATTGAATATCAATACTATGTGGTATTTCTCATATTCACATTTTGGGTTTGTGATGTGCACAAAACATAACACTCCCCCATAATGTGATGATCCACTAATATCTCGCAAGAGCCAAACAAGATACAAATGAGGCTCAAGACAACAAACACCACTAATCTTATATGATGTGCAATGCAACCTACACATGCTAGATAACACAAATCAAGCGTACTAGAAAACACAACATAAAAATGCACATGCTAGATACAAAACCTAAGCAAGCAAGGGGCGAGTAACTTTCAATGTAAGCAATATAAATACAAGTTACCGCAAAGAGGAACATTGGATAGATAATATGAAGATAATCCACATGACTTGGCTCGAACAAATAAATGATGAATATTCTTTTCTTCATGAACTAGCCAAATCTCCAATGTCCTCCACACACCTATTGATCAAGGTTGAGCTTGATGGTCCCCAACAAAGTTGGGTCCTAAGAAGTTAGTCACAATAGGCTTGGCAACCCAAATGGCCTTTTTCATTTCCAAACCACTTTGGGCGCCAACAAACTTGGCAAACAAATTGCCAACAACATCCTTCCTAAGAGAATAATGATCATTGACTAGAGGTGGCTTAGGAATGTTACCGTTGGGACAAGATGAGGATATGTGTCCCTTCGCACGACAATTATAGCAACATGTGCTCCCCCTTCTCTTCTTCTTTATTTTCTCAACTTGGGGAGCATTATCTTGGTTCCTCATTGGTAGTGGCCTTTCCTCAAGTTGAGGTTGACCTTGAGATTGAACTTGAGGCCACTTTCCTTGTTGTTTCACATTTGAAGCCTTCTTCTTCAATGGAAAAGATCTCACATGGTGTCCAACATTCTTGCACTTGAATCATGTAATGTTGGCCTCATTCTTGACTTGGTCTTGTCCCTTCTTCTTGTTCTTGGACTTCTTGTTGTTGGAGATGAAACCATGTCCACCCTTGTCATGAGGGGATTTTTGAACACTCAAGATAGTTTTGAGAGTGGAATTTCCTTCATGACACATTTCCAAGTCTTTCTTCAAATTAGTGACTTGGGCCTTGAGCTCTTTGTTTTCCTCTACAAGGTTAGTATCAACAAAAGTACTAGAGGAAGTAGAAGCTTCATTGTTAGAGCAACAAGGCATGGAAAGCAATTCATCACAAGCGTTGGCAATAATATGTCTAGATGAATCACTAGGACTAGCACATGTCAATAAAGCATTTTGAGTAGAAATAGTGCTAATGTCCACATGAGGCTCACGAGATGTTACCTTGGTCACAATAGCCTCATGAGCTAACTTTAGCCTTTCATGGGAGATTAGAAGGTCATCATGATAGCCCGAGAGCTTTTCATAACTTTCTTCTAATTCCCCATAATTGCTAGTTAGCAAATCAAGTTGAGCCCTTAGCTCAACATTCTCCTTCAAGATGGATATTTCACAAGAGATAGAGTTAGTAGCACAAGCATTATTGACAATATGAGAGGAGCTAGTAGAAACTAGAGACTTCACATGAGTAGCTTGAAGTTCCTCATAAGACTTAGAGAGTTTGGTGAGCTCTCCTTTGATATCCTTGTAGCCAAGGTCAAGGTGCTCAAAATCCTCTTTAAGTTGACCATGAGCAACTTCAATCTCTTCTTTGGAAGATTCTAAGTCTCTAAGAGTTTCTAGAGCATCAAGAAGGTTACAATCAAGTTTATCATTTTGTTCTTGCTCTTCGTGAAGTAAATCATTACACTTTCCAAAATGAGTAATAAGATCTTTAAACATCTCATAAGTGTTCTTATTTACCCCACGAAGAGAATTACCAATTTCATATATTTCTTGACTCATATCCCTATCACATTCATCATCACTCTCATCATTATCATTACTATGAGTAGATGATACCTCGGTAGTACCTCTTGCCATGAGGCACATGTGAACATCGGAGGTTGATGATGATTCTTTTGGAGAGGGAGATTCTTCATCATCAAGAGTAGGATATCCATGTCCATCCTCTTGACACTCATAGCATTTCCTCTCCAACGTGGTGATGTCCTTCTTTGCTCTTCTAGCAATTTCTTCATTAATGATGTGTCCACTATTTTTCTTTATTTCCTCTACATTGTTAGTCAAACAACAACTAGAGGAAATAGAAGCATATAGATCATGGCAACAAGGAGTATCAAGCATATCATCACAAGATTTATTCAAGGAATCTCTATAAGATATGCAAGGACTATCAACACAAGAATGTACGTCATTTTTGCTAGATGTGTTCAAGTCCAAAGAAGCTACAACATTAGCATTTATGCATGAAAGATCATCAATGTTGAGCACACCATCATCATCACAAATTATATTTCCACTCACCATGTCATTACCTTGGGACAAGCCATGTGATGGTGAGGTGGAAGAATTTGAAATGACCGAGCACACGGAAGGGGACGCAATATGGAGTTCTTCATGATATGAAGATGTGGAGAACTCCTCAAGTGACTCTTCCGAAAGATGATTGACCTCATCAAGATTGGACCCACCATATATTTCTTCAAGCTTGGTCCACATCTCATGAGCCGACACACAAGTCATGATTGACTCAAACACTTCGAGGGATATAGACCGGATTATGGCATTCTTAGCACCATATCCACAAAGCATATCATCATTTTCCTCACTAGTTGGAAAAAGTTCATCCTTCCACGGAGAAGCCCCTACAAGAACAATTCGCACAAAATTTGGACCCATGGCCCAGAAATGACAAAGCATGCGAATTTTCCACAAGTGATAGTTTGTGCCACTAAAACAAAAAGTGTCATCGTGCACTAAACCACTAGTCGACATCTTTACTCTCTAGGCGGTGAAGCCTAGCAAGGAGAGACCAAAGCTCTGATACCAATTGAAAGGATCTAGATGACGACTAGAGGGGGGTGGGTGAATAGGCGTTTTAAAACTGTTACGGATTTGGCTTTATCCTAATGCGGAATTGAACTAAACGGATACCTTTCAAGCACAAATCCTAAATATGCTAGGCTCATCTTAGTGCACCAACAACCTATGCTAAACAAGAGGCACTTAAGGAAACTAGCAAGCACAAACTATATCACAAGATATGAAAATGTAGGAACAACAAAGCAATTTAACTAGCACAAGATATATCAATGAGAGCAAGTATGAAATGCGGAAAGTAAAGGGTGTGGGTATGAGATAACCACAAGTGAGTCGGGGACGCGGATTTATCCCGAAGTTCACACTCATGAGAGTGCTAATCTCCGTTAGAGCGGTGCCGAAGCCAAAGCTTCGGGGCGCCACCAAGTGGCTCACCGTATTCTCCCTTTCGAGTCACCCCCAACGGATGAGCCTCGATTCACTCCGGGTTGGTCTTGAAGGCGACCACCACACCTTTACAAACTTCTCCGGAGCACACCACAAATACGGAAGCTTCCAGAGGAACTTGGCCACCTAGGCCACTTCACACCCTTCCCTGGAGCACACCACAAAAGGAAGCTTCCGGAGGAACCTTGGCCACCTAGGACTCTTCACAATCTTCTCAAGAAAATCACCAAACCGTCTAGGAGGCGGAAACCTCCAAGAGTAATAAACTCACGAACTCTCACTCGAAGTAATCGATGCGGGGAGCTCAAACCAATGCAACAAATGCAATGCAAGGTCAAGCAACAAATGATCAACACACCCTCTCAATCTCACAAGATGCAACTTAAGAAAGTAGGAGATTGAAGAGAGAAGTAGTAATGGAGGAGATCAACAAATGACTCACAAATCCATCCACAAATCCCCCTTCACATAGAGGGGAGATAGGGGTTTGGGAGAGGTGGTAAGAGGCTCAAAATGGTGTTTAGAAAGTGTTAAAACCAACCCCCAACTGGTGGGAGGAAGGAGCCCTTAAATAGCCAAAACCCAAAACTAGCCGTTGGGGCTCCAACGGACACTTCCTGGACACCCCGTGCCCACGGGGCCCCGTGTGCAAGGTACAAGGCCAAACAGCTCCGTGCGCATGGGGTACCCAGGACAGCCTGCAGCAGCCCACTGAAACAAGCATAACTTTGGCATACGAACTCCGAATTCGATGATCTTGGGCTCGTTTTGAAGCTATGGAAAAGCCCAAGGTCCTCACATAGAGAACTACCCAAGATCAACAATAAATAAAGATGCAAATTATGCAAAGGTTTGAGCTCTCTACATGCGACGTGATCAAGCTACTCGTCCGAAAGTCCCTCTTGATAGTACGGCTATCAAACCTATAATCCGGTCTCCCACCAAGCACTATGAGACCGGCAAAACTAGGAAAACCTAGCTAAGTTATACCTTTGCCTTGCATATTCAACTTGAGCTTGATGATGACTTTAATGCTTGCCTCAAGTTGGAATCCCTTTCTTGTCCACAACCACTTGGTGAAGATACTCGAATTGCTTCCTCGTAATGCAATGAGGGAAGCCTTAACTTAAGCCCATCTTCACATGCATATTATCATGATGTGGACCGCAAGCTTCAAAGTATATAACCTTCGGCTTCTCATCTTGCACTTGGACTCCTCGAACCCGATGACCATCACCACTTGATGTCATCCACACATAGGCTACTTGAAATCTTTCCTTTTGATGCAAGCCCATGAGAAACACCTAACCCACATAGACATAACAAACACATAGCATGGGTTAGGTAACAAAGCACAATTAGAACTAGTTACCATACCACTAGATCACTTGATCCCATGTGGTACAATGTTTGCGCTTTGTGAGTTGACCATCTAGATATAATCTTCGAGCTTCATCTTGGTCAACCAACATCTTTACTTTATGCCCCATATTGGTTTCTTGAAAGCCACAATGAACTCTTCATTTCCCTTCATTGCTTCAAGACTATATCACCAAAGACTCTTTCATGACCATATCAAATTCCACTATGAATATTATCTTGGTCACCATTTGCCCTTCTAAAAACTCCATCACAAGCTCTTGATAGGCACAATGAATTCTTCACTCTAGTTGCTTGCTTCAAGACTTGATCAACCGAAACCCAACACATGAGCTCACCATGATCTTGTCTTGAAACCATAACTTGAATTCTTCTCTTTGATTATTCTCTCAAGCCCTTGATCCTTAAAAGCCCAAATATGTCAATCTTTGAGATCCTCCAATGAACTCCACCATGAACATAAATAGATTAGGCATTGAAATCAATCTTGATGGTTTCAATAGAAATTCCCGAGGGCCAACTTGAAATCTCACTGGACATGGGATCTCGAAAGCCAAAAACCTAGGCCCCGTTAACACGGGGTATCCAGAGAGTTGACACTCGACCCCGTGCACACGGTACAAGCCCGTGAGCACGGGGTATCCAGAGAGGGATACCATAAGGACTTCTTCGGATGCTTTGATGGCATTCTTCACAAAACAACCCAAAGCACTTCAAGCATCACTATGGAAGATATCTTTATATAAGATTCAATGCACTTGATGCTCCATAGGAATTTGTCATTAAATTCCAAAGCTTAGAGCAAATATATCTTCATATATATGGACTTCATCCTTGATTCCATCCAATATCCTTGAGGCACCATCTATGGACAAAACCTTCAAATATACCTCATTGAAAACATTAGTCCATAGAGATTGTCATTAATTACCAAAACCACACTTAGGGGCTACATGCCCTTTCAATCTCCCCCATTTTGGTAATTGATGACAATCTCAACAAGAGGATTTATATAATGAATTTAAAACAAGTATGCAATCTATCCAAGAATAAATTATATACTTGAGGTGGTTTTGATAGCCTCAAATATCACAAAGATAGTTTATGTTATCAAAACCGGTTGTACTAGCATCGAAATACTACACAAGAATTTGATGCTAGTAGAACCACACTATATAGAGCAAACTCCCCCACAATATATGCACGTGAAAGAACTTGGTGGAGTTTTCTCTATATACACATCCATGCAACAAGCAAGCATAACAAATGTAGATATGCATGAATGACAAGAACCAACCTACTTCTCCTAAACCCTCTAAACTTCTCCCCCATTGGCATCAAATGCCAAAATGGAAGAAATCCAGAAGGCCAATATAGTATGAGTTCCTCCTTAATTTGCGCATTTCTCATATGTGAGTGGAATCAAATGCACATACTCATTTATGAATAAATGGAGGAGCTCAAACTATATTGGGGATCCATAGAATGCAACAAGAAGATATGACATGAGAATCAAACATTCAAAGGATCCAAAGAACATATTTTGGACAAGGGATAATGGAGATATCCAATATGATAATCATGCTAAGCATGGGTCCAAAATATATCCACCGAGATTCCTAAAGTTCATATCTTTTACACAGTTCGGTGCTACCGAGATTATCGTTTCGGTGCCACCGAGTTGGGTCAAAAGTGTGTAACGGTTGGATTTTGTGTGGAGGCTATATATACCCCTCCACCCCATCCTTCTCAGTAAAGAGAGCCATCAGAACGTGCCTACACTTCCACCATTCATTTTCTGAGAGAGAACCACCTACTCATGTGTTGAGATCAAGATATTTCATTCCTACCATTTGAACCTTGATCTCTAGCCTTTCCCAAGTTGCTTTCCACTCAAATTCTTCTTCCACCATAGCCAAATCTGTGAGGAGTGTTTGAGTGCTGGGAAGACTATCATTTGAAGCACAAGAGCAAGGAGTTCATCAACAACACACCGTCTATTACCTTTTGGAGAGTGGTGTCTCCTAGATTGGTTAGGTGTCACTTGGGAGCCTCCAACCAGATGTGGAGTTGAACCAAGAGTTTGTAAGGGCAAGGAGATCGCCTACTTCATGAAGATCTACCCCGAGTGAGGCTAGTCCTTCGTGGACGTAAGCCATGGTGGAATAGACAAGGTTGCTTCTTCGTGGATCCTTCGTGGGTGGAGCCCTCCGTGGACTCGCGCAGCCGTTACCCTTCGTGGGTTGAAGTCTCCATCAACGTGGACGTACGATAGCACCACCTATCGGAACCACGCCAAAAACCACCGTGTCTTCATTGCGGTTGATCTTCCATACTCTACCCTTTACTTTTCGTACTATTTCATGCTTTACTATTTCCGCTGCTCAATCTCTAGATATGCATGTGTAGAAAGTATTGGAGTGATCTTAACTTGTGCCAAAATCTGCCTAAATTCCAAGAGAAATTAAAAACTGCACCTTTGGCTGGTTAGGAGTCTATTCACCCCCCCCTCTAGACATATCTCCTCGATCCTACATGGGATCAACTATATATTTAGGTATATATGATTAAGAAGAGAGTGAGCACCGATCGGTTATCAGAGTAAAACCGATATAACCCAACCCACATAAAATGGGCGTCACCGACCGACCTGACCACCGACATGGACACCAAATCCGAGAAGAAAACATCATCCGTCAAGGAGCTGCAAGTGTCATAGTCATCACCGGTTACCTCGCCAAATAAGCAACTCCGATTTCACCGTAGAATTCCACCAACAAAGCCATCTCACAAACAGCTACACGGAGGCCACAATAGCACATGCCAACATGTGGCCACATGCGCCAACGGCCGACAACTCCGCTTTGACAACGAGCATCGCAAGGGAAATATGTTGGGCTTGCGTCGATCGAGTCCTCAGCAAACGACCACCGAGTACAAGTCAGCATCACCACCTGGAGTCATTCCACTGTAGCTCCGACTACACAACAACAAAGCGAACCACGAAATACATTGGACACGATGGATAACACCGACTACGAGAGTTCGAGCCACGACCCAAACTCATCTTGATGCCATCATCGTTGCCAGAAAGGCGGCAACGCCTCTAGGACAGCCTCCTCAGAAAACCACCCGGACAAGCCGCCACCGTCCACTGGTCTCTCGGTCGTAGCCGGCTTGGAGACGATGCCCAGAAGAAAGAGAAAGACGCTAAGATGCCTTCATCGCCCGATCCAAAGGATCTGAAGATTCCCTCTAGAGCCAAGGATGCGAGGAAAGGCTAGCGAAACTCCAAAACAATGCTTCCAAGAATGATCCCGTCGTCGTCGCCATAACCGACGAAGGACGGAAAGGGGATTTCTCCCGGAGACGGCCTGCTCAATCTCTCAACATGATCGGTCAAATCTGATCTTGTGGAATCAAAGACCACGCATTATACTGATGACCATATGCCCTCCACACAACAACCATCGATCGTGGGCGCGCGCACACAGAAGAAACGGACTGAAAACTTTTCAAATTCAAATCACGGAGGAGGGAAATACGGAACACACACTTGTAATGATGAGGACGCAGGTAGTAGTAGTTGGGTGGGTTCAAATTCAAATTCAAAAAGTGGAGCCTCTAACCACCTTCTTTTTCTTCCCTTCCTGCTGAACAATACAGGCTGTAGTTTCTCTTGTCGTTTTCCATTTCGTCTCTGAAAAGATAGCTACGGTAGAGGCGCACATACCAGAAACGACCCTACGACACCGACGTAATTACACAGAAGCCCCTTCTCAACTTTAGTAGTCCTCCGACCACGACTCTGACTCGCCGCCGTAGTGGCGCCTCTTCCTCTTCTTCTTCACGGCAGGGGCGGCGGCCTTCGCCGGTCTTGTGGCGGGGTATAGCTCCGACAGCAGGCGGTACCTCTTCCTCGCCCTCCTGTCTAGC
Source organism: Elymus sibiricus (assembly GCA_039707655.1). NCBI lineage: Eukaryota > Viridiplantae > Streptophyta > Magnoliopsida > Poales > Poaceae > Elymus > Elymus sibiricus. Next base: position 351,521,570 of record CM077672.1, on the reverse strand, counting down.
TCCACCGACCCCAGCGGCAACGCGCTCTCCTTGACGACCCGCTCCTCCTCCTCGTCCCCGCAGCACGAGTTCGCCGAGCTCTTCCTCGTCCTCCAGTCCAGCTCCATGGACCCCAGAGGCACGGCAGTCTCCTTGACGATCCGCTCCTCCTCAGCGTCCACGGCGAGGTCCTCCCAGCACGAGCTCGCCGAGCGCCGCGAGGGGGACATGGCCGCCTCCGCCTCTCCCAAGCAGGCCCGGCCCTGATGGAGGGGGCAGGGGGGGCGGCCGCCCCGGGCCCCCGTAATAGAGGGGCCCCCGCGTACGTGTGCTCTCTGTATCCGGCCCATGAGAAAAAATGATTCTTGGCTAATTTTGATGCAACAGACCTGTACATGTAGCGTACAGCGAACATTACCTGTGGGCAAGTAAATCAGCGATTCGCTAAATTGGTGGAACTTCCGTTTCCCTCGCGTAGGTCCGCGCATGACGACATGAGCGATCGACCTAGCGACATATCACGCACGACTCCTCAAGTCCCGCAAGCCCGAGGGCGACCCCGCCGCCGACTCAGCCTCCTCCCGCGGAGGCCTCCCCCGATGATTTCTCCTCCAATGGCGGATCGAGTAATTTGATGTTCATCGCCATGGATAGGAGTAACAACACCACCGGCCCTGGCAGGCAGTTTTGAACGACAGAGATCAGGTTAGCATCCTCCTGATGCATCCTCCAATGGAGCTAGCTAGATTGATATGTGACTAGTTAGTGGCAGAATTATTAGATCTAGTGAATTAGCGGAGAAGAGTAGGACGTAGTTGTCCTTCTGACTAACTTTTTTAATGCAATCTTTCTGATTAATTAATCTGGTTGTGTTGGAGATCGAAATTAATTGGAGGATTCATGGTCGATTCAATATGATTAGGTGGCAAAATTAATTTTTAGTTGCTAAAAAAATTAATTTTTAGTGGAGCAAATTCTAAAGTTATTCTACCTGCGTGCCACCAGGAGCAGTTCAGTACTTTTTGTTTGCCAAACTATGAAATATAGAATGCATGAAACTTCCCTGTTAAAATCTTAGCAAAAGTGAGAAATAATTAATATAATAATATATAATTAGATCCTGGAACTAGATCGACCAGCTGGTTTTGCACTCCATGATAAAAAATTTAAGAACAATTCGTGTTTCAAATTTATCTAAACATGCACATAATGATTATAATTTTGGATATATAAAGGGCCCCTGTTGTATTTTCGCCCCGGGTCCCTGAAATCTCAGGACCGGCCCTGCTCCCAAGCGGAGCTGCAGGAGCAGATCGGCGGCCGCCAGGTCCGCCGCCGTGAAGAGGCCCCCGAGCCAGAGCTCCCACTCCAGCGCGCAGCCGACGGTGAGCGACGACATGGATGGAGCAGCCGCCGATGGGTTCCCTCAGTCCCGCGGCGAGGGGAGGGGGAGGGTGGAATGGGAGATTTCTGGGTTGCGGCTGGGTGGACGGGGAAGAAGAGGAAACGGCCGGGTCGGACGGAGGAGAGTTTATAGCGGGGGAGCCGGCTCGGTCGGTGTTGGGCTCGCGCGCGGCCGCGGCAGACGTGGGTGCCGGTGACACTGGGTCGTGGGGTACAGATGTCTGGGTGGCGGTGGTGGTAGACGGAATTGGTCGCGGGTCACGTGAACGTTGGGTGTGCTGGACCCGGCCGGCTGCCAACGGGACGAGGACGCGTGGCTGCGGACGCTGCGGTCACAAGCACCAGTGTAAAAAATACTGATTTTTTTGACATCACGTGTAAAAAATACTGATTGATTATGTATGCATGAGCGAGTTCTCTAAAGTGCTCGTGATCTTCTACTTCAAATACTGCACACGTTCTCTGAATTCTGGTTGCATGCACCTGTTGTGACTATACATGAATATGAGTTGTAGCATGAGGCTTGAGAGTGGGTTACAAAATTGGATTATTTAGTCAGGACAAAATACTATCCTGTAAAGACCGAAGACTGAACAATGGAGAAACAAAAAGGCCGAAAAATCATCAAAATGGAAGACCGAAATCTTGAAAGACCGAGAAGACCGGATAAAGCAAACCGAAAAGACCGAATGCCCGGGCTTAGTCATGCGGTCTCTGCTCTCGAAGTCTTTTAGCCATGCAGTTGACTCGTGGTGTGTGTTGCCAATGTGTTCATGCACTTCTGAGTCCTTCTGGCGATCCTCCTAGATGTGGGTCCTCCGGTATTCCCCTGAGCGGGCTCTCGGCTTTGGGCTCTTGATGTGTCGTTGCCTTCTGTGTTTTTGGTATTATTTGTGTATGAGGTGTTGCTCCATTTAGCAGTGGAGCTAGCTAGAAAAAGTTGGGCGGGCCGCGGGCCAGTGTGAGCCAGGACAGAGAAAACACATAAAAATTGCTCTCGGTGGCCCGGTTTGCCCTCGCGTTCCACTGTTTTTCCTTTGTGTTGGGCGAGTCATAGCACACTTTTGCCCTTGCGTAGCTCCGCCGCTAGCTCCACTTTATGATGCCTTTTGGCAGCACTGGAAACGCATTCATGTCCTGGCATAGAATCGACAAAACAAGTCTGTGTTGTCATTCATGACATGCATTGCCATGCTTCGAGGCTTCGTCTCACGAGGTGTTAGTTGCCGCCCAGGGTTAGTTCTTGGCTTGAGTTGCCAACCTTCTCCATTTGTTTTCTGCACTATTTTCCTTGCGTGGATCTTTTTGCTTGGGTGTGAGTCCTTTGTAATTCGTTAGAGAGAAGTGCATATTTCAACCTCCAACTCTTGCCCTAGCCTAATTTACAACCCCGAACTACAATACCGTCTACATTACAACCCTGAACTCTTAAAACCGGCCAGGATTCAACCGTCCCCTCCCTGTTGACCAACCATTCAGCAAGCCACATCAGCCAAAAATTCAAAATTTCCAGAAAAATAAAAAAATCTGTAAAATAAAAAATCCAGATTTTTTCCCAGAAAATGAAATTTGAAAATTTTCATTATTTTACGCTTTTTAAAAAAAATTTAAAAAAAATAATTTTTTTACAAAATTTGGCACAAAAATTGGGCCTAATATGAAATTTGACAACAATTTTCACTATTTTAAGCAAAAAAAAAATTAAAACTTTCCCAAAAATGTTTAGTATTGTTTGCTTGATTTCACATAATTTTTCAAAAATTATTTTTGTTGAAAAAGTTTGGCAGAAATGAAATTTGGCGCTAATTTTAAATTATTTTAAGTGAAACAAATAGAAACTTTTCCAAAATGCCAAATATTGTTTTACTAATTTTACAAAAAAATCCTAGAAATTTTGATTTTGATTATTTTATTTTGCACTTTTAATTATTATTATTTTTACAGATTTTTCAAGACAAAATCTGAAATTTTTGATTTTTTGCTGACATGGCTTGCTGACTGGATGGTCAATGGATCAAAACCGGTCAACGAGGAAGGGAGGGTTGAATCCTGGCCGATTTTAAGAGTTCGGGGTTGTAATGTAGACGATATTGGAGTTCAGCGTTATAAATTAGACTAGGGCAAGAGTTCAGAGTTAAAATATGCACTTCTTTCAATTCTTTATGTGGTGCAGACGCGCCCCTTCTAATCTATTATCCCGTGGCACTATAGTGCCCAATGAAATTCGTTTTAGTGGACAAAAGCCTCCCATAGGCCCTCCAATAATATGAAGTAATGAGGTTAACATAATGATTAAACCTCAATGGTTCCTGGCAATAGAGACGGTCATGCCCTGACTACACACGATGCACAGTGTGATTTCATAGGAATACCAGATAGCACTCCAGATGGGATCGCTTCGGAACAGAGGCTTGCGACGGCGTTAAAATTCTTTCTGGCTCGCTTCTGGGGGTTACGGAATATTCGGTATTTGTAGGCTTGGAATTAAGTCAAACGGAGCTGTGAGGCTTCCACAAGACTACATGGCGCGGCCCGGGGGGCGCCGCCTGGGCTTGTGGGGCCCATAGCCCACTTCTGGCTCCCTCCCGAAGCTTCTAGTGTTGCATATTTTCCATAAAAATTCCTCGTAAATTTTCATCGTGTTTGGACCTTCCTAGGTATGGATTTTCTGTGAAACTAAAAACATGAACTAGCACTGGGCACTAAATTAATAGGTTAGTCCAGAAAATTAATATAAAAAGCATACAAAAGTGATAACATAATAGCATTTAACAATAAAAATTATAGATACGTTTGAGACGTATCACAGTGCTCGATAATGTTGGGCTTTAAAGGCATGGTTGAGGCGATAGCGGCTCGAGCAGACAAATGTAGCGAGGCCAGACGACAAACGGTGAGACTGGCGCCAGAGGGTGGGTGCATGGGGACAAGGCATCGGAGGGCTAGTACGTGACGATACGTAAAGCCGCCAGTACCTGATGTCTACTACACAACTTATTCTTGTAGACTCGTGTTGGGCCTCTAAGTGTAGAGTTTTGTAGGACAGTAGCAATTTTCCCTCAAGTGGATGACCTAAGGTTTATCAATCCATGGGAGGCGTAGGATGAAGATGGTATATCTCAAACAACCCTGCAACCAAATAACAAAGAGTCTCTTGTGTCCCCAACACACCCAATACAATGGCAAACTGTATAGGTGCACTAGTTCGGCGAAGAGATGGTGATACAAGTGTAGTATGGATAGTAGATATAGGTTTTTGTAATCTGAAAATATAAAAACAGCAAGGTAACAAGTAGTAAAACGGAGCACAAACGGTATTGCAATGCTTAGAAACAAGGCCTAGGGTTCATACTTTCACTAGTGCAATCTCTCAACAGTGTTAACATAATTGGATCATATAACAATCCCTCAATGTGCAACAAAGAATCACTCCAAAGTTCTTATCAAGCGGAGAACATAAGATGAAATTGTTTGTAGGGTATGAAACCACCTCAAAATTATTCTTTCCGATCAATCTATTGGGCTATTTCTATAAGTGTCACAAACGGTCCTAGAGTTCGTACTAAAATAACACCATATGATACACATCAACCAACTCTAATGTCACCTAGATACTCCAATGTCATCACAACTATCCGTGAGTTGATTATTCGATATGCATCAAACAACTTCAGATTCATAATATTCAATCCAACACAAAAAACTTCAAAGAGTGCCCTAAGATTTCTACCGTAGAAAGTAGGACGAAAACGTGCATCAACCCCTATGCATAGATTACCCCAATGTCACCTCGGGAATCCGCGAGTTGAGTGCCAAAACATATATCAAGTGAATCAATATAATACCCCATTGTCACCACGGGTATTCATATGCAAGACATACATCAAGTGTTCTCAAATCCATAAAAATATTCAATCCAATAATAGTGAAACCTCAAAGGTAAAAACTCAATTCATCACAACAAGATAGAGAGGGAGAAACACCATATGATCCAACTATATTAACAAAGCTCGCGGTACATCAAGATCGTGCCAAATCAAGAACGCGCGAGAGAGAAAGATAAAACACATAGCTACTGGTACAAACCCTCAGCCCCGAGGGTGAACTACTCCCTCCTCGACATGGAGACCGCCGGGATGATGAAGATGGCCTCCGGTGAAGATTCCCCCCTCCGGCAGGGTGCCGGAAAAGGGCTGTAGATGAGATCGTGGAAGTACAGAGGCTTGCGGCGGCGTAAAAACTCATCTAGGTTAACTTTCGGGGGAATCACGCAAAGAGGTGATACAGGGGTCCCACGAGGCACCAGGGCGCGCCTGGGGGGGGGGGTGGCACGCCCTGGTGGCTTGTGGGGCCCCTGTGGGTCTTCTGCTGCTCCCCTGACGCTTCCTGGGTCTGTTTCCTTCCAGAAAAAATCGTCAAAAAGTTTCGCTGCATTTGGACTTCATTTGATATGGATTTTCTGGAAAACAAAAAACAAGCAGAAAACAGCAACTGGTACTGGGCACTAGGTCAATATGTTAGTCCATAAAAATCATATAAAAGCCATATAAAAGTGCACCAAAATCATACAAAACTATAATAAACATGGCATGAATACTTCATAAATTATAGATATGTTGGAGACGTATCAGCATCCCCAAGCTTAATTCCTACTCGTTCTCGAGTAGGTTAATGATAAAAGAAATAATTTATGAAGTGTGAATGCTAGCATAGTGCATAAGTTTGATCAATGATAATTTCAATCACTTTTTCTAGCATCATAACAGCAACTCTTTCTCATAAAACTCATTATGATGAAGTAGCAATCAATTCACATGTTATGGTTCAAACAATGCATTCTCTTGAAACTTAACAACCTATATTCTTAGTCACCAAACAATTGCAATTCAACTTATTCTCAACAAAGTCTAAGTAAGAGCTCCACATACTCAATTATCATATAGTCTTCTATGATTGCTAGTACTCAAAGCATATTTTTAGAACAAATGGCATCCATCGAACATAGAGAAAGATAGGGGCTTAGTGTTTCGCCTCCCAACTTCTTGATCATAGAGATAATTGTCAACAATAATAATTCATGATCAAATATATTTGACTGGCCATATGTGCCTGGATCTTTCCCCACCACATGATGCTTGCCAACTAGAGAATAATTAAGGTTAAAATGAGAAGTAATACTATTGACTCTTGCATAAAAGTAAATACATAAAGTAAAAGATAGGCCCTTCACAGAGGGAAGCAGAGGTTGTCATGCGCTTTTTATTTTTGGATGTCAAGCCCTTAATGCAAAGGAACGCCACGTTATATTGCCCCTTGTGATAGCAACCTTTATTATGCAGTCCGTCGCTTTTATTTTTTTTACCATCACAAGTTCGTACAACGCTTATTTTCCCTTGCAATAAAAGATCATACATATTTAGGAGCAATTTTTATTGGTTTTTGCACCGATGACAACTTACTTGAAGGATCTTATTCAATCCCTAGGTAGATATGGTGGACACTCATGGCAAGAAACTGGGTTTAAGGGTTTTTGGATGCATAAGTAGTATCTCTACTTAGTACAAATTTTTGGCTAGCAAAAGATCCTAAGCAAGCACCACATGTTGGAGGATCCATAACAATATAACTTCTATGCAAATATACCCAAACATAACTCATTACGTTGTCTTCCTTGTACAACTTCAACTAATTTGCTCAAGTTTGAAAATAATTAATGGGTATTCACAATCATAAAATATGTCCAAGATAATATATTTATATGTGAAAGTTCTCTTCCTTATACTAATCATTCATGAATTGCTTGTATGACCAATATTGTGATTGTCAAGCTTCAATAGATTTCACTTTCTAAACCCAATGTGAAACTACTACTAGGCATGATACAAGCATATGAAGCACATATAATTTCAACTTTATGATATTCAATTCTTTCACATTTTACTCATAGGATATAAGTGAAGCACAAGAGTAAATGACAAACTACTCCAAAAAGATATAAGTAAAGATCAAATGAGTAGTTAAGTAATTAAGTAGCTATGTGAGGACTCTCTCTTATTTAAAAATTTCAGATCTTAAGTATTTTATTCAAACAGCAAAGAAAACAAAATAAAATGACTTTCTAAGGATAGCACATATCATGTGAAGAAGCAAAAACTTAGGCTCAACCAAAACTGACCGATAGTTGTTGAAGAAGAAAGGTGGGATGCCTACCGGGGCATCCCCAAGCTTAGATGCATGAGACTTCTTGAAATATCAACTTGGGATGCCTTGGGAATCCCCAAGCTTGAGCTCTTGTGTCTCCTTAATTCCTCTCATATCACGGTTTCTCCTAAATCTTAAAAACTTCATCCACACAAAACTCAACAAGAACTCGTGAGATAAGTTAGTATAAATCAACTCAAAACCTTAACATTCTCTACTGTAACAAATCACTAAAATTATAATTAAACATTGCATACTAAATGCCTCTACATATTTAATACTCCTATCCACAAATAGAAACATTAAACAAGCAACATATGCAAACAGTGCAACTATAACCGAAATCTGTCTAAACAGAACAGTCTATAAAGGGGGGTTTAAAATTCATACTTCCCTAACTCCAAAAATTCTGAAAAATTACCATGTGACAGAGAACTCATGCATGCTTACTTTGTAAAAATTTCAGATTTTATCATGTTCTGACTATTCAGGAATATTCTGGACATAACAGAAAACTTTCTGTTTTCAAACAGCAACACATGAACTTGCAAACTGAACATGGTAAAGGCTATAATTGGAATTTTATTGAACTAAAAGATACACAACATTATTCAAAATAACAGCAAGCAAATATCAACAAAAGAAAATGACACTCCAAGCAAAACTCATATTATGTGATGAATAAAAATATAGCTCCGAGTGAGGTTACCGATAGTGTTGAAGACGAAAGAGGGGATGCCTTCCGGGGCATCCCCAAGCTTAGTTGCTTGGGTGTTCCTTGAATATTACCTTGGGGTGCCTTAGGCATCCCCAAGCTTAGGGTCTTGCCACTCCTTATTCTCCTCATATCGATATCTCACCCAAAACATGAAAACTTCAATCACATAAAACTTAACGGATCTTGTGAGATAGGTTAGTATGATAGAAATAAATCATCCACTTAGGTACTGTCAAGTCAAGTTTCATAATTGTTCTCACATAATGCCTACTATATTCTATCATTTCCACAATTTATATTACTCAATATAAGCTATGGAAACACTAAAACAAGCAAACTATGCATCGAAAACAGAATCTGTCAAAAACAGAACATCATGTAGTGAGCGATTTAAAAACCATACTTCTGTACCTCCAAAATTTTTGGAAAATTAGGACAACGTAAACAATTTGTAACCCAATGCTCTGAAAAATTTCAGAATTTTCTCACGCTCCAGTACAGAATAGAAATTCCAGCACTGGACGCAAAAGTTTTTGTTTTTGCACAGAATCGAATCAACAAGTATCCACACTATCCCAAAGGCTTTACTTGGCACATTATTGAAACAAAACATATAAAACTTGATTACCACAGTAGCTTAATCATGTGAACACACAAAAACAGAAGGTATAAGTATTGGGTTGTCTCCCAACAAGCGCTTTTCTTTAATGCCTTTTTAGCTAGGCATGATGATTTCATGTAGGAGATATGACCTAGAGGCAATAATAAATGTTATTGTTTATCTCCATGTTCATAGTTATGTTTATGTTCCATGCTATAACTGCTATGGTTCTCGAGTCTGCAATAACCACGAGGCTCGAAGGAAGACTCATATGCACGTGTGGAATAATAAACGGTAAAATGTATTCCTAGTCATGCCTCTAAGACTAGCTCAAGTGTTGCATGATGGTCCTATTTTCCTGATCATGGGCATGTCTATGCCGGCAATTTTGAGGGCACAATGCTAGGAGAACACTTGTGTTGAATCGACCCGATTGATGTTATGCTATGAGATTCATTCGTCACAAGTTACTGGTTAATAACACAGAGATGGTTTACGTTTGCATAATTCCTTAGACCATGAGAGTATCAAGTTTCTTCATGCTTGCTTCATGAACTTTGGGGTTTGTTAAACGTCATCCGTAAATGGGTGGCTATTACGGCGGCTTACAGGTTCATGGAAAAGTATGTCAAGTAACTCGATAGCTCAAGATTGGGATTTGCTCCTCCGACGATGGAGAGATATCTCTGGGCCCTCTCGGTGTTACGGTATCCATCATCGTCTGGCCAGACACATTGTGATTTGATCACTGGGATGCCGGAACACGGAAACGAGAAAAGAGAACAAAACCGGTAACGAGGTAACTGGCATTGTGGACAAGTGTTGATCCACGGGGATGCCGATGTTTCTCACCTCAGGTATTTGTAAAATATCGCAAAGTAAAAGGAATAGCACACGGCAACTGGAGGTTCACTCGAATATTCATTCGTGTGGGTATAGGGGTCAATATGGGTGTCCACCGCTCCGATGTTGATCATTGATCGGAAAGTGTTCCAGGTCATGTCTATACTTCACCGAACCTATAGGGAAACACGCTTAAGGGTCATCTATCTGCTGAATACTAGACAGGGAGTCTGAGAGAAAATCACCGGAAAAGTTTCGGACGAAATGGAAACGTTCCGGAGAGGACACCGGAATAGTTCCGGTAAAACTGAAAAGTTGTTTCAGGGGATACCATTAAGTCAAATTGGTTTCGGCACACGCCTGGAAATTCTTGGAGGATGCCAGAAGTGTTCTGGAAACTTCTGGGAATTTTCCGGGATAAAAACCGGAAATGTTCCGGAGCTGCCGGAACTGATTTGGTTGCTTTTCGCTGAAGAAAAACATTGTTCCGGAATTGTTTCGGAATGCGTTCAAAATTGTTTTAGTGGGTACTGGAATTGTTCTAGGCACACAGAAATAATTTGGGATTTATCGGACGCAGAAAAATGTCTTCGTGAATAGTGAAAGTGCTTTTTGGTTTACTTTATGGAAAGTCACCTTTTGGGATATTTTTCCAAAAGGTTTCTATAAGGCTTGGGGGCTAAGAAACCCCCCTTGGGGGGCCCCCCAAGGAGAGTTGGCCGGCCACATGTGGGCTCCTCCATGGAGCCCCACTTGCTCCATTACTTCTCCTTTATGCCCTTGTGGAAGTCTTCTTTCATGGGCATTTTGGGTTTTTTGGAAGTACCCATCCTACCCCTTGGTTTTCCTATAAAAGGAGGTGGAGAGGAGCTCTCCACACTCATCCCTTGCTCACATACAAATGCCATGCTCGTCTGGCTCTCTCTCTCTCTCCCTCCCACAAAAAGAGTTTCATAGAGCCGATAGGCTGTCTGGGTTCCGGTGAGAACTAGTTCTGGACGGCAAAGCCCTGCCGGATAGATGACACCGTATGTGTGCAACTCTATAGAGAGATCGTAGTTTCGGTCTTAGTTCGAGTGTGTCTCCCGAAGGGCTGTCCGAGTTACTGTTCGAGTTTCGGGGGTCCTCCCGAAGGGCTGTCCGAGTGACCGTCCGAGTTTTGAGGGTCCTCCCGAAGGGCTGTCCGAGGATCCGTCCGGTGGGACTATCCGAGGGACTGTCCCGAGGCCTCCTGAAGGGCTGCCCGGAGATTCGTCCGGTGAGCAAACGAGGGAGTACATCCTCGCGGTTGGGAGGTTCTAAATCCTAGCTGCGGGGATCTGCACCGCCGATCATCATCGACTCTACTTCCGATGCGCTACGAGTCGGTAACGAAAAAGATCAAACCTTGTATGCAGTCTCCATAGTGGTCCTGGGCTGGTGCGTAGGTCGGAAATTTTTTGTTTTCTGCTGCGTTACCCTACATTTCAATGATGCTCACATAAAAGTAAAAAATTGAAACACAAAGAGAGCATCATGAATCATATGACTAGCACATTTAAGCCTAACCCACTTCCTATGCATAGGGATTTTGTGAGCAAACAATTTATGGGATCAAGAATCAACTAGCATAGGAAGGCAAAACAAGCATGACTTTAAAATTTTCAACATAAAGAGAGGAAACTTGATGTTGTTGAAATATATATAAGCATATCTTCCTCTCTCATAATAATTTTCAGTAGCATCACGAATGAATTTAACAATATAACTTTCACATAAATCATTCTTTTCATGATCCACAAGCATAGAATTTTTACTACTCTCTACATAAGCAATTTTCTTCTCCTTCATAATAGTGGGAGCAAACTCAATGAAATAACTATCATGTGATACTTGCTTGACATAATCAAATTTAACATTAAAATCATGATGGCAAGTTTCATGGTTATCATTACTCTTTATAGCATACATGTCATCACCATAATCATCATAGATAGCAACTTTGTTATCATAGTCAATTGAAAAATCTTCCAAAATAGTGGAATCATCATTAAATAAAGTTGTGACCTCTCCAAATCCACTTTCATAATTATGGCCATAAGATTCAACACCCTCCAAAATAGTGGGATCATTAGTACCTAGAGTTGACACTCTTCCAAACCCACTTTCGTCAATATAATCATCATAAATAGGAGACATGCTATCATCATAATAAATTTTCTCATCAAAACTTGGGGGACTAAAAATATCATCTTCATCAAACATAGCATCCCCAAGCTTATGGCTTTGCATATCATTAGCATCATGGATATTCATAGAATTCATACTAACAACATTGCAATCATGCTCATCATTCAAAGATTTTATGCCAAACATTTTATTGAATTCTTCATCTATCAATTGAGCGCAATTTTCCGCTCCATCATTTTCAAGAAAAACATTATAAAGACGAATAATATGAGGCAACCTCAATTCCATTTTTTTGTAGTTTTCTTTTTATAAAACCAAACTAGTGATAAAACAAGAAACTAAAAGATTCAATTGCAAGATCTAAAGATATACATTCAAGCACTCACCTCCCAGGCAACGGCGCCAGAAAAGAGCTGGATGTCTACTACACAACTTATTCTTGTAGACTCGTGTTGGGCCTCCAAGCGCAGAGTTTTGTAGGACAGTAACAATTTTCCCTCAAGTGGATGAGCTAAGGTTTATCAATTCGTTGGAGGCGTAGGATGAAGATGGTATCTCTCAAACAACCCTGTAACCAAATAACAAAGAGTCTCTTGTGTCCCCAACACACCCAATACAATGGAAAATTGTATAGGTGCACTAGTTCGGTGAAGAGATGGTGATACAAGTGTAGTATCGATAGTAGATATAGGTTTTTGTAATCTGAAAATATAAAAACAGCAAGGTAACAAGTAGTAAAACGGAGCACAAATGGTATTGCAATGCTTAGAAACAAGGCCTAGGGTTCATACTTTCACTAGTGCAATCTCTCAACAGTGTTAACATAATTGGATCATATAACAATCTCTCAACGTGCAACAAAGAATCACTCCAAAGTTCTTATCAAGCGGAGAACATAAGATGAAATTGTTTGTAGGGTACGAAACCACGTCAAAGTTTTTCTTTCCGATCAATCTATTGGGCTATTCCTATAAGTGTCACAAACGGCCCTAGAGTTCGTACTAAAATAACACCATATGATACACATCAACCAACTCTAATGTCACCTAGATACTCCAATGTCACCACAAGTATCCGTGAGTTGATTATTCGATATGCATCAAACAACTTCAGATTCATAATATTCAATCCAACACAAAGAACTTCAAAGAGTGCCCCAAGATTTCTATCGTAGAAAGTAGGACGAAAACGTGCATCAACCCCTATGCATAGATTACCCCAATGTCACCTCGGGAATCCGCGAGTTGAGTGCCAAAACATATATCAAGTGAATCAATATAATACCCCATTGTCACCACGGGTATTCATATGCAAGACATACATCAAGTGTTCTCAAATCCATAAAAATATTCAATCCGATAATAGTGAAACCTCAAAGGTAAAAACTCAATTCATCACAACAAGATAGAGAGGGAGAAACACCGTATGATCCAACTATATTAACAAAGCTCGCGGTACATCAAGATCGTGCCAAATCAAGAACGCGAGAGAGAGATAAAACACATAGCTACTGGTACAAACCCTCAGCCCCGAGGGTGAACTACTCCCTCCTCATCATGGAGACCGTCGGGATGATGAAGATGGCCTCCGGTGAAGATTCCCCCCTCCGGCAGGGTGCCGGAAAAGGGCTGTAGATAAGATCATGGAATTACAGAGGCTTGCGGCGGCGTAAAAACTCATCTAGGTTAAGTTTCGGGGGTTTCTGAATATATATGATTTTTCAGCGTTGGAATCAAGCAAAGAGGTGCCACAGGGGGCCCATGAGGCACCAGGGCGCGCCTGGGAGGGGTGGCACGCCCTGATGGCTTGTGGGGCCCCTGTGGGTCTTCTGTTGCTCCCTCGAAGCTTCCTGGGTCTGTTTCCTTCCAGAAAAAATCGTCAAAAAGTTTCGCTGCATTTGGACTTCATTTGATATGGATTTTCTGGAAAACCAAAAACAAGCAGAAAACAACAACTGGCACTGGGCACTAGGTCAATTTGTTAGTCCATAAAAATCATATAAAAGCCATATAAAAGTGCACCAAAATCATACAAAACTATAATAAACATGGCATGAATACTTCATAAATTATAGATACGTTGGAGACGTATCAGTACCCTTGGTAGGGTGGCAAATGTAGCCGGAAATATGAAAACAGAGGTCACACAAGGAAGTTACGTATCCAGATTGAGGCCTCTGGGAAGGAGTAACACCCTACGTCCTGCTTTTGGTTTGTATTCATGGTGGAGTTCCCCGTGCGAGGGAGTACAATGGGGGGGATGTATATGCCACCGAGAGTATATTTCTACGGAAGTAGATGCAAATGGCTACACGTAGACCCCACCTTATATAGATGACATGGGCTAGGGTTTTACAGGAGATCGATCTGATGTAGTCCGCCGCCATCTTGGCTTGTACGCCAAGATGATATATAGTTGCGTGTATGGGCCTCCGGGCTCCCTTCCTGCAGTTGGACCTTCATCAAGCTTCATAGGCCTCGAGGCAGACCTGCTGTCGTGCTCCCTTCCAAGAGGCCACCCCAAGTGTATGGCACCGTCAGTACGCGGGGAAAAAATTCTCACGGGGAAGAGAGAAGTGCGCGTGAGAAAGATTCGAGTGAAACTGTAAGAATGAGTTTGTTGTATTATTTTTCTTCCTAGGCAAGAAGCTGCATGCAGGAAATTTGGTGATGCCTTGCTATTATTTTTTGTAGAGAACCTTGTTAATTTTTATTTGGCGGGCAAATAGAAGTGCCATTTTGAAGTTTGCTTAACACAATCATCAAGCTATGACTTATGTGTCATACTCGGTTAGATTTCATGGGAAATTGTTGGACTCTTTCACACCTTCTCGTGGACTTCGCGAAGGTGAACCATTGTCCCCTTCTATTTTCTTATTTATGGCTGATGCATTGTCTGCTCTTATCAACAAGGCCAGCATTGAGGAGAGTGTGTGGAAGGTGCCAGAATATGCCGGAGAGCACAGGTGATATCACACTTGTTGTTTGCGGATGATTCACTATTATTTTTCCATGCTATGGAACAACAAGCTATGGTTTTCGAAGGTTTGATGAACACTTACGTGTTGGATACGCGGCAGCTCATAAACCTCTCAAAGTGTTCCATCCTATTGTCCAACAATTGTGATGAGTTAGTTTCTTTGGAAGTGAAGAATATTTTGGAAATATCTAGTGAAGCTTTTGAGCCTAAGTATTAGGTTCTTCCGGTTCCAAAGGGACAAATGCATAAAGGAAGGTTTGAGACTCTTCAGGAGAGTATGAGGAAGTGTTTGGTTGATTGGAGCGAGCAACATATGTCCATGGTAAATAAAGATCTTTTAATTAAGTCCGTTGCCCAGGCCCCCCCACCTATGTGATGAGTGTTTTTCAGTTACCGGTGTCCGTTTTTTATGAGCTCACACGTCATGGCTTAGTTGGAACAAAATGCTTCCGCCAAAATCCAAGGGAGGTATGGGGTTCAGGGACATGCGTGTTTTAACCAAGCTTTACTTGCTAAATAGGCTTGGAGATTAATACAAACCCCTGACAATTTATGTGCTCGTCTCCTAAAAGCAAAATATTATCCGAATGGTGACATTTTGGACACTGTTTTTTTGGGAGTTGTCTGGCGCTTTGGGAAGGTCTTGTTCATGGCCTGGCTCTAGTAAAGATAGGAATTATTTAGCGAGTTGGGAATGGCTCTTTGATGAAGACTTGGCCTGGCCATGATTTCAGGCCAATAACACCAAAAGGGAATTGTCGGTACAACCGTGGGGTCTACTTCCTTGATGTGAATGGTGCTTGGAACATGCAGAGGTTAGAGCAATTTTTCTGGCCAGTCGATGTCAAAATTCGTACATCATCAAGGAACTGAATGGATTTTGTCGCTTGGTACCTTGAAAAAAGTGGACAGTTCATGGTTAGCAGTGCCTACCAGCTCGCGATGGGAGTTCATGAGGAAACCCATGTCGGGGGCGCGTCTAGCTCTCATCCAGATAGGGTTCCAGTCCTTGTGGAGCTGCATATGGCATGCGGATGTGCCTCTTAAGATGAGAATTATGGCGTGGAAGGCGGCTTTTGGTGCTTTAGCAACAAATAAGTGCAAGGTCTCTCACCACTTATCCAAGCGTGCGTCATGCCCGCTATGTGGTGTTGAAGATGAGACTAGCTTTCATGCACTAGTTGCATGCAATCACGTTGTTTAGTTACGGGACCACATGAGGCTGCTATGGCCACTAACAGAGAAAGTTTGTCTCGTTGATAATGGCAAAGAATGGTTGTTGCATGTGTTAGTGGGCTGCCCTGATCATGTTCGTGGTAATATGACAACCACGTAATGATATGGCTCATGACAAGAAAATTTCACCTATAAATGATTCGGTGGACTTCTTGGAAACCTACTGGAAATCCTTATTCATGCTAGAAGGTACTCTACGGAGGAGATTATCAAAGAAAACATACCGATGGTTGATCTTCCGGCTAGTGCTGAGATGAAGGTGGCCCCTGTACCTGCACACTGGTCTGCCCCGCCAGCAGGCAGGGTGGCCCTCTCGGTCGATGGCTCCTTCTCCCCACTTGACGGCAGTGCGGCTGCTGGGATGATCTTGAGGAATCATGATGGTGCAGTTATGTTTGTTGCTTATAGTGTCCTCTTCAATTGTAACGAAGCTTTAGAAGCAGAGATCCATGCTCTTATGCAAGGCATGGCCTTGGTTGTCAAACACTCAGAGCTGCCAATTATTGTCCAATTAGACTCCTCGGAAGCTCTAGCTATCTTATCTAGCAACAAACAATCTAAGTCAGCATATGATCACATGGTGGCCGAGATTAAGACTCTCCGCGAGGAGAGGGAGTTTGTTCCACCAAAGCTCAAATGGAATCAGAATAGGGTAGCACATCAGTTAGCATTTTATTTCCGGACAGAGGCTTGTACAGCTGTTTGGCTCCTTCGAGCTCCACCATGTATCGGGGATCTGGTGCCTCTTGATTGTAACCCTACGGGCATGGAATTAAACTCCTATTTCCCTCGTGAAAGAAAAACACTATCGTCAAGGTCTTGTGTTCCAGTCAGCCGGAAAAAACTCCAAAAGCCCGTGGGCGTGGGTGGGGTGCATTAAAAGTCCGAAGCTGCTTCTTATTTACGTTTTTATTTTCTTTCCTGAGTTTTTCTTTTTCTTGTCTTTACGAGGAATTTCTGTGAAAACAAAGTCCAAAACGTGTATGCATGCCGCTTGGGCTGCATGGCATGGCATGCTAAAACGTAGCAACCCATATAGCCTGCTTTGGTAGGAGGCTCGGCCATCCATTTTCCCTTGAGTGAATTAGAGGCCCGGTATCTGATTTTGCTATGATTTCGCAACGAATTTTGTACTTTTTTTTTACTGTGAATTGAATTTAAATTACAAATTTTGTGTCAATGATAGTTATATATTTTTATCGAGAGCAGCGATTCGGTGCCCAGGCTCATCTGCACCCGCGATGAATAAAAAATTCAAAACAAATATTAGAAAAATTCAAAAAATTCCAATTTTTTTGCATAGTAGATAATTTGGTGCATGAGGTGCGCTCCAAATTTCAGATCATTTGGACATCTGAGTAGATCTCGGCAAAAAAGAAAAATTTGAGGTCTGAAAAAAGTTCACTGTTCATGTATTGTTCTGACCCCAATTTGTCTTTTTTGTTGAGAGCTACCTGTATGTCCAAATGTTCTGAAATTTGGAGCGCACCTCACGCACCAAATTATCTACCATGCAAAAAAAAAAAAATCAAAGTTTTTGAATTTTTTTGTATTTTTTCTTGACCGGGTGCAGATGAGCCTGGGCTCAAAAATGGATATTCAATTTTTATAAGTATGATATACTTTTTATAATCTTATTAATGGGGTACTTTTGGGTTTGAGAGTACAGAGAGCAACCCAAGGTTGGGAGCGATATCTGCTCACATCTTCGGTCCCCCAAATAAAATCTCCATGCAGGCGTACACCACTGAAAAAATACATCAAAGTATGTAAAATATGTTAACACAGATGCTCAAGCTGTTTTTTTTTTGTAACGTTGGATTTCAAGCTTTGTTTATCGTTATGGTGAATTATGATAATTATGTTCGTCAGACCCCCTTTTGCCTATTATACGCTTGGCTAACAAAATTTTGTCTACTTTCGTGCCGATTTTTTCGTAACATACTGTAAAATAAGTTCAGCACAACACAGTCAACAACCACAAACTGAATCTAAGTAACTGAGGACAGCCAGGACAACCTTTCGACAACAAAGCCAACCTTTCGGCAACCTTGGGAATCATAGACTAGACAGGCGCTAGATGCAACAAAACTCCCTAACTTCTACAAAACAACCCGACTTCATATCACAGTAACCTATAAACACCATCGATCATGGCAACCTGCAATTTAAGTTATTCACTTCTGCTTCGGTACACTCCCCCTAAACACAAGGACGGCTCAGATTAGCCCATACCTCTTCATGAGAGAGGGCATGATGGTCATATATCAGATTTTTTGTTTTGAGAACGATTGTCGTATATTAGAAACTCTGCGTCCACTGTATACGATGTACAGCGAGCTGGGCCGGCCCATCTTTCTGTTCTTTTGTTCTGATTTTAAATCAGAAAAAAAATTGAGTGAGGCAGGACTCGAACCAGAGACTTCTTGGGACAGAGTTTGAGGCGATAACCAACTAGCCACCGTGAGCTGATGTGTTTCCATAGGTCTTTCTCTTTCTTTTCCTCTTTTCTTTTTTCCTCTTTTCTTTTTTCCTCTTTTTTTTTTCCTTTTTTCTTTTTTTCTTCTTTCTTTTTTTCTTGTTTTTTCAAACGATTTTGTTTGATTTTTTATTTTCCTTATTTTCTTTTCTGTTTTCTTTTCTTTTTTCTGTTCCTTTTTGTTTTCCTTTTTCTTTTGCAATGTGCAAACTTTTTCAATTTTGATTTAAAAAAAAATC
The DNA here is from genome assembly GCA_039707655.1 of Elymus sibiricus. Classification (NCBI taxonomy): domain Eukaryota; kingdom Viridiplantae; phylum Streptophyta; class Magnoliopsida; order Poales; family Poaceae; genus Elymus; species Elymus sibiricus. The sequence continues at coordinate 351,502,722 of CM077672.1, read as the reverse complement.
AATGAACTTTTTTTAAAAATGGAAGATTTTGTTTTTCAATATTGATGAATTTTTTTTCAATATCGATGAACTTTATTCAAAATTGATGAAGCTTTTTCTCTAAATTGATGAACTTTTTTCAAAATGAATGAAGTTGATGATCTTTTTTTTCAAAGTCAATTTTTTGTTTCAAAATCGATAAAGTTTTTCCAAAATTCATGAACTTTTTTCAAATCCTTTATTTTTTTTCCAAAATCCATGAAATGTTTCTTAATTCATGGTAATTTTAATTTGTGAACATTTTGCAATTCCTCAATTTTTTCAAATCCATGAACTTTTCCAAAAAGATGAATCATTTTTTCAAAGTCAAAGGTCAAACATGTTAATGGTCAACTTGTCGTCCAGGTCAACCATGAAGAGGTTTTTTTTGGTCGATGCGCATTCAGTGGGAGAAGACGTTCCCGTTGACTATGAGGTGCCTGTGATGACTTTGTCAATCTCAATATGATATGCCGACTCAGTCTCTCGGAGGTGCTCATAGGGGTATGATGTGCGTGTGTGTTCATAGGGGTGAGCGCATGCGCTTAAATATGAGTGTCTGCTTCTGTACTGTGTCTAAAAAAAGGCGTGTTAGTTTTTAGCACGAAGATTAGCGCACGTGGATCGTTAGTTTGTTATATGAGCCGTGGTACATGTTGGCAAAGAGGGAGCCATGCACGATCTACTCATACATGCATCAGGTGGGTTCGTGGGGAGAAATTGTGAGGCAGAGAGATGATGTGGAGCTAACCGCAGGACTGCAGGAGAGACCTATCCGGCTTTATTTTTTTTTTTTCATAAAAGTAGGGATCCTTATCGTGGCTTTAACTGTACGAGAGAGATTCCATAAAAAAACTGCACGAGAGAGAGGGAAAGTAGTATGTGTCTAATATTGTGGGATTGCATGAAAAACTAATGCGCCCAACATTTTAGGAAGGAGGGAGTATTACAAAACATATCAGATGAGCTGGTTGAGTTGGTTGACGTCTTCGAAGTAAATAGTGAGGTTGTGAGTTCGAATCTCACCACCCGCGGCATTTTTTGAAGGTTGCAAAAAGTGAAAATGGGCCGAGCCCATGATGCAGGGGGGTGTGTGCGCCGGTTTGTGTACGTCTACGTACAACACGTGTCATATACGGAGGTGGGTATATCTTATGGTCAAATGACCATACTGTCTTTATACGGTTTGTGAAGGGGGGGGGGGGGGGGGGGGGGTGTACCGAAGTAGAGTGAGATCTTATGTCCAATTCTTACATTGCCAGTCAGTAAGGAAAATACTATCTGCGGTCATCTCTATTGCCTATGGTCTAACTTTCCACCAATGAGCATTGGCATAGATTAATCTAATGAATTCCTGGTGCACCAGCTCTATCCTTGCTACCAAGCGACTCTCACAAGAGTCTACACATGTTTGGAAACTATGCTTTCAAATGTGTTGCCTTTTGTTCAACTCCCGCCGTTCAAAAATATAAGATGTTTCGGATATTTCAATATAGACTACATATGGATTGAAATGAGTGACCAAACATAGTAAAACATGTTCTATATACATCCGATTCAGAAAAAAAAATTAGAACATCTTATATTGATGAATGGAGGGAGTAGTTGTTATGAAATTGTTGTGAAATAAAGTGTCCAATTTCATCCATGTCAGGAAATTTCACCCCTAAAAGCTTACCCTATAGTGGCACCCGGCATTCATGTAGGCGGTTATTTGCCATTTCACTTGTGACCAAATGATTCTCTGGATGTTCATCCGCAGTATGTTGCTTTTGTCTCCAATCTCTTAGTACAACGATCCATCAACCTGAAAAATTGAGGATGTTCATGCCATTGATTGGATGGACCCGGTATCCCCCTGGTCGTTCAGGTTAGATTCGGCAACTTAGGTGGATGTGTGTTTCTTTCTTCTTGAAGGCGTTGCCGCACAAAAACTGTCAATTTAGTTGTAGGTGTTTTTTGCCATATCTTGGCATGATTCTGGCATCATTATCTATTTTCATGTACTCTTCCTGTTAATGGTTCCGCCTCGTTGCATTGCACAGCTGATTAAATAAAACTATATATGGTAATGTGCATTGGATGCAAAATATGTGAGTTATATTTAACAAAATGGTATATTTTCTACCGATCTTAGCATCAACAAAAATAGAGAAGTCCTAAGCTATCGAGTAGTGAGCCACTAAACATAGATTTAATAACTTATTTCATCGACTCCTAATCCTCCATAACATTATTATTTTCTCCAAAACTAACCCTCTGGTTTGCCTAGTGACACTTATGGAATTATCAGGACACTCATACTAAATACTTATCTGACAACATTTCCAAACAAAGTCATGTTATACCAAGCCAATATGGTGGATGATAGAAAGCTACTCCGTTTCTTTGTTTCTTTTCTCCGTTGAACTGCTAGTGTTGCTGTGTTGTGAACATATCACAACGACCAGTTTCACGCAGCCTATCATGCCAGACTTCTCTAGTTGCTACAAGGAGGGTTGTTACCTTTCCATCGATCTGATAAGTACAACAGCCTGCAGCAGAAAGCTCAGAATATATTTATCTGCAGCCTCAGATGATAAGCTCGATCGTGGTTTATACAAGAAAAGAAATCACGTACAGGCGGATGCAAAAAATGGAACTTTGGCATGGCGACCTTGCATTGTCAGGAATCCCGGATGTTGCGCATGGAAGCTATCTTCTAGAACATTCCATTCGCCCCCGCCATTGTTTGATGTCGGGTGCAAGAAATTGGACTCGCCTAAATCGGTCGGAACATGCTTGCCGCCGGATCAAGAGACCCTACTTACTATTTGTGCTGATCTATCGACAGTTTCTCTGCAGTCAGCAGTCTGCACACACAGAGCAAACATTTCTGCTGGAAATTGAACTCCCACACCAGTGCAGCGCACCTCGTCGTTTCCAAATCAAACAAACAAAACACCAAATTTCACGAACCGATGGATCCATCCTGTTGCGAATCACGGTCGCATGCGCCTGGGAATAATTAATTGCTAAAATTGCATGCACGGAAGCATCGATTGGCCGCGCCGCGCAGCGTTGCGAGCGACCAAGCAGAATCCATGGCCGGAGCTAATCTGATCCTTCTCGCCGCGGAGACCATCGATCTGCAAAGAAGACCGACCGGTCATCGTCCAGATCCAGCCTAGGCAGCACAGTACCGGACAGAAGTCTAGAACCAAACCAATTCATTTAAGAATTCAGAAGCCGCCATGGTTGTATTCAGCTCCAACCAACAAGTAAATTCTTAATACGAAGATGAAGTTTTACAGCAAAGATCGATAGCGACTCCCCCCGGCGAGGGGAAGGAGAGGGCTGCGAGCTCGAACTACGAGCTACCCCCTATCAATTACATTAATTACAGGAAAGCTCCCCTCCACTCTCATCTCTCCTCGTCTATTCCTTCTTCTTGTTCTTCCGGCCGCTGCCGCTGGGCTCGCCGATTTCCTCCATCGCGGCATAGATCTCGGTGATCAGGCGGTAGCGCTTCACCCTGCGCTGGCTCCCGGGCACCTCGTCATCATCATCTTCCTCACAGTCCACGCAACCACCAGGAACCAAGGCCCCCGGTGCTGGCGCCGGCGCGGCGGTCAGGGAGCGCAGGGAGGAGGAGGAGCCGCCTGATGAGGCGCTGCTCTCGCTGAGCTGGAGGAGCTGCTTGGCCGCGTTGAGCTCGGGCGCCGTGAGGGCCCCCGCCCACGCCGCCCACGCCGGCGCCGCCGCGTCAGCCATCTTCGTCTTGGGCTCCGGCTCGATCTTCCCCTTCGCCGGCTGGGATGTAGGGCTTTCGTGGGCGATTGGTGGGGTTGGGTCGCCGTGGACACGCGCGTTGCCTGATTTCGCCTCCTCCCCCCTCTCTCTCCCGTCTGGTCTTTCTTTGGCTCCTACTAGTTAATTTCTCTTCTCCTTTTCTTTGCTTTTGAAGAGAAGGCTTGGGTTTTTTTTTTTTTTTTTTTTTTTTTGCGAATAAAGAAGGCTTGGGTTTATTTCTCTATTTTCCAATTGTTTTCTGGATACGCTTTAATTACTTCCCTGGGTGGCTTGCATTAATATCAATTAATTATGACCCCGAATCCATTTGGCCTGACCAAGGTTTCACACATGTATTAGTAATCCAAGGTGAACGTTCGCGTCGCAACACACACCTGCCACATCGTGAGCCGTCCATCGATCCAGTGCATAGCGTATCCAGCCAACTGTGTCCAGCGTGTCGTCAGATCAGACGGTCATTGATACGTCGTGCTTGAAGTCGTCACTCGCGTACATACCCGCTACATATTTTCCGATTACCATTACTTGTGGTCATGGTATGTGGCATGCAACTTGTTTTTGGCCTAGTTTAACACTCGTTGTTATCGTGGTCACCGTTACATATTCAGACGGCTAGGGAGACACAATACAGCAGTTGCAATTCAACGGCGTCATTGCTATTGCTAAATATGTCATGTTGTTGCATGTGCTAATTGTAATTGGAGTAACTCGACACAATCCTATCGGCCATCTAGGACTCGTGGAACTTCTCCCTCGCCATCTCTATCCCCAAGGAAGGAATCCAGTCCTTCATGATTCTTGCATCCTGAAAAATCTTAAACAGTAGAGCACCATAGGCTTTTAGAAAAAAAAAGTTGCATCCTCCTAACCGGTCAAGAACAAAATTTCATCTCGGGGGACCACGGGAGCTAAGGTCATTGATGCTTTTGTGTCACACGTCGAGTGCCATTAGAGAGGTCCTCCCTATGGATGGTCTTTTCTGGTCACAAGTTGTACATGTCGTTATTACTATATTAGTTCAATGAGGCACAACTTTTACCTTTCCAAAGAAGTATCATGTTGCAATTTTTGTCTTCATGATGTTCACAATTCCAACAAGCTTCAACAGGAAAAACATTTTGATAAATTCCATATATTATCAAAAGATTCCAAAGGATTCTATGACATCCCATGTAGAAAAGGATTTGAAGGCATGCTTTATATTTTAGAACACAAGTATTGATAGGTTCCACACAAATTGACATAAAAATATTTTCAAGTAATTTTGAAAAATAAATCAGCAATGATACATTGAGCTCTAATGAAAACAAATGTTGTTTAAGTTTAAAATTTAAGACATGGAAAATTAAAGTATGAAAAACAAAGATACCATGAAATTGTAAATGACCACTTGCTATCCACATATCTAGATTGACATAACAATATTAATTTTCTATTTTTGTTTAAATTTCGGATCATTTCATATATTTCTTGGGATTCATTGATCTTAATTAATTTACATATTATCATTTAATCTGATTTTACAATGGTAGGGCGACCGTATGTAGAATTTTCAATAAGTAAGACCATCAAGGTCGTTGAGTAAGGGTACCTACTCGGAAGGGGGTGCTCTACAGGCGTATTCAAACAATGTGTAATGATATCATCAACAATGTGAAATTGTAAATATTCCTGGAATACATCAAAGGTACTAATAACCTCCGCTGACAAGTTACATGATTCGATCTGCAAATCTTGCATATGGATGGCGTAAAAGATGAAGAGTGAGATGATGATGATGTGGATGGATATGTGATGAAGATGGTGATCCCCGTGTTGGCTTGATATTATTGATGAGATAATGTATTCTTCCAGTGGAATAGTGGAGGTGACAAATTCCACTCCTTCAAGATAGATAAAGGGCTTCTTTATTCCACCTCACTCCCATACTCGCCGACAAAATCAGGTATCCCCTCAACTGAAGAGTTGACCTCGTGTACAAAGGGAATTTGCGGGGATATATATGGGCCCACTCACTCATGTAGCATGCCGCCTGTAGGGTGTTCCATGTGGGCACATGTGGCCAACTAGCCACTGCAGTCGCCCGCCCTTATAGTGACCTTCTTTAATATTTCATTCTTATGTCATATAGTTTTCTTGTATTTTAAAAAAGATATATAAGTCTCCTCATTATTGCTCTTTTTTAGAATGCTCAATATATATTTACAATAAACCTATATAAAATATGTCAATACAAAATTAATAACAATGTAAATTGACATGCTTATCAGTTGTTTTCATGATGAAAAATGTGTGTATGATATAAAAATTACTTGTAATGTGGAGGATCAAGAACAAAGTTCGTAGTTCTTTGTTCAATTGAAACTTATGGAAATTTTGAAGCCAGACTTAAATGATCATGTATTAAGAGTTACTACCTTAGTATCAAAATATAAAACGTTTTTGCAGTTCAAATTGGTACGAAGGTAGTAGATAAATTTCCTTCATCAAAACATCACATTCTTTTCTTGTTTCCCCATATTTTCAATTTATTATTTGACTTATATGTTTTTCCTAGAACATGTATGTACTTACTTTTCACTCTTTTGTCCATATGGAAGTTCTCCAAAAAAGGAAAATTGACACCTAGGTTCCATGTCAACCAAAAGCACCTTGGATAGAGAGGGGTGGGGTAAAGTAAAGGGAAAGTAAACCATCTTAAGGGGTGTCTGATTACTGGTATTGATGTAGGATTCAAAATGAAACTATGAAGGATTTTCAAATTTTAATGTGCAATTTCAAAATAGTTACTTCTAAAGTTGTGTAGAGCACCCTAAGAACGAAAATTGTATGAATCTAATTGTGGACATGATTTTTTTTTACTGAAAGTAAAGGAGCTAGAGGAAGGGATAGTAAACATGGAGATACACATTGTGGTTTGGATTGTTGGCGCAAACCTACATCCTAGTTGGTTGAGGTATGGACACAAACTAATAAGACCACAAAGGTGGTCTTTGACCACCTATCGCACAATGGTCTAGGACACAAAGTCCTTTGCGGGGGTAGATCTTCACCAAAGTATGTGATCACTAGCTTTGTCTTGCCTTCTCCATAACTTGAAGGCTTCCAAGAGACCCTAACCATCTAGGAGGCACATACCTTCCAAGAGTAACAAATAAAACAAGGTCTAGGATGAACACCCTTGACAAGCTCTTGAAACAAAGCTCTTGACCACATCTCTCTCTCTCTCTCTCTCTCTCTCTCTCTCAGAAGGTAGGTCTTGGAGCAAGAGAGAGGGAAAGCAAGAAGCGAAGGGGATCGCAAATGTAGGGTTCAACCTTCTGAAATTTTTGCCACACTAAAGGAGTAGGGGGGTCCTATGTGTAGAAAACTAAAAAAGCTTATTGTTTGAGCCTCGGTATGGGAGAAAGTTGTTCGAAATATGCCCTAGAGGAAATAATATTGTATTATTATATTTCCATGTTCATAATTAAGAGTTTATATTCTATGTTATAACTAGTATGATCTTGGAATGTGCGATTCAGTGGAAAACTCATATGCACATGTGGAATGATAAACGGTAAAATAAGATTCCTAGTCTCGCCTCTAAGACTAGCTCAAGTGTTGTTGACGATCATGTTTTCCGGATCTTAGGATATAGTTAAGTGTAACGATAGTCCTAAAACAACTTTGGGAATATTACGTTAGAAGAACGATCGTATTGAACCGACCCAAATTTATTTGTTATACTTTGAGATGCAATCTTCACAAGTCAATTCTTATAACATGGAGAGTTAACGTGTGATTTAATTCCTTGGACCATGAGAGTATCGTAGTCACTTCTTACCGTACGGTGAACTTTGGGGTTTCTCCAACATCATCTGTAACACGGTGATCATAACGACAACTTACAGGTTCATTGGAAAGTTTGACAAGGGACTAGATAGCTCAAGAGTGGGATTTGCTCCTCCGACGATGGAGATATATTCTTAGGGCCCTCTCGATGCGATGACATTCATCATCGTCTAGCCAGACACATGTGACTAGGTCACGGGGATGCCGGAACATGTCAACGAGAGAGAAGAACAAAATCGGTAACGGTATAGTGAGCATAAGAATGACTCAAGAGGATACCGTTCCATCTCACGTCGGGTTTTGTAAAGTATCGCGAAGCAAAGGGAATAGCACATGATAACCAAAGGTTCACTCGAATTTTATTCGTGTACTCATAGGGATCGATATGGATGTCCACGGTTCCGCTATCTGTCACTCAACGAAAGGAGTTTTGTTCATGTCTATGTTTTACCGAACCAACAGGTTAACAGGATTAAGGTAATCATGATCTGCTGAGTATTAGTAGGACAGGAGTAATGAGAAAATATTTGTGAAATAGTTTCACTAATATTCGAATTAGTTTCGAGAAGAACCGGAAGCATTTCGGGGTCACCGGAAGGGTTTCGGGGATTATCGGGCAATACCGGGTATTACCGATAAGTAATATGTAGGTGGAAAATGTTTCCAGAGATGTTAAATTAGTAATAAAAGCCTCTAATAATAGTTAGGAGGCTTTTATATTTAATTTAATATCAATGGGCCTTAAAAAGCCAAGTGGTGGAAAGCATATTGGGCCACTTGGGCCCAATAGGTGGAGGCGCCCCCTTCCTCCTTGTAGAAGAAAGGGGGAGGCCAAATTGGAGGGGGATTCCCCCCTCCTTGGATGGCCAAAGGGGGAGGGTTTCCTTCCCCTTGTGGCGCCCCCTTTCCCCTCCCTCCAACCTATATATACTTGAGGATTTTGGCCCCTTGTATACACAAGTTTTGGAGCCTCCTCTAGTTCTCTAGTTCTAGTTCAAGTTGGTCCTAGTTGATCAATTAGAGCTAGACCTAGATCCTCTAATCCTCATAATTAGAAGCCCAGTGTGGTTCTAATCTCCTCCCTCTAATTCTCCGGCGACGATTAGCTCTGGACGGCGAAGTGCTGCCGGATCATGAAGACCGTGCGCTTGCAACTCGTATAGAGGTCGTGCTTTCGGTCTTCCGTTCGAGGGACTGTTCATGGGCGGTTCGCGGGATCATTCATCTATGGTTCGAGGGACTCCAAGTATGATCTACACTGACTCGTCTTCTTCCGTTGCAACTCAGAGTCGGTAACGATCTGGTCCAAACCGTTTATCGCATCTTCATAGTGTTCCTGGTTGATCGTAGGGCGGATTTTATTTGTTTTCTACTACGTTTCCCAACAGTGGCATCATGAGCGGTTCTATGAGTAGATGCAGGTTTCGATCTAGATCACATGTGGGTGTGAGGGTTTGATGTTCTTGCTATGCTTTCCTCTTCGGTTCAGTTCATTGACGGCATGATGTAGGTTTGCACAAAGTTCTGACAATCGATCAGCTCTAGCTGTCGACGATCTGCTATATAACCGTTCTTTGGGCTTCATCATAGTCTAGAATAGTGAATTGTCGCAAACATGAGAGGGCGATGAAGATGAACGATCTTCTAGGGGGTCATGCATATTAACGAAGTTTAGTGTGGGGCTAGAGATTTTTAATTAAGTATCTTTCCTCACACACCCCGAAAGTTAATCTAGCAACAAGAATTATCGCCTTGATGGTGGACGTAGGTAGGTTGTGTTATCCGGAAACCCTAGAAGCCACGTAATTAAAATTTGCCAAACCAATTAGAGGACATCTAACCTTGTTTTGTAGGTTGCATGTGATGTGGTATAGCCTTCGTCATGATAATGAGTTTATGTATGAGATGGTTATATGTTGTAATGTTAAGTGGCATGCGCATCACAGTACGTCATGATGACTGGAGCCAAGGGATTGTCTTTTTAATGACCTGCGTGTCAACCTCATTATTTATTCGACGAACGTAACACAGAGGACCCCGAAGCTTCACCAGGTGCAGGAGAACAAAAGTGTTGCCACGGCGGTAGTTTTCAAAATTGTCGCCATGGCAGTGTTTTCGGAGAATTTTCATGAAGACCTCGGAGGACCATGGAGACGTTCCTGGTGCCCAGGGCTATACCATATCATGAATTGCCTGAGATGTTTATCCCTTTGTTGTTTTCACCCTTTGATTATGCAGTAGTCAATTATTAGGGTGATCTCTCACAGAAAATATCAAGTTAAAAGTGCTCTTCCCAGTGTTGCAACCGTCTATAGCACGTAGCATTCCGGAGTGCGACATGTTCACATGAGTACAAACGGATCATGAGGTGTAAGATGGGTGAAAGGTCAGACCGTGCAAGCAGAAACACTCAGTTGTCTTGAAACTCTAGCAGAATCGTTCTGACCTCGGAGCACAAAGCATCGAAAAATGAACAAGAGTCATATGGAGATATGATCGGCAAGTTTTCCCACCGGTTGATGTTCACGTCATCAGTGATGTCCACATTAATGGCTGTGAATCAGATCAGGGTCTTGAATCACTTAAAATTAATTATGAGAGATATTGGTTTGAGTGGAAGCACAATTATGTATTAATTTAGTTTAATCACTAGTGCAAATTAATTATGAACAATTTCTATGTGTAGTTTGCATTATAGTTGTAGAATAATGGCTCACGGTTCCACCTTTTCTGTTGAAATTGATTAGCTATTATTTATCTGGTTGAATCTTTACGATTGGTAAAACGTAATGAGAGGATCGTCCTCTAAGAGTGACAAGAAGGATTTTGTCCTACTGCGTGCTTACAATACTCTCTTGCTGATGCTATGGATGACGAGACTCACGTCCTTCAATCCAAAAGGGTAGAATTACATTACGGTCTGCTTGCTTCCGAGAAACCCAAACTTCAAAATGTTTGGGATAGTTATGTGATATTCTTGGAACTGAAAATTGTTTTCAGAAACAAACAAAGGTTAAAATATATGTGATATCTAAAGAAGTGTTTTGTTTGCAAGTTCTACTAAAGCGTTCAACTATGTTTAAGACTGAAATGCGTAAGATTCGGAAGAACGCCAGTCATGAATTGATGGTGAGAACTTAAAGAGAAAGAACAAAACCGAAGGATGTAATGAGACTTACATGCCTAGGGAAGTTCGGGGCTCACACCACTCTTAAAGTTCGATGCTTCTTCTGTGAGTAGGAGAAATATTGGAAGTAAAACTATAAGAAAGTGAAAAGGCAGAAAGAAAAGAAGACTGAAATGTCCAGCTCAGGTATGAATGCCATACAAGTTATAAGATGTAGAGAAAGTTGGTCAAGTAAAGTGTAGTTCTTGGGAATTATGATAAAATTATTGATCATTAATTCTTTGGTATTGTGATTAAAAGTTGATCACAAGGATATTAACTCGATTGCAAATTATTGCGAATCGTTGCAAGAAACTACAACAGCCTAAATGACCATCAAATAATGAGGTTAAAATATGTGGCACCCCGGCTCAGAGGACCGGTTTACCGAGTGTTTCCAACCCAGAGATGATGTCTTCTGGAAACACACAACAACTTGGAACAGAACAGAACTGAACTTTATTGATATAACTCGAGTACAAGCTCATAATTTACATCGATAGCGAGGCCAGAAGCACATCACGTGCTATGACAATATCTACATTATTTATGGAACATAGCAGGGCCTCGGTACTACTGGGTAATACTACGGCGTAGCGGAACATAGCGCGGATAACTCCATCCACAGGGACACTGCTGGGACACGGCCTAGTTAGCGTAGCACGAACCTTCGGGACCTCCGTCCTCGGCTTCTCCTGCATCTGGCATGATACGCCAGGTGAGTACTTGGAATGTACTCGCAAGCTCACGGCAACCAAAACAATGCAGCAAACAATAGCATGGCAATGATCATATTAAGTACTTAAGTTGCTTACTCACTGTTATTGAATATCAACTTACTCTCTTCTGGGTTATCCCACAACCCTCGGAACGCTCGTAATCCACTGAGCACTTCCGAACATAAGACAAGTTCTTCCATCATTATTATCATTATTGTGGTTGACCAATCACTGGCCTAGTACGGACTGTCCAATACTGTGGACTCGGCTATTCGAATAGATTCTTACACTCTGCAGAGGTTGCGCACTTTACCCACACTATGGAGCTCCTGGCCTCGTGCTCCCATTCGGGTGGACCGGTGCTCCTCCAACGAAACCTGCCTGACCCGTGACTCCTCTATCGTACCACCGACAATCATACCCTCCCAGGGTCATGTCCTGGGTGGCCCCTGTGTCACCCCGTGACACCTGCCACCGTCGTGGCTAACTAAACTGTCCCAAACGGGGACGCCGGCAAAATAACTCAACTGGGCTCACAGGATTATCGGCGTCTACCTGATCAGGGTAGCACGCACGCATAACCCTCCCTATTTTGGTGGTACCGATAAAAGAGCACAAAGCCAGACCAAGTCAAGGCCGTCCCATACCGGCAAATGTGGCTGCACGGATAAGTCCGGATAGGTGGCACTTGATCAACCAATTAAGTTTAGTGTTGTCAAGTACTTATCAAGCATGGATTTTTATCATAAATAACTTAATATAACAGTAGCTATGCATTAGGGTAAATTACTATGAATTTCACATATTAAAATAATGCATATAATTAAATTAAATAACCAATGCTAATGAAAGGCTTCAAGAAATGGATGACATGGCTTGCCTTGCTTTGTTGGGTTGTCCACAAACTCCTGGGCTTCAAAACCAAAATAATTTCCCTCTGAAAATATTTTAAAAGTGCAAAGGAAAATGTCACATATCACTGTTCTGTGCACCAGAAATTCTGTGAGCATGAGAAAAATACCAAAATTTACCAGAAGATAGGGGAGCTCAAGACAAACCCAGAGCAAAAAGAATCAATTGATTTGGACTTATGGATAAAATGTTATGGATGGTCAAAGTTACTGGTCAAATCTGGATTTAAACAAAAATTCTAAATTCTCTGGACAGGCCACGTCGAAGGGGTACTTTCCGAATACGCCTTCACTAGCGTACCGATTCGGACGCGGCTGAGCCATTGACGGGCGGGCCCCAGCTGTCATAATTAAAAAGAAAAGAGGAGAATAGTGCACGGGCGGCTCACCGACGGCGATAGCCGGAGTTAGCGACGGCGGCGAGCTCGGGCGACTGCGGGGATGGATCGGCCACTCGACGGCTGTCCTCCCTGTACCAGTGGCGTCTCTAGAGACAGCCTGACGGCGTCGCCCTCTTCTTCTCCGGCGGCGGCTGGTTCGGGGGTCGTCGGCGACGGTGATTCCGGCAGCGATTTGGCTCGGAAAGAGGTCGGGCGGAGTCGTGGGAGTGCGGTGAGCTCGAATATGGAGTTGGGCAGAGCTGGGGTGGAGCGAATCGGGCTATGGCGGAGTGGGGATCGGCGGCGGAATGCCGGCGAGCGGTGAGGCCAGAGGGCCTCTCGGCTGTGGCTCGGTTTTTAGGGGGTCTCTATGAGGCGGAGGGAGTGGGGTGAGGAGCGAAGAGAGGCCGGGGAGGCCTATATATAGGAGAAGAGGGAGCTTCTGGACTCTGACGCGCCGCGGCCACGTCGCCGGCGCAAGGACGCCGCGCTGGCTGGCTCGACGCGGGCGACGGGATGGGAGAGGGCAGAGGAGTTATGGCGTGCAGTGGCGGCTTGCGGAGGAAGACGGCGGGTGGCAGAGCCACTGTGGCCGCACGGGTGCCACAGTGCCCGCGTGCGTGGCGGCCGCCGGGGACGATTCCGGCGAGGGGGAGGTTCGGGAGTGGGGTACGTGGACGGCATCGACGACGTCGAAACCACCAGACACCGAATGACAGCGCGGGACGGCTAGAATGACCACACCAGACACGGTCGAGGTGTAGAGCGCGTGATTTGGCATGCCATTGCCGTGCTCACCACGGGCCTTGGCATCTAGAGGCCACGCAAGTCTGGCGCACCTTGTCTAGTATGTTCTCCTTTGATCACTTAGCCCCTCTGTGCCACTGGTTCGACTAGACGCACTCTGGTTCGAAGTGTAGCTTTAGCTACAGTTTCTAACAGAAACTTTGGGAGAGATCTAGAGGAGAGGTGAGCTGGAGATGGAGCCAGTGGAGATGTCTGGGATGATCTACTTTGGAAGGACTATAAGCTGGCCAAGTTTGAGAAAATTTCATCAAGGTTTGAGGGTAGCTCATGAACAACTGTTGTTACTGGTATAGAAACAAGATGAACTTGTAGCACTCATCTGGTTGATCTGATGGGGCTGAAATTTGGTGTGGGAGGTTTATTTGGTGGATAGATGCTGTCATAAAAATTTCAGCTCAATTGGATACCTCTAGATGGTACTTCCTTCACAGAGGTTTGAATTGAGCAGAAACTTGGCAGAATATTGTTGCTAAAAATTTGTACTGGACAAGATGATACTTTTGGATATTGTGGCAAGATACGTTCCCTAATATCTCAGGGAATTATCTGAGAATTTTCTGAGTTGGGAAAATATGAGTTGCTTCACAAAGGGCCAGTAATGTCCAGAAGACAAATGGAGTTTTCTGGACCAAATTTTGTACTGGACCATGAAATGTTTTTGAAGATTGTGGGAGTAGATGATGACAAGAAGGTGTGGTATTGATTTGGGATTTTTCTGATCACTAGAGCTATAGGTTGCTTCATAACCCATAGTGATGACAGATTTTCCCAAATGAAGAAAATTAATAATTGGGAAAGATGAAGACTTAGAATTTGATCCAGACGGTGAGTGACAAGATTTTGGCAAGATGCTGAGGGCTCTGGATCACTCAGAGAAATTCATAAGTTCAAAGTCAACTGAAAAGATTCACAATCCATCCAAATTGCAAATAAAGCCAGAAAGATTTTGAAAAGAAAAAGTTGCCAAAAACCAGGGCGTCACAAAATATCTGATGGAAACTTTGTAAAAGTTACAGTACTTCCCATCAGCATATTACCTCTGTGTTTATTTTTATAATTCATTTTAGAGTTTTGTACACTCTAGCCCATTGCATAGAAGTTGCAAGGAGGTTGTTCATTAGAGAATACTAGTTGTTCGATGTTATGAACAAAAGGCCATACTCCTATTGTGAATAGGATGTATGTTATGAATATTGATGATAAAATTGAACATTCATAACACTGACGCTAAATGTCGTAAGACTAAAAGAATACCACATATGTGTGGCACTGCATTTAGTCACATTGGTGAAACCAGCATGGAAAAATTCCATAGTGATGGATTTTGAAGTCATCTAATTATGAATCATCTGACACTTGCAACTTTTGTCCAATTAGTGAAGTAAACTAAAATACCATTCACAGGCCATGAAGAACGAGAAATAAAATAATTGGAAATATGCATATTGTTGTGTGTAGTCCAATAAGTGTTGTTGCAAGCAGTGGATTTATCTATTTTCAAGGATGACTCAAGTAGATATTTATATTTACTTATTGAGACATAAATCTGGATCCTTTGAAGTGTTTCAGAAGGTTTTTCAGAATGAAGTAGAACTTATTGTAACAAGAAAATTATGTTTCTCCAATTAGATTGTGGAAAGTAATATTTGAGTTACAAGTTTAGCGGATGTCTGATGAGCTGTGAAAAGAATTTTATAGGTTGCACTTCCCAGAACATCACTAACAGTAGAATGATTTGAGTAGATGTAATCAAACTATGTATGACATGGTGAAATCAAAGATGACATTAATCAATTTGCCAATATACTTTTTAATGTGATGCTTTAGAGACTGTGGATTTTACACTAAAAAAAGAGCGCTATCAAATCTGTTAAAATGACACCATATAAGATATGGAATGGTATGCAAAACTATTTGATCTTTTCTTAACATTTTGTGACGCCCCCGACCCGACCGTGCGCTAATCATACACGCAAATGCACACGATCAAGCCTAGGGACTCACTTGAAGATATCACAACACAACTCTAAACACAAAATAAAATAATACAAGCTTATTATTACAAGCCAGGGGCCTCGAGGGCTCGAATACATAAGCTTGAGTTATACAAGCATCAGTGGAAGCATCAGCTGTCTGAGTACAGACATAAAAGTTAAACAAGATAGGCCTTAAACCGGCGGGGCAAAACAACGACACAGATCGAAAAGGCGCAGGCCTCCTGCCTGGGAGCCTCCTAACTACTCCTGCTCGTCGGCTGTCTCCACGTAGTAGTAAGCTCCTCCAGAGGGGTAGTAGTAGTCGTCAACTGGGGCGGCTGACTCCGGGGCTCCGTCATCTGGTCGCAGCAATCGGGTATGGGGGAAAAGGGAAGCAAAGCAACCGTGAGTACTCATCCAAAGTACTCGCAAGACTTACATCAGAACTATTCTACTTATGCATTGGTTTCAAAAGAAGGGTTGTAACTGTGAACTGGACTGCAGAAATGCCAGAATAGATAGAGAGGGCCTAGCATATCGAAGACTAGCATCTTCAGCGTCTTGCAGCATTAGAAGAGTGCAGATTAGTACCATATCATAAAGTAACAAGCATGTAGTATCAAAGCCTAGAGATCCTTCCTCGACTCCCTGCGAGAAAGCGATCCCGGAGCTTCCAATTTAAGTAACATGTAACCAATTCAAGTAGTAGATCGGGATACTTTACTGAGCATCCAGTTATCGTGGACACGGCTATTCGAATAGATATATCTTCCCTGCAGGGGTGCACTACTGTTACCCAACACGCTCGATTAACTCTGGCCGGACACACTTTCCTGGGTCATGCCCGGCCTCGGCTGATCGACACACCGCAGCCCTACCTAGAGCTCAGCAGAGAGGTCCCCGCCGGTCTACATCCTAAGTGCTCAGGGGTCTTGGGCCCATTGCCCTTTGCACTCCGGGTCGTTGCGCACAGGGCGATCCAGGCCACCTCCTCTGGGGTGCCGACCAGGCCGTGCCGCAATGCTGAACTGGATGTCTGACAGAGCTTTCGGCTGATACATACGGCGCAGAGGGCCCCATTAAACCATTATCCCGCGTGGTGGTAGTGCGTATAGGCCAGTGGCCAACTCAGATCAAATACCCAAATCCGTTTAGTGTATTGGGAGCTTGCGGAAACGAGCAGAGATCCACGAAACATGTGGCCACGTCGCCCCGTCTCGTGGACTTATGGCAAGGGCTAGGAATGCTCGGCCGTTCCACGTATTTATCTCGCTGGCACCCTCATGGTCAACCCGACTCCACATCTCTCACGGGTACCCCTCGGGGTCGACCCGACTTTATCAGGTATCTGTAGTAAAACCCAGGTAACCGTGTGTCCATAACATCAAGAAGGAATCCGAGGAATCACCCTTGTTGGTTTCCCACTCGATGTACCCGTCAAGGTGAACCCGGAGGAATCACAATCGATGGTATTCACACTTGCGGGGTTGCACGACAGAAGCTTCATCAGAGGTGGTGAAAGAGGAATCACCCTCGATAACCCACAACCAACTAGCTGTACCACAGAGGCAACATCAGGAGTGAGATAAGAGGTATCACCCTCGGCACTCGATATTAGCTCTGTGGAGTCGAGCAACTAAGGGGGTTGTGTAGTGATGTGCAGGTCTCAGCCCGTTGATCACATCGAATGGGGCACTGGTAACGAAGCAGGGCAACTAGGACAAGGTGGAGGGGCCACAGATAGTTTACTGCCAACCTATACTAAGCATTTAGGATATCAGGTAAAGTATCAAAAAGCAGTTTACAAAAACAGGCTATGCATCAGAATAGGATCAATCAAAAGCAGTAGCAAATTCTAATGCAAGCAGGAGGGAGAAAGAATAGGTGATATAGACATGTTCAAGGAGGGTTTGCTTGCCTGGAAGCTCTGCGGCAAAGGAGGGGTCGTCAACAGAGTAGTAGTCCTCCGGGGTAGCGTCGGTCTCGGGGTCTACCGGATAAGAAGAGGGGGAAGAAACAATAAATAAAAGCAATCAAGGCAATACAGATGCATGGCATATCAGTATGCAGTGCTGGTGGTGATCTAATGCACGGCTACATGTCGCAGACGAAGCGGGAAAATATCTGGAATATTTTCCCGGCATTTAGGCAGCTATCGGTATACTGAACTGGAGGGGAAGGTTCCATGTTTAGATAGTAAGGAGTGATGGTCAAGCATTTTGACCACATATTCGGATTCGTCTCGTTTTTCTGATCAACTTTCATGTTGAAAACTTTTCGATCCGAGCTACGGTTGAATTTCTAAGATTTTTCAAAGATTTAAACAATATCCAAAAATTCCTGGAATTATTTTATCTCGAAAATAATCCAGAAAAACCTTTTTACACCCAGTGGCTCTCTAGCCACAGAGGCTGACAGGTGGGGTCAGGGGGGTCCAGTTGACTTAGTCAACTGCCCAGTCAGTAGTCAACTCTGTTGACTGTTGACCAGGTCAAACTGGCAAGTGGGGCCAGTGTGTCAGTGACTCAGAGGCTAACCAATTTAGTTAAACTAATTAATCAACTGGTGGGGCCACTTGTCAGTGACTAACTAATCTAATAGAGTTAATTAATTAGCCAAAAACAGTAATTAGTCTATCGGGCCCCACATGTCAATGACAGGTGGTGAACAGTGCGCGCGTTGACCGCGGTCAACGGAGGCCAGGGGGTCCACTGGTAGTGACCCAAGTGGGCCCCAGGCCATGCCACGCTGGCAGCCGGCGCCGGAGCTACTCCGGTGAGCTCCAGACGTGGCGGCAAGCCACGATGAGCGGCGGGATTCTGCTACGATTTTGGGCTCTTTCGAACGAGCGAGAAACGCCGCATCCAAACGAGCTAGCGCGAGGCCTCGGGGACTACCGGAGGTGGCCGGACGGCGAGGTACCACGGCGGCCGGAGCGCGGCAAAGTGTCGGGCTAGCTAGTTGGAAAGTACGGCTCGGGAAGAAGGGTAGAGGGAGGTGGTGGCTCACCGAGCGGCGCACGACAGGCCATCGACAGTTTTGGAGCGCAGAAGTCGCCGGAGATCGCCGGAGGTGCCGCGGTAGCCGGAGATGGGGACGAGGATGAAACGGCGGCAGCAGGGCCCCCGGCTCCAACCAGCGGTCGGGGAGGAAGAGGCGGAGGTTGACGGGCCTTCCTGGACAACACAGGAGGACGAAACGGCGCCGGTGGCCGCAAGATCGACGGATACACGGCGGCGGCAGCGCTCGGCAGAGGGGAGGAGAGGCGAGCACGAGCGAGGGAGAGAGGAGGGGAGGACTGAGGGCATCCCGGGGGAGGGAGGAAGGCTCGGCCCTATCCAGGGCCAGCTACCCCGTCGCGGTGGTAGTCCGTGGGCGGCGCGGCGAGCTGCGGCCATGGCGGCGGTGACACGTGGGAGGAGCAGGTAGGGGAACAGGAGATGGGCCGGCTGGGCCGGCGCCAGGTAAGGCCAGGTAAGTGCTTAGCTCCTTTTTCATTTTCTGTCTTTTCCATTTCTTTAAAACAGAGATAGTAAATGATTTCTGTGGGCCACCAAACATTTTAGAAAAATGTGGGACCTAGCCACATAATTCCTTGACAATACTAGCCACTGCCACAAAAAGTTTGGGTGTTAGTTGAATTCATTTGAATTTTTCAAAAATGGAAATGCATTTAAAAGTGCTCTTTTTGCACTGTTTTGGAAGTTAGGGTCAAATTTGGGATTCAATTTATGTTCATTTTATTTTTATAATTGCTTTGGGAAGTTTTGCAATATTATGAACATTTTTGTTTTGCTGTTTGAAGAAATAATTATTTGACTTGCATTTTGAATTTTGAATTGAAGTTGAATTATTTCCGAATGCAACTTAATGAAGATGATCATGATGACATTTCTAATTAATTAGCTTAATGACAGGGTTAAGATCTGGGGATGTTACACATTTGGGAATATAAGACATAAGTAAAAGTGTTTACGTGTTTATGTCTCAAGTTAGATAAAGTGCCACTTTGTAGGTTATCCCAAATAGTTGGGTATTCCTATATCACTATGCCGAGGCAAAGTGTTTTGCCACAGAGTGCGGTAAATTTTGAAGAAAATGTTTTCTGCAAAATAGTGAGTGGAAGGATAGTGCAACTAGACGAGAATTCAGAATCTTTGTAATCAAGTCAAATAAAAGAAACGCTACACTTGGATCTAAAATTTCCTACTGTGACTGATATGGAAGCCTCTACATAAGATATAAAGACTTCGGTCGAACTTGCAACTAAACTATATAGGTTGGGAAAACTCGTGCAAACCTTCATGGTGTGCAGACGAGATATTGTTGAACAAACAATGAACCTATAATACATAGAGAAGCGTTGATGGACCCTAACTCTGTAATTGGCTATATGCAAAAATAATCTGAGATAGTATCCATATACATAATTCAAGTTTAGAACTTGATGGACCCTCCAGAAGACTTAAAGTCTAAAGTATAGTAATGGAGCTATAAACTGAGAAAGATAACAATGTTTTATAATGTTCGACTTGTTACAAATAGTTTATGACAAGATCAAGGAATTGACTATGCCGAGATTGTCTCATCATAGCAATACTTAAAGTCAGTTCGGGTTAAACTAGAAATTACTAAATATTTCAATTATGAGATATAAAAGATGGATGTCAAAATGATTTCCATGAGATGGAAATAGAACCAAGGTAGTATCTGTCATACGGTCCAAGGTAATTTTGTCAATCCAGAGGATGCTAGTAAGTGTGCAAACTTCAAGACATCCTATAATGATCTGAAGCAAGCATAGTGGAGTTGGAATCTTCATTCTGATGAAATGGTCAAATAATTTGATTTCATCGAGGAAAGCAAATATGCTTGTATTTACAAGAAAGTAAGTGGGAGCATGATAATATTTCTGAACACTGTGTGTGCATGACACATTATTGATTGGAAATTATATAAATTTCTTGACACGGATTAAGACTTTATTGAAACTAGTTTTTTAGTAAAGTACTTAGGCAATATAGTCCTGGTATTAGGCATAATAATCTATGGAGATAGTAGTGTCTAATCGGGCTTAGCCAAAATACATATTGACAAAATACTAAAGCAGTTTAGTATGAAAAATGCCAAAAAGAGTTTCTTGTCGAAGTCACATGGAAGGAGTTTTTAGCAAGAATCAATATCTTGAAATACTGATGAGCGAAATACATCATTCCAATCACACTTGTGTTAATTATATTCCATGGTATGTAAAGCAACCAGATATGTCCAGTACTCCAAGTAAGTTGTGAGTAAAGTTAATAGAATGGTCAAATTGTTGATCATAGGACAACAGTAAAAATGTCGTTAAGTAGTAACGACCACTACACCATGAACAAAACTTAGGGGTCACCACATCTGCCGGGAAACCCAGTCAATGGAGGCAGAAAAACTGCCAAGAATGCTTTTTGCCGGCAATCACGAACTACCCTTGAAAGTCCTGTCGGGAAAGACAATTCCCGACGGTTATTTGAAACCCCGGCAGTTCTGTTGCCCTACATGGTCGAAGCTTTGCTGGCAGTTAGTACTATTCCTGGCATACAACTTTTCCCCGACAGTTTAGCA
The DNA here is from genome assembly GCA_039707655.1 of Elymus sibiricus. NCBI lineage: Eukaryota > Viridiplantae > Streptophyta > Magnoliopsida > Poales > Poaceae > Elymus > Elymus sibiricus. Next base: position 351,481,515 of record CM077672.1, on the reverse strand, counting down.
ATTCAGGGCTTTGATAAGTCTTCATCGTATCTATAATTTTTGATTGTTTCATGCCATTATCCTACAATTTCCACATACTTTTGGCAACATTTTATATGATTTTTTGGGACTAACATATTGATCGAGTGCCCAGTGCCAGTTCCTGTTTGTTGCATGTTTTTTGATTCACAAAAAATCCATATCAAACGAAGTCCAAACGTGATAAAAATTTACGGAGATTTATTTTGGAATATATGTGATTTTTGGGAAAAAGAATCAACACGAGATGATGCCCGAGGACACGGCAAGCCTGGAGGGCACGGGACCCCCTGGGCGCGCCTAGGGGGCTTGTGGCTCCCCTGTAGGTCGGTTGAGGGTGTGCTTCTGCCGCAAGGAAGCAAATATCCGGATAAAACTCCCCTCAAAATTTCAGCCCAATCGGAGTTACGGATCTCCGGGAATTTAAGAAACAGTGAAGGGCCAGAAAACAGGAACGCGAAACAGAAGAGAACAGAGAGAGAGATCCAATCTCGGAGGGGCTCCTGCCCTCCGGGAGCCATGGCGGCCATGGACCAGAGGAGGAACTCTCCTCCCATCTAGGGGGAGGCCAAGGAAGAAGAAGAAGGAGGGGGGCTCTCCCCCCCTCTCTCTCCCGGTGGCGCCGGAACGCCGCCGGGGCAACCATCGTGACGGCGATCTACACCAACAACTTCGGCAGTGTCAACACCAACTCTCTCCCCCTCTATGAAGCGGTGTAACACCTCTTCTCCCCGCTGTAATCTCTACTTAAACATGGTGCTTAACGCTATATATTATTATCCAATGATGTATGGCAATCCTATGATGTTTGAGTAGATTCGTTTTGTCCTATGGGTTGATTGATGATCGTGATTGGTTTGAGTTATATGTTTTATTTTGGTGTTGTCCTATGGTTCCCTCCGTGTCACGCAAGTGTGAGGGATTCCCACTGTAGGGTTTGTAATACGTTCATAATTCTCTTATAGTGGGCGGCTAGAGTGACAGAAGCTTACACCCGAGTAAGGGGTTTGTTGCGTATGGGAGTAAAGAGGACTTGTTACTTAATGCTACGGTTGGGTTTACCTTAATGATCTTTGGTAGTTGCGGATGCTTGCTAGAGTTCCAATCATAAGTGCATATGATCCAAGTACGGAAAGTATGTTAGCTCATGCCTCTTCCTCATATAAAGTTGCAATAATGATTACCGGTCTAGTTATCGATTGCCTAGGGACAAATCTTTCTCTTGTGTTACAAAAGCTTTCTACTAAACAACTAACTTTTATTATCTTGCAAATTACTCATAGTTTTATTCTCGCAAAGTACTCCTAGTTTTATTCTTGCAAAGTAGTTCTAGCATTACACCTACAAAGTACTTCTAGTTTCATACTTGTTCTAGGTAAAGCGAATGTTAAGTGTGCGTAGAGTTGTATCGGTGGTCGATAGAACTTGAAGGGAATATTGATTCTACCTTTAGCTCCTCGTTGGGTTCGACACTCTTATTTATCGAGAAAGGCTACAACTGATCCCCTATACTTGTGGGTTATCAGGCCTCCTGTACTATTTTGTACCATATATCATTTATACATGTAGTTCATCTCAAAAAAAAAATTAAGGTTGCATCACTTAATAGATAATATATATAAAACAGTGTCTACCAAAGCTTGCCACAAAACTTGTTTAGGCTCGCTAAGCTTTTAACGGTTTAAAAGTTATCAAAAAATATGAAATAAATACTGGAACATCTCTCTAATGTAATAAGATGATCCAACGGAGGGATTGTGAAAATATGCATATATGTGTCCTCGGTAAAAACCAAGCATTTCAGCTCACAACGACATAAATATATACTGAAGTACTTGTTTTTTTGTGTGCAGGACACACAAAGTTGTATTTTTTCAATCCCTTCATTGGATCATCTTATATTATAGGTGTGTTGTTTCAGTATTTTTTTTCACGATTTTTAGGAACTTTTGCACCGTTGAAACCCTTAACTAGTTCTGTGGTAAGCGAGCCTATATGAGTATATGAGCAATCGATCATGCATACATAGGTTCACAAGCTAGTTTAGTAGTGCCTACATGCACACATTGGCATACACGTCCAGTATTATAGGATAGCCAAAAGCACAACGATCCAGCATGTCTACATGCACACATAGGCATACATATGTAGATTCTTAAGACCACTATTACATCATAGGCAAAGCGCAAAATAAAAGATCTAGTTTTAGTTAGAAACATATCCCAGCAAAAGATCCATTTAGCTCACAAAACACACCTCTTGAAACTTGTGGATACAACCTAGCAGAAATCAGTAACAACATTAAACGTTCAGAGTCACTGAATATGACATAGGGTTTGGACACAGTAGGTAAATTCATCATATGGGGAATTTTTCAGAACGGTGCAACGAAGAGCAAATGATGGACAAACATCAATATACTTCATTCATGTAACCAAAAGTGCAGGCGATAGACTTGCTAGAAGGCTGGAAATAAAAATAATATCCCCACAAAAGCGCAAACAAAAATTTCAAAAATAGCCTACAGATTGTAATATGGTCTTAAGTTCACATGCCGCTGGTGAACAATTACCTCATGCAATGAAATTTTATATTTCACGAGCTAGCAAAGTTGATTTATCACATCACTTGCACTTTTGTAGGACCTAGGTGGAAGCAACACTTGGGCTCCCTTCGAGTTATCAATTTCACAAATCAAAAGATTCGTTATACATCAAGAAGTATTCACATATGGAAGCAAATATCTTAATATAACTTCCTATAATTAAGAAAGAATCTAACACATGGCTAAATGAAAGAGGGCAGTGGATGATCACTGAATTGTTCGCATTGATGCAGACTACAACCCTGGATGGGTAGCAGTAAATATGAGTTTGGTTCGTTTCATACATTAGAGCGGCGAAGTCAGATTATAGATGTATTAACATATCATTGTATCAGGTCAGAAATGGATTATATTTTTAGTTTTACAACAAGAATAGTTAACTTTTGTCTATAGTCGAGGTGATTCACAACTGAGGTTCGATCATTTTCATAAAGTATGGCTGATCCTACATTTCCTGGTGCTACAGATTCTCCTATCAACTTGTGGAATTGCTGAATATTATGGCAAGCTATGATTACTTTTCAATAGATTGGCCATTGTGATCAGAGTTGCAATACCTTCTAAGAATCTGCAATACCCTGTAGTTGTGGGGACTGCTACCAGCTTTCATGGTTGCTTCTGCATAACTTTGTGAACAATCTCCATCTGCATACATAGGATTATCAATAGGATGCAATTTGACAAACCTACAGCTGCTGAAATAAACATAATCAGAAAGAAGTTTTACATATCTACGAGGCCAAGCAATAGATCGCCCGAGAACATTCGGCATGGTCCTCACATTTCTAGGGAGAAGGATTCAGCTCAGGTTCTATACTACTATAGAGAGCAGTGTGCTAACCCACAAGTATAGGGGGGGGGGGTCGTTTGTAGCCTTTTTCGATAAGTAAGAGTGTCGAACCCAACGAGGAGCTCGATACGTCTCCAACGTATCTATAATTTTTTGATTGTTCCATGCTATTATAGTATCAATCCTGGATGTTTTATATGCAATTATATATCATTTTTTGGGACTAACCTATTAACCTATTGCCCAGTGCCATTTGCTGTTTTTTGCTTGTTTTTGGCTTTTCACAAAATCAATATCAAACGGAGTCCAAACGAAGAAAAAACTTTGGATTATTTTTTTCTAGACCAAGAGAGACCCTAGAAGGTTCCGGAGAAGACCAGACGAGTCACGAGGGAGCGACGAGCTCGGGAGGCGCGTCTAGGGGGGTAGGCGCGCCCCCAGGCTTGTGGGCCCCTCATGGCACCTCTTGACCTAATTCCAAACCTATAAATTCTCAAATATTCCCCGTATACCAGAGAGCCACCTCGAATAACTTTTTCGCCGCCGCAAGCTTCTGTTCTTCCGCGATCCCATCTAGAGGCCTTTTCCGATACTCTGCCGGAGGGGGAATCGATCACGGAGGGCTTCTACATCAACCGTGCTGCCCTTCCGATGATGTGTGAGTAATTTACCATAGACCTCCGGGTCCATAGCTAGTAGCTAGATGGCTTCTTCTCTCTCTTTGATCTTCAATACAATGTTCTCCTCGATCTCCTTGGAGTTCTATTCGATGTAATCTTCTTTTGCGGTGTGTTTGTTGGGATCCGATGAATTGTGGGTTTATGATCAGCTTATTCATGAGAAATATTTGAGTCTTTTTTGAACTTATTTATGCATGACTGTTATAGCATTGTATTTCTCTCCGATCTATCCGTTTGGTTTGGCCAACTAGATTGATTTATCTTGCAATGGGAGAGGTGCTTTGTAATGGGTTCAATCTTGCGGTGCTCTATCCCAGTGACAATGTAGGGGACAAGACACATATTTGTATTGTTTCCATTAAGGATAAAATGATGGGGTTTATTCATATTGCTTGAGTTTACTTTGTCTACATCATGTCATCTTGCTTAAGGCGTTATTCTGTTTTCATTAACTTAATACCCTAGATGCATGCTGGATAGCAGTCGATGGGTGGAGTAATAGTAGTAGATGTAGGCAGGAGTCGGTCTACTTGTCTTGGACTTGATGCCTATATACATGATCATTGCCATGAATCCGTCATAACTATGCGCTTTTTTATCAATTGCCCAACAGTAATTTGTTTACCCACCGTATGCTATGTGTTCGAGAGAGAAGCCTCTAGTAAAAACTATGGCCCCCTGGTCAATTATCCATCATATATAAAATCCAAAAATACCTTGCTGCAATTTTACTTCCTTTATTTTGTTTTGCAATTTATTTATCTATCCATCACTATCAGAATTAATCCTTGCAAGTAACCACCAAGGGGATTGACAACCCTCTTGTTCGTGTTGGGTGCAAGTATTTGCTTTTGTGTGTAGGTGCTGCTAACAAGGTTCTGTGTGGTTCTCCTACTGGATTGATAACCTTGGTTCTAAACTGAGGGAAATACTTATCTATACTGTACTGCATCATCCTCTCCTCTTCGAGGAAATCCCAGCACAGCTCACAAGTAGCAGGAAGAATTTCTGGCGCTGTTGCCGGGGAGACATCACCAAAACCTATCAAGTACCGTCACATAAACTATCATCTACTTGCTCTTATTTTCATTTGCCTTTTTATTTGCATTTGCCTCTCGTTTTCATCTCCCCCACTTCTAAAACAAAATTACAAAAACACAAAAATATTGTATTTGCTTGTTTGCTAGTTTGCTTGCTTTCTTGCTATGTCTCTAGAGGAATTTCGCTATAGTTTCTATAACAAAAAGTTGTCTGAGATAAAAAATGCCACTAAGAGTTTCATGTCTTCACAATACGAGCATAATAAATTCTTTTCTGAGGAACTTAAGGAACATTCTATCTTATTGGATACCATTAATAAACAACTTGAAGAGGTCAATCTAGAAGTAGCCAATCTTCCGTCTCAACTTGCTCGTACTGAAAATTTGTTAGGGAAGATTTCGGATAAACAAACCACGTTAGTAAATAAGATGGCTGCTAAACCCGAGTCACATCATAGTAATGATGAAGATTTTAAAATGATTGGTGTCCCACCTATTGAATCTTTATTTAGTAATATAAAACTTGATGAAAAAGTGACTGAAGATGAGTCAACTTTAGCTAGAAGGCGTCCCAATTGTTCGGAGGGTGATGATCTTAATGATAAAGATGATAAAAGTGGGTTTGGAGAGGTCAAAACTTTAAATAGTGATGTGCCCACTACTTTGGATTACAAGGACTTTAATTATGATAATTGCTCTTTAGTTGAATGTATTTCCTTGTTGCAATACATGATTAATTCATCTAATACTTATGAACAAAATAAAGCTTTTACTAAACATATTGTAGAAGCTATGATAAAAGCTCATGAAGAAAAGCTTGAGTTGGAAGTTTCAATACCTAGAAAATTACACGATGAATGGGAACCTACTATTAAAGTTAAAATTAAAGATTATGAATGTAATGCTTTGTGTAATCTAGGTGCTAGCGTCTCTACTATACCAAAATCTTTGTGTGACGTGCTAGGTCTCACCGATATGGATGCTTGTTCCCTTAATTTGCATTTAGCAGATTCAACTATTAAGAAACCATTGGGTAGAATAAATGATGTTCTCATACTTGCAAATGGGAATTATGTACCCATGGATTTAATTGTGCTTGATACTGAATGCAATCCGTCTTGTCCTATAATTCTAGGTAGGCTTTTCATACGAACCATAGGTGCTATTATTGATATGAAAGAAGGTAATATAAGATTCCAATTCCCATTAAAGAAAGGGATGGAACACTTTCCTAGAAAGAGAATTAAGCCACCATATGAATCTATTATGAGGGCCACCTATGGAATTAATTTGAAGGATGATAATACTTGAAACAACGCATTATGCCTAGCTAAGGGCATAAAACAATAGCGCTTGTTGGGAGGCAACCCAATATTTATCTTTATTGCAATTTTTTATTTTTCTTTCGTCACACAATTTTAGCTTCTGTTATGATTGTGTTTTTATCTTTTAATTAGTTTTTGTGCCAAGTAACGCCTTTGGGATGATTTGGATGATAGTATAATTGATGCTGTTTGAAAACAGAAAGTTTTGAGTTCAGTGCTGGATTTTTGGTTCTGTACTGGAGCGTGATAAAATTCTGAATTTTTTACACAGATATGTCCTAGAGGCAATAATAAATGTTATTATTTATCCACATGTTCCTAATTAAGTTTATGTTCCGTGCTATAACTACCATGGTTCCCAAGCCCGTATATCCATAAAGGCTCTGAGGAAAACCCATGTGCACGTGTGGAATAATAAACGGTAAAAAGTATTCCTAGTCAAGCCTCTAATACTGGCTCAAGTGTTGCATGATGATCATGTTTTCCTGATCATGGGCATGTCCATGCCGGCAACTTTGAGGGCACAATGTTAGAAGAACATTTGTGTTGAATCGACCCGAATTAATGTTATGCTATGAGATACATTCGTCACAAGTGAATGGTTTATAACACAGAGAAAGTTAATGTTTGCATAATTCCTTAGACCATGAGAGTATCGATTTTCTTCATGCTTGCTTCATGAACTTTGGGGTTTGTTAAACGTCATCCGTAACTGGGTGGCTATTACGGCGGCTTACGGGTTCATGGGAAAGTATGACAAGGGACTTGATAGCTCAAGATTGGGATTTGCTCCTCCGACGATGGAGAGATATCTCTGGGCCCTCTCGGTGTTATGGTATACATCATCATCTGGCCAGACACAATGTGATTTGATCACAGGGATGCCGGAACACGGGAACGAGAAAAGAGAACAAAACCGGTAACGAGGTAACTGGCATAGTGGACAAGTTGTTGATCCACGGGGATGCCGATAAGTCTCACCTCGGGTGTTTGTAACATATCTTGAAGCAACAGGAATAGCACACGGAAACTTGAGGTTCACTCGAATATTATTCGTGTGGGTATAGGAATCAATATGGGTGTCCACGGTTCCGCTATTGATCATTGATCGGAAAGTGTTCCGGTCATGTCAATACTTAACCGAACCTATAGGGTCACATGCTAAAGGGTCATCTATCTGCTGAATACTAGACAGGGAGTCTGAGAGAAAGTCACCGGAAAAAGTTTCGGAGACAACGGAAGACTTCCGGAGAGAACACCGGAATAGTTTCGGCACATGCCTGGAACTTTTTGGAGGGTGCCAGAATTGTTCTGGGAACTTCTGGAATTTTTCCGAAGAAAAAAAACTGGAAATGTTCCGGAGCTGCCGGAACCGCTTTGGTTGCTTTTCGCTGATGAAAATCACTGAGCCGGAATTGTTTTAGAACGCATCCAAAATTATTTTAGGGGGTACTGGAAATGTTCTAGGCCCACATAAATATTTTCGGATTTAACGGTCACGGAAAAATGTTTTCGTGAATAGTGAAAAGCACTTTATGGTTGCTTTTTGGAAAGCCGCCTTTTTGGGCTTTGTCCCAAAAGATCTAGGGGATGACATGGATGGATGGGAACCTCTTTTTGGGGGGGACCCACATGGGGTGGGCGGCCAAGGAAGCTCCTCTTACCTCCCCATTATGCCCTTTATGTGTGACATAAAGCATTGGCATTTTGGGTTTTTCATGTGCCACCCCACCCCTTGGTTTTTCCTATAAATAGAGGTGGAGTGGCACTATCCACACACACTCTTTCTCTCATACATTATGCCATGCAATGATCTGGCTTCTTCTCTCCCTCACACGAAATAGTTTCGTAGAGCCGAAAGGCTAGCTGGGTTCTGGTGGGAACTAGTTCTGGACGGCGAAGCCCTGCCAGATAGCTGACACCGTATGTGTGCAACCCCGTAGAGAGGTCGTAGGTTCGATCTTTTTGCCCGAGGGGTTGTTCGAGAGTGCCTCCCGAAGGCCTGTCCGATTGACCGTCCGAGTTTCTGTGTGTGCCTCCCGAAGGGCTGTCCGTGACACCCTTGCTACTTGTAGCTTGCGTTGGTATTATCCCCAAAGAGAAAGGGATGATGCAACACAGTAGAGATAAGTATTTCCCTTAGTTATGAAACCAAGGTTATCGAACCAGTAGGAGAATCACGTAACACCTCGTTAGCAGCACCTGCACACAAACAACAAATCCTTGCACCCAACGCAAACGAGGGGTTGTCAATCCCTCGGCGGTTAATTGCAAGATTAAATTGTATGTAATAGATAGATAGATTGAAACAAAAATACAAAATAAAATAAATAAAAGAAAATGGCAGCAATATTTTTAGGGTTTTAGTAATATGATTTAGATAGACCCGGGGGCCATAGATTTCACTAGAGGCTTCTCTCAAGAAAATAGCATACGGTGGGTAGACAAATTACTATTGGGCAATTGATAGAAAAGCAAATAATCATGAAGATATCCAAGGCAATGATCATGTATATAGGGATCACGTCCAATACAAGTAGACCGACTCCTGCCTGCATCTACTACTATTACTCCACACATCGACCGCTATCCAGCATGCATCTAGTGTATTAAGTCCATAAAGAACGGAGTAAGGCCTTAAGAACGATGACATGATGTAGACAAGATAAACTCACGTATGAATAAACCCCATCTTTTTACCCTTAATAGCAATGATACATACGTGTCATGTCCCTTTCTGTCACTGGGATTGAGCACCGCAAGATCGAACCCATTACAATGCACCTCTTCCCATGGCAAGATAAATCAACTCAGTTGGCCAAACCAAATCAATAGATCGGAGAAGAAATACGAGGCTATATCTCGTTGTATTTTCACGCAGATGCCATAAGATGGCTAAAGAGGTGGGGCTACGAGAGGACGCCGGTGGGTTCCGGAGGCGAGGTTGGCACGAGCAAGTGCGAGACACGAGACGTACCCAGGTTCGGGGCCCTCTGAGAGGTAACACCCCTAATCCTGCCGAGTGTAGTATGGGAAGCACAAGGGCTACAAGGTCGCTCCTGGAGCTGTTCGGACGAAGGAGGGAGAAGGGGCTAGGCCACCGTTCTGCCTCTCCGGCGAGAGTGTGTGTGTGCTCTTTGGAGCGAGAAGGAGTCACTAAAGGGAAGCGAAGAGCAACCATGCAATGGGAGAGAGTGAACCGAAGGAAGCGAACCCCTCTGCATGGAGGCCTCCCTGGGGGTCTTATAGGCCGACCCCCAGGGTTACAATGGTAATGTTACAAAGGCGCGGGCCCCTGGTGTCATTGACCGGGAGCCGGTGGTGAGGGCCGCCGGGTCGCCGGGTTGCCGGGTCGCCAGGTGCGCCGCACCTGCCTGGCGCGGGGCACTGTGGCGGGTCTTGTCTCTCGTCAGTCTGGGTAGGGGGCACTGTGGCACGTCTTGTCCGTCGTCAGAGGAAGGTCGGCGCCGTTGTTTCTGCAGGACCGCGCCTCCCTGACACTGCCCGCCTCGGGCGGGGGCGCAAGGAAAGCTGCAGCCTCGCCTGCTCTGTCAGCGTAAAGGAAGGAGCGCTGTAGCCACGCTTGCTTCGTCATGAAGGCTCCGTCCCTTCATCGCCAGCCGGTATGGGCCAGCCAGCCAGGCCGAGTCGCCGTGCCGAGCCGGCTCGCGCTGGGGAGCCGGCGTACTGGCAAGCCGGCCTGAGGGAGTTGACCCGCTCTGATGATTTTTTAAGAAGGGGTTCGAGCTCCGTTGCCTACCCTGGGTTCATCCCCCCGACAGTAGTCCCCGAAGCTGTTCAGGCTCGCCGGCTCCAAGCAGGAGGGCCTTCGCAGCTTACCCCCTGAGGAGTCGGTTTTGTTGGTGAAGTGCGGGAGCCCGGCCGGGCGGCTCTGCTCGTCCGCATGCCGGCACGGCGGACACGGTCGCCGGCTTCCGGTTGCCGGGTCGCGGCACCCCGGCCTGGGCGGGGAATGGAAATGCCCGTTGGTCGAGTCATGCTTCATACGGCGATTCGTTCCTGCCGCGGCCTGACGGAATGCCACGTGGTGCTCCGTAGCGGGCGAGGCCTGCCAGCCCACGCGCGTGACGGGATGCGACTGCGGACCGGGCCCGCCACGACGCGCCCTTGGCCCGCGCGCGAGGGATTTACTGTGGCGGTGCTTGACGGTTGCGCTTCCCCGCGCAGTAAATGTGCACGTAAAACTCGTGCGCACGGTGTGGAGGAGTGGGGATCGCGGGCGCAAACGATCCCACTCCCCCACGCTCTCTTCGCGGTTATAAATGAGAAGGGGAGAAGTGCGATGGAAACGTTCCCACACACACTACCGCCCCTTGCTCCTCCTCTGTTTCTCCTCCACCACACCCGAGCGAAGCGCTGCCGCCGCATGCTCTCGCGCCAGCCGCCGCACGAAGCCGTCTCCTCCTCCTCCTTTCCTTCGCCGCGTCTCCACGCCAGCGGAGCCCTCCAATGGCACTGCCGAAAGGTTCTTGGGAGGGCTCGATCATGACCGAGGAGAACATCCGGTACCTTCGCCGCACGAAGCGGCTGCCGCCGGCGGAGGCACTGGTCACGCGCGCGCCCGGCCTGGAGAGGGTGCGGCAGCCGCAGGAGGGCGAGCACGTCGTCTTCTTCTCTCACTTCGAGCGCGGACTCGGCCTTCCCGCAAGTCTTTTCTTCTGGAGCTTCCTCGACTTCTTCGGGTTGCAGCCGCACCACCTCGGCGCCAACGCCGTGTTGCAGGTCGCCGGGTTCGCCACGCTCTGCGAAGGCTACCTCGGCATGCCGCCAACTGTTGACCTGTGGGCGAAGCTTTTCTTCCTCAAGCAGTAGGGGGCGTCGGCTGGCGCGATGTCGGATTGCGGGGCTGCCGTGGTCACCGGCCGGGTGAACGGGCCGTTTCCCAAGCTGCCGCTTGAGGACTCAGCCAAGAAGTGGCAGACGACGTTTTTCTACGTCCGGAATGCCGACCCGGCGGTGGACGTCATCAACCTGCCGCCTTTCGTCAACGCGGCGCCGCTCTCCTAGTCGAATTGGGGCTACGGCCCCAAGAAGCCGCCGCAGGAGCTCCTGAACATCTGCTGCCGGATCGGGGAGATGACGGATCGCGAGGGGCTGAAGCCGGCTGACCTCGTCGCGGCCTTCATCTCACACTGGGTGCTGCCGCTGCAGCGCCGGGCACACCGAATCTGCGACATGAGCGGCCAGTGTGACCCGACCCGGACGTCGACCAAGGCGCTGACGGCGGCCGGGATTGTCCAGCGGGTCAACTATATCTCCAAGGCCGGGTTGAAGGAGGAGGGGTGGAGCTTCGGGAAGGTGCCCTATCACCGGGAAAACCCGGCGCCGGCGGTGAGTCCCTGGTCTCTATTTTTTGCCGCCTCAACGTTATTTCCGTGCCCTGACGCCACGGGAGGACCGCAGCTGTTCGCCTGCCAGCAGAATCACGACGGGCCGAATCCCCAGATCCTGCTGGCTGACTTGCCCGAGTCGGACGCGGAGGAAGCCGGCGCCGAGGCGGAGGAGGGAGGAGTCGAAGCGTGCCTGGCCGACGCCGCAGCCGGCGGGTCACGGAACGCGGGTAAGTCTCCGCCCTCAGAAATTCTGCACAACTGGCCGGACGACGACGAAGAGGACCTGACCAGAGCCCACGGTGCAGCGCCCTCGGCCGGGGAGGACGCCAGCGTCGATCCTCCAAGGCGGCTGCGGAAGACGGCTGGCGCCGGGCTGGCTCGCGCGGCGGAATCTGGCAGCCGGCCGCATGGGAAGGAGCCGGTCGAGTCGAGGCCGGCCGCGAAGCGCCCGGCGGCGGCTCCGCCGACGTGGGAGAGGGCCGTCGTCAAGAAGAAGCACCGGCTCGCCCCGTCTGTGGGCCAGAGGCGGGAGGTTCCGAAGGTCATCGGGTGAGTGATTCTTGTCTGTTTCTGATCACTTGCTTTTTTTCTTGGTTGAGCCCTTGTGGTGATGAACTTGCTGTGCACAGGCCCGCCGTTGACCTGGCGTTGGTGGCCGCGGAGGCCGCGGCTGGTGAGGCCGTCTGGCGGAAGACCCGGAGCAGCGCCATCGACCCCGAGCCGGCCAGGACCGCGGAGGAGGACATCGAAGGTCGCCAATCCGGCCAAGACCTTGATGCGGCGAGACGCGACGCCTGGCGGGATCGCGCGAAGACTGCGAAAGAGATGGAGGAGGCCTCGGCCCGGGCATGGGAGAGGGCTTCCGCAAGGCAGGCCAGGATCACCGCGGGCCCGGCCTGGCCGGAGATGGAGCGGGGGACGGAGCCGGCGGTGACAATCGTCGAGCCGCAGCCGGAGGGGGCGACGGAGCCGGCCGGGCGGACTGAGCCGGCCGACGGCGAGACGGACGTCGATGAGGACATCGTCGTGGACATGCCGCCCCGGGCCGACCCGGCAGGAGGAGGCGAGGGCGGCGAAGAGAGGCGCGGGGCGGATCCCGCACCATCCGGCCAAGCGCAGCCGACGCCGGCCCCGGAGGCCGCGACTGGAGACGTCGGTGCCACAGTGGTCGTTCCGCCCCAAGCCGCTGCATCCTCCGAGCGGCCGGGTGGAAGCGGATCCGGCTCCGGGACCGCGATGCAGCATCCGTGGGCGAGCGCCGGCGCCGTTGTGATCGGGCCACGCACTCGGGAGGACGACGCGGCGGATGCCTTGCGCTCGCAACTTCGCGGGCAGAGCGAACGCCTGCAGGCCTTCGTCCGGGACGAGCAGGAGGCGGTGCGGAAGCTGGAGCAGGCATTTGCGGTGAGTCTCTCCTTCTTTTCTTGTCTTGATCGTCGAATCAGTGGGGCCGCGCAAGCGCACCCACTGGGTGTAGCCCCCGAGGTTCGGGCCAGGCTGCGGAGCAGCTGGCTCGAATCTTATAGCCCGTCTTTTGCGTTCTTCTTACTTAACTTTTGCGCAGCACCTGGACGACCTGCTGGCCGCCCCGTATAATCGGCTTCGGGAGCGGTTCCGCGGGGTCAAAGCCCAGCTAGCCGGCAAGGAGGAGGAGTTGCGCCGGGTCCAAGGTACGTCTTGCACGTCTTCAGTGGGGGCGCGCCAGCGCACCCACTGGGGGTAGCCCCCGAGATTCGGGCCGGATTGCGGAGCAGCCGGGTCGAATCTTATGGCTTTGCCCTTCTTTGTTTTTGTCCTTGCTTCTGGAGTCTGGCCGGGAACCTTGTCGCGCAGCTGATGCGGCTGAGGTGCCGTGTCTCCGAGGCCAGTTTGCCTAAGCCGGCGAGTAGCGCGATCTTGCCGTCGCCGATCGTGACCGGCTCCAGGCCGACGTGGACCGGCTGGCGGCCGAGAAGGCCAAGGCTGAGGAGGCCCACCAAACAGAGCTGGGCCGGCTGGCGAAAGAGCGCGGCAAGGCAGCCGAGGAGCTGGTAGACGCCGGTAGGAGGGTCACCCAGCTCGAGAAGGATCTCGAGGTTCAGGCCCGCGCATCGGCCATGCGGGAGCACGGGATGCTGAGCGAGGCGCAGCACCTCGATGAGGCCTTCGCCCGTGAGTACCATTTTTTCTTCAATTCGGCTGGCCGAGCCGGCAAGTTGTTTTCTTCTGGCTAACTCGTTTCCTTCTTTGGCAGGAGTCTTCCCCGAAACGCAGGAGGCGGCCGATGCGGCCGTGTACGCCCACCGGGCGGACCAGCGTGCGCTAGGGGCGGACGTCGACGTTTACGCCGCCTGGACCTTGTCGGAGACCATCCTAGCCAGCGAGGCCCGTCTTGGAGCCGTCGAGGGCCACACGCGCCGGCTGTTCGATGCCGGCCTGGCCATGGCGCGGAGCCTTTGGCCGAGCACGGTGGCGTCGAACAGCGTCACCCGGCTGGCGCGGTGGCTGGAGGTTGGCGTGGACCGGCTCGGCGCATGGAGGGCATTTGCGGCTCGCGCCAGCGCGGAGACGGCGCTGCAATTTTTGGCGTCGTGGTATCCCGGCGTGGATCTTGACCGCCTGGCGGCGCAGCGGGCCGGCGCGGAGGAGCAGTTGGTGGCACAGGCGCGGCGGATCGCCGGGCGGGCCAGCTACTTGGCCTCGTTCGCTCCGTACGACGAATTCATCTTGGAGCGGACGGAAGACGGTGAGGAGGTCCCTGCGGACGAGTTCGGCCTGTAGCTCAATGTTCCGGACGGCAGCTCGGCCGAGACGGGGGCCTACGCCGATGACGAAGCCGACCGGACGACACCGCGACGACCGAGAGGCCGGAGGACTCCAGGTCCAACCCGGCGGCTGCATCCACCTTCGCCGAGACGGCACCGACTGAAGCCGCCTCCACCTCCGCCGAGCCGACGCCGACCGGAGCCAACGCAGGCGCTGCCTAGGGCTTATCTTTAACTTTCCTGTACTGGGTCACTTGAATTTTGTTTAGGTAGCAGGTCCACCCACTGGGGGTGTAGTTTATGTAATGAACTTGAGGCCGCGGGCCCGTGTTGTTTATAAATTTTGTGGCGCCAACTGTCGTGTTTTCGCTCTTTGCTGTTCTGCTTTGGGCCTTTTTCCTGTTCGTCTTTTCTTCGGGCTTCCTTCCCGCTAGCCGGACAGCCGGGTTGCAGACTGTGGCTAGGACGGGGATTCGGCCTTGAGAGGGGACGCACAATACTTAGGCTTTTTCGGATGTTTGAGCGCGAGCGAAAACACCCACTGGGCCAGCTGGCGGCAGGCGGCAAAGCCGGCTGGCAAGCAGCCAGTCGTGCGGTGGATAAGTGAGGGCGGGTAGGGCTGGGTTGGCCGAGCCGGGCTCTCCTCCTTAGCCGTTCTTACGTGACGATGCTTCCGGCCTTTGGCTCTTGCCGGCCGGACAGCCGGGAGCCGGCTGTGGCTGGCGAAGAGAGGGCTGTAGCGGTTCGTACGCTTTGAGATGGACTAAGGAGAATATGGCGAGGCGCGGTCTGGCTGGCTAGCCCCCGAGCCCCCGAGCCGGCTGGGCCGACTCAGCGGGTGAAACAAAAACGGGGAAGTGTGTAGACACAGAGCTTAGTAAAAAGGGAAAAGGAAGACCCTGAGCCCCCGAGCCGGCTGGGCCGACTCGGTGGGCGCCTGCCGTCGCACGAGGGGGGGGCTTGCTGCTTTCATTAAACTCAAAAGGTGGTGATACATACATGCGCGCATTCAACTGTAAAACGGACGGAGGAGCTCCGCGTTCCAGGGCCGGCTAGACTCCTCGCCGGCTGCATCTCTCTTGCGTTTGTTCGGCTTCTGCGCATCGATGAGGTAGTACGCGTTCCGGTCACAGAGAGCCTTGCTGATGATGAAGGGGCCCTCCCAAGGAGAGGCCAGCTTGTGCAGGCCGGCTGTTTGCTGGACGAGCCGGAGCACGAGGTCGCCCTCGCGAAACGCGAGGGGCTTGATCTTCTTGCTGTGGTAGTGGCGCAGCCCTTGTTGGTAGATGGCGGACCGGCTGAGGGCCAGAAGGCATGCCTCCTCGAGCAAGTCGACGCCGTCTTCGCGTGCCTCCTTTGCTTCGGCTTCTGTGTACATGGTTATCCGGGGCGAATCAAACTCGACGTCGGTTGGAATGATTGCTTCGGCTCCGTAGACGAGGAAGAACGGGGTGAACCCGGTGGAGCGGTTGGGCGTCATTCGGAGACTCCAGAGGACGGCTGGCAGCTCATCCAGCCTGCTGCCGGGTGAGCGGATGAGCGGCTCGACGAGTCGCGGCTTGATGCCGGCTAGGATGAGGCCGTTTGTCCGCTCGACCTGGCCGTTCGACTCGGGGTGTGCGATGGAGGCCAAGTCGAGCCGGATGCCGGATGCGGAGCAGTAGTGGGCCAGCGCGCCCTTGGCGAAATTGGTGCCGTTGTCCGTGATGATGCTGTGCGGCACGCCGTAGCGAACTGCGATATCCTTGATGAACCGGACGGCGGTGGGCCCGTCAAGCTTCTTGATCGGCCGAGCTTCGATCCATTGGATGAACTTGTCGACGTCGACCAGCAAATGTGGCATGCCGCCTCGGGCGGTCTTGAAGGGCCCCACCATGTCGAGTCCCCAGACGGCGAAGGGCCTCGTGATGGGGATGGTTTGGAGGGCTGAAGCCGGCTGGTGGCTCTGCTTGCTGAAACGCTGGCAGCCCTCACACTTGAGGACCAGCTGCTCGGCGTCTTGCAAGGCCGTGGGCCAGTAGAAACCGTGGCGGAAGGCCTTGGCCACCAGGGACCGTGAGGTGGCTTGGTGCCCGCACTCGCCCTGGTGGATGTCGAGGAGGATCTCGATCCCTTTGTCCTGCTCGACGCAGCGCAGGAACACGCCGGTCGTACTGCGCTTGACGAGTTTGTGGTTGATGATGCTATAGGCGGATGCTCGCTGTTGCACTTGCTGGGCTTCGGTCTCGTCGCTGGGCAGGTCGCCGTCTTCCAGGAAGGCGAGGATCGGCCGAGCCCAGGACGGAGCTGCTACCACGATGAAGACGGCCACCGGGATGGGATCCGAGGCGGCAGTCCCCGAGCCGGAGCCGGCAGTCCCGGAGCTAGAGACGGCAGTCCCCGAGCTGGAGATGGCAGTCCCCGAGGCGGAGCCGGGAACTCCAGGGTTGGGCGGGGGTGCGTCGGGGTTATCTGGGATGAAGATGGATTCCGACTCGAGAGACGGCTTGATGGACGGCTTCCGTAGGTGCTCGAGGGAGACGCCGGATGGGATGGCTTGCCGGGTGGAGCCCATTTTCGCCAGTGTGTCGGCCGCTTCATTGTCCGTGCGGGGGACGTGGAGGAACTCGCAACCTTCGAACCCGCTAGAAAGCTGCTGGACCAGGAAATGGTAGCTGTCCATGTTGGCGTCTTTGGTGTCCCAGTCTCCGAAAACTTGCTGCACCACCAAGTCCGAGTCGCCGTAGCAGAGGATGCGCCGGATGCCGATTTCTCTGGCCAGCTTCATACTCGGCAACGTTTTTGGAGGCGGCGAAATGGATCTGCAGTACGTACCGCAGCCGGTCGTTCTTGGGGGAAGACAGCACGATGCCGGCTCCCAAACCGTTGTGCATCTTGGAGCCGTCGAAGTGCATGCGCCAGTGAGTCGACTCGGGAGCCGGCGGCAGGTACTGGGTCTCCGTCTAGTCGACGAGGAAGTCGGCTAGCGCCTGGGACTTGATGGTGGTGCGGGGCTCGTAGAGGATCGTGTGGCCGGCTAGCTCGATGGCCCACTTGGCCACCCGGCCAGAGGCATCCCTGCAGCCCATGATCTCGCCGATGGGGGCCGTTCTCACCACAGTAATGGCGTGCTCTTGGAAGTATTGCCTCAGCTTCTTGGCGGCGAGGTACACGCCATAGCACATCTTCCGGTAGTGGGGGTAGTTCTGCTTGGAGGCGGATAGCACCTCGCTCAGGAAGTACACTGGGCGCTGAACCGGATGCACCTTGCCCTCGTCCGGGCGCACGACGACTAGCACCGTGCTGACGGCTCAGGAGGTGGCGGCGACGTACAGCAGGAGTGGCTCTTTCTCAGCCGGCGCGGCCAGGACGGGCGTAGTTGACAGCATGCGCTTGAGGTCGCGGAAGGCTTCGTCCGCCTGGTCGCTCCACTCGAACGCCGTCGTCTTCTTTATCAGTTGATACAGGGGCAGAGCCCTCTCTCCCAGCTGGCTGCCGAACCGGCTGAGAGAGGCCAAGCAGCTGGTGAACTTCTGCAAATCGCCCAGCCGGGTCGGCTTGCGCATGCGCTCGATTGCCTTGATCTTCTCCGAGTTGGCCTCGATGCCGCGCTCCGAGACGAGGAAGCCGAGAAGCTGGCCGGCCGGCACGCCGAAGACACATTTCTCTGGGTTGAGCTTGATCTGGAACCGGCACAAGTTGGCGAAGGTTTCCTGGAGGTCGGCCAGGAGCGTGAGGTGCTGCTTGGTCTTCACCATGATGTCATCGATGTAGACGTGCACGTTTCTGCCGAGCTGGGGCAGCAGGCATTTCTGCATGCAGAGCTGGAAGGTGGCGCCGACATTCTTCAAGCCGAACGACATGGTGATGTACCAATACGCCCCAAAGGGCGTGATGAAGGACGTCTTGAGGGCGTCGGCCGGGTCCAACTTGATCTGGTGGTAGCCGGAGTAGGCATCCAGAAAGGACAGGAGCTCGCAGCCGGCTGTGGCGAATGGGTCTTTGGGGCAGGCCTTGTTCAGGCTAGTGTAGTCGATGTACATGCGCGAGGTGCCTTTTTTCTTCAGGACAAGGACCGGGTTGGCCAGCCATTCCGGGTGGAAAAACTTCCATGATGAAGCCGGCTGCGAGAAGCCGGGCTATTTCCTCACCGATGGTTCTTCGCTTCTCCTCGGAGAAGCGGTGTAGCGGCTGTCGGACAGGCTTGGCGTCCTTGCGGACGTGAAGTTTGTGCTCGGCGAATTCCCTCATTACACCTGGCATGTCATTGGGGGACCATGCAAAGATGCCCTGATTCTCACGGAGGAAATCGACGAGCTCGCCTTCCTATTTGCTGTCGAGGCCGGCGCCTACGACGACGTACTTGCTGGAGCCGGGGTCGGCCGGGTTGAGCTGGACCCTCTTCGTGTCTTTGGCTGGCTTGAAAGAGGCCTCGTCGGCGGCCGGCTTGGGCGGAGCCGGCATAGCTGGCTTCGTGCTAGCCAGCGCCACGATTCGGTCGAGCTGGCGCCTCTCCTCGGCGATGACCAGCGACTCGGCCAGCTGGGAGCTGGCTTTGGCGCACTCGAGGGACTTCTTGTAGTCGCCGATGATGGTGATGAGGCCCTTGGGACCCGGCAGCTTTAACTTCAGGTAGGCGTAGTGGGGGACCGCCATGAACTTGGCCATCGCGGGCCGGCCCAGCAGCGCATGGTAGGGGCTGGCCAGATCGACCACCTCGAACCAGACCGGCTCGCGGCGGAAGTGGCTGCTGGAGCTGAACAGGACGTCAAGCCGGACCCGGCCGATCGGAGAGCAGGAGAGACCCGGCACGATGCCGTGGAACACCGTCCGGGTCGGCTCCAGCTGTCGCGCCTCGATGCCGAGCTTGGTCATGGTGTCGCGGTACATGATGTTGATGCTGCTGCCGCCGTCGATCAATACCCGCGAGAAGCGTCAGGTGCGCTTCTCGGAGACGAACGTGGGGTCGAGCACAAGGGCGTAGCCACCCGGCGTAGGCATGACGACCGGGTGGTCCTCCCGGGTCCAGCTGACCGGCCGGTCGGATCAGTGCATGTACTGGGGAACCGGCGGGACGACGGCGTTCACCTCGGCTTGGTGCTTGCACTTGGCGTGTTTGTCGTTGCCCTCGTTGGTGAAGACGGCGTAGGCCGCGTCCGGGCGAGGGAAAGCGTTGTCGGCGAGGGCGCCGGGTGGCGGCGGAGGCGGCGGCAGTGCCGGCTGCTGCGAGCCGGCTCCGGGTGGTCGAGGCGGAAGGTTGCCCTTCAACATGTGTTGGGTGAAGCTGCCCTGCCGGAGCGTGTGCGTCGACGGCTTCGTGCCGCTGTGGTTTTTGCAAGGGGCGTCGAGCATCTGCTCGAATGATATCTTGGGCTGCCAGGCAGCCTTGCCGGTGCGTGGGCGCTAGCTTGAGCCTTGATCGGCCGGCTGCTCCCCTTCCACAGCGGCGACCTGCCGGTTGTCGTAGTGGGTCACCAGCTGGTCGTTTCGGCGCTTGCTGCTGCTGGTGTTGTTGTCTTGGCGGCGCAGGCCGCCGTCGCTAGCCGGCTGGGGAGGCGCTCGGTAGACCGGGAGGAGCTTGCCGTCTGCGTCGATCGTGACTTTCACGTTCATCGCGGAGTCGGCCGTAGCGTACTTGTCCGCCACGGCCATGAGCTCCGCCAGGGTTTCCGGCTCGTCGCACACCAGCCGGTGCTTGACTAGAGTGCCATCTTGGCACCCGTCGATGAAGTACTGGATGGCCTGGACCTCGTGGACTCCCTCGCAGGAGTTGCGCAGCTCCGTCCACCGCGTGAGGAAGTCGCGAAGGGGCTCGCCTGGCTTCTGGACGCACATGGAGAGCTGGCGAGGCTTGCCGGGTCGCTTGTACGTGCTGGTGAAGTTGCTGATGAACGCGTCTTCGAAATCCAGCCAAGAGTTCAACCTGCCGGCTCGCGGGCTGTTATGCCACGTCCGGGCCGAGCCGAGCAGCATGAGGGGGACGTAGCGCACGGCCACTCGCCGGTTGCCGCCGGCTATGCCGACGGCCGTGGTGTAGTCCGTTAGCCAGTCCTGCGGCTTGGTGACGCCGTTGTATTTGGCGGAGTCGCGAGGCAGTGAGAAACCTTTGGGGAAGGGCTCCTCACGAATGCGGTGGAGCGTGCCAACCGGTCGAGGCGGTGGCGGGAGACGTTTTCGTCGTAGGGCACGCGGGGGCCGAGCCGGTCAGCCACGGGGCCGCGCGGCGCAGGGGCTTCTCGGGCCGGCTCGAGCCGTCGGGCCGGCTGCACGGGGGGCTCCGGCGATTGAATCCGGCCGTTGCCAGCCGTCTTCGGCAGTGGCGGCGCGATTGTGCCGGCTCCGACCAGATCGATGCCGTCCAGAGCGACTCGCGCTAGTGGCGTGGGAGGACGTTCGTTGCGTGTGCCGGAGAGCCCTCTCCTTGTCCCCGGTTTTTCCTGAGGTGGAGGCGGATGGCCGAGCCGGGTCGAAGTGCTTCTGCTGCATGTTCGCCGCGGTGATGAGGTCGCGGATGCGCTGCTACTGCTGCAGCAGCTCCTCGCCCTCCAGGAACTCGAGATCCGCCATGGCCGCCTGCGCCGTGCGCATGTTTTTGACGGGGGTGTCGTACACGGTCCGGCCTGCGCCTAGCGCACGGCCGATTGCGCCCCCATGGATCCGTACCTCCGTGACCCGGCTGGGCTCGGCGGCGGCCGGCGTGAAGCCGTGGGCGCTGTCGTACTCTCGCTGGGCGGACTCCAGCCGGCGCCACGAGCTCCGTGGCCTCCACCAGCAGATGCTCACGGTCCTCGTTGAGCTGAGCCGCTGCGGCTGCCGTGTCGGCGTCGGGCGTGATGGGGGCTCGCAGGCTTCGGATCGTCTCGTGGAACGGGTCGGCCCGGCGTGGCGGGGTTGCAGCCGCGGCGGCCTTCTCCTTGTCGCGCGGGGAGCCAGCGCTAGTGCCGATGGTCAGCACCTCCGCGCGGGCGCAGAGACCCGCGACGTCGTCGGAGACGGCGCAGCCAACGGGGACGGGGGAGCCGGCGAAACAGCGCACCTCATTGGGAAACACGTCAGGGACGAGCGCGATGAAGACGCGCAGCGTGCCGATGGGGACGATGAAGCAGCCTGCAGGACAAGCGGTGTCCATACCCGGCAGAGCGCCGCAGCCGACCGAGTCGGCCGCGTGGGGAGCGCGGACCAGACCGTGCACAATGCGCTCGCCGGAGCTGGTGAAGGGTCTCGTCCGGAACTTGACTCTGGCCGACGCCGCGAGCAGCCCCACGGTGGGCGCCAACTGTCGTGGTATTTTCACGGCATATGCCATAAGATGGCTAAAGAGGTGGGGCTACGAGAGGACGCCGGTGGGTTCCAGAGGCGAGGTTGGCACGAGCAAGTGCGAGACACGAGACGTACCCAAGTTCGGGGCCCTCTGGAGAGGTAACACCCCTAATCCTGCCGAGTGTAGTATGGGAAGCACAAGGGCTACAAGGTCGCTCCTGGAGCTGTTCGGAGGGAGGAGGGAGAAGGGGCTAGGCCACCGTTCTGCCTCTCCGGCGAGAGTGTGTGTGTGCTGTGTGGAGCGAGAAGGAGTCACTAAAGGGAAGCGAAGAGCAACCATGCAACGGGAGAGAGTGAACCGAAGGAAGCGAACCCCTCTGCATGGAGGCCTCCCTGGGGGTCTTATAGGCCGACCCCCAGGGTTACAATGGTAATGTTACAAAGACGCGGGCCCCTGGTGTCATTGACTGGGAGCCGGTGGTGGGGGCCGCCGGGTCGCCGGGTTGCCGGGTCGCCAGGTGCGCTGCACCTGCCTGGCACGGGGCACTGTGGCGGGTCTTGTCTCTCGTCAGTCTGGGTACGGGGCACTGTGGCGCGTCTTGTCCGCCGTCTGAGGGAGGTCGGCGCCGTTGTTTCTACAGGACCGCGCCTCCCTGACACCGCCCGCCTCGGGCGGGGGCGCAAGGAAAGTTGCAGCCTCGCCTGCTCTGTCAGCGTAAAGGAAGGAGCGTTGTAGCCACGCTTGCTTCGTCGCAAAGGCTCCGTCCCTTCGTGTCCAGCCGGCATGGGCCAGCCGGCCAGGCCGGGTCACCGTGCCGAGCCGGCTCGCGCTGGGGAGCCGGCATACTGGCAAGCCGGCCTGAGGGACTTGACCTGCTCCTATGATTTTTTAAGAAGGGGTTCGAGCTCCGTTGCCTACCCGGGGTTCATCCCCCCGACACTATAATAATCATGCATAAAAGAGATCAGCAATGACTCAAATAATTTCATGGATAATCTAATCATAAACTCACAATTCATCGAATCCCAACAAACACACCGCAAAAAGTGATTACATCAGATAGAACACCAAGAACATCGAAGAGAACATTGTATTGAAAATCAAAAAGAGAGAAGAAGCCATCTAGCTACTGCCTATGGACCCGAAGGTCTATGGTAAACTACGCACGCATCATCGGAAGGGAAGCAAGGTTGATATAGAGGCCCTTCATGATCGATTCCCCCTCCTGTGGAGTACCAGAGAAGGCCTCCGGATGGGATCTCTCGAGAACAGAAACTTGCGGTGGCGGAAAGAGTATATCGTGGACTCTCCTGAGGGTTTCAAATTTTTCTTGAATTTATAGTGGTGGAATTAGGTCAAACGGAACAAAGGGGGGCCCACGAGGCACCAGGGCGCGCCTGCCCCCCCAGGCGCGCCCTGGTGGCTCGTGGCCACCTCCTGGGTCTTCTGGCCCTCTCCCAAAGCTTCTAGTGTTGTATATGTCCAGAAAAAAATCTCCAAAAAGTTTCGTGGCATTTGGACTTCGTTTGATATTGATATTCTGTAAAACAAAAATACGGCAGAAAACAGCAACTGGCACTGGGCACTAGGTTAATAGGTTAGTCTCCAGAAATGATATATAATTGCTGTAAATGTATATAAAAATATCCAAGATTGATAATATAACAGCATGGAACAATAAAAAATTATAGATACGTTGGAGACGTATCAGCATCCCCAAGCTTAATTCCTGCTCGTCCTCGAGTAGGTAAATGATAAAAACAGAATTTTTGATGTGGAATGCTGCCTAACATATTCATCAGATTTTATTTTCTTTTATAGCATGGACATTGGACTTGAATAATTCAAAGCAATAGTCTATAATTTGACATGAAGATATAAATACTCAAGCATGCTAACAAGCAACCATGTCTTTCAAAATATCAACGCTAAAGAAAGTTATCCCTAGCCCATTATGCTCAATCATTGATCCATTCATGAAACACACTCAAATATTAGCTACATCCAATGCACAATTATGACAATAATGCTCTCTAGTTGGTGCTTTTGCAAGAGAAGATGGAGACTCAAATAAAAATAAAAATTGCATAAAAGTAAATAGATAGGCCCTTCGCAGAGGGAAGCAGAGATTTGGCAAATGTGCCAGAGCTCAAAGTTGAAATTAAAGAGATAAAAATATTTTGAGAGGCATGCTTTTCCTGTCAACGAAAACGACTGAGAATTCCCAATATTTTCCATGCTAGACACATCATAGACGGTTCCCAAACAGAAAGTAAAGTTTATTTCCTTTCCAGCATTTCTTTCACAATCCATGGCTTGCCGTATCCACGGGTGCCCTCCATACCAACACTTTCCAAGGAATTTTGTTGTTATTAATTTGATTTCATTGTGGGACTGGGCATCCCTATTACCAGCCACTCTCTCGTGCAATGACAAGTGAATAAACACTCATCGTGAGAATAACACACCTAGCATGGAAAATAATGGCTACCCCCTGCCACTTCATGAGCGGTACGGGCACACCTTCTGGGTCTTCTGGCCCTCTCCTGAAGCTTCTAGTGTTGTATATGTCCAGGAAAAAATCTCCAAAAAGTTTCGTGGCATTTGGACTTCGTTTGATATGGATATTCTGTAAAACAAAAACAGGGCAGAAAACAGCAACTGGCACTGGGCACTAGGTTAATAGGTTAGTCACCAAAAAATGATATATAATTGCTGTAAATGTATATAAAACATCCAAGATTGATAATATAACAGCATGGAACAATCAAAAATTATAGATACGTTGGAGACGTATCAACCGTCCGAGGGACTGTCCGACCACCTCCCGAAAGGCTGTCCGAGGGACTATCCGAGGAGCAGACGAGAAAAGATGAAATTTCACAGACAAAAGGGCAATGCAGATATGATCTGCATGGGGGTCATGCGTATGACGAAGTTTAGTATGAGGCTCAAGATTTTATTATCTCGTGTTTCATACACCCCGCAAAGTTAATCTAGCAACGTGAATAATCATACTTGATGATAAACGTTGGTAGCTGCGGTTTGGTTGAAACCTTAGAAGCCACGTAAAATAAATTTTTGCATAAACCGATTAGAGGCGTCTAACTTGGTTTTGCAGGATGACCTGAGATGTGGTATAGTCTTCATCATATTTAATTTAATTATGTATGAGATGACTATATAATGTAAATTAACATGACCTGCGTGTCATGATTCGGCATGATGGCTGGAGCCATATGATTGTCACTTTAAATGACCTGCGTGTCAACCTTATGTAATGCACTTATTTTATTAGCTATAGAGATAGCAATATTATCTGGTGCATCGACAAGGTGGTGTCAATCTTCGCAAAGGTGAACACCGACGCGAATGCCGAAGACGAAGAAATTAAAGACTTCTCCGTCAGAAAGGGCTATACCATATCATGCTGTTGTGAATTGCCAGAGATGTTTATCCCTCTTGATGCACCCTTTTGATTGCACGGTAGTCGCTTATTATTAGGGTGATCTCTCACGTAAAATATCAAGTAGTTAGTGTTCTCCCAAGTGTAGCACTATCACGGCACCTATGTTTTCGGGGTGCGTCATGTTTCCATGAGTACGAACGATTAGAGAAGTGTGAGGCGGGTGAGTTGAGACCTCGCAGCGAGATCACTTGGTTGTCTTGACATTCTGGCTTGAGAGTCCTGAGCTCGGAACACGCCCATCGAAATATGAACAAGAGTCACATAGAGATGTGATTGGCAACTTGGCCTACCGGTTGAGATTTTCATCATCAGTGATGTTTCCATCAATGGCGTTGAATTGAAATGCGGATCTTGAATCGCTCACAAACAATTATGAGAGATATTGCTTTGAGTGGGAGCGCATTGTAGAATTAACTTGTTTAATTCTCAGTGCAATTAATTATGAACATAGTCTAAGTGTAATTTGCATAATAGTTATAGAATAATGGCTCACGTTTCCATCTTCCCTATTAAAATTGAATAAGCTGTTATTTATCTGGTTAATCTTTACAATTGGTAAACGTAATATGAGGATTGTCCTCAAGAGTGCCGAGAAGGACTTTGTCCTATCGCATGTTTTCGGTATTTTCCCGCTAATGCTATGGATGATGTGACTCTCGTCCTTCGATCCAAAAGCTAAAATTCCATTACGGTCAAGTGCAAAATGTTTGCTTCCATGAGACTCGAACTTCAAAAGTTTGGGATAGTTATGTGATATTCATGGAACTAAAAATTATTTTCAGATACAGACAAAGGCTAAAAGATATGAGATATCCAAAGCAATGTTTGTTTTTCAAACTACTGGTAAAAGTATTTACTATGCATTAGACTGATAAGAGAAGGGATCCAAAAGAATGCCTGTCATATGATGAAGGTGAATAAAACAACAACTTAAAGAAAAAGGAAATGCCCAAAGGGTGTTAGTGTGACTCACACCCCTAGGAAGTCCGGGGCTAACGCCACTCTTAGAAGTTGGGTGCTTCTTCTGAGAGTAGGAGAAATACTGAAAGTTAAACTGTTAGAAGTATAAAGGCAAAATGAGAGAAGACTGGAATATCCAGCTCATGTATGAATGTCATACAAATTATAGATGTATGGAAGGCTGGTGAAAGAAATAGTTCTTGAGAATTATGATTAAACATGTTAGTCACTGATTCTTGGGTATTGTGAGTTGATCACAGAGATACCCGCTCGATTGCATTCTGTTGCGACTCGATGCAAGAACTACTATGGCCTAAAAGACTTGCCGGTAATGAGGTTTAGATATGTGCTGGGAACATAGTAAAAGTTGCTATACTCGGTATATTACCTCTGTATTTATTTTCATAATTCATTTTAGAGTTTTTATACACTCTAGCCCATTGCATAAAGTATCTTGCAAGAAGGTTGTTCATAAGAGAACTTTTGATGTTTGGTGTTATGAATAACATAAGGGCCATACTTTCATTATGAATGAGATGTATGTTATGAATTTTGATAATAATATAATACATCTGTGACACTGACGCTAAATGTCGCAAGACTAAAAGAATACCACATATGTCGTGGGTGCAAGTCTGACAGTAGTGTGTAGGGGTACGGATGAGAGGGCAGAGCCTAGCTACGGCGCAGTTGTTACACTCGGATTTACGAGTTTAGGCCCCTCGGCGGTGGAGGTAACAACCCTATGTCTCGGTGCTCTGGAACTTGATTGCTTGAGTGTATGTGTTACAATAGATTGCGAACCCTTGGAATGGAGCTGGGGGGCGGCTCATATAGTCTTCGGCAGCCTCCCCATGAATGCCGCCATTACCAGGGGTTAAGAGGGGGTTTAAGGGTGCCAGGTAACGGGCGCATTGATTACAATTAATACAGGCAAACGTGCGTCCCGACTGTTGCACTCTTGGAGTCTCCTGGTCTTCTCTGGTCCAGTGACTTCCGGGTGCTCCGAGTGAAATAAGCTGGTCGAGTGAACTCTTGCCTTCCGAGTGGTTCGTTGAACTCCGAGTGAATGTCAGTTTGCAGAACTCTGGGTTGTTGATCTAGCCCTGGGGCCTACTATGAGATGTGAGGAGTCCTAGGGTAGGATCCGTAGGTCAGGCCTATTACCCTATCCCTAGTACGTGCCCTCGTCATTAGCCCCCGAATCGGCCGAGGTTAGGCGGGTCGAGTCAAGGCGAATCTCCAAGGGAATTGAGCGCTACGGAGGCGTTCAAGAACTCCCGCTGGTCTTTAGACGGCCTTGTCTTCGCGTGGCACCTTGACGGATTCCGGACCGAGTGTTGTCCGAGTGAAATGATTAATCTCCATCCGAGTGAAATGAGTAACCTCCATCCGAGTGAAGTGAACATTCTCCATCCGAATGAAATGAGTAGCCCCCATCCGAGTGGCGGAACAGATCCGCGTGTTTATGGAGTGTCTTAAAGGCGAGTCATCGGATCGCTGGAATCCGGATCTTGCGGGATTTGAAATCGGCGATGAGCGCGCGCGAATGGTTGCGGCGCTGTGAGTGGGGAAAGTGGGGCATGATGCCTTGATTTTCGCCCCGCTTTCCGCCACGTACCGCTGGATCTTTCACGGCGCGATTTGAGGAGATCTGTAGACCCATGATTCAGAGGTGCGGATTGGGGAGCAGTGCAGGTGGCGATATAAGGGGAGGCCGTGGCGGAGAGGGAGAGAGAGACAGATCCCCTTTTCCCCAACTTCTGTAGTCCGCCCGATCCCTTCTCCCACAACCCACTCCGCGCAAATCTTCCTCGGTGCTGGAGAGCTCGGCGACGATGGCGAAGGACAAGACGGTGAAGCTTGAGAAAGCGAAGAAGGCGGCGAAGGGGAGGAAGGCGTCGAGCTCCCGAGCCGCGCTCCCGCCCGGGTGGATCCAGGGCGACTGGCTTCCACCGACCACCACGGTCGACGACGTCAGCGGGCTCGTCGTGGATGGACTGATCCGCGACGGGACGTGGAGGCTGCCGGATGAAGGGGAGACTAATCCCGCGCCGTGCCCCGGGGAGCGAGTGCTCCTCACCACACATGTGGAGCGAGGTTGCTCCATGCCACCCCACCTCTTTTTTCGCGGATTTTTGAACTTCTTCGCTGCTTAGCTCCATCACCTGCCTCCAAATGCCATAATGTACCTTGCCGCATTCGTTTCTTTGTGTGAAAACTTTCTGGGTTGTCCGCCGCACTGGGGTTTATTCAAACATATTTTCACGTGTCTATCTCCATCGGTTAAGAAGGTTGACCCCGATGGAGAGAGGACGCACGTGATTTAGATGTGCGGTGGCTTAGGTATCCAGATGAGGGGTAAGAGTGCTTTCCCATCTATGTCCTTTCCCGATTCGGTGAGGGGTTGGCAGTTGACCTGGTTCTACTGCAATGACCTACCGTGCTCTGGTTCATCGACTGGCCTTCCTTCTTACACGACTGAGAGAGTTCAGACACCTCCCTCGCTGATGGTTGATAAAAAGGAGAAGACGGATGTAGGGATCTTGGTGAACGCCATGGTTAGTCTGATTCAGGGTGGATTGACTGGCTTGGACCTTCTGGAGGTCTTCCTTAGTGGAGGATCCAGCCGCTGCAGGAGCGGGCTCACCCCATGTGGCTCTACACTGGAGCCGGTGATCCGACCCGAGTGCATCCGGAAGACGTCGAGGAGAAAACCGTGGAACAGTGGATCTGGTGCATCACTGGCGCGCGCGACAATCCGCAAGGGTCGAGCCGGATCCCGCCCTACGATGCCAACAACCAACCGTTGGAGGTGAGGCACAAATTTCCGAGTGAATTGCCGATGCGCAAATTATCCGAGTGAATTGAACAATCCGAGTGAACTGTCTAAATTGTCTGTCTTCACCCTTCATGTCTTGCAGGAGTTCCAGAAGATGTCATCGCCTGTGCCGAGTGGAGAACAACTTGCCGGAGGCGCGGAGAGCGAACATGGTAGCGCCGAGGGCAGCTACGCGGAGGACAGCGAGGAGGAAAGTGAGGACTCGGAAGGGAGCGACGAGGTCGAGTCTTCTCTGTCTTCGGAGTTGCGCTCCGAGCACCGCTCCAAACGAGCTCACGATCCGAGTGCTGGCCCGGAGAAGGAGGCGGTTCCGAGTGCTAAGGCTCCGAAGCATACTCGGCCGTCGTCACCTGCGCCGACTGAGAAGGTCGCCAAGCAGCCCAAGGTCGCTTCCCCCAAGCCTCGGAAGACTCTGCCCCGGATCAAGGTCGCTGTGCCTGTCGCCTCAACGTGAGTATCTTTCTCAGCTTATCTTTTCTCTCTTTGTCCACTTTCGTGATTCCTTTGACTGAGTGCATCTTATGAACCAGTGCTACAACCTCGACGATGTCTCCCATGCAGATTGATGGGGACTGCTCCGAAGCCGAGACGGCAGATGCGGCCACTTCTCAAAGAGGTAACAATAATTTCATTTTTACTTCGACCTGTCATTCGACTGAAATGTCTTCATCCGATTGGATCGTGTATTGCGACTGATTGCGTCGAGTGAACGTAGTGCTTGCAGAGGTCATCCACATCGGAGACGACGATGAAGAGCCGCCGCGGAAGGACACTGAGAAGGGGACCCCAGTTCCGACTGCTCCTCAGGCCACCACACGGAAGACGCAGCCGAGCGAAGCGCCTCAAGTTCCTCCTGTGCCTGCCGTGACCGTGCCTCCCTTGCAGGGTTCTTCTCAGGCTGGAGCTGGTTCTGCCGCGGCTCCGTCGACTGCTTCTGCTTCGGTCCCGACTCCTCCCGTCAACATCTTCAGTCTGTACAAGGTGCCGGAGGACCAAACTGGGGTCAGCAAGGAGGCGATGATCCAGGCAGAGCTGATGAGCCAACGGCTCAAGGAGCTGTGCGTACAATGCCAGTGCCGCAATCCAAGAGAACGTTCGAGTAAGTGCCCTTGTAAGTTGATCTCCAAGTCGTTTTTCTTCAGTAAGGATTTCGGTCGAAAAATATCTGCTACACCCACTCGGTGTTTTTTTGTTTGGCCGTCACTCGGAATGGACGGGCCGTTCCGAGTGGATACCGCTCCAGTGGGGGCACGCTGAGTGCACCCACTGTGTGTAGTCCCCGAGACTGCCGTCGGCCGCGGGCGGTCGGCGGGAGTCTTAGAACCTTTTGTCTTCTTTTCTTTTTTTTGCGTTCGGCCATCACTCGGATCGGGCGGACCATTCCGAGTGGATGCCATTCCAGTGGGGGCACGCTGAGTGCACCCACTGGGTGTAGTCCCCGAGACTGCCGTTGACTGCAGGCAGTCGGCGGGAGTCTTAGAACTTAGAATTTGATACTGGTCAAGCTTGTTCCTCCCTGTCGAAAGGGTACTTCAGGATCTGATACTGGTCAAGCTTGTTCCTTCCAAGAGTGTTGGTCTCTGGCACTCGGAACCTTTTGTCTTTTTTTGTGTGTTTGGCCATCACTTGGATCAGGTGGACCGTTCCGAGTGGATACCATTCCAGTGGGGGCACGCTGAGTGCACCCACTGGGTGTAGTCCCCGAGACTGCCATCGGCTACGGGCAGTCGGCGGGAGTCTTAGAACTTAGAATTTGATACTGGTCAAGCGTGTTCCTTCCAGGAGTGCTGATCCTCGAGCACTCGAAATATTCCTTAATGTTAACTAATCTAATCTCACTTGTATTTCAGAAAACTTGCGAGCTTGGGACTCAGTACATGGCACTGGAGAAGGAGACGGCTCAGCTCCGTGTGGATTTGGAGGTGGAGAGTCGGAACACAGCGCGCGCTCAAGCAGAGCTCAGGACCATGGGGAGGTAGGCTTCAATTACCGAGCATTCTGCTTTCACCTTTTTACATTCTTTGAACCGAGTGACTTCACTCGAACAGATGTGCGTAGTGAAAACCATCGACTCCAAGTGCGGCTCAGAACCTCTGTTTCTTTAGAAACTATGAAGCAGGCACTCGAGAGTAAGGACAGCGAGCTGGCGGGAGCGCAGCGAGTGGCGAAGGAAAAGACCAAGGCCGCTGAAGAGAAGCTGGCCTCACTCGAGAAGCTTGAAGCAGAGAACACATCGCTGAAGAAAGAAGTACTCGAGCTCAAGAAGCAGCAAACCGAGTGGCAGAGCAAGCTCAAGGCCCAGGCGGAAGCCTACGAGAAAGAGAAGAAGACTCTGAACAAGAAGGTCGCTTAGCTGATCGAGAAGAAGAACGCTCTAGAGTGGTACATTGAAGAGTTCACAGAGGAGATGTACACCAAGCTTGCAGGTAACCTATAGCATCCGAGTGCATTTCAACTTAACTCTGAGTGAACTTCACGCATGCTAATGCTCGACACTCTTCTTTCCTTGTTTACAGAGTACTGCCGGGATTTTGAGCTTGAGACTGACAGAATCGAGAGGGATCTTGATCCTTCCAGGTCACTCGTCGGTGACAAGGCTGCTTTAGGCGTCCTGCGGGTCGAATCCCGCATCGAAGACGTCCAAGGGTACATCATCCGCCTGTGGGGTGCACTTGGAAGAATTGACATGGAGTTGTGGCCAGAAGACACGCTCGACACCGACCTGGAGGCCATGATGACTCATCTCAATGACATTCCCAGCCGAGTGCAAGCGTGGAAGAAGTCGGCTGCTCACTGCGGGGCCGACGTGGCGCTCTCCCTGGACCGAGTGCATTGCAAGGACGCCAAGGAGGAGAAACTGAAGACTCTCCAAGTTGCCAACACGAAGAAACTCAAGTTCGAGGACTTCATGGAGACATTCATCGAAGCGGCCACTCGGATCGCAGACGGCATCGACTTGGATTCCTTCATCGAGCCAGCCAGCCCCACAGGGGCGTGAGAAAACTTTAAGTCCTACCCATCAACCTCGGTATGCTGAGTGGAATTGTAATCGTTAAACTCTTTCGGGCTTTGGGCCCGCGTACTCGTACTCGCTTTTGAGCACCTGGAGTTAATCGAATGCTTTCCTTCGAGTCTTTCAAATCTTTGAACTGGGTTTAAACTTAGGCGAAGCTGGTTCGTAGCTAAGCCTCCGAGTGAGAGGGACGCTCTACACTCGAAGTAGATTTTAAACTTGGGCGAAATCTGGTTCGCATCCAAGCCTCCGAGTGGGAGGGATGCTCTTCACTCGGAGTAGATTTTCAACTTGGGCAAAAGCTGGTTCGCAGCCAGGCCCCCGAGTGAGAGGGATGCTCTTCACTCGGAGTAGCGTTTTTAACTTGGGCGAAAGCTGGTT
Organism: Elymus sibiricus; assembly: GCA_039707655.1. NCBI lineage: Eukaryota > Viridiplantae > Streptophyta > Magnoliopsida > Poales > Poaceae > Elymus > Elymus sibiricus. Next base: position 351,449,054 of record CM077672.1, on the reverse strand, counting down.
CGCAGCCAAGCCCCCGAGTGAGAGGGATGCTCTTCACTCGGAGTAGCGTTTTTAACTTGGGCGAAAGCTGATTCGTAGCCAAGCCCCCGAGTGAGAGGGATGCTCTTCACTCGGAGTAGCGTTTTTAACTTGGGCGAAAGCTGGTTCGCAGCCAAGCCCCCGAGTGAGAGAGATGCTCTTCACTCGGAGTAGCGTTTTTAACTTGGGCAAAAGCTGGTTCGCAGCCAAGCCCCCGAGTGAGAGGGATGCTCTTCACTCAGAGTAGCGTTTTTAACTTGCGCGAAAGCTCGTTCGCAGCCAAGCCCCCGAGTGAGAGGGATGCTCTTCACTTGGAGTAGCGTTTTTAACTTGGGCGAAAGCTGGTTTGCAGCCAAGCCCTCGAGTGAGAGGGATGCTCTTCACTCGGAGTAGCGTTTTTAACTTGGGCGAAAGCTGGTTCGCAGCCAAGGCCACGAGTGAGAGGGACGCTCTTCACTTGGAGTAGCGTTTTTAACTTGGGCGAAAACTGGTTCGCAGCCAAGCCCCCGAGTGAAAGGGACGCTCTTCACTCGGAGTAGCGTTTTTACCTTGGGCGAAAGCTGGTTCGCAGCCAAGCCTCCGAGTGAGAGGAACGCTCTCACTCAGAGTAGCTTTTTTAACTTGGGCGAAAGCTGGTTTGCAGCCAAGCCCCCGAGTGAGAGGGATGCTCTCACTCGGAGTAGAGTTTTTAACTTGGGTGAAAACTGGTTCGTGGCCCAGCCCCCGAGTGAGAGGGATGCTCTTCACTCGGAGTAGTATTTTTGACTTAGGCAAAAGCTGGTTTGCAGCTAAGTTGAACGGCATACCCACTGGGGGTTGTAAGCCAGAAAATGCATATGAGTGAACTCAAGGTGGAACTGGAAAAGTCATGCTTTTATTCACCAAATATCACTCGAGTACTTTTATTACATCTCATGATCAAGTATAAAATCGTCGCAGCAAATCCGCATTCCAAGCGCGGGGCTCGTCTTCTTGCTTCTGAAGGTTGTACAGGTGGTATGCTCCGTTGTGCAGAACCTTTGACACGATGAAGGGACCTTCCCATGCGGGAGCAAGCTTGTGAGGTCGCTGCTGATCCACTCGGAGCACAAGATCTCCTTCCTGAAAGGTCTGACTCCTGACATGCATGCTGTGAAAATGCCTTAAGTCTTGCTGATAAGTGGACGATCGGATCAGAGCCATCTCCCTTTCCTCCTCCAAGAGATCAACGGCGTCTTGCCGTGCTTGCTCTGCTTCAGCTTTAGAGTACAGTTCCACTCGGGGTGAATTATGGAGCAGATCACTCAGCAGGACGGCTTCAGCTCCGTACACCATGAAGAAGGGAGTGCGATTGGTAGACCGATTGGGGGTCGTCCTCAAGCCCCAAAGAACTGACGGCAACTCGGTGACCCAAGCTCCAGCTGCATGCTCTAAATCGCGCATGAGTCATTGCTTTAACCGCTGCAGAATCAGTCCGTTTGCTCTCTCAGCTTGTCCATTCGACTGCGGGTGCACCACAGATGCATAGTCGACTTGGGTGCCTTGAGCGGCACAGAACGCCCTGAACTCTTTCGAGTCAAAGTTTGAACCATTGTCAGTGATAATGTTGTGGGGCACGCCGTATCTGAAGACTATCTCCTTCATGAACTTGATCGCTGTATGAGAGTCTAGCTTCTTGATGGGTTTGGCTTCGATCCACTTAGTGAACTTGTCGACTGCAACCAGCAAGTGGGTGAATCCACTCGCCCCTGTCCGGAGGGGTCCCACCAGGTCGAGTCCCCAGACCGCAAACGGCCAGACAAGTGGAATCGTCTTCAGAGCAGACGCAGGCTTGTGCGACAAGTTTGCATATAACTGGCATCCGGCACAGTGTTGGACTATCTCCTGTGCAGCTTCATTGGCACGTGGCTAGAAGAAGCCGGCTCGGTAAGGTTTAGCCACGATTGTCCGAGAGGACGCGTGGTGTCCACAAGTTCCCGAGTGAATCTCTTCCAGAATCAATCGACCTTCCTCTGGAGAGATGCAACGCTGAGTCACAACGGTGATACTCTTTCTGTATAACTGATTGCCCATCACTGTAAAGGACTTGGACCTGCGAATGATCTGGCGGGCATCAGCTTCATCTTTTGGAAGTTCCTGCCTGAGCAGGTATGCAATGTAAGGCACTGTCCACTCGGGTGTGATTGCTAGGACTTCCATGACCAAATCAATGACTTCCGGGACCTCGACTTCAGTCGGATCAGATGGACTGACCGCTTGTGGGGGGCTCTTCTGTGAAGGGATCTTCTTTTACCGTCGGAGAACGTAAATGCTCGAGGCACACATTGCTGGGTATATTTCCGAGTGGATCCGATCTTTGCCAGATCGTCTGCCTCCTGATTCTTGGCCCGGGGAACGTGATGCAGCTCCAGACCTTCAAATTTCTTCTCCAACTTTCTCACTACGTTGCAGTATCATGTCATAGCAGGGCTTCTGATGTCCCACTCCTTCATCACTTGGTTCACAACTAGATCCGAGACTCCATAGAACATCAGGCGCCGGACGCCGAGTGAGATGGCCATACGTAGACCATAAAGGAGTGCCTCATACTCGGCTTCATTGTTGGAGGAATCGAAGTGAATCTGCAGAACATATCTGAGACGATCGCCCTTTGGAGATACTAACACAACTCCAGCTTCTGAACCATTCAGCATCTTGGAACTGGCAAAGAACATGGTCCAGTGTTATGGGTGGCTCTGAGTCGGTTGCTGCTGTTCAGTCCACTCGGCTAGGAAATCGGCTAATGCTTGGGACTTGATCACCTTCTTCGCCTCAAACTTGATGTCCAGGGGCAGAAGCTCGATAGCCCACTTCGCCACACGACCAGTCACATCCCGATTGTTCATGATCTCAGACAGTGGGGTGTCACTGACGACTGACACAGTGTGCTCTTGGAAGTAATGGGCTACTTTCTTCGCAGTCAGGTAGATGCCATAGACGAGCTTCTGATAATGAGGGTACCTCTGCTTGGAAGGAGTCAGAACTTCAGAGATGTAATAGACTGGGCGCTGAACTTTGTAAGCCTTGCCCAGTTCTTCTCGCTCGACTGTGAGGACAGTGCTGACAACTTGACCAGTGGCCGCGATGTACAAGAGCAACAACTCGTTGCTGTTCGGAGCGGCAAGCACCGGCTAGGTGGAATGCAGGGCTTTGAGCTCAACAAACGCTGCTTGTGCTTCAGCAGTCCACTCGAACGAATCAGATTTCTTCATCAATCGTTACAGGGGCAGTGCCTTCTCACCGAGACGGGAGATGAATCGGCTCAGAGCTGCGAGGCAACCCATGAGCTTTTGGACATCATGAAGACGTTCTGGACGTTTCATTCATACAATCGCTCCGATCTTCTCAGGATTGGCATCTATCCCTCGTTCGGAAACGAGGAAACCGAGTAACTTGCCCCCAGGAACTCCGAAAGTGCACTTTGCTGGATTCAGCTTGATATCATACTTCCGCAAATTTGCGAAAGTTTCAGCTAAGTCAGCCAGTAGGTCGGAACCTTTTCTGGACTTGACCACAATGTCATCCATGTATGCTTCGATGTTCCGACTGATATGTTTTTGCAAACACTTCTAGATCATGCGTATGAAAGTGGCACCGGCATTCTTGAGGCCGAATGGCATGGTGATATAGCAGAAACACCCGAATGGGGTGATAAAGGCTGTTTTTATTTCATCTGGCCCATACAATCGGATCTGGTGGTACCCGGAGTACGCATCCAGAAAAGACAGTCGCTCAGAACCTGCGGTGGAATCTACGATTTGATCTATGCGGGGGAACGGGAAATGATCCTTGGGGCAGACCCGATTGATGTGCTTAAAATCAATGCACATTCGGAGAGACTTGTCCTTCTTAGAGACCATGACGACGTTGGCGAGCCACTCGGAGTGGTACACCTCACGGATGAACTCGGCTGCCAGGAGCCGAGCAACTTCTCCGCCAATGGCCTTCCTCTTCTGTGTAGCAGAGCGACGGAGATGCTCCTTCACAGGTTTCGCCTTTGGGTCGACTCGCAAACGGTGCTCAGCCAGCTCCCTGGGTACACCTGGCATGTTGGATGGTTTCCCTGCGAAGATGTCCCAGTTCTCACGGAGGAACTGGATGAGCGCTTCTTCCTATTTGATGTCGAGTGTTGTTGATATGTTGGTGGGAGTAGCATTGGGATCTTCCGGGTGGATGTGCACAGGCTTCGTGTTGCCGGCCGACTGAAACGCAGATTTTGCAGCCGGCTTCTTGGAGCGTAGCAGATCACTCGGATCGACATTTTTCTTGTACTCCTCCAGTTCCACCATGGCCATCTGCTCATCAGCTATCTTGGATCCTTGCTGCAAACACTCTTCCGCGTGCTGTCGACTGCCAGTGACTGTGATTACACCTTTGGGGCCGGGCATCTTCAGCTTGAGATACACATAACATGGACGGGCCATGAAACATGCGTAAGCCGGCCGACCAAGGATGGCATGGAAGGCGCTGCGGAAGTCGACCACTTCGAAGGTCAGCCTTTCCTTCCGAAAGTTCTTGTCGTCTCCAAAGACCACGTCCAGGGCGATCTGCCCGAGTGACTTTGCCTTCTTGCCGGGGATCACTCCGTGGAACTGCATGCTGCTCTCGCTGAGTCGGGACATTAGAATGCCCATCGCTTGTAGAGTATCAGCGTACAGTATGTTCAGTCCGCTTCCACCGTCCATGAGGACCTTGCGCAATCGGATGCCTCCCACGACTGGATCTACCACCAGCGCCTGCCGCCCTCGGGTGGCTTTGTAGGCGGGGTGGTCCGACTGATCAAAGGTGATCGGAGTCTTCGACCAGTTCAGAAACTTCGTCGTCGCCGGCATGGCCATGTCCACTTCTCGATTGATAACTTTCAATCGGCTCCTGCTCTCTACATCTGCAAAGATCATCAGGGTTGCGTTGACACTGGGAAAAGGTTCATCTTTGTCTCCATCATCAGCGTCTTCTGGGCTCTTCTCACTCGACGGGTCCCCTCGGAACTGCTGAATCAACAGTCTGCACTGTCGAGTGGTATGCTTGGGCAATATTAGATTTCCATCTTCATCCTTCCTGGTATGGATGTGACACGGCAAATCGAGGACATCTTGGCCCGACCGATCTCTCTTTTTCTTCGCGATCCATTTTTCCTTAGCCTTCCCCTTGTTCTTGGCTTGACCGGCCAGAGCGGCAGCCTCGGCCTGAGTCGAACCATCAGCCTTGCGCTTCGGCTTCCAATTGAGATTACTGCTTCCGGGGTTGGGCTTGCTGGTTTTCCCTTTGCCGTTATGGAGGCGGTCTTCCTCTTCTCCGTTTGCGTACCGAGTGGCGATCTCCATCATTCGGCTCATGGTCAAAGATCCTGACCAACCAAATTTCAGGATGAGCTCCCGATACCTGACTCCTGCCTTGAAGGCGCAGACGGCCTGATGCTCTGTGACGTTCTCTAGCACGTGATGCAAGGTTGTCCACCGCTGGATGTACTCCCTCAATGTTTCATTCGGTTTCTGCACGCAGTGCTGCAACTCAGACAATCCATCCGGGCGTTTGCACGTGCCCTCGAATGTTTTGATGAACACTCGGGCTAAATCTTCCTGGCAGTATATGCTGGCCGGAGTGAGTTGATTGAGCCAGGCACGGGCGGACCCTTCCAGCATCAAAGGCAAATGCTTCATAGCCACATAGTCATTTCCTCCACCAATCTGCACAGCCACTCGGTAATCCTCTAACCAAGTTTCTGGCTTGGACTCACCGGTGAACTTGCTTACTCCAGCTGCCAATCTGAAGTTAGGCGGGATCTCAGCGGCCCGGATGGCCCTGCTGAAACACTTGGGCCCGGAGATGAAGGCTCCACTTCCACTCGGACGATCTCTATCCAAGTTCTCTCTCAGAGCTCTGCCTCTGTCGACCAGGTCCTGAGCGAGAATGGATCTCGCGTTGAACTGCGGGTCACGATAGTCAACTGGCTCCCTCTGGCGATAACCGTCACCATGGCGGGGAGGGCTGGCCCTCCGATCATTGCCGTAAGGACGCCTAGCATCGTGCGCCCGGGGCGCGTACGAGCCATCCCGCGGTGGGGGCGACTGCATGCGGCGACGATCATCCTGACACCGCGGAGGCGTATTCCGACTGTGATCCTACCCCGAGTACTGGTCTCGGTGGCGGTCTTGTTCGTTTCGCCGTGGAGGCGAGTGTCTGTTTCTCCTTGGGGACACTGGGTTGTGGGCCGACTGAACAGTGTCAGCCCTAACTGATCTGCTGTGAATCCGGTTGCGCGACTGGGATACTGCCGAATTTTGCTCCTCAGCCGCCTTGAGCAGGGCCCGGATCTGCCGAAGGCCCTTTCCTGCCTCGGATCAGGACGGCTCAATGGAATCTGCTATCCGAGTGGCCGCCGCCAGATTCTGGACGGGAGTGCCGAATACCTGGAAACTCTGATGCTGGTCATTCGAGAACAACTATCGCTGCCGCCGACTGGAACTGGGCAGATGCTGTCTGTGGGCGCGGTCGTCGAGTGATTTCTGGAGCGCTTCCAGACGATTGCGCTCAGCCAAGTTGGCCTGGCGCACGGCCTCCAAAGCCTGAGCTTCGGGGGTCGTCCCGACGATGGGCGTCTGAAGGGCCTGCTCGGTCCTGCGCTGCTGTTCCTCCCTCTGCTGCCGAGTGAGAGGTCGGGGGACGTACTCGTCGTCATGTCGGTCCCTGCCACCGCCAAGATCAGGGCGCGGCGGGTCACCGTTCTCCGCGCCGCCGCGGCCGTACCCAGGCGGACTGGGCGGGGAATCGGCCATCAGCACCTCTGCAGCGGGATCGCTGCTCTCGCACTCGGACAAGCTTTCCGAGTGCTCGTGCACGGAGGCGCACAGATCGAAGACGGGCTCATCGGGCTTGATTGCCGCGATCTGCGGGGCCGCAGCCTGAAGGGCCACCGCGCGCCTGATCCACCGCTGAAGCCGCGAGCGTCCGGAGCGCTTGCGACGACGGTTGGTGGAGACCGAAGAGGTCGACTGATAAGGAGTCGACGGTTGCCGAAGAAGGACGCCGAAGGTACTCGCGCGGAAGTGCGCCACGCTGCGGATGGACAACGCCTCGACATCCAGTGGGGCTTCCTGGAGCCACGCCGAATCGTCGGCGATGAAGCTGAGGACGCCGAAACGGATCTCGCTGCCCAGAGTCAGTCCGCCATCGGAAAAATGCAACTACGCCGAAGTTGCTAGATGCCTGCCCCATGGTGGGCGCCAACTGTCATGGGTGCAAGTCTGACAGTAGTGTGTAGGGGTACAGATGAGAGGGCAGAGCCTAGCTACGGCGCAGTTGTTACACTCGGATTTACGAGTTCAGGCCCCTCAGCGGTGGAGGTAACAGCCCTACGTCTTGGTGCTCTGGAGCTTAATTGCTTGAGTGTATGTGTTACAATAGATTGCGAACCCTTGGAATGGAGCTGGGGGGCGGCTCATATAGTCTTCGGCAGCCTCCCCATGAATGCCGCCATTACCAGGGGTTAAGAGGGGGTTTAAGGGCGCCAGGTAATGGGAGCATTGATTACAATTAATACAGGCGAACGTGCGTCCCGACCGTTGCGCTCCTGGAGTCTCCTGGTCTTCTCTAGTCGAGTAACTTCCAGGTGCTCCGAGTGTAATAAGCTGGTCGAGCGAACTCTTGCCTTCGGAGTAGTTCGTTGAACTCCGAGTGAATGTCAGTTTGCTGAACTCTAGTTTGTTGATCTGGCCCTGGGGCCTAGTATGAGACGTGAGGAGTCCTAGGTTAGGGTCCGTAGGTCAGGCATGTTACCCTATCCCTCGTACGTGCCCTCGTCAACATATGTGTGGCACTGCATTTGGTCACATTGGAGAAACCCGCATGGAGAAATTCCATAATGATGGATTTTGAAGTCATTTGATTATCAATCATCTGACACTTGCAACTTTCGTCCGAAAAGTGAAGTGACTGAAATACCATTCACAGGCCATAAGAAACAAGAAACAAACTTATTGGTGATCATACATTATGATGTGTGTAGTCCAATAAATGTTGTTGCTAGTAGTGGATTTATCTATCTTCAGAAATGACTCAAGTAGATATATGGATATTTACTTGATGAGACGTAAGTCTAGATCTTTTGAAATCTTTCAAAAGGTTTTCAAAATGAAGTAGAAATTATTGTAAACAAGAAAATCATGTTTCTACAATTAGATTGCGGAAAGGAATATTTTGAGTTACAAGTTTAGCGAATATCTGATGAGTTGTGAAAAGAGTTTTCATAACTTACACCTCCCGGAACACCACTATGAGTGGAATGTCCGGGAAGATGTAATCGAACCATTTATGACATGGTAAGATCAAAGATGACATAAATCAATTTTCCATTATCCCTTTTTAAAGTAATACTTTAGAGACTGTGGCTTTTACACTGAAAAGTGCGCCATCAGATCTGTTGAAATGACGCCATGGTATGGTAACCCCAACCATGTTATATCTTTTCTTAACATTTGGAATATGGGGCTTGTGTAAAATATTTACAAACCTATTCCAAATCAGACAAGTGCTACTTTGTAGGTTATCCCAAGTTATTGGGTATTCCTCCATCACTATACCAAGGCAAAAATGTTTGCCACAAAAAGCGGTATGATTTTGAAGAAAATGGTTCTTGCAAAAAGTTGAGTGGGAGGACAGTGCAACTCGATGAGATAACAGTATCTTCATTATCAGGTCAAAGGAAAGAGACCTTGGAAGTGATTTCAGAGTTTCCTACCGCGACTGATACGGAAGCCTCTACATGAGATGTATGGACTTCGGTCGAATTTGCAACTGAACCACGTGGGCAAAACTCGTGCAAACCTCTCAGGTGCGCAAACGAGATATTGTTGTTAGACAACAGTATACCTACGATACACAAGGAAGCGTTGATGGGCCCTGACTTCGGAATTGGCTAAATGCCAATATAATCCGAGATAGTATCCATATAAATGATTCAAGATTAGATCTTGATAAACCCTTCGGAACACTTAAAGTCTATCGAATATTAATGGAACTATAAACTGATACGGATAAAAATATTTTATGCATAAAGCTTGACTTGTTGCTTATAACCAATTCAAGGAATTAACTACGGCGAGATTGTCTCTCCGTAGCGATGCTTAAAGTCGGTTCGGGTTAAACTAGCAATTGATACATATTTCAATCATGAGATATGATACATGGATGCCAAAAGGATTTCCATGAGATGGAAATGCTACCTAGGACTTGCATGTGATACAGTCCAAGGTGTTTTCTCAATCCAGAGGATGCTAGTGAGTATGCAAACTTCAAAGTTCCAGAAATGGACAGAAGAGAGCAAAATGGAGTTGGAATCTTCGTTTTTGATGAAATAGTCAAAAGAGTTTGATTTCATCAATGGATAACGAAGATGCTTGTGGTTACAAGTAAGTGAGAGCATAATAATATTTCTAAAAACCTTGTGTGCTTGACACATTTTTGATTGGAAATAATATAAATTTCTTGACACGAATTAGGACTTCATTGAAAATAGTTTTTCGACGATGTGCTTGGGCTAAGTAGCCTTGATATTAGGCATAATTATCTACAGAGATATAATTGCCTAATAGGCTAAGCAAAAAATACATATTGACAAGATGCTAAAACAGTTTGGCATAAGAACGCCAAGGAGTGATTCTTGCCGAAGTCACATGGAAAGAGTTTTGCAAGACTCGGTGTCCTAAAAGACTGATGAGCAAAATACATGATGGAGATTCCACACACCTTTGTGTTTGGATTAATCATGTATTCCATGGTATGTAAAACAACCAGATATATCCGGTACTCCCAATCAGTTGCGAGTATAGATACCAAAGTGATCAAAGTACTGATCATGGGACAACAGTGAAAAATGTTGTTAAGTACTAAAGTAGCACTGATGACATGTTTTCTCGCAAGCAGAGATTATGAAGTGCTCATTGTAAGTAGTTACATCGATATAGTCTTCATCAATGCTCCAAGCGATTTTCGATTTAAGTTAAGGGTTTTGTGTAATACACGATATGGTGGCACGGTAGTTGGAAATTGTTCCAAACAGGTTACTGTGGCGAATTCTATAACAAAGGCTAAGTATGTTGAAGCTTTGGAAGCGACAAAGAAGATGTTGAATCATATAGTTCATTCATAAACTTAGTATGGTTCCAAGATGGCTTTGGTCAATGGGACACTATTGTAGATAGTTGCTCCATAGCTCAGTCTGAGGAATCTAGGTTCGACCCGTGATTCACATACATACAAAGCCAAGTCCACACAAAATATGTATTTTGTGAAAGTGTGAAAACGCGAGGATATGCAAAGATACACACAGTCCTGAAGTTGTCAGGTCCGTTAGACGTAGACTATACCACAAGCGAAGCATATTTTACACCGGTATGCCATAGGTGTAAAGTGCATTAGCATTGACTAGATTATTGACTCTAGGCAAGTGGGGGCCTGTAGGAGATATGCCCTAGAGGCAATAATAAATGTTATTATTTATCCCCTTGTTTCTAATTAAGTTTATGTTCCGTGCTATAACTGCCATGGTTCCCGAGCCCGTATATCCATAAAGGCTCTGAGGAAAACCCATGCGCACGTGTGGAATAATAAACGGTAAAAAGTATTCCTAGTCAAGCCGCTAAGACTGGCTCAAGTGTTGCATGATGATCACGTTTTCCTGATCATGGGCATGTTCATGCCGGCAACTTTGAGGGCACAATGTTAGAAGAACATTTGTGTTGAATCGACCCGAATTGATGTTATGCTATGAGATACATTTGTCACAAGTTAATGGTTTATAACATAGAGAAAGTTAACGTTTGCATAATTCCTTAGACCATGAGAGTATCGATTTTCTTCATGCTTGCTTCATGAACTTTGGGGTTTGTTAAACGTCATCCGTAACTGGGTGGCTATTACGGCGGCTTGCGGGTTCATGGGAAAGTATGACTAGGGACTTGATAGCTCAAGATCGGGATTTGCTCCTCCGACGATGGAGAGATATCTCTGGGCCCTCTCGGTGTTACGGTATCCATCATCGTCTGGCCAGACACAATGTGATTTGATCACGGGGATACCGGAACACGGGAACGAGAAAAGAGAACAAAACCGGTAACGAGGTAACTGGCATAGTGGACAAGTTGTTGATCCACGGGGATGCCGATAAGTCTCACCTCGGGTGTTTGTAACATATCGCGAAGCAACAGGAATAGCACACGGAAACTAGATGTTCACTCGAATATTATTCGTCTGGGTATAGGGATCAATATGGGTGTCCACGGTTCCGCTATTGATCATTGATCGGAAAGTGTTCTGGTCATGTCTATACTTCACCGAACCTACAGGGTCATATGCTTAAGGGTCATTTATTTGCTGAATACTAGACAGGGAGTCTGAGAGAAAGTCACCGGAAAAAGTTTCGGAGACAACGGAAGAGTTCCGGAGAGAACACCGGAATAGTTTCGGTAAAACCGAAAAGTTGTTTTGGAGTAAACCATTAAGTAAAAATGTTTTCGGCACACGCCTTTTGGAGGGTGCCAGAATTGTTCTGGGAACTTCTTGAATTTTTTCGAAGAAAAAAACGGGAAATGTTCCGGAGCTGCCGGAACTGCTTTGGTTGCTTTTTGCTGATGAAAATCACTGATCCGGAATTGTTTCGGAACGCGTCCAAAATTATTTTAGGGGGTACTGGAAATGTTCTAGGCCCACATAAATATTTTCGGATTTAACGGTCGCGGAAAAATGTTTTCGTGAATAGTGAAAAGCACTTTATGGTTGCTTTTTGGAAAGCCACCTTTTTGGGCTTTGTCCCAAAAGATCTAGGGGATGACATGGATGGATGGGAACCTCTTTTTTTGGGGGGGGGGCACATGGGGTGGGCAGCCAAGGGAGCTCCTCTTACCTCCCTATTATGCCCTTTATGTGTGACATAAAGCATGGGCATTTTGGGTTTTTCATGTGCCACCCTACCCCTTGGTTTTTCCTATAAATAGAGGTGGAGAGGTACTCTCCACACACACTCTTTCTCTCATACATTATGCCATGCAATGATCTGGCTTCTTCTCTCCCTCACACGAAATAGTTTCGTAGAGCCGAAAGGCTGTCTGGGTTCCGGTGGGAACTAGTTCTGGACGGCGAAGCCCTGCCGGATAGCTGACACCGTATGTGTGCAACTCCGTAGAGAGGTCGTAGGTTCGATCTTTTTGCCCGAGGGGCTGCTCGATTGTGCCTCCCGAAGGGCTGTCCGAGTGACCGTCTGAGTTTCTGTGAGTGCCTCCCGAAGGGCTGTCCGTGACACCGTCCGGGGGATTATCCGACCGCCTCCTGAAGGGCTGTCCGAGGGACTATCCGAGGAGCAGACGAGGGAGTACATCCTCGCGGTTGGGAGGTTGTAAATCCTAGCTACGGGGATCTGCACCGATGATCTTCATCGACTCTACTTCCGCTGCGCTACGAGTCGGTAACGATCAGATCCAAACCTTGTATGCATCTCCATAGTGATTCTGGGCGTGCTCGCTGTACCAATTTTTTTTGTTTTTTGTCGCGTTCCCCAACAGGGGATGCCCAAGGCACCCAAAGGTAATATTCAAGGAAGTCCCAAGCGTCTAAGCTTGGGGATGCCCCGGATGGCATCCCCTCTTTCATCTACAATCTATCGGTATATCACTTGGAGCTATATTTTTATTCATCACATGATATGTGTTTTACTTGGAGCGTCTTGTGCCATAGTTTCCTTTTCTTTGTTTGCTTTTTAGTTTTCCACAATCATCTTTGCTGAACACACCTTTTTGAGAGGGACACACATTATTCGTGATTTGTTAGAATACTCTCTGTGCTTCACTTATATCTTTTGAGCTAGGCAGTTGCTCTAGTGCTTCACATATATCTTTTAGAGCACGGCGGTGGTTATATTTTTAAAGAAATAGTTGCACTCTCATGCTTCACTTATATCTTTTTGAGAGTAATAAATAGTAATGGTAATATGCACGGGTTATGAATTTGGTCCTAATATGATAGGTATTCAAGAAGAATATAATAAAAACTTTCATGTAGATCACTAAATATGATAAGTTTGATTTCTAGCAATAGTTTTGCGATATTAAGATGGTAATATGTGGGAGGTACTAGTAGATAATTGTGGTTTAGTAAGAATATTGCTGTTAAGGTTTGTGATTCCCGAAGCATGCACGTATGGTCTGTCGTTATGCTAAGAAGTTGGAGCATGATTTATTATTGATTGTCTTCCTTTGCGTGGCGGTCAGGGGCGAGCGATGGTTAACTCCTACCAACCTCCCCGTAGGGGCATGCATAGTAGTACTTTGCTTCGAGGGCTAATAAATTTTCGCAATAAGTATGTGAGTTGTTTATGACTAATGTGAGTCCATGGATTATACACACTCTCACCTTTCCGCGATTTGCTAGCCTCTTTGGTACCTTGCATTGCCCTTTCTCACCTCGAGAGTCGGTGCAAACTTCGCCGGTGCATCCAAACCCCGTGATATGATAAACTCTATCACACATAAGCCTCTTTATATCTTCCTCAAAACAGCCACCATACCTACCTATTATGGCATTTCCATAGCCATTCCGAGATATATTGCCATGCAACTTCCACAGTTCCGTTTATATGACACACATCATCATTGTCAAATTTTCTTTGCATGATCATATAGCTGACATAGTATTTGTGGCTTAACCACCGTTCATCATTTTCATACATGTTACGCTAGCATCATTGCACATCCTGGTACACTGCCAGAGGCATTCATATTGAGTCATATTTGTTCTAGTATCGAGTTGTAATTTTGAGTTGTTAGTAACTAGAAGTATGATGATCATCATTATTAGAGCATTGTCCCAGTAAGGAAATAAATAAAATAAAATAAAATAAAAAAGAGAGAAAAAAAGAAGAAGAAAAAAAGGCCAAAAAGAGCCCACCAAAAAAATATGAAATGAGAGAAAAAGAGAGAAGGGGCAATGTTACTATTCTTTTCCACACTTGTGCTTCAAAGTAGCACCATGTTTTTCATATAGAGAGTCTCCTATGTTGTTACTTTCATATACTAGTGGGAATGTTTCATTATAGAACTTGGCTTGTATATTCCGATGATGGGCTTCCTCAAATGCCCGAGGTCTTCATGAGCAAGCAAGTTGGATGCACACCCACTTAGTTTTTATTTTGAGCGTTCATACACTTATAGCTCCTAGTGCATTTGTTGCATGGCAATCCCTACTCCTCTCATTGACATCAATTGATGGGCATCTCCATAGCCCATTGATTAGTCACGTCGATATGAGACTATATCTTCTTTTTTTTGGCTTCCCCTTATTAATCTCTATCATCATATTCTATTCCACCCATAGTTCTATGTCCATGGCTTGCACTCATGTATTGCGTGGGGGCTGAAAAAACTGAAGCGCGTTAAAAAGTATGAACCAATTGCTTGATTGTCTCCGGGGTTGTGCATGATAAATACTTTATGTTAACAAGATGGAGCATGACATGATTATATGATTTTGTAGGGATAACTTTATTTAGCATTTTTATTTTGAAAGGCATGATTGTTTGTTAGTATGCCTGAGTATTGATGTCTTTATATCAAATTATAGACTATTGCTTTGAATCATTCGGATCTTCATATTCGTACCGTAAAAGAGATTACATGATGAACATGTTAGGTAGCATTCCACATCAAAAATTTTGTTTTTTTCATTTACCTACTCGAGGACGAGTAGGAATTAAGCTTGGGGATGCTTGATACGTCTCCAACGTATCTATAATTTTTTATTGTTCCATGCTATTATAGTATCAATATTGGATGTTTTATATGCAATTATATATCATTTTTTGGGACTAACCTATTAACCTAGTAACCAGTGCCATTTGTTGTTTTTTTGCTTGTTTTTGGCTTTTCAGAAAATCAATATCAAACGGAGTCCAAACGAAGAAAAAACTTTGGATTATTTTTTTCTGGACCAAGAGAGACCCTAGAAGGTTCGGGAGAAGACCAGACGAGTCACGAGGGAGCGACAAGCTTGGGAGGCGCGCTCAGGGGGGTAGGCACGCCCCCAGGCTTGTGGGCCCCTCGTGGCACCTCTTGACCTAATTCCAAGCCTATAAATTCTCAAATATTCCCCGTATACCAGAGAGCCACCTCGAATAACTTGTGTGCCGCCGCAAGCTTCTGTTCTTCCGTAAGCCCATCTGGAGGCCTTTTCCGGTACTCTGCCGGAGGGGGAATCGATCACGGAGGGTTTCTACATCAACCTTGTTGCCCTTCCGATGATGTGTGAGTAGTTTACCACAGACCAATGGGTCCATAGCTAGTAGCTAGATGGCTTCTTCTCTCTCTTTGATCTTCAATACAATGTTCTCCTGGATCTCCTTGGAGTTCTATTCGAATTAATCCTTGCAAATAACCGCTAAGGGGATTGACAACCCTCTTATTTGCGTTGGGTGCAAGTATTTGCTTTTGTGTGTGTAGGTGCTGCTAACGAGGTTTTGTGTGGTTCTCCTACTGGATTGATAACCTAGGTTCTTAACTGAGGGAAATACTTATCTCTACTGTACTGCATCATCCTCTCCTCTTCGAGGAAATTCCAACGCAGCTCACAAGTAGCAGAGCTAAAGGTAGAATTAATATTTTCTCAAGTTCTATCGACCACCGATACAACTCTACGCACACCAACATTTGCTTTACCTAGAAACAAGTAATAAAATTAGAAGTACTTTGTAGGTGTAGTGGGATAAGTTTGCAAGATAATGAAGAACGTGAAAATAAAAGTGAGGTGTTGTTTTAATAAAAGAGCAATTAAGTTAGTATAGAGAGTGTGAAAAAGTGGTGGTAGGATTTGCGAAATTGTCCTAGGCAATTGATAACTAGATCGGTAATCATTATTGCAATTTTATATGAGGGAGAGGCATGAGCTAACATACTTTCCATACTTGGATCATATGAACTTAAGATTGGACCTCTAGCAAGCATCCCCAACTACAAGAAATCATTAAGGTAAACCCAACCATAGCATTAAGTAACAAGTCCCCTTTACTCCCATACGCAATGACCCCCTTACTCAGGTTTAAGCTTCTGTCACTCTCGCAACCCACTATAAGTGAATCATGAACATATTGCAACACCCTACAGCGGGAATCCCCCACGTGTGCATGGCACGGAAGGCACCATAGGATAGCACCAAAATAAAACACGCAACTCAAACCAATCAAGATCATCAATCAACCCATAGGACAAAAGAAATCTACTCAAACATCATAGGATGGCTACACATCATTGGATAATAATATACACCATAAAGCACCATGTTCAAGTAGGGGGTACAACGGGTTGCGGGAGAGTGGACCGCTGATAATAGATGAAGGAAGGTGATGGAGGTGTTGATGAAGATGATGGAGTTGTTGGAGTAGATCGCCGTCACACGATGGTTCCCCCGGCGGTGCTCCGGCACCACCGAAAGAGAGGGGGAGAGGTCCCCCTCCTTCTTCTTCTTGCTTGGCCTTCCCCCTAGATGGGAGAATGGTTCCCCCTCTGGTCCATGGCCGCCATGGCTCCCGGAGGGCAGGAGCCTTCCGAGATTGGATCTCTCTCTCTCTCTCTCTCTCTCTCTGTTTCTCTTCTATTTCGCATTCCTGGTTTTTGGCCCTTCACCATTTCTTATATTCCTGGAGATCCGTAACTCCGATTGGGCTGAAATTTTAACATGATTTTTATCCAGAAATTATCTTTCTTGTGGCGAAACAAGGGCTCCAACCGAATTACGGGGTGGCCACAAGCTCACCCGGCGCGCCCCATGGTAGGGGGCACGCCACCCGAGCTTGTGGGCCCCTTGAGCACCATCTTGCGTTGATTCTGGTGCCAAAAATCCCATATATTCCATAAAAAATCACCGTAATTTTTTAGCGCGTTTGGACTTCGTTTGATAAAGATTTTCTGCGAAATACAAAAACATGCAAAAAACAGGAACTGGCAATGTGCACTAGATCAATATGTTAGTCCCAAAAATAATATAAACTGTTGCCAAAAGTATGTGAAAGTTGTAAAATAATGGCATGAAACAATCAAAAATTATAGATACGTCGGAGACGTATCATAGTGTTGGACATCTCATAGCAAAGAAACTCAATACATTGATTAACTCCGATAGAAACTCGTAATTCTACTCGAGTGTATGGCCAACAAGCATTATGAGAGAATAAGAGAAATAGGGAACATAACCCCCTTTGTTTTTACAGTAGCTATCACTCTCCAAATCTCCCCTCTTTAGCTTCTATCTTCTACTTATATTTTGAAATCACTTTTTAACAAGATATGTAGCTGCCGAGAAGCTTCATTTAAACAGACCAACTATGCATGTGAAGAGAAGGTAACCCAGATTAAGAAGAGATCATTCAGATCACGATATGTATAGCCATGTGTATTTGAATTCAACAATGATGGCTTACCTTATAACATGTTTAGCTTGGAAATAAACATTGTAGTTCAACCAAGAATTGCCTACTATTACACTAATCTGTCAAGTTGCAAACAAGAAGTGACTCCTATGCAAGGTAACTGGAAAGAGATTGATTGTACAATCCCATCTGAGAACCATACAATAGCAAGACTAAATACCACCAAAAGAACATCACGATGACTTGAAAGGCAATGCTACAGGAGTAGTTCACATATATTACTTGCAAAATGGAAAGAGGCATCACCACAAGCCAAAGCAGTAGATTTTGGCATGGCTCAATGGCCATGCGCACAAAGAGCATGAGAGCAGAGGCTTACCTCCTCCCCCGGAACCAAACAAGGGAGGCGTTCCAGTGAGCATAGCGCCGGAGCTAGCAAAGATGCTTGGCTGGCCAAACTTGTGCCCAGCAACCTCGCTGGCGATGTTGGGTGTCTCATGTGTACCTGCGTGAGGAAACCAACCAAGAGAGCTTCAGGGAAGGGATTGGAAGATGAAAAGCCAAGATTAATTCTAACAAAACAAGAACTTAAAATGATGTTGCTAGTAGGTTTCAAGCATAGGAAATAATTATAGAGCAATCAGCAAGTCCACCCATCAAGCCATTGTGAAAGCATGCAAATCCTTTTCATGGAAGGTGAAAAACCAAGATTAAATCCTAACAAAACCAAAACTTAAAACGGCTAATGCTGGTAGGCTTTCCGCACAGGCAATAAATGCAGAGCAATTGCGAGTTAGAAAGTCCAGCCATCAAGCTACTAACTTATTAAGCAGCCAAAAATGAACAGATAGCCTAGAAACAATTCGATGAACTTAAGTTCTGTAGGCTAAATAAGTTAGCCCAATATAGCAATATTCTCAAGCAAAACTAATTGTGGAGAAAATTATAACTTTCTGCTGTGAAAGTCCCCCAAAGGACATTCGCTGCAACCTTATACAACAGTGTATGGGAGCCTCATATTTTATTATCTAACCTGCATATCAATCACGATCCCAGCTTTTTCCATAGTGCTCAAATATGATTCTACAGTTTCCACCTGAACATTGGAGATAGCAAGAACAGTTGTCAATCTGTCACGTAGCAAATAGTGAAATCTCTCTACAGAAAAATTAGATAGCACTTTTTTATCAACAAAATACTGTATTCCACCATTTTCAGGACTATAGAAATTTTTTCAAGAACATTAACTGATAAGATTTTACTGGAATGTGGACTTAACTTGGTGCTGGTGATTTGCATGGATGTGTCATTTTTTCTTAGATGGGGCTGCTGCTGCATATTTATTCATAGCAGAAATTAAGATCCAGAAGGAAGGGTTCATCCAGTTTTAGTCTGACCATACACATACATACAAAATGCTTGAACCCAAACGTTTCATATATCAGTACAATTGCAAGTCGCAGGGCTGGATGATGAAGAAACAAAACATACAGTACAGGTTGAGATTTGGTGGGTACGAAAACCATACCTTTGCTTGAGGGTTGGCTTGGCCGTTGTGTTGATGAAGCGCATAGGAAAGGAGATCAAATCGAGAGAGGGGAGTGGTTCTTGTCCCGTATACTAGGGTCGGAGCAGCGCCGGTAGTGGGGTTGAGCCATGCAGCATGCCATGAAGACCTCCTTCTCCTCCTCCTCCGTCAGGTCCCTCTATGAGTATGATGAGTTCTTCTGCAGCAGTAGCACGAACTTGACGAAGACAGGAACCATGTCAGCGAACTCGAATTGAATCAAATCAGAGAAATAGGGAGAGGTGTGGGGAGGAGAAGAGGGGAGAGAGAGAGGGGACCTTTTGGATGAGCTCCATGGCTTGGGCACCGTGGATCTGGAAGCACCATGGTGGATCTAGCCACCGGCTGCCCTGCTGCTCTTAGTGCATCCGTTGCATGGCAATCCCTACTCCTCGCATTGACATCAATTGATGGGCATCTCCATAGCCCGTTGATTAGCCTCGTTGATGTGAGACTATCTTCTTATTTTTGACTTCCCCTTATTGATCTCTACCACCACACTCTATTCCACCCATAGTGCTATATCCATGGCTTGCGATCATGTATTGCGTGGGGGTTGAAAAAGCTGAAGCACGTTAAAAAGTATGAACCAATTGCTCGGCTTGTCATCGGGGCAGTGCATGATAAGTATTTTGTGTTAAGAAGATGGAGCATGACAGGATTATATGATTTTGTAGGGATAATGTTCTTTAGCATTTTTATTTTGAAAGACATGATTGTTTATTAGTATGCCTGAGTATTGATGTCTTTATGTCAAACTATAGACTATTGCCTTGAATCATACGGATCTTATTATTCATACCGTAAGAGAAAGATTACATGATGAAACATGTTAGGTAGCGTTCCACATCAAAAATTCTGTTTTTATCATTTACCTACTCGAGGACGAGCAGGAATTAAGCTTGGGGATGCTTGATACATCTCCAACGTATCTATAATTTTTGATTGTTCCATGCTATTATAGTATCAATCTTGAATGTTTTTATATGCAATTATATATCATTTTTTGGGACTAACCTATTAACCTAGTGCCCAGTGCCAGTTGCTGTTTTCTGCTTGTTTTTGGTTTTTCCGGAAATCAGTACCAAACGAAGTCCAAATGCCACGAAACTTTTTGGAGATTTTTTTCTGGACAAAACAGACCTTGGAAGCTTCAGGAGGAGGCCAGAAGCCTCACGAAGGCTTCACAAGGCAACAGGGCGCGACCCAGGGGGGCGCGCCGTGTTGCCTTGTGGGGCCCTCGTGTCTCCTTTTGACCTAATTCCATTTCTATAAATTCTCAAATATTGGGAAACCAATAGAGAGCCACCCCGAATAACTTTTACACCGCCGCAAGCCTCTGTTCTTCCGCGATCCCATCTGGAGGCCTTTTCCGGTACTCTGCCGGAGGGGGAATCGATCACGGAGGGCTTCTACATCAACCATGCTGCCCTTCCGATGATGTGTGAGTAGTTTACCACAGACCTACGGGTCCATAGCTAGTAGCTAGATGGCTTCTTCTCTCTCTTTGATCTTCAATACCATGTTCTCCTAGATGTTCTTGGAGTTCTATCCGATGTAATCTTCTTTTGCGGTGTGTTTGTTGGGATCCGATGAATTGTGAGTTTATGATAAGATTATTCATGAGAAATATTTGAGTCTTCTCTGAACTCTTTTATGCATGATTATTATAGCTTTGTATTTCTCTCCGATCTATCGATTTTGGTTTGGCCTACTAGATTGATTTATCTTGCAATGGGAGAGGTGCTTTGTGATGGCTTCAATCTTGCGGTACTCAATCCCAGTGACAGAAAGGGACATGACACGTATTTGTATTGTTGTCATTAAGGATAAAAAGATGGGGTTTAATCATATTGCTTGAGTTTACTTTGTCTACATCATGTCATCTTGCTTAAGGCGTTACTCTGTTTCATACTTAAAACCCTAGATGCATGTTGGATAGCGGTCGATGGGTGGAGTAATAGTAGTAGATGCAGGCAGGAGTCGGTCGACTTGTCTCGGACATGATGCCTATATACATGATCATTTCCACGAATCTGTCATAATTATTTGCTTTTCTATCAATTGCCCAACAGTAATTTGTTTACCCGCCGTATGCTATGTGTTCGAGAGAGAAGCCTCTAGTGAAAACTATGGCCCTCGGGTCTACTTTATCATATATTAAAAACCTAAAAATACCTTGCTGCAATTTATTTACTTTTATTTTATTTAGTATTTAGTTTATCTATCTACCACTATCATAATTAATCCTTGCAAATAATCGCTAAGAGGATTGACAACCCTCTTATTTGCGTTGGGTGCAAGTGTTTGCTTTTGTGTGTGCAGGTGCGCTTAACGGAATTTTGCTTGGTTATCCTACTGGATTGATAACTTTGGTTCTTAACTGAGGGAAATACTTATCTCTACTATGCTGCATCATCCTCTCCTCTTCGGGGAAATACCAACGTAGTCTACAAGTAGCAATGATTATGATGACGACAGTGGTGATGATGTTGAAGCCCTCCTTGTGGATGGTGGTGAAGTCGGTGATCCCCTCCTTGCCAATTCCCTCCTCCGGATCGCCCTGGAGGCTAGGGTTCCTCCTTCTGGGTGAGTTTCTAGTGTCTCTAGGCATTCTATTCAGAAACAACACATTTATGAGGACAGCTTTACATGTTGTTTTACTTCAAATGCCAATTAAATATCTTGGTATTCATGTTAGTAATGTTAGAATTTTGAACAGAGATTGGATTCCAACTAAAAAATAGTATGGAGAAGGAAGTTGGATGCTGGCAAGGTAAGCTACTCTCCATTGGAGGTAGACTAGATTTGTTAATTGCATCCTTGAGTAATAGACCTTTATATATGCTTTCCATTTACAGTGTTCCTAAAGGAGTGGTTAATAGGTTCAACTACTATGTAAAAAGACCGTTATGGCAGGAGGAGTATAATGTTAAAAAATAGCATCGAGTCGATTGGGAGACAGTCTGCCTCCCTAAAGACTTAGGTGGATTATTTGTTTTTAACCTTGAGTTTAGGAACATAGCATTACTTGGTAAGTGGATTTGGAAACTTGAAAATGAAGATGGAATTTGTCAAATTCTTCTAAGGAATAAATACCTTAAAAATCAAACAATGTCCAGCTTGTAAGAAAATTGGACAATCTTAATTTTGGAATTCTTTAATGGATATAAAAGATTTTTTCTACAGTTTCTGTAGGAAAACTATTCATAATGGGAAAACTACTAGATTTTGGGAGGATTTGTGGTATGGAGACCAAATTTTTGCTGTAAGATTTGATAGATTGTATTGCATTACATTTTCTTAGAATGTTACTATAGAGAAAGTGATCCGGATTGATTGCAAGTGTCTTGAGTTTAGGAGATCCATATGTGGAGTTTACTTGGAGCATATGATTGCTCTCAGAACTCTTCTATTAGGCTTCTCTCTATCTGATAAAAGAGAAACTTTAGTCTGGTTGCCTAATCCTAGCAAGGGCTTTATTGTTAAATCCTTCTATCAACAAATGTATTCACATTTGCATGTAGATGGGTATCAATTCTTGTGGAAAATTAAGATTCCACCTACAATTCGAGTATTCTCTTAATTGATTTTGAAGAATAGCGTATTAACTAGAGATACTTTACTTCACTCTAGTTGGTTGGTGAGAAGAGGTGTTTGTTTTGCATGCATGATGAGTCAATTGAGCACATGTGTTTTGCGTGTTCGGTTGCTAGATTCACCTGGGTTGTTCTCCATTGTGTGTTTAATCTTCCAATGACACCATGAATCTTGATCAGTGTCTGAATTTGGTTCAAAGTTACCCTTTTGGTAAATGGAAGATAATAGAAGTGGGTGTTCCTGGTGTCATTTGGGCAATCTGGAAAACAAGAAAAAAAATCCTTGTTTCTAGAAGATATACCCAAGTCATATTTTTGACATTATTTATCTGATATGTCATTACATTGATGATTGGGCCCAATTACAGAAGGAAAATGAGATGGCGGCTCTCTGGCGAGGATCCAAAAGACCTGCAGAGGTTGCGGAGGTGGTGTTTGATTTAGCGAAGGGGTGGGAACCATTGCCGCAACGAATTTCAGGTGGTTGAGCACGAAATCTTGCGTTGTGGTGGCCCCTTCACCAAAGAATGATTATACTCCTGATTTGAAAACCGGCTTGATTGATGTTCGCTTATTCTAGCTGTTAGGATGTTTATGAGTTA
Source organism: Elymus sibiricus (assembly GCA_039707655.1). Lineage (NCBI taxonomy): Eukaryota > Viridiplantae > Streptophyta > Magnoliopsida > Poales > Poaceae > Elymus > Elymus sibiricus. The sequence goes on along the minus strand of CM077672.1, from coordinate 351,425,846 downwards.
TAAGAGTTTCACTATGATATGTCAAGCTTTTTGTCTGATATGTGGACTCTGTTTTGTTTTGCATCTCTGTTATAAGAGTTGCTCTCATCTTTCCTTTTGTTTTTAGCCTGTTGGTTGTAGTTTGTAACAGACACGACCGATGGTTTCGTTAAGGAAATCGAGGAGAACTCCCTCTTATCAAAAAAACATATACCTATTTTATAAGCACAGTGTGCTAATAATGCAACCCTAGATGACCAAAGTCACCACTAATCATCAGTGACCGGACGAACTGGCATGGCAGGTCAATACTAACCTACCCCATGGTCGCCTCTCCGACAGTCACACTAATCACTGACAAGTGACCAGCCAGTGATGAGGTAGTTATCACTGTCAGGAAACCACTGATGGGTCACTGACTGATCAGTGATGATGTTTTTTGGTTGGTCAATGTTGACTTGCTATATAGTATTGTAGGTCTGGTCATATTTTAAAGCCACAACTTTTTAAGTAGCACTTGGAGGTGGCTATTATAACAAGGAGGGGTGAAGCATTGGGCCAGCTCTATTGCTTATGGTGTAACCTTTTATTAATGAGCAATGAAAAACCCTAATATAACAAATCATCTGATAAATGTGATCCCAACTCTTGCGCACCATCTCTTGCCTCACTAAGAAGTGGCCCAGAGAAAAAGTAAGCACCCATTCAGCATTTTGGGTTGTCGACTGTGCATTGCCTGACAATAAAGGAAGTGCTGAAAACTTCACAATTCGTTTGCTAAGCTATCGAGTTTCATCCATGTGAGGACATTTCACCACCCAAAAGATTAGGTTACATAGTATTATGTCGCTTCCCATCTTTTACATGATCTGTATGAACAAAAGATTTCACCTTTTTCATTACTATTCTACAGAGGAGAAAAGACCATGTTGGAGTGGTATCCGTCATCTTCGGGACATTCTATTGGATTATATACCATTCCACATGCACCTTTCTTTATAACTAGCATATTATTGGATCTTTACAACTTTGTCTCCAATCTCTTGGTGAAGTGATCATCAATGGAAAGTTTGCAGGTGAAGCAAGAAGTTGTACAAACCTAGCCATACCCTCCCAAACCACATATAATCTACTCCATTTCTCTTGTGTAATGATAGACAAACATTTCTTAGCTTCCGAAAATGTGAGAGAACATCACACTGAATAGGTTACACGGTTTGGCAGCGATCCAAAGTTGTACAACAAAAATTTGGGCACCCAACAATTTTTATAATATCACACTAAAAATAGCAAATGATTCCCTTGCTCTAGCTTGTAAGAAAGCATGCAAGTAAATTCACTTAATCTCTGGCTCTTAATTGGATTATATCTGCTAATTAGTATATTTGAGAAAGGAGCAATAAAGAGGAATGAACTCTAATAGGATAAGAAATCTTCTAGACATCAAAATCTAGAAAAATGCTATAGGGAACCACAACCTAAAAAAATATTCCAAATTTACATCCAACGGTTTTGATAGTATCACACTGAAACCCCTCTTGCCCTAACTTACAGGCTACAAACAAGTCAAATCACTTATTCACCGACTCTTCGTTAGATTATGTCTAGTGGTCAATTTATTCAAAGAAAATAGTAGAAAGAAAGTGTGAACTCTAATAGGATGAGAAAGATTTGAGTCTATTAGAATTAATCACACCATGAAACAATTGCACATGATTGACAGCTAACGAATTAATCATCCAAATTATGCTATGTTATTTATTCATAAAACAGAAAAGACCAAGCAATATCAACAATATCATACCACATACGGGAAACAATATGTACTACACAACGATGAAACATGATTTTAAGCTCAAAACAATCACAAACAATAAAAATGAGAACATTCAGTTAACAATTTTTTTAACCATGCAAGAGGTTGCATGCATATATTGGAGAGAAAGCAGAAAGTCTTTACACGACCAAGAGGAAAAAGAACATTGAGGAAGAAAGCATCAACAACCCTTGGCTAGACAGCTAGCAGTGTAAACATCATTGGAAAACTGGGTTAAAAAATCATCCTAAATAGAAACGACCGAGACTCGCATGATTGATAGAAATGTATGAATCACCAAGCCACAAATCGTCCCACGATTTTTGTTATTACCCTTACCAACCTTCATCTTAGCCACCAGATCTTTCCCAACCCCATTTCTGAAAGGATGAGCCATGATGTAGATTGAATAACTAAAAACATTTGAGTCCTTTGCCCCACATATATTTGTAATAAAATGACCACCTTTCTAGCTAATTTTAACACCATCTAAAATAGATCTCCAAAAAGTCTAGTAAGCCAACGAATATATAGATTCAACACCTTCTTTTAGGGGGCATAACATTATTACTTTATCACAAAATAACCCTTGGTTTGCCTAGTGACACTTATGGGAATTATCAGAACGCTCATTCTCATAGTTAACCCAACCCATTGAAAAGCAAGACATGTCACGAAGAAGATGTGTATGGTAGACAGCTACTACGTTTCTTTCTTTCTTTTCTCTTGCTGGTAGGTTAGAACCCGCGTTCCAAGAGCATATATAACATGTTTCACACCAGTCGATCCACCTCTTATATCTTTCCAAATACTTACAAGGTCAGGTGGCGCTGAAAACATGCATGCATCATCGGTGCTAGCTCAGCCTGAACTCAAACTGCAAGCAAAAGTTGTCAGCTTGCGCCAACTATGGCGAACTCATTCAGAACTTGAACTATCCTATTTGTAGGACCACGTTTCCATATATATGATCAGGATAACAACTTGCAGCAGAAAGAATACATTGATCAGCAGCCTGATCAGTTGTCTCAGATGATAACCAGACCATGGTTTAATACTGTAGGAACGAAGCAGTAGGATTTTTATTCCGGAAACAAAATAATTATTGACCTCACTGAAATATGCGGTATTTCAGAAATTATTTTGGATTTTGAGATTTCAAATTTAACTTAATTTGAATGAATTCCAACATAATTTAAATTTATTTTGAAATCTGTTTGGATCTGCCTTGAAATTTCGGGGTTAAAAATATTTTGGACCCCACTGAAATATGCGAAATTTCAGAAATTTCACTAAAATTTCGTTGAAAATTTTCTGTCCAAAAGCGGGCTGAGGCAAGGGGATGGTCTATCGCCCTACCCTTTCATTCTGTTAGCCGATGTCCTGTAACAGCTGTGTAACAGTGAATTTACGATGGGAAATCTCAAGCACCGACTTGGGGTTGATGGCCACTTCCCTGTACTACAATACGCGGATGATACTTTGCTGTTAGTACAAGGAAATGTCCAGCAAGCACAGGTTGTCAAGAGGATCCTGGATGCTTTCTCTGGCTTCACAGGACTAAAAATCAACTATCACAAGAGCACCTTCGTTCCTATCTGCCTTGACCAACAGACTTGTCAGGCAATCACTGATTTATTGCAATGCCAGACTGAATCCTTCCTCTGCACATACTTGGGTCTGCCCCTCTCACCGCACAAGATCACTCATGGCTTATTAACGCCTGTGATAAGTAAGGTCGACAAGAGGCTGTCCGGATGGCTTGCCACCATCCTATCTTTGGGAGGACGGCTTATGATGATCAACTCTGTTTTGGCGACAATTCCCAACTATTTCATGGGCTGTTTTGTGTGGCCCGAACAATCGCTGGACAAACTGGAACAGATTCTCAGGGGTTTCCTATGGCAAGGCAAGAACAAAGCCAGCGGGGGATAGTGTCCGGTTGCTTGGGGGACAGTCACGCTTCCGAAGACTAATGGAGGGCTGGGAGTGAGGGATTTGAGGGCACATAACATGGCCATGGTATGTAAGTTCATGGCTAGGCTTCTGCAAAACGCCGAGGTACCATGTTATAGCTGGTTTGCTTCAAAGTACTGCCAGAGGGAGATATCATGGATCGTGCACAATGGGGATACGGTTACTTGGCGGTGCCTAAGTCCTCTTTAAAGTTGGTTTTGGAAGCCACCAGATGCAACATAGGAGATGGGAGCAGAACCTCTTTTTGGTACGATTTATGGTTAGACCGCGGACGACTCAATCTAGTTTTCCCGACCCTCTTCTCCTTCTCCTCATGCAAATTCTGCACTGTCGCCTCCCAACATAGAAATGGACAATGGAGTATTCAGCTGCACCCAAACCTATCACTCATGGCATCACAGGAGCTTGACACCCTTTATGCTATCTTGAGTAACGTAAATTTGGAAAGGAGCACACATGATGCAAGATTTCCCATCACCGATGAGAAGAGCTTGTCGACAGCATATTTCTATAAGTTACTCACATTCAGAGGAAGGTCATGTCCTGTGGCACCCTACATCTGGGAGAAGATTATCCCGCACAAACACCGCGTCTTCTTGTGGATCGCACTTAGAGATAAACACAATACAAGAGACAACATGTGTAGGAAGCTCTGGACAAAGGTTGTCACACACAATGAGTGTGATATATGCCCGGCGGTGGAAACAATGAACCACATTTTGTTAAGGTGCAGGCTTGCAGACGCGGTATGGGCCAAGATCGGACTAAAGGAGATAGCAACATCTTCAGAAAGAGCACAAGACGTCCTATGCTCTGAGCAAGCGCGAAGTTTGCATGGCAAGATGTGGCATGTACTTTTTGCGGCTTGTGCTGTCACCCTGTGGAACGCAAGAAACACACAAGTTTTCAATAAGGATTTTTGGTATGTCAGACGCGTCTACAAGGAGATAGCTGATCTCATCAAACTTTGGAGTCTGCGTGCTCGAGGAGAACCAGTCAAGGAAGTGTTAGTACCCTGGGCCAATGTAATTGATTCTTCCTAATTTACCTATAGCTTTTCCTACCCCTCTTTTCCTTTCTGAGCAACTTATGAAGGCCTGGTGATGGCCTGCTGCACATGTTGTGCAGAATTTACATCACCTTCATGTAAATGACTCTGGTCATTCGGGCGTTTCAGCCCGTTTTGAATGCATAAGGTAGATAGCGATCTACCTTTTCATTTCAAAAAAAAAAAAATTAACCCTCAAGCACGTACAGGCAAGAAATGGAACTCTCTCATGGTGGGCTTGCATTGTCTCCCACGCTGTATGCGCATGGAAGCTATCTTCTTAATGTTCCATTCGACTCCGCCATTCTCCCTGATCCGGCAGATCGATTGACCTCATCCCGTCATGTCGCGTGCAAGAAATTGGACATGCCCGAATTGACCAAACTAATGTGACGACTGATGAGGCGGGGGATGTATCGGAAGAACACGCTCGCCGCTGGAGGAAAAGACTCCGGCCTCCACAATATCTACTGATCTATAGTTCTCTGCACGGCAAGAATTTCTGCTTGAAATTCTACTCCCAGATTAGTGTTGTAGTGCAGTGCACCACGTCGTTACCAAAATCAAACAAACAAAACACAAAATTTCATGAATCTATCGATCGAGCTTTTTTGTGAATCACACTCGCATGCGCCTGGAATACTTAATTGCCAAAAGCCCTTCTTTTGCTAAAAAAAACTTAATTGCCAAAATTGCATGCACGAAGGCAATGATCCGCCGCGCGGCGCCGCACAGAGTCGAGAGCAACCAAGCCGCATCCATGTTCATAGCTGATTTGGTTCTCTTTGCCAGGGAGACCATCAATCTGCAAAGCGGCCAATTAGCCGAGATCCAGCGGCTAGCAGCCTAGCCATCTGGCAACATAGTACTCCCTCCGTTTCTTTTTAGCCCTCGTATAAAATTTAGTTGAAGTCAAACCACACAAAGTTTGATCAAATTTATATCAAAAAATATGAACATCTACAATACTAAGACTTATAGTATGAAACTACATTTCATGGTGTATCTGATAATATTGATTTTATATTGCGAATGTTGATATTTTTTAATATAAAGTTAGTCAAACTTTACAAAGTTTGATTTTGACCAAATTTTATATGCAGACTAAAAAGAAAAGAAGGGAGTACGAGACGAACCAAAACAATTCAGTTAGAAATTCAAAAGCCGCCATGGATGGATTCAGATCAATCAAACAAATAATTCTTATATCAAAGATAAGCTTTAACAGCAACATAGATAGCGATAGCGACTCCTCCCGGCGAAAGGAAGGAGAGGATTGCAAGCTCAAACTACGAGCTACCCCCTAGCAATCATGTGAATTACAAGAAGGTTCCTCTCCCATCTCATCTCTCCTCGCCTATTCCTTCTTCTTGTTCTTCCGGCTGCTCCCACTGCACCCTCTAATTGGCTCCGTCGCGGCATAGATCTCGCTGATCAGGCGATAGCGCTTCACCCTCCGCTGCCTCTCGGCCACCTCATGCTCCTCATCTTCCTCCCAGTCCCCGCAACTGCCAAGAATTATGGCGCCTGGAGCCGGCGGCGCCGGCGGGGCGTTGACGGAGCGTAGGGAGGAGGAGGACCGGCCCACGGGCGCCGTACAAGGGGAGACGAGGCGGACGCGCGCGGTGGCTGAGGATGCGCTGCCCTTGCTAAGGCAGATGAGCTGCTCGGTCGCTTCTTGCTCGAGCGCCGTGAAGGCCTCAGCCCCCATAGGTGCCGCCTCCCCGGCCTTCTTCCTCTTGGGCTTCGGCTCCATCTCCCCCTTTGCCGACGGTGCCTTGCGTTGTAGGATTGGCTAGTTTCGCCTCCACTCTCTCGTCAAGTCTTTTCTTTGGTTGCCCCTTCTCCTTTTCCTCTTGCTTTCTGAGAGAGAGAGGGGCTTGGGTTTTATTTCTCTATTTTCCCTTGGATTTTTGGAAACGTTTCAATTATTTCCCTAGGTGGATTTGCATGACATAGCCTGGAATCGATTTGGCATGAACAAGATTTCACGCGTAATTACCATTTGCCGTAATCCAACGCGAATATGCATCACCGTGTCGATGCGTGTCACATTGTGAGTTGTCTGGTTAATCTGGAGAGGGCATGTTGGTCGTTCCATCTTGGAGTGGTGTATCTTTTGTAGATTTCTTATGTCCAACGATACGCTCCTATCACTCGATGACCTGCGGTTTGGTCGGACTGGTCTCGCCATCGTCCATCGACACCGCTCGATGCTAACGAGGAGAGCTGCAGACAGCCTATGCTAGTGCCATACAATATAAGGGCGGCACATGAGAGGCTGAGGAAAGACTGGGAGAGAGATGATGGGAGATGACTTCTGCCGATGTGGCTAGCGCTGCATAAAATAGATGCGTGTAGCTCGGTATTTGGACTCTCTGTTGTGCCCGGATGGTGTCGAGACGCGTCGGTTGTTCCGAGTAGGAATCTCTGGTTCCGATGAATCATGTGATGTACCGTGGGTGGAGCGGTCGGACTTTCTATCGACTCCGCTTTTGGGTTGACCTGGTCGAAAAATAATGTTATTCGTAAGTTGCTTCGCTTCTCAGCTCCAGTTCGCCTCATTTGCGCGGTATTTGGACTCAGTGTTCTGCTCGGATGGCCCCGAGTCTCCTTGATTCTTCCAGTAGGATTCTCTGGTTACCCACAAAAAATGTAGGATTCTCTGGTTCCAATCATTTAGGTGATTTACTGTGGGGGTGCGGTCAGCCTCTCTATCGACTCGATCGCTGGGTTGATCTGCTGATACGTCCATTTTGCATCATTATTTTCTACTATAATTTATCCTATTTCAAAGATATATTTAACATTATGATGCAATTCTAATGCCTTTTCTCTCTTAAAATGCAAGGAATACAAAGAGAGGGGAATTGCTGGACAACTGGAGATCTAAGCCTAAAATGCAAGAGAAGAAAAGGCAAATTTCTGGAGCTCAAAATCAGCTAAGTGGTTTTTGAAGAATTATTTTGGAATATTGCTACTTGTGAGCTGCATTGGGATTTCCGTGAAGATGAGAGGATGATGCAGTACAGTAGAGATAAGTATTTCTCTCAGTTAAGAACCAAGGTTATCAATCCAGTAGGAGAATCACACAGAACCTCGTTACCAGCACATACACACACAAAAGCAAATACTTGCACCCAACGCGAACAAGAGGGGTGTCAATCCCCTTGACGGTTACTTGCAAAGATTAATTCTGATAGTGATAGATAGAAAAGTAAATTGAAAAACAAAAGAAAGAAAATAAAATTGCAGCAAGGTATTTTTGATTTTAATATACGATAAAAGTAGATTCGGGGGCCATAGTTTTCACTAGAGGCTTCTCTCTCGAACGCATAGCATATGGTGGGTAAACAAATTACTGTTGGGCAAATGATAGAAAAGTGCATAGTTATGACGATATTCAAGGCAATGATCAGTATATAGGCATCACGTCCGAGACAAGTAGACCGACTCCTGCCTGCATCTACTACTATTACTCCACTCATCGACCGCTATCCAACATGCATCTAGGGTATTAAGTTAATGAAAACGGAGTAACGCCTTAAGTAAGATGATATAATGTAAACAAAGTAAACTCAAGCAATATGATTAAGCCCCATATTTTTATCCTTAATGGCAACAAAACAAATACGTATGTTGTCCCATTCTGTCACTGGGATATAGAACACCGCAAGATTGAAGTCATCACAAAGCACATCTCCCATTGCAAGATAAATCAATCTAGTTGGCCAAACCAAACGGATAGATTGGAGAAAATACAAAGTTATAACAATCATGCTTAAATAAGTTCAGAAAAGACTCATATATTTCTCACAAATAATCTGATCATAAACACACCGCAAAAGAAGATTACATCAAATAGAACTCCAAGGAGATCGAGAATAACATTGTATTGAAGATCAAAGAGAGAGAAGAAGCCATCTAGCTACTAGCTAAGGACCCGTAGGTCTATGGTAAACTAGTCACACATCATCGGAAGGGCGGCAAGGTTGATGTAGAAGCCCTCCGTGATCGATTCCCCCTCCGGCAGAGTACCGGAAAAGGCCTCCAGATGGGATCGCGGAAGAACAGAGCCTTGCGGCGGTGGAGAAGTTATTCGAAGTGGCTCCCTGTTGGTTTCCCAATATTTGAGAATTTATAGAAGTGAAATTAGGTCAAACGGAGCCACTAGGGGCCCACAAGGCATTAGGGCGTGCCCCCTCTGGGCCGCGCCCTGTTGCCTTGTCATCTCCTCGTGAGGCTTCTGGCCTCCTCCCGAAGCTTACAGGGTCTCTTTTGCCCCGAAAAAAATCTTCAAAAAAATTCGTGGAATTTGGACTTCGTTTGGTACTGATTTCCTGAAAAACCAAAAACAAATAGAAAACAGCAACTGGCACTGGGCACTAGGTTAATAGGTTAGTCCCAAAAATGATATAAAATAGCATATTATTGCATATAAAACATCCAAGATTGATACTATAATAGCATGGAACAATAAAAAATTATAGATACGTAGGAGACGTATCAAGCATCCCCAAGCTTAATTCCTGCTCGTCCTCGAGTAGGTAAATGATAAAAATAGAATTTTTGATGTGGAATGCTACCTAACATGTTTATCATGTAATCTCTTCTTTTACGGTATGAATATTAAGAAAAGAGTGATTCAAAACAGTAGTCTATAATTTGATATAAAGACATCAATACTCAGGCAAACCAACAAACAATCATACTTTTCAGAATAAAAATGCTAAAGAACGCTATCCCTACAAAATCATATAGCCCATCATGCTTAGTCTTCCTAACATAAAGTATTAATCATGCACTATCCCGATGTCAGCCGAGCAATTGGTTCAGACTTTTTAACGCGCTTCAGCTTTTTCAACCCTCACGCAATACATGAGCGCGAGCCATGAACATAGCACTAATGGTGGAATAGAATGATGGTAGAGATTAATAAGGGGAAGTCAAAAAGGTAGATAGTCTCACATCGACGCGGCTAATCAACGGGCTATGGAGATGCCCATCAATTGATGTCAATGCGAGGAGTAGGGATTGCCATGCAACGGATGCACTAAGAGCTATAAGTATATGAAAGCTCAAAATAAAAAACTAAGTGGGTGTGCAACCAACTTGCTTGCTCATGAAGACCTCGGGCATTTGAGGAAGCCCATCATCGAAATATACAAGCCAAGTTCTATAATGAAAAATTCCCACTAGTATATAAAAGTGACAACATAGGAGACTCTCTATATGAAAAACATGGTGCTACTCTGAAGCACAAGTGTGGAAAAGGATAGTAACATTGCCCCTTCTCTCTTTTTCTCTCATTTATTTTTTTGTTGGAATCTTTTTGGCCTCTTTTTTTTATTTTTTTTCGTCCGGAGCCTCATCCCGAATTGTGGGGGAATCACAGTCTCCATCATCCTTTCCTCATTGGGACAATGCTCTAATAATGATGATCATCACACTTTTATTTACTTACAACTCAATATTACAACTTGATACTAGAACAAATATGACACTATGGGCGCGTTTGGTTTACTGGGTCGCACCTCGCTCCCACCCGCCATGCAAAATCGAGTGTGTTTGGTGCCCTGTGCGGCCTCCTCAGCCTGGCCCAACGGATACAAAAGAGGCCTCTCAGCCAGGCTGACGCGAACGCAGAAATCGGCCGTATCTCCGAGCCAGGCCCGTGCATGCGTCCGCTCCTCGCATGTCTTCTTTTCCCCTTTCTGTCTCTCAAGCGTCAGATTGGATCGAGCACCCAACCCCCCCTCCCCCCGCCGCCGCCGTCTGAGCACCCTTGTCCACCACCAGTCCGGGCTGCCTCATCCACCACCGGTCCAGGCTGCCTCGTCCACCACCGGTCCAGGCTCCCTCGTCCGCCACCGGTTTGAGATCCACTACAAGAAATATGCTAACTTGTGACCTTCCGTCAGTGAACCTGGAAGAAATAGTCATAAATTTACGACCATTTTGAACCAATTGGTCGTAACCTGTTTGGGAGGGTCTAAACCCGAAAACATAACGACCATTTTGGTCAGAAAGGTCGTAATTTCCTTACACAAAATGGTCGTAAGCAGATAACTCTGTTTACTTCCCCTATTTTTAACCGATTACGACCAATTTAAATGGTCGTATTTGTTAATTTGCATTGCATCCAAATAATTGGACGTCCAGCTCAGCAGTTTCGCCTATGTGTGATGTCCATGTATCGACCACCTCAGCAGTTTCGTCTATGTGTCATGTCCATGTGTCAATTTCCGCCTATGTATCTGGATAGCACCAGATTTGAATCTACCACTGATGAATGGGACCCACACGTTGAGCATGAAGTCCAACTACTACACCACATATCCAGTGACTGGTGGGACCCACCAGCAGTACATGCGGGACCGACCACAGACATGACACGTGGCCCCACCATACGGGCCCAGCACCGAACTGACATGCGGGGCCCACAGAACAGACAAGTGGGACCTGCCACCGAGCGGGACCCAAATAGCTTCAACGTAGCTAGAAAACAGGAAAAGAAATGGTGTGCGTAGAGAGGGACTCGAACCCGCACCGCACCTTCACTCATGGCCAAGTCTTACCACCACACCACCATTCCTTTTATCATTATGTTGGTTTCCTAGGCTTGAGCCTAGGTCGTGCAAGGCCTCCCCTTTGCTCCTTTTTTTCTCTTTAACATTACTGCCCGCCCATGAGACAAGCCTCCATTTCTCCACATCCGGGCCGGTGTGCAGATGGAAACGGGCCGAAAGTCGCCTAGCTGGGCTGGCAGTGCACTTTTTTCTTCGTTTTTTCTGTTTTCATTTCTAGAAATTAAATTTGACCTCCAAATTGACCGAAATCCATTTTGAAAAAATTGTAAAATTATTCCTAGTCATTATAGACCATTTGGAACCATTTTTGTATAAAGATCATGTGTACAAAATGTTAATCCAAGATGTAAAACGAAAAAAATGTTAATCATGTGTTTAATTTGTATGAAAAATTGTTAATCATATGTACGAAAAATGTTAATCATGTGTTTAAAAAATGTTAAATATGTATAGAAAATATTTTACATGTATAAGAAAAATGTACACAATTATTTGAAAAAATGTTTAACATGTATTTGGAAAATATTTTCAAAAACATGTTTTTGTAAAAAATATTAAACATGTACTCCGTATTTGAAAAATGTTAAATGTTTATATAAAACGTACCAAAGTATTTGAAAAAAATATTTGAAATATATATTCAAAAACAAGTTTTCGGAAAAAATGTTAAACATGTATTTGAAAATGTTAAATGGGTATGAAATGTTTTACATGTATACAAAAAATGTATGAAAAGTAGACATGTGTTAGAGAAGGAAAAAAAAGTAGACATGTTTAAAAAACAAAAGTCATGACAAAAATAAGAAGTGAAGAAACAAAAAAAACAAGAATAAAAGTGAAGAAACAAAGAAAAAATTTAATATTGTATTTGAGAAACGTTAATCAAGCATTTGAAGAATGTTTAAAATGTGCATAGAAAAAATGTTGACTAAGTATTAAATCACATTAAACGTGTATTAGAAAAAAAATTCTTGACGTATACTAAAAATGTAGAATGAAACCAAAAGAGAAACTATGAAAATGAAAAAAAATGTAAAATATAAAAAGAAACAAACGAAGCCAAAGAAAAAAGGAAACGGAAAATAAAACTGACGAAACTAGTGTAAAAAGAATGGAAGCAAATGAAACCACTTTCGGAACAAATATTTCCTAGGTTCTTCACAAAAAAAACTCATTTTGATAACTCGAAAAATGGAAAATGAAATTTTCGTGCAAAGAAAGTGAAAACTTCCTTAGGCAACATTGTTTGTCATTCCAAGATGTAAACGTGTGCAAAATATGAGATCATTTAAAAAAACTATGCCATGAATGTTGCCATAACATGGGCCATTTGCCTTGAAAGCCATGGATCTTCATACATAATAGCTCGTTTTTGAGAACACTTTTTTAAGACATTTGCCGTAGTCCAAGTTTGTTATTTTTCCTGGAAACTAGGTCACATATAATGACACAATGCGAAGGTTTTCAAGTTTTTTTGATTTTTTTTTGAATTTCTTATGCCCGTTTCAAAATGTGGTCAACATGACGGGCATGACCGTTCGTAGCTAGGTGTTGAATCTTGCAAAACTTTTGAAATTTCTCTGAATTAATAGATACTTATGTACCTAGAAATGATTTTTGGAAAAAATAAAGAGCAAACTATGAGGCAGCTGTAGTTCAAATTTGACCCGCTTCCTACTGAATCGGCGGAAATTTATGTTTTTCACGAGAGGTGGATCAAAAGCTTTTGACATCCAACCATTTGGTCAATTGTACATTAAATATGGCCTAAAATTTAAGAAAATTGATTTGGTCCAATTTTGCAACAAATATTTGCTAGGTTCTTCACAAAAAAAACACATTTTGGGCACTCGAAAAATGGAAAATGGAATTTTCGTGCAAAGAAAGTGAAAACTTCCTTAGGCAACATTGTTTGTCAATCCAAGATGCAAACTTGTGCAAAATATGAGATCATTTGAATAAACTATGCCATGAATGTTGCCATAACATTGGCCATTTGCCTTGAAAGCCATAGATCTTCATACATGATAGCTCGTTTCTGAGAACACTTTTTTAAGACATTTGCCGTAGTCCAAGTTTGTTATTTTTCCTGGAAACTAGGTTACATATAATGACACAATGCGAAGGTTTTCAATTTTTTTTGATTTTTTTTTTGAATTTCTTATGCCCGTTTCAAAATGTGGTCAACATGACGGGCATGACCGTTCGTAGCTAGGTGTTGAATCTTGCAAAACTTTTGGAATTTCTCTGAATAAATAGATACTTATGTACCTAGAAATGATTTTTGAAAAAAATAAAGAGCAAACTATGAGGCAGCTGTAGTTCAAATTTGACCCGCTTCCTACTGAATCGGCGGAAATTTATGTTTTTCACGAGAGGTGGATCAAAAGCTTTTGACATCCAACCATTTGGTCAATTGTACATTAAATATGGCCTAAAATTTTAGAAAATTGATTTGGTCCAATTTTGCAACAAATATTTGCTAGGTTCTTCACAAAAAAACACATTTTGGGCACTCGAAAAATAGAAAATGGAATTTTCGTGCAAAGATAGTGAAAACTTCCTTAGGCAACATTGTTTGTCAATCCAAGATGCAAACTTGTGCAAAATATGAGATCATTTGAACAAACTATGCCATGAATGTTGCCATAACATTGGCCATTTGCCTTGAAAGCCATGGATCTTCATACATGATAGCTCGTTTCTGAGAACACTTTTTTAAGACATTTGCCGTAGTCCAAGTTTGTTATTTTTCCTGGAAACTAGGTCACATATAATGACACAATGCGAAGGTTTTTAATTTTTTTGATTTTTTTTAATTTCTTATGCCCGTTTCAAAATGCGGTCAAAACGACTGGCATGACCATTCGTAGCTAGGTGTTGAATCTTGCAAAACTTTTCGAGTTTCTCTGATTAAATAGATACTTATGTACCTAGAAATGATTTTTGGAAAAAATAAAGAGCAAACTGTGAGGCAGCTGTAGTTCAAATTTGACCCGCTTCGTACTGAATCGGCGGAAATTTGTCTTTTTCACGAGAGGTGGATCAAAAGCTTTTGACACCCAACCATTTGGTCAATTGTATATTAAATGTGGCCTAGTATTTTAGAAAATTAATTTGGTCCAATTTTGCAACAAATATTTGCTAGGTTCTTCACAAAAAAAACTAATTTTGGGCACTCGAAAAATGGAAAATGAAATTTTCGTGCAAAGTAGGTGAAAACTTCCTTAGGCAACATTGTTTGTCATTCCAAGATGCAAGCTTGTGCAAAATATGAGATCATTTGAACAAACTATGCCATGAATGTTGTCATAACATTGGCCATTTGCCTTGAAAGCCATGGATCTTCATACATGATAGCTCCTTTCTGAGAACATTTTTTTAAGACATTTGCCGTAGTCCAAGTTTGTTATATTTCCTGAAAACTAGGTCACATATAGTGACACAATGCGAAGGTTTTCAAATTTTTTGATTTTATTTTTGAATTTCTTATGCCCGTTTCAAAATGCGGTCAAAACGACGGGCATGACCGTTCGTAGCTAGGTGTTGAATCTTGCAAAAAATTTGGAGTTTCTCTAATTAAATAGATACTTATCTACCTAGAAATGATTTTTGGAAAAAATAAAGAGCAAACTATGAGGCAGCTGTAGTTCAAATTTTACCCGCTTCCTACTGAATCGGTGGAAATTTGTCTTTTTCACGAGAGGTGGATCAAAAGCTTTTGACACCCAACCATTTGGTCAATTGTACATTAAATATGGCCTAATATTTTAGAAAATTTATTTGGTCCAATTTTGCAACAAATATTTGCTAGGTTCTTCACAAAAAAACTCATTTTGGGCACTCAAAAAATGGAAACTGAATTTTTCGTACAAAAGAAAGTGAAAACTTCCTTACGCAACATTGTTTGTCATTCCAAGATGCAAACTTGTGCAAAATATGAGATCATTTGAACAAACTATGCCATGAATGTTGCCATAACATTGGCCATTTACCTTGAAAGCCATGGTCTTCATACATGATAGCTCGTTTCTGAGAACATTTTTTTAAGACATTTGGCGTAGTCCAAGTTTGTTTTTTTTCCTGAAAACTAGGTCACATATAATGACACAATGCGAAGATTTCATTTTTTTGTTTTTTTTTTGAATTTCTTATGCCTGTTTCAAAATGCGGTCAAAACGACGGGCATGACCGTTCGTGGCTAGGTGTTGAATCTTGCAAAACTTTTGGAGTTTATCTGATTAAATAGATACTTATGTACCTAGAAATGATTTTTGGAAAAAATAAAGAGCAAACTATGAGGCAGCTGTAGTTCAAATTTGACCCGCTTCCTGCTGAATCGGCGGAAATTTGTCTTTTTCACGAGAGGTGGTTCAAAAACTTTTGACACCGAACTATTTGGTCAATTGTACATTAAATATGGCCTAATATTTTAGAAAATTGATTTGGTCCAATTTTGCAACAAATATTTGTTAGGTTCTTCACAAAAAAATCCATTTCGGCTACTCAAAAAATGGAAAATGAATTTTTTGTGCAAAGAAAATGAAATCTCCCTTTGGAAACATTGTTTGCCATTCCAATATGCAAACTTGTGTACAATAAGAGACGAAACCAGGAAAAAGGACCGGCGAGGTTGATGGACGAAAAACGGACGAAATTACGATCACACAATGTGAAGTTTTTCTATTTTTAATTTTTCTCTAAACTTATCAATTCATAAAATAGTTGACATGATTTAGCACCGTGGTTTTAATCGATTACGAACAATTTAGATGATCATAACAGCGTCAAAGTGTGTACTATGTTCTGATTGGTCCATGGGCAACTCACGCGGATCGTGCATCAAACACCGTCGGATGCGTCAAAGTGTGTACTATATTCTGATTGGTCCGTGGGCAGCTCACGCGGATCGTGCATCAAACACCGTCGGATGCTCCCGGATCCAACGGCAGCACTCACCCCCTCACCCTCTCACCCACGAAGCCCAACCCCACAGCCCGCACTCCTCCTCCTCTCGCCCCCTTCTCTCCCATGCACCCACAGCCGCCGCCACCAACCCTCCCTCTGATCTCGATCCGCCGCCGCCCCCACCCTCACCCGCACCATCGACGACCCTCACCGTAGACGAGGTCGAGGCTGGCCCAAGATCGAGCCCACGCCCAGACTCGCGATGGACATAGCGAGGATTCGCAGCCAAGCCCACTCCAATCTGGACCTCGATCTGGATCGAGCAGGCGCTCTCCACCGGCGGGGCTTGGGCAGGCCGGCGTCCCCCGTCGACGAACTCCTCCCTCTCCTCGTGCGTCACGCGATGGATCTCCTCCTGGCCGCCCTGTTCGACCTCATCCTGGTAGCGGCTCATCGGCGGCAACCCCCGCCGATGACAACAAGAACTGTTACACAAAGTTCTTCAAGGTCAACCAGGCCACCCTCTTCGACCTCATCATGGTAGCTACCCCCGTATCACTCCCCCCTTTCCTTTTAGATTTATTTTCTACTTGTAGCCCAATTTGATTCGAGATTGGGATCTTGCCATATTTGTTTCGATTCGATTCGATTAGGTCAAATTAACTTGCGGTGCAATATGGTTGTTCACGATCCAAGCGAACTCCTAGATTTCCAATTGCCTTCACAGCCTACTCATTTAATTAATTAAAACTGCGTGCATGCGTGTAAGTATGCTTGCGAGAACTAGATCGATGCTGGCTTCCTCCAAACACATCAAACTTTTAGTGCTTGCTACACATGCTTCTGTACCTAAACATTATGTACATCTGCTGTTATTGTTGACCGTGCAGTCTAAAAAACAACACCCATTTAGTCTCATCCTTGTGTACCTGATTGTGTATCTGAGGTGAACAAAAGTCATGCATTTGACTAGATTTATTATGTTCTTGTTCTGGTCGATTGTGAGGAGGTTCTTACTGTTCGCCGACTCTGTTCCGTTTTGGTGGTGATATTTTTCTACACTCTTGAACCTGGTTATGAGGAAAATGCCTCACCGGAACGTGGATGGAATTGACAGGAGGTGGAATCCCTGCTCACCGACGCCAACCCCATCCAGATCATCATCGACGCCATCATTAAATGGTACTAGCCTATCAATTCCCTTCTCTCCCTCCTTGAATTAGCTAGTATTAGATGTTGTCAGTTGAATGGATGAGAGTGGCAGCAGGATAGTATTTTTCTTCAGGCTCTGTGGTGGGATTATCACACTATTTGCTTGCTGTTGTACCATGGTACCTATAGGTTATTAGTATTGTTGATCCTGGCCATGAGCTTGAGTGTTCTAGTAGTAGAAGAGCATCAGTTTAATCTGTAGCAGTGAGGTCACTGAATTTTTTTCTATGCCATGGTACAATTATAATTGGAATGGTAGCCACTTAACATGTTAGAATGTACTGATTGTTTGGGCTGATTCCTGGTCTCTATCAGGGGTACAACTTTATTACTTTCTATCTAGGTTTGTTAGCATTGGATGATTGCAGTGATGATCTTCTAAATTTGAAAGATAAATGGCATGTTTGTAGTTCTCACCTATGAGTAGTTGTGATATTGTGTTAAGAGTCATTTGTTTTGTTAAAGTTTTCATCACACGAGATGTTTTTACCAGCACCTCTCATCAGTCTTTCTTACTCAGTGTTATCATCTGCTTGGTTTTATGTGACCGACTCATTTCCCGTGGTGGTTCTGCTTGGGTTTTCCTGTTGTTGTTTCGCGTCGGGTTCTGATTCGCTTTGCTGCTATTGTTTCTGTGGCGATGCAGACTCGCGGTGAAGAAGAGCAAGGCCGAGAAGGACTCCAGCAAGCCCAAGCGCCCCCTGAGCGCCTTCTTAGTCTTCATGTGAGCCCCGGATTTGATTTGTTGTTGTGGTTCGATTCGGGTTGTTTCTGTGGCGTGGTGACGTGTCCTGACCGGGGCCCGTTTTGGTTCCATTTTCACAAGGATGGCTTCAAGAAGGACTCCAACATCAAGCAGGTTTCCATGGTAAGCATCTTGGTTCCCTTTGCTCCCTCCCATGTCTCCTTGTTCTCGTTCGAACTAGTGCTGTGATAGTTTTCGTTGCGAATCTTGTGTCTTGATTTGTGTTAAAATCGCTGGTTGGCAAGGCCGGTGGTGAGAAGTGGAAGTATCTTGAGTGATGTTGTAAGTTACTCGCTCGCCCATCCCCTCTCTGTTATCGCTCTATTCGTTGTTGGTCTTTTACGCCTGATCTCAGTGTTTGCTCGGTGATACGATGAAATTTTGGCTGACTGTGTTTTGGTTTACATGTTTTCGTGTCGCTGCACCGCGTCATTTGGGTATTGTTTGACCCAGTTGTTCGGTGATATTTAGAATTTAGTCGCTATGCAATTGTTGATCTACTGCCTATTCTCATTTTGGTTGTTCAAATTTATGGTTTGTTGTGTTCAAATGTCTGTAGCCTCGTTATAATTTGTACAGTCTGTACTCATTGATTCAAACTGCTGATCAAATGTTAGTTTCCAAATTTGCCATGCCATTTTGCACGATTTGTTCAACTATTCTTCTTATGCTAATTGTTATCCTGGAATCTATCGCCTTGCACCACACTAACAATTCCTCTTGTGTTTGAATGAATTGCAGGAAAAGGCTCCCTACTTTGCCAAGGCCGAGTACACCAAGAAGATCGACGCCTACAACAATCCACAGCTGAACATTCACGCCAAACACCTCCATCAAAATCGTAGCCCCACGAGATTAACACAACATTGTGGTACTGATAAATGCTCTTTCGTGCACATCCCCTTTCAGGAAGGAGAGGCGTCAGATACGTCTCCAACGTATCTATAATTTTTGATTGTTCCATGCTGTTATATTATCAATCTTGGATGTTTTTATATACATTTACATCAATTATATATCATTTTTTGGGACTAACCTATTAACTTAGTGCCCAGTGCCAGTTGCTGTTTTCTGCCTGTTTTTCATTTTACAGAAAATCAATACCAAACGAAGTCCAAATGACAAGATAAACACTAGAAGCTTTGGGAGGAGGCTAGAAGACCCTGGAGGTGGCCACGAGCCACCAGGGCGTGCCTGGGGGGGGAGGCAGGCGCGCCCTGGTGCCTCGTGGACCCACCTCAGCTCCGTTTGACCTAATTCCACCACTATAAATTCCCAAAAAATCAGAAATCCTCAGGGGAGTCCACGAAATACTTTTTCCGCCGCCGCAAGTTTCTGTTCTCGAGAGATCCCATCCGGAGGCCTTTTCCAGTGCTCCGCCGGAGGGGGAATCGATCACGGAGGGGCTCTACATCAACCTTGTTGCCCTTTCGATGATGCGTGAGTAGTTTACCACAGACCTTCGGGTCCATAGTTAGTAGATAGATGGCTTCTTCTCTCTTTTTGATCTTCAATCCAATGTCCTCCTCGATGTTCTTGGAGTTCTATCCGATGTAATCACTTTTTGCGGTGTGTTTGTTGGGATCCGATGGATTGTGAGTTTATGATCAGATTATCCATGAATATTATTTGAGTCTTCTCTGATCTCTTTTATGCATGATTATTATAGCTTCATATTTCTTCTCCGATCTATTGATTTGGTTTGGCCAACTAGATTGATTTATCTTGCCATGGGTAGAGGTGCTTTGTAATGGGTTCGATCTTGCGGTGCTCAATCCCAGTGACAGAAAGGGACATGACACGTATGTATCGTTGCTATTAAGGGTAAAAAGATGGGGTTTATTCATACGTGAGTTTATCTTGTCTACATCATGCCATCGTTCTTAAGGCGTTACTCCGTTCTTCATGGACTTAAAGATAATAAATCATGCTCCAACTTCATCACACTAAGGACTATACGTTCATGCTTCGGGAATCACAAACCTTAACACCAATATTCTTACTAAACCACAATCATTCACTAGTACCTCCCACATATTACCATCTTAATATTGCAAAACTATTGCAAGGAATCAAACTTATCATATTCAGTGATCTACATGAAAGTTTTTATTATATCCCTCTTGAATACCTATCATATTAGGACCAATTTCATAACCCATGCATATTACCATTGCTAATTATTAGACTCTCAAAAAGATATAAGTGAAGCATGAGAGTGCAACTATTTCTTCAAAATATAACCACCACCGTGCTCTAAAAGATATAAGTGAAGCACTAGAGCAATTGCCTAGCTCAAAAGATATAAGTGAAGCACAAAGAGTGTTTTAACAAATCGCGAATAATGTGTGTCCCTCTCAAAAAGGTGTGTTCAGCAAAGATGATTGTGGCAAACTAAAAAGCAAACAAAAGCAAGCAAACTATAGCACAAGACGCTCTAAGTAAAACACATATCATGTGATGAATAAAACTATAGCTCCAAGTGATATAGCGATAGATTGTAGACGAAAGAGGGGATGCCATCCGGGGCATCCCCAAGCTTAGACGCTTGGGTCTTCCTTGAATATTACCTTGGGGTGCCTTGGGCATCCCCAAGCTTAGGGTCTTGCCGCTCCTTATTCTTTCATCCATCGTGGTCTCACCCAAAACTTTAAAACTTCAGCACACAAAACTCAACAGAAACCTCGTGAGATCCGTTAGTATATCAAAGAAATCTTAAACTTTAGGTACTGTTGTAAATTGATTCATATTTAATATTGGCATAATGCTACTGTACTCCAACTTCTCCATGACTCATACCCCGATACGATCCATAGATTCATCACAATAAGCAAACTATGCAAAAAAAACAGAATCTGTCTAAAACAGAACAGTCTGTAAAGATCTATTTCAAAATTGTACTTCTGTAACTCCATAACTTCTGAAAAATTAGGACAACGTAAAACATTCATACAAAAATACTGTGTAAAAAATTCAGAGTTTTATCTCTCTCCAGTACAGAACCAAAAATCCAGCACTGTACTCAAAACTTTGTGTTTTCAAATAGCATCAATCATACTATCGTCCAAATCATCCCAAAGGCATTACTTGGCACAAACACTAATTAAAAGATAAAAACACAATCATAACATAATCTACAATTGTGTAAACTCACAAAACAGAAATAAAAAGATTAATGGGTTGTCTCCCTTGAAACTCTTTCTTTATAGCCATTAAGATAGGCTTGAGATTTCAATGATGCTCTCATGAAAGATAATAATTGAAACACAAAGAGAGCATCATAAAACATGTGACAAACACATTTAAGTCTAACCCTCTTCCTATGCATAGGCATTTTATAGGAAAACAAATCATCAAGACAACCAATTTCTAGCATATGCAAATAGGGAGGATGAAGCATTAATAATTTCAACACAAAGAGAGGTAATTTAGTGACATGAAGATTTCTATAACCATATTTTCCTCTCTCATAATAATTACATCTAGTATCATAATCAAATTCAACAATATAACTATAACATAACATATTCTCTACATGATCCACATGCATAAAAGTTTTATAATCTTCCAAAATAGTGGGATTAACGTCAACTAAAGTCATGACCTCTCCAAACCCACTTTCATCAAAAATTTCATAACATTGATCACTCTCCGAATATGTGGGATTCTTTTTACTTAAAGTCGACACTCTTCCAAACCCACTTTCAATATTATTGCAGACATTATTATCAATATCATATTCATCATGAGGCTTAAATAAATTTTTAAGATCATAAGAAGCCTTATCACCCCAATCATGATCATTGCAATAAGTAGTGGACACAACAAAATTATCATCCCCAAGCTTGTATCTTTGCATATCATTAGCACAATTAACATTAATAGAGTTTATAATAGCATCATTGCAATCATGCTTTTCATTCAAGGTGCTATCAAGTGTGGGTGCAATAGCAATAATTTCATTTTTAACATAAGGAACTATAGCAAGTTCATCTTCATAAGCATCATTAATATTGGCATCATGGCCATAAGAATAGCAAGCATCAAGTTCATCAAAAAGGGATATTTCAAGCGAATCAACAGGATCATAATTATCTATAGATTCATGCATACCATTATTCTCTTCCAAAGCAGCAGACATTGTCCCAATGAATTCACTAACATAGGCATTGGAAGCATAGTTTTCATAGCAATATTTAAGTATGGCAAGATTTTTAGATTAGTAGAGAGTAGCATCATACTTTTCAATCAAAGAAGCAACTTCATCGGCATCCTTAAAAGCAACAAATTCTTCAATTTGTTCAATATCATAGTAGTTATAAACACCCTTGGCATAAGAAGATAAGATTTCATTATCATTAAACTCACATAGGTAGAGAACGTGTTTTTTAGGCTCCTCAGAGAAACAAGTAAAATCATGAATTTCACATAGATTCCAAGCATAGCATAGCAAATAATTTATTTGATTCCATAAGAGTCTCTCTTTTTGAGACAAACGGCGACGCACAAAATGAGCATGCTCATCTAATGATTTCCCCTCAACTAAACTAATTGGGGTTTCAGCACGAGCACAAATGGATCGAAGATGATCCAAGTAGAAAACTTTAAGTGGATCCATAGTGATCTTAAATTTTTGCCTTCATTTTCTGTTTTTGTGTGTTGACATGAAGGCAATAAAAGCAAGCAAACAAATAAAATATTTTTGTGTTTTTTGTAAAATTATTTTAGAAGTGGGGGAGATGAAAATGAGAGGCAAATGCAAATAAAAGGCAAATGAAAATAAATGCAAGTGGATGATAGTTTATGCGAAGGTACTTGATAGGTTTTGGTGATGTTTCCCCGGCAACGGCGCCAGAAATTCTTCCTGCTACTTGTGAGCTGCATTGGGATTTCCTCGAAGAGGAGAGGATGATGCAGTACAATAGAGATAAGTATTTCCCTCAGCTCAGGACCATAGTTCTCAATCCAGTAGGAGAACCACACAGAACCTCGTTAGCAGCACCTACACACACAAAAGCAAATACTTCCACCCAACGCGAACAAGAGGGTTGACAATCCCCTTGGCGGTTACTTGCAAGGATTAATTCTGATAGTGATAGATAGGAAACTAAATTGCACAACAAAAGAAAGGAAATAAAATTGCAGCAAGGTATTTTTGGATTTGAATATATGACAAAAGTAGACTCGGGGGCCATAGTTTTCACTAGAGGCTTCTCTCTCGAACGCATAGCATACGGTAGGTAAACAAATTACTGTTGGGCAATTGATAGAAAAACGCATAGTTATGATGATATTTCAAGGCAATGATCATGTATATAGGCATCACGTCCGAGACAAGTAACCGACTCATGCATGCATCTACTACTATTACTCCACCCATCGACCGCTATCCAGCATGCATCTAGGGCATTAAGTTAATGAAAACAGAGTAACGCCTTAAGCAAGATGACATGATGTAGACAAAGTAAAATCAAGCAATATGATTAAACCCCATATTTTTATCCTTAATGGCAACAATAAAAATACGTGTCTTGTCCCTTTCTGTCACAGGGATATAGAACACCGCAAGATTGAACCCATCACAAAGCACCTCTCCCATTGCAAGATAAATCAATCTAGTTGGCCAAACCAAACGGATAGATCGGAGAGAAATACAAAGCTATAACAATCATGCATAAATAAGTTCAGAAAAGACTCAAATATTTCTCATGAATAATCTGATCATAAACCCACAATTCATCGGATCCCAACAAACACACCGCAAAAGAAGATTACATCGAATAGAACTCCAAGGAGACCGAGGAGAACATTGTATTGAAGATCAAAGAGAGAGAAGAAGCAATCTAGCTACTAGCTATGGACCCGTAGGTCTTTGGTAAACTACTCACACATCATCGGAAGGGCAGCAAGGTTGATGTAGAAGCCCTCCGTGATCGATTCCCCCTCCGACAGAGTATCGAAAAAGGCCTCCAGATGGGATCGCGGAAGAACAGAGGCTTGCGGTGGTGGAAAAGTTATTCGAGGTGGCTCCCTGTTGGTTTCCCAATATTTGAGAATTTATAGAAGTGGAATTAGGTCAAACAGAGCCGCGAGGGGCCCGCGCCCTATTGCCTTGTCATCTCCTCGTGAGGCTTCTGGTCTCCTCCCGAAGCTTCCAGGGTCTCTGTTGTCCAGAAAAAAATCGTCTAAAGTTTCGTGGTATTTGGACTTCGTTCGGTACTGATTTCCAAAAAAAACTAAAAACAAGCAGAAAACAGCAACTGGCACTGGGCACTAGGTTAATAGGTTAGTCCCAAAAATTGATATAAAATAGCATATTATTGCATATAAAACATCCAAGATTGATACGATAATAGCATGGAACAATAAAAAATTATAGATACATTGGAGACGTATCAAATTTATGAGGAATTATGGAGTGAAAATGGGCCAGAGGGGACCCACCAGGCCTCCACACGGCCTGGTGGCGCGGCCTACCCCCAAGCCCCACCCCATGGCCAATTGGGGCCCTGGTGACTCGCCTCACAGCGCCCATTTTCCATAAATTCACATTTGCCCTAGAAAAAATCATACAAAAACCTCAAGACTTTCCTCCGTCGTCTATGAGGTGGAACTTTCATGGAGCACATTTGCTGTCCGACGGAGTGATTCTGCTGGGGAAAATTTCCTAACAGTGGGGGCAATCGAAGCCTTCATCATCACTAACACACCAATCATCGTGGGATCATCATCTTCATAAAAATCTTCACCAGCACCATCTCATCTCCAAACCCTAATTCTTCCCTTGTGTTCAATCTTTGTATCAAACCTCAGATTGGTAACAAGGAATACTTATGCGTGTTGATTACACTTTGCAGTTGACGCATAAGAAATTTTTGGGTGAAAGTTTGTTGAGTTCAGCATCATATATTTATACCTACTGCTGATGATCGACATGATGTGTTTTGAGTAGTTCCATTTGTTCTTGAGGACATAGTAGAAGTTTTGTTGTTAATAATCATGTGAATTTGATTACTATTCAATGTTTTGATAATATGTTGTGTTGTTCTTCCTCTAGTGGTGTTATGTGAACGTCGGCTACATGACACTTCACCATCTTTCAGCCTAGGAGTTGGCATTGTGAAATTAGTTTGTAGGGTTGTGGGATCGATAGAAACCCAAACCTCATTTTATGAATTGTTTCGTGAGGGGCTGTTTTGGATCCTATTGTTGAATGTAATGGCTAGATTTATCTTAATTACTTCTCTTGTATTTGTGGATGCTTGCATGGAGGGTATAATCATAAATAGGTATTTGTTCTAGTTAGAATAGTACCTTAGCTCTGGTCCACCCACACAACACGTATCAAAGCAATGAACGGTAACTGAATGAATCATGGTGAAAATAATTTGACAACATTTTCGTGTGTCCTCAAGAGCGTTTTACCTATTATAAGAAACTTCACCAGCTTAACCTTAGCATACATAAGGATTGGGCCACTTGCTGCGCTATTATTTTTGTTACTATTTGCCTTGTTACAAATTTTCTTGCTATCAAATTATCGATCAAACTATCTTTATAGCATTTACAATGAAACCTTGTTGAAAACTACTTGTCAATTCCTTCTGCTCCTTGTTGGGTTCGACACTCTTACTTATCGAAATGACTATGATAGATCCCCCATACTTGTGGGTCATTCCCTGGCTGACAAACAAGGCAACGATAGCCACTGTCTATCATTGGTAGATGTACGGTGTAGATATAAACGCAATACGAACATAACCACTTTCAGACCGTTCATGAGAAATATCCTTCAATTAGTTCACTTAACTTTCAGTTTATGTTTCAGAAATTTCGCTCAACTTCTAGGCTGTGGTTGGTCTCTAATGTAGCAGTTCAAGATGAGAGGGGAAGTTAAGTATTGTATCTAGGTCCCCCAAAATAAGTTAAGGAAACTATTTGAAGCATGCTAGATATGTTCTCTAGATTCTAACGAAAAGAATCCATATGTTTCATCTCATAAATATCATCTTGTCTTAGACATAACCAGCGTAAACATCATCACAGCTGTGTTATCTCCTGATCATTAATCCCAAAATATCAGGATCTTTGCCAGCAGTTGATACGTCTCCGACGTATCTATAACTTTTGATTGTTTCATGCTATTATTATACCAATTCTACATACTTTATATGCAATTTTATATCATTTTTGGGAACTATCCTATTAACCTAGAGCCCAGTGCCAGTTTATGTTTTTGCCTATTTTATTGTTTTAGGGAAAAACTATACCAAACGAAGTCCAAACGCGATAAAATTGTACGGTGATTTTTTCTAGACGAGAAGACACCCAGGAACTTTCAGGAGGAGTCCAAAAGACCTATGAGTGGGCCACAAGCTCACACGATGCGCCCCCAGGGGGCAGTGCCACCTGAGCTTGTGGGCCCCTCGTAACCCCTCCTGACCTAATTCCACTTCCATAAATTCCCTAAAATCCCAAAAACACCAGAGGGAGCCCCGAAACAATTCTTCGACCGCCACAAGCCTCTGTTCTTCCACAATCTCATCTGGAGGCCTCCGCCGGTACTCTGGCGCCGAAGGGGGAATCGACCACGGAGGCCTTCTACAACAACCTTGCTGCCCCTCCAATGATGTGTGAGTAGTTCCTAGAGGACCTAAGGGCCCATAGTGATTAGCTAGATGGCTCTCTCTCTCTCTCTTGATATGATCTTCAATACCATGTTCTCCTCGGAGTTCTATCTGATGTACTACTTTTGTGCGGCGTGTTTGTTGGGATCCGATGAATTGTGCATTTATGATCAGATTATTCATTGAAAGTAATTGAGTTATATCCTGAACTTTATTATGTATGATTGTTATAGCTATGTAATGTTTTCCGATCTATGAGTTTTCTTTGGCCAAGTCGACAATTAGGTCTTCGGTGAAAGTGGTGCATAGTAGTAGGTTCAATCTTGCGGTGTCCTCACCCAGTGACAGAAAGGGTAGCGAGGCACGTATTTGCATTGTTGCAACTAAGGGTAAAAATAAGGGTGCTACTTGTAGTCGGCGTTGGTATTTCCCCGAAGAGGAGAGGATGATGCAGTACAGTAGAGATAAGTATTTCCCTCAGTTAAGAACCAAGGTTATCAATCCAGTAGGAGAACCAAGCAAAATTCCGTTAAGCGCACCTGCACACACAAGAGCAAACACTTGCACCCAACGCAAATAAGAGGGTTGTCAATCCTCTTAGCGGTTATTTGCAAGGATTAAATCTTACAGAGATAAATAGATAAACTAAAATACTAGTTAAAATAAAAGTAAATAAATTGCAGCAAGGTATTTTTAGGTTTTTAATATATGATAAAGTAGACCGGGGGCCATAGTTTTCACTAGAGGCTTCTCTCTCGAACACATAGCATACGGTGGGTAAACAAATTACTGTTGGGCAATTGATAGAAAAGCAAATAATTATCACGGATTCATGGAAATGATCATGTATATAGGCATCACATCCGAGACAAGTAGACCGACTCCTGCCTGCATCAACTACTATTACTCCACCCATCGACTGCTATCCAGCATGCATCTTGGGTATTAAGTATGAAACAGAGTAACGCCTTGATAACCCACAAGTATAGGGGATCGCAACAGTTTTCGAGGCTAGAGTATTGAACCCAAATTTATTGATTTGACACAAGGGGAGCCAAAGAATATTTGGAAGTATTAGCAGTTGAGTTGTCAATTCAATCACACTTGAGACTAAATATCTGCAGCAGAGTGATCAGTAGCACAGTAGTATGATAGTTTGGTAGTAGTAGCAATAAGAGTAACGGTAACAACAACAGTAGTAGCAATTGTGATAGCAGTAGCAACAGTAGTAACTTAGCAAGAACAATATGTGAAAAGCTCGTAGGCATTGAATCGGTGATATTCGTTGGATAACATTCATCGTGTAACAGTCATAACCTAGGGCGACACAGAACTAGCTCCAATTCATCAATGTAATGTAGGCATGTATTCCGTATATAGTCATACGTGCTTGCGATAAGAACTTGCATGACATCTTTTGTCCTACCCTCCCGTGGCAGCGGGGTCCATAAGGAAACTAAGGGATATTAAGGCCTCCTTTTAATCGAGAACCAGAACAAAGCATTAACACATGGTGAATACATGAACTCCTCAAACTATGGTAATCACCGGAAAGAATCCCAATTATTGTCACCTTGGGGTATGCGGATCATAACACATAGCAGGTGCATATAACTTGCAAGACCGGATCAAGAACACAAATATATTCATGAAAACATAAAGGGTTCAGATCTGGAATCATGGCACTCGGGCCCTAGTGACAAGCATTAAGCATAGCAAAGTCATAGCAACATCAATCTCAGAACATAGTGGATACTAGGGATCAAGCCCTAACAAAACTAACTCGATTACATGATAAATCTCAACCAACTCATCACCGTCCAACAAGCCTACGGAGGAATTACTCACTCCCGGCGATGAGCATCATGAAATTGGTGATGAAGGTTGGTTGATGATGACGATGCCGGAAGATCCCCTTCTCCGGAGCCCCAAACGGACTCCAGATCTGGCCTCCCGATGAAGAACAGGAGGTGGCAGCGGCTCCGTATCGTGAAACGCAATAAAACTTCCTCTCCTATTTTTTTCTTCTGGAAACTGAATTTATAGCGTTGGAATTAGGTCAGACGGAGCCAAGTGGGCCCCACGAGGTACCAGGGCGCGCCAGGGGGGGTGGCGCGCCCTGGTGCCCCGTGGGCACTGGGTGGCCCCCCTCCAGTGGTTCTTGGTGCCAATATTTTTTATATATTCCATAAAAAAATCTCCAGAAAGTTTCATCCAATTCCAAGAACTTTGATTTTCTGCGCAAAAACAACACCATGGCAATTCTGCTGAAAACGGCGTCAGTCCGGGTTAGTTCCATTCAAATCATGCAAATTGGGGCCAAAACAAGAGCAAAAGTGTTTGGAAAAGTAGATACAACGGAGACGTATCAACTCCCCCAAGCTTAACTCATTGCTTGTCCTCAAGCAATTCAGTTGACAAACTGAAAGTGATAAAGAAAAACTTTTACAAACTCTTTTGTTCTTGTATCTATATATATGCTTAAGTAGTGCCCAAGTTTTCAGCAAAGATTATAACTAACCATGCAAATGATAACTCTTAGAAATTATATTCACTCATATCTATGGCATAATCAACTAGCGAGCAATAATAAGATATCTCAAATGCCAACACTTTGTCAAAACAATCATGATATAATATGACAACATGGTATCTCGCTAGCCCTTTCTGAGACCGTAAAACATAAATGCAGAGCACCTCTGAAGTTCAAGCAGCGACTAAACATTGTAATTCATGGTAGAAAAGATCCAGTCATGATGCACACAACATTAACTATACACAATGCATGAGAATGACAATAGTGCTCTCAGGTCTGGTGCTTGTTTGAGAAGGTGATGACTCAACAATAAAAGTAAAATAACATAAAAGTAAATAGATAGGCCCTTCGCAGAGGGAAGCATGGATTTGCAGAGGTGCCAGAGCTCGAAGCTTAAATCAGAGATAAATAAAGTTTTGGGAGGTATGCCTTTCCTATCAACGTCACGACCGAGAGTTTTCAACATCTTCCATGCTAAACACATTAGCGGCGGTTCCCAAGCGATAAAGTAAAGTTTACTCCCCTTCCACCAACAATCACAAGCCATGGCTAGCCGAATCCTCGGGTGCCCTCCATACCAACAACTTTCCGGGGGAGTTTGTTTTATTATTTTGCAATTTTAATAGTGGGACTGGGCATCCCAATTACCAGCCCCTCTCATGCAAGGACAAGTGAATAAACACTCATCATGAGAATAACCCGCTTAGCATGGAGAATACTGACCACCCCTTGTCGCTCCATGAGCGGTACGGGCACACAAAACAGATGTTCGTTTGAATATTTAGAGGTGGCACATGCAAATTTACTTAGAACTGCAGAGTAATACCGCATATAGTTAGATATAGTGGACTCATCTGGAATAACCTTGGTTTAAGGATTTTAATGTACAAGCAGCATTCCCGCTTAGTACAGGTGAAGGCTAGCAAATTGGTTGAGAAGCGACCAGCTAGAGAGCGAAAACGGTCATAATCATGCATTATGAATAATCAACATTGAATACTAGCATGAGTAGGATATAAACACCATGAACATAAATATCGTGAAGGCTATGTTGGTTTTGAATCAACTACATGCGTGAACATGTGCCAAGTCAAGCCACTCGAAACATTCAGAGGAGGATACCATATCATCATACTACATCACAATCATTATAATGCATGTTGACACTCAAGATAAATCATTATCCACTCCTAGCTACTTAAGCATGGCATGAGCAACTATAATCTCTAATTGTCATCATAAATATGTTTAATCATAATATGCTGAATCATGGATACTGAGTTAAACATATTTACAAAAACAAGGAACAAGTTGAGTTCATACCCGCTTTTCCTTGCCACAATCACTTCATCAAATCATCGTCATTATTGCCTTTCACTTGCATGACCGAATGATGTGAAAATAATAATAGTGCCAGTGTGTCGTGGACTAAGAAGAAACGAGAAATCTTTTTGGGTTTTCTTTTAATATTACGAAACTACAACTAATTAAACTAGAAAGAAAAACCGAAAAGAAACGAGAAATGTTTTTGGATTTTTTTTTCAAAGTTTTTCAAACACACAAGAAGGAAGCGAGGAAAATAAATTAACATGGATTATACAATGAAAAAGTATGAACACCGACAACTGGAATAAATGTGTGAACATGAATGTAATGTCGGTGAGAAATACGTACTCCCCCAAACTTAGGCCTTTGCCTAGCTTGGTCTATTGCCACGGCTGTCCTGGATAGTAATCGAAATGGTAGCTCGTACTGGCGTTCTAAGCTGCTTCCTCAGCCAGACGAGCAGCCTCGACAGCCGCATTGTACTCATGCACCTCACTCTCATGAAGAAAATGTCTCTGTTTGTTCTGAAAATCAAAGAGGGCAGGAGCAGGCAAAGCAACATACATAGAGTGATATTTATTAAAAACTAATTTATATTCATAACCCTGTGCCTTGCGTTTTAAAAATCTATGTTCTCGCAGTGCTTCAAAATTCAAATATTTATAAGGCAAGAGGGGATCATTGAATTTGGGCGAGACCCCTAACTTTACAGCTAAGAGGGAGGCATAAACTCCTCCATACAAATCACCACTACCCGCATTACGCTGCAGCCTACGTGCAACAATAGCCCCAAGATTATAAAGCTTGCTACCAGTCAAAGCTGTATGAATAAGACTCAGATCAGGGGCACAAAGTGCACTACAGTCTTGTTTACCAACAACGCATTTACCATTAAAAAGCGCAAAATACCGAATAGCGGCAAAATGGATGCTAACTACTCTGGTTTGCGTGATTCCCCTATCCTCATCGTTGCAAAGGCTGTTGAGAAACAACTCATAATCAGATCTTGGGGGATCATCTAATGAACCCCAATATGGAATTTTGCATGCATCACAAAATTCTTCTAGAGGCATATTATAAGATTTGTCATAGAGGTGAAATAAAACTCTAGAAGTGTGCTGGTGAAAGTCAAAGTTCTAAGTAAAGGAACGAGTGAGGTTGTAATGCTGTGGTGGCTTATCTGCGATAAAGGCTGAGAGCTCGGTATTGTGAATATATTGGTCAAATTCCTCCTTGATGCCAGCACCTAGCATGAACTCGTTGCACGGCCATCGAAATGATTTTGCTTTGGCATCTCGCACTGAACTTGCCCTTGGTTCCTCATATGATTGGCGTGCCGAGCTTTCACTTGATGATGCTTCCAAGGATCTCCTCCTCGAAGAACTTCTCCAGGAGATATTCATTTTCTTATGAACAAATTTCTTAAAATTTTTGGGTCACAATATGATATCAATCAAACTTCACAAGATTGATAGCAACTACTCATATGGATGTCTAGAGGCTATATCAAGCAATAAAACTACTTGGAACTCAAAGAATTCAACATGCAAGCTCATTTTCTATAGCACCAAGGGCAGCTAATTATGCAAAATATAATCCACTAGAGCAAAAACTAATTGGAGCAATGGAGGAGTCACATACCAAGGAGCAATCCCCCAAAACAGTTTTGGAAACGGAGCTCCGAGCAAAGAGATCGAAAATTTCAGTTTTGTGAGCAAGAACACGAGAGAGAGAGAGAGAGCTACCAGGAATTTTTACTAGAGGTAAGAGACAAAGTGAGCTAAGGGGATAAGTGAGGGGGTCCCTATGGGGCCCACGAGGTACCTGGGCACGCCAGGGGGGCGGGCGCGCCCTGGTGCCTCGTGGGCACCTGGGGCACCCACCTGGTATAATTTTTGTGCCAAAATTCTTAAATAATAAATAAAAATTCATATCAAAATTGTATTGCATTTTGAGCACTTTTATTTCTGGGCACTTTTTTATTGCACGGATAAATCAGAAAACAGGATAATCATGGCATTTTATTTCATTTAACTAAAAATAACAGAAAACAAAAAGTGGGTACAGAAGGTTGTGCCTACTAAATTCATCGACCACATGCCTCTCTGAAAGAATCCATTAATAAGGTTGATCAGGTCTTATTAACAAACCATTTCTGAGTAACATGAAACCGAAGAACTTTCGTATAACACTAAGTTACCTCAACGGGGATATGCATCTCCCCAACAATAAGAGTTTTATATTTCTTTTTAATAGTAGGAAGGGGGAGTTGAAAACTTCCAATAGTAATTGTCGGAGTCTTTTCAATAATATGAATACCATTTACTTGAAATTGTTTCTTCGGAAAGTGCACCATATGCTCATTACCATTGATATGAAAAGTGACCTTGCTTTTGTTGCAATCAATAACAGCCCCTGCAGTATTCAAGAAGGGTCTACCAAGGATAATCGACATGTTGTCATCATCGGGCATATCAAGTATAACAAAGTATGTTAAAATAGTAACATTTGCAACTACAACAGGCACATCTTCACAAACACCGATAGGTATGGCAGTTCATTTGTCAGCCATTTGCAATGATATTTCAGTGGGAGTGAGTTTATTCAAATCAAGTCTTTTGTATAAGGAGAAAGGCATAACACTAACACCGGCTCCTAAATCACACAAAGCAATTTTGACAAAATTTCTTTTAATGGAGCATGATATAGTTGGTATTCCTGGATCTCATAGTTTCTTAGGTACTCCATCCTTAAAAGAATAATTTGCAAGCATGGTGGAAATTTCAGCCTCGGGTATCTTTCTTTTATTTGTGACAATGTCTTTCATATATTTAGCATAAGGAGGCATCTTTATAATATCAGTCAAACGAGTACGCAAAAAGACTGGCCTAAGCATTTTAGCAAAGCGTTCAAATTCTTCCTCATCCTTTTTCTTAGATGGTTTAGGAGGAAAGGGCATGGGTTTTTGAACCCATGGTTTTCTTTCTTTACCATGTTTTCTAGCAACGAAGTCTTTTTTTATCATAAAGTTTATTTTTAGGAGGTGGGTTATCAAGATCAACAGCAGGTTCTATTTCAACATCATTTTCAGATTTTTTTTCATTATCTAGTTGGGTATCCACATGAGCATCATCATCATTATTATTATCATCAGGTGGTTGTTCATTACCAGATTGTGTTCCAGCATCAGAAATAGAAACATCATTATTATCCTCTAAGGGTTTTCCTACCTCGGGTTCACTAGAAGTATGCAAAGTCCTATCGTTTTTCTTTTTCTTTTTCTTTTTCTTTTTAGATGGACAAGGTGCATCAGCATTAATTCTTTGAGAGTCTTGTTCAATTCTTTTAGGGTGACCTTCAGGATAAAGTGGCTCCTGAGTCATTCTACCTCCTCTAGTCATAACCCTAACAGCATGATCATTCATATTGTTATTCATTTCATTCAGCAATTCACTTTGAGATTTAGCAACTTGTTCTAATTGGGTTTGAACCATAGATGCATGTTTACTCACACCTTTAACATCATTAGCAATGCTAAATAACAAGTCACTCAAGCGATCAATCATGTAGGCATTTCGTTTCAGTTGTTTCATAACATTTGCATTGAAATGATCTTGCTTCATAATATAATTGTCAAATTCATACAAACATTGACTAGGAGGTTTGTTATAAGGAATATAACTTTCATTAAACTTTATAAGAGAATTTACCTCTACTACCTGTGTCGGCTTGTCAAGACCATGTATTTCTTCAATAGGTGGTAAATTCTTAATATCTTCAGCTTTAATACCTTTTTCCTTCTGGCATTTCTTTGCCTCTTGCATATCTTCAGGACTGAGATGTAAAATACCCTTCTTCTTCAGAGTGGGTTTAGGCGGAGTTCAGGTAGTGTCCAATCATTCTCACTCTTCAATATATTTTTCAATAACTCCTCAGCTTGTTTAACAGTTCTTTCCTTGAAAACACAACTAGCACAACTATCTAGGTAGTCCCAAGAAGCATCGGTTAGTACATTATAGAAGATATCAAGTATTTCATTTTTCTTAAGAGGATGATCAGGCAAAGCATTAAGTAATTGGAGAAGCCTCCCCCAAGTTTGAGGGAGATTCTCTTCTTCAATTTGCACAAAGTTAAATATTTCCTGTAAGGGGGCTTGTTTCTTATGAGCAGGAAAATATTTTTCAGAGAAGTAGCAAATCATATCATGGGGACTATGCACACATCCAGGAGCAAGAGTATTATACCATTCTTTAGCATCACCCTTTAATGAGAAAGGAAATAATTTAAGAATATAATAATAGCGAATTTTTTCCTCCTGGGCAAATAGGGTGGCTATATCATTTAATTTAGTAAGATGTGCCACAACGGTTTCAGTTTCATAGCCATGGAAAGGATCAGATTCTACCAACTTAATCAACTCAGGGTCAATAGAGAATTCATAATCCTTATCAGTAACAAATATGGGGGAGGTTGCAAACTTAGGATCATATTTCATTTTCTCCCTCATAGATTTTTCTTTCATCTCAGCAACCAGTTTTATAACTTCATGTCTATCATTACAAGCAAGGATGGCTCTAGCTGTCTCCCTATCAAAGCATTGTTCATCAGGTCTTTCAACTCTAGTAGGAGAGCAAGGCATAATAGGCGAATCATAATTCTCAAGAGTTTCAGCATTTTCAATTTCTTTAGCCTTAGCAATTTGTTCAGTAAGAAATTCACCAAGTGGCACAGCATTATCAGGCATAGTACTAGCATCATCATGGGTATCATTCATGGCAGAAGTGGTATCATCAATAACTTGCGACATATCAGAATTAATAGCATGTTTTGGTGTTGCAAGTTTACTCAAAACAGATGGTGAATCAAGTGCAGAGCTAGATGGTAGTTCCTTACCTCCCCTCGTCTTAGAGGGAACGATCTTTGTCTTAGCGTCTTTCAGATTCTTCATAGTGATCAACAGATATAAATCCCAAGTGACTTAGCAAATATAGCAATGCTCCCCGGCAATGGCGCCAGAAAAAGGTCTTGATAACCCACAAGTATAGGGGATCGCAACAGTTTTCGAGGGTAGAGTATTCAACCCAAATTTATTGATTCGACACAAGGGGAGCCAAAGAATATTTGCAAGTATTAGCAGTTGAGTTGTCAATTCAACCACACCTGAGACTAAATATCTGCAGCAGAGTGATCAGTAGCACAGTAGTATGATAGTTTGGTAGCAGTAACTATAATAGTAACGGTAACAGCAACGGTAACAAAAACAGTAGTAGCAATTGTGACAGCAGTAGCAACAGTAGTAACTTAGCAAGAACAATATGTGAAAAGCTCGTAGGCATTGGATCGGTGATATTCGTTAGATAACATTCATCATGTAACAATCATAATCTAGGGCGACACTGAACTAGCTCCAATTCATCAATGTAATGTAGGCATGTATTCCGTATATAGTCATACGTGCTTGCGATAAGAACTTGCATGACATCTTTTGTCCAACCCTCCCGTGGCAGCGGGGTCCATAAGGAAACTAAGGGATATTAAGGCCTCCTTTTAATAGAGAACCGGAACAAAGCATTAACACTTGGTGAATACATGAACTCCTCAAACTATGGCAATCACCGGAAAGAATCCCAATTATTGCCACCTTGGGGTATGCGGATCATAACACATAGCAGGTGCATATAACTTGCAAGATCGGATCAAGAACACAAATATATTCATGAAAACATAAAGGGTTCAGATCTGGA
This sequence comes from Elymus sibiricus, assembly GCA_039707655.1. Classification (NCBI taxonomy): domain Eukaryota; kingdom Viridiplantae; phylum Streptophyta; class Magnoliopsida; order Poales; family Poaceae; genus Elymus; species Elymus sibiricus. The sequence continues at coordinate 351,389,338 of CM077672.1, read as the reverse complement.
ATCATGGCACTCGGGCCCTAGTGACAAGCATTAAGCATAGCAAAGTCATAGCAACATCAATCTCAGAACATAGTGGATACTAGGGATCAAGCCCTAACAAAACCAACTCGATTACATGATAAATCTCTTCCAACTCATCACCGTCCAGCAAGCCTACGACGGAATTACTCACTCCCGGCGGTGAGCATCATGAAATTGGTAATGAAGGATGGTTGATGATGACGATGCCGGAAGATCCCCCTCTCCGGAGCCCCAAACGGACTCCAGATCTGGCCTCCCGATGAAGAACAGGAGGTGGCAGCGGTTCCGTATCGTGAAACGCAATAAAACTTCCTCTCCTATTTTTTTTCTTCTAGAAACTGAATTTATAGCGTTGGAATTAGGTCAGACGGGGCCAAGTGGGCCCCACAAGGTACCATGGCGCGCCAGGGGGGTGGCGCGCCCTGGTGCCTCATGGGCACTGGGTGGCCCCCCTCCAGTGGTTCTTGGTGCCAATATTTTTTATATATTCCATAAAAAATCTCCAGAAAGTTTCATCCAATTCCAAGAACTTTGATTTTCTGCACAAAAACAACACCATGGCAATTCTGCTGAAAACAGCGTCAGTCCGGGTTAGTTCCATTCAAATCATGCAAATTAGGGGCCAAAACAAGAGCAAAAGTGTTTGGAAAAGTAGATACGACGGAGACGTATCACGCCTTAAACAAGAGCAAAAGTGTTGGGAAAAACCCAACGCAGCTCACAAGTAGCAGCACCCAAAGAGGAACTCACTAGCAGAGGGCCAGGTGGGGCAAAGAGCCTGCCTCCGGTGGCAAGACAGTTGGAAAAAAATATGTCACAAACATAGTCTTGTGCCATGAAAAATAAATCGCCAAAGAAAGCTATGTGCAATGATCATTGCCAAGGAAAATAAAAAAATCATTTGCAGAGAGTTGAGAAAAAAATCCTTCAACTAGTTCGCTTAACTTTCGGGCTGCATTTGGTCTCTGTGCCAATTGGCGTAATGGGTCATCTAGTATAGCAGAACAAGCCGACAAATCGACTATTCACATTAGAAAAGCTAACCAAAATTCAAACCCACAAGGCGACTGACACGCGGGACCAGAGGAGAAATAGGCAGTGCCGGGCTCAAATGCCCACCACATGGCAGTCCCAGGGACCACAACAAACCAACATGCCACACCCCTACCTGGACGCTGATACGTCTCCAACGTATCTATAATTTTTTATTGTTCCATGCTATTATAGTATCAATCTTGGATGTTTTTATATGCAATTATATATCATTTTTTGGGACTAACCTATTAACCTAGTGCCCAGTGCCAGTTGCTGTTTTCTGCTTGTTTTTGGTTTTTCAGGAAATCAGTACCAAACGAAGCCCAAATGCCACGAAACTTTTTGATGATTTTTTTCTGGACAGGACGAAGCCAGAAGCTTCACGAGGAAACCACAAGGCCCCTGATGCCTTGTGGGCCCCTCATGGCTCCTTTGGACCTAATTCCACTTCTATAAATTCTCAAATATTCAGAAACCATCAGAGAGCCAACCCGAATAACTTTTACGCCGCCGCAAGCCTCTGTTCTTCCGCGATCCCATCTGTAGGCCTTTTCCGGTACTCTGCCGGAGGGGGAATCGATCATGGAGGGCTTCTACATCAACCTTGCTGCCCTTCCAATGATGTGTGAGTAGTTTACCACAGACCTACGGGTCCATAGCTAGTAGCTAGATGGCTTCTTCTCTCTCTTTGATCTTCAATACCATGTTCTCCTCGATGTTCTTGGAGTTCTATCCGATGTAATCTTCTCGGTGTGTTTGTTGGGATCCGATGAATTGTGAGTTTATGATCAGATTATTCATGAGAAATATTTGAGTCTTCTCTGAACTCTTTTATGCATGATTGTTATAGCTTTGTATTTCTCTCCGATCTATCGATTTGGTTTGGCCAACTAGATTGGTTTGTCTTGCAATGGGAGAGGTGCTTTGTGATGGGTTCAATCTTGCGGTGCTCAATCCCAGTGACAGAAAGGGATATGACACGAATTTGTATTGTTGCCATTAAAGATAAAAAGATGGGGTTTAATCATATTGCTTGAGTTTACTTTGTCTACATCATGTCATCTTGCTTAAGGCGTTACTCTGTTTCATACTTAATACCCTAGATGCATGCTGGATAGCGGTCGATGGGTGGAGTAATAGTAGTAGATGGAGGCAGGAGTCGGTCTACTTGTCTCAGACGTGATGCTTATATACATGATCATTGCCATGAATCCGTCATAATTATTTGCTTTTCTATTAATTGCCCAATAGTAATTTGTTTACCCACCGTATGTTCTGCTCTCGAGAGAGAAGCCTCTAGTGAAAACTATGGCCCCCGGGTCTATCTTTATCATATATTGAAATCCAAAAATACCTTGCTGCAATTTATTTACTTTTATTTTATTTTGCAATTTATATTTCTATCTATCACTATCAGAATTAATCCCTGCAAATAACCGCTAAGAGAATTTAATTACTGCATCATCCTCTCCTCTTCGGGGAAATACCAACGCAGTCTACAAGTAGCAGGAAGAATTTCTGGCACCGTTGCCGGGGAGACATCATCAAAATTACCAAGTACCTTCGCACAAACTATCATTCACTTGCATTTACTTTATTTGCCTTTTTATTTGCATTTGCCTCTCGTTTTCATCTCCCCCACTTCTATTTTTTTTACAAAAACACAAAAATATTTTATTTGCTTGCTTGCTTGCTTTTATTGCCTTCATGTTAACACACAAAACAGAAAGTAAAACAAAAAAATTATTTGACTATGGATCCACTTAAAGTTTTCTACTTGGATCATCTTCGATCCATTTGTGCTCGTGCCGAAACCCCAACTAGTTTACTTGAGGGAAAATCATTAGATGAGCATGCTCATTTTGTGCGTCACCGTTTGTCTCAAAAAGGGAGACTCTTATGGAATCAAATAAATTGTTTGCTATGTTATGCTTGGAATCTTTGTGAAATTTATGATTTAATTGTTGCTCTAAGAACCCTATAAAAATACCTTCCCAACCTATGTGAGTTTAATGATAATGAAATCTTATCTTCTTACGCTAAAGGTGTTTATAGTTACTATGATATCAAACAAATTTAAGAATTTGTTGCTTTTAGGGGTGCTTATGAAGTTGCTTCTTTGATTGAAAAGTATGATGCTACTCTCTACAAATCTAAATTTTTTGACATACTTTAATATTGCTATGAAAACTATGCTCCTAATGCCTATGTTAATGAATTTATTAAGAGAATGTCTGCTACTTTGGAAGAAAATAATGTGCATGAATCCATAGATAATTATGATTCTGTTGATTCAATTGAAATATCCCCTGTTGATTGATGCTTATAGAGATGAACTTGCTATAGTTCCTTATGTTAAAAATGAAATTATTGCTATAGCACCCATACTTGATAGCTCCTTGAATGAAAAGCATGATAGCAATGATGTTATTATAAATTCTATTAATGTCAATTGTGCTAATGATATGCAAAGCTACAAGCTTGGGGATGAAAATATTGTTATGTCCACTACTTATTGCAATGATCATGACTGGGGTGATGAAGCTTCTTATGATCTTGAAAATTTATTTAAGCCTCATGATGAATATGCTATTGATAATAATGTTTGCAATAGTATTGAAAGTGGGTTTGAGAGAGTTTCAACTTTAGGTAAAAAGAATCCCACATATTTGGAGAGTGTTCAATCTTATGAAATTTTTGATAAAAGTGGGTTTGAAAAGGTCATGACTTTAGTTGATGATAATCCCACTATTTTGGAAGAGTGTCAACTTTGCATGCATGTGGATCGTGTAGAGAATATGTTATGTGCACTACTAGGAAAAGGGCTATAGATGATATGGCTACTAATGGCGCACCAGACATGTGGTGCGCCACTACTATATAGTAATGGCGCACCATGAGTTGGTGCGCCATTAGTGTGGTAGACACTAATGGCGCACCAGACCCACGGTGCGCCATTAGTGACAAATGTTTTTTTTTCATTTTTCCAAAAATACTAATGGCGCACCAGGGAAGAGTGCGCCATTACTAGTTTAACTAGTAATGGCGCACGTCCAACACAGTGCGCCACTACTATTTTTTTTTTTTTTTGCAAAACTACTAATGGCGCACCTCAAGCTGGTGCGCCATTAGTAACCAGGGTTACTAATGGCGCATATATGGGTGGTGCGCCATTAGTAACCTGGGACCAGCTAGATATTTTGGACAGCCACACCTACACACTCACTTTCCCCACTTCATTCTCTCCACCTCCTCCTCCAAGATTGTGTCGGTTGCCTCCTCCTCCTCACCTCATTTGCACCATAGATTCATCAAAATTAGGTGGTTAAATTACCTTTTTTTGATAGGTAAGTAAGGGGAAAGCTATCTTTATGTTGTAGATCTACTTTTTTTCTCTCCCTCGCTCCAACAACGTGCACATGCACTTTTTATGGCCTTGCTAGATCTATGTATGTTTGTGGTGTTGCATATGTTTGTGGTGTTGCATATATGTTTGTGTTTGCAGGTACCGGTATTTGAAATGCGATAGTTGCCAATATTTTGCCGGAATGTTGATTCATTTCCGTTTCGGCGAGAATTTTGGCACTATGCATTCTTTTTGGTCCTATATATTTTTAGGGAAAGTCATGCCAAATTTTTTCTTGGTTCTAAAATATCGTTTTGCTCTACCCCGCAGGCGACCGTGGTCCGCACGATGACCAAAGGCATCGTGAATAGGTTTTTGAGCTCCGCGAAGGCCGAGATGCTTCAAAAGAACGAGACGGAGATAAGATGTCCGTGTCGAAGATGCAAGCTGAAGAACCTTATTGCGGACCCGGATTCCGGGCAGGTGCGGGACCACCTGCTCTTGCGTGGTTTCATGCATGGCTATCGGTGGCAAGGTGATGAAGATGACTATGAAGTCGTCCATGGGGGCCGGGCAAGAAATGAGGAAGGGCAGCAAGACAACCACCGCGGCGAGGGCGGTCGAGAAGACGAAGAATCTCCAGGACATGATCACGACGGTGATGCTGTACACAGTCATCATGTAGAAGATGCCGGACATGATGATGAGGAAGATCAAGACGAAGGGCATGATCATGAAGATGAAGATGCCGGAGCAGACGACGATGGAGGCTGGGTGCAGGACCCTCATATTCAAGAGCTGCTTCTCAAGCAGACGGATAACGCAAGAGCTGCCGCCCGAGAGAAAGCCAAGCTGGATCAACTGGAGATAGACGCGGTTACTCCATTGTATGAAGGATGCAGGCCCGAGGATACCCACCTGAAAGTAACGCTCATGGCTCTGGAGATGAAGGTAAAACACAAAATGACCGACGCATGCTTCGACGAGAACATGTCATTCTGGCACGAACGTCTTCCCAAGGGGAACAAGTGCCCGACCAGTTTCGAGGAGGCGAAGAAAATCGTGTGTCCTCTGGATTTACCGCACGTGAAATACCATGTGTGCATGAACAATTGCATCATTTATCGGGACGAGCACGCGGAGTCTACCATATGTCCGGTGTGCGGCATCACTCGATACAAGAAGTGGAAGAAAGCTCCTCGAAAAGTGGTGTGGTACTTTCCGATCACTCCTCGTCTGCAGCGGTATTTCGCGGACCCTAAGGTAGCAAAGCTCCTGCGTTGGCACGCGGATAGGGAGGAGAAGAAGCGAGAAGATGACGGAAATGATCCAGAGATAAATAAAAAAGACAAGATGCTGAGTCACCCTAAGGATGCGAGCCAGTGGCAAGCGTTGAACTTCGAAGACCCAGAATTTGGGAACGATCCAAGGAACATCGTGCTGGGCGCGAGCACCAATGGAGTCAATCCATTTGGCAGCCAGAGAAGCACACATAGCACCTGGCCTGTGTTTGTGTGGATGTACAACCTTCCCCCCTGGTTGTGCATAAAAAGGAAGTACATTCACATGAGTATGCTAATTGAAGGGCCGAAACAACCAGGGAACGACATCAATCTGTATCTGGGGCTGCTGAAAGAGGAGCTAGACACGCTGTGGAAAAGGCCAGCCAATACGTGGGACGCCGCAGAGAAAGAATATTTCCCTATGAGAGCCGCACTGCTCACGACGGTGCACGACTATCTCGGTTACGGATATCTCGCGGGGCAGGTGGTCCACGGATTTTCTGGATGCGTCAGGTGCATGAATGACACAACGTATCGCCAGCTAGATAGAGATCCTGGGTCTTCGAAAACCGTGTTCATGGGACATCGAAGGTGGCTTCGCGATGATGACCCGTGGAGAAAACGCAAGGATCTGTTCGATGGTGAAACCGAACCCCGAAGACGCCCGCGTACGAGGAGCGGCGAGGAAATAGACGAGCTGTTGAAAAATTGGAAAGATTGCCCACTGCCGGGAAAGAAGCAAAAGGCGCCAGAGCCGGGAAAGAAGCGAAAGGCGCCAGAGCCGCTCCTGAAGGTATGGAAAACGAGGTCTGTTTTCTTGGACTTGCCGTACTGGAAGATCCACCGTGTGCCTCACAGCCTTGATGTCATGCATATCACGAAGAACGTGTGCGAGAGTCTGCTTGGTACCCTGCTCAACATGCCAGAGAGGACCAAAGATGGGCCGAAAGAAAGGGCAGACTTGAAATCAATGGGCATCAGGGAGGAGCTTTCTGACCGAAGAGTGCATCTCCTACTGCACGAATTATCTAGGCATCGAGAACCCCGTTGGTCTGCCCGTCAACAGGCACCTCGGCAGGCTCGCTGGATGGGGTCACCGTGAGGGTCGGCGCGAAATGCATGTCGACTTCGAGGGTCGACTCGCCGACTTTGAAAGAGCAAACCTAGTCGCGCTACAACACATAGACGTGGTCGATCCTTGGGTGGTAGAGCACAAAACCTTTATTGAGAAGACGTACAATGACCGAGGCCAACAGAGGACGGACGGAGATATAATCAAAGAGCACAACTCATGTTTCACGCGTTGGTTCAAGCAGAAGCTTCTGTCGTACCCTTGACATGAGGATTCTTCCGCGGAAGAACAACTCATATTCGCCTTGTCACAGGGCGCCGAGCACAACCTGATGACCTATGAGGCGTATGATATCAACGGCTACACATTCTACACCGAGGACAAGGACATGAAGAGCGATGGTTATCAGAACTCCGGGGTAACGATGGAATCCTACACCGGTAACGACAAGGACAGATACTACGGAAGGATTGAGGAGATCTGGGAGCTGAGCTACGCTGGAGAGAAGGTCCCGATGTTCCGTGTCAGATGGGCCAAGAGCGTCCTAAAAGAAGACCGGTATTTCACCACCATGGTTATACCCGAAGCCAAATCCAAGACCGCGGGCGCAAACGTCACCGCGAAAAATGAGCCATGGGTACTGGCTTCCCAAGTGGACCAATGCTTCTTCATTACCGACCCGTCAAAGCCCAGTCGTGTTGTCGTGAGGAGAGGCAAAAGGAAGATCATCGGAATGGATGGAGTCGCCAATGAGCAAGACTTCGACAAGTACGGCGACCCGAAGATGGAACATGACGACGACGATGAAGTAGCAGCATACACCACAAGAAGAAGCAGGACCACCCTACCTAAAGGACGTCCGTTCCACAGAAGAACTCCATTTGCGAAAAAGAAGGGCAAGAAGATTGTGAACAGATAGCTAGCTAAGATCGATTGTATTTAAATCGTAGTCTTCATTTCTCGATTGTATTTCATGGGCACTTTTTGAACTCATGAATATTTTTAAATTTCATGGGCACTTTTTGAATTCATGAATATTTTTTCAAATTTGATGATATTTTTTCATATTCAATATGAAAAAATAATGAATATTCATGAGGACACTCGATCTCGATCCCCCTCCATCTCGATCGCTATCCCCCTCCATCTCGATCTCGATCATCCCCCGCACCCTCCCCTGCTAGCTCCACCGCCGCCGACGACCCACCGCACCCTCCCCCGCTCCACCGCCGCCGCCGACCCCCCGCACCCTCCCCGGCCCGCTCCACCGCCGCCGAGCACCCCCCGCACCCTCCCCCGCTCCACCGCCGCCGCCGACCCACCGCACCCTCCCCCGCTCCACCGCCGCCGCCGAGCACCCCCATTTGATGATATTTTCAAATAACAAATTTGATGATATTTTTTCATATTAATAAAAAAATTATTACTGTTTTTATAAAAAATTATTACTGTTTTTATAAAAATATATTAAAAAATAGCAACAAAAAATAATAATAAAAAAACATACTAATGGCGCACCGCTCGGGTAGTGCGCCATTGCTGTCTAAAAAAAAGCTTTCTAATGGCGCACCTCTAAGGAGTGCGCCATTGCTATAAAAAAAAAGATATCTAATGGCGCACCGCTCGGGGGTGCACCATTAGTAAGCTTCCCCCTAGCTCTAACTCGCCCGACCCCTTCGTCCCTCCCTCTCGCCGGATCCCCTTCCCCCCCGCGCGCTGCCCCGACCCACGACGCCGCCGCCCCTACGTGCACCGCCGCCCCCGCGCCCCCGCGCCCACCACCACTGCAGCTCCGCCATCGCCGACGCCTCCGCGACCTCGCCGTCGCCGACAGCCTCCCCGCGTCGGCCCCTGCCCTGCGCCGCCTCTACCTCAGTCCGGACACGGGGTGCAGGACGACGACCGCCGCCGACCCGCGAAGCACGTGGCCGTCGGCCTCCCCATGACCAACCGAGGCGCCCAGGAGGACCGCCGCCGTCTTCTTCTTCGACTACGAGGACCCGGACGAGCTCGGACGCCCTCGAGCCATCCCTTCGACGCCGCCGCCGCCGCCGACCCCGACCCCGACCCCGACCCCTCCGGCGACCGGCCGCGCCCGCCCAGGTCTGATGATTTGCCCGTACCATGGTTCATGGATTGTGATACTCTCTGTTGTAATTTTGAGTAACTCTATACAAGATTTTAGACTCAGATGCCCCAGGTCTTGCTCCCAGGATAAATGGCAAGAATTAAAATGAGCAATGCTCAGCCAGAACAGCCCAGAATTAAAATGGACTGGGTGCAAAGAAAAGGGCTTGCACATGATGCAGGTTAAAAATAATTTTATTTGATATTTAGAAAGCTTGGTTAAAAAAAAATATCTCTAGTCCTTCATTCCGCTTGGCATGGTAAACACTCGTACATGTCATGGAAATCTCTTGTAGAAAATGTGCAGGACTATAATCAATCCATGGTTCCTACTTGCTGAAGTTGATCTTGGTTCGTAGGCTGATTAAGCTAACAATGTTCTATTCCATGCAGCAAAGGCAATTTTCATCTAAGTTGAGCTGATTTTGATTTCCGTATGTTATGGGGGGACAACAGATATTGCTATATGTTCATTCTTGAGGGTATAGACTTGCTAAACTATTGATGATTTTTTGTTGGGTGACCTATTAGATCTGGAATGGAAGCTCACATAAGTTGAGCTGATTTTTGTCCATATGAAAGCAGAGGACCATATGGTCTGTGGCCTTTTCATCCATATGAAAGTAGAGGCACATTGTGGTGCTAGTTTGCTGGGTTTTGTCTCCGACCATCGTGTCGTGATGATTTTGCAGGAACCCCGAGAGGCCCTTGAGTTTGCCGAAATGTCGATTAACTTCCGTTCCGGCAAATTCGGGTACTCCATATGTCCTATTTTCAGCAAAGGTCATGCTGAAATTTTCCGTGAATTTTAGCATGACTTTGCTAAAAATCGGACATATGGGGTACTTGCTACTAATGCATGGGCCGGGGTATCTTAGTACTTAATTAAGTAGCTTTTAGGGTGCCTCGGTGTCGATAAGAACCTAAATGATGAAAGCTTAGGCTTTTAGGGTGCCTCGGCGTCGACAAACCCTAAATGATAAAAGCTTAGCTTTTAGGATGCCTCGGTGTCGACAAACCCTAAATGATGAGACCATGATCTTGTTCCTTGACAATAACCAACTTTTTGACCAAACTTTTTTCCAATTTAGAGCGAAACATGGCCCACAACGATGAGGTCGGTGGTTCGGGCGGCAAGCAATTCTGGGAGCTGTCCCAGGAGATGGAGGAACAACCTCACCGCTATGAGGACGCCACGGAAGACACCGATCCTGACTACACAACCCCTAGTGGCGTCGGGGATGACACCACTGATGGTGCCGCCGAGGATGCCACCACTGATGGTGCCGCCGAGGATGCCACCACTGATGATGGCAGCGCACGCACAGATGGCAGCCAACCGAAGAGGCAACGGAAGGACCGGCGCCCGAACGTGCTCCGCACCGTCAAGGAGGAATTTACTCAAGTGGACTCCGACGGGCATCCAACGGAGCCCAAACAAATAGTCAAGGGGTACTCGGTTCAGCTCGGGTGCATTCTCCGGAGCACCGTCTCGATCAACACCGAGAACCTAAGGCATAAGGACCGAGGGAATTTGCGCAACCTCCTCTTCACGAAGCTGCACGAACGATACAAGTTCCCCGCTGAATTTGAAAACACACGCCTCTCAGGGAATAAAGTGAACAGTGCCGCCCTCACGAGGATGAGCACGGCCCTGTCTACTTGGAGAAGCGCGGTGAAAAGAATGATTGAGAAAGGTGATAGTTATGAGAAGATCAAGGCGAAAAATCCTTCGATCAGCGAAGATGACTACAAGGAGTTCAAGATCAAGTGCGAGAGCAGCGCAACCTCCGAATCAAGTCAGTGGGGGAAAGAAATGCGGCAGTTGAACTTAGGGGAACACAAACTCGGTCCCGGCGGTTACAGAGTGGCGGAGCCTATATGGGACAAGGAGGACGCGGAGCGTGCCGAGCAAGGCCTACCGCCCCGCTTCGAGAAATACCGTGACAAGCAGACCAGGAACTATGTCAGGGCCCGGTACAAGGAGGACCCGGTAACAAAGGAGCTTACCACGGATCCGAAGACCAGGGCGCTTGAGCTTGTTCTGGCGCAGGAGACTGAAAGCAGTAGCGCGGGGTCGTCTCAGAGCATCCCTTGGGACAGCACTCTAAATAGGGCGTTGAACGTAATGAAAAACAAGGATAAGCTCAGTAAGCCGTCGTCAGCTGGTCGTGTGGCCGGCAAAGGCTTGTCCACAAAATGGTCGTCATACTATAACGCTGGTGGGCGAAAGGAGAGAAAGACCAGCTCGGAAAGCCAGTCGCGCGAGGTTCAAGAACTCAAGGCACAAGTGGCGCGGATTCCGGAGATTGTCCAAGAGCAAGTGCAACAACAACTGGGATCGACGCTCACCGGCATTATGCCTACCTTGATTCATGGGCTGACGACGTGGATTGCGAGCGGCCAACAGGGGCCGCCCCCGATTCCCAGCTTCACGGCCAGCAACTCGCACAACGCGCAGGCGGCGCCATTGGTGTCTCCGGCGGAGCTGGTATTGGTGTCTCCGACGCCGGCACGGGCATTGGAGCTTAATGCACCCGGGTGTACGCCGGCCGGCACCTCGGCAGCAAGCGGCCCCTCCGTCAATTGCACGCCCGCCATTGGTGGTGCCTCGACATTAGCCGAGCTCGACGCCATCATCACGGTAACTAATTAAGCCTCTCGGCCGAGGACTTCATCTCCTTGCCTTTGACTGGGCATCCCTGATGCCCTACATGTTTTCGCAGGGCGCCGCCGACGTTCCGTGCACTCTCCTGCACTTCGTGAACAACGAGTTGGTCGATGTCGCCAAGGGCAAAATCGTTCAACCGGGCAACCCCGTGTTCCACGGTAATCCAATGCCACCCGCCGTGTATAGGGTTCAACTGGTTCGGGTGCTGCCAGGCTGCGACGAGTTGTTACCTCCGATTCGACCCGCCGGGGCCGACGAAGATGATGTGATGACCCTCAGCGCCTGCCTAAGCTGGCCCCTGCTTTGGCCGAAGAGCCAGATTCGTTTGGGGGCGGGGGACACCACCCCAAAGACAACACCGCCAGTCATGCCGGCGCCAAGCCATGGCAAGACCGCCGCAACGCTACCGGACATGCCGGACATGCATATGGCACAGGATCCGGGCATGCATATGGCACAGGATCCAGACGACGACGACAACGACGACGGTACATTTACCAACGTCGATAAGTACTTCAATGAACATGGGTGCGATGACGAATTCATGGGGCCTCCTTCTCAAGAACCCAACCCTGCAAAAGACGATCGCGATCTAGCTGGTACCGCGGAGAAACCCAATTGCAACAGGCGTCGTCTGGCGTTCAGTTCTCAGGAGACGCCTCCAGCTGCCGACTTCACCGAGCCTCAGATAGCCGAGGTGCGAAATATTATCAGCCCCAGCACACTCAAGAAGGCGGTCTGTGAGCAGAACTCGGTCCCATTACAGCAGAAGAAGAAGGGACGGAAAAGAAAGAGTAACAAGGGTGCGAGCCAGCCGGCACCGAGTACGACCCGTGCTCAGGACGGGCCACCTTCACCTAAGGATATCTCGAGGAGGGTGCATGTGGCGGGTAGGCCGATGCTACCTACTAATATGCTCAATGCTGCAACCGGTGCTATGCGGAGTCTGCATGACAGTGTTCTTTCTTTGGAGAAGCGGCGTCTCCGAGAGAATGACGTGGCATACCCAGTTTTCGTGGCCAAGGTGCCAGAGGGCAAGGGCTTTGTGGATAGCGCCATCGGGGGTACGATCGTCCTGCGGTTTGATGACATCTTCGCTATGTTTAACCTACATCCGCTGCACTACACCTTCGTTCGGCTATTTTCGCTGAGTATGGAGATGCGGATCATTAGAGACAAGACCCCGGACATCGTGATAGGCGACCCCTTCTACATGCGTGCCAAGATCTTGGGCAGCGCTGGGGACCGACAAGTCACGAGTTCTTACCTCGAAGGCGTCATTCTGGCAAACCCAGATAAGGATAACTTCCTCGTGCCTTACTTTCCCGAGTAAGTCGTCCCCTCAACCGCCCCGTAACATATGATTTCTTAGATTTCGATCGTTTTTTTTAACATTCCGTGTTTTGTGCAGTGACACACATTGCACACTCATCCTCTTAAGCCCGAAATATTCCATGGCCACGTATTTCGACTCGGACCGTCAGTCGAAGAAAGACTACACAAATGTCAAGAAAGTTCTTGATGATGTTCTCCCCGGCTAGGCCAAATCTGGAGGCACCTTCACCAGGCCAGTTCGTAAGTACGGCAAGCACGTGTTCGCCCACAATACGACGTTCCCCTGCGTCAAGCAGCCGCCTGGCGGTCAGAAGGATGCATACTACGCCCTCCATCACATGCGGGCGATCGTACGGGACCATAATCACCTTCTGCTACCAAATAATCTCAAAGCTTGGGCCGCAAGCTTGTCGGCAATCCAGGACACGGACATCAGACAAGAATTCTTTCGCATCCAGTCGGAGTTTGCAGAAATCATCCAGCAAGATGTCCTTCGTACCTCGGGGCAGTTCTACCTCAGAAATCAACCGTCCAACAGTGACATAGACACAACGCTACAAATGCAGGCTGACAACGCCCGCGATTTCATGACCATCACGATAGACGGCGGCTTCATCCACGCTCCGGTCCCTTGAGTCGAGTCGAAAGTAGTGATGCTATGTCTAGTTTTGAAACATCGATTGGCTCATGTTGTAATTAAACTTTGATGAACTTGTATGTCTCTTTGGTTTGGACAGTCGTTCAACTTAGATGTAATCGATGCTATTAATGTCTTGCTTTTCTCTTCCGATCCTTTTGTTGCATACTTATATATTGCTTATGTATTGTCTGTGAATTGGTACTAACGTTTTGTTTGGCTAGTGCATAGAGATGTCGTCGTATGTCGTGTACAAGGGTAGGGTTCCCGGAGTCTACGATGACTGGGAGGAGTGTCGGACACAGGTTCACCGTTTCAGCGGTAACAGTTACAAAGGGTACACCACTAGGGCGGAGGCGGAATCTAGATACGCGCGCTATCTAGCGGGAGAGAGGAGGGAGCGTTGGAGGAACCGGATGAAGACCAGTTTCATCGCGATTATGCTCATCGTGATGACCGCAGCTCTCTTCTATGTGATGGTAGTTTAGATGATCGATATCGACTTGTAATGTGAAGACAAACTCGCTACTCGCGGTTTCGAGACTTGTAATGTTCTAACTTTGTTCGGTATTTTAAATTCGGAGACTAATATGATGAATTTTATTCGGACACTAATCTTCTATTGTATTCGATGAATCTGCTGTTGCTGTGTGGTGCTAGCTATATTTTGTCAAATAATATATTTTGTAACATGTGAAAATATCAGAAACAAAAAAAAAAATCCCTAATATTCATACTAGTGGCGCACCACCACATAGTGCGCCATTAGTAAGCCAGAGCACACTAATGGCGCATCATCCACCAGTGCGCCATTAGTATGCCAAAGCACATGGGTAAATATGGCCCCTGGGAGGCATACTAATGGCGCACCATGGGCTATACTAATGGCGCACTGCATGGTGCGCCATTAGTATACCAGATACTAATGGCGCACCAGTGGTGCGCCATTAGTAAAAAATTCTAATGGCGTGGTGCTAGTGGCGCACCTGTAGTGCGCCATTAGTAGCGAAAACAGGTGCGCCACTAGCAGCCCTTTTCCTAGTAGTGGTGATGGCTATATTGTTGAATTTGAATATGATTCTACATGTAATTATTATGAGAGAGGAAAATATGGTTGTATAAATTTTCATGTTAGTCAATTACCTCTCTTGAAGTGTAAATTGTCAATGTTTTATTCTTCTTCCTTGCATATGCTAAATATGTATTGCCTCGATAATTTGTTTGCTTATAAAATGCCAATGCATAGTAAGTATGTTAGACTTAAATGTGTTTGTCACATGTTTTATGATGCTCTCTTTGTGTTTCAATTATTATCTTTCACGTGAGCATCATTGAAATTTCAAGCCTATCTTAATGGATATAAAAGAAGAGCTTGTTGGGAGACAACCCAATAACTTTCTGTTCTTGTGTGTTTAAAAATTTATAGCCTCTATTATGATTGTGTTTTTATCTTTTAATTAGTGTTTGTGCCAAGTAATGCCTTCGGGATGATGTTGATGATAGTATAATTGATGTTGTTTGGAAAACAGAAAGTTTTGCGTCGAGTGCTGAAATTTTAATTCTGTACTGGAGAGTCAGAAAAATCTGAAATTCTTACACAGTATTGGTATATGAATTTCCCACGTTGTCCTAATTTTCAGAATTTTTGGAGTTACAAAAGTATGGCTTTTAAATAGATCTTTACAGGTTGTTCTGTTTTAGACAGATTCTATTTTTGTTGCATAGTTTGCTTATTTTGATGAATCTATGGATCGTATCGAGGGGTCTGAGTCATGGAGAAGTTGGAGTATAGTAGCATTATGCCAATATTAAATATGAATCAATTTACAACAGTACCTAAAGTTTAAGATTTGTTTGTTATACTAACGGATCTCACAAGGTTTCTATTTAGTTTTGTGCGCTGAAGTTTTCAACTTTTGGGTGAGACTACGATGGATAAAGGAATAAGGAGTGGCAAGAGCCTAAGCTTGGGGATGCCCTGTGACACCCCGATTTTTGGCCCTTTCTTTTTCTTTTGGATTTCTTTGGATTTTTATTTGGAGTTCCTTTTTTTGTGGCTTTGTGGTCTTGAAACCTGAGATGATCACCTCTCATTCCTCTCCCAAGTGATTCATCACTCTCAAATCCATCCCAAGACCATGTCATTTCCATCTTAGCCCAACCCCAATTTTTATTTATTGGGAATATTCCTTTTTCTATTAAAGAAATAACCCTGTTTGCTCTAGGTTGTGAATCAACCTATATTTCTGCCATTCCCAAAATTCCCACAAAATTCTCATAAATTCTTTGGATCATATCTCCCACAAATATGCCAAAACCCATCCTTGCCTAGTTCAAAAATAGTTCAGGAATTTTCATTTCCTATTCTGTCCAGTATGGCACTTTGTGAAGGAAGTGCCATTTATATTTTCTTGATTGCCCTCAAACTTTTTGAGCGCTCTTTCATATCCAAATAATTGTCACATGACAAAATTCAGCTTCATTTGCCTAGTAAATCTTCCTAAGCAAATTTCCAAAGTTTCTATCCAGAGAGAAGCTTTGTGAAGGAAGTACTAGCTAGGCTAATCCAAATGAGTTGAAATTTTGGCAAATCATCCACATGATCAAATCATTAATCTCCACCAAATTTCATCTCCATCCAACAAAATATGTGAGCACACCATCCAATCTTTGTGTCTGGTCATAATTTCAGTTTGTGAAGCAAATATATTTTATATTGCTTAATAAATTCTGAAATTAATCCAGGACCTAAATATCTCTATATCATTTTAGCGTGCCAAAGTTCACATCATTTTGACAAGCCATTTTCTCCACAAAACTCCCCCAAGTTTCTGTCCAGAGGAAAGCATTGCGAAGGAAGTACCATTTTTATTTATCCAAATGGTATGAAATTTTACCAGTACCTTCATGTGCCCAAATGATCATACTCCACCAAGTTTAAGCCCAATCCAACACTCCATGTGAGTGCAACTTCATGATCTAGTTTCTGGACCAGATTATGCAGTTGTGAAGCAACTATGATAAATCAAGGTCCAAATCTTTTCATATTACACCAGATTATAGTCCTTCCTACCCTAAACCCCTATGACATCTTGGCTAACCCTTATCCCCTTCATTTTTACCACATTTTCATGCCCAAGTTTGCTCCAGCAAACTTTGACTAATGCATCCCATCAGCACATAGTGACTTTCTTCGATCTATCACTTCAGAGAGGTCCTACTTTGAAGGACTACACGCTAGACACGGTTTGGGCGGCCCTAAAGTCCCGCGTGTGCCAGTGCACGCGGTGACCACGCGGTCTGGCAGGCCAAACGCGTGCTCTGGATGCCGGGACCCCTCTGCTGCCGCCCAAACGTCGTCCTCGCGCCACCGCGGTATGTCCACAGCGTTGTTCTTCCCCTCCTGCATCCACGCGCTGCCTCTAGACCCCTCTCCCCCTCCTCTTTCCTCTCCGGCGAGCCATGCCACACCGCGTGCTCGTGGCCGTCGTCCTTTTGCCGCTGTCCTCTTCCTCCTCGCCGATTCTCTGGCACTCCACTACCTCTCTCCCATCGCCATCCACGCCTGCCCGCGTGCGCACGCGTACGCGGTCGCGCCAGAGCATCGTTCTCGCGTTCGTGGCGGCATCCGGCGAGGGCATCGTTGCCTCGGCTATTTAAGCCATCCCCGAGCTTCACCGCGCTTACCAACTACTCCCTCTTCCTCCTAGCACCCTCCCCAACCTCTCTATCGAGCTCAAGGAGCCCCCGTTCCCTCCCACGGCCGCCATGGCCGCCGCTCTGCTCCGCCTAAATTCGGGCAGTGCCGAGCTCATCTCCTCCTCACTTCTTCACTAGAGAGATCACTAGGACCAGGCGAATCTCCGGCGCTCTTCTCCTTCTCCTCTCCGTGGCCATAGCGCCGTGACCAACCACGTCGTCGCCGCCGTCCGTTGCAGCTGTGGCCTCGCTCGGCCCTATGCTCTCCGGCAAGCGTAAGGCACCCAGGCGGGTGCGCCGCGTCCTCCCGGTGACTCCGGTGGTCCGAGCTCCATCGGAGGCGGGCGGAGTCGCCGGGACGGGCGCCGGCGAGCGCGCGGCCTCCTCTGGTCCTCGGACGCACACGAGGTTGAAGGAAAGGCTGACCTGGCCAAGCGGGCCCCACGCGCTAGTGGCTCAGCCCCGGGCCCGCTCAAGTTTAAGTGGAAACGTATTTGCAAAAATACGTTTTCCACTTATGGAGGCGTATTCCATCTCAACTTCAGCCAAAACTACATTTTCCCTGTTTTTCAGCCGCCGGCGCCGAAACCCTTATATTGTGAACGTTCACCCGTTAGCAGCAAAAATGGACGGATTTTATTTGTTTTTCTGCCTAACAAACGATCGGCCACAACTTATTAACCGTGACTCCGAATCAGGTGATTCCAAAGCCCACGTCCTCTATTCGTCGAGCCCGTTCTGTTGGTATCATTTTCACCATGTTGTAACATTCTAAAAATGACCATTTTCCCCCTGCCCTCTATTCAGCCCCGCCGAGAGAGAACTGTTTCCAGCAAAATTTTCCTTGAACCTCTTGCACTTCTTCCCAGTGACTCCATCAACCCCAGGCAAGCCACAACAACCACTTGCATGATGGCCTTGCAGTAGTCATGGTTTCCACTTGAATATTTAATAATTGTTTGTTCATTTAATGATTTTGTTAATGCTTCGAATATGCTTGTGAATCCATGACCATGCTTATGCCATGATCATTTTTCATCCAGCAAGTGACATGATTAATTGCTAGTGTTATTATTATCATGTTTTATTCTTGTAATCATTTCACATGCTAGTGATAATGACATGCTCATATGGATGGTTTGATATGAAACTACTTGTGATATTCATGATCATCGTGATGCCATGCTCGTTTGCATCCCGTAGACCTAATGATTTATCATTGTGGATGTTATGATGTTAAATGGTTATGTTGCCCATCCATGGTTACACTGATATCATGCTCATATGCCTTGTTATTTCATTATGGTATTTTATTATGACTCAGCTCATCACCATTCAAGTCAAACTTGACATTAATCGAACTTGAACAAATCTGTT
Source organism: Elymus sibiricus (assembly GCA_039707655.1). Classification (NCBI taxonomy): domain Eukaryota; kingdom Viridiplantae; phylum Streptophyta; class Magnoliopsida; order Poales; family Poaceae; genus Elymus; species Elymus sibiricus. The sequence continues at coordinate 351,370,735 of CM077672.1, read as the reverse complement.
GGCTGAGTCATGGTGCCACCGAATCGAGCTCACCAGTGCAACCACACTTGCCTGGATGGGGAGGCCCTAATTCGGTCTATTGTCATGCCTCTCGCCAGTGCCTCCAACAAGGGAAGGTTATGTGCGCGCGCTACCCTGATCAGGTAGGCGACCATACCCTTGTGTGCTCGAGTTGTGTTGTACCCGGGTGTCCCCGTTTGGAACGATTTTGTTTTGGCCACGACGGTGGCAGCCACAAAGGTGGCGGATGTTACGAGTTGACATCGGGGCCACCCATGACATAGCTCAAAGGGGAGTTTGTCGGAGTGGCCGGGAGAGTGTCATGCAATAGATCAGTTTTGTCGGAATGCCGTTGGTCCACCTGAATGGGAGCACGAGGCCATTAGTTCCGTGGTGTGGGTACAGTGTACTAACCTCTGCAGAGTGTATAATCTATCGATAGCCACGTCCTCGGTCATGGACACAGTTCATAGTAGGTCACACTATGGGTCAACAGTAATATTAACCTGAATAATAACAACCCCAGTTCAATGAGAAAAGAAGTTGGTTGATCTTGATGTGGTCATGAGATGATCACGATGGTATTCTTGATGATGGTTGATCATGAGGGGATCATGTGATGATCACGACGGTAAGAAAGATTGATACCTATGGTGGTTACGAGGTAACCTTCGAGCAGAGTAAGTGGCTCCATGAGATCTTAAACATCGACCCCCTTTGCATGCTAGTGCTAGTATCATCATGTTCATATCATGAGTAACATGTACATGCCATGCTCACTCTCATGTTGATTCTAGTAGCATCATGTTCATGAATGGTAATTAACCTGTAAATGACATGCTGTTGTTTGTCTTGATTGCTCTGGTTGCTGTGAGCTTGCGAGTACATTCAAAGTACTCACCTGGCGTGTCATGCCAGATTGCAGGTGATGCCGTGATTGATTGTTTGTCGAGGATCCCGAGGTTGCGCTCTAGGATGCGTCCCAGCCAGAGTCCCTGCGGAGTGGAGTTCATCACCGTTGTCGCTGTTCCGCTGCTAGAATTTATTCCGCTTCGAGATGTTCCGCTGCTAGCATAGAACTACCTTAGCAGGCAAAGTGTTGCCGTACCCCTGTAACCTTTGTAATATCGGACCCTTGTACCCCGATTATTTGTAATAAAGAGCTGATTTGTTATATGCCAAGCAGTGCCGTATTCCAGAAGACTTGATCTCTGGGCTGGAATACGGGGTGTTCCGATCTCTCTGAGCCGGGGTGCCACAACGCTTGGTATCAGAGCAGGTCTGGCTGTAGGACGCCCTTGTCTAGCGAGCGTTAGAAACCGTTAGTATAGAGTCTAGTTGGTTTGCTGCATTTGGTTGTCGCATAGCATGCATATAGACTCACTATCTTGTCGCTAACGATCTTATCTTGTGAGTGTAGGTGGCATCGGTTTCGACCCACTACCTACACCCTCCAGTTTTGCACACTTGCTCTTTGGTGTTTGGTGTCATCTCTGTCCCAGCGGAGTGATGCCGAGGTACCTAGTGGTGTTGACCAATTGCAGGATTGATGCATAGGTATCGCACCAATATATTCCCTTCAACCACACCTATATAGCTTCCGTGATAGACATGCTTCTATCCCGGATCTTGCCATCCAACTCGCTGCTTTGGCAACCCTTACTGGTCTTTGTTACCAGGAAAGGGCAATGCCAGCAGACCCTGCTTTCCACCGCTATCCGACCTTATCACCCATTACCTGGACAAGTACAGTTCCATTCCGTCCACCTGACAATGATGTGGCTGTGACATCCGTGTTCCGCTACATGATCATCGAGTCCGTCCTCATCCCTAAGCCCGTCCAGATGCAATCGGTGCTGAGCCAGCACTTGGTGTAGCTCTGTTTACACCAACCTCTCCACACGTTGACTCCCGTTCGTGCACACCACCACAGCATTTTAGACCGTAGTATCGGAGTATCCGCGAGATTTGTGTGCTTAAGTAGGTATGCATATTGTTGTGAATAGCAGTAAAATGTCATGTTGCTTGTATGTAATCTTGATGCCTTGTGTGCTTTTGTTTGAGTCGTTTCTTTTGCTTCTTTCTTTGGGCCTTCGGTGTCACCTTATTTCCCCTTATGAAAGTTGCTAATCAACTGACACCGGACTCGAAGAATCAATGAGGATTTCAAATACTTGGACGCGCAGCTAAACATCATAGAATTTTCAGCTGACTGCATTGTATTGGGAATATCTGGTTTGAATACAAATGATATTCTGGAATGACTATCAACATCAAGTATATATCAGTGTGCAACCATCACAGCAGTAATGATTAAACCAGCACGAAGACGAGTTGTGTACAAGACCAACCTTATATTCCGAGCCAAAGGTATGGATCATATACAAAGTTTGGTTCTGCTATGAGTAAAGATTTGAAACATGTTATACCGGAAGCAAGCAAGAATGTGCCATCTATCCAGTACTCAGTAAGGAGAGTCCAACAAATTATTTTCATACAAGTAATCAACATCAGGAATATCAAGGGTATATATATATATGGCATTCAGTCCGCATATCACAGAGAGAAGCTTTTGGTGTAAGCAACCCAGTCTTTCTCTGCAAGCTGCCAGGGAAGCTTACGACGCAAGGTTCCGCAGTCTTCCTCAGTACGATATGTGGATAGCTTCCAGTGTAAGATACCCAGTCTTCTTCAGCACGCTATCCCGGCAAAAGCTTCGAGCGTAAGATTTCTAGTCTTCCTCAGCACGCTACTCTCAGATAGCTGCCAACACAAGCTACCCAATCTTCGTCAGTACGGCACTACAAACAGTCATCGGCATTAGTACAAGATAGTACACAGTGAGTTGGCAGCATATAGCAGTGCATCTCAAGAGTCAAGCCCACAACAGTTTGGTTAGAAGCACGAGCTAGTCAGGACCCAAGTGCTTGTCTCGGGAATCAAATGCTCAGCCACACATACTTCCATATATATTGTGAGCATGCTGTCAAGGTCATGCAAGTCACTCGTACGATGGTGCAAGCATGGTGAGAATCCGACAACCACATGAGTTATGTAAGAGGAAGAAAGCCAGTTATACACCTCTGTGTGATGCAAGGACTGACAAGCTATGAAGAAAGGCAACATTGGGACACCAATCTTGGCAGTGGTTATCAAGGCCAGCTTTCTCACGCCCGACACATTGATATCGTTAACCCTTTACATTATCTTGTATGATTGACGACAACAATGAGCTCTATACAAGCACATGTGAACCTGATATGTTCCCTATGACACCGGAATATTGCACCTGACAACACCTATGGTCACACAAAGAATTAAGGGTGCATAAGGCCAAGTCCTTTCATCAAAGGACCCGGACAAAGAGAACAATAATGAAGGAGCAAGGTCGACAACACAGGTGTGATAATTGGTGCATGAACAACATGGTACGGATACCCAAGACAGTCTGAATCCGCATCGATCACCATGAATATACACCCAAGCGGTATACTCCATTGGTAAGGACCTCATATCAAGGTAACTCGCTTGTCCAAATGTATTTGCTCAGAACTGTCCGTATGGGATATCCAAGTCTACCATGTCAGACCAAAGGCCAGCTCCGCAGTTTGACTCCATCAACCATGTTAACGCATCGCATGGCCTACTACCCACATGTGGCTATACTGACAGAATGAGTAATCAGAATGCTGAACAGCAGTCTCGGATCATGTGCTCTCACATATGGTACCCTGTCATGAACAAGATTCTTCCGCCAGAACCACCGTCAGTCAAGTCTCTAGAAGCTATTGCTATAAGGTATTACTCCTTTATCCTGGTCACGACAGGCGGCAGTCGAATCTTTGGTACGGATTTGACACTTGAGACAGTGGAGCCTGCCAAGATAATTCAGAACTACCTACAAGTAGTCAGCTTCCGTCAAGACAAGGGTTATTATTCTCAGTACGGTTTTGAACCCGGGGGACCTGCATCTAGTAACCCGATGCAATGATTAAATGTTTCCCCGAGGGAATTTGTTCATAACTCCATCCAATACTATCTGTGCTGGATAGAAGAATGTCATGTCAATTGGAAATCACTCCCGGACTTATGGAAATTCCAGTCATGATAATAGCAGATAAGCCTGTCGTGGGAACGAGTCTGACAGTAGAAGGTAGGGGTACGTAAGGAGAGGGCAGAGTCCTAGCTACGGCGAGGGTGTACACACAGATGTATGAGTTCAGGCCCCTCTCGTGGAGGTAATAGCCCTACGTCTCAGGTGCTCGGGAGCTCTTTGTCGAGTGTAATAGGAGTATCGCTACAGGGGGTGCAAACCCTTGTGCCAGAGGGGAGGGGTGGCTTATATAGAGTGCGCTGCCCCTCATAAGTGTCTGGCATCTAAGGGTCAGATCGTGGCTTAAAGACGTACGTTACTGGTAATGTACACCATTAATGCTATTAATGGTCTTGATGAATGCCTGCCCGTTAGCCTCCCTGGGGTGACTTCTGGGCTTCTGTGGTCGACTGTCTTCTAGTCCTTCCGAGTGAAAGGTAAGTGTCGAGTGAAAGGTACCTCCGAGTGTATATTGTCGAGTGACTTGTATATCTTGGCGATTTCAGTCGGAGGCTTCCTTGTAGCTCTTAATCTTTCTGGGGCAGTGTCCTTAGATAGGGCATGTAGGTCAGGCCTATGACGCTACCCTGGGTACATATCCCCATCATTAGCCCCCGAATGGATCGGGGTTCGAGTGTAAAAAGTGTCAATGCAGGTTCTGACAAGACACAAAAATTCCGAGTGCATTTTGAGGCATCTTAGAAATCTGCGTCGAAGGGAACCTTTATCGTTCGCCCTGATCGATTCTGTCTTGAAGTATATCCGAGTGAAACTGAGCTCGAAATCAGGTTCGAGTGGTCTGCAGAACCTTCGGATGTGACGGTTCGCTCCGTCACGTCCGGATTTTACGGGATTCGAAAATTGGATAAACGCGCGCCGAGCGGGGATGACGCAACCGCAAGGGCAAGTGAGGGCACGATGCCTCGATTACCGCGCCGTCAAAATCGCCACGTACCGCGCCTCCTCTGGATTCGGGATACCCAGAGATCTGACGGGCCCGCAGGTCAGTGACCCACACGGGCGGATATAAGGGGCGACGACGCCGGTGCTGGTACAGTATTCTTCCCTCAAATCTGCTCTTCTCCTTCTCCTCCTCTTCCTCTGCTCAGCTCCGCTCCAACGACCGCCGCCGCCATGACGAAGGGCAAGACGGAGAAGCTCGAGTGCGCCAAGAAGGGAGGAGCCAAGGCGAAGAAGCCGTCGGGCGCCCGGTCGACGGTGCCGATGGGGTGGATCCAGGGGGATTTCCTCCAATCGACGGTCACGACGGAGGATGTGCAAAATCTCGTCGTTGACGGGTTGATAGTTGCGGAGTCCTGGAGATTGCCGAAGGGGGAGACCGAACCAGAGCCACGCGACGGCGAGCGAGTTCTGCTTCTCACTCACATCGAACGAGGTTTCTCCATGCCACCCCACCCATTCATCCGTAGTTTCCTGAACTATTTCGGGGCGCAGCTCCACCATTTTCCTCCGAATGCGATTGCCTATCTTTCCTGTTTCATAACCCTGTGCGAATGCTTCTTGGGCTGTCCTCCGCATTGGGGTTTGTTTAAACACATATTCTCTGTTAGATCTCAATCCGTCAAGAAAGCCAATCCCAGTGATAGCAAAACCAATGTAATCCAACTGTGTGGTGGCTTAGGGATCCAAAAGAGAGGTAGGAGTGCATTTCCCTCTATGACCTTTCCTGATTCTGTCCAGGGTTGGCAGTCGACATGGTTCTATTGCAAGGATGTTGCATCACCAAATATGTCGACTGGACTTCCTCCTTTCACCTTGGATCGACCTACCACTCCCAAACCACTGTACGTGACAAAGGTAGAGAAAATCCAGGTAGGGATCCTAGTGAACGCTGTATCTGATCTCATCCGCGGCGGAGTGACTGGCTTGGATCTCCTTGAAACGTTTCTCAGTCGACGGATCCAGCCTCTCCAAGCCCGGGATCACACCATGTGGCATTACTCGGGCCCTGAGGATACCACTCGGACTCATCCTGAAGAAGTTTCCGACGAGACCGTCTCCCAGTGGCTCAGGAGCATCACCGGAGCCTGTGACAATCCCGAGCGAGCGAAGCGAATTCCGCCCTTTTCTGCTTTGAACCCACCAAAGAATCTTGTGAGTTATACCTCCGTCGATTATTTTAATATCTGTCGAGTAACTGGATCTTCAGTCGACTGACTTTGAAGCTTGTATCTTGCAGGAATTTACAAACATGTACTCGCCCGTGCCAAACAGAGAATAGTCAGACGAAGATGAAGGGAGCGTAGATGACAGCGCAGACGGCGATTATGCCAACGATAGCGAGAGCAGCGATGACGACCTGGAGGAAGGCGAGGTGGAAGCTCAGGTCCCTCTGCGCGCCGGGCGTCGCACCAAGCAGCAAGGAGACCCAGAGTTTACTCCGAGCAAAACTGTGGCATCGAGCACAAGGAACCCAAAGCGTGACCGTACCGCAACATCAGGGTCGACTGAAAAAGTTGCGAAACAACTCAAGCCGGACGCGCCAAAACCTCGGAAGGCCCTGCCTCGTATCAAGATTTATGTGCCTATTGCCTCAACGTGAGTGTTTATTTTCCCGTAATTGTGATTGTGGCACTTCATGTCCCTGCTGACCGAGTAGAGTTTATCCGCCAGAGCTGCTACCTCTGTGACGTCGCCCCAGCGAAATGATGGGGACCATATGGAAGTGGACACTCCTGACGCGGCCACCTCCCAACGAGGTATAGCAAACCCACACTCTACTCTGTTTTTTGAAGAATAATCGTCGAGTGACTTGATTAAAATTGCCGATTGATAGCTGACGAAATCATCGAACTGGAAGATGACGAGGAGCTGCAGCGAGGAATGCAAGATGAAGCTGTGCCTCTGGAGGCTCCACACGTACGCACACGGAGAACATCGTCAGGACAGACGCCCCATGGGTCGACTGCTGCGACACCTCCAGCCCTTGTGGCTCCGCTGTCGAGTGCTCCGCCAGCCACTTCAATTCTGGTGGCTTCAGCACCTATTGGACAATCTGAAGCACCTCCTGCTGCCTCAGTTACAGCACCAACTCATTCGACGCCCGCATACCCTTTGTATCACGTCCCGGAGGACCAAACTGGAGCTGCCAAGGAAGCCATGATTCAGGCTGGGCAGATGATGCTGCGAACAAAGGAGGCGTATGAAGCCAGCAAGTTAGCCTATGATGCCAGCTCAGCACTTCAAGCCAACCTCCGAGTAAGTGCTATTGTAAGTTCATTTCCGCTTGAATTCTTGTCCATCTTGATTTTACACCCACTGGGTGTTTTCTTCGCAAGTAGATCAGGTAGTTTCTGGTCCAGTGGGGGCACGCTGAGTGCACCCACTAGGTGGAGTCCTCGAGACCACTGTCGAATGACGAAGGCATCGGCAGGGGTCTTAGAGTTGACTTGAAAGTTGCTTGTCACTCGACAGGACGGGCTTGGTCGAGTGATAGTAGGTCCAGTGGGGGCACGCTGAGTGCACCCACTGGGTGTAGTCCCCGAGACCGCCGTCGAGTGCTTGTATCGGCGGGGCTCTGATAGAGACAATGTTCGCTTGCTTGCTTCTTTGTTTATACTCTGACAGGCCAGACCTGGTCGAGTGTTTTTGTATCCAGTGGGGGCACGCTGAGTGCACCCACTGGGTGTAGTCCCCGAGACTACTGTCGATCGTTGACGATGGGCAGTAGTCTTAAGAACCATTCTCCATGTTTCATGGACATCATTTCCATCAATCATGGTATGACGCTGTATAGGGTTGTGGGGTGGGGCGGCGGGCCGCCTTTCAGTCGACTGCACTTGTACTTTTCCACTCGGGCTAGAGAAATATCCATGTCGACTGAACCCCTTCTTTGCTAATTTCAGAAAGCCTGTGGGCTCGGGACCAAGTACATCGAGCTGGAGAAGGAGAAGAATCGACTTCTGCTAGATCTGGAGCTGACGAACAACAACCTGGACCGTGCACAGACAGAATTGAAGACTTTGGGAGGTAATCCTTGTCAACCACTTGCATTATCATTTTCTTCTTCCATCCTTTGAACCGAGCGAATCCACTCGAACAGACGTACGTGATGACAACCGTCGTCTCCGAGCGCGACTCAACAATGTTATTTCTTTAGATACCATGAAGAAGGCGCTCGAGGACAAGGACAAATCACTTGCTGATGCTCAGAAGGAAGCGAAGGAGAGAACTGAAGCTGCTGAGAAGAAACTTGCTGCAGCCAGTAAACTGGAAGAAGAGAACGCCAAACTCAAGCTGGAACGATCCGACTGGATCAAAAAACTTGAAGTGCAGACCAAGGGAAAGAGTGCTCTGGAAAAACACTTAGGAGACTTTGCGAAGAAAATGTTCAGCATGCTTGAAGGTGACTTTCTTCTATCGAATGAATTTCCTTGATTTCCTCAGAACGGTATTGTGATCACTTTTTCCCTTTCTCTTCATGCAAAATTCTGTCAAGACTTTGAGAAGGAAACCGAAGAAATCGAGCCCAATCTGGACCCCACGAAGTCACTCGTCGGAGACGCCGTGGCCATGGATATGTTTCGACTCGAAGCTCGTCTTAAGAGTGTCCAAGGATATGTCACTCGGCTGAAGGCTGCATTCGAGAAGGTCGACAAGGAGTTGTGGCCTGAAGACTCTCTCCAGACTGACCTCGAGTCTATGATGACTTGCCTCAACGAAATTCCCAGTCGAGTGCAGGCGTGGAAGAAATCCGCTGCTCGTTGTGGTGCTGATGTGGCACTTTCACTCGTCAGGGTTCATTGCAAGGAGGCCAGGGAGGACAAACTGAAGGCCCTCCGAGTGATCAACACAAAGAAACTTCAGTTTGAAGATTTCATGGAGACTTTCATCGAAGCAGCCACTCGGATCGCCGACGGAATTGACCTGGACACCTTTGTCGAGCCCTCAAGCCCTACTAGAGCTTGAACAAGTACTTTGCTTTCAGTAAAAACTTTATTTGCCTCGGTATGCCGAGTGATGGTGTAATCGATTAAACCTTCGTTCAGGCCCTAAGCTTGAGAACTTCCCTTTGCGCGAACAAGTTTTTGCTGCGCTAGAGATTCTAGTCTTACTCGCATTTTGCTTTCCGACGTTTTGCTTGGCTGAATTTATTTGATTCTCGAATGGAACTTAGGCGAAGACTAGTTCGCAGCTAAGTTCCGAGTGTTAGGAATATCTTACACTCGGAAGGATTTTTTAACTTAGGTGAAAACTGGTTCACAGCTAAGCCTCCGAGCAAGAGGGCTGCTCTTTACTCGGAGAAGTTTTCTGTACTTAGGCGAAGACTGGTTCACGGCTAAGTCTCCGAGTGTATTGAATGTTACACTCGGAAGGGTTTTTCACTTAGGCGAAACGGATTCGCAGCTAAGCCCCCGAGAGAGAGGGTTGCTCTTCACTCGGAGAAGTTTTTGAACTTAGGCGAAGACTGGTTCGCGGCTAAGTCTCCGAGTGTATTGAATGTTATACACTCGGAAGGGTTTTTCACCTAGGCGAAATGGATTCGCAGCTAAGCCCCCGAGAGAGAGGGTTGCTCTTCACTCGGAGAAGTTTTTGAATTTAGGCGAAGACTGGTTCGCGGCTAAGTCTCCGAGTGTATTGAATGTTATACACTCGGAAGGGTTTTTCACTTAGGCGAAACGGGTTCGCAGCTAAGCCCCCGAGCAAGAGGATTGCTCTTCACTCTGAGAAGTTTTTGAACTTAGGCGAAGACTGGTTCGCGGCTAAGTCTCCGAGTGTATTGAATGTTATACACTCGGAAGGGTTTTTAACTTAGGCGAAACGTGTTCGCAGCTAAACCCCCGAGAGAGAGGGTTGCTCTTCACTCGGAGAAGTTTTTGAACTTAGGCGAAGACTGGTTCGCGGTTAAGTCTCCGAGTGCATTGAATGTTATACACTCGGAAGGGTTTTTCACTTAGGCGAAACGGATTCGCAGCAAAGCCCCCGAGCAAGAGGGTTGTTCTTCACTTGGAGAAGTTTTTGAACTTAGGCGAAGACTGGTTCGCGGCTAAGTCTCCGAGTGTATTGAATGTTATACACTCGGAAGGGTTTCTAACTTAGGCGAAACGGATTCGCAGCTAAGCCCCCGAGAGAGAGGGCTGCTCTTCACTCGGAGAAGTTTTTGAACTTAGGCGAAGACTGGTTCGCGGCTAAGTCTCCGAGTGTATTGAATGTTATACACTCGGAAGGGTTTTTAACTTAGGCGAAACGGGTTCGCAGCTAAGCCCCCGAGAGAGAGGGTTGCTCTTCACTCGGAGAAGTTTTTGAACTTAGGCGAAGACTGGTTCGCGGCTAAGTCTTCGAGTGTATTGAATGTTATACACTCGGAAGGGTTTTTCACTTAGACGAAACGGGTTCGCAGCTAAGCCCCCGAGAGAGAGGGTTGCTCTTGACTCGGAGAAGTTTTTGAACTTAGGCGAAGACTGGTTCGCGGCTAAGTCTCCGAGTGTATTGAATGTTATACACTCAAAAGGGTCTTTCACATAGGCGAAACGGATTCGCAGCTAAGCCCCCGAGCAAGAGGGTTGCTCTTCACTTGGAGAAGTCTTTGAACTTAAGCCAAGACTGGTTCGCGGCTAAGTCTCCGAGTGTATTGAATGTTATACACTCGGAAGGGTTTTTCACTTAGGCGAAACGGATTCGCAGCTAAGCCCCCGAGCAAGAGGGTTGCTCTTCACTCGGAGAAGTCTTTGAATGTGAAATTGTGCGATCGAAATCGACAATAGACTGCGGAAGTCATAACTTAACAAACGACATCATCTGGAGTACTCTTATTACATCAAAACAACTCAGTCGTCAAGTATAAAAGCGTCGAAGCAAATCCGCGTTCCAGGCGCATGGCTCATCAATATTCTTCTTCAAGTTGAAAAGATGGTATGCCCCGTTGTTCAGCACCTTGGTGACGACGAATGGGCCTTCCCACGCTGGGGCCAACCTGTGGGGCCGCTGCTGATCCACTCGGAGCACCAGATCACCTTCGTGGAATGAACGGCTTTTGACGTGTCTCGCATGGAAGCGGCGAAGGTCTTGTTGATAAATAGTCGACCGGATCAGGGCCATCTCTCGTTCTTCCTCTAGGAGATCCACACCATCTTGTCTAGCTTGCTCAGCTTCGTCTTCAGAGTATAGATCCACTCGGGGGGAATTGTGAAGGACGTCACTTGGCAGAACGGCTTCAGCTCCATACACAAGGAAGAAAGGAGTGTGTCCAGTCGACCGGTTAGGAGTCGTCCTCAAGCCCCACAGAACAGACGGCAATTCAGTCACCCAAGCTCCAGCAGCATGATCAAGATCTCGCATGAGCCGAGGCTTCAGTCCTTGGAGGATAAGTCCATTCGCTCGCTCAGCTTGACCGTTAGACTGGGGGTGCGCAACGGATGCGTAGTCCACCCGAGTGCCTTGAGAGGAGCAAAAGTATCTGAACTCTTCCGAGTCAAAATTAGAGCCATTGTCTGTAATGATACTGTGGGGGACTCCATATCTGAAGGTTATTTCTTTCATGAATTTGATAGCAGTGCGGGCGTTCAGCTTCTTGATGGGTTTAGCTTCAATCCACTTAGTGAACTTGTCGACTGCAACCAGTAAGTGAGTGAATCCACTCTGGCCTGTTCTAAGGGGTCCAACCATATCCAAGCCCCATACAGCAAACGGCCAGACGAGTGGAATAGTCTTCAAGGCAGACGCAGGTTTGTGTGATAGGTTCGAATAAAACTGGCATCCTTCGCAGTGATCGACCATATCTTTAGCCATCTCATTGGCGCGTGGCCAAAAGAAACCCGCTCGGTAAACTTTGGCAACAATTGTCCTAGAGGACGCATGATGACCACAAGTTCCCGAGTGAATCTCCTCCAAAATCAGTCGACCTTCTTCAGGAGAAATACACCGCTGAATCACGCCAGTCACACTTTCTCTGTAGAGTTGTCCATCCATAACAGTAAAAGCCTTGGATCTGCGGACTATCTGTCGAGATTCATCGTCATCATCTGGGAGTTCTCGCCTCAGAATATACGCAATATAAGGAACAGTCCAGTCGGGGATGATCACTAAAACCTCCATAACCAGATCAATAACTGCTGGGACGTCGACTTCAGTCGGATCTGAGGCGCTCTTTGCTTGCGGGGGCTCTTCAGTGAAAGGATCTTCCTGTACCGAAGGAGAATGAAGGTGCTCGAGAAATACATTGCTCGGGACAGGTTTCCGAGTGGATCCAATCTTTGCCAGCTCATCAGCTGCTTGATTCTTCACTCGGGGAACATGATGGAGTTCCAAGCCTTTGAATTTCTTCTCAAGTTTCCTTACTGCATTGCAGTATCCTGTCATAGCAGGGTTCCTGACATCCCACTCTTTCATCACTTGATTGACCACCAAATCAGAGTCGCCATATACCATCAGGCGCCGGACGCCGAGTGAAATGGCCATACGCAACCCATACAAGAGTGCTTCATATTCAGCTTCATTGTTGGAGGAATCAAAGTGAATCTGCAAGACATAACTGAGTTTGTCGCCTTTTGGGGACACCAGTACTACGCTAGCACCAGACCCATTCAGCATCTTCGAGCCATCAAAGAACATGGTCCAGTGTGCCGAGTAAACTTGGATCGGTTGCTGCTGTTCAGTCCACTCGGCCAGGAAATCAGCGAGGTCTTGAGACTTGATTGCTTTCTTTGCTTCAAACATGATATAAAAATAGAGGAGCTCAATAGCCCATTTGGCCACTCGACCAGACGCATCTCGATTGTGGAGAATTTCAGACAATGGAGCATCACTGACGACTGAAATTGAGTGATCTTGAAAATAATGTGCCACCTTCTTAGCTGACAGATATATACGGTACACGAGCTTCTGGTAATGTGGATATCTTTGCTTTGAAGGAGTCAACACTTCAGAGACGTAATAAACAGGACGCTGGACTTTGTAAGCTTTACCTTCCTCTTCCCTCTCGACAGTGAGAACTGTTTTGACGACCTGATTAGTAGCCGCTATGTACAATAGCAATGGCTCCTTACTGTGCAGAGCAGCAAGCACCGGCTGGGTGGAAAGCAGAGCTTTGAGATCGACAAACGCTGCTTCAGCTTCAGGAGTCCACTCGAATGTATCGGATTTCTTCATCAGTCGGTATAAAGGCAATGCCTTTTCACCGAGACGAGAAATGAATCGACTCAAAGGTGCCAAGCAACCTATGAGCTTCTGGACATCGTGCACACGCTCAGGGCTTTTCATTCGGGTGATGACACCGATCTTTTCAGGATTAACGTCGATTCCCTTTTCAGAAACGAGAAAACCGAGTAATTTGCCGCCAGGAACACCGAAAGTGCACTTAGTCGGATTTAGCTTGATATCATATCTCCTCAGATTGGCGAATGTTTCAGCTAAGTCAGACAACAGGTCGGAACCTTTGCGAGACTTAACGACAATGTCATCCATGTAGGCTTCAACATTCCGAGGAATCTGATCGAGTAAACATTTTTGAATCATGCGCATGAAAGTAGCGCCGGCGTTCTTCAAACCAAAAGGCATGGTGATATAACAGAAACACCCGAAAGGGGTGACGAAGGCTGTCTTTATTTCATCCGGACCAAACAGACGGATCTGATGGTAACCAGAGTAAGCATCCAGAAAAGATAGACGCTCACACCCCGCAGTTGAGTCGACAATCTGATCAATGCGGGGGAGTGGAAAGTGATCTTTCGGGCAGACCCGATTGATATGTTTGAAATCAATACACATGTGGAGTGACTTGTCCTTCTTAGGGACCATAACGACGTTCGATAACCACTCGGAGTGGTAAATCTCACGTATGAACTTAGCCGCCAAGAGACGAGCCAGCTCCTCGCCGATTGCTTTTCGCTTCTCCGTTGCCGACCGACGCAAATGCTCCTTCACAGGCTTGGCCTTCAGGTCAACTCTCAACCGGTGCTCAGCTAGTTCCCTGGGTACACCAGGCATGTCAGCAGGCTTCCATGCGAAGATGTCCCAGTTCTCACGGAGGAACTGGATGAGCTCGGCTTCCTATTTGCTATCGAGTGTCGTCGAGATGTTGGTCGGGGCAGCTGTTGGATCTGTCGGGTGAATGTTCACTTTCTTCACTTCTCCTGCCGACTGAAAAGCTGACTCAGAAGCGGGCTTCTTAGCGCGCAACAGGTCGGAAGGATCAGCGTTTTTCTTGTATTCTTCCAATTCGACCATAGCCATCTGATGATCGGCGATCTTGGAGCCCTGCTGAAGGCACTCCTAAGCCCTCTGTCGATTGCCAGTGACTGTGATCACACCCTTGGGTCCGGGCATCTTCAGCTTGAGATACACGTAACATGGACGGGCCATGAAACGGGCATAAGCCGGACGACCAAGGATGGCGTGGTAAGCACTCTGGAAGTCCACCACTTCAAATGTCAATTTTTCCTTGCGAAAATGCTTATTGTCACCAAACACAACATCCAACGCTATTTGACCGAGTGAACGGGCCTTTTTCCCAGGGATGACGCCATGGAACTGCATGTTGCTTTCACTGAGTCAGGACATCGGAATGCCCATCCCCTTCAGGGTATCTGCATATAGGATGTTCAGACCGCTTCCACCGTCCATCAAAACCTTGCAGAGTCGAGTGCCCCCCACGACTGGGTCCACCACCAGCGCTTGCCGCCCGGGGGTAGCGATATGCGCAGGGTGATCTGACTGATCAAACGTGATAGCAGTCTGAGACCACTTGAGATATGTGGGGGTAGAGGGAACCGCCATGTTAACCTCCCTGTTGATAACTTTCAGTCGACTCTTGCTCTCAACATCAGCAAAAATCAACAGGGTGGCATTGATCTCAGGAAACTCTTCCTTATCTTCTTCATCTCCCTTGTCAGGGTCTTTTTCACTCGACTGGCTCTCTTTGAACTGTTCAATCAGCAAACGGCACTGTCGAGTGGTATGCTTTGGCAATATTAAATTGCCCTCTTCATCTTTCCTCGTGTGGATTGCACACGGTAAATCCATAACATCTGTACCCGACTGATTCTTTGACTTCTTGGGGGTGAACTTAGCTTTGGATTTTCCTTTATTTTTGGCCTGTGCCGCTAGAGCGGCCGCTTCTGCCGGAGTAGGGGGATCTGCCTTGCGCTTCTGCTTCCGATTGGAATTTCCGCCTGCATCATTGTCGACTGCTTTTCCTTTACCGCTTCGGAGGCAGTCCTCTTCTTCACCTTTGGCGTACCGAGTGGCAATCTCCATCATCTTGCTCAGAGAAATATCACCAGTGCGACCAAATTTCAGATAGAGCTCTCTGTATCTAACACCAGCCTTGAAAGCACAAACAGCCTGGTGTTCGGAAACATTCTCCACCGTGTGATGCAGGGTGGACCAGCGCTGAATGTAGTCTCGCAAGGTCTCATTGGGCTTCTGAACACAATGCTGCAAATCAATCAAACCAGCTGGACGTTTACAGGTGCCTTCAAAGGTTCTGATAAACACTCGGGCCAAGTCCTCCCAGCAATAGATGCTAGAGGGAGCCAAACGATTCAACCAAGCTCTGGCCGAACCATCTAACATCAGGGACAAATGCTTCATGGCTATGTTGTCGTTTCCTCCACCAATCTGCACAGCCACTCGGTAATCATCTAACCATGTCTCAGGCTTCGACTCGCCAGAAAACTTGCCAATTCCAGCCGCCAACCTGAAATTGGGGGGAATCTCTGCAGAGCGAATGGCTCTGCTAAAAGACTCGGGACCAGACACAACAGCTCCACTTCCACTCGGATAGTCTCCGTTATAACCATCTCTGTGGGCTCTGCCTCTATTGACCCGTCTTTGAGGGAGGACATCCCTTGCGTCAAATCCAGGATCCCGCTCATCACCGAACGGGCGCCTATCATCATTGTGCCGGGGCACATATGAACCACTCCGCGGAGGAGAAAGCACCCGACGGCGGTCATCGCGGTGATAACGGGGAACAAACTGATCTCGCCCTTGATCTCTGTACCGATCTTCACGGTAACCTCCGCCCCTGTGGCGCAGAGGTGACCCAGGGCTGTGGGCCGACTGAACTGTCTCCGCCCCGGGCGAATTGCTATGTAATCTGTTCCGTGACTGAGAAACAGCCGCATTCTGCTGCTGCGCTGCCTCGAGCAACGTTCTGATCTGTTGCAAACCTCTACCCGCTTCCGATCGTGACGGCTGTATAGAATCTGCAATCCTAGCAGCAGCTGCAACATTCAACACTGGAGTACGGAATACCTCGACGTTATTTCGCGATCCACTCGCAAACAACTATCGCTGATGTAGATTGGGACGCGGTGGACGCTGTCGAGCGCGCTCGTCGAGTGCTTCCTGCATCTCTTTGAGTCGAAGGCGAGTAGCCTCCATGGCCTGGGCCTCAGCAGTCGTGCCGACGATGGGAGTATGGAGAACATCCTCATCCCGGCGCTGCTGATCATTCGACGTTCCACCAATCTCGCGCCTGGCTTGGTTGAAGCCAGGTGGCGGACTCTGATGAGAGCCAGCCATAAGAACTTCAGCCGCACGACCGCAGCTCTCGCACTCGGAGGGAACATCAGACCGATCTGACGCCGAGTCGAACACGCCGAGAAGTGACTCGGCGGGCTCGATGGCCGCAATCTGCGGGGACGAAGCCTGGCGGGCCGCCGCATGTCGCACCCAACGCTGTAGCCGCGAACGACCGGATCGCTTGCGGCGATGAACAGCATGGAGGGCCGACACGTACGGAGTCGACGGCTGAAGGAGAAGAACACCGCAGGAGCTTGCGCAAAAGTGCGTCGCCCCACGACTCGGGAGCACCTCAACGTCCAGAGGCGCCTCCCGGAGCCATGCCGAATCGTCGGCGATGAAGGTGAGCGCTCCGAGACGGATCTCACGGCCCAGGAACAAATCACCGCCGGATGACATGACGAAGGAAAACAAATGCAACCTCGCCGGAAGTCGCTTAGACGCCTGCCCCACGGTGGGCGCCAACTGTCGTGGGAACGAGTCTGACAGTAGAAGGTAGGGGTACGTAAGGAGAGGGCAGAGTCCTAGCTACGGCGAGGGTGTACACACAGATGTATGAGTTCAGGCCCCTCTCGTGGAGGTAATAGCCCTACGCCTCAGGTGCTCGGGAGCTCTTTGTCGAGTGTAATAGGAGTATCGCTACAGGGGGTGTGAACCCTTGTGCCAGAGGGGAGGGGTGGCTTATATAGAGTGCGCTACCCCTCATAAGTGTCTGGCATCTAAGGGTCAAATCGTGGCTATAAAGACGTACGTTACTGGTAATGTACATCATTAATGCTATTAATGGTCTTGATGAATGCCTGCCCGTTAGCCTCCCTGGGGTGACTTCTGGGCTTCTGTGGTCGACTGTCTTCTGGTCCTTCCGAGTGAAAGGTAAGTGTCGAGTGAAAGGTACCTCCGAGTGTATATTGTCGAGTGACTTGTATATCTTGGCGATTTCAGTCGGAGGCTCCTTGTAGCTCTTAAGCTTTCTGGGGCAATGTCCTTAGATAGGGCATGTAGGTCAGGCCTATGACCCTACCCTGGGTACATACCCCCATCAAAGCCAGCAGACATAAAGAAATTGGAGTCAGAGTAAGTATGAACTTATGAAGGAAGACCTGTCAGAATGTTGGGTACGGTGAAGCAAACCACCTCCGAGCATGGTAAGCAGATCATATGAAATTCAGTGGGAACATCATATAAAGGAAAAGGATACCCGAGTTGGAAACGGTTTTCTTAAGCCAGAATATTCATACTTGTTCCCTGAGCAACCAAATCTCGAGGACGAGATTTTTGGTAAGGGGGGTAGGTTTGTGATACCCCGATTTTTGGCCGTTTCTTTTTCTTTTGGATTTCTTTGGATTTTTATTTGGAGTTCCTATTTTTGTGGCTTCGTGGTCTTGAAACCTGGGATGATCACCTCTCATTCCTCTCCCAAGTGATTCATCACTCTCAAATCCATCCCAAGACCATGTCATTTCCATCTTAGCCCAACCCCAATTTTTATTTATTGGGAATATTCCTTTTTCTATTAAAGGAATAACCCTGTTTGCTCTAGGTTGTGAAGCAACCTATATTTGTACCATTCCCAAAATTCCCACAAAATTCTCATAAATTATTTGGATCATATCTCCAACAAATATACCAAAACCCATCCTTGCTGAGTTCAAAAATAATTCAGAAATTTTCATTTCCTATTCTGTTCAGTATGGCACTTTCTGAAGGAAGTGCCATTTATATTTACTTGATTAACCTCAAACTTTTTGAGCACTCTTTCATATCTAAATAATTGTCACATGCCAAAATTCGGCTTCATTTGCCTAGTAAATCTTCCTCAGCAAATTTCCAAAGTTTCTGTCCAGAGAGAAGCTTTGTGAAGGAAGTACTAGCTAGGCTAATCCAAATGAATTGAAATTTTGGCAGATCATCCATATGATCAAATAATTACTCTCCACCAAATTTCATCTCCATCCAACAATCTATGTGAGCACACCATCCAATCTTTGTGTCTGGTCATAATTTCAGTTTGTGAAGCAACTATATTTTGTGTTGCTTACTAAATTCTGAAATTAAATCAGGATCTAAATATCCCTATGTCATTTGAGAATACAAAATTTCTGATCATTTTGCCAAGCCATTTTCTCCACAATATTCCCCCAAGTTTCTGTCCAGAGAAAAGCATTGTGAAGGAAGTACCATTTTTATTTATCCAAATGGTATGAAATTTTACCAGTACCTTCATGTGCCCAAATGATCATACTCCACCAAGTTTCAGCCCAATACAACACTCCATGTGAGTGCAACTTCATGATCTAGTTTCTGGACCAGATTATGCAGTTGTGAAGCAACTATGATAAATCCTGGTCCAAATCTTTTCATACTACACCAGATTGTAGTCCTTCCTACCCTAAACCCCTGTGACATCTTGGCTAACCCTTATCCCCTTCATTTTTACCACATCATCATGCCCAAGTTTGCTACAGCAAACTTTGACTGATGCATCCCATCAGCACATAGTGACTTAATTCGATCTATCACTTCAGAGAGGTCCTACTTTGGAAGGAGTACAAGCTAGACATGGTTTGGGAGGCCCTAAAGTCGCAAGTGTGCCAGTGCACGCAGTGACCACGCGGTCTGGCAGGGCAAACGCGTGCTCTGGAAGCCGGGACCCCTCTGCCGCCCAAACGTCGTCCTCGTGAAACCAAGGCATGTCCACTTCGTTGCTCTTCCCCTCCCGCATCCAGGCGCCCCCTCTGGACCCCTCTCCCCCTCCTCTTTCCTCTCCGGCGAGCCACGCCGCACCATGTGCCCGTGGTCGTCGTCGTTTTGCCGCTGTCCTCTTCCTCCTCGCCGATTCTCTGGCACTCCACTACCTCTCTCCCATCGCCATCCATGCCTGCCCGCGTGCGCACGCGTACGCGATCGCGCCAGAGCATCGTTCTCGCATCAGTGGCGGCATCCGGTGGGGGCATCGTCGCCTCGGCTATTTAAGCCATCCTCGAGCTTCCCCGAGCTCACCAACTACTCCCTCTACCTCCTAGCACCCTCCCCAACCTCTCTATCGAGCTAGTGGAGCCCCCGTTCCCTCCCACAGCCGCCACTCTGCTCTGCCTAAATTCGGGCAGTGCCGAGCTCGTCTCTGATGTCTACTACACAACTTATTCTTGTAGACTCATGTTAGGCCTCCAAGCGTGGAGTTTTGTAGGACAGTAGCAATTTTCCCTCAAGTGGATGACCTAAGGTTTATCAATCCGTGGGAGGCGTAGGATGAAGATGGTATCTCTCAAACAACCCTGCAACCAAATACAAGAAATCTCTTGTGTCCCCAACACACCCAATACAATGGTAAATTGTATAGGTGCACTAGTTCAGCGAAGAGATGGTGATACAAGTGTAGTATGAATAATAGATATAGGTTTTTGTAATCTGAAAATATAAAAACAGCAAGGTAACTAGTAACAAAAGTGAGCACAAAAGATATTGCAATGCTTAAAAACAAGGCCTAGGGTTCATACTTTCGCTAGTGCAATCTCTCAACAATGCTAACATAATTGGATCATATAACAATCCCTCAACGTGCGACAAATAATCACAACAAAGTTCCTAGCCGCGGAGAACATAAGATAGAAATTGTTGTAGGGTACGAAACCTCCTAAAAGTTATCCTTTCCGATCGATCTATTGAGCTATTCTTATAAGTGTCACAAACAGCCCTAGAGTTCGTACTAAAATAACACCATATGATACACATCAACCAACTCTAATGTCACCTAGATACTCCAATGTCACCACAAGTATCCATGAGTTGATTATACGATATGCATCAAACAACTTCATAATCATAATATTCAATCCACACAAAGAACTCCAAGGAGCACCCCAAAGTTTCTATCGAAGAAAAGATAATGAAAATGTGCATCAACCCCTATGCATAGATTACCCCAATGTCACCTCGGGAATCCGTGAGTTGAGTGCTAAAACATATATCAAGTGAATCAATATGATACCCCATTGTCACCACGAGTATTCATATGCAAGACATACAACAAGTGTTCTCAAATCTGAAATATTTAATCCGACAATAACGAAACCTCAAAGGGAAAAGATTCGATTCATCACAACAAGATAGAGAGGGAAGAAACACCATATAATCCAACTATATTAACAAAGCTCGTGATACATCAAGATCGTGCCAAATCAAGAACACGAGAGAGAGATAAAACACATAGCTACTGGTACAAACCCTCAGCCCCGAGGGTGAACTACTCACTCCTCGTCATAGAAACCACCAGGATGATGAAGATGGCCTCCGGTGATGATTCCCCCCTCCGACAGGGTGCCGAAAAGGGGCTGTAGATGAGTTCGTGGAGGTACAGAGGTCTCCGGCGGCGTAAAAACTCATCTAGGTTAACTTTCGGGGGTTTCTGAATATATATGATTTTCTGGCATTGGAATCACGCGAGGAAGGGCCACAGGGGGCCCATGAGGCACCAGGGCGTTCCTGGGGGGTGGCGCGCCCTGGTGGCTCGTGGAGCCCCTGCGGGTCTTCTGGCCTCCTCCCGAAGCTTCTAATGTCTCTTATGTTCCAGAAAAATCGTCAAAAAGTTTCGCTGCATTTGGACTTCATTTGATATAGATTTTCTGGAAAACCAAAAACAAGAAGAAAACAGCAACTGGCACTGGGCACTAGGTCAATATGTTAGTCCATGAAAATCATATAAAAGCCATATAAAAGTGCACCAAAATCATACAAAACTATAATAAACATGGCATGAATACTTCATAAATTATAGATACGTTGGAGACGTATCAGCATCCCCAAGCTTAATTCCTGCTCGTCCTCGAGTAGGTAAATGATAAAATAAATAATTTATGAAAGTGTGAATGCTAGCATAGTGCAGAAGTTTGATCAATGATAATTTCAATTACTTTTCCTAGCATCAATATATATCATAATCAATAGCTCATCTCATAAAACTTCTCATGATCAAGTAGCAAGCTATTCACATGTTTAAGGTATAGGCCATAAACTTTCTTGAAAACTAACAAACTATGTTCTCAGTCATCAAACAATTGCATCTTATTTTCAGGAAGGGTCTATGTAAGAGCTTTGATCTAGCAAATTCCACATACTCAACCATCATTTAGTCTTCCATGATTGCTGACACTCAAAGCATATTTTTAGAACAAACCGTTTCAGTCAAACACATAGGAAGATAGGGGCTTAATGTTTTGCCTCCCAACTTATTTATCTCATGGATAATGTCAACAATGATAACTCATGATCACCTATATTCAACTGGATATATGTGCCTGGATCTTTCCCTTACAATAAAAGATCATACATATTTTAGGAGCAATTTTTATTGCTTTTTGCACCGATGACAACTTACTTGAAGGATCTTATTCAATCCATAGGTAGATATGGTGGACACTCATGGCAAGAAACAGAGTTTAAGGGTTTTTGGATGCACAAGTAGTATCTCTACTTAGTACGAATTTTTGGCTAGCAAAATATCCTAAGCAAGCACCACATGTTAGAGGATCCATGACAATATAACTTCTATGTGAATATAAACAAACATAACTCATTACGTTGTCCTCCTTGTCCAACGTCAACTACTTGATCAAGCTTGAAAATAATTAATGTGGGCTCACAATCATAGAAGATGTCCAAGATAGTATATTTATATGTGAAATTTCTCTTCCTTCAAAATTCTTTCATGAATTGTTCAAGTGACCAATGCAATGTTTGTTAACTTTCAATAAATTTTACCACTTATACTTCTTGTATGTGAAGTCACTACTCCCCATGGGACAAGCATATGAAGCACATATAAATTTCAACTTTATGATATTCAATTCATTTCAACAATTTACTCATAGGATATGAGTGAAGCACAAGAGTAAATGACAAACTACTCAAAAAAGATATAAGTGAAGATCAAATGAGTAGTTAAGCAATTAAGTAGCTATGTGAAGACTCTCTCTCATTTAAAAATTTCAGATCTTAAGTATTTTATTCAAACAGCAAAGAAAACAAAATAAAATGACATTCCAAGGATAGCAAATATCATGTGAAGAAGCAAAAACTTAGGCTCAACCAAAACTAAACGATAATTGTTGAAGAAGAAAGGTGGGATGCCTACCGGGGCATCCCCAAGCTTAGATACTTGAGACTTCTTGAAATATTAACTTGGGATGCCTTGGGCATCCCCAAGCTTGAGCTCTTGTGTCTCCTTAATTCCTCTAATATCACGGCTTCTCCTAAATCTTAAAAACTTCATCCACACAAAACTCAACAAGAACTCGTGAAATAAGTTAGTATAAATCAACTCAAAACCTCAACATTCTCTACTGTAACAAATCACTAAAATTATAATTAAACATTGCATCTAAATGCCTCTGCATATTTAATACTCCTATCCTCAAATAGAAACATTAAACAAGCAAACATATGCAAACAATGCAGCTATAACAGCAATCTGCCAAAACAGAACAGTCTGTAAAGGGTGAATAAGAATTCATACTTCCCTAACTCCAAAAATTCTGAAAAATTACCACGTGACAGAGAACTCATGCATGCTTACTGTGTAAGAATTTCAGATTTTTATCATGTTCTGACTATTCAGGAATATTTTGGACATAACAGAAAACTTTCCGTTTTCAAACAGCAACACATGAACTTGCAGACTGAGCATGGTAAGGGCTATAATTCGCATTTTATTGAACTAAAAGATACAAAACATGATTATTAATAGCATAAAGAAAATATCAACAAAATAAAATGATGCTCCAAGCAAAACTCATATTATGTGAAGAATAAAAATATAGCTCCAAGTGAGGTTACCGATAATGTTGAAGACGAAAGAGGGGAGGCCTTCCGGGGCATCCCCAAGCTTAGTTGCTTGGGTCTTCCTTGAATATTACCTTGGGGTGCCTTGGGCATCCCCAATCTTAGGGTCTTGCAACTCCTTATTCTCCTCATACCGATATCTCGCCCAAAACTTGAAAACTTCAATCACACAAAACTTAACGGAACTTCGTGAGATAGGTTAGTATGATAAAAA
Source organism: Elymus sibiricus (assembly GCA_039707655.1). Lineage (NCBI taxonomy): Eukaryota > Viridiplantae > Streptophyta > Magnoliopsida > Poales > Poaceae > Elymus > Elymus sibiricus. The sequence goes on along the minus strand of CM077672.1, from coordinate 351,347,105 downwards.
TAAATCATACACTTTCGTACTGCCAAGACAAGATTCATAATTGTTCTCACATAATTCCTACTGTGGTCTATCATTTCCACAATTTATATTGCTCAATATAAGCTATGGAAACACTAAAACAAGCAAACTATGCAATAAAAACAGAATCTGTCAAAAACAGAACAGCGTGTAGTGAGTGATTTAAAAACCATACTTCTGTACCTCCAAAAATTCTGAAAAATTGGACAACGTAAAAAATTTGTAACCCAATACTGTGTAAACTTTTCAGAATTTTATCACACTCCAGTACAAAATAGAAATTCCAGCACTGGAGGCAAAAGTTTCTGTTTTTGCACAGAATCAAATCAACAAGCATCCACACTATCCCAAAGGCTTTACTTGGCAAATTATTGAAAGAAAACATATAAAACATGATTACCACAGTATCTTAATCATGTGGACACACAAAAACAGAAGGTATAAGTATTGGGTTGTCTCCCAACAAGCGCTTTTCTTTAATACCTTTTAGCTAGGCATGATGATTTCAATGATGCTCACATAAAAGTAAGGAATTGAAACACAAAGAGAGCATCATGAAGCATATGACTAGCACATTTAAGTCTAATCCACTTCCTATGCATAGGGATTTTGTGAGAAAATAGTTTATGGGAGCAAGAATCAACTAGCATAGGAAGGCAAACAAATGACTTCAAAACTTTCAACATAAAGAGAGGAAACTTGATGTTGTTGAAATATGTAGAAGCATATATTCCCCTCTCAAAATAATTTTCAATAGCATCATGAACAAATTCAACAATATAGCTATCACATGAAGCATTCTTTTCAAGAACCACAAGCATAGAATTTTTATTACTCTCCACATAAGCAAATTCCTTCTCATTCATAATAGTGGGAGCAAACTCAATAAAATAGCTATCATGAGATACTTGATTGTCATAACCAAATTGAATATTAAAATCATGATGACAAGTTTCATGGTTATCATTACTCTTTGTAGCATACATGTCATCACCATAATCATCATAGATAGCAACTTTGTTGTCATAATCAATTGAAACCTCTTCCAAAATAGTGGATTCATCATTAAATATAGTTGTGACCTCTCCAAATCCACTTTTATCAATATAATCATCATAAATAGGAGGCATGCTATCATCATAATAAATTTTCTCATCTAAACTCGGGGGGCTAAAAATATCATCTTCATCAAACATAGCATCCCCAAGCTTGTAGTTTAGCATATCATTAGCATCATCGATATTCAAAGAATTCATACTAGCAACATTGCAATCATGCTCATCATTCAAAGATTTTATGCCAGACATTTTAGTGAATTCTTCTTCTATCAATTGAGCACAATTTTCCGCTCCATCATTTTCAAGAAAGACAATATAAAGACGAATAATATGAGGCAACCTCAATTCCATATTTTTGTAGTTTTCTTTTATAAGCCAAACTAGTGATAAAACAAGAAACTAAAAGATTCGATTGCAAGATCTAAAGATATACCTTCAAGCACTCACCTCCCCGGCAACGGCGCCACAAAAGAGCTTGATGTCTACTACACAACTTATTCTTGTAGACTCGTGTTGGGCCTCCAAGCGCAGAGTTTTGTAGGACAATAGCAATTTTCCCTCAAGGGGATGACCTAAGGTTTATCAATCCGTGGGAGGCGTAGGATGAAGATGGTATCTCTCAAACAACCCTGCAACCAAATACAAGAAATCTCTTGTGTCCCCAACACACCCAATACAATGGTAAATTGTATAGGTGCACTAGTTCAGCGAAGAGATGGTGATACAAGTGTAGTATGAATAATAGATATAGGTTTTTGTAATCTGAAAATATAAAAACAGCAAGGTAACTAGTAACAAAAGTGAGCACAAAAGGTATTGCAATGCTTAAAAACAAGGCCTAGGGTTCATACTTTCGCTAGTGCAATCTCTCAACAATGCTAACATAATTGGATCATATACCAATCCCTCAACGTGCGACAAAGAATCACTCCAAAGTTCCTATCCGCGGAGAACATAAGATAGAAATTGTTGTAGGGTACGAAACCACCTCAAAGTTATCCTTTCCGATCGATCTATTGAGCTATTCCTATAAGTGTCACAAACAGCCCTAGAGTTCGTACTAAAATAACACCATATGATACACATCAACCAACTCTAATGTCACCTAGATACTCCAATGTCACCACAAGTATCCGTGAGTTGATTATACGATATGCATCAAACAACTTCATAATCATAATATTCAATCCACACAAAGAACTCCAAGGAGCACCCCAAAGTATCTATCGGAGAAAAGATAATGAAAACGTGCATCAACCCCTATGCATAGATTACCCCAATGTCACCTCGGGAATCCGCGAGTTGAGTGCCGAAACATACATCAAGTCAATCAATATGATACCCCATTGTCACCACGAGTATTCATATGCAAGACATACATCAAGTGTTCTCAAATCTGAAATATTTAATCCGACAATAACGAAACCTCAAAGGGAAAAGATTCGATTCATCACAACAAGATAGAGAGGGAAGAATGTAACACCCCGATTTTTGGCCCTTTCTTTTTCTTTTGGATTTCTTCGAATTTTCAATTGGAATTCTTTTTCCGTGGCTATGTGGTCTTGAAACCTGGGAAGATCTTCTTTCCGGCACTTCCTAGTGGCTTGTCATTCTCAAATCTATCCCTAGGCCATGTCATTTCCATCTTAGCCCAACCCCAATATTTATTTCTTGGGAAGATTCCTTTTTCTATTAAAGGAATAACCCTGTTTGCCCTAGGTTGTGAAGCAACCTATATTTATGTCTATCCAAAAATTCCCACAAAATTCTCATAAATTGTTTGGATCATATCTTCCACTGATATATCAAAACCCAGCCATTCCTAGTTCAAAAATAATTCAGGAATATTCATTTTCCATTCTGTCCAGATTGGCACTTTGTGAAGGAAGTGCTATTTATATTTTCTTGATTGCCCTAAAAAGTTTTGGGCACTCTCTAATATCCAAATTATTGCCACATGCCAAAATTCAACTTCATTTGCCTAGTAAATCTTCCTCAGCAAATTCCCAAAGTTTCTGTCCAGAGAAAAGCTTTGTGAAGGAAGTACTAGTTAGGCTAATTCAAATGAATTAAAATTTTGGGAGCTAATTCATATGATCAAATAATTACTCTCAACCAAATTTCATCTCCATCCAACAATCTATGTGGGCACACCTTCAAATCTTGGTTTGTGGTCACAATTTCAGTTTGTGAAGGAACTATATTTTATATTGCTTAAAAAACTCTGAAATTAAGCCAGGACCTAAATATCTCTAAATAATGTGAGAATGCGAAAATTCACATTATTTTGCCAAGCCATTTTCTCTGAAAAATTCTCCCAAGTTTCTGTCCAGTGTGGAGCATTGTGAAGGAAGTACCATTTTTAGTTATCCAAATGGGATGAAATTTTTATGGTACCTTCATATGCCCAAATGATCATGCTCCACCAACTTTCAGCTCAATCCAAGCATCCCTTTGAGTACTACTTCATGATCAAGTTTCTGGAACAGAATATGTGGTTGTGAAGCAACTATATTAAATACTGGTCCAAATCATTTCATTTTTCACAGGATCATAGTCCTTCCTACTCTAAGACTCTGTGACATCCTGGTTACTCCTTATCCCCTCCCATTTGATCACTACTTCATGCTTAAGTTTGCAACAGAAAAGTTCAGTCGATCCCTCCCATCAACCCACAGTAGATTTCTTCGATCTATCACCTCAGGTAGGACCCACTTAGGAAGGACTACACGCTAGACATGGTTTTACTGGCCAGAGCGCACCGTGTGCGCCTGTGCACACGGTGACCATGCGGCTGGGAGGCCATTGTCGCGCTCTGTTCGTCATTTGCTTCGGGCACTCCTCTGCTCGCCGTTTCCGCGCATCCTAGCGTGTACCAGAGCGTCGTGGCAGCCTCGCGCTCACTCTCCCGCCCTGGCCCCCTCCTCCTTCGCCCTCCTCGCGCCACGGTGACCTTACCCGCGTGAGCACAGTGGCCGAGTGGCCGACCGGACATCGCACCGCCCGCGTCTGCACCTCCACTACCCCTCTCCCGTCGCCATCCACGCCTGCCCACATGCGCACGCGTACGCGATCGCGCCAGAGGCATCAACCGCGCGTCCGCGGCAGTTTCCGGCTACGGCATCCCCGGCCCGCCTATTTAGAGGCTGTCCCCGAGCCCCTCGAGCACTCACACCTCCTCTCCTCCACCCGCACCCTCCCCGACCTCTTCCCCGAGCTCAAGAGCTCCTCCTCCCCTCCCATGGCAGCCATGGCCGCCGCCGAGCTCCTCTTAAATTAGCTCAATGCCGAACTCCCCTCTCCTTCCTACCACCGCCCGGAGAACCCCCATAGCCCGTCGAGCCTCCCCACCTACTCATTCGGTCGCCAGGACACCCGTGGCCGCGAGCCCCAACTTCGCCTGAGCCGCCGTCCGCCGCGATCGTCGTCCCGCCTCCTCCCGCGCTCCCCGACACGCTTGACACCCTCAGGTGGGTGTGCCTCCTCGCCCTGAGCTCGCCGATGGCCGGAGCTCGGCCGGAGATGGCCCGAGTCGCTGGGACGGCCGCTGGCGTCGAGCGCCCTCCTCTGCATCGCGGGGGAGCGGGAGGTTGAAGGAGTTGACCCAGCCCGGTGGACCCCGCATCCCCTTGGCCCCACTTGTAAGCGACCCAGTAGTGTTGACCCCGGGCCCGCGCAGAGTAAGTGGAAGCGTATTCTCTCGAATACGTTTTCTCTTTATGAATGCTCACTTCTCTGTTACTTCGTCTGAGAATACGCTTTCTTTATGCAGAAGGCGTATTTCAGCAAACACGCTTTCTGTTTAAACCTAGCCGGCCGAAACTACTAATTTGCGGACGTTTGTCCGTTAAGGGCAGAAGTGGACAGATTTTTATTCTTTTCTACCAAACGAACGAACAGACGTAACTCGACAACCGTAACTCCGAATCAGGTGATTCCAAAGCTCACGTTCTCAGTTCGTCGAGCCCGTTCCGATGGTATCATTTTCATAAGGTTGTCACACTATGAAAATGACCATTTTGCCCTTGCCCTTAAAACAGCTCCGCCGGGAGGGAAACTTTTCCGGCGATTCTTTCCGCGAGTTCATCGCACCTCTCCCCGATGATTCCTTCATCCCCAGGCAAGCCACAACAGCCACTTGCATGATGGCATTGCAGTAGTCATGGTTTCCACTTGAATATTTAATAATTGTTTGCGCATTTAATTCTTTTGTGAATGCTTCGAATATGCTTGTGAATCCATGCTCATTGCTTATGCCATGTTCATTTTCATCTAGTAAGTGATATGATTAATTGCTAATGATATTCTTATCATGCTTTATTCTTGTAATCACTTCCGATGCTAGTGATAATGATATGCTCATATGGATCATTATGGTTTGATATGAAAATACTTGTGATATTCGTGATCATCGCTATGCCATGCTCATTTGCATCTAGTTGATTAAATGATTTATTGTTGTTGATGCTATGATCCATATGTTAAATGGTCATGTTCCCATCCATGCTCATGTTGATCTCATGCTCATATGCATTGTTATTTCATCATGTTATTTTTCTGACTCAGCTCATCACCATTCAAGTTGAACCTGACATTAATCGAACTTGAACAAATCTGTTAGCTGAGTCAGGGTGCCACCGAATCGAGCTCACCAGTGCAACCACACTTGCCTGGATGGGGAGGCCCTAATGCGGTCTATTGTCATGCCTCTCGCCAGTGCCTCCAACTAGGGAAGGTTATGCGCGCGCGCTACCCTGATCAGGTAGGCAGCCATAAGCCTTGTGCCCGAGTTCTTTGCGCGCGGTTGTCCCCGTTTGGGACGAGTTTGTTTTGTTGGGCCATGACGGTGGCAGCCACGAAGGTGGCGGATGTCACGAGTTGACATCGGGGCGACCCGGGACATAGCCCAAAGGGGAGTTTGTCGGGAGTGGCCGGGAGAGCGTCATGCAATAGACTGGTTTTGTCGGAACGTCGTTGGTCCACCCGAATGTGAGCACGAGGCCATGAGTTCCGTGGTGTGGGTACAGTGTACTAACCTCTGCAGAGTGTATAATCTATCGATAGCCGCGTCCTCGGTCATGGACACAGTTCGTAGTAGGTCACACTATGGGTCAACAGAAATAATAATCTGAATAATAAACAACCCCGGTTCGATGAGAAAAGAAGTTGGTTGATCTTTATGTGGTCATGCGATGATCACAGGTAGAGATCAAGCTCCGTGTGGTCATGTGATGATCACGATGGTATAGTTGATACCGAGCTTGGTTGATCCTGAGGTGATCGTGTGATGATCATGATGGTAAGTTTGTGGTTACGAGATAACCTCCGAGCAGAGTAAGTTGGTCCATGAGACCTTAAACTTCGACCCCCTTGCATGCTAGTATAATCATGTTCATATCATGAATTATATGTACATGCCATACTCATGTTGTTGCCATGCTCATGTTGTTGCCATGCTCATGTTGTTCTAGTAGTATCGTGTTCATCTTTGATGATTAACCTGTAAATGCCATGCTATTGTATGTCTTGATTGCTTTGGTTGCTGTGAGCTTGCGAGTACATTCAAAGTACTCACCTGGCGTGTCATGCCAGATTGCAGGTGATGCCATGATTGCTTGTTTGTCGAGGACCCCGAGGTTGCGCTCTAAGATGCGTCCCAGCCAGAGTCCCTGCGGAGTGGAGTCCATCACCATTGTCGCCGTTCCGCTGCTGGAATTTATTCCGCTTCAAGATGTTTCGCTGCTAGCATAGAACTACATTAGCAGGCGAAGTGTCGCCGTGCCCCTGTAACCTTTGTAATATCGGACCCTTGTACCCATGTCATTTGCAATAAGGAGCTGATTTGTTCTATGCCAAGCAGTGTCGTATTCCAGAAGACTTGATCTCTGGGCTGGAATACGGGGTGTTCCGGTCTCTCTGGGCCGGGGTGCCACAGCGATTGGTATCAGAGCAGGTCTGGCTGTAGGACGCCCTAGTCCGCGCGAGCGTTAGAAACCGTTAGTATAGAGTCTAGCTTGCTTGTTGCATTTGTTTGTTGCATATCATGCATATAGACTTATTATATTATCGCTAACGGTTGATCTTGTGAGTGTAGGTGGCATCGGTTTCGATCCACTACCTGCACCCTCCAGCTTTGCATACTTGCTCTTTGGTGTTTGGCGTCATCTCTGTCCCAGCGGAGTGATGCCGAGGTACCTTGTGGTGTCGATCACTCGCAGGATTGATGCACAAGTATCGCACCAATTTATTCTCTTCAGCCACATCTATTGTTTCGGTGGTAGACATGTTTCTACCCCGGATCTTGCCATCCAACCCGCCGTCTGGCAACCCTCACCGGTCTTTGGTACCAGGAAAGGGCAATGCCAATAGACCCTACTTTCCACCGCTATCCTACCTTACCTGGATGAGTACGGTTCCTTTCCATCCTGAAAGCACATTTGCTCCCTTGGTGGTTTTGGTAATTCATAACAACATATATCTCATTGAACTAATGACCATTCAAGATTAAGATTTCAGGATGTTCAATGATTGGCATGGCATGGACTAGAGAAGTGGACCCCTCAAAATGCTAAGGACAAGGATTGGCAAAAGATCAAGACTCTACATTTTTGGTTTAGTGATCCAAGATCACATTGAGTCCATAGGAAAGCCAATACTATTAAAAGGGGACGAGGTGTTGCTTAATGGTCTTTTTGCTCAAGTGCTTAGTGACAGTATTCCTAAACCGTCAACCACTCTCTCTACCCAAATATGTCCTAAACCTAAAGTCCAACTCGGCCCCATCGAAATTTCCAATCCGGCCCCACCGAGTTCATCCAAGACTTAGCCACTGCCAAAACCCTTACAAATCGGATCCACCAAAATGGATCTCGGTCCCACCGAGATGGCCTTGCCAACTCTCTGTAATCGGTTGCATTCACTTCGGTCTCACCGAGTAATGCATATCGGTCTCACCGAGATGGCTTGCCAACTCTATGTTGCCTTATTGCTTCACTTCGGTCCTACCGAGTTGATGCAATCGGTGCCACCGAGATGAGAATTGCCCTAAGCCATTGCACTTCGGTCCATCCGAGTTGTTTGTATCGGTCCCACCGAGATTCCTAAAGTTCATATCTTTTACACAGTTCGGTGCTACCGAGATGATCGTTTCGGTGCCACCAAGTTGGGTCAAAAGTGTGTAACGGTTGGATTTTGTGTGGAGGCTATATATATCCCTCCACCCCATCCTTCTCAGTAAGGAGAGCCATCAGAACGTGCCTACACTTCCACCATTCATTTTCTGAGAGAGAACCACCTACTCATGTGTTGAGATCAATATATTCCATTCCTACCATTTGAACCTTGATCTCTAGCCTTTCCCAAGTTGCTTTCCACTAAAATCCTTCTTCCACCATAGCCAAATCTGTGAGGAGTGTTTGAGTGCTGGGAAGACTATCATTTGAAGCACAAGAGCAAGGAGTTCATCAACAACACACCGTCTATTACGTTTTGGAGAGTGGTGTCTCCTAGATTGGTTAGGTGTCACTTGGGAGCCTCCAACCAGATGTGGAGTTGAACCAAGAGTTTGTAAGGGCAAGGAGATCGCCTACTTCGTGAAGATCTACCCCGAGTGAGGCTAGTCCTTCGTGGACGTAAGCCATGGTGGAATAGACAAGGTTGCTTCTTCGTGGACCCTTTGTGGGTGGAGCCCTCCGTGGACTCGCGCAGCCATTACCCTTCGTGGGTTGAAGTCTCCATCAACGTGGACGTACGATAGCACCACCTATCGGAACCACGCCAAAAACCACCGTGTCTTCATTGCGTTTGAAATCTCCAATCCCTCCTTTACATACATATGCAATTGCTTACATTCCGCTGCTATACTCTTAGAATTGCATGTGTAGGGTGATGCTTGACATGTACTATTGCTAAAATCTGGCCACAACTAAAATTGGGAAAAGGTTAGGTTTTATTTGGTCAAGTAGTCTAATCACCCCCCCCCCCCTCTAGAAATACTTTCGATCCTACAAGTGGTATCAGAGCTTTGGTCTCCGTAAGCCTTGATTTCCATAGCTTTGGTGATCATAGCCTTGGTTTCACAACCTAGGAGAGTATGGCGTCTAGTGAGGGTAACTATCACCGTAGAGGTCCATATTTTGATGGTACAAACTTTGCTAGTTGGAAACATAAGATGAAAATGCATATTCTTGGTCATAACCCTGCCGTTTGGGCTGTTGTTCGTGTTGGCTTGCAAGGTGACTTCTTTGAGGATGGCAAGGAACCGGATCGTGAAGCAACCCCAGAAGAATTGAAGATGTTGCAATACAATGCTCAAGCTTGTGACATTCTATTCAACGGTCTATGTCCCGAGGAATTCAACAAAATCAGCCGCCTCGAGAATGCAAAGGAAATTTGGGATACTTTGGTTGATATGCATGAGGATACCGAGTCCGTCAAGGAATCTAAGTTGGATGTGCTTCAAAGCCAACTTGACAAGTTCAAGATGAAGGATGGTGAAGGAGTCGCAGAGATGTACTCTAGGCTTGCTCTCATCACAAAGAGATTGCCGGCTTAGGAAGTGAAGAGATGACCGACAAATTCATCATCAAAAAGATACTTAGAGCTTTGGATGGAAAATATGATACCGTCTGCACATTGATCCAAATGATGCCAAATTACAAAGATCTCAAGCCCATGGAAGTCATTGGAAGGATTGTCGCTCATGAAATGTCACTCAAGGACAAAGAGGAGCTGCACAACAAGTCAAGTGGTGCTTACAAAGCCTCAACCAATGCTCCAACAACTTCAAGTGACCAGCTAGTATCCAATGAAGAGATTAGCCTAATGGTGAAAAGGTTCAACAAGTTCTACAAGAATAAAGGGAAACAAAGAAGCTCTAGCTCAAGACACTATGAGAAAAGATCATCAAGTCGTGACCGTAATTGTTACAATTGTGGAAAGCCCGGACACTACTCAAATGAGTGTACGGCTCCCTACAAGAAAAGAGACGAATCACCAAGAGGAAGACATAGAAGAGATGAATCACCTCGTAAGGAGGGAAGGAGTAGAGATGATTATTATGAACGAAGACACTCTCGAAGAAGTAAGGATTCGGAGAGGAAGGACAAGTCATCAAGGAGATACACAAGAAGAAGACATCATCTCATGTTGGTGAATGGGTTTCCGGCTCCGACTCCGACAACCAATCCAAGAGAAGTTATCACTCCAACTCCGACTATAGTCAAGATGAAGGTGTTGCCGGACTTGCACTTGTGTCATCCAACTCTTACGATCTATTTGACTCACCAAATGAAGGAATTGGAAGATGCTTCATGGCAAAAGGCCCTAAGGTATCACACCCTGAGTATCTTGATTTTAATAGTGATGAAGATGATTTGCTTGGTGATGATGATTTACTTGTTGATAGGGCTAGTGATGTGAGCTATAATGAAAATGCTAGTAATCATGATAGTCAAGAGGAAACGAGTGACAATGCTATGAAGGAGATTGAGCGCCTAACTAAAGAACTAAATGCTCTTAAGTTAGCTCATGAAACAACTCAAGAGGATCATAGAGAACTTCTAAGAATTCATGAGAAGCTACGCTTCGAGAAGCTAAATTTAGAGCAAGAGCATGAGTTTCTTAAAGCTATCAATGACGATCTTCGAAAGAAGAGTTCTTCATATCTTGCCAAACGTTTACTCTTGTCTACCTTTATGCCACAAGTTAAACCTAAGCAAACTAGCAACAAGGGTAAAAATGGTTCTACCTCTAGTAGTAACAATAACAATGCTAAATCCAATGTTGTTGCTTCTGGTAGTTCTATTGATTCCACTAATGATTCTCTTAGCCAAGTTACACTTGATCAAGAAAATATGCTATTGAAAGGAATTATAGAAAAAGGTGTCTACAAGAGTCTTGCCGGGAGTAAACAATTTGCGGAAATTGTATGCAAGCAAGGAAGGCACCGGAAGAACCAAGGTGTTGGTTTTGAACGAAAGTTCAATGCCGATGGAGTTGAGTGGGAAGAAGGTCAATACCCCAAGACGAAGTTTGTTCCTCAACAAGAGAAGTATGATCCTACTTCCTTCAAGGGAACACAAGCTCAAGAAGATCTTCCACCACAAGACCACAAGCTAAAAGGCAAGGACAAGCTTCAAGAAGAGATTGACTCATTTGAAGAAGCTCCTCAAGCCATGGTCAAGTGGGTTCCCAAGACTTCATCAAGTTCTACTTCATCAAGTGCCACTACAACTCCAAGGATTCCCATCAAGTTGATGTGGATCCAAAAGAAGAAGAACTAGAGAGTTCTTGAGGGTGACTCCGCCAACAAACTTCACTCATATTATTCATGGCAAGGAGTTGTGCAACCAACTTCCACACTTTGCACTAGTTCATGGAGTCACAAACCCTCTTGTTGGTAAGGCAAGGGACAAGGTAATCAATGCATTCATGGACATCATCATATGTGTATTTCACTCTATGTCTATGGATATCCTTGTATGTTCCTTGTGTGGGACTAACCCATCTAGGTATTGAAAGCACAAACTCTAAAGGATTGCTCCCAACTTTTGATGGTCTACATCAACATTGAGCTCCACATCTTCAACATCTACATGAAGTCATCATCGACAAAACCCAAGGTTAGTTCAACCCTCTTAGGGGGGATATCGCATCTAGGGGGAGCTTTGCTCTAAAAATTGAGCTAAAGCAACTCTAATGGTGTGAACACATTAATGCTTTATGTAAAAGTGGTAACCCCACTTGTGCTTAAACGATGAGTATGACCTTTGATCAAATGTTCTCATTTGGCTCCTAAGTCAATATACTCATATATAGATGACCTAGTCATCGCCATTGCTTGATAGATGCTAGAATTGGTTGTGCATGTTTGACACATATTTCATTTGCTATCTTATTGTGTGAGCATGTTGATTTGCATGTTTTCATCATTCGAGGACATCCATTTGTTGTTTTGATTGTCTTGGTTTTTCTGGCCAAGTGGATGTACAAGAATGCCTAAGTACCTTCTCTAGCTATCTATGCTTTCTTGTCTCAAATTCTATTCTTGCTGCATCACAAAAATTGAACATGTCATTTTTGGACCCTCCGGGTGAGGAGCACTCGGAGCCACCGATCTGAAAGGGTTGAACCTCCAAAACCTTCTAATTGATTTTGGTCAGACCAACCTACTCAAACTCGATCGAACCGAAAGCATTTAGACTGATCTAGGCTTTCATCTCGGTGCTACCGATTAGACCAACTCGGTTGGACCGAGTTGCCGTAACTGCAAGCAGTTGCACGTCTTGGTGCTACCGATTTGTTCCACTCGGTGCCACCGACAGCGAATGGGTATATATTCCCAGCGAACCGTGCGGTTGAAAATTTCTTCAAACGTCACGCGCCCGCGCCCCATTGCTGCCGCCCATTTGGTCTTCGGATCGTCGCCGTCGTCTCCAGCGCGCCCTCGCCGCAGGATTCCGTCGCCGTCAATGGTAATCTTCACCGCCGTTGCCGCCGTAGAGAAACGCCACCGAGTTAGGGTGAGTTTCGATCCCTTTCATGCTTCCCTTTTCCGATTCAATGCACGATTGGATTGCCTGTAATCTTGCCACGAATGCAATCCTCTTTCCACCAGATTAGTTCGTTTGAACGATATTCGAGCAAAATTTTAGGGTTAGGTTTCCGCCGAACGCATCTCGGACCGACCGAATGGGAATTTTCGGTCCCACCGATTTGGCCCTGGCCATAGCACTAGTACATCTCGGTGCCACCGAGTTGTGCGAATCGGTAAGACCGAAAGTAACGTCTCAGTGAAACCCTAGCATCTCGGAGCCACCGAAACCCATCTCGGTCTGACCGAAATGGCGTGCCATGTCTCTGTAGTGTTCTTTGGTGTCACCGAGATTACCAACTCGGTCCATCCGAACTGCATTCTATGAAAACCTAGAACTAAAGTTTGAACTCATTTTTATGAAAAACTATCTGCTTTTTGTGATGACTCATCTACTCTACCCATACCCATCTATTCACAGGGTCAGCTCAGCAAGATGTCTGATGTCAGTGATAGTCAAAACATGTCAGAGCAGCATGAAGAACAAAGTGAAGGATCAAGCCATAATGAAAGTTTCTATGAGGGAGAGAGAAGCTCTCCAGATCTTCCTAAAGCTGCAACCAGAACACGGAAGAAGAAAACCTCAGACAGTGAGGATGAGGATTTTGTTGCCAGTGAGACACCAACCAAGAAGAAGAGATTAGTGCTTGCTAAGGAGTACAGCACAAAGCCTACCTCTGTCAAAGAAAGAACTGTTGTGAGGAAAGTGCCTCAGCGGACTATGCAGAAGCCCAGTGACACAGAGACAGCTGCAGGAGCTAAGAAGAAGAGAGTGAGGAAATCATTTGCCCGTGTGATTGGTAGACCCTCCATGATGATTGATGAGGAGGAAGAAGAGGAGGAGGATGAGCCAGCTGCTGCACCCCCTGCAAAAGCACAGAAGCTCATGTCTGATGCAATCAAGACTGCTGCACCTCCCAAGTCAAAGCCTAAGGCACCAGCACCCAAGAGATCAAACAGGAACATATCTGCTGCAGAGAAGAACATGGCCCCAGTGCCTGAATCAAATGTTGATGAAGAGCCTCTAGTGCTCAGAAAGTTGAAGCCAAAGATACCAGACCATGACAACGCACACCCAGTAGCTGAGAACATGATGTTGAGAAAGGACAAAGGACTGCGTCAATGGAGATTGTCAGATCCTTATGCTATCAGAAGAAGGACTGCTTGTGATTATCGTTTTCACACCCGTGAACAACAGGACTTTTATGAGACATTATTGCTTGACAAGAAGCCCATAGTCAGTGACTTGAAGTGGGTGGATTGGGAATACATCGATGAGAACGAGGATTATTTCCCCCACGTCCATGAAAGTTTCAGAATTGCAGGAGTTGACGAATTTGTTGGAAAGAAGTTGACCAAGTGGAATGACGAGATGATCATGCAATTTTACTCTACTGCACACTTCTATCCAGATGGCCGCATTGTGTGGATGACTGAGGGTATAAGATACCAGTCTACCATCTCTGAGTGGGCAAATCTTCTTGGTGCACCCAAGGAAGAGGAGGATGATATTGACATATATGCCAAGCTTAAGATGGATCACAACTCTATGGCCAACATGTATACTGCAATTCCTCAGAAGGACCTTGAAACACATAAGCTTGGATCAATGAAGTATTTGCTACCAAGTCTGGCCACCTCAAACACAATCTTGCAGTACACCTTGTTACCCAAGTTAGGCGATGATAAGATGATTCGTGGCCACTCCATCAACTTGTTGCACTTATTTGATACTCCTCAGAAATTCAAGGTGATGAGCCTGATAGTTGAGACTATCAAGAGGACAGCAGCAGATCAGAAGAGATCGTGTGGTTATGCTCCACATATTCAGTTGTTGATCAATTCCAAGGTTGGAACCAGCATGTATCTTCTTGATCGAGAGCATTTGCCACTCCGTCCAGAGTTTGAGGACAACGTCATAGTGATGGATTCTTCGCATCCCACTTCTGCACAAGCTCAAGAGAAATCCGCAAAGCCACAGAAGCTAAAGCAGCTCATGAAGCAGCAGCTCCCAATGCTCCAATTGCGAATCTCAAGACACCAAAGGATCAAATGCAATATCTGCTTGAAGCCACTCTGAGGATTGAGCGAAGTCTGGCCAACCTCACCCAGACCCAGGCTAGTTTTGAGCGGATCATTGAGACTAAATTTCATGATTTGGATGTCAAAGTGACTGAGATTCAGACTTCAGTGGAACAGCTGCAAGGTGATGTTGATGCTGTCAAGCTTGCCAGATCAGATGACAGTGGAGATGATGGACCAACCACAGAGAGATTCCAGTCAGTGCCTAGGGCGGCTAGATCTGCTGTGATACCAGTTGTGGATCCACGGACCACAGTATCTGCACCAGCCGCCACAGCCACAGTGCCACCACAGGTCTCAACTCCTCCAGCTCAACAGACATCGTCAGAAGCATTCGTGGACGCTCTCATCTCAATGCCATCTACGCACACCGGAGCTGCCAGCAGGAGGTCGCCTTCAGGAGCTTCGGAGGACCGTGCCTAAAGAGTCAATTAGTGCTATACTCATTTGAACTTTTTGGTACTTGTTGCCAAAGGGGGAGAATATGTATAGATCATAGGCTTCGAGAGAGAGAGAGTTTCTTGCTTTTGATTTGCTTCGAGAGTTTCTTGTGCTACTTGTTTGTTTGATGCTACTCTGTTTTATATGCGCTTGCTACAGTATTCTGTCGTTTTTGCTTGTGAGATACTATGTTGATTGATCATACTATGCTCATTGTGATGATCCATGTTTATCTCTGTCATTATCTGTATGATCATTCATTTATGTATCATTCCTTATGTTGGTGATGCGTGCTTACCTTTCCAATCATATAATTTTGCACGCTCCACCAAGATGTATGTGACATGGGAGAGTAACCCATGAGCCTAATCGATTGTGCATTTGCATTCAAACGCAATTTTTTTAATAATGCACAAATTTAGGGCGAGCTCTCGCTTATCACATACTTCTCAAAGCGACGATGTATTTCATTCATTTAAATCATTTGTCGAAGCTTTGATCTATATGTTGTCATCAATTACCAAAAAGGGGGAGATTGAAAGCACATTTGCTCCCTTGGTGGTTTTGGTAATTCATAACAACATATATCTCATTGAACTAATGACCATTCAAGATTAAGATTTCAGGATGTTCAATGATTGGCATGGCATGGACTAGAGAAGTGGACCCCTCAAAATGCTAAGGACAAGGATTGGCAAAAGATCAAGACTCTACATTTTTGGTTTAGTGATCCAAGATCACATTGAGTCCATAGGAAAGCCAATACTATTAAAAGGGGATGAGGTGTTGCTTAATGGTCTTTTTGCTCAAGTGCTTAGTGACAGTATTCCTAAACCCTCAACCACTCTCTCTACCCAAATATGTCCTAAACCTAAAGTCCAACTCGGCCCCACCGAAATTTCCAATCCGGCCCCACCGAGTTCGTCCAAGACTTAGCCACTGCCAAAACCCTAACAAATCGGATCCACCGAAATGGATCTCGGTCCCACCGAGATGGCCTTGCCAACTCTCTGTAATCGGTTGCATTCACTTCGGTCTCACCAAGTTATGCATATCGGTCTCACCGAGATGGCTTGCCAACTCTCTGTTGCCTTATTGCTTCACTTCGGTCCTACCGAGTTGATGCAATCGGTGCCACCGAGATGAGCATTGCCCTAAGCCATTGCACTTCTGTCCATCCGAGTTGTTCGTATCGGTCCCACCGAGATTCCTAAAGTTCATATCTTTTACACAGTTTGGTGCTACCGAGATGATTGTTTCGGTGCCACCGAGTTGGGTCAAAAGTGTGTAACGGTTGGATTTTGTGTGGAGGCTATATATATCCCTCCACCACATCCTTCTCAGTAAGGAGAGCCATCAGAACGTGCCTACACTTCCACCATTCATTTTCTGAGAGAGAACCACCTACTCATGTGTTGAGATCAAGATATTCCATTCCTACCATTTGAACCTTGATCTCTAGCCTTTCCCAAGTTGCTTTCCACTCAAATCCTTCTTCCACCATAGCCAAATCTGTGAGGAGTGTTTGAGTGCTGGGAAGACTATCATTTGAAGCACAAGAGCAAGGAGTTCATCAACAACACATTGCCTATTACCTTTTGGAGAGTGGTGTCTCCTAGATTGGTTAGGTGTCACTTGGGAGCCTCCAACCAGATGTGGAGTTGAACCAAGAGTTTGTAAGGGCAAGGAGATCGCCTACTTCGTGAAGATCTACCCCGAGTGAGGCTACTCCTTCGTGGACGTAAGCCATGGTGGAATAGACAAGGTTGCTTCTTCGTGGACCCTTTGTGGGTGGAGCCCTCCATGGACTCGCGCAGCCGTTACCCTTCGTGGGTTGAAGTCTCCATCAACATGGATGTACGTTAGCACCACCTATCGGAACCACGCCAAAAACCACCGTGTCTTCATTGCGTTTGAAATCTCCAATCCCTCCTTTACATACATATGCAATTGCTTACATTCCGTTGCTATACTCTTAGAATTGCATGTGTAGGGTGATACTTGACATGTACTATTGCTAAAATCTGCCCACAACTAAAATTGGGAAAAGGTTAGGTTTTATTTGGTCAAGTAGTCTAATCACCCCCCCTCTAGGCATACTTTCGATCCTACACGTCCGCTTGATGATGATGTGGCCGTGACATCCGTGTTCCGCTACATGATCACCAAGTCCGTCCTGACTGCTAAGCCCGTCTAGATGCAACTGGTGCTGATCTAGTGCTTGGTGTAGCTCTGCTTACACCAACCCCTCCACACGCTGATCCATTTTTGTGCACACCGCCACAGCATATTAGATCGTAGTACCAGAGTTTCCTCGAGAATTGTGTGCTTAAGTAGGCATGCATAGTGAGGTGGATAGCTGTAAAATGTGATGTTGCCTGTCTGCAATCTTGATGCTTTGTGTGCTTTTGTTTGAGTCATTTCTTTTGCTTCTTTCTTTGGGCCTTCGGTGTTACCTTATTTTTTCCCCTTATGAAAGTTGCTCATCAACCGACACTGGACTCGAAGAATCAGTGAAGATTTCAAATATTTGGAAGCTCAGCTAACCATTATGGGATTCTTAGCCACCTGCATTGTATTGGGAATATCTGATCTGAATACAAATGATATTCTGGAATAATTATCAGCATCAAGACTGACTCAGTGTGCAGCCATCACAATCGTAATAAACCAGCTGGAAGACAATTTGTGTGCAAGACAACAGTACATTTCAAGTCAAAGGAATATCATGGACATATATATATAGATATGTATGGCATTCAGTCCTCATATCACGGAGAGAAGCTTCTGGAGTAAGCAACCCATTCTTCCTACACACGCTACCAGAGAAGCTTATGATGCAAGGTTCCGTAGTCTTCCTCAGTACGATATGTGGATGACTTCCAGTGTAAGACACTCAGTCTTCTTCGGTAAGCTACCGCAGAAAGCTTCCGGCATAAGGCCCCAAATCTTCCGAAGTAAGCAACCAGAGGAAAAGCTTCTGAAGCACAATACCCAGTCTTCTTCAGCACGCTATCCCGGCAAAAGCTTCGAGCATAAGCTATTCAGTCTTCCTCAGCACGCTAATCTCGATGGCTTCCAACACAAGCTATCCAGTCTTCGTCAGTACGGCACTACAAACAGTCATCATCATGGGTACAAGATATTACACGGTGAGTTGACAGTATATGGCAGTACATCTCAAGAATCAGATCCACAATAGGTTGGTCAGAAACACGAGCTACTCAGGACTCAAGTGTCTGCCCCGGGAATCAAATGTTCAGCTACATATACTTCCATATTTATTGTGAGCAGGCTGCCAAAGTCATGCAAGTCATTCGAACGATAATGCAAGCATGGTGAGAATCCAACAAATCCATAAGTATGAAGAGGAAGAAAGCCAGTATACACCACAGTGTGATGCAATGTCTGACAAGCTATGAAGCAAGACAATGTTGGGACAACAATCTTGACAGTGGATATCAAGGCCAGCTTCCTCACACCCGACAAAGTGATATCATTAACATCTGTCACTATCATGTATGATTGACCACAGCAGTGAGCTCTGTCCAAGTAACTGTAAACCTGGCATATGATCATGATGAACCCTTGCTTACCTCTTCCTGGTAACGGCACCACGCCTGTGTTCTAAGCTGTTTTTGGCCGCCCAGGGTGGATGCCGACTTTATATTTCTCTTTTCAACAACTGGTCGTGTACTGAGCTGCTTTTTGGCCGTCTCGGGCAGCTGTTGAGTTTCTTTTTGTAGCAGTGACCCTATGCTCTAAGCTGTTCCTCGGTCGTCTTAGGGAACTGCTACATTCTTCTTATCAACACTGCCTCATGCTCTGAGCTGCTTTTCAACCGTCATGAGCCATGGTTGAGTTATTTCAGTAATGTCCCAGATCTGAGTTGTAAAGACCGTTCTGGTGTCTACTGACTTATTTGCCGATTTCTTGCAAAGGTTCGGATGATCATTGCCCTACAGTTAAAGCTCGAGAGATGATAAACTTGCCAGTTAAACGTTGCTGCACTGCCTCAGGATAAGGATAAGGTATGCCTGCCGGAATATTGCACATGATAGCACATATGGTCACACGAAGAATTAAGGATATGTATGGCCAAGTTCCTTCGACAAAGGATTCAGAAAAAGAATGAAGGAGCAAGACCGGTAATACAGGTATGTTAATTGTGGCATAAATAACATGGTACAAATACCCAAGACTGTCTGATTCTGTATTGATCACCATGAACACATCCAAGGTGTCTACTCTGTTCGTAAGGACCTCATATCAAGGTGACAGTTGAATCATCGGTACGGATCTGAGACAAAGAAGTCAGCAAGATTCAGAAATCCCTGCAAGCAGTCAGATTCCGCCAAGAGAATGATTATGATTCTCCGCATTGCTTTGAACCCGGAGGACATGCATCTACTCGAGTAACCCGATGCAAGGAATAAATGTTTTGTGTCCACCGAGGAAATTGCTCACAACTCCATTGATACTATCGGTGCTGGATAAAAGGAGGTCACGTCAATGGGGACATCACTCCCGGACTTATAAACAATTCCAGCCATGATAATATCAGATAAGCCAACAGACATAAAAGAATTGAAGTCAGAGTACGAATGAACACATGAAGATAAGACCTGTCAGAATGTGGGATACAGTGAAGCAAACCACCCCAGAGCAAGGCAGTCAGTCATATGAAATTCAGTGGGAACATCTTATGAAGGAAAAAAGGATACCCGAGTTGGAAACGGATTCCTTAAGTCAGAATATTCATACTTGTTCCCTGAGCAACCAAATCTTGAGGACGAGATTTATCGTAAGGGGGGTTGGTTTGTAACACCCCGATTTTTGGCCCTTTATATTTCTTTTGGATTTCTTCGAATTTTCATTTGGAATTCTTTTTCCGTGGCTATGTGGTCTTGAAACCTAGGAAGATCTTCTTTCCTACCACTTCCTAGTGGCTTGTCATTCTCAAATCTATCCTGAGGCCATGTCATTTCCATCTTAGCCCAACCCCAATATTTATTTCTTGGGAATATTCCTTTTTCTATTAAAGGAATAACCCTGTTTGCCCAAGGTTGTGAAGCAACCTATATTTATGTCTATCCAAAAATTCCCACAAAATTCTCATAAATTCTTTGGATCATATCTTCCACTAATATGTCAAAACCCATCCATTCCTAGTTCAAAAATAATTCAGGAATATTCATTTTCCATTCTGTCCAGATTGGCACTTTGTGAAGGAAGTGCTATTTATATTTTCTTGATTGCCCTCAAAAGTTGTGGGCACTCTCTCATATCCAAATTATTGCCACATGCCAAAATTAAACTTCATTTGCCTAGTAAATCTTCCTCAGCAAATTCCCAAAGTTTTTGTCCAGAGAGAAGCTTTGTGAAGGAAGTACTAGCTAGGATTATCGAAATGAATTAAAATTTTGGGATACCATTAATATGATCAAATAATTACTCTCCACCAAATTTCATATCCATCCAACAACCTATGTGAGCACACCTTCAAATCTTGGTTTCTGGTCACAATTTCAGTTTGTGAAGCAACTATATTTTATATTACTTCAAAAATTCTGAAATTAATCCAGGACCTAAATATCCCTAAATAATGTGATAATGACAAAATTCACATTATTTTGCCAAGCCATTTTCTCTGAAAATTTCTCGCAAGTTTCTGTCCAATGTGGAGCATTGTGAAGGAAGTACCATTTTTACTTATCCAAATGGGATGAAATTTTTATGGTACCTTCATATGCCCAAATGATCATGCTCCACCAAATTTCAGCTCAATCCAAGCATCCCTGTGAGTGCTACTTCATGATCAAGTTTCTAGACCAGAATATGTGGTTGTGAAGCAACTATATTAAATATTGGTCCAAATCATTTCATTTTTCACAGAATCATAGTCCTTCCTACCCTAAGACTCTGTGACATCCTGGTTACTCCTTATCCCCTCCCATTTGATCACTACTTCAAGCTTAAGTTTGCAACAGAAAAGTTCAGTCGATCCCTCCCATCAACCCACAGTAGATTTCTTCGATCTATCACCTCAGGTAGGACCCACTTAGGAAGGACTACACGCTAGACATGGTTTTACTGGCCAGAGCGCACCGCGTGCGCCTGTGCACGCGGTAACCACGCGGCTGGGAGGCCATTGTCGCGCTCTGTTCGTCGTTTGCTTCGGGCACTCCTCTGCTCGCCGTTTCCGCGCGTCCTAGCGTGTCCCAGAGCGTCGTGGCAGCCTCGCGCTCACTCTCCCGCCCCGGCCCCCTCCTCCTTCGCCCTCCTCCCGCCACGGCGACCTTGCCCGCGTGAGCACAGTGGCCGAGTGGCCGACCGGACATCGCACCGCCCGCGTCTGCACCTCCACTACCCCTCTCCCGTCGCCATCCACGCCTGCCCGTGTGCGCACGCGTACGCGGTCGCGCCAGAGGCATCAACCGCGCGTCTGCGGCAGTTTCCGGCTACGGCATCCCCGGCCCGCCTATTTAGAGGCTGTCCCCAAGCCCCTCGAGCACTCACACCTCCTCTTGTCCACCCCAGCACCCTCCCTGACCTCTTCCCCGAGCTCGAGAGCTCCTCCTCCCCTCCCATGGCAGCCATGGCCGCCGCCGAGCTCCTCTTAAATTAGCTCAATGCCGAACTCCCCTCTCCTTCCTACCACCACCCGGAGAACCCCCATAGCCCGTCGAGCCTCCCCACCTACTCATTCGGTCGCCAGGACACCCGTGGCCGCAAGCCCCAACTTCGCATGAGCCGCCGTGGTCATCGTCCCGCCTCCTCCCACGCTCCCCGAATGCTTGACACCCTCAGGTGGGTGTGCCTCCTCGCCCAGAGCACGCCGATGGCCGGAGCTCGGCCGGAGATGGCCTGAGTCGCCGGGACGGCCGCCGGCGCCGAGCGCCCTCCTCTGCATCGCGGGCAAGCGGGAGGTTGAAGGAGTTAACCCATCCTAGTGGAACCCGCCTCCCCTCGGCCCCACTTGTAAGCGACCCAGCAGTGTTGACCCCGGGCCCGTGCAGAGTAAGTGGAAGCGTATTCTCTCGAATACGTTTTCTCTTTATGAAAGAGCACTTCTCTGTTACTTCGTCTGAGAATACGCTTTGTTTATGCAGAAGGCGTATTTCAGCAAAGACGCTTTCTGTTTAAACCCAGCCGGCCGAAATTACTAATTTGCGGACATTCGTTCGTTAAGGGCAGCAGTGGACAGGTTTTTATTCTTTTCTGCCTAACGAACGAACGGACGTAACTCGACAACCGTAACTCCGAATCAGGTGATTCCAAATCTCACGATCTCAGTTCGTCGAGCCCGATCCGATGGTATCATTTTCATAAGGTTGTCACACTGTGAAAATGACCATTTTTCCCTTGCCCTTAAAACAGCTCCGCCGGGAGGGAAACTTTTCCGGCGATTCTTTCCGCGAGTTCATCGCACCTCTCCCCGATGATTCCTTCATCCCCAGGCAAGACACAACAGCCACTTGCATGATGGCATTGCAGTAGTCATGGTTTCCACTTGAATATTTAATAATTGTTTGCGCATTTAATTATTTTGTGAATGCTTCGAATATGCTTGTGAATCCATGCTCATTGCTTATGCCATGTTCATTTTCATCTAGTAAGTGATATGATTAATTGCTAATGATATTCTTATCATGTTTTATTCTTGTAATCACTTCCGATGCTAGTGATAATGATATGCTCATATGGATCATTATGGTTTGATATGAAAATACTTGTGATATTCGTGATCATCGCTATGCCATGCTCATTTGCATCTAGTAGATTAAATATTTTATTGTTGTTGATGCTATGATCTATATGTTAAATGGTCATGTTCCCATCCATGCTCATGTTGATCTCATGCTCTTATGCATTGTTATTTCATCATGTTATTTTTCTGACTCAGCTCATCAGCATTCAAGTTGAACCTGACATTAATCGAACTTGAACAAATCTGTTGGCTGAGTCATGGTGCCACCGAATCGAGCTCACCAGTGCAACCACACTTGCCAGGATGGGGAGGCCCTAATGCAGTCTATTGTCATGCCTCTCGCCGGTGCCTCCAACTAGGGAAGGTTATGCGTGCGCGCTACCCTGATCAGGTAGGCGGCCATAAGCCTTGTGCCCGAGTTGTTTGCGCGCGGTTGTCCCCGTTTGGGACGAGTTTGTTTTGTTGGGCCACGACGGTGGCAGCCACGAAGGTGGCGGATGTCACGAGTTGACATCGGGGCGACCCAGGACATAGCCCAAAGGGGAGTTTGTTGGGAGTGGCCGGGAGAGCGTCATGCAATAGATTGGTTTTGTCGGAACGTCGTTGGTCCACCCGAATGGGAGCACGAGGCCATGAGTTCCGTGGTGTGGGTACAGTGTACTAACCTTTGCAGAGTGTATAATCTATCGATAGCCGCGTCCTCGGTCATGGACACAGTTCGTAGTAGGTCACAGTATGGGTTAACAGAAATAATATTCTGAATAATAAACAACCCCGGTTCGATGAGAAAAGAAGTTGGTTGATCTTTATGTGGTCTTGCGATGATCACAGGTAGAGATCAAGCTCCGTGTGGTCATGTGATGATCACGATGGTATAGTTGATACCGAGCTTGGTTGATCCTGAGGTGATCGTGTGATGATCACGATGGTAAGTTTGTGGTTACGAGATAACCTCCGAGCAGAGTAAGTTGGTCCATGAGACCTTAAACGTCGACCCCCTTGCATGCTAGTATAATCATGTTCATATCATGAATTATATGTACATGCCATACTCATGTTGTTGCCATGCTCATGTTGTTGCCATGCTCATGTTGTTCTAGTAGTATCGTGTTCATCTTTGATGATTAACCTGTCAATACCATGTTGTTGTATGTCTTGATTGCTTTGGTTGCTGTGAGCTTGCGAGTACATTCAAAGTACTCACCTGGCGTGTCATGCCAGATTGCAGGTGATGCCGTGATTGCTTGTTTGTCGAGAACCCCGAGGTTGCGCTCTAGGATGCGTCCCAGCCAGAGTCCCTGCGGAGTGGAGTCCATCACCGTTGTCGCTGTTCCGCTGCTGGAATTTATTCCACTTCGAGATGTTTCGCTGCTAGCATAGAACTACCTTAGCAAGCGAAGTGTCGCCGTGCCCCTGTAACCTTTGTAATATTGGACCCTTGTACCCGTGTTATTTGCAATAAGGAGCTGATTTGTTCTATGCCAAGCAGTGCCGTATTCCAAAAGACTTGATCTCTGGGCTGGAATACGGGGTGTTCTGGTCTCTCTGAGCTGGGGTGCCACAAAGAAACACCATATGATCCAACTATATTAACAAAGCTCGTGATACATCAAGATCGTGCCAAATCAAGAACATGAGAGAGAGATAAAACACATAGCTATTGTTACAAACCCTCAGCCCCGAGGGTGAACTACTCCCTCCTCGTCATGGAGACCGTCGGGATGATGAAGATGGCCTCCGGTGATGATTCCCCCCAACGGCAGGGTGCCGAAAAGGGGTTGTAGATGAGATCATGGAGGTACAGAGGTTTGCGGCGGCGTAAAAACTCATCTAGGTTAACTTTCAGAGGTTTCTGAATATATTTGATTTTTTGGCGTTGGAATCATGCGAAGAAGGGCCACAGGGGGGCCAAAAGGCACCAGGGCGCGCCTGGGGGGTGGCGCGCCCTGGTGGCTCGTGGAGCCCCTGTGGGTCTTCTGGCCTCCTCCCGAAGCTTCTAGTGTCTCTTATGTTCCAGAAAAAATCGTCAAAAAGTTTCGCTGCATTTGGACTTCATTTGATATAGATTTTCTGAAAAACCAAAAACAAGTAGAAAACAGCAACTGGCACTGGGCACAAGGTCAATATCTTAGTCCATGAAAATCATATAAAAGCCATATAATAGTGCACCAGAATCATACAAAACTATAATAAACATGGCATGAATACTTCATAAATTATAGATACGTTGGAGACGTATCAGTCTCCTCCTCACTTCTTTACTAGAGAGATCACTAGGACCAGGCGAAGCTCCGACGCTCTTCTCCTTCTCTCCGTGGCCGTAGCGCCGTTACCAACCGCGTCATCGCCGCCGTCCGCCGCAGTTTTGGCCTCGCTCGGCCCTGTCACTCCGGTGGTCCGAGCTCCACCGGAGGCGGCCGGAGTCGCCGGGACGGGCGCCGGCGAGCGCGCGGCCTCCTCTGGTCCTCGGACGCGTGCGAGGTTGAAGGAAAGGCTGACCTGGCCAAGCGGGCCCCACGCGCCAGTGACTCAGCCCCGGGCCCTCTCAAGTTTAAGTGGAAACGTATTTGCAAAAATACGTTTTCCACTTATGGAGGCGTATTCCATTTCAGCTTCAGCCAAAACTACGTTTTCCCTACTGGAAACCGTACTTTTCAAAATACGCTTTCTGTTTTTCAGCCGCCAGCGCCGAAACCCTTATATTGTGAACGTTCAACCATTAGCAGCAAAAATGGACAGATTTTATTTGTTTTTCTGCCTAACGAACGAACGGCCACAACTTTTTAACCGTGACTCCGAATCAGGTGATTCCAAAGCCCACGTCCTCTATTCGTCGAGCCCATTCTATTGGGATCATTTTCACCATGTTGTAACATTCTAAAAATGACCATTTTGCCCCTGCCCTGTATTCAGCCCTGCTGAGAGAGAACCGTTTCCGGCAAAATTTTCCGTGAACCTCCCGCACTTCTTCCCAGTGACTCCATCAACCCCAGGCAAGCCACAATAGCCACTTGCATGATGGCCTTGCAGTAGTCATAGTTTCCACTTGAATATTTAATAATTGTTTGTTCATTTAATGATTTTGTTAATGCTTCGAATATGCTTGTGAATCCATGACCATGCTTATGCCATGATCATTTTTCATCCAGTAAGTGAAATGATTAATTGCTAGTGTTATTATTATCATGTTTTATTCCTGTAATTATTTCAGATGCTAGTGATAATGACATGCTCATATGGATGGTTTGATATGAAACTACTTGTGATATTCATGATCATCGTGATGCCATGCTCGTTTGCATCCCGTAGACCTAATGATTTATCATTGTGGATGTTATGATGTTAAATGGTTATGTTGCCCATCCATGGTTACACTGATATCATGCTCATATGCATTGTTATTTCATTATGGTATTTTATTATGACTTAGCTCATCACCATTCAAGTTAAAACTGACATTAATCGAACTTGAACAAATCTGTTGGCTGAGTCATGGTGCCACCGAATCGAGCTCACCAGTGCAACCACACTTGCCTGGATGGGGAGGCCCTAATTCGGGCTATTGGCATGCCTCTCGTCGGTGCCTCCAACAAGGGAAGGTTATGTGCGCGCGCTACCTTGATCAGGTAGGCGACCATACCCTTGTGTGCCCGAGTTGTGTTGTACTCGGGTGTCCCAATTTGGGACGATTTTGTTTTGGCCACGACGGTGGCAGCCACAAAGGTGGCGGATGTCACGAGTTGACATCGGGGCCACCCATGACATAGCCCAAAGGGGAGTTTGTCGGAGAGGCCGGGAGAGTGTCATGCAATAGATCAGTTTTGTCGGAATGTCCTTGGTCCACCTGAATGGGAGCACGAGACCATGAGTTCCGTGGTGTGGGTACAGTGTACTAACCTCTGCAGAGTGTATAATCTATCGATAGCCATGTCCTCGGTCATGGACACAGTTCGTAGTAGGTCACACTATGGGTCAACAATAATATTAACCTGAATAATAAAAACCCCGGTTCAATGAGAAAAGAAGTTGGTTGATCTTTATGTGGTCACGAGATGATCACGATGGTATTCTTGATGATGGTTGATCATGAGGGGATCGTGTGATGATCACGACGGTAAGAAAGATTGATACCTATGGTGGTAACGAGGTAACCTTCGAGCAGAGTAAGTGGGTCCATGAGATCTTAAACGTCGACCCCCTTTGCTTGCTAGTGCTAGTATCATCATATTCATATCATGAGTAACATGTGGATGCCATGCTCATGCTCATGTTGATTCTACAAGCATCATGTTCATCAATGGTAATTAACCTGTAAATGACATGCCGTTGTTTGTCTTGATTGCTTTGGTTGCTGTGAGCTTGCGAGTACAATCAAGTACTCACCTGGCGTGTCA
Source organism: Elymus sibiricus (assembly GCA_039707655.1). Lineage (NCBI taxonomy): Eukaryota > Viridiplantae > Streptophyta > Magnoliopsida > Poales > Poaceae > Elymus > Elymus sibiricus. The sequence goes on along the minus strand of CM077672.1, from coordinate 351,319,808 downwards.
TGCTAGATTGCAGGTGATGCCATGATTGATTGTTTGTCGAGGATCCCGAGGTTGCGCTCTAGGATGCGTCCCAGCCAGAGTCCCTGCGGAGTGGAGTTCATCACCGTTGTCGCTGTTCCGCTGCTAGAATTTATTCCGCTTCGAGATGTTCCGCTGCTAGCATAGAACTACCTTAGCAGGCGAACTGTCGCCGTACCCCTGTAACCTTTGTAATATTGGACCCTTGTACCCTGATTATTTGTAATAAAGAACTGATTTGTTCTATGCCAAGCAGTGCTGTATTCCAGAAGACTTGATCTCTGGGCTGCAATACGGGGTGTTCCGGTCTCTCTGAGCCGGGGTGCCACATGCCCAAGGCACCCCAAGTTAATATTCAAGGAAGACTTAAGCATCTAAGCTTGGAGATACCCCGGAAGGCATCCCCTCTTTCGTCTACAATCTATCGGTAACTCACTTGGAGCTATATTTTTATTCATCACATGATATGTGTTTTACTTGGAGCGTCTTGTGATATAGTTTGTTTGCTTTTGTTTGATTTTTAGTTTGTCACAATCATCTTTGCTGAACACACCTTTTTGAGAGGGACACACATTATCCATGATTTGTTAGAATACTCTATGTGCTTCACTTATATCTTTTGAGCTAGGCAGTTGCTCTAGTGCTTCACTTATATCTTTTAGAGCACGGCGGTGGTTATATTTTAAAGAAATTGTTGAACTCTCATGATTCACTTATATCCTTTTGAGAGTTTAATGAATAGCAATGGTAATATGCACGGGTTATGAATTTGGTCCTGATATGATGGGTATTCAAGAGGGATATAATAAAAAAATTCATGTAGATCACTGAATATGATAATTTTGATTCATTGCAATAGTTTTGCGATATTAAGATGGTAATTTGTGGGAGGTGCTAGTAGATAATTGTGGTTTAGTAAGAATATTGGTGTTAAGGTTTGTGATTCCCGAAGCATGCACGTATGATCTGTCGTTATGCTAATGTAACACCCCTGAGTATTAAGCTACAGTGATCCACCATGTTAATGCCAAGTCACCTTGATTTGCAATGTTGGATCATCATTAGTTTCATATTTCATTTCAAATTCCATTTCAATTTAAAACTTGAAATTCAAGTGAAATTTGAAGTTGCACAAAAGTTGCTGGAAAAATGTTCATCATTTAGTAAATATTCCTAAACAAATGTTTGTTAAGAAAAACAACATCACCATGTTGCTAAAATAAACAATAGCATTTAAAACAGTGCTATTCCAGCAATTTAAATGCAAATTCATTTATGAAAATTCCAAATGGGTTCAAATAAATCCCAAACTTTTTGTGGCAGTGTCTAAAAATGCCTTGGATTTAATGGGCCAAGTCCCACATTTTTCCTAATCTTTTTGGTAGCCCTAAAATTTCCATTTCTGCCTCTGTTTTAAAAGATAAAAGAGAAAACAGAAAATAGGAGAAGGGAAGAGGGCCTACCTACTTACCTGGCCGAAGGCCCAGCCCACCAGGGCCTTCTCCCACCTGCTCCCGCCGAGGTGTCGGCGCGCCCATGGCCGAGCTCGCGCGGCTCCGGCCGTTGGCTGCCACGGCGCCGGAGCAGTTGGGGTGAGGGTATAAGGTCGCCCCCGTCCACCTCCCCTGGGTGCCCTTCTCTATTCGCCGCCCTCGCTCCCTCGGTCGCGCTCGCTTTCTCCTCCTCTGCCCGAGCGCCGTCGCCGCCGTTCGTCTTGCTCCGCCGCGACGACAGCCACCGCCGCTCCTCTCTGTCGTGCCCGGAGTCCTCGCCGCGTTCGTCCTCATCACCTGCGGCCAACCGTTGCAGCTGGGGAGCACTGCAGGCTGCGGATCGAGCCGCCCCCTTCCGCCTCGGCCTCCGGCGACCGTCGTCATTCCCGGCCTCTCCCTGCGCTCCCGATCATCCGAGGGGCCTCCGTGTGCCTGCGCTGTAAGCTCCGCCCCTTCTCTCTTCCTCAGCGCGCTGCTGCCTCGGCCCTAGCTAGCCGTACGTGCCACTGTCGCCATTGCCGGAGCTTCGCTCCGCTGTCACGATCGCCGCCGCGGTTCCCGTAGATGTCGTGACCGTCCGAGCACGCCATCGTGCTCGGGGCACTCCCGTAGTGCGACCAGGCCCCGCAGATCGCTCGCACGCATGCTAAACCGATGGTTCCATGAAGACCTGAAAGTCACTGTCGCCACGGCTCGACGCCGGCGGTCGTGCCGGCCCCCTCCGTGCGTTCTGCCGCCACCAACCGACGCGCGATCGAGAGGCCATTCAAAAGAGCCTAAAACCATGGGATTTGGTCCACCACAGCAGTTTTCCGCCGCTTCCCATGCTTCGCCGCCACGTCTGTAGCTCGCCAGAGCAGCTCCGGCGGCGGCTGCCAGCGTGGCGTGGCCTGGGGCCCACCCACGGTCACTGCCAGTGGGTCCCAGGTTAACTTTAGTCAACGCTGGTTGCTGTTCCTGTGGCACTGACATGTGGGGGCCCCGCTGTTAACTAACTAATTAAGCCGTTTTTAATTAAAACTTAATTTGTTAGACTAAATAGTCACTGACATGTGGGGCCCGTTCCCTAATTAACTCCGGATTAGTTTAAATTAACACTGTTAAACCCACTGTGTATGATAGGTGGGTCCCAGCCGTCAGGTTTGACCTGGAACGGTTGGGTTGACTGCTGACGTCACTGTGACATCATACTGACGCAATAAGCTATTTTCTGTTATTTTCAAAATTGATTTAAATTTCAGAAAAATGCTAAAAACTTCGGAAATTCGTAGAAAATTAACCATAGCTCGGATCGAAAAACTACTTGTGACGCCCCCGACTTAATCTTGCGCTAATCATACACGCAAATGCACACGATCAAGCCTAGAGACTCACTTGAACATATCACAACACAACTCTAGACACAAAATACAATAATTCAAGCTTTATATTACAAGCCAGGAGCCTCGAGGGCTCGAATACATAAGATTGAGTCATACAAGCATCAGCGAAAGCATTAGATATCTGAGTATAGATATAAAAGTTAAACAGATAAGCCTTTATCAAGGCGGGGCAAAATAAAAGCACTGGATCGAAAGGTGCAGGCCTCCTGCCTAGGAGCCTCCTAACTACTCCTGGTCGTCAGCGGTCTCCACGTAGTAGTAAGCTCCTCCAGAGGTGTAGTAGTAGGCGTCGACTGGGGTGGCTAGCTCCGGGGCTCCATCATCTGGTCACAGCAATCGGGCATGGGGGAAAAGGGAAGCAAAGCAACCGTGAGTACTCATCCAAATTACTCGCAAGACTTACATCAGAACTATTCTAATTATGCAATTGGTTTCAAAAGAAGGGATGTATCTGTGGACTAGACTGCAGAAATGCCAGAATAGAGAGAGAGCCTAGCCTATCAAAGACTAGCATCTTCAGCGGTCTTGCAGCATAAGAAGAGTGTAGATTAGTAGCTTAACGTAAAGTAACAAGCATGTTGAATCGAAGCCTAGAGATCCTTCCTCGACTCCCAGCGAGAAAGCAATCCCGGAGCTTCCAATTAATTAAATGTATCCAGTTCAAGTATTAGCAGATCGGGATACAACACTGAGCATCCTGTTACCGTGGACATGGCAATTCGAATATATAATCTTCCCTGCAGGGGTGCACTACTGTTACCCAACACGCTCGATTAACTCTGGCCGGACACACTTTCCTGGGTCATGCCCGGCCTCGGCTGATCGACACACCACAGCCCTACCTAGAGCTCAGCAGAGAGGTCCCCGCCGGTCTACATCCTAAGTGCTCAGGGGTCCTGGGCCCATCGCCCTTTGCACTCCGGGTCGTTGCGAGCAGGGCGATCCAGGCACCACCTCTGGGGTGCCGACCCGGCCGTGCCGCAATGCTAAACTGGATGTCTGACAGAGCTTTCGGCTGATACATACGGCGCCGAGGGGCCCATTAAACCATTATCCCGCGTGGTGGTAGTGCGTATAGGCCAGTGGCCAACTCAGATCAAATACCCAAGTCCGTTAAGCGTATTATTAGGAGCTCGCGGTGATGATCAGTACTCCTGTCGTCCCGTCTCGAGGAAGTGCAACAAGGGTCAGGCCCATCCCTCTCTAGGGCGGTCTCCGCCTGCCCGACCGCGCCTCGTAATTATCTCACGGGTACCCTCTAGGTCAACCCGTCTTCCCAAGAGACTGTCGGGAACTCAGGTCCACCTCTACCGGGGTGGTACCGCCTGTCCCTTCAGTCTCGCAATAACAGTACAAGGGGCAACAGTTAAATGTAACCATGTGTCCGTAACATCAAGAGGGTAATCCGAGGAATCACCCTCGATGGATTCCCACTCGATGCTACCGTAATGGTGAACCCGGAGGAATCACCCTCGATGGATTCACACTTGAGAGGTTGTACGACAGAAGCTTCATCGGAGGTGGTGGAAGAGGAATCACCCCCGTATCCCACAACCGACTAGCTGTACCACAGAGGCATATCAGGAGTGAGATAAGAGGTATCACCCTCGGCACTTGAGGATAACTCTGTGGAGTCGAACAACTTAGGCGGCGTGCAGTGATGTGCTGGTCTCAGCCCGTCGATCACATCGACCAGGGCACAGGTAACTAAGCGAGGCAACTAGGACAAGGAAGAGGGGCCACAGATGGATTACCAACCAAACTATACTAAGTATCTCGGATAGCAGGCAGATGTCAATAACAGTTACAAAAATAGGCTATGCAGCAGATTAGGATAAAATAGAGCAGTAGCAAACTCTAATGCAAGCAGGAGGGGGAAAGAATAGGTGATATAGGCATGCTCAAGGGGGTTTGCTTGCCTGGAAGCTCTGCGGCAAAGGAAGGGTCCTCAACAGTGTAGTCGGTCTCCGAAGCGGCGTCGGTCTCAGGGGCTATCGGAAAAGAAGAGGGGGAAGAAACAATAAATAAAAGCAAACAAATGCAACACAGATGCATGGCATGACGATATGCAGTGCCGGTGGTGCCCTAATGCATTGCTACATGTCGCAAACGAAGCGGGAAAATATCTGGGATATTTTCCTGGCGTTTAGGCTGATTTCGGGATACTGAACCGGAGGGGAAGGTTCCATGTTCAGATAGATAGGAGTGATGGTCAAGCATTTTGACCACGCATTTGGATTTGTCTCATTTTTCTGATCAACTTTCATGTAGAAAGGTTTTCGATCCGAGCTATGGTTAATTTTCTACGAATTTCCGAAGTTTTTAGCATTTTTATGAAATTTAAATCAATTTTGAAAATAACAGAAAATAGCTTATTGCGTCAGTATGTTGTCACAGTGATGTCAGCAATCAACCCAGTCGTTCCAGGTCAAACCTGACGGCTCGGACCCACCTGTCATACATAGTGGGTTTAACAGTGTTAATTTAAATTAATCCAGAGTTAATTAGGGAACGGGCCCCACATGTCAGTGACTATTTAGTCTAACAAATTAAGTTTTAACTAAAAACAGGTTAATTAGTTAGTTAACAGTGGGGGCCCCACATGTCAGTGCCACAGGAACAGTAATCAGCGTTGACTAAAGTCAACATGGTCAAACGGGACCCTGGGACCCACTGGCAGTGACCTTGGGTGGGCCCCAGGCCACACCACGCTGGCAGCCGGCGCCGGAGCTACTCCGGCAAGCTCCAGACGCGGCGGCGAAGCACGACGAGCGGCGAAAAACCGTTGTGCTGGACCAAATCACATGGTTTTAGGCTCTTTCGAACGGCCTCTCGATCGCGCGTCGGATGGTGGCGGCAGAACGCACGGAGAGGGCCGGCACGGCCGCCGGCGTCGAGCCGTGGCGGCTGTGGCTTTTGGGTCTTCGCGGAACCGTCGATCTAGCGCGCGTGCGAGTGATCTACGGGGCCTGGCCGCACTACGGGAGTGCCCCGAGCACTATGGCGGGCTCGGACGGTCACGACATCTACGGGAACCGAGGCGGCGATCGCGACAGCGAAGCGAAGCTCCGGTAATGGCGACGGTGGCGCGTACGGCTAGCTAGGGCCGAGGCAGCAGTGCGCTGAGGAAGAGAGAAGGGGCGGAGCTTACAGCGCAGGCACACGGAGGCCTCTCGGGTGATCGGGAGCGCAGGGAGAGGCCGGGAACGACGACGGTCGCCGGAGGCCGAGGCGGAAGGGGGCGGCTCGATCCGCGCCCTGCAGGGCTCCCCAGCTGCAACGGTTGGCCGTAGGTGATGAGGACGAACGCGGCGAGGACTCCGGGCACGACAGAGAGGAGCGGCGGTGGATGTCGTCACGGCGGAGCAAGACGAACGGCAGCGACGGCGCTCGGGCAGAGGAGGAGAAAGCGAGCGCGAGCGAGGGAGCGAGGGCGGCGAATAGAGGAGGGCGCCCAGGGGAGGTGGACGGGGGCGACCTTATCCCCTCGCCCCAACTGCTCCGGCGCCATGGTAGCCAACGGCCGGAGCCGCGTGAGCTCGGCCATGGGCGCGCCGACACCGCGGTGGGAGCAGGTGGGAGAAGGCCTTGGTGGGCTCGGCCTTCGGCCAGGTAAGCAAGTAGGCCCTCTTCCCTTCTCCTATTTTCTGTTTTATCTTTTAAAACAGAGGTAGAAATGGAAATTTTAGGGCTACCAAAAAGATTAGGAAAAATGTGGGACTTGGCCCATTAAATCCAAGGCATTTTTAGACACTGCCACAAAAAGTTTGGGATTTATTTGAACCCATTTGGAATTTTCATAAATGAATTTGCATTTTAAATTGCTGGAATAGCACTGTTTTAAATGCTATTGTTCATTTTAGCAACATGGTGATGTTGTTTTTCTTAACAAACATTTGTTTAGGAATATTTACTAAATGATGAACATTTTTCCAGCAACTTTTGTGCAACTTCAAATTTCACTTGCATTTCAAGTTTTAAATTGAAATGGAATTTGAAATGAAATATGAAACTAATGATGATCCAACATTGCAAATCAAGGTGACTTGGCATTAACATGGTGGATCACTGTAGCTTAATACTCAGGGGTGTTACAGCTAAGGAGTCGGTCTACTTGTCTCGGACGTGATGCCTATATACATGATCATTGCCATGAATCTATAATAATTATTTGCTTTTCTATCAATTGCCCAACAGTAATTTGTTTACCCACCGTATGCTATGTGTTCGAGAGAGAAGCCTCTAGTGAAAACTATGGCCCCCGGGTCTACTTTATCATATATTAAAACCCTAAAAATACCTTGCTGCAATTTATTTACTTTTTTATTTAGTATTTATTTTATCTATCTACCACTATCAGAATTAATCCTTGCAAATAACCGCTAAGAGGATCGACAACCCTCTTATTTGTGTTGGGTGCAAGTGTTTGCTTTTGTGTGTGCAGGTGCGCTTAATGGAATTTTGCTTGGTTCTCCTACTGGATTGATAACCTTGGTTCTTAACTGAGGGAAATACTTATCTCTACTATACTGCATCATCCTCTCCTCTTCGGGGAAATACCAACGCAGTCTACAAGTAGCAGTGACAGAAAGGGACATGACACGTATTTGTATTGTTGCAATTAAGGATAAAAAGATGGGTTTTAATCATATTGCTTGAGTTTACTTTGTCTACATCATGTCATCTTGCTTAAGGCGTTACTCTATTTCATACTTAATACCCTGGATGCATGCTGGATAGCGGTCGATGGGTGGAGTAATAGTAGTAGATGCAGGCAGGAGTCGGTCTACTTGTCTCGGACGTGATGCCTATATACATGATCATTGCCATGAATCTGTCATAATTATTTGCTTTTCTATCAATTGCCCAACAGTAATTTGTTTACCCACCGTATGTTCTGCGCTCGAGAGAGAAGCCTCTAGTGAAAACTATGGCCCTCGGGTCTATCTTTATCATATATTAAAATCCAAAAATACCTTGCTACAATTTATTTACTTTTATTTTATTTTGCAATTTATATTTCTATCTATCACTATCAGAATTAGTCCTTGCAAATAACCGCTAAGAGGATTGACAACCCTCTTATTTGCGTTGGGTGCAACTGTTTGCTTTTGTGTGTGTAGGTGCTGCTAAAGGAATTTTGTGTGGTTCTCCTACTGGATTGATAGCCGTGGGTCTTAACTAAGGGAAATACTTATCTCTACTATACTGCATCATCCTCTCCTCTTCGGGGAAATACCAACGCAGTCTACAAGTAGCAGACGCGTGGACGTTCCCGGCCCACCCGGACGCATAGGCGTACCTGTACACATGGCTGGACCCGACGGACGCGAACACAAACAGGGTACATGGACCAAACAACCGAGTAGCCAGAAAGACTAGGACGCGCGGACCCAGTGGGAACAACGAGTACTGGCTGGCATAACCCGCGCACGAGCCGACAACGTGGGCGCCACGCAGGTTCCGGCTAGCGCGAGCGAACCAGACCGACAGAGGGTGCTGACACATGAGCTGGCACACGCGGGCACACCACATGCCCCAGTTGTCACGACCAGACCATCCCGGAAAGGACCGAGAATGCCGACAGGCGGGTCCATGATAACCCACAAGTATAGGGGATTGTGACGGTCTTCGAGGGTAGTATTTCACCTAATTTATTGATTTGACATGAGGGGAGCCAAAGAATACTTATGAGCCTTAGCAGTTGAGTTGTCAATTCAACCACACCTGGAAAGTTGATTCTCTGCAGCAAAGTTTTTAGTAGCACAGTAGTTTGATAGTTTTGATAGTAGCGGTAACAGTAACAGTAGCAAGTTTGTAACGATTGTAACAGTAGTAGCAATAGTAGTACTTAGCAAAGATCAATATGAGCAAAGCGTAGGCATTGGATCAGTGATGGATATTTGTGTGGATGACATTCATCATGTAACAGTCACAACCTAGAGCGATACACAATAGCTCCAATTCATCAATTCAATGTAGGCATCTATTCCGTATATAGTCATACGTGCTTATAATAAGAACTTGTATGACATCTTTTGTCCTACCCTCCCGTGGCAGCAGGGTCCATAAGGAAATCTAAGGGATATAAGGCCTCCTTTTAATAGAGAACTAGAACAAAGCATTAAAACATGGTGAATCCATGAACTCCTCGAATTATAGTCATCCCCGGAGAGTATCCCGATTATTCTCACTTCGGGGTCTACAGTTCAGAACAATAACAAGTGCATATAACTAGCAGATAGGATCAAGAACTCAAATATATTGATGATAACATACAGGGTTCAGATCTGAAATCATGGCACTCGAGCCCTAGTGACAAGCATTAAGCATAGCAAAGTCATAGCAACATCAATCTCAGAACATAGTGGATACTAGGGATCAAGCCCTAACAAATTGACTTGATTACATGATAAATCTCATCCATCTCCATCACCGTCCAGCAAGCTTATGAAGGAATTACTCAGTCCCGGCGGTGACATCATGGAATTGTCGATGGAGAAGGATTGATGACGATGACGGCGACGAATCCCCCTCTCCGGAGCCCAGAACGGACTCCAGATCAGCCCTCCCGATGAGGAATAGGAGGTGGTGGCGGCTCCGTATCGTAAAATGTGATGAAACTTTCTCCCTAATTTGTTCTCTGTGAGACGGTACTTATGGACTTAGAGGTACGGCAAACGGAGGCTCGAGGAGCCCACAAGCTCAGGTAGCGCGCCCTAGGGGGGCGCGCCACCTGAGATTGTGGCTCTGTGGTGGCCTGCTACTTGTAGCTTGCGTTGGTATTTCCCCAAAGAGGAAGGGATGATGCAGCACAGTAGAGATAAGTATTTCCCTCAGTTATGAAACCAAGGTTATCGAACCAGTAGGAGAATCACACAACACCTCGTTAGCAGCACCTACACACAAACAGCAAATCCTTGCACCCAATGCAAACGAGAGGTTGTCAATCTCTCGGCGGTAAATTGCAAGATTAAATTGTAAGTGATAGATAGATAGATTGAAACAAAAATACAAAATAAAGTAAATAAAAGAAAATGGCAGCAATATTTTTAGGGTTTTAGTAATATGATTTAGATAGACCCGGGGGCCATAGGTTTCACTAGACGCTTCTCTCGACAAAAATAGCATACGGTGGGTAGACAAATTACTGTTGGGCAATTGATAGAAAAGAAAATAATCATCATGATATCCAAGGCAATGATCATATATATAGGCATCACATCCAAGAATAGTAGACCGACTCCTGCCTGCATCTACTACTATTACTCCACACATCGACCGCTATCCAGCATGCATCTAGTGTATTAAGTCCATAAGAACGGAGTAATGCCTTAAGAACGATGACATGATGTAGACAAGATAAACTCATGTATGAATAAACCCCATCTTTTTACCCTTAGTAGCAACGATACATACGTGTCATGTCCCTTTCTGTCACTGGGATTGAGCACCGCAAGATCGAACCCACTACAAAGCACCTCTTCCCATGGCAAGATAAATCAATCTAGTTGGCCAAACCAAATCAATAGATCAGAGAAGAAATACGAGGCTATAATAATCATGCATAAAAGAGTGCAGCAAAGACTCAAATAATTTCATGGATAATCTGATCATAAACTCACAATTCATCGGATCCCAACAAACACACCGCAAAAAGTGATTACATCGGATAGAACTCCAAGAACATCGAGGAGAACATTGTATCGAAGATCAAAAAGAGAGAAGAAGCCATCTAGCTACTGCCTATGGACCCAAAGGTCTGTGGTAAACTACTCACGCATCATCGGAAGGGCAGCAAGGTTGATGTAGAACCCCTCCATGATCGATTCCCCCTCCGACGGAGTTCTGGAGAAAGCCTCCAGATGGGATCTCTCTGGAACAGACACTTGCGGCGGCGGAAAAAGTATTTCGTGGACTCCCCTGAGGGTTTCTGATTTTTTCTGAATTTATAGTGCTGAAATTAGGTTAAACGGAGCTTGGTGGGCCCCACGAGGTACCAGGGCGCGCCACCCCCCCTAGGGCGCGCCCTGGTGCCTCGTGGCCCACTCCTTCATCTTCTGGCCCTCTCCCGAAGCTTCCAGTGTTTATCTTGTCCAATAAAAAATCTCGAAAAAGTTTCATGGCATTTGGACTTCGTTTGGTATTGATTTTCTGTAAAACAAAAACAGGGCAGAAAACAGCAACTGGCACTGGGCACTAAGTTAATAGGTTAGTCTCCGAAAATGATATATAATTGCTGTAAATGATTATAAAAACATCCAAGATTGATATTATAACAGCATGGAACAGTCAAAAATTATAGATACGTTGGAGACGTATCAGCATCCCCAAGCTTAATTTCTGCTCGTCCTCGAGTAGGTAAATGATAAAAACAGAATTTTTGATGTGGAATGCTGCCTAACATATTCATCACATATTCTTTTCTTTTGTAGCATGGACATTGGACTTGAATGATTCAAAGCAATAGTCTATAATTTGACATGAAGATATAAATACTCAAGCATGCTAACAAGCAACCATGTCTTTCAAAATATCAACGCTAAAGAAAGTTATCCCAAGCCCATTATGCTCAATCATTGATCCATTCATGAAACTCACTCAAAAATTAGCTACATCCAATGCACAAGTATGACAATAGTGCTCTCTAGTTGGTACTTTTGTAAGAGAAGATGGAGACTCAAATAAAAAAAATTGCATAAAAGTAAATAGATAGGCCCTTTGCAGAGGGAAGCAGAGATTTGTCAAATGTGCCAGAGCTCAAAGCTGAAATTAAAGAGATAAAAACATTTTGAGAGGCATGCTTTTCCTTTCAACAAAAACGACCGAGAATTCTCAATATTTTCCATGCTAAACACATCATAGGTGGTTCCCAAACAGAAAGTAAAGTTCATTTCCTTTCCACCATTCTTTCACAATCCATGGCTAGCCGTATCCACGGGTGTCATCCATACCAACACTTTCCAAGGAATTTTGTTGTTATTAATTTGATTTCATTGTGGGAATAACACACCTAGCATGGAAAATAATGGCCACCCCTGCCACTTCATGAGCGGTACGGGCACACAAAACAGAAAAATTATTTTGAAAATTAGAGTTGGCACACGCAAATTTACTTGGAACGGCGTTGAAATACCGCATATAGGTAGATATAGTGGACTCATTTGGCACGACTTGGGTTTAAGGAGTTTGGATGCACAAGCAGTATTTCCGCTTAGTACAAATGAAGGATAGCAAAAGATTGAGAAGCAACCAACCAAAAAATGAAAACGGTCATAAACATGCATTGAACACAACTAACACCGAATAATGCACCATAAGTAGGATATAATTTCATTGCATAACTATTGACTCAACGTGCGTGCATCGGGAATCACAAACCTTAACACTAATATTCTTACTAAACCACAATTACCCACCAACATGGCTCACATATTATCATTTCAATATCGCAAAACTATTGCAAGGAATCACACTTATCATATCCAATGATCTATATGAAAGTTTTTATTTATATCCCTCTTGAATATTCATCACTTTGGGACCAATTTCATATCTTGTGCAAATTACCGTTACTATTATCATCTCTCAAAAAGATTTAAGTGAAGCATGAGAGTGCAAATATTTCTTCAAAATTTCAATCTTGTCAATTCTCAAAATAATATAAGTGAAGCATGAGAATTCATTTCTTCAAAATTTTAATCAACTCTCAAAATAATATAAGTGAAGCATGAGAGTTTATTTCTTCAAAATATAGCCACCACCGTGCTCAAAAACATTTAAGTGAAGCACTAGAGCAACTGCCTAGCTCAAAAACATTTAAGTGAAGCACATAGAGTATTCTAACAAATGATGATAAACCTGTGGCTCTCTCAAGATAGGTGTGTTCAGCAAAGATGATTGTGACAAACTAAAAAACAAACAAAGCAGAGACTCATATAATACAAGACGCTCCAAGCAAAACTCATATCATGTGATGAATAAAAATATAGCTCCAAGTATAATTACCGATGGTTGGTAGAAGAAAGAGGGGATGCCTTCCGGGGCATCCCCAAGCTTAGACGCTTGAGTCTTCCTAGAATATTACCTTGGGGTGCCTCGGGAATCCCCAAGATTAGGCTTTTGCTACTCCTTATTCCTTCATCCACTGTGATCTCACCCAAAACTTGAAAACTTCAATCACACAAAACTCAACAAAACCTTCGTGAGATCTATTAGTATAACAAAATAAATTACTACTATAAGTACTGTTTCAAACACATTCATATTTTATTTTTGCATTGTACCTACTGTACTCTAACTTCACCATGGCTTATACCCCCCGATACAATCCATAGATTCATCAAAACAAGCAAGTAGTGCATCAAAAACAGAATCTGTCAAAAACAGAATAGTCTGTAAGAATCTATTTAAAAACCATACTTCTGTAACTCTAAAATTTCTGAAAAATTACGAAAACGTGGGCAATTCATATACCAATACTGTGTAAAAATATCAGATTTTTTTGACGCTCCAGTACAGAAAAAAAATTCGGGTACTGGACGCAAAACTTTCTGTTTTCCAAACAGCATCAATTATATTATCTTCCAAATCATCCTAAAGGATTTACTTGACACAAACACTAATTAAAAACCCAAAAACACAATCATACCAGTAGCATGACAGTGAAAACACACAATAACAGAAAAAATTATTTTATTCATTGGGTTGCCTCCCAACAAGCGCTATTGTTTATAGCCATTAAGATAGGCTTTGAGATTTCAATGATGCTCACATGAAAGATAGTAATTGAAGCACAAAGAGAGCATCATGTAGCATGTGAAAAACACATTTAAGTATAACATACTTCCTGTGCATAGGCATTTATATGCAAACAAATTATCAAGACGGGAAATATCTAGCATATGCAAAGGAGAGGAGTAAAACATTGACAATCTCAACATAACGAGAGGTAATTTAGTAACATGAAAATTTCTACAACCATATTTTCCTCTCTCATAATAATTACATGTAGGATCATAATCAAATTCAACAATATAGCTATCATTTAAAATATTCTCATCATGATCCACATGCATAAATATTTTATTATCTTCCAAAATAGTGTGATCATTATTACCTAAAGTTGACGCTCTTCCAAACCCACTTTTAATAGTGTTGCAAAATTTATTATCAATAGCATAATCATCATGAGGCTTAGATAATTTTTCAAGATCATAAGAAGCATTATCACCCCAATCATGATCATTGCAATAAGTAGTGGATATAACAAAATTATCATCCCCAAGCTCGTAGTTTTCCATATTATTAGCACAATTGAAATTAATAGAATTTATACTAACATTATTGCAACCATGCTTTTCATTGAAGGAGCTACCATGAATCACTTTATAAATTTCTTCTTTCAGCACTTCATCACAATTTTCAGATTCATGATTTTCAAGCAAAACTTCATAGAGGAAATCAAGTGCACTCAACTCACTAGCAATTAGTTCATCATAATTGGGTCTTTTGAAAAGATTAGCAAGTGGATGAGGATCCATATTGATCTTAAATTTTTGCTTTCACTTTCTGTTCTTGAGTGTTGACATGGCAATAAAAGCAAGCAAGCAAAGAAGCAAATAAGAAAACACGCAAAAAGGCAAACGGAATTTTTTTTTGTATTTTTGTAAAAACGTTTTAGAAGTGGGGGAGATGAAAACGAGAGGCAAATGGCAAATAAAATAAATGCAAGGAGATGAGAGTTTATGCAAAGGTACTTGATAGATGTTGATGATGCCTCCCCGGCAATGGCGCCAGAAATTCTTCCTGCTACTTGTAGCTTGCGTTGGTATTTCCCCGAAGAGGAAGGGATGATGCAGCACAGTAGAGATAAGTATTTCCCTCAGTTATGAAACCAAGGTTATCGAACCAGTAGGAGAATCACACAACACCTCGTTAGCAGCACCTGCACACAAACAGCAAATCCTTGCACCCAACGCAAATGAGAGGTTGTCAATCTCTCGGCGGTAAATTGCAAGATTAAATTGTATGTGATAGAAAGATAGATTGAAACAAAAATACAAAATAAAATAAATAAAAGAAAATGGCAGCAATATTTTTAGGGTTTTAGTAATATGATTTAGATAGACCCGTGGGCCATAGGTTTCACTAGAGGCTTCTCTCGAGAAAATAGCATACGGTGGGTAGACAAATTACTGTTGGGCAATTGATAGAAAAGCAAATAATCATGATGATATCCAAGGCAATGATCATGTATATAGGCATCACGTCCAAGATTAGTAGACCGACTCCTGCCTGCATCTACTACTATTACTCCACACATCGACCGCTATCCAGCATGCATCTAGTGTATTAAGTCCATAAGAACGGAGTAATGCCTTAAGAATGATGACATGATGTAGACAAGATAAACTCATGTAAGAATGATGACATGATGTAGACAAGATAAACTCATGTAATGCCTTTCTATCACTGGGATTGAGCACCGCAAGATCGAACCCACTACAAAGCACCTCTTCCCATGGCAAGATAAATCAATCTAGTTGGCCAAACCAAATGAATAGATCGGACAAGAAATAGGAGGCTATAATAATCATGCATAAAAGAATGCAGCAAAGACTCAAATAATTTCATGGATAATCTGATCATAAACTCACAATTCATCGGATCCCAACAAACACACCGCAAAAAGTGATTACATCGGATAGAAATCCAAGAACATCGAGGAGAACATTGTATTGAAGATCAAAAAGAGAGAAGAAGCCATCTAGCTACTGCCTATGGATCCGAAGGTGTGTGGTAAACTACTCACGCATCGTCGGAAGGGCAACAAGGTTGATGTAGAACCCCTCCGTGATCGATTCCCCCTCCGGCGGAGTACCGGAGAAAGCCTCCAGATGGGATCCCTCTGGACCAGAAACTTGCGGCGGCGGAAAAAGTATTTCGTGGACTCCCCTGAGGGTTTCTGATTTTTCCTGAATTTATAGTGCTGGAATTTGGTCAAACGGAGCTGGGTGGGCCCCACGAGGTACCAGGGCGCGCCACCCCCCCTAGGGCGCGCCCTGGTGCCTCGTGGCCCACTCCTTCATCTTCTGGCCCTCTCCCGAAGCTTCCAGTGTTTACCTTGTCCAATAAAAAATCTCCAAAACGTTTCATGGCATTTGGACTTTGTTTGATATTGATTTTCTATAAAACAAAAACAGGGCAGAAAACAGCAACTGGCACTGGGCACTAAGTTAATAGGTTAGTCTCCAAAAATGATATATAATTGTTGTAAATGATTATAAAAACATCCAAGATTGATATTATAACAGCATGGAACAATCAAAAATTATAGATACGTTGGAGACGTATCATGGCCCCCCTCTAGTAGATCTTTTCGCTAATAATTTTTATTTATTCCAGAAAAATGCTTCGTAAATTTTCAACCCAATCCGAGAACTTTTATTTCTGCACAAAAAGAACACCATAGTAGTTCTACTGAATACAGCGTCAGTCCGGGTTAGTTTCATTCAAATCATGCAAATTAGAGTCCAAAGCAAGAGCAAAAGTGTTTGGAAAAGTCGATACGTTGGAGACGTATCAGTCCTGCTGGCCCGTCGCGCACGGGGCCTCCCTCGTAGGCGCGCCTGACGCTGCCCAATGATGGTGGCCTTGGGCGCGCCCTGCGGTCCACCCTTCATGGACCATGGAGGCGGGTCTCCCGGGCATTCACCGTCTGGGCAGGTCGAACGGTGCGGAAAGCCCCTCGAGAGGCACCCATGGCACGCCACATGGAGACGGACTGCGGAGAGTCGCTCTTCGCCCTCAAATTCCCCCAAGAGGCGCATACTCTAGAATCCTTTATAGGGTAACAAGGGGTTGGAAAGTTGTAACGGCGACAAGTGATCTTTGTCATGTGGTAGCTTATCACTCCCCATGATGACGTTTAATGCACGTGGGGATCGAGGGGACTCCCATTAAGGGGTGACTAGGAATTGAGGCGCATGCTCCTCAGTGATGGGACATGGTGTTGGTGGGCCCTATGAACACTCCCGCCCGTCATGTTGGCCGTCAGGTCAGGACTGACACGTGGTGTGGTGGTAACAGCTAATGATACTGGTCTGGTCGATAGGACTGGACAGGTCGACCTTTGAAGGTACAGGTCGGCTATTTCCTTCGACAAATCAAGACCGAGGTGGTTTATTCCACTTCGGAGGCTTCTCGGCATCTGGAGACCGGCTACTTGCAGACACTATTAGGGAAGCTCCGTCGAACCAGTTTCAAGCCCAGCGACTGAAGCCGACATGCAGCTCAGAGATTGCCAAGGTGTAGCCCAGCTTGAAGACCGGTTCAGGAGGTACTGATGGTGTCCCGGCCCAGGGATCTCTCACCATATCGGTTCCTGACTTGGTGGGCCGGGTTGTAGACCCCTAGGTTAGTTCCGTCCTGGGACACGTTGGGCGGCCCAGTACGCATTATACAAAGACTCCAGAAGACTTGAAGTACAAGCCGAAGATACTAGAGCCTTGGAGGACCGTGAGGGCCCGAGCCTAGGTAAATACTTGCCTCATGTTATCATCCAGCCCAATTACCTAGCCAGGATACCCTACCGAGGGATTTGCCAGATTTAGCCCCAACAGTCATACCATGAAACAATTGCACATGATAGACACCTAACGAACTAATCATCCAAATTATGCTATCTTATTTATTCGTAAAATACAAAAGACCAAGCAATATCAACAATATCATACCGCATATGTACTGCATAACGACAAAACATGATTCTAAGCTCAAAACCGTCACAAACATTAGAAATGAAAACATTCAGTTAACAATATATACAACTCGCATGATTGATAGAAATGTAGGAATCTCCAAGCAACAAATTTTCCAATGGTTTTTGCTATCACCCTTACCAACTTTCATCGTAGCCACCAGATCTTTCCCAATCCATTTCCGAAAGGATGAGCCATGATGTAGAATGCATAACTAAACATTTGGGTCCTTAGTCTGACATATATTTGTAACAAAATGACGATCTTTCTAGCTAATCTTAACATCATCTAAAATAGATCTCCAAAAAGTCTAGCAAGCCAGTCAACATATATAGATTTAACACCTTATTGTAGGGGGTTAACATTATTACTCCAAAAAGTACATTCTAACAAACTAACAATTGGTTTGCCTAGTGACACTTATGGAATTATCAAAACGCTTATCCCAACCCATTGACAAACCAAGCCATGTCACGAAGCAGATATGTATATATGGTAGAAATCTACTCTGTTTTTTTCTTTCTTTTCTTCTACGAGCTAGAACCAACGTTCCAAGGGCAAATATATAACCTGTTTCACACCAGCCGATCGACCTTTGTGGTGGAACTGAAAACATGTATGCATCGTCGGTGCGCTCGATCTGAAGTTCTGAACTCGAACTGCAAACAAAAGTTGCCAGCTTGCACCAACTCTGGCGAACTCATTCTGAACTCGAACTATCCTATTTGTAGGATCACATTTCCATACATATGATTAGTATAATATATATTTATATGCAGCTTGGCCAGTTGTCTCGGATTATAACCTCAATCGTTTGGTGTAATAGGAATGAACCATGTAGAGGCAAGATATGTATCTCTCTCGTGGCTAGCTACCTTGCATTGTCTCCCACCCCGGATGTGCATCGAAGCTATCTTCTTCTAGATCATTCCACCCCAGCACCACCCCCCGGCGGTGCCATTGTCTTTGATCCAGCCGTGGTGCCATTCTCTCTGATCTAGCAGCCGGATTGTCGGATTGACCACATCCCGTCATGTCGCGTGCAAGAAGTTGGAGTTGCCTGAATCGACCAAACTAATGTGATGAGGCAAGGTTGTATTGGAAGAACATGCTCGCCATCGTAGGAACAGACTCAGGCCTCCACCATATCTACTAATCAATAGGTAATTAATTGCCAAAACTGAATGCACATAGGCATCAATCAGCCGTGCAGCGCCGCATAGAGTCGCGAGCTACGAAGCCACAACCATGGTTGGAGCTGAGCTAATCCTCTTCGCCAGGGAGACCATCAATCTGTAAAGAAGACCGGTTAGCCGGGATCCAGCCTAGCTAGCTAGCAACACAGTACGAGACAAACAAAACCAATTCATTTCAGAGTTCATAAGCCGCCATGGATGGATTCAGCTCCAGCCAACAAGCAATTCTAAGTGCAAAGATAAGCTTTAACAGCGAGAAAGATAGCGATAGCGACTCCGCCTTCCGGTGAGAGGAAGAAGAGGACTGCAAGCTCAACCTACGAGCTACCCCCTGGAAATCACATGAATTACAAGAAGGTCCCTCTCCACTCTCATCTCTCCTCGTCTATTCCCTCTTCTTCTTCTGGTTGCTACCGGTGCACCCGCCAATTGGCTCCGTCGCAGCATAGATCTCGCTGATCAGGCGGTAGCGCTTCACCCTCCGCTGCCTCCCGGCCACCTCATGCTCCTCATCTTCCTCCCAGTCCTCGGAACCGCCAAGAATTATGGCGCCCAGAGCCGGCGGCGTTAGCGGGGCCTTCGCGGAGCGCGGAGGGGAGGAGGACTGACCCGAGAGCGCCATGCAGGGGGGCGACGGGGAGGACGCACGGGGTGCCCAAGGACACGCTGCTCTCGCTAAGGCGGATGAGCTGCTCGGCCGCTTCTAGCTCGAGCGCTGTGAATTCCTCCACCTCCGCTGGCGCCGCCGCCCAAGACTTCTTCCTCTTGGGCTTCGGCTCCATCTTCCCCTTCGCCGGCTGTACCTTGCGCTGAAGGATTTTCATGCGAGATTGGTTTGGGCGGGTTGCCATGGACACGCGCGTTGGCTAATTTTGCCTCCACTCTCTCTTCTAGTCTTTTCTTTGGTTGTTCCCCTTCTCCTTTTCCTCTTGTTTTTTGAGAGAGAGGGGCTTGGCTTTTATTTATTTATTTTCCCCTTCGATTTTTGGAAATGTTTTAATTATTTCCCTAGGTGGCTTCCCATAAATGACATAGCCTGGAATCGATTTCGCATGACCAACGTTTCACGCGTAATTACCATTATCTTGTAATCCAACGCGAATACACGTCACTGTGTGAACGCGTGTCACACTGTGAGCTATCTAGTTAATCAAATATGCAGCACATCTAATTGGCTTTGTCCAACGAATTGTTGGGTCAAACAACCATCGACGTGTCGCACTAGAGGTCCTCACACGTTGTATGTACATGCTATAGATTTCCTTACCATAGTTATTTCCTATCATGATTTATGGTATGTAACTTATTTCAGGCCTGGTTTCACACTCGTTGTTACCGTTGCACATTCACATGGCTAGGTATACACAAAATTTAAATTGCATTATATAGACAGTCCTTGTTACCATTGCATATTCATACTATAGACACTTGTTGTTATAATTGCATATTTCTCTATTTCCCCTTGCTCTTTTGGACACATCAATATGGCCAGGAATAGATTTGGCCTGACCAAGGTTTTACACTTGTAATTACCATTGAGCCTTAATCCAACACAAACGCGTTGCCACGCAGGTCAGTGGCACATCCTGAATCGTCTGTCAATCTTGGGTGAATCTCATCTAGCCGGATATATCCAGTTCATTGATGATCCACAAGTATAGGGGATCAATCGTAGTCCTTTCGATAAGTAAGAGTGTCAAACCTAACGAGGAGCAGAAGGAAATGACACGCAGTTTTCAGCAAGGTATTTTCTGCAAGCACTGAAATTATCGGTAATGAGTAGTTTGATAGCAAGATAATTTGTAATAAGTGACAAGTAGCAATAGTAACAAAGAGTGCAACAAGGTGGCCCAATCCTTTTTGTAGCAAAGGACAAGCCGGAATGATCTCTTATAATAAGCAAAGCGTTCTCGAGGACACATGGGAATTTCATCTAGTCACTTTCATCATGTTGGTTTGATTCGCGTTCGCTACTTTGATAATTTGATATGTGGGTGGACCGGTGCTTGGGTGCTGTTCTTACTTGAACAAGCCTCCCACTTATGATTACCCCCTCTCGCAAGCATCCGCAACTACGAAAGAAGAATTAAGATAACTCTAATCATAGCATTAAACATATGGATCCAAATCAGCCCCTTACGGAATAGCGCATAAACTAGGGTTTAAGCTTCCGTCACTCTAGCAACTCATCATCTAATTACTACTCCACAATGCATTCCCTTAGGCCCAAAGATGGTGAAGTGTCATGTAGTCGACATTCACATGACACCACTAAGAGAATCAACAACATGTATATCATCAAAATATTGAACGAATACCAAATTCACATGATTACTTGTGACATGACTTCTCCCATGTCCTCAAGAACAAAAGTAACTACTCACAAATCATATTCATGTCCAAGATCAGAGGGGTATTGAATAGCATATTATATCTAAACATATAATCTTCCACCAAATAAACCAACTAGCATCAACTACAAGATGTAATCAACACTACTAGCAACCCACAGGTACCAATCTGAGGTTTTGAGACAAAAATTGAATACAAGAGATGAACTAAGGTTTGAGATGAGATGGTGTTGTCGAAGATGTTGATAAAAATTGGTCCTCCCACGATGAGGGGATAGTTGGTGATGTCGTTGGCTCCGATTTCCCCCTCCCGGAAGGAAGTATCCCCAGCAGAATTGCTCCACCGGAGAGCAAAAGTGCTCCTGCCCAAGTTCTGCCTCGAGACGGCGGCGCACCGTCCCAAAAGTCTTCTCCCTATTTTTTTCTAGGGCAAATGGGCTTATATACTAGAAAATGGGCACCGGAGACTGGCCAGGGGCCCCACGAGCCACCAGGGCGTGCCTGGGGGGTGGCGCGCCCTGGTGCCTCGTGGGCACATGGGTGGCCCCCTCTGGTACTTCTTGCTTTCAGTATTTTTTATTTATTCCAAAATAAATCTCCGTGAAATTTCAGCTCATTTGGAGATATGCAGAATAGATATCTCTGACATAGCTTTTTCAGGTCCAGAATTCCAGCTGCCGGCAATCTCTCTCCTTATGTAAATCTTGCATATTAAGAGAGAAAAGGCATTAGAATTGCTCCACAAAGTGTTATATTGATTAAAAACACTATAAATAACAGTAGCAAAACATGATGCAAAATGGACGTATCATTCATCTATGGATTTCCATTGGCACGTTGCACTGGAAGTTCTCACGTGTTGTACGTATACGCTACATATTTCCATATTATCATTACTTTTGGTTACGATTGTGGTGTGTAACTTGTTCTTGGTAATATATCCTTTAATCAACACCTTCTTTTTAGAGGAGTCGGGCTCGAAAGAAGCCCATTCTCTTCTTGACCTCTACTAGCATATCATAAAGGGATTTCTACTTTCATGCCCTTGATTGCTCGGTTCTGCTCAGTTTTGCCCCACCGAACTAATATTCCTCACCTTTCCCCTCCTCTACTCAGCCCACACTCATAAACGCCCAAAACAGAGCCTTGTCGTCGGGTCAAAGTAGTTGACCGTTACCTGGCTTAGATACTGACTAGTGGGACACCCTGGGGCCCACCTGTCAGTGTCTAGTTTATTGGCAAAAAAACTATGGCATATAATGCCGCCCAAGGGAGTCGAACTCGAGAGCCATCGTTGAATATGGATCATACGAGTCATTTGAGTTGTGTGCGTGTGTGTGCCGAGGGGCAGGACCATAACCTTTTGACCTGACATTGCCTACGTGAAAGACAGGCCCACGATTCAGTGAACCAGGAAAGATAGATCGCGGTGGTGTCAAACAAAGCGGATTCAGAGATTCGGAGATAGCACATTCAGATAAGCCTAACAAGCACATTCATAGATTTGTTCAATGCTAACAGAGCGAACTGAGATTACAGTAATACAGAATTACGAGAGCGATAACAGGGGCGACATAAGATTAATGGCGCTGACTGGGACAATAGATGGACGCCTACTTGTCTTCATCGTCCGAAAGCACGATGGTGCCGTCGTCGTTGTTGTCTTCATCCTCGGAGGAGGATAGAACGACGACGTCTGGTCTCTTTCCTTCTGCCTCGACGGTCGTCGCTGCACCAAGAGTGGCTGCCCTCGTCTGCTCTTGAGCTGCAGCCTCTTCTTCAGTCGCCCGACGCCTAACGGCCTCTGCCTGCGTCGTGGACAGAGACATGACTAGCACCGCCTGGTCGAGCTACTATTGCGTCACGCACAGGGCCTCCTCGGCCTGGGCAGTGATCATGGCAGCATCGTATGCTGGAGCCGGTATCTCTTCCTCGGCCTTCTCTTCCCCAGCATTGACGTCGAGGTACGCCTACATCCCCTCGAAGGCCACCTCTGCCACGGCCTCCTCCTCCTCAACCTTCCCGCAGTTACGAGACAGCTCAGACCCCGTGGGCTCGAGCTCGGAGTAGTTGGTGTCGCCGGAAGTGTTGGATGAATAGTCACCCGAGGCGGACGAGGAAGCGCCAGACCTGGAGCTAGCGCCACACTTGGAGCCCGCACCAGAGTTGGAGCTAGCGCCATACTTGGAGTCCGCGCCAGACTTGGAGCCCGTGCCAAAGTTGGAGCCCACACCCGCGGTGGAGTTGGAGCCCGCTCCCGTGCCGGTTGAGCTGCTAGCGGCGCCCTGGGGTAACGACCTCGTGCGGATCCAAGTGGTAAAAGGCTTCCTCTTAGCTCACCATGGCGGCTGAACTAGATTTAGATTTCAGGACGCGTGGAAGCAATGGAGTGGAGAGATGGTGGAAAAATGTCGGACGACGGTATTTAAGAAGTGTCGAGAGTGGAGTCCAGGTGGTGGTGGGAGATTGTTTACGCAGCAGAGAGATTTGGTGGGAATGCACAGTGGCGGGAAGGAGCGGTGGGCGACGTGCCGGTGGCAATGGGACACCGCCGCGTGGCTTTGCTCTCTGGACGGAAGGTGTACGGGCGGCGACGGAGCAGAGATCAGTTAGTTTTGCAAAAGACCCCTTGGTTGACCGAACATTATAGAACCAGAGCCCTGTAGCAGAAGAAAAACATTTTTTTTTCATTTTCCAAGTGTCAGAAATGCGTTTTTGTCAAATAAGTACCTAAAATAAGTATGAAAATTGGGCCTTTGTATTTTTCATCCAAAGTAGACCACATTGGATGCCCGCTACCCAAGTTTCATGAATTTTAGAGTTTTATTTCTATATTTCATCCATTTAGGGAATTTCTAGTGATTTATCAGAACTTGCTCAAATTTGAACTACAAGTGTGATGTAGATTGGTCCTGAAAATTGACAAAAATCATTTAAAGCTTTAATATTGGTCGTGTATGCACTGGGCACAACCAAAGTTGAAATTCCCAACCAGTTGGTATGAATGGTCAACCTTGCAAGTTTGACCCCAATTTGAAAAAAAAATCAAAGAAAATGAAAAGGCTTCAAAATTTGAAATACTTTTGCATTGAGCCATTTTATGTGAACTAGTGAGTGGGAAAAATTATAAACTTGCAATACCACAAGTTTGAAGAAAACAAACTTCACAAAATGGCCTATGTAGTATGAACATGCATGAATTTCAAGCCATATGGCCATGGCCACATCCAAGGCATAGTCCATGATAACATGGCGAAATTTGGCACAAGCATGGGGATTACCATTTTGAACAATGTTGCCATAGGAATTTGTATTTATTTTGTAATAAAAATATATATATTTTTCATTATCCAAGTGTCGAAAATGACTTTTTTGTGAAAGAAGTACCTCAACTAAGTTTGAAAATTGGGCCTTTGTGTTTTTCATCCAAAGTAGACCACATTGGATTCCCACTGCCCTAGTTTCATGGATTTTAGAGTTTTATTTCTATATTTCATCGATTTAGTGATTTATCAGAACTTGCTCAAATTTGAACTATAAGTGTGATGTAGACAAAAATCATTTAAAGCTTTAATATTGGGGGTGTATACACTGGGCACAACCAAAGTTGAAATTCCCAACCAGTTGGTATGAATGGTCAACCTTGCAAGTTAGACCCCAATTTGAAAAAAAAATCAAAGAAAATTAAAAAAAAAACCTCAAAATTTGAAATCCTTTTGCATTGAGCAATTTTATGTGACCTAGTTAGTGGACAAAATCATAAACTTACAATACCATAAGTTTAAAAGAAACTTCACAAAATGGTCTATATAGTATGAACATGAATGAATATTAAGCCATATGCCCATGACCATGGCCACATCCATGGCATAGTCCATGGTAACATGACCAAATTTGGCACAAGCATGGGTATTACCATTGTGAACAATGTTGCCATAGGAATTTGCAATTATTTTGTAATAAAAAAATATGTTTTCCATTATCCATGTGTCACAAATGACTTTTTGTGAAAGAAGTACCTCAACTAAGTTTGAAAATTGGGCATTTGCATTTTTCATCCAAAGTAGACCACGTTGGATGCCCACTGCCCAAGTTTCATGAATTTTAGAGTTTTATTTCTATATTTCATCCATTTAGTGAATTTCTAATGATTTAATAGAACTTGCTCAAATTTGAACTACAAGTGTGATGTATTTTGGTCCTGAAATTTTTTAAAAATAATTTAAATATTTAATATTCGTGGTGTATGCACAAATTGAAATTCCCAACAATTTGGTATGAATGGTCAACCTTGCAAGTTTGACCCAAATTTGAAAAAAAAATCAAAGAAAATGAAAAAAGCCACAAAATTTGAAATCCTTTTGCATTGAGCTATTTTATGTGAACTAGTTAGTGGGAAAATCATAAACTTAAAATCCTTTTGGATTGAGCAAAACATTTTTTTCCATTTTCCTAGTGTTAGAAATGACTTTTTTGTGAAAGAAGTACCTCAAATACGTTTGAAAATTGGGCCTTTGCATTTTTCATCCAGAGTAGACCACATTGCATGCCGACTGCCCAAGTTTCATGAATCCCAGAGTTTTATTTCTATATTTCATCCATTTAGTGAATTTCTAGAGATTTATTAGAACTAGCTCAAATTTGAACAACAAGTGTGATGTAGTTTGGTCCTGAAAATTGACAAAAAATCATTTAAAGCTTTAATATTGCTGGTGTATGCATTGGGCACAACCAAAGTTGAAATTCCCAACCATTTGGTATGAATGGTCAACCTTGCATGTTTGGCCCCAATTTGGAAAAATTCAAAGAAAATGTAAAAAGCCTCAAAATTTTGAAATCCTTTTGCATTGAGCCATTTTATGTGAACTAGTTGTGGAAAAACTCATAAACTTGCAATGTGACAAGTCTGAAAAATCATACCCTTTTTCGTACTTTTGCAATGTTGTACTACTTATGGACATGTTGCACTTTTTTAATAACTTTGCAAGTGCATGCTACTCTCCTTCTATGTTGGACTACTTTTGGTGATTTTTGCATGTTGCAATATTTTTAGTAAGCTTTGCATGTTACACTAATTTTGCTAAGTTTTGCATGATGCACTAATTTTGAACAAGCAAAACCCACTAGACGTAGGAAATCCAAAACATAGTATACACCAACTGAATAAGCACATTCAAATAACATTTAACGACATAATTAAGCATAGCACCTCATAGTACGGCAACATCATAATTTTTTCAATTAACATTGGGCATCCACATGCTGGATCCTCAGCACTAGAAGCAACAAAATAAAAACTACTGGAGACGCTTACACTAGTGGAAAAAGTGCTAGCCACAACTTTCGTTGGTGGCACGCCATTTTCAACTGACGCCAGCAATATTTTTTTCAAATAGTGGTGGCGTCTGCTTATTTGGTACGACATTATTAGGGACATAGTGGTGGCATAGGAAAATAGTTGGACGTCACGGGTATATGGGACCCACACTTTGTAGAAGGCGTAATATAGTGCTAACGTGGTATAACATGGTACGCCAACACTATTATGTTTAGTTGTGGCGTGTCACGGGTTGCCACGTCAGCACTACATGACGTGGGGTCTAATTGTTTTTGCTAATTTTATTTATTTTATTTTAATTTATTAAGTTAAGAATATTATTTTTATTAAATTAAGAATATTATATTGCTTTTATTTTAATTACTTCTACTAATTCAAGAATATTGTTTTGACTTTTATTAAAGTACTATTATTATTTTGTATTACTTTTATTAAGTTAAGAATATTTTTTATTAAATTAAGAATACTGTATTAATTTTATTTTAATTGGTTCTACTAATTTAAGAATATCGTTTTGACTTTTATTATAGTACTATTACTATTTTGTATTACTTTTATTAAGTTAAGAATATTATTTTTATTAAATTAAGAATATTATATTGCTTTTATTTTAATTGCTTCTACTAATTTAAGAATATTGATTTGACTTTTATTATAGTACTATTACTATTTTGTTTTACTTTTATTAAGTTAAGAATATTATTTTTATTAAATTAAGAATATTATATTCCTTTTATTTTGTATTACTTTATTTGCTAAATTTACTTTTTTTCCTTATTGGGATAAGCCCATAAATTTTTAAGAGGCAGTGGGGGTCAAAGCCGAGGGCAATGGCCCCTCGCCTCACCCTTACTCTCTCTCTCTCTGCCGCCGCTCCCCCTCT
This sequence comes from Elymus sibiricus, assembly GCA_039707655.1. Lineage (NCBI taxonomy): Eukaryota > Viridiplantae > Streptophyta > Magnoliopsida > Poales > Poaceae > Elymus > Elymus sibiricus. The sequence continues at coordinate 351,292,385 of CM077672.1, read as the reverse complement.
CTCTGCCCTCGCTCTCTCGATCCCCTTTCTCTCACCGGCAGATTCCGGTCGTTGCCCTCAGATTCCGGCGGGTTCCGGTCGTTAGGTAACAGGTAAATCTCTCCCTCTCTCTCTCTGCCCTACTCTAGAGCCATTTGATTTCATTTGGTTTGATTTTGTTTGACTTGATTTCGTTGGATTTGCATCGCTAGGGTTTCGGCGACGGCGGCGACGGACTGCTAGGGTTCATCCCCTTCCACGGCATCGAATACAAATCATTGGTGACTTCATCCCCTCCACGGCATTGACTCCAATGTGAAGTGACTAGGGTTTCAGTTTGTTAGAAACTCCACTGTGAAGTGACTAGGTGCAAGATAATTTGACTAGGTAGGGAAAATTAGGAGTTAATTTTTAGAAACTACAATGTGAAGTGCAAGATAATTTGGGTTTACTCTAGGCATTTTGATACACATGTTGAAACAATGCCAAATCAGTGTGAAATCACATTTTGATACACATGGCATGTTTGGTTGCCATCCACACTTGTGTGACACTTGTGTGCCAAATCAAAATGTGATTTCGCACTGATTTGGCACAAAAGTGTGGAGACCAATTTGGCCACCACAAAAGCAGTGGTAATTTTAGAAATGTGTTTGCTCTAGTGCATTGCCAAGTCAGTGCCAAATCAATGCACATGTGGATAATTGCAGCCAATGTACTTAGTGTAGTTGACAAAACAATTATGCTATGCCAATAAAGGTAGTTGACAAAACAATTATGCTATGCCAATGTGACTTGTGTAGATACTACACTTCATCCAATGTCCAATGTGACTTGTGTAGATACTACACTTCATCCATATGATTGTGTGAAGATATCCATAGTGCTATTTTGTTATTGTCCAAAGCTAGTTATGCATATGTCATCATCTTTAACAAATTTGCTTGTGTGTGTGTATATATATATATATATATATATATATATATATATATATATATATATATATTCTACCACCCAAAGGTAGTTACCCCACATGTCCCATATACTATCATGTGGTAGTACATATACTACTTTATCATTTTAAGTATGTTCATATACTATATATAAGATACTCCAAACTGAGTTACATGAAAAAAATTGCAAGTTGAACCATGGTTTTTATTATATTTATGAAATATATATATATATTTGTATGTAAAAATGAGCATACTCAAAATACGATCCATACTATCAAAAAAGTAGTATATATACTACCTAAACATTGTTATATACTACATACTATGCGTATATACTCTCCGATTTGTTAGATACTACATATCTCTACCTAAAAATAAAGGGGCTATTGCTTCTGCCCGTCCGTCATAAAATTGCCCCCGAAGTTGCTGTTAATTACCCCATGCCATTGGTAAATGAAGAAAAACGATTCGTTTTTCAAAATCGCCGCCGGGTTCTGTCTTATACACTGATACACTCAAATAACATGAGCACACAAGCGGTGGGTTGGATAAGGCTGCAGCTGTCCACACGGGAGACCAGGGTTCGATCCCTGGTTCTTCCCCTTTTTCTCGCCTTTTTCCTCTCTTAAGCGCGCCTCCTCCTCCAGCACGCGGTAATGGGCCGGCCCATGGTCGTGGCGCCCCCTGTTTCTATTTAGTTTTTTGCATTTTATTTACTTTCTCATTTCTGTTTTTATTTTATTTTCTTCTCTAAATTAATTCAGGATTTTAAAAGAACCAAATTTCAAAAAGTTGAGAGTTTTTTAAAAAATATTGAGAGATCATACACTGCTTGTGTATTCAAAAACATCCAGAAAATCATAAAATGTTCATGATTTCAAAAAACAAATCACATAAAAAATCACGATTTCAAATAAATGTTCATGAAATAAAAAATGTTCCTGTTTTTAAAAAAATGATCCAATATTCAAAACATATTCAAGAATTTGAAAAAACAAGTCCATGAAATTTTAAAAAATGTTCAAAAAAATTAAACCAGATCCGTAAATAATGAACAAAACGAACCGTTGCTTATGTAGAGGTTTTATTAGGGGATCTGTAGAGGTCATTTTATGATTTTATTTAGTCCCTCGTGTCGGGTAAAAAAGGATTTCCATATTTTGTACAGCGCTGAACCCCAAAAAAATTGACACAACTTCCTATTAGTTAGTTTTTCTAAGCTATATGAAAATGACTAAATGTCTATTTTGCCTCCATACACAGCTATGTTTATTTTGGTACCACAATATTGGTTATGGTAAACACCACTACGCTAGGTAAGGCGAGACACATCATTCATCAGTCCAGCTCAGGCAGGGTCCATCAATGCAGTTTGCTCAGCCAAAAAATATTTCATTGTGGCGCCTTCGGATATCAAGTCGTGATGAGACCATCACATTTTTAGTTTTTGAAATGACTTTTTAAAAGCCCCTTATATCATCATGACATCACTCAGACATAGTTTGTGAAATGACATTTTAAAAGTCCTTATCTCATCCTTGCATTTGATTTGGTCTCTTTTTTATATCTACCACACCTGCATAATCTGATAGTTTTTCTTCCGTTGCAACGCACGGGCATATTTGCTTGTAATATACAAAACACAAGTGGTGGTAACTACCACCGGGTGTTAGGAAACATTTGTCCTATATATATATATATATATAGGACAAATTTTTCCTACTACCGGGTGTAGTTACTCCCACTTTGGTTTCGTACGTTGTAGGTAGTATCTATTATATTGGAGAGTACGTACGTATAGTATGTAGTATGTAAGAATGTTTGGGTAGTATATATACTATTTTTTAGCTAGTATGTATCATATTTTGAGCATACTACTTTTTACGTACAAATATGTACGTATTTCACAAATATGATAAAAACATGGGCTTACATGCAATTTTTTTCACATAACTCGTTTTGGAGTATCTTAGATATAGTATATGAACATATAAAAAATGATAAAGTAGTATATATACTACCACATGGTAGTATATGAGATATGGGTGTAACTACACCCGGTAGTAGGATGCATTTTCCCTATATATATATATATATATATATATATATATATATATATATATATATATATATATATATATATATATATATATATATATATATACGGTCTATTCTGCTAATATTAGCAGAATAGTTATTTTGTCAACACTTCCGAACTGCACACTCAATGCGAGGGCACTGCACTTACTGAAGCAAAGGTACTGCAATACAGAGACTAGTGAACTTCGCGTCGTAAAAAACTGCACGCGGTGTTTTTCGGTACTGTTTTCGAACCAGTTTTTAAACCGTTTGTCGGAACGAGGTGTGTAATATACCATTGGAAAGCTATGGATTAGGCGCAATTTCACCATGTTGAACACTTTTCGAGATTCCTCGCGGTTTAAGAGCAATTTTGAAAATGGTGGGCGCCTAATGAGTGGCAGCGAGCGCATTTTCACGATTTTTCTAAACCGCTCGTCGGAATGAAGCAAATGATATGCCGTTGGAAAGATATCATCCAGACGCAACTTTTTCATATATATTAATTTATCTAATACCTTACAGTTTAAGAGCAGTTTCAAATTTGCTAAATCATGGAATTCTGTTTTTCAAATTTTTGCATTTTTTAGGTACTGTTTTCGCTTCAGTTTTTTAACCGTTTGTCGAAACGAGGCGTGTGATACGCCATTGGAAAGATACGGACGAGGTGCAACTTTTATATGTAGAAATTATTTTGAGATTCCTTACGGTTTTAAATTAATTTTGAAAATGATGCGGCGGCCGATGGGTGACAGCGAACGTTTTTTCGTGATTTTTTCCAAACCGGTCGTCGAAATGATGTAGAACACTCTCTCTAATTCCTTACGGTTTAATAGAAGTTTTGATTTTACCAAAATGCAGACACTCTATTTTTCGCGACACCAAAATCAACGAGTGAACTCCATCACACAGAATACCACACTGCTTCAGACTGTAAATCACACTGCATTAGACGAGTAAGCGAACTGCATGATTTCTTTTGTCAAACGTAAATTTTCTCGGGTGAGGAAGTGGACTACACTTTCAATTTGGGCGTAAGTGAACCGCAACACTATACAGAAGTGAACCGCATTAATTTTTCTGTAACAATTTTCTGCACTTTACATTATTCGTAGTAAGTGAACTACAACACTACCGAAAGTGTACCACATGAGTTTTTGTTGTCCTTTTTTAAACTTTTTTATGAACCAGAGTGGACCGCACAGACGAGGGCAAGTGAACCACAACACAATTTTAAAAGTGAACCGTGTTTTTTTTTCTTTTCCCTAACATTTTTTCGCATTTCACGTTGGGTGCAAGTGAACAGCATCACTCTCGAAAGTGAACCACATCCAAGGACAAAGCGCATTGCAGGTGTTGTTGCAGTCGACTAAATTTTGAAACACATGAAACAGAGAGCACTTTTTTCATATGCAAAATAAATGCAACTCTGTGACATCGAGGCAAGGCAAGCGAACTACATTTTTCTCTCTTTGGATTGCAAAACATTAAAATATGCATTCACAAATCACAGGCGAACTGCACCCATGGCCTGGCTGAATGGCATGCCCGCTCTAACCGAACTTCATTTCATGGTCGTGCCCGCAAACTGCAAGGCTGGACTGCAAGCATCCGCGAGTTGAACTACCGGTCTAGAGAAGCGTTTCTGGTCAAACTTCACCTGCGCGGGAGAGATGGGTTCTTGCCAGTGAACTGCAAGACCAAGATATCTTCTCTTCAACATAAACAAAATAAAAATCAAGGTGTGGCCGCAAGCGAACATAGAACAATGCATCAAGTGAACCTCTCCAACACGCGCGCTGCACTGCACCTCGGGGGTCACTGTACTGCACAGCCACACGTCGCGCTGCTCCTGCGAAGAGGGGAGGTGGAGGAGTGGGAGCTCTCAACGGCGACACTGCCGGCCGGCCGGCGCGGCGAGGTGGGCGGCGGTGCCAAGGCCGCACGGGCGGCTCACCGATGGATGTCGCCAACCGAACACATGCAGGGGAGGAGGAGCCCGTCATTGATGACCAGAAGAGGAGGCTCGACGATGACCTCGACTAGATCGGTCCCGGGGGAAGAAGGGAAACGGGGGATTCGGCGGTGGAAGCTCGATACGGCACAGATCTCGCCGGATCCAGTGCTAGGCGAGGCGGCAGGTCGACGGGGACCACGGAGTCCACGCGGCCGCTGGTGGGGTGCAGTTGGTGATGGGCTGGTCACGGCGGGGATCTTGGGGGCCGACCATCGAGGCGGTACGGCGATGCGGGGAGGAAGGCAGTGCGGTGGCGGGGAAGGTAAGCGACGCGGGGCGGTGGTGCGGGGAGGAGGCGGGGCGGCGACGCGAAGGCACGGGGCGGGAGGAGGGGCGTGCTCAACCGCGAGCAACAGCCATGTGACGTGGACATGCTCAACCGCGAGCTTGTCGCGTCACATGATAGTACAGTGAAGGCCCTCAGGGAGTTGAATGACGCCCTGCGGAATGAGAGGGATCAGATTATCGATGAGATTGCAGGTTTCTACGATAAGATACTGAAGCTCAATGACCAGAAGGATACACTGGTAGCCGAGATCGATGGGCTGAAGAAGGACATACGACTCCTAAAGGACGAGAGGATGCAACTGAAGACGGTGAAGGTTGCTACTTGTAGACTGCGTTGGTATTTCCCCGAAGAGGAGAGGATGATGCAGTATAGTAGAGATAAGTATTTCCCTCAGTTAATAACCAAGGTTATCAATCCAGTAGGAGAACCACGCAAATCCCCTTTAGCAGCACCTGCACACACAAAAGCAAACACTGGCACCCAACGCAAATAAGAGGGTTGTCAATCCTCTTAGCGGTTATCTGCAAGGATTAATTTTGATAGTGATAGATAGATAAACTAAAATACTAAATAAAATAAAAGTAAATAAATTGCAGCAAGGTATTTTTGATTTTAATACATGATAAAAGTAGACCCGGGGGGGCATAGTTTTCACTAGAGGCTTCTCTCCCGAACACATAGCATACGGTGGGTAAACAAATTACTGTTGGGCAATTGATAGAAAAGCAAATAATTATGACGGATTCATGGCAATGATCATGTTTATAGGCATCACGTCCGAGACAAGTAGACCGACTCCTGCCTGCATCTACTACTATTACTCCACCCATCGACCGCTATCCAACATGCATCTAGGGTATTAAGTATGAAACAGAGTAACGCCTTAAGCAAGATGACATGATGTAGACAAAGTAAACTCAAGCAATATGATTAAACCCCATCTTTTTATCCTTAATGGCAACAATACAAATACGTGTCATGTCCCTTTCTGTCACTGGGATTGAGCACCGCAAGATTGAACCCATCACAAAGCACCTCTCCCATTGCAAGATAAACCAATCTAGTTGGCCAAACCAAATCGATAGATCGGAGAGAAATACAAAGCTATAACAATCATGCATAAAAGAGTTCAGAGAAGACTCAAATGTTTCTCATGAATAATCTGATCATAAACTCACAATTCATCGGATCCCAACAAACACACCGCAAAAGAAGATTACATTGGATAGAACTCCAAGAACATCGAGGAGAACATGGTATTGAAGATCAAAGAGAGAGAAGAAGCCATCTAGCTACTAGCTATGGACCTATAGGTCTGTGGTAAACAACTCACACATCATCGGAAGGGCAGCAAGGTTGATGTAGAAGCCCTCCGTGATCGATTCCTCCTCCGGCAGAGTACCGAAAAAGGCCTCCAGATGGGATCGCAGAAGAACAGAGGCTTGTGGCGGCATAAAAGTTATTCGGGGTGGCTCTCTGTTGGTTTCTGAATATTTGAGAATTTATACAAGTGAAATTAGGTCAAACGGAGCCACGAGGGCCCCACAAGGCATCAGGGCGCGCCCCCTGGGGCCGCGCCCTGTTGCCTTGTGGAGGCTTCGTGAACCTTCTGTCCTCCTCTCCAAGTCTCCAGGGTCTCTTTTGTCCAGAAAAAAATCTCCAAAAAGTTTCATGGCATTTGGACTTCGTTTGGTAATGATTTCCTGAAAAACCAAAAACAAGCAGAAACAGCAACTGGCACTGGGCACTAGGTTAATAGGTTAGTCCCAAAAAATGATATATAATTGCATATAAAAATATCCAAGATTGATACTATAATAGCATGGAACAATCAAAAAATTATAGATACGTTGGAGACGTATCAAGCATCCTCAAGCTTAATTCCTGCTCGTCCTCGAGTAGGTAAATGATAAAAACAGAATTTTTGATGTGGAATGCTACCTAACATGTTTCATCATGTAATATCTCTCTTACGGTATGAATAATAAGATCCGAATGATTCAAAGCAATAGTCTATAGTTTGATATAATGACATCAATACTCAGGCATACTAATAAACAGTCATGTCTTTCAAAATAAAAATGCTAAAGAACGTTGTCCCTACAAAATCACATAATCCTGTCATGCTCCATCTTCTTAACACGAAATATTTATCATGCACTACCCCGGTGACAAGCCGAGCAATTGGTTCATACTTTTTAACGCGCTTCAGCTTTTTCAACCCCCACGCAATACATGAGCGTAAGCCATGGATATAGCACTATGGGTGGAATAGAGTGTGCTGGCAGAGATTAATAAGGGGAAGTCAAAAATAAGAAGATAGTCTCATATCGACAAGGCTAATCGACGGGCTATGGAGATGCCCTTCAATTGATGTCAATGCGAGGAGTAGGGATTGCCATCAACGGATGCACTAAGAGCTATAAGTGTATGAAAGCTCAACATGAAAACTAAGTGGGTGTGCATCCAATTTGCTTGCTCATGAAGACCTCGGGCATTTGAGGAAGCTCATCATCGGAATATACAAGCCAAGTTCTACAATGAAAAATTCCCACTAGTATATGAAAGTGACAAAATAGGAGACTCTGTATATGAAAAACATGGTGCTACTTTGAAGCACAAGTATGGAAAAGGATAGTAACACTGCCCCTTCTCTCTTTTTCTCTCATTTTTTTGTGGGCTCTTTTTGGCCTCTTTTTTTCCTCGCTGGGACAATGCTCTAATAATGATGATCATCATACTTCTATTTACTTACAACTCAAAATAAAATTACAACTCGAAACTAGAACAAAAATATGACTCGATATGAATGCCTCTGGCGGTGTACCAGGATGTGCAATGATACTAGCGTAACATGTATAAAAAGTGATGAACGGTGGCTGAGCCACAAATACTATGTCAGCTATATGATCATGCAAAGCAATATGACAATGACGACGTGTGTCATAAAAACGGAACGGTGAAAATTGCATGGCAATATATCTCGGAATGGCTATGGAAATGCCATGATAGGTAGGTATGGTGGCTGTTTTGAGGAAGATATAAAGAGGCTTATGTGTGATAGAGCGTATCATATCACGGGGTTTGGATGTACCGGTGAAGTTTGCACCAACTCTCAATGTGAGAAAGGGCAATGCACGGTACCGAAGAGGCTGGCAAATTGCGGAAAGGTGAGAGTGCGTATAATCCATGGACTCACATTAGTCATAAAGAACTCACATACTTATTGCGAAAGTTTATTAGCCCTCGAAGCAAAGTACTACTACGCATGCCCCTAGGTGGATAGATTGGTAGGAAAAGACCATCGCTCGTCCCCGATCGCCACTCATAAGGTAGACAATCAAGAATAAATCATGCTCCAACTTCTTAGCATAACGACAGACCATACGTGCATGCTTCGGGAATCACAGACCTTAACACCAATATTCTTAGTAAACCACAATTATCTACTAGCACCTCCCGCATATTACCATCTTAATATCGCAAAACTATTGCAAGGAATCAAACTTATCATATTCAGTGATCTACATGAAAGTTTTTATTATATCCCTCTTGAATACCTATCATATTGGGACCAAATTCATAACCCATGCATATTACCATTGCTATTCATTAGACTCTCAAAAAGATATAAGTGAAGCATGAGAGTGCAACTATTTCTTTAAAATATAACCACCGCCGTGCTCTAAAATATATAAGTGAAGCACTAGAGCAACTGCCTAGCTCAAAAGATATAAGTGAAGCACAAAGAGTATTCTAACAAATCACGAATAATGTGTGTCCCTCTCAAAAAGGTGTGTTCAGCAAAGATGATTGTGACAAACTAAAAAGCAAACAAAAGCAAACAAACTATATCACAAGACGCTCCAAGTAAAACATATATCATGTAATGAATAAAAATATAGCTCCAAGTGAGTTACCGATAGATTGTAGACGAAAGAGGGGATGCCATCCAGGGCATCACCAATCTTAGACGCTTGAGTCTTCCTTGAATATTACCTTGGGGTGCCTTGGGCATCCCCAAGCTTAGGCTCTTGCTGCTCCTTATTCCTTTATCCATCGTAGTTCTCACCCAAAACTTGAAAACTTCAGCACACAAAACTCAACAGAAACCTCGTGAGATCCATTAGTATAACAAACAAATCTTAAACTTTTGGTACTGTTGTAAATTGATTCATATTTAATATTGTCATAATGCTACTGTACTCCAACTTCTCCATGACTCATACCCCTCGATACGATCCATAGATTCATCAAAATAAGCAAACTATGCAACAAAAACAGAATATGTCTAAAACAGAACAGTCTATAAAGATCTGAATTAATGTCATACTTCTATAAAAACATCCAAGATTGATACTATAATAGCATGGAACAATCAAAAATTATAGATACGTTGGAGACGTATCAAAGGTCCATTACAAAAAGGAGGGGCAGAGCAATAGGAACAAGTTACATGAGATGAAGTTACTTCTTCGGAGAGAGATGTAATGCATGCATGTGTAGGTAGTTTGGAGATATTTTGTGATCAAAATTGATCACTTTTGCTACTAGCTAGTATATATCGTACTGTTTGTGCAGTTATTACTAGTAGTACTAACCTTTTGTGAAGCTGAATGTGAGTAAGTTTAAATGGTTGCATATATGCTAGGTTTAAATTGCTGGGTATAAAAAAAATTTATTAGCAAAAAAAACTAATTGCTGGCGTTGGAACACACTTAACGCCATAGCTAACATGAACATATTGCTGGCGTTAGACACATGGCACGCCATCAGCACTCACAATACTACTGACGTTTGTGCCAACGCCACCAGTAAAATATTTCACTAGCGCCATATTGGTGGCGTTGGAGCCCTACGCCAGCAAGGGCAATTTTGGCACGCCATGGCTAGGCTTTTTTGCACTAGTGTTAAGATGGTGAGCCAGGCGGCGATTGTAGCGTTGAGCATTCTGCTCGAACTGAGCCGAGAGATCTTACTGCTCCACCACTATTGGGTCAGTCTTGCAGCCCGGCTTGACCTGGAAAGTGACCAGCGCCAGATCCTCACCGGCATCAGCCTCCAAGGGCTCCTGGTCAACCATCTGCTCATCCTCATCGTCCACATGAATCATCAGATTCATGTCTGCCGACGTAGGTTGAGCGATGATCTCCACCCCCCTGATAACCCTCCTCTTCTGCATCCTCCTCCTGTGCGATGATCTCCAAACCCCCCTGGTAGCTCTCCTCTTCTGCATCCTCCTCCTCCTCATATCCTGCATCCTCCTCCTCGCCGCTATCCTCCAACTATGTCTCCTCGTCGAAGACCTGAATAATACGCAAATTTACCGGACCTTCGGCCTCTAGATTCGGCGAGGAGAGGCGGGAGCGGTACTCGCGCCAGCGAGCTCGCTATCAAGGATCAGGAGGCTCCATCGCCTCTGCCATTGCCCAGAGGAGAATCTTCATTGAGATTTCCCCCTTGCCTTTAGGAAGCATCCGCTTCAGATCATCCCTCGTCACTTCTAAGGTCAGGGCCAGCAAGTGCATCACAAGAACTTTCTCGCTCGGAAACCAGGAGCATATCTGCTTGCACTTGGCCATCAAGACCTCATCTCCGACGCAAAACTCTTCCATCTCCCTCTTCCATCCAGGACCCGCTAGCCATCAATCAAAGAGCAAATTTGCAAATCAAAGAATTAAAAACGAACTCAATTATTCTGATCAAAATTACCACAGAATCTAAAATGGGGTCCTATCAACGAATCATAATTCCTAGGGTTTTTTATTTCCAAACTAGCCACGCGTACCATTGGCACGAATCCAATCCTAAATAGACGCCGATCCTATTTGCAAACTCGAGCAACTCAGTGAACAACAATTCAATCGCTCAATCGCCCATTCAATCGACATATAAACGAATCTTAATTTCTAGGGTTTCGACTAGAAACGTACCGACTGGCCAACGATCTTGGTTGTTACTGAAAATGGGCCGAAGGGCGCCGTGTAGCACCAGGTCGCTGCGCCAACGGAGCTCAGGCAGATGGTCGGAGTGGGCGGCGGGGCTGCTAGGGGCACGACGGCAGTGGCGGCTGCGTGGGGTTGGGTGGGGTTGCGTGGGGATGTGGATGCTCGGGGTCGGGCTAATTTAGGCAACAGAAAGTGATAGCTCACCCAACCCAGGTCCCACTCGTCATAAGTGGTCATGGCCACAGCGCACCTGTCATATGCGGCCCACATGTCGTAAGATATTCGGCCCCACGTGCCAATAACTGAGCAGGTAACGATCAACTGCTTTGACCCGACGGCAAGGCTCCATTTGGGCTTTTGGGAGAATGGGCCGAGTGGTGGAGGGTATAAGTGAGGAAAGTAAGATGCCATGGGCAAAACTGAGCACAACTAAGGAGGGAGGGGCATAGAAATAGAAATCCCTATCATAAAAGGACATCATGCAGATGGGAATGTTGGAAAGGCTAGACTGTATCAACACTAATATGCCCCCCAATAGCCTGCAATTTGCATTGCCAACTAACACACCTTTTCTTAATTTTCCCTTCACTTCTTTTCTAGTCCTATTTCTAAGTCTTTTGACGTACGTTAATAGGTATTCCCAAATATTTTGTTGGCGGCGAGCCTACAAGACAGGTAAATATCTTGTTTTAGTGCTCAGATTTTGCTCTAGGCCTCTCCAAAGACGAATAATTCACTCTTATAAATGTTTATTTTCAAATCAGTCATTTGTTTAAAAGAAAAAATAATAAATTTCAGATTGTGAGCACTAGCCAAATCATCTCTCAAAAAAAATATAGTTTCATCTGCATATTCTAACATGTTCACTCCACCTTATATATATACACACTCATTAACCCATTGACCACACCATTTCTACTAGCATTTTAATCAGCAGCTAAATGAAAAAGGATAAGAGATAGGGAATCCCCTTGTCTATGTTCTCTAAAGGTTTAAAAGAAAGAGCCAACATGGTCATTAAATGTAACGCCTCATTGTTTTCATGATCAATCACACCACTTATCAAAAAATCCTCTAAATTTTAGCATTTTAAAACTGATGGCCATTTAATTTTGTCATTTGTTTCAAAATCAGCTTTTAACAAAATAACATCTTGCTTTTTATATGAATAGTATTTAGGGTTTCATCCAAGATTAAAAACCCTTCCTGATATATCTTCCATTCACAAAACTAGTTTGATTAGGGGCTAGCACCCCATCAAGCACCACATTTAATCTTTTCATAGGGACTTTGGTGAAAAAAATTAAAGGTAACATTTAATAAACAGATTGGTCTAACTTTTTGGATCTGTTTAGCATATTTATTTTAGAATGCCATAATTGACTCTAGAAATGTCCAAATCCCCCTTATGGAAGTCTATCTATAGAAATACCTATGGAAATACAAGTACCTCGAGGTACCACACGAGAATTCTCGGAGGTGCCCGACACCAACTAGCTCCTCATTGCCACCGAAGAATACTACGTCTAGTAGTACCCAAGAACACTTATACATATGTATGGGGGCTAACAAAATAACCTCGAAAAATGAACTGGTAGTGAGTGGCTAATTTCTGGCTCGAAGGTTCCGAATGGCAACACTCGATGTACCAGTCCTATACTGGAACTGTCCCATCGAGGAAAGAAATCATATGTTCAGAAGTACTCCCTCCGTAAAGAAATATAAGAGCGTTTAGATCAGTAATGAATAAGGAGATACTAGACGGTAGTACCAGATCAAAGAAAGATGGATCTAAAAGATAAAATATTCATGTAGTGCCGGGAAAACATGAGGTAGTTCCAGATTGCACTTGGAGAAAGTGGAATTTGCTTAGTAGTCCTCTCATCTCACCTGATTTGGTAGTATCGGCCGACTAGTTCAGCAGTACCGACAATGTAGAAAAGTGTTGATAAAAAAGATATTTCTAGTGGAAAGTTTGTTCATCCCTAGTTTTGTTGTTTGCACCCTTCTTGATAGTATGGTTGCCCTTAGACGCAATATGGATTTTTTAATCCACTAAATACCTAGAAAATTACTAACTATTTCGCCTTTGGATAACTTCTTTTCTAGGGTCACCATCTTTGTTTCCAACTAGATAATACACTAAATCTGAAATAAATTCTATAATTTTTTGATAACAAAATATTTCATTTATTGCCGATGTGCAATATATCTTGTTAGGATTAACACACACATCAGTCATAATCTTGAACTACCAAGATTGAAACCATGGTAGTATGTGCACATGAGTACATGACTATAGTAAGAACATAAGCCCTCGTTGTTCTACGAACCTCCAGCTTGGGCATGCATATAGATACTGCAACTTTTTAAAAACATAATCATACTTCCTCCGTCCCAAAATAAGTGACGCAACTTTGTACTAACTTAGTCACTTATTTCGGGACGGAGGGAGTAGTATTTTCAGCGTTCCCAACGAAAAATGTAAGTACGATTTTTGTATTAATATTTTTTACAGAAGACGTTTCTCTAAGAAGTGTGTAATCTGACCGGAAGTGTGTCGAAGCAATATTCAGCTAAAAACATACAAATTGCCTTTTGTCAGAAGCATAAAATTTGTCTTGTTTCCACGAAGAAGCAACCACACATCATGAGTTTTCCATGTACAAACTTGTACGGAATGCCAAATCTTGCATTGCTTCTGAACACACTTTCTATTGAACTAATTTATTCTAAATATAGAGTAGAGTCGGTTCGTTGGTTGAATCTTTTTTTTTTGGTTGACTATCCTTTACATCGGACGCCTCTCTGTACGTACATCCTTGCACACAAATCCATGCAATGCAATTAGGGGAACATTGGAGGTTAAATTGTTATTTTTTTAAAAGAGAATATATTAATATCGTGAAGATACCACTTACACCAGCCTCTGCATCAACAAGATGCCTCAAAGACATCTACTCCCTCCATTCCTAAATATAAGTCTTTTTAGAGATTCCAATGCGGACTACATACGGAAAAAAATGAGTGAATCTACGTTCTAAAATATGTATATATACATCCGTATGTAGTTTTTATTAGAATCTCTAAAAAGACTTATATATTTAGAAACGGAAGGAGTAGGATGCACAGCCCAAAAAGAAAAAGAAAAAAGAAAGGGAAAAACAAAGGCCTCGCCACAGTAATCAACTTCTCTCAACAGTAGCACACAAACCACCACCAAAGACGACACCCGAAAAACATAAAAGGTCTCCAAAAGCGACGCCTTCAAGAAGGAAACAGTGCACAAGCGCCGTCGTCACCCGATCCATGATCTTAGGTTTTCGCCCTGGAGAAAGTCAGATCTCTCAAAACAATACCTTCAGCAAGGCAATTGCCAGGCACAACCAATGAAGATCAGAGCTTAGGTTTTCACCCTGAAAGTCATGACTCGGCCCCCGAGGAGCACCACCAAAAATGAAATCTTCCAGTGCTGCCGTCCCACTTGTCACTGCTGCTTCGGAAAGTTATCAAACATCTGGCTGACTCCATCGCCTCCAAGGCCCCCTCTGCCTTACTGATCCTCCGATCTCAGCCACCATGACTTTCTCCACCGCTGTCTACGACATGGAAATCAAGATACCGGCATGTCCCATGGTATCAACAAACAACAGAGCTTCGTGCAGCGCCCTCATGGAGCCGAGTAGGCTGATATGGGCACGCACGACCGGAATCTATCCGATCAGATATCCTTGGGCAAGATCTCCAGCAACAGTTTCGAAACACGTCGACGGCCAGATCGAGGACGGCCGATCATGCAGATCGTTCCCGTGATGCTAGAAGAGCACTAGGACCGCCATGGCGGAGGACATCGGCCCGCGCTACCCACAGCCCATGCCGCCGGCTGAAGACGGACGACAGATCGGGGCGGATCCCGAACCGCCGCCAACCCCTCGCCTGCACGATCCGCCACCTCGAAGCCCGCCGCGCGCCGTCGGTGCCGAGCGCCGCCGCCATGGGGATCCGCCGCCGCACCACCGCGCCCCTCGCCATCGCGGTGTCTCGGTCCAGCCGCGCCGCCCCGTGGCGGATGCCCTGCGCGAGGAGGTGAAACGCCCCGCCGACGCTGGCCAGGCTTTGCCCAGACTCGTCCTCTGGCGGCGGCGAGGGGCGAGGGTGCTGGCGGCGGCGGCGGGAGTGCCCTTCCCGTCGCCCACCGGAGCGACGTGGGAGGGTCATATCCAATCTCGTATCGAGTTAGCACGTAGCCATGTGGGAGGAGCCCCTGTGAGTTGTGGAGGTTAAATCATGGATATATCCGCTGTTTGTTATGGAGTTCCAACGTGTCCTGTTGCCAAGAATGGCATTGCTTGTCGTGCTCAACATCCGCTGGCTTCCACCAAGCTTCCCCATATCAGCAAGGAAGCTTTTCCTTTTTATAAAATCAGCAAGAAGCTAGCTAACTGCCCCGCTGCTTCGATCCGTTTCTGAATATCACCGACGCGTCAATTGAGGTTTCTTTGTATCAGCTATCAAGGGACACGTCGAGAGTGCCCGTGCATAATGTTTATTCAGCGAGTGTCTGTTGTCGGCTCACTGAATAAGATCTAACACTTTCTTTCTTTTTTGACATCAAATAAGATCTAAGGCTTAATTGTGTATAAGAAATTAAGAATACAATCCTCAGCCGCTTTTCTCACGCAAAAAGCTAATAATAAGAATGATAGCCCTTCGTTCATTTGTGATCAACGGTGGTCTTATATGTTACTCTGCTCTTTTGCTTCAACTTGCCAAGATAATCAAGATCAAAATCCCACAACTACTAGCTACTCCCTCGGTCCCATAATATAGAAACGTATTTACTAGGATATACTCCCTCCATTCCACAATGTAGTGCGTCAGTAATAATTTTTTTAAATACTATTCCTGCAAACAAAAATTGGCCTAAATAAGGCATGGCCATACAGCTACTGGCTAGACAATGAATCTCAGATGCCAAGATCATTGGCGTGTGCTCGCAAGCAAAATACGCACTAGAGTTCGTACGTTACGTACTCCTATGTTCCCGGGCGGCCGTGGAATCCCACATCAGGATCGACCAGCTCCGATCTTCTCGAATCAAAGACCTCGCATTGATGATCATACGCGCTTGGACACCAACCCCATTGGTCATGTGTGCGCGTATAGAAAACGAATGGAGATAAATTCATATACTGTCATTCAAATTCAGATCACGGAGGAGGGAACTGCCAAAAGGTATTTGCACAGATGAGCACGAAGTAGCTAGTTGGGTGGGCACCCCGATGTTTGAGAACCCGGAATCCCAGATTCAAATTTCAAATTCGAAAAGTGGAGGCGCTAACCACCTTCTTCTTTGTTTGTCGCTTTCCGTTTCGCCTCGGAAAAGATTGCTACGGAAACAACCCTACGACCGCGACGTAATTACACAAAAGCCCTTTTTCAACTTCTAGTAGTCTCCGTACCTCGTCGCCTCCGACGACGGCGACTCCGACTCGCCGCCGTCGTGGTGCCTCTTCCTCTTCTTCTTCTTCGTGGCAGGAGCGGCGGCCTTCACCTGTCTCGTGGTGGCGTAGAGCTCCGACAGCAGGCGGTACCTCTTCCTCGCCCTCCTGTCCAACTCCACCGACCCCGGTGACGGCGCCGTCTCCCTGGCGATCCGCGGAGGCTCCAACTCCTCCACGCCGACCACGGTGAGGTCCTTGAGGCACAAGTTCGCCGAGCTCCTCCTCGCCCGCCTGTCCGGCGACCCCAGCGACAAAGGCGCCGCCTCCTCAACGATCCGCTCCTTCTCTTCCTCGACCACGGCGGCGAGGTCCTTGCAGCACGAGCTCACCGAGCGGCGCGAAGGGGGCGGGGAGGTCGTGGCCGTCGACGCCTCGGCGGCCACCTCGTAGTCCCTGCTGAGCTGCAGGAGCAGGTCGGCGGCCGCCAGCTCCGCGGCCGTGAAGAGGCCCCCGAGCCAGCCGAGCTCCCACTCCAGCCCGCAGCGGACGGCGAGCGACGACATGGATGGACGAAGCAGCGGCCGATCGGTCGCTACGCTTGGCCCCGCGGCGAGAGGAGGAGGAGGATTGAAATGGAAGGGGAGATTTTTTTTTTTTCTGGTTCTGGAGATGGGTGGATGCGGATGAGAAGAAACGGGATGGAGGCGTGGGCTGCACGGGCGGCTTTATAGCGGGGAACCGGCTCGGTCGGTGTCGGGCTCGTGAGCGGCCGCGGGAGGAGACGCTGGCGCGTGGAGTCCTGAGGTTTGGGAATGGGTGGTGGTGGACGGAATCGGTCGCGCGTCACGTGAACGTTGGGTGGACTTGGACGCCGGCTGCGAACGGGACGCGGACGCGTGGCGGCGGAGGCTGCGGCGAGGGCGAGCAGATGCCTTGGGGCGTGCCTACCTGGTGGCCGGTGGTGGTGGTGCTGCTGCCCTTGTCTAAAAAAAAGAAGCAGAAACCGCTCGTGTGTTGCATTCTTTTTCATTGTGCCGATCGTACGTGTGTGCGCTGTGGTGTACAAACGGATTTTGTATCCAAATAGCCACCACGGCGACTAGTGGCGGACCTAGCGATGAAATAGAGGTGCACACCTTAGAAAAAATCAACATAATGCAAGTGTCGTACAATATTTGGCAAGAGATAACATAAATACCTGACAAGTGGTCTTCAAAATATTTGGCGTGTAGGCGATCGCTGAAGCAGCGGGCAAGGCGAGCCCGCAAGGGGCGGGGAGCGGCCTAGCGCAAGCCGACATCGTCCTAGTAGAGGAGCAGGCGAGGTGGAGGGGGCTGCAGCAGGAGCTCGGGAGGAGCCGACGAAGAGAATTAGGTCTCTCACCCGCGTGATGAAGGGAAGGGGATGAGTGCATGAGTGGTGTTGGGGTAACTAAGCTGTTATTTTTTGGGCTCAAATAGGCAAAATAGTATATGACGATAGAAATTGATTTCCCAATAGTCAGAATGAGCCACGGCCCTCACTCGGACTAGCCTCACGACTGCCAATGACGACGACGGCGGCGGATTGGGCTGATGGGTGTGCTTCTGGCACCATATTTCTCCGCCTCCCGTGCTTTGCACTCTATAGAATTCATATACCTCATTCTCTCATGTTTGAGCAATGGCAACACATCATGCATTGTTTTTCTTCTTATTAGAGCATTTACAGCCGGACTTGGCAAATCCGACCCCTCAAACGCCCGCGGACGCGACGGGCTCGTCCGCGGACACTGACCGGTCAAGCCTCAAATTCCCCTTCTCACAATCGGACACCTCAAATAGCATACCTCAAAATGACGCAACCAGTGAAGATTCATTCGACCCGCACTGGACTGAGCAATAGTTAGCTCATACAAACAGAGCTCTTGCCGTCCTGTCGTCTCGCCACCCCGGCAACGACGGCCCCGTCGTCTGGCCACTCCGGCAGTGGCGGCCAACCACCCACAGTTTGCCGTCCCGTCGTCTCGCCACCCCGGCAACGACGGCCACTCACCCGCCGTGCACCACCCGGTCACGGTGGCCACTCTCCACCCAAACTTGACTACGCTTTTGTCCATCACTTGCTTCGTCCTCGTTGGTGCTTGCACTCCAGGTACGGATCTTCACTAGTTTTCTGGTTGGTTAACATCTCCCGCTCTCTAGGTTTCCTTTTTTGATGCATGTTGTCCCCTTCTGCCTTTGATCATATACTCTGTAGTTGCACGTAGTCGGTCATCGGTCTCTTTTAGTTTCCTCTGGTCCATGCCTATGGCTGCCGGAGTTCGTTTTGAGGATGACATGCTTGCTAGATATGGTTGTGGCACGGTTGATGCTGTGGCCGGAAAGAGCTGCCCCGCCGGGCTTGTTGCCGTCGTTGTAGACGACTGTGTGCTGCTATCTTCAAATTTTTTTGAATCTCTTCTTGTCAGCTGGTTTGGAGGTCGCTCCAACGGCTACCGGGTCAGGCCACCTTTAGGGTGCAAGTTCTTTTTCTAGGTCGCGCATGCATGCATTGCGAGGGAAATTGTTTTGCGTGGGCGGCAGACGTCCGGTTTGCTGCACGTCGACTTTTCCCTGGACATGCAACGCCATGCACGTCACGTTAACACTATGGACCGTTTCGCTCTCTGGCTGGTTAACGCTGCACGTCCCTCCCTTTTCGGGCCTCACCCGTCGGCTCACTCTGTGGCTGCTGAGCTGCTGCATGCCTCAAACGAAGGCGGCAACCCGGATTTTCGGCGATCTGCTGCCAGTCAACATGCAGGAGGCTATGGCCCTAGGCCTAGCTCCAGCCAGTGCAACCGATTACCTGCCGTATGTTTAAATCCTAATCCTACGCCGACTCCGCAGCTGGACGGCCAATCGTGGCCTGTTCGATGCTCGGCACCTGCCGATGCTCGTTGCTTTACTCCTCGGAACACCTCTTCTTCTTCCGCGCATGCAACACGTCATGATTCCCAAACCATTAACTCACCAGGGCTGCGATATGCTCCGAGAACCGTTGCTTTCCAATCCCCTCCACCCTCCGCTACCATTACGATCCTCGCCCCGCGCGCCTGGTACGATGATGGCACCTGTAAAGCCCAAGGATCTGCATAGGCGCTGTTACCGGTGTCTGTCCTATAGACACCGTTGACGGGACTACAGAGACCCCTTGATCTGCTGGTCTTGTCAACATCACACCTCCCTTCCCTGGCTTCCTTCCGTGGCTTAAGCGTACCTTCCAGCAACGGTTGGGGATCACTGCTGTCCGCTTTGCGGGGTCTTCTGTTGGCATAGTCTTTGTCATCTTCCAAAGGGAGGACGAGCAGGTCGCGGCTTTGCAAGCCAGCCCGCTCGAGTTCGGCATCCGCAAGATAGTCATCCTCCCCCACAATGCTGGAGACAACTCTTTCTCCTTCTCCTTCCGGCACATTGTCAATCTCACCCTCGAGAAGATGCCTTTGGAGCTGTGGAATAGGCGCGGTGTCGCAGCAAGCGTCGCCGGCTTTGCTGCCATGCTGCGCGTGGAGCACGCTTCGGTGTATGGCAGTGACTTCTTCGGCATCTTCGTTCTCGTCATGGTGGAGGCCCTGTAGCACATTCCTCACCACGACGGCGGCGGATTGGGCTGATGGGTGTGCTTCTGGCACCATATTTCTCCGCCTCCCGTGCTTTGCACTCTATAGAATTCATATACCTCATTCTCTCATGTTTGAGCAATGACAACACATCATGCATTGTTTTTCTTCTTATTAGAGCATTTACAGCCGGACTTGGCAAATCCGACCCCTCAAACGCCCGCGGACGCGACGGGCTCGTCCGCGGACACTGACCGGTCAAGCCTCAAATTCCCCTTCTTACAATCGGACACCTCAAATAGCATACCTCGAAATGACGCAACCAGTGAAGATTCATTCGACCCGCACTGGACTGAGCAATAGTTAGCTCATACAAACAGAGCTCTTGCCGTCCTGTCGTCTCGCCACCCCGGCAACGACGGCCCCGTCGTCTGGCCACTCCGGCAGTGGCGGCCAACCACCCACAGTTTGCCGTCCCGTCGTCTCGCCACCCCGGCAACGACGGCCACTCACCCGCCGTGCACCACCCGGTCACGGTGGCCACTCTCCACCCAAACTTGACTACGCTTTTGTCCATCACTTGCTTCGTCCTCGTTGGTGCTTGCACTCCAGGTACGGATCTTCACCAGTTTTCTGGTTGGTTAACATCTCCCGCTCTCTAGGTTTCCTTTTTTGATGCATGTTGTCCCCTTCTGCCTTTGATCATATACTCTGTAGTTGCACGTAGTCGGTCATCGGTCTCTTTTAGTTTCCTCTGGTCCATGCCTATGGATGCAGGAGTTCGTTTTGAGGATGACATGCTTGCTAGATATGGTTGTGGCATGGTTGATGTTGTGGCCGGAAAGAGCTGCCCCGCCGGGCTTGTTGCCGTCGTTGTAGAAGACTGTGTGCTGCTATCTTCAAAATTTTTTGAATCTCTTCTTGTCAGCTGGTTTGGAGGTCGCTCCAACGGCTACCGGGTCAGGCCACCTTTAGGGTGCAAGTTCTTTTTCCAGGTTGTGCATGCATGCATTGCGAGGGAAATTGTTTTGCGTGGGCGGCAGACGTCCGGTTTGCTGCACGTCGACTTTTCCCTGGACATGCAACGCCATGCACGTCACGTTAACACTATGGACCGTTTCGCTCTCTGGCTGGTTAACGCTGCACGTCCCTCCCTTTTCGGGCCTCACCCGTCGGCTCACTCTGTGGCTGCTGAGCTGCTGCATGCCTCAAACGAAGGCGGCAACCCGGATTTTCGGCGATCTGCTGCCAGTCAACATGCAGGAGGCTATGGCCCTAGGCCTAGCTCCAGCCAGTGCAACCGATTACCTGCCGTATGTTTAAATCCTAATCCTACGCCGACTCCGCAGCTGGACGGCCAATCGTGGCCTGTTCGATGCTCGGCACCTGCCGATGCTCGTTGCTTTACTCCTCGGAACACCTCTTCTTCTTCCGCGCATGCAACACGTCATGATTCCCAAACCATTAACTCACCAGGGCTGCGATATGCTCCGAGAACCGTTGCTTTCCAATCCCCTCCACCCTCCGCTACCATTACGATCCTCGCCCCGCGCGCCTGGTACGATGATGGCACCTGTAAAGCCCAAGGATCTGCATAGGCGCTGTTACCGGTGTCTGTCCTATAGACACCGTTGACGGGACTACAGAGACCCCTTGATCTGCTGGTCTTGTCAACATCACACCTCCCTTCCCTGGCTTCCTTCCGTGGCTTAAGCGTACCTTCCAGCAACGGTTGGGGATCACTGCTGTCCGCTTTGCGGGGTCTTCTGTTGGCATAGTCTTTGTCATCTTCCAAAGGGAGGACGAGCAGGTCGCGGCTTTGCAAGCCAGCCCGCTCGAGTTCGGCATCCGCAAGATAGTCATCCTCCCCCACAATGCTGGAGACAACTCTTTCTCCTTCTCCTTCCGGCACATTGTCAATCTCACCCTCGAGAAGATGCCTTTGGAGCTGTGGAATAGGCGCGGTGTCGCAGCAAGCGTCGCCGGCTTTGCTGCCATGCTGCGCGTGGAGCACGCTTCGGTGTATGGCAGTGACTTCTCCGGCATCTTCGTTCTCATCAAGGTGGAGGCCCTGTAGCACATTCCTCACCACCTCGCCTTTCACCGCATCGATGGGGCGGGGGTGTACACTGACGTCCTGATCAATGAGATATGGGATGTGGCTCGCACTCTTGGCGCGCCCACGGCACCGCCCCGTCTGCCACACGGCCGTCATCAGGGCAACGATGGCGACCTCTGCTTCGACTTGCTCAGAGACGGGCTACTTTGTCTGCTTCGACTTGCTCAGAGACGGGCTGGAGCGTCATAGCTGCCGCTCTCTTTTGTTCAAGTGCTGGCCTAAAACCCTAGAGGGTGACCTCTGCCAGCGCACTCTTCCTTTGCTTCCGTCAGCCGAAGCCACTCACACCCCAAAGCCCAATGTCGCAGCTGGGATTTTGCCCACTGTTGGCCCGCTTCTCTCTCTCACAGGGGAGAATCTTTTTCCCCCAGCTAAGCGCGACCACGCACTTGCCCATTTCCAGGCCCAGCAAGTCCTCACCACACGCCCAATCTGCACTAGGCCCATCAAATTTGTCCCCTCACCTGAGATAGGCCTACTTCCAAGTGGCTTGTTTTCACCAGTCGTCTCCACCACTCAAAAAAAAAATCAGCCGTCTCCACCTCTCTTCGCCATGGTGCTTGCGCCATGCTTCCGCATCAGGTGGCGGCGGTCTTCTGCAACTGCAGGGAGCCTCCGATCGAGCCGGCAGAAGAAGATCGCAGATCGCATCCCCCCACCTCGAGCTGCTGCAGCCGCCCACCATTGTTATCTCGAGCGGGGAGATCCGGGCTCCTCATGCCTCTCCTCCAGCCATGGGAAGAGGCGACTCCTCTGCACCTGCAGGGTCACAAGGGCCCTCTGCCCTGGCTGCTCCTACGGTTGGGCATGTTGTCCAGCCGACGGCTCATGCTTCTTCGCCGCACAGGAGCCCAAGGATCCAGTAGGCCTATGACGGTGTGCGTATTGGATCCGTGGAACGGGCCTCCAAGCGGAAAGCAGCTGCGGTGCCAGCCAACTCCAGCAGCAGCAGCGGCAGTTCAAAGCGCTCGGGTTCTAGCTTAGGCATCTGCAAGAAGCCCAAGGTCAGGGCAGTTGCAGGAGTTCTGGAACTGTCGCTCCAACAGAACCCGCGCCCTCTCACCAGGGCAAAGGTGAGGCAACTCGCCAGGTGCTGTGACCTCAACGCCGACGCCATCATCTCGCAGGCAGGGTCATCCTTCAACATGAACTCCGCAGCGGCGCGTACCACTTCAAATGATGAGTAACTGCAATTCGTCTCGGCTGTCGTCTCTGGATCCAAGTGCATGTTCTGCACTACCTGCATTTAGTTTCGCTTGCTCTGCATGTCTCTTAGTGTGTGTTCGGTGGCATTGTACTTTCAGATTTTCTTTTAGCTATCCTATGCTCTCTCTTTCTAAGTCTTTTTGTCATGTAAGGTGTTCTACACCGCTGCGTCTGTAACCCTGCATCACTTGTCATTCAGAATCAATATATGGCTCTAGTTTGCATTATGAACATGGCATTCACACTTGCATTACTTCGCGCAGCAAGGCACCCTCTCGTCTGCTGTGGTTTCTTTTATTTCGGGAGATGTTAACTGATTTCTTATGAAGATCCTAAACTGGAATGTGCGGGGGTTAGGTGACTCGGACAAATGCTCACTGGTTAGGCAAACAGTGGTATCATGTCACCCGGATATTCTCTCTTTTCAGTAAACAAAGTTATCTTCAATCTCCTCGCTCAAGGGAAGGGAATTTCTCCCTGCCCGGCTTCGATCTTTCTCCTTCATGCCGGCAGATGGGTCGGCTGGAGGCATTTTGCTTGCTTGGGATCAATCAATTGTGGACTGCACTATGGTCAGCATGCACAAGTTTCATATAACTGCTAAGTTCAGCTCTACCTCAAACAACATTTCTTTTATGATGTCTGCCATTTATGCACCTTGTGAGGCTACTGACAGAGCAGAGTTTTTCTTAGTAGTAAATCAAGTTGCTGCTTCAGTTGAGGGACCTTGGATTTTGTTGGGGGATTTCAACATGTGCAGATTTGATTATGAAAAATCCAAAGGCAGAATTAATTGGCAAGTCATGGAGGTTTTCAATGACTGGATCAGAACAAATGGTTTAGATGATATTGACCTTGTTAACAGGCGATTTACATGGTCTAACAAGAGGGAGCATCCAACACTTGAAAGGTTAGACAGAGTTCTGGCCAACAATGACTGGAACCTCAGCTTCTTGCAGACAACAGCAACAGTGGTTCTTGCTGTTACTTCTGATCATTCACCCATTTTGGTTCAGTTTGACAGACAAGTCAGAAAATGTAGTCTGTTCCGATTTGAGGATCATTGGCTGGATATGGATGAAACAATCAACATTGTTACTGATGGGTGGAATAAGGGAACCAGGCCCATATCTGCATCCTCATTAATTAACTTTAAGATGCGACGTATCAGATCTGCTATATGAGCTTGGAGCAGAAACAAGCCAAGTCTTTTATTGCTTATTGAGAACAACAAATTAGTAGTGGATTTCCTCAATGCTGTTGAAGAAAGGAGGTCTCTGACTGCTCTGAAGGCCACTTTGCGGAAGTTTGCGACTGCAAAGGTGGAACAGTTAATCTTGTGGCAAACTGCAATGTGGAGGAGACGGGCCAAAATAAAGTACTGCGTCTTCGGTGACGAGAACAGTAAATTCTTCCACGCTGCTGCAAATTGTCAGTCAAGAAGAAACAAGGTCAAGGTTTTGTTGCACGACGGTGTGGAACACTTCGACAACACAAGTAAAATTCAGATCGCCACTGATTATTACAAAAAACTTTTGGGCCAGCCATCTGTTTCATTGCCAGTACTGCAGCTTAACATGTTATATGAGAGGGCTAATTTGGATGGTTTGGACGAGAGGTTCTCTTGGACTGAAATTATTTTTGCTATTCATCGATCCCTGCATAATAAGAGCCCAGGGCATGACGGTTTTACTAATGAATTCTACAAGAAGTTTGCATATCTGATGAAAGACGACATCTTACGTTTCTTTGAGGGTTTCTACAATCACAGAGTTGAGCTCAAAGGTGTGAACACTGCCATGATAACTCTTCTGCCCAAGATAGACACCCCTCTGGAGGTCTCGGATTTCAGGCCTATATCCCTGGTACACTCCCTCCCCAAGCTTGTCACCAAAGTTCTTGCTAACAGGGTCCAGCGTGAGATCAGAGAGTTGGTTCATCCGCTGCAGTCTGGTTTTTTCC
This sequence comes from Elymus sibiricus, assembly GCA_039707655.1. Lineage (NCBI taxonomy): Eukaryota > Viridiplantae > Streptophyta > Magnoliopsida > Poales > Poaceae > Elymus > Elymus sibiricus. Next base: position 351,266,806 of record CM077672.1, on the reverse strand, counting down.
CAAAACGGTCCATTGTGGAAAATTTTGCGCTTGCAGCTGAGCTAGTTCAATGTGCACATAAGAGAAAGCTACCTATGATGGCTCTAAAGCTAGACTTCAGGAAGGCTTTCGATAGTGTAAGCTGGCCAGTGGCCAGGTCTGTTACAAATTCTGAAGGCTAGAGGTTTCAGCACACGATGGATCAAATGGATTGAGGACTTGCTCAACACTAGCTCGACTCAGATTATCATAAATGGTGAGGTGGGGGATTCTTTCAAGGCGGAAAAAGGGTTACAGCAGGGTGACCCGATGTCCCCATATCTCTTCATTTTGGTAGCAGATGTTCTGCAACAGCTATGCTGCAAGAAGGCCGTCTAACTCATCCACTGAATGCCGACTCTTTCTTCCCGGTTTTGCAATATGCAGATGACACTTTATTGTTGTTCAAAGGAGATCTGGCTCAAGCTAGGGTGATCAAGCTCTTTCTCCGATTTCACAGGGCTGCAGATTAACTTCCACAAAAGCACTCTTGTCCCTATCAGTATGGACGAGGAGAATGCAGCAGGAGTGGCTACGATCTTGGGTTGCTCTGTATCATCGTTTCCATGCACCTATTTTGGCTTACAACTATCCATTCATAAAATAACTCATGGTCTTCTGCTGCCGGTTATTCAGAAAGTTGATAAACGTTTGTCCGGTTGGCTTGCCACCCTCCTATCTTGGGGAGGGCGTCTCACACTGATCAAGGTTGTGTTGTCTGCCATTCCAAATTACTACATGGCTTGTTTTCTGTGGCCTAAGGAATCACTTGAAAAACTCGAGCGCCTACTGAGAGCTTTCTTATGGGAGGGAAAGAACATACTCCCTCTGTTCCACAATGTAGTGCGCCCGCGCTTCCCGAAATCTAAGTTTGACCATGAATTTGACCAACGAGACCGATTGCGGCGGGAGCAAAAACTATACCACTGAATTCGTATTTTCGATACGAATTCAGTGGTATACTTTTTACCCCCGCCGCAATCGGTCTTGTTGGTTAAATTCATGGTCAAAGTTCAAGCTCGAAAACCGAGGACGCACTACATTATGGAACGGAGGGAGTAGTAAATGGAGGGCATTGTCTTGTTGCATGGGAAAAAGTGATCACCCCCAAGGAGTCTGGTGGGCTAGGCATCAGAGATATAAGGGCTCACAATATAGCGTTGATATGCAAGTTTGCTATGAAAATGCTGCAGCACAATGCTATCTCTTGTTATCAATGGTTTGCGCAAAGGTATTGCCGACAGAGAATCTCAAGCTCCGCTTCGAACAGTGATACAGTTATTTGGAGAATAATCAAGACCTGCATCCCTATGGTTCTACAGTCCACTTGTTGCATGGTTGGAAACGGTTCCCTCATCTCTTTCTGGCAAGATCAGTGGTTGCCTTTGGGTCGGCTGTACCTCACTCACCCCACTCTCTACTCATATGCAAGGGACCCTCACTGCAAAATCTCCTCACAATTCATGCAGGGGGAATGGGCCCTCAAATTGCACCCGAATCTCTCGCATATGGCTATCGCAGAGCTGGATCAGCTCATGACGTGTTTGATACGTCTCCAACGTATCTATAATTTTTTATTCTTCCATGCTATTATAGTATCAATCTTGGATGTTTTTATATGTAATTGTATGCAATTATATATCATTTTTGGGACTAACCTATTAACCCGGTGCCTAGTGCCAGTTGCTGTTTTCTGCTTGTTTTTGACTTTCAGAGAAACAGTACCAAATGAAGTCCAAATGCCACGAAACTTTTTGGAGATTTTTTTTCTGGACAAAAGAAATCTGGGAAGCTTCGGGAGGAGGCCAGAAGCCTCACGGAGGCTTCACAAGGCACTAGGGCGCGCCCGGGGGGGGGGGGGGCACCGTGCTACCTTGTGGGGCCCACGTGACTTCGTTTGACCTAATTCCACTTCTATAAATTCACAAATATTGGAAAACCCCCAGAGAGCCAGAAGAGAAAACCTTTCCGCCGCCGCAAGCCTCTGTTCTTCCGCGATCCCATCTGGAGGCCTTTTCCGGTACTCTGCCGGAGGGGGAATCGATCACGGAGGGCTTCTACATCAACCTTGCTGCCCTTCCGATGATGTGTGAGTAGTTTACCACAGACCTACGGGTCCATAGTTAGTAGCTAGATGGCTTCTTCTCTCTCTTTGATCTTCAATACAATGTTCTCCTCGATGTTCTTGGAATTCTATCCGATGTAATCTTCTTTTGCGGTGTGTTTGTTGGGATCTGATGAATTGTGAGTTTATGATCAGATTATTCATGAGAAATATTTGAGTCTTCTCTGAACTCTTTTATGCATGATTGTTATAGCTTTGTATTTCTCTCCGATCTATCGGTTTAGTTTGGCCTACTAGATTGATTTATCTTGCAATGGGAGAGGTACTTTGTGATGGGTTCAATCTTGCGGTGCTCAATCACAGTGACAGAAAGGGACATGACACGTATTTGTATTGTTGCCATTAAGGATAAAAAGATGGGGTTTATTCATATTGCTTGAATTTGCTTCTCTACATCATGTCATCTTGCTTAAGGCGTTACTCTGTTTCATACTTAATACCCTAGATGCATGCTGGATAGCGGTCGATGGGTGGAGTAATAGTAGTAGATGCAGGCAGGAGTCGGTCTACTTGTCTCGGACGTGATGCCTATATACATGATCATTGACATGAATCCGTCATAATTATTTGCTTTTCTATCAATTGCCCAACGGTAATTTGTTTATGTAGGGGAACGCAGCGGAAAACAAAAAATTTCCGACCTACGCACCAGCCCAGGACCACTATGAAGACTGCATACAAGGTTTCGATCCGATCGTTACCGACTCGTAGCGCAGCGGAAGTAGAGTCGATGTAGATCGTCGGTGCAGATCCCCGTAGCTAGGATTTACAACCTCCCAACCGCGAGGATGTTCTCCCTTGTCTGCTCGTCGAACAGCCCTCCGGGAGGCGGTCGGACAGTCCCTCGGACGGTGTCGCGGACAGCCCTTTGGGAGGACCCTCAAAACTCGGACGGTCACTCAGACAGCCCTTCGGGAGGCACTCTCGAACAGCCCCTCGGGCAAAAAGATCGAACCTACGACCTCTCTACGGGGTTGCACACATATGGTGTCATCTATCCGGCAGGGCTTCGCCGTCCAGAACTAGTTCCCACCGGAACCCAGACAGCCTTTCGGCTCTACGAAACTATTTCACGGGGAGGGAGAGAGAAGCCAGATCATGGATGGCACTTGTATGTGAGAAAGGAGTGAGTATGGAGAGTGCCTCTCCACCTCTATTTATAGGAAAACCCAAGGGGTAGGGTGGCTCCCAAAATACCAAAAAACCCATCACATGGATTCTCCACAAGGGTAAAATGGGAAGGCTAGAGGAGCACCATGAATGGCCTCCTCCTTGGCCAGCCAACCTCATGCCCCCCCCCCCCCAAAGGGGGTTCCTTAGTCCCCAAGTTTTTCTAGAAGTCTTTTGGGAAAAGCCCTAAAAGGTGGCTTTCCATAAAGTAGCCCAAAAAGCACTTTCACTAATCACGGAAACATTTTTCCGCGACCATTAAATCCGAAAATATTTCTATGGGTCTTAGAACAATTCCAGTACCCACTAAAATGATTTTGGACGCGTTCCGAAACAATTCCGAATTAGTGATTTTCATCTGTGAAAAGCAAACAAAGCGGTTCCGGCAGCTCCGGAACATTTCCAGGTTTTTTCTCCGAAAAATCCCAGAAATTCCCAGAACAATTTTGGCACCCTCCAAGAATTTCCAGGCGTGTGCCGAAACCAATTTGACTTAATGGTATACCCTGAAACAACTTTTCAGTTTTACCGAAACTATTCCGGTGTTCTCTCTCCGGAACTTTTCCGTTGTCTCCGAAACTTTTCCGGTGACTTTCTCTCAGACTCCCTGTCTAGTATTCAACAGATAGATGACCCTTAAGTGTGTGACCCTATAGGTTCGGTGAAGCATAGACATGGCCGGAACACTTTCCGATCAATGATCAACATCGGAGCCGTGGACACCCATATTGACCCCTATACCCACACGAATAAATATTCGAGTGAACCTCCAGTTGCCGTGTGCTATTCCTGTTGCTTCGCGATATGTTACAAACACCCGAGGTGAGACTTATCGGCATCCCCGTGAATCAACAACTTGTCCACTATGCCAGTTACCTCGTTACCGATTTTGTTCTCTTTTCTGTTTCCGTGTTCCGGCATCCCTGTGATCAAATCACAATGTGTCTGGCCAGACGATGGTGGATACCGTAACACCGAGAGGGCCCAGAGATATCTCTCCATCGTCAGAGGAGCAAATCCCAATCGTTAGCTATCAAGTCCCTTGACACACTTTTCCATGAACCCATAAGCTAACGTAATAGCCACCCATTTACGGATGACGTTTAACAAACCCCAAAGTTCATGAAGCAAGCATGAAGAAACTCGACACTCTCATGGTCTAAGGAATTATGCAAACGTTAACTTTCTCTGTGTTATTAACCATTAACTTGTGACGAATGTATCTCATATCATAATATCAATTCGGGTCGATTCAACACAAATGTTCTTCTAACATTGTGCCCTCAAAGTTGCCGGCATAGTCATGCCCATGATCAGGAAAACAGAACCATCATGCAACACTTGAGCTAGTCTTAGAGGCCAGACTAGGAATACATTTTACCGTTTATTATTCCACACGTGCATATGAGTCTTCCTCCGAGTCTCGTGGTTATTGTAAACTCGAGAACCATAGCAGTTATAGCATGGAACATAAACATAATTATGAACATGGAGATAAACAATAACATTTATTATTGGCTCTAGGGCATATCTCCTACAGTTTACCCACCGTATGTTTATGTGCTCAAGAGAAAAGCCTCTAGTGAAAACTATGGTCCCCGGGTCTATATTGTCATATTGCTTTGCATGATCATATAGCTGACATAGTACTTGTAGCTCAACCACCGTTCATCATTTTTATACATGTTACGCTAGCATCATTGCACATCCTGGTACATTGCCAGAGGCATTCATATAGAGTCATATTTTTGTTCTAGTATCGAGTTGTAATTTTGAGTTGTAAGTAAATAGAGGTGTGATGATCATCATTATTAGAGCATTGTCCCAGTGAGGAAAGGATGATGGTGGCTATGATTCCCTCACAAGTCGGGATGAGACTCCGGACAAAAAAAAATTGAAAAAAAAAGAGGCAAAAAAGAGCCATGAAAAAAAAAGAGAAATATATAAAGAAAAAAAAAGGAAGAAAAAAATTAATAAAATAAATTAGAGAAGAAGAGAGAAGGGGCAATGTTACTATCTTTTTCCACACTTGTGCTTCAGAGTAGCACCTTGTTTTTCATATAGAGAGTCTCCTATTTTGTTCCTTTCATATACTAGTGGGAATTTTTCATTATAGAATTTGGCTTGTATATTCCGATGATGGACTTCCTCAAATGCCCGAGGCCTTCATGAGCAAGCAAGTTGGATGCACACCCACTTAGTTTTCATGTTGAGCTTTCATACACTTATAGCTCTTAGTGCATCTGTTGCATGGCAATCCCTACTCCTCGCATTGACATCAATTGATGGGCATCTCCATAGCCCGTTGATTAGCCTCGTTGATGTGAGACTTTCTCCATTTTTGACTTCTCCTATTTATCTCTATCACCATACTCTATTCCACCCATAGTGCTATATCCATGGCTTGCGCTCATGTATTGAGTGTGAGTTGAAAAAGCTAAAGCGCGTTAAAAAGTATGAACCAATTGCTTGGCTAAAACCGGGGTTGTTCATGATAAATACTTTGTGTGAAGAAGATGGAGCATGACAGGATTATATGATTTTGTAGGGATAACGTTCTTTAACATTTTTATTTTGAAAGACATGATTGTTTGCTAGTATGCCTGAGTATTGATGTCTTTATATCAAATTATAGACTATTGCTTTGAACCATTTGAATCTTATTATTCATACCGTAAGAGAGAGAGAGATTACATGATGAAACATGATAGGTAGCATTCCACATTAAAAATTCTGTTTTTATCATTTACCTACTCGAGGACGAGCAGGAATTAAGCTTGGGGATGCTTGATACGTCTCCAACGTATCTATAATTTTTGATTGTTCCATGTTATTACAGTATCAATCTTGGATGTTTTTATATGTAATTGTATGTAATTATATATTATTTTTTGGGACTAACCTATTAACACAGTGCCTAGTGCCAGTTGCTGTTTTCTGCTTGTTTTTGGCTTTTCAGAGAAACAGTACCAAATGAAGTCCAAATGCCACGAAACTTTTTGTAGATTTTTTTTCTGGACAAAAGAAACCTGGGAATCTTCGGGAGGAGGCCATAAGCCTCACGGAGGCTTCACAAGGCACTAGGGCGCGCCCCAGGGGGGCGCCGTGCTACCTTGTGGGGCCCACGTGACTCCGTTTGACCTAATTGCACTTCTATAAATTTACAAATATTGGGAAACCCCCAGAGAGCCAGAAGAGAAAACCTTTCCGCCGCCGCAAGCCTCTGTTTTTCTGCGATCCCATCTGGAGGCCTTTTTCGGTACTTTGCCAGAGGGGGAATCGATCACGGAGGGCTTCTACATCAACCTTGCTGCCCTTCCGATGATGTGTGAGTAGTTTACCACAGACCTACGGGTCCATAGCTAGTAGCTAGTTGGCATCTTCTCTCTCTTTGATCTTCAATACAATGTTCTCCTCGATGTTCTTGGAGTTCTATCCGATGTAATCTTCTTTTGCGGTGTGTTTGTTGGGATCCGATGAATTGTGAGTTTATGATCAGATTATTCATGAGAAATATTTGAGTCTTCTCTGAACTCTTTTATGCATGATTGTTATAGCTTTGTATTTCTCTCCGATCTATCGGCTTAGTTTGGCCTACTATATTGATTTATCTTGCAATGGGAGAGGTGCTTTGTGATGGGTTCAATCTTGCGGTGCTCAATCCCAGTGATAGAAAGGGACATGACACGTATTTGTATTGTTGCCATTAAGGATAAAAAGATGGGGTTTATTCATATTGCTTGAATTTGCTTCTCTACATCATGTCATCTTGCTTAAGGCGTTACTCTGTTTCATACTTAATACCCTAGATGCATGCTGGATAGCGGTCGATGGGTGGAATAATAGTAGTAGATGCAGGCAGGAGTCGGTCTACTTGTCTCGGACGTGATGCCTATATACATGATCATTGCCATGAATCCGTCATAATTATTTGCTTTTCTATCAATTGTCCAACAGTAATTTGTTTACCCACCGTATGTTTATGTGCTCAAGAGAGAAGCCTCTAGTGAAAACTATGGTCCCCGGGTCTATCTTTATTATATAAAAAACCTAAAAATAACTTGTTGCAATTTATTTACTTTTATTTTAATTAGTAGCTTAGTTTATCTATTTACCTCGATAAGATTTAATCCTTACAAATAACCGCTAAGAGGATTGACAACCCTCTTATTTGCGTTGGGTGCAAGTGTTTGCTCTTGTGTGTGCAGGTGCGCTTAACAGAATTTTGCTCGGTTCTCCTACTGGATTGATAACCTTGGTTCTTAACTGAGGGAAATACTTATCTCTACTGTACTGCATCATCCTCTCCTCTTCGGGGAAATACCAACGCAGACTACAAGTAGCAGTGTTTAGCTGCTATCCAGCCAGAGAACACCGGGCAGGACAGGCGTCTATCCTCCTTCCACCGTTCTGAAACGACCACCTCCTTCTTTTACAGTTTGTTGACTTTCCAAGGAGTTTCATGGCATTATGTCAGGTATGTTTGGAATGCTATCATCCCCCTAAAGCACAGGGTTTTCCTGTGGCTGGCCTTCCAAGGGCGCTTGAACACAAGAGATAATATGGTTCGCAAACATTGGATCATTATATCCCCATTTGCAGACAATATGTCTAGCTTCTGAAACCATCAGCCACATCATCTTGCGGTGCCAGCTTAGTCATGAGATATGGGAAAATTTGGGCATCGCATCAGCTGCCGTCAATGCTGCAAATATTTCAGTTTTTGTGGACTACATTGCCGGCAAAAACAGCTTTGGCCACCTCTGGTGTGTTTTGTTTGCGGCTTGTGCGGTTTCCTTATGGCAGGCAAGAAATGACCGCACATTCAATAATAGAATGTGGTCGCCTACAACTTTATGTTACAATACTGCAGAGCTACTCAAATTATGGAGCCACCGTTCACGACGACAAGTTGACAAGGAGAAGCTTCTTGTGTGGGCTGGTAGACTGAGTAGTTGATTTATTCTTCCCCTGTATCCCTTCCTTCCCTAGTTTCTACTTCTCTGTTCAAAGGGGAAGCACTCTGCTACCAACAATCTTAAACATGTAATTGGCCATTGGTCATCCGGGTTCAACCCGTTTTGAATGCATAAGGTAGATAATGGTCTACCTTTTTTATTCAAAAAAAAATTAGCATACCTCAAATCCATACAAACTTATGCAACTACATAAATGATGCAACACATCGTCCGGCTACTACATACAACATGCCATCGAACTACCAAAATTTGGCATGTTTGGCTATGGTGAACAAGACCATCCCCGGCTGCCCTTGCCCTTCCCTGCGTAATTGCCGTCCTTCTCACAGAAGTACCGGTCGAAGACGCATTAGGGATCGAGCCGGATCTGCTCGTCGCCGGAGCTGTCCTCGCCGTCGTTGTCCTCCTTCTCTTCCTTTGGTGGCAGTCCGGCCATGGCACGGACCGCCCGATTCTGCTCTCAGGCGAGGGCGCGCGTGTTCCTCCGCTGCCGCTTCTTCACAATGCGGGTGTGGATGGCTTCCTCCTCTGTGGCCGCCTCCACCGCCGCCATATCGGTAGCGAGTCGGGCCTCGACGGCCCTTATCCTCTCCTTCCCACGGCGGGCACACCGGCCCCGCGATGATCCAGCCCAGAGGATCCGAGCGCCCATTGAGCCGAGGCTATGGAGTCACGCCGGACAGATCCTGCCGTCGGCCGGGCGTTGTCCTCCCGGGAGCGGCGGAGTGCAATGCAGACGGCCATTGCCTCCTCCAACCCGCACGGGATGACACCCCAGTCGACGGATCCGGACTGGTCGGAGTCAGATCTGCTGCCCACCATGCCGGAGACGGCCGGAGATCGCCGGAGGTGACATTGGGTGGCGGAAGGGAGTGGAGGAGAGTGGCTATGGTTTGGTCCGGCGAGCGGATGGGGAGGAATATATGTGGGGTCGGGTGGGCCAGCATGGGCCAGGTCCGACGTGGCGGACGCGCCCGGGCGGCCCCATATCCGTCCCATATTTGGTCTGGATATGAGGGGTGCCGGTCAGGCCGGGCGTTTGAGGCCCGTTTGAGAAGCCTGCCTGTGTCAAATTTTTGTGACCGGGCCGTCCGTCCGGGCGTTTGAGGTGGGTTTGAGGCATCCGGGCTCTTAGTACTTTGATATGGGGCTTGATTAGCGGTCGAGAAGGCTTCATCGTCGACCGTGGCACACATTTCTAAACTTCGAGGCTTCATGTCAGGAGGTGTTAGCTGCTGCCGCCAAGGGTTATTTATTTATTTTTCTTCAATTGCCAGCCTACCCCCATTCCTTTTTTTGTTTTTGTATTGCTTTCCTTGTGTCGATCTTTAGCTTCGGCGTCACCTCATTGTAATTTCTCTGTAGCGCAGACAAGCCTCATAAAATCTGTTATCTCCTAGCCAATTTGTGCATAATGGAATTTCTTTGGGGTTGACGAATGTCTTTTATACAGGGCCGGGCCAACAATGGTACAAAATGTGCCATCTGCACAGGGCCCACAATTTTTGGGGCCCCCAAATTTTGTATATAGAATTAGTAGTATTTCTCAAAAAAAATCATACTCGCTGGAATTGGGGCTGAGTCGATCGGGAGCTGGAGTTGGGCCTGAGTCGAGGCCATCGAGCACAGGTGCTCGATCGATATTTCTCAAAAAAAAATGCTCGATCGATAATATGGAAACGCTACCGTCGTTCTAAAAAAGGTACCATCGCTATAGGAAACATGATCGTCTCGTCGCCTTCGCCTCATCAGATCGATCGGATTTAGGCTGCTCCCGTTGTTGCCTTCGTAGCTTCCTCTCCCAAATTTCAAAGTCATCGTCTCGTCGGATCGATCCGTGATCGACTCTAGCCTTCAGGTGCTTAGCGAGTCCTCCTTTCCAATTAACTTCGGTTCCTATTCCTAGTTCCAAATTTCCTAGTTAGCTTTTGGCAGGGATCATTACTTAGTTAGAGATCGGTATTTACCTCCTCGGTTAAAGTCATAGTGTAGCAGCTCAACCGGACATGACCCAAAATTAGGTGAGTTAAACTGTTTCTCTAATATCCAAACATTGACGCATGATCTCCAATTAATATATGCTACTTTATAATTTAATTTAGTTTTATTCATCATTTTTATCTTGTGTTTCAGGAATACAGATTTGCGTCGTCGTGGAAAACATTAGCCTGGTTCTTATAATTGCTTGTTAACTTATTTTTGTACTGAAAGAGGGCCTCATTTTTTAGTTTCGCACAGGGCCCGAATTTTGCCGGCCCGGCCCTGCTTTTATATATTATAAATGGCCACAAACCGATGCCGAGGACCCATGATGCTATTGAATTTATGCTCCATGCAGTTAATCCAAAAATTTGAGCTAATGAAAAGAGGCGGGTGATATATTTCAACACTCTCCTCATGTCTAGGCTTGTCAGAACTGATGGAGAGAGGTGAGCAATATATTTCAACACTCCCCCTCACGTCTAGACTTTTTTAATCCTTGGACGTGGGGTCGATGTAGGCCGCCTAATATTTTTTTTAATACTGTGTTTGCAGGGTTTTGAACTTGAAAACTTTTGGCTCGAATACCATATTGAATGTATGCTTCAACTAGTTACTCCAAAAGTCCAAACTGATGAAGAGAGACAGGCAATATATTTCAACATATGCACGGAGCGATTCAGAAGAAAAGCAGATAGCACATGCAAAACAATCCTCTGCTAATTCCTTTATTTAGAACAAAGACTTGAGATGAGCTCAACTTTAAATTAACAAAACCCTCAACCGTCTAGGATTACAATGACCAATGGATTAAACGATAAATCGAGATAGTAAAACACCACAACTGACTGGTACAGGGAGCTAACAGAAAAGCTAAACAGGCATAAACAAAGCTACACCCTCGAGGCCATCATTCGCTCTCGCTATGGTCGTTCGATGGTGCAGAGACCTTGATGTAATTTTTATTATGTTTAAGTTGCTTTATATTTTCTCATGAATCTTTATGATAGAGCCGGATCATTTTCGCAGGAAAAAAGTCACACCACCGGAATACTCTAAAATCTGAAATAAAATCAGAGATACTTATTATCCGCAAAAAAAAAAAAAAAAAAAAAAAAAAAAAAAAACAGAGATGCTTATTTTCCATTCCCGGAAGGAACTGCATGCAAAGGCTGGCGACGCCTTGCTAGTTATATATGCCTTTCAAATTATAAGGTCTTCGCGTCCAGCCAGCCCCGGTTTTGCCGGACAAAGACCCAAGAGCGTGTGGGGTTTGGCTTGTGGCGAATCAAAAGTCAGATGCTGCTCCTCTTTTACGTTTTCTTTCACTCGACTTTTTTTTGTTCTTCTCTTTATTTAATATTTTTTTAGGTGATTGACTGCCCTTTTGACACGAGAATGAAGTCCACACTTCCATGGGCTGCATGGCCTGCCATGGTAAAACGTGGCAGCCCATCTAGCTACCCGGTTGCGGACGCTAGGCAGGCCATGCTTTCCCTGGAGTGAGATTAGAGGCCCATTTTAAATTTGTTATGGATCACGACAAAAAAAAATTGTTTTCTCAAATGTGAATTGGATTTAAATAAGGGAATTTTTGTGCCATGTTATATATGCCTTTTATCTGTAAACTGTAAGTTTACGGATTTTTTGTAACTTGAATAGGTGATTTTCGGATTGAGAGTACAGGAGCACCCAGTATGCACATACACACGCGCATGGATGAAGAGTAAAACATAAAAAGTAGTAAAAAAAAAAAACTGATTTTTTTTCAGTTAGACATTGAGGAGGGTTTCAGATGCGTGCCAAATTTCATGATAGAATGACATTCATGCAGATCTGGAAAATTTTGATTCTGTAAAAAATATTTTGGAGCACTGATATCAATGAATGATATTTCATCATGAATATCTTCACCCAAACAGAAAACTAAGCATTGTTTGTTGTTACAAAATAAGATTTTTTTTAATTTTACTTTTTTTTTATTTTTACTGTTCACAACATGTGCATGTGGGCTCGCGACTAGAAGCACACTTTCAAATTATGTACTCCCGCGAACCAACATGTGGTTGGATGGTTAGGAGGACAGTGGTATCCCCAGCCCATCAGGATTCAAATCCTGGTGCTCGCATTTATTCTAGATTTATTTTGAGGATTTCCGGTGATGCGTGTTCAGTGGGAGGAGACGTTCCCGTCGACTACGAGGCGTCTACGGTGACTTCGTAAAATCTCAACATAATATGCTGGCTCAGTCTCTCGGAGGTGCTCATAGGGTAGGGTGTGCGTATGTGCGTTCATAGGGGAGTGTATGCGCGTATATACGAGCGCTTGCGTCTATACTGTGTTCAAAAAAAAAAAATACGTACTCCCTCCGATCCATATTATTTGTCTTAGATTAGTGTCTAGATACACCAATTCACTGACAATAACCGAGTAGACCTAGAGATCAATGTGTAAAGTGAGCTATTGAATATGTATTACAATTAGACATTTTTACTTCAAATTAAATGTAACCATCTCGATCAAAAACCTTCGGTACGTATATTGGTGTGTGGAGCACCTGAGAGACAAAAAAATCCAGTTATAAACTGCGTCTTCCATCAAGGGGAGACCCTTTGGTAAGCTACCAACAAAAAATGCATCAAGGGGAGACCCCTCACGTGTTGCTACCCGTGAGACTCGCCTTTGTACACTTTACGCACCGCTTCGACAGACCCCGCTACTACCTCATATCCAAATACCTACGATCCATTTCATTCTTTTTTAAACTACCTCCTCAATATAGCCAAGAAATCTCACGTGCGGGATATCTATTTACGGGCCGTCGAAAACATCCAAATAGGCCACCCGGCACTACTTCGCATGCCCACGCTACACAAGCCAAGTGACATGTTTGCTCGTTTGGACATCTGCGGGAGCTATATCACGCTTATAGTGAGATAGTATCTTCCCTCGCCTGAAGCGCGGCGCTACCGGACCGGCCCAACACTGTGGCAGTTCATGCGATTTTTTTTCTCTCAATGTTTTTCTTTTGTCATGGTTTTTTCACTATTTGGGCATTGGTTTTTTGTGATTTTTCTTTGTCCGTTTTTACTGTATGTGGTCAGGATTTTTTTTGCCTTTTATTTTCTTGTTTTATATTTTTCACTAGTATTGTTCCTTTTCTTTCTTTGTTAAACTTCGGTTTTCTTTGGGTTTGTTTCTTAAATATATGTTGGTTTTCTTTGTTTCTTTCTCAGTTTTCTTTGTTTTTCTTCACTTTTCTTTTTGTTTCTTTTTCGGTTTTCTTTGGTTTTATTCTTTAACATATGTCTACTTTTTTTCAGTACACAATGTAAGTTTTTTAGTCTACACATAAAAAAGTTGATACACGTTGAATTTTTTTTCAATACATGATGTACATTTTTCTTTTAATTCATGTTTTGAATACAAGGTCCAACTTTTCAAATAGAAGTTTAAATATTTTTTAGTGGAAATAATTTTTTTTTAAAAACTACGTGAACATTTGTTACAGTGTATAAACATTTATTAAATGTCACAATCATTTTTTTAAATGGAGGAACATTGTTTTAAAATGTGACATATTTTTTTAAAATCATACTAACATACTTTATACTACACAAACATTTTTAAAAAAATTCACATACATTTTTTTGAAATACAGAATCATTTTTTCAATGTCATGAACATTTAAAGCTATCAGGATTTTTTTTAACTAAGCTGCCATTTTTTATACCATGTTAACATTTTTCAAAATTTTCTTTAGTAAATTTACATTTTTGAAATATATTAATTTAAAATATAAATAAGATGAGAAAATCAAACTTTGGTGTGACATCATCGCAATGACCCATGTCTCCACTTGACCGGCCCACCACCGACTCCCAGCAGTGTGCATGTGGGCGATGCAGAAATCTACCTCGCAATAAGCGAGACATAGGCGCGCCCTTGGGCTTCACTCACGAAGGCAAAAGTTAAGGTTAAAAAAACTCGCGTATGCGCTGGGTCAAGCGCATGCGAGTGCATATCCAATGCACCTGCCATAAAAGCGCAACCTACAATTTTTTCCATGAATGTAAAAATAATTTACGACACTGAAATAATGTATTACCATATCACATTCAAATCTAACTTTGAAACGGAGGTTGAGAAATGAGAACAACAAATCTCTAATCCTATGTCTGAGTTGGTAGTCTCGCCTCACTCCCGCCTCATTCCACCATTTCTATCTTTCGCCCAGCTTTCACATCACGCGGCGTACTTGGGCTGGCCCATTAACGATCACGCAATCCCCCCATCCCCTGCCCCCCTCGCGATCCTGGACAAGCGATCCTCCCGAACACGTCCTCATCGTCTCCTCGCACCGCCGTCCCTTCTTCTCTCCGATCTCCTCGACCAGGGCGACTCCTCTGTGGCCCAGGCCCTCGACTGCATCTCACCCGAGCGCCACCATCTATTCGCGTCGGGGGAGGGTGGCCTGGACCCCGTCGTCACCATCGCCCATCTCTCTGTCAAACTCACCCGATCTATCCCACCTCCTCCCGTTCAAGGCAATGCACGTACCCAAATCTGAGGCAGTTGCTCTCGATCTCCTACTCCGTGCGCTGGGGTAGTCACGCAGGGCGGCGTGGACGAACGGCTGCCGCCACAAGGCTGTCTCCGGGAAGTCGGGAGTCTCCAGATGCAGGGTCGTCGCCGTAGGACGGACGGGTTACAATCCTTCATATCTAGGGCGGCGAGTGCGGTAACCAGATCGGCTCCAAATTTTGGGAGATGGTCTGCGGCGAGCACGGCATCGACCCAACCGGCCGCTATGATGACACCCCCGACCTCCAGCTCGATCGCGTCAACGTCTACCACAATGAGGCCTCCTGCGGCAGGTTCGTGCCCCGTGCGTACAAAGTTGAGCGGCCATGTCTCTCATTTTCCATTCTTTCGTCGGCATCATTCTCTTGACCGAGACGAAGAAGATCGGCACTAGATGAACGGATGCACTATGTTATGCAATGCATGCCAGCTTAATTACACGGTGCCTCAGATGCAATGCATACCATACTTCTCTGATCAGAGATTATCTATTGGTAAATTCAGGGTTGCCTTGGGATCCAGGGACTAGCAAGTTCGTGTGGTACTTCCATGAGTTTAGTGTTCTGCCAAGTTCGAGTGGAACTAATCTCAGTGACTGGCTTGATTCTGATGTGGATAATAGTCATTTTTCTGATGAAGACATGCTTGTGAACTCACATGGCGGAATTGTCAACGAGATTCGGAATGAACCAGATGGAGCAATGACAATTTCATCAATTGATGGTATGACATTTGATTCTCCCTTATCATCATTTCCTTTGAGTCCTGATGGTTGCTTGCATGGAAATAGCACCCAAATATTCATTGTCATTGATACTTCCAGTAGAGATCCACCATTGTCTGGCAAGGTTATCATACTGCAGCATTTTCCATCTGTTGAATGCTTTGGATCACTATGGGACCCTGGCCAACATGCAACTATTGCTCACGAGCACAAGGTTTCTTGGTCTAGCTGTTCTATGTTTCTACAGGTTGGGAAGTTCCAGAATGATATGGTCGCCATGGTTGAACTCAAGCCTTGGCCCACTTGGTGGTTGTGCTTATTGACTGATATGGAGATGAGACATTCGTTATTTTCTTATCCTGAACATCTCCAAGCAGAAGAAATGAGTAATCCTAATTTTATCAGAGACTCTCTACTTCTGAATCCATGGTTGCTTGTGGAATCATCTTGTGCTCGTGCAGATTTTGGAGGAAGTGGGACTCCCATGTACATGTCTGTTGCAGCTAACTCTGAGATAGTACACCATCTGCACGTTGGACTTAATTTCAGTGATACAACATTTCTGGAATCATTATGGGGAGGGTTTCTTGCTCAGGGCGCAATTATGCCATTTCTCGTTATTGTTGTTTTGTACCAGTCCCAGTTACAACAATCAGCGAGATACAAGTGCCAGTTGAGCTCCTCCATGTTCACCAAGCTGTACCAAAATTCTTATCCAGCTAGCATCGATTTAACTGCAGTTATCGGTGCTCAACCACATAGTTTTTCATGGAGTTCCGTTGAGTTGAAAGCTTGGCCCCCACCGCCGATCTCCAAGCATACAAATACGATTATTTCAGGTCTTAGCTTCAAAATTGAAATGTGCAAGCATTGTAGTCATGGTAGCGTACGGAGCATGAAGGGTTTCTCTGAACATCTGTGCTACAAGTGGTTTGTTGGAGAGCTGATGCATGTGGCTGTAAGCCCAATCAAATCAACAAACAAGAACGAGTTAATGAGAACAGCTAGTTGTCTGTTTTGCTAGGATTCAAGGGCTCTTATGGTGGATCCATCTAGTTCAGAAATTTTTCTATGGGAGATTGCCTGGTCACTCTGCTATGAGTGCTCTATCTTCAACAATATGTCAATTCAGTTCATATGTGAGTGTTCGGCAGTAGTGATTTGGTGCACATTCTTTCAAGGCGATGTTGAATTCTCTGGCAACATATATCTGCAAATAATGGTTCCGTGCCCTTCTCTCGAGTTGGAACTTTTGCTTTGCACTACTGGAGATGCTCCCAGCTCCAATTCCCAACTATCACAGTGGATTATTGCTTGGTGGTTCTCCTCTATATCTGATGTTTTGGAGGACACTCCATGTTCAGATTTTGGAGAAGTTGACAATTCCATCTCCTTGCTTGGTCTTGGAAGTAACACTCTATTTCCTATTGGTACGAGTCATCTTGATACAATCAAAATTTCCTTCCGTATGCTGCTGCTGCTGCTGCCATGGGATCCTGGTGATTGCACAAATTGCTGGCCTGATGGTGTTAAACTTCGTTGGAGCTGTCCTTGGGACCCGGGTGACCTGCACCTTCCTCTGGAGTGCTCTACTATGACCTGCTACTTGGTGACTGAGATCAAAGGCTCGGCTATTTGTTCCTATTATGTGATGCACTTGCCCTGGAACAGTAGTGGTCTTACTCGACACCGGCCTGATATCAAGTTAAACATCATCGAAGTTGCTCAGTGGGCGCATGATGGGCGGATTTTTGTGGCGTCGATGTACTGTTATGACCACTCCTTCGACGGTTCAATCATGCGCTCTCCGTCGACCAAGTCTGTGCCGACCAAGACTACTACCTCAACGCATTTTTTGACCAGGCCACCGTCGACCACGGCGACGACTACATTGACATCGTTCATGGAATTTCCAATACAATGGGATCCCTATGGTTGTTCTGGTTTCGGCTCGAGGGCAAGCCGAATTTTATGGAGGGGGGATTGTCAACGACCTGGGCCTCGCTGGGCTCCCAACCACTGCCCAGCCCACGAACGAGACGGACTACATATACAGGGGGTGGCTGCTACGCGCAAGGGGGCTTGGACCGGAAAGGAAAGGCGGCTTCGGCCAAGGCGAAGGCGTGTGTGCCTCTGTTCTTCTTCCCTGATCCCCACCTTCCTCCTTCCTCTGTTTCCCTTGTAATTCCCGAGCTGTGGCCAGATCCATGGTGTTTGAGTGAATCCAGTACTGGGTACCTAACACATTGATGTCCGATCACGATTAGTAGTAGTACAGAGACTTAGACACGAATTTTTGGCCATAGTTAACACCTTGAAAGATTTACTATAAACCAGATTTATCTCTACTGGGGAAAGGGGCACTACGGCTAATGCGTTTCCATTCGTATATGCACGGGGCTTTACTATTGGCCATAGTTTGCTTCTCACATTGAATAAATTGATTGCTGATCCTACAGGCTGGGTTAGAAGCAAACAAGGGTCACGGTGAACTATTGCTAGCTTGAGGAGATGCTCACATGAAGACATGGTTGCCGGAGGTTGCATACAGCTGAAGTAAGCTTCTCTTTGAAAATCTCTTAATTGTTTCACTTACCTTCTTTTTACTGTATGCATTTTCTACCTTTTCAAGTTGTTTTGTGGTGTATGAGCCAAGACTGAAGATATACAAGCTTATGGCTAGTATTATCCCTTTTTCATATATTTTGGTTATTGTTTTAGTTAGCTAGATGGATGTGCTGCAGTTACAATAATCGAATGACTTATATACTTATATCATTGTTTGGTTTATGTAATTGTTGGCACAAATATCTCGACTCGCTAAACAGTGCATGCAAGTTTCTTATTGAAACAAAGCACTGAAAATGACAAGCATGTAATGCAATTATTCTGGACCTGCAGCGTGGCTGAATGTAAACAAGTGGGCTATATTGGACTCCACTAAATGTTTCAGAATTTACTACTTCCATATTTGTGTTATTATGAGCTGAGATGCCCAAAGATAATATGTTTCTGAATCTTTAATCATGCGTAGTCTATGATTCTCATGCACGCTGAAATGTGGGTTCCCAAATTAATGATTGATCACCTCTTTGTTGAGGTAAAATTAATAAGAGCTGAACCGAACAACAATTTTTTCAGCCATTCATTTAGTCCAGAAAGTAAGATGTTTTCTTGATGTAAATAATATTAATGTTCATGCAGCCACAAGTATACTCCCTTCCGATTCGTAAACAGATGGTCTACTACAAAGTATGCAGACGAAAATGTTGCTTTGACTATTACAATATAGAAGATGTTTGCACAGTAAGATAAATGTTGTTTTAGGTTTTATCTTATTCTGTTAATTACAAAACTATCTCTGAATAACTTATAGATATATCGAAATCGCACAAATTCAGACAGACCATCTAGCGTACTTTTCAATTTTGGTATTGGCGGTGCCATTGTTATTCGAGATTATTTTGATGTTAACTTTTTTTGTCCTTTAAATTAAAAATATTTGAATCATGATCTGGGTGCTTCTTCTTGATCTGGTCGGTGAGTGAGGAGGTAAGAAACAGGGACATAGAGGCACATTGGGCTTAGAATTTAGGGAAGTAGAAACCATCTAAAGTCTCTCTACCCTAAAATAAATCTGAACCCTTATAATGAAGCTTGATGCCCGTGCAGATGAATCTGAATATTTAATTATCTTATAATTGTGCATATGATGATGGAGCCGCTATTTGGGCTGACCTCCTGCTGTTCTCGCAAAGTTTGGTTTAGTATTTTGTTTTTCTCTACGAAAGATCAAGGAATCTGATATCGAGCTCGTTCTTTTAGAGTAATTGAATTTTGAGTTTGTAATGATTGTTCATGCCTAATTGGCAATATATATTGACAACAAATTATTTTTGTTGTCAGACGAAGGGCATGACGGATGGCACCAGCGGGAAGGTGAGCGCCGGTGGAGATAAGCGAGAAAAGGAGTAGCGTGAGGCGGTAGGCAGCCTTGAAGAGGATGAGAGGGCCTGCTGCTGGGGTTTGGTCCTAGGGATTTTTGGATCAGTGCCGGCGGCCCAGGTATCTTCTTCCGTCTCTGGATCCTAAACTGTATATCTCTCTAATCTGCAATGACACGCAGTAGTGACGGGTACAAGTGTGTGGCTGCTCCGGTGCCGCCGCATGCTCCAGTACAGCCCAAACGTGGATGCAGGTGGATGTGGGCACCGTGGCCGCCACCAAGGATGTGGGGATCGCGCCACAACCGGCGAGGACGCAGTAGGCGCGCCGAAACTGTCAAGGACACGGGAGCCGCACTGCAGCCTTAGTGTTTTTCCTAATTTCTTTAGGTATGTGAGGTCGATTTAATATTCACATATATGCTGAAATTTTGACACCGAAGAACCAGCAATCGAGTTATATGAAATTTCTTGCGAGAGCTGTACCATTCTTTTTAGTACTGACTAATTCCCATGAGTACCAATGGTGAAATTTTCAGGTCTAAATACTGGATGAGATTCTCATTGCTGGCATTCTTCATGAACCTATCAAGGAGAACATTTCAATACTAATTGCTGCAAAGGTGTTCTCAACACCGGCTAGCAAGAAGAGAGTATGATTTTTCAATGCTCACTGTGGTAAGCTTGATTCACAAGGAGCTTCTCAATGTTGTACATGTAGTTTGTGAGTAACAGAAATAAAACCTATTTCTTCATTCTTGTCTTGTACCTCCGATTCATCTCCCACTAATTAGTAGAGTTCAGTTATGTGCTTCATTATTAGGAAGTCATCATCTTCTAAAACAAATTTTGTTACCTACTCAGACATATTTTGTTCCTGTGTTTCCGATAAATTTTGTATAAAAACATGTGTACAATAGAACCTGCAGAACCTGCATTGGACCATGCTCATTTGCTCTGTCCATTTCTTCTAAAGATTCCAGATTCCTACGCATTCATAAATACGATTTAGTGTGCTATTACATTACCGGAATCAGATGCTATATTTTTTGTTGGAATTCGTTGACACAGTTCCTTACAAAAGTTGTATCTTCGAAACGGACAAACAGCTCTATGTAATTCTATCATCCATTCTGATTTTGAGGCAAGTATACCCGTTATCTTTTTCCTTCTAGCAAGGGACCATATACATGTTATGAAATTCTCCTTTGCCTTCCAGGTGAACCAAATAGGCATCTTTTTAACAAATGGAGGGAATTCGTTTGTCAATAAAAATAAATTTGTCACAGGGGATGTTGTCTTATTTCTTCAAGTATAAGCAAATGAACAGTGTGATGAAGTTAACAGCTTTCTATCCTTATTCCTCTTATTCATTGTGTGTTATCCCGATTTATACATGTAACAATGATGAATGATGATGAACTTAGACTTAGTGTAAGGAGAGCCATTCTGTTTCCTTGAACAAAACAGCTCTCTATCCTTATTTCTCCTAAAAGCTTTCAGATGATACCCACACCATATGATTCCTTGAAACATAGAAGTATTTTTCACATCTATTACAATCCAAGGTTTTTTTAGTTAATATTATTCTTTATATTCGTAAGTAGTATAAAGTTGCCCCAAAATTGGTAATATGATTTTGGATGATATATTATGATGCTGACAAGGAGGTTATTGGTGCTGAATAAAATAGCAGTATGAAATAACCATGCATATATTTGTTGGTTTCTAATTTGAGCCTTTCAAATCAACTAAAAAATTTATTTGTACAGTATTTACTGTCTTTTATCTCTTGTTTTGCAGGTTATCTGGAATGATGGTAGGTATTAATGAAGTAGTCCACGTTAGTTGGACTGGCTCAAAATGGAGAAGCATGATTGTATTAAGCATTTAAGCTCTTAGCAATTTAGAACCTCAATATCTTGGGGCTGCCTTGCAGTATTTCAGAGAGCTGTATTTTTTCCGGACATTTTATATTGCCTCACGATGAGAGTTGAAAGTTCTGGTTTGGCCTGTCAGGACACGTCCCCACTTATGTTCTAGGTTTGGGGGTTTGCGGATCTCTCTCTCTCTCCCTCCCTCCCTCCCTCCCTCCCTCCCTCTCTGGTTGTAACAACTTCGAACATTTGTTTAAAGGGAACAAAGTACTCCATGTGTTTGTCATTAATTAATGGATAATGACAATACACATGCTTTCGTGAGATGATCGAATCTTAAGCATAAATAATAAAGGCATTCAAGTGTTATTATCATTTGTAATGAGGTGCACAATAAAGAGTTCAATGTTTTGATTTTTTTATCGAAATATATTGCAAGTGAAGTGGATTTTAATTATTATTTTTTGTTATTGGCTATCTTTTCAATCCATGTTAAAGTTGACATGCAACCAGTACAAAGTTTATAAAGCCCGTGGCAACGCACGGGCAGTCTACTAGTTCAATTTGTAAACGGGCAAATATTCTGGCCCAATCTGCAAAACTATCATTCATAATTTGATTAGGCCTCTTTTTGTTTCTCGAGTTGTAGTTTTTGTGGCTCTCCCAATATATACATGGGAAATGATCTGTATTGGCTGATCGGCCTCGTCCTCCACCGGTCACCTCCCACGTGACCCGCGTCCTCGAGTGGGGCCCGTGAACCGCCCATTTCCATCCTTACCATTTCACGTGCACCGCGCAGCCTCTCATTCCTCTTCCTCTCAACCTCTCAAGTCGCCATCGCACCCCCGCCCCCAACCATTAATGCGAGGCAGGCACCCAACACCACGCTCGCTGGTTCTATCACGTCCGCCGCGAGGGGGATGACCTACGGGGCCGCTCCAAGTTTGTGAAGGGGAGGGGGTGTGGAGATCAGCAGGCAACGCACTCAGCTATGACCAACGTCTAGAGCCGCTCCCGACAAGCTGATGCATTCGCGAGGGGCAGCGGTGTTTGGGAGGAGCTGGAACCAGCATGGCGCCCAGCTGCAACCAGCGCACTGAGATGCTGGGACCAGCATAACGCCTAGCAGAGCTGCATCCGGCAAGGGACGGAGCTGGAAACGGCGAGTGGCGGAGTTGCATATATATCCGGCTACAACAGAGTTGCAACCGGTGAGTGGAGGAGCTCGAACGGGCTACGACAGAGTTGCAACCGGCAAGAGACGGAGCTGCAACTAGCGAGCGACAAAGCTGGAACCCTGCGATCACCATGCTCTCGCCAAGGGGGACATACATGATTGGATGCACGGGGTCGGTGGGCTGCCCTTGCTGCGAGCGGTTCCACGAGAGGTGCTGCAACGGGATAGTAGCCACTGTGGACGCCGGCGGCCGATTTCTTCCTCGCGCGAGCTCTGCCGATGGAAAGGCAGTGGGAAGGTGGATTTTCTGTTTTTCTGCAGACGCGACGCGCATGGGGCGACGGAGACGCATCTGGGGAAGGGGGAAGACGCATCGAACGGTTATGGAAAGGTCAATAGAACGGTGCGGAACTGGACCGATCGAGAGATTACGCCGGTCGACCGGCGCACAGTTGCGCCTATATATACATTGCTTCGGTTGCACCCGCTACATGAGTGAGATTTGTATGAGATCTCATATTCAGTGAGATCGTGAGATCAACCTTAAAAACTCATATTTAGATATTTCAAAAAAAGTATGAAATTATTTGATACAGGATCTGAGTGGCTTGGGATGCGGCACTATACGTACGCCCAAGCCCCACGTGCTTTCGGGTTTGCGTTCAAGACGTACGGCGCCCGGCGAAGACCTCGACGACCGCAAAAGCAAAAGCTTAGCGGAGAAAGGCGACGGCGACGGCGACGGCGACGCCATACAGCAGTAGTTCGTAGTTCCTTGCGGGAAACAAAAGTTGGTGCTATCTCCGATTTTTTTTTTCAGACAACGATGGCTTCGCGTGTGCTACGTACTGTATCTACTTTTCGTCTCAGGTCGCTTTGCGTATGGATTTTTTTTTTGAAACTATGATGATTTTTATAGCAAATTCGGAAACCATACGCCCTAATGCATAAAAATCAAAAGTATGACCCTGTCGGCCTCCTGTTGGCCGAAGAGGGACTTTTCAGCCAACCGTTGGCCGAAGAGTGCTCTTTAGCCTACCGTTGGCCGAAGAGTGGTCAGCTGGACCGAAGATAGTAACTTCGGCTTACAGTTGGCCGAAGAGTGGTCTTCGGTCAGGCGTTGGCCGAAGATGCATGCTCTTCGGTTTATAGTAGGCCGAAGTGTTTTTTTATATTTAAAAGTGGCTTATAAATCCTGTACACCATTGCCGTTTTATACAAGAAAAAAATGTACTTTCCCGCAATCTTTTTCCCTCCATTTTCTTTCCCGCCGTTCTTTCCCTCCATTTTCTCCCGCCATTTTCTTTCCCGCCATTCTCTCCCGCCATTCTTTGCCGCCATTTTCTCCCGCCATTCTCTCCCGCCATTCTTTGCCGCCATTTTCTCCCGCCATTTTCTTTCTCGCCATTTTCTTTCCCGCCATTCTCTCCCGCCATCTTCTTTCCCGTCATCTTCTCTTCTCAACTTATAAAACCCCCTGCACACTAAGGAGGCCAGTATAGTCTCGTCAAGATGTCTGGTTATCCTTTCGATCGTAGTTGTTTTCACCCTAGTATGTCCAAATGTCTTCTTAGCTTAGCCACCGATTTCAAGATAGACAATAGGATAGTTCCATGGGACGAACTCCTCAGTAGTGACACCTTACTGAATGAGTTGGCTCACGCATTAAGTAGGTGCGGGTGGCCTGCAGGGACCTTTGAGGAGATACGAAAAGAACTTCTCAGGTTGCATGGAAGGTGGAAGAAGCAACAACATAAGGGTGAAGCATTCCTAAAGGCTGCAGCAGAACATACTTATTTATGAACCCAAGACAACGAGGACGAAGACGATATTTTCATGCCGAGCACCAAGGGCAAGAGTACCGCATCGTCGAAGGGCAAGAGTGCTGCATCGACAGAGGATGACGATGATGCCTTCATGTAGTTTGTAAGCTGTATTTTTTAAGTTCAGCCCTACCGTTAAATTCAGATGTACTTGTATCTTAATTATCTGTTGCAGTCTCTTTGGAAATGTAACTGGAATAACAATGTGAATTAATAGTAATATGTCTCTCGCATACATAGGTAGATATATGTCTCCTGATCAGATAGAAGCAAGTGCGATAGTAACACATACATGAAGCATGTCTCATACATAGATAATGACTCACACATGAGAAAAGTCTGAAACTAACATAGATAATGACTAATACATAGATAACCATATCACTGCTGGGGACGATGACGAATCTGGGTCTTCCTCGGGCGAGGACCGAAAGGCGATAAACGCTGAGGCGGTGGGCGATGCTCACGGTAACCATGACCGTAGATAACATCATCTGACACGGTCTGTGTCTCTTGCGTCGGTGCTGGTGGTGGAGTGTGAAACACTGTCTGAGAGAAGTCATAAGTGTTTGCAGCTTCGTCATCGTCATCGCCGTAGCCCTCTAATCCACATCAGCACCGCTAAGTATCGGTGACTGCACTGAATGCATGAACTGTTGCGACTGGTTGCCGCCTGCAGTATAGTAAAACATGTAAAATTGATTTGCGAAACTACAATGTTTAAAAGAATGTACAAAGTAGTGTTACCTAGTTCCATTTGATGATGCCAGGACGAGCTCCCTGGTTGTGAAGGAGGTGGCTGATGCTAGGACGAGCTCCCTGGTTGTGAAGGAGGTGGCTCTGAACGCTGCACGGAGTGGCGTGGCTCTGAACGCTGCATAGAGTGTCGTGGTTCTGAACGCTGCATAGAGGGACATGGGGGACGATGTGCTGGACGAGGAACTGCAATATCCGAAGATCGTCTACATGTAACAGCTGCGTAAATCCCTCGCAGCTTCTCATCAAAACGCCTCAACCATGAGAGGTGCTCTAGCTGTGGGATAGTACCCCCCCCCCCCTCTCAACCCATCGCATTAAAGCGGAAACCTTCCCAGGACAACCTGTTTTAACACATTTCACGGTATAGTTTGTTGGACTTGATATGTGTGTCCGGAAAACCCTCTGCGTAGACATGGCCCACTTGATCACCGCATACTTCAATTTTTTCTTTGTATCAAACATAGCCCCAATCTGGACTTGGTTCAGGTTATACTGCCATGGAGCCTCATGGCCATCGTTGACCGTAAGGCCGGTGGATATGTCCTGATCCCATGCAGAAGGAATCGGTACCTCCACTTCATCCTCGGAATTTTCAGAATCCAGATCCTCCGCTAATCCATCCTCGTACGTCCTCTTCCTCCATCACCCTCTGCATTTCCTCCTCTTCCTCATCCCCATCAAAATCCAGATCCTTCGCCAATATTATCGACTGACCACTCTGCCCAGTATCATGACCACACACATTGTGTGGCACGTAGTCTAACTCTTTCTCAGGTTGCCTACCATCCACATCCAATGGCTGTGACCCGGATAAACAAATCTCGTTAGCCACTTCACTACCCTGGCCGGGTTCATACCCCACGTGGAGTTGTACGGTATTCTCCTCCTTCGCCACAGGTTGCACTAGGGCATATGGGTGGATTCTTCGGTCTCGGCAACGACTTAACATCGTCAACCAATGTTGGCTCCTATCTATCGGCATCAACTCCCACTTGACATTTTTACAGGATTTGATCCACAATGCATGAATACTGACGGAACATACTTCAGGATCCAGCCCAAAACTAGTAGTCAACCAGTACTTCAACTGTCTAATGTCCAGTCTGTCCGGGTCTGGAAGTGTCATGACGCCATTTTTATACTCGCTAAGATCAACCCCCAACTCATTGTATCGAACATTACCAGGGCCATAGTAAACAGTCAAATTTACTGATTCGGACATTTTCACCTGTCAGACATTTTCATCTTCTCATTAATCACAATGAACAAAATTATTACCCGCTACACTAACTAACCGCTAAAATGCCAGCACAGACAAATTTACTCATTCAGTCATTTTCACCTATCAGACATTTCCATCTTCTCAATAATCACGACGAACAAAATTATTACCCGCTACACTAACTAACCGCTAAAATGCCGGCACAGACAAATTTACTGATTCAGACATTTTCACATGTCAGACATTTCCATCTTCTCATTAATCACGAAGAACAAAAATATTACCCGCTACACACTAACTAACTGCTAAAATGCCAGCATAGACAAATTAACACTCGAAGTACGCAATATGACTTATCTACACTAACTAAACTCTACAACTCAGAGAAAATTTGTGACGACATGGTTATACCTTCGACGCGTGTGCCCCTGCTTCTTGCTCCTCTCTTCAACTCAGCGGCACCGAACAACACCACCGCCGCCCCCTCGGCTACTGGAGGTTGGACTCCAGCTACCCCCCAAGCCGCACCTCCTCCTCCTCACCACCTCTTCCTCCCTAGCAGCACCTCCTCCTCACCACCACCTCCACCATGGCCGAACCACCTCCACCATGGCTCCTCCTCACCTCACTTGTACGAGCAAAAAAAACTATCCCATTGTAAAAAAATGACCGTAGGCCGCCGGGGATGGCTACGATCTACTCTTTCTACGGCTTGGATGCGAAAATGGACGGACCAGCGAGGAGATCGGCGCGGGGTGGCGACAGAAAGAGAGAGAAACGAGAGAGAGAGATGATGAACGAACAGAGAGGAAGAAGATGGCCGTTCGGGCTCGTTCGGGCTTATCCTGACCTCTTTGGTCGCTGGTTGGCCGAAGAGAGCCCCTTTTCGGCCGCTGGTTGGCCGAAGAGAGCCCCTTCGGTCGGCAGCCCACCGACAGCCAGCTCTTCGGCCCAGCTGGCCACTCTTCGGCCAACGGTAGGCTAAAGAGCACTCTTCAGCTAACGGTTGGCCGAAAAGTCCCTCTTCGGCCAACAGGAGGTCGACCGGGTCATACTTTTGATTTTTATGCATTACGGCGTATAGTTTCCGAATTTGCTATAAAAATCATCATAGTTTCAAAAAAAAATCTTGCGTATGCATGGTTACTACACTTACTATTGCTCACCGGCTATTTCGATTACTATTCCTCATTTTTCACCTACGACTTCATCCTGAATATACCACGTAGACGCATATTTTTGAGACAGGATCCTCAACTGTATATCACATAAGAAACTGCTCAGTGGCTATTCGGCAACACACGCCTGGCAGAGACGTGCGTATGCACACACGACGACCACGGTGGCGTCTCGGCTATAAAGCCGCGCGTGCAGCCCACGCCCATAACTCGTTTCTTCTCATCCGCACCCACCCAACCAATAAAAAAATAATATTCCGATTCGCTCCTCCTCTCGCGAAGCAACTGGTGTCAAAAAAAAACTGGTGTGCCGCCGTGCCGGCGCCAGCCAGCCATGTCGTCGCTCGCCGTCGGCTACGGGCTGGACCTGGACTTGGAGTTGGGGATCTGGTTCGCGGGTCTCTTCTCGGGGCCGGAGCTGGCGGCGGCGGAGCTGCTGCTGCAGCTCAGCGTTCTCGGAGAGACGGAGGCGAAGGCGGAGCCCACCAAGTCATCGCAGTGTTCGGCGGGCTTGTGCTGCGAGGGCCTCTCCGTCGAGGTAGAGGAGCGGGTCGTCGAGGAGATTCCAGCGTCAGCGTCCACGGAGCTGGATAGGCGAGCGAGGAAGAGGTACCGCCTGCTGTCGGAGCTCTACGCCGACACGATCCCCGGCGCGAAATCCGTTGCCGCCGCGAAGAAGAAGAGGAGGAAGACGCACCACGACCACGGCGAATCGTCATCGGAGTAAGTAGACGAGGTACGGCGGAGACTACTAGAGAGTAGAGCGAGTACTACACGGGTATAAAATGGCTCTTGTGTAGTAATTACGCCGTGGTTTTCCCCTATCCCCAACGCCGTGGTCCTGCATGGTTAGCGCCTCCAGTTTTGAACTTGAAATTTGAATCTGGGTTCCGAGATCTCCAAACATCAGATCAGAGCTCATCATTACAAAAGCGTTCTCTTCTCCACGATTTGAATTTGAATCATTCTTCTCTCTCTCTCTAGTTGTTTGTTCGGGCGCGTGTGGTCATTAATGCCTGGTTTTTAATTTGACAAGACCGGAGTTCACTAGTAGAAAACGGGCCTTTAATCCCGGTTTGTAAGGCCCTTTAGTGCCGGGCCGTGACGAACCGGGACTAAAGGGGGCACCACGTGACGTCTGCCGGGGCCGTTCGCTGGGGGACTAAAGGCTCCACCTTTAGTCCCGGTTGGTAACACCAACCGGGACTAAAAGTATTTAATTCTTTTAATTTTGGTTTATTTTTCCTTTTAATTTTGTGTTTTCCATTTAATTATTTTTCATTTCAAACATATATTACGCTACTACATACTGTACACGTTGTGCATATATATATAAATCGAATTTCTCGTACGACGACCATTCACATACATATATATATACAATTTGGTATATACAATTTCTCCTACAATTTGCGGATCATTACATATGCAGGGCATTACTGCTTGATCTTGTAATGGTATTCTCCTTTGGGATCTATGACCTGGTCGACCAGAAATCCAGCTATTTCCTCTTGAATTGCTCGTACGCGAGCCGTTGGTAGGAGCTGGCCCCGCATCTCTATCAACTATAATCAGGAGATCAAGATGAATATATTAGTTGTGTGTATATATATTAGCTAGATCATGATAAAAAAAATTATGGATAGTGTTCTGGCAAACGTACCCAAAGAGTTTTTTCATCTATGCTCCTTTCAGACGTGATCATGCGAATATTCTCGCAAACGTAGTATGCGCATAAACTATTCCCCTTCTCTTGCCTCATGCACTTTACGAGAATAAAATTCAATCAGGTAATAATTAATCAAGCATGATAATGGTATTGAAACTAGAATTAAAGAGATACACGGACGTAGCTAGCTAGTACTACTTAATTACCTTGGGTCGCACCCATTTCAGCTGTTGTTTCCATTGGCCGGGGACCTCTTCGATGAACTTTTTCCAAGCCCTGCCCGCCGGCAAAGAAAATGAATAAAGGAGTTATTAACTAGTTGATATCAGGAAATGAAGTAAAGACGCAGACATAGTGCGATAATGATTGAAATTACCTGTCGAACATCCCCTTCACGGTTGCGTATTCGGATGGATCCTTATATAGTGAGTCCAGTACTTCAACTTTTCCCTTGTCAACTTCAATGATTAACAAGATCCAGTGGAAACTGCATGCGCACACGTTTTTTATAAATAAGCGGGCATGTGCATAACTCATCAACTACACTTATTAACATCTAGTAAGCAAAAAATAGAATTTGTAGTACAAGATATAGTAACACTCACCCGAAGTTGTAAGGAAGTAGTATTTTTGGTTGGGTGTTTAGTTGCTTCAAAAACTCTAGCAGGAATCTCTCTGTGTCTTCTCTCGAATATTGATCTTCCCATATCGCCTGATTAATCGTATTTGGGTCAATGAACCCAACTCCATAGCGTCTAGTTTTTTTCATTTCATACATCTTCATTCTGCATAATACCACAGAAAAGAATATAGTGAGGATAATTACAGTTAATGAACGAGAGCACATCTAGCTAGCTAGCTAGAGACTTAAATTACAGAAAGAAATCACTTACAGACAATAGCAACTGACGATAGATTTGTCGAGTGCGTCTTGATTGAATAACTGAAGCAACTCTGAATAATGAATCCACATGTCTTTTTTATGGAAGTAATGTCTTTTCCTGACTTTCACCATGAGGGACTCTTCATTGGTATTTGCTGTTTTTTGCATGTACCACGTATGCAACTCGTACATTCTCGTTGGTAGAAGCTTGACTTCGTCAGGCTTGACCAGAGGTTTGCCACGGACATATTGGTATTTTACTTCCTCCTCTGTAATCCTGGGGATTTCCTCAAGGCCTAGGAGTTGTTCAACAGTGACACCGGCCTCTTTAGCCTGCCTTCTAAGATCGTCGGTTATTGCCGGCCGATCGGCAAGATCGTCGGTTATTGCCGGCCGATCGGCGGTACTCACATGTGTTTGTACAATGAGCGGGGGGATCGATTGCACTGCTTGTTCTCCCAGCTGGGGAACAGTTTTCCCGCTTTTTTTGCCAACTGCTTGGCTCGAGCTCGAGCTCGACTCCTTTTGCCCTGCAGAATATGACCTCTTGATAGACCGCACATAGTCGGAGTCCTTCTGATTGTCAGCCGGTCGAGCCATATCAATAAAGTGTTGTGATACATGCTCAGGTACTTTCTCCTTTGGCGGTGCGGGCGGTTTCGGTGCAAAATGGGCCTTCAATTGGGCATCACATGCGTCGTCGAGTTCCTCCTGAGTCAGGTGGTAAGACAACTTCGGAAGAGGCTTGAGGTCTGGACCATATTTGAATTTCTTGCTTGTTGTACCGCTAGCCGTCGTAGCTACGGCCTCTCTCTTCCACTGTTGCTTAGGCGGAGCACGCTGAGTCGGCTGACTTGGAGGAGGAGGAGTTGGCTGACGCCGTGCCGGACTTGGAGGAGGAGTCGGCTGACGCGGTGCCAGACTTGGAGGAGGAGGAGTCGACTGAAGCGGCGGAGGACTTGGAGGAGGAGGAGTTGGCTGACGCCGTGCCGGACTTGGAGGAGGAGTCGGCTGACGCGGTGCCGGACTTGGAGGAGTCGACTGACGCGGCGGCGGACTTGGAGGAGGAGTTGGCTGACGCGGTGCCGGACTTGGAGGAGGAGGAGTCGACTGACGCGGCGGCGGACTTGGAGG
Source organism: Elymus sibiricus (assembly GCA_039707655.1). Lineage (NCBI taxonomy): Eukaryota > Viridiplantae > Streptophyta > Magnoliopsida > Poales > Poaceae > Elymus > Elymus sibiricus. The sequence continues at coordinate 351,235,557 of CM077672.1, read as the reverse complement.
AGGAGGAGTCGGTGGCCTTGGAAAGCGATGCAATCCTTTTTCCATAGAATGATACGATGTATGGCCTCTCCCAGTGTTCTCTCCTCGTCACCTCCAAGAATGTCAAGTTGTAGCTCGTGATATGCTGACATCACTTCATCAACCCCGACACGAGCATAGCCAGCTGGAATGGGATTGCAATGGAAGGTTGCTTCAGGGGGATTTGCTAAAGCATAGCCGTCCGCCACCTTCATGGATAAGTTCTTCAATTTCATGTGTAGCTCACAGTTAGTCCTGTCTTTGATATCATCCACAGGGTAGCTAGCTAGCAGTGCATTATCGATATCGGCCGGGGCGGAACCCACGCTGCTTCTCGGCATAGATGGGACGGTGCTATCCAATGCTGGATCGATCTGCTCATGCTGCCGCTGAGACGCCCTTTCCTGGCTGAGTGAGTCGATCTGCTCCTGCTGTCGCCTGACAAATCGTTCCAACTCCAGGTGCGAGGATATTAGGCCTTCAAGGCGGAGTGCTTCCTCCTTCTTCTTCTGCTCCTCATGCTTCTTCTTTCTCGCACGACTTCTATAGTCGTCGTTCCAATCCGCAAACCCCTCATACCACGGAACAACGCCTTTGCCTCGTGTTCTTCCCGGGTGTTCAGGATTCTTCAGGGCGCGCGTAAGCTCGTCGTTATCTCTGTTGGGCGTGAACACCCCCGATCGAGCTTCTTCTATTGCAATAAGTATTTCGTCTGTCGCTTCTTTAAGACTTGCCTTCACCATAACCAGCCCTGTCTCTGGGTCCAACATCCCCCCATGCGCATAAAACCATGTCCTGCACCTGGGGGGCCATGTCAATGTAACTGGACTGACCCGTTTACTAATCATCTCTTGCTCAGATTGATGCCACTTAGGCAGGGCCACCTGGTAGCCACCTGGCCCCAGACGATGGTGCCACTTCTTTTTCGCAGCATTAATCTTGTTTTTCCTCGACAGTTCCTTAGCTTCTTCCGATTCCTTGAACTTCACGAAAGCATCCCAGTGATCTTTTGCCTTCACCAGTGCTCCCGTGAATTCTGGAGTCTTCTTTTTTGATTTGACGTACTTAGCCCATGCATTTTTCTTGAAGGTGTTGAATGCGATCGCCATCTTTTTAAGAGCATAGTTTCTGACTTTCTTCAGATCTGCATCTGTCAAATTATCTGGTAGGGTGAAATGTTCCATGAGCGTAGTCCAAAGCACATCTTTTGCTCTTTCGTCGACAAAAATAACTCCTGCTCGATCTCCCTTTGCTGGCTTTCTCCATTCTTGAACGGAGATCGGGATTTGGTCCCTGACAATAACTCCGCATTGATTCTTGAACGTGGTCACATTTTTCTTAGGTTCAAGCGGTTCGCCAGTTGATGTTTTGATGGAATCGATGTTGAACTTTACGCCTTTGTCCAACTTTTTGGCTGGGCCTCGAACTACCCTGTCGCTTGTACAAGATTTGCTCGATCCGGAGGCCTAAAAGAAGAAAGATCGATTCGTTAATACATACAAATCAATTAAGACATGTAATGAACACCGGATGGCTTATATATTAAATATACCTCGCCGGTCATTGTTATTTGAAGAACATTTTCTTCGTCAACATCGTTGTCGTCACCTTCATCTATTCGTTCGTCTTCATCAAACATCATACCCTCACCCGAAGGGTTCAGATATTGCGAGCCGTCATCATGATCATCTGGGCTCGTGGAGCGTATGATGTCGAACACAGCCTCTTCTCCTTCTCTGCCGGTATTGTCCATAGCTTTTATTTAACTAATCCAGAAGAAAGATAAAACAATTGCAAATACAACATTAAAATATGCAACTTTTGCAAATACTAATTGCTATACATTGGATCAAATTCCTTTCTCAATAAAAAATACAACATTATAACTACACTAATAATATTCCTTTCTCAATAAAAAATTCCGAAAAATTTCTCAATTATAATTTCCTATGCAACATTTTAGTATGCAAATTTTTTCTGTAATATGATATACAACATTATATACTTCTAAGCAACATTTTAATAGGTTAGGGACATTATATACTTCTAATTAAGCAAAAAATCTAATTAATCATATATACTAATTAAACACTAATTATAGAAAAACAACATTATATAAAAAACAGAAAAACAACATTACATAAAGAAACACTAATTAAGCATATATACTAATTAAGCATATAAAAAATAGAACATATGTGTGTGTGTGTGTTTCATGCGTGTGTGTGTGTGCGGGATCGACGGGAGGGGGTGGCGGCCATGGCGGCAGGGCTCACAAGGGGGCGACGGCGCGCGAGGTCGAGGAGGGGCGGCGACGGCGACGGCGACGGCGGCGTCGAGGTGCGTGGACGGACGGCGACGGCTAGGTACATGGCGCGGCGGCCACGACGTCGAGGTGCGGCGGCGCGGACGGACGGCGGCGTAGAGGTGCGGCGGCACGGACGGACGGCGGCGTCGAGGTGCGGAGGGGCGCGGACGGACGAACGACGGCGACGACGAGGGGCAAGGGTAGGGGCGCGCGCGGACGACGAAAGGCTGGATTTGGGGAAATTTTCGTAAGTGTGTTATATATAGAAGACCCTTTAGTCGCGGTTGGTGGCTCCAACCGCGACTACAGGGGGTATTTAGTCGCGGTTGGAGCCACCAACCGCGACTAAAGGTGAATTTCATCCAGTCCAAGCGGCGGGAAGCGAGACCTTTAGTCGCGGTTGGTGGCTCCAACCGCGACTAAAGGTGGCCTTTAGTCGCGGTTGGTGGCTCCAACCGCGACTAAAGGCCTGTTCCTGGCACGGCGCAGTGTGGTGGATGTTTAGTCCCACCTCGCCCAGCGAAGGGCGCTCGCACTGGTTTATAAACCCCGGCACGGTAGCTCATTCGAGCTCCTCTCTAAAGCAGGCCTACGAGGCCTACCCGTCTTTCCTGCCCTGTGGGCCATACTGGGCCTTGCGGGCCTGCATCCTGGCCCAACTAGTGGGTGTCTAGTCGTATGCAGGCCGTGGCGGCCCAGTAGGCGGGCTTTTTTTTTACTTTTCAGTTTTTTTTTTGTTTTCTTCTATATTTATTTTCTTTTGTTTCTTGGTTGTTTTTTGCTTTATTTAGAGTTTCTGAGTGAATCTTTTTGCTTTAGGTCAAAAAAATTATAAACTTTCTGTTAGTGCCAGTAGTTTTCAAATTTGAATTATTTGAAATTTGTGTGAATCACTAGTTTGTGAATAACTTTATTTTAAAAAAAGATTTTTCAGTGATTCTTTTTTCTGCTGTTTAATATTAGTGTGTTTTATCATTATATTCAATTTGGTAATTCTTAGGTTATTTAAAAAAAATGAAATGCCTTTGTAACAGACGAGTTTTCGTCCGAAAGCGTGATACTTCGAAAGAGATTGTCCATTTTGTACACGAAGTGCATCCAGTTATTGCCGTAACCCTCTCAACTTTAGCACATGCTATGTGGGTGAAATGATGATACCATGCCAACTTTCAACCTTTTCTGATTGTGATTTGTAGTGCTTTTCAATTTCAGGGTCATTTAGCTCAAAAAAATCAGTAAATGCATGAAAAATAGCAAATGAAGTCAGAAAGGGTTGAAAATTGATGACGTGGCTTTGGACATAATATTTCTTCGCGTTTCAAATGCCAAAACACATAAGTCGGAGTTCTATTACAAAGATTCCCTCCGGTTTGTCCGAAGTGGGACTTTCCAGAAATATAAGTCCGGAAACTAACTAGAGAAGCCGGTCACATCCCAGAGTGGGATCTTTGGATATAAAACTTTTTCTTCGCGTGTGTTCCTTTGTGCCGTAACCATGGACAATCTTCATCGTTTAACTTGATGCTCGGGTCAACATTCACTGTGAAGGGAGCAATTTCATGAAACTTTTCATAATCTTCTGGCATGTCTGTCTTGTCCTCCACTCCCACAATGTTTCTTTTCCCTGAAAGAACTATGTGGCGCTTTGGCTCATCGTATGATGTATTCGCTTCCTTATCTTTTCTTTTTCTCGGCTTGGTAGACATGTCCTTCACATAGAAAACCTGCGCCACATCATTGGCTAGGACGAATGGTTCGTCTGCGTACCCAAGATTGTTGAGATCCACTGTTGTCATTCCATACTGCGGGTCTTCCTTTACCCCGCCTCCTCTCAGATTGACCCATTTGCACCGAAACAAAGGGACCTTCAAACCAAGTCCATAGTCAAGTTCCCATATCTCCTCTATGTAACCATAATATGTGTCCTTTGGCCTATTGGTGTTTGCTGCATCAAAGCGGACAGCACTGTTTTGGTTGGCGCTCTTTTTATCTTGGGCGATCGTGTAAAATGTATTCCCATTTATCTCGTACCCTTTGAAAGTCAATATAGTCGAAGATGGTAACTTGGACAGCAAGTACATGTCATCTGCAACAGTGTCGTCATGCATGAGACGTGTCTGCAACCAACCGGCGAAAGTCATAGTTTGTTCATGTGTAATCCAGTCGTCAGACTGCTCCGGGTGTTTGGAGCGTAGAATATTCTTGTGTTGCTCGATATACGGAGCCACCAAGGCGGAACTTTGTAGAACTGTGTAGTGTGCTTGCGCCAAAGAATGCCCGTCCCGGCATATTACTGAATTCTTTCCTAGCGTGCCTTTTCCACCCAGTCTGCCCTCATGCCGCGATTCAGGAACACCAATCGGCTTAAGGTCAGGAATAAAGTCAACACAAAACTCAATGACCTCCTCTGTTTCATGGCCCTTGGAGATGCTTCCTTCTGGCCTAGCACGATTACGAACATATTTCTTTAAGACTCCCATGAACCTCTCAAAGGGGAACATATTGTGTAGAAATACAGGACCCAGAATGGCAATCTCCTCGACTAGGTGAACTAGGACGTGCGTCATGATATTGAAGAAGGATGGTGGGAACACCAACTCGAAACTGAAAAGACATTGCACCAAATCATTCTCTAACCTTGGTAAGATTTCTGGATCGATTACCTTCTGAGAGATTGCATTGAGGAAAGCACATAGCTTCACAATGGCTAATCGAACGTTTTCCGGTAGAAGTCCCCTCAATGCAACCGGAAGCAGTTGCGTCATAATCACGTGGCAGTCATGAGACTTTAGGTTCTGGAACTTTTTCTCTGCCATATTTATTATTCCCTTTATATTCGACGAGAAGCCAGACGGGACCTTCATACTAAGCAGGCATTCGAAGAAGATTTCCTTCTCTTCTTTGGTAAGAGCGTAGCTGGCATGACCCTGAAACTGCTTTGGATCCATGCCGTCTTCTCCGTGCATACGTTGCTGGTCCTCCCGTGCCTCCGGTGTATCTTTTGTCTTCCCATACACGCCCAAGAAGCTTAGCAGGTTCACGCAAAGATTCTTCGTCACGTGCATCACATCGATTGCAGAGCGGACCTCTAGGTCTTTCCAATAGGGTAGGTCCCAAAATATAGATTTCTTCTTCCACATGGGTGCGCGTCCGTCAGCGTCATTCGGAACAGATTGTCCGCCAGGACCCTTTCCAAAGATTACTTTTAAATCCTTGACCATATCAAGTATATCATCACCAGTATGGTGGCGAGGCTTCTTCCGGTGATCTGCCTCACCTTTGAAATGCTTGCCTTTCTTTCTTACGGGATGCCTGCTCTGAAGAAATCGACGATGCCCCAGGTACACATTCTTCTTACATTTATCCAAATATATACTGTCGGTATCATCTAAACAGTGCGTGCATGCGTGGTATCCCTTGTTTGTCTGTCCTGAAAGGTTACTGAGAGCAGGCCAATCATTGATGGTTACAAACAGCAACGCTCGCAGGTCAAATTCCTGTTGTTTGTGCTCATCCAACGCACGTACACCTTTTCCATTCCACAGCTCTAAAAGTTCTTCGACTAATGGCCTTAGGTACACATCAATGTCGTTGCCGGGTTGCTTGGGGCCTTGGATGAGCACTGGCATCATAATGAACTTCCGCTTCATGCACAACCAAGGAGGAAGGTTATAGATACATAGAGTCACAGGCCAGGTGCTATGATTGTTGCTCTGCTCCCCAAAAGGATTGATGCCATCTGCACTTAAACCAAACCATACATTCCTTCCGTCATCTGCAAAGTCCTTCCACTTTCTCTCGATTTTTCTCCACTGTGATCCGTCAGCGGGTACTCTCAACTTCCCGTCTTTCTTACGGTCATCTTTGTGCCATCGCATCAACTTGGCATGCTCTTTGTTTTGGAACAAACGTTTCAACCGTGGTATTATAGGAGCATACCACATCACCTTGGCAGGAATCTTCTTCCTGGGGCGCTCGCCCGCAACATCACCAGGGTCATCGTGGCCGATCTTATAGCGCAATGCACAGCATACCGGGCATGCATTCAAATCCTCGTACTCACCGCGGTAGAGGATGTAGTCATTAGGGCATGCATGTATCTTCTGCACCTCTAATCCTAGAGGGCAGACGGCCTTCTTTGCTTCGTACGTACTGTCGGGCAATTCGTTGTCCTTTGGTAGCTTATTCTTCATTATTTTCAGCAACTTTTCAAATGCCTTGTCAGGTACACCATACTCTGCCTTCCATTGCAGCAATTCCAGTGTGGTACCCAGCTTTTTCTTGTCATCTTCGCAATTTGGGTACAACAATTTCTTGTGATCCTCTAACATGCGCTGCAACTTCAGCTTCTCCTTTTCACTTGCACAGTTTCTATTTGCATTGGCAATGGCCCGACCAAGATCATCAGCGGGCTCATCTGATGCCTCTTCTTCAGCTCCTTCCTGCATTGCCGGCTCAGCTTCTTCCCCCATTGTTGTACCATCGTATTCATGGAACCCATGGCCAGGATAGCTGTCGTCATCCTCTTCTTCTTCATTCTCTTCCATTAGGACCCCTCTTTCTCCGTGCTTGGTCCAACAGTTATAGCCGGACATGAAACCGGACTCAAACAGGTGGACGTGAATGGTTCTTGAGTTAGAGTAATTTCGATCATTCTTACAGCCAGCACATGGACAATACATAAAACCATCCGCCCGCTTGTTTGCCTCAGCCGCAACTAGAAAAGTATGCACGCCATTAATGAACTGGGGAGAGCATCGGTCATCGTACATCCATTGCCGGCTCATCTTCATTACACAACACCGAAAAGACCAAATTAATACAAGTTCATACATAAAGTTCATACACACTTGTTCTCATAAAGCAACATACAAACTCTCTAGCTAAAGCATTTAAATGCAACAACAAATGCGATCAAGATCGCAACTAAGGTAACAATTGATCCAACAGCATAGTGATACCAAGCCTCACTATCAATGGCATATTTTTTAAATTTTCTAATCTTCAAGCGCATTGCATCCATCTTGATCTTGTGATCATCGACGACATCGGCAACATACAACTCCAGTTTCATCTTCTCTTCTTCAACTCTTTTCAATTTTTCTTTCAAATACTCGTTTTCTTTTTCAACTAAATTTAACTTCTTGACAAGAATATCTATGTCGGTTGCAATTTCCGGTTCACATACCTCCTAGATAAAAATATCTATGTCAACTTGATGGGCATAATTGTCATAAACGCGAAATGCAACAAATAGTTATAAAAGAGAATATATATACCACATCCGAATCATAAACCGGACGAGGGCCGACGGGGACGGATATCAAAGTCATGGCACTATGTATAACAAACAATCATACATGTAAGAAAATTATACAATTAACTATCTAAATCATACAAATAAGATTTTTTTTAATAAAAAGGATAAGAACGAACAAGAGGCTCACCAAGGTGTGGTGACGGCGACGGGACGGTGCGGGCGATCGACGGTGGTTAGGACGGGGACGGGAAGGCACTAAGTAAACCACACCTACACATGCAAAGTAAGAAGTTAATTTGAGCTCAAATTGCATATAAATCAAATGAACTACCACATATAAATACTCCCAAACTAAAACCCACAAATCACTATATTTATAGAGCATTGCAAGAGCTAATCTAGCAATGAGAGATGAAAGGACAAAGTTGCTAACCTTTGTGAACACTTGGATGGATGGGGTGCCTCCAAATCTTGACAAATTTTGGCAAAAATGGATGATGAGCTCGAGGAAGAGGAAGAACAAAGGAGGGGAAGAAGGGAAAAAAAGGGAGGAGTACTGTGATCGGGCTGGCCGAATTCATATAGGGGATCTTTAGTCCCGGTTGGTATCACCAACCGGGACTAAAGGGGAGGCCAACCGGGACTAAAGGGGCTCGTGGGGGCCCCAGCTGACACCAGCCTGCCACCACCCTTTAGTCCCGGTTGGTATCACCAACCGGGACTAAAGGGGGGACCTTTAGTCCCGGTTGGTGATACCAACCGGGACTAAAGGGGCTCGTGGGGGCCCCAGCTGACACCAGCCTGCCACCACCACATTAGTCCCGGTTCGTGTTACGAACCGGGACTAAAGGTCCGGAACGAACCGCGACTAATGATGCCCGTCCCGAACCGGGACTAATGGTCACATTAGTGCCGGTTCAAAACCCGACCGGGACTAAAGCTGCGGACAAAAGGTCCGTTTTCTACTAGTGGTTGATCCATCCTGATGTTGGACTGGACAGCCCAAAAGAGCATATGAGTAGCGCAGTCGTATGTATAGTTTGCTTGCAAGCGCACTGCGCACGCCAGTGATCTTGGCATACTCTAACCGTGCTTTTCATTATGTTTTTGGGCTAATTTTGTCAAAAAAAAGTATGTAAAAGATTTTATTTTTTTGCAACATATCCTTGTCATAATGTTCATGGCTTCTTGAATGATACGTAGGCAGTTCCAGCTCCAAAGCTAGCTAGATAGCCTGATCTTATCTTGGCTAGTTGAAGCAATACTTATACACAAGACGAGAGCTGTTGTTAATTAGAGTATGAACACATGGAAGCTTTAAGTTAATCACATTTTTTCAGGTGTACGTACGTCCATGATTGCTTTTTCTTCTTTCCCCTTTCTTTCGGTGATGAGAAGAAAGACCGACGCCTGAGGAGGGTGGTACATAAAGCTGATCGCATTTCCTTTTTCTTCCACATCAATCTTGATCATCATATTCCGTTACCCGACACACAACGTAGGGTTTAGGGTTTAGGGTTTAGTTGCTAAATGAACATCCTGTTATCTAAGCGATTAAGGCGATCGATGGGCACCACAAATAACCAACATATGTCCGAACCAACACTCAATCTTCAAATGGCCCTTGGTAGTTCATACAGGGAACCATTAACGCGTACTATGTTTGAGGCGCTATTTAAATGGGAAGCTTGGTGACATCCGGATAAATCCGGACGGAGGGAGTAATACAGATGGGACAACGATGTCGGATGGCAGAGGGATCTCAGTTCTAGAAGTCACTCCAGCCGATTAAGGGTGTGTTTGTTTGGGCTGCAACTTCCATAGCTGCAGCTGCAACGGCTCCGGGTGGAAGGAGTGGCTGTAGCTGCTAGCTGCGGCTGAAAGGTTGGAGCTGAGATGCAGTCGTTTGGTAATTACACCGTAGCAGCTGCGGCTGGTGCAGAAATATGCTGAAATGACCTAAATGCCCTCTGATATTTGGTAGATTGGTTTTAAGGGCTGATTGTATTGCTAAAGTTGTTTCGGTTGTAAATGGCCATTTTCACATATTTCAACGGATCATTTTTACTAATCACTGTCACATAATTTTACAAAATTTAGAGTGTTCGTATCAACATCACATAGCAGGACACGTTAGCACACACACATGTACACAAAGACACATAAAACGTTCTACCACACAGTTGTCTCTCCTGATCCCCTTTTTATTCTGTCTGGAGCCACAATCCCTCTGTTCTTGTCGATTCCTCTCGCCGCTGATGCCACTTCACGCCTGCAGCACGCCTTGTCTCCCGCGCCAGCCAATTGAGCAGCTTTGACCACGCGTGGTGCCCGCACAAGCCCAAGCCCGGGATGGCGTCGCGCACTGCAAGCTGTAGGAGGGGTAGCTCCGTGGCGTCCGTGGGCTCGAAGATGGAGGGGGTAGCTCGGGGAAGCACCGAATCCGGCGGTGGCGGTGAGGCTCGGTGGTTTGCCGGCTGGAGAAGCTGCGCGGGAGCAGCGGTGTCGGACTGTCGGTGGCGACGCTGCAAGGGCAAGGCGGCCGGGTCGAAGGGAGAGGCGGCTCGGGAGAGAGGAGGAAGGAAACATGAGGCGAACCGTTTTGTGGCAATATTGTTGTATTATGGAGATTTGCGGGAGGGTAACATGGTAAAAAGCAAGGTTGGAGCCGGCTGCGAGGAGCTCCAGCCCGAAATAGCAGCTTCGGCTTCTAGGCCATTTCTACGGACAGCTCCGCCATACAGTTGCGTAGAGCCGGCCCAGAAAAAGGCTCTTTGGCGCGGCTCCAGCTTCTACAGCCCGAGAAGCCATAGAAGCGGCTCTTTGGAGCTCAAACAAACACACCCTAAGAATGAGATCCACCTGGGTACTAGCTTCTCTGTAGGAGACGGAGAAGGTACTCTCTTTTGGCTCGACTTATGGCTCGGTACGAACTTGCTTAGCGTCGATTTTCCTGCGTGTTTTGCTATTTGCTCCAATCCACTTCTATTTGTGACCTCATTGGTTCAAAATGGGACTTGGAACATCCCGTTCCATCACACATTCAGCCCTGGGGAAACTTTAGCTTGGACTGAGTTGTGGCAGGCCTTGCCGGCGTCGTCTGTGGGGTCCCGGACACGGTGTCTTGGCATCTCACCCTTTCGGGGGTATTCTTCGTCAGGTCGGCTTACCGTGCTCTGTGTCGAGCGCCCACCCTTGCTTGGACTACTCCCTTATGGAAAGCTCTGCCCGTTTAAAGATCAAGTTTTTTGTCTGCCAGCTTTCTGCGTGATCGTCTTCCGTCGGGTATGGAAGTGGCAAAGAACATAACTTGGAAAATAAACAATTGTTGAAGGACAACGACAAACAAAATGAGAGCAAGGGAACAGAAACTCGGTTCATCAATAGGATGTGTTACATAAATGAAAAAAAAAACATAATTGCTTCTACCTATTCACGTGCAACATGAGAATCTGAATGTATTCAAAGGACTTTTTCAGATACCGCTATATATTTGAACTCATCTGGACCGTTGGCGCTAATACATCTAATGCCCAAGTAATTTATATTGTGATTTCAATACGCGGAGAACGTTCTCTGTCAAAACATGGTTGCATGCTCGGAAAAAAACCAATCACAAAAACTCTTGAGACTATCCCAAATTTCAACTGATGAATAATTTATATGAAAACACAACATTTCAGTAAATGATCTTGCAATTGTCATCTGAAAATGAAACACACCATATACTTGCAGTTCCAAAATGCAAGGCATGTGGGCATCAGGAGAATCAAAGTTGGTTGTATAACAATAAGATTAAGATAGAGTGCTGAAAATTTTATTTTGATAATGGTCTATAAACCTGGTAAATATACATATGTTCTTTGTCACAAGTTGCAAAATTCTAGCTCAGGTCGGGTTATATGTCGGTAACTGATTTATCTGCATACATGCTTGCTAATATACCTATGTAATCTTGGCAAGCATATCAAGATACTCAATTAATCTACTTCCTTGTAAAAATATTGACGAAATAACAAGAAAAAAAACTTTGATCAGCGCTAATTAGTTCGATAATAAAAGCAACGATGTACTCCCTCCGTCCCACAGTATTAGATCGTTTTTCAAGCTATGTTAGCTTGAAAAACAATCTAATATTGTGGGACGGAGGGAGGAATCGATATTCATCTACAAACTTGGTTTTGTGATCAGTTGTAGCATTAACCATTTAGGTGATGCAGATAATTCAATACAGATAAATATAATCATATGCAATGCTAATCACTTGATTAACCCACATCGTCTATAACAAAATATATTCATGGGCCATCGATCAACTCCCGTCTCGTCAAATTGAAATATAGTCAGTGCTCCTTGCACGTCAAAAAAAAATTCTTTGTGTGTGTGTGTGTGTGTGTGTTTATATGTAATATAAGTAGAAAGAGAGAAGAATTATTCAAATTCAAATCTTGGGGGAGGGATGCGACCTGACCTTGGAAGCTCAGATTCAAAGTTTCAGGCTCCTGTACAAGTGTGTTTTCCTTTTTGTCGTTTTCCGTTCCTTCTCCTAGAAGATTACTAAGTATAGCTGGGGAGGCGCAACAACGCTAAACAACGCTAAGATCATAGCGTTGTTGCGGACGACCAAGACCCTCCACCAGCCGCGGACGCCTACAGCTGCGCCGGCGACCGGAAGGGCAAAGGCCCGGTGAGGAAGTGGTGATCCCGCCCCCCCTCCTCTATGTTTATATCGTTTTTAGTTGTAGAAGTTGAAGAACTTGTCCGGTGACGAACTATGATGATCTTTTGGGTGTTGGAAAGTTTGTTAATGTTCGTTTGCAGCCGATCTTGTGTTCGTTTGTGCTTGATTTTGTTGTCCGTTGTTTGATCACGTAGAGTAGATCAATGTTGCATGTTTAGTATGGATATGAGGTGCCGGATATGAGAGACGCGGATGCAGAGAGGCAAATTTGAGAGGTGCCCGGTCAGTTTGAGGGGCTGGATTTGCCCATCGCGGTTGTAGATGCTCTAAGGTGGTGTCTCGTGGTCGGCTTGTGCCACGTACGCGTGTGTTGTATCCTAAAATAGTTCAGGCTGTCATGCATAAATATTGTTCGTATGCAGTACGCGTTGCATGCAAGCTTGTAGGTGTAGATCGTGTAGCAAAAAAACCAGGAGGACAAAATGAAGGTACAAGTCAGTACAACTTGGGTTTTGGTGACCGATATGTGTGCTGCTCGCAGCAGGGGCGACGGTACAGCAGCCACGAGGAATTTCATTGTGGTTTGGCCGGGGAAGGAAGGAAAGAAAAGTAGACGGTCCATCCGAAACCGTCACCTTCTACTGCTATAATCAGAAACCAGTTTTAATTTCCTTTTCCTTTCCCACAAGGAATTGCACGCAAGCTGTAGCTGGTCCACGCGCGCCTTTGCTAGTAAGCTTTGTGTGTTCGCTGTTTTTGCAGTTTGCTTGACACAATCGTCAAGGTCTAGGCCCCGCGCGCGCGCGCGGTCGTGCAAGGCAAACTCACTCAACGCGGGCGGCATGCTCCTCTTTCCTTCTTTTCTGGAGCTGAAGATGGTGCTGCTTAAACATGTGCGACAACTTCGCCGCCGGCGATCTTAATCCCCAGCCCAGGTCATCTTGCCAACGGGCTACGCATGCCAACTGTGGCTGCAACGTGCGTGACTGTGCCTACACAGACCGGGGACAGTTTGCCATCCGATCGGAGACACCTTTGTGCGGCACTGCTCATCGACCCACAGGATCCACAGTTGACTGTACTGCCCATGGACCTACTCGGCCAGCTCCCGTTGTGCCGACACCGCTCTCATCACCTACTGAATCGATTGATCCTACACTTTTTACCAGCTGCATACTTTTTACCAGTTTGTGGTGGGATGTATGATGGGTTCTTATCATATCCTTGCCGAACTGGATAGCAGGTAGCCAGGTAGTGCAGTCCCATCTGCATGATACTACCTCCTCCCATAATACAAGAGCACCTCCGGCCCATAATATAAGACCGTTTTGGTGGAAGTATCTTTTAGCTGCCACGCAGGGCTAGGCTTCTCAGGTAATTGTTCTAGGGCTCGTTTGGATAAGAAAAAACATGTGAACTCTGGAGAATATGTTTCTTATAGGATATTTTTGTATCGCTTGGAACAAAAGAATTGCTATCTTATGATTTTCATACAATTTCCTATATAATTGCTATCTTAACATGGCTATTACTCCCTCCGTTCCTAAATATAAGACCTTTTAGAGATTTCAATACAGATTGAAATCTCTAAAAGGGCTTATATTTAGAAACAGGGAGTACTATATAGGAATATGTTTTGTTTTCTCCGTGTCTACTATTCGTGTGTTTTCCCTATGTGACATCTAAAGGACAACTTTTAGAGTTTTCTTGGTTTTGGTTCCTATAGAAATCAAAGATACATGACATCTCAATTCCTGAATACCTTTTTCTATTATTTAACAAAAAAATAATACATTTTTCTATTCCTATATTTTAAGTTGTTGTGTTGCTGAGCATTTTTTGGACATGTTTCAACTAATTTCAGCAGCAACGCGCAGGGTATCATTTAGACCTTTTTATAATAATGCAGGAGCTCTGCCATTTCGATAGATAGAAAACCTGAGTTTGTGTATATGAGACTCTTGAAGGAAAATCTGTGACAAAGGCTAAGCTAATGAAATATCGATGATGATTCTAAACCCAGTTATTGTATATATACGAGCCCCCCGCTCCCACCCCCCGGGCAGCAAATGGTTTTGATGAGAGGCTAAGATGCATTTTGCAACCTGCCTTTTTGATGCATTGCTTACCGTTTGTGCTCGTATTATTAAAAACAAAGTATTAGAACCTTACATTTTGATAGATAAACCATCAAGCGTCATCCATGTCCAGACATTTCATCGAAAAGTTTGCGTTACATACTTTTCTATTGCTTCCCATCGGTACATGATCCATGCAAACCAGAAGATTTCACTTTGTCTCTTATGATTCTCGGTCAAGAATCAAGATGGGAATGGGCCGACCCGGACCTGGCCTTGGACTTGACCCGGTGGCCCCAAGGTCAATATGTGAGGCCATGGGTCGGCCCATTTCATCAGAATTTCGTGGCCTCACCGACCCATTGGATACACGAGGCCGACCCAAAATTTAGCAATTTTTTACACAAGCTGGCCCAGGCTATATGCCTATATGTATGCATGCACGCAGCACGCTGTTCGTGCCTCATTGGTTCAGATGCTATAACACGAGGATACGAAATGGCCTCACTGGCCCATTCAGGCTATATGTATATGCATGCACAGTGTTCATGCCTCATTGGTTCAGATGGGTCGACCCGTCTGATCCATCGGGTCGCACGATGCCGGCTCCACTGACCCATATATGATTCAAGGCCAACCCACCTGGCCCATTGGCCTCGACTTTTTGGGCCGGGTCAGTGACCCGGCGGGCTGACCCGGCCCATTCCCATCTTGAATTCTCGGAGGAGAAAAGAGCACTTCGGAGCCGTATCGATTTGGGACATTCTCCTGGTTTCTACCATTTCACATGTGTCGTTTTGTTTAGGACCAACCGATTGTTATAGAAAAAACATTTGGGGTCCTGAGTCTCATGTATATTTGTAGTAAAGTGATAATCCTGTAAGACAGTAAACGCATGTATAACAATAATTTATTTCTGACAAAGTAACACCTCCCTCCCCCGCGCACATGATTTGGTAGGTGACACTTATTTGAACCTCATAGTACATTCCAGATACAATTCTCTAGTACTTCCCATTATTCTTTTTTCATGTCCCTTCTTCTCTTGGGAGCAATGTTGTGTTTGATAGAGAGGTTTGGGATCCTCCTCCATTTTGTCTGGCGAAATCTAATGCTGGTGTGGTGCAGGGTGCAATGAGAGTTCCTCCTTGGTGTGTCCGCTTGGGACAGGGATACAGTGACACGTCCATAGCATGTCACGTTGTAACATGGCTGTTGGATCAAGGATGAACATCCCAGATTTAGTACTGTAGCAAGAAAAGCATTGTAGACACACTGTGGAGAGTTCCCCTGTTGACCGGACACTGTAGACACATCGCTGTAGCATGGTACTGTTCGTACCGGTATGTCCATCGATTCTCGATCGGACGGTCTAGAGATGGGGGCATGTTACGGGACTGTTCAATGGTGACATGTCCATAGCATGTCACTGGATCTCAATCCGTCGGCTTGGTGTCGTGTGATGCTAAGGGAAACACCTGTTATTTCAACTTGGGATATATATGGTGCCGTTTGAAGTCGAGCTTCCAGAGTGCTTGCGAGGTCTTCGGCTGGTGTTGGACCTTCACATGCCCACCATTCTGTAGACTAGTTGTTTAAGTGTGCATCACTTTCTTTCTTCTCCCTTGTTTGATAAGTCCACATATGTTGATCCGGAGAAAGAAGCCTTGGGTTTGATGCAATGCCTTCACGATGCCAATTTAAGGAGGATTAGTCGAGGTGTCAATAGAGTGGCGCATCAAGTTGCTATGTTTGGTAAGGGTGTGAGGAGCGCGGTGTGTTGATCGACGAGGTTCCCTCAGGGTGTAGGAACTACTCCCTCCGTAAAGAAATATAAGAGCGTTTAGATCATTGATCTAAACGCTTTTATATTTCTTTACGAAGGGAGTAGTAGATATCGACTGTATGAATAAAGATACAAGGTTTCTATTTTTTTTTTGCGAGAAAAACTTCTGATCTATTCATCTTCAATCATGGTAGTACAACAAACACTAAAAATAATAAAAATTACATACAGATCCGTAGACCACCTAGCAACGACTACAAGCACTGAAGCGAGCCGAAGGCGCGCCGCTGTCATCACTCCTCCCTTGCCGGAGCCGGGCAAAACTTGTTATAGTAGACAGTCGGAAAATCGTCGTGCTAAGGTCCCATAGGACCAACGCACCAGAACAACAACCGCCGCCGGTGAAGAGTGGTGTAGATCAGAAGGATCCAACCTAAAGACACACGAACATAGACGAACGACGACCAAATCCGAGCAAATCCACCAAAGACAGATCCGCCGGAGACACACCTCCTCACACCCACCGACGATGCTAGATGCACCACCGGAACGGGGGCTAGGCGGGGAGACCTTTATTTCATCTTCAGGGAGCCGCCGCCGTCTCGCCTTCCTGAGCAGGACACAAACACTAACAAAACTCGAAGAAAGATCTAAAAACGGAGCCCCCACTGGTAAGGGCCGGGAAGAAAAATACGAGGTTTCAAAAAAACTTTCACCCTAATTTTCTGGTCTCCTTGACTCCTGTATCTTCCCATATGGCACTGTCCTGGGGCACTGAAAATTAGATTGCGTTCTTGGAGGTGCATGTCGGCAGCATCTGAAAGGAAGGAAAAGTGACCAAGAGTGGCAGAGAACGACTACAACGCAAAATTGTTGGATTGCGGTCGTATGATCTTCTCCGTCGATAACAGACGCTGAAATCGATCGAACTACAAGGTACGTAACTGAGAATGACTCCATCGATTAAATCATTTCAACCTGAAGAATTCAATAAATTTATCTGCAGTCATCAGACATGATCAGTGACAGTAACACCTTAGTGGTCAAGCTCGTTGGATTTGATAGGACACCATATACATGTCCAAGATCTAATGAAACTCTCGCATGGACGGCTTGCCTTCCTACCTCCAGGACTCGCTTGGAAGCTTCTAGAACATTCCATTTGCCCCCACCATTGTTTCTGCTTCAGCAGCTACCGTCACTACTTGTCTACTTCATGTTGCCTCCAAGAAATTGGAGTCGCCTAAATCGACCAAACCAATATGACGAGGCGGTGCTTAGATCGGAACAAGCTCGCTGCCTCGCCGTAGTAAGAAACCTGTACCGCCATACCACCAGCCGGCAGCTCGGGCTAGCTCCTCCAAAAATTCTTTTGATCTAAGCACACCGCAAGCATCTCTGACCACGTACGCGCCGGGAAATGGACTCCTAGACCAGGGCGCCTATTGGCCGTTGCCCAAACACAAACATAGCCCCGAATTTCACAGATCGAAGGATCGAATCGCACTCGCATCGGCCTCTGAATAGTTAATTGCGAAAATCGCATGCACGCGCGGGCGCAATCGACCGGGCTCGCCTCGCCGCGCAGCCCAGAGCTACCTAACCGAATCCATGGCCGGACCTGATCTGATCCTCGTCGCTGCGCACAGAGATCATCGATAAGCAGTAGGAAGTAGGAAAACACGGTAGGAGACGACAAATCAGTTCTGAAATCAGAAGTCGCCATGATCAACAGTTCAACACAAGCAAGGGATGGAACTCCAATCAAGTACGTCTTATTGCAAAGATGAAGCTTTAATTTACAGTAGATCGATGGCGATTCCTCTCCGGCGAGGAAGGAAGGAGAGGACTGCGAGCACGAACTACCAGCTACCCCCCAGCAATTACGCTAATTACAAGAAGATCCCTCTCGTCTCTCCTCTCCTCCCTCCACCTCGTCGCCTAATCCTTTCTGATCTTCCGGCCGCTGCGGCCTCCGATTTCCTCCGTTGCGGCGTAGATCTCGGCGATCAGGCGGTACCGCTTCGCCCTCCGCTGGCTCCCGGCAACCCCCTGCTCCTCCTCTTCCTCCCGGTCCGCGCAACCGCTAAGGAAAACCACGCCCGGCGCCGGCGCCGGCAGGCCGTTGACGGAGCGCGGGGAGGAGCCGCCTGAGGCCGCGGCGTAGGCGACGGGGTGGGCGCCCGTGGTGCCCGAGGACGCGCTGCTCTCGCTGAGATGGATGAGCTGCTCCGCCGCGTCGAGCTCGCGCGCCGTGAAGGCCTCCGCCGCCAGCGCCCTCGCGGGCGCCGCGGCGCCCTTGGTCGTGGGCTCCGGCACCGGCTTCGCCTTCGCCAGCTGCATCTCGCGCTGTAGTCTTTTCATGGGAGATTTGGCCAGGGTGGGTTGGTTGCCGTGGACGCTCGTCGGCTAATTTCTTTTGCTTTTGAGAAGGCTACGTTTTTATTCTCCGCAAATGAGAAGGTTGGCTTTATTTATTTTCGTCATTTTCTATTTAGGCTGGGCTTTTAAAAAAATGCGGGCAAATTTTTGTCTCCTAGAAGTTTTTCTTTTCTTTTTTTGCGAATACTCTTAGAAGTAGCTTGAATAAATATCAAACCTGGCTCTGAATCAAATAGGTGTTTTTTTTTTCCCGGAAAAACATTCGATCCATTCGTAATCAATCATGTCAGTATAGAGACCATCGGAGTTAAATAACAATTATAACCAGGTGTGACGACTGCAAGCACTATAGTGTGCCAAAGGCACGCTACCGTTATTGCCCCTCCGTCATCGGAGCTGGGCAAACGTTGTTGTAGTAGATAGTCGAAAGTCATCATACTAAGACCCTAAAGAACCAGCGCACCAGAAGAACAACCATCGCTGATGAAGGGAGACATAGATTGGACGGATAAACATGTAAACACATGGATGAATAGCGGATCCAAACCAGATCCACCAAAGACCAGCGCCGACTAAATGCCGGAAGATCCGACGGAGAAGCACCTCCACACGCCCTCTGATGGCGCTAGCACCATCAGGGAGGGGATTAAACGTGGGAGACATTATTATTCCTACTACGGTACATCGCCGCCGCCACACAACTCCAACCAAGACGTTGAACCTAATAAGAACGAGAGTGTGGTCCCTCCCGCCAACGAGGGGCCGAGGTCCTCCACACCTCCACGGCCCAAAGGTCATCGAAGGCGGGACGGACCAGTGGCGGCGCCGATGGGAGGAGGAAACCTAATCCTTTAGGAGACTTTCCGTGGGGAGGAGGAAAGACCGGAGACCTGGCCTAAGCAAGTTTTCATGCCCATATATAGTTGCCACTACAAGTTCATGCGGATAGCTTGGTGCAGTACATTAGATGTATTATCCAACTTCTCCCTCTATCAATTGCTATCGCTACACATATGTCATGGTATGTAGTTCTATGCTAACAATAACCGAAGGAACTCCACCAATCATATATTTTTTAGAGAAAAGGCTCGAGACAAGCCTGACTTTGAATTAACAAAGCCATTAACCGGTCATGATTATATTGATCACCAATACAAAGCAAATAGAAAAGAAAATGAAAACAAAAATGGCTAGAAGATACAATGTGATGTGCAAAGAGCTAACATACAACATCTAGACAACAAGCAAGGATAAGAAAAAGCAAGGCTCAAGACTAGCTTGATGCCGAAGAAACCTTCCTTCGAAGCACCGCGCAGAGGAAAATGCCCCAACCTTGAGGCATATAATCTAATGAAGAACACCCATGTCGACTCCATGAGCTCGAGATGCCTTGGTGATAACCCCCTTTAACTCTGAAGGGGGCTCCAGCCTCCTTTCCCTACCACGGAGTGCGCCGATCCATCGAGAGAAGAAGACGCTCCCCCGAGAGCAAGGTGAAAACCGACACCAAAGCAAACCGGAAGACCTTAGCACTGCCAAGAGCAACACCGAGCAACCGAAGGATAGGCTATGCTCCTGGCCATGAAAATGACGAAGGAGAAGCAATTGCAAGGATGGGCTACCGATGATGAAGGGACAGAGGAGGAGCCCAAGACCATAAGATAAAGCATTGGGCTCACGCCGATCCTGACGGAATGCTGCAACACGGGGGAGGAACATATCCCCTCCCAACACGGCCATGGAAACAACCGCTGACTGCCGTGCACGCTGACACAAAGAGGAACACAAATTCAACCACGCCGACCACCGACGTCTCTGCCCTGCACCAATCAACAGAACCAGACACACCACCACCCCAGACCCATCGACGGCGGCATCCCCAAGGAGGTGACGGCGCCCGCAGCTCCGGTACCGCCCAAAACAGAGGGGATTTGGGTTTTCACCAAGTGGAAGAGAAAGGGAGAAGCATGTGGGGTAGGCGATTACCAAGACAATGCCTACAGGTAGGTAACAACGCCCTTGGGCGCCGCCTCTATTGGCGTTGTCGGCCACGGGTTTTTCAGGAATCGCCTCCCACCACCACCCTCCCGTGATCTAAACATATGATTTACGAATTCGCAGTCCAAATATTTGAAGTAATAACTATAGTCAGTGTTCTAAAAGTTGGACTTAAGACAAGTCCAAAACAACATGCATTTGTGGTATGGAGGAAGTACGATATATAAGATTTATTGATTATTTCGGTAATGAACTGACTTGACATTAGTCGGTTATCACACTTCTATCAGAGGTGTTACTGAGGTAAGTTCTTATTTCCTTGCAGTTGTGCAAAATTATCAAGTTGAAGTAGTCGCACACATCAAATCATCAATCATAATCTTAAACTACCAAGACTGAATAGTATGTGCATATGACCAGTGTAGAGACATAACCTCTGATTGTTCTTCGACCCTCCAGCTTGGGCATGCAAACGTATTGTTGGTGCAATTTCTGACAATAAACGGGTACTGCTTCTAGCTTCCTCAATTCAGTCTTTCGTGTTCTGTGTCCAAAAACATATAGCTAGGAACATACAAACGTACGGCCCCTTGTGTCAAAAACATACAAATTTGCCCTGTTTCGACGAAGAAGCCCTATGTCATGAGTTTTACATTCATATGCATGCGCACACAGTTAGATTGCTTCCATTTCCGGATTTACTTAATTCTAAATATAGGGAGCAAAGTATGTTTCTTGCTTCGGTTGAATCTTAATACTCTAGATGCATGCTGGATAGCGGTCGATGAGTGGAGTAATAGTAGTAGATGCAGGGAGGAGTCGGTCTACTAGCCTCGGATGTGATGCTAAGAGGATTTGGTTTGAGCCAACTGCAGTTAATATTTCCTTCACATCAGACGCCTCTACAAACAATGCGTCCACATACGTACGTACGTAGTGGACGCTTTGGGTGGAACTAATCATGGTTGTGTGGAGTTCCTGCGTGTACCTGTTGCCAAGAATGTCATTGCTTGTTGAGCTCAACCTCCCTTGGCTTCCACCAAGCAAGGTTCCCCTTATGATCAACAGAAGAAAAGCTTTCCACTTAGACAGAATCAGCAAAGAAAAAAAGCTAGCTGCCGTCCGCCTTCGTCCCATCCATATCAGGATGTCATCTACGCGTTAACGGTTCTCTCTATGAACTATCAACGTCCATTTTCAATATTGATGAGTGTTGATCCGTACATATATGTTGGTTATTTGTGGTACTCGCAGCGGTCGCCTTAATCGCTAGTGATCATGGTGTGTCGGGTAACTGAAAATGATGATCAAGAGATTCAAGACTAAATCCTCAGGCGCGTAGGGCGGACCTGAAAAAAGTGCGAGTAACATAGAACTTACATGTGTTCATACTGAAATCAACTACAGCTCTAGTCTCATGTATATATATTGCTTTAACTTGCCAAGATAAGATCAAGCTATCTAGCTTGATCTCCAGCTGGAACTGCCTACCTAGCTAGTCTTTCAAGTAGCGATGAACATTCAGAGTTTCAGACAAGGATACGTTGAAAGGGAGGAAATTCTTTGACATGCTATTTTTAGACAAAATTAGCCCAAAATCCCGTGAAAGAGCACTGCAAGAGTAGTTGGATTAAAAGGCTAGTTATAGAACATAAATCGACTTAGTAAGAAAATTCAGAGCATGCCAAGAGCGTTGGCGTGCGCTTGCAGGCAAGCTATACGACTAACGTACTCCTATACTCTTTTGGGCTGTCGAATCCCACGTCAGGATGGATCAACTCTCCGATCTTGTCTAATTAGAGAGAGAGAGAGAGAGAGAGAGGGGGGATTCAAATTCGAATTGTGGAGGAGGTAACGCTACATGCAGTAGGTAGGTAACGATGAGCTCTGAAGTTTGCAGATCTCGGAAGGCCAGATTCAAATTTCAAATTCAAAAGGTGGAGGCGCTAACCATCTGCTTCGTCTTTCTGAACACAGTTTCGTCTTTTCCCGTTTCTTCTCTGAAGAAGGCGGAGATAGGGGAAAAACAACGGCGTAATTACACAAGAGCCATTTTCTACCGGTGTACTACTCTGTCTACTCTCTAGTAGTCTCCGCCGTACCTCGTCGCCTCCGACTCCGACGATGACCACGAACCGTCGGGGTCGTGGTGCCCCTTCCTCCTCTTCTTCTTCACGGTGGCGGCGGCGGCGGCGGCGGAAGTCACCGGGATCGTGTCGGAGTAGAGCTCCGACAGCGGGCGGTACCTCTTCCTCGCCCTCCTGTCCAGCTCCCTCGACACCGCGGTCTGCTCGACGACCCGCTCCTCCACCTCGACGGAGAGGCCCTCGCTGCACGAGCTCGCCGAACACCGCGAGGACTTGGTGGCCTCCGCCTCTCCCAGTACGCTGAGCTGCAGCAGCAGCTCTGCCGCCGCCAGCTCCGGCGCCGAGAAGAGGCCCGCGAACCAGATCCCCAACTCCAGCTCCAGTTCGAGCCCGTAGCCGACGGCGAGCGACGACATCTCTGAACGCCGGCGGCCGGCCTACCACCACCGGTTGCTTCGCGAGAGGAGGAGCGAATCGGAATTGAATTGCTTTTTTTGTTGTTGTGGATGGGTGGATGCGGATGAATTGAAACGGGCCGGAGGCGTGGGCTGCACGCGCGGATTTATAGCGGAGACGGGTGAGGGAGGAGCCGGCTCGGTCGCGGCCGCAGCAGGAGACGTTTGGGTCGGTGACACTGGCGTGTGGGTCCCCGGATCCGGGTAGTGGTGGTGGTCTGGTGGACCGGAATCGGTCCCGCGTGACGAACGTTGGGGCGGGCTGCCAACGGGACGGGACCGCGTGGCGGCCGAGACTCCGGTTAGAATCAGCTGCTGCGTGCTTTGTAGAGAATTCCGCCTTGTAGTGGGTGGGGTCAGATTGTTCGGTACAAACTGCTACCCGCTACGTGTACTCGATCGTGTGTGCGTACCCCTGCCAAGCTCAGAGCATCTACGGAAGCACCGGCCGGTTACACCTCAAATTTCTCTTCTCACAACTGAACACCGCAATTAGGATATTTCAAATCCATACAAAGTCATGCAACTACGTAAACAATGCATTACACACATTGTCCGGCTACGACATCAAGACATGTCATCGAACTACCAAAATTTGGCATGTACTACATACATACTAGTTATGTATAAGATCATTCACGGCTGCCCTTGCCCGTCCCGACACCCTTACCGTCCTTCTCGCGGAAATAGCGGTCGGAAACGCAGTATGGATCGATCCGGATCTGCTCATCGTCAGAGCTATCCGACCCGTCGCTGTCCTCCGCGGGGGGGGGGGGGGGGGGGGGGGTCCGGCCATGGCACGGATCGCCCGATTATGCTCTCGGGCGAGGGCAGGCGTGTTCTTCCGCTGCCGCTTCTTTACAATGCGGGCGCAGATGGCTTCCTCCTCTGTGGCAGCACGCGCCGCCGTATCCGCCGCCACCATGTCGGCAACGAGTCGGGCCTCGGCCATCCTCATCATCTCCTTCCCACGGCGGGCACACAAGTCCTGGGAGGACTCATACTCCGGGGGACCGGTGATGGGGAAAGGGAGATTGGAAGGCTCCCGAGAGGACCGCGATGATCCAGCCCCGGAGGATCCGAGTGCCCGATGCGCCGACGCAATGGACTCGCACCGGATAGATCCCGCCGTCGGTCGGACGCGGTCTCCCCGGGAGCGACGGAGTGCAATGCGGACGGCCATTGCCTCCTCCAACCCGCACGGGACGACATCCCAGTCGATGGATCCGGACTGGTCGGAGTCAGATCCGCTGCCCGCCATGCCGGAGAAGGCCGGAGATCGCCAGACGGGAGCCTGGGTGACGGAGTGGAGTGGCTAGGGTTTCGTCCAGGGAGCGGATGGGGACGAATATATGTGGGGTCGGGTGGGATAGCGTGGGCCGGATCTGACGTGGCGGATGCGCCCGGGCCACCCCATACCCGTCCCATATTTGGGTTGGATATGAGGGGTGCCGGTCAGCCCGGGCGTTTGAGGCCGGTTTAAGGCGCTCGTCTGGGTTGGGTCTTTTTGACCGGTCAGTCCAGGCCGTCCGCCCGGGCGTATGAGGGGGGGTCTGAGGCGCCTAGCTGTAGATGCTCTCAGGGCATCTGTGATGGGGAACGTTGCATGGGAAACAAAAATTTTCCTACGCACACACAAGATCTATCCATGGTGATGAGCATCTACGAGAGGGAGAGTAAATCTACATACCCTTGTAGATCGCTAAGCGGAAGCGTTTAAGAAACGCGGTTGATGTAGTCGAACGTCTCCGCGATCCAAATCGCAAGTCGTCCCTCGATCCGATCACGAACTAGCGCCGAACGGACGGCACCTCCGCGTTCAACACACGTACGGCTTGATGACGCCTTCACCTCCTCGATCCAGCGAGCGATGGTGAAGTAGTGGTTGAGTTCCAGCAGCACGACGGCGTGATGATGGTGGTGAGGAACAATCTCTGCAGGGCTTCGCCAAGCGCTACGGAGATTATGACGGAGGAACTAGAGGGTTAGGGTTGCCGCACACGGCTTGGGGAAATCTTGATGTGTCCCGTGTGCTAGCCCTGCCCCTCTATTTATATGTTGAGCCTTGGGGTCTAAACTTGGAGTAAAAGCCTCCTCCAGGTCGGTTTTGCCCGCACAAGGTCGGTTTGGCCCGCAGGGAAAAAGTCCAACTCGGATCCCTGCAGTACCGCGCACAAGCGGTAGTACCGCTTCACACAAGCGGTAGTACCGCTCGGGCGGTAGTACCGCTTCACACAAGCGGTAGTACCGCTCGGGCGGTAGTACCGCTTCACACAAGCGGTAGTACCGCTTACGCGGCAGCAAAACTACTTTTGCACTTTCAAATACCTCGTGGGCTTTTATCCCTTGGCCCATATAAAGTGTTCTCGCACCCGAACACTTCGGTAAACATCCGAAACTTCTTCCGGCGAATTCCGGAACCCTTCCGGAGATCAAAACACTATTATCACATATATCAATCTTTACCTCCGGACTATTCCGGAGATCCTCGTCATGTCCGGGATCTTATCCGGGACTCCGAACAACCTTCGGTCACCAACATAATAACTCAACTATACTAATCGTCACCAAACGTTTAAGT
Source organism: Elymus sibiricus (assembly GCA_039707655.1). Taxonomy (NCBI): domain Eukaryota; kingdom Viridiplantae; phylum Streptophyta; class Magnoliopsida; order Poales; family Poaceae; genus Elymus; species Elymus sibiricus. Next base: position 351,209,923 of record CM077672.1, on the reverse strand, counting down.
GTGTAGACCCTGCGGGTTCGAGAACTATGTAGACATGACCGAGACACCTCTACGGCCAATAACCAATAGCGGGACCTGGATGCCCATATTGGCTCCTACATATTCTACGAAGATCTTTTATCGGTCGAACCTCTATGTCAAGGATTCAGTTAATCCCGTATGTTGTTCCCTTTGTTCTTCGGTATGTTACTTGCCCGAGATTCGATCGTCGGTATCTCTATACCTAGTTCAATCTCGTTACCGGCAAGTCTCTTTACTCGTTCCGTAATACAAGATATCGTGGCTAACACTTTAGTCACATTGCTTGCAAGGCTCATTGTGATGTTGTATTACCGAGTGGGCCCTGAGATACCTCTCCGTCACACAGAGTAACAAATCCCAGTCTTGATCCATGCCAACCCAACAGACACCCTCGGAGATACCTGTAGAGCACCTTTATAGTCACCCAGTTACGTTGCGACGTTTGATACACACAAGGTACTCCTCCGATGTCAGGGAGTTGCATGATCTCATGGTCATAGGAACAGATACTTGACATGCAGAAAACAATAGCAATAAACTGACACGATCAAATGCTACGTTCTTAGTTTGGGTCTTGTCCATCACATCATTCTCCTAATGATGTGATCCCGTTATCAAATGACATCTCATGTCAATGGCTAGGAAACCTTAACCATCTTTGATCAACGAGCTAGTCAACTAGAGGCTTACTAGGGACACAGTGTTGTCTATGTACCCACACATGTATTTGAGTTTCCAATCAATACAATTATAGCATGGATAATAAACGATTATCATGAACAAGGAAATATAATAATAACCAATTTATTATTGCCTCTAGGGCATATTTCCAACAGTCTCCCACTTGCACTAGAGTCAATAATCTAGTTCACATCACTATGTGATTTACATTGTAATGAATCGAACACCCATGCAGTTCTGGTGTTGTTCATGTTTAGCCCTTGGAAGAGGTTTAGTCATCGGATCTGCAACATTTAGATCCGTGTGTACTTTGCAAATATTTATGTCGTCCTCCTTGATGTAATCGCGGATGGAATTGAAACGTCGCTTTATGTGTCTGGTCCTCTTGTGAAATCTTGGTTCCTTGGCTAGAGCAATGGCACCAGTATTATCACAAAACAGAGTCATTGGGTTAAGCGCACTAGGCACTACTCCAAGATCTTGTCATGAACTCCTTCATCCAGACACCTTCCTTCGCCGCCTCCGAGGCATCGATGTACTCCGCTTCGCATGTAGAATCTGCTACCACGCTTTGCTTGGAACTGCACCAGCTAACCGCACCCCCATTAAGAATAAATACGTATCCGGTTTGCGACTTAGAGTCATCCGGATCAGTGTCAAAGCTTGCATCGACGTAACCCTTTACGACGAGCTCTTGATCACCTCCATAAACGAGAAACATGTCCTTAGTCCTTTTCAGGTACTTCAGGATATTCTTAACCGCCGTCCAGTGTTCCATTCCTGGATCACTTTGAAACCTTCCGACCATACTTATGGCAAGGCTGACATCGGGTCTTGTGCACAGCATTGCATACATGATAGAGCCTATGGCCGAAGCATAGGGGATGACACTCATCTTTTCTCTTTCTTCTGCAGTCACTGGGCATTGAGTCTTACTCAACTTCACACCTTGCAATACAGGCAAGAACCCCTTCTTGGACTGATCCATTTTGAACTTCTTCAAAACTTTGTCAAGGTATGTGCTTTGTGAAAGTCCTATCAAACGTCTCGATCTATCTCTATAGATCTTGATGCCTAATATGAAAGCAGCTTCTCCTAGGTCCTTCATTGAAAAACTCTTGCTCAAATATTCCTTTACGCTTTCCAGCATTTCTATATTGTTTCCAATCAGTAATATGTCATCCACATATAATATTAGAAACGCTATAGAGCTCCCACTCACTTTCTTGTAAATACAAGCTTCTCCGTAAACTTGTATAAACTCGAATGCTTTGATCACCTCATCAAAACGAAGATTCCAACTCCGAGATGCTTGCACCAGTCCATAAATGGATCGCTGGAGTTTGCAAACTTTGTCAGCATTCTCTGGATCGACAAAACCTTCTGGTTGCATCATATACAACTCTTCCTTAAGGTAACCGTTAAGGAACGCTGTTTTGACATCCATCTGCCAAATTTCATAATCGAAAAAGGCAGCTATTGCTAACATGATTCTGACGGACTTAAGCATCGCTACGGGTGAGAAGGTCTCATCGTAGTCAACTCCTTGAACTTGTGAAAAACCCTTTGCCACAAGTCGAGCTTTATAGACGGTGACATTACCGTCCGCGTCCGTCTTCCTCTTAAAGATCCATTTGTTCTGAATGGCCTTACGCCCTTCAGGTAATACTTCCAAAGTCCATACTTTGTTTTCATACATGGATCCCATCTCGGAATCTGGGCCCATCATCGCTTCTCCATAGCTCGTAGGTTCATCGTTGTCTAACAACATGACCTCTAAGACAGGGTTGCCGTACCACTCAGGAGCAGTACGCGTCCTTGTCGACCTACGAGGTTCGATAGCAACTTGATCCAAAGCTTCATGATCATCATCATTAACTTCCTCTTCAGCTAATGTAGGCTCCACAGAAACAACTTTCTGCGCTGCGCTACTCTCAGGTTGAAGTAAAGGTTGAACAACCTCATCAAGTTCTATCTTCCTCTCACTCAATTCTTTCGAGAGAAACTCTTTCTCAAGAAATGTTCCGTTTTTAGCGACAAACACTTTGCCTTCGGATCTGAGGTAGAAGGTATACCCAACTGTCTCTTTTGGGTATCCTATGAAGACGCATTTCTCCGCTTTGGGTTCCAGCTTTTCAGGCTGAAGCTTTTTGACATAAGCATCACATCCCCAAACTTTAAGAAACGACAGCTTTGGCTTCTTGCCAAACCAAAGTTCATATGGCGTCGTCTCAACGGATTTCGATGGTGCCCTATTTAAAGTGAATGCAGCTGTCTCTAATGCATAACCCCAAAACGATAGTGGCAAATCGGCAAGAGACATCATAGATCGCACCATATCCAATAAGGTTCGATTACGACGTTCGGACACACCATTACGCTGTGGTGTTCCAGGCGGTGTCAATTGTGAAACAATTCCACACTGTCTTAAGTGACTGCCAAACTCATAACTCAGATATTCTCCTCCTCGATCAGATCGTAGGAATTTAATCTTCTTGTTACGATGATTCTCAACTTCACTCTGAAATTGTTTGAACTTTTCAAATGTTTCAGACTTGTGTTTCATTAAGTAAATATACCCATATCTACTTAAGTCATCAGTGAAGGTGAGAAAGTAACGATAACCACCGCGCGCCTCAATACTCATCGGACCGCATACATCAGTATGTATGATTTCCAACAAGTCACTTGCCCGTTCCATTGTTCCAGAGAACGGCGTTTTAGTCATCTTGCCCATGAGGCATGGCTCACATGTGTCAAGTGATTCAAAATCAAGTGACTCCAAAAGTCCATCAGCATGGAGCTTCCTCATGCGTTTTACGCCAATATGACCTAAACGGCAGTGCCACAAGAAAGTGGTATTATCATTATCAATTCTACATCTTTTGGCATCAATGTTATGAACATGTGTATCATTACTATCGAGATTCAATAAGAATAAACCCCTCACATTGGGTGCATGACCATAAAAGATATTACTCATATAAATAGAACAACCATTATTCTCTGATTTAAATGAGTAACCGTCTCGCAATAAACAAGATCCAGATATAATGTTCATGCTTAACGCAGGCACCAAATAACACTTATTTAGGTTCATCACTAATCCCGACGGTAATCGAAGAGCGAGCGTGCCGACGGCGATCACATCAACCTTGGAACCATTTCCCACGCGCATCGTCACTTCGTCCTTTGCCAGCCTCCGTCTATTCCGCAGTTCCTGTTTAGAGTTGCAAATATGAGCAACCGCACCGGTATCAAATACCCAGGCACTACAACGAGGGTTGGTAAGGAAGATATCAATAACATGTATATCATATATACCTTGTTTGTTGTTGGCCGCCTTCTTGTCAGCCAAATACTTGGGGCAGTTCCGCTTCCAGTGTCCAGTTCCCTTGCAATGAAAGCACTCAGTTTCTGGTTTGGGTCCAGCCTTGGGTTTCTTCACGGGAGTAGCAACTGCTTTGCCACCCTTCTTGGATTTACCCTTCTTACCCTTGCCATTTTTCTTGAAACTAGTGGTTTTATTGACCATCAACACTTGATGCTCCTTCTGAATTTCAGACTCAGCGGCTTTCAGCATCGCAAACAGCTCGGCGACTGACTTGTTCATCCCGTGCATGTTATAGTTCAACACGAAGCTCTTGTAGCTAGGTGGCAATGATTGAAGAACTCTGTCAGTGATAGCCTCTGGCGGAAGGGGCATCCCCAATTCAGCCAGACGGGTGGAGTACCCAGACATTCTGAGTATGTGATCACTGATAGTGCCGTTCTCCTCCATCTTGCAAGCATAGAACTTATCGGAGATCTCATATCTCTCGATCCGGGCATTCTTCTGAAAGATAAACTTCAACTCCTGGAACATCTCATATGCTCCATGACGTTCAAAACGTCTTTGAAGTTCCGGTTCTAAGCCATACAATAATGCACATTGAACTATTGAGTAATCATCAGAACGAGCCTGCCAGGCGTTCACAACGTCTAGAGACTCAACTGGAGCGGGTGGATCACCAAGCGGTGCATCAAGGACATAAGCCTTCTGGGAAGCCGTAAGGATAATCCTTAGATTACGGGCCCAGTCCACAAAGTTACTTCCATCATCTTTCAACTTAGCTTTCTCTAGGAACGCATTAAAATTCAGGGGTGCTACTGCGCGAGCCATGATCTACAACATAAATATAGCAAAGACAACTTAGACTATTGTTCAAGATAATGAGTTTAGTTAATCATATTACTTAAAAACTCCCACTCAAATTGACATCCCTCCGGTCATTCGAGTGTAACATGATCCAAATCCACCAACTCAAGTCCGATCATCACGTGAGTTGAGGTGGTTTCAATGGTGAACATCTTCATGTTGATCATATCTACTATATGACTCATGTTCGACCTTTCGGTCTCTTGTGTTCTGAGGCCATGTATGTACATGCTAGGCTCGTCAAGTTTAACCCGAGTGTTCCGCGTGTGCAACATGGCTTGCACCCGTTGTATGTGAACGTGGAGTCTATCACACCCGATCATCACGGCGTGTCTCGAAACGACGAACTTTCGCAACGGTGCACACTCGGGGAGAACACAATTTATCTTGAAATTTAAGTGAGGGATCACCTTATAATGCTACCGTCGTCCTAAGCAAAATAAGATGCATAAAAGGATTAACATCACATGCAAATCATAAGTGACATGATATGGCCATGAACTTGTGCTTTTGATCTCCATCTCCAAAGCACCGGCATGATCTCCATCGTCACCGGCATGACACCATGATCTCCATCATCTTGATCTCCATCAACGTGTCGCCATAAGGTTGTCGCGCCGACTGTTGCTTCCACGACTATTGCTAACGTTTAGCGATAAAGTAAAGCATTACATAGCGCTTAATGATTGACACGCAGGTCATACAATAATTAAAGACAACTCTATGGCTCCTGCCAGTTGCCGTACTCATCGACATGCAAGTCGTGATATTCTATACAACACATGATCATCTCATACATCACATATATCTCATCATGTAATTGGCCATATCACATCACAACATACCCTGCAAAAACAAGTTAGACGTCCTCTAATTGTTGTTGCAAATTTTACGTGGCTGCTACGGGTTTGCAAGAACCGTTCTTACCTACGCAAAACCACAACGTGGTGTAGTGATTGCTTTTTGATCTTCTAAAAGAACCCTCTTCATTGAAATCGATTCAACTAAAGTGAGAGAGACAGACACCCGCTAGCCATCTTTATGCAACAAAATTACATGTCAGTTGAAGGAACCTGTCTCGCGTAAGTGTACGCGTAATGTCGGTCCGGGCCGCTTCATCTCACAATACTGCCGAATCAAGTATCAACTAGTAATGGCAAGCAATATGTATACACCCACGCCCACAACTCGTTTGTGTTCTACTCGAGATCTCATCTACGCATAGACCTAGCTCAGATGCCACTGATGGGGAACGTTGCATGGGAAACAAAAAATTTCCTACGCACACACAAGATCTATCCATGGTGATGAGCATCTACGAGAGGGAGAGTAAATCTACATACCCTTGTAGATCGCTAAGCGGAAGCGTTTAAGAAACGCGGTTGATGTAGTCGAACGTCTCCGCGATCCAAATCGCAAGTCGTCCCTCGATCCGATCACGAACTAGCGCCGAACGGACGGCACCTCCGCGTTCAACACACGTACGGCTTGATGACGCCTTCACCTCCTCGATCCAGCGAGCGATGGTGAAGTAGTGGTTGAGTTCCAGCAGCACGACGGCGTGATGATGGTGGTGAGGAACAATCTCTGCAGGGCTTCGCCAAGCGCTACGGAGATTATGACGGAGGAACTAGAGGGTTAGGGTTGCCGCACACGGCTTGGGGAAATCTTGATGTGTCCCGTGTGCTAGCCCTGCCCCTCTATTTATATGTTGAGCCTTGGGGTCTAAACTTGGAGTAAAAGCTTCCTCCAGGTCGGTTTTGCCCGCACAAGGTCGGTTTGGCCCGCAGGGAAAAAGTCCAACTCGGATCCCTGCAGTACCGCGCACAAGCGGTAGTACCGCTTCACACAAGCGGTAGTACCGCTCGGGCGGTAGTACCGCTTCACACAAGCGGTAGTACCGCTCGGGCGGTAGTACCGCTTCACACAAGCGGTAGTACCGCTTACGCGGCAGCAAAACTACTTTTGCACTTTCAAATACCTCGTGGGCTTTTATCCCTTGGCCCATATAAAGTGTTCTCGCACCCGAACACTTCGGTAAACATCCGAAACTTCTTCCGGCGAATTCCGGAACCCTTCCGGAGATCAAAACACTATTATCACATATATCAATCTTTACCTCCGGGCTATTCTGGAGATCCTCGTCATGTCCGGGATCTTATCCGGGACTCCTAACAACCTTCGGTCACCAACATAATAACTCAACTATACTAATCGTCACCAAACGTTTAAGTGTGTAGACCCTGCGGGTTCGAGAACTATGTAGACATGACCGAGACACCTCTACGGCCAATAACCAATAGCGGGACCTGGATGCCCATATTGGCTCCTACATATTCTACGAAGATCTTTTATCGGTCGAACCTCTATGTCAAGGATTCAGTTAATCCCGTATGCTGTTCCCTTTGTTCTTCGGTATGTTACTTGCCCGAGATTCGATCGTCGGTATCTCTATACCTAGTTCAATCTCGTTACCGGCAAGTCTCTTTACTCGTTCCGTAATACAAGATCTCGTGGCTAACACTTTAGTCACATTGCTTGCAAGGCTCATTGTGATGTTGTATTACCGAGTGGGCCCTGAGATACCTCTCCGTCACACAGAGTAACAAATCCCAGTCTTGATCCATGCCAACCCAACAGACACCCTCGGAGATACCTGTAGAGCACCTTTATAGTCACCCAGTTACGTTGCGACATTTGATACACACAAGGTACTCCTCCGATGTCAGGGAGTTGCATGATCTCATGGTCATAGGAACAGATACTTGACATGCAGAAAACAATAGCAATAAACTGACACGATCAAATGCTACGTTCTTAGTTTGGGTCTTGTCCATCACATCATTCTCCTAATGATGTGATCCCGTTATCAAATGACATCTCATGTCAATGGCTAGGAAACCTTAACCATCTTTGATCAACGAGCTAGTCAACTAGAGGCTTACTAGGGACACAGTGTTGTCTATGTACCCACACATGTATTTGAGTTTCCAATCAATACAATTATAGCATGGATAATAAACGATTATCATGAACAAGGAAATATAATAATAACCAATTTATTATTGCCTCTAGGGCATATTTCCAACAATCTGCAACGACCGTCCCCCTAAAACAGATACTTCTACACTATGTGACCATGGACGTGTCCTCGAACAGAAATACGGGAGCAGGCCATTCAACATTTGCCGTAAACCTTCGCCCGCAATACAAATAACTTCCGATAAAATTCATGAGAAGACGATGGAATCCATGCAAACAGACATAAGTTTGATTTATTTTACATGAACCGAACGATATTTTGTCTGTTCAATTAAAACATAAAAAAAACTAAACTAACTTCTAGCGGACGGTGACTCGTACACCTGGCGGGGATGGACGACGGCACCCTCGGCGCCTTCCGTGTCATCATCAAAGTGGTCCTTCCACTGGCAGAAGGGTGAGGGAGCGCGGCAACCATACCCGGACACCTGGTGCCTTCCTCCTGCGCCATGGCGCCTCGGCCAACGCCGACCCTGGCCAGGGAGCCCTATTATTGCTCCCGACGGCGGCAATAGAGGTGTCGATGAACCACCAGTCGGGGTGGCAATGGGTAGGGTATGGGTGGGTACAACCTCCTTTTGCCCAAACCCATACCCATAGAAAGTTTCTATACCCACCCATTTCAATACCCATGGGCACAAATTGACACCCATGCCCATACCTATCGGGTATCCTATACCCAATGGGTATCCAATAGGTACAACATATAGCATTTAAATTTTAAAGAAGTACAGAAATGAGTGTAAAATTCAAGTGATAATGGGCGATCTATCTAGTACCGACGCGGCATCCTCCAGTGGGTGGCCAATTCCAGGCGGCAAGGGAGTACGATAAGCGGTTGGTGGAAGCCGACACAGTGGAAGGCGGCGGTGGGAACTGGGGTTCGCTGGTTCGAGAGTTGAAAAAGAGTGCGTTGGTGACGAGCCGAGATTTCTTCGTTTCGAGGAGTCACATAGGACATAGGAGGAGTGCGAGCAGGTTGTTGCAAGCCTATGAGCTAAGGAATTGAAAGTTGGGCCATAGGAGTTGGATGTAGACCCCACATGTCATAGGAGTTATTTTCATTTATTAATATTTTCTGGGTATCCATTGGGTTACCCATGGGCACAATCTCATACCCATGCCCTACCCATATATTTTGCGGGTATGGATACCCATTACCCATGGGTACAAAATCTTGCCAAGTCATGTCCATGCCCGCTGTTTTCGGGTAGGGTACCCGCGGATACCCATACCCATGGGCGAAACTGCCATCCCTAACCACCACTCCTCGCCGATCTTGGCAAGCTCCACAGGGAGGCGGCGCAGTTGCCGCGCGGACATCTCCTCGATGATCACTGGTCGATCATGGGCGCAAGCCTCCGTGAGGTCAGGGTCCACGATGACCCAAGTCGGTGCGGCGTCGAAATTCGTGAACGCCGCCCGGTGCGCCGCATTGCGTCGCTCCCTCCGCGCCGCCTTCTCTGCCACAAAGGTAGTGGAGGAGGCACTCGTGCGCCATCTCGATCGGTGGGGGCTCCTCCTCCTTCATTGCCTTGCCGCGCGGCGGCGGCGTCGGATCCTCCTTCTCACAATGTCTGATTTGTACGTCACGGGTGCGCAGGGGGCACACCAGCTCCGCCTTGACGCAGCGGAAAGGCGGCGACGTCAGCTCCGTCTTAACACTGTGATGAGGAGGTGACACCGGCTCCTCCTTACGTGGGCTAGCGGCGGCGTGGGCGCCGTGAGCCCAGCGCCGGACCGCGGTACCAGAGCGACCGCTCGATCATGAGCTCCATCTGTGCCTGGTACTCCTCGTCCGTGATCACCGCCTCCGTGAAGAGGCGCGGCTGTTGCGGCGGCTGCTCCTCCTCGTCGCAGGAGGAGATGATGATCTCCTCCTTCTCGGAGGAGCCAGGTACCATGGAGGTCGATGGCCCCGGAGAGCGACGCCAGCGGTGCCAAGATCTAGATCCGGAAGGAGATCCGGGCCACCACCTACCGGCATGGAGAACTATGACTTCGGCATCATCCGATGAGTGGAGTGGAGATGATGTGCGGTGAGCGGAGATGGAGAGGAGTGGAGAGGCGGTGAGCGGAGAGGAGAGTATGTGTGGTGTGGTGTGGATGACGCTGGAGCCCGGCTCCCCAATTTCTCCTTCACGTTCCTCCTCCTCCGACCACAACTCGCTGCCCCAGCCGCCTAGTCCATGCCGAGCCTCTGGTGCATAGTGCATACCCGCTCAATTCTCCGCGCGGGGAGCACCCCCACGACCTCTATAACCCCTCCTTGCTTTCATTCGCAGGAGATAACGCCCTAGTGACTAGTGAGCCCCATGACGACGCCGCCGCCGCCGCCTACACCCGCCCGGGATGGACGCTGTCGTTGGCTTCCTCAACCCCGGCGATAGCAGGGGAGGGCCGGGCTGGAGAGGAGACGGTAGATCATGGCCGTGGTGTCATGCCGCCATTCTCTGGTCGTTGGCGGCAGAGGGGTTCATTGCAAGGAAAAAAATAGCGCGCTACAGCAAAATAGCATTGACCTCAAAATACGTTATTAGTGTACTATGTCGCGCTATAACGTGCTATTAGCGAGATGTTGTACACTGATATATTTAGTGAGTCAATTCTCAGTACGCTATAGCGCGCTATTTTTTTTCAGTGGTTCATTGTCGTCAGAGGGGCGGTTGCGAGCCGGCGACCAACGCGATCACAACCGTTTTTCACAGCGAAAACCAGTTTTGAGTTTTGACCGAGGTAAGGGTTGAACTCCAAGTAGTTCTTATTGCGACGATTTAGCTTTTACAACCAAGCGAGGTCGATTTGCCATTCCTCCGCTCCGGCGAGCGAGAGGACACCCCGCAGAATACTGCGAAGGAGCTACCTAGCAGCTAGGCAAATTACAAAAAGGTCCCGCTCGCCTCTCGCCCTGTCGCCCGTCTATTCCTTCTTCATTCTTCTTTTGGCCGCCGCTGCTCCCGGGGACAATCTCCTCCGTTGCGGCGTACATCTCAGCGATCCGACGGTAGCGCTTGACCCTCCGCTGTCCCCCGGCCACCTCGTGCTCCTCGTCCTCCTCCCAGCCCGTGCAAGTACCAAGGATGATGGCGCCCGGCGGCAGCAACGGCGGGGTGTTCACGGGGTGCAGGGGGGAGGAGCGTGGGGCCGCGTCCCTCGGGGTGCCCAAGGGCGCGCTGCTCTCGCTGAGGCGGACGATCTGCTCGGCCGGCTCGAGCTCGCGCGCCGTGGAGGCTTCCTCCTCCCGCGGCGCCGGCTTCAGCTGCGCCTTACTCAATAGGGTTTTCTTCATAGCCGTGGTGGCCTCTCCTCCTGTCTCTTTCTCTCGGCAAGTCTTTCTCTGATGGCCTGGGGACTTTCTCGGGTGGGGTATTTTATATCTGCTCTGGGTGGTCTCGCCGGTTCTCTCTCTTTGCTTTGTTTGGCAGGCGTTAATTCGCTTCCATACATATCCACCTGGCCCGAGTCCAATTGGATCCACTCAAGTTCTACGCCCGTACTAGTATTTTTACCTCGTCTGTAATTATGGAAGGTCATCCAGTTTATACTTGTCTAACCAGTCTTTATCTCTTGTTACAGTAGGAAGGAAATCGGCACAGGCTATCTTCTCCCGCGTTTTCAAACACCAGAGAAGCTACTGCATGCAAGCCAACAGATGAGGAGATAAAGACTTTGTATATGCGCTGGATAAGAACCAAGTACCCTCTCGTTTGTGATGTTTTGTTATCTCTGTGCAATTCAGAACTATGTGGAACATGCGTTTCTCGTAATGATAAGTGTCGTTGTCTATTTTCATCAGTACCTTTTTTTAGGAGAAATGTGTTTATGGTTTGGATCCGATTTTTTGTTCATGTGATTTGTTTATGGGAGGGCCCAAGTCAACCCTCGACTCGCAACTGGCACGCTTTGTACTTTTTTTGTAGTGGCCATAGTTGTAAGTCAACTATCGACTCGCAACTAGGTGGGGGGGGGGGGGGAGGCGGCGTGTGTGTTTGACGTGGGCCCCAGTTGCAAGTCTACCATCGACTCCCAACAGGAGGGGTGTGTGTTTTGTACGGGCCCCAGTTGCAAGTCCACCATCGACTCGCAACTAGGTGGGGGGAAGTATGTTTGTAGGGGGCCAATTGCAAGTCAACTATCGACTCGCAACTGGGGTGACGTCTATTTTTTTGTAGGAGGCCACAGTTGCATGTCAACCATCGACCCGCAACTAGGGCGGTGGCGCGTGTGTTTGCCGGGGCCCCCAGTTGCAAGTCTACAATCGACTCGCAACTAGGGGGTATGTGTTTGTACGGGCCCAGTTGCAAGTCTACCATCAACTCGCAACTAGGGGGGAGGGGGGACTGTGTGTTTGTACGGCCCCCAGTTGCAAGTCAACCCTCGACTCGCAACTAGGAGGGGTGTGTGTTTTGTACGGGTCCCAGTTGCAAGTCCACCATCGACTCGCAACTAGGTGGGGGGAAGTGTGTTTGTAGGGGGGCAGTTGCAAGTCAACTATCGACTCGCAACTGGGGTGACGTCTGTTTTTTTTGTAGGAGGTCACAGTTGCATGTCATGCCCAATTGCAAGTCAACCACTCGACTTGCAAGCTGGAACGTGTTGTACTTTTTTTGTAGTTGCCATGTTTGCAAGTCAACTATCGACATGCAACTAGGGGGGCAGCGGCGCGTGTGTTTGTCGGGGGCCCCAGTTGCAAGTCTACCATCGACTCGCAACTAGGGGGTGTGTGTTTGTACGGTCCCAGTTGCAAGTCTACCATGGACTCGCAACTAGGGGGAGGGGGGGGGGACTGTGTGTTTGTACAGCCCCCAGTTGCAAGTCAACCCTCGACTTGCAACTAGGAGGGGTGTGTGTTTTGTACGGGCCCTAGTTGCAAGTCCACCATCGGCTCGCAACTAGGTGGGGGGGAAGTGTGTTTGTAGGGGGCCAGTTGCAAGTCAACTATCGACTCGCAACTGGGGCGACATCTATTTTTTTGTAGGAGGCCTCAGTTGCATGTCAACCATCGACCCGCAACTAGGGGGGCGTGTGTTTGTAGGGGCCCTAGTTGCAACTCAACCATTGACATGCAACCGTGCCCAATTGCAAGTAAAACCCCCTCGACTTGCAACTGTGACGCATTGTACTTTTTTTGTAGTTGCCATAGTTGCAAGTCAACTATCGACTTGCAACTAGGGGGGGGGGCGTGTGTTTGTCGGGAGGCCCAGTTGCAAGTCTACCATCGACTCACAACTAATGGGGAGGGGGGACTGTGTGGTTTTGTACGGCCCCTAGTTGCAAGTCAACTATCGACTCGCAACTGAGGGCGGCGTCTGTTTTTTTTGTAGCAGGCCTCATTTGCATGTTAACCATCGACCCGCAACTAGGGGGCGTGTGTTTTGTAGGAGCCCTAGTTGCAACTCAACCATTGACATGCAACCACGCCCAATTGCAAGTCAACCCCTCGACTTGCAAGCTGGGACGCGTTGTACTTTTTTTGTAGTTGCCATAGTTGCAAGTCAACTATCGACTTGCAACTAGGGGGGGCGCGTGTGTTTGTCGGGGGCCCCAGTTGCAAGTCTACCATCGACTCGCAACTAGGGGTTATGTGTTTGTACGGGCCCAGTTGCAAGTCTACGATCAACTCGCAAGTAGGGGGAGGGGGGACTGTGTGTTTGTACGGCCCCCAGTTTCAAGTCAACCATCGACTCGCAACTGGGGGCGGCGTCTGGTTTTTTTTTGTAGGAGGCCCCAGTTGCATGTCAACCATCGACCCGCAACTAGGGGGGCGTGTGTTTTGTAGGGGCCCTAGTTGCATGTCAACTATCGGCTCGCAACTGGGGGCGGCGTCTGTTTTTTTTGTAGGAGGCCCCAGTTGCATGTCAACCATCGACCCGCAACTAGGGGGGCGTGTGTTTGTACGGCCCCCAGTTGCAAGTCATCCCTCGACTCGCAACTGGGGACGGCGTCTGTTTTTTTTGTAGGAGGCCCCAGTTGCATGTCAACCATCGACCCGCAACTAGGGGGCGTGTGTTTGTAGGGGCCCCAGTTGCATGTCAACCATCGACTCACAACTAGGGAGGGGAGCGTGTTTGTACGGGCCCAGTTGCAAGTCAACCATCGACGCGCAACTAGGGGGAGGGGAGTGTGTTTGTACGGGTCCCAGTTGCAAGTCAACCATCGACGCGCAACTGGGGCCGGCGTCTGTGTGTGTTTTGTCGGGGGCCCCAATTGCATGTCAACCATCGAATCGCAACTAGGGGGAGGTGTGTTTTGTCCGGGCCCGTAGTTGCATGTCAACCATCGACTTGCAACTAGGGAGGGGAACGTGTTTGTACGAGCCCCAGTTGCAAGTCAACCATCGACGCGCAACTAGGGGGAGGGGAGTGTGTTTGTACGGGCCCCAGTTGCAAGTCAACCATCGACTCGCAACTAGGGAGAGGAGTGTGTTTGTAGGGGCCCCCAGTTGCATGTCAACCATCGACACGCAACTAGGGGGAGGTGTGTTTTGTCGGGGCCCGTGGTTGCATGTCAACCGTCGACTTGCAACTAGGGAGGGAAGCGTGTTTTGTACGGGCCCCAGTTGCAAGTCAACCATTGACTTGCAACTAGGGGGAGGGAAGCGTGTTTGTACGGGCCCCAGTTGCATGTCAACTATCGACTCGCAACTAGGGGGGCGACGTCTGGGTGTGTTTGTCGGGGACCCCCAGTTGCATGTAAACCATCGACTCACAACTAGGGGGGAGGGGAGCGTGTGTGTTTGTCACGGGCCCTAGTTGCATGTCAACCATCGACTCGCAAATAGATAGGGGAGTGTGTTTTGTCGGGGGCCCTAGTTGCATGTCAACTATTTGACTCGCAACTTGGCGGGCGGCGTCTGGGTGTGTTTGTCGGGTACCCCCAGTTGCATGTCAACCATCGACTCGCAACTAGGGGGGAGGGGAGCGTGTGTGTTTGTCGGGGGCCCCAGTTGCATGTCAACCATCGACTCGCAACTAGGGAGGGGAGTGTGTTTTGTCGGGCCCCCTAGTTGCATGTCAACCATCGACTCGCAACTAGGGGGGAGGGGGCACTGTGTGTTTGTACGGCCCCCAGTTGCAAGTCAACCCTCGACTCGCAACTAGGAGGGTGTGTGTTTTGTACGGGCCCCAGTTGCAAGTCCACCATCGACTCGCAACTAGGTGGGGGGAAGTGTGTTTGTAGGGGGCCAGTTGCAAGTCAACTATCGACTCACAACTGGGATGACGTCTGTTTTTTTGTAGGAGGCCACAGTTGCATGTCAACCATCGACCCGGAACTAGGGGGGCGGCGCCTGTGTTTGCCGGGGGCCCCAGTTGCAAGTCTACAATCAACTCGCAACTAGGGGGTATGTGTTTGTACGGGCCTAGTTGCAAGTCTACCATCAACTCGCAACTAGGGGGGAGGGGGGACTGTGTGTTTGTACGGCCCCCAGTTGCAAGTCAACCCTTGACTCGCAACTAGGAGGGGTGTGTGTTTTGTACGGGTCCCAGTTGCAAGTCCACCATCGACTCGCAACTAGGTGGGGGGAAGTGTGTTTGTAGGGGGCCAGTTCCTAGTCAACTATCGACTCGCAACTGGGGCGATGTCTGTTTTTTTGTAGGAGGCCTCAGTTGCATGTCATGCCCAATTGCAAGTCAACCACTCGACTTGCAAGATGGGACGTGCTGTACTTTTTTTGCAGTTGCCATGTTTGCAAGTCAACTATCGACTTGCAACTAGGGGGGGGGGGGGGGGCGCGTGTGTTTGTCGGGGCCCCAGTTGCAAGTCTACCATCGACTCGCAACTAGGGTGTGTGTGTTTGTACGGTCCCAGTTGCAAGTCTACCATCGACTCGCAACTAGGGGGAGGGGGGACTGTGTGTTTGTACGGCCCCCAGTTGCAAGTCAACCCTCGACTCGCAACTAGGAGGGGTGTGTGTTTTGTATGGGTCCCAGTTGCATGTCCACCATCGGCTCGCAACTAGGTGGGAGGGGAGTGTGTTTGTAGGGGGCCAGTTGCAAGTCAACTATCGACTCGCAACTGGGGTGACGTTTGTTTTTTTGTAGGAGGCCTCAGTTCCATGTCAACCATCGACCCGCAACTAGGGAGGCGTGTGTTTGTAGGGGCCCTAGTTGCAACTCAACCATTACCATGCAACCGTGCCCAATTGCAAATCAAACCCCCTCGACTTGCAACTGCGACGCGTTGTACTTTTTTTGTAGTTGCCATAGTTGCAAGTCAACTATCGACTTGCAACTAGGGGGGCGGCGCGTGTGTTTGTCGGGGGGGACAGTTGCAAGTCAACCATCGACTCGCAACTAGGGGGGAGGGGGACTGTGTGGTTTTGTACGGGCCCCAGTTGCAAGTCAACTATCGACTCGCAACTGGGGGCGGCGTCTGTTTTTTTTTGTAGCAGGCCTCAGTTGCATGTCAACCATCGTCCCGCAACTAGGGGGGCATGTGTTTTGTAGGAGCCCTAGTTGCAACTCAACCATTGACATGCAACCACGCCCAATTGCAAGTCAACCCCTCGACTTGCAAGCTGGGACGCGTTGTACTTTTTTTGTAGTTGCCATAGTTGCAAGTCAACTATCGACTTGCAACTAGGGGGGCGACGCGTGTGTTTGTCGGGAGCCCCAGTTGCAAGTCTACCATCGACTCGCAACTAGGGGGTATGTGTTTGTACGGGCCCAGTTGCAAGTTTACCATCAACTCGCAAGTAGGGGGGAGGGGGGACTGTATGTTTGTACGGCCCCCAGTTGCAAGTCAACCATCGACTCGCAACTCGGGGCGGCGTCTATTTTTTTGTAGGAGGCCTCAGTTGCATGTCAACCATCGACCCGCAACTAGGGGGCGTGTGTTTGTAGGGGACCTAGTTGCATGTCAACCATCGACTCGCAACTGGGGGCGGCGTCTGTTTTTTTGTAGGAGGCCCCAGTTGCATGTCAACCATCGACCCGCAACTAGGGGGGCGTGTGTTTGTACGGCCCCCAGTTGCAAGTCAACCCTGGACTCGCAACTGGGGGCGGCGTCTGTTTTTTTTGTAGGAGGCCCCAGTTGCATGTCAACCATCGACACGCAACTAGCACTACTAGAAAAACGGCTATAGCTAATATGGACATTAATGGCGCACCATGTATGTGGTGCGCCACTGCTATATAGCAGTGGCGCACCAGATATGGGTGCGCCATTAATGTCCATATTACTAATGGCGCACCTGGTGTGTGGTGCGCCACTGCTAAGTTTCTCCTGGGCACACCCCCCTCCCCAGACTTACCAGTGGCGCACCGGGGCGTTGTGCGCCATTACTAGATAAACTAGTAATGGCGCACCACCACCCGGTGCGCCACTACTAACAATTTTTTTTTCAATTTTTTTTTTCAAAACTAGTAATGGCGCACCGGGGTGTGGTGCGCCCGCACCACACCCCGGTGCGCCATTACTAACAATTTTTTTTTCAATTTTTTTTTAAAACTAGTAATGGGTTTAGGGTGGGCCATTAGTAACCCTGGTAGGTGTGGCGCACCCTACGTAGTGCGCCATTGCTATCCCCACCACTCTCCCTTATCCCCTTATCTCTCTCTCCCTTATCCCCACATCTCTCTCTCTCTGGTAACCCTGCAGCCGCCTCGCCTCACTCGCCGGTCACCCCACCCTGCCCCGCCCCGCCTAGCTCGCCGCCGGCCACCCCGCCCCGTCTCCCTCGTCGGCCATCCCGCCCGCCCCGCCTCGCTCGTCGGCCACCCCGCCCCGCCCCGCCTCGTTCCCCGTCGGCCACCCCGCCTCGCTCGCCGCCGTCGTCCACCCCGCCCTCTCTGCTTCTCCTGTTCGTTCCCGCCGTGGAGCAGATGGAGCGCTGGGCGCCGGAGCGGAGGCAGCATGGGGGAGCACCCCGCCTCGCTTGCAGCCTCGGCGAGCTCTGGATCGAGGCATCCGCCTCCTCCCGTGCCATCCGAGCTCGCCGGAGGGAGTACCAGCAGCCGCGCTGTCCGAGCTCGCCGGAGGGAGCACCAGCAGTCGCCGCCGTCCGAGCTCGCCGGAGGGAGCAAAGCAGCCGCCGCCGTCGTTTTACTACGCCACCAGAAGCTCCATCGGAACATGCGAACCACCCCGCTCCAAGTCCCCGTCGCCGCGACTGTGCTTCCAGGCGAGGAGGACGAGCACCTCGACCCAATACCTCTCCCGAGCCCCTCACGTGCGTCCTCTCCCCTCCCTCCATCCCGAGCTCTCTCTCTCTTATTTAGTTTGTTATATAAGAGGAAGGGGTAAGGGACTGTTAGTTAAGAACAATTGCATCTCTGTGTTTTCAGCAAGAAAGAGAATGACACAGTTAAACATTCAGATTTAAGCAATAGATCAATGGAACATTTGTTCTGCAGTCTAATAACGAGATAAGATAAAAGTTCTTTTAATTTACTGAAATTAACTTTTAGTTGAGTGATGCGCTAAGGTCAACCTCTATACATGCACATCCCTGAACTGAAAATACACTCAGGCACCAATTTCGGACAGTACAAAATTGATATGATGCTTGCTTTGTGAGTAAGTATCTTATTGCACAATGTCTCCAAATAAAATGCATGGTTAGAAATAAACTGAACCAAACTATTGACATCAGAGAGCATACAGTTATGAGTTTAATTTCTCAGTTACAGCAGTAATTGTACTGTATTTGTAACCATACATTCTTACCACGCCAATAATTGTTCTTTACATTAGCCATACAATTGCACAAATAGACCATATAAAATGGGATTCTGTCATATGTAAACCATATAAATAGAATTCAAGCTGATTTGATTATGTTTCATCTCCATAATTATTTTCTCTTGGTCCAGAGAACATAAGCTGGAACATATAAATTAATTTTCTGCTCATTTTGAGACGATATAAGGATTTCTGCTATTATACTGATAGTTAATGACAGCAGCACCCCAAGAATATGATGTTCTCTAGCAAGAAATTTGTTATTTCCTTACACTACTTTATTTTTCCATGTTTGCTTTAATCACCTATTTATTTATTTGAACAAGCAGCAGTTAGCCTTTGTTTAGTTAACATGAATGTTGTTGTAATCATGAATATGTCCTGAGAATTAGTGTAAGAATGAAGCCATTGTCGGTAGAATGTCTGCAGATGTAGCTCTTTCACTCGTGTAAAAGTTAGTCCTAGAGGTCATTAAGATTATTGTAGTTTCAGTTTTCTCTGACGAGGCATATTCTGTTTAATTGAAAAATTACAGAGAAAATGATGCTTATATTCAAGGAGCGGTTTTTAATCTGTGCTTGGTGATCAATTTATAAACAAGATACATTCATGACCATGCTCCATGATGTAGGAATAGGAACCAAGTTCAGTATAATCCCTAGGTAACAACTGTAAGTTGTGCACAACATGAAATGGTTTTTTTGGCATAATATTCGGGGTTGAGGGCATTTGTTAATCACATAGTTATAGCATTCGGTCCAGATAACATCTGCATGTGTTGTACTTTCGAATTTCTGTTTCCATATTCAGTCTCATCTCAAGAAAATTATACTTAATATTGTTTTTGCTATATGCAGGCGTATGCATCAAGTTCTACATTTTCAGGATCCTCTGCTAAGAAATATATTTTTGCAGTACTTGAAAAAATAGTTATATGTAGAGAATATGTAATTCTTGCTTTTGTGCTGTCAAAATTCTTGAGCAAAGATCTTTGGAGTGATTTCCGGTCATCTTTTTCAGGAAAGCGTAAGTGTTCTGAGAACCCTTTCTTCAGTGTTCTACCTTCTCCAATCGTTTGCAGGTCTATGGGAAAAATATATGGTTCTAATTCCAGGCATACTTAAAATCTTTCTTAAGATATGGATGTGGATTTCTTCAGTGTTTTCCCGTACAGATTTCCCTTTTTGATCTTTGTAGACATACTGCCACAATGATTTTATGATTTAGCAACTTTATTTTTATTTTCTTCTGCAAGAAATGTTCGAGGAATTGGACTGTAGCTGTTAATTCTTTTCTTGATATTTGTTTGGCAAGTTTGTTAGCATCAAACTCTCTTTAGAACTTGCTTCACAGTCTTGGTGGCAGTTTGACTCCCTCCTTCTGTAGGCTCACTTTGTTTTAGGTTATCAACTTCAGTGCCTCATGTGCTTATAGTACTGTAAATAAGTTTTTTTTGTTTTTTTTTGCAAATGCTCATATGCTTATGGTACTGTAGATAAGATTTATTTGTTGGTTGTCTGACTTTTGTTACAGAACATGTGCCAATTGTAATTGTGTTTAATAGAATGATTTGTGCAAAACCTTATCCGAGTAAGAATGCAAACCATTATAGGTGCTGAGTAGAATCAAAATTGATACCAAGCTGGAGCCTTTTTCCAGTTTAGTATTTTTGTAGAAAAACTGTATTATCCAATGAATTAATTGGAGCAGGACATGTTCTCTATTTTAACTCAATCCTCTGATCTCTTTGAATTCTTGATCATCATCATTGTTCTATTATTAATTAGATGGAGATGGTGGCCGGTGCAAAAATTCCTCCATCGTTATGTCATTGTAAATGACAGTGAGATAAAGGTTGTATCATCAGGAGATTCTACAGTGTGTTTAGAATTTAAGAATGTTCTCCCAGGCATATGATTAGTCGGTTGTTCAAAGACATGCAAAATGTTCAGAGGCTTAAAGAATTTCTCTTAACAGTAGCACCACTAAGTCTTCCTGTAGGTGTAGATGTGGGTTGTAACAGTTCTAGTTGTGCATAAAAAATGACAGTATTGACACCATGTAATCTTACTCATACAATATTCACACCATGTAATTCTGGAAATATATGCTCATATCTAGTTCTGCATAAAAAATGACAGTATTGACATGTTATAAATAGTTTGTTTGTCTTTCTGTTTATTTTGTTACATTTTGCAGGGATAAAGTGAAGAAAAAGAAGAAAAGATTACTAGAAGATTAGTTTTAGGATTTTCTTTTATTTCCTTGCAATTTTCCTTTTATTGGATACTTGTAAAGACATTGTAATATTCTTACTATAATAAAAAATATGATTCTATTTCATTTTTTGTTTTTAAATTATTTTTCCTTATAGGTTGTTTTCTGTAAATTTGGATTTTTTTTTGTTTTCCAAATACATTACTAGTGGCGCATTTCAGCCCTTATTAGTGGCGCACCTTCCTTTATTACTAGTGGCGCACCTATAAGGCTATTAGTGGCGCACCTGGACGGAATACCAGTGGAGCACCTAAAGGTTAGTAGTGGCGCACCTGTAGCAATAGTAGTGACGCACCTGTAGCAATAGTAATGGCGCACCACATGGTGCGCCACTAGTATTTGGAATAGTAATGGCACACCAGAGGTGCGCCATTACTATTTATTACTAGTGGCGTGTTAATAGTGGCGCACCTATAGTGCGCCATTAATAGCCAAAATAGGTGCGCCACTAATAGGGTTTTTTCTAGTAGTGTAGGGGGCGTGTGTTTGTACGGGCCCCAGTTGCAAGTCAACCCTCGACTCGCAACTGGGGACGGTGTCTGTTTTTTTTGTGTAGGAGGCCCCAGTTGCATGTCAACCATCGACCTGCAACTAGGGGGCGTGTGTTTGTAGGGGCCCCAATTGCATGTCAACCATCGACTCGCAACTAGGGAGGGGAGCGTGTTTGTACGGGCCCCAGTTGCAAGTCAACCATCGACGCGCAACTAGGGGAGGGGAGCGTGTTTGTACGGGCCCCAGTTGCAAGTCAACCATCGACGCGCAACTAGGGGAGAGGAGTGTGTATGTACGGGCCCCAGTTGCAAGTCAACCATCGACTCGCAACTAGGGCCCCAGTTGCAAGTCAACCATCGACGCGCAACTGGGGGCGGCGTCTGTGTGTGTTTTGTCAGGGGCCCCAATTGCATGTCAACCATCGACTCGCAACCAGGGGTGTGTGTTTTGTCGGGGCCCGTAGTTGCATGTCAACCATCGACTTGCAACTAGGGAGGGGAGCGTGCTTGTACGGGCCCCAGTTGCAAGTCAACCATCGACGCGTAACTAGGGGGAGGGGAGTGTGTTTGTATGGGCCCCAGTTCCAAGTCATCCCTCGACTCGCAACTGGGGACGGCGTCTGTTTTTTTTGTAGGAGGCCCTAGTTGCATGTCAACCATCGACCCGCAACTAGGGGGCGTGTGTTTGTAGGGGCCCAGTTCCATGTCAACCATCGACTCGCAACTAGGGAGGGGAGCGTGTTTGTACGGGCCCCAGTTGCAAGTCAACCATCGACGCGCAACTAGGGGGAGGGGAGTGTGTTTGTACGGGCCCCAGTTGCAAGTCAACCATCGACTCGCAACTAGGGCCCCAGTTGCAAGTCAACCATCGACGCGCAACTGGGGGCGGCGTCTGTGTGTGTTTTGTCGGGGGCCCCATTTGCATGTCAACCATCGAATCGCAACTAGGGGGAGGTGTGTTTTGTCCGGGCCCGTAGTTGCATGTCAACCATCGACTTGCAACTAGGGAGGGGAACGTGTTTGTACGAGCCCCAGTTGAAAGTCAACCATCGACGCGCAACTAGGGGGAGGGGAGTGTGTTTGTACGGGCCCCAGTTGCAAGTCAACCATCGACTCGCAACTAGGGAGAGGAGTGTGTTTGTAGGGGGCCCTAGTTGCATGTCAACCATTGACACGCAACTAGGGGGAGGTGTGTTTTGTCGGGGCCCGTGGTTGCATGTCAACCATCGACTTGCAACTAGGGAGGGAAGCGTGTTTTGTACGGGCCCCAGTTGCAAGTCAACCATTGACTTGCAACTAGGGGGAGGGAAGCGTGTTTGTACGGGCCCCAGTTGCATGTCAACTATCGACTCGCAACTAGGGGGGCGACGTCTGGGTGTGTTTGTCGGGGACCCCCTGTTGCATGTCAACCATCGACTCGCAACTAGGGGGGAGGGGAGCGTGTGTATTTGTGCGGGCCCCAGTTGCATGTCAACTATCGACTTGCAACTAGGGGGGCAACGGCGTGTGTGTTTGACGTGGGCCCCAGTTGCAAGTCTACCATTGACTCGCAACAGGATGGGTGTGTGTTTTGTACGGGCCCTAGTTGCAAGTCCACCATCGACTCGCAACTAGGTGGGGGGAAGTATGTTTGTAGGGGGCCAGTTGCAAGTCAACTATCGACTCGCAACTAGGGTGACGTCTGTTTTTTTGTAGGAGGCCACAGTTGCATGTCAACCATCGACCCGCAACAAGGGGGGCGGCGCGTGTGTTTGCCGGGGCCCCCAGTTGCAAGTCTACAATCGACTCGCAACTAGGGGGTATGTGTTTGTACGGGCCCAGTTGCAAGTCTACCATCAACTCGCAACTAGGGGGGGGGGGGGACTGTGTGTTTGTACGGCCCCCAGTTGCAAGTCAACCATCGACTTGCAACTAGGGAGGGGAGCGTGTTTGTACGAGCCCCAGTTGCAAGTCAACCATCGACGCGCAACTAGGGGGAGCGGAGTGTGTTTGTACGGGCCCCAGTTGCAAGTCAACCATTGACTCGCAACTAGGGAGAGGAGTGTGTTTGTAGGTGCCCCCAGTTGCATGTCAACCATCGACACGCAACTAGGGGGAAGGTGTGTTTTGTCGGGGCCCGTGGTTGCATGTCAACCGTCGACTTGCAATTAGGGAGGAAGCGTGTTTTGTACGGGCCCCAGTTGCAAGTCAACCATTGACTTGCAACTAGGGGGAGGGAAGCGTGTTTGTACGGGCCCAGTTGCATGTCAACTATCGACTCGCAACTAGGGGGGCGACGTCTGGGTGTGTTTGTCGGGGACCCCCAGTTGCATGTCAACCATCGACTCGCAATTAGGGGGGAGGGGAGCGTGTGTGTTTGTCAGGGGCCCCAGTTGCATGTCAACCATCGACTCGCAAATAGATAGGGGAGTGTGTTTTGTCGGGCCCCCTAGTTGCATGTCAACTATTTGACTCGCAACTAGGGGGGCGGCGTGTGGGTGTGTTTGTCGGGTACCCCCAGTTGCATGTCAACCATCGACTCGCAACTAGGGGGGAGGGGAGCGTGTGTGTTTGTCGGGGGCCCCAGTTGCATGTCCACCATCGACTCGCAACTAGGGAGGGGAGTGTGTTTTGTCGGGGCCCCCCGTTGCATGTCAACCATCGACTCGCAACTAGGGCCCCTGACTCACAACTAGGGCCCCAGTTGCAAGTCAACCATCGACACGCAACTGGGGTCGGCGTCTGTGTGTGTTTTTTCGTGGGGCCCAATTGCATGTCAACCATCGACTCGCAACTAGGGGGGAGGTGTGTTTTGTCGGGGCCCGAAGTTGCATGTCAACCATCGACTTGCAACTAGGGAGGGGAGCGTGTTTGTACGGGCCCCAGTTGCAAGTCAACCATCGACGCACAACTAGGGGGAGGGGAGTGTGTTTGTACGGGCCCCAGTTGCAAGTTAACCATCGACTCGCAACTAGGAAGGGGACTGTGTTTTGTCGGGGCCCCCAGTTGCATGTCAACCATCGAGTCGCAACTAGGGGGGCGGCGTCTTGGTGTGTTTGTCGGGAACCCCCAGTTGCATGTCAACCATCGAGTCGCAACTAGGGGGTGTGTGTTTGTACGGACCCCAGTTGCATGTCAACCATCGACTCCTAACTAGGTCCCTCGACTCGCAACTAGGGCCCCAGTTGCAAGTCAACCATCGACGCGTAACTGGGTGGGCGGCGTCTGTGAGTGTTTTGTCGGGGGCCCCAATTGCATGTCAACCATCGACTCGCAACTGCATTGCTTAACAATTTTTATAATCATTTTTTGCAATTGTAAGTCAACCATTGAAAATTAAGCAATTGCAAGTCAACTGTTTTTGTTTTGCCGTTTTTTCTATTTTTATAATCATTTTTTTACAAAACAAGCTAACACTATTTTTTGTAGGAACATATAGGCCAGTTTTTGTACTCAACTGCATTGCTTTATTTTCTAAGGGGTTTTCTGCAAGATTTCCAAAGCGGTAACGGATACAAACTTGTGTGACTTAGTTTTTTTTTGCTCGCTACTGTTTGAATCGGTGGGAGAGAGAGGTGGGCAGAGACGGGGGCGAGTACCTCGAAGACGATGGCGTCCGATGTCGCCGCCGACGAGCCACCCGCCATCGGCGACATCCACGAGGTCTGCGCGGCCGAAGAGCTCCCCGTCATCGCCACCGTTCAGGAGCTCTGCGCGGCCGACAAGCCCCCCGCCATCTGCACCGTCCACGAGCTCTGCGTGGGCGACGACCCCCCCGCCATCGGCAGGGTCCCCGATCTGTGCGCCGCGGACGCAGACCTCGTGGCGCACGAGCGAGTAAGAGCAAGCCTACCTCACGCTCTATGATTTTTCGTTCGTCTGCGGAGTTCCAGTTTTGGTTCTGCTCAGTTCGATTCAGCGTCGCCCGTACACGCTACAACTCGTTCGGTGGTTCAAGGATTTTGTGTGGGTAAGGTTGGGGCCGATGGGGTTGGGCTGCGGGGAGATGTGGATGATTCACGGAGATTGGAAATTGTTTGATACAGACTGAATTTGTTAGTTTACAGACTGTTTTTTGTTTTTCATTCAGACTGAAATGCTGTTAGCTTGTCAGAATTTGTTCATTCTGACTGAATTTGTTTGATTCAGACTAGCATAGCATTTCTGAATTTTAAGATCCTGGTTAGCTGGTAGGTGGTGATTAAAGTGTTACTTGGAACTATGATGAAATACTCCCAAGGAGTAATTAGCAGCATTCATTAGGCTTATGTGAATCTGTGAATACTTTTTGCTTTTCGATCCATATGTCCAACTGTGCAAATGGTCTGATATTGAACGCTGGGGATGCGGACTTGATTCAGACTGAATTTTGAGTCTGAATTTTGTTTTGTTATACAGTCTGAATTTGTTCAGACTGATTTTGTTCATTCAGACTGAATTTGTTCGTTAAGACTGAAATTGTTTTGGTTCAGACTGAAATTCTACCCGTGGACTGAAAACGGCTCGCTTTGAGGAATTGTTTGATTCAGTCTGTATTTTTCAATGGCCACTCACACGTTTTTTGTATTCAGACTGAAATTGTTTTGATTCAGACGTGCAAAGCCACCAGCCACACAATTCTGATTATAGGGGCTTCTATATACTTTTTTCTTTGTTAGATTCTGATTCTAGACGTGCAAAGCCACCAGCCACACAATTCCCACACAAATATTGGGAAGGGCCATACTCCTTCTCTCTGTAAACAATATGTGCTACTGTCCATGCAATATATTCTGGTCAGAAACAAGAGGGCGTTTATTTTTTGCTTCCCAAACAAATTTTTGTTTTACTCGCACTTTATTCTCCTTTTCTTTGGTTTCCCCGTGTGCCATTTTTTGTGTTAAACCAGTACATACTCCAAACAATTTTTTTAATTTTTTCAGTCTCAATTTTTTCAGTGAGACTATCACAATTTTTTACTCGTTTTGTGTATACAGTCTAGTTTTGATGTGTTTTGTGTTGCGCTAGTTTTTTGTCATCTACACCAAGAAAAGAAAGAAGAAAGGGATGCAAGTAATCACAAGGTGTTGCTTGAACATCTAAGTTTTAAAAAAATTGTTTTTGTCATTCTTTTTTCTCAGTTTTATTACTTATACAAGACAACTTCATGTCAAATTCCAGGGAGACACAGCACAAGCATTTTTTTGTTGCTTATCACAAGGTGAAGTTTCTGCATCTTTCACTACTCTTTTTTTGTAGCAAGTAGTATACATGTTCCTGCCTCTTACTGCTGCTGCTCCCTTCTTTTTTCCATCTGCTGCTCTCTTCTTTTTTTGTAGCAACTAGCAACTGAAGCTGCTCTCTATCTCTATCTCTCTCACTCTCTGAAATTTCCACTCTCTGGCAGTTGTGCCAGCTATGCACCTGTGATATAAATTTGTACAAATGTTTTAACATTTTTTGTTATTCTTTGTCGTACATGGGTTTTGTTCTTTTTGCTGCCCCTGTCATTGATTTTTTTTTTCCTGGTGAATGCAGTGGAAAATACAAAGGAGAAGAAATCGCTGGTGGAAAATAATTAGTGGAACTGAAATACAAAGGACAAGAAGAGAATGCAGTGCAAAATCCCAAGGAGTAATAGGAGAAGCAGTTTTCCCGTCTTAAACATAGGTCATCATAATTTTCCAGGTACACACGGTCTAATTTATTACAACAAAGATAATGTCTTTTTCCTGTCGACACAGCATCCCAAATTTGTTTTGTCCATGTCTTCTTTTGTCACTACAGCATCCCTCCCACCTCTGTGCTAGATGCCTTCTTTCGTGGACGTTTAGCACCACTTTGTTTCTCAACGGCCACACTAGGAGCACCTGTGTTTACATAGGGAAACATTTTTTTCATTTTGGTGTCAGGGCACACATACAGGATTTTTTTTATTTGCTTACTGTAGAAACAAAATAAAAAAGTAATGAGGAAATCAAACTAAAATCAACACAAACCTGTAGCTTTTTTGCTTGCTACTTTCGGCTTCGGCTTGTGGAACTTGGACTTGGGAATGTGCAGGTTCTCACAACCAGCTATATTGTGTTCACCGCTGTTACAGTGGCTGCAAGTACCATGATTCTTTGCAAGCAACTTCTCTCTGAATGTGAGGTAACGGCCACGTGGACGCCCTTTAGAAGTTGCAACATCCGGGTCTTGTAGGGTATCATAACCATCAGGATGAGGTACTTGAATATGAGGGTCTTTTTCTTGAACAACCCCTTTTGCCTGAAGCTCTCTCAACTCATCTGCTCTAGTCATCTCTTCAAGACCAGCAAGTATTTTTTCACCCTCTCTGACAACAAACAAGTACTTGTCGTTTGTTCGTGCACCGTCGGAAGCCATCTCATTCAGCATTTTGGAGAGAAGCGTGTACCTCATATGTCGGCTTCCTTCAGTCAGTTCCATTGGGATATTAAACTGTTTGTGCCTGACATACTTCCTGTCCTTTGGTTTCCACCTTTCTAGATAATACTTCTCAGGTAGCTCAGACATGTTCAGTTGTTGAAGCACTCTTAGTATGTGTGCACATACAATTCCGTCTTTCTGAAACTTCCCACAGATGCAAGCGAAATCTCCGTGGCTGAGGTTTGTAAGCACTAGATAGCGGCGTGTCCTGAAATCTTTGTCGGCAAGCATCCTTGACTTGTAAACCTCGTATCTTGAGCCATTTTCAATGACATCCACATGGAGGTTAGCAGCAAACTTCATTTGCTTCTGAAACAGGTAAAAGATTTGCCTGTTGTACATTCGCGCGGCCTGGATCTCAAGTTCATTGCGCACCCAAAATGTGGGTTGTGTTGTCCTAGTTTTCGAGTCTTGCTCCCTTTCCATGTCTTCTATCCGTTCCGAGATTCTTTGGTATTCTGTCATGAAGCTCATCACATTGTAAGTGGACGCTACGTTGTCCTTGAAGATGGCGTTCATGCCTTCGCTCCGAGAGGTGGAGTGAATCAGTGGAAGGAAATCTGTCTTGAAGTAGACAGGCACCCACCTTCTCCTTTCCTTCCACATTATCTTGAAATATTTCACACTCCCAACATCATACTTTTCCACCATCTGTTGCCACAGGTTCTCAAATTCTGTGATTGTGAGGGAGTTGTGTACAATGTCGGTGAAGTCTGCATGCAGATCACCCTTTGTCATAAAAGTCCTACAACACTTCTCTTCAGCCTTCTTTTTGACATGGAACAAACAGTTCCTATGCTTGGATTGGTTGAACACTGAAGGCACAACCTCTTTCATGGACGCATCTTGGTCTGTGATAACCGTCGATGGTTGCTTTCCACCCATGCAGTCAAGGAACGTGTGAAACAGCCATTCAAAAGTGTCAATCGTCTCATCTTGAATGATGGAACACGCAAACAAGCAATTCTGCCCATGTCCAGATACACCAACAAAGGGGGCGAAAGGAAGGTTGTATTTGTTGGTTTTGTAAGTTGTGTCAAAGCTTAGGCTGTCACCATACAGATCGTACATTTTTCTTGAATATCCATCAGCCCAAAAAATGCAGAGGACCTTGCTTGGGTTTTTAGGATCAACCTTGAACTTGTAGAAGTACCTTGAATCAGCCGCTTGTCTGCCTCTGAAGTAGTCCAGAAGTTGCATCATATCATTGGTGTCATTCTCCTTTCTCATGGATGCTCTCACATTGCTAACATACTTTTTCGTGTAAGGTAGTGGCCCTTGTTGTAAATATGAAAGTATGTCCATTATTTTTCTTGTTGGCAATTTCACAGAGTTAAACGTCCTCACAAACAGCTTCTCCTCCTCTGTCATGTGTTTGTGTGATCTTAAATACTTTGATTCCTCCGGCGGACTCAACTCGTGGTTGTGCTCAAGGTTAATATCTGTGATAAACCATCTGTCATGCTTCTTTGTGACAACCAATTTAGCTTGACAACCTGTTATGTCAATAGCATTCCTCCTCCTTTTCCTTGTCTTCTCTGGTGGTACCTTGCCAGTTTTCTCTTGCCTTTTCTCTTGTCTTTTTTTCCTTAGGGCCTCTTTCTGTTCCTCATCAAGTACCTTCCCCGCCCGGTTGCATCTGAAAATGCACCGAGACTCAGTGCCTCCTGGGATAGTCTGCCCACGGTAGTTTGATGCTTTTTTACAGCAAATCCACTGATGCAAGAATATTGGTTGTAAAATGCTTGGGCGGCATTCGACGAGTCAAATACCATGCCCATCTGCGGCACATGGTGACTTCGGACTTCTTGGCTGGAACTCTGTGCTGCAACAACATTATCGTTCTCCAGAAAGTTGTTTATGTCGTCTTGGGTCAGTCTCTCATCATCATCATCATTAGCTGCATTATCAGTCTGCTGAACCTCATCCTCAACAACAACTACATCAGTGCATTCTTCAGAGACAGCAAGCACATTTCCAAAAGCAGTTGTTTCAGCATCCGATTCATCACTCACTGGATCATCATCAATGACATTGTCATCAACACACATCCCTAAAGCTTGCATAAAGTCTGCACCAGGAGTTGGCACAGCATCTTTCCATGACAAAGCTTGCATAGATGAACTAGGCTCATAGGCATCAGACAAGTTGTTGTCCCAGTTGGCAGTCTCATTGTCTTCAAAATTGTTGCTTGATGTAGGCTTGCCCATCTCAGTTTGTTGGCTGAAGTCTGAGTTTCGCCCTGTTATCATGAACGTTTCGTTCTGCACATTTTTTGTCCATAAACAGAAACAACAAGTTCAATAAGATACATGTTTTACTCCAAAATGATTTAAAAAAAACTAATATATCTGTTAATTTTGGTGTTTTTTCAGGTTGCTGGTCATACCTCAGCACCAACGGGATAGCGGCTTGTGTGGAGTGATCCAAAATAGGCAGCCTGGACAATCATATCACAGAAGTCATTTTTGTAACACCTTCTTTTTAATATCAAGCACAAAACAGATATACCTCAGAATCAGCAGCAAGTAACATTTCTGTATATGACATGTTCACACCCAATCCTTGACTTAATGCCCCTGCCTGCATTTTTTTAAATGGTTTCAATTTTTGATTTTGGATACAGTTCATATCTACCGAATAACAGAGAAAACATTATATTGTCATTTTTCTTTCCCAAATAAATTACTGATTTTCTTTACAACAGGAAACTTACAGGAGGCTGCTGCTGCTGCCCAAAAGGACCAACACACTGACCGACGGGAGTGTTTGATGAGCCAGGACCAAAAGTTGGCCCCTGCACACAGAATAAATGAGACATATTAAGTGGGTTCTCACACACAGCAACAAACACTTACAGTAAGCCTTTTGTATTTTTCTTTTGTCAGGAGGCATGGAAGCTCATGAACCTGAGGAGGAAATGAGTAGGGGTAAAACATCGGCAGAAAACTCGCTCCGTTGTTTTGCATTCCAAAAAGACCAGGCTCAAACAATGCTCCAGGATATTGGGATTGTCCAGGCTGCAAATATAAATACATTGTAAGTTCCTTTTTTGTCTACACTTTTTTTTGGTTCATTTTGAATTTTATGGAAGCAAGAGTTAAAACAAAGAGAGAACACTTGCCTGTGTACCAACATAGCCCCTTGCAAAGTTATCTTCTTGCCCTGCAAAGTTATCTCCTTGTCCTGCAGCCATTTTTAGTGTCAAAATTATGATGTCCACAAACATTATTAGTTTTCTCTAGTTCTCTAGGCAGCGCTGCTTAGTTTGTCCTACACAAGTAGTGTTCAGAACAATTTTGTAGGTTTCTGTGGTAATCAGGGGAGATGTTTTTGTTCATCATGGC
The DNA here is from genome assembly GCA_039707655.1 of Elymus sibiricus. Lineage (NCBI taxonomy): Eukaryota > Viridiplantae > Streptophyta > Magnoliopsida > Poales > Poaceae > Elymus > Elymus sibiricus. Next base: position 351,178,775 of record CM077672.1, on the reverse strand, counting down.
ATAAACAATGGAGGAATATATATGCAGAACTGAAGTTTCCTCCTTTTTTGTTTCCACTTACTGCATACTGAATCTAGCTGCACATACACGGTCTGTAAAGGATGCAGAACTGAAAGATTTGTTCAGTTTAATTTTCTTTTTATTTTTTATTTCATCTCTGCTACAGCTAAGAACTTTGCTATGCTCTGAATCTTGCTACACACCTGCTACACACTGGATCTAGCTATGGGTTTTTTGGTCTCTCATTTTTTTGCCCCAACACAACTGCCACGCACTGATCTAGATGCTGTTTAACTATCAATTTTTTTTGTCACAGACCAATCACACAATATTTTGTCCCATCAAGAAACAAAACAAGCAAAAGCATGCTGATTTTGGGATGGGGTTCAGAAGAAGCATGACACACAGAAGGATCTTCAAAGGAAGATTCAGAAAAACTCACCCTGGTAAGAGGTACCAATGCCCAACATTGTTCTCTTCTGCAACTTGCTCTGTTTCTTTCTCCCAGATCTTAAATTTTTTGGTCTCTGTGTTTCTTGTTCCCCTTCATCCAACCATGGCGGCTGTGGTAGATGAGGTTGGGAAGAAGGGGATGGAATGGAGGGGGGGGGGGGGGGGGGGGGGTTGGGGCTGGGGTGGTGGCAGGGGCATGATGATCTGACAAAAGGAAAAGAACGTCCCACTTTTTGCCATCTTTTTTCTCAAGCTTGTTTGACAAGCAAAAGTGCCCAGACCTGGACTCGCATCAGGGCCAGACCATTCTTTCACAAACAGAATACATTTTTTTTGGCAACAAAGAAACAAGGAAGCCCAGAACAATAAGGCCCAGGCCCAGGCCCATGAAAGTTATCAGCGGGGTGGGATGGGGGATGCGGGGGTTGGCAGATACAAATAAAAAAGGCCGAGGCCCGGGTTACAAACAAGCAATCGACAATCAAACAGGACGTGCCTATCGATCAACAGATCAAACAGGCAACAAACAAGGGGTGACGTCAGCTTAGATGTGACATACTTATGTCACATCTAGATGTGTCCTAGACAGACCCATCTCCTAAAGATAAAGGTATCTGTCACGGTCGCTGAGTAATAATGCTCTTGATCATCTGCAACAAAACAGTTTGGATTTTAGCTTGTTCCCCATGGGTCAGCGTCGCGTAATTATCCTGCAAATAAAACAAACTAGAGTTGAATTTTATGCAGTACGGTGATTCACTGATAGTATTTCGGCTAGTTTCCGCATCCCGGTCGTCACCATTACATATTCATGTGGACAGTTACACATGTACTTCAGTACATTACTGACCTTTAAATACTCTCTCCGATCCGAAAATTGGCGCGACCACTGTACAATGTCCATTTTACATTGTATAGATCCACCTTAATAATGACAGCAACATCTCATTGGCCTAAAAGGACAACTGAGGCATGTCATTCACGGTTTGGATGACAAACATATATGCCGTTCTCTCCTAGAAAGACAAGTTTATTTCACCCTCCAAAGCTAATTCGTCACTTAGCTCTCCCGCCTCGAAACAGGTTTTCGCCCCGCTTTATATATAAAGCAACAACACCGAACAGTACACGGCCGAACGATACAATGTGATGAGATGACTCTCTTACAAAGCGGATCAAAAGATGCAACAAGAAACTAGAGCTAGCCTAAGACCTCGCCTAGGACCAACCGACGACACCAAAACTCCATGACAACGCCCCCAGGAGGATGACTCTCTTACAAAGCTCTCCCGCCTTTTTACTGCTAATTTCTCTCACATTCTTTTCTTTCTACCAATTTCTCTTGCTATTTTTTCAGCTATCCCCCCCCCCCCCCCTCTCATTTCTATTGTACTGTTTGCCGACACCATTTCTCCTGCCCTTTTTCGAGCTATTCTCACCACGAATCATTTGTTTGTGTAGCCTATAAAACCCCCGCACCCCCACGCCCCCGTTTCATCAGAGGAAAGTTCTCATCCGAGGTACCGTGCACTTATCCAGAAAGAGTGGGAAAGGGGAGAAGTAAGTATTCTACTATGTTGGTTCTTGTTATCTGTTGTGGATAATTCTCTCGTCATATTCGATTGATTTGTGCAAGTTTTTGTATTATGCATGAATTCTTTTGATCCCAATGAGATGCCAAAAGAAGAAGTATTTGGATGTTCCCGAAGGAAAGGAAGTTCCAAGGTGTTGGTGCGATGAAAGTTGCAAGATGAAGAGCTCCATGGGCTTTTCGTGCACTTATTTCATAGATATTTCATATGTGCTGCTCATGATTAACCCCCTAAACTTGACGTATATGATTGTCTACTGGTATGTTTTAACAGCTACGAGACAAGTCTTATGTTCTGTTACATACCACTAGCAACAATTTTATTTATTTTGTAGTCTCCCATGTCTCTGCGCATAATATCAATGGATAGATAAAGAGAAATTAGATTGGACCTAGGATGAACTTGAGCTACAATGGCATGTGTGTAGGAAAAAACTGAGAGGAGTCTTCATGAGGAAAAGGTGGCAGACAATATAACGAAGAACCTGAAGCTGGTAAGGGTAAGGGGAATGGATCCTTGGACCATAGACTATCACAATGTATATTAATTTCATCATTGGGTTGTATATTTTAACCTCTTATATACTAAATGCACAATACAATAGAAAATAGAGAAATGTTCTTGAAATTTTCACAAAAGGCAAAACATTTGGTCGTGGATTTGTAGACAATTTCTTTATTACTAGACCACAGTCGTAAGATATAGTTTATGGTAGCTAAAAGGATTATGCCTGTTAGATCTACATATACATACTTATACCACCACTCAGTCGATAAGGCCTTATTCATAAATAGATCTATCGCCCTCTTCCCTACTTTAATGGAAAAGGGCCCTTTCACAACTGCCCTTCACAAAAAATTTACCTATCCTTTCGCCAAAGATGATCACGAACAAAGAACAACAACAGAGAATTGTGTGTATATCATGAGGAATGAACTAACCCGGGGCCCTAATGAAAAGGGAATGAGAGAAATGATCGGGATGACTAAGGAAAGAGAGAGAAATGATGAGGACGACTAAGGAAAGAGAGATCGGGGCGACTATGGAAATAAAGAGAATCTAAAATGCAAAATCTCACGAAAGTCTACTGGCAGAGATTTTGGGTTTTCCTTTGAAAGAAAAGAGTTCATTTAATAATTCATGTAGTATTGGATGTTCCCATTCTTATTGCAATTGAGTGGATCTGGCCATCAAGGAATCCCCTTAACACACTTTACAAAAGTACTTATATAAGCATGATAATAATTGTGTACAATAATATATGTGATTGGAGGTCCGATCCCTCACCCTTTCTCACACACTACCTATATGGGAGGAATGAGCTTTAAGGAAATGAAAACATATATGCTTTCTGAGAGCCAACGCTAATGGTTCAACAGACAACAATGGAACTTCCTTTCATGTCACGTGAATTAGGGTGTGTTTGGTTGACATACTAAGCTTGTCACACTTTGCCACGCCATAAGTTAGGCAAGTTTGACTGAGTTAGCCCCGTGTTTGGTTTGCAGCCACACTCGTGGCAAGAATACTTCCATGCAAACTAGACCCCACGTGTCATTGACTCAAAAAAGTGTGGCAATATTATCTCAAGTGTGGCAAAGTGTGGCGCCAATTTTGATCACTTAACTTTAGGCATGTGTGGAAAAAAAGTGTGCCAAATGGTAGAAACCTTAGTAGATGAACCAAACATACCCTTATTCCGTTTATACTCTATGGGATCGTACAAAGCCTGCTCATGGATGACATGGTTGACATATGATCATAGAAAATGCTCTCCTCAAGTGAACCAGCCTATCCTTCCTAGGTAGGGGATTTCTGAGATGATTGGATGTCGAGACACCTTTGGTTGTGAATTCTAATGTGGCGGATCCAGAGGGGATTTGCATATAAAAACAAAATTAGTCAAGCAAACAAACCCACGATTCAGGGAGGTGAGGCAGACTAATAATTCCTTCCGTCGTGTATCCTCGATTGATGTAGCTTTAGATACTTTAGTTGTAGATTCTAGTATTGAGCCAAAGGATACACCTATAGGATAGGTTACATATGGTATGGATTATAGGCCAATCCTACTCTATTAATAACTGTAGGCAACATGGGGGACAAAAGCACTACACCTAGATCTTTCTTTCTCATTTCATCGGTGTAGCGACCCGGTTCCAATAAGGATCCAAGTCTCTTGTGATTCTGTGCTATCCCTGGATCAGTAGCTAGCACACACAATACTCGATGAAATAACAGAATATCACATGTTATAAATAACGTAAATATTATTACCTTATAGCCCTGGTGCTAGAATACACATCAAAAACAACAAATATGTGGAGTCCCATCAACACCAACGGCAAAGTTGAGTGTAGACATGTACATCGTAACCCTACAACGCGTCACTTACTCGTCGTATAAATCCTGCAACATGATAAGTTGTAGCCGTGTAGGTCAGTACGTTGAATGTACTGGCAAGTCACACCATAGGAGAGTATAAAAATCCTACTTCTATATTCAGTTTGGCTGGTGGAAGGCTCTAAGTTAAACTTTTGCATAAAGTCAATTTTTCCCTACTTTCATGAACATCAAATTATTACTACAATGCTCATATGATTGAGATGGTTCCTCCATTCAATATATACCCAAATCGATTAAAGCCCATTAAATTAGTTAAATGTGATGAGATTGCTCAAATTCGCACTTCTAGATGCTCAAATTGTCCATAACCGGGGACACGGCTAATCGATTAGTTTTACACTCTGTAGAGGTTTGCGCACTTTTCCCCACAAGACTCGATCACCTCCTTTGTAGTTGAAAGCGCAGGATAACTCCCAGAGGGGGGGGGGGTGAATGGGAGATTTTTAGAAATTCGTCAAACTCCGAAGACTTTGATGAAAATCAGAGTGAAGAAATAGAAACAGAATTGAAACTAAGTCTACACAGATATGGAAAGCATGAATACGAAGTATAAGCAAATGAAGAACATGCAATCATACACACAGATAAGCATGAGGAAGATGAACTGAAGAAAATGAGATAGCCTGATGAAAGTCTTCAGTTCAAATTCTTCAGAAAGGAAAGACACAAGTTCTTCAACTGTGAAATAGTAGTAAAGTAAAGAGGTGAGGAATTTGAAACCAGTTGAGCTTGACGAAGACACAGCAATTTGGTAGATCAGTTCCAGTTGCTATATCAACTGTACATCTGGTTTTGGCGGCTGAGTTTTACCTCAGAGGACACTTAGTCCTCACCGTATTCCTCTTGAGCTAAGGTCACTTAGTCCTCGCCCAATCACTCGTGGTAAGTCTTCAAGGTAGACTTCCGAAACCTTCACAGACTTGTTCACCGGCATGCCACAATTACTCTTGGGTGCTCAGAACATGACGCCTAACCGTCTGGAGGAATGACAGTCCTCAAAGGTAACAAGCGTCGGATCACACAGATCAATTTCTTCAGTGATGCTCAGTCACTGAGGCTCTGGTTGGGTTTTCCTCACTTAGGTTCTCACAAAGTCGTCAGAGGAAGGGTTGCTCTCAAATGACAAGTGTCAAGTTCTCTCTAGAGCAGCCAACCAACTAATGGTTGTAGGGGGGCGGCTATTTATAGCCAGGAGGCAACCCGACATGAAATGTCATAAATGCCCTTCTCAGACAAGACCGTTGTCAGGATAAGGATCCACTCGAGAGCTGGCACGCGGCGCAGCAACGGTCGGAATTGAACTTTCAATTTCGTCGGGGCACTCAATTTCCTCACGATAGGCAGATCGCACTGGCAAAATCCTAACTCCTCAGCCTGACCAAATTCGTCAGAGACCAGATGAACTTCGTCACTGTCACTGTCAAATTCGTCAGCTGTTCCGGAGATTTCCAAAGGCTTCACTCGAAGCGGCTTGTGTATGTATAGGTTTGAGCATCACTTTGGAAATGTGATAAATGTTTCACCTTGACCCCCTTTGACAGTACGGTTTTTCCTATGACTCAAATAAGAAGAAAAAGAAACTATGAAAACAAAGTCTTCAAGCTTCAATGTCTTCACATTAATTTCCTCAAGGGCCGCACCAAATTCTTCACTTGAAGAAATACATTTTTAGGGGTCGTCTTTCGTGGTTAAACCAAGTCTTCAGGGACTATATTCTCCTGTGTACACTCACAAACACATTAGTCCCTTAACCTATTTGTCTTCAATACTCCAAAACCACTAAGGGGGCACTTGATGCACTTACAATCTCCCCCCTTTTTGGTGATTGGTGACAAATCAGTTAAGTTTTTAACGGGACTAAAACAATGAAAGTGTAAGTACTGAATGTGAAGACATTGGTTACAAGATATTGATGAACTCCCCCTGAAGATGTGCATATGAAGAATTTGCTTTGATTGCAAATGCACATGGGAGGTTGAAATTGTGGAGATCTCCCCCTATATCTTGGAATCCAATCATGCATGATCATATAATATTGAAGAATTTGAATGCATGATGAAAATTGGTGTCTAACGAATTGCAGCATGCATGCACACATAATATTGAGGAATTAGAGCATAAGAACATAAGCATACATGCAGATAAAACATCACAGAAAAGAGTCAGACCATCAACAGTTTAAGTTACAACTCTTCAAAGAGCAAATCGAATGAACACAAGAGTTGCAACTTCGCAAAATAATCCACCCCATAGTTTATATGACCCGCTTGAAGACTTAACACTCAAATTTCTCCCCCTTTGTCATCACATGACCAAAAGGATACTAAACTGAGGACTAACGCGCCCTTCAGAATGAGATCATGAAGCAGTCGAGGGAGTGCCAGCATTGTCGTCGGGGTCACGGGTCGAAGAAGGACCTGCAGCAGTGTCTTCAATGTCCTCATATTCGTCAGTGGCTCGAGACGAAGACACTGAGCTGGGAACCATTGGAGGAACTTGAACCTTCTTGAACTTCTTCTTGGGCGGATTGGCCCAATCAAAGTTCATTTGGAATTCCATTTCTTCAAGTTCTTCAGGGGTCTTTAGATGTGAAAGAATGGCCCAACTTCTATCAAATATCCCATGCAGATAATAATGATTTTTGCACACAGAGTTTTGCGTCACAGTCATATTGCCCAAAATGGCATGGAGCTAATGCTTAACCCATTTATGATTGCGATCCACTTTCTGATGAAGGCTAATAAGAAGCTCACGATCAGTCATCACACGAGGGGCTTCACCTTGAGGCTTTTGCTTAGTGGCATTTGCGTCAGTGTCTTGACTTGATGAGTCATATCCTGTGGATTGAGAGACGGGCTGACGAAATTGGCCATCAAGGGGTCGAACTCCTTCATCAACTACATCCTTGCCTTTGCCAGGAACTGAAGCAATTGTGCTGGGAAGAATTTCCACATCTGGCATGAAGCAAAGGTGATTTTGATAGTCTTGTCGATAGTTGATTGAAGACCTTGTTCTGATGAATTTCATGATCCAAGGTGCATAAGGCTTCAATTCAAACGGTGATTGAGCAACAGTCGCCAAAGTCCTCATGAAGAAATCATGGATGTCAATGGGAATCCCATGAATGATGTTGAATAGCAAGTTCTTCATGATGCCAACAACTTCTTCAGTCTCACAATTGTGGCCTTTGATGGGACTAAGGGTTTTGGCCAAGATCCGATACACGGTACGTGGCACAAAAAGTAGATCCTTCACAAGGAAGGTAGTTCTCGGTGCTTCTCCTTCATCTAGCGGTGTCATCAGCACATTCATCAGATGATGTGGCAACTCAGGTTCTTCATAGATTTTCCTTGCATCAGCAGAAGGGCTCGAAGCAATTCATCAGATGGAGCCTTGTAGTGTGTATTCTCACTCATCCAGTCAATCGCCCATGAGCGTATATCATCAACTTCTCCTGACAGATGTAGAGTTGCGTAAAATTGAAGAATGAGCTCTTCATTCTAGTCGCATACGTCTGTGACGAAATTGAGCAGGCCAGCTTCATGAAGAACAACCAATACTGGCGTGAAGCATGGCAGCGATTCCATATCAACGTGAGGAATATGATGATGCGGGAATACTTTGTTTTTATCAAAGAGCAGCGAGGAGTAGTAATTCATCTGAGTGTTTATCCAGAATCTTTGACGCCTTATCTTGGCCGAGTCATATGGAGACTCACCAATGAAGAAATTCTTCTCTTCAAAGAAGGCAGCATTATCAAATTTGGGCCTTCTGACGGTTTTGCCAACTCTAGGCATTGAGGGCACAGGCTGAAGATTTATCTTTCTTGGCCTCAGATCCAGAATGGGCCTTGGTGAGCCTGTTGAATCATTGGGATCTATGAGGGCCAGAGATTTGGCAACTTCCTCAGCTGTTGCTTCTGGTACAGTCTCTGAATCGACTGAGGGAGCTGGATCTTCTTGCTGAGGGGGTGGTGGTGCAATGTCATCAGTGACCATTGGTTGCACAATTTCTTCAGCTGATGCAGCTGGAATTTCTTCACTGATTGTCTGGAGCAACGGTTGTTGACTTTCAGATGCAGTTTGAATCTCCTTAGTGACAACTGGTGACTGAGGCACTTGAGTGAGGGGAGTGGTGAGGGGTGAGTTCAGGTGAGTTGCATCCCAGAAGTCATCATGCATCACTGGGGTAGTGGAACCTACATCCACGTCCTCATCAGTTTCTTCCTGGCTTTGATGCAAAGCCGACTGTCCTTCAGTCATCAGTACTGAGGGCAATGATACCAAGGGAGGTGAAGATTCTGCTTCGACTTCAATTTCTTCATCCACTTGCTCTGTGGAAGCAGCATAGTGGGTATCAGTATCGTCTTCAGGTGGGATTATATATTCCACACCGAAGGGAACAATCTGGAACTCTTCCATGTTTCTTGTTGGGGGTGCTGACGAGATTGGAATGGCATCAATTGGGACAGGTGAAGACATTGGTGCTGTCTTCAACTTCTTCACAGTCTCCGCGGCATGGAGTTCTGATGCTTTTCTCTTTACAGCAGTCTTAGTCTTCTTCACTTCTGATGCAGAAGCAAATGTAATGAGCTTCAAAGCTGAAGACTGATCTGTTATTGCCGCTGAGGTGCTGGGTGGAGCAATTTCTTCAGACGCAACTATTGCAGTTGCTCTGGTATTCTCTTCAGATTCTTCAGGCACAACTGATTCAGTTGCCCTGGCTTGGTCTTGTAGAGGAGGTGAAGGTATGGTTTCACTGGCCTGAGGGGGTTGCAGAGGAGCTGAGGAACTTGATGGAGGTGCTTGGCCAAACTTTGCAGCCTTCCTTCGATTATGGTCATCAACAACTTTGTTTGAAGCGCTGATGAATCTGTCCTTCACTCCGCAGCAGTGCTCAGCTTGACGCTCATATTCCTCAGACAGACGCTGAATTTCAGTTTGCATCACCACTAGCTGTTGAGGGGATATGGTGAGCATGTTGTCCTTGAGCTCTTTCTGCTTCCTCTTCATCTCCTTCCTCACAAGTTTAGCTTTCTCAATCTTGTGCTTCTCATTGAGGACAAAAGCAGACAAGACATGGCTTGGTCCAGGCGGTAGATTCAAATCGTCAAGTGGTGTATTAGGATTTTGGCACCAAATGTCGATGAAATCAAGAATGGTCCGAGGACTCAGAAATGAGGGCACTGTGGTGTTCTTGGCATGAGCGGCCTCCTCCATTCTTCTCTAAACATATTCTGCTAGTTCATCTTCATCAGCCATGCCCTGTTCATCAGCCTGAGGCACTACGTCCTTGCTCTTGGGGCTGGGCCTTGTACCACGGCCAGCAGTAGCCTTCTTCTTCAGCAGGGGCACATTTGAAGAAATATGCCCAGACGCTGAGGCACTTGATGCAGCGATTGTGGTTGTTTGAAAGCCTTCGGTTCGTTGACATGATGCCAACACAACCGGCATTGAAGCTCTTGCAGCAGCCATTGATGACTCTGTGGCTGGCGGAGGTGCTGAAGAAGTTGGAGCAGTAGGTGCCTTAGGTGTTGAAGCCTTTGATGATGATGGCTTGGGCTCTGAGGGCTTTGTAGAAGTTTTAGCCACTGAAGATTTTGGAGCTGAAGCTTTTGGCCGTGAGGGCACATCAGCTGAGGGCTTCCGCTTTTGAGCCGGCTTCTTCTGCATAGATTTCTTAGTTTCACCGGCACTTGAGCCTGCGCCAGCATCTTGTGAAGCTTCTGATGCCCTGTTGAATTCTTCAACAGCCTTCTTGGCCTGTCTCTGTAAGGCGGATTGACGCCTTGCCCACTCTTTGGGAAATTCTTCACCGGATCTGATGCTCGTTGGATCTGCAGTTTGACCGGGAGCAAGAGGTGGTCTGGCACAAGGGGGCTTCACAGCGAATTCCTTCATATATTTTGGAGTCACATATCTGTATGCCCTCTATGCATAAGCCCACCTGCATTTGATTTTCTGCATGCGCGTCTTGCGCTGTTCCTTTGTTTCCTTGCCATGAATATATGTTTTCATCAGGCGTGCAATATCCAGCATAAATGTCATCAGGGATTTCGAATGCCGTGTGTTCCTCTTTCCTTTTGCCTCCCTTCTGAGGCTTTTTGCCATCTGCCATATTCTTCAACTGAGGGGTTTGAAATTTTGATGTTTCTGAAGAAGTCTGGAGATTTTCCTCAAGCAATGCTGCAAATGAATTAATTTGATGAGAACCAAGAGATTCGTCTGCAGACATGGGTACCTGTGAACAGAGTATAGTTGCGAGGAAATTGGGAAGAGTCACATGCGTTCTCAGAGATTTTCAAAATTAAACCTAGTTGAGGAATTTGACCCTTATCGTCTTGAAGAAATTCACTAAGTGTTCTTGACTTAGATTCCAGGGCTGTACAGATTGAAGCAATTTGCACAACTGAGGAATCTATGAACTAAGAGTAACTTAGGTGAAATAACCAAGACTGGCCAGAAGGAAGTGCTAAAGATTTGGAAAGAAGTGGTAAAAATAGCACTTGAAGAATTTGAGGCAGTAAAAAGATCAAACTTGGGCAGTAAAAATAAGTTTTAATTACCCCAAGGATGAACTCGATGAACTGGACGACAAGTTGATGGAAATCGTCAGCTCAGATCTTTCGTGCCCTAACTTGGCGACGAAAGACAGCTACGGCGGCGACGGAGGTGAAGAAATCCGCAGCCGACGCGAGTACGACGACGAAGAAGTCGAGGCAGTGAAGCTCTTCCTCTCCGGTGATGATGAAATCTAGCGGCGGCGCTAGGGTTTTGAGAGAGACAGGGGCGCGAGAGTGAATGAACTAGGGTTGACGAGGTCAAACCTTTATATAGGCGCGGTGAAAACTGAGTGGTCCAATTTTTTTGGACGGATAAGCCCCTGGCGTTTCGCATCCGAGTGACACGCGTCACACATTCATTTTGAGTGCGCTTATCCACGCGTCGGATGCGCGGGATGAGGTTACTGTGGCAACCACCAAAAATTGATTAGAATATTTTTAAAATGTGTTCGCAATTTCTTCAGCTGACAAGGACACAGTGAAGACTTTGAACAGTGTCAATTAGAACGCATATGAAGAGATTGAGAACAGATTGGTTTGAGTTTAGCATAGAGGGGAGCGGGTCCGATCACATCCACATAGATGACGAAAAACACAGTTTGAAGAATTAGCTATATGTGGATGCTGTTGAGGACATGAAAAACTCAAATATATAAATATATAGAATCTCCTCAAGAAATGAAGAATAACCACAAATGACGAATTTGAAAAGTTTGACGAAAAATTGCAAATGACGAAAAACTCAAATTGAAGCAAGTCATAAAGTGGTGGTGGTGTTACCCACCGTATAAGAACTATGATGATTTCAGACACCGCGTACAATTGTCATAGGGTTCTGAGAATCAAGTTCTTCATTAATTTCTTCACACTTAGAGGGTTAGTCTTCATTGATTGAAGAAAAACGTTACTTCGTGTGTTGTGCATCAAAGTCATCAAAAAATGCATAAGCGTTAGGATGTGTGTCCTTCTCAAAGGACATTCAAAGATTCTAGGATGTTTAGCTCACACCGCAACATGCAAAACCTTCTCTCATCCAAGGGCTTAGTGAATATATCGGCAAGCTGGTCTTCTGTCTTCACGTGGTCGATGACGATGTCTCCCTTCAGCACATGATCATGAAGAAAATGGTGACGAATCTCAATGTGCTTTGTCCTTGAGTGTTGCACAGGGTTGTGGGCGATCTTGATGGCACTCTCGTTGTCGCAGTATAGTGGCACTTTCTTCACGTTGATGCCATAGTCCTTGAGGGTTTGCTTCATCCATAGTAACTAAGAGCAGCAGGCGCCGGCAGCAATGTACTCAGCCTCGGCAGTGGAAAGTGAGATGCAGTTCTACTTCTTAGAGGACCAACATACAAGAGATCGTCCGAGGAAATGGCATGTGCCTAAGGTTGACTTGCGATCCACTCGATCTCCAGCATAATCAGAATCGGAATATCCAGCAAGATCAAGTGATGAGCCCTTGGGATACCATAATCCAAGCGTTGGTGTGTGAGCTAAATATCAAAGAATTTGTTTCACAGCCTGGTGGTGTGATTCCTTCGGTGACGCTTGAAAGCGGGCACACATGCAAACGCTAAGCATAATATCTGGCCTAGATGCACATAGGTAAAGGAGCAAACTAATGATGGAGCGATATACCTTCTGAACGAAATCTTTACCATTTTCGTCAGTGTTGAGTTGGCCATTTGTTGGCATTGGTATCTTGAGGCCTTTGCAATCTTGCATTCTGAATTTCTTCAGGCAATCCTTGAGATATTTTTCCTGAGATATGAAGATGCCATTTCGTTGTTGACGAATTTGAAGTCCGAGGAAGAATTTCAACTCCCCCATCATAGACATCTGATATTCTTCTTGCATCATATATGTAAATTCGTCACTGTATTTCTTGTTAGTGCAACCAAAGATAATATCATCAACATATATTTGGCATATGAACAGGTCACCATCATAAGATTTTGTGAAAAGAGTAGGATCAAGTGAACCGGGTTTGAAACCCTTTTTCTTCAAGAACTCCTTCTGTGTATCATACCAAGCCCTAGGGGCTTGCTTGAGGCCATAGAGAGCTTTGTTGAGTCTGAAGACTTTGTCAGGATGCTTTGGGTCCTCAAAACCTGGTGGTTGAGCAACATATACTTCTTCCTCATGCTTACCATTGAGGAATGCACTTTTCACATCCATTTGATATAAGAGGATATCATGATGGTTAACATATGCAAGCAATATACGAATGGCTTCAAGCCTAGCAACAGGTGCAAATGTTTCATCGAAATCAATACCCTCAACCTGTGTGTAGCCTTGAGGTACAAGACGGGCCTTATTCCTCACCACTTGGCCATTTTCATCTTGTTTGTTGCGGTAGATCCACTTAGTGCCAATGATATTGTGCTTGTGTGGATCGGGACGCTTGACAAGCTCCCACACATTGTTGAGCTCGAACTGATGCAATTCATCTTGCATTGCTTGAATCCATTCAGGTCCAGAAAGGCTTCATCAACTTTGGTGGGCTCTGAAATAGAGACAAACACATAATGCCCACAAAAGTTAGCTAAATGTGAAGCTCTTGGGCGAGTGAGGGGACCAGGTGCATTGATGTTGTCGAGGATCTTTTCAATCTGCACTTCATTTGCCACCCGTGGATGTGCTGGACGAGGGCCTTGATGTTGTTGTTGCCATGCAGAATCCTCAGCATCATTTTCATCAGGATGTTTATTTTCTTCACGACGAGGAACAACCACTTCTTCATTAGCAGCTATTTCTTCACTGGGCACAATTTCACCAGTGCCCATCAGCTTGATAGATTCCTCAGGAGGCATTTCATCTAGCACAGGAGGCAGGTGCTCTCTTTGCGAGCCATTAGTTTCATCGAACCGCACATCTACAGTTTCAACAACCTTGTGGTGGAAGGAGTTGAAGACTCTGTAGGTGTGCGAGTCCTTTCCGTAACCAAGCATAAAACCTTCGTGTGCTTTCGGTGCAAATTTAGAACTGTGATGAGGATCTCTAATCCAACATTTATCACCGAAGACTTTGAAATAACTCACATTGGGTTTCTTGTCAGTGAGGAGCTCGTATAAGGTCTTCTTGAGGAATTTGTGAGGATATACCTGGTTGATAACGTGGCATGCAGTGTCAATTGCTTCAGGCCAGAAATGATGAGGTGTCTTGTATTCATCAAGCATAGCACACGCCATCTCAATGAGGGTTCTGTTCTTGCGCTCCACGACTCCATTCTACTGAGGTATATAGGGAGCAGATAGCTCATGAGTGATGCCAAGTTCATCAAGATAGTCGTCGAGGCCCGTGTTCTTGAACTCAGTGCCACTCCTGATGTGCTTGATCTTGAGATTGTAATTCGTCATGGCCCGATTGGAGAATCGTCTGAAGACATTCTGAACTTCAGTCTTGTAGGAAATGATGTGCACCCAGGTGTAACGAGAGTAGTCATCAACAATGACGAATCCGTAGAGAGATGCTGCATTGATTAGTGTAGCATAATGGGTAGGACCAAACAAATCCATATGAAGTAATTCAAAGGAACGAGTAGTGGTCATGATTGTCTTAGCCGTATGCTTGGATCTGGTCATCTTTCCAGATTCACAAGCACCACACAAATGATCTTTGACGAATTTGACGCCTTCGATGCCAATGATGTGCTTCTTCTTGACGAGTGTGCTCAAGTTCCTCATGCCAGCGTGTGCAAGACGTCGATGCCATAGCCAGCACTCTGAAGCTTTTGCCAGTAGACACGTGGCAGGTTGAGGACCTAGAGAGAAATCTACAATGTACAAATCACCTTTCCTAAAGCCTTCAAAGACTTTGGATTTGTCAGATTCCAATAGCACAATGCATCTATATTTGGCAAAGATGACAATCATATCAAGATCACAAAGCATTGAGACAGACATGAGGTTGTATCCAAGGGACTCGACAAGCATCACCTTTTCCATGTGTCGATCCTTTGAGATAGCAACCTTACCTAGACCCAATCAGTGGCTGAAGGTGTATCATCCTGTAGAAGCATTAGTCTGACTTACAAATTCATATACTTCAAAGTGAAGAATATGATGATGATCAATTTCGTCAGACAATTTCATCAAGGAATAGTATCTAGCAGCATAAGGGATGTGTGAAATAAAACAGTCATTTCATCATGATTAGCCTGCATCCCAATAGGCATTTTGTCAGGTCTTCAGCAAATTCATCAGACATTTTGTTGTCTAAAGACCTAACCCTGCAGAAGAGATTAGTTCTTCTTCTTAACCACCCACATCTAAATGGGTGGCTAAGAAGCAATGTAACAAAGTGCATTAATGGAGAACTGAGGCATTGAAGAATATGCATTTCTCTTCACAGGAGGGTTATAGTAATTAAATGAATACGCAGAGAAATTCTTCGATGATCTATGAACATAGTGGTTCGAAGAATAATGCTCATATTCATCAAATTGCTGTTTGTTTCCCTGCGAAACAGAGGCATTAGCACGACCATAAGTGGATCTGCGTCCATTTGACGACTTTGATCCCTGTGAAGAATTTGCCCTGGGAGGTTTCTTCTTCATTGGTGGCGTCATGATGACATTCACCTAAAGATTTTCCAGAAGGCTTTTAGGAACCTAGATTTTCTTCACAGGTGGACCGTTCCTGCAGTTAGTACCAATGAATCTGGCAAAGACTTCACTATTCTGATTCTTGAATAGTTTATAGTTGGAGTCAAATGACTCATCTGAAGAATATGAAGAATCACAAGTATAGCCAGATAAAGTGGATGGATCTATTGGAGGTCCCTTTGCAGCAACCCATGTGATTTTGGGATACTGCTCAGGCTTCCAATACGAAACATCAGCGTTGAGCTTTCTCTCAAAAGCAATACCCTCTTTCCTAGGGTTTCTATGAAGAATTTGCTTTTTGAGCACGTCACACAGGGTTTGATGCCCTTTGAGGCTTTTGTACATGCCAGTGACATACAATTCCTTCAGCCCTGCATTTTCATCAGTATCACCAGTGGCTTCCTCAAGTGAGGGGTTAGAGACCACCGTAGCAGTTGAAGCAATTGAAAGTACAGAAGCATTTGAACATTCAGCTAAAGAATTAGCATTATCACGTTCAAGGCATTTTAGGCATGGTGCAACAAATTCTTCCTGAGCGGTACTGATCTGTTAAGTGAGTAGTGAATCATTTTCTTTTTGAAGATCATCATGAGACGCTCTCAGCTTCTCGAGATCTTGCTTCCTTTGAAGAAATTCATAGGACAGCTTCTCATGTTCAGCTGAGAGGGACACACGACGACTTTCAAGTTCGTCATATTGAGACTTAAGCCTTCTGAGATCCTCAGACAAAGCTTGAATACGATTCATTTCCTTGTCCAACAGGTCATCTCTTTTGTCTAGCAGTTTTTGAATCTTTTCCATGGCATATTGTGCTCAGTTGCAATTTTAGCAAGTTTCTTATAGCTTGATTTAGATTCACACTCAGAGTCATCATCACTGGAAGTTTCAAAGTAAGCTTCTCGTGAGGTTACCTTTGCACCTCGTGCCATGAAGCAGTAGGTGGGAGTGAAGTCATCAGCACAGTCATCATTGTTGGTGGAGATACCATTATCCTCAGAGTTGAAGATGGACTTGCTAACGTACTCAGTAGCGAGTGCAAGGCTTGCCACACCTGAGTCTGACTCCTCCTCAGATTCCTCAGCTTGCTGATCATCAGATTCTTCTTCAGAATCCATTTCCTTCCCAATGAATGCATGAGCTCTGCTAGAACTGGTTTTTTTTGTGAGATGAGGACTTTGATGAAGACTTTGAGGACTTCTTATTTTTGCTATAAGATTCATCATCATCCCTGCTCTTCTTATTCTTCTTCTTCTTTAGCCAGAGAGGGCAGTCGGCGATGTAGCGGCCTGGCTTCTTGCATTTGTGACAGGTTCTCTTGTTGTAGTCTCGAGCAGACGCTTCTCCAGTGTTCTTCGAGTCATACTTTGAAGATTTTCCAAAGCGGTTCTTTTTGGAAAACCTCTGGAACTTCTTCACCAGCATAGCCAGTTCTCTGCCAATTTCCTCAGCACCATCAGAACTGCTCTCATATTCCTCATCTTCTTCAGATGAAGAAATAGCCTTGGCTTTTGCTTTTGCCTTCAGAGTGCGAGGACGACCATAGCTGGATCCATACATATCTCTCTTCTCTACTTGCTGAAATTCATGTGTGTTGAGCCTCTCAAGAATGTCAGCAGGATCTAGTGACTTGTAATCTGGGCGCTCTTGTATCATCAGTGCCAAAGTGTCGAAGGAACTGTCTAGAGACCTCAGCAATTTCTTCACCACCTCATGATCGGTGATGTCAGCAACACCAAGAGCTTGAAGCTCATTGGAGATATCAGTGAGGCGGTCGAAGATTTGCTGCACATTTTCATTGTCGAGCCTTTTGAAATGATTGAAGAGATTGCGCAGAACATCCACTAGGGAGTCACGTTGAGTGGATACTCCCTCATTGACTTTAGAGAGCCGGGCCTAGATTAGCTTCGAAGTTTCCAAAGCACTCACTCTACCATACTGGCCTTTTTTTAGATGACCACATATGATATTCTTCGCTTGAGAGTCCAGTTGCTTGAATCGCTTCACGTCAGTGGCGTTGATGCTTGGAGCAATGGAAGGCACTCCATTCTCAACGACGAACCAGCGATCGTTGTCAATAGCCTCAAGATGCATTCGCATCTTGTTCTTCCAGTAAGGATAGTCTGTGCCATCGAAGATGGGGCACGCAGCGGAGACCTTGATTATTCCTGCGGTCAACATAACTAAAACTCCAGGTGGTTAAACCAAAATCACACAGAACAAGGAAGTACCTTGCTCTGATACCAATTGAAAGCGCAGGATAACTCCCAGAGGGGGGGTGAATGGGAGATTTTTAGAAATTCGTCAAACTCCGAAGACTTTGACGAAAATCAAAGTGAAGAAATAGAAACATAATTCAAACTAAGTCTACACAGATATGGAAAGCATGAATACGAAGTATAAGCAAGTGAAGAACATGCAATCATACACACAGATAAGCATGAGGAAGATGAACTGAAGAAAATGAGATAGCCTAATGAAAGTCTTCAGTTCAAATTCTTCAGAAAGGAAAGACACAAGTTCTTTAGCAGCGGAATAGCTAGTAGTAAAGTAAAGAGGTGAGGAATTTGAAACCAGTTGAGCTTGACGAAGACACATCAATTTGGTAGACCAGTTCCAGTTACTGTATCAACTGTACGTCTGGTTGAGGCGGCTGAGTTTTACCTCAGAGGACACTTAGTCCTCACCGTATTCCTCTTGAGCTAAGGTCACTTAGTCCTCGCCCAATCACTTGTGGTAAGTCTTCAAGGTAGACTTCCGAAACCTTCACAGACTTGTTCACCGGCACGCCACAATTACTCTTGGGTGCTCAGAACATGATGCCTAACCGTCTGGAGGAATGACAGTCCTCAAAGGTAACAAGCGTCAGATCACACAGATAAACTTCTTCAGTGATGCTCAGTCACTGAGGCTCTGGTTGTGTTTTCCTCACTTAGGTTCTCACAAAGTCGTCAGAGGAAGGGTTGCCCTCAAATGACAAGTGTCAAGTTCTCTCTAGAGCAGCCAACCAACTAATGGTTGTAGGGGGGCGGCTATTTATAGCCAGGAGGCAACCCGGCATGAAATGTCATGAATGCCCTTCTTAGACAAGACCGTTGTCAGGATAAGGATCCAATCGACAGCTGGCACGCGGCGCAGCAACGGTCGGAATTGAACTTTCAATTTCGTCGGGGCACTCAATTTCCTCATGATAGGCAGATTGCACTGGCAAAATCCTAACTCCTCAACCTGACCAAATTCGTCAGAGACCAGATGAACTTCGTCACTGTCACTATCAAATTCATCAGCTGTTCCGGAGATTTCCAAAGGCTTCACTCGAAGCAGCTTGTGTATGTATTGGTTTGAGCATCACTTTGGAAATGTGATAAATGTTTCACCTTGACCCCCTTTGACAGTACGGTTTTTCCTATGACTCAAATAAGAAGAAAAAGAAACTATGAAAACCAAGTCTTCAAGCTTCAATGTCTTCACATCAATTTCCTCAAGGGCCGCACCAAATTCTTCACTTGAAGAAATACATTTTTAGGGGTCGTCTTTCGTGGTTAAACCAAGTCTTCAGGGACTATATTCTCCTGTGTACACTCACAAACACCTGTGTACACTCACAAACACATTAGTCCCTTAACCTATTTGTCTTCAATACTCCGAAACCACTAAGGGGGCACTTGATGCACTTACAGTTTGGCTAAGTAAAAACGCGTTAGTTTAACCTAAACTGAAAATAAAACCATACCAGTTCGATCTAAATAATGAGCCTAATGAGATCTAATCTACTGCCTACGATTTAGATCGAACGGAGGAGGGCGGCGGCGCTTACAGCGAGGTCACCGACGGCGAGGATGGCTCGGGCGTGGACGGCGGCGGAGCTCCGGTGGTCCTTCGGCTCAGCGATGAAGTCGGGGAGGTGCGGCTCAGCGAAGGGGTCCCGGAGGTGGTGGAAATGGAGGTCGGGGACGACGGACGGTGGCGAGGCGAGCGTGGTGCTACTTGTGAGCTGCGTTGGGATTTCCCCGAAGAGGAGGGGATGATGCAGTACAGTAGAGATAAGTATTTCCCTCAGTTATGAAACCAAGGTTATCAATACAGTAGGAGAATCACGCAACAACTCGTTAGCAGTACCTGCACACAAAACAACAAATCCTCGCACCCAACGCGAACAAGGGGTTGTCAATCCCTTGGCGGTTAATTGCAAGATTAAATTGTATGGTGATAGATAGATAGGTTGAACAAAAATAGAAAATAAAATAAATAAATTAAAATTGCAGCAAGGTATTTTTAGGATTTTCAATATATGATTAAGGTAGACCCGGGGGCCATAGTTTTCACTAGAGGCTTCTCTCTTGAAAATAGCATACGGTGGGTGAACAAATTACTGTTGGGCAATTGATAGAAAAGCAAATAATCATGACGATATCCAAGGCAATGATCATGTATATTGGCATCACGTCCGAGACAAGTAGACCGAAATGATTCTGCATCTACTACTATTACTCCACACATCGACCGCTATCCAGCATGCATCTAGAGTATTAAGTTCATAAAGAACGGAGTAACGCCTTAAGCAAGATGACATGATGTAGACAAAGTAAACTCACGCATGAATAAACCCCATCTTTTACCCTTAATAGCAATGATACATACATGTCATGTCCCTTTTTGTCACTGGGATTGAGCACCGCAAGATCGAACCCATTATAAAGCACCTCTCCCATTGCAAGATAAATCAATCTAGTTGGCCAAACCAAATCAATAGATCAGAGAGAAATACGAAGCTATAACAATCATGCATAAAAGAGTTTAGAGAAAACTCAAATAATATTCATGGATAATCTGATCATAAACTCACAATTCATTGGATCCCAACAAACACACAGCAAAGAGTGATTACATCGGATAGAACTCCAAGAACATCGAGGAGAACATTGTATTGAAGATCAAAAAGAGAGAAGAAGCCATCTAGCTACTAACTATGGACCCGAAGGTCTGTGGTAAACTACTCACGCATCATCGGAAGGGCAGCAAGGTTGATGTAGAGCCCCTTCGTGATCGAATCCCCCTCCGGCAGAGTGCCGGAAAAGGCCTCCAGATGGGATCTCTCGAGAACAGGAACTTGCGGTGGCGGAAAAAGTATTTTGTGGACTCCTCTGTTGGTTTCCCGATTTTAAAGAATTTATAGAGGTGGAATTAGGTCAAAAGGAGCAGAGGTGGGCCCACGAGGCACCAGGGCGCGCCACCCCCCTGGGGCGTGGTGGCTCGTGGCCACCTCCTCTGTCTTCTGGCCCTTCCCCGAAGCTTCTAGTTTCTCTTATGTCTAGAATAAAATATCCAAAAAGTTTCGTGGCATTTGGACTTTGTTTGGTACTGATATTCTGGAAAACCAAAAACAGGCAAAAAACAGCAACTGGCACTGGGCACTAAGTTAATAGGTTAGTCCCAAAAAATGATATATAATTGATTTATAAATGTATATAAAACATCCAAGATTGATACTATAATAGCATGGAGCAATCAAAAATTATAGATACGTTGGAGACGTATCAAGCATCCCCAAGCTTAATTTCTGCTCGTCCTCGAGTAGGTAAATGATAAAAACAGAATTTTTGATGTGGAATGCTACCTATCATATTCATCATATACTCTTTTCTTTTGTAGCATGGACATTTGGACTTGAATGATTCAAAGCAATAGTCTATAGTTTGACATGAAAACATAAATACTCAAGCATACTAACAAGCAACCATGCCTTTCAGAATATCAACGCTAAAGAAAGTTATCCCTAGCCCATTATGCTCAATCATTGATCCATTCATGAAACACACTCAATATTAGCAACACACAATGCACAAGTATGACAATAGTGCTCTCTAGTTGGTGCTTTGTAAGAGAAGATGGAGACTCAAAATAAAAATAAAAATTGCATAAAAGTAAATAGATAGGCCCTTCGTAGAGGGAAGCAGAGATTTGCAAATGTGCCAGAGCTCAAGGCTTAAATTAGAGAGATAAAACTATTTTGAGAGGCATGCTTTTCCTGTCAACGAAAACGACCAAGAATTCCCAATATCTTCCATGCTAGACACATTATAGGCGGTTCCCAAACAGAAAATAAAGTTTATTTCCTTTCCACCATTCTTTCACAATCCATGGCTAGCCGTATCCACGGGTGCCCTCCATACCAACACTTTCCAAGGAATTTATTATTATCATCATATTAAAAAAATTCTCATTTCGGGATTGGGCATCCCTATTACCCGCCACTCGCTCGTGCAATGAGAAGTGAATAAACACTCATCGTGAGAATAACACACCTGGCATGGAAAATATTGGCCACCCCCTGCCGCTTCATGAGCGGTACGGGCACACAAAACGGAAAATTATTTTGAAAATTTAGAGTTGGCACATGCAAATTTACTTGGAACAGCATGGAAATACCGCATATAGGTAGGTATGGTGGACTCATTTGGCACAACTTGGGTTTAAGGAGTTGGATGCACAAGCAGTATTCCCGCTTAGTACAAATGAAGGCTAGCAAATAGATTGAGAAGCGACCAACCAAAAAGCGAAAACGGTCATAAACATGCATTGAACATAACTAACACCGAATAATGCACCATAAGTAGAATATAATTTCGTTGCATAACTATTGACTTATGTGCATGCATAGGGAATCACAAACCTTAACACCAATATTCTTCCTAAATCACAATTACTCACTAACATGACTCACATATTATCATCTCCATATCGCAAAACTATTGCAAAGAATCAAACTTATCATATCCAATGATCTTTCATGAAAGTTTTTATTATATCCCTCTTGAATATTCATCACTTTGGGACCAAATTCATATCTTGTGCAAATTACCATTACTATTATCAACTCTCAAAAAGATATAAGTGAAGCATGAGAGTGCAAATATTTCTTCAAAATTTAATCTTATCAAATCTCAAAATAATATAAGTGAAGCATGAGAGTTCAAATATTTCTTCAAAATATAGCCACCACCATGCTCAAAAAGATTTAAGTAAAGTATTAGAGCAACAGCCTAGCTCAAAAGATTTAAGTGAAGCACATAGAGTATTCTAACAAATCATGATAAACGTGTGGCTCTCTCAAATAGGTGTGTCCAGCAAAGATGATTGTGACAAACTAAAAAGCAAACAAAGCAAAGACTCATATAATACACGATGCTCCAAGTAAAACACATATCATGTGACGAATAAAAATATAGCTCCAAGTAAAATTACCGATAGTTGGTAGAAGAAAGAGGGGATGCCTTCCGGGGCATCCCCAAGCTTAGACGCTTGAGTCTTCCTTGAATATTACCTTGGGGTGCCTTAGGCATCCCCAAGCTTAGGCTCTTGCCACTCCTTATTCCTTCATCTATCGTGATCTCACCCAAAACTTGAAAACTTCAATCACACAAAACTCAACAAAACCTTCGTGAGATCCGTTAGTATAACAAATAAATCTTTAACTTTAAGTACCGTGGTAAATTGATTCATATTTAATATTGGCATAATGCTACTGTACTCTAACTTCTCCATGACTCATACCCCCCGATACGATCCATAGATTCTTCAAAATAAGCAAACCATGCAATAAAAACAGAATCTGTCTAAAACAGAACCGTCTGTCAAGATATATTTAAAAGCTATACTTCTGTAACTCCAAAAATTCTGAAAAATTAGGACAACGTGGGAAAATAATATAAAAATACTGTGTAAAAATTTCAGATTTTTCTGACGCTTCAGTACAGAATTAAAATTCCAGCACTGGACGCAAAACTTTCTGTTTTCCAAACAGTATTAATTATACTATCTTCCAAATCATCCCAAAGGCATTACTTGGCACAAACACTAATTAAAACATAAAAACACAATCATAACAGTAGCATAATTATGAAAACACACAAGAACAGAAATAAAAAGCAAAAATTTATTTTATTCATTTGGTTGCCTCCCAACAAGCGCTATTGTTTTATGCCCCTAGCTAAGCATAATGCATAGTTTCAAGTATTACCATCCTTGGTTTTAGTAATTTTTATAGGAGTTTTCTCAAACCCGGGAGGCTCCTTACGCTTCCCATTATTCTCAGGAAATGAGGCAATTTTAAGGTCTAGAATATCCAATTGCTTATTGCATAAAGTAATCAAAGTGTTCATGCGATTGAGGTTTCCACTAATATTTTGAAGAGGTTCGTTAGACTTTTGCAACTCAACCAATTTTTTCTACATGTCACCCAATTTGTCTAATATTTGAGCCCCCTCTTGAGTAAAATCAAAACCCTTTTGTGGTGGTGGAATCCCCAATATACCCTCTATTATTTCATAGGCAGTATTGGCCTCACTTTCAATAAAATTCCCTTTTGCGGCGAAGTCCAAAAGTTGTCTATGATGCATGGTTAAACCTATATAGAAATTGCGAAGCAAAATTTTTAAATCCCCTTTTATAGAGCAAATGCGGTAGGATTCCATTAACCTATACCAAGCATCCTTAAGATTTTCTCCTTGTTTCTGTTTGAAGTAAAGCACTTCAAAATCCGGTGACAAAGGAGGGATAGTTACGCTAGTCATGATGACAAGGTGAGCAAATCAAGCCAAAGAGCAAACGGAAAATATTTTTGTATTTTTGTAAAAACTTTTTAGAAGTGGGGGAGATGAAAACGAGAGGCAATGGCAAATAAAATAAATGCAAGGAGATGAAAGTTTTATGCGTAGGTACTTGATAGATGTTGATGATGTCTCCCCGGAACGACGCCAGAAATTCTTCCTGCTACTTGTGAGCTGCGTTGGGATTTCCCCGAAGAGGAGGAGATGATGCAGTACAGTAGAGATAAGTATTTCTCTCAGTTATGAAACCAAGGTTATCAATCCAGTAGGAGAATCACGCAACAACTCGTTAGCAGTACCTGCACACAAAACAACAAATCCTCGCACCCAACGCGAACAAGGGGTTGGCAATCCCTTGGCGGTTAATTACAAGATTAAATTGTTTGCTGATAGATAGATAGGTTGAACAAAAATACAAAATAAAATAAATAAATTAAAATTGCAGCAAGGTATTTTTAGGATTTTCAATATATGATTAAGGTAGACCCGGGGGCCATAGTTTTCAATAGAGGCTTCTCTCTTGAAAATAGCATATGGTGGGTGAACAAATTACTGTTGGGCAATTGATAGAAAAGCAAATAATCATGACGATATCCAAGGCAATGATCATGTATATAGGCATCACGTCCGAGACAAGTAGACCGAAACGATTCTGCATCTACTACTATTACTCCACACATCGACCGCTATCCAGCATGCATCTAGAGTATTAAGTTCATAAAGAACGGAGTAACGCCTTATGCAAGATGACATGATGTAGACAAAGTAAACTCACGCATGAATAAACCCCATCTTTTACCCTTAATAGCAACGATACATACGTGTCATGTCCCTTTTTTTCACTGGGATTGAGCACCGCAAGATCGAACCCATTACAAAGCACCTCTCCCATTGCAAGATAAATCAATCTAGTTGGCCAAACCAAATCAATAGATCGGAGAGAAATATGAAGCTATAACAATCATGCATAAAAGAGTTCAGAGAAAACTCAAATAATATTCATGGATAATCTGATCATAAACTCACAATTCATTGGATCCCAACAAACACACCGCAAAGAGTGATTACATCGGATAGAACTCCAAGAACATCGAGGAGAACATTGTATTGAAGACCAAAAAGAGAGAAGAAGCCATCTAGCTACTAACTATGGACCCGAATGACTATGGTAAACTACTCACGCATCATCGGAAGGGCAGCAAGGTTGATGTAGAGCCCCTCCGTGATCGAATCCCTCTCCGGCAGAGTGCCGGAAAAGGCCTCCAGATGGGATCTCTCGAGAACAGGAACTTGTGGTAGCGAAAAAAGTATTTCGTGAACTCCTCTATTGGTTTCCCGATTTTAGAGAATTTATAGAGGTGGAATTAGGTCAAACGGAGCAGAGGTGGGCCCACGAGGCACCAGGACGCGCCACCCCCCCTGGGGCGCGCCCTGGTGGCTTGTGGCCACCTCCTCTGTCTTCTGGCCCTCTCCTGAAGCTTCTAGTGTCTCTTATGTTCAGAAAAAAATCTCCAAAAAGTTTTGTGGCATTTGGACTTCGTTTGGTACTGATAT
Source organism: Elymus sibiricus (assembly GCA_039707655.1). Taxonomy (NCBI): domain Eukaryota; kingdom Viridiplantae; phylum Streptophyta; class Magnoliopsida; order Poales; family Poaceae; genus Elymus; species Elymus sibiricus. The sequence continues at coordinate 351,152,994 of CM077672.1, read as the reverse complement.
TCTGGAAAACCAAAAACAGGCAAAAAACAGCAACTGGCACTGGGTACTAAGTTAATAGGTTAGTCCCAAAAAATGATATATAATTGATTGCAAATGTATATAAAACATCCAAGATTGATACTATAATAGCATGGAACAATCAAAAATTATAAATACGTTGGAGACATATCACGTGGCGGAGCTCCGGTGCTCTGGCTGCTCGGATGAGCTCGAGGGCGAAGCTTCGGTGCAATCTGGGCGACAAAGTCATGTGAAAAAGAAATGCGGCGATGATATGGGAAGGTAGACAGAAGAAGGGGTCAAGTGGAGGCTCACCGGCGATGAAATCGACGACGGAAGGGCTTTGGCTCCGGCGAGATTGGGATGGCAAGGGCGTGCAATGGAGGTGGTCTCGGGCGAAATTTTGTGAGGAATCGAACGAGGGGATGCTTGGATATTTATAGGACATGTTCGTGGGCAAGTGGGCGGTCTCGGGATAGGGTTTTGGCGAGGGTTTGAACGGCCGAGGCCACAGCCGTGCGCGAGCAGGATTCCTCCTGTCGTTGGGAGGAAGAAGAACGGGGTGGGCCCGGGGTGTCAGCGGGAGAGAGAGGCTGTGGGCGACCGACGCGTAGCGCTTCGGGAGCTGGAGCAGGCCGTGGGCCGAAAGTGCGGTTGGGTTTGTTGGCCGGCGCCTGGCCCAACGCTGGGCTATCCTTTTTTTTTAATAAACAGGAGATTTTCTATTTAGTATTTACAGAGACAGAAAAGCGATAAAAATCTATATCTATATCTATACCCCTATTATATATATTCTTGGTTTCGTCCCACTTAGGATGATTTTATCATAATGAGCTGGTTGAGGTCGTACTAAACACTTCATATACACGGGTGGGAATCGAACCTATCACCTCCCAACTCAAACCTCAAAGGAACAACCATTTGTACCATCTTGATTTTTGGTTATAATAAGGAAAGTTTGTTTCTTTTATTTGTTCATTACGCCTCGCCCAGTTTTCCCATGAATTGGGAGCAGCGAAAATTATCTGTATGGGCCAAGCTTGGCCTTCAGCACACTTTTTCCACTGAGAAAATTTGTTGGTCGTCTATGGGGCTCCAAACGCACGACCTCACCACCCGATGAGCCAGCTAATCCATGTGAAGATTCTCGAAAAAAGCTAATGCATGTGATAGAAATTTGGTTTTTTACCCAAATAGATAGTCCCACCTCTCTTTTTTACATTAAATTTCACCAATTTAAATACGTCCATGAGTTGCCTGAAAATCAACAAGGCATTTCAAGAAGATGGTGAATTGTGGGTTATTTATCTTAGAAAATGAAGGATTTAATTCCACACAATGTGATTGCGTGCCCCGATTGGAAAATCCGATAAAAAATGTCTCGGCTGGCTTTGGATGGCTAAGTTGTTCCTCATTAAGAGAGATTTGAGCATTGGGCATGCAACAATGAAAAATATAAAGAACCGATAAAAAAGGACCCGATTGGCTAGGCTTAAGCGGAGGCGCTGATATCATTGGCATACAGCAATGAAAGAGATAAATAGATCCGATAAAAAAGGACCTGATTGGCTAGGCTTGGCTAAGCAAGGGGGGCGCTGTAGCAGTGATTAGTCTCCAATCGGGGGATGTGAAAATTGATCTTCTTCCTTTGCGATGCCAACGTGGGGCAATGTAACTGGGCAACACAATAAATAGAGGAGTTGAGCGGCTACATACAATTAGTATAATACTCCATCCGTTCCTTTATGTAACGTGTATTTGTTTTTTCAAAAGTCAAACAAGTGCATGTTTGACCAAGATTTTAGGAAAATATACGAATATCCAGAATACAAAATTTATATCATTTGATCCATCATGAAAATTAGTTTCATATTTTATCTATTAGGTATTGCAGATGTTGTTATTTTATTATATAATCATGGTCAAACATTCAAATGGTTGACTTGCACGGAAATCAATACACCTTATATTCTGGAACGGAGGGATTAATTCAGAAAATGGACGTGCGTCTGAGCTTCAAAAATTCCTCCAACTTCATCGCAGCAACGTATTCAAACTGATGTTTTTGTTGCACTTTGATGTCTTGATGTATGGTGTGATCAAAACTGTTGTACAAACATTGTGCAAAAAGTACTACATGTATAGTATGGTGTGATGCGAGACGTCCGCGTGTGCCTCCATTGCTATCGTCAAGTGGCACTGTCCGGATGTTGTCGTATCATGTTGATGGACACCCACAACTGTCGTCGGGTGCCACCGTTTGGTTGTTGTCATGTTGCTGATGGATATTGTCATCAGAAATTGAGTTTCGGTGCACACGCCGATTATCTCTCCTGTTGCAACGCACGGGCACTTTTGCTAGTAAATACTAAACTAAATAGAACAATTCCAGAAAAATTCACACAAATACCTGGGCTTATATATGAACCAGTGAATTTTTTTCTGGCCAAAATAAATTAATTTGAAAATAATTATTTTTGCAAAAGAGTTTATTTGACTATAAACTAATTTCTCAAATAACTTCAAATTACCAAATGATATTCAAATACTTTTTCCAACTCTTTTATTCTGAAGAAGTCATGTTATCTTCTGTCTTAATATTTTTTCTTGAGCTGAAAAAAATATTGAATAACCAGAATTTAATATTTAGAACATTCCCAACTTTGTTTCTTTTGAAGGAGTCATTTTACCTTCTCTAAATTATTTTGAGTTGGATTTGTTTTAAATAATAAAATTCAAATAAGATCCAAAATAAATATTTGGGAAAGTCATTTTATTCCCTCTCTATTAAATGCTTAATTAAATTATCAAAAGTTTCAATTTGCACTCAAATTCAAACAAGATCAAAACAAAACAATCATTATTATTTAATTTATATAACATTCCAAAATTTGGGATGTTACAATCGAAAAGGAGACCTTTCATGTTAAGCAAGAAGAGCTACGAGTTGGAGGGCTATTTCACCGATCGTTGATGCCCTGCAAGTGCACATGGCTATATAGCACAATTTGCGATAAGTAAGTGTTGAACCCACAGAGAGCTAAAAGAAAGGTAATTACCACCACCACAAGTATGTTGTCACCTAACGCTCCCACCCAAACTGTAGTCTGGAAATTGGTTACTAGGGAAATGGTAATAATGGAGGTTTACAATAAACTACTAGCGAGAAGGTAAAATAGTAAATAAAAGGTGGTAGGCTAATAATAAGGATAGAGCTTGATTAATAAAGGCATTAAGAGTGGTTTTGCAATCATCGCTACTACTTAATTGTGTGAAAACATAAATCTAGGTTCGGATCACTAAGCCGCCTCATATCGTTTATAAGTGGGTGGAGCCAAGTACACATATGTGCATACATGCAGTAGCCATGCATCACATACGCCTCCACTATTCCTCCCCACATTCAAGTTACGACAACGGTGATTAAGGGTCTCCCCGTGGACACAGCTTAAAGGCGGTCTTCGGTAATCCCCTATCAAGAGGTTAGGGGAACAGGGAGGTAGTTCTGTCACCGCAATACCTCCTCAACCCACCGTCGCAACGGTAATATTATCTCTCATGTTCAAAAAGGGACAATGTTGAGTGGTTGACCTTACACAACATCATGAGGAATATTAACTTAAACATACAATAAAGGTTTTTGTATCCTACCGGCGTACGTTCTAATACATACTAGAGTTCATCTATATTCCCCGAGAACTAATGCACTTACTCAAACATGAATTTATTGGACATAGCGATTAGAGTTAAGTTACAAGCCAACATGATGTTGGGGAAGAAGAGGCATGGCGGCATTAACAATGATGGCACCGGCCCTCCGGCCGGTACGAGTGTTGGTGGAGACTCCCCCTTCCTTCTTCCTTGTATTGCCCCTTTATCTATGGTGGACATGGCTTTTCTACAACAATGGAGGTGTGGAGGAACTTCGTGGAGTTTTGAAGATCAATCTCGGCGGCTAGGGTTGGAGGTGTATATATAGGTGGTCTCCATAGGTGTCTCCGTGGACCTCCACCTACCCCTTCATCCAAGGGATCTAAGGGAGCCAATCTTCTCCCAATACCTCCCATGGTATCCAAGGGTCACGTAGGAACAAACCCGGGTGAAATCAGTGAAGAATCGTGGAAGTTATGGCTGATTTTGCAGCCTTAGGAGGTTGGTACAACGCCGGTACGACCTTGTACGGTCATACCATTCATTGTCTTCTCTCCTGGAGTCTGCTCGTGCAGTTTCATATTTTGGTCATCATTTCTTCATACGATTTCCGATTTGGGCATTCTTTGACTCGTTAGATTTGCCTTGGAGAGCCCAATACACACATGGTATTGGATATTCAACTTGGACTCTTTGGAAAATACCAAATTATCCGACTCTTTAAAGGGTTTAAATCTGGTGCTTGTAACTCCTCTAGTTTGGCCCCAACTTGGTCATTTTAGATGTGCTAAGTCCATGGGAATGCCAACACACCTACAAAGACAAACAAGAGAAAAATAATAAAACCTAAATAGTTGTGCAATTAACTTAGTGAAATGCGCAAAAATCCTCTCGTCAACCGTCACTTCTTGTGTGTATCTGCTGAAGATGCAAAGTTCCTTAGAAAAGGCTGATATCCATCTACTCACAATAATTTGAATGTAGAACTAAAGAAGCACAATTTCCTCCTTCAACTAGAATCTAGCTGAAGAGAAGCGAATAAAAATATACCTAGTATAAGAGGATGTCCGTGTCAATTACCATGCCTCTGACTTTTAAGGTGTATGTTCAGGTTCATGATATTCTTAAAATATGCCATTAAACTGGATCTTCCAAACAAGATTCCGTCCGTTAGATCTTCATAAAGGTACCATGATATACACATCCATTAGAACTTCAAAATTGTACCTAAACCAATTGCATATGTTATATCTATGCCAGTGTACTTAAACAAACCGCATCAGCTAGATCTACATAAGTGTATTGAAACATATAGCATAGGTTAGATCTTCGTGACTGTACCTAAATAGATCAAATTGTTTACTTGTCCATAATTGTATTTGTACAAGTCATAACTGATCAATCTTCATAACTGTAGCTAGATAAATCACAAACAATGCATTATCATAGTTTCAATTAGACAGATATCTCAGGGATAGCATTTTTCAGTACATATGTTAATTATTATTTTAAGCTCATGTTGACTATTAGTTGAACTATAAACAAAAACTATTATGCATGATTTAAGCACGGGTAAGGAGTTATTAGGCTCCAACATGAGTACAGATGGGGGAGTATGTAAATGTGTGATGATTACTGGAACCAAAGAGTTGAGGGTGTGTTGGTCACTGATATGTTTAAATTTTCATTTCATAATAAAAGCATGGTCCTATTATATTTAGAGAGAAATTAGCACCAGCCAACTTTTCTGTTTGAGGGAATAAGAACATAATTACATTACTCTTTATATAGCCGTGCAAAAAAAATTGACAGACATGTGGAGTTGCATACATGTACAAGCGAGCATATAGCATTTGACCTAGAGGGCATGTGGATTGTAAGTTAGTTTTGTTAGTTCCCTCGCTTTTGGATACTTGACTATATAAATATGTTAATGAATTAGTCAAGATTGGTTGTATTAATATCATTTGCTTTTTTGAAAAAAAAATACTTGAAAGATTTTTTTATTTCTCAATAACATAATCATATATTCACATACAAAATAAAGGTCAAAGTTACAATTTTGAGAAAGTAGTCACGTATAAAACATTGTGTATTTTTGTAATGAAAGAAGTAAATGTGAGCAATAGTCTACGTAAAAATATACCACTTTGCTTGAGTATAATAATTTCAGCATTGTGTTGTACAATAATTCTGGTTGTGCTATGTCATAATGTATATTGTTTTTAGTTGTAGTATGTCAGTTTCTTACGATAATTCTGCCTAAAAAAGGTCGCGTTGTTGCTTTTCAAAGTCACTTTTTAGAGGTCGGCCACATCATCACTTTTGAGGATATTGTAATTTGTAGTTGTTTAACAATGTATTGGAGTTTTAAAACTTTTTTGAAACTCCAATACATTGTTAAACAAATTACAAATTACAATACGTCGATGAAAGTATCATACATGGATAAAAGTCACAAATAGAGATAAGAATCTCAAGCATAAATAGCAGTAGATGTGTAGTAAATAGTGTGTGCCTCACTGTAATCCTCCTCTAGCTCTAGAAATATGATCCCCGTAGTCTCTTTCAAGGACCCCGAGGCGGGAAGCGTCTTGGCTGGTGCTGCTGATAGAGACCTTGGCCATGCAGTTCCTCTATATCCTCATTGTGTGTCTCTTGCATGAGAGGCGGTGATGGAGTCTGAAGTATCGAGTCGTGTTGATACATCTTTGAACCACCATATGTGTAAGCTCAATCGTAATTATCATTTAGGCTATAACTAATCACATACAACACATAAAATGAGATACTAAACTAATACCAGTAAAAAAATGCACTAAACCTAGCTAATACAATATCAGGGTTTACCCTCAATATGTGCTTCTCGTCAACTAGGCCGCTGCTCCGCTCCTCCTATCCACCATGCTATGTCGTCTGCCCATTGAGCTATGTGGTTGTGCTACTCTCCTCCATCGCATGACCTAACTTCTCCCTACCCTTCTCTACCCTCCTCTTCCACCATGCGGTTGGTCGAGCCTGATCACCGCCGCCACCTCTAGAAACATCCACCGCATGACACCTCCATGTAGTGTCACTGCCCCGTGGCATTGGTCGTCTCTCTCTCTCTCTCTCAAACTTCCATTTTTCCAGTGCTCCCAAAAAGTATATTCCAACATGAGTAAAGCTTGTTTGATCACTCATGTTGAGCATATACCTTTATGGAGTTCCTAGACCATAGGCATGATTTTTTCTGTACACATGTACATATCCTTTATTAAAATCAAGCAAACATTTTGCCTTCTCAAGAAAGTATCATGTTTTAACGATACATTGACAAAATAACAAGCTTCAGCAAATATATTTTAAAATCCTTCGTGAGATGAATTATGTATATTTCTATAATAGTTAAGTGGATTTTAATATATACCGCAAAAGAAGGATTATATGACATTCTTTAGATTTTATAATTCATGTCTCAACAAGTTTCCTACAAATTGCAGAAAAAATCAATTGATTTTGGAAAATAATGGCCACTTTGAGTAAGATTTTCATAAGATTTTTTATGATTGGAATCCTGCTTTTACTTATATCGACTCTTTGATTTGTACATGATTGAACCCTATAGGTTTTTTTCTAAGGATTTATGTTACTACATTTCCTGGGAAAATTAGCATCCACTTAAACTTCTTGGAAATAATAATTTCCTTTTACTGTGATAGAGTTCTACAAACAATCTTAGGCCCTAAACCAAGAAGTTTCCACCAAAAGCTTCATCCAGGTGTAATATGCTTCAGATAGTATCGACATGTTCCAACAACTACAAGTAAATGTTACCAAGCTGAGCCTTGGTTCTACTTATTTTCATCTCTCGCCTATTAAGATAGCTTTATTTTGTACTCCTTGTTGGATCACATAAATGTCAACCTGGCTTGGAATCAAATTGGCCTATTCCATTTTTTATACATGTTGTTACCCTTATGTTATGCCAATTTGATATGTTGTATCGAGCCTAATTTCCACACTCGTACTAGTTGTTGTCATCATAGTCATCGGGCTAGAAAGACACATTATGCTAATGGCATTTGACTCAACTGTCACATTGCTTAACTGTATAAGACATGTATTCAACATTCTTACATAGAAGCGATTTAGTGAGATGTTTCTGCAACTTTAACAAGCATCAGTGTGATCATTTAAGAGAAATATTGATTCAATGAATTCCATGGGTTGAAGTGGAAGAAAGACAGTAAGGACCATTCATTTCTTTTACTATTTTTTATTCCATCATATGTTGAATAATATTTACTTACAAGATTATTTGGACTTCACAAATTAATTAATTATAGATTGGAGAATAGTTTGTATTTTGAGACAATTCATACTCACAGTTACTGTCGCATCATGAAGTTATGCATGAAATGCACTATGGTCAATTGCCACACTCGTTTATGCCCATTACATTTCTGGTAGGTAATTGTAAATGGACTAGTTGCCATTGAGTTTGTGATGCGGTGTGTGCTAATTGTGTTTTACCGTTGGGTATAGTGTGTACATTTCACATGTGTACAACGAGTCAGATAGCTTTGATAAAATTTTAGCGATCAATTTAGTACTAAACTATAATTTAGTACTTGACTGATTTGACTTCCATTAGTTACCATCTTTTTTTGACAACCTCAAGAAGTCACCATTATTTCCGCAGTTCACAAAGAAGAGTGAAATTGACCTATTTAGGAGAAAACCTAGGCTAGAAACCTTAGTTATCACACCTTTTGCAAAGGTTTTGTGCATGTCATGCACATTAAAGCTAGATTTCACACATTCATTTACACTAGACATCTTGAATTAGGAAGGTCGAATCATGCTAGTATATGCAGGCACGATGTATAGTTTCTGTTTTTGAATAAAGATGTATACTTTTGAGGGACTTCCAAACTCCAGCATGCATAAGGACAGTGCAATTCTCATGGATGGACTTCTGCAATGGAATTTCAATCCCGGTCTCACGATCGCGGATCAGGTTCGTCGTCGCTTTGGCTCCACGGTTCACTACTCTCCCACACCAACCTCAAGGAATTCTTCTTGGCAATCAATTTCCTCCTCGGCATCTTTCCCTCTCTCGGCTTCTTCTGTTGATTTGGCTTGATGCTACTTGTGATAGGCGTTGGGATTTCCCTGAAGAGGAAGGGTGATGTAGTATAGTAACAGATAGTATTTCCCTCAGTTAAGAACCAATGTTTATCGAACCAGTAGGAGACTCACGCAAACAAAGATAAGCAGTACCTGCACACACACAAAACAAATACTTGCACCCAACGTGGGCAAGAGGGTTGTCAATCCCCTTGTACTCGTTAATTGCAAGGATTAATTCTGGTAATGGTAGATAGATAAATTGCAAAAGAAAATAAATGGTAAATAATTGCAACAAGGTAATTTAGGGTTTCAGTAAATAAAGTGAATGGACCCGGGGGCCATAGCTTTCACTAGAGGCATCTCTCTCATGAACATAGCAACGGTGGATAAAATTATTGTTGGGAATTGATAGAAAAGCGCATAATTATGACGATATTCATGGCATGATCAATATATAGGCATTACATCCGTGACAAGTAGACCGAAACGATTCTGCATCTACTACTATTACTCCACCCCTCGACCGCTATCCAGCATGCCTCTTCAGGTATTAAGTTCATAACAAACAGAGTAATACTTGGAGCATGATGACATAATGTAGACAAAGTAAGACCAAATAATATGTTTGGAACCCGTCGTGTTACCCTTAGTTGCAACAATACAAATACATGCCTCGCTACTCCTCTTGTCACAGAGTGAGGACACCGCAAGATTGAATCTAATCATCAACTTGGCCAATGAAACTCATAGATCGAAAAGCATACATAGCTATAAAATCACACATAATAAAGTTCAGCAAAGACTCAATTACTTTCAATGAATAATCTGATCATAAACCCACAATTCATCGGATCCAGACAAACACACCCCAAAAAGATTACATCGAATCGATCTCCGAAGAGAACATTGTATTGAAGATCAAAGAGAGAGAGAGAGAGAGAGCCATCTAGCTACTGCTATGGACCCATAGGTCCTGTGGGGAACTACTCACACATCATTGGGGAGGCAGCAAGGTCGATGAAGATAGCCTCCGTGATGGATCCCCCTCCGGCAGAGTACCAGAAAAGGCCTCCAGATGGGATCGCGGAAGAACAAAGGCTTGCGACGGCGGAAGATGTGGCACCCCGGCTCAGAGGAATCGGAACACCCCGTATTCCAGCCCAGAGATCAAGTCTTCTAGAATACGGCACTGCTGGCATAGAACAGAACAGCTCTTTATTACAAATAATATGGGTACAAGGGTTCAAAGGTTATAGGGGCACGGCGACGTTACGGCTGCTAAGATAGCTCTATGCTAGTAGCGAACAACTTGTAGCAGTGGAATAACTTCTAGCAGCGGAACAACGACAACGGTGATGAACTCCACTCCGCAGGGACTCTGGTTGGGACACATCCTAGCTCGCAAACTCAGGATCCTCGACAAGCAATCAATCACGGCATTACCTGCAATCTGGCATGGCATGCCAGGTGAGTACTTTGAATGTACTCGCAAGCTCACAGCAACCAAAGCAATCAAGACAAACAATAGCATGGCATTTATAGGTTAATTATTGATGGTGAGCATGATACTACTAGAACAATATGAGAATGAGCATGGCATATACATGTTACTCATGATATGAACATGATGATACTAGCACTAGCATGAGAGGGACTCGACGTTTAAGGTCTCATGGACCAACTTCCTCATTTCGGAGGTTATCTCATAAGCACCATATGTATCAATCTTTCTTACCACCGTGATCATCACATGACCACAAGGAGACCAACTTACTCATGCCGGTGGTTATCACTTAACCACCAAGGGTTAAATCCGTGATCATCGCATGACCACAATGAGCTCGATCTTCCTCCGTGATCATCGCATGACCACATAAAGATCAACCAACTTCTTACCACATGGAACCAGGGTTGTTTATTATGCACAGATTATTATTACTCTTGACCCATAGTGACCTACTATGAGCTGTGTCCATAACCGAGGACGCGGCTATCGATAGTTTATACACTCTACAGAGGTTAGTACACTATACCCACACTATGGAACTCATGGTCTCATGCTCCCATTCGGGTGGACCAATGACGTTCCAACAAAACCAATCTATTGCATGACACTCTCCCGACCACTCCGACACACACCCATCTGGGTCATGCCATGGGTGTCCCCGATGTCACCGTGTGACATCCGCCACCATCGTGGCCAAACTAAACTGCCACCTCGTCGCTAAAACTATCCCAAACGGGGGCAGTACTGTCCCAAACGGGGACAGTGGTATACCATACAACTTGGGCTCACAAGGTTATAGCCGCCTAACGGGCCAGGGTAGCACGCACATATAACCTTACCTAGTTGGAGGCACCGGCGAGAGGCATGGCAATAGACCGAGTTAGGGCCTCCCCATCTAGGCAAGTGTGGCTGCACTAGTGAGCTCGATTCGGTGGCACTACGACTCAACCAACAGATTTGTTCAAGTTCAATTAATGTTAGGTTTAACTTGAATGGTGATGAGCTGAGCCATAACAAAATAATATGATGAGATGCCAATGCATATGATCATGATATCAACATTAGCATGGATGGGCAACATAACCATTTAACATATGAATCTTAATATTAACCACAATAAACCATTTAGTCTACTGGATGCAAATGAGCATGACATAGTGATGATCATGAATCTCACAAGTATTTTCATAATAAACAATAACTATTTATGTGAGCATATCATTATCACTAGCACGGAAAGTAAATACAAGAATTAACATGACAATAATGACATTAGCAAGTAAGTATCTGGATGCACATGAACATGGCATAAGGATGAGTAGGGATTTACAAGCATTTACAAAATAATTACACGAGCAAACAATTATTCAAATATTCAAGTGAAAACCATGGCTATTGCAATGGCATCATGCAAGTGGCTGTTGTGGCTTGCCTGGGGTTGAAGGATTCATCGGGAAGAAATGCGAGGAGTTCGCAGAAAGATTCACCGGAAAAGTTTCTCTCTCGGCGGAGCTGATTAGAGGGTAGGCGCAAAATGGTCATTTTCAGAATGTGACAACATCGTGGAAATGATACCAACAGAACGGGCTCGACGAATAGAGAACGTGGGCTTTGGAATCACCTAATTCGGAGTCACGTTTGCAAAATTGCGGCCGTTCATTCGTTAGGCAGAAAAACAAATAAAAACTGTTCTTTTCTGCTGTAAACGGGCAAACGCCCGCAATATAAGGATTTCAGCGCCAGCGGCTGGAAACAGAAGGCGTACTTCGCAGAAATAAGCTTTCGAAACAGAGAAAACATATATCTCTCTGAAGCTGCACCAGAGTACGCTTTCAGAATAGGAAAGCGTATTTTGTAGAAGGTGCCTCCACTCATGCTAACTGGACCGGGGCCGCGGTCGCTTCCAGGCGGGTCCCGCTAGTTCTCTCTCTCTCCTCCTCACCCCTTCTTCTACCTCCTGACGGGAGAGGCAGAGGAGAGCACACCGGCGCGGTTCCGGCCGCTCCGCCGCACAGGAGGCCGAGCCGGTGGCCGGGGCAGACGACCCGCTCCACGCCGCGCTCGAAGGTGGTCGCCAGGGTCGCCGGGGCTGCCGGAGTCGAGCGGCCCATCTGCAGGGCGGGCGGTGGCCACGGCGAAGTTGGGCACGGCGCTACGGCCGCGGAGAGGATGGGAGGGAGCTACGGGGAGATTTGTGGAGGTCGAGAGGTTGCTCTGGTGTAGGTAGGAGGGAGAGAGGGGGCTTGGCTTGCTCGAATTTAGGCGGAGGCCGACGGCGGAGCTTCGGCCATGGGAGGGGCGAGAGAGCTCCTCGAGCTCAATTGGATGGATGGGTGGGGTGCTAGGAGGGAGAGGAGGCTGCTGGTGTGCTCGAGGGGTCTCGGGAATGGCTATTTATAGCCGAGCGACGGGGATGAGAGAGCGCGGCCGCGGCGACACGTGTGCCGTGCACTGGAGCGAGGAGGCCACGCGGAGGGAGGGGCACGGCGTCAGGAGGGTTCGAGGGGAGTGGAGGAGCTAGTAGGGGCTTCGGGAGAGCTCGCGGAAGAAGAAACCAGGGAGAAAACGACGACGGCCACTGGCACACCGTGTGGCGTGGCACGCCAAGGAGGAAGGAGGAGGGGGAGAGGGGTCCAGAGAGTGCACGTGGACGGAGGAGAGGGAGGGCGACACTGTGGACATGCCGCGGTGGCGCGAGCACATCGTTTGGACGGCGGCCAAGGGCCCTGATGTCCAGAGCGCGTCAAACATCATGCCATCCGCGTGGTCACCGCTGGCATTGCACGCTCTGGCCCACTACTGGCTGAGAGGTCATGTCCACTAGTGTCATGGTTTTGTCACGGCAGATGTCCTTGTGAAAGGACTTAGTGGTGAGGCCATCGCAACTAGGTGGAAGCTTGAAGGGGTTGGTCGGAATCAAGAGACGTGAGTTTTAACCAGGTTCAGCCCCTCACGGTGGAGGTAAAAGCCTACATCCTGCTTGATTGCTATTGATGATGATCTCGATTACAAGGGTGCTGTTTCGCTACCTCTATCTCGAGAGCTACTAATTTGTCTGTCTGTCTTCCCCTCTCCCCCTCGGGGTGCCTTGCCCCTCCTTATATAAGTTGAAGGGCTCGGCTTACATGTAGAGTCCTAGTAGGATTAGGACTGGTCTATTACAAGCTGGATACTAGTCCGGGTCTTGCTTTCCTCTTCTTGGTCCTCCTCTTTGAGCCGGCCCATTGGGCTCCCCTTAAGCCGGCCTCCTGCCGGGTCTCGCCCTGGGCCCTTGGTCTCTCCTATTCATCGTCTTCCTTAAGTAAAGGAGAACTCACTGCGTCCTTAGGCAGGCCGCCGCCTCAAGTACTGGGTTATGAGCCGGCCCACTTTATGAGTCGCCCTGATGGGCCTTTGACGTCTTGATCGTCGCTGCTACTCTCCAGGGTGCCACTGGATAACCCGGCCCTGAACGGGCGGGTCATATCGTGGGGTTATATCCCAACATTAGCCCCCAGTTTAATTTGGATTTATCCATGTTAAACTTATCCTGAAAAATAAAACAAGAACAAATTTAACAGGTTGTGTGCCAGGTCGATGGTCCTTCTGAGCCGGTATCTGTTCATCCTTCAGTCCTTGTCATTTCCTTCTGTGAAAACACCCGCCCGAGTCAATCTTTGCCGGGTTATTCAATGGAATCCTTCCTGTAAAGTCCGGGTCTCTTCGTTATATCAATGGGCCAGCTTCAAAATCAACTTGCTGGTTTTATGCAGAAAAATATTGGGGAAAAAATAATCCATTTGAGTCGGCTTCCAAAGCTCTGACTTGACAAAAATATTGGGCTTAAGATATGCTTCTGATGCTGAACTGGCTTTGAATACTCCGGCTTGACAAAAATATTGGATTTAAGATATTCATTTTATGTTCAGCCGGCTTGAGGACGTAGAGCTTGTCGAGTTGCGATTGTCGAAGTTGTCGGATTATAAAGATTGATGATACCGGGTCATGATTGTTCTTCCTGGATTCTTCAGGCCAAGTCCTTATATGACGGATCCTCCCAGGCCGGGTCTTTTCCAGCCCGGGTCAATCTGAATTTTCTTTCATATATATCAACCGTAGCCCCCAAGCTCCAAGTTTATCACCTTGTGATGAATTGGTGCTTGCTTTTGTAAATATTGTTGCGTCGGCTTTCCGGGCCTTTCTATGAACAACTTGGAAAACATAAACTTTGCAAATTTCTCCACTAAGAATATGATACCCGGTTTGCTCAAAAACTGAGAACTTGAAGGTGTACCTCCCTTATATCCATATTACCTGTAGCCCCCAAGTCTTAAGAGGGGAACGTAGTGATAGCTTAAGATTTGCTTCAATATAAATGTTGCAACTTTTAAGAAATCCGGGTTGTTCATCTGAGTCACCAGTTATAAACTGAATGTTTTGCATTTCACATGTGTAGCTCCCAAGGGCCGGCTCATCAATATGTGATGGGCCGGGTCTTCAATTTGGACCTTATGATCTGTTTAAACAACTGAACGCTGTAGCCCCTCAAGTGCCGGGTTGTCTTGCCCGCAGCAACCTGGGACTTGAACTTAGCTTTTGATGTTTGTAGATATATAGCTGTAAATAATGTAGCCCCCAAGGGCCGGATTAGCTCTCCTCATCAATCTGGAACTTGAACTATCTGTAGAGTGAATGACTGTAGCCCCCAAGGGCCGGGTTACTATTAATAGTGAGCCGGGTCTTCAATGAAGGTACTTTTAAAATGACAATGCATTAGCCCCCAAGTACCGTGGTGCATGCTTGCAGCGACATGGGACTTGATGTTTTGTAGATCAAAATTGGCTGATGTAGCCCCCAAGTGCCGGGTCGTGTGCCTGCGGCGACTCGGGACTTTAGAAACTTGAACAATGTAGCCCCCAAGTGCCGGGTTGTGTGCCTGCGGCGACTCGGGACTTCAGAAACTTGAACAATCTAGCCCCCAAGTGCCTGGTCATGTGCCTGCGGCCACTCGGGACTGAATAATAGACTTGAATATGGTATCCCCCAAGTGCCGGGTCGATCGCCTGCAGCGGCTCGGGACTTCCTTTATCTTTGTAATTTTTTGAACTGAGTATTAGCCCCCAAATGCCGTGGTACATGCTTGCAGCGACATGGGACTTTCATACTGAATGTAATCTTGGTTTGAATAATGTAGCCCCCAAGTGCCGGGTCATATTACCTGTGGCGACTCGGGACTATTCCTTCCACTGTAGAATAAATTCAGATCCACTGTAGCCTCCAAGAACCGGGTTGTCTGGCCGCATAGTATACTCTTTTGCATTATCAACTCACCAAATAAATCCTGGTGACCCGGCAAGTGACAACCCAGTGGCAATTGACGCAGAAGGAGAACAAACCAATGTTAATTCGGCAGATCCAGCTGCCGGGTCTCAACCATCAATCACTCTGCAAGCTTGAATTTGCTGTGAAAAACTTTGATAGAAAATAGCCCAATCGTGGCTTGTAATAGTTTTTGAGCGTGAAACTGCATAGTTAGCCAATGCCATCAAAAACTTTAATATTTTGCCTGTGAACTGATGATGCTTTTGCGATGAAAGAAATCCTTGGCCATGGTTGCAGTGCAACCCGACAAATATGTGCGAAAAAATTCATAAGTGTTGTAGTCTTCTACAAAGCACATGTTGAATAACCCAAAACCCGGTCAATTAGATGACCAGGTATTATATGTGACCCGGCTGGATTTGTAACCCAGGAATTAGAAGAATTGATATCTCAATCATTTAATACTGGTTATGATAAACCATGATGAAGATCCAGCCATTTTGGCTATCAAAGATTTGTTTGTTCCTGCAGAGTTATAGTGTAACCCGGTTTAAAAACCGGCTCCTGCGACATAAACAAATATAGAGATGTATATATGATGCATTGCATGATAATGTAATGTATGATGATGGAATGTATGATGATGTATGTGTATGATAACAGAGTATAAAAATGCCGGTTTTCGAGGCGCGACAAATAGACCGGCTTTCGAGGCTCGACTCTTGCTTCAATGAAGCTGGCATGATAGCCCATGGTTTATCCTTGCTCTCTATAAGCCGGCTCTCACGTGACGTATCCAATGTTTTAACCAAGGCAAGTTCAGGGTCATAGAGATGATTGACTTGTCAAGAGTACACCGGGTCACCTAATCGGAGTAGCATCAAGCAGACAGGCAGGTTTAACCAAGATAATGTGGCATTATTTGCCGGGTCAAGAGGGTGAGGTAGCTAAACTCGGTGAGTTGGAAGCCCCCAAGTGACCAATGATCGAAATTGAGTAGGATACCCATGTTTAGACTGTGCATCATGGCAACTAGTCTTCTTTGGTAACCTTACTTTTCGCCAATAAGGCAGGATACCTATGTTTGAACTGCGCATCGTGGCAGCTAGTTCTCTTTGGCAACCATTAATTTTTCGCCAATATGGCAGGATACCCATGTTTGAACTGCACATCGTGGCAGCAAGTTCTCTTTGGCAACCTTTAATTTTTCGCCAATACGGCAGCAGCCCCCGGGACCGGGTTGTCTTCCTCGCAATGACCCGGGGTTCTTGAATTTGTGAAACCACCCAACTCTGACGAGTCATGTCTGTGTAGCCCCTGAGTCTTAAGTTGACTCGAGGATCCGGCTTGAGATTCTTTGCACTTGGATGTGGCATAAACCGGCGTATAGTTGACAGTTGCGAACTGGAATTATCGAAGCCGGAGGCGATGCGGCGAGTTGATGATCTTGCAGGGATGTTTTTGTCCAAAGTGATTTCGTACGCCTCTTGGTCCGGCTCTTCTGGTTTTTCCAGGACCGTTCTTTTTTCTGTTTCTTCGCTGTCGGCTTCAGAATTGCCGGCTATTCTGAGATCGGATCTTTGCTCTTTCGGGGAGGTTTCCTCCATGGCCGACTCTTCCGTCTCTTTTGATGTGGCAAATTAGGCCAGACCGCAAGATGGTGAGCTGTGTGTTATGCCGGATAACTTGGTGTGGGCCGGTCAACAGAGCGGACTCTGTCATGCTTCGGTGTGTTGATGTAAATTGGACGCGAGAGTCGGCCGTGGCGTCTGGAGCGGACGCGCGAGTCGGCCGCGGCGTTGTAAACCGACGGGGGCGCGCGAGTCAGCCGCGGCGTTGTAAGCCGGCGCGGGCGCTTGAGTCGGCCGCGGGGTTGTAAACCGGCAGTTGTGCGCGAGTCAGCCGCGGCGTTGTAAGCCAGCGCGGGCGCGCGAGTCGGCCGCGAAGTTGTAAACCGGCAGTTGCGCGCGAGTCAGCCGCGGCGTTGTAAGTCAGCGCGGGTGCGCGAGTCGGCCGCGAAGTTGTAAACCGGCAGTTGCGCGCGAGTCAGCCGCGGCGTTGTAAGCCAGCGCGGGCGCACGAGTCGGCCGCGAAGTTGTAAGCCAGCGCGGGCGCGCGAGTCGGCCGCGGCGTTGTAAGCCAGCGCGGGCGCGCGAGTCGGTCGCGGCGTTGTAAGCCAGCGTGGATGAGGGAGTCGCCTGGCGTGTTGATGTAGACTGAACCGCGGAAGCAGTGGCTTACACGCGTGTCTGTCGAGTAGCGCGGCACGGACGAACGCCAGTATAGAATGATGCTGGTGCGCGCTCCGTATCCGTGGTATAACGCCACTTTTGTGATGAATAATTGTCCTGCGTTAAAATATTACAGGGCAGAGTAATTGTTCTCGGATGAATTAATATATACTGAAAAACAGATAGGGCGAATAGCACCTGGTATTTTTGTCGGATGAACGTGTGAGTCGGCCGTGGCGTTGGGAGCCGGCGCAGGCACGGGCGCGAACGCGGGAGCAGCCGCGGCGTCGAAAACCGGCACGGGCGCGGACACGCGAGTCGGCCGTGACATTGAGAGCCGGCGCGGATGTGTGAGTTGGCCGCACATTGGAGGCCGACTCGGACGCGCGAGTCGGCCGTGGCATGTTGAAGGAATCCTGAGCCGGTCGGTCATCGGGGTAGCCCCTAAGCCCGCCATCGTAAAGCGGGAGGTTTGACTCGGTCTCGCCTACCGAGGACTCGACATCAGAGTAGCCGAGGGTATCGCTGCCGGACGCAGAGTTATCTGCAAGGTCCACCCCCTGAGTGAAGCTGATGAAGACATGCTTCCGGCCGGCCTGAGCCTGGGCGGGTTGCACGCGCCGAGCCGGCTCGACGATGTCGGTGCAGATGTCCGGCTCGGGTTCAGATCTGCCGGCTTTGCCGATGAAGACGTGGATTTTGCCGAAGGGGACCCGGTACCCATACTCGATTGACTCGGCCTCGGGGCCCCAGTCTGAATCATTGATGTAGAGTTTGCCGCGACGACTCTTGGTCATGCGGCCGATCGCATATCCCTCGATCCTTGCGGGAGTTCCCTTCAAGTACTCAACACCACCGAGCGATAGCCCCACGGTGGGCGCCAACTGTCGTGGTTTTGTCACGGCAGATGTCCTCGTGAAAGGACTTAGTGGTGAGGCCAACGCAACTAGGTGGAAGCTTGAAGGGGTTGGTCGGAATCGAGAGACGCGACTTTTACCCAGGTTCGGCCCCTCACGGTGGAGGTAAAAGCCTACATCCTGCTTGATTGCTATTGATGATGATCTCGATTACAAGGGTGCTATTTCGTTACCTCTATCTCGAGAGCTACTAATTTGTCTGTCTGTCTTCCCCTCTCCCCCTCGGGGTGCCTTGCCCCTCCTTATATAAGTTGAAGGGGCCGGCTTACATGTAGAGTCCTAGTAGGATTAGGACTGGTCTATTACAAGCTGGATACTAGTCCGGGTCTTGCTTTCCTCTTCTTGGTCCTCCTCTTCGAGCCATCCCATTGGGCTCCCCTTAAGCCGGCCTCCTGCCGGGTCTCGCCCTGGGCCCTTGGTCTCTCCTATTCATCGTCTTCCTTAAGTAAAGGAGAACTCACTGCGTCCTTAGGCAGGCCGCCACCTCAAGTACTGGGTTATGAGTCGGCCCACTTTATGAGTCGCCCTGACGGGCCTTTAACGTCTTGATCGTCGCTGCTACTCTCCAGGGTGCCACTGGATAACCCGGCCCTGAATGGGCGGGTCATATCGTGGGGTTATATCCCCAACAACTAGGGTCCACATAGCTCAAAGATAAAGATCAATGGCTGGGATCGATTGAGAGGCTCTGAGTGATGAGCTGGGTGCAGAAAGTGATATGGACAGCAAGTGTTTGTAGTGTACTGGGGAAGATTGGCTTGGTGAAAGATGTTGTGATTTGGATGGGGAAGGTTCTTCACTAAGGTGACCATTGTGGCAAAGTATCACCTCAAATGGATGTGTCTAGCTGGCACTTCCTTTGCAAAGTGCCCCACTGGACAGAAAATGAAAATGGAAGCTATGCTCAAATGGCTTGATGGATTGAGCTGAAATTTGGTGCACAGTGATGATTTGGGCATATGGAGGCACTGTAAAAATTTCATACCATTTGGCTAAATATAAATGGTACTTCTTTCACAATGCTTCCAATTGGGCAGTAACTTGGGGGGGATTCTTGAGAAATATTGGATAGATAAAATGAGCCCAAATTTGGTGGAGGGAAGTTATATAGGTGTTAGAAGATTCTGGTAAAAATTCAGAAATTATGGAGCAATATAAAATATAGTTGCTTCACAAACTGAAAATATGACCAGAAGCAAAGATTGGATGGTGTGCTCACCATGAGCATGTAATCTTGAATATTTTTACACATCCAAGGTCCATATGAGCCAAAGTATTTATGAAAATTTTGTGGGAATTTTGGGGTAGACAGAAATATAGGTTGCTTCACAACCTAGGGCAAACAAGATTATTCCTTTAATAGAAAAAGGAATATTACAAAGAAAAAGAATTTGGGGTTGGGCTAGGATGGAAATGACATGGTCTTGGGAAGGATTTGAGAGTGATGAACCAATTGGGAGAGGAAAGAGAGATGATCTACCCAGGTTTCAAGACCACAGAGCCAAACCAAAAGAAAATCAAATCAAAATCCAAAGAAATCCAAAAGAAAAAGAAAGGGTCAAAATATTGGGGTGTCACAGAAGAATTGTTTCGGGACCTCCCCTTGGGGGTTTATGAATATCTAGGAATTTATAGGCTTGGAATTAGGTTAAAGGGAGTAGTAGATGGCCCACAAGGGGTAGGGCGTGCCTATCCCCCCAGGGCGCGCCCCTACCTTATCGTCTCCTTGTCTGGACTTCCCCCGAAGCTTCTAGGGTCTCTTCTGGTCTAGAAAAAATCGTGAAAAAGTTTCAACATGTTTGGACTTCATTTCATATGGATTTTTTGTAAAACTAAAAACATGCAGAAAACAACAACTGGCACTGGGCACCGAGTTAATAGGTTAGTTACCAAAAATAATATAAAATGGTATAAAGCATACAAGATTGATACTATAATAATATGAAACAATAAAAAATTATAGATACATTGGAGACGTCTCACTTTACAATGCTGGATCGGTGGGTTGGAGTCGGGTTTCAATGTGATTCAAATTGGTGATCGTCTATACCGGTTCTCGGTTGCTTCGAACAATGTTGGTCATTTCATTTATGGTCTTAAGGATAGGATTTCGCCTGGCTCTATTTGTCATTTTAATTTATTTGGTCATCTTCATCAGTCGAGCTTTCAGTCTAATAATGATTGGCATGCGGATCATCACCTGTCTGAGATTGCTTCATGTAACCCCCTGGCAATTAAGTCTAATCTGGGGTTTCTCCAATCCAATGTGGTTACGGATTCTAGAGCCACTCCTGAATTAAGTAAATTTGGGTTTTCTCAGATTAATGGTGTTCATGTTAATGGCCATGATCATGGTTTTCTTCAGGATAATTCTTGTTCTTCCTTCGATGCTAGTTCATCGGGTTGCATTGATTTGGTAGGCTCGAAAATTGCGGATCTGAAATCTAAAATCACGGTCAAATTTGGTTGTTTTGAGCCAGCAGATTATTCGGATTCCATAGCTAACAAAACTGCTACTTTCGGGGGATCGCTTTCTAAAAAGGATTTATGGGATAAATTACCCAATGATACGCTATATCACATCTTGGACTTATGGCAAGCTGATTATTCGGATCAGGATGTTCTGGAGGCTTTGAACATTATTTCGGTGCCGTCTGAAGCTTACATTTATAAACATCTTAAAAGATGTCATCGATGCTTTCAGCTAGGTCATTCTATTGACAGTTGTGTGTCACTAATTTGCTCCTCATGTAAGCGGTTTGACAGGGCATGCAAGTGCAGGCGAAATAAATAGAATAAAACGCACTATAAATCTTCCTGTGGGATTTGCAACTCCAAAAATCATCGTACCAAGGTATGCCCGGCCTATTGGGTTGCTCTCGTTGTGGGCTGCTGGGCCACTTGGATCGTGTTTGTGGCCACAATGGAAAGTTAGCTTTTATTTGGAAACAATGCATCAAGGAGCCTAATTATGTTAAGCCTCATAAGCAGACTGCTACTAAGCAGATTTGGGTGCCGAAACGGTCAGTGTATTCAGATATCGAGCACTGGTGCAGCGACCTCGTATACAAACGGTTTTTACCCCCTTTCAGCGATAGAGTTTTAAACCGTCGCCTTGCATGTGTGTGCGATCGGGCGAGACATCGCAAACAATTATACTGGCCCAATCATTTCCGTTCGTATGTACATCCCACACAGTGAATCCAAGACAAATGTTTCCGTTCGTATATACATCCCACACAGTGAATCCCAGACAAACGTTTCCGTTCATATATACATCCCACACAGTGAATCCCAGACAAATGTTTCCGTTCGTATATACATCCCACACAGTTTTCCGCATCACATCGTCTGTGATAGCGTTGCCATTGCAGACGATAGTAATAATTTTATCGTTTGTGTCATTGAATGCATCACGCACGGTGTCTAGAAGAAACTATGTGGCATAGGTTGTCCATCACACACACTTTTTATTTGGAAAACATTTGTGCAAGGTGGCCTAACGCAAACAGTTGTCTAGAGGAAGTCGTGTGTGATTGTTCATTGATCCAACACGTTTACTTCCTAGAAACTGTGTGGGTTATCTGAGATCATCGCCCACGGTGTTGTCTCAATAACCGGTTGCACTAGAAAAACCCAATAAGCAGGCTAATGGGCCTATTATTATTAATCCATTTAGTAATCAAATTTACATTTCATATTAAACACACAATATATTTCATTTTCATATTACGTAACCAGGATTTCATAATTGAAATACATCAGAGTACAACATCATATAGCTTCAGCATTCACTCACACCATATAGGCATATAGCTAGCTACCCCATTACACAACAGCACCAAGATTCACATGCAACATCTAAAACCTTTGGAAATTAGCATCATAGATGGTAGATAGACAGATGAATCTCATTTGGAAAACTGCTGAAGTGGAAGGCGAATATTGAGCCTTCAATGATGTTGAAGGTCCTTGCAACTTTAGGCCAGTGCGTATGGATGATTGACCTCCCATCCTTCGTTCTCTTGAGGAAGACTTCAATATTGGACCGTGGGTGTTGTATGAACACCTTCCTCGCCTCTTGACCATACAGGTGGTTTGAGAGGTAATCATCTGTGAACTGCTTTGGAAAGGCCCGAAAACAAAGATATGCATAAATATCTTCTCTGAATTTTGAAATGGCGCAAAGGAATAAAAAAACAAGGTACTCCCTCCGGTCCTTTTTACTCCGCGTATTAGATTTGTATCAAGTCAACCTTTGTAAAGTTTCACCAAATTTATTTTAAAAAATATCAACATCCACGATACCAAATATGTATACTATAAAATTGTATTTCATAATGCATCTAAAAATAATGATTTGGTAGTTTGAATGTTGATACTTTTTCCTATAACTTTGGTCAAAGTAGAGATACTTTGACTTCGGACAAAACTTATATGCATCAAAAGGACCGGAGGGAGTATAAGTGTTAGTACCATCCTGTAGTTCACTGATGTCTTCTTCATCGTGCAGACAAAGATATTGTTGTTTTTCGTCGCTAGTTTCTTTATCATAACAATCTTTCTGAGTTTCTTGACTTGACTGATATTCATGGACATCTCATTTCTCCATATGCAAAATGGGTCGAACAGTGGGTCAAAACCTCTGATAGCAGGACCTACATGTGCAAGACCAAATTGTTAAAAACCTAAATACTAGAATGGTTCCTGCAATTGCACAATAATGTGCTATTAGACAAAGGACCATGCATGTGCGAACCTTGATGGTAAACCTCAGTGCCTCGCATTGTTTCCCTGCAACACATAGAAGGTAGTTATTGATCAGGTTAAGTGAGGGTTGGCATACTATCAGTAAAATATGTTGATGAAAAATAAACACATTGCAGATTCAGCAGATTAATTCGAGCCACATGGAAAAGCCATTTATCCAAACCAAGCATGTTTAAGAACAAGGAAATATAGCAATTGTATATGTTTCTCATGTATTTAGTACAACCAAATTCGATTTATTTCTCAATTGCATAACAATACAAAATTGTACCCACGACAATTGAACATCGCATTGCAGAATTGAACCAAACAGTTAACTAAGCACCACAACAAATGAACCGAACAGTTAACTGAGCACTACATTGCACAATAGAACATACTGGAAGATGAGACAGTTAACCAAACCTAGTATGCTTAACAAGTTGGAAATATAGCAATTGTATTTGTTTCTCATGTATTTTGTACAGCCAAATTCGATTTATTTCTCACATGCAAGAGAATACAAAATTGCACCCACAAGAATTGAGCATCACATTGCAGAATTGAACCAAATAGTTAACTGAACATGACAACAAATTAACCAAACAGTTAACTGAGCACCACATTGCACAATATATAGAACATATATACTAGAGGATCAGATTGCATAGTAACAGTACATAGGACATTTCACTAGAATTTGTAAAGGAAAGGTAGGAGCAGCAAATGCAATAGGTAAACCGAACATGCTTAACCGGCATAGCTAGCTAGCTGAACATAGGTCCTTGTAGTGAACTAAAAAGACAAGCTACTCCTCATCGTCGGAGATATCGATGATGATGGGGTCCTTAGACTTGGAAGAGGGCGAGGCCTCCACATCGTGGGTGCCCTCCTTGTAGTGGTGAGTCGCCTGAGCTGCTCCGGGCACCAACCTATTGGCTCTGGAGTTGAGGTAAGCACGGGCACGCTGAGAAAACACGTCATAGTCTTCGTTGAAGGCACCGACGGTGGCCTCGAGAAAACGCCATGAACTGTCGTTTAAAGGAGCCAACCGCATGGCGGCGTCCGTGCGCGAGGCGTCGACAGTGGCCTCGATGGTGAGGTGCTCCTTCAAGATCTAGGGGTCGGCACGCTTGGCAGCCATCTATAACATCCCAACATTCTAAATTTTGGAATGTTATATTAATTAAATAACATTGAATGTTTTGTTGTGACATTGATTGAATTTGAGTGGAATTTGAAACTTTTTGACTGTTTAAATGAATATTTCATGAGAGGGAATAAAAGGACTTTCCCAATTTTTCATTTGGATTTTATTTTGAGGTTGAGAATATTTCCAATTCAAACATGAGAGACGGCAACATGACACCTTCAATATAAAAAGGGGTTGGAAATATTCTAATTATAAATTTGAATCAAATTGAATTTTTTTTTCAACTCAAGAAATATATTAGAGTAGAGATAACATGACTTCTTCATTATTAAAAAGAGTTTGTAAAGTATTTAAATAAATAAAACAAAATCTATCTGCAAAAGTATTGAAAATCAAATTTAAATTCAATTTGAAGTTATTAGAAAAAAAATTATTTTTTTAAAGTAATTTATTTGCCCTTGGAAAATAGTTCATGTTTTTCTTTGTTTTATTATAAGAATTTTGATATATATATATATATATATATATATATATATATATTACCTACGGAAAATTTTACTTTATTTTTCATATATTTCTTTTTGTTCTTCGTTTTTTTTTTAAAAAAACAAGCCAGCGCCGACGGCCCACTGGCCGAAACGGCCCAAGTTCCGCCGCGCACCGAAACCCTTTCGGGTCGGCCGCCCGCCCGCGACTCCTCTCTCTCGCTGGGTCACCGACAGGTGGGCCCCGCGCTTTCTTCCTCCTCCGCACGCCAACCGGAGTCCGCCTCGTCCACGACTTCGCCGACACCTTTAAAATCGAGCTCGAATCCTATCCCGAGCTCGCCCCCTTCCCCAAGTTGCCTCCCCTATATATACCCGAGGCCGGGCCTCGTTTTTGCTCAAAGCTCGACTCCAAAACAACTCCGCCACCCCGCCGCGATCTCTACGGACTTTCTCGCCGCATCACCTTACCCCGTCTCCCCACGCCTCTGCAGCCCACCGCCGACACCTCCATCATCTTCGCCGCGTCACCAGTGCCCTCGCCCGAGTCCGAGAACCACCGAAGAGGCCACCCCGACCTCTCCCGCATCTCGCCGGCACCGCCCGAGCTCCGCCGCCTCGCCCCGCGTCGTTCCGACGCCGTAGCCGAGCGTTGACACCACCATCGGACGTGCCGCCCCTCACAGAACCTCTCCGTCCACTTTGCCGAGCCGGAGGGCCACCGGAGAAGCTGCTCCGACGACCACCGACGCCGCGACCATCTTCTTCTCCGGCGACGTTGACAGCACCACCATGGTAAACCCCTCCTCCGTTCGATCAAATTTTGACGGCATAGATTAAATCTAATCTAAACCGAATCGGTATCCGGTTTTACTATGGTTTTTCTTTCGGTTCAGATCAAACCAAGCCGCCCGGTTTTCTTCTGCTAGCCACCCCAGCCACGCGAAACCTCTATGCTTCGGCCATCTGCCGCATTGCGCCACAGCAAACACCCCCGAGCCAACCAGAGAGCGCCACTTGGCCTCTGGCCGATATTTAGTTTTTTCAAAAAAAATTCAATTTCAGAATTCTTCTGTTTTTTCTTTTAGCATATCTTTAGATCTACAAGTCCAAATTTAGTGATTCTTTTTCCTAATAGTTTGTAAAAATCCCATCTATCCATAGAACCAAACTAAAAATATTTTTGAGCTTTTTAAATTTGAATTTGATCAAATTTGCTTTAAACCCTAAATTGCTAATAACTTTTATTTAAAAATAGGTTTTTAATTAATTCTTTTTGCTACTGATTTCTATATGTTATATCTGTCCTGTGGACTAATAAAAATAATTTTGTTTATATAAAAAAATATAATCTGATCAGATTGAGATCTATCTTAATTAGGCCATAACTTTTGCATTATAAAACCTTTTTAGTTGATTCTTTTTGCTAATTAAACTAATAGCAAATACTTTCTGTTAAACTAAAGTTTATAATATTTTCTTCTGTTAAAAATATGTTTCTGTCCAGAAACTTTGTTTGATTGTTTTTGGAGTTTCATAAGTCTTTCAGTTGGTTTCTTTTTGATCTTGGAGTGATTGCGTATGTGTGGTTATAATTGCTTGCTTACGATAGATTGATCGGAGTGTGATGAGTAGAACTATCACGATTATGAGTGCAAAGAATCTTCATCAACAGTACAAGGCAAGTTCACTTGATCATGATTTCAAACCTATGTTTTATTTGCATTAGTAGTTATCCTCTTCCACCACGCATGCAAAGTAGGTAATTGGAAACTTGGACTTGAGTAGTTTCATGAGGTAGGAGCCCAATGCCCTTGTTACTGAGCCCGGGAACTTTATCATTTTATTTGCTATGCTTAGTAGACAGGGATTGGTATGAGTGTTCATGGGAGTTGTGAGAGTGATGATTTATAAGTAATGACAACAACCCTCAAGATTTGACGACAACTTCATGAACGATGACGATGACTTCAAGACTCAAGACATGTTTTCAATATACCTCTGGGTGGAGGGCAGTTTTGATGGGCACCCTGGAGCAACCAGTGGATGACCCGGGATGCATGGAGAAGCGCCATGACATCTTGCGGAAAGCTTCACCCAGGCCAAAAGAGACGGATGGATACTTCAAAACTGGAAGCTTAGCTGTGCAACCACAAGTCAATATGGGCTCTGCCTAGGTTGACCTTAGTTGTGACTCTGGCCGGACGGTGCTAGCAGATGTAGCAGAACGGTAGGAATGGAACGGCACCGGCAGTGGTCCAGAGGAACTCTTTGAAAGACCATCTTTCGGTCGTCCTGTTCTCAAACACCATGAAGTGCGAGGACGTAAAAGGAGGGATCGAATCTTGTGGGTAAAGTGCGCAAAACTCTGCAGAGTATTAACCTCATCGATTTGTCGTGTTCCCGGTTACGGACAATTTGAGCCTCTGGATTTGGAACTACCAGGAACTCTCATCACCACACCATGACTGATGAATTATTTGTTGGGGTTTAATAATGACTTTGGGGATATGAAATTTTGGTTGGCGGAACCATCTCATTAATAACAACACTTAGTAGTAACTGCCCGATTTTTTTGTAGTAGGGAAAAACCAGCTTTTCGACAAAAACTCAGACCCAGAGCCACCACAGCCATATTTCATATAGTGATAGAGTCATTTTCATCTGCATTCATATGTGATCTTGCCAGTACATTCAACGTACTGACCTACACGGCTGCAACATCTCATGTTGCAGGATTTATATGACGAGTAAGTGAAACGATAGGGTCACAATGTCTACACTCAACTTTGCCGTTGGTGTTGATGGGACTCCACAACCTTGGTTGTTATTTTCGCTATATGGATTAAGGTAATAGTATTTATGTTACTTTATACATGTGATTTTTCTGTTATTTCATCAAGTATTGTGTGTGCTAGCATACCGATCCAGGGATGGCACATTAAGCATAGAGACTTGGATCCTTTTTGGAACCGGGTCGCTACAAGATGGTATCAGAGCACATGTTGACTGTAGGACGTGACCCTAGAAACTGGAAAGCCCCTAGGACAGGATATCTCTAAAACTTAATTTTCAAAAAAAATCCTTTGCTTCTCACCTTTTCTGAGCTTTATCAAATATTACCTCTTACCTCAAATAGTTAGACAAATACCCCTTTCCCTTTTGACCACCCGAAAGATCAACTGATAACACTTCGAGGAGGACAAGATATCGGACAACTGATGACCAATTCTGAGTAAAGAGGATTTCCCCAGACATTTGAAGAATGGAGGCTACAAGTATCAAAGGCTTTGAGGACTATAAGAAATTGAGGACCTTGAAGAATCCCAATATTATTGTGACATTTTGAAGACCAAACCCCTGATGTATACCCGTTAGATGCGATGATTTGTGAGCTATCATTTGTGTGTGTTTTCCGACAGCCACAAATAAAACCTATTTTCAAAACTATATTGTTTGTATTGTGTGTATCTCTCTATCCCTCAGTCTTACCTCATCCCAAAACCCTTGGACCCAATAGATGAAGAATGAAGATGGACTTATATTCCTGAGATTTATGACACAGCTGGAAGTAGCACAATGGATACAGAACATGGAAGATCGCATGAAGGAGTACAGTATTGAAGGAGAGTATATGGTTCCATACACCCTACGGCACATCACACAAGGTACTGCAACATGGCGAGTACAAGGATGGAATGGAGCAAATGCTTGGGAAGAATTCAAGACGATTCTATTGAGATCCTGTCTTATTCGGAAGCACTGTGATAAACCTAGTGCATACAAGATTTGTGGAGAAATAGGACACACCCAGGAAGAACCCAAGGATGGATGCCCTCATTGTGAAGAAAAACACCCAGAGGAAGAATGCCCAACTAGGCAGGTGACATGTTTCTTGTGTGAAGGAACTACTCATTACCCGGCTCAGTGCCAAATTTACCACAAGGTACAAGAAGTCATCAAGCAACAGAGGGAAGCCATGAAGGAAGCCCTCAAGGAAAGTTTAGAAGACCCTGTGATGAAGGAAGACGTTGAAGACACAGATGAGGAAGGGCTAAATAACTTTTATTCCAATGCCTGCTATTCATGTGGAGAAGAAGGACGTTTTTCACAATATTACACAAAGGAAAGAAAAGAGTATCTGGGAAACTTCCCGACAGAAGAAGTGGAGTTTGATCCACAGGAAATAGAATCTTTGATCAGTACGAAGAAATCCAGGAAGAAGAAGAGAAAGTATACCAGAAAGAGCCAAATCTCTACACGGAAGGACCTGAGTTATATCACATGTCTCAAGTGCAAGACCTTAGGTCACTACGCAAATTTGTGCCCAGGAAAGGAGCCAAGAACCCAAGGAGCAGACACAATCACCAAGAAGCCCTTGGACTTGTCTGATGTCATTTGTTTCCGCTGTAAGGAAGCAGGGCACTTTGCCAGAAATTGTCCCAATGAAAAGAATTGTGCTAAATAGTTGAGGAAACCCTCTTATATAGTGGAAGTGTTGAGTTGAGGCATGTAATGGAAATGCAGGAGATTGTAATAATTTGAGAATTAATAAAGTTGGCATGTCATAATTGTTGGTATTGATTTGGATTTTTATGAGTTGTTACTATATAGGCAATGAGTGAAATCATGATACGCGGAATAAGATTTTGAAGAAACTAGTGTTTTTCATTTTATGGGTGGTAGAACCCAACACCATTACCCGAGTAAACGAGCTAGTTGTTAGCTACGTCAGACCTTGGAATGGACAAGTCAATGATGAGTCCGGTTAATTACATCCTAGTTTTGCACCAAGAGAAGGAAGGGATACGGTACAATTGGATGGATTTGAGAATGCTAAGGAAGCGGGATGTTGGAATAATGATCAGTTACAACCCGATGATGAATTCAAACTTTACAAGTGGTGAGATGGGCCACAACCCACAGGCCCCAGGACCTGACAAGAAGCAAGCACACTCTTGCTGAAGTAAGAACCCTGGAAGAAGCTACGACTTTACCAACAACGATCTTCTAGGAGTTTACGCAAAACCTGAGAGTAGTGAAGAAACGATAGATGTTTTGTTTGGCTTGCATAATTAATGGATTTATCCGAACTTAGTTCGTCGACAAGAGAAATTCTGCAATGCTTGTGAGGATGACCGAGTGTTAAAATGCGAGATTCGCTAAACAATATACAAGGTAATGATTTGGGTGCGGAATGGATTGATCACCATGCCGACTTACTCTTATTATTCGCCTTTGCTATGCGGGATGGTAAATCTGGAGTGACTTACCTATAGTAGAGAGATGACGATGTGAAGCCTAAACCTTAGAATGGTACGACGTTTCACCCTTGTATAAGGCAGTCGTTGCCAACCGTAGGTTATACGGTGAGAATGAAACCCAGACCCGTTTTCTGCAGGAACCCTGATCAAATTATTTGATGACCACCATGAGAATATCGATAGTTGTTTAGTAATGGCGCAAGACCTGTCAGCCAAGAAATATTAGTATATGGAAGACATTCTTTTGGAAAAGGACTCGAGATCTCGAGGAAACATAATGCATATACCTGAAAAGCATCAATGACGTCGTTATTCAAGATGTGTGAGAATACCAATGGTGTCAACACTAAGGAGGGAGTACCCCGAGTCTTGGATTGACCCGTGACTCTGATTCTAAGGGTGGTAGCACCCAGACCTTTGTGGCGATAAATGGATTTGCGAGAACACCCCAAACCGTAACCCATTTTCTTTCTAGCCTCTTCGAATCTCGAGGGCGAGATTCATTTTAAGGGTGGTGGTTTGTAACATCCCAAAATTCTAAATTTTGGAATGTTATATTGATTAAATAACATTGATTGTTTTGTTGTGACATTGATTGAATTTGAGTGGAATTTGAAACTTTTTGACAGTTTAAATGAATATTTCATGAGAGGGAATAAAAGGACTTTCCCAATTTTTCATTTGGATTTTATTTTGAGTTTGAGAATATTTCCAATTCAAACATGAGAGAAGGCAACATGACACCTTCAATATAAAAAGGGGTTGGAAATATTCTAATTATAAATTTTCATCAAATTCAATTTTTGTTTGCAACTCAAGAAATATATTAGAGTAGAGATAACATGACTTCTTCATTATTAAAAAGAGTTTGAAAGTATTTAAATAAATAAAACAAAAACTATCTGCAAGAGTTTTGATAATCAAATTTAAATTCAATTTGAAGTTATTAGAAAAAAAATATATTAAATAAAGTAATTTATTTGCCCCTGGAAAATAGTTCCTGTTTTTCTTTGTTTTATTATAAGAATTTTGATATATATATTGCCTATGGAAAATTTTACTTTATTTTTCATTTATTTATTTTTGTACTTTGTTTTTTTAAAATAAGCCAGTGCTGACGTCCCACTGGCCGAAACGGCCCAAGTTCCGCCGTGCACCGAAACCCTTTCGGGTCGGCCGCCCGCCCGTGACTCCTCTCTCTCTGGGTCACCGACAGGTGGGCCCCGCGCTTTCTTCCACCTCCGCATCCCAGACCGGAGTCCGTCTCGTCCACGACTTCGCCGGCGCCTTTCAAATCGAGCTCGAATCCTATCCCGAGCTCGCCCCCTTCCCAGGTTGCCTCCCCTATATATACCCAAGGCCGGGCCTCGTTTTTGCTCAAAGCTCGACTCCAAAACCACTCCGCCGCCCCGCCGCGATCTCGCCGGACTTTCTCGCTGCAGCGCCTTACCCCGTCACCCCACACCTCTGCAACCCACCGCCGACACCTCCGTCCTCTTCGCCGCGTCATGCCTCACCCACCAGTGCCCTCGCCTGAGTCCGAGAACCACCGAAGAGGCCACCCCGACCTCTCCCGCATCTCGCCGGCGCGGCTCGAGCTCCGCCGCCTCGCCCCGCATCGTTCCGACGATGTAGCCGAGCGTCGACACCACCATCGGACGCGCCGCCCCTCGCCGAACCTCTCCGTCCACTCCGCCGAGTCGAAGGGCCACCGGAGAAGCTGCCCCAACGACCATCGACGCCGCGGCCATCTTCTTCTCCGGCGACGTTGACAGCACCACCGCGATAAACCCCTCCTCCGTCCGATCAAATTTTGACGGCATAGATTAAACCTAATCTAAACCAAATTGGTATCCGGTTTTACTACGGTTTTTCTTTCGGTCCAGATCAAACCAAGCCGCCCGGTTTTCTTCTGTTAGCCACCCCAGCCGCGCGAAACCTCTATGCTTCGGCCATCCGACGCATTGCGCCGCAGCAAACACCCCGAGCCAACCGGAGAGCGCCACTTGGCCTCTGGCCAATATTTAATTTTTTTAGAAAAATGTCAATTTCAGAATTCTTCTATTTTTCTTTTAGCATATCTTTAGATCTACAAGTCCAAATTTAGTGATTCTTGTTCCTAATAGTTTGTAAAAATCCCATCTATCCATAGAACCAAATTAACAATATTTTTGAACTTTTTAAATTTCAATTTCATCAAATTTGCTTTAAACACTAAATTGCTAATAACTTTTATTTAAAAATAGTTTTTGAATTAATTATTTTTGCTACTGATTTCTATATTTTATATCTATCCTGTGGACTAATAAAAATAATTTTGTTTGTATAAAAAAATATAATCTGATCAGATTGAGATCTATCTTAATTAGGCCATAACTTTTGCATTATAAAACCTTTTTAGTTGATTCTTTTTGCTAATTAAAGCTAATAGCAAATACTTTCTGTTAAACTAAAGTTTATAATATTTTCTTCTGTTAAAAATATGTTTCTGTCCAGAAACTTTGTTTTATTGTTTTTGGAGTTTCATAAGTCTTTTAGTTAGTTTCTTTTTGATCTTGGAGTGATTGCTTATGTGTGCTTATTATTGCTTGCTTACGATAGATTGATCGGAGTGTGACGAGTAGAACTATCATGATTATGAGTGCGAAGAATCTTCATCAATAGTACAAGGCAAGTTCACTTGATCATGATTTCAAACCTATGTTTTATTTGCATTAGTAGTTATCCTCTTCCACCATGCATGCAAAGTAGGTAATTGGAAACTTGGACTTGAGTAGTATCATGAGGTAGGAATCCAATTTTCGGTGTAAAAACCGACAGACCTCGGGGTAGGGGGTCCCGAGCTGCGGATCTGGGATCGATGGTAACAGAGACAAGGGAGACGATGTTTTACCCAGGTTCGGGCCCTCTTGATGGAGGTAAAGCCCTACGTCCTGCTCTTGTTTATATTAATGGAGATGTATCGAGTACAGAGTTGATCTACCTCGAGATCGTAATATGTGTCTAACTTCTAAGGCTAGGTAAGTAATGTTTCGTTGATGTCCCCATTACGGGCTAATCCCTATGGCTTATATACACGCCAGGGAGGGTATCTAGGGTTACAAAGTCGGTATGCTAGGAGAGAGGCGGCATGAGAGATCTTGGACTATTCGTCAAGTCTTCGGTAGTAACAGCTTTGATCACGCCTCCCACGTACAGCCGCCGGAGTCCATCTTGGTTATGTGCGGGGGTATATCGGCCCAAGTGAGAAGATAGGTCGGCCCGGTTAGCACCCCCTATTCCAGGACACCGTCACTAGCCCCTGAACTGGTCTTCGATGCCGAAGTCGTCGCCCTTCACATTCCGGAGTCTTGGCTCGACAGACAAGTTCCCGTGCTTTCATTTTCCGAACGAAGTTAAAGACCTCGGCCGACCTTTAGAATTCGCTGAGAGCTCAATATCAGATGTTGAAACTCGTGCCACTTAGGGCATTGGGCCCCTTTATGGGAAAAACGTCAAAGCGTCAGCCCTTTCTACCCTTACTTAATAGACGCTAGACCCTTGCTTGTGGCTGTGCGCCCTTGCAACCGCAGCGAAAAATCCCCCCTCCCTCCAGCCCTAGCTTAGGAGCCCAAAAAATGGCAAGCGGCGAGGTATCATCAAGGCGTCCTCACGGCCCGGATAGGGGGGACTGGGGGAGCTGCTCCATCGCGCGCCTTCAACTGGAGCGTTTGGCGACGCAGGGATACCTGCCAGATGCGGATCTAGCCACTACCCGCCCCGGACTAACATCCATCGAGGGTCAAGCCCACGCCGAAAACTACCCCTCGCCACAAGGGGATGAGCGCGTATTCTTCGTACCTTTCCTCCTTCACGGCTTAGGGTTTCCAATCCACCCATTCCTCCGCGGCTTGTTGGAGTTCTACGGGTTACAGCTACATCATCTTTCTCCGAATTCGGTGCTACATATTGCGGGATTTGTCGCGCTCTGCGAGCTACACCTCGGCTGTCAGGCACACTTCGGGTTATGGCGGAAGTTCTTCTGCATCGTGCCCCGCTCTTCGACCGACAAGTTATTCGAGGTCCGAGGAGCCGAAGTCTGCCGAATCGAAAAGGCCGGCTATCCAGCGGGGATACCTCGGGAGGAGGCCGACTACTGGACTTCCGAGTGGTTCAATATCACCGACGTCCTATTGTACGAGCCAGTCCGGCCAGGCCTTCCACCCTTTTCCTTAGATCCGCCGAGGAAGCGTTACAGCTGGAGGCCACTAAGTTCGGGTCAACAGGAAGATGAAGCCGTGACTAGGCTAGCGGCCGAGGTAAAGCTCCTGTCAAGCGCAGGTCTCACCATCATCGATGTGATGGCGGTGGCTCTAGACCGGAGAGTCCAGCCTCTTCGGCAGCGCCAGCATTTATTGTGCGAGTATAACGGGTCCGAGGACGCCTCTCGATCCATCAAGGGGGCTTTTATGGACCAAATGACCCTCGGAGCTGTACTAGCCAGTATGTACCATGGGTCAGCCGAGGAGTTTGCCAAATGCCAGTTCCAGGATGGGTTGTCGTACTACAACCCAGCCGACATCGTAAGTCTTTATTCCGGGTTTTCTTGTTTTACCTCGAAATCCTTATCATTAATCCTTTATATATTGGTTGATCAGCGGTGGAGGCGTTGGCTCGAAGGGGTGAGCAGTCCAGCTCCAGAACCGGAGTCACACAGTCGCGCAGAAGATCCTCTCTATCACGAGGACGAAGACCTGGGGCTTATCTACGAAGGGAAGAGCTTTTTCCTGGAGAGCCTTGACGACTCAAAGGTAGCGGTCGTCCCTGATACACCGGGGACAAGACCAGCCTCATCGGTAACTCTCCCTTCCTCTAAGCGAAAGAGAGCCCCTCGTCCCCCAGTCTCTAGTCTTCTGACTTCTCCTCCAAAGGGGTGGCTCTCCCAACGCCTCCGCAGAGAAACGGTTCCACTGGCAAGGGCTCGGCCAGAAGGTCAAGAAGCTCCGGCAAGGGCAAGCGAGAGTGTTCCATCCGTCATTAGGTAACATTTAGCTTTATGTCATAGAAAAGACATTTCGGGTTCTAACACTGCCGAATATTTGCAGTCAGCCTTCACTTTCCACCGCACATGTGGAGACCGAGGAAAGCGCAGCCCCTCTCAAGAAGGCCGAGGTCCGAAATCCTGCAAGGGTTGACCCCGGAGCCGCCCAGCCCGAAGATTCAGCGACATCGGCCACTCCGTCCGAAATTCAATGCGCCGTGAATTATCGTCGGCGAAAGGCTTCCTTGAATAATCTCGCCTTTTCGGACAGGGAGCAGAAGGCTCTTAGCGCAGTGGACGCATACCTCGGGGCGACCCAAGGTGCTTTTGACGAGTCGCTGGATGTGCTGGCGCGAGGGCTGCGGGTAAGATTTTCAAAGACGAATATGACTACCAAGTATAGTAGGAGCCCCTAAGGCTTGATGAGAGCCCCTGGGGTCGGATCAAGACTTGAATAGTAACCCGCAATCACTGTTTTAACAGGAAGCTCGCTTGAAGAACGAGCAATTGACCTCGGCATTAATCCAAACAAAGGTGTAGCTTGACGCGGCATTGGCCGAGGTGGAGCAGGTGAAGAAATTCACCAGAGAGGCGCACGGTAAGTGCTTACCCCTTGAAGTGGGTAACTTTAAAAAAAACCAAAGCTGACGCCTAGCATTGCTTATAGCAGCGGAGGCCCGGGGCCATCTCGAAAGAGATCTAAAGCAGGCCCGTGAAGATCTGGCGTATGCGGAAGCGCAACGCCAGGCAGGTCAACATGTGGGCAACGTGAATGCGCTTAGGGCGGAAAACGCGCGGCAGGCCCAGGAAATTGAGAGCTTAAAAACTCGCCTGGCTGCTGCAGAGGCCAAGAATCGGCGAGCGGACGATATGATTCATGGTAAGTTTAGAAAGCACGAAAGACAGTCGTCATGCAACTTGTCCAGGGAAATGTATCATTCGAAATATGCTGTTGTTTGACAGGGTGCTTGACTGGCCATCCTCCGGAGTCGCGGGGTCCGATGTCCGAAGACATGAGAAATCGTCTGTCCGAGGTGCATGAAAGAGCTCGGAAAGTGATGAAGGATGTACACCAGGCGTTATGGCCCGAGGTGACGCCAGTCCCCGAGGACATGGCCGCGCTAGCCGAACGTCTTAAGAGAGCGCGGCGCCGGATACAAGCGTGGAAAGTATCAGCTTGCCGAGAGGGTGCCAGAGAGGCCTGGGCCATGGTGAAGACCCATTACACCGGTTTGAGGACAACAGAACTAGCACAGGTAGGACCCCGGGGGCCGGATGGGGGAGAGATCCCGACCAGCCAGGCATACGATAGTGTAATGCCCGCTGCCCGATTCTCGCAAAAGGGTTGCGCACTAGACACCTTAATAGATGGGTTAGACCATGCTTGAAAAGTGTTGTATGACTTTATGTACCGAGGTATTCTATGTCAAATAATTCCGCCCGTGTAACCGAACTCTGTCAGCCAGCCGTCGGCTTCCGCCTCCTCGGACAAAGTCCGAGGAGTGTCCCATACTACTGGCCGAAGTTATCGAACCAGATACGTCAAGGGACCAGGCAATCGGGCTATACGGCTCGAAAGACGAGAGGGTAATGGAAGGTTATGTTATATTACTGTTTAACGTAAGAAACATCTTCCGAGGAAAATAGTTCTTCCAACAGTTCCTTTCCGCGGGGAATGTGTCGAACACGCCCGTCCGAAGACGGATGACCTCGGGGTTAAAGCCCCTGGTCGGGGTTTGAAAACACCCTTGCCACGTTAGTCCTATGTCATAGCCGACCAATTCGCATTATAAGACCGCTAGCTTTCGGCTTTATCCGTCTGAGGTACTACACCGGCTGACCCGGGAGTAACAATCACAACGGTGCTCCCTTTGCCCCCTAGCCGAAATATCGGGAACGTAAGGGGCAAGCACAGGAGCCAGGCAACCCAGCTTGGCCAAATCTTAAAGCGAATCGATGCATATAGTGGCTTGAAAGACAATAGTACATAAGGGGCAGAATAGCTATTGTTTTGAAAAGAACCAGCTAGATTGTCCTCGGGGTCGCAAAAGAACTTTCCGAGGTGAGAAGATAAGAAAGAAAAAAGGTTAAATCGAAAGAAAATGCACAAGTTATTTACACAGACCGTATACGCGAAGTTATGCATAGAAGCGTCGGAGGAGCGCCGCGTTCCACGGGTGGGGCTCTAATCGGCCGTTCTCTGGATCTCGGATTCGATAAGCTCCTCCGATGAGCACTTGGTCAATGATGAACGGTCCGTCCCATCTAGGGGAGAGCTTGTTATTTTGTTTTTCGGGGTGCAATCTCATTACGAGATCCCTGACGTTAAATTCTTTAGCACGGACCTCTCTACCATGGTAGCGTCGAGCCTGCTGTTGATAAATAGCAGAACGAGCCCGTGCGACGTTGCGCTCTTCCTCGAGAGCGTCTAAGGCGTCTTTCCGATCGAGTTCGACCTCCAACTCCTCGTACATGCGCACCCGAGGTGCGTCGTGTATGATATCGGAGGGGAGGACTGCTTTGGCGCCATATACCATAAAAAATGGGGTATACCCGGTGGATCTGTTCGGTGTGGTACGCAAGCCCCATAATACGGAATCGAGTTCCTCAACCCATTTACAGTCGGCTTTTTTAAGGGAGCGGACGAGCCATGGCTTAATTCCGCTAAGGATGAGTCCATTGGCTCGCTCCACTTGGCCATTGGACTGCGGGTGGTAGACGGACGCGTAATCAAGCTTGATGCCCATTTTCTTACACCATGCCTTGACCTCTTTCGCCGTGAAGTTGGTTCCGTTGTCTGTGATCAGACTGTGGGGGACACCGTAACGGTGAACTACCCCCGAAATGAATCCGATGACTTGGACGGCCTCGGCCGAGGTGACTGGTTTTGCTTCGATCCACTTAGTGAATTTGTCTACCATGACGAGTAGGTATTTGTTTTTATGTGATCCTCCCTTGAGTGGACGGACCATATCCAGCCCCCAGACCGCAAAGGGCCACGTAATGGGGATGGTGCGCAGGGCCGCGGGGGGCATGTGGCTCTGATTGGCGAATACCTGGCAGCCTGGGCAACGCTATACTAATGCCGAGGCATCGCACTTGCCGTTGGCCAGTAGAAACCAGCGCGAAAGGCCTTGCTGACCAGGGTCCGAGCAGCGGCATGATGTCCGCTCATGCCGGAGTGTATCTCGCATAATACAAGTTTTCCTTCTTCCTCAGATATGCATCTCTGGAGGACGCCCGTTGTACTCATTTTATAGAGTTCCCCTTCATAAACCTTGTAAGCTTTAGACTGTCTTACAATCCGGCGGGAGTCGGCTTGGTTATCAGGGAGCTCTTTTCAGAGTAGGTATGCGAGGAATGGCTCGGTCCATGGCGCGATGACTGCCATGACCTCGTGCGCTGAATCGGTCTTCCGGATCGTTGATCCGCCTATGATACCATCGTTCTCTTTGGGCGGGGCATGTTGCCCGACATCGGTTGAGTCCGGTGTTCCTTTGCTGTCTAGCCAGACTACGGATGGCTTAAAAAGCCGCTCGAGGAAGGTGTTCTCGGGAACCTTGTCCTGTTTTGCGCCCATACGGGCGAGTACATCTGCGGCCTGGTTACTATCTCGGGGTATATGGTGGAATTCCAGCCCCTCGAACCTGGCCTAGATCTTTATGACGGCATTGTGGTAAGCTGTCATCTTTGGGTCTTTGGCGTCAAATTCGCCATTAATTTGCGAGATAGCGAGGTTGGAGTCACCTCGGACCTCGAGTCGTTTGACACCCATGGAGACTGCTATCCGAAGTCCGTGTAAGAGGGCTTCGTACTCAGCCGCATTGTTGGAATCTGTGAACATGATTTGCAGTACGTATTTAATGTTATCTCCCGTGGGGGAAGTGAGCACCACGCCAGCCCCTAGGCCGGCAAGCATTTTGGAACCGTCGAAACACATCGTCCAATGCGAGTAGGTACTGTATTCGCGGGGGAGTTCGGCTTCGGTCCATTCGGCGACGAAGTCCACCAACACCTGGGATTTAATGGCCCGGCGCGGTTTGTAGGTGATTTCAAAGGGTTGGAGCTTTATAGCCCATTTGGCGATGCGCCCCGATGCGTCTCTATTGTTGATTATGTCGCTCAACGGGACGTCGGATGCCACCGTCATCGCACACTCTTGAAAGTAGTGCCGAAGCTTGTGCGATGCCATGAAGACTGCGTAAGCTATCTTTTGATAGTGAGGGTAGCGTGTCTTGCAGGGGGTTAAGACCTCGGACGCGTAGTATACGGGTTTCTGGACCTGGAACTTATGACCTTCCATGTCTCGTTCGACCACGAGGACTGCGCTAACCACCTGGTTTGTGGCCGAGATGTACAATATCATCGGTTCGCAAACACCTGGTGCTGCCAGGATAGGATTAGTGGCGAGGAGGGTCTTGATGTCTTCCAGGGCCGCCGCAGCCTCCTTAGTCCATGTAAATGTTTTAGTAGGTTTTAACAGCCTGTATAATGGCAAGGCTTTTTCTCCAAGTCGTGATATAAAGCGGCTCAGTGCTGCTACACAACCCGCCAATTTTTTAACGTCCTTGAGCTCCGTTGGAATCTCCAAACGATCCAAAGCTCGGATTTTAGCAGGATTGGCTTCAATTCCTTGATTAGATACGATGAAGCCGAGGAGTTTACCAGCTGGGACTCCGAAGACACATTTCTCCGGGTTAAGTTTGATTTGATACTCTCGTAAGCTGGCAAATGTGTCGCGAAGGTTGTCGACCAACTGGTCGACGTGTTTAGTTTTAACAACTACATCGTCTACGTAGGCCTCAACGGTCTTTCCGATGTGTTTTTGTAGGCATGTTTGAATCATGCGCTAGTATGTGGCGCCGGCGTTCTTTAGTCCGAAAGGCATTGTGTTGAAGCAAAACGGCCCGTAGGGCGTGATGAATGCTGTTGCTGCCTGGTCCGACTCCTTCATCTTTATCTGGTGATATCCGGGGTAGGCGTCCAGGAAGAACAATGCGTCGTGGCCCGCAGTGGCGTCCACGATTTGGTTAATACGGGGTAAGGGGAAGGGGTCTTTGGGACAAGCTTTGTAGAGGTCTTTGAAATCGACGCACAACTGCCAAGACTTGTCCTTTTTTGGCACCATGACCAAATTAGCCAGCCAATCCGGGTGTTTTATGTCCCTGATAAATCCTGATTCCAACAGCTTTGCCAGTTCTTTGCCCATTGCTTGACGCTTGGGCTCGGAGAAATGCCGAAGAGTTTGTTTAACGGGCTTATAGCCTTTCAATATGTTTAGTCCATGCTCTGCAAGCCTACGGGGTATCCCAGGCATATCGGATGGGTGCCAGGCGAATATATCCCAGTTTTCTTTAAGGAAAGCGCGTAGGGCCTCAGCCACTTCCGGATCAAGGTTGGGCCCCATGGACGCCATTTTAGCAGGGTCCGTTGGGTGAACCTGGAATTTGATTATCTCATCGGCCGGTTTGAAAGAGGTAGGCTTTGATCTTTTGTCGAGAATGATATCGTCCCGGTCGACCTCGGCGCGCAACGCGGTCAGCTCTTCGGCCGCGAAGGCCTCGGCAAGGGTCTCGAGGGCGAGGAACGCAGTTTTGTTTTCGGCTTTGAGCGCCCTATCCGGGTCACTTGAGATAGTGATGATCCCTTTCGGGCCCGACATCTTGAGCTTCATGTAGCCGTAGTGTGGCACCGCTTGAAATCTAGAGAAGGCATCCCGTCCGAGGATGGCGTGGTATCCGCTCTTGAAAGACGCGATGTGGAACGTAATCTCCTCGGAGCGATAATTACCCGAGGTCCCGAAGACTACGTCTAGGGTTATTTTTCCACTACAGCGTGCCTCTCGTCCAGGGACTATTCCTCTAAAGGTGGTGGTGCTCCGTTCTATGCGCGATCTATCGATGTGCATTTTGTCCAGGGTGTCCTCGTATATCAAATTCAGGCTGCTGCCTCCGTCCATAAGGACCTTGTGGAGGCGACAGTGATCCACAATGGGGTCGAGGACTAGCGCGGCAGGGCACCTGTCCGGGGCAGACCTTGGCTGATCCTTCTGACTGAACGGCGTGTCTATCCACGCATCCCGAGGCGGTGCCCGCCGGACAGCGTTAACCTCCCGCAGGGCCCGTTTGCGCTGGTTTTTGGACGTAAATGTCTCATAAATCATTAGGACCTCGTCTTCATCCGAGGTCCGTCCAGAGTGGCTGGAGGCGCCCGCCAAGAGGGCGGGCCCCCCTTTGGCCACTTGCATTAGCACCCAGCAGTCCCGAAGGCTGTGGGTTGGGCAGGAGTTAACTAATACGGCGTGGATCGGGCACGGTTTACCCAGAAAGCCGTCCAGGGCCGTTCCGGGGTGATCGGAGGTTTTCTTCTTCTTCCGGGGTTGATCATCCGAGGTATCGCATTTGTGATTTTCGCGCCGAGGCGCAAATCGGTCGCATTCCGGATAGTCTTCATGGATCGAGTCTGTATTCTCCTTGGTTCGCCAGGCGTCTTCAATGGCGCAAAATTGCGCTACCAAGTTGGTTAATTCAGGGAGTGTTCGGACGCAACGGCGGGCGAGGGCGTTCAAGACGCCTTCATCCTTGCATCCGTGCTCAAAAGTGGCGATTATATCAGAGTCTTGGTACTCTAGTATCTTGCTATTGACGATCAAGAACCTGGCCCAGTATTGCCGGATCGGCTCACCAGGGATCTGCCGTACATAAGCTAAGTCCCAGATGTCGGAGGGGCCGGAGTCGTCGGGGTGATATTCTATACAAGAGGTGGGCGGACTAGATCCGGTCTCTAAAGACCGCGGGCTGAAGACCTCGTCCCGTTCACCTGACGGTGGATCCGTAGTTATCGGTTTAGCCGATTCGATCTGGGAGTCGGTCATCAGGGGGTCTGTCATGGTTTTGTCACGGCAGATGTCCTCGTGAAAGGACTTAGTGGTGAGGCCATCGCAACTAGGTGGTAGCTTGAATGGGGTTGATCGGAATCGAGAGACGCGAGTTTTACCCAGGTTCGGCCCCTCACGGTGGAGGTAAAAGCCTACGTCTTGCTTGATTGACATTGATGATCATAGTCACGATTACAAGGGTGTTGTTCCCTGGCTCTGTCTCGAGAGCTGTCAAAACGTTTGCCTTTAGACCTGCTAAAACATCTGTCTCCAGACTTATCTGTCTATCTAGACCTCTAAAAAACTTGTCCCTCTTGGGGTGCCCTGCCCCTCCTTATATAAGTTGAAGGGGCGGCTTACATGAGATTCCGGGTTATACCCGTGATTGGAGTCCTACTCTAAGTCATCCGTGTCTTCTAAGTTTAAAGGGTCTCCATCTTGTATTTTGACTCCTCGCCTTGGTCACTGTAGCAGGCCGGGTTTAACATCCTGGCACTGTAGCAGGACGGGTTAACATCCTGACACTGTAGCAGGCCGGGTTAACATCCTGGCACTGCAGCAGGCCGGGTTAACATCCTGGCACTGTAGCAGACCGGGTTTAACTCCCTGACACTGTAGCAGCCGGGTTAACTCCCTGGCACTGTAGCAACCGGGTTAACTCCCTGGCACTGTAGCAGCCGGGTTAACTCCCTAGCACTGTAGCAGCCGGGTCTCATCTTCGGGGCTCATCTTCAGGACTCATCTCCAGAAATGATTAAGTCTCAGGGCGGCTTAAGCCCAGAGATGACTTAAGTCTCAGGGCGGCTTAACGTCATGAGCCGGGTCATATCGTGGAGTTATATCCCCGACATTAGCCCCCAGATTAGCTTGGATTTATTCATGCTAAGCTCCTAAGTTTCTTCCATATCAATATGTTGATGCCGGTTCTATGCAGAAAAAATAACCCTGATGATATTTTTGAATTGTCTTCAAACTGTCTTGGCTTGATAAAAAGAAAAAAAAATCCGTCTGATGTTGTGCCAACTTTCAATGCTTCAGACTTTGATGAATAAAAAATCGGTATGATGTTGAGCTGGCTTGTCTGAATAGCTTGGAGGAGATAATCTGCAGCCCCCAAGTCTTAA
This sequence comes from Elymus sibiricus, assembly GCA_039707655.1. Classification (NCBI taxonomy): domain Eukaryota; kingdom Viridiplantae; phylum Streptophyta; class Magnoliopsida; order Poales; family Poaceae; genus Elymus; species Elymus sibiricus. The sequence goes on along the minus strand of CM077672.1, from coordinate 351,109,600 downwards.
AAGTAGAGCAAAGCGATAGCTTAAGACTTGCTTAAATATAAATATTGCAACTTTGGAGAAAAATCTGGGTTATCCGTCTGAGTCTTCAATCATGAACTGAAAGTTTTGCACTTCACATGTGTAGCCCCCAAGGGCCGGCTCATCCATATATGATGGGCCGGGTCTTCAACTTGGACCTTTTGATTTATTTAAACAACTTGGATTGTTGTAGCCCCCAAGTGCCGGGTCGTTTGCTTGCAGCAACCTGGGACTTTATATTTGTCTTATGCTCATAAAACTTCAGCCAGTGTAGCCCCCAAGGGCCGGGTCATTATGCAATAATGAGCAGGGACTTTTGCAGATTTGGACCTTATGACATTGGCAAAGAACTGAATGTTGTAGCCCTCAAGGGCCGGCTCAGTAAGATATACTGAGTTGGGACTTAGAAACTGACGGGAGGCTGGCTCATCTACCTGAAATAACCGAGTCTGTTGACAATGTGATGATTTGAAAAGCAGCTTGCATTAGCCCCCAAGTGTCGTGGTGCATGCTTGCAGCGACACGGGACTTGAATACTTGATGTAATATTGATTTGAATAATGTAGCCCCCAAGTGCCGGGTCGTATGCCTGCAGCGACTTGGGACTATTCCTTCCATTGTAGAATCATATTCACTGTCTGGATGATGTTACTGAATGCTTTGCATATCAATATTGAACCATGCTCCTTGATGTAAGCTGGTATTTTTCGATGAGGGAATAATAGCCGTTTCTCTGAAGGGGCTTTGAAAACCTCAATCATCCAATACTGGTTATGATAACCATAATGAAAATCCAGCCATGTTGGCTATTAAAGATTTGAATAATGTAACCCGGTTTGAAAACCGGCTCCTGCAACATAAACCAGTATATGCATGCATACATGATGCATTGTATGATGATGCAATGATGATGCAATGTATGATGGTGTATGTGTATGATAACAGAGTATAAAAATGCCGGCTTTCGAGGCATGGCATAAGACCGGCTTTCAGGCTCGATTCTTGGTTTCGCTTCCTGTGGAAGCAGGCTTTCTGGCCTCTTTTGGTTTGTCCTATCTCTCTGAAAGCCGGCTCTCACGCAACCAATCGAACGTTTTAACTCTGATGACTTCAGGGTCACCTTTGTGATTGATTCATCAGGCGTACGCCGGGTCGCTTTTTAGGGAGTAGCATCTTGCTAACAGGCGGGTTTAACCAAGTATATTTTGGTTGGTTTTTTTATCATCGCTTTCTGAAAGCCGGCTCTCACACAACCAATCGAACGTTTTAACTCCGATGAATGCAGGGTCACCTTTGTGATTGACTCATCAGACGTACGCCGGGTCGTTTTTTAGGGAGTAGAATCTTGCTAACAGGCAGGTTTAACCAACTTACGGCATCTCGCCAGGTTAAAGGGTTTTGTAAGCTAAACTCGATGAGTTGGAAGCCCCCAAGTAACCATATGATCATGGAAAAAATGCTCAGCATAGCCGGCTTGATTCCTTTGACCCTTATTAAGCAGGCCGGGTCATCCTTGAGACCAGGTCCTGTAAGTCGGCGCGGACGGGCGATTCGACCGCGGGCGCAGACGGATGAATCGGCCGCGGCGTGAGCAGATGAGTTGGCCGTGTGTTGATGTAGACCGAAACCGCATGGGCGGCGGTTTGCACACACGTTTATTGAGCAGTACTGTACGGTCGGATGCTGGCGCACGATAATGTTGGCGCGAGCTCTGTATCCGTGGCACGACGATCGCCCTTGCAGTGAATAATTGTCCTGCATAAAAATATCGCAAGCCAGAGTAATTGTTCTCGGATGAATTAATATGTACTGAAAAACAAATAAGGCAAATGTCACCTGGTATGGAAGTCGAGTCAGTCGTGTACGTCGCTGGTTTTTCCAACTGGTTTTGACATTTGATTATTTCCACGATTTTTCCCCCCAAGTGAATGAATAGCCCTCCTTGGCCAAACTTGGGTGGATCTTTCATTTCTTCCCAGCTCAAAACTTAGCAAGAATGCTTCACACCATCACAACAGAGAACGAAAACCTTAGAACAAAGTGAGCAGCATTAAGCAGGCCAGTGAGGCGGCTCGTGGCTGAAACGGGTCGGCCTGGCGGCTCGCAGCAGAGGAGGTGGATGGCGGTAGGAACGGCGAGGCGAGGCAGCCTGCAGCGGCGAGGCCCAGCGGAGCCAGAGGCGGCTTGAAGCCGCGGGGGCGACTCAAGGAGCGGCAACCTCCTTCTCCGGGTCGTTGTTGCGTTGACAAATCTCTGGGTCGTTTTTTTTATGGCCGGCCTCTTCTGCTTCTGTCTTTTCTGCCCAGCCAAGCCAACCAGCCGCAGCAGGAAGGCGCGACGATGGCGCGTGCAGACAGGCTCAAAGGCGGGGCGGCGAGCCGGCGTAGAGCGGGCGGGTCGTGCGGTTGCGGCCGGCGGCGTGCGGGGTGCTCAACCACGGGGGAGCCGGCGCAGCGCGGGAGGCCTAGCGCAGGGATGGCTCAAGGAGGCACGCAGCCACAGCAGAGGCGGCCACGAGGCCGGGAGGCTCGGAGGCAGCGCGAGCCGGGGTTGGTCGGCGGCAGCGGCTCGACGCCGGCCACGGCGGAGGCGGCTCAACGCGCGGCTACGGCGGCAGAGGCAGGGCCGGCGTGGCGTCCACAGGGGCGGAACCGGCGCACGAGCGAGAGCCGCGGCTCGGACGGCGGCGGCTCGAGGCCGGCTACAACCGGGGAGGCGAGGCGGAGCTGCGTCGACGATGGCGGTGAGGCAGCGAAGGCCGCGGACCGCTTGGAGGCGTAGGGCCGTGGTAGAGGAGCGACGCGGCGGCGGCTCACGGGAATAGCAAGTCAACGAGGCAGCTTCGAGGCGTTGTTTGGAGCCGGAGAGGGAGGCGGCGGCCCCGGGCGGCTCATCACAGAAGGGAGGCGGCGGTGAAGCGAGGTGAGGGCGGCTCGCGGCGCTTCTCTGCTCGGGCGTGGCGAGGGAGGCCCGTGGCGGCTTAAGGGCGAAAACGTCCTGGCGCGGCCGTGGCCGAGGAAGCAAGGTGCGCGGAGGCTAAGGCCACCGAGGTAGGCCATGACGGAGGCGGCGGCTTGCGAGCGGTGACGGCGACTTGGAGCGAACCCGCGGCAGAGGCGGCCGTTCGCAGCGGCGGGAGCAACTCGGCGGCCGGCGCGGCTCGTAGGCGGAAGTTGGCCGCAGCGGCGGCTTGCAAGCGGCGGAGGCCTCTCGTCGGCCGGGCGACTCACAGGCGGCGACTCGAGGTGCGGCTGCTTGGCGAGGGCGGCTCGGCGCGGAGGCTGGAGTAGGTTGTGGGGACGGCGGCTGTGGGGTCGAGCGGGCGAGTCGTCGAGGTGGCAGCGGCGTCCAAATCCGTGTCTATATCCTTCTCCCGGTTGCTGTCTTCTTCCTTTTTTCTCTCTCTTTTACTCACGCGAGGACTTATGCAAACACAAGCGCGGATGCCCTCAATTACCCTGATCCGGCTCGTCAATAATAGCAGATCGATCCTGCTGATGTATGCAACCAATTTTTTTTTCCTTTTTGGATCCTCATTGATGAAATTGGCTGTGATCTATGATGAGTCTGCCAACAGTACTGATGAACGTTGCTAATAAGAAATTTCCAATCTCGATCTAGTGAACTTGAAATTTGATGTAGATCCTTCCAAACCGGCTCGTTTTCATCCGGTAAATTGCGAACTTCTCGATCCCCGGAGAGCTCCCTCCAAGAACTCAACACCACTGTGCACAGGCCCCACGGTGGGCGCCAACTCCGGCGGTGCGCACTGCTGGAGACCGCGGGCGACTCAGGGCGCTGACTCCTGGAGCGGCTCTGATGAGGAGTTGAGTGAAGCCGATGCTGGCTATGCGAGTAATTGGCCTGTTGCACCACTGCCGTCTTGAGCATCGCATTGGCATTCCTGGCCTCTGTCTGAATCGGGCCGTCCCCCTCAATCGGAATAGCTGCCAAGTTGTGGGTTGCTGCCAGCACGTTATCCACCGGGTTGGAGTAGTGTCCAATTGGGGTCTGGAACCGGTGAGACGGCGGCTGCTGCTGCTGATCTGGTGTACGAAGTCGGGCCGGCTCTCGCTGCTGAATAAGCTACTGTAGCGGCTCAGGTACTGTGTCTCCTCGTCAAGGCGCTGCCTCTCTGCGGCGATCTGTACCTGCTCCTGTAACATGTGGGCGCTCTCTGCGTTGATGTCCTCCTGGATCTTGGCCATCTCCTCGCGACACTTCATGATCTCCGTGTTGCGCGCCGCCGCGTTCTCTGCAGTAACCGGCTCAGCCAACAGGGTCGCCAGCGTTGTCATCAAATCCGCGAGTGCCTGAACCCCGGTCTTCTGAGAGCCGGAGGCCGAGGCGCCGACTTCTCCTAAGCCGGCCAGGAGGTTGTTCTGTCCCGCCGTCGGATTGGCCGGGTCTCGCGCTTGATCTTGCCTACTTTCCATGTACACCGCCGCGAAGCGAGGTGGATCAGGGCTTTCTGGGAAGACGTCGTCCGTGTGCCCCAGCCTACCATCATGCAGCGGGAGAATTGACTCGGTTTCCCCCATCGAGGACTCGCCGTCAGATTGGACCAGTGTGTCGTCCTGAGACAGGGAGTTCTCTGACAGGGCCACCCCTTGGGTGAAGCCCACGAAGGCGTGATTTTGGCCGGCTTGACACGGGCCGGGTCTCGCCGGGAGCTGACCGAGCCGGCGCGCTGACTCGACACCAGCGACGCCCTCCAACCCGGCGGCCGGCTCGCCGATCACACCGATGAAGGTATGGATCTTGCCGAAGGGGACCCGGTACCCGTACTCGACTGAGTCGGAGTCGGGGCCCCAGTATGAATCGTCGATGTAGAAGTTTCCGCGGCGGCTCTTGGTCATCATGCCAACCGCATACTTCCCGAACCCTGGAAGGCATCCCGCTAAGAACTCAACTCCACCGTGCGTGAGCTCCACGGTGGGCGCCAACTGTCGTGGTTTTGTCGCGACAGATGTCCAGGTAAAAGATCTTAGAGATGAAGCCATCGCACTAACGTGGAAGCTTAGCGGGGTTGAATAGGAACGAGAAGACGTCGGGTTACCCAGGATCAGCCCCTCACGGTGGAGGTAAAAGCTTACGTCCTGCTTGGTTATATTGTTGTAGATCTCGATTACAAGGATGCGAATTCGCTAACCTAGCTCTCGAGGGGATTGCCCCCTTATCTTTCTGTATAGGTATTCCCCTTTATATACACAGGTGGAACCCTAGATTACATGAGAGTCCGAGTCGTTCTTTGACCCGCCTCTTTATTCCTTCCTACTTGTTCCTCAAGACAGCTCTCCTTGCCATCTGATTCGTCATGAGCCAGCTCATTATGTAAGCCGGCCTACTCTTACCGGCCTTGCTAAGCCGGCCCATATAGAGACTTCAGCCCCACAGTGAGTTGGCCCATTAAGCTCGCCTTATGGCCGGGTCAACACTCTGCCGGGTCTCCTTGCTGGTGAATATCCCCAACATTAGCCCTCAGTTTGACTTGAATTTATTCACGTTAAACTCCATCCTGAAAAAATAAATCATCAGTAACATACTTCCAAGCGCCCCCAAGCCGCCCCCCTGTCTTTTTTAAGTCGCCATCTCGGACCGGCTCAAGTTGCCGGGTTAAGCGATCATCGGGTCCACCCCCTTGAATTCAAATTTAGCATGTTCAACTCTTGTTCCTCATGACGTCACGATCCACTTCCGCGAAATCCGGAACGATATCATTTTAAATCCTTGAGTGGGTATGTCCCGTCTTGTCAGGCACGAGAATCGAGGTGCCACGCCACCGAAAATTACTGCGCCGCCTGGGGTTTCGCCCATGTCGTCTGATCCAATCTCCAGGAAGTATCTTACGTGGGGGTGTCTGCGAGACCAAAGCTTCAGATGCGGAGCCATGCTCCGTGGGTTTAAGGCCGTTGACTGGCGATCCCATCGATCCCTCCGGCGATCTCACAGCGGAACTCTCAATGAAAGCACCAGTGTCGGTGTAAAAATCGGCAGACCTCGGGGTAGGGGGTCCCGAGCTGCGGATCTGGGATCGATGGTAACAGAGACAAGGTAGACGATGTTTTACCTAGGTTCGGGCCCTCTTGATGGAGGTAAAACCCTACGTCCTGCTCTTGTTTATATTAATGGAGATGTATCGAGTACAGAGTTGATCTACCTCGAGATCGTAATATGTGTCTAACTTCTAAGGCTAGGTAAGTAATGTTGCGTTGATGTCCCCATTACGGGCTAAACCCTATGGCTTATATACACGCCAGGGAGGGTATCTAGGGTTACAAAGTCGGTATGCTAGGAGAGAGGCGGCAGGAGAGATCTTGGAGTATTCGTCAAGTCTTCGGTAGAAACAGCTTTGATCACGCCTCCCACGTACAGCCTCCGGAGTCCATCTTGGTTATGTGCGGGGGTATATCGGCCCAAGTGAGAAGATAGGTCGGCCCGGTTAGCACCCCCTATTCCAGGACACCGTCACCAATGCCCTTGTTACTGAGCCCGGGAACGTTATCATTTTATTTGCTATGCTTAGTAGACAGGGATTGGTATGAGTGTTCATGGGAGTTGTGAGAGTGATGATTTATAAGTAATGACAACAACCCTTAAGATTTGACGACAACTTCATGAACGATGACGATGACTTCAAGACTCAAGACATGTTTTCAATATACCTCTGGGTGGAGGACGGTTTTGATGGGCACCCTGGAGTAACCAGTGGATGACCCGGGATGCGTGGAGAAGCGCCATGACATCTTGCGGAAATCTTCACCCAGGCCAAAAGAGACGGATGGATACTTCAAAACTAGAAGCTTACCTGTGCAACCACAAGTCAATATGGGCTCTGGCTTGGTTGACCTTAGTTGTGACTCTGGCCGGACGGTGCTAGCAGATGTAGTAGAACGGTAGGAATGGAACGGCACCGGCAGTGGTCCAGAGGAACTCTTTGAAAGACCATGTTTTGGTCGTCCTATTCTCAAACACCCTGAAGTGCGAGGACGTAAAAGGAGGGATCGAATCTTGTGGGTAAAGTGCGCAAAACTCTGCAGAGTATTAACCTAATCGATTAGCCGTGTCCCCGGTTATGGACAATTTGAGCCTCTGGATTTGGAACTATCAGGAACTCTCATCACCACACCATGACTGATGAATTATTTGTTGGGGTTTAATAATGACTTTGGGGATATGAGATTTTGGTTGGTGGAACCATCTCATTAATAACAACACTTAGTAGTAACTGCCCGATTCTTTTTTAGTAGGGAAAAACCAGCTTTTCGGCAAAAACTTTGACCCAGAGCCACCACAACCATATTTCATATAGTGATAGAGTCATTTTCATCTGCATTGATATGTGATCTTGCTAGTACATTCAATGTACTGACCTACACGGCTGCAACGTCTCATGTTGCAGGATTTATATGACGAGTAAGTGACACGATAGGGTTACGATGTCTACACTGAACTTTGCCGTTAGTATTGATGGGACTTCACAACCTTGGTTGTTATTTTTGCTGTATGGATTAAGGTAATAGTAATTACGTTACTTTATACATCTGATTTTTCTGTTATTTCATCGAGTACTGTGTGTGCTAGCATACCGATCTAGGGATGGCACATTAAGCACAGAGACTTGGATCCTTGTTGGAACCGGGTCGCTAGACCATCGCGACCTCATCCGCGCGTGCGGCTGCGATTTGCTTCTCCGCTGCCAAATGCTCCTTGAGCTCCTGGCTATACTACGTGCACCATGGCTTAGGGCGGCGCTTATTTGGAGGATGGGTTGGTGATTTGGGTGGAAGGTGTCGCGCCGACGGTTGGGGCCTGTGGGATGTAGAAGGAGGTGGAGGATGGGGGTCAGGTGCGGATTACCTGACTAGATCGACGAGGCCGAGCAACATGAAGGAGTGTCGCCGGCGAGGCGGCGGCGCTGCATGCAAGCAGTGAAGGTTTGAACTTGTAATGGAAGGTGGAAACAGGGGAAATGTGGCTTTTGGTAAGGAGGAGGGGGCATGGGAGGTAGATATTTCCGCGAATGCCGAAAATTTTCGCTCCGTGCAGCGAAAAACTGGCGCGCAAAGTGTCATCAGACACGGTCCCTTATTCAGCACTGTGTACGATATCTGAACATCACAAACGATTCATATGGCTTACCCCGTGTGTGATGAGTTTGAACGTGCAAATTTTGGTTCGAATTTCCCTGGTTACAGTGGTCATCCGCGTCATTGCATAATTTGGGTACACAAAAGAGCCTACAGCACACCCACACTTCTTAATCAAGCAAGTTCAGTGATTAAACAGAGCTTAGCTTACCTAAACATTACTCTAACAAAAGACCGGTGCTCTAAACAAAGACTACTACTCCGCCTGGCGCTCGTCGATCTCCGCCGCCTCCTCCATGCCCAGCTCACGCCCGACGATCTCCTGGGGAAGGGGCTCCATGGCATCCATCGCACCATACTCGGCAAGCATCTCGCCATCCGCATTTGCCATCTCTTTGGAAAAGGCCGCCACGAGTTGGGCGTGGGCGGCCGCGGTCTGGGCTTGGACGGGCTGCATCGCGGCAAGGTATGCCGCGAACGAACGGACGACTGCTCAAACGCTCTCGGCGATTGCCAACTCTTCGGCCGTGGGTTGTCGACCGTTGTCAGAGAAGCTTCGTCCGATTTGTGCGGTGACCGCCAAGAGTTGGGCATGGGCGGCCTCCATCAGGGCTAAGGCGGCCACCGCAGAACGGATAGCTGTTGTCCCGGTCTCGCCATTTGCTATCCCCGTTGCAGATGTTGCTGCCGCCATCTGAACTGCAGTAGCGGTCGTTTCGGGTGCCGTAGTCGCCCGGTCGCAGATTGCGGCCGCGCTCACACAGGTTGTGAGCACGCTCATGGTGGCTGGGGCCGTGCTCTCGCCGGAATGGGCCGTCGAAGTTGCCCTGACGACGTGGGTCCACGTCCCTATCTTTGACCGGCGATGATTGAACAGTGAAATGATATTTGGGGAGCTAGTTTGCTTGATGCGCCGGATGCGCCATATATGACGGTGGTCGAAGATATTTTGTACTACATTTCACATGGTTGGTGAAAATAAACTGTGTGTGATGTACTTGATTTTTCGTCTTGATTTGAAATACGGAATGGGGTAACAGCGGCAAAGGACGGTGTTTGAATTGCTAGAACATTTATCTGCAGTGAACATACAACTATATGAGTGTCATGTTAAAATTTGGAATTATTCAGGGTTCGTTTGGACATTTTTATACATTAAGTGAGTTTTCTAGGTATTTTATGTGCATAATTCAAACTTGAACTACAGGCACATGCTCCGGTGCACCAAAATGGGTTGAAAAATCATATATGAGTCCTTGGGTGTATGCTTAGGTCCCATGCAAGAAATGGGAATGAATTTCAAACACCTCGGCATCGTGGCTCCATCGCAAACATTGAGATACTTTGTTTTGAAATTCTAGTAAATCCAAAACTCGTCTGAAATTCATGAAACTTCACATGCTATCATGGAATGGCACCAACATGCTGTGGTAAAAAATTTGTCCCATTTGTGGCAGGTTTTGGTATAAGCTTCTCACAAACCAGAGCTTCCCACAAGAAGCCTCATGGTTCCGGTACATGTGGACGAAATGACATTCGTGGCCTCTTCTTGCCTTCAATTTTTTTTCTAGAGGCAACATGGACCAA